>CM020217.1:98499376-100999376 GCA_009819775.1 Phoenicopterus ruber ruber
AATACACAATTAAAGCATTTTCATGCAGTCTAGGAAGCATGTATGTGTGCTTGTATATTTCTGGTACAATAGATTTCCTGATCCACATCTTTAATGAAAGATTAGTTTATCTTGATACACATGACATCCTTTAGGTTTTTATGAAACTGTTTGTTGTTTTTAAATTCATGTTTCTAAGCCTGTAACTGTGTAGTTATTAGAAATTATGTAATAAAAGCATTTTTCCCACTCTGTAGTACCAGTTTTTGTGTGATGAAGCAGCAGAAGTCAAAAACATCACTACTACTGCTAGAGTGGATGATGGACACAGGTATAAAGTGCAAATTAGGTAAGTTTTATATTTTACTGTTGTCTGTGTTTATAATTGCTTTGAAGATCATCTAGGTTGAATAGTTAGCAAATTCCAATGATATTATATCTCATTAGCTATGAGTGATACCTGAACATGTGCAGTAAAATCATGTTATGGCAATGTGGACCACAACACATCCTTGGAAAGAATGTTTAAAACTATAGTACAGTTGGACAGTGCTCATCACATCACTGATGTGCTTAATGGAAATAAATTTATTCTCATTGAAATCATGTACCATAGTAAACATAAACATTCAGGCAGGGAAGCTGCTGTGCAGTAGGTCCAAGCTACTTAGTCCAGGAAATAGTTGAATTTCCGACAATGAGAGTGTGACTAATAGAAAAATCTTGGAAAATAGATAGATAGGCAGAAGCAGCACCATGAATTTTGTTGCTGTCACTGACTTGCAACTCATAATAGGATATATTACTCCTGCAAAAGTACCAATACTTGCAACTGAAAGAGGATAAAATGAAAGGAAAATGAGGTAGGTAGTAGGTTTTCCATGTTCTTTGTTTCCAGATTATGTTTGTTTCCTGTCATGGCAATGTAATGGGAAAGGCAAACATATGTTTTGGAATAACATAAATACTCACCATTGTAAGAACCCACAAGAAGGCTGACCAAAGCAATCACTTTCAGATATCTTACAGGAAATCAAAGGGGAAAAAGCACCTGGTGTTGTCTGGAAATAGATGTGCAGAGAATCAAAGTACAGCAGGCCTTGTAATCAAACTCATTGGTGACTCCCTTGTATTGTGAAGCTGAACAAAGTAATTCTGGCCTACCAAATTACGGCCTACAAAAATCAACTGTACTTGATTTTGAGAGAAGGACATCTGTGCAGAAAAAAGAGAGAGTCAGGTTTTGGTTTAGTTGAGATTTCTTGAACAGCTGTCTAAACACAGTTCAGACATCTGTTATATATTACCAGGGTGCACTAATCTTGTTACTGAGTTAAACTGGGAATCTGGATCACTAATAAATAGTCAATCCTTTTCAAGTATTTGTGAAAAAAAGATTCTTTGCACAGGGACAATAGTGACCTGCATGTATGCATGTATTTTTTTTTTTTTACACAAGCAAGTGTACATAGATGTATCTAATGATTAAATGTCTGTGCTGTAAGAATCTACAACCTTTAAGAACTTGGAAGAGAAAGTTTTGGGTTCACTTTATAGGAAGATTAGGCACGAGTCGCAGTGAGCTCTCCAGGTGCCTAGTTCCTATTAGGCAGATTAAAATAGGTCCAAGTCCTCTAGTCCAGCAAGAAGAAGTCTGCTTGTCTCTCAGGAGTAAATAACTCCCTAAAAAGTTTATGGAGGGGTACAGAAGGAAAAAAAGCCTTTTACTAAAATAAGCCTTTTATAACTACATCTGTCCAAACGTAGCTAAATGAAGCACCTTTACAGCACAACTACAACTGGACCCTGTAGTGGTGATTGTATCCATTACATTGTGCCTTGCTGCCTCAGATGTGGCAGTGAGTAGTCAGTGAGAAGGACAACTGTTTGTTACTGCATTTCAGCTGTCATCACTGTCATATTTTTTTCCAGCGTGGTAAACCAGGCTTAAGCTCCAGACCACATGGTAAGACAATGCAAACTAACGCAAGGAGCAAAAGCCAGTAATCCACTGAAGTTGTGGTTGTCAGCCAAAAAGGGAGTAACATAAAAACAAAGCATGCAAATAGGAGCTAAAAGCATGTGTAAGTGCCTCTCTGACCAGGAAGGAATAGAAGACATCTCTATGACACTGATAAAAGTGGGATTCTCTAAAATCTTGAGTAACATAGGCCGTTCTGTTTATTTCTCTGCTTATGACTCCCTCTCAATCTTAAAATTGAGAAAGTAGAATTGGAATTTTTTTTAGAGAAGAGGTATAAAGACGATAAAGGCATTAGGCAGCTTCTGTATGAACAGTGACTTACTAATCAAGGACTCCGCAAGTCCATTAAAGGCAACTGAGGGAGAATACCAAAGCAGTCTAGAAAATCCCAAGTAACACAGAAAAAGTGGATAAGGACTGGAGATATAAAATTCTTCGTCTGTTAGCTAGTTTAATTCATTAGAATTCTATTGTTATTCCTTTGTTGTTCATTTTAAGAAAGATTTAAGATCCTGAAGACAACAAAAGTATGAATGCCTGAACCCTCAGTACTGTAGGAGACTTTAAGAAAAACATCCTTTCCCCTGGTGCCGGACTGTTAGAATTACCATGTCATTGACATATTCAGGGATACATTGGCTACTGTGATGTGAGTGCACCTATTTTATGCATTTTTCCCCAACTCCATCAAGCAGAAAATAACTTGAATCTATAAATCAGCCTACGTCAATAGCTGGAGGGAAAAACAACCCGATTTCTATTTCCAGTGTTCCTTTTGAGCCTAAAAAGGGAGGAAGAAGGAGTTCTCTTCTTTCATTTGTAGAGAATGGTAATTATTTCAGGACAGCTCAGGTAAGATGGGCTGCACTGATTTTTGCTGTTGAAAGAGAAGGAATGCATAACATTTATGGGATTCAGGCTAATTAGTGAGCAATTATTAATTAATCACTCTACTTACTTTAGTAGACTGGAAATTATTTTGGACATTGTTTTAAGATTTAAAATCTTAATGGCGCAGATGTCAGAAGGATTTGGTTAGAAGTTGCTTTTTATTTTCATCTAGTGTATCTTCACATGTGCTTGAGTTAATTAAGAAAATGTATATGCTGTAAGGAAAAGTATAATAACCGCTGCTTTACATACTTTTTTCTTTATTAACAATTAAATATATATTGTTGACAATTAGATTTGATAGAGTCACTATTGAAATATGTGTTACTTGTTTTATGAAGTTAACATTTAATTTAATCAACTGTAGTACAATACGGCATAGTAAAACTTAAAATAACTTGGGTGAAAAATTGCCATAGCTTATTCAGCAGCTGCCTGGAGTTTTGCAGACATTGTTTAATCTTCACAGAACTGATTTGCAGTGAGATAAGTAAGTTAAGTTTTGAACAATGATATCTGCGATGCTGGCGAAGTCAGGCTGGGAATGTAGGAGATACTGAATACTGTAACATAGTGAATATGCACAGTGTGGGATTTTCTTTGTTCTGCAGATGTTAAGTATTATGAACAGACATCATGGGTAATAAAAAAAAAGTGTAAGTTTGTACTAGTTTGTTGAAAGAAACTGCTCATTCTCATTACTTAAAGTATTCCTAATTGTTTGGAGCCCTTTTGATATGGCTCTGTGATGGAAAGATTTTTGTCTTTTAAATTCACTAAAAGCAATGCATTTCAGCAACTGAAGATAAGCCATCTGAAAAGAATATACTGCCTTTACAATATCATGTTAAATGAAAGAAATAGTCTTAAAAGTGGTGAATGTTGTGTAATACAAGTTGAAATACAGTGAAAATTAGATAGTGATAATATCTTCTTTTTCTGCTTACAGGGGAACATTTTACTGCTTCCTTTATCCCACAGAAATCATTCCTGGTGTGAATAAAAGAAATATCACACCTTTTAATATTTGCAAATAAACGTGCATATTGCTGCCAGACACTACACATATCCAGTTCTCATAGTTCACCAGAATATTCATGCTGAAAGTCAAATAGCAGCATTGCTGAAATATATTTTTCATGATGATGGAATATTGTGGCTATAACAATTGTAACAATTTAATAAAACTGGATGTAATAAGAGGACTGGATTTGCATCAAAAACTGAGATAGCTTAATAATTTTGGATAGGATATAACTTTTTGCCTCAGATTAGTCCTAATTTATGGCATTGGCTGCTAAAACCAACATGTGGCCAAGGTTTGCCTCAGAGCAGTGCCTGGGAATTCTGTTCTATGTGTAAACTGGTACAGTTGTTTACTAAATCTAGCTATTAATGAAAATCATTGCAGCTGTTTCACTCACATTTCTGACTATATCATTTGGGTTTTCTTAAGAATGTTACCAGGGAAGTGAAAGAGCTACAGTGAAAAATGGGTATGGGCAATATCCCGTAGGGTATTATGAAGGGAAGGAAATGTTAGACTCAAGCATTGGGAATTGTACGTGTTTGGTTTTGTTGTGAAGATACAGTTACCTTACTGGCAATTCAGGGGATGCTCTACCACAATCTTCTCATTCCAGCCCTTAGAAAACTGCCTTCATTAACTGCTTTAAGACTTATCTTCTTCAATCTGTCTTCATCATCAAAATAAGTTATAACATATATTGCAGAAACAGGCCAAACTGCAGCAACAGTATTAGAAATGTGTCCTTTTCTTGTCCACTATGCTCCATTTCAACAACAATTATTTCAGTACTGATAATAATAGTTTCCTTGATTAAATAAAAAACATTTTTTATTTTACTTTTAATCTCAGATCACAGTTGTCAATTGCTTTAGCAAATCTATCAGCTTATAAATTGATTATGCAGTAGATGTCACAAATACAACTTCATTCTTTAAAATGAGTCTATCCACTTTGAACTTTTTTTTAATTGAACGTGACCATTAGGATTAGAAAACCGGTGTAGTACTCCATCAGTCTAGAAACCAACTGCAAAGTGTGGCAATTTGCTTTTTTAAAGAGTGCTTTATTCTTGTCCTTTAACTCATAATGTTTGTAATTTGAGGTTTGCACTAGTTAACTATAGGACTTTTGGTGATTAATTGTCTTGGGTTTGAGATGTAGATGTTTTCTGGTTCCTCTAGTCAGAAAAAGATCGTTCTAATCATGCCATAACGCAACATATGCTCACTCTGGAGCTTGTATATTGCTTGGTTTTGATACCTTTCTATGAAGGCCTGAGATAACCCATATGGTGCAAAATATGCTGTATTTATCCTTCAGAATATGCTACAAAGCTCATATTTTCCCTAGGGCTTTCAGGCAGGTAAGATAAGCAGATGAGAGATAAAGTGGTTAGAAAAAACTGCAGATGCTTCTCTGTTTTTTTTTTATTATATATTTATTGTAAAGTCCTATTTTTATTTTTTCACAAAGGTACTGAACACTGACCTTCATTTTTAACATAACAGCATATAGGTGAAGAGGTCATCTATCTGTTGTTTATGTACCGTGTAAATGCCATATACTCTACTTAATGAAAACATGCTTAATGGGTCATCTCCTCAAAAAACAGTGTAAGCCACAAGATATTAATAGCAATGGCTGCTGCTTAATTAGAGTAGAAGTGTATTCAATATTTATACAATGCGGTAAGAAGTGTATTCTTGATATAAGATAGCTTCATGCTCTTTTAATTTTCTGGGCCTCTCCCAAGGAAGCTATCAATGGACTTGCATCAGCTGCAAGACATTTGTTGAAGTATTTGGACAGACCCAGGGTTAAGCCTGATTTATATTTATTACCGATACAAATGATTTAAGAAGTTGTTGGACCTCTAAACTGGCCACTGATAGGGTCCTCACAAACATATTTCCTAGCCATGGCTGTGTTGGTCTTTTTTTCAGTCCCTCCTAAAGTGACTAGTGCAAAACTAGGAGTGTATGAAATACAACACAAGTGCTTACTTATCTCATAATTTCTAATGTTTATATAGTTTGAAACCTTTCCCAGCTCAATGGCCTTACTTGGAAAAAGTCCAGTTTATTACATTTAGTCCAATTTATTTATGATTTATTAGCACTGGTAATAAAATGACATTTCTTGTTTCCCAAATTCCACTGTGTCTGGATTCTTAATTAGGTTATATCTGCTACTTACTGTCCAGTATCCATTGCAGAGAGGCCAAGTCAATGACAACAAACTGATTTGAGAATATGGTTTAGATGTAGAGGCATTATTATTTAAAATGGAATAAAAATTATGAAAACTTCTGAAATAATGATACTGATGTCAAGACCTGGATTTGTAAGGTGGAAAATACAAATGAGTTGATCATGAAGTATCACAAAAAATTGGAAGGATTCTTTTTTTGTTTTGTTTTTTGGACAGAGATAAAGAAATTTAACCTAAAATTCTTAGGATGACTGTCACACAGATGAACAGGAAGAAGTAAAGAATATCCCCCAGAAAGGGTATTCTGGAATACATGTGAAAGGAAAAAGATACTGACTTTACAACAATAAAGACTGTCTCTTGGCAAAAGTAGCTCGAAAAGTGGAAAACTAACTTCTAGGTGCTGAGGATTTCTGTTGCACAGTGACGCTATTACTGCCTACTAGCAGAGCATGACTGCCACAGAAATGGCAATGCCGGATTGAAGCAAGAGAATCAAAGGAGATTTGGATTTATGAACTGTGAGATTAAAACCATATATGAATTAAAAAACACTAAATAGAGGAGAAGTTCTGAAATCTTGCTAGTCAGAATATATCTTTATGTGTTTTCCAGTTCATTCTACTAACCTGCACAGTACATTTAGAGAGAATTAATTTGATTTTAATCCTTTCACAGATAAGTAGAAGGGGAGCTGGGCTAATAACAAACCCTCCTGTGACTAATTTTATTCATTACTTTATCTCATAAATACTTGATAATTTAAATGTAGCTTAATGTATCTTTCTATTTGGAGGTCAAGTGTTCAAAATAAATGGTGGTGCTTCTTAAGAATAAATGTTCAATCAATAATGTTTTTCAGATTATACCATTTTTTTGTCCAAGAACCTAATAGTCCCTTTTTAATGACTTAGAGAACTATGGAAAGAATTACTTTGTAGATGCTAGATAGGAATAGCAATATAAATACAAATACAGCATCTCACTAAAAATCATCAGAACAGTTAAACAATAATAAACTTAGATAAGCATACTGGTCTGTACATAGGTTGAATACTGAAATGCATTGATGATATCTACTGCTGAAGGAATATTAAGGAAAGTGATAGGCAATCAATGAAATTATACTTACCCAGTTTGCTTTGTGAGTAACCATTGATTTCTGTTGCTGAACATTATTTTTGTGTACAAATACCAGAAATGAGTTTTATGTACAGTGTATCAATGCAGTTATCTTCTATTAATCTTAGGTATTTTCAAAGTACCTGTTAGTTTAAATTTTTTTTTTCTGAAAAGACAACATCTGAAACTTCAGTAGTAGAACTACTTTACCAAAGCTATTATCTGTTCCTTGAAATGTCATTATCATGAAAAACAAAACTATGTTTTTATTTCTAGATTTGCAAACTATTCATTTTTTCCTTACTTACAATTGCATTTCTTTCTCTGTCTTCAGGAGAAAAAGCAAAGAAACAACATGCCCTCTCTTACTGACTGCAGCATATCACTAAATTCCATATCTTTTAGAGATACTGTCTCAACAATTTATGTATTTGCTGGAGGCTTTTCCTCAGGACATGTCCTTAGCTGATTCTCTGTTTAAGTATATTTAAATCCTGCTCTATCCCACGTGATCTATACAATAACTCTTAACTCTGTTCTTCACATTATTAATATCCTATTTCTGAATGGTTTTTATTATTTGGAAAGCAGACCTAATATATATAATACACACAATCCAGTAGTTTCTTTCATAGTCTTATATTTGCTGAGCCCTTTGACTTCCTAAAGAAAGTGATTTTAAGTTCTCATGTTTTCACATGTGATGTCAATATATTTTATACAATATAGAACTTCTTTTCCCCTTTATGGATGAGCATGTTACATCATTTGAACACTACAGAACAAGATACCATAGGCATTTTTATCTAAGATAAAATTTCTAAAATTTATTTTAGTTTCAGACCAGAAGGGACCACTCATTTGACCACCAAGGGACCACTAGTTTGACCTCCTCTCTGTCAAAAATGATCAATATCTTGTTCAGAAAGCCACAGACTTCAGTTAAATCAAAGCCTTCTATTTCTTAAATACTTTCCTAAGATGCATTCTACTGTGGTCACCGCTTCCTAAACCCACAGCATTGATGAGGAATTTATATATCCAAATGATTCCAGCTGACAAACCCCAGCCAGTATTTCAGTGAAAAGCTGAAAATAAAAGCTGGGTAAAGATTCCTTTCTGACCCCACTAACCCCATGTCTCAGATACGTGACCCTGACTGTATGAACAAGCAGTAGCAGACATCTGAGACATGTAATTCACTCTCACCTCAAAGATTTTTTTTGCCTGCTAGATATGCTTTCACCACAAAACTCAAGCTCTGCTATTTGAGAGATGGAGAAACAAAAATAATTAGCCAGTTCTGTACTGGGAGAAAAATGCTGTTAGGCACTGTACATTGCATCCAGAAGCCTGAAGGCATAAGTTTTGTGAAAATCATTGTACTGAGGCAGATATGAGGCAGCATAAGTATTTGAAAGATGATGCAAGACATCCTTTTCTCACTGAAGAAAGAGGGATATGCAGAGAGCAGGACAAGCAGTATAGCTGTCTTGTTTTTTCAGACAGTGCTGTGTGAATACTGTACACTATAACTCCTACTTAGTAAGAAGGAAGGTGTCTTTCTACTTTATCCTGCATGATTCCCTTTCAGTCAGAGTCATTTGGAGGCAGGGAGATTGCTCCTCTTCTGAAAGCAAATAAGCTTCATCTCCCTGAAGGACAGGATGGAGCTTGCAGAGAGTCTGCAGCAACAGCACAGACTGGGAAAATCCTGAAAAAAAAAAAATAAAAAAGCAGATTCTGCCAGCTGTAGGAAGCAAGCACTAAGGTGAGCCTTGTAAGATCATGGAAGGAAGGAGATTTTGTTTGGGACCAACAGCATATAGTAAAGAATTTATTCAAGTTAGAGAATAAATTTGCTTTCAAGCTTTTTATTTATTCTATCATACTTATTTCTAGATTTTCATTATTTAAAAAGTTACCTTTCAAAAATCTGGTTATCTTGTGCTCTAAATAAAGTCTGTCTTTAAAGAGAGGGCTCCTTTTTGTCTTTTTGGAGAAGTCACTTCAACAGAAGGGGGACAATTCAGAGTCCCTTCAGAGGGACTTTTGAGCTCAGGGAGACTGTTGTTTTTTCCATGTTCAGGCTGCTTTGTTCTCCCCCTCTTCCTTTTTTTTTTTTTTTTAATCTGGCTACTGGCTCATGTGGCCAGAGCTCATATAGAGAACTGATCCCGTTAAAAATATATACTTTTTAGTTTTGTTTCAGCTGAATGATTTCCTTAATGCAAATTGCTGTGCAAAGAAAGGAGGAAGAATATGTGAATGTCCATGGAATAAAGGCTGGAACTTAGTCCTTTGCCTAAATTGCCAGTCAAACCACATCTATAGATGCATAAGAAATGTCAGAGAGATGATCCAGGCTCCACCATATCTACTGTACATATTCACAGTCCTCCATTCACTTTCAGAATTTCTCTAAAATGTTAGCTTAAAGCTTATCTTCTTAAAATGAGAAATTTAACTTTCTTTCAGAAACAAGGTTTCTTTCAGAAAAAAAGCATGCTGGTATACTGCTGATGTTACATGAGCATACTCCTTTCGAACATTGTGTAGTAAAGATCTCAGTTCTACATTGCCAGACGTGTCAGAATACCTTTTGCTATTCTGAAGTCTCTACAGCAACAACAAGAACTAAGGTTTCACAGAGAAAGAAGGAATAGTGAAAATGGACAAAACCTAGAAATGATAACAGAGAAACTTTAATTATAATTAAATTATATTGAATTAATATTATTAAATTAATATTTTTATATCTTGCAGTTAGTTTCCAGAAACTGAGAATAATGAAAGTAGACTTTCTTTGTCTCAGTATACAAAAAAACCTGCACTGATCAAATCTTCTAATAAAACAAAAGCTTTAAACTAAGTGCATTTGCCTGCAGCTAAATAATATTATTTTATTTTGCATCAATGCAATGTAAAAAAGATCTTAATTGGAATGAAAAACCATCATGAAATCGAAGCTCAATATGTTGCACGTTTTTTATATTCCACAAAGAGTCACTATTTTTCATAAACTTCATATGATTCAACAGAGAATAAGCAACTGCCTTTTACTAACAATGTAATTGAATGCAGTGGATTTAATTATACTAAATTGCTCATAATAACAGTTAATAGCAACTTAATACCACCAATTAGTTTGATACAAACTGTTGTTTTACAGCCTCTTTAAGATAAAAGCTTACTTAGTTAGTCATGCCACATCTCAGGTACAAATCACATTCTACACCTTTTCAGAACTCTGCCATCAAAGGAGACACTCAGAAGTTAAAGTTTAGAATCATCAAAGACACAAATCTGTCGTGTATAGTAATCTATTCTTGCTCAGATTATTTAACTAAATAAATACTAAAAATGTTTCTGTCATTGCTACTTTCTTTTACTTTGGATCTCAAAAGAGCTCGTTAGTCTCACTTCTCAGAATGAAAATTTTCTGCTTTAACTTCTGAAACAACTTGTTGCAGGGACAGAAACATAAAAACAAAGTAAGACGCTAATAACTTACTCTAAAAACAGAGTAAGACTCTAATAACAGGCAACATACTTAAAACTTTGTTCTATATTATTTTCTGAGGAACATCAAAGGATACTTATGGAAACTAAAAGTGAGTTCAGTGCTCTGTGGCTGCCTTGGCCCCATGTCACAAGCATAGAAATGATATTACGGAGAACACAGACAGGGTATAGAGACCAGAAATAATGTTGACCTGCAGGGTTGATGTAGTTGACCTGCAGGGTTGATGTAAATACGAATTCCCACCGAACTGTCTTCCTATTCAGTGCAGTCTTTCAGTTTCACTTGAAATAAAATGTCAGTGTTGCAAGTCTAGATCTGACTCTAAACTTGCTGCTGTCAGAATGCTTGAATACAGTACTCCCATTTGGGC
Organism: Phoenicopterus ruber ruber; assembly: GCA_009819775.1. NCBI lineage: Eukaryota > Metazoa > Chordata > Aves > Phoenicopteriformes > Phoenicopteridae > Phoenicopterus > Phoenicopterus ruber. The sequence goes on from CM020217.1 coordinate 98,510,490, forward strand.
TGAGCTTTTCACTAAATGACAGTTTATTTACATCTACATCAATTTGAAATAGTGCATATTGTTTTCTAAGTTTAATTTCTGTCAATAGCATTTAAGGTGGTTACAATGTGAGCAGCAGGAAACTTGAAGCTCTCCAAACTGCAGAGACAGAAATGGCCAGAGGCATAGATCATTGTTTTTTCTCTAGCTAAATCTACAGTAGTAAACAAAACTGAAATCTGAAGACTATTCTCTGGACCTGAGGCCAACTGGCAGGTCCCAGATCATGTCTATAAAAACACTTATTGCAAAATAGGTTGGCAACATTTAAACTAGGAATGATTCCTGAATTGCACTAACCAGTGAACTTTTTCAATTTCAGAATTGGAGGTGGTAGCTAGCCTGGGTGGCAACTGTAACAGGAACTGTGATAACTTCATAAAAATATGGATGATTATGTGTCAGGACTTGAACTCATTTTGTGGACCTTTTTAGTTTAGTAATGTAAGTGTAACCTCTATGAAAAGAATAAGGGGGTACCATATTTATTCATCCCTTAGAATATGAAACAAAGATTATTTTCCCCCCCTGTATTCTTAGAGAAATTGACATCATGCCTTGTCATTAGCTTCATTGTTCTTATTTATTTAGTTAAATCACTCTCTGCTCTAAGACCAGACTAAGAAATCAGCTCGAGGTCCAGGAAATATGAGTCTACTGTCAGAGGGAATGAAAAAAAATATGTTGTTGACTCATTAGCTCATCTGCAACATGAAAGTGTGTGTTACCTGGTGTCTCAGTAGGGCACAGTCAGCACCAACAAATGTGAGCAGTCTAAAATGATGCATCTTACCGCAGAGTGTGAATTTAATGACTCTGAGTGTAACTGGTATATTTTCTATCTAAATAAATCTGCTGAGGGTAATATGAGATTCTGCTTTATTCTCCAAATTTTATTACTATGGGGTTGGGGTTTTTTTGCTAAAGAAAAATGTCACAGGATTGTAGAATCGTAGCATAATTCAGGCTAGAAGGGACCTTAGGAGGTCTCTAGTCCAACCTCCTGCTCAAAGCAGGGACAGCCAAGGGGTCAGACCAGCTTGCTCAGGGCTTTATTCAGTCGGGTTTTGAAAACCTCCAAGAGTGAAATGTACACAACGTCTCTGAGCAGAGAGGTCCAGATGTTCTATTCTTAAACCTGTCTCAAACACCCTTGCAAAGCCTTAAGGTTTTAAAAAACAGTACTGGGTCAAAACTGATCCCAACTTTTAAATGTACATTAGGAAAATGTAACTCTTAATTGTCTGTGACAATATGTCTATTGTTCTGTCACAATTTTACAAAAATAAGCATTCTACTGCAAGGAGCAATTTGAGTATGAAACCAGAAAATGAAATCTACTAGAAACTGAGTGAAAACATAGGGACTAGAAACTGAGTGAAAACAGAGGGAAGCAGGAGTTGGCTTTGATTTTTTTAAGCTAAGAAATCTATACAATAATAATTAAACACAGTGAAAATGAGCTCTATTTCTCAGCTTTAATTAATCATTTGTCTTCAATAAAATCAGGGAACTTTGGGATTGTTTTTTAGAATATATGATAATAAAACTTCTCTTTAATTCTTGTAGTTCACAACTCATACTTGATATAGCTGTTTGCAAACCTACTTTTTTTTTAATAGACTCAATGGTAACATTACATCCTAAATAGTTCAAGGGTAATTAATGAATTGTTTATTGTTGTTTAGCATGATCATGTTCGAAGTGAAATTGCTAGAGATGGGTGAAAGTTTCAATCTTGCTTCTAGAACAAGATATTTCCCTCTCTTATCAGGAGAAACAGATTAAAGAAGCTTTATTCCCAGTAAGGCTGCACAGTATGACTGACACTTAATACTTTATCTGGACATCCCCCTTTGCCTCATCCTCTTCTCCCATTTGTTTTATTACCTTTTTACCATTTTATGATAATCCCAAAAATGTCATTTAATCATCACTAACAAATGTCAGCAAGTAAGGACATTATGTAAAAGGATTTGGATTTCATGCAGGCATTGTCATGTTTAGGTACCGTTACCCCAACAGTTATCAAATTATTATCTGACCTTTCCATCCTTCCAACCTGCGAGGCATTGGGCAATGGATTTAATACCGTTTAGACAGAACTCATCTTCAGGTTATAATTAATAGGCCAGTATTTAATCATTACATTTATGTGAGTACAACTGAGAAATCTGTGAACTATTACTGCTGGGTTGGACTGAGGCACAATTACTGGTAGCTTACCCAGCAAAAGTGCTTGAGAGTTGCTGTATGCATTTCCATATTTATAATTATACAAAAAGCTCTGTCTTCTTACTTGACCTTTAAAGCACCCAATGTGCTGATTGTAGAAAAAGTATTTTAAAAGCCTGATGGAAATTTCATAGAGTGCATATATGACCCGGTGATTGTATCATCAGCAAATGCTAAACAATAATGGTTTAAGGTTGTTATTCTAATTTGGCGAGAGCCCGCTAGATTCAATCAAGCACAATCAAAGGTGCACGGCTGACATTCTAACAAGCTTAGGGAGAAGGCAGCTCACGCTATTGAATTGCATTAACTTGTTTTCTGACATAAAGTACTGGGAATTAATTTCAAAATATATTTATATATGCACACAAAAATACCTCTACATATCCATCATATAAGCTATTAAGGACAAGCTAACAAATATGTCTAAAGCTAACGTGAAAAGAACCACATTTGTAAATAGGGTGCGTGTGTAATAGAAGTACATACATGGTCACGTAACCAGTTACAGCATTAGCATCTCAAAATGTGTAGAAGAAACAGTAATTTAAAAAAAAAAAAAAAAAAAAGAAGTTGTTTGGGTAGCTTTCCTTCATTTAGCACATCTGTTAATTAGTTTAAAAAAATAAAAAATACCTGTCAGTTCTCCTCCTGACTCTCTTCCATTCCAATTTTAAGAATTATGTTGCATTAAAAGAAGTCTGATTTAAAATATTTCAGAAAGATTGCTATCCTATTATTATGCCTTTATTCATAAATATTATATCCTTTTATCAGAAAGAGAAGAAATTTTAGATAATTAAAAATCAATGGTTTTTTCCTTAGAACTCTCACCAAAGCTTTCTGCTGTAGAATGAATATATCCAAAATATCACACTGGGTTCAAGCCTTAGGAAAAACTGCTTGATCACTGCAAATAGAGCTACTGAGAATGCATGTGTGAGTTGTTAGTTACATACATTATCAGCAAACTTCCTTTGTAAGCAAATAATGAAAATGGTGTACTGCAGAATCTTGTGTGTATGCTTAGACATACAACCATTGCATAATATCTACAAAACGTGGTAGGAAAACATTCCTTTCCTTGATTGCAGTTCTGGCTACAATTTTCTCCTTCTTTTTCTCATTCATGTTAGCTATTAATTAGCAAGTTTCAAAAAACTTTTTAAAAATTGAGGTAAAAGCAAAAAAAATCTGTTGAACTGATCCCTTAAGAAGTTTATTTTTAGTCCACACAATTAAAACCTCAATTTATTTCTCTTCTTTAATGTTGATTTTAACAACAAAACAAAACTTCAAAATCTTCATCTGAAGTTATTTACCATAGGATGGACAGGCCATTTTGCTTGCAAAAACATTTATAGTCCTCTCTGTTAAAAGGCTAATACCATGTTTGCATATTTTTCATTAAAGTATCACAAAACCAGAATTATACGGAAAACAAACATAGAGAACTGTTTGCAAATGTTGCTAATGTTAAGTCTCTATCCTCTCAGTTAAAAAATTATAGAAGACCTTATCAAATAGTATGTGAGGAATCCTTTATGTATCATTATCTGACAGAAGATAGTGAAGAAAACTTTCCATGCTCTTTTTGTAACTAATAAGTTTCAGAAGCTAATTTTGCATTATCAGAGAGAAACTGGATTCCTACTTTACCTATAGCATCCTAGATAAATTACAGACTGTTGCTTCTATAGTTTTGTTTGGTATATGCTATATTGACATAGATTTTTTTGTAGCACCTGTATTACAAAGGCATTTGAGGATTTTTAAACATATAGCTGATTGAACTCTGATTTGTTTCATGTGCAGAGAGAAGGATAGGCTGAAAGAAATTCCTGCATGACAGACTCCTGTTTAGTTCTGATATTTCTTCACTGTGCTTTCTTTCATGGAGACAGAGTGCTTGCTGCCAGTTGGTTATCAGAATGTAAATAAGCTTTGCATCATTAAAAAAAATTGAAGAAAACCAAACTGTTTACTTTGCACCTTCTGTTTATTGTTAACAATTTATGCATGCTGTTAAAAGCAACAGTGTTAAGAGGATGTGAGGACAGGGGGAGGGAAAAGGGAATGTATGTATTAATTTCAGGGCCTAATATTACTGCTTTCAGTTTTAGGAATAATGCTTTTGAAGATAAGTATTACAGATTATAGTGGGTCTGCACTCTCTAAAATGCAGTTTATTATAAATTGCTTTTCTGGGTTATCTTTTACTGTGATAAAAAAGAAGGATATTTAAAATATTGGAAGTCAATGGATGTCTTTCTTTCAAATTGCAAAGCCTTCTTGTTATTGTTAAAAATTGCCTAATTTTTTTATTCAGCCATTATTATGTGTTTTGGCTTTTTTAGCAATTACACTGCTCAGATTTACAATATGGCTTCATTTTAATGGAAGTTCAAACCCCAAAGACATGCCGACTTACAGCTTGTTAAACAGCTTCTTTTACGTTTATAGTCTCTAATATAAAAAAACACTATTTACTTGGTTTTCTTTCCCTGTTGGTTTAGTAACAGCCTAATTAATTTGTCGGATAGACAGTAACGTAAACGATATATGGTGGTAAAATGTGCCTATTTCTAAATTTATGCAGGCAAGGCATGGTACCATGTGAAGCAGAAATGTCGATCCTGGGGATATCTGCAAAGACACGTATGCCTAGCAATTTTTGGTCCAGTTCATATCGGCTTGAAACAGGATCTATATTTGTTGGTGGTTTGCCTCATCATTATGCAATAAAACAGGTATTTTTCTTCTTATTATTTATTTTTATTTAAGATTTTTGTTATTTTGGGAGTGGCACATTGAATAGGATATAACTAAAGAGATTTAAACTATGCAAAAAATAAAAACAAATTACAGCATTTTGAGGATTATGTCTAAGGGATGTGTATGGTCCCTTGTAGAGACTTGCTGGTGCCTGGGTCTTTGGTAAGTGAAGTGAACAGAAACAGCATTCTGGCCCGAAGTTATGATCTGCATTCCTGTTTGTCTTGAGTAGGCAGAGTTAAGGCGTAAATATAATCAAATTCAGAGGAGGTACCTGTTACCTCAGGTGCAAGTTCTATGCAGATGTGAAAAGTATAACTGCACTGGGTTCCGTAACCAAAGACACTCTCTGCTCGCATCCTGTGCTGGCACAGACAGGTGTGTGCAAAAATGGACCAACCAAGAGAGAGTTAACCTGTGGAACTGCATTAATGAATGAGAGGTAAGGTACAGGAACGTGAACTTGTGGGGCCATGTATGCAGCTAGGGTAAGGGCGCATGCAGGGGTGAGAAGTAATATGCAATAGGGCTAGCACAGAGCTAGGGAAGAAGCGAGCTGTGAAGGTGTTAAGAAGAGTATACATAGGGTCATATAGAGTGTTGGAGAGAAGCGGATCATTACTGAATTGTTGTTATGAAGGAATTTGGGGTAGAGTAGTCACATTAACAGATGCACATCACTTAAGTAACTTGAATTTAATTTTTTTTTTCTAAGCAGGATGAGTATAGTTAGTGATTTCTGTTCTAGTCTATGACACTCACACTCTTCACACTCAAACTGATCGAAGTCCCAGCCCCTGTAATTCATTTGAGACTAGCACCGTACACGCAGGGGACACTCACTCCGGCTCCTGGCAGCGTGGCCCCTGTGCAGAGCACTTCCCAGCATCTCAGCCTTCTACATCTTGTCAGGTGTCTGAGTACGGAGTCCCGCTCTGAACCCAAGGGGTTATTGTCATAACTATGTATAAATTTTTAAAATTAAATTGTTGGCATAAGGTGTCAGTGGCCTTGCTAGTCACATAACCCCAAGTCAATTTCTGACTTTCCCCTTTTCTAAAACCAACTAGTGTTGCTACCTGGATTATTTCACCCTCTAGCCTCATGTCCCAAATGTGTTACAAGAATGTAAAGTTGTTCACCATTACACAACAGAGATTATCTGTGAGTCTTTATCTGTTTTCCACGCATAGTGGAATAAACTAAACTGTTAGCACCGGGTTGGTGTAGTCCAGGTCTCATTTATCTGAGCAGTGATCTTTGGATAGGTGTCACCCCACAACTGTAACCAAGTTAATCTGTGGGTTTTTTGTTTTTTGCAGCGCGCAGCAGAATCATGTAGTCAGAGCTGGATATATATATAGTCCAGATTTCATTTTTTTGAGCCATACTTTTGGGTAGGCTTCACTCTGTGATAATTGTTTTAACCTTTTTATTTCTGCTCTGTTCTTTGGTAAGTGAAGGTCATCTTGTAATGAGGCAAATAAAGTAATTTCAAGCACAGATGTGGTTTTGATGCTGTTATTGTAATGCAGCATTTCTAGATTGCTTTCACCTTATAATAAATTGGACAGTTATCAATGAAGTGACAATACTGTTGAAATCCAACTTAAAAGTTCTTGTGAGTAGGTTTTAGGGTTGCAAAATACTCATCCAAAAGTATACTTATAAATACCACATACTGGCATTAAAAGAGCATGTCAAATAGTATTTATAGTCATATAACTTTTCCCTTAACTCAAACATTCATACTCAAACTATCCATTCATCTGGAATATTTTGTCCTATTAGTTGTACATAAAATTTTATTTACTATAGAAATGTATCTTCAAGAAATGTTCTATACTAGTAAGAAATAAGAAAATGATATTTGCAATCTTTAAATTACCCATCTTCTAAAAGCTAAGAGAAATGTTTTTGGGGATCCCCCAAAGAGTTTATAGTGAAGTCTTAGATAAGTTCAATCCATGGAGTATATTTAGGAGAAGGTACAGAAGCAATTCATTTGAGGGATATACATAATAATGTGTATGTGAGAAGGAAGTTTGAGATGGTAAATAGCTCTTCACCAGCCAAAGGTAAAATAAAATCCAGAACAATTGGTTTACCTTAGGTAAGTTAAAATAGCGATAAACCACAATGGTTTAAGGGTAATTTACTGATAAAACATTTTGCCTATATATATGTTGGATTGTCACATCAAGATGGGCTTTCTTTCTTGAAGGATGTTGTAGTTCAATAGATTATTCCATTCTTAACATAGGATTAATAGGTGAAATGTTATGGTCTATGTTTGTTATTTAGATGTGGTGATAGATGTGGGACTTCTGCAAGTACTCAAGCTGGTCATACTTAACCTCTATTAGTACTTGGAAAACATGTGTTCATATAACTTCCCCAAAGGTAAAAATACATCCTTGACTCTCAGTTGCCTCTCTAGTTTTCCATGAAGCTTTTTTGCAGTTCACTCCTTTCTGTTTGAGATTACCTCAGCCTGTTTTTTCACTTCATTTTCTTTGCTCCTTTGTGATTTTTGTGTTCATTTTGATCTTAGTGTCTTATTTTGCCTAATTTTTATTTTTTTGTAGCTTTGGGCAAGTTTAATTTTCCTTGGCTTCCCTGTCAAAGTCTGTTGGCTATAAGCCACATACAGTCTATAAAGGCTATACTTTTCCTTTTTGTCAGGGAATGGAGAACCATCTGTCCAAGTTCTCTTTATGTGGGCTTTTCAATCCCAGCAGTAGGAAACCACTCCGGGAAGTTTCTTTCTCATCAGCTTTGACCCAGGCAGTCAGGCTTCTATTGTAAAACCTTCATCATCCCCGAAACAGAAAAGGTCTGTTTCTGACCTTCATCCTGCAGTTCGCTTCAAGGGAGATTTCTGCTCCAGCTGAGACTTGGCTTTTTCTGGCAAATGCTCTGATCACTCTTGGAGTCAAGTCTGATAATGACCCTTGTGATATCCGTAGTATCTGCCTAATAATAAATTGTCTTGTTTTAGATGAGCTTTTTCTCTCACTGGAGTAGTTCACTCTGCTGTTGGCTCTCCTACTTTCCAATATTGTGGAAGTTGTAGAGAGCAGTGACTTCAGTTTCTGTCTAACAGGAACTTCTAGCTGTCAGTGCCAGAAACTGTTGACACAGGAGTTCTGTATTACTGGAATTGGCTCATGCTACACTATTAATTTCCAGGCTAGATTCCTCTTCCTTTCTTTGTGAGTGAAGTTTGATATGATCTGTGAAGCCCTCCGGGTAAAATAGAGTCTCCTCTGAGGATTTCCTATACTGCAGTTTCCTAATCAGCTCTCAAGTGTCCATGAATTTTTTTCACACGTTTATTTTTTGTCTGTATGTTTATTATTCTGTATTGCTTAGAGTCAGAGTGCCCTCAACATGTGAGGCAAGGTGTAATAATTATTCTCTGCCTTTCAGTCTCAAAAAGTTGAAGCTTTCTTTTCCAGAAATGAGAGGGTAATTACCTCCCTATCTTGACTGCTTTTCCTTTTGTTCTTTAATGCCATTCTGTATAAGGTGTACTAAAAGGCATAGCCTTTTACTCTTTCTTTGAGGGAGAAAATTGTTCCAGTCTTCCTTAAAGATTGGTTAGGAAACCATAGGGTCTTTCAGGAATTATTAAGAGAATTTACTGTTTCTCTGTAGGTACTCATTGAGGTGTTTTGAGTCTGTTCTGAACCTGATTGGCATTCTGTCTATTATACACCATTTTGAATAGAAATATCAATAAACAAAGTCATAATAGTTCTAGAGTGGAAGGCTTGATAAGCACCAACTATGTATGTTTCCACTGCCCAGGGTAATAACAAACTTAGCACACTATCAACAGAAGTTTGAATTTCCTTCCTAGTCACTCTCTACTGATTTCCCTGGTTGCTCCCACAGCTTGGGAATGGACTTCAGGAGAACAGATTACAGTCTTACCCTCAAGGCTGTGATATATTTAAAAGAACATCTGTGACATCTGGGGAAGCAATGCCATAATACTCAATAGATTTCTTCATTAATCAGAAGGTCTCAGACCTCCCAGATCTCTGTGCCTAGTGGCAGTGGTTGGTGGGGAGAAACACTACCAACAGCAGAGCAAGATAAAGTTATGGACTACTTAAGTAAACCGGACATACATAGTATCATAGGTCCACTTGAGATGCATACAAGGAAGCACCACTGGCTGATATCACAAGGCCACTCTCTATCACCTCTGAAAGACTAGAACAATCAGAGGAGGTCCCTGATGACTGGAAAAAAAAAATGTGATGTTATGTTCATCTTCAAAAAGACCAAGGAGGAAGATCTGGGTAACCATGAGCTGGTCAGGCCAATGGCACAACTCAGTTCCTGAGGCAGTTGTAGAAACAAATGAAGAACAAGCAGGTCCTTGGGAACAACCAGCATGGATTTACCAAGGGGAAACTCTGCCAGATCAGTATGATTACCTTCCATGTTGAGGTGACTGGTTCTGTGGACAAAGGGAGGGCAGTGGATATTCCTTACCTTTTTTCCCAGGCACAACTTCACTCCCAGCTCCTCTATCTCCTCCGCACAAGTGGCACAGGAGGATGGGGAATGGGGGTTGTGGTCAGTTCATAACAGCTCATCTCTGCCAGTCCTTCCTCGTACACATCTACAGTTCTCTGATGTTACATACCCACAGGCCAAAGATAGAAAAAATATTGCCTGGATGTGAATTAGAGGGTAAGGATCTGAAGACGTGGGTAGAAAACAAGATAACGGATACATACACTGAAACACCTTGGACAAATTCATCCAAGTTCAAGCACCGCAAACTGATTCGTGCACAGCAAGAAATTGTTTTTATGGCTCTCTGTAAACTGTCCTTTGCAAAGTTTAGTGGATTCATCTGACAGTGTAGGAAGGCAGAGCTGAACAGTCAGGAGGAAAGTTAAACTACAAATAGCTGGCTGGCAGACGTCTCGTCCTGCTGTCTCTACACAGCAAAAAAACTCCCATTCAATTCTGTGACAGCTTTGTTTATTACTTATTTTTAAATCATATCCTATTTCTTCATTAAAGAATGTGACAGGCATACTTCAGATTTGTCACATCTTAGAAAGAGGTAAACAGCAAAATCAGTTAAACAGTTAAATAGCGTCATCGTTTTAAAACATTGGGTTTTTAAAGCTGTTTATGATAGCTGTTTTCTAAGAATTAAAAATCAACAATGGGGGAATAGAAACCAAATTACACACAGAAAAAAGACATTTTAAGTCAGAAATTGAAAAAAAAAAGAATGTATTATTTCTGAAATCTAAAGACATGTTTCAGAATAATTAATTTCATGCTAGCTTTAGTGTCATTAATTGTTTACAATAGCTTGTTCCTCTGCAGAGAAGATAAGATTAGTACACTCAAAGGGAAATTAAAGATTGTTTTCAAATACCTACAGCAACAGTTGATTGCAGTAATAGTGTTATTTCTGCTGCTATAATTGCTCCAATAATTTATATTTCTAGACTTAATAGTATTTTAGTTTTGAGAATGTGAAATGTCATTATATCTTCATATTCCTTTTCAACATAAGCAGTTCTCTATAATTAAACTTTGCAAGTATTCAGACAGGGAAGTTTCAGAAGGAAAGGAAGCTTTTGTACCAGGAGAACAATCTTCTAAATAAAGTAGAGATAAAAGATTAAGTAGAAACTATGCAAATATATTTGTGGGCATTGGTATCCCCATGTTACCAATGGTGAAACAGAAACAGATAATTGAGTGATATGCTTAAGATGGTAGAGTGTTAGTATTGTAACTAAGACGAGGCGGAAATCATTATACATCTAAAGTCTCTCGGTTAGGCTACTAGCTCATACCTGGGTGAACTTTTTTGTGGGGGTGCATATTTTAAATACATAGATATAAAATATGCTGTGCATATGTAAGAAAACATGCAGTTTTCTCATGAAAAAGAGATAGTGTGATATGACAATCATATGATGCCATGAAACTGCACATTGAGTCTCAGAATATTCTCAGGTATTACCATATGTAGATAAAGATGTTTTAAACATTTTAATAAATGATTGCTAAAAGATATAAAATGACATTCTTTCTGTCGCAATTACTCATGCACTGAATTCAATAGCATTGAGTGAAGAAACAGGCAATGTAAAACAGGTGTTACAAAATACAGAATCAGGCCCTTTAATTTGGAATGATCTGAAAGCAGTTTGCTGTATGTTACAGCTGCTGTGCTTCCATAGACCAAAGCAACAATAATCCCTCTGTAACTGTCTAGTTAGACATAGTTTATGATACATTTCCCTTGCTGAAGCATTGCAAAGCAATGGGAGAATTTAGTACAATATGTGCACAGTATTCAGGTTTGACTGTCTGGCATTCTCCTTACCTGATAAAGCTGCAGAATGGGGCTCTGACAGTAACTTTCACATAATAATTTATAATAATATTATATTTATATGATGCTTTAACACCCTGCTACAGTAGTCATTGCATGTGAGCAAATTACAGTCGTCCTGACCCAGTTAATGCTGCCTGGGCTGCAGTGTTCAACTTGAGAAGATTCCTGGAGAAGCCAACGAAGGAAAGGACATCCAGTTTTTCATAGGATTACAAGACATACAAGACTGTTACACAGCTGCAACTGTTCCCTACAGTGGTATAAGCAAGAGTGGGTAGTTTGAAACCTTAGAGTGGCCATTTCTTGAACCTCCAAAAATTTCCTGTTGGTCCACAGCACATCTGAAATTTTCATACTTAATTATTAAGAATCATATGATTTGTAAAACCATTTTATTTTGACAGAATTTTGACATATTGATTGCCAGTCAAATTGCCAGATCTGTTCATAGAGTCATCTAAGTTTAAAAAAAAACTGCTTCAATTTTCTTAATTTTTTTTTTGTCAATCTATACAATGAGACCTGTAGACTGGTATAGTTTTTTTCATTAGATCATAAATCTGCTTGGCAATTGTTCAAAGGATATTTCACATTTGATATAATTTAAAGCATCATCTGCTCCATGAGTTTAAGCTGTAGCTCAGAATAGACTACGTGGGAGCTAGTTGCCAGGCATTAGTCTGCACTCAGGGTATAGTGGAATACAGGTGCTTAGCTTGTAGTAGCTATGCACTTGAGTTTGAGATTCTGCTGTGATACGGAAAATGAAAGCGAACAGTGTTGACTCTTCTATCCAACATCTTCATGTGGTTTCAGTGCTACATTGAGGAAATTGTGAGCTGTTCCTGTTTGCATCAATTCCAGTGCCTCTATTTTTCAAAAAAAGAGATGAAAATATTTCCCCTTGTATTTAAGCCACACCCTTTTAATTTGACTTTACACATATTATACGTCTTCTAAATCCGCTCTGTTGTCAGGTTTGTGATTACAGTATTCAGAAAGGCTTTTTCAGAGTGTTTGTTGGTTTGAAACGCATTGTACATCCTGAAGAGTGTCTGATTTCTTCTTGGATCTTGACATGACAGCCTTAGATCCTGATGAGTTTTTTTTTTCCTGTTGCCCTATTTAGGACATGCTCTGGATCTGTCTTAGCATCACCCGAATGCTTATTCTAATTAAAAGCTCTGCTTATTCTTCCATAAACTGTTTTATATATTTATGTGCTTTTATATAAATATACATATAGAGATTAAACAGATATTTGTCACATCACCAAAAATTCGTCTTCTACATGTCATTCATTGTTTTATTGACTACTGTCACATTCACTGCTACACATTCTTCTTTAGATTGAGAAGTCATGGTCTACATGCTCTGTTCTCATACAATTAATCATTTCCCTGAAATCAGGGGACCTGTTTCTCAAGTGAAGCGATAATTCTTCAATCCTCTGCAGGGAGCTGCTGTTTTGACTGTTCTGAATAGTTTGTTGTAATCAGCAAACTTTTTCACCTCAGTACTTCATATATTCTCAGATAATTTGTGAATGCATTTAACAGCACAGGTCTCAGTTGGCAATATTTGTGACAGTTAACCAATGTGAAAACTGACCTAGTATTTGTAATTTTTGTTTCCTTTCTTTTAACCAGTTTATTAACCCAAAAGAAGACCTTCCTGTATTTCCTATGACTATTAGTTTTCTTTAAAGGTTTTTGGTGGGGAACCATGTCAAAATATTTTTGGAAATGAAATTAGCTATTGTGTTCGATGATCCTCTTGTATACAACCATTAATGTGTTCAAGGAATACTAATAATTGGGAAAGCATAACTTCCTTTTACAAAATTTTACACTGATTCTTTATGTCATATCATTCCATGTTTTTGCTGCTTGCATTCTTTTAGGAAATTGCTGCTGAATATAGATTTGCTGGGTTTTACTTTGCTTCAATTGTTTTGGCCTTTCATTGTCCCTTTTAAAAAAATGAGTATCATATTTGCCACTTTCCTGTATTTTGGTGAAAAGTTACATACCATCTTTGAACAATTCCAGGCTCCTACTTTTAACATTTTAGAAAGTTTTGATCAGTACTGGAACAACCTCCCCAGGGACGTGGTAGAGTCCCCATCGCTGGAGGTTTTCGATATGCAATTGGACAGGGTGCTAGATAACCTCATCTAGGCCTCCTTTCTCACGAAAGGTTGGACCACATGATCTTCTGAGGTCCCTTCCAACCTGGGCTGTTCTATGATTCTATGGTTCTATGAGTATTTTTTTCTGCCTAAAATAAATTCTATCCCAGAACCCTTTTGAATATGCATAGGTTTAGATTTAATTTACCAGATAAGTTCCCTTTACACGCTCCACCCATATTTTGGCCTCAAAGATGTCATCTAATAGTCTTCTTTATTCTGCTGTTTTGTCATTCAAGCTCCTTTTTTTAAAAAGTCATGCCTGATTTTTTGGGGGGGCTAGAGTATACATAGTTATCTGAACTCGATGGACGTGTTTTGCTGTAACATACAAGCATTTTACCCATTAGTTTTTCCTCTTATTTTTTATCCTAACTAACCTCTTCCTGTTGCAGTTAAACTATTTTTGGTGAATTTTTAAGTGTGTTTTGCTCCCAGAAGAACACTGAAGTTGAGTACATTATAGTCAGTGTTTTTAAATGGGTTTTTTTGATGGTTATGTATTGAAACAGATTCTATGCCTGGCTTAATGCAAAATCAAGAGTTATTTCTCTTGTGGTTTCTCCAATGGTTCCAAGAAAATGTTATTTACAGCATCTAACACTGTAGTGCCTGCATCATATCTTGTCATGTTTTCTTACCAGACTCCTTGGGAGTAATTAAATTCTCCTATTATTGTGTTTTCTGCCTTACCCTTTCTAACCTGCTTTAGTATTTAACAAGCACTATCATCCTCCTGGTTAGGTGATAAATAATATAGCCCTAATATCATATCTTTCTTTCAGCATAAAATTTCAGTGTAAAAGGATTTGTGCTAGTTTGTACATATTTATTTGACTGCTTTCTTTATATTGCCTTTTTTCTGGTGCAGCCTACGTCTTACATGATTTTTACTCTTTCATCATAATATCCCAGTGTTTATTTTTCTACCGTCAAGATGCTTAGCATATTCTTATCGTTTGACTGTTTCTTTTTCTTTTTAGAATTCAGATATTTTTTCCAGAGGCAGTTACTTGTCTTTTGAAAAGAAATAATGGTTTAGTGGTTTGACAGAAAGGGAGTTGTATTTAAAAGCACACAAATTGTTCATATTACATATTTTTTTGTAACATATTTACCTAGCTCAGTTGTATTATGTGTATTTTGAATGTGAATTTTTGATTTAAAAAAAAAAAAATTCCAGTTAAAGAGAGAAATGTCATGGAATTAGATTGGTAAGTCAGTTTTAATGTAATTGCAGTATTCTGTAATTATGGCTACTAGATCATAGAATCATAGAATCATAGCATGGTTTAGGTTGGAAAAGACCTTTAAGATCATCAAGTCTAACCGTTAACCTATCACTACCAAGTTCACCACTAAACCATGTCCCTAAGCACCACATCTACATGTCTTTTAAATACCTCCAGGGACGGTGCCTCAACCGCTTCCCTGGGCAGCCTGTTCCAGTGCCAGACAACCCTTTCAGTGAAGAAATTTTTCCGAATATCCAATCTAAACCTCCCCTGGCACAGCTTGAGGCCATTTCCTCTTGTCCTATAGCCTGTTACTTGGGAGAAGAGACCGACACCCACCTCTCTACAACCTCCTTTCAGGTAGTTGTAGAGAGCGAGGAGGTCTCCCCTCAGCCTCCTTTTCTCCAGGCTAAACAACCCCAGTTCCCTCAGCCACTCCTCACAGGACTTGTGCTCTAGACCCTTCACCAGCCTCGTTGCCCTTCTTTGGACATGCTCCAGCACCTCAGTGTCTTTCTTGTAGTGAGGGGCCCAGAACTGAACACAGTATTCAAGGTGCAGCCTCACCAGGGCCGAGTACAGGGGGACAATCACTTCCCTACTCCTGCTGGCCACACTATTGCTGATACAAGCCAGGATGCTGTTGGCCTTCTTGGCCACCTGGGCACACTGCTGGCTCATATTCAGCCAGCTGTCGACCAACTCCCCCAGGTCCTTTTCCACCAGACAGCTTTCCAGCCACTCCTCCCCAAGCCTGTAGCGTTGCCTGGGGTTGTTGTGACCCAAGTGCAGGACCTGGCACTTGGCCTTGTTGAACCTCATCCAATTGGCCTCAGCCCATCGATCCAGCCTGTCCAGATCCCTCTGTAGCGCCTGCCTGCCCTCCAGCAGATCAACACTCCCTCCCAACTTGGTGTCATCTGCAAACTTACTGAGGGTGCACTCGATCCCCTCGTCCAGATCATTGATAGAGATGTTAAACAGAACTGGCCCCAATACTGAGCCCTGGGGAACACCACTGACTGGAACACTGGTGACCAGCCACCAACTGGATTTCACTCCACTCACCACAACTCTTTGGCTGGGCCATCCAGCCATTTTTTTTTACCCAGCGAAGAGTACACACCCATCCAAGCCACGAGCAGCCAGTTTCTCCAGGAGGATGCTGTGGGAAATGGTGTCAAAGGCTTTGCTAAAGTCCATGTAAACAACATCCACAGCCTTTCCCTCGTCCACTAAGCAGGTCACGTTGTCATAAATGGAGATCAGGCTAGTCAAGCAGGACCTGCCTTTCATAAACCCATGCTGACTGGGCCTGATCACCAGATAATGGTAATATACTGTCTTGCATAATCTCATTGATCCAAAAATAAATATATATGAGACTTAAGATATTTTATTGCAAGTTCTGGATGCATACAATGCTTCTCTGTTGAGATTCTTCCTGACTAGTGTGCCGGTAGCCCTTACCATCTAACGGTGTGATCTTGCTAGGTCTTCAAGGCTAAACAGTACAGAAAAGTGATACTGTCAAGGAAAATCTAAAATATTCCTGTAATACTGTAAGTCAATCTGCGTTCTAAAGTCTGCAGATGAAGATCTTGGACATTGCAGTATTTGAGATATCAACTTAAAGAAAAGAAGTATGCGCAGAAAGCATTGTAGTGAATCGTGCCACATTCTATTTTTATTTTTTTCTAATTAGATTAATCAGTATGCTCATAGGCATATTATTGATTTATTAATACTTTTTTTTACATGTGAATATGCTCATGTAAGTGTTTTGGAGAATTTACTATTTATTTATCTGCTTGAAACAAGTTTGAATTCTTGCTGAAGATCGATATTAGTACTGTGTGATCCTTAAAGCTAGGAAAAAAAAAAAATCCAGCTCATACAGACTGCAGAAATTTTGGATTCTGCTAGTTTTAGTAAAATCTAAACCTAGACTATATTAATCTAAATTTGCATTAAATCTTTCTAGTATGTCTGATAAATTCCAAATTTATAATATTGAAAATGCAGAATGGAAGACATAAAAGTAAGTATAAAGACCCCTCAATTCTTTTTATTCAGTTACTAGTACTATTTCCTGAATACTTCTCCATAACTCTATATTGAAAAGTTCATATTAATTTGGGTGATTTTACTAGTTACAGATTGCACTTCATATTTGTCCTGGTTTAGGCTGGGACGGAGCTAATTTTGTCTACAGCAGCTCCTGTGTTTTGGATTTAGTGTGTGAGAAGAACAGTGATAGCACACTGATGTTGCTGGTTGCTGCTGAACGACCAAGGACATTTTGCAGTTTCCCAGGTTTTGCTAACATGCAGGTGCAAAAACTTGGGAGGGGTAGAGCCAGTATAGTTGATCCAAACTGGCCAAAGAGAGTATTCCATACCATAGGCATCATGCCCAGTATAAGTGAGGGTCAGCCGGGGGGGCCACTTCCCTTAAGCTTCCCTTCTGGTTGCTTTTTGTTCCCTGCTTTTTCCTTTTTTTGTTCGTTCGGGCTTTTTTGTTCGTTTGTTCGTTCGGCTGTTCGTTCCCTTGCCTGCTGTCTCTGGAACTTGCTGTTCTGGGATAGCTGGTGGGGGGGAATACCCCTGCTCCCTGACTGCTGCTCGGGATGGGCTGTATTGGTTGTCAGGTGGTGAGAAATTGTGCATCTTTCGTTTTATATATTCTATTAGCCTTATATATATTATTATTATTAATAATAATAATGATATATTATTATCTTTTTCTTTGCTGTCCTGGTGAACTGTTTTTATCTCAACACGTGAGTTTTCCTTTCTCTCTGATTCTCCTCCCCACCCTACTGGGGAGGGGGGGGCGTGAGTGAGCAGCTGCATGGTATTTGGTTACCATCTGGGGTTAAACCATGACAATCTTTTATTAGGAAGATGAAGTACTGTTGAGAGAAGTATTTTTTACATTTATAATATCAGACTTCTTATTGATTGAGAACATGTATATTAGAAGCAGTCATCTTTTTTCTGCCTTTTCTCCGGCTATATTCTGTAATATTTTTACTGCTTCTTTTTGTTTAATTTCATTAGAGTTGTTTTAGAGAAGTTAGAATTTCATATGTGTATATATGTGTATATGCATGTATTTAGTATTGTATTATGTAAATAGTAATGCAAATACCAATATTACATTAATTAACTTTGGATACTAATATTAATATAACGTTAATGTATTGTATTACTGTTATATTATTATTAACATTTTCCATAAAATCTACCAAAACCATAAGAAAATAATCTCAAACAAGAAAGCAAAAAATATCCTTCACTGTGTTAAGTACACAGACCAGAAAATTTTGCTGGTGAGGAATCAAGATCTTTTCTCAGTGATCATCATCTGCATCAAATTAAAGTAGACACATTAAAGGAGATACATTTTCACATGTCTGTGCTTCACAGAAGTGCAAAAATCTCATTAATACCAACAACTCTACATGAAAAAAATGCATTTGCATTCCACATATATAGTATGTCAGCAGTCCTCAGTATAAACTGATTACTATAAGCAAGATTTAAAAATATAATTCAGTCTCATTAGATAATGCTGGAATGCCAAGTTCATTATACTTATTACAGAGCTACAGATCACCCGAACCAGTGATATTATAGTTACACTATATTCTTGCAGAAAAGAAGCCAATGAACTTTAAGAAGTTCATGGCCCCTGGCAATCTGTGCAGCAGGCCTTGGCTAGAGCAGCCACATTGAATTAGAACATTAAAAACAGTGGGTTTGCACTCCAAAACTCTGGGCAGAATCAGGATGCTGAGCCAAATAGATTATTCCTGTTTCTTATTTGTATGAGAGTCTTGATATGCGTGGCTTTAACCAAGTTGTCTAGAAGTTCTTTTATGCAGTTAGAAATAATCAGAGCTTTCTGGTTGTGCATGGGGAAATCAAACTGCTGAAGCTTCTGAGTCTGAAATTAAAGGAGTGTGGGGAGAAAAGGAAAAGAAAAACCTAGCAAAGTCTCCTGCTAACCCTGAATGATGATGATTGCCACCGTCTCACTGCAGTCCCCTCAGAATTTGACTTTATGGAAATATTTTTCTCAAAAGTATTTTAATTGTTTCATACTTACAGTGCCTGAACTCAGATTTGTGTGTTCTAAATGCTTGAAGCTAACCAGATAGCATCCTCAGTAAATTAAAGGACTGATACAAAGGCATCACTGAAACTTTCTCTGTCTTGTTCTCTTGAGATAATTTTTTAAAAACTGTGGGGGGGAAGGGGATGTAAACAAACTCTGTATTTGGAGAATTTAATAAGAGATTTGAGTTCAGATTTCTGTTTAGTATGGAAGAAACATTTTCCCTTTTTGACTAGTATTTCCTATTAAGGGAAATAAGGGTTCGGAAATAAAAGATAAATTAAAAGGAAAATAGTATGATATCATTCAATCTCTAAGGGCAACTGGTGGGCGCACTCAGATAAATTGATATACCACTGTAAAAATACATATATATTTGAAAGAAAGTACATGTTGTGTATTCCTGTGTGACACCAGGTTTTTCTGTTGCAGTACCTCTAGAGGATCAGCTCGAGCTTTTTCTCTCCTCTTAGTCAACATGTAAAACACAGGAGTATCTGCAACCATTTCACACTGTACTGAGCTGAAATGCTCTTCTACTTGGTATTTCTTGCTCTGAAGTTGTCTTTGCCTTTTGGATTTTAGGAACTCAGCTTTGACTGCCTTTCAGCTTTGTGCTAGCTGTGGGTTTGTACCCCATTTCCTGAGACACATAATATTTTTTTGTACTGACACCAGTGATTCAAGTCTTATCTGGCAAGACAGGTCCATTGTGGGCGTTCACTTGTTCATCCATTAGGGAAACAGTGGGTCCAGTGCGGAATGGGGCAGAGGAACTGGTTACAAATGGCACAGAGAAGGCCGAGGTGCTTGATGTCTTCTTTGCTTTCGTCTTTACCCAGATATACCTGTCTCCTCACTGGCATGCATGCCTTGAGATGTGGTGTTCTTGGGCTTTGGAGGTTTTCAGATTCAGCCTGCCGCCTTCTGCTAATCCAGTGTGCTGTTTGATCCTGAAAACTTCTATCCAGCGTTCAAAGAGTTAGGGCAGATACAGCGTAATGGAAATTTTCTTCTGTGTTAGTCCATGCAAGATTATTTTCCATCAGTGAGGCCTTGCTGGAGCCTGACCAGGCAATTTGGCAACTGTTACTCTTTTACTGTCATCTGTAAAATGAATGAACTACAACTGCTAAACCCCCAGGAATACGGAGTACCTATATGTATTCTGCTGTCCTTTTCCTTTATTTTCATGGCTGCATCAGAGTAGTATAGAGGCATGTGTCTCACAAGGAAGAGGAATGATAAGAAACTGACTGCTAGAAGAAAAGGCTTTTCCTATATCCCTCAGATTTCACTAGTGAACTGTTTGGGCTTTGTTCACCAGTAAGAACTCATCAATAAAATATCTGAAACTGCAGAATCTGTCTTGAATGGTACCTTAGAGGACTTTTCAGCCACTGCCACCAATTATTCCTTAGTGCTGAAAACTGTTCATGATCTATCGGGTACCTCCTCCTGTTGGTACTTTTATTTTTGCACAGGGATCCAAAAGGAAATGGAGGAATCTACAGTAGAGAACTGATTTAAGTCCTTCACTCCTTTAAAGCTATGTCATCCTGTATTCCCTCACAATCTTTCTAATGACTCATAGGAAGAATGAGACAGTTTCTTTGTACCTCCTTCCCCTAGGTGCTCCTCAAGGTCAACCTTAACGGTCATTTAACCAACCTCACAGATGGCAGCACTTTATCCATCATGGATTGTCTGTATTATTTCTACCAGTTCATTCCTGCATATCAACAGCCTAAAGTATGTGTTGGAAGGCTTGATACTATTTTTCTCCTTTCTACATTTTACTGCACGCAACTGCAATATCATCTACCGTCTTAAGGGCCTCTTATATGCAGTGCTTGACCTTAGATACAAATGGGCTTTTGATTAACTTCACCATCCTGCTACCTTCTAAGCCTCTGTCAGTTTTCAGAAGTTTGGTAGGTTAACATTGGCTAAGTGCCAGATGCACACTGAGCCGCTCACCTACTCCTCCTCCTCCTCAACTTGGCAGGGGGAGAAAATAAGATGAAAAAGCTCGTGGGTTGAGATAAAGACAGGGAAATCGCTTACCAATAAACATCATGGCCAAAACAGACTTGACTTGGGAAAAAATTAATTTAATTTATTGCAAATTAAATAGATTTAGGTAGTGAGAAACAAAGACAAAATTAGAACAATACGTTCTCCCCCCCACCACCCACATTGCTTCTTCCCAGGCTCAACTTCATTCCCATTTCCTTCCACCCCAACCCCAAGTGGCGCAGGGGGAAAGGAGGGTTGTGGTCAGTCCATAGCAGCTCCTCTCTGCTGTTCCTTCCTCCTCACGCTTTTTCCCTGCTCCTGCGTGGGTCCTCTCCACAGGCCACAGTTCTTTCAGGAAACATCCACCTGCTCTGGCATGGTCCTCTCCATGGGCTGCAGGGGAATATCTACTCTGGCACCATGGAGCAGATATTGACCTTGATGTTTGCACTTCTGTTTCTCTCTCTCTCTCTCTTTTTTTCTCCATACCTCCTCTGCTTTTGTGGTATTTTCACAGAGGCACCACCATCTTGGATGCTGGGCTCAGCTGTGCCCTGCAATGGGTCCGTTGGAGCTGTCTGGAACCATCTGTGCCCAGCATGGGGCAGCCCCAGCCTCTCCTCACACTGATCACCTCTGCAGCCTCCTCACTGCCAAAACCTTGACACCTACACCCTATACAAAGAGACACTAATTTTATCAGAAGAAAGATGCCGTTTTGGTGATATGCAAAGATATGATTTGATGATGTGCAAAGATATGATTCTGTTTCTGTAGAGATTATTTCCTTACTTTGAAGAACATTCTGAAGGGATGACACTGTTTTGAACTTACACGCAAGTTGCTTTTATGAATTTGCAAGTTCAAATCCAGGTGATCATTTTTATTTGAACATATTGGCAAGGCTGCAAGATCGCTTTTTGTCTTTCGACTGTGAGGGCTCTTATTTTCCCATAGCTGCCAGGCTGACCTGCTGTTAAGATGTTCAGTTTGTGGTTGATGTTGCCACTTAATTAGTCCACAGCTCCTGCATATTCAACAGGATCCTGGCAACAGCTGCAGCCCATTTTGTTGGCAAGACATCTCCTTAACACCTTACCTTGATGTGTGGGCTGATGTGGGAATTGTCCTGGGAGAACATTTTCAGTGTCTGTGTGATGCTTTCATTCTTTGACAACCCTGCTTCTCTTAGTAACATTAACTATTTGTCTCTTCTTCCTGTTCAGTGTGCAAAATTCAGGGCAGTTACAGATATTTGGGATGACTTATCTTCTGATCAGCATATTCAGCCCTTTTTATCCAATAGCTTTCCATGTTCCCAAGTTCTCTGACTTACCTGGAAATGTAGCAGTGTGTATGTGCATAACACCTTCTCAGGTACCTTGTCAGATACTTCACCTTTGTTTGCCTATTGTTCATGATCCAGTCTGGAAGCTGCTTTTTAAAAAGTGATTGTTATCTTGAAAGTGACAGCACACAGTATTATGGGATGGAGAGCACATTCAAGTAGTCTGCTGCACAGGATCTGTAGTGTTTGATGGAGCTATGCCTTCACATTGACATCTTGGAAGTCAATGCAATTCGTAATGTATGTAACTTTGAGAACTGTAGGTATAGCGTTGCCACCACGTGCTATACAAACAACGAAAAGAAATAATTTCCTTTGACTGGGAGCAATGGAGCTCAACAGTTGGCATCATCTGTGAAGATGACATTTGTATTTGGTTTGCATGGCAATGTTTTGGGAGTGGGGGGCTGCAGGGGTGGCTTCCGTGAGAAATTAAATTTATTTTTCCCAAAGTCGACCCTGTTTTGCCCATGACGGTAATTCGTGAGTGATCTCCCTGTCCTTATCTTGACTCACGAGCCTTTCGTTATATTTTCTCTCCCCTGCCCAGCTGAGGAGGGGAAGTGATAGAGCAGCTTTGGTGGGCACCTGGCGTTCAGCCAGCGTCAACCCACCACAACATTTCAGTGATTCCTCTGTGTGACTCTGAGATCCTTTTTGGAAAATTTCAGCAGGTCTGGCTGATGGTAAGTGAGAAGTAAGTCTTGAGCAGTTAATAGATAACTTTCATGAGCCCTTAGAGGATGTGTTTGGTATCAGTTCCTTCCAGCTAAGCTTAAGGAAACTACGGTGAAGTGGCTTAATGCAGCAGTGCTCTTCAGTGCTTGCATCCCAGACATCTGTCATCTAATCACTTTGAGTTCCTTCCAAACACTGACTGAACATTATACTGCTTCCAAGCAGCCTCCTGAAGCTTGGGAGGATGGGCTGTAATCATTCATTGCATAAGCGTACTCTGGGATCTTCTGTTAGAAGCTTGATGGCAGACTGTCTACTTGGACTGAAAATGTATATGGGCACACTTTCCTCAAAAAAAAAAAGGTTTCACACAGAAAATTCGTGTGCAGTCCACAACTACATTTGTATGGCTCCTCACTCTGGCTTACTCTTCCCTTTCAGTCTCTTTTTCAAGGCAGAATTATACCTAAGAGACTTGAATGGTGGCCACTACACTCTCCCTATAAACAAAGAAGAACAGAGAAGAGCTAGGGTTTACCCTTCAGAAAAGGGGATGTGTTGACCATGCATACCAGCAGATACCAGTTAGTGGCTTATAATCTTCCTGTTCTTGTGGTGATACAGCCTGATAGTATAAACCTTAAAGGGAACTGTGCGACAGCAATTACTTCCATGTAGTTTAGGTAGGAACCTTTCAGCTTCAGAAGAAACCAGACTACAGCCCATTTGGCAAGGTGGAAATATATTTAACAGAATGTATGTACCAGTCAGGCAACTAATGCAATAATTACCCAAATGACCCTATCAATCAGCAGTTCCCTAGATTAGTTGCCCACTCTTTGCTTGTGTGTTCAGGAACTGTAGGTTCATGTCGTGCAAACTGGCTCTTTCTGCAATTAATGAGAATGCACAAATATCACCTTGTGTTTCTTTATGCATTCCCTGCAACACACAGCTAAAATCAAGAGCTGATCTCCTTTAGCTATCAATTTACTCATCTGTTAACTTGTTTTTGATAACGGTAAATGTCTAGGCATAAGCTGTAGCAATCTAACCACAAAACTCAAGCTACATGAGAAAAAGCATGTTATGCAAACTTCTTATCACATTTTAATAGACAAAAACGATATTAATCTGTTCTTATTTTATGTATGTGTGATTTTTCTCTGATTTTGTTCAACAGCAGAGAGGTTTATGCCACAAACATGAAGTTTTGGGCGTATACCTCCATCCTATTAAAATGCAAATCCATGAGTTTCTCTTCAGGAAAAAAGAAGAGAATTTGCTGCTAAATCCCACAAAATCCCATTGAAAATTACTTGTACTGATTAAACTTGTGTGCTTTGGATGGCAAGTGGAGCAAATTGTTGCCATTTCTGATAAATACAAACTTAGTAACCAAAAGCATGCATGTGGCTAGAAAGTATATTGAGGGAGTTTAATTATTATTCTATAACCATATAGTGCCACCTAAATTTATCATAATTAAAAAAATATTTGCTCTCACAGCTGTGTTTTTACAGTATTCTGGGACAGAAATTTTTGAGTTTTATTTCTCACCTCTGTCACCATTGTCACTAAAGTAATGTTTGTATCACTTTGCATTTTACTAACATCTTTAGTGACGGTTGTTTGTATTCCCACGCAGTGACTCACAGTAAGCATTACATCAACTACTCTTGTCACATGTCTGAGAAATTCTGGATTTGTGTTGATTCCCTGTACTGGGTCTGACTGGGATGGAGCTAATTTTTTTTCATAGCAGCCCGTACGGTGCTGTGTTTTAAACTGGTGACCAAAGCAGTGTTGCTAACATAGGGATGTTTTGGCTATTGCTGAACAGTGCTTACACAGCGTCAGGGCTTTCTCTGTTTCTCGCTCTTACCTCTCAGCAAGTTGGCTAGGGTTGGGCAAGAGGCTGGGAGGGGACATAGTGGGAACAGCTGAGCTCAGCTAACCAAAAGGATATCCCATACCATATAACATCATGCTCAGCAATAAAACTGGGGGGTAAGTTTTTCTAAAGTAGTTGTTGTTTGGGGACTGGCTAGGCACCAGTCTGCTGGTGGTGAGTGATTGCTTTTGCATCACTTGTTTTTTTCCCTGTCATTTTTTCTTCACTTATTAAACTGTCTTTATGTCAATGCAAGAGTTTTTGCTCGCTTTTGCTCTTCTTCTCTCCACCATCCTGCTGGGGGGGAGTGAGCAAGCAACCGGAGGGGTCTTACCTGCCAACTGGGGTCAACCCACCATATTCCCTCAACCTCACTCTCACCCCAGAGGGACCTCGGTGGCTAACTTCCATCACGTGCTCACAATGAATCACACACAGTATTCTCTCTTATACTTCTGTTAGGTGTGATTGTTGATTTGTAGGTCTATCTGTAGTAGACTTTTCAGTGTGTTGAAGGTGTGTCCAGAGGTGAGAACCCTGCCTGACTACTGGTAAGAACTGTTTCTTTCACAAGGAACTAACAATGTCTTTATAAAGAAATACAAGGACAGCCACTAAGAAGTCCTCTTTACTATCTAGATATGATATGTTTCAGCCTGGAAATACTCAATAAACATCAGCATCTCTGAAATTAAAACATTAATAATTCTTTGGGAGAAGTGTGCTATCTTATCTTGAAGTATCTGGTAGTAGAAATATCTGGTTTATAAATTGCAGGGAACTATACTGAAAGGTACTCCAGCAAGAAAATAGTCATATGAGGTTATATACTTTCCCTAATCTTTCAGTGAAGGGAATGTTGAAATACAGTGTTTCCTCATGGAATCCTAACACAGGGCTGCATAAATACTCTTACAGTTGATAGCCTCCTGATCTAACCCAAGTTACAGGAAGCTACCTGGGCATGATATTCTGCATGTTTTTCTTTAACAAAAGACCAAAAGTCTTCAAAATAAGGAACATCCCAGGTTTTAGTAGAATAAAAACTGAACATTTAACCTCTTTATAATAAAAGTTTAATATGATGTCAGACAAAATAGGAGAAAAATGGCTAGATGCAATCCTCTCCCACCCACCATGATCTTGCAGGTGACTTTTTAGTCTCTCATTGCCTTTCTAAAATTTAGTGAATTTACATCTTCTTTGATCCTGTTTTTCTCTCCATCATCTCTGAGACCAGGTTCTCTGCTGTGTTCTCCTAACAGTAGTTTCAGTCAGTTTCTCTGCTTAAGCTGCAGTCTACTAGCTCTCTGCTATGCCTATTACTTGCCATCTGGGTTGCTCTCTGGAACTTTTTTTTTAACCAGAGCCCACTCTGTGGCTCCTTATGGAAATAAATCATATTTTCCCTTTCTACAGATGTAACTGTTATTCTTAAGGGAACATAATATTAACTTACAATAGAAGCAAATATAATATGCAGCCTATTACAGCAGCACATTGATACAAGACAGTCCAGGAGGACCCTAGAAGTGCTTCTCCAGTATTAGTAAGACAAAGGGTTTTGGTGACATGTGCAGTATTTGTAACTCGGTCCCTTTGCTTACTTGTAGTCAGTCACTCTTCTTTCCTCAGTGTGTTTAAATTTTGTGTAAGGTCCAACTTAGTTTGAGTTTTGGCACGTTTCATTTCATCTTTATGCTTTCTACTTCCAACGCATATCATTCTTTGCTGTTTCTTTGTGTGTGTATGTTTATGTGTGTTCTTCATTATTCCCAGTGCCCTCTTCAGCTGATGATTGCAAGACAGTTCTGCCACTTTAATTAAGGAAATTTCACACCTCCCATCTTTGATGTTTTCAGTTCTTTAACTGATTCCTTTAATTTTGTGCTTTTTTTCCTTCCAAAAGAGAAAATCTTCGCTGAAGTTGTGGCTTTGTTTGTCTAGGCTCTGTTTAAATTATGGTGATTCCTGTTTGCTCCTTCCAGAGTTAATCTGGGTGACTGGTGTTTCTATAGTGTCCTTGACGTTTATCAAACTAAAATATAAGGTATCATCATCTTTTTTAGGCTGAGTGTGTATTTCATGAATAAAAAAAAAAAAAAACCCAAATGTTTTGCTGAGGAATAGAGACTCTATCAAAATCACAAGCATTTGGTCTCCTGTTATGAGTGCTAAGTTAGTGTCACAGGTGTGTGATTTCCCCTAGAACCTACTTCTCTAATAATGTTAGTGATCTCTCTCCACATTCATTCTCAGTACTGTGATGTTCCGTTCTCATTGATCTTCTATGTACAAGTTTCCCTTATTTCAGTAACAATAAATTGACTTTGTGTATCTTGGCAGCTTTGACATTTCACTGTGTTGTTTCATTTCTCTTCCCAACTGCAAGCAATATAGCAGAGGCAGTTTTTATAGAAAACTACAGTAAATAGAGGCCATTCCTGATCCCTGGTAAATAAGCCCTTCAGTGCTGTTTGCTTAATGGCTTCACTCTAAACTAAGTATCTGAATGTACCTGTTCTCCTCTATCCTTCCAGTTGCAGGGAATGACGAGAGAAGAAACAGGAAGAGCCAGTAGATCAATATCTGGTTCTGAGCCTGGTGTCACCAGCAGAATTTGGGATTTTTTGATCATGGGTCAGTTTACGTGACACCAGGCCTGCTGACAACAGACAGGATACGCCTGTCTCAAAGGGGGAAATTAATCTTTGCATGCAGTTAGCAGGGCTCTTTGAAAGAGCTTTAAACTAGATTGGAAGGGGAAAAGGGATAAAACCAGGCTTGCTAGAGATAAGCCTGGGGGCATCATGTCAATGTTGGCGGAATCATGTGCTAGCGAGGTCCTTGGTCTGTCATTTCAGTGGAGGAAGGGGATGGAGATCCATCCAGCAGCAAAGGCACAAGTGTTATTGATATGTTAGAAACCATGGAAGCGCCTGACAATGGTCACGTAGGAATTAGAGCGTCTCCCTGCAAAAAGGTGGCGGGATCAATAGCCCAGCTGAAGTGCATGTACACCAATGCATGCAGCATGGGCAACAAACACTAGGGGCTGGAAGCCATCGTGCAGCAGGAAAATAATTATATAGTTGCCATCATGGAAACATGGTGGGATGACTTGCTCAACTGGAGTGCTACAATGGATGGCTATAAATTCTTCAGAAGGCATAGGCAAGGAAGGAGAGGTCATGGGGTGGCCCTGTGTGTTAGGGAGTGTTTTGATTGTCTAGACCTTAATGATGGTGATGATGGGGTTGAGTGTTTATGGGTAAGAATCAAAGGGAAGGCCGACAAGGTGGATATCATGGTGGGAGTCTGTTATAGACCACCCAACCAGGATGAAGAGGCAGACAAAATATTCTATAAGCAGCTGGCAGAAGTCTCACAATTGCCAACCCTTGTTCTCATGGGGGACTTCAACTTGCCAGATGGCTGCTGGAAATACAATACAACAGAGATGAAACAGTCTAGGACGTTCCTGGAGTGTGTGGAAGATGATAACTTCCTGACACAGCTGGTGCGTCAGGGCACCTAGGGAAGTCGTCCTGCTGGACCTGTTGTTTGCAAACAGAGAAGGACTTTTGAGTGATGTGATGGTTGGAGGCCATCTTGGGCATAGCAATCATGAAATGATAGAGTTTTCAGTTCTTGGAGAAGTAAGGAGAGGGGTCAGCAGAACTGCCACCTTGGACTTCCGGAAGGCAGACTTTGGCCTGTTTAGGAGCCTGGTTGACAGAGTCACTTGGGAGGCAGCCCTGAAGGGCAAAGGAGTCCAGGAAGGCTGGACGTTCTTCAAGAAGGAAATCTTAAAGGTACAGGATCAGGCCGTCCCCATGTGCTGAAAGATGAGCCATCGGGGAAGAAGACTGGCCTGGCTGAACAGAGAGCTTTGGCTGGAGCTCAGGAAAAAAAGGAGAGTTTATGACCTTTGGAAGAAGGAGCAGGCAACTCAGGAGGTCTGCAAGGATGTTGTGAGGTTATGCAGGGAGAAAATTAGAATGGCCAAAGCCCAACTAGAACTTAATCTGGCTACTGCTGTAAAAGACAATAAAAAATGTTTCTATAAATACATTAGCAACAAAAGGAGGGCTAAGGAGAATCTCCCTCCTTTATTGGATGCAGGGGGAAACACAGTGACACAGGATGAGGAAAAGGCTGAGGTACTTAATGCCTTCTTTGCCTCAGTCTTTAATAGTAAGCCCAGTTGTTCTCGGGGTATCCAGCCCCCTGAGCAGGAAGATGGGGCAGGGGAGCAGAATGAAGCTCCCATCATCCAAGGGGAAATGGTTAGTGACCTGGTACATCACTTAGACACACACAAGTCTATGGGGCCGGATGGGATCCATCCAAGGGTACTGAGGGGTCTGATGGATGTGCTCACAAAGCCACTTTCTGTCATTTATCAGCAGTCCTGGCTAACCAGGAAGGTCCTGGTTGACTGGAAGTTAACAAACGTGATGCCCATCTACAAGAAGGGCCGGAAGGAGGATCTGGGGAACTAGAGTTGTCAGTTTGACCTCAGTGTCAGGGAAGGTTATGGAGCAGATCGTCTTTAATGCCATCATGTGGCATGTATAGGACAATGAGGTGATCAGCCCCAGTCAGCATGGGTTTATGAAAGGTGGGTCCTGCTTGACTAACCTGATCTCCCTCTACGACAAGGTGACCCGATTAGTGGATGAGGGAAAGGCTGTGGATGTTGTCTACCTGGACTTTAGCAAAGCATTTGACTCCGTTTCCCCCAGCATCCTCCTGGAGAAACTGGCTGCTCATGGCTTAGATGGGCATACTCTTTGCTGGGTAAAAAACTGGCTGGATGGCCAGGCCCAAAGAGTTGTGGTGAATGGAGTTCAATCCAGTTGGCAGCCGGTCACAAGCGGTGTTCCCCAGGGCTCAGTCTTGGGGCCAGTTCTGGTTAACATCTTTATCAACGATCTGGACGAGGGGATCGAGTGCACCCTCAGTAAGTTTGCAGATGACACCGACCTGGGAGGGAGTGTTCATCTGCTACAGCGGGATCTGGACAGGCTGGATCAATGGGCTGAGGCCAATTGTATGAGGTTCAACAAGGCCAAGTGCCAGGTCCTGCACTTGGGTCACAACAACCCCAGGCAACGCTACAGGCTTGGGGAGGAGTGGCTGGAAAGCTGGTTGGTGGAAAAGGACCTGGGCGTGTTGGTCGACAGCTGGCTGAATATGAGCCAGCAGTGTGCCCAGGTGGCCAAGAAGGCCAACAGCATCCTGGCTTGTATCAGCAATAGTGTGGCCAGCAGGACTAGGGAAGTGATCATCCCCCTGTACTCGGCCCTGGTGAGGCTGCACCTTGAATACTGTGTTCAGTTTTGGGCCCTTCACTACAAGAAAGACATTGAGGTGCTGGAGCATGTCCAGAGAAGGGCAACGAAGCTGGTGAAGGGTCTAGAGCACAAGTCCTGTGAGGAGCGGCTGAGGAAACTGGGGTTGTTTAGCCTGGAGGCTGAGGGGAGACCTTCTTGCTCTCTACAACTACCTGAAAGAAGGTTGTAGCGAGGTGGGTGTCAATCTCTTCTCCCAAGTAACAAGCAATAGGACAAGACGAAGTTGTGCCAGGGGAGGTTTGGAATGGATATTAGGAAAAATTTCTTCACTGAAAGGGTTGTCAAGCACTGGAACAGGCTGCCCAGGGAAGTGTTGGAGTCACCATCCCTGGAGGTATTTAAAAGACGTGTGGATGTAGTGCTTAGGGACATGGTTTAGTGGTGGATTAGTAGTGCTAGGTTAACGGTTGGACTTGAAGACCTTAAAGGTCTCTTCCAGCGTAAACCATTCTATGATTCTATGATTCTATTGGACATACAGCGAATAGCTGAGCCTGAAAAATATTCAGATAACACGTTTGCCAAGCCAGCAGGAAGTGCCCTGTGCTCTGAAGGTAGAAGCCAACTAAGCTGTTGTAAAATAAAGAAAGAGTTAGTATTAAGAATGGAACATGGTGATCACGTTGTTTGTAAATTTATGATTTTTGGTGTGCATCATAAAGAAAGGAACAAAGGAACTGGCAGCCGTTATACATGAAACCATTGGAAATGCAACTCTTATTTTGTGCTCTTTCATCTAGATGAAATGAGATTTGGAAATGAAAGATTAGAGAATGAGGAAACATTTAATAAAATGGAACTTTGGGGAACGTTAGCATAAAATCATTAATTTCCTATTTTATTAGTATTAATGCTATGCTTTTTGAAGGCAAAAAGGAGTAAAGATAAGTCACTGTGTCAGTGCCTGTCACTCTCTTCTGTGGTTTAAACCTCCTTCTTATTTACTTATCTAGCTTCTACCTACTTTACTGTGCTGGTGTTTATTAAATTCTGAGAATTATATGTACAACTACTGAAAGCTACTTTCTCTGTGTATAATAGTAAACAGAAAAAACAGTCTTTGATTCTGTCACTGTCTCATTACATAAATTCTCATTCTGGGTTACAGTTTTACAGACTGTTGTTCACAGCATAGGCAGTTTTACAGACTATTGTTCACAACATAGGCAGAATAGCATGGAAAAAGAGAGGAAAAAAATAAAACCAAATACATTTATAGAATGTATTTCAAAATTAACACAAGTTAATTATAGGATGAAATGTTAATGTAAACCTGAAATGGTAGGGATATCCTGGCTTTTCACATGAGCCTTTATTGTTTGCCATTTGTAAGCTCATGGGTACTCAATACCTGAAAAACAAGGCTATTGATTTTGCCTTGTAATCAGTTTGTGAAAATGGTGAAAACTCTTTGTCTATACTGCAAACCTGCTGTCTATCTTCTAGCAGTTTTCTTGCATACAGGAGAATACTTTTGAACCCTTTAATGGGGTTGCAGGAGAGGGATTTGAATGAATCAGATGTATTTAGTTAAAAGAGATTCCTGGTTAACAGCGTAAATGAGTGCATGAATGCAAACCTGTGTGTGTGTGTGCACGCGCGTGTGCACGTATGTATGTGTTATATATGAAAGTTTATTGCTTTTGGCTTCTGGAATTCTAATAGCTGAATTATCATGTGAAAAGTCTTCTAACATGGCAAAAATTCCCTGCTGAAGAAATGCCTGAGATCATCAGACATCCTATGATTTGTAGAGTTTTTACAGGAAAGAGTTTGAGGAGTTCTTGCAGAGAAGGACCTGGGGGTCCTGGTGGACACCAAGTTGAATGTGAGCCAGCAGTGTGCCCTTGCTGCAAAGGAGGCTAATGGTATCCTGGGCTGCATTAGAAGGAGTGCTGCCTTGCCTAAGAAAGGTGATCCTTACCCTGTGCTCAGCCCTGGTGAGGCCACACCTGGAGTGCTGTGTCCAGTTCTGGTCTCCCCAGTGTAAGAGTCATGACCATACTGGAAAGACTCCAGCAAAGGACCACAAAATTGATTAAGGAACTGGAGTATCTCTTCTGTGAGGAAAGGCTGAGAGACCTGGGACTGTTCAGCCTGGAGAATAGAAGGCTCAGGGGGCATCTCATCAATGTGTACAAATACCTGAAGGAAGGGTGCAAAGAGGACAGAGCCAGGCTCTTTTCAGTGGTGCCCAGTGACAGGACCAGAGACAATGGGCACAAACTGAAACACAGAAGGTGCCATCTGAATATCAGGAAACACTTTTTCACTGTGAGGGTGACTGAGCACTGGCACAGGTTGTGGAGTCTCCATCCATGGAGATATTCAAAAGCCATCTGGATGTGGTCCTGAGTAACTGGCTCTAGGTGACACTGCTTCAGCAGGAGCATTGGGCAAGATGACCTCCAGAGGTCCCTTCAACCTCGACCATGCTGTGATTCTATGAAATACCACAGCCTACATGATCTGTTATTGTTCTCTTTCCTAGCATCCTGTATTGATTGCTACTGGAGATATAGGATACATATTCAGTCCCTGGTGAAGATGGTTCTTTACTCTCATCTATTATTTCTGTTTTTAGGAGAAAGTTTGGGGAAAAAACCTAAATTATTTTTCATGGTCGGTTGTACTTTGTTGTGGCAGTAGAAGCTTCAATGGCTGCAGAACAGTGGAAGGGAGGGTTCAGAGCCCTCTAGGTACCAGATCTCTATACTGTTACTAATGACATTTGTAATCTCTGTGAAGACTGAATAGAAAACCAAATGCTGTTAGCTTGGTAAGATGTATATTGCATGAGCACCTTTTTTTTTATATATCATTCTAAAGCCTTTTAATAGCCTTGAACATTTTGTAACAGTTGGAAAGTTTTTTCAACCAGAAGGAATGTACTGGAGAAAGAATACAAATGCATTAGAATCTCAAGAAAGGGAAAGTGGCTGACCTTGTGGTGTTTGCCCTGAATAACAGCCTGAGGTATGTTGAGAGTAAAAATAAAAGAGGTAAGATTTCATCTTGAGAAGAATAGAGCAGGTCAGCATTGAGGCTTAAAGCAATGCTAGGGAGGAAGAGGAAGGAACTCAGTTCCAGGATCTGAGTGATGGAAGCGAGTAAGGAAGCAGTTTAGAATCTGCCATGCATGTTTAATTATTTTAATACTTGTTTTCAATTTTTTTTAAGTTAAGAACTTACTTCATACTTCCAGTTTTTAGAATATTGTTTGATTTCTCCTCTATATCATTGAGTGCATAATGTGGGTTCATATGAATCTGACCTTTTTGTCTACTCTGGCTTTCCTGGGGACTATCAATTCCAAATAAAATTTGTAAATGCTGTAGACAAGGACTCTAAGAGCATAAATCTCAGGGCAAGTATGAGAATCTCAGGACTAGGTGTGTCTTTTGACAAGTCTATGAATAGTATACGAATCAAGGTGGAGGGAGATAGAATTGAGAGCTAGAACAAAAGGAAATGTTCCACATAAACCAACATCTGCCTCTGGCAATGACTAGGCAGTAGAGGGAGAGTTCACAGCTCTTGGGAAACACATATTGACCTAAGTCTCTCAGGACTGTGATTCACAAAATGGAAATTCAAGCTAAAACAAATAATTAGGTAACCGAATCCAACCGCTTACCTCACTCCTTTGCTAAAGGTTTTTGTTTCCTCAGGAGAGATGACAAAACAGGTCATGGGTCCAATTCTCAGTTGTGCCAAGCTAAACTGCCGTTAATCTCAGTCTATGCTAATATGATGAATTATAGATACATTTTTCTATTCTGTTGCATTTGTCACAGGGGCAGTAACATCTAGCTGAAAGACAGTGCAGACAACAGTGGGTAGTAACCTGTCAGTTGTTTCATCAAAAATTGATAGAGGTTTTAAATTTTTACTCATTGGTAGAGTTTATTGGTTTTGGAACACAAAAGTTTGTCTTGTCTTAGTATAGTAAGAGAATTAAATGCATTTTGGAAGTGCATGGATTCATTACTTTCTTCATACATCACGGTTAATGTTTTTATGTGATCTGTCTACTGTAGATAAGCCTCTGATCACATAAATAACATGTGACTAACATCTTGGTGACCTTGGAATGCACGCATGCTCCTAAACACCTTGTTATGTGTCAGGCAGCTCTCCTTGTTACCATGTTCCTAACTCTGCAAACCACTGTAATACTAGTTCTCACCTGGTCCTGATAGCTTATATATGCCACACTGTTAGACTTAGGATTCTCTGAAGTATGTTGGGGAAGTGAAGGCATTTGCTGAAAGGCATAGTGTGCCAGCTGATATATTCCTTACATCTTGTGTGAGGAATACTGTGTTGCCTTGAAACCCCTCTTGCCTTAAAAGAGACTGAGCTAGAAAAAAAATATTATGTATTTACAATATACAAAACCAGATAATCAAGTTGCAGGTGTTTATAAAAGATGTACATGCATGATATAAGAAAGCACAAAATCATAAAAATTTATGAAGAAATTTTCTTCTTGTCTTTCCCTTCTTAGAACTCTCTCTTCCCTTTCTTAGAACTCTGACAAAATGAACCCCTTCTGAATACCATATACCTCAGGTTACATTCACTAAAGAGAAGCCTATTGTGTTGGAACATTTTAGCTTTTATAGCCATTTTTCCTTCTGAAGACCTCCAGATGTTCCAGATAAATACAGTCATTCTCCCTGAAACATACGTATTTCCTCCTTATGCCAGAGATAGCCTGACCATCATATGAGTATTAATTCCTTTGATATGCAGATGTCTTTGTTTTAGATAAGGTGTTATCTCTTCTAGTTCAGACAGATGTATAACTACTTGCTTCAACCCCTCCCTTTTTTGTAACTCAACATTTATGATTCATTTTCACACTGAATCTTATATTGGATATCATAGAACATCTTGAGGTGAAACCAATCCGTGAGGATCATAAAATCCATCAGTACATAAACCCATATACTTGATACAAACATCTCTTGGGTTAAATGTTTGTAGGTCTGAGCTATTGGTTATTGATTGGACAAGAATCAGAACTACAGAAGTTGACTGGCTTGGACTGAAAACTAGTTCATGGTGATGGACTCCAAACGCCTTTCTTCTAATGTGCTGTAATACTGTATTATATTAGTGTACAACAGTGTTCAATATGTTTAACTTAAGTATCACTCTGAAAAGGTGAACCGCAGGGACATGAGTTGATTTCCACAGTTAGTTGATAGAGTCTGTACTAGATAAGAAACATAAGTCTGTTTTCCAAATTTCACTCTACATATTCTAGTCATCTCAGGCCAATGTATTTTCCAGCTTGTTCATGGGCAAGGTATTTTGCCACATTAACAAGAGAAAATTAAAAAAGATAAATTACAGTAGTTGAACTTACTAAGAATTGCAATAGCAAACACAGTAACTAAATCATGCATGATGCTTATAAGCATAAACACTGAAATTGTTTACAAAAAGGCCAGACATTGCTAGCCATAAAACTTAGGGAGGTCCTTCCTTACTTCAGAGTCTTCATATCACTTCTGAAACGCAACATTGCACTTGCTTAACTGCAAGGCAAGAACAAGTTTAAAAGATAAGGATCTTGGCCAAGGATGAACTTTCATAAAAATGGTAAGGGAATTTCTCAGTACCCTTGAATCTTTCAGACTTACTTACTGATTTTAATTAATCCTTTGTGGCTTAATGAACCATTCTCAGCCAGAACAAACTGGCAGAATCATGGGAAATTGACAGTGAAACACTTATGCTCAAGTTTTACACTGCCAGTCAATTTAGATGAGGAAGTTATGCAAGAGGAATGTGAATGCCTGTTACAAGGTGAGCTGCCTCCATCAGAGTCTGGGACCAGGCAGATGACCAGTCTGGTTTTCGCTGTAAAGCACAGCCATCCAGGAGGTGTTTTACCAATACTGATCCACTCACAACTCCACTGTGAGAGGACAGTCACAGTTCCCTGCCCTACAGCACAGAAGATTGGAAGAAATCCTGACTTGTTGATTTCCCGTAGAGGGAGAACTACCAGGGTAGCAAGTTTTGCAACCCCTGATTTGAGTTGCTAGAAGAAATGAGAAATGAGGAACAGAAGTGTAAACCTGTACCACCCTAGGCAGTTTGGGGATTTTTTTCCCCCTCTTCCGTCTATTTTATTATGCTTTACCATTCTTGTTTCATGAAAGTCTTGTAATAGAGTTCAATAACCATGGTAGATATGATAAACGCAGATTCAGGATAATAGCAATAAATTATTTAAAAATTTCAGTAAAAGCAGGTACATGAAAAAAATAATCTTGATTTAACTTACTTCTTAGCCCCTTTTTAGTTGTGTTAGTATAACTGAATTAAAATTATTTTTTTGATGTTTGGCTCAGAATCACAATTTCAGTGTAGAATTATCTATTATATTAACATATCAATTAAATGAAACTGATATTATGCATAGGTTTGTACAGTGTTTCATTTCATGAAAAGTATTGGTTAGGATGTAGGAGAGATTTCAGTTCTTTTGTGTTTCATCCACTTTATTTTATATATGGTGGCATGTAGGCAATTTTACCAGTATACCTTCCCATTTTCCCTTCCCATTTCTGTAATAGTACTAGTACAGAAGCTGAAACAATATTCCTTCTCCCGTATTTGAAGTGTTTTCTTTTATTACTTTTGTTTTCAGAACCAATACCCCTTTTCATTTTCCTACACATTTTGAAATGTCATTAAACTCTAATAAAAATTGGTTTATACTATGTTATCTAACAATAAAAATGGATGTGGATTAAAATTGGAACTGTGTAGGAAAAGTATTAAAAAAAGGAAATATTAGGAAGTGCAGCAACAAACAGCATAGATACATCAACCCCACCACCACCGCCGCTGCCTACTTCAGCAACGCTTCTCAAAGGAAGGTGCATTTCTCTCTAGTTAGTGGCTATACAAATTAAGCAGAGTAACATTGTCCATTTTGCTTCAACTACTGGAGTTAAAATGTGCAAGGTTTAATTTTTATTATTTGATGTTTAAAAAGTTTAAATCACCAAGAACAAAAGTGTTAAAATTTTTTGGTCACAGTGATGTCTGAGTGACTAATGTTAATTTTTAACAAATGCTTGAAAAATTCGTGGCTTGAAGAGACTGGAAAAAAATACATATCCTACCTGTAGCATGTTGCCTTGAATGCAGACACGTTTCAGTGCTCACTAAATGGCATACAAAGGTACATCGCGAAACACCAAATGATTGATAGAAAAGTTTTATTTATGGCAGAAGCTATGTAAACCTTGAATCGTACAAAGGGATAAGCTATTTAATCCTTGAATCACATAAAGGGCTGTAACAGCTTGTAACATATGGAAAAGAGAGAGAGAGAGTAAGATAGAAAGATAGAGGTAAAGGAAAGATAAAGATAAAGGAAAGATAAAGGTAAAGGAAAGATCACCACCCTGGGTTCCAGTGATGTCTCTGGTCCCGTTCCTTCAAATGGTGGGTGCGCGCACCCAGGCCCTCCGAGTTGTGCTATTTATAGACTAGTCCCACTGCATATGCTAATTACTTCACATGCATAGTCTGTCGTTCTCAAACCTTCTCAAAATGGGTTGGGGGGTTTGAGGGGTTGGGGTGCTTGAGGGTAGTGATTTCGGTGCCTCCCCCTCCCCTTCCTGTCAGAGACGCAGGGATGATGCTGTCTCAGGCTTATTTGGTTTTTAAGCAATTACTCAAGATAAGGCCCAGAAAAGCGCTATCCTGCCTCCACAAGATCTTCCTTTCCAGTTGCATCTTATCTTGTTGGTGTGTTAACATTCCTTCCTCCTTTGCCGAGTGTTTGAGACATAAACTCTTTCAGCTTTTCACTCTCTTACAAGGTAGAATAAGGTCCTGTTGGATTAAGCTTGTTCTGTTTGCCTTGGTGCTGATTTGGTAGTCTGTATAGTTTTATTTTGTGGTGTATTTAAATCAATATCTAGCCCAGGAACATGGGTTGTAAAATGGCATTTCTTAGAGAACAAATCCTGCTTTAGGGGGGAAGGACCACCACCACACCTGCAAGGGATTTAGGCTTTTTTGAAAAGGAGATTATTTCTGGTTTTCTGATGTTGTCTGATATTGAAGGTCAGTTGCCGTAGGTTTTGAGTAAGTTAAAACTGAGACGGTTAGTCAAATTTGTTGCTATTTGGCCAATCTGAAGAGAGAGTTGAGAGTAGAACTTGCTTAATTTCAGAATTCATTACAACCATTTCGTGTGATTCTAATCACTAGCAAGAACCAGAACTGGAGTAGAGAAACTGCTATCTCAAGGTTCATTTTTATCTTGGAGTTATGCATTAATTTCCAAACTGTTCATCATGTTGTTAGTAAACATAAATAAAAATGTTATTAGAGTATTCAAAAATGTGTACCTGGGCCATTTTGTTTATGTTTAAAATATTGCCATTTGAAAAGTTTCGCAGTTTTTTGCAGAGAGTTCTACAAATCGGACTCCAAAATCGGGCATATTTCACAGGAATCACAAAGATGTGAAAGATTACTGAATAGTGTATCCTGGTACACTGTAATATCTATAGTGAGAATTTTTAAGATATATAAAATATATCTTGAGTGGAGACAAATGAGGAAAATTATGATACACTTTGTTTTCTTTTGAGTTAATTATAATTTTTTTAATAAATGCTCCGATCATAAGCCAAAACCTCATTATATTATTTATGAATCTGTAGTGAAATGACAGCATGCAAGCTCATTCTACTAGGAACGCAATTCTAGGTTAATTCTACCTAACAGCAGCTCTAATTTGAGCTAGTCAGTAAGGGATGTTAATAAATGGTTTGGCATATACGTGTGAACTTTTCCTACCAGGTAAGTATCTGTACTCATTTTGTCAAGTATAAAGGGCATCTAAAGAGCATGGTTACTATATGTCAAACATATCTGCATAGTTTCTGAATACTGAGTTGTATTAAATTAAATTTCTGGTGTTGCTATGACCCTGACATTTTCAGGCAATTTAAGTATTACAGTTTGTCAGCATATTAATGTATTTTTGTAAGTGGAGGAAAACCCAAATACATGTGAAGTCTACATTTTAATACTCTGCTAATCACAAATGAGTATCTATTCTCAAAAATCGCAGAATAAAGATGCTTATTTTTTTATTGTTTGTATCAATAGCCCTTATTCCTAAATATACCTAAGATGACATTAGGTTTTTGTATAGATAGCAAGCACTCCAAAGGGAAGTAATTGTTTGACCAAAGTGTTTATGATGTAGTTATGATTACAAAACAAAGAAGTAAGTATTTTAATATTACTTTAGAGGAATGTATTACATTCAAAATATAGAAATATCAATGTAAGAGAAATTATTAGGAGTCCAAACAGTATATTTGTTTTGCAGGGAAGGAAACCATGTTGTTAAAATATTCACCAATAATAGTGCTTGGGGGAATATGCAGATAAATGTTTATTCCCAAACCAAGCGACTAATTTGCTGTTCAGTGTGCAAAATGGATCATAGGTTGCCATAGTGAATTTTTCCTATACCAACCACCTGACATTCAGAGTCTTGAATGAACTTAACTAGGCATAGTAGCTGTTGTAAATGTTAAAACTATATCGTGTCTGACCTCTGCTTTTATTGGTTCCTTTTGTTTTTTGTTTTTTTCTTTGTTTGTTTTTACAATCCCAAGAATGAGGTCTTGTCTTGAAAAACATACATGGTGTGACTGGAACAATCATAATTAAGCTTTAGTGAAACTTCATAAGTGGATAAGGGACAGAAGAAGCAGCACAGCTCTAACAAGTTGATTTATGCAGCCAATATTAAAACACTCTTCAATTTTTTTATTTTTTTAGGCAATGTTATGGGTCCCATGTCATTTCCATCTCACAAGTGTGTAACTGTTTCTGTCCATGTTCCCATTGAATTTGCAACAGATCCTGCATCTCGTTAATTTGTAAATTATTTTGTTTACTATTTAGAAAGGGCAGGAAAACAGGAATAACAAGCATCTCTCATAAAAGTAAAATGTAAAACTTACTAGTTTCAATAGCAGACAATACATACTCAAAGATTACCCAGTATAATTTGTCGTGATAACAGCAGCAAAAGCAGACTGCTGACTATAACACTTGGCAGTCCATCACACTTATTTCCTTGCCAAAGTGACTGATAAAGGAATGATATGGAAGAGAGACAGTCTTCTGTTGTACATATCCATATCAATAGTCTGTGTCAGCCATCGTGGTATATCAAATGATATTGTTCTTTTAATATTCAAAGTGTAACTTTGAGAAGGGGAGTGTGCACACCCAGTCCTTGAATGAGAGTTTTGTCTTTGAGCTCCTGGAAGCCTCGGTGCAATCCTCTACAACGTGTTTGCTACACAGAGAGCCGACCTTCCCTGTTCCAGCACCTGAACTTTGCTGACTTCAAATGCCTCCTGAAACAGTTACATAACTTTCCACATTGTTGTATTGTAGCAATATATCCATTTTAAAGTCTTATTTGCCTTTAAGCCGTTGCTGCTAAAGAAATAAACAGTGAACCATTAGTGAATTTCTTCGAGCCCTCCCATCGGTTGGAAGGCCAGTTGTTTTGGTTTATTGTGTATGGCATGGCACGGTGTGTTATGTTTCAGTGTGGTTAGTCAGTGCAGGGGAAAGCAATTTACCTTGCTTCAACCGTGTCATATTTGTGCAGTGTATCTCTCTGGTGGGAGGGAGAGATCTCTCCTTTCCCGAGAGAGCTGGGAGCAGCTTTTGGCAGCCCCAGGCAGAAAGCCTGTGGGAGGAAAGGAGATTGGGGCAGTCCTGAGAAGAACAGGGTGCTTACTTAAAGCTTGGAGGTGGCTTGCAGCCATCTTGTAGAAGTGATGGCAAAAAGGAAATTTTCCTTGAGACCCAGAAGCAGCTGTGTGCATCTGGAACACCAAATGTTTTTGACACCAAAGTCACTGAACTTTTTAAAAAGCAAGACTAGAGCAAAGGGCCCTCACTACAAAGAGAGAGGAAGGAGGTTGGAGATTTATCTACCTCACCCAGTACATCAGAAATCTATTAAATGGTTGCCATGTTCTAATTTAGTATTTTGTGTTCTAGTAAAACCTAGTTTATAAATCTTTCAGTTTTTCAAAATCTCTTTTTCCTTTAAAGAAAAGGGCAGGTGGTTTCACCTCAAAGCTCTGGACAGAGCAAGAAGCCATCACAGTATGAAATGTGGCTTACTGGCTGGTAAGGAAGAAGGCAAATATACAGGCTAGAGGCTATCATTCTTTTTATGACCTTTAATGATAAGAAAAGAGATAAGGAAGACTATTTTGGAAAAATCTCTTCCCATTAATTTGCCCAATTTTTGACCCCATTTAGACTTATACTATCCACAACATCTTATGGCAGAGTTCCACACCTTAATTTTGAGTTGTATGAAAAGTACACCCTTTAGCTTGCTTTTATCTTCACACTAATTTGTGTAATTTCATGTCCTTTTGATCCTATATTGTGATAAACTGTGAAAACTATTCATCTATGCACTACTCTGCTGTAACTGTCCTTGATGGTGGGTTTTCCTGAGGAAAGATTCCTAGTCTATACAGTCATTCTCTGTTCAGAAACTCTCATCATCCTTACATACCTTATAGTTTTTGCATATTGTGAAATCCTCTTCTCAGGATTTTGTTTTTGCTATCCTGAGTAACGCAGGAAACATTGAGCCACTTGTGAATATGTTGAAGAACACAGACCCTAATACAAATTGCTGAGGGAATTTCTAGAGGCTGTCCATATTGAGAAAGCTCACTATTTATTCCCAATTTTTCTGCTTCTATTTCAACCACTTTCTTAATTTCCTGAAGGCCTTCCTTGTTATCCCAGGGTAACCCAGTTACTTTAGAATCTTTTAGCATAGAAACTTGTTAAAAGCCTTTTGGAAGTCAAAGGCTATGTGCCAAGGCATCCTTTTTCACATATTCAGTGTTCCGCCCGTGACTTACGATTTCCCTTTGCAGAAACCATCTCAACTATTGCTCAGTACATTATGTTCATCTATGTATCTGTTAATTCTCTTATTTAGTGTAGTTCTTAATGGTTTGTCTGGAAAGGAACTGGGACTTACTGATCCATAGTTTGAGGTGTGCCCTTGCATTCCCTAGTCTTGTTCCCCTTTCCCAAATAATAAATAGGAAAAAAACCCAAACCAACCCAAACCCAAAGCAAACAAACAGAAAAACCCCAAAATCCACATCTACCATTCCCGTGCTTTGGATGCCATTTTAAGTGATGACCACAGTAATTTCCTTTAGGATTTTGGGGCAAACACTATTTGGTCTTTCTTTTTTTTGCTACTGTTCACTTTGTTAATTTATTTTAAAACATTTTCCAGTAATAATTCAATTTGAGACAGATCTCCGATGTATCCCTGCTAAAAAGGGGTTCTGGCATGGGAACCTCCCAGAGGTCCTCTACATTAAATTTTGATTTGGTGAGTTCATTTACATTTCCTGCTAGAGCCTTATCTCTTTGAACACTCCTTTTATACTTTGATGGTCTATTGGCCCTACAGCCTTTCTGGCAGGCTTACTACTCCTGTTGGGTTTTAAAAAGCATTTAATGCTCTCCATTATGCTTTTAGCAAATTGTTCCTCAAGATCTTTTTATTTTTCTTTACTTGGCCTGCTTTATTGG
Source organism: Phoenicopterus ruber ruber (assembly GCA_009819775.1). Classification (NCBI taxonomy): domain Eukaryota; kingdom Metazoa; phylum Chordata; class Aves; order Phoenicopteriformes; family Phoenicopteridae; genus Phoenicopterus; species Phoenicopterus ruber. The sequence goes on from CM020217.1 coordinate 98,553,446, forward strand.
GTTTTTACTGCCAACATTTATATAACTTCCTATTTTCCTTCATTTGGACATGACCTCAACCTTTAAAGGATGTCTTTTTAGCCATTATAAACATTTTTTACTTTGCTATTTAAACGTTCTGGTTTTTGAGGGGGTCTAAAGTCTTTTTTCATCTAGTAGTTTATTTACATTTTATGTGAACCTCTGATTGTTTTAAGTATTCATCTGCATGTGCTTTACCCTTTGGGATGTTCCTTTGAATTTCCTTTTAAAAAGTCCCTTTGTTTTTATGTAGTGCTCCTGTATGAAATGATGACCTCAATTATTTTCTTTTTGTGTTTCTGCAGGTATCTAAACCTGACTTCATGGTCAGTTTTAGGAATGGGTCCTCTGTAGTGTTAAGGACCAAGCCAAGACTTGCTTTTCCTCCTATGGGCTTATGACCAGCATTTGTTTAGGTGCCTCAGGTCATACCCTTTTCCACTGTTACTGTGTTTTCTTCCTAAGTAGTCTCCCAAGGCTCCATTCGAATGTGTCAATGACCTTCATCTTCATGGACAGCCCTAGCAATATAAATTTTTCTTATTTTGGCATAAAATTTATTGTACAAACTATGGAGTCTTACCTCTTATGTGGCCCTAAGGACAGGTACAGATGATCTAGTGTGACCAGGAACTTGTCCCAGTCCATGAAGACTCAGTTACAACATTTTGGGTGGTTTGTTTATATAATACCTGTCAACATACTGTGTCAGTGTATTTGTTTAGATGGTGAGATATGCATAACAATTTATTGTTCCGTGTTTTTTCAGTGCCCCTACAGTGATTCCCATTTTTAGTAGGTCCTTAGGCATCTTTGAAACATGATTAATGGTACTAGATATCTTTTGATCAGGGAAGTAGTAAACTTAAAAGTAGACTTTTCAAAGCTTCCTTGTTTACCATTCCCCATGACCTGTGTTCATCTATAAAAAATAAATACCTGATTAAAGTTAGAGAAGTCCACTTTTTGCTGGTGTCTCACTATACCGGTGGTGCTCTCTGCATGTCCAAAACTCTTTGAGTTTATTTTCAAGTCAGTACTGCTTATCTTGCTATAATTTCTTTTCACATTCAAATTTTTTTAATAGAATTTCATTAGAGAAAAAATGGAGACCAGGAGGGTTCTTCAGGAGTAGGGCTAAGTTATGTTACAAATCTTTTCTAGAAACTTAATTATTTTTAAAACTGATCACAATGACAACAAGCAAAAGAACTGTGTGTATTTTCTCCTTTGTAGATACCTGGACCTGTCTACAATTTCACTGGCTGTATACAAGTCATAGAAATCAATAATGTGGGACCTTTCAACTTCTCTAATGCTGTGGGAAGAAACAATGTTGACAATTGCAGGTAAACTACCCTCTGCGCCTTTTCAAATTGGAAGAAACTGTTTGTGTTGATTTTGCTTTCTTCCTTACATAGAGTGATCATTTTAGATAATTTCAACAATGGTTACAGAAAAAAAATGATTGTACAGAGAGATATTGTGCTTTCTTTTATGCTTCTGAAGCATTTTCTTTATGGAAGATGCTTTTTTGCAGAGTAGTTCAATTAAGCTTGACAGCTTACTTTGAGTTTTCACCCACTGAATGCTGAAACAGTGCACTAAACCAGATAATCTGCAACAAAATACAGGAGTGGGAAGTGGGGTGATGTGCTGGTTGTGTTTCTACTCATGATTTTGGGATTTCCATTAATCTTGTAACAAATACTGATGACTTGCTGCTGCACTTGCTATATATGAGATTGTGAAAAATGCTGGAAAGCATTGTTTCTGAATACATAAAAAAACCCTACTTGGTTTCATTTTTGCATATTCACATTGCTGTTGGTCATACATTGATTGAAATAAAAGGCTATACAGAGACAGTGGTGTAGCTTAGGATTCTATTCTGGTATGTAAAAGGTTTGAACATGGGAAAGTGGAAAACAGAAGAAAGTAGAGGTGAATTGCATTTGTAGATCATGAAGTCTTTCAGAACAGAGTATGATTTTAGTCATAGGACATATGTCCTATATCCCTGGCGAACTTTGCATAAGCCTTTTTACATATGGCTTTAATTTTTTTCCCTAAAATTTGCAGAATAGTTTAATTAATGTTCGTGTGCTTGTTTAAACAGTATGTTAGAAAGCCAGTGGTAACTAACTAGATCATTAATTAAAGATCCATGAGAACGGGGCTCTGCAGTCACTTCTACCTCTAGCCCCTTAAGGGACTTACACACATCACACTCAAAGTTATGAAAGGAGTGTAAACATCAAACCCATTATCTAATCAACCAGCTGCCTCAAGTCCTAGGCATCTAAGCTTTTGTCAGTAAAACTTACTCTGAACATAAAGGTCAGCCTGTTACACTTACACAGACCTGCCACCATTTTTGTTGAGAAGAGCAACTCAATGTCATCTCCTTGTCCAAATTTGACAAAGAAATAAATCTTTGCACCCTTTGAGTTCCCCACGGCATTTTGTTTGGAAGATATTCTCTAAGTGCATTTAACAAACGGTTGTGGGTGTAAATCCCGCACAAAATACAGAACTCTGGCCTCTGTTGTGACAAACCCCAGCTAAGAAAGAAGTGATGGCTCCAGTCTTGTCTTTCTGCACAGAGTTTTTTCCTAGCCAGAACTGTGATCTCCTCCAAAATGGAGGCACATAATCTTCTTGTTTTGGAAGTCTGCCTCTGTGCAGAACAGAAATTCATGGAGATGAAAGTGAGTGAGGAAGCTACTTCATGCCTTTAATTCAGGTGTTAACTTCTAGGGAAAAAAAATTTTTACTTCAAGAATTATTTATATGTTAGAAATTAAATAATCATTGGGGAAAAAAATCATAAATCATCTCAGATGTCTCCTTTGGTTACTAGATTAGGAAATTGTTCTCCATTTTACAGACATTAGAGCTGTGGTGTCCCAAATCCTAGGTAAGATGTAGCTCTGGTTTTTAAACTACTAGATAAAAGAGGAAAAACTTAAAAATCAGGACTGTTATCATCTTTTGTGCTTTCTTTCATTCTCAAAAATAATAATGAGACAGATGTCTACATTCTTGGGCTTTTTGACACCATTCTTTTTTCAGTTTTTCCTACTGAGTAGTTTACATAACCATTCATTAAGAACCAATAGCCTTCAAGAACCAAAAGACCAATGAGATCTGCTTTGTCCAGTCTGTGTATATAACATGTAGAGGGATACGGACAGGAAGGAGAAGGCTTATAAGCACATTTGACTTTGTTCCTTTTTAAATTTGTTTAATTTAGAATGCTATATTTGTTATATTATAATCTATAGAACTATATGCCAAGATTTACTGCATTTTTTATTGATTCTGATACTTCTTTTCATAGTTAGTCAATTAGCATAGAAATATGGCTGATATGGTACAATATAGACATTAAAGATCGCTTTGTTTGAATCAGAACTCAGTGATTACAGTCTAGGGCTGTTTCTTGCAAATACCTACTGTGTATATGTAACTGATTAGATGAGTAAAATGACATGATAGTTTGTATAGATGAACCATGGAAATAGTCTTGTCCATAAAAGGATACTGGAAGGATGTTGGTCCTCCTCAATCCTCTATCCTGGACAACATGTTCCTTTTACCTCTGTACTTGTTCCAGAATGCTGCAGATAAGCCTAACAGTGTCCAGCCCCATGCAGTCCACACAGAGCTGGCTCCATCCTGGTCCAAATCACAGGTATTCCTGGCTGTGAACAGCTGGGAAACAGAATTGAAATTAGTCTGAATTTCCCTTGGTGGCATGATTGTCCCATAGGAGTGGACTGCAGGGAAGCCTGGCAAGAGTTCTTCTTACTCATTCCCTGCCCTGTTACACATTAATTTCATATCTTCCCACAAATGGCAGCTTACGTCATCCTTTGCTCTTTGCTTTAGGTGTAACTCACATGCGTCCTGACCGTCATCAGTCCTTACATGTAAATTCTGCTTCCCAGAAAGCATCTAGGAAGCCCAGCTGCCATTCTTTTTTTGCAAGACAGGCTTCTTGGGAAGAGAGATTTATTTTGAGAAGGAAGGAGAAAGTGATTGAAGAAAGTTGCTTAAATAGGGCAATAACGGATTATATATGTTGCAAATACAAGCAGTTGGTAAATACTAGAAAGCCTGGTGTACCTATATTGTATTTGCAGAATTCATATGGTTGTGTTGATGCAATATTGCTACAGTTGGAGGTGCCTGGCAGTAACAGAGTACTCTACAATGTGGCAGACAAAGCAATCCAATTTCTTCCTGTAAGAACATCCCTGTATTTGTCATACAGTGGCACTGACTATTTCTGTTCTTGCTATTCTAATTTTTCTTTAATTGACCTTCTACCTATCATCACCTGTTTGCAGACTTCTAATCCTTTTGAATGTCCCTGCTTTTGCATATTTAGCCATACTGTAGTGATTTTCATTTACCCTGCTGGGGTTTTCACTTCTTGATGCCCCGGCAGCATGGACTGCTTCACTATTGTGGTGTAGAAAGTCAGCCAAAGAGAGACATGCAGAAACTGCTTAAAGTGTATGGGCTTGTGAGTAAATTTTAAGCTTATGAATTTTTAATAGGTTTGAAATTTACTCAAATGTGTTCTGCCATTTTCTTAACTGGATCTATTTGAATTTTAAAATACTAAAAGGATGAGCTAATATGTGCAAGGAATATAGAGAACTTTTAAAAACAAATTTTAGATACAGTCCATTAACCTTTTCAAAACTACCAGCATCACTACTTCAGGACAAGTCAGTATCTTTCATAGTATATTATATACTCCATATTGCTTATCTCAGAGATTAATGCAATTTAGGTTACTGTTTAAAAATTTTTGAGAATTAAGAAATGTAAGAGATGAAGCCATAACATTAATTTCACTGGCAATACATATCTGACTATCTGCTGTCTAAAATGCTCTAAATATATAGGGCAAGAACACTGTTTGTTCCTTTAGCTTTCATATTCTGTAATGCAAATATAATACAATACAAAGGATGGAGAATTATTTTAACTTGGTAGAACTAAATGGGAGATGGAGGCAACATGGAAATTGCCTTTCATGTAATTTTGGAAGCAGGTGCTAAATTCTGCTTAGATTCAAGAGGATGAAAAGGATTCATAAAGGCAGCACTGGGCACTTGGATAAAATCAAAGACCTTAAAACTTGCAATAATCCTGACCATTCTGAAAGATGCAGGATTTCTGTGCATGCTCAGAAGCACTGAGGTTTCAAGCATGAGGTTTTAACTCAGTCAGTCTGTAAGGTCATGGCCCAGATCCTTCTGCTAATCACATGCATCACTGTTTAAGCCTGGAGTTCATAGATATGCTGTAATGCATGATACCACAGGGAGGAGAGAACAGCTAGGAGAGGTGTATTGCACTGAGGGCTCATCAGAGCTTCCTGCCATAAGATGTAACCAAGGTGCAATAGGAAATAGCAGAATAATGGTATGGGCAGGAGAATGAATTCAAGCTTGACTCTCTGAGAGCAGATTTGCAGCCATAAAAGTCCTCTGAGCTATGTGGCTTTTGCTTTCAGGAAAGGTTATAATAGAACTGTATCAATTAGTAAAGGTCAGCCTCCAATAGGTAGTTTTCTAGAATTATGCTAGACTATATACTTATGTAAATCTTGTCAAAGTTTAAGATTCTGTTTAAACTATTCCTGTCTCAGAGCTATGAATATATAGGCAATTTTGAAAGATATTATATAACAGCCAACAGTAGTAGAAGAGACAATTGGAAATAACAGATCTCTGATAAGATCTGTTAAGAAATGAAATCTTTTTTATTTTTTCCTTCTTCTGAAGCAAGTAAGATATTTGCAATGTGTTAATGCAATATAAAACTCCTGTACATGTTTCAGAAAATGTTTCTGGAATGGATTTACAGGAAAAATTACTATCACTTTCAGGTAGAGTTCAGATGACAGATCTAAAAGAAGCTTTGGGTCACAGTATTAAAACCTGGTGTTTACTGCAGCTTACTTCTGGTTTAGTGTCTGGGAGCTAGGACTGCTTTATATTCCTGTAAGAGTTTACTGCATGTAGTAAATTCAAAGGTTCCAAACACACACGCATATATAAAATACATATATACGCATGTGCATATGCATATGCAATACATATATCTATCCAAGCCATGATTTGTTCCTTTTTTAAAAAATTCCTTACTGGGAAACAGAAAAATACTGTTTGCTGTTTTCCTAAGAGGAGTCTTACTGATGAATGCAAATCTACAAGGCTGATTTGCACTCACAGACAGGAGCTAATAAACTGAGTTCTTCATTACTGCCCATTGGACAGATTTTCAGTTGATTTTTTTAAAGATTTTATTTTGCTGTTAATTTATCTTAAGATGTTTCTTTCCAGGCTGAAACTGAGCTTCATTTCAGCAAAGACTCTGATTGCTATTTGCATTTAGGAAAGAGGCTCTTGAATGTGCATTACCCAAGTTCCATTCCATCAAGAGGACTGATGGGCTTCCTAATGCATGGCAATTTTCTCAGATGTAGATCTCTACATGTTTTCAGTAGGCCCTCAGTTCCACTTTCCCCTCACTTATCCACTTTCCAACAAGCTCTAAATCCCCTTCCTTATGTGTGAGTACTCCCCTTTCTGTAATTTTGTGTGATATTTTTACAAACATCCCAACAGACCTCTAACAGTTTTGCGATGTTCAGTCTCCTGTGCAATTTCTCAGCATGTCTCTTCCTCTATGGAACTTCCTGGTTTTTAAGATTATTATATAACATCACAACTCAGAGCATCTGACACCAGGTGCCTGAGGTGTTTCATTTTTGTCTTTAGAATGAACTGCATACTTTGAAAAGGAGAAAGTTGGGTCTGCTGAAAGTTATTTTTTGGCTGGTTGTGAAAGTCAAACAATTACCATTCCACACCTGGAAAAGGAAAAGTGCTTATGGTGGTGCATACTGTATGTTAGAGTTCATTGTAAAAGTCCATACAAGACTCAGGTAAGGTTAAAGAGTTTCTTCATAGGAATCCACTTGAGCTGAAAAACTTAAATTCAATCAAATGTACAATCTGGCTCAGTCCTGAAGGGTAAATCACAAGAGTTCCAAACTTAAGCCTTTCTGCCTACTTACATCTTAGTTTATGAATAAATGCAAGATACAATAAGAAGCATTGAGCTTCTCTTATATGTGAAAGAGAGATTATTCAGACTTTAAGTTATAGTCTTACATCTCAGCATAGGTAGTTATGGTCGTATTTTTTCATTAACAGTTTGGAGTTATGTGCTTAATTCTGAAACAGCAAAAAAAAAAAAAAATTGTGCTCCTCAGCGCTGTAGAAGAAAATGATTAAATGAATAATATTGCCACTACTTAGTTTTATTTATTTAACAGGTTTTCTGTGGTTAACATAGAGATTCAACTAAATGTTTCTGACGTACAGAACTGAAGATAAAGCTTCAGAAATATCATTCATTTGTATTTACCACATATATGATGCTTGATACTATGTTCATAACAATTCTGTGCAATTTTAACATAGAGAGTGATAACAAGCATGTGTTCTTCTTTATGCGTTTGTTACTTTTTTTCTCTCTCATCTGTTGCTTTTGCTGACTGATAACCTTTTCTGTGTGTTTCTAATTGCCCCTTCTTCCTTTTCCAGTGCCTGAGTTGCTTTTTTATACTGCCTGATTTGCCCTTCTTGTTTTCCCTCATCTTTTACAACATTTATTTGCAATATTTTCTTTTCCTTTCTGAGTTTTGCTGTTCTGTGCAATTTTCTTTCTGCTCTGTGTATGTACGTGAATTCCGGGTATTTTTCTGTTACCTTTTCTTCCCCCTTTGGCATTCCTGTTCAGCTGATGACTTTTTAGTGATACAGACTTCAATGTTGAAAAAGAAAAAAAAGAAAAAGTGACAGATCTAATCTTTCCTACTGTTATAAATCCTCAAAATCACAGTAAATTGTTGTGTAAGCCTTTAGCTCGGTCTTTTGAAGTATTCTGTGGAAATTGTTTGTGACAGATATTAGACAAATCTGTGTGTCAAATATATGCAGGTGAAATAATGTATGTTTGTAAATATTACATTTCTCTCCCTATTTCTGGAAAAGGTTGCCTCTCATCAGCATGCCACAAAACTAACACCAGTCTTTCTTGGGGCAACTCTCTATTTCTAAAAGATTAATAATAATTTTTGGTGATGTTTATCTTGACCTTACTTACCCTTCTGTAACTTTAGGCATGTACATTATACCAACAGAGGATTGTTTCTTAATTTTGTCAACAGAATTCAGTGGCAGTCACTGTCTGTTAGTGAATTGTAACGAACAATTGTAATGAGATCTTGGTTTCTGCTGGAATTGCCAGGTACCTGCATGGCATCGAATAAGACAAGACTTAAGGATACCATGCATTTTTTTCTGCTCTGTTTTTATCAAGGAAGCATTAGCAAGTATATATATCAATGTATATATGCCAATGCATAAGTCTGAGACAGTGTGTTACTGCAAATAAATAATATCTCAATTAGGTATTTTGGAAAATACTTTGACACAGTTGCACAGAAAGGAAATTTTGTTATGAATAAGACTCAGATTTTTTTAAATTAAATTGTCTTTCTACTGTTCCTATGTACTTCATTATTTTATAAAATATTTGTTTCATGTGCTAAAGGAAAGGTTCCAGTGCTGGAGAAATGCTATTTTGCACTCACTCATGTCACACCTTTGCATCTATTTTTGTGCAGTTACGTAATATTGAATATAACTCTACATAATTACTAAATTTATTAATGGAACTTGTAAAGCTTCTTTCACCCCAAATACCTAACTGTTTCATATAAATTGATCCCTTTATACATCAGTAAAATAAAGTGCTAAGCTTCAATCAGAACACTTATAGTGTAGAACTGAAGAAAGTATCTTATCCAATTTCTTACATAAATACCTTAGGAAGGAGAAGTGTGTATGTTAAAGACTTCTGTCACAACAACAAAAAAAATCTATATCTGCTTTGGCCTCTTTACATTGAGTGGTAGATTCAAAGCCCCACAACCAACTGATAAAGTCACGGTATCCATCCACAGCACATTCTTAAAACATGGAAATGAGAGAGATGATTGCCTGTCAGGTGCCTGCTCATCACAAGTTCTTACATAGGAGATAAGAGAGTTAAGGATGTGGCAGAGGTCAGAGGGACAGTGTGGGGTGGTTCAGAAATTCTGGGAGGCATTACAGTCTAAAGGATAACACAGTGAATTCTCTGTACTTGGAGCTTCTTCAGTGTCAAGAGTGATTAGAATTAGAAGGCTACCAAGATAGCTTAAAAGTCTTTTTGCAGTCTTTCAGCCTTTCTTACCTGTGGATTCTATGGTAATCTGACAGGTGGAGAGGTTTAGGATTTCAGCTGTATATTTTTAGCTCCAGTAAATGAGGAGGACCCCTTTTCTGCTTACATCAAATATGATTGTACTTCCAGGAACCCTACAGATTGCCACAACATTTTGAGTTGCTCTAGGTTAATGACAGTGTTCATTACCTTCTGCCAAATTGCTTCGAGTATTTGTACTTTCCTAGAAATTCTGTCATCCAAACAAGAAATGTGCTTGAACATGATTAGCTTTTGAAATATAAAACCATGAAAAAAATAGATAGAATCAAGAAAATAAATTTTTAAGATTTATGGGAAAGACTTCTTTTCTGATGTATGAATGTAACTTTTCCATTTCAGGTTTCAGCACAGCTTCCCCATAAAATCAAAATAACATTATAAACATGAAAATACAAGTGTTTTGAGAAAATAAAAAAAAAAAAAAAGGATTGGGTTGAGAACATCCCAACTTTCCTACAAAACTGGAGTAGATTCACAAAATAAAAAATAAATTTAAAGCCATTTTTCAGAGGTCTTAAAACTTCAATACACATTTTTTCACAGTATTAATAATCATGCATGATAGCCATTGCAATACTCTTTGGAAACTTTACCTTAATGCTTAACAAAAATTATCTTAGTGACGCAAGACATCAAAACGTATGGTTCAGTAGTTTCCTGAAATAATCACTTGGGCTTCCAGCCAGACAGGTATGTGAATAATAAAATCCTCTTCTTCTTCCCGCTTAGAATAGAAAAAATAATCTTGACTTTGTTCTGTCAGTCTAAAACTTGCAGATGGGTGCATGGATGGTTTGACAGAATTCTGCTTTAAGGATATTTCCTTATTCTTAAATTTATTATCAGCAGTGGTTCAGAAAAGCCAAGTATATAACAGGAGGAATTGTCTAAAAACAATGGAATAGTAAAATAAATCATTTTGCATGCTTTCCTTATTGGACTGAAGTCACACTTAGCTTTAGTGTTAGCATTTGATGTCATTCCAATTACAGAAACCTAGAAATAGAGAAAAAAAAGTTTTGTTATATACTCATAAATAATTAAACTTTGGAGGAGGTTTCCATGACTTCCAAGTTATGTGCAGAGAGTGCCTCGTAATGGAGATGTAGTTGCTCTTGTTATCATACCAGACTGTATTGTGAAGAGAGAGGCATATTAGATGGATAGAATAAGTAAGAATAAGAGTTATACCGAAAGGAATAATTTGCCTCTTGGAAGCTTGAATCAGTATAATACTTTCTCTTTGACTTTTGTCATCTTTGAGATTCACTTTGGAATTTGATACAGAACTAATAAGAAATCATAAGAGTTGCCTTCAACAGCTAACAGCTAGAATGTCAAGAGAAAAGTTTGGCAGTTCAGTTTTATTCTGTCTAGCAGCTCTCTGCTGGCATCCATTCCAAGTCCTTCATTGTGTCAGTGAATAGACCACAGAACTTCATGACTCATAAAGTATTTGTGGGTTTGTAAAAATCTCATGTAACAGAGCTAAAAGTGAAACAAACAACATCACAAAACCTTGTGTGTTTTTATAGAAAATAAAATCCATCACAAATAATATTCTACTTTTTGGAAAAAAAATAGTTTGAGCTTCTCTTTGGCAGAGCACTTCTAATAACAACTGTCCATTTCAGATCTAAAAATTATTAAAGAATCCAAGTTTTAAAACCAGATTTTTTTTAAAAAGTCCCTTATATTATTGATATCCAAAAGATGTCCATTGTAGTGATATGTATTGTGAACCTATAAATCAAAATGTAATATATTACATGCAATTAACTTCATAAAAGGTATGTACAATAAAATAAAATTCCTCTAAAATTGCTCAAACATTGCAGATTTAATTATTACAAGAAAAGGAAAGCCTGAAAAAAAGGAAATATGTAGTAACTTTTTTGAAATTAATTTTGTACAGAACTTCATATTTGAAGTTCTTCTTTAAATAGGCCAAACCCCAAAGGAAGAACAATGTCCTGAAGAGTTATTTTTAGTTAACGTAGACAAGCAACTCAATGTAAGCTTCTGGAGCAAAGTGATAAATGTGATTTCTGTGTGTCTGAACAAGAAGGTAGGAAGACAATTTCATTTCTGTGTACGCTATTGATTGTGACATTGGTTGTACTGTATTTCATTGTGTGCTGGTGTTCACTGGAGCGGTACCTAAAAAGTACAAAAGATGAAAGGTGTAATTAAAAAATCCTCAAAAAAATTGGTGATATTTTTTTAAAAAAAAGGTATGCAGAAAGATACCTTAGGAATTCAGTCTCTTTGTTTTTTTCCTAAAATATGACTGAGGTGATTATCCTGTATACGAAGATAGCCCGTATGTTTAATGAGGAGAAACACTGGACACAGAGGAGGTTTCTTTAGCTCAGCAGAGACCAACATGTTAGAGCCAATGGCTGAAAGCTGTAACCAGAACATCTAAATTGGTAATAAACCAAAAAAGCTGTAACAGTAGTGATGATTATAATTGGTACAAGCGACAATTGAAGTGGTGGCTTCTTCATGTGCTGCTGTGTTAAAATTAGACTGTGTATCTTTCTAGAAAGGATTCACTAGACAGCCATAACTTGTTAGGCTTAGTACAGTTGTAACTGCAGGAAATATGAAGATCTGAGATAAACAGAAGAGATGAATCTCTGATGTAAGCTGCATTAAAAAAAAAAAAAAAAGAAAATAAAGGAATTATGTGCATAAAGGAATTAAAGAATAAATAAGTAGTACTGAATGTAAAATAGATGATGCAGGCATGGTTGCATGTCTACCGTATGTTGCTGAGTGATAAAGTGTCATACATTCTTATCATCAGGAAAACTCTACATCTTAGATGCCATTGTTCTTAGGTCCTAAAATAGAAAATATTGAATAAATTGATCAAATATATAATTATTTCTTAAAATATATAATCATTTCTTGCTGTAATACATTCTTACTTAAATGAGTGTGAATCAGATAGTATCTGTATTGGTTGATTAATATATAAACAAGTTATCATCAACAGCAAATAAATGGGCTTCTCTGGGGAGCTGCTAAGCAAAATTTTATTTTCTACGGGGAATGGGGATTGTTTGTTTAAGGCTGTAATATTAAGTAATGCAATACTAGAAAGATATATCATCCTTCAAGGGACCTTGGTTATAAAGTTAAGAAAACAGTCTTACCCCTACAACTATTTGATTGCAGCAGAAAAACAAATATATTTACTAGTAAAAGAAACATTAATTCCCCTCCAAAATTCATATAAATATTTTACGATTACCTAATTTCTCAAAACTTAAATTGATTATAAATAGTTTATGTGTTTTTTCTGTATCTGTAACCTGCAGAACTGTTTAATCATATCCTGTCTGACTCTTGCTCTGCAGTACTGTAGATATACAGTGCATCAGTGCCCCCTGCAGCCTTGAAACACTAGTATAACATTTCAAAAAATATGCTATTGATCTTTGTTGAAGTAACTATTCAGAAAAAGAACAGCTTTAAATCCTGTTGTATCCTTTCCTTTTTTCTCCTTCCTTCTTTAAAAGTGAAATCACAGCTCTTGGGTAAAAAGCAAAGGCTTCAGAAATTTAACCTAAAAATCAAGACAGATATTGATATATTTGTGAGAATAAAAAAACCTTTTTTTTTTTTTCCCTTAAAAAACCTGGCATATGGAAAGCAGAAACCAGAAGTATAACCAATTCAGAATATATGTGTAAACTTTAAAATGAAGAGTTACAAAAAGAAAGTCTGGCTCTCAGAAGATCGCATTCTGTGGTGTGTAGAATGTTCAGAGTATACAGAAATCACTGCTTCATCTGTACAAAACTGTATTAGGTATTCATGTATATTTTTGACAATTCACTCAAAATCACACATATAATATAAAGATAAGTTTGAGGTTTGTGTCCTCTCCTTCAGCTCCTATTCACATCTTTCTCAAGTCATTGGTAAATTTCTAGAAACAATACTAGTTATGGGTTTGAGGATTTCTTTTGAAGCTCTGAAGTTTAAAGGAAGCAGTGGTTGGTCATAGCAATAATAGAAATCTTAAGTAATTTTCTATGTATGGGGAAAAGGAAGGACTTCAGCGCATAAAACGCTGAGATGTTAAAATTGCAAGCAGTGTCGGAAACAGGACATGAACATAAATGAATTGAACTTCAAAAAAACACCTGTCTGTGCAAGAACTTGTTGAGATACACACACTCCAGACCAGCTTTCTGAAGCCGGATTTCCCCGTTTTTCCTCTCTCCACCCACTCTAAAATTATGAGGTAGATAGGAGAAGAAGATGCTGCACTACTAGTACTCATACAAGGTCTTAGTTGACATAAAAGTGTGAGTTGGCATTTCTTAACTGTCAAAAAAATTCCTTATTTAAATAACAGATGTAATATGAAATTTTTACATCTGTAAGGAGCAAGGCTGAAGGCCAAATGACATTAGCCAACTGAAAATGCAGTAATTTCTTAGAACTAACTGCCTAACATATTTCACTGATGTTATAAAATTGAATAAAAGTATTGTATGAAAATGAAGGGAAGTGATTAGCTCTCTTCAGTTTCTGGGTACTATAAACACAAATGTGACATCAAGAATTGGCTTCCAGCATTTACCAATTATAAAATCCATTTCATAAACCAGAAGATATAAAATATTCTTGACTGAATTAAAGTATATGAAAGAAATTCACCAGAGTTCAGAATTCTTAAGTGACAAGATGGTTCTAGTTGCAAGTGAGATTAATTTTATTTACAGTAAATATTTTTTTTTCCTTCAGAATAAATTTGTAATATAAACAGAATAAGGTAAATTCTCTAATTTGGGAATATGGCCATATAATTAAACCTTTGTCAGGTTTTCACCAAATTTGACTAATTGAAGGAACTTATTATTTTTTACTAAAAAAGGTATATTTGTACCTCCTAAGCCCTGCTAAGCCCTTTGCAAATGGCAAAGCACAATCTACTTGCCATGGTTTTATTTTCATAATTTAAATCAAAAGGTTAGATATTTTGAATCTTGAATTCTAAATGAGTTGTCTAATTTTTTCACAAGGAAACCAAGAAAGTAAATTAAAAAAAAAAAAAGAAAGTAAGAAGGTAAGCACAACAAAGTAATCTCTTATATCTTCTAACCTCCTGATTGTGTTCAGATGGTAGCTTTCACAGAAAGCTTGTTTTGTTGATATGGTGATGAGTTTTTGGCTGATATTATTAAATCTGACCTGCTTTGAGATAATGACCCTGTTAAATCACTAATATTGATGCTTTAAATATTGGTGCCTTTCAAGACTTAAAGTTACTGAAGAAAGAATGGCAGAAAAATACAGTGCAATTCGAAGGTAACAATGAGAAGTATTCACTCACTCTGACATTGAGAGTATTCTCCCCGTTTTGCCTCAGGTTTCTCTTTGTCTCTTGCTTTGAAACTTGTTTTGTAGTTGGAAAGATCAATGACTTTTGGCAACTGTATTGCCTAGTCCAAAATCATAACCAGGTACTTAAGCCTCCAATGGCATAGCGTTTGGGTTCAGGTAGTGTTTAAGATAACCAAATGCTGTTAGGATCAATAGATGCAAAATATGAGCTTATTCAAATGTTACTCTCAAACAGGTTGACCACCTGATAATTTCAATATAACATACTTTTAGTTTAATATGTTCTCTGCCTCCCTGTGATCTTGCCATGTCACAGTCTTTGGGCTGATAAGAAGATGGAAGGGTGTGAATAATCCCTTTTTAGCATTTTTCTGTTAAGTAATCCAGGTTGAGAAAAGGCAGCTCCTTAATTATTCCTAGTCCTAACCAAAATTGAATAGTTTAGTGCGGCGCAGTGGCATGTTGTTCTTCTGCTGCATTTGGTCTTGATTCTTGTGCAGACAGTTTTGAGTACTGTTCTGCAAGTTGAAAGAAAAGACAGGAATCTGCTGACAAGGCATCTGGAGTTTCCTCTCCTTATTTCTTCTTTGTGAACTGTTATGCTTTTCTTCTAGTTGTTCACACTAATAATAAAACTTCTCAGTTGCAGTCTTGATAATGCTGCCTGTTCCTATCTCTCCATGTTTTCAAATTTTGCTAAAGCAGAGTCACATTCTCTTGCTAATGTTAAAGTCATATCACTCTCTTCATTGCAAACTTAAATTGCTTAAAGGTTGTAAAGAGGTGTTAAAAGGTGTTAAAGAACGCTTTAGGTTGTAATAGAATAAAGTGAGCTCTGTCCTTTGCTGTAAAGGTATGCGATTCATAGGGAATGCTTTTAGCAAATGTTTTGAATACCTAAAAATGGTTTGGGATGTTTTTCAGTTATATAATCAAAACATGCATGATTTTAAGTGTGCCATAGTAAGTAGAAGTAGGAATTCGTCCTCCCTCATCAGAGTTAATTTGTTCAGTTCCATCTGTAGTCATTGGAGAAAGGTGGTCACCTATCTTACAATGGGATGAACTGGAGATGCCTCTCTCTGTGTCTCTGATTGTCTACAGGGGGAACCAAGGTGATCAGCTCAGGCAGGTTTCCAAACTCTTTGGCAGATAATGTTTGATGAAGTGAATTCTGTCCTAAGAGTTTTATTGGCAGAAGTAAGTTGTTCAAATATTTAGGAGGGAAAAGGCTGTTTTGGGTGGCATTTTGATGCCTTGGAGAATGTGGAATTGCAAAGAGATTGAACATGAAGTCGTAAGTATTGAACATGTTAATTACTTTGTTATTGATTGTTCTTGCTGCTGCTGTCATTGTCATTACACTATTTGTTCACTCTCAAGTAAAGTGAGTGCTCACTACAAAAACACATTGTGGCCAAAATTCACATAGTTTTCCAATTGCATGAAAGAAAAATAATCGGTACTCCTGCATTTAACAACTTTCCTTTAGGAAAATCCCATTAATAATAACATAACTTTGTTTAGTGTACCCTTACAGTCATTTCACGCTAACATGAAAAGGAAGGAAAAGACATCTGCCAGCATTGCCTCTTACACTAGGACACTCTAAAATACGATACTGCTTTAGGTAAAAAAAAATTATTAAATTGTAAACAATAGCAGGCAGCAGATAATTGCACACACATACACATGAATATCCGAAATTGAACTTTTGAATTCTGAAACAGAAGCCTCCTACTTGATAGCTGCAATCAGTACGAGGTGGTTGTAAATTTTCAGTGTTTGGACCGAACAAAACTAGCACATCCTGAAACCTCCAATTAATAAAGAGACCTGCGATAAAAGCACTGTTTAGGAGGTTGATCTCACATTGTGCTTCTGCACAGAGAGAGTATTTCAATTGGGAAAAAAGGGTGCTAGGATTCTGGAGAAAAAAAGAGTGCTGAAAAATAAGAGCTCCTGAAAAGATGTGGTCTTGGACAAAAGAAGGGAGCCAGGAAAGAAGGAGGTGAACATCCTGGCTGGAGGAAAGATCCTGGGAGTGGGGGAAGGTACTGAAGATGAGAAAGATGCATGGAGATGAATCCCAGGGGATGCACAGGGGCTGTGGCTGGTAACTGTCAAGACCAGTTACTACGAGCAGTGGCTCAGTGAGAATCAACATGACTTTCCACCCGAGTTTCCCAGACCAGCAGCAGCTTCCCTATTGGGAAGGAAAGTGGAAACCTAGTGAACATAACGGGGCATGGGGTGGAGTGAGGGCATGAGGGAGCGTGTGAGATAATCAAGCAGGGTAAAAGCTCTAATCTTGTTCGTTCTTAAGTAAACCCCAGTACTCAGATCCCACTATGGGCTGGTTTTACTCACTCATCTGTGACACGTGCTTTATTGACTATAAAATCATTTTTTCCTCATAGAAAAAAATGTACATAAAGGCCTGTTATTTTAGTTCCTTATCTGTTACCTTGTAAAATACTATTTAGGAAGTTTTCAGTAGTATATTTTTTTACTTTATCTGTTAATATCACAGGGATTTTTGACCTGTCATATTTACAACATTCTTCCTTATGCACTCAATGAGAATGCAGTAATATTTTAATTAAATGCCAGATTACTGATGAATAAATGATGTTTGTGTTTATGCATGCCAGCCATTCTCCAGCATTATGATGTAATTAGAAATTAAGTCTGGAAGAAAGACTAGATAATACATAACAGTACTCTGCATTTTTAACTCTTTCTGTACTAATGATTTCTACACGTCTGTCTCATCTTGCTTGCAGGCCAGCTCTCATGGTAATTTCAATAGTGTGTGATACAGAATGTCTTTTTATATTCCCAACTCTCTCCAGTCACACAGTCTTTGAATAGCAAAATGCTTTCTATCCAGCAATCTTAATTAATATTTATAAAGCAATGTAGGCTTCCTCTACTTCTATTATGTAGGCAAGAACTATTTTCAGTACGTGGGGAAACAAATACAGAAAAAGATTAAGGACTCTGTGAAAATTTTTTAGATGCCTAAACTATTCTTATGTGAGGCACCTAGAAACAAAATATTTACTCTCAAAACTGCATTTTATCTGTAATGTGATCAGGGTGCATTGAAGTTCCAGTCTGCCAAAGTATGTGTTTCCATGCAGTTCCGGAAGCACCCTGATTCTCTTGAGAGTCCCCCTCACTCCTGTTAGGGTCTGAGAATGCCTCTACTCATCCTTCAAAAGTGTATCTCACAGAGGGCAAGATCTGCTAGGCATGCCCAGAAGAAATTGAGATGAGACTGTACAAGATATATCCAATGGTGGTACATACCTGCTTTCCCTTTTTATTCTTCAGATCAATGGTAAGAGCACTGTTCTGGTTTATCAGACACTTGACTTCAGTTGTTTATCAGATACTTGACTTCAGTTGTGTCTTCAGCTTGATGGAATTATAAACTTGCCAATCTGCTACCAGAAGTGCTGTAAGAACTCACCAAACCAGTCCCTTGGTCTGTTCTGTCCTGCATGGAACAAGCGTTCATTGGGTTGAGTGGGGAAAGGAAAAGTGTTCACATACGGTTTCCCCATCCCTTGAGTTAGAATATTCATCTGAGTACAGACTTGAATTTTTCCACTGCATCCACCTCTGGAAGCATTTCATTTTCTTTCTTGGTGAGGTAGGACTCTAGCTATCTGGAGAATCTTCAGTGTGGGCAAAGACCAAAGGTTTGGCTACTACAGTCCCAAGAATTACAATGCAGAAGTCTTGCCTGAGATGAATTATTACTTAAGAAATCAATTGCATATTCAGGATCTAGAGGTGATTCTCCTTTATCGCTCACAGACACATTATGCAATAATATTCCATAGGTAGATCTTCCATTTTGAAGTCTAAATTATGGATGGCATCACTGAGGTGGAAGAATGACTTTAGCCCTTGAAGGTAGACAGAAGCTTTGGTAAACAGTAGTGACTCCATTCTGGAACTGATTTTTTAGATAGCTCTCACAACATCTCTGTTACAGGAACTCGATTTACCCAGTACAATTTATTCAGCCATTTAGGACTGGGACAGAATGGTTATATTCTAACCTTGCAGAAGCTTTTCAGAAGGACAAGTACAGTGCCATGTTGAAAAAATAACTTTTCTGATCTGCTGAGAGAATCTTCAAGGAGAGAATGAAAGTATTTTTTCCATTCAAAACCGCTAGTTTCAAGAAACAAAAGTAGTTGCATAAATCAACAAAAAGATGCAGTACTCAGGCATTTCAAGTGCTGTTTTTCTAAACAGCAGCTACAATGAAGCTAGGAAGAGGTTTTCTAACTGTGACTGTTGACTAACTGTAAAACAGAAAGCTGAAGTTCAGACAGATTTGAGATTTGCTTAAGCTTCAGAAAGTTTAAGGTTTGCACATTGGTCCACTCAATGCTCAGTAGTTTTGATTGCTCTCCTTTTTTTGAGTTTAATGTTTGGATCATAGAAAGTTGAGGGGCTCAAAAGGGAGGATGGGGAAGGCTATGAAACAGCAACAGCAAGCCAAAGTAAAGATCAGTGTGAACAATTGAGAGATTCGATGCTCACTTACTTCTGCAAGCAAGCCAAATAAAAAGAGGACTGGATTTGGTACAGAAATTCATGTCCTAAACTTAGGGACTAAGAGGGTTTTTTTCAAATCTCATCTAAGGATGATTCATCAAAGGAAGACTCGCTTTAACATCTTGTTTAGGAAGGCTTTTGCTATTACACTTTCACCATAAAGTATTGTTGCTGCAAATTCTGTGTCACACTAACTTATTTATCTGTTGCAAAGTCTGTGTAATCTACATGCTTTAAAGTAAACAGAACAGGAATATGCCCTTAGTACATATATTTCCTTTTCCTCTTTCCTCTTTCACCTCTTTTTCCATATCTGACATTTCTTCCCACATCTGGCACTGCTATGCATCCTGGAGTTCATGATTTTTTCTTTGGATTTGTAAACTGAGTTTTCATAAACTTCATTATATCTGTTAATTGCATTCTCACATCCTCGGCTGCATTGTATATGAAATATATTATTTGCATTGCTAAGAGTTTGCACCATTAAATGAGATGCTGTGTGTGCAAAAGCAGTTGCAAATGATGTTATACCAACTGCGAATTTTTAAATGGAAAGCTGCAACTACAGTATCACTGAGTTCTGCTACCAAATCTTGTGCCTAGTAGGAGGGAGAAGCTGGGCTCATAGCCCAGAACATACATGAGAATTGATTTTTTTAAAGAGATATGCCTGATCATAAGTCATCTCTATTAGGAAAACAGACATCTGACTCTTCCAAATCAAAGACAGGAATGAGTGAGAAAATAAGATTCAGATATAAACTGATGAACAAAAATAATCCCTCTCTGGTAATCTCTTAAATTGTTTTCTCAATTACTGTGTCGAGCGATTTAAGTGGTTTCTCCAGTAGGGTAAGTGCGCAGATATACTGTTCTGCGTATTCATTGAAATCAGTGAAATGTCATTTAAAGTATTCTTCTTGACATGGTTGTGAACAGTGAAATAAACAGCCTGCAAAAGGCTTTGTTTATTCTTGCCAAATTACATGTAAGGTACTAGGGGTTTATTCCTGTTTAAACCAACATTTCCATGAAGTCCAGTTGTTTTCAGTTTCATAAGGTTTTTTAAATTATATTCTACCATACATGCTAAGGCCCTTGAAAAATCTTTCTTTTGGCTCCAAAATCTAAAACATTTGCTTAAAATAATATTTTGTCACAACCTAAGAAAAATGGCATGTACACACTTCTCCACTGAAGAAAATTGCAAATAAAAGCAGTTGCTTCCCAGCACAAATTACTTTATTGACAAGCTAAAAATACAAACTTCCTTATCACACTCATATCAGATAAGGCTAAATCCATTACTTCAGTAATAAAATGTTAAGTGCCTACGTACCAGAAGATATAGGCAGTGGAGATGTTATCATATCATTGGGACGCCCGTGCCATTGCATGTCTCATCAGCCTGCTTCATGGAAAAATGTCAGAGTGCTTCTGCGGGCATGGCTGCCATCAGCCTGATAATGAATTACTTTGGGGACAAGTCTGCTCTCTTTGCAGGTCTGTTTGAAGTCCGTTAGACAGATAGATCACCCCTATGGAAAAAAAAAAGGGTTTTTCTTATATTTAGGTGGAATTTCTTGTATTTCATTTTGTGTCCATTGCCCCATGTCCTTTCACTGGCCACCAGCGAGGAGAGTCTGGCTCCATCTTTTCCTCTCCCCCTCAGATATTTATACAAATTGGCAATTCCCCGAGTCTTCCCTTCTCCAGGCTGAACAGTCCCAGCTCTCTCAGCCGCAGTCACTGGCCCCGGTGCAGGGGTTAAGCCAGCGACACCCAGCTCAGCCCCCGGCGAGGCTGAGCCCCTGCACTGTGGGGCATCCAGGGTGTTTTGTTAACCTTTTAATCTGCAGTGCCTCTAACACCACACACTAATAGTTTCAGGCTCTTTTTGAAAAGAGGAGAGCATAGGGGAGCAGGAAACACATATGGTTAGGCTATGTGTGCTTTTGGTTTAACAATATAGTGTCGAGCATGATCCCTAAGTGCTATATTCCTGCCATTCAGTTGATCATACATCTCCTTGAGTGGTAAAGAACGTAATATAAAATAAACAAGACTTCAAATTGCACTAACATCTATATTTAGACAAGCATTTCAAACTTACATGCACTCAGCCATGAAACATAAGGCTACAGGCTTCTAAAACTCAGCTGTTTGAGCTCATTTTAAGATTAAAAACAATGTGTTGATGCTTGCAGCAAGTTAGAAGATCTTCACGTGCATTATTGACCTGAGAGGCAGTGACAGGCTGGGAAACTGAAAAGAAAAACCCAGAAAATTGTGGCCTTGTTGTGTAGTATCAGTGAATCAAGTTTTGCCTGATTTATTTTTGTTACACTTTTTGTCAAAACTTCTAACACCTCAATTACTAAATTACTTTAAACGCTTCTCGGCTCTTTATTCAAATAAATGTTTTAGTTAAGCTGCGTTGAGCCGAGGTCATTGCTTATTCACAGCAGCAGCTTGAACGGCTGGCGAGTGCAGCTGCAGGCATTTGCCCCACTAACTCTTCTCCGCTTTTGCAGTAAGGCAGCGAGCTGCAGGGTGCCTGGAAGCAGTGCTGGCACGTAAGCAGTCAGGCACCATCTAGAAGCAAAACATCCAGAACAACACCGCAAAGGCTGACACCCCACGAAAGACTAGCAAATGAACCGGGGAGAAATCAACCTGCCAAAGAGCTGCTCTTTCTTTCTTCTCCGCAGATTAGAATGTCAACCAAAAAATGAAGCGAGACTGCATTACTTGCGCTTATAAAATTTCAGTTGAAGCACACTCCTGTGATTCTATTTTAGGGAAAAACAGTAGCTTCCTGCCAGAAAGGGGATGTGAAACTTCCACAGCTGGAAATCAGTGCTTCCAGTGGACACAAGAATGCACGATTTGCCAGTCAGGCAGATATCCCTCTCATTCAGTATTTTACCCCTGACGATAGCTATGACCAGATTCAGAGGAATAAATTTTGCAATGGTCATCTATAGGATTATCTGTCATTAGAGAAATGGTCTTTCTAATAGCTAGTAGTGAGAGCTTAGTTTATGCCCTGATTCTTCCTCAAGTTTTATTTAGTTTTTGTTGGTGGTGTTTTTTCAGGAGGAATAGAAAAATCAACCCCAAATCCCAGTAATAGCTCCCAATAAATTTCTCCTGTAAATGTCTGATTCTTTATGTAAGCCTACTATTCGTTCAGAGTTTCTCAAACATTTAGTTTATGTTTGGGGAGAAAATAAAGATTTTAATTCTTTTTTTAATCAGTGGTTGTAATCTCAGCAGCAGGTGACTAAGCATTTTTAATTTGCTGTGCTAGCCTGGTAGAAGGGAGCACACACATAAGTGCACTCTTAATGCTGCTCTGAATGGAATAGCCCATATGAAGATTATGTTAGTTATTTCCCTTAGGAGAAAAGGATGGTTTTAAACCCAGCAATTTCTTTGTTGTAATTCTATTCATATAAATGGAAATGTTGTTATTCTATTCATGTAAATGGAAATAAACAGGAAGGCACCTATTTTCTTAAAATTCCAAGCCTCTTATTGGCAAGTCCTCAGCCTCCAAAATCTTTTAGGGATTTGTTTTCAGCCTTCTTGCTGTCTGCCATCTTTTTTGGATACTTTTGTCTCATACAGAGTGCATGGCTTTCAACTGCCTTGAAATCCCTGTATCCTCATTTCTAACCACCATAGTGTGTGTGTTTTGGCTATCTTATGTTTTGGATGCAGTCTGCGTCCCCGCTTCAGTATCCCTTTCTAATGCTTCCCTTACCATTATTGCTCTGCACGTCTCCTGTTTGCTGTCAAATAAGCCCTGTGTCCCTTTTGTTCTTTCCCAGGCTCCACTCCTTTCTCAATTACTGTGCCTTTCTCTGGGTCCTCTTAGATATTTACTTTGTCCTGAATTATTTATGTCCTTCCTCTGTCCAGCTTCTTTTCCTTCCTCCCTGCCTCTCAGCATGTATCATTTTCTTTGTACAGGTGCTGTATCGATAATTCAGAGAACCGATTTTTCAATAGTGAGACTTACAGACAGCATACTTCCTGGAGATGCGTTATATTGTTTTCTTTCAGAATATTATGAAGTTTGTCAGTACTTTCTAAACTATGGATTTGAAAATGAATTATTAAAATCAGTTTTCAGGTTGTCATGACTAAATGGGATATGTAAAAAATTTGGAAGCTAGATTTAAGAAGACAGATGCCTGGAGTGGGAGAATGCAAAGTCACACTGAAGGTGTCCCATGACACTGCTATGTCCCCATCTACCTTGCTTCTGCAGTCACATTCTATTCTCATGATGCATCATCCCTTTCAAATGCTTCTTTTTAAGACATACTCCAACCTCTACAGTACGGCGAAGCAGAAGTTTTAGCTGGTTGATAGAAGAGCAAGTGACAAGGAGAGAGGGGAGGGTGCAGCAGGGGCCAATATATGATTTTTTTGATTTTATTTTTCGTAAAGCAGGTTTATACCACCATTTTCACCAAAATAAGTAAGAATTTGGCTGTTGATGTTTTACACATTGCCAAAAATGCTGACTTTCACTGGCTGTGATGCCTATAAACCATTGTATGAAGTATTTAATTTCTATGTTCCATTTTGGTCAACATGTTAGAAACATTTCAGTTCAGCCTAGTCTCCCTTCTCTAATATGACTTTTTTTGGCACAACATTAAGACATAAGAGAAATATTCAGAAAGTTTAAAAATACCAATGAAGTAAAAATAGTAAGGTATTTTATTAGATTACCGTTGCCAAATTTCAGAATTAGAAGTTGCTTCCTGGAAAAAAGTAGAACCACTTGAACTTCATAAAATGAAATAAGAATGTGTCTCTCTTATGTAAAATTTAGTGAAAACTTTTTTTTAATTGTGGAAGCTTATTAAATAGTCAAGAATCTTCTTGTGACTTTTGATTCCTTTTGCTTTGCCCTCGTCATAGTAATTTGTGTGAGGCTTATAAATTGTTCTGGTTGGTAAAGTGATAGCCTTAAATTTGTACAGTTTTAGAGAGTCACAAGTTTGGCTCTCTGAATAAAATAAAAAGCAGCAATAAACAGAGTTGATAATTAGGACAAACAGGTGGTATAGGAAATAACTAAAAAGGAGGCAACTGATTAACATATCGGTCTAGTAGTTAATGTGAGAGCTCAAAAATTGAGACAAGAGAGGTAATATCATTCTAAACAAGACAATTCTGGGGAAAAATGAAAACAAATCCATCTCTCTCTCTCTCCCCTCCCCCCATATAGATATTTCTATGAATTAAAAGACACTGTATTGCTGTATTACAGCATTTTCCTTCTGCATATGCATGCTTAATCTACTTGTATGGAACTCATGTCTTCTACAACAGCCTTGTGAGATTTAGTAACTTCAAGCAATAAAATATTTAAAAATACAAACCTGTATTTATTTATCACTCCATTGTTGACATGCACCAAAAAGGAATTATGAGAGCAAGTACAAACTGCACTACATGCATGGAGGTTATTTCTTGCTCCTTCACAGGGAAAAATACCTTCATTACCTTTTTGCTATATTTCAGGATGGGGACTTGATTTGGGAATTACTAATGTACTCACATTTTCTTAAATATAATCTGAATTTCTGAACAAAAAAACCTACTGTTTTTAAATGAAGCTGAGGCGTAGTGGCAAAATTAGGTCTCATGATTTTTTGTTTCGACATGTTGTCTCTGTCCTTTCAGGATTCCTGTACCCACACATCTGTCAACAGCATTGCCTGTGGTTTCTTCTGATGTGCCAGAGTTGCCCGAGCCTGTTGTGCCCTCTCAGATTTCCCCCGAATTGCTGCCTGTATGCCAGGAAGGACTGTGCCATAACGGAGGGACTTGTCATCCTCTCTCTCTGCCTACTGGGGCCACCTCGTTTCAGTGCGACTGCCCACTACACTTCACTGGTCGATTCTGCGAAAAAGGTAGTTGTGGTTCATTCTTTCTCTATTAGTTGTGAAATGCAAGTCTTTTATGCTTCACTGGAGCAGGAAAAGGGGAAGGGGTAATGATAATCATCTTTCTCTGCTTCTCATCCCAGTTGCTGTTGGTAACTCAGGAGTAGATTCATTAAGGTATTTAGAATACTTATTTGCAGCGTAAGATGGGTGCTATCAGTCGGGCATACTAGTAAAAGTTGCAGGCTTGAGTTAATGAAAAAAATACAGTATTATTTGTGCAAGTTGTTGTGTACGGTGTTAACGCATGTTATGCAATGTAGTATTTCTGGGACAGAAGAAAGTTAACTTATGAAAATAGGGAGATTTCCTCAAAAGATTGTATGTTTTCCATTTCTACAGATATTGTTCTTTTTTCGCCACTGTGCCTGGTCCTTTGTTGAAAAAAGCTTTTTTTACTCTGTAGCTCATTTATATTTCTATTGTACTACTGTTGCTTATAAAGCACAGATTAGTCAAATGAACATAATTTAATCAGAAATTGAATAAAAAATAATTCTTTGAACCATTTTAGTTTCTTTGTAAAAAGAATCAAGGCTATAAGACAAACTGATCAATAACTGCTAGGGTTTCTGTTTTGTAATTGTAATTATTTTGCATTACTGCTTTTCAGAAAGTTCTTTTTTATGACAGATTTTATAGTTGGCTTCAAAAACTGTTATAGCGCTTAAGGTACAAGGGGTTATAAATGGCAGTGGATAACTCTCAAAGTATTAAAGGGCATTACTGGTGTACAGGAAAAGAAGCAAAAAATTGTTTAGATTGTGGTTATATAGCTGTAACATCCTCCTAATGAACTTCCCATGGTATGAAATACAGGCAACTAGAGTTCCAAATGCCCTTGCCAGACTGCCTGTATATCTGAGCTAATATCACCTTGCGTTACTGTCTGAAAGTAGGTCATTACACTCACTATATGTGAAAGCAATAAACAACTGTGAGCTCATAAAAAATAATTGTTGTGTGTTGCTTAGCTATCAGACAATATTTTACCTTTCAGCCTTTCCCAAGTTTATAACAAATTAAATCATATATTTTCAAATTGTTAGTGTTAAAATTGAATTCTGTGAATATCTTCTATGCATTTGGTATCTGGGTATACTATTTGCACTTGCTTTCAATACATGGCAGCTGTGCAAACTGCACGATAAAATAGTGGAAAAAAAATAGTGGGTTTCCTTCAAAGATAACAAGATTCAGTTACCGTTCAGTGTGTGTTTCAATGAAGTATTGTCAATATTTCAATAAAGTTTTTTTTTATTTATATACATACATTTTATGTGCCAGAATTCCCTTCTGTGTTCCAAAGAATGCAGTTGGCATCCTTTGTATCAGCATCATCTGCGGTATTTTGGATGGGAGCAGGTTTTGGCTTTTCCGAAGGGCTATGCCAGGAGTAAGCAATATTAAATTTAAGAAGGAGTTTGACAGGCATCTTGTGGTAGTAGGCCATATCAGTGTATATGCACAACCACTGTTGGGTGACACCTTGTCTGGACTCCATTGGTGCCTTCTACCAGTGCCTGATCGCTGCCTTCTTCTGACCTAGTCTTACCTTCCAGTTGATCTGTCATTCTCCAGGAGTCTTCTACGGTTTGGTGTTTTTAATGAAAACTGATATAATCTATGTGTGAACCATATGATCTGGGCTGAGTACTTACCTTTCTGTCCCACAGACTTTGGTAGAAGTATCTTCCAGACCACTGACTGAAACAGCTATTTTTAAGTTGCCTATTCAAAAATACATCATCCTAAAATGTTTTCTCCTTTGAAGCTTAACCAGTACAGGCCTGCTGAGTTCGTACAATGGGATGAGTTAACTGTCTTCCAATTACATTGCCAAGGGAATTTCACTTATTTATTTTACCTGTGTAAAGGAAGGGGTTCCCACCCCTTTCTTTCTGTGACTTTGTTTCAAAAATCATGTGTGAAAATACGACTGAATTATGACTACCAGAAGAGCAAATTAAAAGCAGGGGACTATTACAATAAGTTGCAGTTGTAACCAAATCTCTGATGATTAGGACTGAAGCATCCTACGTTAGACACACTGGAACTATTCCATCCAATAAAATCAGAGTACAAGCTTTAAAAAAACCCTGAAACAAGTAACTCCTTTTGGGAATATAACCTCAGCTGTATAATCGTATCCTCCTTTTAATGGTTGAGTGTCTAGTTTCCATGAGATACCTTTTCTTTTTTTCTAAAATTGGAAGAGATGCCGTTTACTTTGCCGAAGCTTGCAGGCATGCTTGATAATGAGATTTTAACAACGATCCATTTTTCTGCGTAGGATGTCTTTTAATAGTTCTGGCACTGGAAGAACATTTCTCTTCTTTTTTCCCTTTGTGTGGAGAAGACGAATTAAAGAGTTCCTCTTTTCACAGAACTCTGCTTTTACCCTCTACAACCCCACCGTCAATGCAGGGAGCAGCTTCCCGCTTCGTGCTTAGCGCTCCCGGGTCAGCCAGGGCTGCAGTATGTGACAGGCTCATCGGCAGCTCACTGGGGCAGCTACAACCTAGGGCATGTGCTGTCACATTGCGTGTTTATATAGATCAGGATCAGATTTGATGTATCCTGTATTTAGCAGCTGAAAAGGAACTGAAGCATAATGTGAATCTATTTAATCCTAAAGTTTCAACGAGATGGATGATTTAGTGTAATGAGACCAGAAATTGCCCAACTGAACTATCACTATAAACCTTTGATATTCGGGGACCAGTTCTTCAAGAAGTCTGGAAAGAACTCATAATTACAGGAGATAAGGGCATCTGTAATAATTTTATGATTATTTACTATAGACCTTGCAAGGGAGAAAGTAAATTATCAAGTATGCAATCCAGGAACTTTGTTCCAGACAAGGAAATTGTCTCTTGACTCCTTAAAGATAGCTGTGATCTTTTTTAATCATCCTGTAATGTATACCTGTATATTTCAGTAAAATGTACTTATTAATCATCTTAGTGATCTATCTTGTACCTACCGTTAACTAAATTTCAGCAAGAAAATATATCATACACTCAACTAACATAGTAACAGTCAACATGACATATCACAGGGTGTTATATACAAACCCTGTGTAGGCATCTTGGCTTCATTAGAATGTGTGCATTCGCTTATTTCATATCTAGGTTAAGATATATCGCTTAGTTTCTTAGTAACAACTGTGTATTTCTGGCAGCATATAACACCATCTCCTAGAATGAAAGCAAGTGAATGTCATTATGTCAGTTATGTGGTTCAACTTGATAGCATTTTATTATATGCAATATTGCATTTTCCTATTCTATTGCTCCTTAACTAATAAACTCCAGCAGCTTGTTCTGCCCTTATGGGAAATATGTTCAAGTCATAAGTGTCATTATGGATACATAAGGCCAAGCCAGTTTATTTAAATATGTAGTGTATTTACTCTAAACAATCAGATACCTCTGAAATCTGAAATGTCCATAAAAGACAATTTTGGAAAGTAGAAATCTATCTCCATTTTTGTGAGGAAATAGAAAATTATGGATATGAATGAGTGTATTTGCTGAAGTCAAATTGGAGATATCAACACTGGATATATGCCAAAGTATACAAAGTGAGGAGTTAGGCCAATGGTATGAGATTCAACAAGGCCAAGTGCCGGGTCCTGCACTTGGGTCACAACAACCCCAGGCAACGCTACAGGCTTGGGGGGGGAGTGGCTGGAAAGCTGCCTGGCGGAAACGGACCTGGTGGTGTTGGTCGACAGCCGGCTGAATATGAGCCAGCAGTGTGCCCAGGTGGCCAAGAAGGCCAACGGCATCCTGGCCTGTATCAGAAATAGTGTGGCCAGCAGGAGTAGGGAAGTGATCGTCCCCCTGTACTCGGCCCTGGTGAGGCTGCACCTTGAATACTGTGTTCAGTTTTGGGCCCCTCACTACAAGACAGACATTGAGGTGCTGGAGCATGTCCAGAGGAGGGCAACGAAGCTGGTGAAGGGTCTGGAACACAAGTCCTATGAGGAGCGGCTGAGGGAACTGGGGATGTGTAGTCTGGAGAAAAAGAGGCTGAGGGGAGACCTTATTGCTCTCTACAACTACCCGAAAGGAGGTTGTAGAGAGATGGGGGTCGGTCTCTTCTCCCTAGTAACAGACGACAGAACAAGAGGAAATGGCCTCAAGTTGCTCCAGGGGAGGTATAGATTGGATATTCGTAAAAATTTCTTCACCGAAAGGGTTGTCGGGCATTGGAACAGGCTGCCCAGGGAGGTCACGGAATCACTATGCCTGGAGGTATTCAGAAGACGTTTAGATGTGGCGCTAAGGGATATGATTTAGTGGGGGACTTGGTAGTGATAGGTTAATGGTTGGACCCGATGATCTTGGAGGTCTCTTCCAACCAGAACGATTCTATGATTCTATGATTCTATGATATATGTGCAACCATCTGAGGCCCCAGTTCCCTTTAATACTGCTTGCAGTGCAAATTTAATCTTTATTACTGAGCAGTGAGTGCTACGTTACACAATAGGAAGGGAGGATTTAAACAGGGAATACAATGAAGGGTAGATAGTGTACTTTGAGCTACCTTTTTCCTTTTTCCTTGCTGGGTTATATGAAATTAAATGTAATATGAAATACGAAATAAGAAATGTATCATTCTTTCTTCCATGAAACAATTCTTTATTAGCTAAGCTGTTGTATCTGCTTCATTGTGAAATCCCCACACACGAGTGGAAAATTCTTAATACTTCTGCTTTAGTATGAAGGCAGATGGTTGTCTATTACTGTAAAGTTCATAGCGATAGGTTTGGAATATCACTGTCTTACATGTGTAAAGAAAGTATGTCCCTGACTGTTAATTATAAGATTAACATTTTAAAGTTTCCAAAATTTTTAATATTCTATAAAAGTTTTATAAATTGTTCAATTCAAGAACATTAAATGTCATGTGTTAAAAACAGGAAATCTGTTTAATTTGATATGTTGCCTGTGTACATTCTGTACATTACTTAAAGGTCAATTCCTTTGACAAAGCTGCAAAACCAGGAGTAAAATGGAAGGCTGTTACAGGCATTTATCTTGCAGCAGTCCCACCTGGAGACTGCATTTGTTCCCTGAGATACACTTGTTGAATTCCTGATTTGTTGAGCAATACTTGATAATATCACCCTGAACATTAGAGGTTTCTTTTACTAGCAGCTTTTCCAGACATTGTTCCTAACTTAACATTTCTAACTTGTGTCATTGACTTAAATCATTCATCTCTGACTTTTTTTTTTGTCTTTATGTATTTGGTTTTGAAAATGAATGTATTTAGTCCAATTTCTGTGATTTCAGCCATATTTAGAAGCATACAGTCTCATGTCTCCAGTAGGTCATAGATCAATTCATCTCCTTAATAATGTTTATACTGTTTATGTATGATTTAAAACAAGTCTGTGACAATTTCCATCAAAAAGAAGAATGAGGAAGTGGGAATCATGAAATACCTATTGATTTCCCACAAAATGCATTTATTTGTGTATGTAAAACTTTCACATGAGCTTTCTAGCTTTTTGGCTAGATTTGAAAAAAGTAGTAAGTTTTCCCTTCAGATTTAGAATGTATTTTTAGAGGATGACTTTAAAAATTAAGAACACAGTAGGCTAGTTAAGAACAAACAAGGATTTAGCCAGAAGTTAAATAACTTTGTATATTGTCTTCGATACACTAGTTGCCATTATAGCAATTTTAAAGTTCATAGAATCACAGAATCATAGAATCATAGAATAGTTTGGGTTGGAAGGGACCTTTAAAGGCCATCTAGTCCAACCCCCCTGCCATGAGCAGGGACAACCTCACTAGATCAGGTTGCTCAGAGCCCCGTCCAGCCTGACCTTGAATGCTTCCAGGGATGGGGCATCTACCACCTCTCTGGGCAACCTGTTCCAGTGCTTCACAACCCGCATTGTGAAAAACTTCTTTCTGATTTCCAGCCTATATCTCCCCTCCCTTAGTTTAAAACCATTACCCTTGTCCTGTCACAACAGGCCCTGCTAAAGAGGTTCTCCCCATTTTCCTATAGGCCCCCTTCAAGTACTGAAAGGCTGCAATAAGGTCTCCCCGGAGCCTTCTCTTCTCCAGGCTGAACAGGCCCAACTCCCTCAGCCTGTCTTCATAGGAGAGGTGCTCCATTCCTCTGATCATCCTTGTGGCCCTCCTCTGGACCCGCTCCAGCAGGTCCACGTCCTTCTTATGTTGAGGGGCCCAGAGCTGGACGCAGTACTCCAGGTGGGGCCTCACCAGGGCAGAGTAGAGGGGCAGAATCACCTCTCTTGACCTGCTGGCCACGCTTCTTTTGATGCAGCCCAGGATACGGTTGGCCTTCTGGGCTGCCAGTGCACATTGTTGGCTCATGTCCAGCCTTTCATCCACCAGCACCCACAAGTCCTTCTCGGCAGGGCTGCTCTCCATCCCTGCATCCCCCAGCCTGTACTGATACCGGGGGTTGCTCCGACCCAGGTGCAGGACTCTGCATTTGTCCTTGTTGAACCTCATAAGGTTCGCCGGGCCCACCTCTCAAGCCTGTCCAGGTCCCTCTGGATGGCATCCCGACCCTCAAGCGTATCCACCGCACCACTCAGCTTGGTGTCGTCCGCGAACTTGCTGAGGGTGCACTCGATCCCGCTGTCTATGTCATCGATGAAGATGTTAAAAAGGATCGGCCCCAATACAGACCCTTGAGGGACACCACTTGTCACCGGTCTCCATCTGGACGTTGAGCCATTGACCACTACCCGCTGGATGCGACCATTCAACCAATTCCTCATCCACCGAGCAGTCCACCCATCAAATCCATATCTCTCCAGTTTTGAGAGAAGGATGTTGTGGGGGACCGTGTCAAAGGCCTTACAGAAGTCCAGATAGATGACATCGGTCGCTATGCCCTTGTCCACTGATGCAGTCACCCCATCGGAGAAGGCCACTAGGTTGGTCAGGCAGGACTTGCCCTTGGTGAAGCCATGCTGGCTGTCTCCAATCACCTCCCTGTCCTCCATGTGCCTCAGCATCGTTTCTAGGAGCATCTGTTCCATGATCTTCCCAGGCACAGAGGTGAGGCTGACAGGTCGGTAGTTCCCAGGGTCATCCTTCTTACCCTTTTTAAAGATGGGCACTACATTTCCTTTTTTCCAGTCCCCAGGGACTTCGCCTGACTGCCATGACCTTTCAAATATTATGGAGAGTGGCTTGGCAACTACATCAGCCAATTCCTTCAGGACTCTGGGATGCATCTCGTCAGGTGCCATAGACTTATGTACATCCAGGTTCCTCAGGTGGTCACGAACCTGATCTTCTCTTACCGTGAGAGGGACTTTGCTCCCCCAGTCCCCGTCTTGCAGCCCATCCACTCGAGAGGTGTGGAGGAGAGTTTGCCAGTGAAGACTGAGGCAAAGAAGTCGTTGAGTACCTCAGCCTTCTCCTCGTCCGTTGACACTAGTTTGCCGCTCCTGCTCTTCAGGGGGGTATGCTTTCTTTCACCTTCCTTTTCTGGTTGACATACCTGTAGAAGGCCTTCTTATTATTCTTTGTGTCCCTTGCCAAGTTCAGCTCTAGCCGCGCCTTGGCCTTCCTGACCCCGTCCCTACATAAGCGGGCAGCGTCCCTATACTCCTCCCAGGATACCCGTCCCTGCTTCCACTGCCTATGCGTTTCCTTTTTGCCTTTTAGTTTGACGAGCAGGTCTCGACTCAGCCATGCTGGTCTCTTGCCACCTTTGCTCGTTTTCTTGCACCTGGGGATCGAGAGCTCTTGCGCTCTATGGAAAGCGTCCTTAGAGATCTGCCAGCTCTGTTCCGCTCCCTTGTCCCTGAGGGCAGTTTCCCAGGGGGTCCTATTGACTAACTCCTTGAAGAGCTGAAAGTTTGCTTTCCTAAAATTCAGGGTCCTGACTTTGCTCTTCCTGTGACCCATATCCCTCAGGATTGTAAACTCCACCAGCGCATGATCACTGCAGCCCAGGCTGCCTCCAATCTTGACGCCACCGATTAGCTCACTCGCGTTGGTGACCATCAGGTCCAGTATAGCATCCCCTCTGGTGGGGCTGTCTATTATCTGGCTAAGGAAGTTGTGTGTAGGAAATAGCTAGCCATTCCCATACAGTTTATTTGGTACAATAAAATTCAACAGAAGTACTATTTTGGTGTGCAATGCAAAAAGGAATTATCTAAATTAGCTTAAACATTTTTCTCAGCACTTTCACTCATGGATATAATGTTGCATTTTGATATGCGACTGGACAAACCTTGTGAAGTGTAACTTGTTAACACTTCATAATACCCTGTGTCTGTGAGAAATCATGTTAGCTGCACAGTCACCTGGACTTAGCCTATGGTCCCTACTTTTTTTCCTTCTTAGTTCACAAAATTATGGAGAAGTTTTTGAAGACATCTAAAATATCTCCAGTCTGATGCTACCTTGTTTTATCAGTTACTACATATCGGGTTTTATTGTGGGTTAATTCGCTGAAGTGTTTTTGAATTTGTACACAACCAGAATTTTGAGGGAAGAGCAGCTGAGTTCACAAGGAAGTAGTGAAGCAATTTTCCTTCTTCCCTTCTGAACAGTTTTGTAGAATTTTACCACCTCAAAAGCAAGTGTCAATGTAACTGGGCTTTAATACAACTTAACATTACATTTTCATCTAATTTAGAAATTATGTCCTGATCCAGTGGAGCGTATAAACTTTACATGTATT
Organism: Phoenicopterus ruber ruber; assembly: GCA_009819775.1. Lineage (NCBI taxonomy): Eukaryota > Metazoa > Chordata > Aves > Phoenicopteriformes > Phoenicopteridae > Phoenicopterus > Phoenicopterus ruber. The sequence continues at coordinate 98,587,462 of CM020217.1, forward strand.
TAACTGTAAGAGCGTAAGAAATTTGTGTGATTTATGTCCCTAATGTTAAGGATGCAGGTATTCTGCTGTTCCTAGTTTGGCCATTTATGTAGCTTATCAGGTAAAAACAACCTACATCTCAAACCCTTCCAGGGGATTTCATAAAATTGTAAAGGAATGTGGCAGTTTTCTATGATGTTTATTAATAGATTAAAATATTGATTAATAAATTAAAAGATTAAATAGATTAAAAACATGATTAAATGACAGCCTAAGATACACCTTAGTTATACCTAGAGGGAAGATAACGAGAAAGAGCGAGCTTGTTGAGTTAGGGAAAGAGCTCTTCGAAGCACCAACCAACTCTAACAACTGGTGTTCCAGTCTCTGTGAAGCTATTTACCATTGCACTGCCACTGCCCCTCAGACCATGATCTTCAGAACAGCTATAGGGTCTATTGCTATAGGGTGTCCTATAGAGCTATAGGGTTCTTTGCTGAACAGAGAGTTGATACATATTTCAGAAGTCTGTTCTGGGAAAGAATATTACGGAGCCTCTTGGACAGTAGTTGCTTTGAAAAATTACTGTGAAAACAGTTAATAGTGATAGAAACATCTTAAATAGTTGTCAATTTACTAGTATATTCTCCATTTTGTATTCACATCCATTCATATCCAGTCATGAGCCATTTAAAATAATTGTTTTTAAGTATTGTTTAAGATGTACTTTTTCATTTGGATGATATTAAAAATGAGATTTTTGTTATAAAGGCTTGCATGGATAAGCACTTTTTATGAAGTTATCCGTTTATTTCTGTGAAAAACAATTGATAAAAGCAACAGAAACCTCTTTGTCTCCTCATGTAGATTAGACCTGTGAAATTTTGGCATTTCTAGCATTAGGCATCTGAATCACTATTACTTTAATGTGGATGAAAGTTTTCTTGTCATAGTAATCTTAGGAGAATTGAAACAATTTTATAGCAAACACTATTTGGACAAGAACAGATAACAGAAAATGAAATAATAGTGATTTTAGAATTTGTGGGGAACAAGCTTTCTTCCCTTCATTTTCCGCTTGAAAATCTATGTATAAAAATTGATTGTTTCTAAAGCTTGTAACCTATTCAGCTGCTAATCTCCCAGCTCCTTTGAGTGATTTTTTATTCAAAGATAACCATTGTTGCATAGGTGACAAATACTTGCTTTTTTTCTTCCTTTACTTCTCCATTTCTGCATTGTCTGGAAACACCTTCTTTCAGCAACACCTGAATTGCTGCCATTTGTTCTGCTGGTGCTAATTTGCTGAGAATCAAGTAATCTGCAGAAATGTTATGCGTCTCCCCTGCAGTATGGCAACGCTTATTTCTGAGCTTGACTCATTTGCGTTCCTGCACAGGAAATACCATGTAATAAAGCAGGTGAGGTATTAATAATGTCTTTGAGCTCTATTACGTACCCTGTAAGAAAGAGACATAGAAGACACGGTTGCTTTTATAGCACAGAATAAACAGTAGTTAGTTAGGCCTTTTACCAATGAAATCAGCTGTGTTTCCGAGTTAGATACGGTACATTGTGCTACCTTGACATTTTGATTTCAAGAATGTTGTGATTAAAAACAGAGGGGCTGTTTCATTGCTGGATACAAAGGTGTGCGGCTGCTGGTCGGCTCCCAGACCTCTCTCGGGAGCTTCAGCTAGCTGGGAGTGTGAAGTGAGCACCAGGAATCTATAGGGACCTCACTAAAGCATCCTGCTCAGCGACATGCTGACTGGCAGACCCTTTATGTCACCTCCCAAAGCAAGTGGTCATTCTGGGAGGACACTGGTTACTTACATGATGTGGTTACAGAGGAAATGGCTTTGCTGTTTCCTGGCCTAAGCATAAAACTCTGACTTAAGCATGAAACCCCACATTATTTCTAATTAAGAGTGCCTGACACATTCTTTTTATGCATCTTCTTGTAACACTGGTGCTTGTGTTTACATAAAATCTCAAGCTATTGTTGTTTAAAGGGGAGTAAAATTTACAATATAAATGTTAGGAAGACACTGTTTTGAGGTTCCTCAAGACAGCAAACCTCCCTTTCAGGAAAAGAAGTCAGCTTCTCTTATATAATATAAAAAAGCCAGTTTTTTCTTCCCACCATTATAGTTTCTCTTCGCGTTTTTGTAATAACAGTTTTGTGGTGATAAAATACGCAAGTAACTATGTAGCAAAATATTTTAGCTATTTAGCTATTTTAGCTACCCAGGAACTTCAGGATTTGAAAGGTGAATTTCCTAGTAGCACAATATACTTATATACTTACATTCTACATGTGTGTAGATCAGTTCTGTGTAGAATGTGTGGGAGGTTCAAAGCTTGGGAGCGTGTAGAGTCCCCTTGTGTTTTCAGTGGAATTAGTGAAAATACTGAATAAATCATCAAACAGAGCAAAGAGTTGAGGCATAGCCTAAACAGAAATGCAAATTACTGTCAGATTCCTACTTTCTGTTAGATTCATATTTAAGACAGGAAATTGAATAAATGAAAACAATTTTCCTACGTGAATTGTATGCCCTGTATCAAGAATTTTCCTTAATGAATTCTTTAGCTCTATAAAAGACAAAATAAATCACTGTACTAGAAATAAATAATAAAAACCTCTTGCATATTGAATACAATGGAAAGTATGCAAAGATGGGAAATAAAACCAAGAGAACGCAAGCATCCTATTAGCCTCTACCAATCATAATGGAAACTATAGATTCTTCTGACTTCCAAAAATGTTTTCCAACACATGGCTCTATTCCTAATACTATCTTAAGGAAATATCATAGTTGTAGTGACTGTTTCTTTTTATTCATATGAACAATTTGTTTCAGCAACTGGTGAACTTCAGCAAATAAGAGCATAAATCAACCAAAAATTATATGAGTAAAATATCTACAATGTGGCAAAGTACAGTATTTAAAGTTTCTTTTGGAGTTTAACAGCAGAAGCCTAGTCCCTGGCCCTTGGACACCTGTCTCTTCACGTACATTTTCTCATATAACAGGGAGTATGCTACGGGGGGGGCAGGGAGGGTTGCAGCACAGTTGCAAAATGAAAAAGGTTTATCACTGCAGGTTTGTCCAAGGTTTAATTATAGAGTTGTTATTTTATAGCAACCGCCCCCCCCTCCCCCCCCAAATGGGAGTATTGCTACTAAATACGTGTGTACTTCATTATATATCTTGTTAAGAGCATAGTAGAATCAGTATGTAACCCTCTCTGTTCCTGGAGATTCTTATATAGGAGTTTTATAGGAATTCCTATTATGTTAATTTTACCCTTGATGTAAAAGTATTTTAAATCACTCATAAAATATTAATGCATAGACAGGTGCAGAAAATCAAGCATTTCTATGCATTAAAAAATCGAGTATGAAGGGACATTTCATTCATTGCTCTTTGAAATCCAGCAGACTGCATAAATCTCTTCCTTCAAAGATGAATCCAGACAGACTCAAGACAAGAAATGATAAGATGAAATTCAGTTCTAGATGATCAGAATCAGTCTCCCATTTTTTGACATTTCTGGAGACCAGACTGGGTGCAGTTGAGAAAAAAGGAAGAATGTCAGCCCAGATTTAAAGACTGAACATTTCCATGAATAATCCAGATGCTAATGCTGGAGGGTCTGAAATTTATCCAGAGATGCTGAGGAGGCAAAGATTTAAAAGGAACAGTAAAAATAAATTTTGCCAAAACCAGAACATTGTGATCCAAAATATTGCTCAAAATGTGTTGAGGCAAGGGTCACCCTTGCTTTTTGTTGTTTTGTTTGTGAAACAACAAGAGTTAGATTCAGGAGGATTTAGGTACATTGACAAGGTGATTAAGCCTTTGGTTCCTGTCAGATATGCCAAACAGTTGATGACATTTAAGGAAAGGAGGGAGGAACAGGATAAAGAAACTACTACTGTGTCACTTAACAGCAGGCACGACAGATTTCTGAGGCTGTGTGATGGGGCAGCTCAACACTGAAAATATTCTTGAAATACTAATCTACAAAAGCAAAATAAAAATGAAATGAGGAGTTACAAAGAAAAGTATTCATCGGCATATACTTAGTCCAGCTGAAGGTATTTACAAGAATAAAGAAAAAAATCTTGGAAACAGAGCATGCTAATAAAAACTCAGAACTATTTGAGGAAGGAAACTAATGTTTTATACTTGACATTTGCCACAAACCCTTTCAGCTGTAGTGTTATCATCTTACCTCAGTGCAGAGGTAGTCTGCTACTTTGTTGTTGCTAAAATGAGGTTTCAGCAGGGACCTTACCAGCACCTGCATTTGTCTGCATTTTCTGTTACCTCTGAAAATACCATCATACGTTTTCTGCATTTCCAGGACAGAGATGTTCTTCATTCTTTCTTCTGGCTCCAGTAGCGGTACACTGAAATCCTGCTGAGTTGTTACAGTTTCAGAAGCAGAAGATTAATACTATACTATTATATTGCTGTATCTTATTTTTCACATAAACAACTTGCCAAAAAATATAGGACTCTATGAGTAGTGGTGAAGCTTACTCGTAATAATCAATAAAGCTTAGTCATTGTGCATGACATTAGCATTTTCTGGCAATATCTTCGTTACCTATGCCATGATCTTTTGCTCATAACATGGCTATTTTCATTCTCTGCTTTAAAAGGTGCTCTCCTAACAAAAAGTGTCTTCTCCCTTAACATTTGATTCGTGAGTCTTTAAGAGAAGAAATAATCAGACAATATCTCCCTACAAAAAAAAAAAAAAAAAGAGGCAGAAAAAATGCTGAAGGCATCTATGGAAATCCTGTGAAATGTTATTAAAAGTAGTATATTTGCTAATAACAGAAATACTTCTTACTGAACCTGATCAACACTGTCTTTTCCTTTCTTTCTTAAAGTTTTGTTACAGACCACGCAATATTGATATTATGTCCTTATTCGTTTTCTAGCTTTGTTCCCCCAATAATAATAAACTGGTTATATGCTATTGTGTATGTGTATATATATACACAAAAAGCATATAGAAACACTATATTTCAACTCATAATAGTTTTGTCTCTTTTCCTGTTGCCCTTTTTATTTGTTTATTCTCCCTTTTTTTGTTGTAGCTGTTACAGTCCCTTTGTAAGTTGCCACCCTCAACCCCTCCCCAGTGCTCTGTGAATAGAATAGAAAAAGGCTGACTTTGCATCTCTCTTTTTTTTATGAGCCACAGTATAAAGATAGGGACATTTGTAACATCTCCATGTATTTGACAAGTTCTTGTGAATGAACTAGCAGTTATCGTGACATTCAAAATAAATAGCATGTGGTGAAAGAGAAATGGAAAATTTTGTGGAAATTGTGGGTTGAAATTTTGTTAACCTATTGGTCACTTAAAGAGACAATGTTAGGAAATGATTAGAGAATTCAAATAAAAAAGCTGAATAACTTCATTGCTATCAGCCGAGGTTACTTCAGGAAGTATATCCAAATATTTGTGTTACAATTTGATGTTAGTAATTACTGTGCTTTACTCATCCTATCTTTGACCACAAAAACTATGGTCTGTACTTTGTGTTTTCTGCTGTTTCCATAAGCTCTTCTCCTGAAATCTGCAGTAGCTTGCTGCTTATTTTGTTGCTTTTGTGACCATTGGACTATCGCATATATGATACAGCAGAGAATAGAATCCACCACCCCGCTTAGCTTGGTGCTCTGCACATGTCACATCAGATCTACAATAAAAAAGGAAAGGAGGAAAGGATTTAGGGAGGAAGAATAATAAATATATTCTGAGAGGGCCTGAATCACTCTAGTGAGACACAGAAATGGTTTTCTTTGGCTACACATAGTGGATTATAAAGCTTGAATTAAAGGTAGCAAAGAAAAAAAACCCTCACCGAGATGGAGCATAGAGAGAGATTAGTTTCCAGAGAGTTTGATCTGAAAGAGATATGTTTTGGAGAAAGATGATGTCACGTCACTTTGCAGAATTGGTTTCCTGGAGCCAACTATTCAGTTTTGTGGCAACAGTAGAAGAGGTACTTGAACAGACAGTGCTCAGTGTAAGGGAAGAAATAACAAAGCCATAATACACTGAAGAAAAGTAAAATAGACTGTCACAAACTCAAAGCATGTGGACTGTTTCTCAGTCAACACAGAGGGTATTTGAGGAAAGAAAGAATAATCAGATAAGGAAGTGAAAAGAGCTTCCCCGCCTCCAACTCCAAGTAAACCTACAATGATTTAGTAGAGCAAAAGCCTATTCCTGTTAGTAGGCTTAGGGAGAGTGCTTCAGGACATGCTGAAGCAAGCAGCTCCATGCATGCTCTGCAAGAAACTGATTTTCCAGTTACTGATGTATTTTTTTCTATTGTAGCCTGACAAGTTCAGTGCTTGATAGAGAAACTGTTACTATTAAATAACATAGGAGACTAGAAATCAAGCTCTCCTGTATTCTTGAATTAGACTCAGACTCACTGTCTGACTTTGGACTTCTGTTCCCTCCCTGCAATTCTTGCTGCCATTCTTCTGTAGTCTTTGTGGGATCATAATGATGTGATTCTGCTTGCCATTCTTTATCTAGATGTTTTTAAGAATTCCAGGGCTGCCTCAGGGAGCCCTTATTTACATCCTTTTCTAATCATGGGATGTCTGATAATTCAGATCAGGCTGCCTTTGAAAGCAAATACAGTACCATAAAGAGCATGAGGCTCAGTGAATTAGCAGCTACTGTAATCTGTCAGGTTTACACATTAGATCCTGAAATATGTCTGAGAGCAATCACATCCCACAAAGTAAGTTCCAAAACCCTTTTTTCTACCAAGATCAGCAGATCACCCCGAGAAGTCATGTTTCATAACTCACTACAGGACAGTTAGCACAGACAAACTCAGCCTCATGAGGATGCTTTGGAGTAGAAAATCTTAGATTGTGGATTGCAGGTATTTCTGATCAACAGTTTTAAATCCACTGTCCAGTAGTTTAAGACCAACCACAGATACTCCATGTTTTTTGAAGGATCCTATTCATTATACATTTTCACAGAACATAAACCTTCAATTTTATTTCTGGAAACAGCATGTGTATGTTATCAGTGATTTTTTTTCTTCTTTCTTCTCCCAGAGGAAAAATTCTTTCCTCAAGGGAAAGCTTAACTTTACTTGATTTGAAAACTCAGTACATTAATGTGCAAAAGAATCTCGAGGATTCATTGCACTGAACAATTTTTAAATATATATTTTTGTATATCAGTACTATCAATGTACATCAAAGTATCCATAATCAGTTTTGGTAACCAAATCTTATTTATTTTTAGTACAAAATATGCTTGTCAGTTTAGTAATTAAATAAAGGCAATTTCCCTCAGTTTAATGGCACATCAGTTGCACACGTAATAAAAAATTTTATCTTGGTGCACCCGCCTTGGTGATTGGCTGATAGGGACAGAAAGCATCTTAGAAATTAGATACTCAACATATATTCAACATGTTGAAAAATCTATAGTAGGCTTTATATGTGGTTTCTCTTGTTTATCTGGTTCAGTACTGATTTGAGAAACTTACAATAGGAAGCAAATCCAGACACCATAATATAAAGTTTCTTGCCTTGCTAGAATATATGGCTGTTTCATGATATGATACCTTTCAAGACATCATATTCCAGATTATGCTCCCATTATTGCCCTTTTCAAATTATATCTTGACCAGATGCTGCGTGATTACTCCACTCTATGCATGTCTGCATGATCAGTGACAGATGGTCGTGTTCTGACTTCGTCCTGAGAAATCCACTGGTCTTGAAGCAGTGTGTAAGAAATCATAAATAATGGGATTTTATTAACATGGGAATTCACACATTTGGGAAAATTACTACCATCTGTGTGCATTAGTGCAGCATCATGCCTTTTAGACCAGATCTGAGATTCATGCTCTGCCAACTTTATATAGAAATTCAATGATTAAGTATTTTTCTGCACAAGGCCATGCAGACAGGCCTCTCTATGTCCATCCAATTGCCCTCCCTGGAATAGCAGAAAGATACTATTGCCAGCATTTTCATATATGGCTATATGTCAGAGGACTCTGATTATGACAGAAAATAGATAAATATGGCAGTTTTATTATACACCATATTCTGCATCTACAAGAAGAGGGTTTGTCTGGAAGCTGACCACCCTACACCACATCATATTTGCCATGACTCACCCATTAGGTCTGCAGAACACCATCACAGAAAACCTTAGCAGACATACTCTCCTCATACATATGTTGGAAATCAAAGGGGGATATCAAAATATCTTTTAAGTCTTGGACTTAGCTTTGGGTGTGTATATATTTAGGTTTTGATTAGTTCCTAAAATATCGAAGTCAAGCAGGATCAAACAGTTGGTTCTAGAGTTTAAATCCTTTCAACTCCCCTCCTCAGTATCCTGCTATTCCACCTGAATCTCTAGTCACAAAATGAAGAAGTTCTATAAATAAACAAGCAACCTTTTACAGACTTCACCGATTCCTTGTCTTCATCAGAAAGTCATAGGATATGCAGTATAATGGATACTTTTCATGTTACTGCCTGGAGAGATCTCCAGGAGGTTTCTGATAACAGTGAGACTTGGTACCTTTCATCCTAGAGAATATATGAAAACTGAAATAAAGCATTCGGCATTAAATTTTGTCAGAGATTATTGGCTGCTATCAACTTCACTTTTGTGGCCAAACAACCTTCTCCCACCCTTCTTTAAAGCAAAATGATTGAAAGTTTTGATTAAAAAGGACATGTGTTTTAAACCATTAAAGACCAGTCACTCTAGGACCTTAATTTAACATTTTTTAGCCTATGGAGAGGTCTTAAATCAGTGGCACATGATCCCTAATAGGCAAAAATATTAAAAGTCACGTGCAGTTTGGCACGAGAATAGACTTCGAACTGTGATGGAACCTTCTCCCTGTCTTCTGTCTTTACAAGCAATTTCCATCTAAGTTGCTGAAAGTAATATGGAAGTATATTTTAATGCAAAATCTCAACGTATCAGTACTATTTCCTATTTTTTATCCTTTGTAGCTGTAAGAGCTGGTAGCTGCTCTCACATCTTCAGTGATTAGTGTGGGTCTAGTCTTCTATCTTCAAAACCTGAAATCATCTAGATCTTGCCAATACTTTCTGCAGATGTCTCAAAAAGTAATGAAAGCAAAGCTGTCTGAGCTCAGTCTATTAAGATGATGTTCATCTGAATGAAAACTTGCTATTGAGTAGTCTATCACTAAAAAGTCACTTAGCCTGCACTCCCTGGTATCACTGGAGTATGTGTGCAATTTGAATATTGATAACAACAGCTGCAGGCATCTTTTATAATTTCATGGAAAACTACTCGTCATTTGATCTTCAAGAGAGTAGAGACAATACTTCTTGTATTTGTGCTCTTAGCACAGAGTATAAGAATTCTCATGGTGCCTTTTGCAGGGAAAAAAAATCTTCAAATAAATCTTCAACACAAAATACACACAGTGCAATTTGTGTCACTAGTGGAAATATACGAGTAGGCAACACATTTTGAAGAGTACCTAATGTGAGACGATTAACTTCTCGGGTTTCTATTGCATATTCCAGAAATTATGAGAAAGTTATCTAATATATAATTGAAGTTATGCAGGTATTTTAGCAGTAAGTTATAAACTTGGTAGTTGACTTACGCACATCAGTCCTAGACTGAAGGTACTGTACAAATAGCAACCTCTATGCGGCCATAATGAAGTAATTTTTACTACATTTTATAGAAGGAGACTGTTCAGTTGTTAGTATACAATTAACACTCGATGAAGAATTTGCTATATTAAATATGCAAATTGAACTTAAGGAAGACATGTAACTGAATTAGCACTGAGAAGTCCCTGGTATTCTGTGATTTACTTGGAGAGAGCTTCAGAGAATTTAGTAGCGTGGAGTTAGCAAAGCCATGAAAACTTCTGCCCAAGAGAACAAAAGTCTTAACTAAAGTTTATGAGAAAAGTATTAATAATTGTCCCCCAAACTAGGGTAAAGTGGAACAGGAAGCTTGCTGTGCTTTGGTACTATTGATTATGGCCTCCTAGAATGCTTCATTATCGGCCAATGATGCGTTGCTTGTAAATGCATTAGAGTTCTGGGACAGATAACTCATTGTCAAATTGGCAGTTTAATCCCTAAAGGCAGACAGGGTGCAGAGCCTAGATGTGTGTGGTCCCTCAGTAACATCCCTCTTGTACTTCTACTTCTTTCCAGATAATTTTGTTACAGACTATAAAGTATCCTATTGATTGAGCTCTGAAAGTTGTAAATGTGATTTATGAGCTATATTTGATTAAAAGTGTGGCTGCTCTGGGGGACAGAGACATTTCTTCCCCCGTGGTCTAACGCTGTGTAAATCACTTAAATCCATTGCCTGAGAGAGTACGCCCTTACAAAAGACTAGTAAAAATGGAAAGTTGCCTTGGAAAACCAGGTGGGAGAGCTTTATTTTAACCAGAGTGCTGGGCAAAAAAGATGCATGGGCATAGGAGAACTAAAACACTGCAAATACTATTCACTGCTAGATAAAGTAATACAGTTTTCCCAGCAATTTTGTAACTACAGCAGTTTGAAGACAGTAAAGTATAACCTGACAGCAGGTTAAGTAGCTAAGTTGTCACTCCTGGCATTGTCTTTTAAATTATACTTTTATTTGGATATACAGTGCTATGCATTCAGTTTTTCCCTCAACAGGAAGGAAGCTTTATCTTCTGAAAAAACATGCAGAATGTGACAAGAATAGTTTTTAAGCAGACAACACATTTTCCCAGCTTTCTAGAAGGAAGTATTTGGCTATCAAATTGTTTACATATAAAATAAAAGGTGTTTACAGACTTTGGCTTTACATTGCTTTTAAGTTAGAACCAAATGAACATAGAGTGAAGATATGTGATATGTGTTGGTGTCCTTACTACTAATTAAGATGAGGCATTTTGTGAGTGCCCACATGACTTATCTCTTGTGGCTGATATCCAGTGAGGCTATACTGTGTTAATTTTAAAAGAAAAATGTCTCTCTCTTTATTATCAGCCTGTAAAATTGGCTAGGAGACCGCGCTTGCTCTACCAATTGATCAAAACTAACCTTGCAATGTACTGCAACTTTTTCCTATATTAATCATATCCTAATGAGACTCATTTAGCAAGAAGAATATTTCAAGTCTTTGTATTTCAGAGTCTGAAGGATTCAGGAAATTAATATTTAACAAGAGTTGAAAAAGCATTTTTGAAATCTGATTGGGTAACTTTTCCCTAGTATGCATCAACTTTTCATTTTAGTTTTTTTAACGTAACACTGATATTAGTTGCATCCTTCTTGGACACAAGATGTAAATAGCTGTATTGATGTACCAAATAGACAGTAACAGAAACTATGTAATAAAATTTTAAAGCATGTGACAAATTATTTATGAATCTTTAAGTGCACATTCCTATATATTCTCCCCACAAACATGCTTTCATTAAATCACTGGTAGTTTTACATACTTCTGACTTCAAATAGTGCGGAAAAAAAGTGTTTCCTTCTTTTGGATCAAATGTGTCACTTACCGTAAAAATACTTAGCCTGAGCTGCTGGATGGACAATATTTGGTCAAGCACTAGTGCTAAGTTGCAGACAATACCTTCTTACTTACTTTGCTTAGATCTATGAACTTCTAATATAGCAAAAATGTACATTAAAAGATTGTGATGCTCTTTGGGCATGTTCTTTTGTTTTCTTCAGAATTCTGCATTGCAAATACTCTTGTAAATTGTTGTATTGAGCTTTCTGGACAGAGGAGTCTAGAAATAGTAGTAGTAATATTTTAAAACACTTCTAGTTCTATTAGCTCATCTATAAACGTGATTCTCAAGTTATACCCATGTTGCAGTCACAGTAGTAACAACTACTGGTAGAAGCTAGCTGTGGTAGCATTGAACCCAAGCTGTCATAAGAAACTTCCTAGCATAACTATATATAATATTAACTGTATGCAGTTAAGTGAATGGAGCCCTCTCTACAAAGGTGTACTTCTGTGAAAGTAAGCTCTAGAGATTGGATAATTTTCTTCTCTTTTTAGCTCAAACTTGCCAGCGCTTTAACCAATGTTGTCAAAGTTTCTCACCACAGTATCAAGAAAGAAGTGAAGTCTCATGGAGTTAGTTTTGCAAGGCTTGAACACCCTCTTGCTCTTCTGATATCTTAGGATTGTGTTTGTGATATTAGCTAAAAGTAAGTCTTCACCTCATGCAAACAGAAGCTTGTAAGCCTGCCACCCTAATAAAAAATTACTTTACGGAAGTCTCTAGAGTGGCCTTCAATTTGCTTACGTTTAATTAGCTTAATTTTGGTACCTCACGTGCTTACTGGTGGAGTGTTGTGTCACATAACTATATTTACAATATAAATGTCTGTATCTGAGCTAGACATCCTAGTTTCCTTTAGTCAGTGAAGAGAAGCAGACATTTCTTGGGCATCCATTAGCTCACCCATCTAAAACAGTTCAGAGGAATCAGGCAGTCAATGTGCCTATTTCTACTCACTGACTAGAAACAGAGTCTGGATGAATAACTCATACTAAGTCAGGTGAACACAAGCTTAGAAAGACGGTCAGCTAGTGCCAATAGTTAGGCCAGGAATCAAAATCAGTATTTTTTTTTTTTTTCCAATTGTAGGCACTGGTTGTTTTTATTCTTTTATTCTCATGATAATTAGTGATGCATTTTATGTTAACTCTTATTACCAGGTTTCAAGAAAAGAGACACTTTTTACAACAACAAGGGCTTGAGTATCCCAATGGTTTCTGCTCCTCCAATATATGAAAAATGTGCTCTTCACTGAGTGATTGTTTGCATAGATTTTACTCCTACTGTTGATACACTACCAAAAGTCAGATTTTAATTGATTAAGAATGTACGTTGTGGTTTTGTGTATCCATCATACCTCAACATAGCTACATAGGTACTTTTTCCACCATACTAAGCTCCAAGCCAGCTGTAGTCAATTATATGCCTGTCAGGTCACTGTCTTATGTGCTAATAAGAATATTCAGTGATTGATCTCCTGGATTATGCCCTTCCTATTTCACTGCAGCACCAAAACTGCAGTCTCATTTGTTCTGGAAGCTCTGTAAACTGTTAGTGGTTCTGACTTTGCTTCACACAGCACTGTGCAGAGTCAGTTTTTTGAACAGATCAGTGCCCACCAGAAACGCGACAACAGTCAGCATAGTTCTCTCCTTCTCTCCCTCATTCTCTACTTGTGCATGCAGTGCAACTCCAGGAAGTAATACAATTTTAAAATCCTTAAAACTGAGGGGTTTTAGAAGTAACTGTCCTAGTATCCTCTTACATGCTTCCTTGTTTGCCTGCTTGGATACTCTTGTTGTTGCTGGCCTCTGGTAGGAAGAATTCATCAGCTGTATTGTACCCTAAAGATATAAAAGAGAAGTAAGAGGAAGTATTTTTGATAAGAGTATTAAGACACTAAATGAATTCAGGGAATGCAAAGGTGTCCAGTCTTAAATCACCACGAGTCTTTTTCATGGGCACTATGACTCAAAAAAGTGGGAGTAAAGATATTTATTTACCTGTCTGTCTATAATACTTTCTTTTCAAATCTGAAAACACAGAAACTGTAAATGTAAATTATTTGTAACAGTGCAGGACATTGAACATTACTTCAGGAGATGTTAGACTTTGGCTGCTAAGATCTAGACCAAAGTCTTCCATGATGGAAATCTCTCTTCTGTTGAACAATCTGAGGGAAGACAATCGTGAGAGAACTGTACAGAAAAATATAGAAAGAGAATGGGAGACAAGTTCAATTCAAAATTTAAAAAACAGACTGAAACCCTGAAAATATTGAAATAAATTCTAAATTGTTATTCCTTAAATAAAATGAATTAATTTGACAATATGACACACAATGTGTCTGTGCAGTCCTTTAAAGCTGGAGTCAAGGTTGTATCATGTGTGCTTGGAGACAGCTGGACATTAATCTGGTTTTGCCCCAAAGCAGAAAATCTGTATTGATGCTGTGCTGTCATGAACTTTGTTGAAAGCACACTTTGCAATAAACTCAATTTTGTTAAAATTTAATACGATAAGTGTAGTATAAGCAATCACTTTACAATTGTCAGTAAGTCCTTTTCTAGTAGTCTTTGACTGGGAACACTATAAACAATCAGTGTTTAAATGAGGACATAAAAGTGTCTGAGACTGAACTGACAATGTGGAGACTAAATGGACTCAGACGCTGAAGCACTTTTAGTGCAGATATATTTAATGCTAAAGAATGACAGGCCTCCCTACCCAGGCCGGGGAGATGGGACAGCCTGGGAGAGAAGCCAGGTGGATCAGGGTAAAGGTTCCTCACACAATGTCCCTGCCCCTTGGCGGCAGCAGCGGTGGTGCTGGTGGTTCTTGTGGTGGGGCGATGCAGCGCGGAAGGAGGTCGGGGGGTCAGGGCAGCGCTCCCAGCCACACGGGCTGGGCAGGGCCAGAGGCCATTAGAGCCCCGAAGCGCTCCAGCTGCCTCACGCCAGTCGCCACTGGCTCTTTCCCTCAGTGACCACGGCTCCTGTCAGTCATAGGAGCAGAGAGGGAATATCCAGTTCTGATTGGCTTAAGTTCTCATGGCACCTGGTGATTGGCTGCCGCTGTGCAGATGCTGCCTTCCTGTTCCTATGGAAGATTCTCCACACCCAGGTAAGTGCCACCATTAGCAGTTAGTGACAGGGGAGTCGCCTGAAGGCCAACAAGGTTTAACCAGCCCTATGCCACAGTAAACAGAGAGTTAAACTCAAAGCCCGAAGCCAAGAACTGGATTTTGATTATCGTCCAGACAGTAGCGTGTTGAGTTTGAGCCCGTTGGGCCATTGCTGAAGGTGCAGGTTTCCTAACTGCCTTAATGTGCATGACTGACTACTTTTCATAAGTATAAACACTTGAATAGGAAGACTGCTTTTCCCCTATAAAATGAAGGTAATTCTTATTTAAGAGGATTATTAGACAATTGGCTATTGTTTTATGGCACTGAAATGGTAAACTCATATGTAACTATTAATTGTTGCATTTAATTGGATTTTGTTTAGCTAGGATCTGCATATAATTCATATCGACATTATTTGGATTCTTCTAACACTAATAATAAACCAGGAAATTTGATAATGAGCCCTCATTTAGTTGAGGCTGCAACATCACCCTAAGGCAACAACAACAGCATTTTTTTCATTATTACTTTAATCTAACACTCTGAATTCTGAACAGAAGCAGAGATACAGGAAAAAAAGAATTTTTTCCTCAGATGCTTTTTAAAGACATGAGATGTACAGAAGCATTAAAAGACAAGAAAGGTTGTGAACATGCCTGAGGGTCATCTAAGGACAGCTCTTACATTTCTGATTGTTTGCTTAAACTTTGAAGTTTTTAATTTATGGCAAAAAAAATAGGACAATCTACAAGTTCCTTATAACCACTTTATATAACCACATTCTTAAATGTCACCTAACTTTTAAAATCACTTTTCCCAGTTGCTCTGCCCGTTGGTTTTTTTTGGCCCTCTAACCCAGGCTGCCAAATACAGCAGGCTTAGTTCATCTCATGGTGATGCAGCTGCTACTGCATTTTAATTTCTGGGAAATTCTGACTAATTGTTAGTGCCCATCTTCACATGGTAGTAAAGCCCAAATAAAACAGAAGTCTTTCAATCCCTGTGGACCACTGTTCTCTTTCCAGCGATTGTGCTATTTTCCCCTCCATGGGCATAGGAGAGTCTCACATCTTCTTTTGTTTTTTCATAAACGCAGGTTTTGCTAGTTTTTTTCATTTTCATGTTCAAAGCATGCTGCCATTATATATGGTCAACAGTAGTTGCAGTGTAATCATCTTGTGTTTGTTCTGAAAGACAATGATAAAGATTAAATGGCTTGTGAGCAGCTGCTCATTGAGACCACCCATACTTCATATACTTCAGAACACAATCTTTTAAGGTAAAGGTAGCCTGCCTTACTGGAGGCTCAGTGCATGATTTCCTGAAGACAAGGTGCGTGCTTCAGAAGTACCACAGAGGTCTGAACATAACAGAAGCAATTCTAGCAGACCTAGATATCTACAAAGTGAAAAAACAATCTGTCATTTTCCCCACAATAACATCCATTACTAACAATATCTCAGATTCTGGATATCCTAAACTATTTGCTTAAGCAGCTGTGCCTGTCACTGGATTTGATAACAGTATATTTAGCTGCTACCTCAGCCATGTATCATCTATTGCAGGGCTTTTTCAGGATTTTGTCAGCATGTGACAGCCTTTCCAAAGGATTTAAAAAAATTGTCCATTAAGTGGCTGTAGTATACTGTGTTTATATTTGCATTTGGCTTTATCAGACCTCATGATCCCACATTTCAAACTTCCAGCTGTTTTGTATCTCATTACTAGTGGCAACACATCCATGAAAGAAGTGGATAACAGACAGTGATAATTGAATCTCCTGTCATATTTCATAAAGTTTCTGTGAAATTGCATCTTATATGTATGCCAAAGTTAGCTGTGTGTCATTTCATAAATGAACCTATTCCCTTGCCAGCATTTCCAAATGACTTTCAGGTAAGGAGAACACAGACTATAGTACTGCATGTTTGCAAAGAATTTTCACTCTATCTATCTAGACAGGTACATTTTAGAAAATGTCCTGGACAGTTGGGAATATATAGTTGAAGAATAAAATACTGATCAGTCACTAATGAAGGGATCTCCAGTGGAATATCTGGATGTATCAGGTTATCATCATGTGGCTGAAAGACCTACTTCTGACAAAATTTAAGCTTTTTGTTTTAGGACTCAGGCCCATCAAATGAACATTGGGCATAGGCAATTATTTAGCTTGGATACTTTCGGGAATGTGACACATTCATCTTTTTTAACATCCTCTCACCAAATGCATTCCTGTTCCCTTATTTTGATGATACAAAACTTGGTACACTTTTGCCTTGGTCACTGTGTAGATAATTTTTTGTCAGAGTTTCTATTAAAAAACTCTACTGCAGTAGATCAGCAGCAGTAGAATATGTACACACAGCTACTCAAGGAGGAAACTGCCTCTTATATCCCAGTAAATGATGAACTTTGAAATATGTTGTAGCTGTATTTTGTGATGTGCCTTCTGTTCCCCCCACTTAGTTGTGAAAACTTAGCACAGAAGGAACTGCCACAACTGCTGTTAGTAAATAGAAAAGTCTCTGGCTTGAATGCTTTGAATCTCTTTTGAACAAGAGAAAATACTACCATGCTCAATACCTCTCAAAATCTACTGGCTGTCATAAGGCACGTCAGTGTTTGTCATCACTTGCATATATTTCATATATAAATTGCCATATTATTTTCATTATTTATGTATTTTGCCTATGATATCCTAATGAATCTCTTAGAAACTGATAAAAGTAACTACGTATGAAGTATCCATTAAATAAGTCCTTTAAAAGAGTGACAGAATGACAGAATCAGATGCTGTCTTTGGCTTTTGCGTATTATTTTATAATATTTCCACTTGTTTTCAGTGTTCTGTATCATCACTTCTGCCTGATAATGTATTTTTTATTTATTTGGGAGGATAAAGTATATCTTATCTATTACAATGATGAACACTTCAGAAAAGTATAATTCCTGTCGACATAGATTCTACCGCTTACATACTTAGGTGTTAGGTTCCATTTCAGGGGATCTATCCATAATTTGAAGACAGTAATGATGCAATAATATATACTCCTCTTCAGGAACAAATGCAGGTCTTGTTCTATTGATGGGAATGAACGTCATCTATTTGTAACCAGTTGATTTTGCTGACACAGTGCAGCTTAATACAACTGTCATGTAAGTTGACCCAAACATCTTGGTCAAAAAAGCAGAAAAATTAGCAGAAAATCTATTAGGAATGTTGTAACAGTTAAATGTGCCTTCACTAGCCTTTACCCGTGCCTGTCTGCAAGCTAAAGAGCTAATTCCAGTCCTAACAGCTAATTCTTTGGCACCATCATATACTCATGTGACAGAAATATGGACTTCACTGTTAATTATAAAATTACAGTACTTAGTGGATTTGTTTAAAAATGGAGAGAAAAGAAATTGTGAAGATATTTAAGAAACAGAACATTCCTTAAAAGTTATTTGTCCTTTGCAATGGCAGGCTGTTTTTTAGGACTGAAGAGTCTCATGTGGCAAAACTGTAAGATCCCTGCTTTTTTTCTCCAGATAAGCAGAGCACTTATAACAGGTGCACCATCAGCACTAGTATTCTCGCTGAATTACTGACAGTAACATTTAGAGCATTTGTCTCTAGGACATGACAGATCTGCCTTCAAGCTAACTGATGGGTTTAAAATTATTCATAGTACAACTTGCTACGGCGTGGTACTGACACTGAATCAGAAATGGGTTAGCACCACCAAATCTTTTTATGTAGATCATTGAAAGCTCACAATCTCACAGGGATCTCCTCACCTCTGTAGAAAGGCCCCAGTGCCACATTTTTCATGGTTAATTGTTGTGCAAAAGCAGCTTGAGATTGGGCAGCTCTTGGTGCTGTGAGTGTGTGGTAACCAGAGCTCTACCTCCCTGCAGCATGAATATGTGGTGTTGTCCAGGCTACTTCCCAGCTGCTTCATATACAGTGTGGAAATATTCACTGTCTGTGCATCCCTTAACAGTTCTCACTCAGGCGATGAATGTTGGACTAGATGATCTTTAAAGGTCCCTTCCAGCCCCAGCCATTCTATGATTCTAAGTGTGGATGATGGGCATTTTTTTTGAGGCATAAAGGTCGATTGAGTTTAGCCAGACTTAGTCTGTGAATGTTAATTTTCTTGTTTTCCTTTCAATCTGTACAATTAAATTCTAGCATTCTAGTAACATCTTTTGGACATGAGTCGACTTTACATGGTCAAAATTTCAGTTTGTTTCATTTAACCAAGTGCTGAACAACTGAAACTGTGTTCTAAGGAAATGTGAAGTAATGCCCCACTGATACCATGATACAATATCTAACCTTACACTATGTGTAGTAGAGCTAAAGAAATAGAAATTTTCTGTTACAAACTTTATTATACCAAATTTCAGTGGTCATTTTACATCAACATTCAATGTCATACCTATAGAGGCTGGAGCTCCATATCAGCTATTCCGTAACTATGACAAAAACTTTCTCACACAAGGTGATGTTGCTAAAAACTCTCTATGAAACACAAAATCCTGAACAAAAAGTGTTGCAATTTGCTCCTGTTATTTTATGCATCAGTAGTACCATTTTGATTATCTGAAATAAAACTACCACAAACCTCTTGTCATACTTGAGAGTTATTTATTTTTGTATGAAAAATTCTGAACAGGATCATGCCAAAATATAATATGCAGGAGAAAGGTATAACTCTCAAAAGTTAGCAATGAGTTTAGCAATGATAGTCATTGTATTATACTAATATAAAATATAATCTAATGCAGAATGCATGACTTAAATAAGAACAGGAAACAAAGACCATAGAAGCTTCTGCTGAGTGTGTTGGGGGTTTATTATTACTATTTTGGGCTAATTAAACTATCAAGGGTGTTCTGGTCCTTTAGAAAGCTGTGTTTTCCACATGCCTGCCCCGAGGCAGTACTCATTTAATGATTTGTGTAAGAGCTTTTTTTTGTAAGAGAAATTTTAAATCCGTGAAGTGTTCTGTTTTCTAAAAAGTTGAATGCTTATTTCATTTTTGGAAGCACGAAGTTGAATGCATGAAGCAAAAGGCGTACTTTTAGAGATTTTTCAGAGGCTTGGTAAAGTATGGGTCTACTGTCTAATTTTTTGCCTAATTTAGGATATTGTTGTAAACCATGGTGATAAAAATTAGTTCTGTAATGCTCTCATTTGTAAGATGATTTAAGCTAACATGTTTTACTGTGCACTGAAATGTACTGAAAGGATTCACGATTCACATGATTAGAAGATCTTATCTGAGGGCACGGTAATGAGCAGCTGAAGAACAGTAACATTTTAAGCTACTACATCTAATTCATAAATGAACATGAGTATAGTCTCAGCATTTCCACTATTTCCAAAATTGTAGCTCATTCAGAGAAAGGTTTTCCTGCTTTCATTTTCAAATTAGCAAGTTCTTCTTGCTCTCTGTTGTATGTCCTCTGATGTTCTTTTTCAGATAAGTTAGTTAAACTTCAATTCTTTCATTAGATGGTAATATTTGTGGGCAGGAAAAAAAGTCCAATGAATTGAGGCATGAATTAAATTTACTTTTACAGACAGAGAGACAAGAGTTAGATGTGTAGGTATGAACATGAGGGGTTTGAACAGGAATGTCTGCCATGACATCAGAATGCATAATGTGTGGAGAAATAATTGAGGGGTCAGGGCTTCTTGAGCTCTCCCTGTAAGTTTATGGTGGTAGAAACTAGCTTCTTAACAGAAGATATTTTCTTTTATTCCTTTTGACATTGGGAATGGTAGTTTATTATATTTTTGTTATGCCTTATATACTCTTTAGTCATCAAGACTTTTTTTAATTGTAATCTGCAATAGTAGAATCCGTTGCTTTCTCTCATTATTCTCAGCAAATGTGCTGAAAGCTGTAATAGTTTTTCTTAGTTTTCAGATTCTGAAGCTAAATACGAAGTTTTCAGAAAAAAAAAAATTTCAGTTCTGGAATGAATTTCTCGGGGTGTAGTGCAGAACTGCTAGCAGAATGTCCAAAGAACTGTTTCATGGAATTCATATTTTCCCACAGCTTTTAGATGTTTTGTCTTTTTTAAGGCACTGTATGTTCTGAGGGGAAAGAAACCCAAAGCCTGGTTCAAATCATTGGGGATTCTTCTGCTTGTATTCTTCACGTAGTGTAATTAAGCAGTATGACTTTGGTAGGATATTGTGGATACTAAAAGTTACATGGGTTCAAAAAGCAACATGTATAAATTCATGAGATAAAGATTCATTAAAAGATATTAAATGCAAAGACAAAATATTTGGCTCATAAAGTCCATGAGTTGCGAATTGTGGGAGGCTGGAAGAGTATTTTTCAGAAGCATCACTACGCACTTGCCATGTTCCTGTCCTCTTCTGTGTCATCTTCTCTTAGCCCCTATCATAAAGAGAATCCTGAGCTAGGCTGTGGTTGGACTACCTGTTCTTATGACACCAGGATTTTACTTCTATAACAGCTCAACTCGAATGCAAGTTTCGTCTGTGTTACAGCTTGGCTATTTCTAGCAGCAAAAATGAGTGGGATGGTTATAAGAGTCTCTTTGTGTGTGTATCTGCCCCAGATGCAAGTCCTAGTTTGCGGGGTCAGCACTTGAGAACAGACTCCCCACCTTGACATTTCTGACCCCAGATGGCTCATATCTGAAGATATGATATCTCAGATCCCTCCTTCCTATTTCCCCGTTTGGAAATCTCCTTTCTGATGTTTCTCTTAGTAAAGCTTTAATCCATGACCTGCACCAGCTGCTGCTCTGGTCCCTTCTGAGCCCCCTTAGGAAAACAGAAGGATTGCCACTCTAATCGAAGAGAACAAATTATTAATTTATTTTGTTGATCCATCAGGGCTTTGTTTTTTGTCTCCTTGATACATAAACATAGGCAAAGAAGAATCAACACGTTGTGGCTCCAGATACCTCCTTACTCAAATGTGTGAATCTAATTAAAGACCAGGCAGTACATTTTTACAGCAGTAGTATCAGTTCAGTTGTCACACTTTCTGTTCCATGGCAGAGTTGTATGCCATAGTAGCAGATATATTCATTCATTGCCAAGAAAAAAAAGGAGGTCACACTATTCTTAATATAAATGAAAATTTCCTGTAGATTAAGAAGCAAATATGCCAGCTGTAAGATTTAGGTAGTTGGGGAAGGTATCAGTCTACGTTCATATTATTATTTTCTGTCTCTTGCTCCTCTTCTACATTGAAAAATTTTTAAACAAGTCTAACAAAGCCAACATGGTAACTGAGTAAGGCCACTACTGTGTGCTCTTAGTAATGCCAACATGATTTACAAATTCATTTCATGTTTGGATATAATTTTGAAAATGTTTTACTGTTGAAATAATGGCTTTATTTCACACAATTTGTTCTTTAAAATCAATACGAAGCATTTTTCAAAACAGTTGCTGCTCAGGAACAAAGGAACACATACTATATAATGAGGTTTTAAACATCTATTATGTACTTGCTGTGCATAAAAGAAAAAAAAAGTTTTCATTCTCTTGGCCCAAGATACAAAAAGATACTAAGTACATTTTATGATCATTTACATTGTTAATAACAGCTGCCCATGCCCACACTTTGTGGTAGCAGTCACTATCATACTTAGCTTTACATACTCTGTTTTGGCTTTATACTACTGTATCTGACATCAATAAGCAATGTAGAAAAACAAACCAAATGGCAAATTTCAATTTTTATAGGCATTCATTAAAATAAATGTGAATTTAAATCAGTCTAAACAAGACTGTTCAATGTCTGACTCTGCTAGACATTAGATAATAAAGGTAAAGCGCACTTTTCAAGATGACAGATGTTAGTTATTTTGTGTTTATCACCCAAGTTATAAACTGGAAGTGGTATACTAATGATGTACTTTTTTCTCTATTTGTTTTTTAATTTGTGGGAGGTTATCTGTCTTGAGGAAAGTGTGCAGGAGTCTTTTTTTCAAATGAGGGATTTTGTTCTTTTTTTGTTTTAAAAATCTAGAGGTAACAGCTGACAGACCAAAACTAATTAAAGTGATTTACTAGATAAATTAGATTAAATCTGTCTTGGATCATTTACCTGCAGTTCATCCATTGTGATACTTTTTAGTAGGTTTGTTACCAAATGAATGTAGTAAAAACCCAGAAAAGCAATTACATTTTCCAATCTGAAATCCATCAGCACTGAGACTGTTAGGAAGAAAATATCTGAGGTGTGACTCAGCCTAAAATATGATTCAAAGAGGAAAAGCACTAAAATGCAAAACGTACCTTTGTTAATAAGTAGATACTGCAAGCTAAAAGGGCAGGTGTTCCTTATCCTGGGACATGTTCTTGTGAACATATTTTGATCTTATCTCCCTTTCAGTGAGCTTTGAGATTGTGTTTCTTTCAAAAGAATCATCAGCACTGCTACTGCTCTAAACTACATCTGAGCTATACTGAATGGTAGTTCATTTCAGCTTTGTTTCTTCCTCTCACATTCATTTTTCATCTATGATTTGAAAAAGAAGTAATTTCATAGATGACTATTTATAGCCAAGTAGATATTAGTAAGGCAGATGGGAACACATATTTAGAAGTAGCAGTAAATGTGATTTCAATGTTGTTTATTCACTGCTTTCCTGTTTTCTTTATCACGTAGTAGAGAACCATAATATCATGTGCTGTTAGTGGCAGAGCTGTGACATCATTGCTGTAAGGTTGTTTTACAATTGCAGTTGTTCATCAGACTGGGAAAAAGGTATAGAAAATGAATCCTACAGTAGTGCAAGTAGTTCTCAAAATGAAACTTAACTCAGCCCTGCCAATGACTTTAAATAAAATTTCCCATGTTAAAGTACCGTGTCATGTTAAAAAGGAATTGTTAGTAACTGTGGTTTGTTATGTAAGAGCAGATCTTGGGAGAGGCTCCACTCTACGCAGTTCAGGCCCATAGTCTCTGGAGGCAAAGAATTAAGTGTTACTTGATCTGTGTTTATGAACCAAAACCTGTACATAGTAAATTCATGGCGCAACCTCTACTTCTTGGGTTGTGGCAGTGATGCAGTTAAAATGGTGTAATTTATTTTGGTTTTGCAATGACTCTTAGAAACATTATTTACCGCCTCTCTTTCTCCTTTTCTGTCCCCTGCATTGCATTTGGCTAAGCCTGTCATTCTGAAATGACCTTTTGGAGTTTGCTGGAAGAAAAGACCAGTTGGTATACAAATAGGCCTGTCAAAGGAGCAGTGATACCTCCTTTTTTTCTAATCTAGCAATTATTGTTCTGAATTCTGTTACTTCAGACATTTCAGATCTTTTTTAGAAATTCTTGCAGTTGCCAATCAATGAGGATCTTACTATGTTTATTTTGAAAGTTCTATGTTTAGTCTTCAGATTCTAGGCGGATGTATGCTTCCCAGCTATTCTTTCCAGTATCCAAGGCTGAGCAAGAAGCTTTGCCTGCTTTTCAGAGCTATTAATAATTGGTTTCTAAAAATGACAGCAAACTGCATTACAATGCTTTCTAGATGGCCTGGAAGTATTTTTCTAGAACAGTGTTGTGGTTTAACCCCAGTAGGCAGCTCAGCCCCACACAGCCACTCTCTCAACTCCCCCTAGTGGGGTGGGGAAGAGAATCAGAAGGGTAAAAGTGAGAAACATTGTTTTCGTCACAAGTCCAAACATCGCACCATACAGCTACTGTGAAAAAATTACCTCTATCCCAGCCAAAACCGGTACAGTCATGCCATTGAAATTTACTGTGGAACATCAGAGGTTTAAAACTGAAATACCATTATAAACAGTAACAACAACAAAAGTACTAAACTTCATGAAGTAGCTTTTGAAATTCTAATTAACATGGCAAAAGACTGGCACATTGAACAACTAATACTATTCTAGATTGTTGGTTAATTTTAGCTATATAAAGGCAAATTTAAGCTTTTTGTATTTTGATAATACCCTCCAATATGTTAGGTAATAGAATTAAATTAGTGCAAAACAGTTGATAAGCTGTTATTTAATATGTATCAGCCATAGATCAGTGATAAATGGAACAAAGGAGAAAAGAGCAATCCCTAAAAGTTATGTTATTTCGCTATCGGTACATCAGACTGTAGGTTTATTTTGCTACATGCTAGTAATATTATATTACAAAGTTAGACTCAGAAGTATTTGAGTTTTGAACCTGTTCTGCAAATTAACTGCTGTTGCAGCGTAGACATCAGTTGTTTTGAGTAAAACAAATGCTGCTCAGCTCTGTTGGATATAGTTAGTGCTTTGTGAGCAACTCTAAGGCCAAAAATAGAAATAGACCAGCTGAAAAACTGGAAGTGCCTTTAGCTTTCCATTGGTGAGGGCAGCAGACTTTCTAGCTCCAGTAGTTTGGGATCTCTGAAATCACATAATCCTGATTATCATCTTGCCTCATGCATTCCTGTCTGCCTTAGTACCATTTTGCTTTTAGCAGCTGCTCACTGGAAGACTGTTAAAGCTAAATCTAAAATCAATATCAGACATGAGGTGAAGTGTTAATCTCTAAATCTTGGAGTTGATGAGAATATATGTTCTGAAATCATGATGGATGGAGGGAAAAGAAGATAATCAGAAATGCTTACTTGTGAAAGGAAGGTGTTAATTCATTTTTTATTATTCTGATACTGAATCAAATTGAAGCCTTAGTAGTTTCACAAAATGTAACGGGAAGTTACTGTTTGTCTCTCAGGTGTGTTCACTTCTCCAGTCTGAGAAATTGCCTGTATTTTAGCTCACTGTATTAAATCTTACTGATTTCCCAGGTTCATGAGTAACAGTAAAGTAATATTCCAATGGAATATATAGGGTGATTTATTTCAGCTTTAAAGAAATAAATATCTAACATAATAATGGGGTTTATTTACCAAGTTGTCTATGATTTTATTAAAAAGGGGAAAACCAGCCTAACTGTCACAGCAACATCAGCAGCTTCATTTGAAATGACCTTTCAGAGTTTGCTGGGAGAAAAGAACAACTGATATACAAACATTAAACTTCTAATTGAGATGTAATAAATGGCATAAAATTATTGTTTGTAGCTTGCCAAGGAAGATGTATGAATTGGTAGACAGGCAAATGTCAAGCACAATATAAAGTTACTTGTCCTGAGACTTTGTGTTCTTGTGTGCCACAGTATTTTGTTTGCACAAAGCATTGATCCAAATCAGAAAGGAGGAGGAAGGAACACTTACTGAGTCCAGGCTCTGTAGTTTTCAACAGCTTCAAGCAGACAATTGCTCCACTCACCTGTAACCAGAAATTAATTCTCCGAGTCCCTGAATTGATGTGGATTCTTGATGCAGTATCCTTATACAGATCTGTTCTTCTGCACTGCAGTTCCATAGGGTCATATGAAGTGATGAGTAAGTTTGTACAACATGATTTGTACTTCTAACATAGCCACTTGCCTGTGATCTAAGCAGTTCACTCAAGTGAAACAATTTTCTTCTTCTCCCCCCCCCCCCAATCAGACTTGAGAGATGAATTCCATCTACCTTTTATACCCATGAGTGAAAAATATTTCTGTTCTGGGCTGGGTTTTCTCCCCCATATCTTCATCACTTTTTCTCTGGATCACATCTACAAAACGCTGCTGGACTCAAAACTCCTTGCAGTGATAATCATGTCATTTTTCTTATGTTGCTTGCTACTAAATTTTAATATTGTCTTTGAAGATGTCCTATAGGATACAAATGCATTAGGTGGCTAAAACCTCCCTGGATATCCTTGAGAAGTTGCTATTCAGAAAGATTTCCTAGTGAAATAATTAATAACTAGGAGTTGCTAAAACATTTCTGTCTAAATATGGAAAGTAAATGACTATATGCATACAAATTCCTACGGTTCCATTCTGTCTTTAACACTGGAATTTACCGGATGGGTTTATGCCTGTATTTCCTATCTAAACTTTTGGCCTGAAAATTTCCCTTTTAAGACAGGTATGAAAAAAAATGTAGATTATTTCAGTTATCTTCTCCTGGCTGTTGGAAGCAGCATATAAAAAATGTGCAGGGTCACAAAATAATAAACAATGCAGAATAACATAAATGACTACAAGTGAAGAAGTTAGTGTTTGCACAGTGTGTTTCATCAATAGTTTTTAAGCTTTGCTTGGGAGATGGGTTCTGCAGCTGTGAAAAAAATAAGGAGTTTAATTTTTTCTTTTAGTTTTAATTTGGAACATTAAAAAGAAAATGTGGTGGTTACTGGGACCTAGTATTTTGAGATTACTGCCATTAGAAACTCATGGCTTTTCCAAACTTGAGCCAGATGGTTCTTCAGTCTTGCAGAAATTCGTCAGTCTTCAGACCCAGTACTCCATAATCTGGAAACCCCTGGATGATCTGAGAAGTGTCCTGAAGTGTAGGATTTCCTTCCCCAGAGCTGGACACCAGAGTATCTGAAGATTTCTAGATCCTAAGTAAGGAAGTGGGAGCTCTGGCCTGGTTGACAGCACAGACTCCCAATGCTTCCAGTTCTGTGTTGGGTTCCTGGCGAAACTGAGATTGACGGCTCAGTGTAGGACAGATGTTGAAGGATAAAAGCCTAAGAAGTCCATCTCGGCACATACTGGATTTTTACAGAGTCATGTTTTATTTGTAATTATTGTTATTTCTCCTTTTTTATGGTAGTCCAGTTGTCCTTCTAGCTGGGACCACAGCTCCTTCAGGTGGTGTGAATCAGTACTTAAGTGTCTCCTACCTCAAACATGCTTCTGTTCTATGAGTTTAGCTGTGATATTTACATGCAGGAAAGTGTGCATATTATGATGTTCTTTTTTCTCAGACTGTTCACAGACACTTGTACTAACGTGAGGAGGAGTGTTTTGGCAACGCAGTGGAAAGGGGGTCTATATTTCAAATGTATCCATTTCTCACATACCCTCTCCGTTACTTTGGCCTTGCTTCCAAAATATGTATAAATTCCTAAATTGTATAAAAGAAGAATTGCTTCCCTCCCATCTTTTTCATCGCTGACTTGAAGGGTAGACTGTCCTGATTTTACATTACATTGAAGTCTTAAATGGAGCAGTTTAGATTCACTGTCTGTGCCACAAGGAGCTCAGTATCAGCCTCCCAGTACTGATTTTTTGTAATTACTACTCAGCTGTTAAACAGGTCTTATAATGGAAAACTGCTAGAATTATCACTTTTTCCTCTTAAGAATATGGTGAAAGTCTTCACACTGCATGAGAAAATCATTGACATCAATGAAAGAAACAGACAATTTGAAAATCTATGAGAGAATGAAACACACTATTTAAAAGTAGATAATTAATTGAAAATAAGATACCACAAGATGAATTCTCTAGCTCAACAATTGCTAAAAATAAACTATTAAAAATTACTAAAATTAAATTTACTTCTTTTTAAGATAGATTGATATCACTAATGAGATGTATCCTGTATGTGATAAGTAATATTTTTTTAATTTAGTGGGTTTTTCCCATTACATTTGCTTAGACTTTTGTCCCTCAAAACACAATAATAATAAAAATAAGGAACAAAAAGGTTTTTTAAACAGTTCAATAGCACAGTGCAGGAGACCTGGATGTGGTTTCTAAGACAAAGCTTTTTGTCCTTTCTCTACATCCTCTGGGCACAATACTTAAAAGCTGTGCAGTGCAATGAAACCTGTAGCACTGACTTCATCTTCAGATAAGTTCTACTTGCTTGACTATAGCAGCACCAAATCCTGAGGTGAAAAGAAGAGCTGTTTCCTTAGAGATGTAAAAGTGAGTGGGAATCAACCTAATTTGGAAAACATTTAATTGAAATTTTTTCTGTTAAGTATATCATTTGTATTTCACTATTTGATGATGCCCTGATACAGCTTTGGATCTTTTGCTTTGCTTTGTACAGTGCAGTTTCCAAGGAGATCTACCTCACTGTGTAGGTAGACAGAATAGGTGTTCATAGTGTAAGAACAGACGAGCTCGGTGGCTTACAAACTGTGAGTTCCTTTTACTTCCACAGCAGTGTCCTGCTTTTGTCTTTAGAACAGACCAGCTTCCAGTAGCCCAAGTGCAGTTACCTTCTGAACTGAGCAAAAAAAAAAAGCATACTGAAACATCAATATTTTAGGGGCTTGTTGTCCTGGTTCACTGAGAAACTCTCTAATGTTGACATGTTTTATGCTTTTATTGCCACATAATCTTCATACATCTTCTAGTTTGTGTTCCTTACATCAGAGAGCATCAAACATTTTTTAATAGTTCCTGTTGTGTTGAGGTACAAGGACTACTTTAGTCCATGACAAATGTTGCTGTATTTGTTTTGTTGCCTGGAAGAGATAATTGTCCTCCTAGGATCCTTTGTAGAAATATCCATGTATACATGAAAGTGTTTCTTAAATGTTGGCAAATGCTGGACAATAATTTGTGATTTTCTTTCCAGCTTTGTGTCATTTCACTTAGTGTATTTTCCATACTGTATTCTGGTGGTATATCTTGGCCACTTGGACTTGAATTATTATAAAACAGAAGTTTTGCTTATCTTGAAACTAGTGTTTGAATTCTACAGTAAAGCTAGGGAGAAAAGGAAATTTTTGTCTATACATACTTTTCTGTAGGATAAACTGATCTCTGTTCTTTCATTGACCACCTTGCTATTCATTTAACTACGTATATTTACAAATTATTGCTGTAAATCAAATCAACAATCTGGTTGAGTAGGCCTGCTTACACCATCACAGAGGCTTACAGTAGTGCTAAAATTTCTGTACAGTTAATCAAAAGAGAAATTATGGTAGGTGGTGTCTAATGCTTCACTGAAATCAATAGGCATGTAGTATTTTGCAGTAACTTGAAAACTGTACTAGAAATGGTTCTGAAATAAGAGCTTTTAGTCTGGAGTAACCACTTAGCAGGTTCCCAAGTAAGCCACAACCTAGAGCTGAAATACCATTTTCCTTTGCTTTCAGAGAGAACACCCCAAAACATGAAAGGAATCTTTGTTGAAAGCCATCCTGCATAGAACATAAAACACTAAATTAGAACAAAGTAGCTCCTTGTATAGATGAAAGTCAGATCTGCACTGCAAAGAAGTTAAAATAAAAAGGATTGAAAACAGATCTGTTTGAGAAGGGTGGCTTCCTAAGTTTGTTGAAACTCTCATAGACCTTTTAATTACCTTTGGGACTAAATTTAGGCAGGCTTCTTGGGCGGGCAGGATGGAGGGTGAGGAGACATGGGGTTGGGAATGTCTGTGTTTACAGCCATGCTGCAGTCTTCTTCTGTCTCCAAACGGAGCTTGCTCAGCTGTTCCTTGGGGAAGCAGTCTCCCCCCTCTTTCTTCCTCCTCAGAAGGGATTTACACTGACCCAAAATGCAGCTGTTATGGCAAGGCAGTAAGTAAGTTTCTTCTCTGCTGCTCAGTCACTTCTGCTTTAACAAAATCATAAAATCATAGAATGGTTTGGGCTGGAAGGGCCCTTTAAAGGTTATCTATTCCAACCCCCTGAAATGAACAGGGACATCTTTAACTAGATGAGGTTGCCCAAAGCCCAATCCAGTGCTACAGTCCAAAAATCCACACTACAGTTTGCACGCAGCAGGCAATGTACAGGTAAATTGAACAGTTTTACTCTCTTGTTTCACCTACACCCACAGTAGGGATTTGCTACATCACTGTAACATCAAATCAGTGGAAAAAAGCACACAGATGAGCTGAAAGCTCTAATACTGACCATCTATCTCATCTGGCACTTCTATCAGTTGTGTTTTGGAAGGGGAGAGTGATGATACTACAGTTAAAGCCAAGATAGCCAAGATAGTGCCAATAAAATTACTCATTTCAGTCTAAGGTAATGTCAGACAGTATTGCTTTTCCATAGATCTAGTTGAGGATGTCCCTGCTCATTGCAGGGGGGTTGGACTAGATGACCTTTAAAAGGTCCCTTCCAACCTGAACTATTCTATGACTCTATGATTTTGGCTGAATAAGGCTGCTAAAAAAATAAAGAATTGTGCAAGAGATTATGCATTTCTGAGTTTTCAATTGGCCACCTAATTAGTTTAATCCAGATAAGTTTGCTTACTTCATTGTAATATTATTCTCTTGCAATTTCATGTGACTGAACTGGTTGTGTGCCTACAACACTGAGCCCAATTAAACCACTTTGAAATTATTACTGTTGGGATTAAGTGAACATGCATATTTGCAAATGTACCTGCTTCCCCCAAATGTTACTGTCTTGTAATTGCCAAAATAACAACCAAAGTTACTGCAATTCACATTTATTATTATTGTTGTTGTTGTTATTAAATATTAACACAGTAATATTATCTTAAAAATAAATTGGAAAATACTTTTCTAAGACCATTCAACATTAGATACAGTCTAGTGCAAATGTTTAAACTGATCATTGTATGTAAGTGGTATTTCTAATTTGCTACTTCCTAACTAATATAACAGTGGGAAATGTTAGGAAATGAGGAAAAGGAATAGGTAACATGTCTATACAGATACTTGTCCATTTATATTTTTGCATTCTTCTATCAGAAGATTCATGCTGACAATAAATAAATTACATCAGCAAAACTGTGGAGAGGCAGAAAATTACTCTGTTTTGTGAATCCTCAAAGGGTAAATACATTGAAAATTCTGTTTTTCTAATTCCTGCTCTGATGCTAACTGAAGATTAATCCGCCTTAATTTGTTAATAATTTTAGCCTTTAAATATTCTTGTTGGTCTGTTATCTGTTGATTTTTTTCACCAAACTCTAGAGTTAGCTAGATGATTCCCAAAAGTAGCCATGGCAAGGTGTTAATAAATTAGGAGATGGACAAGAAATTGCTTTCATATTCCTATTTTGTGGCTCTCATTGTTCTTCTTAAAACTTCACATTTTGAGAGAGCAGAAATTAACAATGTTTATGTTCACATTGTTTCTAACCTTGCTCATTCTCACCTACAGACCACTGGCTAATGTCAGGCTCTTACCATACATGGCAAAACAGTCTTTTATCGGATCAAGACCATAACTCTGTGATTTGAATCCAAAGGCCTTGAAACATCCCCCACCCCAACACCAAGCCTCAGGGACAACTGTAAGATGCTAGCTTAAACAAATTAAAACATTGCAACCAATCCACTGGCTCACTGTAATTAATAAGTACAATCAAGTAATTATATCATTTCAGGTTTACGGAGTAGAAAAGCTTACACTCTCTGGTTCACGAAGTTGGAAGGACTTCTTGATGAACTTGCTGTTTATGTTTTTAGTATCCTTTTGCCAAAATTCAGCATTTATTTTTATAATTCTATTGCAGCTTAGTGGA
Source organism: Phoenicopterus ruber ruber (assembly GCA_009819775.1). NCBI lineage: Eukaryota > Metazoa > Chordata > Aves > Phoenicopteriformes > Phoenicopteridae > Phoenicopterus > Phoenicopterus ruber. The sequence continues at coordinate 98,619,497 of CM020217.1, forward strand.
TTTATTGTCTGACTTCCTAATTAGTTTTGTAAATGGGAGCCTAAGTTATGAAATTGCCTTTGAAATCCAGTCTTCCACTGAATACCACATATTTACTTTTGCTGCCTCATTACCTGTATCTTTTTCTTAGTATCATGTTGCTCTTAAGTCTTGTTTGGTTTGGTTTTTTTTCTCTTTTTGTGTTCCAGTAGCTTGTTATGTGGGACAATATTCTGTCCATTTATTTGCAGCTGCATGACTGTTTCATATTTTTTTTATTTTTAACTAAGACACACACATATATATTTGCACTAACCCCTTTCCAAAAGTAAAAACCAAAAAAACCCCAAACCAAAAGTATTTTCTGACAAGAAAATTTAACCAGCGTTCTGGAGAAACACTGAATGTATTGACCACAAATTAATGTGTATCAAAATACAGAGAGGCATAAACACCTGTATATATATTCCTATAAATATGATTTAGACGTCTTGCAAAGTCCTAGGAAGCAGACTGAAATTAATTTCAAAACAGTCATCTGAAAAGGTCATATCAATATTTTCTACATTAAAAGCATTGGCAGAAGGATGTCAATTGCTCATTGGTTGATTAACCAGCTGACACCCTGCCAAATTAATTTCTCCATTTTATGTAATATTTGTTAAAAGATTAGAAGATCATTCATAAATAGCCCAAATGAACTTGCAATGTATTATCAGAACTTCAGCAGGAAGATAAAGAAAATTCTTGGTTCTTGGAGGAACTTACTTGGAAAGTACTGATAGCCACAAATGAGAAATTTCAGGAACTACCTTTACACCCTAAACCTATGAAAACAAGCTCGAATTAGAATTCAAATTAGATTTACAGAATTCTGTAAATTATACATCTATATGTCTAAATATTAATGGGAAAGTCTAATCAAAATCTCATCAAAATCTCTTAGGAAAGTAATAAAAGTTTGGCACATACACAATGTAGCACTACGTAAACTGTGTTATTTATATGAGCACATCACTGTTCTTAAAACTACAGCTTGCATTTCACATATAATATTGATCGTCTATTATCTGGTGCCAACCATATAACAAATTAGTCTACAGTGTTATGCAGATGGAAAATTCCTGAAATTTGTCCAAATTAAACTTTTATACTCAATTACTCATCAAGTATTTCTCTGATCCTTTGGGATAGGAATGTTAGTTATGTGCTCAAGCACCATTGCAGAGAATAAAATTAAACTTAGCTGTCAGAAATAAAACTAAAGTGACTGAAAATACATTGATATCTCATAAAGAAAAAGATGGCCTTAGAATTTTGATAAACATAAGAATTACAAATATACAAATAAAATATGTACACATTTAGCTGAGACTCACTATAGAACAACAGAAGATGAAGCATTGGGTCACATTCATTTGTGTAACCAAACAGTTCTCATTACAATGAGTAATATCTCTAGTACATCAACATGTTATGAAAAGTCTGAGTTTCCAAATGTATTCCAACAGCTGCCTTTTTTCCCCTGAAAACCAATACTTTATTTCATTCACTCCTTTTACCAGTTCATGAGACTTAAATCAAAAATGTGAAAGCTAATATTCAAGTAGACCTTCTGTGATACTTTACAGAACAAATATATTAATGAGAGAACTTCAAAAGATTTTTACAAGTCCTTGCTTCATTAAAATTTGCCATGTGTGTCACAGTGACCTTAAAAGCAACCAGCTTTTCAAATCATATATAGTAGTGCATTATGACAACTCCAGTGTAAATTATGGTTTGATATTCAAAGTCTACCCTAGATTTTTTCCTGTAATTGGGAGAGATTGAAAATATAGATGAAGATATAAAGGACCTTAATTTCCCTCCTTGATAGGACTTTTTTTTAATAGATAAAACTCTGATGTTTTTGCAGGAAGATCATATTTCCTGTCAGATATGTTGAGCCTGAAGAAAATATTAGATATAGCTTCCCAATTTCCTCTATGACAAATTCAGGAAAAGAATTAAGCACTTACGCATCATTTGAATGCAGGTGGTAAAATACATCTGATTAGGTACTAGTATCAATTAGGAACATTTTTTTGCTTCGAAATCCAATTCACTTTAGGAGCAACTTAATAAATTTTGGAGATTAAACTAATCAAACAGAAAAAGATAAATGACTAGGTTGTTTTCAAATTACTAAACACAGGTAGTAAGATGCTAACTTTGTGGATTTGGACTAACAACAACTAGATTGTTTGGGATTTTTTCAACACCCAACTTCTTGACTTTTTGTTACCTTCTGTTGAGGTACTACTGTCCTATCTGTTTTCACAAAGTCTTGAACTGAATATGAATGAATAATTTTCCCTTTTCCTTTCTCATGTCAATCAGTTCCATTTGCTTACACATCGGGTCTTACTTTACATGTCTATGTAATAGCCATAAAAATATAGAATTTAATAATTACACAGCATCTCTCAGCTAGACAGTTTAGCATGCTTCAGGGCCATTAACTGAATAAGCTTCATCTATTCTGTGAGACAGGTAATTTTCTTCCTTTTACAGATACACAGGAGCTGCCAGAAATACTGAATTCTCATGTGCTGTAAACTGATGCGGTTATAACTTTGCTGATGTACAGCAACTGAGGGTCTAGGCAAAAAAAATGGTTCTTCCCTCCTAAATGTGAAGTTGGAAGAGGAATAACGAGGGCTACAAAATAGGAGTATGAAAAATAATTTCTTCTTCTTGTGGCTCCCTGTTTCCCAAAGCATATGAACACCAAACTGCTTTACTATGATTTCATTTTGGCAGACGTGCAGCTAACTCTTGAACTTCTCAGTATTTAAGGAATGCTAAAACTATCAAACAGATCAATTTTTTTTCCTGAAATAAAACTAATAACATATTACATTGAGTTGATCTATTTATTACAGTGCAGCTGCCAAAAGAGGAGGGTAACTTGATCTCTAGGCACAAGGTAACGACGATTGCTATATGTTTCAGATAACATATGGAATCATTAATTTCCTTTATGTTAAATGGTGTGCCTATCTCGTATCTTCTGTCATGCAATCTTAGCAGTGATAGGGAAAGCGAACAAGTCACATAAAAATTATCAGCTGGAACAGGCCAGTATAGGTCATCTAGCTCAATCTCTGAGCAAAACCAGTCACAAATACTTTGAAAGGGATATAAAAAACAAGATAACTGTGATTTTTTTCCAAATTACATTACTTCAGCTTCCACCAATCAGTGAGATTAGGATTTCCTGAGCTCTGGTTCCATTATACTTGCTAGTCTGGTGGATTGTTTTCCTGTATTTTTCTTAATTTTTCTTTTTTTTTTTTTAGTACTTTTGACCCATGTAATGTCTTGTGGCAATAATTACCCAAAACAAATATACATTCTGTGAAAAGTTATGAATAATTTCCTTTTGTTTTCAAGCCTGTGACCTGTAGTATCATTGAGTGCCCTTAGTTTTTGTGTTACAAGACATGGAGTGGTCATTTCTTAATCACATTTTCCTCTGCATGTTGAATAGGCCTATTCTGTTTCTCACTCTGGAAGCCATACCTCCCTTGATCATCCCTGCTTCTGTTCTGTGTTTCATTGTACCTTTGCAGAGGCATGTTACCAGGCTGCTGGAAAAATTCAGAAGAGACTTTAATGCATTCATCTGCTTTATTTTCCTAGAATTTTTTCAACTCTTTTCATCTAATACTGCTCCACTTGTATGGCAGTTTCCTTCAATGAAAATGAATTATGTCCTGCTCTTAAGGATTGCTTATGTGACCCATTGCCTCTCAGTGCTTCCTCTGAGTCTTCACGATTAAATTACTGTCTTTCTGCCATTCGAAGCCCTAGCAATCTGCAAAGTAGAGATTAAGTCAGTGATATGAATTCAGATCTCCCAGTGACAGCAGAGAGCATTATCAACAAGGCACCAGGCTGGCCTGATAAAGAAAAAGTTGTGCATTTCATTCCATGAGGATTTTTTGCCCTCGTAATGTAGGAATTCAGTTACAGCGAGCAGAAGGTTTTGTGCATTGAAACAAATGAATGAAAGCGCAGAGGGTGAGATTTATTTGCTTCATATTTTATTGTCTGGAAACAGCTGAACTCACCTAATCAATTATTTCATAGACTTCTAAAGTTACAGTCACTGAGGAAATGGTTATTGTATTTCTGTACTACTGTAGGTGTGTGTGATCTTTATGAAATACCAAAGTCAATTTTGTATGTATCAGACATAATCCCTTGGAATTTTCTGGATCATATTATTTCACTTTGATTTTCTTCACACCATGAACATGAGATAAAAGATGCATTACTCTCAGGCAGTTAAATTGGTTCCCTGGGATATTCTGTGAGCATGAGATGGATAGAGCAAGTCATATATTCATCAGTCCCTTGATATTGTTGCTAAACTGATTTTTTGCCTCTGCTGGGAACACCTCCATTCTGTGGTAATATGGAAAAGTTTTGCTGCACCTGGCCGGCAAAGTTTTTATCATCTGTGCTTCTACTATATTCTTTGAGTGATCAAAAGAAGAATAAGCACAGAATCTGTCCATAAGTTTCAGATCTCTGTCATAGGATGTTTAGCACTGTAATTGAAAAATACAAATAGCAGATTCAGAGTTTAAGCCTCTAACTATTCTGGTATCCTGTTCAGTTCACATCTCTAACATTTCAACTCAGAACTACTGTATTAATTGGTTTTGCCTGAAGAAAAATCCTCCAGGAGGCCATTTGGTTCTGATGCACAGACATCAAGAGTGAGAATTGTCCATCTAACTTCAGATATTGCTGGTGTACATGTCTGCAGCTAAGCTAGTGACCCTCAAGTCTTTTTATAGCAAAAGGAGAGAAATAGGTGGGTTTAGGTCATGATTCATCTGGCCTTTTTAGATGTTTATTATAAGGTGAAGAGAATCACATCCTAGGATTACCCATTTCTCTTCATTATTAAAGAGGACCAAGGACTTTCAATGCAGTTATCTACCCTATCGATTGTAGACAGCTTGGTCAGATGTTTGGTCAGATCTCTCCTACCGGAAGATGATGCATTACTTTGCTTTCTAGGGTTTTGTGTGTTTTTTTCTGTATACTCATCCTTACTATTAAAAGTGTTAGTTATTTCTCATTTGAATTTATTTAGTGCTTGCTGGTGCATTTCATGGGTCTTACTTTCTTCAAGATTAAAAAGTCTTTTTTAATAGAATTCACAGAAGTTAATAGAATTCAGTACTAAGCCAAACTTGTCACAAAAAGCAAACAATGCAAATGGAAAATTAGAGATAGCAGTGGAAACAGATTGATTCCAATTTACTAACAGTGGAAAACTGTATTCTTCCCCTTACTGCTGTTTATTTCTAAGACAATCAATAGGACCATAATAGAAACTTGTTAATGTTTCTCTCAACATTTTTTGCTATACTATTTGTTATTAGAAAATGTAATTGATATATCCCAGATAACCTATTTATTTCAGTAGAAAATTCAAGCTTTCAGTTAAACTGTTAAAGTATAATTCTTAGCAATATGTGCTGTTCAGGAATCCAAGACCCAACTCTGTAGTCTCGTTATGAGTTTTGCAGGTATTGTATCTTGAATTACTTGTAGTCTCCTTTTTTACCCTTAAAATGTTAATTTTTTAATTTCTTCCAGTATAAATGAGACCTGTAAAGCTGTTACGTTACTTATAGTTGATTGTGCCTTGTACTCGCAGAATCTTTTTTAATATTAATTTTGTTTATCATTGTATTATGTTGCTTCCTGATCATTGATGTATTTAAGTATCTAAAGAGAAGCTTGTATACAGATAGGATCCTAAGTTTGATCAATTTAGGTTTTAGGATGCCTGCATATCCTAAAAAATACAGTTTGGGGACTAAAATTCATTAAGCCATGCTCCTTATTGAAACAGGGATATACTCTGAGTCTAAAAGAACTTTATTACTTTGAGAAGTTGTACCGTATTAGTTTTCTCACTAACCTCTATTGGTATAGTGTCACATTTGTCACTGTTTAGTTGTAGTAACAGCTAATATCTCAAAAACTTACATTCTGTTCAAAGACCTTAAACATAGGTCAAAGAATCATAAAGCAATTCCTTTGGTAGAAATTCTCCGTACTACAGAAACCGCTATGCTGGTGACTCCATTACATTTTCTCTCCTTTTTGTAGCGGACATGGTTGCTAAGTCTCTATTGCCCTTCCCTTCAGTTTTTCCCCTAGTGCAGTGGTCTCCAAACTATTTTGATCGCGCACTCTATCACTAAAAAATTTTTGAGGATCCCCTGTCATATATGGGTATGTATGTATTTATAAATTACATATATGTACTACTGCAGTTCTAATATTTTTCTTCCTGCACCCCAGTGAATTGTCTTGTGTACCCCCTGGGGTGCATGCACTCCACTTTGGAGACCACTGCCCTAGTGGAACAGTCTGCTGGGGTCATGGACAGACCTGACAGTGTTAGATAGTGACCCCAGGAGAGAATAAAGTAACCATTTCTTCTGTCAATAAATGAATACAAAATTACTTTTGCCAGCAACCATCTTAAAATATGAAGATCTATAAATGTTACTAAAAACCAGCATAAAATACTCTCATACTGTGGTAGAGTTTTATATGCACGTTGTAGCTGGCATCGATAGTAGTTCTGTTATTAGCTTATTGTAGTTCAGCATATGCCCTCTTTGGCTCTGATTCATGGAACCTACCAGTGTGCAGCCATGCTCGGTGCTGCATGGGACTTTAATTCCTGCTAATTCAGAGTTTAGTAGAATGAGGGAAGTGGAAAAAGAGATTCCAGACAAACAGCTTTGCCTGTGCTATTCTACCTGTGTATTTCATCACAAACCTAAAGATTTTAGGCTCTTAATACACAGACTCAATCAACTACATCAAGGAGCAACAACTTGATTTTTCAGAACCATGGTTCTATCTTAGTATAGGTTCTACTTGTAGACACATGCATTTTCTACATTTTTTTTCCTAAAGATTACTTTTTATTCCAAGTTTTTTCACTTGGAATTCCAAGTATTGGTTTCAAGGCTATTGTTTGCTAATTTTTAGAAAGAGTTTACAGTAACCATCTTTCTGTACTATATATGCATGCTAAACACAATTTAAGATGTCTTTTCACTGTCTGCCATTATATGTATAAATTGAAAGCATTAATATATTTGAGACACTTAATGATTTGTTATGGTCCATAGAATGTCACCTTTTTCAGAATCCCGTATCAGGGAATTTGTATTACTATTTAACATAGCCTTGTGGAATGGATCTATAGCTATCCGTATAATGCAGCAACTTGACAAGATCTTCACTTAGAATAATGATATTTCTTTTGTTTATGGATTTCTTACAATTTTTGTAACAATACTCCACTATCAGAGATCTCCCAACACTCATAGCTTTATGAAATCTCTCAAAGGTTATTACTAAGTTCTTCCAAAAATACTGTGAGTGTCATTAAGTTGATCTTGATAAGCTTTAGGAAGAGTAATGCTGTGTGTGAGGCTGCAGTTTGCTGCAAACAACTGGTTGCACTGCATCAAACTATTCCTTGTTATCAAACTGTTCACTGCTATTACTGAATTAATTTCAAATGCTGGGTCTACAGTTAACTGTATGTATGAATTCTGCTAAGGATAAAACATGAGATATGAAAAATGATTCAAAAGTGGGTTGTAGATTTTGTAACTTTTGCCAAATCCAGCAATACTGAAAATTAATTGCTTGTTGCTTGACAGATATTGAGGGTATTTAAAATGTGTTTCCACTATATGCAAGATAAGACAAGAATACGTAGACTTAATGGATATTGCTACAGGTGCCCTTGGGATGCTGAGGTTCCTACAGGCTCTTCACTGTCTTGCCATATGCTGGGCTACTTTACGTGACTAATACTTGCTATTGAATTACAGTTTCCTCTCCAGACCTTCTTTCTGAATTGAGTTCTCACTTGTGTATTAGTTTACTCAGAACTAGCTTTATTATTTGTCAAGATTTAAGGAACAAGAGAATATGCACACTTGAAAACAATTGGGTAGTTACAGAACAAAGTTACAAAAGATAAAATGATAAACTAATAGGATTAACAATAAAGATTTTCCTCTGCTATTCAAGCAGTTCAGCTAGCTTGTGATGCTTGCAAATTAGCTTTTAAGCCAGATGGAGGAGAGCGCTCTGGAGAGTTTTCATGGGTACATTTTCCTGTAGAGAGGGTGCTCTGTCAGAGCACGCTTCCTGAAGCTGGGAAGTTATTCCCTGCAAGATCTGTGGCTTGCAGTACGTGACAGAAAGCACCGCTGACCATATCGTGTTTCAGTATTTCTCAACTGTTGAATTGAAATGCTTCACAGTTGATTCCTTTTGCTGGGTAGGAGCTTTTTCTTGGTGTCTTGTGCTTAAGAAGCCTTTGGTGGCTTCTTTGCTTCATTGTGCTACGTGTAGAGGTTGTATTCCTTCTTCTGGTCTACATTGAAGACAACCAGTCTCAGTTTGTATGAAGATGAAAGCTCAAGGAGATATCCACTGTTTAGTTTTCTCCCACTTAGGCTCTTCATCCAAGGACAGGACTAACCCCTGTGCTTTCAGTGACCTCTTTGCTGATGTTGTACAGTTGCGACAGATTGCAACTGTTCTACAGCTTTAGGGCAGAGAATGACTGTTGAGGATCAGCAGGCTAATAGCCTGCACACCATTTGGAAGAGGGTGTACTCTGCATCTTTGCAGTTCTGGATGGCTTTGTTGGCCAGGTATGAGTTTAAGTGGCTGGTGAAGGCTTTGTCTTCGCTACATCTCTTCTGCTGATTCCTGAGAGGACTTCATTGCATTGGTGATGGAGGCCTAGGCTGCTTTGGGCTCAGCACTGCAGGTGTAGTCACTACAGTTGAAATAGCATTTTTTCCTTTACCCTTCTCTCTCTCTCCCCCCCTCCCGTTCAGCTAGCTGAAAGAAACTTCACAAAATATTATTTTTAGTGTAGAAACTACGTTGTAGACAGTTGATCTCAAAGTTGAGAAGTTTTTGAAAACTACCTAATAAATAGCTTTAGCTGCGAGATGTACCGCTATATTGTGAATACTGTACTACACTGAGTTTTCTGAAGAAAACTACATTTGAAGAATAATAATTAATGTTGTCTGCACAGAGCCTCTCTGTGAAAGATCACAGAATCACCAAATCATTGAGGTTGGAAGGGACCTCTTGAGATCATCTCTTCCCACCACCTGCTCAAGCAGAGCAGGATCACCTAGAGCAGGTTTCTTACAACCACGTCCAGTCAGGTTTTGAAAATCTCCAAGGATTGAGACTTGACAAACCTCTCTGGGCAACCTGTGCCAGTGTTTGACCACCCTCACAGTGAAAAAGTGGGTTTGTGTGTTCAGGTGAAATTTCCTGTTTTTTGATGAGTGCCCATTGCCTGTCAGGGGTCACTGCTGAGAAAAAATTGGCTCCCTCTTCTCCATCCCCTCCAATCAGGTATTTATAAACATTGATAAGATCCACTCAAGCCTGCTCTTCTCCAATCTGAGGAGTCCTGGCTCTCTCAGCCTTTCCATATATGAAATCATGTTTGTGGCCCTGCACTGGACTAGCTAGATCTGCTAGTACTGTTTCCCTTGAAAGTATGAATTTAATTAGACAAATGGCATTTTCATTGTGTAGGTGTGCTTCTAACTTGTTATTATTTGCAATGCCTTTGACCTTTACCTCACTCTCCAAGGGAATTTTTTCATCCCATAGTTTCTTCACTTTCTCCAACAATCCTGATTTTTCCAGACCTACCATTTAGAAACATAACTACTTCTTGCTTTCCACCTGCCTTTCTTTTGCTGTCAGGTTGCAGGGGATTTTTAATGAATGCCCTTCAACACATGGTTGTTTAACTAGGAATTTAATTTTATTCTTTCTTCTTAAGTCCAATAAAAATGGCAGAGAATAAACCATGGACAGATTACACAAACAAACAAGAAGTTAATAAAGTGAATAAAAATTTTGAAAAATAATATCCACGTACTAGTCATGCTTATCTGTAATCACCAGTCACAAATCCATTGCATAGTTTTAGTTCATTAAATTAAAAATTCCTTACAAAAATGTTACCCGAACTCTGACTGCTTTTCTTGTTGCTCATTCCTTATTCATATCCCTGGTGACGAATTTGGACAGTCTTCAAGGAGCATTGCTTAACTAGGATGCTTCAGGCATCAGGAAGACATTCTGCCTAACCTCAATTAGTTTTACTCTATTTTTTCTTGCTTCAGTGGTATTATTATCACAGCCACAGGGGAAAAAAGAAACCAAAACACACACATAATGACAAAGGTAATTAATACAATAAATTTTGCAACTGTTAAGCCTTCATAGTTAAAAATTTTCTCTCGCAATTATTTATTTTCAAGATAGGTGTAGTGTAGTAGAAAAATGTATATGCTGCCCAATGGCATCCCCATCATAATTTCAAACCCAGAACATTTGAGTATCCTCAAAATGAAGAAAACCTGCGTTTGTTATCTACAACTATAAACCAAAAGTACTTCACAGGGATGTCATAGGACAAAAGTTCTGTACAGGCACATCTGTAAAGATGAAAATTTGTGACAATATCTTTTGAACTTTATTGCATCTTCTAGCAGTAGTCCCTCCTGTGATGGTCTTTTCATTTCTGGTAATATGCAGATGCTATAGAACATTATCACTTTCTGCATATTTAACTTGAATGTTTGAAATTAAATAAATTTATATGCATGCTCTGCAAATAATACAGTTGATTCAGAAGAATGGATATTTTTGAATGTGCTTTGCTGATTATATTGTATTTTATTACTTTATTTTGTAATAAATTAATAAAATTAGGTTTTGGTTATTCTTTTCAGACACAGCCCTGTTTTTTCCGTCCTTCACTGGAAATTCTTATTTGGAGCTACCTTCTCTGACATCTGTATCTGAGACCGGGACTGCATCTGGGCAGGAAACAAGCAATCTGACGACTCTATACTTGACAGTGAAAACAACTGCTCTAAATGGCACAATTCTTTACAGTGAGTACCAATGATACTTGAAGCTAAGTATCAGTTTTAGCTCCTTCAGGTCCTTATTAACTTTAGTGTACATCAGCTGGCATTTCCTATTCAGCAGCAAAATGAGTCATTAAAATGCAGTAGAAGCCTTTTGGTATTCTAATGTATGATGCATTATAAAATTTGAACCATCGTTCTTTGTGTTACTCTGGAAAGTTCTTTAATTTATGACTCACTGAGCAAAACGTAACTTAAAACTGAAAATGCCGCTTCCTGACAAGAAAGAACATAGTAAGCATATGACTCCAGTAATAAGTGTTACAGTTCTAAAATACAAATGTTGAAGAAGTTTTGAACAACTTATTACAGGGAAACAGCTTCTCCATAGTTGAGTTGAGACTCACTTTTTATTATAATTGTGATTTTGCTTCCAAAGATTTTTTGACTTGCAGAAGTATCTTAAGTAGTGCAAATTTGCCATATTTCAGAGTATTTACTGTGATATCACACTTCAGAGGATTCTTTTGTGGTCCCTGGAGAGTATACTTGCAGACTTGGACATATGCTTGTTAGTACTACATAACAATGTTGCTTCTTGCCTGCCTATTTCATTCCTCAGTATATGGCATGAACCTCTAAGACAGTACGCTTTTCACTAGTCAGCAAGAAAAATAGGCTTCTCTGCCAGCTGAATATTTCATTATATATTTTAGCTTGTAGTTTCTATCCAAATGAAAAACCTGGAAAGTGAGGTGATTTCTTCCTGAATGAAGGAAGAGCTAGAAATACATGTTTGTGCAATCTGTGTGGTAGATTTACTCCACATAGACAAAACCATTAGGAGCATTCCCTGTTCACTGCAGCTTCCTAGGGTTTGTCTACACAAAGAAATCTTGTTGATTTGATATAAATTACTCTGGTTAATTTTTGTAATTTTTATATTAATCTGGAAGTAATATATGAGAATTCACCTGTACTATGTAAATACTTATAAGCCAGGGTTAAAACTAGTATAAGCTTTGTGGCATTATTTAATTATGCCTTTTATTATTATCTGTATAAGACTTTCTTTAGATGTAAAACACTGTAGCCCCAGACTGAACATTTATGTTTACTGCGTTTCAAAATGCTATCTCAAATCCTTGTATGTTACAGCCGCGTTGTTGCTGCAGCTGCCTAAGCTACATGGCTGCAGAATTTTCTAAGAATCACGGATAAGTGGTGATGTGGCAGTTCTTTATGTTGAAGTGTTTTATACTTGTTAGTTATTTCAATTTCAAGAGGAGTTATTTGTCCTTCAAGAACAATCCAAGGAAGGTCACTGGAAGTACTTTGAATGTATTTGGCATTTAATGATGTTGTTTGCCTCATCACTGCAAAGTAGCTGGCTTCCAGTCAAAGTTAAAGTAAAGCTTGCTATCTACCCATAAGCCCTAATGAGTAAGCATGTCTGTTAAAAAAAAACCAAACCCAACAGGGAGGTTTCTCTGCTGTTCTCAGGAGGAAGTGGTGTTTTCTGAAAACCTGGATAACTTACAGTTATCCAGTTATGCAGTTATAACAAGTAACTGTATAACTTGTTATATAGTTATATAACAAGTTATACAGTTACTTGTACTGTACTCCTACAACCAGAGCCAAATTTGTTTCTATCACTACTTGTTGGAAAAAGTTCTGATCTGAAAGTAGCAAATTTACAAAGCTGGTGGTTGGAGTAGCTTTGAAACAGAATTTACAATGCTGGATGATGTTTGCCTAGTTTACAACTCAACTATTTTACACATAGTGAATTTGATTATCTTTGCAAACATCAAATGCACAATATTTGTAACTGAAAATCAAATTCCAACAACTCTTTCACTACCTATGCTTTCCCATAATTACAAACAGACATAAGCTACTTGCTTCTCCATTGCATTTTATACAGAAATTACACAAAGATGAACAGTATATCCTCTCCTTTTTGTTTCCATCCACCTACACAAGGCAGAGTTACAACTTAAGCTTTAGTTAGTAGCAGGTGTTCCACACTTTTGTTCACAATCATTTAAAATGAAAGGGCATTGAAAAGCATATTAAACTTGATAATTTTTTAGGAGATATCTCTGCCTTTTCTTTTTAAGTTTCTGCAATTGTCAGGTGAAACCTAGCCTGTACTTGGAATTCATGGGCTCCTTAGAGTAGTGTTGAGAATCAGAAATTAGTGTTATTTTGAGCTTTCACACTATGATATAAATCTATGTGGGCTGTGGAATTTCTGCTTTGCTGCTTGTAAATTTTCAAGTTGTTTCAAGAAACCTCGAAATTGTCACATTTTATATATTTAGTTCTGACCAACTGGTATGATAAGGCAGGTAAGCTGTACACACTTCATATGTCTCATAAGTGCGGTTGACTACTTTGGGTAGACAGTGCTCGGAGATTTAAGTATCTTAGGCAACATGAAATGAAGCATGCAGATTGCCTCAGGATTATGTACTGAGAGTTTAGGTGCAGCTGAAATGATGCTGTGAAAGGAAGAGAGGGTGTGGATGCCTTCTTTGTGTACCGAGGGAGAACACCACAGTGAGCATAACTGATAGTTGTATTACACTCTTTAATTTCATTTTCTGTACCCCAGTGAATCTGCTTCTACCATTGTTTTTATCCAAACAAAATGTACTGATTTAACAAAAATATATTTCCCTTATGCCTAATTTAGTAATATGGATACAAATACTGGATAATCCTAGGGCCATTTTGATGTTACTTTGTATTTAATCGGTGCAAAATAAACCCCACTGAATTAGGTGGAGGGACTGCCAATTTAAAATATTCAAAATCATACCAAATATATTCAAGATGCTGCTGCCTCATAATAAATTCTGTAGCCTTTCTCAGATTGTGTCCTTATAATTGAAACAGTTTCTGCTTTTGAATATCAGAGAAAATATTAATGTTCCTAAATTACATTCAATCAGAGAGAAGTTACTTTCATGTGTACAACTACACAAAATCTTTCAGTACCAGGAGTAGAAATTAATGCTTTTTTCTCCTACCAAACATGAAATTTAAAAGCTAGTAGTCTGCCATGAAACTTAGAGCCAATCACACGTTGCAGCAAATCTCAAGAGGAATACTGACAACAAGAAAAAAATATTTTTAAACTGCTAACCAAAGTGATTCTGTGGCTTTTCAGTCCTCTAGCTCTGCAGGAGTAGCAGGTGTACATTTGCAGCAAAAGTCTTTTGGTTTAAAAGTAAAAAAAAAATAATATCAGGAAGAAGAGTAGAACTTAAAGAATTTTGTTGCACAAGGGTGTGTTTCATAAATCCAAACTAGTACCACTATTTAACCAGTTTAATATTATCATATTAAAAGCATTCATTGTGTTTTTAGAGGTAAAAGTAACACATAATGTACACTTCATAATTTATTTCTCTTTCTTTGTCAATACAATGAGGGACTCCAAGGAAATTCTGAGGAAGAGGCAGTGGTTGGAGGCCTTCAGTTCCTGCTTACCACACTCCCATAAGTCCTCCCACATATTTTAATGGAAATTACTCTTTTGAGTAAGAGTATTTTTTAAAATGAAAGTGATTTTGATGTTATAATTTCCTTTGCTTAGTGAACCACAGAATTTTAAGTATTCTAGGAGAAAAAACTTTGAAGCTGTGTCAGAAGGGTTTGCATGGAATGCTCCCACCATAGTTATTCTAGAATATTCTTGTCCCTGAGGGCAGTTCCCTAGGGGGTCTATTGACTAACTCCTTGAAGAGCTGGAAGTTTGCTTTCCTAAAATTCAGGGTACTGACTTTACTCTTTGCCTGACCCATATCCCTCAGGACTGTGAACTCCACCAGTGTGTGATCACTGCAGCCCAGGCTGCCTCCAGTCTTGTCGTCACTGATTAACTCACTTGTGTTGGTGACCATCAGGTCCAGTATCACATCCCTTCTGGTAGGGCTGCCTATTACCTGCCTTAAGAAGTCATCCTCAATGCATTCCAGGAGTCTCCTGGATTGCCTACAGATCACCGTGCTGCTTTTCCATCAGATGTCAGGGTGGTTGAAGTCCCCCAGCAGGACGAGAGCCTGTGAGCACGATGCCTCCTGTAGCTGGAGTAAGAAGGCTTTGTCAAGAGGCTCCCCTGGATTGGGCAGCCTGTAGTAGACTCCAACCACAAGGTTCCCTTTGTTGCCTCGGTCTCTGATTCTTACCCATAAGCTTTCAACCTGCTCATGGCTGTTCTTCAGAGACAGCTCCTCACACTCTGTCCATTTCTTGATGTAGAGGGCAACCCCTCCACCCCTTCTTCCTCGCCTGTCCCTTTTGAACAGACTCTAGCCATCGATAGCTGCACTCCAGTCATGGGATTCGTCCCACCAAATTTCAGTAATGGCAACTAGGTCGTAGCTTTCAAGCAGCATGGTGGCTTCCAGCTCCTCCTGTTTGCTGCCCATGCTGCGTCCATTGGTGTAGAGGCACTTCAGCTGGACTGCCAGCTGTGTCACCTTCTTAGAGGAACACCCCTTAATTCCTTTGAGGTATTTCACTGGCGTTTCCCTCTTGGCTCCTATTACCTCAGGAGCCCCTGGCTCATCTCTGAAAGACTTCAGGTGTGCTGCTGTGTAGCCAGCATGTCTCAGAGCAACAGGCTGAGGGCCCTCGCTAGCACCTCATCCCTCTAACCTTGGCGTATTATCCCACAGCTTGTCGCAGGCAAGCCTGATATTATCCCCCTCCCCCTTCAAGTCTAGATTAAAGCTCTGTCAATGAACCCCGCTCACTCATGGGCAAAGACCCTCTTCCCCCTTTGAGAAAGGTGAATCCCATCTGACACCAGCAAGCCTGGTGCCATGTAGGCCATCCCATTATCAAAAAACCCAAAATGGTGGTGGTGACACCAGCCATGGAGCCATGTATTAATAGACTGGGCCCATCTACTTCTTCCAGTGTTGCTGCCCACAACTGGAAGGCGAGAGGAAAAAATAACTTGTGCGCCAGATTCCCTTACCAACCGTCCCAAGGCCCAGAAGTCTCTTTTGATTGCCCTTGGACTATGTGTTGCGGCTTCATCACTACCCACACGGAAGAGAAGTAATGGGTAATAGTCCGAGGGCCGCACCAGGCTTGGAAGTTTCCTAGTAATAGCCTTAACGCAGGCCCCAGGGAGGCAGAAGACTTCCCTAAGAGGAGAGTGTGTCCGGCATATTGGACCCTCTGTTCCCCTCAGAAGGGAGTCACCTACAACTATAACCCATCTTTTCTTCCTTGTGGAGGTGGTTGTGATACAGGCAGTAGACCTTTCTGACCTTGGTAACACCTCTGGTGTAGGTAGACCGTCATCCATGTCATCCATTGACTGGCCTTGCACATCCAGAGCCTCATACCTGTTGTACAGAGGCACCTGGGAAGGAGAGGTGGGCAAGGAGGGGGTTCACCTGCCACCTTCAGTCTGGACTTGCCTCCATTCACTCCTTTCCTTTAAGATGCCATTCTATACTGTCTGAACAAGCCTTTGGATTTCTGTGTCCCATGTAAAGAAGACTGTAATAAGGAAAGGGAAATTAATGTGTGCCATGAGATTCAGGCGGTGAAAAATGAGTACACTTTCTTTTGTTATGGAGTGTAGATTTATAAATGCCTTTTCAATCTTTTTTAAAAAGAACTGGGAATATGTCACAGAAATACATATTCTTTATGGATTTAGAGGAGATAGCTGACTTGTTACTTGGTGGTAATTAATAGTAATTCTAAAGATGGTGCAATTCTCAGTGAATTTCTATGTTTCTATAAATGCTGTTAATTGAAGTATGTATCTGGATCTTTGGTGGGAAAAAAGATACAATTTTTTCAATATAGCTAAAAAGCATTGGCTTGTTCTCCTGATGACAAAGGAGACCCAGAGGTATAAATCAGCTGACAAAAGGATATAAAAGGAAAATATCATGTTTCTTAACTACAGGAATGTCTACAACTTTGAAGGGTATTAGCCTTTTCTTTATAGGAATTACAGAAACAGTAGAACAAGTGATAATACTGCCACTGAATTCCTCTGCAGCATATCTATCTAATAGAATCTAACCTATTTCAGCTTTTTAAAATTCAGTTTTCTTATTAAAGGATATATATAGAACTAAAGTTCTTAATTTTCCTGGATGTGAGAAATAAGGGCTCAGTAGAAACATTACATGTGGCACTTTCTTATTTTCCCTATACTTGCATCCTGCCAACCCTTGACTTGTTTGCACCCTCTTCTACTCTGGGTCTTTTTCAGCTGAGTGCTTCTCAGGTTCCTTCACATTAGGGAAGATTCTGGAGCATATTTCATCTTATCTGAACATAGACTTCCAAAATTGCACAAATTAATTCTTCCCTCAAAAACGCTGTAACCACTGGTAACAGAAACTCCATAAACCAGTTACCTAAAACACAGAAATGTGATGAAAAATGTTTAAAGCTGCTAGGTTAGTCCTGCCTGAGAGTTTTGATCTTCACCTGCTTTAGTTTGTAATGTGATATACTTCCAGATATATCATAACCATGCAGTTAAATCACAGAAAACAAAAAAAGAGTAGTTTTCAGCTTGTAAAATAATTAAACCATTCAAAACCAATGCATGTATAAATTATAAATGTTTTTAATATTCTCTATCATAGGATAATGACTTCAATTTTTACCTTAATTAATTTGATCCCAATTGCATAAAATTATTACTCTTCAATTTTATCTTGAATTTATGTTTGTCTTTTATCTGAATTCTCATACTTTCCCTGCATGGAAGTCCTCTGTATTCTTAGTTAAGAGACTAGTTTTTGGCACATCCGGAGATTCTTTTTTCCTTAAGTTTTCACTGTTCTAGTTCCTCTTACATGTTTTGACACAGTATGTGTGTGCCTTAAAAAATTTCTTCGAGGGTTTCCATTTTCTGAGGTAAGAGTGTATCACTTTCCATTTCCCACTGACATACCTTCTTCTTGACTTCATATATTTCTATATGAAGAAATGTTTGCATTCCAGTTTCACTTTCTCGATTCTTGCAACAAAAAATCAAAATAAAAATGATTGGCTGGAACTTCAGACAGTTGAAACATTTTCTCTGATTTTGATTATCTGACTTGAATTATTAGTCTCACAGTAGAAGGTATTTTCTTTTCTAGATAATGCACTCATCCTGCATCTAACCTAATATCTGTTCAGCTGTCAGTTCATACTTTCCGCCGAAAATTGTTAATACAGTATTTTTGATGTGTTTACAGAGATTTTGTTACAGCAGTATTTGAGCACTTCACATTCTTTAGAACATTTATCTTTGCACTTTCTGGAAAGTGGAGAACCATGCATTCATTTTCTTTCCAGTTATCCATATCTGAGACCTCCATGGACTATGTCACAGCTCCCTTATTGTCCCTTCATGCACCTAGAGAGAGGGAAGAAGGGAAGGTCAGGATGTAGTGGTATGAGTTCAGTTCTCACCCTGACACTGAGCTAGGACAGCTCCAGGAACTTGGGATAATTTTTACATGATTTCTAGCAGTTTTACTTGCTTTTTCTTCGTTGTTTTTCAGTATCATATGATACTTGCGTTCCCATTCCCCTTGTTACCCCTAAAATGGGGCTTTACCTGACTTGCAAGATTCCACTCTTTTAGTGACCAGTAGATTTTCTTCTAAGGTTAGGTTTCTGCTAAGATAAAAAAAAATATAATTTGGATCTCTTCCTGCCCTTTGAACGCAGACACAGAAAGGAGGGGAGGACTGCATGTCTTAGAATCATAGAATCATTTAGGTTGGAAGAGACCTTTAAGATCATCAAGTCCAACCGTTACCCTAGCACTGCCAAGTCCACCACTAAACCATGTCCCTAAGTGCCACATCTACATGTCCTTTAAATCCCTCCAGGGATGGTGCCTCAACCACTTCCCTGGGCAGCCTGTTCCAGTGCCTGACAACCCTTTCAGTGAAGAAATTTTTACGAATATCCAATCTAAACCTCCCCTGGCGCAACTTGAGGCCATTTCCTCTTGTCCTATTGCTTGTTACTTGGGAGAAGAGATTGACACCCACCTCTCTACAACCTTCTTTCAGGTAGTTGTAGAGAGCAAGAAGGTCTCCCCTCAGCCTCCTTTTCTCCAGACTAAACATCCCCAGTTCCCTCAGCTGCTCCTCATAGGACTTGTGTTCCAGACCCTTCACCAGCTTCGTTGCCCTTCTCTGGACACGCTCCAGCACCTCAATATCTGTCTTGTAGTGAGGGGCCCAAAACTGAACACAGTACTCGAGGTGCGGCCTCACCAGGGCTGAGTACAGGGGGACAATCACCTCCCTACTCCTGCTGGCCACACTATTTCTGATACAAGCCAGGATGCTGTTGGCCTTCTTGGCCACCTGGGCACACTGCTGGCTCATATTCAGCCGACTGTTGACCAGCACCCCCAGGTCCTTTTCCGCCAGGCAGCTTTCCAGCCACTGCCCAAGCCTGTAGTGTTGCCTGGGGTTGTTGTGACCCAAATGATCTTGTAGAACTCTGATACTGTATTTACCATTAATTACATTTTTGCTTTACATTTCTACTTAGTCTTCCTCAGGCTCTTTTCCCCTTTCTATAGCACCAGTTTCTTTCCCTTATTTTTGCTCTTTCTTTTTAATTCTATGTCTCTCGGGTAGTCAGATTCCTTTTGAAATAATACAAATGTTTGCTATCGTTCTCCAGACCAATATCCTCAGTTAGTTTTACATGAAGTAAAATGCAGTATTATATACATGTGTAAAATAAAAATCTCTCCAGTGTTTTGTGTATGAATACTATGTACATATACAGATTATCCAGAATTTTGTAATTTATTATTTCTGTATACAGTCACTAAGCTCTTCTGTAGTTCTGTCAGATGAACATAACATCCTTCATAAGTTTATATTCTCCCTATGTTCTTCCTTCATTCCTGTTTTTTGCTCCTTGCTCTTTCGTCTTTCCTTCTAACATCAAAAGAGAAGCTGCTGTTGTCAGCTGTGCTCCTTTTAATAGTAGTACAACTCCTGCTTCTGCTGCTGCTTTTTTGAAGCTGTGTTAGCATCAAACAGCTGAGAAATGAACTGTCAGCAGAAAGTCATCTTGAGCCTAGTGCACTCACTAGGTACAAGAACTACAGAATTATAAAAAAGGGTTAACGTTCCTAATGTTTTCTTATTCTGTTAATATACTGATGTTAGCAATATCTCCATAATTAAGGTTGCAGTAAGTTTCACACATTCATAAAGCAAAAATCCTCTGTATTTGTCAAAAGCATTTTTAAAAATAGGAAGAAAATCACAGTGATCTGCTTGTTTCAGGTGTATTTTACTATGAAATAATTACACTTTTTTTTTTTTAATTTGATCACTTTCTGATCATTCATTTGACAAACACACCTGATTTTACCAGATGGTGATGAGGCTACATCTATTTCTCTGGCAGATAATTAGCAAACATTTAGTTACAGTGAGAAATCTCAAACAAGATATTTCTGATATACAAATGAATTTGAATCAGAAAGTATGCATAAGAAGAATATTTAAGTCGGAATCTTAAGGGAAAACATAAAAGAATTAAAACTTGTATCTTTCTTTAACTACTACACCAGCCAGCGAGGATCAAAAAAGGAGATCTATGCCTTCTCCACTTGTTCACATTCATGCATCTTAACATAAAGAGGAGTGAACACTTAAATGTACCAATTGTTGTAATACCTCTTAGCAGTTAATGTAAATATATATAAAAATATATATAAGAAAAATAAAATATGTATATACAAAAAACAAGCCTACTTACAGGCTGACTGATATGCAGAATATGAGAATCAGTAAATGTGCTGGGCATGTCACTTTACTAAATTGCACCATATTGTTGTTGAAAAGCATTTTCCTATTTAATACCTTTATTAGCAAGGATTTTATCAATGGTTGGATGAGAGTAACAAATACTAAGGACTAACAGTTGTTTGTAGAGGCTGCCAAAAAATAGTCTGTTAAAAACATGGGGAAAGAGATAGGATATAAGTGATTTATAGAAAATTACTACATATGTCAGAAGCAAAGAAACTAATCCAAGAAGAACTGATTTGCACATCATTCTTAATAGATCATCTAAATAAACCGTCATCTGTTTTAATGCAAAGACAAATGTAGTTACCTTCTTAATAATGATGTTTTCCCTAATTATTTTCTGTATGTATTTAAGAAGCATACAAATGGTAACGGTCAATGGACTGAAAATGTGTAGACTTTTTGCAGTTGCCTTATCTTTAAATTATTGGCAGAATGTGAGGAGATTTCTCTTTAAATACGTCAGGAGAAAAAGTTTGAAAATATACACAATTATTATGTTTGTGCCAATAAAGATTAGCCATCATTTGAGAAATACTTCTTTGTTGAATACAATATGCATTCTTACAATTTTTTATTCTATTCCTTATTGATTTTACTTGTTTGCATGATTTAATTTCATCAACGTGTCAAAGCAAATTGTGATATTTAGCCACAAAGCAAAATAAATTGCAAGTGGTCATAAAAAACTGATACAGTTATAAAGTTTTACTTCATCTTTTTCACTTTTAACAAAGTCAGCATAATGCTGTTCACCATTTCTTCAAGGACAGATTGCCTAACTTCTACTATATATGGTATTCTATAACTTCTGACAATTGGATTTCAGATATCACAGCCCATGTTTATAGCATTCCTTAAGGACACTAGCTCTTTTTTCATAAGCTGTGCGCATGTTTTATTTTCCTATGCTCTCAGAAGCTCTGTTGCCCAGATCTACCCATATTCTACTTACCCTCCTAAAACTAAAGATGGGCCTTTCAGGCAATTCAGTCATAGTCTGTTTGTCTGTTATTTCAGCTGGCATTCTCAAGCAGAGTATTTCACAGTATCCTTCCTCTGTGTCAAAATATGTTTTGGCCTAATAAAGCTTCATTCCATATCTTAATGGGAATTTAAATCTTTCTTCTCTGGATAGGCAACCATTTGAGCCCAGTGGCCACTTGCTTGCCACTATACTGATGTACGAAAATAGCCTTCCAGCTTGCCGTTTCCTGTGAAAGAATCATTGCTGAGATCTGATTTCTTTGACCTGATCCCCTCACATAATCTCTGCTAAGGTCAAGATGAGTTACCTCTAATATCCGACAGGATTTTTTACTCAGATAGATATAGTTCCTGATCTCTCTCTGTTCCCAGAACCTATTTTGCTTAAGACTGAGGCTTTTCTCATAAAGGCAACTTCCCCCCATATACACTAGGTAGCGTAGGCTCTTTTACATTGCCAGAACAAAATTCTTCAGAGGGACTCTCTGCCTCCTCATGTTCACTGTAGAAAGATTTAAAGGACTGTCCTTTCAAAGGTTCTCATACCACCGAGCAGATAATATGAAGAATGTGATTAGTCACCTGTAAGTGTGACTTATAAGCACTCCATAGACTAAAGTTCGAGCAGTAACATTCACTGAGGTTTCAAGGAGTAACGCTACCTTTGGGGGAGCTGTCCTAAATTTTTTACTTTGCTAGTAATAACGAGGACTTTGTTCCATGTTTTCACTAGTGGGCAATGTGAATGGACAGTCAGTCACTGGGAGAAGAGAAATAAGTTATTCATCTGTAACTTCACTTCTTCAAGATGTGTTGTCAGTATATATATTCACAACCCTCCCCCACTTTGTTCTCTCTGAATTCAATGTAACTTACAGATTTACTTATTGATAGATATTGGAAATGCCAGGTACAGCATGTGCAGGGAGGGGAGAAGAAGGTAAGGAACCAAATGATGCAAGATGTGCATATATCAGTTACGCTGGGGTAAAAAAGCAGTGACTTTTTTAACAGTGGTAGTGCAATACATTTTGAAGGAGAATTATCAAACTATTGTAGAAGGCAATCATAAAAGCCAAAGGCATAAAATCCAGTCAAATTAAAATAACTTTGGAGTTAATTAGGTATTCAGAATACAAAATATGTCTTAGCATAAAAGACTTTCAGTAGGTCATCAGGATTTGCAGCAGACTAAAGAAACCCTGTGTTCACTAGAAAGCTGCTCTCAAGGAGGGAGTTTACGTCATGAACTGTTTCTGCTATGAACTAGACAAAAGCAAATGATCAGGAAGTTGCAAGCATCTGTTGTCTCTCTCTATCTGCTAAAATATATTATCTTTTTCTTTCTGTTTTGTCCTCCAAATTAAGCTTGATCATTTTCTCTTTACAAATTAGTAGGTTTTCCAGCAAGCTGTCCCAAGTACACCCACATTTTTACCTTTCTGAATAAAAATGTTAAGGGATGTTCTAAGCTATGGCCACCTCCAGGCCTGGGACTCCCTCCTGCCCAGCTGCTGGAACTCAACCCAGAGACCCAGGGGTCTCCATCCCAGGCTGGTGGACATGGCTGCTGCATTCCCATTTACAGGTTAAACCATGCGAAGTTAGGCATGTACCCCGGAGACACATGGACACATGCGCACATGCAGACACACACAGAACATGACATGGCTGGCTACATAGGCTGCCACAGGCAAGGCGCTGCCTTCAACAGCACCTACCTGAGGGCTCACATAAAACAGGAAAGTAGAAAGTAAGTCCTCTCCTCCTCTCTGACTCCAGTAGCTGGCACCAAACCCACTCACACTGGTTCCCCTAGTAGTTGGCACTTTGTCCTTGCAGCACTTTAACATGTGGGATAAAGAGTGACATTACACAGAGATCATTAAGGAAGGATTTAATAAGAAGACAGGACACACTGTGGTGGTCAGGTGCAGGACTCAGTCAGACAAGCTGCTGACTGGCCCCATTTTATATGCAACCCTCCCTTTTTATGTCCCTTTAGGTCTGTTCCTCCTTTGTTTCTCCCAAGTTCCCTGTTTGTACACATTGCCTCATTGGTTTGCATAGTTCCACCAACACAACCCTCCCCTAGTATCCTGGACTCCCAGGTTTGCACCCTTCTCACTTGCAAAGTTCAAATTGGCACTCTTTGTGAAGTGATGCCCGAAGTTTCTTGATAGCCCATCCATTAGTGTGACTAACAAGGTTGGTTTCGTGTCATTGTTTCTGTTACTGTTTGTTTGTCACATCTGTGTTTTGCTTATCGTCTTCCACTTTTCCTTATCATCTCATTTTTACAGGGTCCTCGATCAGATAGTCTTACTGAAATAAGCATTCCCACACTCCACATGCCCATACCAGTTAGTGTAACCGGCCAGGTTTGGTTCTTGTTACTGTCTCCATTTGTTGGTCAGGTTTATGCCTCTGCATGTTTTAGTTTTCTCCTTTTTCTTATCATCCCATTTGACAAGGTTGTCGATCAGATAACCTTAAGGAAGCAAATGCTCTCTTCTACCACACACCCTCATACCCTCATTTGTACAGTGCATGTGTTGTGTGTTTTTTCTCAACTCAGCTGCAGACAATGGATAGGAAATGTGCTCCAGACAAGCTGAAGAACCGGGTGCAGATATGATTCTGAAACTCAAGGTTCCAGGTTTCCAAACATTATGATTCTGGAAGTTAAGAACAACATAGTAATCTTATGCTCAAATACTGCTGAATATGCAGTAAATTCAATTGCATGACCTAGTTATTAAGTCTTTTGTACTTCAGTTAAATATAGTAAAATATAGTGAAAAAAACAGATTAACATTCTAACAGTTTGTCTTAAAGGGGAATAAAATCCTAAACAGGAACTGTGTTTTACCTTCTATGAGAAGTAAATATAGTTAAATACAAAGGGTAAATTCATAAAAAATGCCCATCCAAAATAATTTGCAATTGTAGGTGTCAGTTCTTTTTTAATAGATGAACCATGTGCCATTCATCATTTAAATAGAAATATTTTGCTGTCCTATTTACTATATACCATTTAGTGGAAGTGAACAAAGATTGAAATTTTTTTTTAAATATCTTTTTATTCTTAGTTTGAACTGTGCAAGTAACACCGCATGTCTGATATTTTGTAGATAACAATTACTCTTCTCATCAAGTCTGAAATGTATCATTAATTGGGAAAGGTAAATTGTTCATAATCTTTACGGAGATTATAAGAAAGAGGAGATGGTCTCATAATTTTTGTTTTCTATAATATGGTTGAAAAGTTGAATGAAATAGCAAATCATCATATTGCAGTATTTTTGTGATTTGTTTTTTTTTATCCTGACCTTTGTCACCTTAATGATGCTGCTGGATATAGAGAAAAGTTCACCTTCAGTTAATGTAAAGGTCTCCATAGGGTTTATGCAACTACAGTGGTATAAAAGTAAATTTTGCCTTTTAGTTATTTTCTTTTACTTTGACCTGGTATCAGCTGTTGATACAGAGTTTAACTTTATTCTCACAGTCACTCAAGCAGAGTCCTGTGTATGGATAGAAGACTCCTCAATGTCACATAGGCATTATGACTGGCGATGGCATTCCAGTAGTGTGGAATATTTTTGGAAGGTCCTACCCTTTCAAAAGTGTGACTATCTCAATTTTTGTTTTCAAAGCTAGTGAAAGGAATTTTGGAGAACAATTTCTTCACTTGTATCTTGTGGAGGGAAGACCAACAGTTCGGTTCAGCTGTGGAAACTCTCAGAACATTCTGACTGTCTCTGTCAATCAATCCATTAGCAAGGGTGTACTCATCCCTATCACAATAAGGTAAGAACTTACCACTGTGTTACACTACAGTGTTTTAGTCATATATATTGAGCAATAAAGTGTGACTTCACTTTTATTTGACGATAAAAAGACAAGTCATATTGGAAAGCAAAATTGTATGCATATTTGGAAATCTTTTTCATAAGGTAGTGTCCTTGATTGAAAATACATTTTAGTTCACACAGATTAGTTCAGTCCTTTAAAGAACTTATGATTTGTTCAAACTCCAGACACTTTTACAGATACAGATGAAGTTAATTTGAGACCTGAAACAATTTAAACGTGACGTTAGAGGTTACAAATGGGTAGCTCATAATATATGCTTATTAATTTACACATTGAATAAATTAGATTTGTCACCAGAATTCCAGTGCTAAATATAGGACTAATTTACTGTTTAATTTTGAGATGAATAATTAAAAATGGGCACGATAATAGCATCTCACAATGCAGTAAGCTGTCGTATCTACATATGCAACTTTACTGGCAGCAGTATACAATGGTGGCTGACCAGTACTATCATTTTTCAACTAGTACACGCAATTATTCACAGAATGGTTAACTTACAATTTTGGAAAATGTATTGGTATCAGGCCTTGGTAATGGAGTAACTCTTTTCCACTCATGGCATTTCATATGTGCAAATTAGGAAAAAAGTAAGAATGAAATAATATAGGTGTTGTGTTATATTTATATTAGTAACATTAAAATAATGGTAAAGTATTTAATGTTTACTTTAAAAATGTTTTAGAAATAATTCTGATGCCCATATAAAATTTCAAGTTACCGTGATTAAGACATTATTTTATTTATTACATAGTTAAAGTAGCAGAGCTAATTGCTGCATCTGAGCTGTAAGCATTTGTGATGTGAGGGAACTTATTG
The DNA here is from genome assembly GCA_009819775.1 of Phoenicopterus ruber ruber. NCBI lineage: Eukaryota > Metazoa > Chordata > Aves > Phoenicopteriformes > Phoenicopteridae > Phoenicopterus > Phoenicopterus ruber. The sequence goes on from CM020217.1 coordinate 98,646,042, forward strand.
CGCAAGCTATTAAATTAAAGGTAGTTTTAAGTAGGATCATTTCTGCTGTTAGAGGATGGTATATGAAGGAGACTGCAAAAGTTTCCCTGAAACATGCACATTAGAATTCTCAAAATTACCTTCTTTCTACCAAAAAAGGAAAATAAAAGCATCATCTGAAGAGTTTTGTATTTGCCTTCTGAACTGTTTCTATCTGATGTAAATGTTGCAAAATTCTAAAATGCTGCTCATGCCAGGAGGTTTGATGATCTCAGTATATAGAGTAGCTTGACATGGGGTGAAGCCACTGTTTAGGCTTTTTTTGGTTAGATTTTATGCTCACTCCATAAGTGTTACCATATTCTTTTAGAAATAAACTTGTTAGAATATAAATATAAAACCTCTTTTCAATATATGGAAGGAAGAAAGGATCTACCATTTAAGAAACTGTTTCATTTCCAGCTTATATTTCTTCTCAGCCACAGGTCTGTACATTACTCTTATGCTCCATTTAAAACAGATTTTTTCCTTTTTTTCTATATTAGTATTAATGCCTAGTATTAATGACGCAAAGGCACATAGCATACATTCAAATCTAATTATTTGTTAGCTGACAGTGTATTAATCTATTTTAGGATTTTTGTACAAATTATAAATGTATATAAAATTTACAAAGAAAATTCTATCCCTTCCTCTCCCTATGAGCCAGCAAATACAGAATGTTTTTCTCTTAGAAGATACTTGATAGAAGTATACAGCTCAATACTAACAAATGATTCTAAGTTTGTTTCTGAATCTCAGAGACTACTCTTGTGTGAGACATTGGTCAGCTAACTGTCTCCACTGTATTAGCTGTGGTAGCATTGTATCTGCTTCATAAGATTACGACATTAAAATGCTGTACAAATTTCAAAGCTTAATCATATCTTAGCAACAAATGCAGCTAAATGGCATTGAAAAAATTCATTCTGGTTATAGAGTTCAAGTTCACACTAAAAAATAAATTTCTTCCCCCTCTTTTTTTACCTTTAAAGTTAACACTTCTATATTTAGGGCTTCATTCTCCATGTTGTTTCACTAAAAGTAATGTCGGTTCAATTTACACATTATCTTTGTTTACTGGAATTTATATTGCTATCTTTAAAACAGTGACATACTAAATAACTTGGAAGGTGTGATTGTAGACTGTGACTGGCGGGGATCTACATGCATCTGAGTTTATGGGCTTGGCCTTCAAAATGACTAGTGATTATTCTTGTGAGTCCTTCTAAAACGTAGAGAGAGCAGTATATCCTTCACCAAGCAGCAATAAAATTGTAATCCTTCAGCAATCATCCTTAACCTCTGCCAAAGAAAAAAGCAAACTTGACAAGGTATTTGCAGCCCCCTGGGATCTTGTATCATAGGCTATAAAATATGAATCCGTGACAAAACTGTTGATTTATGTTCTCTTAGTGACTGTTGAAGATAGATCACTCTATCTGTATGTTTTACCTGCAAAATTAATGAGATTTTTCCCCTGTAATGCAGGAAAAGAGACAAAGACTGGAATAAATAACTATTTTTGTTACTGTTTGAAAATGCTCCAATTGGGAGACAATATTTCTGTTAAATTTGACTTTGAATAAGGCTATAAGATCATATTGGACAGATATTCCACTTCTGGATGCAACTATGGCTCCAGTGGGTAAACAGCATAATTAACATGACCAATAACATCTATAGAAGCAGATTTCATCATCTTAAACTTTTTTCTTTCTAAATCCAACACATACAGGAAGCTAAGATATCCCTATAGTTTACAGCTATTACTTTCTCTTAACTATATGATTAGTTTCCTTAGATATGGCCATTTCTTTCAAACCTGATGAAGATTAAATGAGTTTTAAATGTTCAGACATTGTCTTTATGGTCCTTGTGAAACAGCAGCTTTATAGAAAAAAACAATAAAACTCTGATTGCTCACTTTCTTTGCCTTGCCTAAAGAAACTAGAGACCTGTTTCAATCCAGTTTTATTCATTGTTTCCATTTCTGTTTATTTTAGAATTATTTGATTGCTGGTTTTGAAAATGTACATTTGTTTGGGTTTAATCTTTTGTGATTTCATAATTGAGAATGAATACATATTGATCTTTTCAGTTAAAGCTTTGAGCACATACTTGAGATGTAGTTTGGATTGCTTTTATGGATTTGTTCTTTGATATTCAAAGAACATTAGTTCAAACACATTTCATTCCATATATGGGTTCTGAAATGCGTTTGCTTGATGCAAAATTTGCTGTACGTTATTTGTGGTTAAAGTGATGTGACTGTCACTGGGGCCAGATGGTGTTTCTGCAATTCAGTGGTTGAAGGAAAGTAACTTTAAGAAGCAAGAGATTGAGATAAAGTCACCATGATTTTGATTTTTCTAGATAGTGGGATGGATTTTAGCTTTTAGAGTAGGAATACTGATTTTCTTTTTAGACATCTTACACTTTTCTTCTCTAAATGATAGTTTTTAAATTATATTTCCTTAAAAAGTTTAGATTGTCTGTTGTAGATAGTGATGGGGGACACCAGATTCTTCTCTGGAAGATTCTAGGCAAGCATTAATTAAAATCTTGCCTGTATAGGGTAGTGTCACTCTTTTCCATCTTATTTACCTGCAGAATTGTCAGAATTTTGTTCTGGAATTTAATGAACATAGTGCCCATCCCCGCAGAGCTTTATCATTGTATTATGTGCATTAATATTTCATGTATCTTCCAAGTGAGCATATTGAATGTAGTTGTTTCCAGTTTTCTGACACACTTTAATTAGTGGTATGGATGTAAACATTTACTCATGGCTGGGAAGGGCACCTTTAGCTGTCCATAAAAGCATTTATTTGTCAAATAAATTATTCAGTTAATGTTGTTTGGCCAGCTCTAGCCTAGACCATGCAGTTGTACAGAAGCTGCTGAAGTTTATTATTTGGTCTTCGTGCCTCAAAAGCAGATGGCACATTCTGAACTGTAAAAGTCCTAAACATATTTTTGTACCTCCACATGGAAACTTTGGCAAGGTGTAATGTACTGACTGCAAAATATTATCAGTGTCCATGTTTTTACCTACACTCCCACTTCCTCCTTTTCTACAGAAGAGAGAGTTGTTTGAACTGATCTTACAAAGTTTTTTATTGCACGTGCATTCTGCAAATGCGTTTTGAAAAAGAATATGTAAATCACCATCCATACAATCTCTTGACTCATTTTGAGTCCTGGGGTTTACCTATTTCATTTCATCATTCCAGAGATATGTATGTTTTCATATTAGTGCATACTTTTCAGTCATCATTTTATTAGTATTTACAGGTGCCAGGTGCTCTGCATGGTGTGCAATTATTACTGAAAATTACATTAAATTGGTAAAACAAAAAACTACTAATTTTCTGATGTTTTGCTATTGTTTCCAACATTACCAGTTACCTAGGAATACAGGAATTTTTTGTTCGACTAATTGGAAACATCCGATCAGCTCTTTGTAAAACTCAGTGACTTTGTATCTGAACAGGTATATAGTGTAGCCTGTATTTGTGATGTGTGGAAGACATTTTGCTGTCTTCAAATACTCCTAAGCTTCATACTTGCAATACTAAGTTCCGACATAATCAATTATGTGATGAATGAGAAATGGAAAAGTAGTTTGGTAGATTACTCGAGCCAACTTGATGCAATATTGCCATCATCTTATCACACGTCCCCTTTTCAAAATTCTTTGAAGGTTAACAGTGAAAGCAGTCTGGGAGAGATTTAAGAATTATTATTCTATCATATGAATTTATAAATTGGTAAACACATTTAGATATGATATTGAAATGGAATATCTTACATATTGTAAATTTTAATTTTAATTATTAAGTCAGCACATACATGAATCACCCATGTGGATGTTGTGTTGCATAAAGCTGGAAATGCTGTAGGATATTAAGTAGATTTAATAAATTTTGAAATGAATTTGGAATTACTTTTAGAAGGACAGTATATACAACCATGCATATTTATATTTATTGCATTTTCTATAGAGATTGCAAATCATGATAACTCAGCATAAGTCTTAGTGGGACAAAACCTAAAAATTACTTTCATAGAGATGATTTTCCACGGAAATTATCTGCAGTTGATGATGATTTATCAGGCCTTGTAAAAAAAGTAATGGACTCAGTTCAGTTTGTAATGTGTATCTATTTCATAAAATCATCATCACATTTGCCACTATAAGGTAGGAAGGTTTGTGCAATGTATGCTTATATGATGTTCATTCTCTGAAAACCTTAATCCCAGTTCCATCAATCCAGCTGTTACTGGTTTACATAGGTAAATCACTACATCTGTTATTCAGTCTCAACAATAGTCCGTAGTACATGCATTACATCAAACTAATGCATATAAATTCTTGTATATGCAATTAATTGGACCATTTGATGCAACATTAGAATCAAACAGTTAAATTATTCTGCTAGCTTTGCTAACTCAAATAAGAGAATGGATTTTCATAAAGAGTATAGAAAAGATTACTTTTTGTTTTCATTTCAATTTCAGATTTCGTGTTTGAAGAGAACATTCAGTGTGTTTAGAAACATGTGACTTTCCTGAAACAATTTTTTTTTAATTCATTCAGCAACAGTATTCCATATTAGTGATCTGTCAAAGCCAACAAACCAACTGCTATGGCTATTCAAGATCATTAGCTACTGACTTGAAGAGCAGATGTTTGAATGCCTGTACCATTCATGCTCTGGCTTAGACTAGGTCTTCTTAAATTAACTGACCTTACAGGAATATCTCAAGAACACAGAAATACAGAATCACATGATTGTTTAGGTTGGAAGGGACCTCTTGAAATCATCCTGTCCAACACTCCTACTCAAGCAGGGTCACATAGAGCAAGTAGGACCATGTCCAGTCAGGTTTTGCATATCTGAAAGAGACCCCAGTCCCTTACTCATCTTTGCGGCCTTTTGCTGAACTCACTCCTGTAAGTTCATGTCTTTGTTGTACTGGGGAGCCCAGAACTGGGTACATCACTCCAGATGTGGTCTCACCAGTGTAGAAGAGAGGAGGAAAATCACCTCCTTTGGTCTGTAGGACAGTCTTGCCAGTAAAGACTGAGGTAAAGAAGGCACTGAGTATCTCAGCCTTTTCCAGGTCCTTTGTCAGCAGATCACCTTCCCCATTCAGCAGTGAGCCCACATTTTCCTAAGTCTTCCTTTTGCTGCTGATGTTCTTGTAGAATCCTTCTTGTTGCCCTGCATGTCACTTGCCATAGTCAAGTACAGGTCAGCCTTGGCTTTCCTAACCCTATCCCTGCAAGATCAAACAGCAACTCTATACTCCTCCTGGATCATCTGCCCACGCTTCCATGCCTTATGCACTTGCTTTTTATGTCTGAGTTCAATTAGAAGCGCCTTGTTCACCCATGCAGGCCTCCTAGCTGCATTTGCTTGATTTCCTACCAGTTGGGATGGACCTTTCTTGAGCTTGTAGGAGGTGATATTTGAATATCAACCAGGTCTCCTGGACCACTCTTCTCTCCAGGGCCATATCTCCTGGGTTTCTTCCAAGCAGGTCCCTGAAGAGACCAAAGTCTGTTCTCCAACGTTCAGGGTTGTTCTCCTGCTTTTTGCTTTGCTCCCTCCTCTTAGGATCCTGGATTCTACCATCTTAGGGTCACTGCAGCCCAGGCTGCTTCTGACTTTCACGCCTCCAGCCAGTTCTTCATTATTTGTAAGTATCAGGTCCAGTAGCGCACCTGCACTTATTGGCTCCTTGATTGCCTGTCCCATGAGATTGTCAATGCACTCTAGAAATCTCCCAGATGGCTTGAGCCCTGCTGTATTGTCCCTTCAGCAGATACTTGGGTGGTTAATAACTCTAATTCTAGTCCAAAAATTCTGCCAAAAACTTTTCATCTCTGTCTTAATTGGGTCATGACCAGATTGATTGCTTCATTCTGTTATGAAATAACTGTAGTTCCCATTGGATTTGGTGATTTTTGTCTCCTCAACATGGGCAAAGCCTAGTAGAATACACATGCTAAATAGTATTTCTCTGGTAAATTCTTGTAGACTACTGTCTTATTAGTTCCATACAATACATACTGATTTAAGAATTCTTTCACTTTCTTTTTTTTTAATGCAGCTTTCCTCAACATAGATAATTCACTGAGCTTTTTATGGCAGCTGTGTTAAGGGGAAGGGAGAAGTGTCATGTTCTTTGACCATGATTTTTTTTTTTCTTTTCCCTTGAACAATGTGATTTTTAATAATGCAATTATGATTTTATTTTTATTTTTATCATTTCTAGCTGGGTAGATTTATTCTCATATGAAATTGAATTTTCATCATTAACTGATTTTGGATGGTTTATTCCAAAGTAGCTCACCACAGACCAGCTCATAGCATATGGAGTCACAATACTTTCATCTTCCCATTCATAGTATATCATTCTACTTTTAACTCAGACAAAAGAGCTATATCACTATAGAAGTGATATCTGCTGTGTTTTCTTATTTGCAAGTTAGGGAGCTGCAGTAAATGTCACTTGAATACCTGCAAGGATGTGTAGTCCAGAACCTAAAGCAAGTAATGGAAAACAATGCATTAAAGAAGGTTTAATCACTTCTGTTGCTGGGTGTGAGTTTTCTTCAGTCTCTTTCAAATACATTCATATCAATATAAGTTTTTAAATGAGAATGGTAGCAACAGTTCAGTAATACTGAGTAGCATAGTACAGAAGTGTCAGCTGCCTTTCCCTAAGTGGCAGGCATCCGGACGGACCTCTTCTCAACAGTTGTGGTGATCAGCACCCTCCATCATACTGAACTGGACTCTGAGTCACAGATGGAATACTATGACCTTTCTGAAACCACAGAGGCAACATAAGAAAGGCAAATTATATTTACTGTATTTCAAAGACAAAGATATTGAAAAAATATGAGGCTGTTGATTACTTATGTTATTTAAGAAAAATTCTAACGAGTCATATTCACTCCATCTGACCTTACCTGCTTTCAAGTTAGGTATCTAGTCTAAATGAGTTTGTCTGTATAACTATGTGGATTTATGGCAAAAATTAAAAAGTCATACAGTACTCAGACTGTTATTGCTCAATAGGCTTTTTTGCCTTTCAGGGAAAAGTTGGCAGCTTGTCTTTAGGATACCTACCTCCATTGAAATATGGAGGTCAGTGTTTAAATGATGAACATACTGAAAAGATAAAAGAATGAGCTTTCAAAACAAAACTTATATCTTTCTCACAATCTTTTTCCCCGTTGATAACCCCCTCTTTCTGTTTCGATTACTGCAGCTTCAAATCTACTTGAAAATTCAAGATTTTGATGTTGTGAGCCTTAATGATAAAAGGAATACATTTTATAAATGTCTTGAGTACCATGAAATATAATAGTGCAAATAGTGACAAAGGTATTTGAATTTTAAACAAATGTCTCTTTCTTAAGTCCTGTTAGTATGGTGCAGCTTCCAATCTCCTGTTGAACACGAAATTTGAAAAATTAGATTTTGTTGGTAATTTTAGGTAATGAAATTTTATGTCAAATCTGGCATTCTGTTAAATTGAATTCTGTCTGGGGGCAAATGCTGACTTTTAACTCAAAAAGATGCTCTGAATTTGAGCTTGAAATTGACATAGTAAATTCTTGTCTGCCCTTCAGTGTCCTGAAAAAAGAGGGCGTAATTTAACCTCTATTCCTCAAGGTATCATCCACCAGAATTTAAACTTTTTACTTGATAGAATAAGAGATGCTACAGATGACTGTATTCCCTATAAGAAAAAAGGATAGCTCTTATTTTTACCTATACTATTATCTGTTTTAAGAATGTAACATACTTCATTTGTATTACTAATGCTGCTGGAGGGTACTTATATTTATAAGCATGTTCAACTTAGCATAATAAAGCAAAATCAGGTAACACACAAAAATAACAGTAACTTTGGCAGTAGTTTATTTTGGATTGCATTTACCTTTGTAGGATGAACTAACTCATTGTAAAAGAAGAGAAGACTGGTAAATCTGTCTCATTTAGAGACTTTTAGTGTAACAACATATCATTTGAAAATCAGCACAAGAAATAAATTCTACCAGTCTGTGGGTTTGTTTGCATAAGTATAGTACCCCTAGGAACAGATGTATTTATAGTGTACATATATACACATTATATGTGAAGACAGACTGTTGTAATCTGCTTTCTTCAAGCCTGTGACAACTGGTGACCTTTGACTTCAATAATTTTGTTCCACTTCCTGGACAACATTTATATTGCAAATAGAGATGTATATTTTGTTTCATATTTTGCAATGTTATTTTGCTTGCCTGCAGCCACAACTGTCTCATAACTATATAAAATAATTAATCATTCACCACAAAGACTTGAATATTTAACTTTTCACAAATGTAAAGAAATACAAATAAATGTTTTATGATGGTGAGCAAAAAAAAGAAATACTTCTGAAGCATCTTCTGTCTTGTCAGTGGTCATTTTGACATGAGTCAAGCTTTATATTTTGTATACTGACTGTCCCAGTGAGAGTGTCTGTATAGCCTAGTGGTAGAATGGAAGGGGTTTTTTAATCTTTCCAGTGGTTAAGGTGCATTCCAGGCCAATAATTTTGTTGCATTTCCACCATTCTCGCATCTCTAAAGTAGAGGACTACGCTTGAAAATAATAATGAAGGTTGATATTCTCAGTTTTAACCACTATTTTTATTATGCCCTTTTTTCCTAAGTCAAACATTTCAGTAATACCCCTCATACCCTGAATTTCATTGCTGTCAATTACTGATTGTAAAGAAATACCAAGTGGTTCAAGACTGCATATTTTCGTTTTATTTTTCCTACTAGAATTGAAATGGTAAAAGGAATATGACTAATGAGGGATGCTTACAAGCTTTGTCACATCAATATTCACATGTTTGAACAAGATCAGATGTTTAATGATTATGGTAATATCTAATGTATGTTCTGTATTTCATTGTTATGCGTATTACAAATATGTTGGTAATTAGATAAGTGAATAGATTGTTAGTTTTTCATCCTATAACCTTCACAAAGCATGACTAAAGTATTGTATAATTCAGAACATTCTAACATCTTCCTGTTTAGCAGCCCGTCTTATAAAAAGTGACATAAATAATAGCCTGTGTAATTTTCAGAATCAAGAACAACCAGAAAATCTCATTTTCCAAAGAAAGCTCTAGGATTAATAATCACATTAAAGAAACAGTTTCAATACACTGTTGATAATTGCAATAGTTATCTGTTACTTTCTTAGTGACTGATGTTGCTAATAGCAGTTATTAGTTTATGTGATTTTACTGAAGCTCTATGTCACAGTTCACTGGGTCTTCCAAAGACAATGAGCTGTGGATTCACCAGAACTAAGGTACACATTATAAACATAGTGAACGCACATTTCATTACCTTTTATTTTTAGATTTGGCTTTGTGTTATAATTTTAAAATTCCAAGTTTTGAAGAATCTCTGTGTTTCTGCAAGGAAAAGAGCAAGATAAAAGTTCTAATAGTCCGTATAACCCAATTTCTGTTTTCTGGATACATCTGCTTTGAAAATTATATGATTTGCCTTTCAGCAATGTTACAGCTAAAGCATTTGTAAGTGTTCTTTTCATTATGTCATGGAAATGTTAAACTGCATTTAACCTAAATTTCCAGAATTTTGCTAAGCTCTTTAGAACTCTTGCTTCATGTGTTAAAGGAGACACTGCTTTAATGATGCATACTGATCCTTTCAGTTGTGCCATAGTCCTTCTTTTTGTTTATGTGCTGCATAAAGCATTGTATTCCAAGTACTTTTGAAGTGATTGCTTACTCACTGTAGTTTCTCTACATAGATAGTTTCTGCTCTATGATCTCATGTGATTCACTTTTTCATCTTCTTGTGGCTGGGTGAGACTGCATGAAACAGATCGTAAAGATTTCAAAGTACTTGACCATTCCCTCTGTTCCAGGGAAGAAGCAGGTTGCAGAGCCCTTCTGATCTGCTTGGAAGGAAGAACAGTTCTTTCACATACATGATAGTACAAAGGGATTTCAGTACAACTGAAGAGACAATATGTATTCTACGTGAAACAACGCAGATATCTGTGACTTGAAGGAAAAAGGAGTCATTGGATTACAGAGGGAATAATAAACTGTTAAAATTCAAGATAATTGGTATATTGAATATTTTTTTCAATAATCAATATTTTGATTGTTTCAATATTTATTTATTTATTTATTTCTAAAGTATATAGAATTCTGTAAAATTCATTAGCTCATTATCTGGTCACCCAGTGCTTCACACAGGGGACTTTTCAGACAACTATTTGGTTTCTGTTAGTTTGGCACAGCACGTGGAACTATAGCAATAGCATATATCACCAAATAGCTTACGAAGGTGCCATGTTGTCTCCTTCCTAAGAAGTCAGATGATAGTAAATGTTTACTCTGTTGAGTATTTGTGCGTTCTGAAGAGCTAAACCAAAAAAAATGTGAAGGCAAAGCAATCTTTTTTTAATTCTCTTCCTCAAGCCTGTTGTGCTTAAGTGAAAGATCAATACAGAAATAAAATTGGTTCAGTGTGCTTGTAACAGTTTGCAATTCTCTACAGGTTTGCTTTAGCTGAAAGCAATGGGCAGTGCTATTTGCTCTGTGGATACTGAAAATCAGTAAAAATTAAAGAACAGTAGGCAGCCAGCCTTTGCGTGAGTGTCCAAAAAAGCAGTGGTGGAGGGAAGAGGAAGAAAATGTATCTATCTCCCCACAAGCCAGTTTGGCTCTCTTTGATACACCTCATGAGCATCAGTAGTTGTAGAGGAATCAGAGGGCAGGTCTCTACAAACAATGAAACAGGCAGTGAAGTCATGCGGTCCAGACTGCTGCAGGCTAAGCTGGATTTTCTCCTCTGTGCTGAGGAGAAGGGAGCAGTTCTTCGTAATCTAGGTGATCAACTCCTAGCTCAGTAGCAAATTTCCTACATGGTTTTAAAAAGTTTGGTTCATCTTAGCTTGTTACTTAGTTTGCACAGCTCTAAAGTGGGAGTAGTACTTACCTCTTTCAGAAAGATGTTCAAAAGATTAAATGTTCTGAGGGCAAGTTAAGTATTTACACAGATTAAAAAAAATGTGGCATTGAGATCCTGGTGCATGATTTGTATTTTTACTGTGCTCAGTCCAGCTTTGTGACCCAAAATCATCACAGGACCTCAGGTATACTAACTTGGGATCTCTGTTTCATTCAGTTCATTGGAAATCCTTTTTTCATGGAGGATGAGGGAAGGAAGAAACAGCGATGGTTATTCTGTGGTTTATTATTATTATTTTAATTGCTATAATCTTATTTTTTCTAACTTCTTGCTTTCTAAATAAATTTCAGGCAGATATTTAGTATATAGTTTGCACATATGCAGAGAAGAAGGAACAAAACTGGACATCAGATAGCTGATTGTTTCAAGATTAACCACTTTAGGTCTAGTCTTACATACTGGCAGTAAGAAAATTTGGTGCTGCAAATTAAATCACTTGATTAAAGAAAGTATTGAGTAAAATTTACACATACATTTGTTAAATAGTCCCCCTTAGTAGTCAGGTTAGAGGGAGAGACATGTGATCTGCATCTTTCTGAAAGTCTGAAAGAAACTCATTTAAGGAACACAACCGAGGAACGAAGGTATTTCTCTCCCTTTGACTGAAGTCCATCAATTACGTAACAAATTTATATTCTGGAATGTCATTAATTCAGGTGGGAAAAGCTTTTTTATTCATCTCTCCACCACCATGACTGTCCTTATTATCCTTTGCTTGTTCTTTGAAGCACATGTTGACCTGGCTTTTTATTAGACCATAAACTGTCCATGAAACTTTCTCCTCTGCTTGCTCACTGTTGTGTGCCACTTGCCTTTTGTCCCACTCTCTTTAGCTTTGTTGATCTATTTTCTATGTAGTTACTGATGCTGCTGTTACATCTGTGATCACCTTTATCCAAAGATGCTTTGTCATTTTGTGACCATTATTTGATCTTGTCCTTGACATGGCAGGAAATACAGAATTAAATAAAAATGCACTTCACTGGAGGCTAATTGCAGACAGAAATTTAAGCTGTGGGTAAATGTAGCAGAAACTAGAGAGCAGACACCTTCACGAGAAACAGGTTGGGTGTGCAGATTTGTGCTAGTATTACATCATGCAGTTCAAAACAAAGATATTTTAAAATAGCTAGGACTAGTTTTCAAAGGCATTACTGTCATACTGGTACTGACAAGGTTGTACAATAAGACACTGAGGTTTTCAGCTAATAAATTTATGCCCACATGTCAATAGCTTAATCTTTTAGCAAAGTGCATGCAAAGTTTATAGAAAGAAGGTGTACTGGCTGCAGGGCGGCCTCTGTGAGGAGAGGCCGGGGCTGCCCTGTGCTGGACACAGCAGGTTCCAGCTGGCTCCAGCCCACCCACCGCAGGGCACGGCTGAGCCCCCCAGCCAAGGCGGTGGTGCCTCGGGGAAAATGTATTCGAGGATGGGCAAAACACCACACAGGCAGAGTGAGGAGTGAGGGAAAAAAAAGATAAACAATCTTGTGAGCACCAAGGTCAGAGAAGAAGGAGGAGGAGGAGGTGCTCTAGGCACCGGAGCAGAGATTCCTCTGCAGCCCATGGTGAAGACCATGCCAGAGCAGACATCCACACTGCACTGCGTGGGCTGCAGCAGGTAGGTATTTTGTGAAGGAACTGTGGCCCATAGAAAGCCCACGCTGGAGCAGGGGAAAAGTGTGAGGTGGAAGGAGCAGCGGAGAGGAGCTGCTATGGACTAACCACAACCTCTCATTCCCCATCCCCCTCCTGCACTGCTTGGGGTGGGGAGATAGAGGAGTTGGGAATGGAGTAAAGTTGAGCCTGGAAGAAAAGGGGTTAAGGAGAAAGTGTCTTTGTTTCTCACCACCCAAAACTATTTAATTGGCAACAAATGAAATTAATTTTCCCCACACCAAGTCTGTTTTGCCTGTGATGGTAATTGGTAAGTGATCTCCCTGTCTTTTTCTCAACCCAGGAGCTTTGTCATCTTATTCCCCAATTCCCACTATCATGTTGAGGAGGAGGAGTGAGAGAGCAGCTGGGTGGGCATCTGGCAACTGGCCAAGGTCAACCCACCACAGAAGGAACTGTGAAGTGATACAGAAAGTGTTTTTTCTACCTTCCTTGCATTCATATTTGTGTGGGCAAAACTTTGTAATAAATATGTGAGCTCTGTAGTTTATTTAAATTATAACTAGTGCTGCCTTGCATTGGATAAGGTTTTATTTTTCTGTTGTTCAACAGGAGGTCAAGGTGAATATATTGTAGAATTCTTGTAGTGACATTGTAAGTGTTAGCATATACTGAACATAGAAAAGTAACTAATGTCTAGCACTACCGGTGCTATTGTCTTTCCAGAGACATGAAAAATACCTGCTGCATTACAAGGTATTTCAGGATATACTAACTATTTTAACATAGTTTGTAAACAAGTTCTCTGGGTCTGTGGAAACCCTGTGCTTGCTATGAAATGACAAAACTATATAAGGCCAAATCAGCATTTGAGCTCACACTCCAAGTGAACCATATTAAACAGACATGTAATGTGGAGGTTTGGAGTACATGAAAATAAAATTCTTCTCCAGGCTGTGAACTACCTTTTCTGGAGGCTTTGCTCAACTGCAGTATCATATGTTTGCTGTACATTTCCCCATTTGGGGAAACAGTGCTTATATAGCATCAATTCACATCTGTGCCTTGAGACATGTGTCCCTGTGATTTTTCTTCTACAGATTCTATGTGGTTCACAGTGCTGGTCAACCTTTTGCATTGGTGGTGGATATGACTTCCTACTGAACTGATGGGTTTTAGTAACACCAGGAACTAGGAATCTATACATTGTCACAGAAATTGTTTTATCCCCCCCTACAGTTCACATTGTCTTGTCAGAGCTGCCTGCACCTAGGGGACTACTAGTAATGAAAGATGTGAATGGGGGAGCTATAGTGTAGCATGCTGTGTTGCTACTAAATTACTCAGCAGCTGTTCAAAACACCTTCAGAAAGTACATTTTCTCTTGCATTTGAATACATTTTATGTAAATCTGGTAGGTGGTTTGGCCCCTGGATTATGTTCCCAGCACTGTCAGAAACAATCTTCTGTAACTGTTTTTGTTCACTCATCTGGGAAATAACAGGATTATACTTGCCTGCCTTCTGGGGGAGGGTGTAAGTTTTGCTCAATGGCAAATGTTGTGAAAAATCAGATCTAAACACCAGTCCGTGGCTGACATAAGACAAGGTATGATCTGACCATTTCTTTCCTTGGCTGAAGTAGATGAAAAGCACTCTTCCTGAACCAGTCAAAGAGGAAGGTGTTTATTATTAAGATTGTGATTTCTTCCCTCACCTTTAACAGAAGAGAAGCACATATCACTTTGTTTTAGTGAATTTATTTGGACCAAACACTTACCCCTATAATCTTTCTGTAGAGTCTCCTTTACCCCAGATTTCTAACTGTATTTCATGTAGGTAGTAAATCTGGTACTTCTATCATACCACTTTGTAAATGGTGTTTCTTCAATTCCCATGTAGAGCAGCATGTACACAAGCAGTATTACTGAAGACATAAGGTGGAGATATGTGAGATAAAACAGGCTTACAGTGACACGAGTGGAGTTTGCTGGTTGCTTGATGCAGACAATAATCTCAGCAGTAGCCTATGCCAAATGTGTATATATGTTTTTCAATTTTAGAACTCAGTGAGGAGATGCACTGAGGTTCTCTCAGCCAATGATGCAGTATTGCTGGTCTTGCTAAATACCCAGTTCCTGCTCCAAGGGCTAGAAATGCTTTCTAAAGCCTATATTATTTCATCTGTTTCCTCTTAACTTCTTTAAGCCTCAAATTTAAGACAGAAAGTTTTTGGTTTGGTTTTGTTCTACTTTCCAAAACACAGAGCACCTATTTAATAATAGGGAAATTCTCTATTTAGTAATAGAGTTAGGCGTCATCATTTGCTTTTTTTCTAATGAAAGTTGCAAAAAGTCTCAGAATGCTAAAAAGTATTCCTATGGCATTCAGGTGTTCACACGTTCCAAAACATGCAACATTCATTCATATTGAATGGCAAATGGCTGTATACTATTGCATATACTACATTTCAGCATAAAGTATTTTGACCCAATATAACACATGCAACATTTTATTTTCTTGTGAGTTCTACACTGATCAGCATCTTACAGCTTTTGGAATTAATGTATCTCTTATTAAAGTCCTCTTTGGTCAGGAAGGTATTGTCAGTCTTACTGGGCAGGCAATTGAAGAGAAGGCTGATTAACTTAGTCTGATTAGCTGTGAACTGCTGCAGAAATTCTGCTGATCTGACTAAAAAATGATCTTTTAGGGGATTTGGTAATTTGGGTTTTAGTTGGATCAGATCTCTAATCACAATCCCTGATCAGCTGCATCAAAGTGCTATTGGGCACCACTCTTTTTGGCAGCAGCACAGTCTCAGATTGACTAAAACTGCCCCTTATTAACAGTAGATTAAATATGAAATATTTTACAACTCAAGCAAGTATGGCAGTCAGACCCAAAAAGAGGCCTAGATCTTGGGAAGTCCTGTCTCATTCTTTATAACAGATTCTGTTGACTCTTATTTTGGTGAGTTAATGTGTAGGAGACAAAACTTATCCAAAGACAGTGGGTCCAACACTGCCAGAATTAGTTCACTTCATACCACTACTTTGTGATTTAAAGTGATTTGTCCATATAATTTTAATTACAGCTGATCATGTTTTCTGACAGGCTTGCAGCAAGGTTGTGGGATTTTTTTAGTAGCTTTTATCTTCTTGTTCATGTAGTACTAAATCCATGATTAAATGTCTCACTTAGAATCCTTTCTATGATGATTTTTTTCTTTTTCTTTTTCTTCTTCTTCTTCTTTTTCTTTTTCTTTTTCTATTTCTTTTTCTTTTTCTTTTTCTTTTGGTAAACTACTCAAAATCTGCTTTAAGAAGATAGAAAAAGGATAAGATGTCATTTTTCTCAGTTATGGGCAGGAAGACTATTAAGTATGCCAAAGGTTACACACTGAATACAGAAGACCAAAGGGCCAAAACATTTACAGCTACATTAAGTAGGAAATGAAGCAGCACAGAATTGTTCAGTTTAAATTCAAGATGAGCTGCAAGATGCTGGTATGTCTCATCTCACCTTACACAAGTTCTTGAACTAAACATGAACTAACATTTTGCCACCTGCAACTTTCACAGCATAGTGCTGCTGCATCTTCAGATGATGAAATCAATTAAATTGCCTAATAGCTGGGAAAATTTTAGGTACATATTCTATACTTTTCAAATCTCATTGCATTGCTTTAAACAACAGAAAGACAAAAATTCAGATTCTGTTCCTCCAAACTGCATATTCAAACATTTGAGATCTTTTAGGTGTCAGCAGCTGAGAGTATCTCTGCTCATTTTAATCCCAGATAATTGAGGATAGTTTTCTATAGACTCCAAAGAACTTTTCCTATAAAACTAGTGTGCTTTAAATCATTATCATGGATGGAGGACAAGTAGATTCCAAAACACTGAATTAATCAAAGATGAGTATTAATAACCTTACCTAATAAGCTTTTTACTCTCTCCTTTGCAGTTTTCCCTCTGAAAATAAGCGTGCTGTCTATTTACATCAGTATAGAGTTGGTTTCTGATTCAATCCAAATAAGGGCTGTTTCTTCCCTACCTACCTAAACTGTTACATCAGGATTCAGCAGTGACAATAGGAGACAAACACAGAACTTCTTTTGCTCCCCCAACCCTTCCTGAATGAGAAAAGGGTGATAAAAGGAAGACAGCAAAAAGAAAATAAAGCTAATTAATCATGCAGTAGATTTTCCATAATAGATTCCTCACACAACTTATTCTGCTTATCTAATTATATGTAGCACATATTACAGTTGAATCATCATCAGCATGCACCCAGCTGTTCATATGCCAGGCACAGGTGTTTAGGTTTATTTTTTTCCTTCCTGACCAGACAGTAGCCTGTTTTGGTTATTATTTTTTTAATTTGAAAAAAAGTCCAATAGCTGTTTACTGAAAGCAGCAGTAGGATTAGCTGATCTAATCCTGCTCACCGTATCTTTCTGCCCACTCTCTTCCTCTGGCTCACAAATGAGAGGCGGATGCATAGTAGGGGAAGTTTTCCAGATTCATCATTAAGCAAAGAACTTAATATTGACTGAAGACAGATAAATATTTAACTGCTGCAATTTAATCAGTACAGTGAGTATGTTCTTTAAAAGCAAGTTGGATTTAGATTGATTCTTCTTAATTTCTAGTAACTTCATATAGGAACGATTACTTAGTGAATATAACCATGACAATCGCAGAACTGCACTCATTACCTGACGTGTTTGGCATTCTTGAGACAGGATCTTAGGCAAGTCTTTTCATCTATCTTTGCTTCATCTCCTTCCCTGTGATACAAGATTCACATAGATCTTGTTATTACAAAATTCATTAATAATCACAAAGTGCTGAGATGCATAGCTGAAGGCTAAAATAATCTAAACAAATAGCTTATGTCTGATGGGTAAAGGCGCTTCCTAAAATGCACTGCTATTCAGTTAAAACATTTAAAAACAGATCGACTTTGCTTTAACCTATTGCTGTCTTTTCTGTCCTTTCAACAGGCTTTCATCATTGTCCCCCATAATACCCTAATATCCAGATCAGCTAAGTGGGTGGAAAATTTGATGGTCACCAGTGCATAGTCTAGCTGGCAGTCAGTTACTAGCGCCATCCCTTAGTGCTCAATACTGTGACCAAAAGAAATAATGAAGTAGTGCGTTGGGTCCTTCAGAGGAAAAGAGTCTTCTGGCACGGCCTCCTAGGGATTGCTTCATGGGCATGTCAGTAGTAGACTGCTATGAATGCTATTCTGACCAGGTCAGAAATGTTTTTACTATACCACATTCTTTGAAATTATCCTTTTGTTCCGTTCCTATTTAAATTTGAATGACAACTTTCTTCTCTAAACCTTGCAAGTATACGGTATGTAGGCTGGGATATGTTGATATATTTTTGATAATTTTTTAATAAGCTTGTTTTGTTCTTGCTATTTTGATGTTTAGAGCTTGAGAGAGTGACTTGAAATGAAAGAAAACTCTTTCTGTTCTTGCTTTCTAAAGCAAGACTTCTTTTTTAACAACCCATCTGACGAAATTCAACTACTGATCATCATTGAATCCTCTGAGTAAAATGACATCCACAATGTGATCATGTTACCATCCATTTTTCTATAGTGCTCAGTATTCTTTTATCTATTGCAGTAAAAAAAAACCATAAAATAACCTTTGGAAAAAGGAATGCTGTAATGGGACCAGCTAGAATCATGAATATAAACATACAGAAAACAACACTGAAATGTAAAAATGTGTATACTTTGGCTTTATGGTGGGCTATATTATAAGAGTGTCTACTTTTAGGCCCCTGTTAGGACACTGAGGTGTTAGAGTGCCTAAAAATTGCCTGTCCTTCAGGCTCTTTCAGACCACTTCAGTGAGTTGTTTATTTTTTCTGTTGACTGCAGAGGCCAATAAACCAGAGGCCTACTAACCAAATTCCCTAACCACAAGACTTTTTTTATAGGAAATGGGCTTCTGAACACCTGCCTTTTTTCACTGCATTGTATGCTTGTCTTAACACGTATGTGTTTATTATGCATACTTAACAGGTCATGCTCATTAAGGGAATGAGGAAAGGGTTTGGGCAACTTACTGTTTATCTGTAAGCCGTAGGAGACCCTAGGAAGAAATTAAACAATGAGGTGCTCAGGGTAGGAGCATCTGCAGCATGTGTGTAGTTACATTCTGAAGGACCCTTCTGAGGCACCGTCTTGAGCAACCTTCCGTAGCTGACCTTCCTGTGAGCAGGGGAGTTGAACAAGACCATCTCCAGAGGTCCCTTCCAACCTCAGTTCTGTGCTTATGTGATTGTGAGGCAGAAATGAGGTCCTATCGGCCTTTGGGTCTCAGAATAAAACATAGATGCCTAACTTAACACTGTTGATACTGGAGAATATGTGTCAAAACGGTTTGGGGGTTTGTTTTTCTAAACCTACATTTCTCAAAGCTTGCTTACACAAGGAGTTAAATGTTTTGCATGCTGCATATTTCAAAGCTCTTCAGTAGTCTGTATGTGTTTTTACTTAAATGGATATTTTCCTTTTACTTTTCTATCATCGGACTTGGGCTGCAAGGAATTCAGTCTGATTTATGATCTGTGTCCATGGAATTATGGGTTATGTGCAGGTGGATCTCTGACATCATCTAGCCTACCCTTGGTCTACTGCTGGTTTACAGTTTGACACAGGGCAAGTCATTTCACTTCCTTGACAAACGGAAGAATTAATAATGAACTTATTCATAGGGCTGTTGCAAAGATTAGTTAGCTAGTAAGTCCTCAGTCCACTCTGCAAGTTTTAATATGCATTTACAAACCAGACTTTTTCTTTACATGGACTGCCTAATTGCTCTATATGTCCCTGTATTTTCACACTCATATGTGTAGTGTCAGGACAGCCTCATGCTGTCTGCATTCTCCACAAGTTTGTCAAAATGCAGTCATGATGCTGCAATATGAGGATCAGCTTGTGGCTTCCCTTACCTTTAGTGTCTTCTGCCTGCGCACTGCACACCAAATTTCATCTTGATGTGCTTGATTAATTAGTGTGGGTGTGGTTATGCCAGGAAAAGAGATGTTACCTCACTTAATTCAATGCTTATTTTATTAACTAAGATTAAGAAACCAATAATAATTAAAATTAGGAAGGCAAGAATACTAAACAAAGCACTACTTAAACAACAACAGCACCTAGTAACAACACAACGCATACACATCTCACTCAGGCATGACATGTTACACTTGCGTGCTGTCTGCAGCCCATGCCACAGCTGCAGCAGGGAGGCCGTGCACCATGCTGACCATCATCCCAGCAGGCCCCTGAACACATCCCCCCTCCTGAGGTCTGGCTGCCAGGGCTGGCTCAGAGCCTGCGCCATGGAGGACACCATTCCCGCTGTGGACCATGGGGTAGTGCTCCTCGACAGTGCTGTGACATGAACACAGCCAGGGCTAATCCCAGTCCACTAGGAGCTGCTTTCAGCTGAGGCTCCACCACTGTGCGTGGCCTGAGCTACCGCCCCACCACCCCCGGCTGTGCCTGTTCTTAGCCATGTACCCCACCAGTTTGGGTCCCAACCTCAGTCCCAACCCATGAGCTGACCTCCCGGCATGGACTCAGCACGGGCCCATGTTCTGCACCAGGAAGTGCTGTTTCGATAAGATCCCAGTAAGAAAGGCACTCAGACTCTGTAAAGTATCATTTAAAATGCTATTTATTAGAGCTAACACTATAAAGAAGAGGATAGTACAGGCATCTTACACTCCTTCAGATGCTGGTAACCTCAGGTTGTGCAGCATCGAATGGGTCTCTGGGACAAGGTAGACCAAGTGTTATATTCTGAACTTGACCAGTCAGGACACAGACCCTAGAGGAGCCACCACCAGTAGGTCCAACTTGTGCATGAAAGTACTGCCTCATGGGAGGAAGTACTGGAGCCTTAATATCATGGCAATACAGCAAAGGAAGAGGAAATAATAATAATGACAATAATAACAATAAAGGAATATGCAAAAAACAAGTCATGCACAATGCAATAATTGCTCACCGCCCGGTGACCGATAGCCTGTCCCTGAGCAGCAATTCCCACCCCATGCCCAACTCCAGTTTTATATACTGAGCATGATGTTATAAGGGAATATCCTTTGGGCCAGTCTGGGTCAGCTGTCCTGGCTGTGCCCACTCCCAGCTTCTTGTGCACCTCCCCGCTGGCAGAGCATGGGAAGCTGAAAAGTCCTTGACTTAGTATAAGCACTACTTAGCAACAACTAAAACCATCAGTGTGTTATCAGTGTATTATTCTCATCCTAAATCCAAAACACAGCACTATACCAGCTACTAGGAAGAAAATTAACTCTATCCCAGCCAAAACCAGGGCAGTATCCACTCCTTATTCCATACCATCTACATCATGCCCAGGTCCTACACTTTCTAATAAATCCCAGTTAATCACCACCATTTTTCCCATCTTTTGATAAATACACACAGATATCATTCCCTTAGTCTATGGGACACCCCCCTGAAGTGTCTGTTGAGTTCATTTGGTCCATGACTTTGGGCTCCATCTGTCATAACAGTCCTTCAGGACAGAGGAGATGGTGTGTGGTGTTGGATTGTTGCATGCTACATCTTGAGCTTGTAGCCAGTGTATCTGGCACAGCCTATGCCCACAGTCTGCAGGTTGAAGATGTCGATCTCAAGGAAATTGCTGGGCACAAGTTGCTGAAGCCAGTTCTGGTTCCATCACTGCTGCACTTTGCTCAGTTTCATTAAAGTTCCTTCCTTATTAGTCTAGGTGATTCTTACTGTAATACCATTGATCTGGCATATAGCAACCATAGTAGTGACGACATACAGTATTATGTAGCAATTAACATCATACAATTCGAATCATTGGCTGTTCTCACCCAAAATCAAATCCCCTTGAGGTACACATTGGACTTCCCCATCCTTCTGCATCACCCACCAAGTGCACCGAGGTCCCTGAGCAAAAGCAGTTCCATGGATGGGTTTGCCTTTGCCTGAGGCGGGACTAACCCAGACTGTCTTCCCTAACATATTCTTTATGTGCATCGTGGGGACTTTATCCCCTTCTACAGTACGTGGGAGTTTTGACTGGGCAGGGCCAGCTCGATTGGTAGATCCCTTAGTGTTAACTAACCAGGTGGCTTTTGCTAAATGTGTATCCCAATGTTTGAAGGTCCCACCACCCATTACTCTCAGTGTAGTCTTTAACAGTCCATTGTATCATTTGATTTTCCTGGAGGCAGGTGCATGATAGGGAATGTGATACACCCACTCAATGCCATGGTCTTTGGCCCAGGTGTCTATGAGGTTGTTTTGGAAATGGGTCCCGTTGTCTGACTCAATCCTTTCTGGGGTGCCATGTCGCCATAAAACTTGCTTCTCAAGGCCCAGGATAGTGTTCTGGACGGTGGCATGGGGCATGGGATATGTTTCCAGCCATCTGGTGGTTGCTTCCTCCATTGTAAGCACATGGCGCTTGCCTTGGTGGGTTTGTGGGAGTGTGGTATAATCAATCTGCCAGGCCTCCCCATATTTATATTTTAGCTGTCGTCCTCCATACCACAGAGGCTTTATTTGCTTGGCTTGCTTGATTGCAGCACATGCTTTACATTCATGGATAACCTGTGTGATAGCATCCATGGTTAAGTCCACCCCTTGATCCCAAGCCCATCTATGTGTTGCATCCCTTCCTGATGGCCTGAGGGGTTATGGACCCACTGACCTATAATAGTTCACCCTTATGTTGCCAGTCCAGATCTACTTGAGCCACTTCAATCCTAGCAGCCTAATCCACCTGCTGGCTGTTTTGATGTTCTTCAGTGGCCCAACTCTTGGGTACGTGAGCATCTACATTACGTACTTTTACAACCAGGTTCACTACCTGGGCAGCAACATCTTGCCACAAAGCGGCAGCCCAGATGGATTTACCTCTGTGCTGCCAGTTGCTCTGCTTCCATTGCTGCAACCACTCCCACAGAGCATTTGCCACCATCCGTGAGTCGGTACAGAGGTAGAACACTGTCCGTTTTTCTCATTCAGCAATATCTAAAGCCAGCTGGATGGCTTTCACCTCTGCAAACTGACTCAATTCACCGTCTCCTTCAGCAACTTCTGCAACTCATCATGCAGGACTCCATACAGCAGCTAATATTTCTAATATTTCTAATGTTTGATGTTTTCCTACAATAAGACAGGACCCATCAGTGAACAGGGCATATTGCTTTTAGTTTTCTGGTAGCTTATTATACGGTGGGGCCTCTTCAGCATGCGTCACCTCCTCTTCTGGCAATATTCTGAAATCTTTGCCTTCTGGCCAGTCCATGATCACTTCCAAGATTCCTGGGTGACTGGGGTTTCCTATTTGAGCCTGCTGTGTGATCAGTGCAACCTGCTTACTCCACGTAGCATCAGTTGCATGATGTGTAGAGAGGACCCTCCCTTTGAACATCCAGCCCAGCACCAGCAGTCGGGGTGCCAGGAGCAGCTGTGCTTCAGTAACAATGACTTCTGAAGCAACTCAAACTCCTTCATATGCTGCCAAGATCTCTTTTTCAGTTGGAGTGTAGCGGGCCTCGGATCCTCTGTATCCCTGGCTCCAAAACCCCAGGGGTTGACTTCGAGTCTCCCCTGGTGCTCTCTGCCAGAGGCTCCAGGTAGGACCATTCTCCCTGGCTGCGGTGTAGAGTACATTTTTTACGTCTTGCCCCACCCGGACTGGCCCAAGGGCTACTGCATGAACTATCTCCTGTTTAATTTGTTCAAAGGCTTGTCGTTGCTCACGGCCCCATTTGAAATCGTTCTTCTTTTGGCTCACTTGATAGAGAGGACTTACAATAAGAAGACTGTGATTTGGAATATGCCTTCTCCAGAAACCCACAAGGCCCAAGAAACCTCATGTTTCCTTTTTCTAGTTGGTGAAGACATAGCTGCTATTTTGCTTGTCACATCCATTGGGGTCTGATGACGTCCATCTTGCCATTTTATTCCTAAAAACTGGATCTCCTGTGCAGGTCCCTTGACCTTGCTTTGTTTTATGGCAAAACTGGCTTTCAGAAGGATTTGGACTATTTTCTTCCCTGTCATTTAATCTCAGTTTTTTTCTTCTAGTGAAATATTTTCTAATATTTCCAAATTCAATATGTGTGTATTTGCATAGATAATATTTAAGTGAAAAAGTGGAAATCAAAATGAAGAAATAAACCACCTCATCTGTAAGGAAAACCATATTGTACATACACAGCAACAGTCGTTGTGGTGTTTGTTTACACTTCCATAATTTTCTTACTTACATTCATAAAAAAATAATCTTGTTAAAAGGCTAGTGTCCTACGTAAGATTTTGTCTACCCATGAAGAAATGTAGCACATTTCACATCATATGAGATTGCCCTTTTCCATGAACACCTCATACTTTCTATTTCTAAAATCTGATGAAAGTAATCTATCTTGTTTAAAAAACAGAAAACTTAATAAAGGGTGGCCTATGAACACACTTTTACTCATACACGCTAAATGTATTATATTTACCTTGTTTTTCTTTTTTTTTGATTAATATTCATGAATCTTGTGCAGTGTTTTCCAAATAATACACTTCAGCTCAAATATACGTTACTGATCAAAGTGACTGAAAAAAATAGATGAGACATTTGTAATACATTATAAAATGTACATCTGGCTATTTAAGTAGTCTCTATTGAAGCACATCCAAATGACTTTATAATCTATATTTTACTCTTTATATTCAAATAGGGAATAAGCATTATGATCCTGTACTTTTATGTATGTTTAAGAGTAGCTTTAAAGAAGATTGCAGCTAAAATGTGTATAAACATACCATCATAAAGCAGTCTCTTTTTCCTTTTTTTTTTAAAAAAAATAGTTGGTTATAGCTTAGCAAATTGTTCTAAGCTGCTCATGTTGGATGCCGTGATTTAGACAGCTTCATGTACAAAGTACATATGAAAATATTATGAGAATCTTAATTTCTCTGACATAGCAGTTCTAAAGCTCATACTTTTTTGATGTTAGGGAAAAACACAGCATATGTGTTATCGTAAGCAGACTGCAACAAAATAGCTAGCAACTCTGGTCCAGATAAAGGTGAGTGGACCCCTTTAATCAGTTTAGATGACAACAGTAAACTTCAAGTTCTGTGCAATTCTGTATTTATGTATGTATTCTGAAAGCACATATCTGCTCCATTCTGCTCCTTTGTGTGTTCAAAAAAATAAGTATCAGTCAAGAAACAGTTTTTAAAAAATGCAATCAACTGATTACATTGCCTGGCAACTAGGCTTCACAAATCAATAAATCTTAAGTATAGTAAGTGGGCATGTCATTTAACATTTCTTCCTTGTATTATTGACTTCAGGTGAGTTGCTCATGCTTTATGAAAGCAGATTTGTAGTATGCCTAGCACCTTTAGTAGCACTGCTACCTCTCATTTATCCAAAATCAGAGTTATTCTTTACATGCGTTGAAGAGGGCCTGAAGGGATTATGATGACAAGGACTTACCTTCTTTCTTACTGATGGTGTCAAAACAAGAGACAGAATGTTGGTGAGGGTTGGAGGCACAGAGATGACTCCCTTACCTGGTGTTACAGCTTGCTAAGAAAGATCAATTATTCATTCCCAGTTTCATCTGGGCTACAATGGCATATTACCCTTCTGCAGTATGCTCTCAGGTCTGCTTGGCCCTTTGTTTATGACAGTAAAAGAAGTAATGCTTTCCACAAATAAAATTCTAGTGATAACTCTTGTCGTACATAGAAAACTATTCTTTAGCAATAGCATGTATCTGCACCTTCAATGAAACTAAAATAATAATTTGCCAAATTAAGCAGTACAGTGGAGAACTCAATATCTTATTTTAAGAGGCTGTTCTGGGCTCCGTATGCCCTGATACACATTCTCTTGCCATATTTTGAGTTGATCTTAATGTAATTCAACTAAATTAGGCATTCTTAAACCTTTATAGCAGAGTTAAGTAGGGGATATAGGTGCTTCAGCAGTTGTTCCTGAATTATAACAGAGATTAGGTGTCTGCCTTTTCCTTTTTTCTGACTAGGATGCTTCTGAGAATGTGAAGAAGCAAATTTCTTCAATGTCATCAGCAGAGCCCAAGAATAGGCTGTCTGAATATCACTATGAGAAGCAGACACATAAAGTTTGCCTAAGTCTCAATTAGGGCAATGTGAGAGTAGCTCCAAGGTCCAAAGATTTAAGGTTACAAAGGATTAGAAGACATGAGCCTTAAAGACTCTGAAACCAAAATACCTTTTTTTTTTTTTTTTAATTGATGCTTAAATGTATAAAACTGAAATACCAGCAGGATGTCTCTTGGTCATGAGTATTAGCAAAGATGCCAGCCTCATCCTCAGGGTTTACACTACTTGGCAATAGAAGGATTTTATTCTGTAGAGTCTCCCCAGAATTTCCAGTATAAGTATATAAATTGTTCCTTCACTTGGCATTCAAGTTAAAGAGTCAGTTTCTCATTAACCACATTGCTTAACCTATTTTTCTCTTAATTTTCCCATGTAGAGGGGAGGTAGCAGTTCATTTTAGACCATCAGAGTATGCAAAGGAAAATTAATTAGTGCTGCCTGGTAGAAGCAATATATGTTACTCATTATTCTATTTCTTCTGTCTGTAATAGGTAAGAAAATAGAAGATGCTCAACTGGAGATCAGTGCAGTATTGGATTGTTATCTGTACAACATTGCATTGATATAGCTTTATTCATGTGTCAGGTGGCTTCCTAATTTTCGTTCATAGGATCAGATTTATGTGAGACACTAAATGGAAGACTATATCTGAAGATGGCTCAACATAATCATTCATTCCGGTGTTCTAGTGCAATACTAAGCTCCTGCTAACTCCAGAAGAGTTGCTATGCTGCTGGGAGTGATAGCCCTCCTCAGGGGAGGGGAGACATAATTGGTAGGACATTACCAACTGTGTTTCTTTACGAGCACATTTCCAACGCTTTTTTGAGGCATTTTGTTGGCGAGGTGTTAGGACAATTCAACCCTCAACATTTGTTTGAATTCACCTTTTTCACTATTGTTTTGAGTGGAATTTTCCCCCCTCAAAATATGTTATTTTGGATATATTATTATTTTCCCTTATTCTTTTCTTTGATCTGTTTTAACCATTCTAACAAGCACAATTTATGTATACACAGAAAAGTTCATTGGTTGTTGTCAGAAATGTATCTATGCATGTATTTTCGTCAAACTTGTATCTCATAGCTATTTCACATGAGAACATTGCTTCTATACAGACATACACTGATTTCTTATTCTCTTTATGTTCACCAATACTTTCATATGCATGAGATTCAGTTAGCTCGTAGGTAGACACATGGTTTAACAAAGAGTTTTAAGACGTGATGTCACAGTCTGCAATGCAACAATGTAGAGAGTATCCAAATAGTTTTTGAAATTTGAGGTTTTACCAAGTGCTCTGTTTCATATTTTGCCAAACTTACAACAATGTTAGTTTGCTCACTGGGAGATAATACTGAATGTTTCTTGTGTAGACTTATAGTCTGCTTCTATTGATATTAATGTTTTTTAAATGGAAACATGATCCGATATTCTTCTTCAGTGTGTTCGAAATCACTGTAACTACAAGTGATTTTGTAGTTAAAGAGAATGATATGGCTGATAATAGACAGATAGCCATGTTTCTCTTGAGAATAAAAGATCTCTGATTTGGTAAAGTCTTGTACTTTTGTAGAATATTCTTCTTGTAAAGTTAGTGTTCAGCTGCTCCACGCAATCAAATTTAGGCTTCGATTTATTCATTGTTTAGCAGAAGTCTCCCAGCTCACCTTTCATCAATCTAAGATTGCATTGTTGCATTTGATTATTATTCTGACTTTTTCTAAATTATCAAAAACTGGTGGTTCCATGAATTCATCTAACACAAAAAAGTCCACAAAAATACACAAAGAAACCTATTACAATCCAACAGAGAATGGTCACTGCATAAGTACAAGCGCATACGTATTCTCCATCCTTCTAAGAACAGTTTGTTCTGAAACTCAGATTAGAAAATAAGGTTTTCATAGGAATTGGTACCTACTGTCAGGATCAATTTTGTAACAATATATTCTTCCAATATCATAATCATGAATAATTATAACAATAATTACCATAATTATGATGATAACAACTATTAAATTTTGTTGTAGCTTCAAAACTCTGCATAAATGTTAATGCTAAGCCTTCCAGTATCCTTGTGCTATTTCCATTTTTGCATGTGTGAAATGGAGATGTCACAGTCTATCAGTCTGTTGTCACAGTGCACTGAAATACTGTGTTTATATCAATGCGGTCCCTGTGAAGCCAGTGGAATTGCAGAGACATGATTAAGAGCAGAATTTACACTTTCCTGTTAGGAGCCAGTCAAAGAAGAGATATGTTTAAAGTCACGGCTCATAAAATATATATGTTGAAGAAAAGCATTCCACTGAAGTAAGTGATCCTTGGGTGCATGCTGCCTGTAATGTGTTCAGTGATATATGCAATAGATAGGGTCCCATTAACCAATCTACTAAAGGGTCATATAGTTGAATGTTGGACTTGCAGAGCTGGAGTAAGTGAGGCATAAAGCAAGATAAGTATGGCTTTAAACTGAAAGAGGGTAGATTTAGATTCGATGTAAGGAAGAAATTCTTCACTGTGAGGGTGGTGAGGCACTGGAACAGGTTGACCGGAGAAGTTGTGGATGCCCCATCCCTGGAAGTGTTCAAGGCCAGGTTGGATGGGGCTTTGAGCAACCTGGTCTGATGGAAGGTGTCCCTGCTTATGGCAGGAGAGTGGAACTAGGTGATCTTTAAGGTCCCTTCCAACCTAAGCCATTCTATGATTCTATGAACAGTATCTGTTTCACCTAAAGTAGATATTACCATTTTCAGCTAGTAATGTGCTTATATACAAACATGAATTTCTGGAGGCTTTTTAGATTCTATATAATGTGTGAAAAACTGTATGCCAACATTAAGTAAAGAAATTGCATCTTCAATATTAGACAATATTAGGCAAGATAAAGTGTATTTGTTCTCATTATGCTATCCAATTCTACTAGTATCTCCATAGCAAAAGAGAAAAGATACAGTTTGAAGGTGAACAAAAACATTTTCCTTTCTTGCCTTTTATTCAGAACTTGCTAGAAAGACATTTTTTCTTAAGTAGGTAACATTAGATTTGTGTATAATAAAATCTACTCCTATATAAATTCAGAGACACTGATCGTTACAGTCGTCTCTATTACAGTATTGTTGTTTGTCTGTTATGAGACCTCTTCCACTCTTTCTTTACTTTGTAGATGGACTCAATTGTCTGAAAGACTGGAAATGTCATATTAATTTTAAGATCACTTTTTACCAATTCTGACACAAATTTTTCTGTGTTAACATTCCTTCACTGAATCATATGTAATTATTCTGATAGAAATGTTAGAACTATAGAATTGTAGGGCTGCAAGACATCTTAGGTCATCACCTAGTCTGCACCACTGCCTTAGTAGGGCACACTTATGCCATATTCATCGTACCTGTAAATTAAATGCGTAGGCAATTTCTGACAGATGTTTGTCTAACCTGTCCTTAAAAACCTCCGGTGAGGTAGCCTGTACAAACCTGTGCAATCTGCCTCAATATCCATACTATCAGAGAGATTTTAATAATGTCTAACACGGAGACAAAGGAAAGATTACTTATTTCTTGTTTGTAGCAGCCTTCTACGTGCTTGGAGATTATATTGTGCCTCTGATTTGGCTTGTCTTCTTCAGCTCTTTTGATTTTGCCTAAGTGAGTGATGTATGGTATTATCAACATCAGATATCCACTGCAAGAATGCTAACTATAGGATATGTCTTGGATTTGATGAAACCTGGATTTAAACTTATCCTGTAGGTCAGTTTTCCAGATCTCCAGTGGTTCTTGAAGCACTTTTCTAGTCTTGATTCTCTTGGCCCATGTATTCTTCAATGCGATGCACCATTTGAAGGCTAATAGCATGCCTTATGTAGCAGCAACAATAGAAATGAGGGAATGCAGATAGATACCAAATAAGTTGATGATCATAAGGGAACAGAAGATCAGCAACAAGTGAAAACGGATTGAGCAAAACTCCTGCTGATTAATAAAGTGGGTCATTAAGAAATACGACATCATTCATTGTCCTTACCTTGGAAGAAAGCAGAAAAATGCTTTACATGTCCACTGTCTCTACACCTATCTATACATCTCATTGTTGTGCTTACCTTTTCTGTAACAGGATGACATTGCTGACGTACTTTCAGCTTGTCATCTACTCTTAAGGATCTTTACTGTGGAACTGTTATCAGCTCTATAACTGTTTCCAAGTCCTAGGAGTTTTCAAAATCCACTGTTAAGTGTGTTTTGCTTATAATTATTATGCCATATTAAGTACTGTGTTCATTATGTTAATAATAGATTAATTATTAGTAGATTATGTGAAGGGACATGACAACAAGCCTAGTAGAACACCCCCTTAAAAGCTAACTGGAAGAAAGCTGATCATTTGCGTCAAGCCAATTTCTAGTGAATCTTTATTATATTAATTTATCTTTAAATCAAAGAAAATGTCAAGGGAATAGGAAAGTAGAATAAATAAACATTTTTATTTTTTTAAAATACCTTTCAACATTAAAAAAAGGTTCCGTCCAACAAAATAATGGCAAAATGTCAGTGTCAGACTGACTAATCTTTTCATAATAAAACTGGGTAGTGTGGAAGCACACAAGGTAAACAGGTTTGAAATTTAGCAGATTCGCTTTGATAGTATTTAAAATACAGTCTCACAGCATGTTAATAATGGAAAGCCAAGAAGTGTTGTTCTTTTACGGATACTTCCATTTCTTATATCTTGATATATGTATGACTGGAGAAGGCTCAGCAACTTTAATATGAGAGCCATGTAAGAATGCTATTATTCTTCCTGGATTAATCAGAACCGAGGAAGAGCTGGCCATATTTTTCTCTCTTGTGTTAATGCGAGTCCGTTGACATGTGTTACACTTTGGTAGAATTTGGTCTGCTCTCAGAAGGTCCAGCAAGTACCGTGATGGCAGTTTCAAAGTCAGAATTTTCACAAATGGCATTCTCCAAATGTACAGCAAATTATGCTAGTTGAAAGTCTACTAAGAAACAAAAGGAAAATAGTACCTTTTTAATGTCAAACTCTATATTAGCTTTATAGGAAAGTGTATAAAATGTCTGTAAGAAAGATTTGAAATGGTAACATAACACCAGTTTTATTAATATGGGAAGATTTTTGTTAAGAAAATGATGACCTCCTGGAATCTGCAAAATCACATGGGGAAGAGCTATAAGGTTTTTCCATTTCTTGTCACTTTTCTCATTCAGACATGTAAATGTGAAGACTTTTTAAAAGACTTATGTGGAAAAATGGGGGAAAAGGAGGCATTTAGTACAAAATTGTTTACTCTGCAAATCACTCTGTGTATTACATAGGAGTTCTAGTGTAAATATCATATGTACAGTTCAGTTCAAACTTCCCCATACATTTTGAAATATTGACTGAAATTTTTGTTATTTCCCATAGATAAATCCAAAAATCTGGCGGAAAATCAAGTGTGTTCTGTGGATAAAAAAACCCTGACAATAAATCTATAATCAAATGCAAATAAGAAACATTTAATTTAAAAGGAAATTGATGTTGAAAGTGGTGCCTAAGACTGATGTTTCTATAAAACTCTGTATCTTTGTTCAAACAACTGCTAGATAGTTCCTTTTTATGTTTCCTTGGTTGCAACCACAATGAAGAAAGAGAAAATGGAATGTTTGGAAAACTTTCGAAGTCAAAGTATAATGTATATCTGGACTGATGCTCTAAAAACTCAGTTTTCAGGTTTTTTTAGGTGATCCTTTTTGCAACTCTGTTCGTTGAAAACAATAAGTAGTATTTTGCAACAATGCAATACGGAGCACTTAGGAACAAACTGAGCTGAAGACAGAGCGCTATGTATAATAGTAGGAAAAAACTCTGATTCAGTTTGAAATATTTTTCCTTTTCAGCAGTAGTCAGTAACAGGACCTCTAATGTCCTTTTGAATCAAGAAGAATCAGTGTGGTACCACAGGACCCACTATGCCATACGAACACACCAAGCTATATAAGGTATAGAGATAGACGAGCAATACCATTTGTATCC
Organism: Phoenicopterus ruber ruber; assembly: GCA_009819775.1. Lineage (NCBI taxonomy): Eukaryota > Metazoa > Chordata > Aves > Phoenicopteriformes > Phoenicopteridae > Phoenicopterus > Phoenicopterus ruber. The sequence continues at coordinate 98,677,998 of CM020217.1, forward strand.
TAGCTATAGTACCCTTATTATTGGGTACAAATATATCAGAGCAACTGCTTATATTCAAAGGCAGGCTAGATCCCCAAAAATATTCATGTGCATTACTATGTCCACTCTCATGTATGCTAATTGGCTGTCTTTAAGGACTTAGTCTCTCACATTTGTTCACCTTTGTGTAAACACTGAAAATAAACCATCAGCAAAACTGACAAATTTTCTGTCCCATCAGAAGAGCCTTTAATAGCTAGGATTTCTTTTCTCCTCCAAACCCAGACGTCTGACAACTAATCATAGAATCATAGAATATCTCAAGTTGGAAGGGACTCATAAGGATCATCGAGTTCAACTCCCCGCTCCTTGCACGACTACCTAAAACTAAACCATATGACTAAGAACATTGTCCAGACACTCCTTGAACTCTGACAGGCTTGGTGCCATGACTGCTTCCCTGGGGAGCCCGTTCCAGTGACTGACCACCCTCTCAGTGAAGAACCTTTTCCTAATGTCCTATCTGAACTTCCCCTGATTCAGCTTCACTCCATTTCCTCGTGTCCTATCGCTGGTCACCAGAGAGAGATCAGCACCTCCTCCTCTGCTGCCCCTCTTGAGGAAGTTGTAGACTGCGATGAGGTCATTCCTCAGCCTTCTCTTCTACAAGCTGAAAAAAACAAGTGACCTCAGCCGTTCCTTGTAAGTCTTGCCCTCAAGACCTTTCACCATCTTGGTCACCCTCCTCTGGACACACTCTAATAGTCTGTTGTCCTTCTTATATTGAGGCATCCAAAACTGCACACAGTACTCGAGGTGGGGCCACACCAGTGTAGTGTAGAGTGGGACAATCACCTCCTTCAACCAGCTAGCTATGCTGTGCTTGATGCACCCTAGGACACGGATGGCCCTTTTGGCTACCAGGGCACACTGTTGACTCATATTCAGCTTGCCATCCACCCAACCCCCCCAGATCTCCTTCCGCAGGGGTGTTCTCCAGCCTCTTGTCCCCCGATGTGTATGGATAACCAGGATTACCCCATTCTAGGTGGAGAATCCTGCATTTGCTCTTGTTAAATTTCATACTGTTGGTGATTGCCCAGCTCTCTAGTCTGTCCAGATCTCTCTACAAGGCCTCTCTACCCTCAAAGGAGTCCACAGCTTCTCCTAGTTTAGTATCATCGGCAAACTTACTTAACATGCATTCGATTCCTGCGTCCAGATCATTTATAAAAATATTGAAAAGAACTGGCCCTTAAATTGAGCCCTCGGGAGCCCCACTGGTGACTGCTCGCCAGCCTGATGTAACCCCATTTACTACAACTCTTTGAGCCCGACCTGTCAGCCAATTGCTCACCCAACATATTATGGACTTGTCTAGCTGTGTGCTTGACAGTTTATCCAGAAGGATACTGTGAGAGACAGTATCAGAATCTTTGCTAAAATCCAAAACCATTACATCTACTGGCTTCCCTTGGTCAACTAGATGTGTGACCTTGTCATAAAAGGAAATTAAGTTGACTGAGCAGGACTTTCCTCTTGTGAACCCATGCTGGCTATGACCAATGACTGCATTGTCTCTCAAGTGTTTTTCAGTAATTCCCAGAATAACCTTCTCCATAATTTTACCAGGCACTGAAGTGAGACTGACAGGCCTGTAATTACCAGGGTCTTCCTTCTTTCCCTTCTTGAAAACTGGGAGAACATGTGCCAGCTACCGGTCGACTGGGACCTCTCCAGACTCCCAAGACCATTGAAAAATAATGAAGAGAGGTCCCATGAGGACATTGTCCAGCTCTTTTAGTACCCTGGGATGAATCCCATCGGGCCCCGTAGATTTATGCTCATCCAGCTGGAGTAGCAAGTCTTAAATAAGTTCAGGGTTGGCTGGGAGTTTATCATCCCCTAATGCATCCTGAAAGTTCACACACCTCTTTTTTTTTTTTTTTTTTTTTAGAGAAGAAAAGGGTATCAAGGGATTACTGCAAGACACTGTTAGGAGTCAAAGTCATCTTCCGTGCTTTCGTCTACCCCCTTCCCTTGTCTCTCTTTCTCTCTCCCCCTCTCCCCTACTGGTATGCTTTTACTGTTCAGTCAGCTCATAGCAACAAGAAAACCTGAAATTTGGTGTTGAATGGCTGGAGGTTACAACAGATATTTCATTGATTTCAAATAAAATGTCACACATAAAATGAAGCATTCATTTTTATAATTATCACTTTTTAGTGTTGTAACTGAACGTGGTAAGAAATAACAAAGTTTGACCTTGTTGAAATAGAAGAGGGTAAAGAGACATGGAAGCAGTATGTTGAAGTTAATTGTGGGAAGAGAAGGTATGTTTTTAATAATGAAATTTTTAAAATACATTTTTTTAAGAAAAAAAAATAGTAAGTGTAAGAATTTTGGAAAGAAATACCAAGAGATTATTAAAACTGTAAGATGGAGTACAGATTTTCACACTTGTGAATTGAATGCGCTCAGTCAAAAGTAAAATCACTGTTCTTGAAAAATCTCCTGTATTGCTTGACAGCTGGTTAGATGTTCCCTTGACAACTGCTCTGGTTAATCAAGGGTGTAAATGAAGCCGATGTGTCAGTGTTTTGCAGGAGTCCTTTTAGATTGTGTTTTTAATATCAACATTTTTTCAGTTAGGAGGATTTTTGTGGGGATTTTTTCCTATGATATGCTATTATGTTGAGCTAGTGTTTGTCAGCTTGCAGGGAGAAAAACAGCAAATAGTTCTAAATGTAATCCTCCAATTGTGGCATTAGCAAATGAACAGTAGTATAACTACTTTGTAATCATTTTTCAGAAGACCAGAAACCCTGGTCTACTAGCAGCGTGAGATCTTTGTTCAGAAAAAATCTTACCATGATAATTTAGCTTGGATAAGAACAGAGGCTGGTTCTTTTTATAATGCTTGGGGATTTTTTATATCTGATGATCTGACATTTTAGTTTTGTGATGCCTCTCCTTAATCTGTTATAAATATGGCTGCACCTTCAGCACTATATAGAAAACATAATTGCTATAAACTAAATTTTCTTAAGTATGTTTACACAACCATGAATGCACCATTTTGACATGATTACATTAGGTAATTATAATACATGAATGCAGGTAAAAGTCTTCCAGAAGTTCCAGTCTCCGGACCTATTCTCATCCATATTGTCAAATATGTAATCTGTTTAAGATACTTTACTGTGTTTCCCTTGATATAAACTGGAAGCTGAAACAATCATGCTATCAATTAGGGCTTAAGTCAGTCTTTCCAATGATTAGAAGAGACATTAGTATGAATTTTGCATTCATGCTTTGTACTGTGCTCCTTTAGTGCCATCTGGTGACTAGCTTGAAAGAAAAAAAAAGTATGATTGCATTTCTCATGTGGAGAAGTAGCTGTGATAATTTAAGCTCAAACATTTGCTTGAACAAGATTATACCAGGTAACATTTGATTTAGAAGTGCCTCAATCTTAGCTAGTTTAAGAGGATTTCTTTCAATATCATTTCCAGGCCTAAATTAATCCAATACTTAATATTCACAATTGTGTCATAGGTGTGAGCGTGTTAGGTAAACACTGCACTTTGTTAGAAATTCAGTGTTCGTGCACATAATTAATCAAGATGTAACTAGTAATGGCATTAATCACTGTATATAACTTCTGGTTTGCATCTGTTGAGGTCCATGAGTCTTTTGTAAAGAAACAGCCCCTGTAGTAAATCCTTTATTAATTCTTGTTCTTAACGAGCTTATATAAAATCCACAGCAGCTATGAAAAAATCATGTTATTCTAAGCCAAGCGCAGAAAAGAAGGCTGAACCTCTTCTTATTTCAAATCTGTGGAAACAAATATTCAACTACCTTAGCATCTACAGGAACAGGTTGGGCTCCACATGGCTCCAGACCTATTTAGACTATTGCACATAACATTTCCATACTTCCTCCCCACACACCCGTTTCCCATACCTACTCCCCACACACCCAATTCTCCACTGCTGTGTGAATCCTTTTTATATCATTATGAGTGTGATGTGCATGAATCACAATTTTGGTGCCTGACAAAGTAATCCTGCAATAGGAATCATATTGCATTGTCTCCTATCACTGTCTCTGGAGGGAAAAATATGCTGGCTTTGAATGCAATTGAAATATGCCACTGAGATGTGAGGCAGATGGACTGAAATGCCTTTAGCATCTAAACGAGTGAAAAAGCACAACTGAACTAAAAATACTTCAGAATTTAAAGATGTCAGTGATTAGCCACTTTCATCTCAGGTGTTCTTAATGTGAGGTCACTATCTCATAATATGAGGTTAATTAGAAAAATAAAGAAAAAATGTCAAGAGAATAAATCATCAGTTCAATTTTATCTTTTCTAATGTGGATAATGGATTTCAGTCTTCTGTGAGATGCATGCAATAATACAACTGCATTTATCCAGTGCAAGATTAAGACAGATTTAATCTTAGATTATAAGAAAAATATTATCAAGTTATAGAGCTACATGAAGCGGTATTTTAGTTCAGGTCATTTCTGCCACAGAATATTTCAAGTGCATTCTTTTTTCTGTCATTGTTTTTAAAAACCAGTATAATTATGTCTTGCATATGTCCATATTGTAGCACTTCATAGTTTTAAATGCTATAGTAAAGATAGAGACAATATTTCTGTTTTAATTGCCATTTTTCATTATTTTCATAATTTTCTCAGAAAACTGTCTTTTGAGCTGTAACTTTCCATGCTGTGCCTCTTTCTAAAAGCTATTCTAAGCATATTTGAGTAATCTAGCAAATTCAAACAGTCCTAATTTTGTGGTAACGTAAGCATGAAAAATATTCATTTTGTTCACATTTCAAATGACAGTTTTTCCTTTCTATGACATAAGACAGAGAGAAATTTCAGGTATTACTTGCTTGGAAATCATTGCAGAGAAAGGAGCAAATGCTGAAGAAAGTAGTGATAGCATTTCTAATGTATGCTCCTGAATACAGGGCAGTAGGTTGCTGCTTATAGCCTGTGGTTTTTTTCTCACAACTCGGTCACTAATCTACTGGCTGACATCAAACAAATCAGTTCTTTTCTTTGAGATTTCATTACTGCATCTTAAAAAAAAAAAATAGCTTTATGTCCTTTGTGAAGTTGAGACCTAATAATCAAAATCACTGTATAATAGCTGCTGTTTATAGATACTAATTCTTTTTTCTTTGGAATTTATTTTTTCTTCATTCTGACACATTTCTTTAAAGGTAGAATGGATCACCAGGTATGCCTGTGTAGGGATGACTGTTATTATCTACATGAATTCAGGGTGCTTGGGCTTGTCTACGTAAAGATACTGCAGTAAAGACCATGTCAACATTAAGTAAACTTTAAGGCTTATTGTAATGGCACCTATTTTTAATCTTCCACTCTTTTCTTCCCTCAGCAAAGAATTAAAACAAGAGAAATTATGTGTACAAAACAGTGAGAATGTGCGAATATCAGACATTTGCAATGAAAGTTTGCAATGCTGAATTTGACCTGGATGGCTAATTGCTTGAAGATGATCAAACTGACATAGACCATATTGTTCTTTTCTTTTGCATTAGATGAACATTCTTCTTTATTAACTTTGCCACATCACTTAAACTTTTGTTCTTTGTGGGCTGTACTATTATAATATGTGATATAAGGGGTTAAACCTTGAATTGATTTAGAAACTACAGCAGATGTGGACTTCAGAAACCTTCCTGAAAAGCAGGGACAAGGTAGGGGCAGAGGGTAGGCTTTGCCATGAGTATGTTAGGTCTATACTACAATATCCACTCAGAGTAGAAAGCACCAAGGAAAGGTTATGAGTTGGTTTTTCCCAAGAGAATCCTAAACGAGTTGATTTTCTTTTACCTGAGAAATTTATCTTTATATACTGTGATTTACCTGGACAATTCCCAGCAGCTGAAATATGAGTAGGAATAATAAATAAAATTGAAAGTATATTTTACATATCAAGAATTGGTTAGAAATCACAGTAGATGGAAGTACTTTCTCAAAAATTGTCCTATTCCAAGTATCTAAAAAGGAGATCACAAAACTATCTGTCAATATACCTATTATTTATTAAGGAGGAACTTCTGTTTATTCAATTCACATTTTATAATGAAATTGTGAAAATTAGCTGGTCTTCAGATCAGCAGATGTTGCTTCTGGCTCCCTACATTCAAAAATCAAAATGTTATGCTAACTTTAGACTATGTAAGAAGGAGCTTAACTTAAAATATGCTTTAAAAAAATGGGGTTTTTTTAACCTGAAATAAGAAAGAAAAATGAACATTTTTCAAACTCATTTGAATAGTCTAGGGGTCTAGATCACATTTCAAAAGGTGATAATAGAAGATACCATTCAAATATCTCAGTCTTTTAAAAAAAATTTAAACATTATTGTTCCTGGTTCAAAAATGGGAAAAGTGTTGCATACTTAGAAAGGTGAAATAATTTAGCACATTTCAACCCTAAGCAGCAGAGCACAATGAAAAGTCAATGAGTTAGTATTGACTGAATTAACTCTGGAACCAGAAGCAATATAACCATTGGAAAGGTAGTATTTATTAATATGGGTGCATCATCTGCTGATACAGATATACTGCCTATGAGACTTGTGGGGTTTTGCTGCTCACTCAGAAATCACTACACTGCAGTGAATGTTATAAATATTCATTAGGGGCCTAATACTGTATCCATTTATGTCAATACAATGTTCCCAGTAACTTCAGAGGTGAAAACTGAGACTCTAAATTTCATGCTGAATCTACGGACAGGAGGATAAAATAGTAAGACTGCAGACACAGGAGTAGAAAAGCAAAGCTCAAGGCATAACATGGGATAAATCATACCATGGCAGCTGTGCACAACCAGCCAGGTGGTGGTATATGAAAAGTTAGGCATTTGAGAGCGTGGTAGGTCTTGATGTGGTTCATCCAGGACTAAATTTGTCCTTGGCAGTGCTGAGGTCGTTTCTAAGATTAGTAATATATGGTTCTAGTGTTCAGGACATAATGGGCTTTAAAATATGTTAACTCTTTCATATGTCTATGGCCCAACGTAAAAATTTGTCTACTCCAACACAAAATAGTTTATGAGATTCCTGTCATTGTTCTTTAGCATTTGTTTGGCTAAAAAAATTGAAAATTTGACAGTCTATATAAATGTATAATTTTTTTCAGAATCATTTGTAAAATCTGTTGTGTAACATTTGTGAAATATTACACAAAAATGTAACATAGTTCTTGTTAAAGCCTTACTCTGGAAACCTAATTATATGGATATGACTGAGCAGTTTCTTGTGCAGAGTGCATGTAGTCAGTAAACCTTAACATGCTTCCCAAAAGGAGGCCCATCACATCCTCTTTTAAAGCATGTGAAAATTGAAACTGAGGCAAAGTGGAACCGGGAAACACTTCTACAGAAATAGCAGAGCTCAGTTTTAAAGAATCTATCAAGCACTATTCTCCTATTCTGCCATTGCTGCAATAATGTTTATGCAAATTTCCTTTCTAAATATAGAACCAGTATATTTGAAGATTATCTTGTTGGACTGATTTTTTATTGTTGATAATATTAATAGCATTTCATCAGATCTCATTATAGAAAGAACCTGAAGAACTCTCAGTGTTTTATTGAATGTTTGCCAGTATTTAGTTTACAAATTCCCTTAACCTTATATCCTTCTTTATCCCTGAAGCTCAGTACCAGAGTTTACATTAACAGCACGCTTCCCAAGTAACGATAACTATATCACAGTGTAATCTTGCTGCTCAGAGGTAAGCAGCCTTTCATTTCTTATTCCATTTCTGTTTCCCCTGTAGGGCAGGAAAAGGAAATTTCCACCTAGGGAGTTCAGCATCATTCGACATTGATGTTACTTGTCCAACAATCCTCTATACTAGGGAGACCATATGTCAGCCACAGTTAGCACTTACAATTTATCAATACCCACTTACGCATGTAAAGATCTCTTTCTTCTTTGTCTCTGTATACATTTCAGACACTAGTGTCAAGAACAGTAGGAAAGCAAATAGAAGAGGGACATTAGTAGAAGAAACTTACATCTTTTGTCTCCTGGGTAGTCCAAGTAGCCATGAAACTGCAATTATTAGTGTCCAAAGATTGTCATCCTTTATGGAGGCAAAAGCATCTTTTTCACTTTGCCTTTGCTGTGTGAGGTTTGAATGCTCTGCTGTCAACAGCATAGAGAGTAATGGGATCTTCTGTTTCCTTCCAGCTATACGTTACCTGTGAGCAGTCCTGAAGGTTACTGTATGATTGAAATGGCTGCAGATGGAAATCCTCCTGTACAACACAGACTTTCTCTCTCATATCGAGCATCTCCGGTGAGTCTGCAAAACATCAAAAAATAGCTATTTGCTTTGAAGATTTCATCAGCATATGTGCTTTAGTTATTCTCAAAGGAAAACAGGCATTCTAACTTTTTCTAAAGGAGGAAATGCAATTCCTCCTCAGATATCATTATATGTACTTAATTTCTTTTTAGTATGTCTTTTCACATCAACCATCCATAGTATTTCCATTAATTTCTTCATCTTACCTGACTCTGAAACTTCTATTTCAACTGCCTAAAGTCCATGAAAAGGACAATGATACTGCAAGAGGGAAAAAAATACACTAGCAGTGTCATTTAAATAGGCCATGGTGTTATCAGAAACAATTCAGATATTGTTAAGCAGTATTTCTGGTTACTTTTTATTTTCAAGCCACACTGTCTAGTGGAGGGCAGTTATGAATCATCAATGATTTAACATGGTGTCAGTATTGTTGCTAGGACTTCACTTCTGAATAGTATTGTAAAAATGACTGTCTCCATTTTGAAACTGGTATCAGAAGACTCATTCTAAATGGGCAATAGGCCAGCTTTCCCAAATCTTGTTTTTCTGTTATTCTTTGTCTCCATGTTATTGCCTCTCTTTGTTATGCATTCTCTCATCACAAGAATATTTCTGCATAATACATTTTAAATGCTTTTAGACTTGAGAATTTGAACTGTGAGTGACAACGCACTTTATACATTCGTTCACTAGAAGGCAGGACAGTTAGCTGTAGAGATGCTAATCATGATGTGCATCTCACGGTATGCACTGGCAGTTAGTAATAGAATTTCGTCCCTGTTTCTTCCTTGAGTCGATATCTAGGTGTTTGTTCAGTCTGATGTAGAGAATTAACTTGCGTTAGATATTGCTATTGACCCAATCAGTTGTCTGTTCATAGCTTCCAGATGATCAACATGATTTTCTGCTGCAGAACATTCCTTTGTCTCTCTCTTTATGTTTGAGGTTCATAACTCTGGCAGAATATAAAGCTAACACTATTGGCAGCTTCTACATAGAGAATCTGGGGAAAGAAGTTACCCATCAGTACCTAATTATATAGAGAAGCCAGTAATACCTTACTCATAGAAAAACTTACAAGTAGCGACCTTTGATGTCATGCACCAAGATCATATATCAGAATATTTCTCCCCCTAATCAGGAAATTCCTTTGGTTCTTGAGAAAGTCCACAACTCTTCTCTGTTTCTTTTTCTGGGGGTCCACAGTTAAGTTTCAGTTCATGTCGGGAGTGGGTTTTTGCAGTGAATGTTCTGGTCATCCCCACTTACCACACTTTGGTTCATGTTGCAGAGCGATCCTGGAGCGTGACAGCTGAATTCTTTTAGGGTAAACAGTACAAAAGATGCTGTCTATGAGTGCACTTAATGTGCTGTAGCCACTAATGGGTATTTCATGACACCAAATTATACTTAATCCAGGATAACCCCTTGCATGGTATGTAGTATGAATGTCATATCCTCATGACGATTACACTTTACAGGTCTGCTCCTAATCTCCCAGAGCCCCTATTTTCTTTACAAAGTACACGAGCGAAGAAAGAAAAAAAGAAGTTTCTTATCTCTTGGAGGACTAATGAACTTCAAGCGAAGAAGGATAGTTTCAAATTGTATTTTAAAAGTTAACCATGAGTATTACAGAAGTTAACATAATTTTAATATAACGCTATATTAAACCTGTCATGTTATTAACAAGACTTACAGGAATTCTTCCTATGTGCTTCATTAAAATATATTCTGGTTAAGTTGGTTAAATTCAGAACAGGACCTGTACAGAATGAAATGTGTATTATGATGTACTAGTATGAATTTGAACATCTAACATATTATGATAAAATCCATTGATGCAAGAAACTGAGCAGAGCCTACTGAAGTTGTTCTGTGGTACATGGGATCTGCCCCCAATGCTCTTGTGAAATAAGCTCAATAATAAAAAGATTGTGTTGCAAGAGGAGTGTTAAAAACATTTTTCTTAATCGTAGACACTTTACATTCCAGTCCAGTGCTTTGCTTAATTCTTGTAACAGGTTCACAAGCAGAGAGAATATGTCTGTCTGCAAACACTACTTACAAATCTTGTCTGTAACTACGCTGGTTTATAGCTTTGTTTGAAAGGGGATAAAGTCAAGTGATATGAAATGAATTCGACAAGTGCTGAGCCAATGTCTTTGAATTCCTTCCACATGAAAAATCTGATTTAATTTTATCCATGCTCTAAAAGAAGTGGCGTTTTTTTGTCTTTGCCTTCTAAATGAAAGACATTGTAAGTAGAGGAATATCTGGAGGTATTCATGTTCATTATATCTCCAAATTTCACTTGAAATTGTCAGCAGCATAGCTCCAGGACTGATAAAAACAACACAGGAAACAGCAAAACAAAATCATATACATCATATGGATGTGTGAATTCCAGATAAATGAATGTGATGTTTTTCTCATGTTCCTAGTTCTTTACATTTGGTGTCTGAATATGATAGTGAAGGGCCCTTTCACTATAAATTATCTCCTCACATAAATTATCTCTTTGTTTTGCACATGCTGTGATAGATTTTTTATTCCATTGGTTTATTCCTACTTGACTTGAATTGGCTAGGTTTCACCCACTTTCTGTATTGATGGTATCATACAAATAAATGCATCACAGTGTGATACACTTATGAAAAAATTATGAATTTTTCAATTCTTAGTGACAAGCATTTAGCAAAGAAACTTAGGAATGGTGAAACCCTATGTCAGAACTCCACAAAGTCAGGCATCAGCTTCAGGAGTGGAATTCACAGTGCTAAATGAGTCACAGATCCTTTATACATGATGGTCAAGGGTTTGACTTCTAGGTCAGGTAGCACAGGAAATACCATACTGAGCGCTAGTATGATTTGGTCAGTCCCAGTATGAAATAGTTGTGGGTATTTCTTTGGCACGTTTATAAGGATGTTCTAGGCATCTGTGGCTCTAGAATTTAGTACCTAAAATTTTCCCTTTTCCCCTGGGCTTCAGTATAGCGTTCTGTTTTCTGTCATTCATCCAAGAAAAGTAAAATCTTATTTCTGTATTCCCATTATCTTGGGGTCCTGTAGGTCCCAGATCCTAAAGAAAAGCTTTATCTTCAAGTCTACAGGTTTTCCTGTGTTTCTGCACCAGTCCTTAACCATGAATGAAAAACTCATAGTATAGAATGAGGGAAACAATGAGAAAACCTTACCATGTTCATTGCGGTTAAGGCTGGGAATTCCAATTTGTGTTTCATGGGATGTATGTTGTCTTACACATTTGAAGATATGCAAACACATTAAGCCACTCTCTTTGTATGAATTAATTTTTTTTTAAAGAAAGAGAATCACATTTAAAAAAATAATTCCTTCAGCAAGTATCATAGTTTTTGGCCAGCTTCAAGTAATGGCTATTTCCCTTATCTCTAACTCATTCATTGCTTACAGTAATGTCACAAATCACATTCTTTGCCAATGATTCTCTTCTTGTTTCTGCAGGTCACCTTTGGATCAATCTTCCTTGGAAATGTTCCTGTTCATGAAGAGGTTCATCGATGTGCTGGGCAGATACATGGCTATAAAGGATGCATTAGGGATTTTCAAGTTAACAACAAAGAGTTGTTCATCATAGAGGAGGCTCTTGGAGGGAGGAATGTTGAGAACTGCAATGTTCCGATATGTGATTACCATCCATGTCACAATGGTGGGACCTGCACTAGGTAAGAGTTACCCCTTTATCATTTTATCATCTATTTACACTCTATGGCTGGTAGGTTCATCCATCATGAGAAATTACTGTAATTTTTCTGTGTAATGAAGTAATCACCAATCTTTTGTCCTGATAATATTAAATAGAGAATGTGACATCTTCATGCCTAACCAGCGAGATTTTATACCTTACTTGCTTACATGAGAAGAGATATAAAATGTAATTACACTGCCCACACTACATACATATTAGGTTGCTGCCAGAATTCCTTTGCAATCAACTAGATCAGTCCCCCTGCAAGACTCAGTGACTAAATCAGACTCTTTCTATAGATAGTTCAGGCAGAAATACGTACGATCTCATTCTTCTAACAACTCTATATCTTACTAGGCCTTGTACCCTCACACATCTTCATGATGTGCTCCTGGGTATACAGCATAGGCGTACATCATCATGCTATGAAAACACTAACAAGTGTGAAGAAGTATTGTCAAAGAACCTTTGAAATTTAAAGTGCATCATGCTGAAAGACAAGGTGGGGTCCAAAAGAGACATGGGTTAAAAGCACAGAGGATGATGGTTCAGTTGAATGATGGTTCAATTGGAGCACAGTAACTTTTTAAGCCATAGTAACTTGATCATTGTCTAAGGCACTCAGCATTTAGGCACCACATTTCTGTCTAAAATTGACAGAATTTGTGAAGTAGCTGCCATGTCTATTTTAAAAATTGTACTTCAGCTTCAAGGCAAATGCTGAACAGAACATATCTAAAGTTCTTTAAAAGCTCTGGACCACTGTGTGTTTCTTAGGTTGAGGAGACCTTGAATCAAAGTTTTGAGGTGCTTCTCTGCCTCTCTTCATTGATGTGAGCACACAAAGACCACCAAACAGGTTTTTGATCTCCAAGTCTTGTTTGACTAGAGCACAAATGAGAGCAAGGCAACTTTATGAAAACATACACAATTTGCCTACCAGACTGGTGAAACTGAGTGTGTACTCGGGAGCAGCAAGTCTATTTTTCCTCTGTTGTTCCTTGCTATATCTCTGTCATTCTACTGATTGGCCTGTCATCTACCGTGATGGAATACTGTTTCATTTAAAGCTTGGGTCCTGAATAATTCATGACCATTGGAGTTGTTTCCCGCCTTTCTGCTTTCCAACTGCTGGCCTTAGCCCTTTTCAGAAATGCTTTTGTTCTGAAATGGGTCACTGCTCTTCTGTTTAGAGGAGTCATGGAAGACTGTGCATGTGCAAACCAGGGATAAGCAGCTCTACAGAAGCATGATTTTCATGATTTTCTACAGCAGCCAACTGATTTTCAGGGATCACCTCCTCCAAGCGCAAGAATGATGCATTCCAATGAGCAAGAAATCAAGTGGCAGGAAGCCTGCATGGATGAACAAGATGCTCCTGACAAACCTCAAACATCAAAAGGAAGCATACAAGAGGTAGAAGCACGGCCAGGTGACCTGGGAGGAATACAGAGAAAATGTCCAAATATGCAGATATCGTGTTAGGAAAGCCAAAGTCCATCTGGAGAGTAATCTGGCAGGGGACATGCAGGGCAAAACCAAATGCTTCTACAAGTACATCAGCAGCAAAAGGAAGACTTGGGAAAATGTGGACTTGCTGCTGAATGGGGCAGGTGTTCTGGTGACAAAGGATCCAGAAAAGACTGAAATATTCAGTGCCTTCTTTGCCTCAGTCCTCATTGATAAGACTGGCCTTCAGGAGTCCTATTCCTCTCAGACCTGTAGGAGAAAGTCTGAAGCAAGGAAGACAGCCTTGGTGGAGGAGGATCAGATTAGGGAACATTTAAACCAACTGGACACATATAAGTCCATGGGATCTGATAGGATTCACACATGAGTGCTGAGGGAGCTATCTGATGTCATAGCAAAGTCAATCCTGATAATCTCTGAAAGACTGAGGTGACTGGGAGAGGTTCCTGAGAACTAGAAGACTACCTTCAAGAAGGGCAAGAAGGAGGACCTGAGGAACTACAGGATGGTTAGCCTTACCTTGATCTATGTGAAGCTGATGGAGCAAATTGTCCTGGAAACTGTTTCCAAACTTATGAAGGACAAGAAAATGGTTAGGAGTGGTCGCCATGGGTTTATGAAGGAGAAATTGTGCTTAACCAACCTGATAGCCTTCCACAATGAGATGACTGGCTTGGTGGATGAGGGGAGAGCACTGGATGTTGTTTGTTTGACTTTAGTAAGGCTTCAGCACTGCCTCCCATAACATCTTTAGTGACAAACTGATTAAGTACTGGCTAGGTAAATGCACAGCGAGGTGAACTGAAAACCAGCTGAGGGGCAGGCTCAAAAAGCACAAAGGATCAGTGACACAAATTCCACCTGGAAGCCATTCACTAGCAGAGTACCCCAAGTCTCAATACTGAATCCAATACCGTTTATCTTCATTAATGACCTATAAGATGGGACAGGGTGCACTATAGAAACAAGGGGTAAATATGAAGCAAGGAAGAGTGATTGGTGCACCAGATGGATCTGCTGCCATTCAGAGGGACTTCAACAGGCTGGAGAAATGATTCAACAGGAATCTCATATTGTTCAACAAAGGGAAATGCAAAGTCTTGCACCTGGGGTGGAATAACCCCAGGCACCAGTGTAGGCTGAGGAGTGACTGGCTGGAAAGCAGCTTTGCAGAAAAAGACTTGCCAGTAATGGTGGACAACTAGTTGACCTTGAGTAAGCAATGTGCCCTAGTGACAAAGAAAGCAAACAGCATCCTGGGCTGCATTAGAAAGAGAGAGTGGGTCAAGGGAGAGAATTCTTTCCCTTTCTCCTCATCTGGTTTGCTGGTTTTCATATGTATGTACGTACATTCTTCAGTCCATTCGCTAACTGTCCATATTCAGTAAGCTTCACCTTACTAGGAAGATCTAGATGCCATGTTTCGCATCCAAGTTCTGCAGCTCTGATTTCATACTGTTCACTTGCCAGAATAGGATTTGCTTTTTCAGAGGCTGATCATTCCTCTTATCTGTCAAGACTGCCAACAAAAACTATCACAACTGATTATCTCTCAGGATTTGGAGGCCTCACTTGGATAGGTTACTAGGGAGTGGTCTTTAGAGGAGCAATTCCTGCATCCCAAAGTCCTGAAGCTTCATTTTGTCCGCAACGTGTGCAACATTCTCTCTCCTGGAGAGTTAAACATATATGTGAGAACAGACTACTCATCACTGTATAACATATAATCAACCAAATCGCTTCTGCTTTGCTGAGAAGTGTGACAGATCTAAAAGATTCACTTCTTGATAAGTTGTCTGCCTGTCTGCACCAATTTCTTTGTAGAGGATGTAAACAAGGTGGCAAGCTGGGATGTAAATTTGCCTGTGATGGTAGCCATTTTTCAGGAGTACTGGCAAGTGTTTTACACAGACTCTGCCTGACAGAACGCCAGGGTTAGAAACCCCTTTGGGGAACGCTTCAGTTTGCTGTATGCCAATTCCACTTTCCACAGGTTTGAGTGGATAAAGATATGGGAGAACAATTATTTGCATACCTCCTGGTCAGCCTTGGCAGGTCTGGCTCCAGAACGTCTTTCATCTGGACCTGAACACTCCACAATGTTTGTTCCTCTAAGTCTGTTAAGACCTAAGTCCAGTGCTTCAGGGGGTGAAGCATCTCCCAAAAGGAATGGTGAGAGATTCTGTGCTATAGACTGTTCCTGTACTTCTTTCCAGGTAGTGCCTGCTAATACTAGGAATCTATTTAGTAAATGTGCATACTGTAACAAACTCTGTTCAGTAAATGGACCAATTTTAAGTGTGTTGGGCTTGTTGTCACCTTCTTCCTTTAGTGCTTTGGTTACAAACATCCTTTGGTACCTCTTATAGCTGATAGATACGAGTTCTCCCCTCGCTCTGCTTTAATTTATTAGTTGCTTTATCCTAGCAACTATTTGATTAGTTACTTGGTCACCAACCTGTAGTGTTTCACACCATGTCATGTGTGGAGCAGGAGAACTGAAAAGCCTGAGGTGGACATTTTGTGTACAGTTTATGGGGAAAACTTTCCAGGCTTCAGTCCCAGTGTTCAAGTGCTGCATGTGAACAATACAACTGTGTTATTTTCAGATAATGAGTTTATATTCATGCGACTGCAGCCAATGAGAGCCATAAATAATCTATAGTGTTAAAAATATTCCCATATGCACCATTAATTGTCCATTTGCGTATTTATTACCACAAAAATCTTAGTTGTATTTAAAAAAAAAATTCAGATGAAACAAGCAACAATTTGATGATTCGTCTAAAACTATTATTGACTTGTTTAAGATTTTGCCAGTTGTTTCGGTTACACTGTTTAGTGGCAAGAATAAGATTTCTCATTGCAAGTTATTCTTCAGGTACTTGGCAACTAATTAGAGCTTTTGCTTCTGAAAGGCCATGAAGTATTACATAGCGAATATTTCAGCCATGTTTTATAATGAACACTGGAGCTTGTCAACACATACTTTTGGGCATAGACAGGTGTGTTTCATAAGAAATATTTTTTACAGTCGTTCTTAAAAGAAAGTTACTTGCCTTTTCTCATCATCAGAGTATAAAATACTATTGTAGTGTTCATCCTATTAATTACAATAATTATGCAGAAGAAATTTATTTGATAGAAAAAAACATGTTTTCTTTGTATTTTTTGGTAGTTTTCAGATACAAAATCTCAGGACGCAGCAGGGGCCAGCAGCTCCCTGTGATCTGGTCATTGGTTGCATCAGGGGCTCCCCAGGGGTCCATCAGGGCAGGGCCTGGCAGCCAGGGTCCGTCCCACCACCCCAGCCAGGAGCAGGGCAGCTGGGGGGCACCAGGGCAGCCACAGCCACAGGCCACAGGCACATCCCTGGGGATGGGGACAGGCTGAGGCTGGACTGGGACATCGGTTCACAGGTGGGGGTCAGGATCAAGCCCAGTGAGGGGAACTCGGGTCAGGCACAGCCCCAAGATGGCTGGGTAGGGCCGTGGTGATAGGAATGGGCTGCACAATCACCATTTTGCTGTGAAACTACTGGATGTATCATGTTGTGGAATTGGCAATCTCTAGTTATCTTCATTCTTTTTAAGTTAAGATCCACTCCACTTCCATTTAAAAAAAAAAAAAAAAAAAAGTGTTATCTAGGTTCCATTTATATTTTGACTAAAAAATCTGTCTGTGTATAGGACAAAAGCCATTCTGTTGCAAGAGTATTTAAACATACGCCGTATCAGATGAGTGGTTTGGTACAAATCTAAATTTCTAATTCTTTACATAGCCATTATTTTATTAGTTTTTAAAAACAAAGTACTCTCCTATGTAAATGCTCTATTGTTCTTAGAAGCACTTTTGTGAGTTCACTAGCTCTTTTACTGCACTTTAAATCAATGCTAATGTAGAATTCCAGAGACTGATTAATGTCAGAGGAAAAAAAATGACAACTATTCAGTAAATTTAGAGTTTGAGTGTCATACAGTTCTATGACTAGTATTGTGAATTCAAAGTTCATTGGATTTGAAAGTATGTGTTTGAAAAGGGCATGGAAAGATTAACCTAGGAAGCTCTTAACATTCTGTGTGGCCCTCTGATCATATGAGCCAGATGTTGCAAACCAAGCTTAGTGTTAATTAAGAAGATACATCTGTGTGTGGGAAATAAACTCATAAAATTACTTCACCAATGATTTGACAATTATATCAGCCACTACATTAGTAGTAGTTGATTAATACATTTGTTTTAAATTGTATAAAGACTCAAGAAAATGTAAACATAGACAAGCTTAGCTTTTATAGTGCAGAGTACAATCTCAAAGTTAATTGCACCCGCAAACAATCATGCTTCCAGTGTCTCAAACTATCCTCACAGTGATTATTCTTACTGTTGTTGTTCCCCATGTATTGGTGCAGCAGATGGGTCCATTAATGTTAATCAATTAACCAAGACTGAAAAATCAAACTCAATTAGCAATAAATTTCAATAGAGAGACACTTATCTTCAGATTTCAACCACCATGAATGCTGTAATCACCAAAAATATACAAGGAATGTAATTTTTCAATTTTCATCCCCTGATAATGTAAGAAATACTTACCCTAGATATGTAGGTCTCATTTGGACATGAGCTTTTCAGCTAATAGGAAATAAATAGGAAAAGCCATATTTTAAATCATATTTCAGAAACTGCCTGTTTTCTGCATGTTGGGGCATCATGCAATTCTTCTTAAGCCTTAAAGAACCGATCACCAAATGAAAAATTCCATACAAGCTGTTTCCTAAAGTTCATCTGATAAGGTTTTGAATGCCCTTTTCTTTTTTTTTTTTTAAAGTTATGAGTTCTAGGTTAGCTTTCTTGTAAGTTAAAGGAAATTTTATAGTTGAACTTGGTTAACTGATAGAATTCCATATGTTGCAAATAATGACGAGACCAGGTGAACTGACTTAACAAATTTTGTGGTCTATTTTTAGTATATATCCTCAATGTTAGTTAAAATAAACAGTAGAAAAAGTCATTATGGATATGACCGGTTTTAGAAAAAAAGAAGGAACTCAAACTGAAGACTTCGGAGACACTAAAATGTTTTCAACTTTTTTTTACATCTCATTTTCCATTTCAAAAGGCAGTCATGGTGAACCTTTCCCAGATCATGTGCCAGAAATACTTCTTGTACTTCCTTGTGCCCATAAGCCAAAAATACATGTTATATCAGGTTTTGGCTGAAGGTATTCATCTAAGGATAGGCTTTTATGCCCTTATTAATGCTTTTCTCATATTTCTAGCACAGAGCTGCAGTTTGCTTCCAGCTCGCAAAATCTGATTTGTATGTTTGTTGAACTAAAGACAAAATTGTTACACAAGAATGAGTAAGTACCCATTTTCAAACCAAGGAACACTGAAGCACCTCCCAAAACTGCTAACAGCATTGCAGGCCAAATTTTTAGAATTGGAATCATAGAATCATAGAATTGTTCAGGTTGGAAGAGACCTTTAAGATCATCGAGTCTAACCGTTAACCTATCACTACCAAGTTCACCACTAAACCATGTCCCTAAGCACCACATCTACACGTCTTTTAAATACCACCAGGGATGGTGCCTCAACCACTTCCCTGGGCAGCCTATTCCAATGCCCGACAACCCTTTCGGTGAAGAAATTTTTCCAAATATCCAATCTAAACCTCTCCTGGCGCAATTTGAGGGCATTTCCTCTTGTCCTATTGCCTGTTACTTGGGAGAAGAGACCAACCCCCATCTCTCTACAACCTCCTTTCACAGGTAGTTGTAGAGAGCGAGAAGGTCTCCCCTCAGCCTCCTTTTCTCCAGGCTAACCATCCCCAGTTCCCTCAGCTGCTCCTCATAGCACTTGTGCTCTAGACTCATGGATTTCCTATCACTGCTTTAGATGTAGGTGTTTCTGGGTAAGAAAGGAACCAGATAGTCAGAAATAGCAGAATTGATCATATGTCAAGAATCTTTTTATAGATCTGTTTCACAGACTAAGAGACTCAGGCAAACATATTATCTAGAACATCTGTTTGTTGGGTTTTTTACAAATCTAAATCCTAGTTAACTTCACTAAGACCCATATTAAGTCCAAAACTAATGTTTTAAGTTCCACTGTATTCAATTAATGCAGAAAGATAAACCAAACAAAGGGGTTAAATTTCATTTTAGTTGACTTGCAATGGAAGAAGATTTCCAGGTGGAAGTTGTGTATTCTCATGCCTTTTCAGAATTTGCATCATATGCACTTATGTAATACTGATTCACGTGAAGAAGATAACGTGCTTCCTTTTAAAGGGCTGGGTTTTGGGCAGATCTGTCAATATTAAAGATGTTTACATGTTTTACAACTCCAGAAACTGCTGGTATTAAACTGTTGGTATTATTATTATGATTCATGCATACACACACCATTATTTAAGAAGACTAGTTTGGGGACCTGAATTTTTTGGATCCTGTACTTGTTTTAATGAGATTAGGTAGCTAGTATATAGCTGGAGTTTGGTACTTATGAAAGAGATTCACATTTGGAAATCCATTATTTTTTCTAATACTTACTTCAAATTGGGCTTTTCTGAAAAAAAGAATTCATTTAAATTTATTTCCAAACTGCTTTCTTTTTCTGGTGGAGAGATTGTTCATAGTATCAGGTTCCACATGATCTTAGGAAAAAATAATGCCATTATTGCTAAGAAAAATCTTTCATGTCATTTTTGAGGACTATGAAAGATAATGCTATTGAGCTTCTCAGAATGACCAAAATCCTGTTGGACATGCGTTTCTTACATCACATTTTCACGGGAAAGTCAAGTAAGCAAAAGAGAAAATTTCATCTCCAATTTTCCTAACACAAGGTATTAACAGATAGAGAATTCATTTATCCAGGTTGATCTCTCTAGCAAAAGGAATTGCATTTGGCTTAAGCTCCATATAAAAACTCTGCACACTTTTTTCTGAAATAAATCTGCATTTCTCCCACCTTAGTTTTCCTTAAAGTGAAAACAGAAAACTGAAATTTTAACCCCAGCTTCTTGCCCTTGAAGTTTATATAGTAAATTGCTTAATCCACAGTTATGTCAGGATATCTATTTCAAGACTGAATTAGTTGAACTAAGTGTGTCTCACTCTTGGCATCAGAAACATATTCTCATTTTATCATACCTTATTTCTTAGGCATTATATTTCTCAGCTGACAGTAGTATGGAGAAGAGATTTGACAAAGAAATCAAAGCTGTGTTCTATTAAGCTGGCAGTGTTAAGAGCTGATGTTTTAGATTTTAGACAAAACATCTGTAAACCCTCAGGAAATTGTGCAATGATAATGTATGAGGAAATAGCAAAACACAAGTTCATAAAGATCATTGGATATACTAGTACTCAACTGTTGTTCTTTTTAATTAAGCATAATTTATATTTTAATTAATTGAAAATATGCAACTTCTTTACTAATGATTAAAATGTGGTACACTGTTTAGAATTTGTTCACTTCAGAATGTCACTTTATCATAGAAGTATTGTTGAAATAACAAATTGTGGCAGTTGAAAAGTAATCCAAGCAAACGAGTTAGAAAAAGTGAAGAGTAAACCTTTCTCTGTTTTTTATTTAGGCAGTACAGTGGTGATTCTATTAAAAAATTCTGTGGAAAAATCAATTTTTTATGTTTTGAGATCTGCAGATTTAGTATGCGATTAGTGTGAAAAGTAACATGCTGAAAACAGAGCATGCAGGAAAATCAAGGATCCGAATATAAATAGGACTTTAAATTTCTGACTGTTTAGATAATGCGCAAGCTGTGCACAAAATTTGTTAAACCTGATGTTTATATATCATCTCAATTTAATTGTACTTAAATCAGAGAAGCTGCCATGGCTAAAATTTTAGTGTGGATATTGAAATATCAGTAAGTGCCATTTTAATACCAGTCATTTTAGAATGTTTTGACTCAATTCCCAGAAATACTATGTAACATCATTTTCGAGAATTACAGCACAACCAAATCAGCTTTTCTGATAGGTTTGATTCCAGAAGGACTATCTTACTTGGAGTAGCTTTGAAACACAACATATCAGCAAAATGAATTGAACGCTATATTTTTCCAAGGCCAGTGAGATGTTTTAAGTGTATATAGAAATACTCAAAACACTGTTCATACATATTTGTACAACTGGAGAAGTAGTGCATGGGTTCTTATAAGAATTTCACTGCACTATAAATCCTGACAAATAGTATAGCTGGTACTGTTTGTTATAAGTTGTATCATATGTAGTATATGTATGAAAAATGATAAATGTGCCATATTCTTTATACTAATGGTTTTCCAAGATTCCACAGAGATAATCCTTTCAGTGAAATGTATAAGTTTTCCGTAAGGACTCATTATATGCTCTAGCTGTTTACTGTAAGATATCACAATAAAATTACAAGACTGGTACTGCAGAAGATGAATAATGCACTATCTGTAGTATATGTTAGAACATTTATTCCTTTGCTGCTAACGTAATATATACACCTACGTACTAGTGATAGATTTCTACACTTCAAGCTACAAAAATTACGTAAGGGAGAAAAAAACCATGAAATTTCAGTCCTGACTAGTGTGATTGACTGGAGATTGAATGGGGGAGAATATCATTGTTCTGAATCCCTGTTTGGGGGAGCTTATTACTGAAAGGAAGAAGTTTACCTGAGGTCACAGAACAGAACAGATTTTGATTATGGTTTAGAGAAACCTTCTTCACCTTTGGTATCTTGTTGAATTTCAGAACATACTTAATATTCAAATGGAATTTGGGAAGTCTGTATATGAAGTATCATCTTCATACAGAAGGTTACCATGTCACCAAATTTGGTTTTGTTACTTTATTTCTTTCTCAGTAACAGTATTTAATTGTTTGCTTTTTAGAAAGATAGGAAACTGGATTTTTTTTACCAGTAACTCTTGTTTTTTGGATTTAGTAAAACCAGCCAACTTTGTGATCATGTGTACAGCTAAATACAAAGAGCGGTACCCATGTAGTCGTGGGAATTTCATGCTGTGTGTGCATGCATGTAATACATTTAGATTAGGCTTCTTTTAGCTAGCCAAACCTAGCTAAAAGGTAGCTTTTAGGGAGGAGAAAAGACAGAAATAGAGGAGACATTCTACCTGTACCCAGAATATCCGCAGGTGTCCAGCTGACTATTCAATGGCAAAGGTAACCTCACTAGCCCTCACTTTTTTCTGACTGCCCGTTGTCGTGGGTCAATGTATGCAGTGATTGTACAGTCATCTCCACAACTGGCTCCAGTCATTTCAGATTAAATATCAGTCTCACATATTGTAAAGGAGGGATTTTTTTTTTTTACTAGGGAAGAACTATTGAAGTTGTGTATTACTCTTAAGTGAAGGGGAGCATAGAAGATCAATAGGTTCTTCATAAAGAATCCAGAGATTTAAGAATTATCCGGTGTCCTGCTCGAAAATTAGTGCATCCCTCTTCAAAAAAGACTGTCTTGGACAAAACTATGTATGAAACAACTGCTCCTAAAGACTGATTCTCTGTAACCTATAGTATCTTAGAAGATAAGAAGATAAAAGGACCTTAGAACCACAAAAATCCATTTGTCCTTCACCAGGACCTTCCTCCAGTTACCTCAAATCATAGTAGAAGAGGTCAGCACAAGGCCTAATTTGTCCATTGGCATCTTCCGTAATCCATGGAGCCATCTAGTATTACTGTATATTAGTTGTGGAACACTAAAAATTACTTCACAGCAGCGACTTGAAAGCTGATGTCATTGTTTTCACTAATAGTTATCTATTGTCTGTCTCATTTATCTATTATTCAGTATCAATACCGTTCAATTACCTATCTAGAATACTGTATTACTAAATAGAAGTCCTGCATAGTTTTTAAAGACTTAATGTTTCCCTTAGGGACATACTACTTTTCTTAATAGTTGTGTTTGTACTATTACCAGACGTATTAGTCATACTCAGTTAAAGTATGCTCTTTGTGTGCTTGTAAGAGTGCAGCTGGTATTGCTGCTTCTCTGCTTCAAAATCTGATAGTGCTTAGGAGTTATGAGTTAGAGGATCAGGGGAGTCAAAGCATGATTTGTATTACTCCACAAGGCATGAGAGTTCAGTAAAGGGTGCTGTGTTCTCTTGTATTCAGGTCACCTTCTCAGTATGCCCATCACTTCAGCCTTATTGTGGGCTTTGGAAAATTCATCTGACTTGGAGGTCAGCATGTGCACTAGATTTCTTCTGACATTGCCTCAGTAAGGAGTTTTACAGATGGCTAAGAAAACATTTCATTGCTCTGAAGAGAAGCTACATAGAAGACTGACCGTGCTGGTCCTTATCATCTTCTAGCGTGGTTGTGACATTTGAAGTGGGCCATATGAAATAGTCATATGAGTTTTTGGACATCCTACTCATTTCTGTACCTGGACGGCTTCAATATATATCAACATATAAAGTACTTTAACAGATATTTTACTTTGGTGCAAACATAAAAGAATATAGCAGTGCTAGCAGTTTTACACACTCAGGTCTGAATAGGTTGTAATAGAAACAAGATCAAGTTCTGAAAAAGCCCAGTGGGAGGGAGCACGTCAGAAATCCCCCAAGGTGAAATGTCCCAGACAGAAAACAGTGACTCAGCATCAGGAGTGTTGTTTTAAACAGTTATTGAAACTGCCAGTTATAAGGGCTCCTCTGTGCAGCACTGTTATTTACATCAGAGATCTCTCTCTACATTCCCCTGCAAATTTTCTCAAGATTACAGAGGGATATGTAAGCCTTCAGTTCCAGAAGCTCTGGTCATGACATATCTTTTCTGTTTCCAAACAGCCTTTGAAGCTGGTAATACGATGTGAAGTTTCATGACTTAGTTACCATGTCATCATCTTTGCTGCAATCATCAGGAATGAGTGAAGTGTGAGTTAAATATCTGTGTGGGAACATAGACACAAACATATGTGTATGTATATGCACTCAAATAATTTAATTAGATGGTGGCTATAGTTGTGCTGCATGTATTGTTCCTTTGTTCATAATTCTCTTCATTATACTGTGGAGTTTTATAGTATATTGTTGGTGAGGGTGCTAAGGACAATTGGGTTTATTTTGTATCTTCCCCCCAGTCGTAAAGATGAGGACACTGAGAAAATAGGTAAAATCTCCAACCGACACGCGAACTGGAGTACATTGGGAGTGAATACTATTAATGAAATATAGATGAACAGCATTTGTTCAAGATGCACGATTGTTGTCCTGTAAAAAAACATTTTTTTCTATTTTTCTTGATGACAGTCTTAGCCCTGCGACTATTCACAGCTTTAATTTGATTTATTTTCTTTGGAATTATTCAGATCAGGGGTCTGGAAAAGCCAAAGAAAAGTCACTGTAAAATACACAGAAATATGCTAGAAAACGGTATGACATCAATAAGAGAGATGTTCAATCTAAAAAAAATCCCCCTCAAACAAGGGGGCTTGAGTTATAAACAGTTAGCATTTTGCACACAAATCTTCAAGTAAAACATGAAGACGGCTAGTATCTGTAGGCTGAAGAATATCCAGGAATTACTCTTTTTTGTAGCAGGATATAAAATGATAGTATAGCATCATTATGTTTCAGTTGTCAGACTAGCCCAATTATTCATCCACTTTTCCATTCTGTAAACCGTTTGCAGAAACAGTGCAGTATATTTCTAAGCTGGAAACCAAGCAACATAGTTCATTAACCCAGATTTAAGCTCTTTCCTGGATACCTTCAGGGATTAATTATGGACTTCACACCTTACCAAAATATTCAGAGATTGATTTAAATCCCAAAATTCAAACTAAGCTTGTTTTATCGTGTTATCATTTTATGTAATCCAGATTTTTTTCTTGGCATTCACTGGTATTCATGATATTGTTATATGGATCACAGTCACTACCTGGATAAATATACTAATATAATGGAGAGAATAAACTGTTTAGAAAAATCTAGGGTAAATTGGACTGAAAACCATTTGGAATTAAGAACCATTAACAAATTAGTTGTGTATTGTAAAGGTGGCTAGCTTTTTTAACCTTTTTTAGCTTTCTCCCAAGCAGATTCATGGAGAAGTTAAGGTGAAAGTTTGCCAAAGGGTTGGAATCTCCCATTCTGCTCCCCCAGACACACAGTCCATAAGGTGTTTTTGCTCCAAATTATATGATACACTTATAGCTGATAATATGATGAAATTACTTTTCCCTCAGTTCATACCTGATACAACCCAATTCTCCTTTTATCCAAAAGACAGTATCCTAAAAAGTTCTTCCTGGTGACTAATACCAAACCTGTCAATTAAGCAGAAGGTCTAAATGCCACCCCCCAGCCTGGAGATGACATGGAAACATAGTTACAATCCATTTCCCTTTCCTGGTGCTCTCTCGATTTCTGATTCTGTCAGTGTGATTCTTACACCCTCGCCCTCCCTAGGGTGAAATTTGCCTACTTAAGATTCACTTAAACCCTGGAAGCAGAATTGAAGTGGGACACAGGCTTTGCACTGCCCCCTGGAAAACAGCTCCTTGATTTGTCACTATTGCAGGGACGATGGAGCAAGAATGCAGTGTATAAACTTGCATCTGGTTTCACAGTAAGTTAAACATAGCCACTCACATTTTAAAAACTGATGCAGTCTTCGAGTATCCTTACTATTTTCCCCGCTTTGAAAAACAGTGAGGTAGACAAACTCTATTTGTTTTGCTCTTGGCAGATACCTATTTAATTGTTAGGCATTGAAATTCTTTGAGTGGACAAACATAAGATGTTTTTAACATTGAAATCTAGCTTTAGTATGTATGCTTAAACTGCAATGAAAATGGCAAAGCAATCAGGAGTTTATTTTATTTGCTTTACAAGTGTTGAGACTCAGCATCCAGATTTATAATGTGATAGTTATGCCAGCTCAAGAATCAAGGCTAAATTATAAAGTCAGTTTTCAGCTTCAGCAAATGCTCTCTGAGTCCTGCTGTGTTTCGCTTAATAGCAAGGACAAGTGGATTCCATCTGTAGGAGAGCATGTTTTGCATATGAACTACTGCAAGGCAAGAGCCAAAACTGAGATGGAGCAGGATTCAATATCAGGACACTCTTTTTATTTATGGACAGTTGCTTGTTTGTTTTCAAGCAGGTCTTAAAAGCTGGGTTGATGATTTAGGAGCAGATGTGGGTTTATAATACTTAGTTTTAAAATGAGAGGCTGTTTGTCCTGTACTTTGATGGTAAAATGCTGTGATTTAATATGAACAAGATCGCATTCATGGGTATGAACTAATCTTGCTAGGTGCAGAATGTGTACCAAATGGTAATTGAAATGAAGATATCTTTTTTTCTGCCTAGAACTAAAGTAGTTAAAACCTCAGATTTGATCCATTTTTTATGGATAAATATTTGTGTAGTAGCGAAAACAGTTGTGCATTATATAAGTGTATGCATAGATAAATTGGTATGTGTGAATATATTACTTCATTTATCAATATATTTTTGTCCATATTTTGAGGTGGGTTTTTTTCAGTATGAATTGGGCAGTTCCTAGCTCCTGAATGTTTAAATTTGCAAACATTTTCTGTAGGCTAGTCTTGATAATATGTATTTTTAGTAACTTTGTCAATATACGTGTATTTCTCAAGTCCTTGACACAGATCACATATGTATTCTATCCTCTTACACTAAGAAGCTAGGTACATGTACGATTAACTTTCCTTAGACAAGACCACTGCAACCTTAGCCACAAACCCAAAAGAATACCCAGAGCATCCTGAGTTCACCCACCACAGATTACCTCAATTTACAAAAATAAAATTGGAGACAAATGAGAAAGACTTTTTATGTCAAATTTCATCTTTTTACTCTGCAGACATTTGATTATACACTGTTCAAGAGCCCATGTATACAAAATAGCCCTTTTCTCAAAAACAAACAAACAAACAAACAGGTAAAAAAAAATATTTTATTTGTACGATTTATTAAAAAAATAGAGATCATAATTTAAGTAAATGGGTGCTTCAGAAACTCCTTTTCTTTGCCAGGAAAACCCTGGGATCCTTGGCTGGGAAAAATCCTTATTATCCATATTTTGTTCTGCTGCATCTGAGTGAAACACTGTTCTGTGTGTCTGGGCTGATTTTAATCTTCCGCTAGGTTCTGAAATGGAAGATCTGTAGGTTACTGCCACCTGCAGCTGGAATGACACCCACTCCCAGCTAGAGAAATGGACCTTGCACTAAAGCCCCTCTGGACAAAATGCAGTAGATCTTAGAGGTGAGCTAAAGGAGGACTTTGCAGAGCTGGTAGTAATTGGGTTTTGCCAGCTTTTTATGACATTTAAATAAAACTAGGGCTACAGAGAAAGTAAATCCCCCAGTAGCATATTCAAGCAATTTTCTTCTCATAAAAGCACCTTCCTACTGGCAGTAGCTTGGCAGAAATGTTGCAGAGTTTAAATTTCATAGAGAGGAGGAAAAAACCTCAGCTTCTGACAATCCTTATGTCAGCTAACATTTGAAACGTTCTGAGAGTTACCAGAAAGGAAAAAAAGAGTAAAAAAAAAAAAAAAAAAAAGATTGTACTGACTAATCACTGTGGGTTTGTGTATTGCACCTATTTTAAGACTCTTAGAATGTTCTTTGCCTCCTATAACCTCAGTCCCTCCTCCCCACTGCATTTTTATCACTGTAGTTTTTTTAAAAAAGGGGAAAAAAAGCATGCTCTAAATTAAGACCTCAGGAGAACAGGAATAATAATGCCCAGCAGTGGTGTGCCATTTTCTGCAACTGCTCCCACCTTTTTTGTTCTGTGCTTCATTGCAGTATCTTTTTCAATAAGGAAAATTCAGGGTTGCTTACTTCTAATAATTGTTCTGTGATGCTTAACCTCGTAAATATTGGCATAAAAAATTCTGTGTGCATGGGAAGGAAAGGAAATTGTTGTTATTTGTTTCCATTCAAGTGTATCCTCTTCTTTCACTACTACTGTGGTATCTGAGGGGTTTTTCCTATGCTCTTCCTTATTTCATTTCCCTTTCTATGCCACATTGAAGAAGAGTGCTTTATGCGGGCCGATCAAGCTACTTCACTCCCAAAAGGATTTCTTATGTAAGTAGTTCCAGTGAGATTTAGTGAATGATGTATTTTAGTTGAAATGCTGTGTTCGTGAAGGTATCCTTGCACAGTGAAGTGTGTAAGCACATAGGCAAGAGCCTGCATGGCACTGCTTATTTTCATTCACCGTACAGAAAACATTTTTTTATCCTCCATTTATAATATAGGAATTAAGCTTGAGACTTTTTATTTTCATTTTTGAAAGCAGAATGAGCATAAGAAAAAACACATGAACACATTATGCTATTAAAGAAATCAAATCAATATATTCCAGCCATCCATCAGAACTGCCTTTTGTTTGAGCTCACTTATGCCTGTAACCACTGTTTCTTCAAAACACTTACCTTTCTTCAAACAGGAATTATGCACTGACATCTGAGTCACAGAGGCAGAAGTACGTATTCTTTCAGGCAGCATCTCCTATTATCTTTCTTGCCAGCAGGTGTTAGGGGCATATTCCTCTCTGCCCAAATGTTGTAATCATTAAT
The DNA here is from genome assembly GCA_009819775.1 of Phoenicopterus ruber ruber. Taxonomy (NCBI): domain Eukaryota; kingdom Metazoa; phylum Chordata; class Aves; order Phoenicopteriformes; family Phoenicopteridae; genus Phoenicopterus; species Phoenicopterus ruber. Next base: position 98,707,174 of record CM020217.1, read on the forward strand.
AATTAGTAATTGTACAATTCAGTGTTTACATGTAAAGGAGCTTCATCCTCTGATGCAGGATTTGGAGCTAACACTGCCAGTGGAAAAAGAAAGAAAATGGAGCTTGGTTCTCATTTTACGTCTGAGATTACACCATTTTAGAGTGCTGAGATTCTCTTGCCTTATGTGGAGTTACTCTGATTTATACCAGTGAAGTGAAAATCTAATCAAGCCCACAGCTGGATACATTCAACAACTTTTTGTTCACCCAGGATAACTCTGGATTGTATTGATCTGCATTATAGAACTGAACAGAAAACAACAGGAGGGAAATCTGAGAAACAGCGTCTCATTTAGAACCTAATAAAAGTTCTTAAGGTGCTTGTTTCATTGCTGTACTCGGCTGGATCATCCTTAGAAATCGATGAAGGACCTGCAGTCAAAAGCATGCATAAAAATATCTTGATCTTATTAAGTGGTTTCTATGGATAGAAGATAAAGACTGGGGGCAAGGGCGGATACCACCAAAACCACTGCAGTCCTGTTAATTAAAAATTTGTGCAACTTTGCCGTTATTATTCTTTTCAGAGAAGTGTAGCCAGCTAGAAGGGGAGAGAGAGGGCGGTATAACGAGAGACGGAAAACAGAGCAATAAAACGCTGTTTGAGTCATTTCAGACTGCTGAATGAATGGCTCTGTAGGAGAGAAATTACTGTGGTGTCACTGGCTTTCTGCTACCAGCGTGTGTCACTATGGATGTCAGTGTAAAGTGAAACTGGGGAAAAGAGAAATCCACTTGCCTCTCACTTCTGAGACAAAGAAAAGGGAAAACTTGTTCTACCTCCACTGATAGCAGTCATAGATAAGTGTATGTGTTGCTGAGAAGTCTGAGAATTCATCCTTTGGAAAAAAAAAAAGTCTTTTCCTCTTGAGATGACTTTGCAACCCCTACCATAGAGTGACTAAGTGATCCACACAGGCCTGATTAATAACAGCAGAAATAGACTGTAAGCTCTGAACTAATATAAAGTCAATTCTGTCACATTTGTCTTTCAATATTTTAGTCATTAATATGTATTTAATGTTGCTGAAGTACAATGACTCGATGTGTTCCTTAGAGCCCACTGTCAGCTGGATGCATACTAGCTCATGATTAAGCAGTACAGCATTTTGGTAGTCCAGCTTAAAAATGGCTTCTGAATAAGTGCGGTGCAAACAGAGAGGGCAATTGCAAATAAACACTTTCAGTTCTCCCTATTTCAGAATGAACATGTAGAGGAGTATAAACCTGGCCTGTTTTCTCAACACTGATTTAATAGAAAAGGATGATTAAATCAATATTGTGTCCCAGAACGACATCAATATGAACAAGAATCCAACATCTCAAGGATATGTTACAGCCAGGAGACTTACTTGATTCAATTATTTATAATGATAGTGTGCCAATAATCCTGACTATTGCATGAACTATTAACATTTTCCCTCCTCACTAACATCCTGCTTTCTAGAAGTAGTTAATTATTACAAAGCTGTCAGCTATTACAGAGATCTATAGCACAGAAAGATGATATATTGGTATCACATAGAATTCCTGAAGTGTTATGACATTCTTCCTAGAACAATTTTCCAATTAATGCATTGAACTGTAGGAAGTTATTTCCCTTCCCACTCTGCTGGCTTGGGTAAAAAAACATACATTAACAAATGAACTGGTTTGTTTTGGCTTTGTTTTACTCTAAGGAGGAGACAGTGAGGGTTTTTCTTTCCTCGTGAACATATTACCCTTTCCTACAAGCAGTCACCATAGCTACTGGTAAACAGCATTATGTTTGCCTTATTCTTTCTGTTTTGACTATAATTCTTTTTGAAGAAAAAAGGAAAATGGGTTGATTTTTTTCAATAATCAGGAAAGAGAACAGAAATCTTAAGTAATAACCAATTAGTTCTGTCTGAAAAGTGGGACTCTAATTCAGGGCTCTCCTTTATTCTACAGAGAACATGACTATGAACCTTTGCATCTGGTTTTAGCCAACTGAATGCTTCAAAGATTTTGTCCCATTAAGTGCTTTCATCTGTGTTTGATACAGCTGGAAATCTGCCACAGTGCAATATGGATAATTATTTGTGTGTCCACATTTGCAATTTTTTCTGTCTATACCTATTGTCTCAATTTAGACAAACTTTACATTGTCTCAGGCAGTAATTCAGATTTTTTGCTTTCAAGCACTTCATAGCTCCAAGAGGTATGTAAAATTAGGTGGTACTTTCATTTTGACTTACAGAGTTTCCTAAATATGTAAGCACAACAGTCTGTGCATGTTCAGAATTATGTAGTATAAGAAGCTATATGCAGTCTATACTGGCAGTTCTTTTCCTGTCTTAAAATATTTACAGATATTTGTCACAGGGAAAAGCTGCTTAATTCATGTGGTTTCAATTGGGACCAAAGGCATTTATTGATTTATTAATGACGTATAATTATTGAGTTATTAATGACATGGCAATAAGTGAACTAAACATTCAGGATCAGTATCACCAATGCCACAGATAAATCACAGTATTAAAATGTGGATATGCAGAATGTTAAAAAACATCTACAAATTTCTAAGCAACTTTCTGTAACTAATCTACACGCACACACACACACACAGGGTGTGCACGCCCAGGCCCTCACAGGCAGTGTGGATTTTGCAAACACTGAAAAGTGTGGGTGCCCCACATGCAGACCCTGTGGAGATGTACGTGCTCCAGCTGAGCATCCACCCCTGCCGCTGCTGGCACCCTGCCGAGGTACCAGCATGGGCAGGCGCCCCGCGCAGCCCCACGTGCACCCTGTTACGGGTCCTCCTGTGCCACTCCCACACTGTGGGTCCCTGCCTGGGTGCAGGCTGCTCCTGTGGCCCAGAGGTTGCTTCTGGGCCTCATCCAGGCAGGGCTGGGGATACCACTGCGATGCCTGGCAGTGCCCAACCAGGGTCACTGCTCCTGACCCTGCCTCTCCCAGCACCTTTTACAAATTTGTGCTTCCACACAGCATTTCAAGCTGAATCCTTGGTTTCAAAAGTCTCTTTGTAATTCCTTGGTTGCTGCTTCATCTGGCTGATGGTGTCGTGGAGTTCCTCCTTAGCATTATGAATTTGGGACAAACTCTCAGGTGAGTTTGGGTGTCCCATCACAGACACTGTTTACACATTCATGTCCCTATGTTATCAGCTGTGGCTTTCGAGGATATTTTGCTGAAGGTGGGCCAGGTAGGCACACCCCCGCCCAGTATTATTGTACAGTTTAGCAATTTTGAGCATACCATCAAGTAAATTATCTGCTGAGGTGTAGATATTTTGTATTTATTTTACATTATGGAAGCATTACCTGGGATTTTTTTTCCCGAGAAAGAATTACAGTCTATCGTAACACTTCTGCGCAATGCTACCCCCAGTCCCTGCTTTTTTCCTAAGGAATATCTTCCTTTGAAAACCTCTGTTCCAGACATATTTGCTATTCTACCATTTTTCTATTATTTCTATTACATCAGATTTTATGGTCTGCTTATGCTGTTTGTTTTCTCCTCTGTAATGCTTAAATTCTTCACATTTTAATACTAAAATATCTAGGGGCCATTATTTTCCCCACTGCCAATATCCACTCTCCTAGCTCAAATGCAATAATTTTGCTAACTAAATTAATTATATTATTTTCTTGCTGTTTGTCCTCTATTGCTGGTATTGGTTTATGGCTGGACTATCTTTGCTTACCTACTTTTGCTTTCTTTATATGCAAATAGGATACAAACACTATACCTCTTGTTTGTTTATTTATTAGTTTTGACTTTGCCAGATGCAGTCCAGAAATCCATTGTTCCAGATACTCAGGTAGAGTCACCTGAGAAAATTCTTTCTCCAGGTATTTCCCAATAACCACATGTTCCCAAAGCTGTGCTGGAACCACACAATTCTGGTGACTACATCACACCTTTAACTTCCTTCTCTTGAAGCTGGAAGGTTTTCATTGCATTTGGTAACTGTTCTCTGCAGTTAGATCTAAATGGACTATTTTGGCTATTATGATACCTAGAGCCAAATTCACTGTTGATAGGACTGCATTCGCTTCAGTGGAGTGGCACCTGTTCATGTCAGCAATGAATTGGCTCAGACTTCCTAAACATCTGGGGAAACAATCAGTACAAATGCAGAATGTATCGTTCGGTTTCTTGTAAGGCCAAGGGGAGGAAGCTTCCTGTAGGCATTCCCTTGCATTCCAGTTGGATCAAGGCTACCTTCTTAGGTGACATCTTTAGGGGTGGTTACTGAAACTCTTGCTTTTAACGGTCTGGCATAGCACATCATTGTTAAAATATACAGAATCCTTTCTCAGCAGGAATTTACTGATGTTAACCAAAATGTGACAGGTGTGACAAATTTCAAGTCGTCTTCTTTGACTTTATAATTCTGATAGAGACATGAAACAGCTCATATAATGTATTTTATATAACATAAGTCATAGTTTATCCAAATGCAAATGATAACCATATTGAATGTCATATTATGAAAGGTATTTGACGCTGTCAAGATGTCAACTTTTTGGTCTGTAGCTGTACTTTCATTTAATTTGCTATATTTACCAGAATTAAGTAACAGCTAATTTATTAAATCATCCCACACACACTTTCTTAGGTGTTTTACTTAATCACTAGAATGCGTATTTTAAACTTTTGCAATAATTTTTAAAATCTCTGATTTTAAAAATTGTAAAAAATAAAAACTAAAATTTTAATTTTAAAATCAGTACAGAACTAGCTAGCATTACTAGCCTGTGCATGAGGCCAAATTTTAAATTTCAGGTAACAGTTGTTTTCTGAAACCTTCAGGTGAGCCACTAGGATGGGATTTACCATACCAATATAGGCCCCCAGCAAGTAAGATGTCTGATCTAAGTTGTGTGTGCGCTCCCTCTCTAGTCAGTGCAGACTTGCAGGCACTTTTGGCAGAACATACCACCTTTCTTAGGCGTATGTCTTAGTACTTGATAAATCCTTCTCTGGAAATACTTTTCTGCCTATTTGACTGTCAAGGATGTGTGGATAATTAGCTTGGTCTAGCTGTCTAACTTTCAGACCACTCAAGTTAAAAGAGAGAATTCCTGCCTTTTTTGATGATGTAGTGAATCAATGTCTTAGCACTTAGTATGCACCATACAAAACATTGGACGCAAGGCATCTTGATAACATTTGATTCAGTTTTGAAGTGATATCTTGCTGACTGGAGAATTATTGAAAAACAACAACAAAAAAGAATTGCACTTTAAAATCAATAGAGGGACTGCAAGAATTGTTTATATTGCATAAAAATGAGTATGTACAGCGTTGAGTTTGATACACAGGTCTGATCACCAGAGTTCATTGTTTAAAAATAACTTTGAAGGAGATTTTCAAAAGAGAGTTCTGTAACATCACATATAGGATAACAGTGCAATAAGTTGTAGAAGAGGTTTATAGAATATTTGAGTTTTAAGGGACCTACAACAATCATCTAGTCCAACTGCATAACAAGAAGGACCGGAGAAACATACTCTGAGATATCAAATAATGTATATATAGAAGCAGAAAGCATGCAGAAGATGATAATTTAACATTTGTAAACCAAACTGTAGGCAAATACACTTGCATGAACATTATTTGGCTATTTAAGGTAGCCTGTCATCTTTGTTTTCCAAATTAGATACACCCATAGAGTCCAAAAAGAAAGGTGTCACATAAACTTGTCCTTGTCCAGTATAAATTTCCAGTTCTAGATGAACTTGTTCAGAGCTCTGACAGATAACACTGGCAGTGCCTCTTCAAGCTGTCTGCTCCACTTTTGTGTCAGATGACGGAGTGTATGCCTGCATCTCATCACCCAGTTTGGCATTTTAGTGTAAGCCAGGTGGATTTGTATTAAGGTACTGAGCTGTGAAGAGGAGCAACTGAACCATGGTTACACGTTCTGTCCTACTGATTATCCTGGTGTTGCCTCCAACAGGGGATGGTACTGACAACTGCGGGGTTGAGATTCTTAGTGAGTTTGCCTGCTTATGAAGTATGTGAGAGTTAGAGATTAGAGAATCCTATACGTAGGACAGTAATTTACCTCCCTTTCTTTTTTTTGCTAGGTTTGGTGGAGGTTTTTGCTAGGTTTTTTTTTAAGATCACAAATTATTAATCAGTGTAACCAAGACTTTATTCCCTTTATATCCTGAATAACTGAAGCATTTTATCATATTTGTAAGTCCACTGAAACCATGGTTTTAACGCCAAGTGGAACATTGTGATTGTATAGCTTGAGATATTCCATAACATGGACAACAGAGTTTCATCACAATCTGTTGATACGCCTGTTATTTTTGCTTTAGCTGTAGCATATCCCTTAAAATGCATTCAGTCCTTTTTACTGTTCCAACATAATTTGTGCTTTCTGTCACTTTAACAGCAAAAAATATTTACTGGTAATATTTGCAGTCGATAGGACTCATTAATGTACCTCTATCTTTCCTGAGATAGAGCAGCGCTGCTCTTCACTCAAGGCAGATGGTATAGTCTTATAGTTAAAATTCTTGTCTGAAGGCCAAAAGAGTATTCAATTTCAGATTCAATTTATTTGCTTATATATAAAAACTAAATACAAATATTTTTATTTCTCTATAAATTAATAAAAATATCTGGGGATGCAGTTCTATTTATGGAGTTCTAATTAAGTACTAATTCATACATGCATGTCTCTACTAAAAGCTCTACTAAAAGCTCTACTAAAAGCTTAGGAAGATTTAATGAAGGGATGTCAGATAAGACAGGATCTTTACTTAGTGGGTTTAGTGAGTTTATTATTGGGAATATATATATTTTTTTAAGAGTTTGATAAGATTGGCTATTTTTTAGATTTTAGGTTTACACACCAGTAAAGATTAACTTAGGTTCAGTTAATGTTTGGTTACTTAAAGCTGTAATACTTGATCTCTCCATTAATTGTATTTTATTATTCATTGGTGATATTTTATAAAGAGACTTACTAAGTACACTAGTAAGAAGTTAATGTGTCACAGATTAAACATCCAGGGAAGATTACAGAGCTCCCTTTTCTTTTGGACGTTCAAAAAACCCATGTAGGACAAATCTATAAACAATAGGAAATGTTTCTTTGCTGCATATTTGACTGAAGAAAATTTCTCATTTTGTGCTGAAGAACAAGTGTCAGAGCCACTCGTGTTTGATAGTTACTGACTTTTACTTTTCTGGCTCACAAATTAAAATTAATGAGTGTTCCATCTCATAAGTATAGGAGAGCATTGGATTTCAGAGGTCAGTGTGTAACTGGAGAGCATAATTTTTTCTTAATTATGATAAAGTCACTTCTTCCACCATCTTTGCACATTTTAAGACATTCTGAAGAATTCCTGTTCTTCTTTTCCTTGAAATTGCTAAATCGTCATGCTGAGTTGCTAGCTGCTAAGTTGCTAGTTGCTAGTGCTAAAAGTTGGGCAAACTGGTGACCCAACAAAGTGCTCACAATTACATTTTCTTAACATGTTGCAGAGTCATTCCTCTGTCTTCACTGCTAAGCCTTACTGTTTCATTAAGACCTGAATTTACCTTCAGGGATTTTGCATTTTGCGCTTAAGTTTTTAGACTTGATAATGGCGACACTTCTCCATAATTGGACACTTCTATATAACTTCTTATAAGCCGGAAGAATTTATTGCTGCATTCCTGACCATCACTTAATATTTATACCTTAATGGAATAGATTTAGTTTATGAAATCAATGAAAAATTGGGTAATTCAGTTTTTTTATTTTCATTAGTACATGCTGATGTTCCATTAGCGGTTTGTTCCCTTTCTTGATCATCAAAAACCAAGCTAATTATCACGCAGGATTTCTGACTTGTTTTCAGGTGGTTTTGGTTCAAGTACACATGTACAGCGTCCCTCCAAGGCAGACAAATATGTTGGCATATTTCAGAAAATCATTTTCTGAATCTGGACTCTTAACTGTTGAAAGTCTGCACGCAAATGGAAATGTAGAGCCTGGAAACACTATTCTTAAATCTCACTTAGTATTCTTGGAAGCTATGGATACAACAGATATAAGGCTAAATAATTGCTGTCATTGTGAAACAGAAGAAATTTTTTTTTTTTTTTTACATAGTCATCAAGGATTCATGGCACTGCATCTGGTATGCATCTATAAATATGTAGAACAAGGTCAAACTTGTGACTCAGAGAGAAAATTAATAAAATAAAAATGAAGTTGGGCATTCAAGTTTTAACTGGCATGTCTGAGTTTATAGAAAGAAGTGCCATACCCTGTCTGTAGAAGCAGCAATATGGTAAGAATAGTAATTTCTTGGCAGTTGCAGCTATGCAGTAAATGTCTTCCTGAGCTCCTTGTGGAGAATATTTTTCCTTAAAGAAGCCCAGAGGGAAAGACATATCATATAGCAGAAACATGTCAAGGAGGAATTATCTGGAAACTATTAGAAAGACTGGGCTGCAGTGCTGGAGGAAGAGCAATGTTACAGAAATAATATTTTTTCAAGCATGGTACAGAGTTAAAAGGGCTGAAAATGCCTTTAAAAACTTAGAATCTAATTAGCGAGAGGTATGATAGACATGGGTTGTTGTCATATCCATTTGCATAAAAATAATTGGAACTGAGTGTTACAAGCTGCAACATTTAAAAGAGTGTGGTGCTAACATATGAAGGTCTGAATCAGCCTCTCTGAGGCTGGTGGGAGAAGATGCTGGAATATGACAAGCCAGCATAATAGATAAGAAGCAAAGGTTAGAGACAAATTATGATTAATTAGTGCAAAATATAGACTGAAACACTTGGGAAACTGAGAGAAGATTTTGTTTCTTTCATAATTTAGAAACAGTCTGGTTATAGTTCCTAAAACTAGACAAGGCCTGAAGAGTGGGAAATATCCATACCATTCACTCTTACCTTGTCTTTACCAACTTCAGTAAGAAAGGTTTCAAAATTTAGAATTGATAAATGAAATGTTGTAAGGAAAGAAGCCACCAATATATATTTCTCACTTGTCAAGGTCAGTGGTCAGTTCAAGCAAAATCTTTCTAAGTCGGTCAGTCTGTGAAGTCACTAGGTCAAGTAAAGGCAAAGTGTTCCTTTATCTTGGCTGAAATTAGCCAAAGATTAACCTGCGGGTGCAAATGTAACTGTTTTATTTTGTAAGTGCCAGTTTATCAGTCCCTGCATGCTGTAATTGCATTCTTGAGACTATTTTTTCTTCATAGCAACTTGCTTGAAATGACTGCAGAAGTACTACCAGACCATAGAAAAAAAGGATTTTTAGTTAAAATATTGATGCAGTTTCCTGAATCAGCTGGCTACTACAAAAAAATTCAATGATGTTGTTAATTCAAGGTCTTCCAGAGCCCCAGAAGAATGTGTTGTAGGAGAGAGGCAGGAATAGAGTCTGCGATGATCTGGAGAGGGTTATACAGCACAGCCTTTTTATTCTCCTTGAAAGACCTGGAGCCTGTGGAAACAATTTCACATCATTACTTGCACAACTGAGACTTGTGGCGCTTTAGCTTGCATTCTGTTTGTTAATTACGGATGAGAAGTGCCAGTTTTGAGGGAGTATGTGACGGTGAGGAGAAGAAACTAATAATATATATTCCACTTGAGAAATCCTAACTAAAGATTGTAATTCCTGACAGTCCTTGGTGGAAAAAAAGTGGCATTTTTTATCAATGGCTAATTTCTCTTGAAAGTATAAGTAAGTCTTTTGGCAAGTTGGGAATCAACTAATAACACAAAGTTAGTGCTTGACTCTCAGCCCTGCAGACTGAAGTTTTTTGCACTCTGCTGGTCACTGCTTATTTATTTTTCTTTAGATTTCAGGGGCTTTATTATCACAGAGTAGGGCTTAGCCTGATACAGTGAAAATCAGATTAGAAACAGTTCACTTCATCTGATTCAGTTTTCATTAAAATCCTTTAAATAATACATTAGTACACATTACTTCTGACATACCCAAAGGTGTGACACTGATCCTGTTCTGATGTGCTCAACTTATCTGCACACTTAATAATTCCAAGTCATGCATTCACTTTAGCTCAATGTAAATTGGACTTCTGCTGCAACAGTCATAAAGGTTCTTAATGCTTTCTTGAGTTTGTATGAAGCCTGCATGCTACTAGTGTTGCTCTAAATGGTTTCTGCCTCAAAGATGATTATAAAATCATTCCTAACAGCTTCCTTTCAATTTATTTTATATATTAGAAAAATAAATTTTCTGCAATGCAGATTTATGTACTTACCTTCCGAGGAAGCTTCTGAAATATGGGCAAAAATTTGACACAGCATTTTAAAGCTGCATGTATAAATGTGTTTACCCGAGCAAATCTTGTGGTTTGCAATACTGTCTCAGTAAAGGATCTCCACAAGGTTCACCTGACCCAAAAGGGGAAGCAGAGGAACAAATAAATAATTGCCTTTCAGAAGGAAAGGTCATAGACTAGTATGAGAGGTGCAGATACTTTGTAGGCCTATTGTATTTTGTAGTGAAACTGTCAGAACTGTTAAGCTGTGTGATGCTGGTTTGGTACTCCGATAGGAAACCTCTGCAGAAAACCCCGGTGTCAAAGAATCTTTGTTGTTGATTCAGCAAGGGACACTCATCCCTTTAAATCAGTTCTGGTTAAATGTCTTTGATGTTAAGAAATACAGCAATTCTCTTCCAGATGAGACCTTAGGCATAAGTCTTGCTTGCTTTCAATTGCTAAAAGTTTTCTGATGCTTCACAAATACATATGGCAGATTTACGCAGGAGTAACCTCCTGGCTGGAAAACAAGATGGATTCTTGCAGTTCTGCTTGCACACCCAAATAAATGATCGTTTCCTGCCCAGATGTTCAGTTCTCGTTAAGCCACTATTGTTTTCCTTCCTAAAGAAGGCTGCACTTAAGTGGTGCAGAAAGGGATTCTTTAAGTATGTTTTTCAATTTGATTTATTAACTTCAGAAATTGTGCTTTCGTGTTTCATAGCTTAAGTCACAATAAGCTTCATACATTAGTAAGGCATTCGGTCACTTTATTATACGGAATACAGTCAGAATACAATTTATCACCAAAGTTGTATCCCTACCTTGATTAAAAAGTGAAAGCTTTTTTGGTAAATTAAACATATTAATTAAAGCAATTTTAAAATGGCTCCTTTGAGAAGTGTCATTTGTTGTACCAGAATTTTTTTTCCAACTACAGCAAAACCTCTTAGCTAGATAAACCTTGCAGAAATCTTCTGTATTGACTATATTTTAGAGGTGGTAGTAACCCCCCCTTTTTTTTTTAATTCTTTGTAACTGGGATTCTGTTTCTTTTAGCAGCAGCTGAAGAAAATATTCTTTTGCAAAAGTCCACAAAGAATTTCTCTACCATCATCTGTTGTGTTTAGTAATTCTGAATTCATGGCGCCCTTTGGCAGAAAAGGTAATCCTCATCTCTCCAGAGGATAGCGTAACTTCATGCAAATAGATATAACAACCATTTCGAAACAGGAAAACTTCCCATGAAACTCTCTGTAAAAAAATTTATTGTTTTTAGCCCTCATTGAAAAACTAGATTTCCAGAATGAAAAATTAAACAATGCTGCTTTGTATTGCACAAAATTTATGAACATGAATCTTAATTAACATTTAGAAATAATATGGATGTATGTTTGTGTGTGTACATATTTCAATAGAAATACTCTTTCAACTAGTTGAATTCAGTGAAAATTGCATCAGCAAGAAACTCTCAGGGAAATGAAGAAGAGCAAGCTCTGTACATGGGGGAAGGTATAGAAAGTTCAGGGAAGGAATAGAGAACATAGGTCTATATCTATGTGCATGGAAACAGGGACACCAGAAACTATCTGATGCTGTTGAGATTAGGACAGTTATCATATTGTAGGAAAGTTTTATCAGCCTTTCTGAAAACAAAAATGGATAACCACAGTATTAAGGGTGGGAATATTTTGATGAAAAATGCTTTTGACTGCAATAAAATAATAAACATTACAGGTCAAATTCCTCTTTGCATATGAAACGATACTGTTGTTACTACAATGGGAGTTTCAAATTGATGTTCTTTGATATTAAAGATGATGTTTAAGATCAGTTATCAATTTACTTACACACTTAGACTGAAATTTCTTTCTTACAGTGTTGTTACTTTCTGCCACAATACTCATCAGGCTCTGTAGTTTAAATTTACAGTCTATAGGTTATTTGGGATTTCAGCTCATGGCCATAAAAGCACATTTTCACATAGTTGCTGTGTTCCTACCCATGATGAATTTGCCAAGTAATACAAGTTTGCAACAGAGTTCTATCATGTCTAATCCTGAATTATTCAATAGATTATTTAATGTCTGTAACAGTATATACTAAAGCAACTGAAATTCAAGAAGTGACTCTTGTGATCTTTAAACAAAGTCTTCTGGTCTGTTTTCCTTTTCCCTATTTCTCCTCTCCTAGACAAGGCAATCCCTGTGGGACATGGGTATGCAGGAGAGCATGTTGGGAGGTAAAGTGTGAGCTACTGAAAATGGTTCATTGTCTGTAGTACCATGATAGAAGTGAAGCTAGGAAGAGATAGAAATACAAAAAAGTATTATAAATAGCAAGTTCTCTGCTTTACGCATGTTTGCATTTGTATTGCTTGCCTCTTATCTTTTGGTCTATTTGCAGGTTCCCTGCTTCGTTTAATAGAGCGACATTTATAAGGGATTCCTTCTCATGAGATAATAAGAATTATATTAATCTTTTCTTAGTTAGTTGTAACTTTTTGTGACTCTTGTATAGGCAAACAAACAGATGTATGTAATTAACTTTAATGGGAGCCATGGTAAGTACTGTATGACAGCTTCCGAACATTTTTCAGAGTATAATGTCATTACAGCTGTCCTCTGTATTATACCTAATATTCTGGCAGCCATTTTAGATAAGATTTAATTGGTAGAGCTTTACATAGCTTTTTTTTTCAGGGAAGAGTTCCACTTTTACTCAGACTATACTGGTCAGTCCATAAATCTTCTGGGAATCTTCTGCATGACTGCAGTTTGAAATCCTAATTATAGAAACTAAAGTATATTGAAGAGGAGGCAGCAGTACAAATAATTTGGAATACAGAGCCTTCTTTTGGCATATATTCTCAGCATTTTCTTATATTTAAATATGGTGTATCATTTTAACTAAAATATTTGACCCAAAGTATTGAGAACATGGCATAGTAATTTGTGCACCTATTAGCACCGTTGGGTTTGTCATTGACTTTCTTTGCACTGAACCATTGAACTGCATTTCTTTCTCCTTGAAAGACCATTGTGAACATCTCAGCTTTGCAATAAAATAATAAATAGTGCAATGGACAACTTGCTTAGGCATTGCACTATTTAATTGAAAATACTTAAGCAAAAGAAGACTGGAATTTCTTTCCTTTCACCTTCATTCTCTGTTGAAATCATGCAGATTTTTCTGTACTAAATCTAGATACATACCTTAATGTTATGGATTCGTTAGCTTACTTTTTGCTGCCACCTAGTGTATTTTATAGTATACAGCCGAGCTAAATTTGATTTTTTTGTAAAAGAGGCCATGTCATTAAAAGTGATTAGATTTGTATTTATCCCATAAAAGGAAGAAATAAAATAGAGTGTATTTTTCTAACTTTAAAGACTTTCTCCCTGTGTAACATAGCGCTCTCTATGTGCTCTGTTCAGCTCTTTTGACCCTGCGTCTTTATTCAGCATCATTTGTGTCATCTAAAGAAATTCTTTTAATTCTTTACAGACATTCAGTTCATCTGTGATCTGTGTAAACTTTTACATGTTAGGTATATATTTATTAATAGTCTTTTAATCTTCCTGTATCCTGTAGAGTATGAAATATTATAATTTGAACTGTTTGATAAACATAAAATGCTGGAAAAATGGAACATTCAGTTCAATACTTAGGTGTACAGTTTCTGAAAAAGATGTCTTACTTGGCATTTGTTTGCAAGGCACAGTGAGTCTGAAAATTTGATTATAAATGCAAGCTAGCCAACTGAAAGGCAAGCATTTTCAGCATTGAAAATGCTCAGAATCCAGTGAACATCCTTCACTGTCTATTTGGACTGCTCTAATGTTATTTCACCTGTGTAAGCAACTTCCATTTGACTGACTACTGTAATTAATAATAGCTAAAATCTATCTTGAAATTAAAGTGATTGTTTGTCAGGTTGCCAGTGTTTGTGTTTCTTGAGGTTTCCTTATAACTATCCTGATAAGGAGCGAAATGAGCAATAAAATGTATTCTGAAGTTGTTATGATTTGATTTGTACTACATTATTAGCTAAACGTATGCTGATACACATTGCCCAGGGAGGTTGCGGAGTCTCCATCCTTGGAGATATTCAAAACCTGTCTGGACACGGTCCTGGGCAACTGTCTGTAGGCGACCCTGCTTGAGCAGAGGGGTTGGACCAGGTGACTTCCAGAGGTCCCTTCCAACCTCAAGCACTCTGATTCTATGATCTTTTAACAAGAAATTCTGCTTCTAGCACAGTATTATTTCCTTTATTTTTTAAGGAATTTGAATGACAACGGTTTTTGTTTGCCACAAATATCATTGTTAAGTGGATTGTTCTGGTTTAGTAGGAGTCTAATAATTTTAAACACTTAGTAATGACTGATACTTCCATTAAAGGATTTCATAAAAGTGCCTTTTTCATATTTTAAAAAAATATAGGCTATCATACTGAATATGAGCTTAGTATGGCTTAGTCACAAGTGCCTGTGGATCTTTCAGAAAAGGAACAAGTGCAGGGCAGAGGAAAATAGGATGAAGAGAGTTGTTTTTAATCTGGTTTGCTTGATATCGCTAAGCAACAGGATTGTACTGCTTTAGGGTCCCCTTGTGACAGAAATGTGTTGTACACTTAAGACAATGCCTGCCTACTTCAAGAGTCGACGAGGCAAGGGCATTCCTTTCTAGTAAACTATGCGAGCACTGACTTCTGTAATATCTTTATGTTGACTGAAAAACAGACTCTTAGACTGGCAGATAAAGTCTTTAGTTTCTGCGAACATAGCTTTTTACATCTAAGGGTGTCCAAAGGACAATAAAATTATGTATATGTTTAGCATGACCCGTGAATCTCTCCCTTGATTTTATAAGGTCTGAAATAGCATTCAGTAAGATAAACACCGTGGTTCCTTCAGCTTTTTCTGAACGGCTGCAAATGAAGCAAAGAAAATGAGGAAGCAGGGGCAAAAGGAACTCCTTTGTTCTTTAACTGCTTCTTAGAATGCATTATAGATTGGTAGGAAAAATACAACAGTAGTGTGCTGTACAATGGTACTTCTTTGCATTGAGATCAGTGAAGGAGGGTAAAGTAGCACAGTGTTGAAGAGAACGTCTGAGACACTAAGAAGAAGAAAAAAAGGACAATTTACAATACATAAGTGGCATAATTTTAACATCTCATGCATTATTAAATAGCCTATGATTTTTGGGTTACATTTTGTCTCTGCTATTTTAAGAAATGCGTAAAAATGCTGTGCAGTATTATTTCAATAAAGCTTTTATGTAACTGTATAAAATTGCAGTATATTACTGCAAATGTACAGAGCCTTATTGCAGTGGAGTACATTAAGATAATGCTAAACCAAGGGCATCATAATATATGTAATAAATTCTATATAGTAGTTTTGATTTATCATATTAGTATGAGAGCATTATTTTATCCAGATGACCACAGAGTTTACATTACAGACAGTTGCCAGAATCATAAACATTGCAAATTGTCATAAAGCAATTCTGAAACCTGACTGATGAAGGCTCTCGATTGTGCTGCCTGGTACTTAAGCCTACTGCTGTGGATACCGAAGCTAGAAGCAGCCAGTTACACTCTGATAACGAATTGCAAATACACAAAACATTTGTAACATGCTGGGCAGACTTTCATTTGCTAAAATGGTTCATTCCCCAATTGTACCTACAATGAAATTACCAGACTGTTGATTAACTTCTCAAGCATTTAAGCATAATGAAATAATCTTATAGATCATGGTCTAGTGGTACAAATCTTGTTCTCAGGCTTTTGGGGCACAGAGAACCCCTAGCATATAAAAAAATGCTCAGCAATATGAACTGTATTAAGGAATGTGTGGGTGAGGTTTGTCGCTCCTGCTTACAGGTAGATTTGAGGAGCGGGGCAGCAGTAAGATATGAGCCCTCTCATCTTTCCAGCCTACAGAGAAAGGAGCACAGGAACTGCAAAAGCTACCAAGCTATTGACATCTTCAGGCTTTCTGTTTATATTGTTGTTATCTCCATAGTATTTGAGCAACTGCATGAACAGATCCGTTACCATGGTGTTCAAATACTATATTGCCAGATCTGACTCTTTCTGTGTGTTAAATACCTGTTATAATAGGACCCAATCCTCAATGGTTTCACAAGGCACTGCCTGAGTGATCGTTAATGTATAATGTTAATACACTATTATTGAGACATCACTTCAGATTGGGGGGGAGGGATGTTTTGTTTTAAATATGGAAAAGGAGAAAGAAAACTAAGGCGTAAAAGAACAATGTTTAATAATGTTAAGAGACTATTACAAGGGGGATTTGCTACGATGAGGCATACCATCTCACAGTTTTCTCAGAAGGAATTAAATTCATATGGTACCAATAGTCTTCATGTAGACTCAACAGAGATCCTGGAGTAAAGTAAATAGAAGTCCAACATTTCCATGAGCCACTGCAATGATTTTAGTTGACTTTGCAGTCTTTCAGATCTATTTTAATTTCAGTTTTTAGAGTCTGAAAATGGACTTGTTAAGTCAATTGCTGCCAGCAGTATTTTTACTTTGAATTTCCCCAACTATAACTTTTGAAAGATGAACTCCAGTATTCTTTCAGAGGGTGAGCTTTTTTCTTCCACTTACTGAGTGTCAATCTTTGTTTGCAAGTTATTTTTATAGAGGTTTCGCTATCATCTGCATTCAGGGTTTATGGCATTTTTCAAACAGCTACTCTTTTTTTTTTTTTTTAATGACTGACAGCCATTCAAAAAAACAGTGGAAGGGAAACTTTTGCTACAGTGTTACATCCAGTATATAGTCACGTATAGTCTTAGGCTTATCTGCTTGGGTTTTTGATAATTTTGCCTGTCCGCTTGTGATAGTGATACTTGCCTACTAGTTATTGTCACTTTTGTCCCTTCCGATCTGTATTAGATATCAGCAGTGGCTTGGAGTTAAAAGTCTCAGACTATTGGAGGTTTCTTTTGATTGTTTGGAAGTAGAATTATGTTGTTCTATATACGCTTATTTTAAAAAAAAATATACTTGTAATAAATCAAGTTCCTACTCTTTTAGGAAAAAATATGTTTCTTCTAAAACAATGGTTAAAGGTGGTGGAACATAGACACATCAAAGCTAGACAGCTTGTATATGAACTTCAGTGAAGGGAATACAGTTTTACAGAAAAGTTTTCTGGGAATGTACTAAGGGCTCAGACAGGCTTCTAGAGAATATCCTGAAGCCCTTATTACACCAGTAATGTTTGGCCAGTTTGACTAGCACGAAAGCTGTTTTCAGCATGCTAATGCAAAGGAAGTCACACACACATTTGCATGTAAATATCTTTAGTAAGTTTACCTTACAGAACTTCAGGAATGCTATGATATTATTTGTTTTGCTGCTGAAACCTTGCATTTATGAGCCTGACTTCAAATACAAAAATAATCATAGTAATTTCCTTAATTCAGAATAAAATGGGTAATTTTGCATTCCACAATTTTCAGCTTTCCTTTCCAAATGAAAACCTTTCAGTGTTGAAAGACAATAAATCATAGAATCATAGAATAGTTTGGGTTGGAAGGGACCTTTAAAGGTCATCTAGTCCAACCCCCCTGCAACAAGCAGGGATATCCTCAACTAGATCAGGTTGCCCAGAGCCCCATCCAGCCTGACCTTGAATGTTTCCAGGGATGGGGCATCTACCACCTCTCTAGGCAACCTGTTCCAGTGCTTCACCACCCTCATTGTAACAAACTTCTTCCTTCTGTCTAGTCTAAATCTCCCCTCCTTTAGTTTAAAACCATTACCCCTTGTCCTGTCACAGCAGGCCCTGCTAAAAAGTCTGTCCCCATCTTTCCTATAAGCCCCCTTTAAGTACTGAAAGGCTGCAATAAGGTCTCCCCAGAGACTTCTCCAGGCTGAACAAGCCCAACTCTCTCAGCCTGTCTTCAGAGGAGAGGTGTTCCATCCCTCTGATCATTTTTGTGGCCCTCCTCTGGACCCGATCCAGCAGGTCCATGTCCTTCTTGTGTTGGGGTCTCCAGAGCTGGATGCAGTACTCCAGGTGGGGTCTCACCAGAGCAGAGTAGAGGGGCAGAATCACCTCCCTAAACCTACTGGCCACGCTTCTTTTGATGAAGCCCAGGATATGGTTGGCCTTCTGGGCTGCGAGCTCACATTGCTGACTCAGGTCCAGTTTTTCATCCACCAGTACCCCCAAGTCCTTCTCGGCAGGGCTGCTCTTGATCCCTACATCCCCCAGCCTGTACTGATACCGGGGGTTGCTCCGACCCAGGTGCAGGACCTTGCATTTGCCCTTATTGAACCTCATGACGTTCACGTGGGCCCACCTCTCAAGCTTGTCCAGGTACTATAAAATAGTGTTTCTCTCCAGCCAGTACACTAACACACTGAAACTGAGGCCAAAGAGTAAATATTGCTGAATGGAAGTAGAAAAATTAGGTCATTCCATTGAATCACTAGTGTTGGATGAGTCTATGAGCAGACAAGATAAGCTGTTGTAACAGAATTTGGTTTAGATATGCATTAAGGACTTAACTGGATTGTATTTCCACAGTGCTTCATGCTGATCTTTTTAACACACCCAGAAAAATAAAATTATGCTAATTTTACAGATGAAGAATCTTAGCATAGAAAAAACCTTGTCTTCCCTTAGGTGAAAAATTATTCAGATTTGAAGTTGAGTCTTGCCTCTAACTTGAATTGGTTTACTACCAAAAATTCATGTATGGTGGTCTTTTTAACTCAAGTTGGTTGCACTAGCAGAGGGATCTCATCAGGCTGCTTTGTAAGTGGCATGTCATAGTGAAGCTATTGCTGTCTTAAGTATGGTCTTCAGTGAAAACATTTAAGAGATTTGCCCAAGGTCTGAAAATCTGTGGAAGAGCAAGGATTTTTCCTATACCACAGTTCTTAGCATATTCTCATCCTACCATATCTTCTGCATAAATACAGCAGGACTCATCAGAAACTGAACAGTAATGAGCCTTGTACCATCAGAAGCATTTATTCAAAATGCAGATTCTGTTTGGCAGTCATCTGTGCTTTGATGGTTTTGATTCTTTGCTCTCTGGAGATTTACCAGTTTTAAAATATAATTTTCAATGGCAACTGCCCTTCCTGACAAATGAGACATACCACACTCGTCAGAGCAGGAGACAGTTGTACCTTCAGGACATTCATAACACTGAATGTATTGCTACTGACACTTGGACACTAGACAGCAGAAAGATTTTATCATTTTGTCTGCCTTAGCAGCTCTATTAGCCGATTTCTAGAAAAATTGACATGATAGATGAAATGTAAATTTGCAAAATTCCAGGTGAATGTCATGTTTTCTTATCACCATTTTCAATCTTAACTCATAATAACGTTTTCCTTTATATTCCAGAAATGGCCGATGGCCCTTTACAATTAAGATATGTTTGTATCCTTATCATCTCTGCACAACAGCTCTTTGAGATAAATTGCCTTAAACTGCCTTGAATCGAAACACATTTAGAAACAGACTTAATGTTATTTTACTTCAGAGTATCTTAAAATATAATATATAAATATAACAGCTTTCTAAAACAGGCATTTTAATGGTTTAAAGCCAGCAGGGTGTGACATAATAAGCAAGACGTCATTTTCACTGCTTTTGCTATACAGAATGTGGCCTTTTCCTAACTTCCTTTAATTTGTTATTTTTAACTGGATATGCATTTTAATGATTGTGGAATCACTTTTAAACATTAACTGAAATACAGACATAAAGGGTGACCTGAAATTAAAAGGGAAAGTTGCAAATGCGTTATAACAGACACATCTTTTAACCAGGCAAAAGCATATGTCTGGTGCATTGATATTGCTTACCTGTTCTCCCTCATATTCTAGAACATGAAATATTAAAAAAAGCTTTATTCCACTTAGGGCAAAGAATTAGGGCATGTGGTTTACTAAATACAGAGGTTTTGCTGTCTTTCCCAAAGCTCACAGTAAGTAAGCCATCTTTACAATATTCCCTGCTGCAAGTTGGTTCTTGACTCTGCTCATGGTCCACTATAACATTTTGCTCATATTAACTTATTCTTAACCTCTAAAGGCTGATCCGTAGCTGTTCAATACAACTGTGAAGAATTATATGAGAGTTTTCACAGTACTGAGTGACTGAGTGACAAATAAATGTGGATGGAATTCCAATATAAAGAAAGTTAATACATACTGAGAAGTAAAACACATTAAAAGAGGGGAAGATCTTAACTTTGCAAATGGAAGGGTTGGCTCTGAATCGGCAGCTACCTCTCAGGAAAGGTTTTGGAACTTTATAGGTTCTAATATTCTCTGAAACAGTTTTTGAATGATCTATGAAATACACCAGCTCTGTGCTCAGTAGCAATTAAGAAAGCGAAGAGTAAATCCTTAGAAAGGGGGTGAGGGGGAATCACAATGCACAAATATGAATTGATAGGGCTCCATTACTCTACATTATTTTTGTCATTTTATTCTCTCATCTTAAAAAGGAGAGTGATGAAGTTAAAGGGAAAAAAGGCAAGAAGAGATGTTCAAAGACTGTTACGAAAGATGTCTACAACATCAGGAGAGACATGAGAAAAGCAAATAGACAATAATTGTTCATCTAATAGAAGAATTTGTGTGCATCACATGAAAAAAAAGGAGACAGAAATTCAAACAGATCAGATGGTAGATACTTAAGTAATACTTCATACATAAGGAATGGAACAGTGTCACACAATGTATATGTTCAAAGCTGATACGGATTTAGAAAAGGATCAGACGGGTTCATGGAGCAAAAGATACCTATTAAGGACTGTGAAATATATCTGATTCAAGAGGTCCTTTGCTGCAGGTCACAAGAAGATGAATGTCACTTAATGTTGCATTATAACTGTCCTCCTTTGTGAGATGACAGTTTTGTCCATTGTCAGAAATAGGATAATGGTACACATGCACATTGGTCTGACCTGGTGTAACTGTTCTTACATTCCTATCTTCTTATATAATTGCATCAGGTATAGCATTCCTGTATGTTTCTACCTGCAAGTCACTGTAATTTGCTAGTTGGCCTGCTTAAAAATCTCGAGACAATACTGAATTGCGTTTGGATGCTGTTGGTCCTAGACACTAGACACACCTAGCATCCAGTGTAGATCAGCAAGTCCAGAATTCTGCCTGACCATCTTTTGCCAATAGGGGAAGCAATTTTCTAATTCTGAATGCTCTGAAATACTCTTACAAATAACATGTGAAGCAACACTGCCTCCTTCTCAAAACTAGTGTCTATAAGTATCCCAAAATACCCCACAGAATCAAGTCCCTGGTGTGCTTTGGTCCATCCTCTTGGGTCTCACCCTCCAGTATTTCTTTGTACAAGAATGCTTACAATTATTCTGAGAAGATCACCAATGTTAAGCAAAGGTAAGAGTTGCTAAACGGCTTGATAATGATACACGTTCCCCATCTTAGATGATTATCTTGATAACATGCTATCCACCTCTCCTGCAGTCCCTGGATTTCAAGGACTACACTAGGCCAGATCAAAAAGTCTCTGCATATTTTGGTGTGCTGCTCAGCCCCTCTTAGTGTCAACTCCAAGGACACATTCATAGCTCTGTGGGCATGCTACTGGGATTTGTACTGACTCTGGGGGAGTGGGTTTTCTGTGTTTGCCATCACAGAACACGGGCAAGGAGTCTGCTGTGGTCTGTGGGCCAGCGGGAACAGAGTCAAAAATGAAGTACAAAAGCAGGATTTCTGCTTTCTGTTTCTTGCTTAAATGTGTCGCAGCCTGGTTGTCACACAAATCCTGACCTGCTAGTGAACTCACTCTGACAAATGTTTGTTGTTATCAAAATGGGGATGAATTGCAGGAAGTTAATGTCCCTTGCAAAGTCCAGATTTTCCAGTCTTTGGGCCACATCATTCATCCTTGAATAGCACACCAAATGCAAACCCCTCCAGAGTGACTGTACCGCAGTTCCTGCTACAGTAGCTCCCAGGCGCATTTGGAATTTGTCAGTTACTCCATGGGGTGGGTTGACTCCAGCCAGCAGATAAACTCCTGGCGCTTGCTCACTCGCCTCCAGCAGGATTGGGGATAATTGGAAGGGCAAAGCAAGAAAACTGGTGGGTTGAGGTAAAGACAGTTCAATAAGTGAAGGGAAACAAAGAAAAAAACCCCAAGTGATGCAAAAGCATTTACCCCCAGCAGACCAATGCCCAGTCAGTCTCCAAGCAACAGCTACTTTGGAAAGATGACCTCCCAGTTTTCATTGCCGAGCACGATCTCATACGGTCTGGGATATCCCTTTGGCCAGTTCAGGTCAGCTGTCCCCACTGTGTCCCCTCCTGACTTCCTGCCCGCTCCCAGCCTAGTCAGAGTGAGAAACAGAGAAAACCTTGATGCTGTGCAAGCACTGTTCAGCAATAGCTAAAACATCGCTGTGTTAACCCTGCTTCAGTCACAAATCCAAAACACAGCACCATACAGGCTGCTATGAAGAAAATTAACTCTTTCCTAGCCAGACCCAGTACAGCTAGCTGGAATATATGTTGAGAGCCTGATTCTCTGATCTGATGCAACAGTAGTGAACTATGAAATATCCAGTAGATTGCACTTCAGTAATAGGTCAATGTATAAAATCATAAATAATGTCCACATCCACCTGCCTTAAGTCTTGTTTAGGTTTTAGAGGGAGAATGTCCTCACTGTTTGTCCCTTCAGCAGCAATTGGCTTCTTTGGTGGGAGTGAGAGACTATGAATAAATGAAGTACAAACTTTGACCTAAATCTAATGCATGAGGGACCTAGCTAGTCTCTAGCAAATGCTGGTTCCCAACAAAAACCTCATGCGTTTCAAATCCTGCATAAAATTCAACTCAGAAGAAAATTAAACTAATGTTTTTTCCAACATCTGTCACAAGGCAGACCATCTCGTCAGTCTGAAAATTTTGCTGTATTAGAAATGTTATGGTGATAATAATAGGATAATAATAGTAAAAGTTAGCTTTAAAAATATTAGCATTTTTAATTGAAAGCATTTTCTGGGGGAAAAAAAGATCTTTTATTTTGCTGCTGAATGTGATGGAGTGTAATAACTAGGTTTTTCACTTTTCACCTCTTTTCTTTTTGCCGCCTATAATATTTCAAAATTCTTAATTTTGGAAACATTACCAGAATAGCAAAAGAAAAAAATGGCATGTGTCTCTGCTACCCCTTACTGTTTCAGGTGAGGAGGCATAGCCTGGTGTCAGTGTGTCTTGGCTACAGGACAGGTCTTAGAAGTAAAAAGTTTCCATTTCAAGAATGCATGTCGCATAAGCTAAAAGGGAGTATGGCTTTGTCTGCCTGGAGGAAAAAGGGATTCTGAGTTTCTCCCGTGAGTTAATAAGACACATCAAAAATGAGTGAGATATAGATCACTAGTTCTTTTTCATATCTCAGAAAAGAAAGAGTGTATGATATTGCTTCATCAGCCACAACTCTATTGCTGGGAGATCACTAGTTTTCATTCATAGGTCAGAGCACAGCTATGAATCCTGTGAGCCACCATGAACATTGCACTAATTTCTTCTGGGACAGTGGGAAGGCATTTTTTTTCTTGTCATCATATTGACTGCAATAAAGTGTCTTTTGGGGCTTTCTCACAGGGTCTCCAGTGTGCATTTGGAAAAACTCTGCTATTGCAATATGACAGGTGGTAGGAACGTGCTGCAGGTTGTGTTCTTCAGAGGGTTGCGTTCCCTGGCAGTCAGGAGTGCACGGTGACTACAGAGCAATGTATTCATTGAAATGATGATGAATGGGGGGATGAGGCTTTTTAATAGCTTGGGTAGTAAGAGGACGATGTCTTTTCTCCAGGATACTTAACCTTCATAAAACAGGACATAATACTATTTCAGGCACTGCTTGCAACTATTTAAGAATGAGAGAGGGCACATTACCGTCCGTCCCCTGGCAGATGGTGACGTATGAGGAAGGAGTGATTAATGTATGGTTTGTGATCCTGTATGGTTTGTGATCCTGCGTGATTTATGCTGGTGATTTTTAGTTGAATTCATAGTTGTACTGCTCCTTGCATCTTATTGTATCACATCAGCAGCACAGCTTAGCTATGTATGCAAAAAGATACTTGATAAATAACAGAATGATAAACGGGCTCCACAAAAGCTATGTTTTTCTTTTCTTCCCTAAAATTTGAAATTTATGGAGTCCTGTGTAAAATAGATTAGCTTGCATGCTTGGGGCATAACTACACCACTTTGGAGATAAAGGTGACCCTTAGATAAAATGGACAAATATACTAAAATCTTAGTTACAATTGTGTATATCACAGAGTTTTTTAAAGCCATGTCAACCACTTTTTATGTGTCTTCTACTTAGAACTTTTACTTGTACAGCTTCAAATATTCTTTGTTTACTAAGTCACTCCATAGTATCTATTTTTAAAAATTTTTAGCATTTATTACAGATACTCTTACTATGCATAAGTTAGTCTTTAATAGTAACAGTGTAATTAATGCTGTATATAAGTATTGTGCTGGACAGGACTGCTTTTAGCAATAAAAAACGTTACCTTCTTTAAAACATCAGAAGCTGCATAGTATTCTCTCTCTGCACAAGTGATGCTGCCATAGCTACCACCTGTGGAGCTGAACAATTACAGCAGTGGAAAAGCTTACCATAGAAACACCCTAGCAATGAATCACTCCATTCTTCCAGTACTGCAGTTTCCAGTCTAGCATAAATCCAATTGCTGGAACACAGGAAACACATAAATGATATCTTGGCATAAACAGTGGTTTAGATTATACTAGAAGACATAGAATTATATTACATGCAGAAAATACACTTAAGGGTAACCATTCGAGTTACGGAAATTTCTGCCAGAAAAGATTTTGTGCACTACAAAATCTTGGAGGACTCGAGCCAGCTTCTTACAACTGCAACACAAACTGCTCTTACTCTGCTTTCTTTACAATCACAATGCAGATTCAATCCCAGTGAAGATATTCCACGTTCAGTTGTGTTAGCAGAAACCTCTGCCAGAGGTCCCCTTCCCACAAATACCACTGTGACACGAATTTTATTGCTGTTTGACAAATTAAAAGATTATGAATATTAACATATTTTTAAGAAGAAATGGTAGTGTAGGTACAAAAAGAAAATGAGATTTTAAAGGAATTTGCTCGTCATATAATAGAAGATACTAATTAACTCTGTTGATTTTACATTTTAATTAGTTCAGTAGAAAGATGGTTAATAAATGTTTATAATCAACTGTGTTTTGTATCAGTTGCAGTTAAAGATATGTTAAAGCCCTAATCTCATAGATGATACAATGTCAAACTGACCTAACAATTTATGTCATTGATTATGATATTCCATGTTTACATAGATCACATATAATATGTTCTAAGTACGTGTTAACAAAGTCAGGATTTCACAAATCAAATTTAAAAAATTAAAATGAAAGCAAATTGAAAACTATACCTGTTTTTGACAACAGTATATCGTTTAGTACTTTTCTATCCTTGAATGCGTGTCAATTTAGCACAGAGGTTATATACCGCAGAGAATACAATTCAGTCATAGCTGTGTGTCAGTAGGACTTCCCGCCTTCTTATTGCACCCTTTTCTTCAATATCCAACACACACACACAAAATATTATCAACTCTGCATACAAATCCAATATTTTTTATTTTGATTTTGGAGGCATTTGATTTGTGTCACATACTGATGTGTCACACAACAGCATATTTTTGAGTATTAAATTTTCAGGATTACATGACCTTGAGTAAAGCAAGAACTTTTTTTTTTTTCCTTTTTTGCAATGAGGAGAAGCACGTGCATCAAAGAATTCAGCTGTTTTACCAGCTTCTGTAGTTGCTAAGTGGTTTCATGGAGATCTTTGTCTGCATTAAATCATCTGCCACTGTGCTGAAGATTATGATCCTCGTGAAACCAGTCATCTGGTTCAGGCACAAGCTGAACATTCACACCATGGTCTGACTCTTCAACACATTAAAAGCTATTGTGTTGGAAATTCAGTCACAGGTAGGAGTTTCAAGAGAAACATATTCTTTAATGTGAAAGCTATTTAGTTGAGGGGGGTACCTCAACTCCAGGGAACTGTCTTCCACTCCTGAATCTCTTGAAAAGGGTTTACAAAGCACATCAGAAAATGGAATCAGTTAACAAAGAAATTGTTCTCCTTTGACTAGTGGTTACATAATTAATTTGACTAGCACAGATGACATATGTATTTTTAATTTTTACACCTGTAAAATAAAAATGCTACATAGCCTCAGATTCTATCAAGTTCTCATGATTCTAGGGTAATTTATGGTACAGATCTCAAATAACTTTTGGACTCCAGACCCTGTTCTAGGTTAGTCTTTAAGTACCCAAGTCTCTCAGAACCTTTCTGGGAGCATTTTTTCACCTTCTCTTCAGAAGTGAAGAACTTTGCAGCCAGCAATGCAAGAGTGAAAGAGTCTGTTGCTCTGGACCAGGAATAATTAGTATGGGACCTGCCCCTACTTTTGATCAGGTATATAACAGAAATTGAGAGAACTGAGGTTCTAGTTGCTACTCCGGGGTTACTTTTTCTTTTTGTCAATAAATTTCTAACATTAAAGCATAAGCAGTCCAGAAGTAGAGAATGGGATTCCAGTTTGTCTTCTTCCATCTGAGCACCCCAAAATTAAATTTCTGATTCTAGTTATGCGTATTTGTATTACAGTGTATGAAAAGCTGTGACTTTTCAAGAGCACCACAGATTTCAGTAGAGCTGTCCTGATTTGGCCAACTGAACCTAGAAGTCTGGGAAAACTCCAAGCACCTACTGTCGTTACCAAGTCACTGTGTACCCACAAGTAGGATGTTTAACTTTCTTCCCCAATCTATTAACTGAGCTGTTGGAATAGTCAGTCCTGCTTATTAGCTCTAATATGCATTTCACTTATAGGAATGTTGATATCAGAGGAAGAAATTTCTGCATTAATATTACAGTCGATACGGATTTGGTAACTATGTTTGTTATAAGTTCACTGAAGGAAGTAAACAGGAAGGATTAAAATGTGTTCTTTGCTCTGGCTGCACTAGCCCTCTGTCTTATTTTTTCCATGCTTTTTTTTTTTTTTTTAAGGCACTCTCACTTCCATTATGTGGTAACTTCAAAACAAACATGTGAGCACAAGGCATCACAGTTCATTCTGTGCTTGTTTCTATGGATACGCAAAGGACATGCCTATAAAGCAAAGTAAAGAGTTAATGATTGTGGAAAAGGAACAACTAAGGTAGTTTTCATGAAAATAGAATGAGTAGTAATATCAATACATGCTAGTAAACTGAATAGAAGCCCTGTTTTCCTTGAAGGATTAGTAGTCAGGATGAAACATCCCACCATGTTTTCACTGCAGGTGGTAACAGTGCTAATAGATTAAAGCTAAGTCAAATATGTCTAATTCTACTTCCATGATCTCCTAATTCTGCTGTGTAGACATAGCCTTGAAACTTTATGGCAAAAATACTGATATACCTTTCAAATCACCATCCTTGCTACTGAATCAGTGGGGTAGAAGTCTTTCTGTCAGAAGAGTACAGTGTGTGTTAGAGACTGAAGCACCACTCATTCCACCCAGCAGTGAACAGCCATATTTGTAAAATATTCAGACATTAGAATGAGACAGTGTAATATCAGATTGTTATTAGCGATTGTTCCAGTACTTTCATTTTGCATGGATAGACACCATACTGATGCACACTGGAAAATAAAAAGTGTTCAGAAAATATGAAGAAGTTCATTTACATTCAAAGGTTAATATTGTCACAGAC
The DNA here is from genome assembly GCA_009819775.1 of Phoenicopterus ruber ruber. Classification (NCBI taxonomy): domain Eukaryota; kingdom Metazoa; phylum Chordata; class Aves; order Phoenicopteriformes; family Phoenicopteridae; genus Phoenicopterus; species Phoenicopterus ruber. Next base: position 98,735,336 of record CM020217.1, read on the forward strand.
ACCATCTTGCTTAACCTTAGTTATAGACACCCTATATCCAGAAAACAATCGTCTGTCTGCTTTTTCCACAAACCTACTCTAAACACCATTAAATGATTACATATGTATTTCCAGTCTAAATTTGGGTTACTTTAGTCATTCATTTGTAAGTTCAAGTGTCTTATTTAAAAGAACGCCTTATTTCCATTCCCCTGAAGTTTGCAAGATAAGATACCCTGTAGAGCCAGACTGACAGAATAGCTTCCTGTTATTCTTCTGCATAAATGTAAAGAAATGGATCAGCATCATGATATCAAGGAAAAGGAACTGACTCATTTCTCTGACGGAAGTCTGGAAGCAAATAACAGTACTGCTAATGATGCTGTGATGCAATGGTTTTCCTCTAACATAAATTCTCCTGTAATTTACTTTTTCAAGATAGTCATTTACCTTTTGCTGCGAATAAGTCAGACTACCTGGCTTATCAGACCTCTTGAGCGCAAGCTAGAGAGAGATAAATCTCATAGCATTTTAAGTTAGGTCTGTTTGAGAAAATGGTACACAAATGGCATTTTGTACCAATTATAAAGGGCAGCTGTAAACCAGACTTTTTCTGTTGCATTTTGCATTAGTTTAGCCTGGTGTGTCACCCAACTATGCTAATTCTCAACAACGGAACAACTCTAACAGTTACAGCTCTTGCACGTTTGAAAAATGCCAACACTCAGTTTTATAGCATTTGATTTCACAGTTTTTAGGGCACTTTATACCCTTCATAAGTCACAGCCATCATCCAGGAATGTGTGAAATTCAGAGCTGAGGCAGCAATCGAAGTAAAAGGTCAACCTACAAGACAGAACAACTCAAGCTATTGATAAAGACTATATTGTAAAAAAATTGAAAGCACACAGTGATTACTAACTTTTGACTTCAGTCAATGTTGTCAGTAGTTCTAGTACTCAGGACTTCTCTTGCCCTTCTCATGTTCAAATAATTGTGCAAGCTTAAGCCAAGCTTGTCTTTGTAAAACGTTTGTGCAGTCTCCTATACGTTACCTTTCATTTGTAGTAGGAGAAAACTGTGGTAGACAGGTCAACATCTGGTCCTTCAAACATACTTATGCTCCTAACTACTTTTTGCTTTAAGTTTTTGATGTCATTTAAAGAAATGGCTTAGTCTGAATTAATTGTAGATATTCAGATAGAGCCATGGGCAAAGGAAATCTATGAAGTTTTCCTTAACCTCCTACAGTTCAGTTAATGTATAAACAGAAATCCTGTGCTACAAGGATTTCTTACTCCTTACGAGAGCTGGTAGCACCCCAGAGAAAGGATGCACAAGAAGACAGTGCTGTGGCTTTCTTCTCCTCTCTTACTCCTGACAGTAGAGGAAGATATCTGGACTACAATGGGGAAGTAAGTGAATCTCAAAGAGATGGGAAGAAAGAGATAGACAGAGGATAGACACCCTGAAGCTTTAAGAGACATTTTGTTTTGGAAGTCAAAAAAATGGGATTTTGTTGTTGTGGGAAGTCTTTATACTACATTCGACATGAGAGTGCAATGCCTGATGAAGGCCAATTTTACTGTTCTTGTTCTAAGAACCACAAAGATCCAGAGTGCTTAGATTTTTTTTTTCTTTTTTTCTGGATTTCAGCACCACACATTCCATGCTTACAGTGTAATTAGATACATCTCCAGTGATGAAACACCACTGTCGGGCTGAGATAAGAATTGCTCTAGACTTCATCACCCAGTATGTGTGAGGTGATTCCTGAAAATCAGTGTTCTTCAAACATGACCTACCAATTCAGTTACATCATGTGGCTGATGATACTCTAGTCTGAGGGCTGTACAAAGCTCTTTCGGAACTTCCCAGAGTCTTATTTCAATTGTCTAGGAGTTATCTGTATTAGAGTTAAAGCTCTTGTCAGTCAAAGAAACCACAGATTGAAAATGTACAGAGGTGTGAATTACCTTCTGAGGCAGAGAAATTACCTTGGTCATCAGTAAGGAAACTTACATTATCTAGTTTGTGCGAACCAGAGAATTTCGGCTAATCTACCACCTTTCATAAGCACTAAATTTGTAGAAAATACAGTACGTGCAATTGCTCATGTCATTCATATATCACCTCAAGCTTCATAATAGGTTTAGATTCAGGTGTTAATAGAAATTAACTTAGCCCACAACATTCCTAGGATTTGATGTTTGAGAAGCTACAGCCTCCTATGCTGTGTATATAGTCATTAACTTCATTTGACCAGGAGCTTGAAAAAATATTTTCTATAGGCAAAATGACTTTTAGTTATATCTCAAGTTACACTCTTTCAAAGAATGTGTAAAAGTCCATGCAGTGTCCTGCACTGCCATCTTTACTGATTAGGTCAGTGGTACATTTTTAGTGTATTAATTACAACATGACAGGGTACAAGAAAAGTACATTTTTTAATATATATTAGTTCATCCTATTATTTAATCATATTTGCTGTAATGCATAGGCAGAAGGAACACAGGGCTACATTTCACTAGCCACTGTGCAAACACAGAGAATACCTGTCCACAAATGCTTACTGCTTCGAGGCGTGATTTGTAAGGAGGAATATTATCTTCTCCTGTGTCAGCTTAAAGAATCGGAAAAAAACTGTAAGCTTGCAAGGCCCATGGATAGAGAACAAATATAATTAAAAAGTGAGAAACTACGTGCAAGCTTTGAATAGACAAAGTGGAGAGGTATGACTTTCTCATTAATGTTAAAATATTGTTGTAAAAGAATGGCTCATAGTCATCCCCTTCCATGGAAAAGCATTATCATAATACCTACTCTGTCCCAATTAAAACTTCTCCTGATCTGTATGTTAGGGAGGGTTTTGACAGTCTAGAGCTTGATGATGGTGACAATAGGGTCGAGTGTTTATGGGTAAGAATCAGGGGGAAGGCCAACAAGACAGATATCGTAGTGGGAGCCTGTTATAGAACACCCAACCAGGATGAAGAGGCAGACAAAATATTCTATAAGCAGTTGGGAGAAGTCTCACAATCACCAGCCCTTGTTCTCATGGGGGACTTTAACTTGCCAGATGTCTGCTGCAAAGACAATACAGCAGAGAGGAAACAGTCTAGGACGTTCCTGGAGGGTGTGGAAGATAACTCCCTGACACAGCTGGCCTTGAATAGAGAAGGACTTGTGGGTGATGTGACGGTTGGAGGCCATCTTGGACATAGCAATCATGAAATGATAGAGTTTTCAATTCTTGGAGATGTAAGGAGAGGGGTCAGCAGAACTGCCACTGTGGACTTCCGGAGGGCAGACTTTGGCCTGTTTAGGAGCCTGGTTGACAGAGTCCCTTGGGAGGCAGCCCTGAAGGACAAAGGAATCCAGGAAGGCTGGACATTCTTCAAGAAGAAAATCTTAAAGGCGCAGGAGCAGGCCATCCCCATGTGCCGAAAGACAAGCCGATGGGGAAGAAGACCAGCCTGGCTGAACAGAGAACTTTGGCTGGAGCTCAGGAAAAAAAGGAGAGTTTATGACCTTTGGAAGAAGAGGCAGGCAACTCAGGAGGACTGCAAGGATGTCGTGAGGTTACGCAGGGAGAAAATTAGAAGGGTCAAAGTCCAACTAGAACTTAGTCTGGCTACTGCTGTAAAAGACAATAAAAAATGTTTCTATAAATACATTAGCAACAAAAGGAGGGCTAAGGAGAATCTCCCTCCTTTATTGGGTGCAGGGGGAAACACAGTGACAAAGGATGAGGAAAAGGCTGAGGTACTTAATGCCTTCTTTGCCTCAGTCTTTAATAGTAAGCCCAGTTGTTCTCCGGGTACCCACCCCCTGAGCAGGAAGACAGGGATGGGGAGCAGAATGAAGCTCCCATCATCCAAGGGGAAATGGTTAGCAACTGGCTACACCACTTACACACACACGTCTATGGGGCCAAATAGGATCCACCCAAGGGTTCTGCGGGAGCTGGAAGAAGTGCTCACCAAGCCACTTTCCATTATTTAGCAGCAGTCCTGGCTAACTGGGAGGTCCCATTTGACTGGAGGTTAGTAAAGGTGACATCCATCTACAAGAAGTCCATGGGTCCTGATGAGATGCATCCGCAGGTCCTGAGGAAACTGGCAGATGAAGTTGCTAAGCCACTAGCCATCATATTTTAGAAGTCGTGGCAGTCCGGTGAAGTTCCCACTGACTGGAAAAGGGGAAACATAACCCCTATTTTCAAAAAGGGAAAAAAGGGAGACCCGGGGAATTACAGGCCAGTCAGTCTCACCTCTATGCCCAGCAAGATCATGGAGCAGATCCTCCTGGAAAAGATGCTCAGGCACATGGAAAATAAGGAGGTGATTGGTGACAGCCAACATGGCTTCACTAAGGACAAATCGTGCCTGGCAAATTTGGTGGCCTTCTATGATGGGGTTACAGCGTTGGTGGATAAGGGAAGAGTAACTGACGTCATCTACCCAGACCTGCGCAAAGCATTTGACACCGTCCCACACGACATCCTTGTCTCTAAATTGGAGAGACATGGATTTGATAGATGGACCACTTGGTGGAAAAGGAATTGGCTGGATGGTCGCACTCAAAGAGTTGCGGTCAACAACTCGATGCCCAAGTGGAGATCAGTGACGATTGGCATTCCTCAGGGGTCGGTATAGGAACTGGCGCTGTTTAACACCTTTGTCCATGAGATGGACAGTGGGATTGAGAGCACCCTCAGCAAATTTGCTGACAACACCAAGCTGTGTGGTGCGGACAACACACTGGAGGGAAGGGATGACATCCATAGGGACCTTGACAGACTTGAGAGGTGGGCCCATGCAAAACTCCTGAAGTTCAACAAGGCCAAGTGCAAGATTCTGCACATAGGTCAGGGCAATCCCAAGCACAAATACAGGCTGGGTGGAAAATGGATTGAGAGCAGCCCTGTGGAGAAGGCCTTGGGGGTGTTGGTTGATGAGAAGCTCAACATGACCTGGTAATGTGCGCTTGCACCCCAGAAAGCCAACCGTTTCCTGGGCTGCATCAAAAGCAGCGTGGCCAGCAGGTCGAGGGAGGTGATTCTCCCCTTCTGCTCCACTCTCGTGAGACCCCACCTGGAGTACTGCATTCATCTCTGGGCCCCCCAACACAAGAAGGGCATGGACCTGTTGGAGCGAGTCCAGAAGAGGGCCATGAAGATGATCAGAGGGCTGGAGCACCTCTCCTCTGAAGACAGGCTGAGAGAGTTGGGCTTGTTCAGCCTGGAGAAGAGAAGGCTCTGGGGACACCTTAGAGCAGCCTTCCAGTACCTAAAGGGGGCCTAAAGAAAGCTGGAGAGGGACTTTTGACAAGGGCATGTAGTGATAGGACAAGGGGGAATGGCTTTAAACTGAAAGAGGGTAGATTTAGATTCAATGTAAGGAAGAAATTTTTTACTCTCAGGGTGGTGAGGCACTGGAACAGTTGTCCAGAGAAGTTGTGGATGGCCCATCCCTGGAAGTGTTCAAGGCCAGGTTGGATGGGGCTTTGAGCAACCTGGTCTAGCGGAAGGTGTCCCTGCCCATGACAGAGAGGTTGGAACTAGATGATCTTTAAGGTCCCTTCCAACCCAAACCATTCTATGATTCAATAATTCTATGATTCCTCATGATCAGTGTAGCTAACTAGAGTTGCTCTGTGAGGAGACTTTGAAATCTTAGAAATTACTAAGTTACATAGTTCTGCAACCTATAAATTCATCTAACATTGAAGTAATGAATGTTTTTGTGCTAAAAGATTGTTTTAAAATTCTAACAAAAATAAGTAATAGTATGCAATGCATCTTTAATGAAAACAGTGCAACAAGCAGTATGCTGCACATCAATGTTCTGGGGACTGCTGGGAGCAATTGGAAACTTTCTGTCATAAGAAATTACAAGAGCTTTTCAAAAGACGAACAGGAGTTAAACAGCATGTGATTTCAGTGAGAGGCGAACATCTGGCTTCTACCTTATGCTGCTGAAAACATTTATGTGCTCCCCTGGCCATGTTCCGTATATGCTGATTTTTTATTATCAAAATCATAGTCTTTCAACTTTTTTTAAAAAAAAATCATTTCATTTTTATAAATACTTTTTAGCAAATGATAACATTTATTTACTATTTTTCCCATATCACACAAGGAAAGAGAAAATGTAGATTTAACTGAAAAGACTGAGGAGATTGGGGAAAGGACCAGTGTCAGAGCTAATTACAGCCCTTGCGATGGACCCAGCCTGACAGACCATTATTTCTCTTCCCAGATGTGTCTAGGGAATAGATTATTGCCCACATAAATTGTTCTCACCAACCATTGCTAGCTATACTTTTTCCTGAGGGATCTTTAACCATCCACCATTAAGTGTGATGTGCCCAGAAGTGCTTGATACCACAACTGTGTATCCTCTTGTGTGACAGGAATGGTCATAATTGTCACATTACAGGATAGGACGTTTTATGCATCATATGAGTTAATGGATGCATATGCTTCTAGTGATGGGGAATCACCTGTATATTCACCATCTGAGTGGAAAATGGAGGCTAAAGAGGCTTTAGAAAAGACTCCAGAAGAGGCTTCATGATCCTGAAAAGTTAGATAGTACTGTGTTAGATATTTGAGTGAATACATTTTAAAATAAATTTTAACAGTCCTAAATTCCTGAAAATAATGACAACTTTGAAGGTCTGAAATAGATATTCTGCCAATAAGCAAGAGCTCTTCCTCCTTCATCATTTCCATAAACCAAATTCTGTCCTTCCCAAGTCATAACTAACTCAAACACAACTCCAGCGAACTTTCTAAGGTTTAGGTATTGTTTCAGGAGTGGATTGTTCAAGAAAACTCATAGAATCTTAGAATCACAGAATCATGGAATAGTTTGGCTTGGAAGGGACCTTTAAAGGTCATCTAGTCCAACCCCCCTGCAATAAGCAGGGACATCCTCAACTACATCAGGTTGCCCAGAGCCCCATCCAGCCTGGCCTTGAACGTTTCCAGGGATGGGGCTTCTACCACCTCTCTGGGCAACCTGGTCCAGTGCTTCACCACCCTCATTGTAAAAAACTTCTTCCTTCTGTCTAGTCTGAATCTCCCCTCCTTTAGTTTAAAGCCATTACCCCTTGTCCTATCACAACAGGCCCTGATAAATGTTTTTCCCCATCTGTTTTATAAGCCCCCTTTAAGTACTGAAGGGCTGCAATAAGGTCTCCCCGGAACCTTCTCTTCTCCAGGCTGGACAAGACCAACTCTCTCAGCCTGTCTTTATGGGAGAGGTGCTCCGTCCCTCTGATCATTTTTGTGGCCCTGCTCTGGACTCGCTCCAATAGGTCTATGTACTTCTTGTGTTGGGGGCTCCAGAGCTGGACCAGCCTGTATGTGTGCTTGGGATTGCCCTGACTCATGTGCAGAATCTTGCAGGTGGCCTTGTTGAATCTCATGAGGTTTACATGGGCCCACTTCTCGAGCTTGTCCAGGTCCCTCTGGATGGCATCTCATCCCTCAGGCTTGTCAACCCTTGTCAACCGCACCACTCAACTTGATGTCATCTGCAAATATGCTGAGGGTGCACTCGTTCCGACTGTCTACGTCATTGATTAAGATATTATCCCAATACATATGCTTAATGATAAGATTGGGCAGATGCTCATTGTTGTCTGACTGGGATGGATTAAGCATCTATTTAATTAAATTTCTTAGTTGGGTCCTATAAATTGATTTTCTGTTTGAGCTGAACCATTTTGTATGCAATAGTCTTTCTTGTATGTTGGCAGCAGGCAAGCAAGGTGCTGGAACCTTTTTGTTACTCCTGTTCTCCTTTTTGAAGTGGAATTGGAACCTTCCCACTCCAATACTTTTAACTTGGATCAAAGAATTTGAAAGTATCATTTAAATGTGAGCTGCTATTTAGTTCACGCTAGAATCAGTGTAACTCTGAGTATAAGCCTGCCTCAAAAAAACTTACAGCAAAAGCTTTTTTCCATGAGTGCACCCAACCAATCCGGAAATATTTTCCCTAGGAGTTTTCAAAACCAATTTAGTTCACAAGTGATTTATACTTGGTTTAAAGAGAGCCTGTCAGTGGTTGTTTATATAAAGAGAAGCAGTTTAGAAAGTGCTTTCAGTGAAAGGAAATTTAAAGTGAATCACCAGAGCTTGCAGAATAATAATTCCTGATAGGGGAAAAAAGGATTCAAAACAGTAAAGCTAACAAAAGCACTCAGATCTAGAGAAGATACCGTAATTGAGGAAACCTGGGTGAAAGTACTAAAGCAGCAGGAAAGCTGAATTGATTTTTTGGAGCTGTATAATAGAAGGAAAGATTGGCAGATATATTATGTACTGGAAAAACGCCTGCTGTGCACAAGGAAGATTGCCTGCTTTATATATTGTCCTTTGATATTTTTAAGATTATTGATGAGATAAGGTTATCCTTCTGGCTGCAATGAGTTTCTGTGGATTTGGCTATTACGCAAAGCTTTCAAAGGAAGATCCTAATCACCTTTACACTATCATGGTATTTTCTAGAAGGAGATTTAATGAGTCTTTGCATGAAGTGTAATTCAACTTAAAGTTTAAACTGTTAAAGTAAGAGGCTCCTTTCAGTTTCCAGTAATTTAAAACAAAATGGCACTAGGAATAAATAATAGTAACAACTTTAAAAGAAACTGAATTACATCTACTATTTATTAACTGAAGCAGCTTGGGAAGCTGTTCCCTCCAACTTCCATAGCCTTATCCCAGATAATATAGTGAGAGCACTAAAAAAACTTGTGTCCCTAAATATTGAACCCACTGCGACACGTAGCTTTTGACATTCTCAGTTTAGCACTGTCATGATTAAAGGGTGTTAAGTGCGCTTCCTTTCAGAGAAGCCCTCTCACATACAACTACACAAATGGCACGTACAGTGCTTTCAGCGGGAATCACAGAGCGTAGCGTTCCCACTTTAGAGATGGAAAAAGCACAGGCATATAGAAAAATATACCATGCTTTGGAGAACCACAGTACTATATCACTAGAGTACAAATTATGTCTATGACACATTGTACAGAGGGATTATAGTCTTTTCTTTTAAAAACAGAATTAGTTTAAAAGTCAAAAACTGTGGCTGAATACAGCTGTGACTGTATTATTAATGTGCAACAATCCAGTCTCCTCTGCATCATGCAACATTTCAAAAAAAAAAGTTATCAAAATGTGTGTTGGCATCCCAAAGGTGTCAATCTTATACAAAACTTTGATTTCATTAAATCAGGTCACTGATGTAGTACTGATTCAAGGGGAAGAATTTGTATTATTGAATTACCAATATCATGTCATACCGTGCAAATGCTTCTTGATGATTTTCTTTCCAATCTAACGTCTAGACCAAAGATCAAACGTATATTTTAACATGGGAAATGGTAATGAAAAGTGTGTCCCTTACCATTTCAGAGGAGGATTATAAGAATGTCAGAGAATAGTTCATCTTCCCTACACTTTTTTCTTCATACATCATAAGACTAGTGAGGTGAGGTGATGATGCTGTAGGAGTATTGTTCTTGTCTCTTCCACTCCTTTTCTATACTATTTCTGTCTCTTCTCCCATTTTCTCTCACTGTTTGTGACATTTTTCCTTCATATGATTCTGAATGGTTAGATTTTTTTCTCTATCTACTTCTGGAGTTCATCAGTACCCCAGTTCAAAATCTGGAGCCTTTTTGATATATAATATACATCAGAGCTGCCTGATTTTCTTTTGATGGCTTATAAATCTGCATCTATATTAGCAGATAATGTAGTTCAATACACATAGATTTACAGGGCATATCGGTTAGTGCTGAGGACCCAACATCGCCATTATTCATGTTTCAGGGAGCTTTACTCACACTAGACGTGGTCTGGCCCCATGGACTGAATGATCATTAGCAGTTGGAGTACCTGAGGTGTGAGATAATCTTCTGGTGCAGGTTGATCTGAAAGAAATTGAGATCATGTACTCTTGAGACCACTCCACAATGTGAACCAAGGCATTTCACCTGAGGACAACAAGGAGGTTTGCTTCAAAACCATGCTCTGGATCTGAACTCAAACACTAATATAGACATATAACACATTTCAGCAAAACATTCAAAATTTGTTTCTAATTTTGCAGCCTCAAAATTCTGATATTTTTCTTGTTTCTTTCATGCATTATTCATTTTCTTCAGCACATGTATGTAATCATCCAATGACTTTTTCTTGGAGCCATTCACAGGTGTACAGCATAGGCAACAGATATTACTGTTCTGATTTGCTGTCCCCTTTCATTTGCTTCTTGCATCTATAAAGGATAGCAGGACATTATGAAATTGTGAAATCCACTTGGGAGGAGAGAAGTCCCTGGTCATTCAAGCATTTATGTGTTTCTTGCAGCTGAGATTAATACAGCAGAATATGGGAGACCTTGTCCTCTTCTTAACCAAGTACAGTGACAGACTGCTTTGAGAGAGAATAAAAAGTCATTTGGGGCTTCGTATTTCAGTATACTAATTCTTGTGAATTGGCTGTGGTATTTTTTCTGTGTGGTTAGCTGTTATATTTTCAAGCTTTATATTATTTTGTAGAATGTTTTAAAAACTGTTTTCTTTGCCTCATTGGGAATCACTCTTCTTTGTTATTAGGATGTTATGGCATCAATAGTGAAATGTTAGAACATTGCTCATTTTGATAACAATAAACTCCTCACAATTTGTTATGAGACCTGTTATTTTTAATCTTCTCCACAATAGCAAGACTATAAAAAGAAGTGGCCAATGTTGACATGTACAGCTCAATAGAAGAATGTATGAAAATTGGTTTTTTAAAGGTGAAGACTAAAGTCTCCGTATTTTGGCAGTCAGCAGCAATGATCTGTCTTCTCTTCTATAAACAAACAGAAACACATATGATAACTAGTTTTAGAGATCATCACCATCAATTGTAGATTTCCAGGAAGAATTCAGTTTATTCTTGCTTTTTTAATTAGCTGAACTGTGTAATGCTGATATTAAAACCATTGAAAGCAGGCTTCTCGATGCTGCACAAACGAAAGCAATCCAGTATCTCATTTACATTCCTCTCCTGGTGTCTGCAGCAGATCTATAAATAGAATAGGCTACACACAGAAACTTATTATTGCAGCTGATAGCAATTTTCTTTTGCAAAGGTGTCTGGAGGCATTATTCATGAGATTCATTCCGGTAGACTCTCCAGCTGAGATCCTCGCTCCCCAGAACTGCGGGTGGTCAGTTTAGAAACATACTAATCAACTGCTATGCACAAAGACTGTCACAAGACTTACTTATTTCCCTCTTTTAAAAAAATACAGGAGCTCTCTCAGCTCCAGATTATTTTCTCTAACCTGATTGCATAGATATTATAAGCAATGAACAGATTTTTAGAAATCACATGCATTTGACATTTTATCACTGAACATCCTAATGATTATGCTATTATATGGAAAAACATAATGGCTGTGGTTTGATACAGCTCACATCACGTCTTCTGCATTCAACCCACGGGCACATGTGACCTTATCAAGTATAAGACAGACATGTTTCTGTTCAATACCGAGGATGTGTAGTAACCACATGAACTGACCTATCTAGCTGTCATCTAATTTCAGTTATAAAACAAGGGGAAAATCAAATAAGACCTTTAGTGAAATTATGTTTATAATAAGTGATAGATGGGAATGTCTTACACTCCTGCTTTTCCTATCTGATTTTTGTTTTCCTACCATATCTGCTATTGTCCTATCTTTGTATACTAAAAACAAAGATCATTCATACAAACAAAATATGCATATTTCTAAACGTTTGTTTTTATCACCCCTCAAGAATGATTACAACTTTTTTTTCCCTTGCCTATTCTAATATTCTTTCTATGACTGAGAACATAAGATATATGAAAGCAGTGATATTACCTGTTTATTCTGGTTCAATTTCAATATAATCACTACTGTAAGTATTCATATTTCAGTTTTTTCTTTACATCCTACTGTGTTGTCACAAGCTGTATGTAATACCTGAATGTACAAATGATGTTTCCATTTGCAAAGTAAACTAGTAACTTTACATTTTTTGTTTTCACTTTCTTTCCTTTTTTCAGACATAATAGAAGAGCTGTTTTTCTGCAGCAGTTATTTTGACTATGTTATGAAAGCAGCAGCACAAATAACCAGTGAGACATTAGAAAAGTCACATATCTTACCATGAAAGGAAAGATAAATTAAAATATAAAATTAAACCCAAAAGAACCTGTCAACTCAAGTCACCCATAAAGCATTCTGGCATCTCTAATGCCAGGTACACAAGCGAAAAAAAAAGCTAAGACAGTAAAAACAAAGAAATATATTACAACCATAAGTCAAATGTCACTGACTTTCTGTGAATGTAAAACCCATCCTGTTTTTTAAGTGTGTTTTGGTACTTATACATATTTTTTTGTTTCTAATTTAAATTTGCCAGTGATGCAGAAAATTGGTTTTGTGAATGTCCTAAACTCTACTCTGGAAAACTCTGCCAGTTTGCGACTTGTGATGAAAATCCATGTGGAAACGGTGCTACGTGTTTTCCAAAGTCCAGGCGAGATGCTGTTTGCCTTTGTCCATACGGAAGATCTGGCATCCTCTGCAGTGATGGTAAGAACCATATTCTTCATTCATTGGTCATAGTTTCTATCATTCGTAGAAGCTGTGGTAAGAAACAAGTCAAACGCTTTGAAGGCAAAACACTGAAAGTGACCATCTCCTCACCTACAAACACGGCCCCAAATCCAGTCACAAGCAAAGAGTGTCTGAGCTGAGCACCCTCCCCCCGTGTTGTTTCTTAAAAGTGTCGGTCAGAGAAAGGGAGACAGAGGGATCAAAGAAGCTGAGAGTAGAGAAGCTAGGAAATACCAGGTAGTGTCTGCTGTAATTTAGTAATTTACCTGGAGAAAAGCTGAGACAGAGAGATGACTGAGAGCTCCTTTGGAGAAATTAATTTCTCCTGTAGTTTGGTTTTTCCTCTACTTAGGGAAGCATTACTTTGTACATTTTGTAAATAAAAGGAGTGTATAAACAATACTTTCTGGATTGTAAAAATACCACCAGGTGCTAAAATTTGATTCATTCCTCAGGTCAAAAAGAGGAACAAATTAAAATTTACCAAGTGCTTTACTATGACACAGGAGACAGGATGAAGGGAAATTAATAAAGCTAAGTTAATAGGTCATTTTGACTAATATTATCAAATGAAGGGCTTTAATTCCTCAAGCATTGATTATAATGATTGTTTTAGGTCAGAAATTCCTGTGTGTGAACATCCAAGGTATTCTTTTCCCCTAACACTCAATGTAGCAAGAAGTAATGATTGAAAAATCTTCATAAAGAAAATAATCACTGGTTCTGAGCTGATCCAGCAGTGCATATGAAGTGCCTTTTAAAATAAATATTAAGCAATGTTCAGGTCAGATCAAAGTCTATGTTGCTTTTTTCTTCATATCATATACATCTTTGCCTCTTATTTAAAATCTTAATTTCCAAAATTTTCAGTAGATTCTTGGAGTCCTGGTGGACAGCAAATTCACCATGAGCCAGCAATGTGCCCTTGCGGCCAGGAAGGCCAACGGCATCCTGGGCTGCATTAAGAAGAGTGTGGCCAGCAGGTCGAGGGAGGTTCTCCTCCCCCTCTACTCTGCCCTAGTGGGGCCTCATCTGGAGTAGTGTGTCCAGTTCTGGGCTCCCCAGTTCAAGAAAGACGAAGAACTACTGGAGAGAGTCCAGCGGAGGGCTACAAAGATGATTAAGGGACTGGAGCCTCTCTCCTATGGGGAAAGGCAGAGGGAGGTGGGGGTGTTTAGCCTGAGGAAGAGAAGACTGAGATGGGACCTCATCAATGCTTATAAGTATCTCAAGGGTGGGTGTCAAGAGGATGGGGCCAGACTCTTTTCAGTGGTGCCCAGCGACAGGACAAGGGGCAACGGGCACAAACTGGAACACAGGAAGTTCCACCTGAACATGATGAAAAACTTCTTTACTGTGAGGGTGACAGAGCCCTGGCACAGGCTGCCCAGGGAGGGTGTGGAGTCTCCTTCTCTAGAGATATTCAAAACCCGCCTGGACGCAGTCCTGTGCAGCCTGCTCTAGGTAAACCTGCTCTAGCAGGGGGGTTGGACTAGATGATCTCCAGAGGTCCCTTCCAACCCCTGCCATTCTGTGATTCTGTGCTTTAGGTTTTATCCATGTTTTCATCTAACTCTGATAATTGATAGCCATAGCAAATATGTAGGCAAGTGTACAAAACATGTATGATACTTCCCTGGTAATCTTTCTTAATTTGCAGTAGCACAAGACACTGGGGCTTCATGTGCTGGGGTTGGTATCTGGGTTAACCCTTGATAGATTTCTTTTCTTCTATGCACTTCTCTAATTGGTCTTTGAGTCCATGTAAACTTGCTATACAATATCCTATGGCAAAGAGCTCCAGAGCTTAAGTATATAGGTTGTGGAGAAGTACTTCCACTTGTTTGCTTACATGCACCAATTGCTAATGACATTAATGCCTCAAGCTTCTGTGTTAGAATGGATATTTCAGAGTTGTTCCATATTTTATGAATGTTTCCCTGTTCACCTTTTCCATGCCTCTCCTAATTTTACATATATCCTTATTATAACCCTCCCAAAATTATTTCTGAATAGTCCGTTGATTCAGTCGTTTTTGGGACACCAGTCATGCTGTATCTTTAGTCATCCAGGTTGCCTTTCTTTATTCCTTCTCAGTTCCACTGCATCCTCTTTAAAATGAGAGTGCAGAGCTGGCCACAATATTCAAGGTGTGATAATGCCACTACTTTATACAGTGGTGTTTGACATTTTCCTGGTTTACTCTCTGTCTTTTTCTTAACCATTTCTTCCATTTTATTTCCTTTTATGAGTACATGGACATTTTCATTAAACTGCTCATTAAAACTCCTAACACCTCTTTCTTTGAACACTGATGGCGAGTTCAGAGCCCACCATTCTGTATCTAAGGCTAGGACTGTTTCTGTAATCTACCTCAATTTACATCTGTCAACACTGAGTATCATCTAACACTTTTTCCCTGTAGTCATTCCATGAGGGTCTTCCTCAACTCTTTTCTCGCAGAAGCCCTCCCTCTAGCCCCCCCACTACCAAAACCTTGCCACGCCAACCCAATACATCTTTGTAGTTAGCTGTCTCTAAATTGAGAGGCTGAGTAAAAACTGAGAGAGTCTAAACTGAGAGAAAGTACATAAATTTGTTAGCTTGATTAGACTACAGAGCTCAAGGCTTCGAAAGCACAGAAAGAATGAAATTTTATTGAGTGGAAAGGGAAAACTCTGTCTGGATCATCACTGTAAGCAAGCAAAATGGGGAAGAATACACAACTTCATAGGACAGAGTATAAATCTAGGGTCAACAAGCCCACAACATAAGAAATTATTGAAATATGAAAAATTATTTTATTGAACTGTATCTTAAGAGTTTAGAAAGAATGGAAATAAACTGAGCACAGACGGAAGTCATGTTAAGCTGGACTTTGCATTGAAACTTAAAATCAGCTGCAAAAATGCCTTATTAACACATACCCTAAAACTGAACAAAGAGGGGAGAGACAGCCACAATGCAGTGAAGGCTGAGTGTAGCCTTAGGGATAGCCCTAGCAGCATCAAAGACATACATCTGGTGAGGTATTTGAAGATAGTGATAGATAGCGTAATTACAATGGTAGAACAATGTAAATTATATTAGAAACAGAAGACAAATTTAATTGTTTACTATAACAAAATGAGTGCCCCAGATAATAAATTTATTAGAAAGAAATGGTCCATAAAATTTAAAGTCTAGGCGCATGCATTTTTAATGAATAATCTCCCGTTTAAGATACATAATAATATTGTCTCTACTATTAAGATCAGAAACCAAGTGCATGCTACTTTGTGTCTGAAACACTGAAGAAAAGCTTATTTCTCCTAAATGCTTATCAAATAGTAGGTGGTCTTCATCAAAAAGAAATATGCAAGAAGTTACAGTGATTATTTGATAAAATTAATATAGCAAATGTACCAAATACAACTGCAGATTTCATGCCAGCATTGCTGCTCCTAGCAATAGAGATGATTTACGAAAGACAAAGTAAGGATAAATAAAGATGTGGACAGAGCCACAAATGAGCCCACTGCTACAGGTCTTGCCCATAGCAGAGTTCCAATTGCCATCTGTTAAGAGTTGGAATTCACGCTAAGAACAACATCAATCTCTACAAACATGTAAGAAAAAGGGATAATAAAACTGTTGTCACTGTTAAATGGAAAACATACCCGAAAACCAAAATGCTTTGCAGGACAGTTAAAAATACACCATTTTATGGGGAATGACCAATATTCTAAAAGTGAGAAAACAACAGGACTACCATAAATATGACACATGAGGCAAATATTTAAGGACAGACTATAACTTCTGCTAAACTAACCTATATAAATATGGAAAAACAGACCAGCACTTGGGACTAACAAGGACTTTTCTTCCGTTTCTGAAGCAGATGGAGCATATTGCAGTCTAAGCAGGCTGGGAACAATTGCTCTAAGTTTATCTTAGTTACGTTATGCTTGTTTCAGACACTAAGAAAACCTTCCTAAAAGCATGTCCATTTTTCCAAATATATATAGTAAAATGCATTATCTCTCACTACACATCTTTCCTTGCTTTTGTCACTAGATGACCATGTTAATATAGAATCATAGAATCATTTAGGTTGGAAAAGACCTTTAAGATCATCAAGTCCAACCGTTACCCTAGCACTGCCAAGTCCACAACTAAACCATGTCCCTACGTGCCACATCTACGTGTCTTTTAAATATCTCCATGGATGGTAACTCAACCACTTCCCTGGGCAGCCTGTTCCGATGCTTGATAACCCTTTTGAAGAAGAACTTTTTCCTAATATCCAATCTAAACCTCCCCTGGCACAGCTTGAGGCCATTTCCTCTTGTCCTATAGCCTGTTACTTGGGAGAAGAGATTGACAACCACCTCACTACAACCTCCTTTCAGGTAGTTGTAGAAAGCGACAATGTCTCCCCTCAGCCGCCTTTTCTCCAGGCTAAATAACCCCAGTTCCCTCAGCTGTTCCTCATAGGACTTGTGCTCTAGACCCTGCACCAGCTTCGTTTGCCTTCTTTGCTCCAGCACCTCAATGTCTGTCTTGTAGTGAGGTGCCCAAAACAACACAGTATTCGAGGTGCGGCCTCACCAGGGCCAAGTACAGGGGGACAATCACTTCCCTAGTCCTGCTGGCCACGCTATTTCTGATACAAGCCAAGATGCTGTTGGCCTTCTTGGCCACCTGGGCACACTGCTGGCTCATATTCAGTCAGCTGTCAACCAACTCCCCCAGGTCCTTTTCCACTGGGCAGCTTTCCAGCCACTCCCCCCCAAACCTGTAGCGTTGCCTGGGGTTGTTGTGACCCAAGTGCAGGACCCAGAACTTAGCTTTGTTGAACCTCATACAATTGGCCTTGACCCATCGATCCAGTCTGTCTAGATCCCTCTGTAGCGCCTTCCTACCCTCAAGCGGATCAACGCTCCCACCCAACTTGGTGTCGTCTGCAAACTTACTGACAGTACACTCGATCCCCTCATCCAGATCATTGATAAAGATATTAAACAGAACTGGCCCCAATACTGAGCCCTGGGGAACACCACTTGTGACCGGCCACCAAGTGGACTTAACTTCATTTATCGACTCTTTGGCTCAGGCATCCAGCCAGTTTTTTACCCAGTGCAGAGTACGCCCATCCAAGCCATGAGCAGCCAGTTTCTCCAGGAGGATGCTGTGGGAAACAGTGTCAAAGGCTTTACTAAAGTCTAGGTAGACAACATCCACAGCCTTTCCCTCATCCACTAAGTGGGTCACCTTGTCATAGGAGGAGATCAGGTTAGTCAAGCAGGACCTGCCTTTCATAAACGCATGCTGATTGTGTCTGATCACCTGGTTGTCCTGTACATGCCACATGATGGCACTCAAGATGATCTGCTCCATAACCTTCCCCGGCACTGAGGTCAGACTGACAGGCCTGTAGTTCCTCGGATCCTTCTTATGGCCCTTCTTGTACATGGGCATCACATTTACTAACCTTCAGTCAACTGGGACCTCCCCCGTTAGCCAGGACTGCTCATAAATGATGGAAAGTGGCTTGGTGAGCACATCCGCCAACTCCCTCAGCACCCTTGGGTGGATCCCATCTGGCCCCATAGACTTGTGTGTGTCTAAGTGGTGTAGCCAGTCGCTAACCATTTCCCCTTGGATGATGGGAGCTTCATTCTGCTCCCATCCCTGTCTTCCAGCTCAGAGGGCTGGGTGCCCAGAGCTTGTCTCAGTCTCCCAAGCAACTTAGGTTTTTTAAGCTGTACATAAAGGGATCTATGTCATTTAAACTGAGTCCAGTTATTGAGTTCTGACTTTTTAGTAGTTTTGTGTGAAAGCAGCCAAGATTCAAGCCCTAGTCTGATACATTTCCTTTCACATTTAATTTAGTAAAAAGTTGCTTGTATTGTGTTTCTCGCAGATTGTAAATCTCTTCCATTATTTCGGATCACACTGGTGGATGAAAGTGTTTACAAATAGCACCATTTCAGACCAAATGAATACACATTCTCCAACAGTGCTATGAACATTTTTTTCTGTAAAATGCTTTTTAAAGTACTTTCTATATATTTGATTTTTCTGCTTTTAAAAGTTGGTCGGGAAGACATATCAACAACTCATTATGGAACCAAGTGAGGATAAGGTTAGCACTAGAACTGCCTGTCATCCAGGGACATTTGTCATTTCATAGCATCTAAGACTTAAACAAAAATCTGTGGTGCTTGCTCCATCCATAGAGAAAGCTTGAGCTGAGACAGTTAGAGTGATGTCCATATCACCATGCTTCATCTCTTGTAAAATGAAGGAGAATTCTAATTACAATGGTTTGAATATAAACGTGGCCAAATCACTGATGTTAAACATGAAATAAAAGTCAGATAGTTTTAATGAGTCTAAACTATTAAAAAGACTATTGCATCTCACCAAAATAAGCAGAGTTTAGGACACTGTTCTTGTACCTCAAAAAAACCCCAAAACACAAAACCAAAAACCTGTTCAATTGCTACCATCTCTGTAATCAGCCTTTATTTCTTTTTTCTATTTTTCTTAACACTTTTATATAAGTACAAACTGGGGGCATTCCCTGGTTGGTACAGGAAACTGATATGGTCTGTAAAATATAAGGTCAGTATGTTTGAAATATCTCAGTGTAAGGAATTTTGATATGTAAGACACAGAAATTTTAAAGAGGATATATCAGGGTATCATTGCACTGCAGAGTTGTGATGGCCTCATAAATGTGAGTGAAACAGAAATGGTTCATTCACCAGGAATGGAAATGAACATCTGGACTTCTAAACTCCTGATGTTGTTGTTACACAAGAAACTGGGCCCTTCTGGGAAACTGTTGGTCATAATATGAAGCCTTTTGTTAAGCCAGGAATCGAGAGCAAGCACTTTGTAAGCACAAAGGTAAATTTAAAAGAAGGATTTCAAAGCAATGTGCATTGCTAAGATGAGTAATTGTGTCAATTGCAGTGTTTTAGACCAAGCTTCAGTGTTTATTTTAGTTTCTTTATGTATTTCACATATGTACATATGTGACAACATAAAATGGAGTCCTAACTGTGACATTGCATGTAATAAACACACACAGCATGCGTTCATAGCAATTGTAAGTATGTTCCTTGAAATATTTCTGAGCAACACTTATGGCAATGCTTCACAGTCCAAAGGATTCCAGCAGGTTTTCTGTAGGATGTATTCCCCCCATGTATAAAATTCATTTCAAAGTGCTGAAGTGGGAATAGTCACTTGCGACAGGCTCTGTAGGGTGAAAATCAGCCTGCAAGCGAATTGCTTCTGTGCAGCTATGTTTGGCACGCAATGTCACCTTCAGAGTTGTTTGGGTCTGCAGACTAAATCGTGCAGTTCGGTGACAGCAAATGCCCAAAGGGAATTTCCTCAGATAAAAAAAAACTGCATCGCAAGGTTTCTGGTCAGTGGTAAGAGACTTTGGGGAATGCTGCTCAGGGTTGTTCTTCCTGTGCAAGAGAATTTATTTTCTGGGCCATTTGCTTTTAGCTGGGCCTTAATTTCCCCCTCCCCTCCAGTGTGAGGAACGTCATAAAAATTGTACAAAACACACTTAGGCACACTCACTTACACACACACACTATTAAAGTCACTGCTGTGTTACCAGTGTTTTATTATTTCAAATCTCATCTTCCAATCAGAAGTACAAGTTACCAGTCCATATGATTACAGAAATAAGCTAAGCTAATGGGGCTTATGGGCTCCATGACTGATACCACGAGACAAATAAAAGGAATACCTAAATATTTACTGGGTGTGGGGAGGGGAAGGCATACACCTGAATTGCCCATTTTGCAGATCACTGACTCCTCATACAATAGTCTTCCAGATGTCAAGAGTCTTCTACTACAGCCTTGAACTCCCAGCCGGCACTGCACCACCCTGCGGCTCCAGCACCCATTAATTTTTCCTCCTTGCACTTCCCAAAGTTTCTGGTGAGGAAAGCAGGTTGCCTATTGAAGAAAACAGCTTTAATGTAGAGCTGTCAATACATGTAAATTAAATGCCAGCTTAGCTCCCTCATCTTGCCTTTCCTTCCCAAATTATGCTCCATATATTACATGTCCGTACAGCAGGCCTTCCACCTCATTTCTGTGGTTGGTCCCTGGGTAGCTCCCTGTCCTCTCCATCTCTGCATCTTTCCAGGCACGAAGGACAGGCGAATTGCAGCAGCGAGTTCTTCTCCCTTCACCTATCGGCCCGCAGTCCCTGATCTAATACCTTCTAATGTACTGCAATGCACAGAGGGGGGTTCCTACCAGAACCTTGTGTCAGAGGTCTGCATGCAAATCAGTATTTAAAATTGGTGATTGTAAATATATAGGAATTTATAGAAATGTGTTTGTAATTTGCTTCATATAGCTTTGTTAAGCGAGCTACTTCCATCAGGAGCATGTGTTGTAGCTCAAACATCTAACCCTCTTGCTGCTTCGTTAGAAACACGATGAGTGAGAGGAGGACTAGACCAGCTGCACTTAAAATAATTTTTCTAAACTCAACTAAGAAAACATTTTGCACTCTGTTCATCTGTGCTCGAGAGCAAGTTTTGGTTTATTAAGAGCTATACTGCAAACCAGTAAGAGAAACAGTAGCTGCAGAATTTTGTGATGAAAAAAGACACTTTTCTGAAGAGTTTTGTACAGCTTGGAAGACTGGAAAATACAATGCTTGGCAGTAATTTCCATTCCTTTTTCAATATTACCTTTGCAAATATGTGAGCTGGTGTTTAGGAGAACTTAATAATACTTATCCCACAGTGTATATGGCTACTGATCCTGGAGCCAGACACTGAGCTGATAACTGATCACAGTTAGTCAATGATAATATAAAGAAGTGGATTATCTGATTGTAATTCTGTAGCCTGAAGTCTTCATCTCTTTCTATCCCATTCATCTGTCATGTTTTTTGCAATGTATTGTAAAGCTGTGGTCCAAGATGTATGTGTTCAGTGAACACTGAAAGGAACATTAATTTTAACTCATAACAGAAAATTCAAAGATAATGAAACCATTATTCTCTTTCTTCTCTGTAACTTTATTCTCTCCTCTTTGTTAAGATTTTTTTCAAACTATAGTTGATTTTTTTTTTTTTACCTCCCACTTTCATGTTCACCTCTGTTAAGATGTACAATGTTAGGGAAGTAGGTAGCCAACCATATTAATATATTTATATAATGGGATAATTTGTCATTATTTGTTTGTGAGGCATGGGACATATCATACCTTATTACCTGTTCAGTACTGGAAATGCAGAAGAGAACAATGACGAATGGCGTAGGACTGACAGAGAGACACAGGACAAGATCAAGGACAAAAAGTTGGTAAAAGGCTTCAGTACTCTGTCAGAGCAATGCGTGGTTCAGGCACAGTGTTAATTTGGAGCGTGGTTTTGCATGGCTCATAATCAGAACCATTGAGACACATCTCTGTTCTTTACCGCTTCAGACGGTACACGGCAAGAACAAGCGTGGAAATCAGCTTGGACGGTGTCTGGGCAGGAGATAACCCGATGTGGTTACCTGTGCCCTCTGCTATTTCGGCCAGTCCCAAACATTTTATAAATAACATTTTGAAGGACTGTGTTTCAAGGAAAAGAGGGCTATAAGATTATACAATTTTCTGCACAGTCTTGGCTCCATACCTTTATAATGAAAAGAAAGAGAATAAAAGGAAAAGATGGAGTTATCTTGCTTGACACGGTTTTACAAATCGCTGCATTTTTCTTACAGGGTTACTTATTTTTTTTTTAATTTTAAGTTGAAAATATGGAAGAGTACAACAAACTAGTCTGTATTAAAATCAAACTAATGAAGATCATTGCAGGAAAGATATCTCAAAAACTGAATGTTTTAGACTGATGCACATTTACTGATAATCTTTAACTTTTTGATACGAATGGATAAAGATCTCCCAATAAATAATACTTAGTGTAGAGAAGAAACATGATTAAAGATGTGGTATAAAATCTATAAGTGGCAGTCCAGAAACAGTTAAAATATGGAATAACTGTCAGACTAGATATATTGAATGAGCCAGATATATAAGCTTGTGACTCAGGATTAATTAACAGTTCTAAATACATTTTACTCTCCAGAGACCAGCATAGGGTGGACTATTTACAAACGCTTACTGCATGTACCGACCTGCCAAGGATAGGGTAGTTAATTAGATACTGCATCTGACTTTTACTAGATGTGAGAAGCTGCTTCAACACTGTGGAGAAAACTGTGAAGAAGTAAACCAAAATAATGTGTAATGGTTTTCATAAAACTTGCTTGCGGGGCTTCTATTGCCTTATACAGTATTTCATTTGGTGACCACATGTCTTATACAGGTATAGCTCCACAGGGTGGTCACACACCATTTCAGGTAGCATCCAAACACCGTGCACACGCAGGGGGGGACCAGCATGGAGGGGAGCAGGATGGGGTATGATGGCTGGTTAACAAGCGCAGGTAGTGCTTCCGTGAGTCAACAATAAAAACAGACAGTTCGATCAGGGGATTTGAAATTCCCCAAACCCGTCAGTGGGTCAAAGTTGCTCATCTGGAGAAGAAGACATGCTTTGCTTCCTGCTGGCCTCCCTGAAAACCACCGTTATGTAGATCTTTGTGTGCCCAGATATTAAGTTTAGCCCACTATCAGTGATTTACTGGATTTACTGTTGTTTTGACTTGGGTAATTGTACTACTGATTTGTACTTGTTATTGTGCTGTTATGCTGAGATAAATTGTTTACCCCAAAAGTTGTTGACTGGCAGTGTCTGTTGCCACATCTGGAACCTGTTGCATGGCAGGGATGTCTTCAGCCCCTACAATGCTGGATATGTTACTGAATGTATTTCATGGTCCCAGCAAAATGCATGGTTAAAACTGGATGAAAAGACCATAAATAGCTGAGAGGAGATGCTCAAGTAGTCAAAGATGGACGTTATTTATGAAAATTGTTTCTTGTCAGATGTTTTGAAAGGGGCTGTGCTCAGACACCCAGCAGTAAGAAAATAAAAGGTCAATTTTCAAAGAATGTTGAGTCACTGTGCTCTAACCTGGAGTTCAGAGGTCTGTACTCAATTCTTCAATCCACTCCAGACTTTGTGTGCAACTTTGTGCAAATAATTTAGTTTCTGAACGCCCTATGGTTCCCATTCTTTAAAATCAGGAAAAAGTGTTTCCTTTATTTCACAGAGAATGAGTTCAGAATTTCTAAATCATTTAGCTTTTATGGCAATGAGGATCAGAGACAAAGAACATGCAGAATGGGAAGGAGTTGCAGGATACAGAGAAGGTAGGCTTCATCCCACCTAACTTTAGAAGTCTTTACTCTGACTTACAACCCAATGCTACTTTTGTATTTAGTGGGGTGAAATAAGCATTTTAGAATGCTGTTCACCTGACCTTTTATATGAAAGACACTGCATCGTAAATGTGCTGAATTTTGCCACTGATGTAAAGTGCAACCTTAGGTGGTCAGCTGTTATGTAGACATCTATATCACAAATGCCCTCTTCTGGTCAGATGACTGCCGCCCATTGTGTACATGTGCAGATTGTTTCTAACGAGTGGGAGGCTTAGGGCCTAGATACGTCTCTTTCTTATAGTATATAAATATAGAATAAAATAAAAATAGGTAAACAATAATATTAAATGAAAAAAGTCTAACAATTATTAAACACCAATGTCAAATAAAATGTTTTTGTATTGCAATATAGCAAAAAAATTATTACATACCAGATTTTTTTGTGAGAGTGCAGAAGGTATGATTATGTGTAAGCTTTCCCCGTATGGAGATCTTGAAAGTAAAGTGCAATCTTTGTACCCGGTTCTGGTAAACTGTAGGTAAAATTGCAGTGTAGGTAAAGGTCCAAACCAGAATGTTCATCTTGTTTTGAGTTGAAGCTAGAGCTTCCATCTTCTTGCCTTCATATAAATGTTTGTTCAGGGTGCATCCATGTTAAAGATCATGGCTGTAGGCCTTTCATTCAGGGTGCTCTCAGAAATAGCTGTCCTGCCTCCAGGAACTCTTAAGTAGCATGTCATGTTGACATTCTCTGATATACCTTCTTCAGGACTTTGCACAATATTCTTCAAAACATATCACTTCTGTCTAAGGTGTTTCGAACTTGGACTATCGCTGAGGTGTCCATTAGACTTTAAACTGGTATCTGTAAGAAGCATTTTAAGTCCGCTTGACAGTGTCAAGATTTTGACATTTCACAGTTGACCAAATATAGCATACACGACCTGTCTGCAGACTCTGAGTATTGCTGTCTATATTTACTGGTATTAACATTTTTAATAAAACTGCTTGTCTTTCTGTATCATTTTCTGTTAATTTATTGCTATAAAACTTCATCATCAATTTGGCCTGGTAATTTTTCTCTCAAGCCTGTTTTCTTAGACTTTGTCCTAAAAGTAAGAGGAAAAATAGGCAAAACCACAATCTCAGACAGAACGGCCAACCTTTTCAATACTGTGGGGAGCCCAGGCCACATGTAGTATCACAGGCCATATATAAACGGTGATACTAGTCTCTGGAGTCAAATGATAGCAACTTCCTATATGACAACGAACTTACCAAACTAAATTTTGGATAAAATGTTTAATTTACTAAGACTATCTCCCACTTCTGCCTTTTTAAAGACTAGCCACATGCCCCTCATTTTAGGTAAAGTTATTTAAAGATAAATAATTTTTTAAATAACCTTAAATAGGAACAGTTCTATTATCACCACAATTTTGTCATGACTCCAACAAAACCTCCACCCAGTAAATCTGTCACTTTGTTACATAAGGAAACACACAGAGAAAAGCTAAGTCTTACCTCAGTGGCCCCAAATTTGCTGCCCCCAGCTCATGGGCCAAAACTCTTCTTGCTTAAACGAGATATGGTTTTAGTTGTAAGTATGAATTGGGATCTTTGAGCCTTTTGTTCTAGGACGTGTCAAAACTGCAGTGAAATTGAAACTGGTATGTAGTAATAATCTAAGAATATGGATATATAAGAATTTTCTGTATGTTGTGCAGCACCTGGTCTGCGGGAGTAGCATCCTCCTACTGTCCAGGTCCTACTGTTGTTGATCACTTTGCAGGACATTCCTTTGTCAATGGTCAAATACATCTTTATAGGGAATGCTGAAAGGAGCAAGTAGAAAGGCAAGAAAATAACTCCACGGTTAGAAAGCTCCCAGAAAACAGCTGAGACAATGGCATACTTCATCCTAGGAATGAAGTGTTTTACCCTGTTGGGAATAACTTGTCAGGAATAGACTCTTCAGTGATTTCTGTCAGCAAACCAAGTTACCTGGCTCTGTGGAGGTACATGCTAGAATTTGCCTTTACCATTATAAAGGGAAGCAGAAAAAGACCACAAACGGAGAGGCCTCTTTTATTTTAAAATCTTCTTGCCTCTTAAATGTTTTGTGTTTTATTAAATAAATAGAAATAAAGAAACAAGGGAGGGGGAGGGGGAGAAACAAAAAATACTTCATATTAAAGGAGCTACCTGTCTGTCATAGCTTCCTGAGAAGCGAAAAATGCAGAATTTGAGCCTCCCTCAGGCATGTTCAGGTAATCTGAGGGAATACTAGTGGACTGCAGCCAACATTAAATTTAAATATGGGAGACTTTTGGTTTTCCTCCAATGCATGTGACTCACAAAGGTCTGAGACTTGAGGTTACGATCAGTCAGACTAGGTTGAGAACAAACTCATTGCCAGTTTTCTTATAATTAGAACAAAACACTGTTTCATATGGAAATTTCCTGGCTCCCGTTTAAGGTCACAGAACAAGGCATAAAGTGCCACACATGTGAAGTAGTGCTTAATAAATGGGACGGTACACTCTGTATTGCTGCAGACTCCAAGTCTGTGCTGGAAGAGGTTTGTCAGAGCCTACGTCTGCACCTTTTGTCAGATGCAGATACTAAGGCAATGTTTGCCACTTGAGTGCCAACATGGCAGGTTTCCCAGGTTGCAAATTTAGAAACAGATTCCATAAACTGGAGATGGTGATATCGTTTTCACAATTACATGTGATTGTTCCTCCCACACTGTAAGTATTTAGGGCCAGCTGCTTAAAGGTACTTAAGCTAACATAGATCTACTTAGGGAAGATTGCAATTCTTTACTAGCACTTCCCAATCTGGTATGTACATGGTGCAGCTACGTATTCCTTCCTCCCCCGATCCCTCCTAATACCTTCATTAATAAAGCTGCATCCAGCGACCTTTGGTGCTCAGGTTGGTTGGAGATAACTGCTTGAATATTTTCAATCTAGCCCTATAGCCAGTCTTTCAGGATTAAGCGTTACTCAGCTATTCTTCCTCTCTATCCTGTCTTTCACTACACCATGTTTTCAATAGGAGCATTACGTTATCTCTGCTCTGTGCATCGACTACAAGAATTGACTACCGCAGCCTGGCTACTCGGCTCCAGCAAGCAGTCCTTGGGGCCGTGTGGGTGCTTAGTGCCAGCGCTCTATTGACTGTTTACCAGTACAGCTACGCATATAGACTTGCTTTTATTTGCTTTTTATTTGCTTTTTTAATCCCACAGTTTTTCTCAGCGTAAACTATAAAATTCTGTGTCACAAAACCAGAAAGTGTTTGAATGAACTTGTAGCCTTCACAGCTTTGGAGGAAGCAGGAGTATATAGTTAGCAAAGGTATTTTAGAAAAAGCTACATGTTTTGCTTGGACAGTGCCCAACATAAAGGAAATTTTCATTAAATTGAACCTAAATGAGAGTAAAAAAAGGTTAAATAATTTGTCGGTACTGTAAATTATACATTTTTGGATACTTAATTCCTGAATATTCAGATAGTCCAAATGATGGAGCAAATAATGTGAATAATATAATTCATGTAGGTCTTATTCACTGTGCTGCAAATTCATCCTTTTATGATGTTTCTTTTTATTGTTTCTCTACCTGTGAGCAATTATTATTCCTTAACCTCTTCAGCACATCCTTGTACTCACTTTCACTCAGATGCATATCAGAGATGGCATTTCTTTTAACAGGAGAATTTCTTTGTATGTGTTCTTTTGTCTATCTGAGTTTGAGTAAATATTGCAGTGTACTTCTATTTGTAACAATGCTATCTAGAATCCAGGAGATGGCAGTAGTTGCCAATAATTCAGTTGTAAAAGAAGCCTATTTACAAAAGCTGAAAAATAAAGAGATTATACTCAGAGGAAAGCCAAACTATATCTGCATGTGTGTAAAATGTTACAACATATCAAATTATCAGTATTATTTAGTAGTTTTTAAGTTCTAAAATGGGCTATTAAATAGAACTTGCAAATACATATGTTAAAGAATTTGCCTAACAATGAATTTCTTTTTTTTTAATCCAGCTATTAATATTAGCCAACCTAGTTTCAGTGGCACAGATGTCTTTGGCTATACCTCATTCCTAGCTTATTCTACAATCCCAAATATCACCTTCTACTATGAATTCCGCTTGAAATTTCAGTTGGCAAACCACCACTCAGCTTCACAAGATAACTTGATTTTTTTCACTGGACAGAAGGGCCAAGGTAAGCTTTATTTTTATTACCTATCCTTACAGGCTTTCAAATATTCATTAAACAAGTAGGATAAAAATATACACCGCTTTTTCTTGACTCTTTTTAGGATATAATTTCATTAGGAAAAAAATAATCTCTTCAATACTTTATAATTTTGTAAATACACAGTAAACAATCAGATTGTATAAATGTTTCTTTTCATTAAGGAGAAGTATAATTGCTTCCAGTAATTAAAGTCAACAGTTAATCTGACACTTGAGGTAGCATATTTCTGAACAAAATAAATGGAAACCAGAAGATTAAAGTTCTCTTTTCAGTCAAAAACATAAAATTCATTATTGATTACATTTATTTGGTGCGCAGTTTTGAGAGATGTTGCCTCAAATCTTCTTCCACTGATACTTTATTGGAAAATCAATCCAACCATCCAACGTGCCACAGCCACCCTGCCATTCCTTCTTCCTGTGTCCTCAAGCGACCTGCCACAGGAGCAGCCAGGAATTGCTGCTGTTGTCACAGTGGCTGCACTTCCATGGCCCACAGGACTCTCAACACTGAAATCCAACCCTGTGGCAGCCAGAATTGGACTCTCTGTTATTTACGTAAAATATGAGACCCTAAGCCCTGAGATCACTCAATGCAAGTTAACCCAAACTAGCTATGAATAAGTTGTGCTACAATCTGTACAGTGAAGTATTCAACTTGGTCTGATTAACACAGCTGAGAAGCAGGTTACATAAATTTACTTACAAAATTTGTACTAAGATTTTAGCAATACTTGAGGTATCTCTTCACAGCACCCCACTGTCGCAGGCTGACATGGCCTCAGCATTGAAATAGGGTAAAATAGTAATACTACTTGTGTTCTGTCCGTCTTAGCGTTACTGTCCACACAGGATCCATAATATTGATGAAAGTTGAGAAAAATTTAATGAAATGTTAATGCAGACTTAAAGCAGTCAGAGTAGAAACTACTTTGTACTTAATAGATCATAGGAAACATATTACTTATTTTTACCTTAACTGTTTCTGCAATTGGAGCATGAGCTAACTTTTGGATTTGGAGCTCTCCTATGGCATTGTTGAAGCCTAAGAGGGAGGTTTGGTGATGTGTCTTTAGGTCTAAACCCATCACAGTAGAAGAGTGATTTAGGTACGTAGATATAAGTCTCTACTGCCACAGTAGATGCTTATCATATCCAAAACATCGTATGAGTTGTTTGGCAGATATGGCCCACAGCTTATGGGAACCCTATGCTTAAGTTGAACAGCATCAGAAAATTAATACTTCAGGAAGGTGAAAGAGGGGAGAAATTATTATTAGAAGTTTTAAGATACTGAGGTCCCAAACTACATTACTAAAAATCAATTTTGGGGATGCCTTGTGCAGTTACACATATACATATATACTGCACAAAACAACTGCAGTACATCACATCAGTAGGATACAGGGTATTCTCTGTTTGCTATGTTAATACATTTGATATTTTCTTAGATCTTGTTTTCTGTTAAATTTCTTTACTTAAGTTCCTGTACACTCTGGGGCTTCTTCCCCTTTCTCCCTGTGACAGACTTCCGAGAGTCAGACTGTCAGTCTATCGAAACGCAAACTAAAACCTGTTAGCTTAGAACGGCTTGGCACTTTACTTATCTGTGATACAATTAAGCCTGTTGCTTTTCATTTGCAGAGATCCTGTCAAATTTAGCTAGCGCAGCTCAGCTGATCAACTGTACTTCAGTGTGCCATGATAGTCTGGTACAGCATGTGGACAAACAGCCACAAACTGATATACTTAATTTATTGAGTTGATTATCCAAATTAGCCCAGCACAAATAAGTATTAAACCACTGTGAGTATATTTAAACTCAAAACTTTGCTCTGCCTCTGTCTGTGTGTGAATCAGACTTTGCTAACTTTTTTTCCAAGCCTCAGCAAAACATGGTCAGGCCTGGATGATCCTGCTAACTGAACTATATTCAACACTAGTTTAACTGCATCCAGGTCTAACACCACGCGTGCCACATTTTACTCCTGCGACAGCCACTGTTCACTCCCAGGCAGCTTTTCCTTTCACCTGCTGTCACAGTTCACTCCCAAGCAGTTTTTCCTTTCACTGACTAATTATTTATTGTTGTGGATGGAGGATATATTGTCTTTCTTTTTTGGCTAGCCAAGCAGAAATGGTGCATGGAGTTGACATTTCCTAAAACGTTTCCATCTAGTAATTCGGAAAGCAGCTTTCAGAAGCCAGTGTCCCCATCATTAAATTTTTATAACAATAATACATAGCTCTTTTGTCATACAAATACAAATGAATCATTAGAACATTCTTTTCAATGACAAGAATGAACCACCGCATTCAGACACATTTCTGCAACCTTGGGAACTGAATTTCAAACTGTCAGTACAGAAATTGTAGGAAATGTAACCAAACAAAAATTATACCGATTTGTCCACTGTCTTTACTCAGGATAGAAGAAATGCAAATATGAAATGTAGAGCACCAATGGTGCAAAATAATCTGAATTTTCTTTCAGTTACAATAGTCAAAGGAGAATACCAAAAAAAATTGCTTAAAAATAAAACAGATACATTGCACTAAAGTCTGTCTCAAAAAGGCCTGCCTGCAGGGTGTACCCTGTAATGTCAAAGTCATTGCGAAGTTTAGGGCTTGCAACCATATTTAGCTGAACTGAATAAAAAAAAATTCTTACTGATGTCATTTTTATTAACCAGACTACTAACATTCTGGGCTTATTACGTAGTTGTCAGGTGGAAACCTGGCTTTTTACTATGTTGCATATCATTTTGTTGGTGAATGCTGCTGTACGGCAGCAATGCATTTCTGCAGCCCCATGTCAAATGATGGGTGGGCAGCAGAGCACCAGCTGTTGGCAAGGCTGAGAAACAATGAGGCGCCTGTAGCAGTTTTATTTATTTTCTCCTTAGATTAAATGGTTGAGGAGACTCAGTAACCTCCGTTTTAATTACCAGAAAGCAGTATTTCTTACCAAGTGAACTTTGCTTATTTCACTGAGAGGAGATCCTCTTGTTCTAACAATTTACTTTTACCAAGTATCAAGCAATAATGCTCTCACCATGAGAAGCGTGAGGTTTTTCACAGCCTGTGATCTTGCTGTAAGGAAGTATTTTTAATATTCCATTTACATTTTCCCCTTTCTCCATTTCATCCCATTTCTCGTAGTTAGCATTCTCTTGCAGTACTCTACCTGATTCACCTCCATCGTCATCTCTGCCTGAACCATGGACACTGATGTCATGGCTAATCTCTTGTGAGGTGCTACCAAATGTTGCCTAACGCATCTTCTTCCTCTTACCCCCCAAAGCTTATAAATCAAAAGTCATCCTTGTTCTAATATCTCACTTAACTTAAAACCAAACCACTCACAGCAGTCAGACTAACGGTACTCTCGATTTCCCTGATCATCATGGACACGTCCTCTTCTTTAGGTCTTGGGGCTATGGCTGACCCCTAGCTTGGGTTGGAATAGTTGAAAAACACCTCCTGTTCCCACAGGCCAGGACAAAAGTTGCCACTGTCTGTATGTGTACTGGGTGCAGGTGCTCAGTGCCAGCAGGGGGCTGGAGAAGGAGAAGGAGAAGGAGAAGAAGAAGGAAAAGGAAAAAAGGAGAAGGAGAAGGAAAAGGAGGAAAAAAGGGGAAAAAAAAAAAAGAAAAAAACAGGAAAAAAGGAAAAAAAAGGGGGGGAAAAGGAAAAAAAAAGGAAAAGGAGGAGCTCCATGGCACCTCCACACAGGAGCAGATTACCAACACTGCAGCCCACGCAGAACCCCGTGCCGGAGCAGATGGATGTTCCCTGAAGCAACTGCAGCCCGTGGAGAGCCCACACCAGAGCAGTGGAAGGGTGCGAGGAGGGAGGAGCGGCAGAGAGAAGCAGCAGCCACCATGTACTGACCACGGACCCCCTCCCCCATGCACCGCTTGGTGTTGCGGGGGGAAGAGGAGTTTGGAGTGAAGGCGTGAAGTTAGGCCTTAACATATGTTAAGCTTATGTAAATAGTTGTTTGGTACTTACTTTAGAAGTGGGATTAATGTAAAAGCAAAAGTAAATCCACCTGTATCGCTTGCCCTGTGAATATTTAGACAGCAGTACAGAAAAGCCTGGCAGCTTTTGTCTCCTGTTTCCAAAATAAGATTTTTCAAATTTTAGACCAATTCAGGCTGAATACCTGCTAAATATCATTGCTTTCAAACTGGAATAAAAAATCTGTCCTTTCCAAAAACTTACAAGTATAGTTCTTTCCTTATGAAAGAAGAGGAGGTAAATATGTATATGTATAAATGTGGATGCACTCATTATCAGAAAAAAAGGAAGTCTGAAAGGAGAAAACCTATATTATTCCCTTGACTAGAAATAAATTATTTTCAGGAAACAGAAAAACAGTGAATATAAAGGTGCTTCAAAATTAAAAGCACTAAAATACTGATGGTTTCAAAGAGCACACATCTAAAAAGAGGAAAGTGCTGCCGAGTGTGCTGTTCGCAACTCAAGTGTGACATTATTTATACACACCAAACATTTGCTCTCAGTGTAAATCATTTTTAAAGGATGTTTACTGTAGTCCTACATTGCAGGACACTTAAAACTGGTATGTATAAAAGTATGCTTTTTCAACAGCTGCAGGGTTTAAATATAAGACCATAAAAAATAGTTTAAGACAGATAATTCCAAGTTTAATTTGCTGCCCTCTTACAATAAAAGGTACTGTGCTTGTTCCCCCCTAAAAAACCCTTTCTTTTGAAGGATTTCTGCCGATGATAGCATATGTAGTCCTAAATACAAATAAATTATTTACTTCATATTTTTGAAGAAATTAGTTCTAAACTGAAAGTTTAAGAAGACTTCAGAGAATTTAAGTTGTTCTGACCAAAGAAACTTCAGTAACAAATACTCTAGAGCTAATAACCGATACAAAAGCAGAAAAAGCAGGAAATTTTTCCTCACAAAATCCATCTATTAGTGTATACTCTACAAAATAACCATCATTGGTTTTCATAGCTAAGATATTTAAGTCACCAAACTTACAACCTTGAAAGTGTAAAACGTTAAAACATTTGGGATCTGATTCTATTTGCAGTTATATTAGTGTAAGAAAAACTAAGTCAATAAAATTATGCCATTGTAAGACTAATGCGTAAGTAGAAATCAACCGTTATTGAATCCCTAAATAAGTGGATCAGAAATAAACAGAAAGAATGTGAATTTAAGATGGCCTTATTTCTTTGAAACCTACTTGAGAGTCTGTTTTCTTTTCCATTCTTGGTACGGACAAGGAGTAAGACAAAACAATGAAAAGCAAGAAAACACTTAAAAGCTGTCTCATTTATGCAGACTATTAATTAACACTGTCTTCACCATCAAGTCGGTTTTGTAGAATGCTGACACTGTTGCATTTCTTTTATGTACTTCATTTCCAAGAAAGTGTTTTAAAAATTCAGACAGCATTTTAAATAACACTTTGTCTTTAATGTGCCTCCCCTAGTTTTGCAGGCCAAATCACTTAAGTACATTGTGGACACTGCTGAAAATAGAAACTTTGGTAATGACTTAAAAAAATTGTTCTTTTCAGTTTGGAAGTCCTTCGCTGGCAATGTGCCAGCGTAACTGAAGGCAATGGGGTTTCATTCAAAATCAGTGTAATAAAAATGAACAGTGTTTGTGCTGTGTTCAACTGAATGTAACTGCACATTTTCTAGAGAGGCTGGGTATTCAAGTTCTTTGGAATAAGCTTTTCTTTTTTATATATATTCATGTTGCATCAAAATAGTAACTGTATAGAAAAATCAAACTTCTGTATGAAAAAAGCAGAGTACTGTTCCCTCTCCCCCCTGCATTGCTAATGCAGCATGTTCATCTACAGCACATGAGATAAGGTGAATATGGCAGTTCTGGCTGTGAAACAGCAGTATGCAGAGCTTCAGTGGGAGGATGAGATATACGTATCATTGCTTCTTGGGGGGGAAAGCCCACTTTACCTTTTGCAAATGAAGCAAACTCCCCATGTGCTTGGGGTAGGGGCATCAAGACATTTGAAATGAGGGCCACCGTATGACACTGCAAGAACAAATAGGAAGAGACCCTCCCTAAAACAAATACAAAATGAGATAGCCTTATGAAAACAGAAGAAAATATCAAATAAAACACAGTTTACAGGCATGAAATTGAGCACTGAATTGCTTGAATTCACAGGAGAGTTGCAAAAAGAAATTGATGGCTTTGAATTTCAATTCAGGACATCCTAATCCAAGACTGAACATTCTTCCCTTTTGCCATCGTTTGTAAGCCAGTTCTTTTACCATACTAAGAGTATGTGCAAAAGAAAGAGTGGGGTTTGTAAAAAGAAACAAGTTGATCATGTTTTGTCTAACTACTGGTGGTTCCACTCTTGCCTACATGAGAAGAGGGATTTAATTCTCTTCAAAGATGACAGTGTGAAAATACGTTTACTTGGATAACCAGGAATGGATCCAGGAATTTAATTCTTGCTCATAGGCTTTATATCAGACTTAAAATCTTTCAAATGAGATTTTATAGTATCGTACCCGAAAAGCACAGACTACATTTATGGCATGTAGTCCTAAATGTAAAGAAATTAAATTATTTAGTGCAAATTTGCAAATGAATGAGTTCTAACCTGAAAGTGTAGGAAGACTTCAGAGAAATAAAGCATATGGCTGTTCTGAACAGAGAAACTTCAGTAACAAATACGCTAGAGCTGCCCTAATCAGGGGCAGCTGCAATAAAGTCTCCAGGCACTCTTGGGTCAAGGACAGCTGACCAAGCTTGACAGAAGCTGCTGGAGCTTTCTCAGGCCCATATCCCTGTTGCTCCCCTTACCTCGCAGCAGGTGCCCTCAAGTTTTGAGGCTGTAAGGTACCTGCCATGAAAGCTGAAAGCATACTGGAATAGAATTAAGTCATGGGCTATTCTCATATGCAACTTGGATTTTCAATTTTCTTTTTCTAAGATTTTGGAGAAAGTTGAGAATTTATTCATGTTGCAGGGGGGAGGGAACAGCAATGACTGCTAAATCCACCATCCCCAACAGGTTTTGTGGATGTCACTAACCTACTCTGCCGTGAAAAAGAACTAACTTCCTAAAGCCTGTAAATATGTTCAAAATCTCTGCAGTTTCTATTTTAAATCCACAAGAATACTGGAAATAGTATTACAAGTTAAATAGAGAATATTAAAAATACATATGAAACTTAAAACCTTCCTGGCTAAAATTTTCCTAAACGGATATATTTTCAGTGGATTTGGAGAATATTTTATGCATCAGTATTCACTAAATCCTGGAATAAGTAGTTATTCTATTTTTGTCTTTTCAGGTCTGAATGGAGATGATTTCTTGGTGTTAGGCCTCCGTAATGGCAGGGTAATATATAGCTACAATCTAGGTTCTGGCACAGCAACAATCATTAGTAAACCACTTGATCTGGCACTCAATATTCATGTCATCCATCTTGGCAGATATCTCCAAAATGGCTGGCTGAAGGTAAGAAATTATTTCCTTTAGAAGGACAGCTTTTAGATGAAAGTGTTCTCTTTTTTCACATTTTATATGAAGAGTTTAAAAATTACTTTTGTGTTAAGTTTTTTCTGTTAAGTTTGAAGGACTGTCTTCATTAGGAGTTCCTAAACAAGGTAAATTCCTTTGTTATAACAAATATAAATGTTTCCTTGAAAGGTGGATGATCAGAAGAATAAAACTGTCACTTCTCCTGGGAGACTGGTTGGACTCAACGTCTTCAGTCAGTTTTATTTAGGAGGCTATCACGAGTATACTCCAGAACTCCTGCCAAAGGGATCCAGATTTAAGAATGGCTTTCTCGGTAAAGATTATACTGTTTTCAATTCCTGTTAAAACATGCATCAGATATTGTTTCAGTTTCCTATGAAATAAAGATCTAAAATCTCTATCTTATAAGAAAACAAACTAGAATCTCCTTGGCTGAGGTTCCTATGGCTTTTTCATTGTTTCACTATGTTAACTAAGAAACATGATGCAAAGAGAGGCTTTGCTAAATATTTTTAATACTTTCTGATAAAAATGAAAGTTTGCCATGGTATGATTTCTTCTTATCTGTCCCTGTTCTACAGCATTGCTCCAAAAGTACTTCCTTTCTCTGTGGTAAAGTAGTTTAGATTCTTCTCCCAGCTAGCGCTGACCATTGTCACTGGCAGTGCTGGTTTGGGTAATAGTTTTGATGCTGAAAGCTTCTTTCTGATAGGACATGATGAAATCCGATTTTTTTTTTCCAGACATCATGATCTAGGTCTCTAGACAGGACCTAAGTAATTCCTGTTAGGAATATTTCAGCTATTTATCTAACAGATAATAATTCCTAACTTGAAACTGATATTTGAAGCTCTGTAAAAATCTTAATTCAGCTCCTACCAGATCAGCAATAAAGCGAAGGATTTGTTCATAATACTTCTTTATCTGGAGTCCTTACTTCCATAGAAATAATGTGCTCAATATTTGTGAGGAAAACTTTAGTTTATTTTAAGCACTGGAAAACCTTTCAAATGAAAAGAAAACATTTTGCCATAGCAGAGCAAAGTTTGAGTTCTCAATTATAAAATTGGGGGCACACTATGAAAGGCAAGTGTAACAATAAAATTTACTTTCATACACTACCACACTCCATTTCCACTAAGACCATGTAATTGCCTCTTTTCCAACCATCACTTCACTTTTTCTTCTTACACAGAAACTTCCTCAGAATCTATTTCTTATCCTATAATCAACTTTTCTCTCAGAAAGTCATACGAATTAACATTTCATCTGTCTCCATCTTTTCAGGAAGTATGGATTGAATAGTTATACTTTTCATAGCTTCTTAACAGCTTGCAAATTGACATATCATAAAACATAATGTCTATGCAAGTATTTTAATAGTGTCAATATTTATGAAGTACTTCTGGCTTTTTTTTATAGACATGTTAATGTTAGGGGTGACCAACAGGAATCTCTGGTGCTTCACTTTACCCACAAACCTTTTGCCAGTCTTACAGGTTCCTCATGTTGCAACTCTATTGCGATGGCCAAATTTCTACAAATGCAGGATGAATATTCTTCCAAAAAATAAAAAATATTTCAAAGTTCATGTACTGTTAGTTACCGTACTATTTGTTGATTTTTCTTACTGTTTAAAAAGAAGTCTCTACCTCAAAATTTTGTTAAACGTAGCACATAAACAGTTTTCTCTTTGTTCCTATCATTCACAGTATTAAGTCTACTATATTTGCTAATTCATTCCATGCTCCAGTTCCCAGCAGCAGCTTGTCTCTGTTCTCCAAAGCATATTGACTTTCGAGGAAGCTACGCTTCCCTATGACTGATTTTCTACGACATTTTCTTAAGTCGTCAGCATCTCATTGGTTCTTCTAGCTCAGAAATCTCCCCAGTTTCAGCTCTCAGGATCAGAAATAAACCTCCATAGTCCTTCTTCAGAGTGGGAACTGCAATACCACTAACATAAAAGAAATTTTTGAACCATTTTACTTCAGCCAGTCTGCAGCTATAGGGAGCCCACAGAAAAACTCTGGAAGTGACAGTCAAGGTAAATTTATCTAGCACATAGTTCATTAAATCACTCAGACTTTTGGAAAGCTGCTGTTGGCTGCTTTTAAAGGCATGATTTATTAAAACTATTTTGCTTCTAATACCAGAGTGTACCTTTCCTTTTGTAAGCAATCACTATTGGATCAAGAAACATTGAGGTCAGCTTTGCTACTGCAGACTAACTGTCCCCAGTGTCAGTGTGCAATCATTTAGGATTTTTACTCTGTACAGCTACTGTTTCAGACCATTTCCTCGCTTACCAGTGTGCCTTTAGCACTTATTGTTCAAGTAATTTCCATGGGGGAGGAGGAAACTGAAAATAAATATCTTTAATAAACTATAATTTAATAATCAAAAGATTGGGAATTTTAAGTTTAGAAAATTTGGGGATCGGCACCTACAGATTCTTTTGATAGGCTGAAGAACGTTTGATGGTACCTGGAGCAATTTAGAAAACTTCCTTCAGCCCCTGTGGGAAGCTGAAGAAAGTAGTAAAGGTAGAGCTCAGATGAAGCATCCAAGTTCATGTGGAGTTTGAAGTGCTCTGAACTTTGAGCTTCATCTGAATTTGTAGCTCCTTATGGGCTTACAGGAGCCTTTCATAAACAGGAACATGGTAGGATAGTTTACTTCAGTGTCCAGCTTTTCTTCATTGTCCTATAACAGCGTAATTAAGGGACCTTTGAGAGTTTTCTGAGGTGTGTAGCAGGGCATACTGCAGCTGCTCTAAAAAGTCAGTCTGGGTTTTAGGTAGCTGCAAGTCTTGTGGCCAAAGAGACATTGCTCATTATGGACAACCTGAAATGGAGTATAAAACCAACTGCCTCATGTTCAGGGCTGTGCAACTCAATACTATGACTCACCTACGCAAAACAAGACAGAGAATTATTTGGAAAAAGACAGAAGTTACAGCTGAATTTCCAGACCTCACATCTCTGAGACAGGCAAAGAGAAATCTGGTGTCAGGGAGAAAAAAAGAGGGAAAGTTCTGATGTTTCGTGCTCTTACCACCATGACAGCAGGATGCAGGCTTTAGTCATAGAAGTAATTGATGGAGAGCCAGGGCCTGCATCTAGAAATAAGTGAAGAGCAGAGAGGGAGGAGCAACTGATTGTTCCTGTGATCCTATTCATAAATAGGATGAAGTATGGCTATAGAAGCAATCTGTTGTTTGACAGCAAATAGTATTAAATGGAAGAGTAGAAATGCAAAAGAAGCTCTTACCACAAAGCTGAACTGTTGAGGAACCTCTTTCATACTGAAAGAGCACCTCTTCACATAAATGGTTTTGCAAAGAAGTAAATAAAATTCCAGCTACTGCTGTCACTTTTTAAAATAAAGTAAACCCAGAACTCAGTTGAGTTCCAGATAGATACAAATACAGCCTTGTGATCAAAGTTTATGCTCATAATAAGCTAGAATACATTGCAAGCCTGTCAGAGCAAAGACTACTTTTCTTTATGTTCCTGCATCACAGATGTCACAGAAGGAAAGTGACGTCTGAAGTAGTTTTTAATCAGTGTTGCCTCTTGCATCAGAGTTTGGTATGATTCATACAGGCCCTCTGGGTGTTTGGGTCACAGCTCAGAGCAGCACTGAGTAGTCATCGTGGGGGCCATATTCTCTTGTAGACGAACACCCACTACTCACAAGCAGTCAAGAAAAACAGGGAAAAAGCAAAGCACTTTAGGACAGGTAGAATTTTAGAAATGTGTAAATTCAGTACTGCATTCAGATAGACCACAGTTTATCTATGTATCTATTTCTGTCAGTTCTCTTTCTGCATTTTTAGTACATCTGCTTGAAAATGCCCGCTTTGTGTATTTTTTAGTCAAATTATTACCAAGTGCTTACAAGCAGGTAAGGGAGACTAGTGAGAACTTTTTGAAAAAATTCTTTATATGATAAGGATATATCAGAAAAAAAAGAAAAGCTGAGTAATGAAGTCATACTTATTAAGATAATCTCTGAAGTTTTCTTAATCCATTGTTGGTGGCTCTTTGGTGGTTTGTGAGCTCTGCTTGACTGGGGTGAAAGCTATAAATTAAATTGAGAGTAAAAAGAAGTCATTGACAGAAAGCTCTAAATGTGGTCTAAGGAGTCATTAGACAAAAGATTACAAACAAAAATGTAGTATATCTTCTGTGAGCGCACTGTCTTGTTGTGTCTGATTTCAGGTTACTTGCATCAAACTCTGATCTTCAGGATCAAACCAAGTTTAACTCTCAAATTCAGAAACTTTTTTTGAGTTCATCTTGAAAACTTGGCTGTATCGGAAAACCTCTCCACTATTCAGAACAGTTGGCAGTCTCTCATTAAAAGAGGCCCAGAGCTGGCAGAGCAAAGGGAATTTGGGTCCGAAAGAAGGCACATTCATCAGCTGATCCCTCTGCAGAAGGTTGTATAGTGCTTGCTACAACAGGCTCAAATTGCTGCTCTGAGTCCTTCATCTGCATTCCACTGACTAAGAATTAGAGGAAATAAGAAAATCAAATGAAAAATTCAGTTGAACTCACAAAGCTGGGCCAAAAAACTCTTGTACCTATTATATGCTTTGTTTACAAGCGCTCGAGTACTGTTTCTACCCTAGATGTTCTGCTGGTACAGTTAAACTAGTCATCAACACAAATGCCAGTTTATTTTCCATTATGACCTTACCAGTTCTTGGGTACTCACTGTGCTTTC
Source organism: Phoenicopterus ruber ruber (assembly GCA_009819775.1). Classification (NCBI taxonomy): domain Eukaryota; kingdom Metazoa; phylum Chordata; class Aves; order Phoenicopteriformes; family Phoenicopteridae; genus Phoenicopterus; species Phoenicopterus ruber. The sequence goes on from CM020217.1 coordinate 98,775,825, forward strand.
CATTGTTTACACAGAGCTCTGGGCTGCTTTTTCTTAGCACTCCAGAAAGACTCAGGAGAACAGAACATGCTTTATCTGCTACTGATAAACAGATGAAACATTAGTTAGGATTTACCAAGCATACAGTTGCCTAAAACCAACACTGTTAAAAGCAAAGAAGCAATAATATGACAATTGCAAATAATTATCAAACTAGGCTATTTTTGGACAATTGGACGTTCATTGTGTCTTTCAGGTGCAAGTCTTTTTTCTATTGTGATTTCAGTGACTCATGCAAAAACTCATATTAAGCAATTTTTAAAAAAAACAATGTGATGATTACTTGCAATCTCCATAGCATAGCCCTTCCCTGCTTTTCATATTAAGCAGAGAGCCTCTGGCATGCACTGCTGAATACCTACTATTCTCACGATTTCAGGCACGGTGGGAATTCACCATATCTCAGCTAAATTGTATAGGTCAGGTTTAGAAAGGTATGAGCATTTGCAAATACATTACTGGTTTCACTGAAGTGGCTTAAAGCCTGATTTTTAGTTTAAAATTGTATATATTTATGTATGGATCTGAATGACATTTCAGAAGTGCTTAAGGCTACCTTTAAATGTGACTCTAAGTCACTTAGATGTTCAGGTATATTTTGAAAAGTTACTTAGGGTTTGGTCCAGAAAGATATAATATATGGCTTAACCCTCAGCTTTGCAGTACATAAATAAGCACATGGATCTGGAAACGTGACTAAGAAATACCGATGCATTAAGTTAGACCCATAAGGTCAACCATCCTGCATAGTCACTAGGAAGAGCAAAGACTCTCCAAAGGGGCAATCCTCAGCAAGCCCACAGGCTCAGCAGGAGCTGCCTGGAGGGAGCGAGTAGGGAACATCTCTGCTTCACTCTGAAGCTTTGGCTCCTCTTTGCACTTGGGATACCAATGTATCGGCAAATTAAAAGAATGCCAGGGCAAAGATGCAGGCACTGGCTCTCAATCATCTCTGCAAAAAATTTCTTACAATGCTCCCTGACAAATATTCAGTCTGTGACAACTACCATTTTTCCAACAGTTCGTTGGTATATTTAGGGACTTAACATAACCTAGGGACCATTTCCCATCGGTAGTCTGGATACAGCTATACTGTTCTGGAAAGTAATGAAAATTTGGTAATATAATCATGACTACACTAGGTCACTTGCCTGCAGGACCAAGTAACAGGCCCTGGAAGTGTTTACCTTACTAGTACACATTAAACTTTTGAAATATTTTCTGAGACTAAGGGCCTAAAGGAGCAGCATACGCCTGCTTTAAAATGTGATCATGTGCGACATGATCTGTATGTACCAGAGACGGAAGCATTCACTTAAGAAGGGGAGAATCCAGGTCTTTCCCTGAAGGGGTCCTTTTCAGCCTAAGGAAATTCAAGTCCACATTCCCTGCCTGCATTATGTTAGCCAGTGTTCTCTGGATTCTTACATATTTTACATTAAACAGACTTCTTGGTCTCTGCTCTCCCTTTTTTCTGTGTGTTTTGGGGGTTTTTTTGTCTCTTTTATCTGATATAGATGCATTGCTGTAAGAGCATGGATGTGTAAACACAAAATTGCATCTAGTCACTCCTTAGTCACTGACTTCGTATTCTGTCTATTCCTTGAGAAATGACTTCTGTTGTTTTACGTGTCATTAATGAAGGAACTTATAATCATCCATGCATGTGCCTGAACAGAAAGTAGCCAGCATACCTTTAGCTCATGTAGATGGTATGATTGCCCATCCACTGAAGACATTCTGGTGGAACCCATTCATTGAGGGTTGACATTGTCCTGTTGTTTGGTTTGTTTTGACTTCTTGTATCTGTTTTAAACTTCATTTAATTTTTCTTTCTACTTTTGAGGTTGCATTTTTGATGTTCAAGTTCGCACCAGCATGAATCAAGAGTTTAAACCACCAGGGACTCCAGAAGGTCACCCCAATTCTGGTCGCAGTGTTGGACAATGTAAAGATTCCCCATGCAGTTTAATAAAATGCAGAAATGGTGGGAAGTGCATAGAAGGTGGCTCTACTGTTTAGTAAGTATAATTTTTTTGTAGACTATAGCATAGATTGATCTCTAGACTAATAACTATGGTAATTTATTGTCTTGATAACAGAAGTCTCCAGAAGCCTATCATCTTATTAGAAAGAAAACTGCTGAAGGGTTCATTCAGTTACATGGGGAATTTTAATGTTACATTAATAAAATCAAAACTAAAATATTAAAATTATATTAGAACACTTCCTGGGGAGCTTTTTAAAGAAATTCCATGGACTGGTTCTGCTCCACTGAAGTCACTGGCATCCAGACTTACTACAAAATGTATGGGAAGAACTAGATATTTAGGGAAGACATTTTTAAAAACTAAGTGAGCAGCCTAGCTAGCAGAGAACAAATAGCAAAGAGGAGAGCTTGACTCTCTTAATGTCTGATCATGGCTGATGGGGCAAAAATAAGTGACTTCTGTTTCCTGGAAATTAGTATTTTCATCTAAGAACCCCTTTCTGGAGTAAACCACTGACTGCCCAACATCAGAAACTTCTGAGCCAGTTTAAATCCTTAGGAGCTCCCTTACCTAGCACCTGTGCATCCTTCCTTGTGCCTCCAGCAGCGATTTCTGTGGATATTTTCCTGACTCTCAAATGCACCTTCCTTGGTCACTCTTCATGCCATTCTCAAGTGTTCATTCACTGTTGCCTTTCCAGATCTGCTGGCTGACCTGCTCATATAAGACCTTCTTAATCTGTTTCGAACAAAGCAAGGTGTCTTAGTAAGGATCTCATGTTAAAATTCTTTGAACTACATCAGTTCATTATATAAGCTGTTCACCTGGCTGATCTATGGGGTAATAAGTGGTGGCGAGGACAGCTGGCCCAGAAGACAGGTCTATGGTCTTTCATGCCTTATCAGTAAGCATAGATGGATCTTAGCGTCCAGACTGTGAGGCAAACAAGAAGGAAGTACATTTGCAGTTCCAAATTGCTGTTGTGTGTCAACACTTCCATTGTAATAAATCTTGTTTTCAAACACTTTGTAACTCAGCTGTAAAACCTTTGCTGAGGAGCGCTTTTGATTTTAAAAGTATCTGCCAAGATTAATTATACTTGCTTCCCCTCATGTGCTTCCACATGTGTTCATTTATTTACACGCATTTGCATAATTTTTTTAAAAAGAGAAAAGTACTGATTTAAAACACCTGAAGACACTGACTGAAAACACTGCAGACAGTAAGACAGATAAGGAGAAAACGACAAGCTTTGCACTGTGGAGCCTCTGCATTTGAAGAAGATTCTTCTTCAAAACAACAAAGACCTGTCCTTCTGTGTGCTACAAAGAAAAGAGTTTGCATGCCTGTCAAGCTAAAAACAATCTACTAACTGTGTGCTGGAGAGAGAATTATATGGTAATTGGTTTTGCTGCCCCTGAGACAAATCTTCATCTGTAAGAAAAGCTGTACAAAACTAGTGCTTCTAAAGCTAGTAAGGCTGTACTAAAGTTTAGAAAATCCACCCCTGAGATGCAGCATGCAGTTTCCTCTCCATTCCACTTACAAGCATATTTATATTCTCTTAAATACAGTAATTAAGGAAATGCTTTGAAAGATATAATTTGAGATTGCTTTACGATTATTGCATGTCCCAACTATTGCACTTTGCAGGATACTTCCAGAACTGTTAAACCCTTGACATTCAGAGTGTTTGATCTTTCTGAGGAATAAGAAAGGAGAATAGCACTCTTTTCACTTCTGAGCATATTAGAGGAGATACAAAACCAAAACTGCAAGAAAAAAAAATATCAGAAATGTGGGCTGAAGCGTGCCACTCCCATCTGCCCACCTACAACACCCTGAATCCTTGCTTCAGCAACTTACCCAGCAGTGCTAAGTCACCTTCATGTCGATGAGGTACGCAGAGCCACCACCAGCAAGATCTAGAGAACATTTGGAAAGCAGGTGGCAGGCTAGAGTGGCAGCTGGTGACATAGCTACACTGGGAGCTTGATATTATAGGCAAAGTTCTTTTTCATCATTATAGTTTCATAATTTGTATTCCAGATTTGTTTAGGGACTGTTATAAAATTGGGGGTGGAGGGATATCTTTTTTTTTTCTGGGTTTTGTTTGTTTGTTTGTTTTAATTTGTAGTGACCTACTCCTGAATTCTATTCCTCTCCTTATATTTCAGGACAGCTAGGTCTTCACAGACTATGTATATATGCATGCATGTAAAAGTAATGGCCACTTTTTCCTCTCACAAAAAAGTGAAATATTGCCAAAGAGGTGTGGATGTAGCATGCATATCATTTTTGTCAACGTATAGTAGCTGTCAATACCATCTCCCATTTTCTCAGAGGGAACTTCTTTCTGTTTTCAAAACATCTGTGTTCCTTTGATGAACAGAGTCCTTGAAGGAACTGGATTTGTGTTTAAATATTTTTTTTCTCCTGAAACAAGATCTCTCCAGAGGTTTTTGTTGCTGTTTTGAGCTATTTTTATGTCTTGCTTTCACCACCCTGCCAGAAAGTGTGCAGTGCCATTAAGCTGTAGATTCAGTTGCTATAGGGATAATGCTTTGATTTAAATAGAAGCAGAAACATACAGCATTAAACTTTACATTCTGGCCAGCAACGGAACACAACTACTATGTTTTAACAAAATAAAGAGAAAATATTTTAATAATAAAATGAAGAATTTTATGTTCAAGGGACAATAATATCCTCCATTATTTCATTTATGGCACGGAATCATACACAATAGAAAATTACATATAACAAGATTGTCTTTGATGTGTTATGGCTATTGCTTGTTGCTGAAGTAAAAGAAAAAGTATGTCTTGTTTGCACTCTGAACAGAACATCAGACATAATGGGCAGGATTCCGTTTGCTAAATGTAAGCATGTAGTATCACTTTAGATACCCCTGGGTAGACCATTTGGCCTTCAGCTGCTGCTTCAGAAGAGCTTAGGACTCACATAAGTCTTTTGTCATATCTCCAAGCCTCATGTGGATTTCTCAGTACTCTGTACCTTTCAAATAGCACTAGCCATTTAGGGTTAGGAAATTAAATCATAGCCCTGATGGCAGAGGGATGCCCCATAAAATGAGCTGCTGTAGTTTTAGTATTAGGTTAGATTCGATTAGAACCAATTTTCAGTGCAAGGATGGAACCAATCTTTATGCAAGGACATACTTCTATCGTTTGTAAGGGAACCTCTATTTAATTGTTGTGGTTTAGATCAATAAAAGTTTCTACCTTTGGGGGTGGATTTGCTATCTAAAAATTGTCATCTAATTTAGCTTTTTTAATAGGAAACTTTTGCAGCATTCCATTGTTTTCTTTGTTTAAATATAGTTAATTTCCTTCCAATATTAATTTCTTTAGACTCCATTTTTACCTTCTAGCCTGAAGATAGACTGTTTTTCGATAATGCTCTAGTTTTCTACGGTCTGAATTTAAAGCCACTTTTATTTAGAGATCTCCTGCATTGCTCAGCATCTTTCAGTTCCAATACAATACAAATTTAAGAACTATGTCCAGAAATCTGCAGCAGTTTGGGTACCCTGATGTGGCCAATACAGGCCATTATGAATTTGAGATGTCCTGCAGTATCTGAGATACCCATATGATGTTGACAAATGTGACAATTCCTTCTGGAATAGTAGTTGGAGGCCAGATGAGATACTCCAGGGAGTTTCAGATAGCATTAAACATCTGCCTGGTCTCAGTTGGCCTAACTAATTAGGTAAATTAATTGAGCCTCTGATCTCCATTGTGTATATGCCCATCTTACCTGTAGACATCTAAATTCAGGTGTCTGAATTTGCAAGGCTGAATCCCTCCTTCACTGCGATAAAATTACTTGTTTGATTTGACACCACATTTGCATAACTATAGGAAGTTGCAGGTTTGTTAGCACTGAGCATGACATTTTAAACCTGATATTTTTTACGTTTTGTGTAAGAATGTTCTTTGTTTAGTTTAGGTAACCATGCTGGATATAAGGAAACTTTCCAATTCCATCACAAAAATCCTTTAGGACCTTTAGGATTTGATTAGGATTTTGTGCAGTAACAAACAGACATACTGCTTACATAGTTTATAAAATGAAATTACTTTTCATGATTTTTTTAAAATGTGTGATTTTTTAATATAATAAATTTCAGGCTCTGGTCTGTAATCAACAGTGACATAAACTTGTTGTCCTTACTTGTGTAGAAACTGTGTTACTTATTTGAGAGCTCAGATTGGCTTTGGTAAGGGACTTTGACCCTGGAAAGCCATTCTGTGAACACTGCATGACCCTGTTAAGCACTTGACAAGAAACAAACAAGAAAAAGAAAAAGATATTAAATTAAACCATACTTTAACTTCCTAAATACAAAGATTACAGAACTTGAAGTGGTATGTGAAATTTCCAGAATTGAAATTAATCTTTTGTTGTATTTCTCTGGGAGCTGTGAATTTGAGAGTTCTTGCTGAACTGGCTGGCTTTGCCATGTATATGCTGTGAAGTGCATCCTATTAAGAGTCCTTTGCAAAACTAGGGGATTCAAGATTATCGATTTCCTCTCAGACACACTATCGAAGTTGTATATTAAAGCCTTCCTATCATTTCTCCACCTAAAAATGTGCTATAGAAAAAAATAAGACACACTTTGGCAGTTGCTCTTGAGAAACTCAGAAGCTGGAGTATAGAAGAATCAATTTAATCCATGTTCTTCAAAAACCCTGAAAATAGGAAAGTATCTTGCAGTGAGATTTAGCTCCTAAAACACATAGAGTGTCTCCAGGTGAGCTAAATGTGTAAGATCCTATCACAGTCAAGGGAGGTCCAGGCCTTTCCAGTTGTCTGAACATTGGCATTCTAATGGCACAGATCCTGGGATACCTATCCTGTTCTTCATATGGTGTCCAGAAGAGCACAAGTCTTCTGCAGTTCTTCTGTCTTATCTGCTAGTTTCACACAGATCTCTCAGACACACCAGGGTATGTCAGATGGCACTAAATGCCTGTGTTGAAGCAACTGAATGCAGCGCCTCATCATTAGTCATGCATGTATTGGTCTGTGGGATGGATAGTGCTCCAGTTCCCCTCACTATTTCAGTTGGATCACCATTGATTAGCACATGAGCTCCGGCACCTACTCGAGGATCCCATTGCCTAAACTTGAGCATTCAGTGGTCTCTGTCAGAATCTTGTATCCCTGGTCTGAAGCTGCCTCTTTCACATACTTCTAGGAAGGCAACTGGAGGCCATCTGGGGCACTTAACATAACATAAAATTAGATGTCTTGATCTCAGAATGAATCTCACCTCATATCTAAAGAAATTCAAGGACCATCTGGATGATGCTCTTAGTCATACGATTTAGTTTTAGGTAGTCCTGCAAGGAGCAGGGAGTTGGACTGGACTGTCCTTATGGGTCCCTTCCAAATTGAGATATTCTATGATTCTAAACAGATCTTTAAATCCCTGAGAATCAAGGCACTGGCGATGTTGCAAGACATTGGGTTCTCCTGGTCTGGAAAAACAACAAGCAACCACAACCAAGAAAATCTAGAGAAAACTAGACCAGCATGGCAGGCCACATGGTGGAAAGGATTTGAAATGCTGCCTCTTCCCTTATCTCTCTAAAGATTAGGAAATTTTGGATCTAAACTTCTCAACTCCAGTCCAGCTTGCTTAGGAGTGTTAAGTAGAAGAGGTTGCATTCGTTCATAGACCTTTGCCACTGTACGCCACAGCAGATATGGTCAGCTCTGTGCAAATCATTTTCAATTCATTTAAAAACCTAACTTTATTAGGTTCTAAAGGACAAGAATGAAAAGAAACTTAAGCAGACATGTGCAGATACAAGCAAGGGAAAGGGGCAGAACCTCTGTGTATGCTGCCCAACAGCAGTAGCTTCAGCTCCGAACACCCTGCTCCACAGCACAAGAAATGGACGTTTCTGTTTGCCACTCAGGGACTTAAATTACTTCCCCTTCTCAGTAGCTTTCATGCATTAAAGCATAGCATTTATAGCTGAGACAGAAAGCATTCTGATGCTGACTTTGATGAATTGAGGTGCTTTTACTTTTGCAAGGTCCGATCCTCTTTTCCCCTTCATTCCAAATAGTTGTTTATCACTCTGAAGGGCTTGTTGGGTAACTTTGTTTACATGTTGTCGTCTGATCTGAAGGTTTGGTGAAACAGCAGAGTTTCACAGGCTGCTCATGACGTTTTGCCCAGAAACAGTGGGCTGATTAATGGAGAAAGTGTAGCTCAGTGACTTTGAAGAAAAATTCAAGATTTTATGCATATACAAAAAGACAGGGGCTAAGAATCCATCAAAATATATGAGGTTTCATTCTTAGTCTTGAGAGAGAAAAGTTCCAGGGAAAAATCAATAAGTGCTTTTATTGAGGGGAACAATTTTTTTAATCATAAATTGTCATTAAATTCTAAAATACAAATAGGTCAAACATATTTCATTTTAACTATTTTGAAACTTTTTAGTAAGGTGGGCATTTTTAACATCAATGCCAAGTGTATCCTGTATTTAACAATTGCTAAAGAATTCATACTAATTTTAAATTTACAGGTTAGTGTGAATTTTTTTGTTATATTCTCCTGGCCTGGATGAAAGAAAGGCATAAAGAGTAGTGGACACTAACAAGTCCAATGATTCAGTCAGTTTAGACAATTTGCTTATGGCATAGATTTACAATCATAGATACATAACACTCAGATTGCCACCTCTTTCATGGTTAAATCCACTATCCTCTTTTCCATCAAGTGCGTCACCAAACCTACCTCTGATGTGTCAATTAGAAGAATTTAGCAAATGAATAATGGCTAAGTTAAAGGCAGTTGCTGACAGACTCCTGTTACTAGCTAAAATTTGGAACTGTTAGCAGTTCCCTTATACTGACATCTGGTTTTATTTTTATGGCTGCTCTTCACTGTTTTCCTTTCCCTTTTAATTTCCACTTTGACTCCTAATTTATGAAGCCAAGGCCTTTTTGAGTTATGTGGAGAGCAAAATACAAAAAAACCACAAGCTGCTTTTTTTTTTTTTTTGGTGGATGCTAATATTGTAATGCCAAGATTCAAAATAAAATGTTTCCTATTAAGTACTTTTTTTTTTACAATAAAATAAACATTTCAAAAAGTTAAATGAAAAACTTTTTGTTACTACACTTTTCTCTTAACCATTTTGGATCAGATGACTAAATATAGGTATCCAAATTTGAAAATCTTGATTACATTGCTACTGACATGTTGATTTCTTTTGGTACTAATGTTGCATTCTTTCCTTTCACTTCCTTACCCACCGTAGCTGTGACTGCCTCACTGGATGGAAAGGCGCATTTTGTACAGAAACAGTGTCAGTATGTGAACCAGAGCACGATCCTCCACATCTGTGTAAGCAAGGCAGTACCTGTGTGCCTCTGCCTAACGGCTACACATGTCACTGTCCTCTTGGAACAACCGGTACCTATTGTGAACAAGGTATGTCAAATGGATAGTACCCTGTACGTACAGTTATGCAATAATGCCCAGGAAAACCACAGTATTTTGTAATGTATCAGTGAAACGTGACACAGAGACACAAAGTACAAAATAGATTTTATTTAAGAAAGTGGTGCTCCTTTCTGTTAGAAAAATCAAGTAATTTAAAGCTATGAATTGTTAGATACTGTTTTCTAACTCTTATTTTTAACACCAATTGTTCCTTCAGCACTGTCAGATGCCGAGGGGACAGGAAGCATCGCAGAGCAGCATTATAGTGCTTAGTTCAGTTCCTGAGCTCACCATAATGAAGTATCTTGAGAAATACACTTAAGAGCTCAGTAGTACACTTCTGAGTACACTTCAGAAGTAGGAAGCATCTGGGACCTTATCCAATGTCTGCTGACACTAATGGAGAGGTTCCTGTTGACTTCACTGGCTACTGAGTAGGGATGCACTGAGAATGATGATAAAAGATGCAAACATCACTGTAATAATCTTCAAGTGTCTATTCTTCCTGGCTTTCTTCCAACACGTGACCCTCAAAATATGTCCTCAGTTTGCCAGTTTTGTATTTCCTACCCTCATGTATAGGAACTCTTTATCTGCCTGTTGTCTCCTCGGAGAGATTGCACAAATGAATATTGAACAATGTGGATACACAGGTGCTACAAGCTCAGGAACTTTTCCTGTAGGTGTCTGAAGTGCCTCTGTGTGCCAGGGATGTAGTACAGTCCGCACTCCCTATTCCACAGCTCTTTCATCCAAGTTAATATTGTACAAGCTTATGTTTTTTCTTTGAGAAGCTCTCTTTACATCTTTTGGAGAACTCCAGTTACTGTTAAATAGTTCCCTTTTCAAACTGCCTGCCAAGGTCCAGCCTCCCTCGTTGTGCCTACAGAGCGAGTTTCAAGCACAAAACTGACAAGCTGAACTGCATTTGACCTGATTTGCAGTCCTTACCCTATAGATGGATATAGTTTTAAAATCCCATTACAGAAAGCGCTTGCAATTGGTAGGCTCAAATCAAAGAGAATATAGCTCCTGGAAAGTCATTGTTAAATTCTTTATTCCATGTAAGAATGTGCTTGCTCTATTGCCTCTGCTGCAACAGCTTTTCAGGGCTCTTTATATGAACTTTTCAACTTTGAATTCTCATTTCAAATGAGGTTTTCAAAAGTAATGCCATCTGGATTCAGGACTCTGATCAACAGGACATGTGCTATACATAAAGCAGGTAATTAATCAGGTAAACACTCCTGTGTTCTGGTTTCAGAATAAACTTGGAAGTTCTTCTGATGGCCACTATTACCAAAACAAATAGCTTATATCTGAGCTATAAAAATTGTATTTCTTGTAGATTGTCATCCTTTTAGTAATTCCTCCACCTGGTAAACACATTAGAGGGTTCCTCTCTGTTTTATTTAAAAGCTTTCTTTTTATGAATAGGGAGTATGGGTCCTGACCAAACTCTTTGCCCTGCATTTCACCTTACTCTGGCAGAATAATGAATTATCATGAGATTTTTCAAAGCGCAGTTTGCACTTTTAGTGGATGGCAAATTGCTAAAAAACAGCTGCTTATCAAGATTGAATATCTCATCTCTGGATTGATGGTGGTTATTGGAGCCAAAAGAAAAAGAGACAGAGAGCAATGAACAGCCCAAGGGACCAGGAGAGAACAAAGGGAAATTAAATGATGGAGACTAATGAATGTGCAAGAAAGAAGAAAAAAAAATGCGAGAAAAAGACAGAAGAGATTTATGAGGCAAAAAAGCAGAGGAGAATAACAAAGAGTAAGAACAAATAGGGCTTTACCAAATAACAGCAACTGGTAAATACAGTACAACAGTATGGATTGCACGAGAACAAGTCAGGTGAAGTGAGTAAATGGGGCAGTAGGGGTAGAACCACAATAATAAGGAAGAATACTCTGACCACAAATGTTAAGGGTACTTAAACATAAACTGACAATAATCAAGCACTAACTTGCCTAGCAAACACTAAAAATGTTTGTGGTTCTTTATGAACTATGTACGTGAGAGATGAAAGCATATGTGCAGATGAGGATGTAACTGTTCTTAAAGAGTAATGTGATGTGTCCTGCTCATCAGATCAAGGATGCACTGACTGTCAGCACAGAGATATGGTACATTATGGTTAAGCTTTAGAAGTCAGAGCTGCACTAGCAAGTGTTTAGTAGTTGGAAAACTAAGTTAGAGCAAGAGTAAACCCAGGGAGAGCAAGATCAGCTAAAGAACACAGTTTTAATGGCTCATATGGCCTGAAATTCACATTGCTTACTTGGTTCACTCTCACGATGCTCATTGCCAAAGTGTAAATACTGAGCAATATTCTCAGGAGGTTGCAGTAAGATATGTATTAAATCATATATTTTAGAGGAATTTAGAAGAAATCAGCCCACTTCATGAAGCAGTTTCAATTACCCTGCATTTCCTACAGGCTGTACACGATCAATTAATATTCAACAAGTAGCACACAGGTATTTTTTGGTCTGACCCTGAGAGTAAATATTTCATTGAATATTTCAACCTGCCAAAGTAAGTGCCAGGACTTGCTTTTCTAGGAGAAAGATCAAGAGGTTCAGCAGGTAGGCAGCACACTGGTGACTGCAGTGCAGTAGGAAGATGCCTATGAAATTTAAGACCTACTTTGGAAAGGCAAGCATCCATAAGGAGCACTAGTAAGAGAAGAGAGGGTTGGAAATTAGATCTGAATGGCTCCAAAGAACAAAGCCTTGTCAGGCAAGGCAGAGTAATACATTAATTCTAGAATAATTTAAAGCTCCACTTCTTGGGTGTAGTGTGTTGTCCAAACCCATTAACGCTTATAAGACAGGATGGTTCTTCAACTGTGTTAGATTTCTAAAGGTAACACTGATGTAAACAAACAAAAAAATGATTCATTTATTCTGCCAGAAATAGAAGGGGTTGTAATGAAACAGTAAGGAAATGGAAAATTTATGCAGGAGTCTTTTTTACTTAGTGTTAACATTGCCATCCAGACTCAGACCACTTCTGAGACTGTTCATGACACATAAAGCAACAGATAATTCTGTTCCACTGGTTTGAAAAGGTCACAACTGTAACAGTAACACGGGAAAGCCAGCCCAAATCCTGAAGTGCATAAATGGCAACCAAACGTTGCCAAGATCTAGCACAGTGTTAATTCTTAGTTAGCACTCCCTTAACCACAAGGATCAGGAATACGGGGGAAGTAGTTTATCTAGTTTTTTTTCAAAAACAATTACATTTTCCAGGACACCAAAATATGTTAACAAAATCTTCTGTTCATTTGACTTAAAGTTTGCAACTGAAGTACCAGACAACTCTAAATTGTGTTCTGATTAAGACGTAAAGCTTCAGCCCAGAGCAGTATGTAATTTAGTCTAGTTATTTCATTAACACACAATGTTCAAACCCCACAAGAGGCTCCAGCTCCCAGCACGTTGTCTGAGGGAGTCTACTGCATGGCTTTGAACACCAAATTCCAGCTTATTCCATTTGACCGATGAGTTCCTTTGTAATTACATATCTCAGAGGATTTCTGAAGAGGAAGAAATCTCTGAGGACCTGGTTGTTTCAGCTCCCCTGCAATTATACAGTAGACCTATTGGCTTCAGTGTGATTACTACTGTGAGAAAAAGTGGCCAAGATCAAGTGTGAAGGATGATTCTTCCTGGGGAAGAAGCAACAGTCTAAACCCTTTTGCTTGCAGATAGTTTGATTTATAGGACATCATTATTATGTATGTGAACACAATATCTTTTTCATAACTAGTAATTATTAAGAGATGTTAACATTAAAAATACAGACGTTATCCATAACGAGTGTCTGCAATTATATTCTAATCTCTACTAAATTGTATCCCAGCAGCTTATTCCTCTTACAAGAACATTGTCCCTATGTGAGGCCAGGAACCCTGTCTCTAGCAGTGGCCAACAATGAAGGTTTAGAGAAAAGTTTAACCCGGCAACTATATGTGACATCTCCCTGAAGTAGTCATCTAGCATCCAGACATTTGGGGCATATCTTTTTTTACTTATCATTTGTTTTAATGGATTAAATCAAGTCTCTCATCTTGACATAAACAGTATCACTTAAAGTAGTGGAAAGCTTGAGTAAAAATAAATTTGAAGTCAATGAAGTTCCTCTGACATTCTGTTAAGCATTGAGATATATTTCCACATAAGATGGAATTCCTCTAGATACTAAGCGTAGGAAATTTATGTCCTAGATAATTTACTCGATTTTGCAGAGGAATGAAGAAGACCTATAATTTCAGATTAGTAAATTGTGAGATTTCACAGACCTGATAATATTCTCATTTAAGGGGACAGCACTGTAATATTGGAAAGATTCTGTAGATGGCAGTATTGGAGAAGAATTGCCAGTGGCTAAAATAAGCACGGTTTTCATCACAATATTTCTATAAATTTTGAATTATTCAGCAGTTTTCTTCTTTAGCGGGATTAGTTTGTGCCACATACTTTCATAAAATCTATTAAAATATTTTTTCTTGACTTCAAGGCATCATAATGGAATAAGTTAATAGATTTCTTCAACTATATATTAGTCTCTGAATTCCATAGCTACAAATACTGCCTGTCAACATACAGCTCTTGAAGAAAGGAAGCAAATGTAAGGAGCTTTTCATTGTTCTCAATTTAATTAGATACTTGTCAAGAAATAAAGCCATTTCCTTGATGAACAAATGGCAAACAACTTCCTTTGGCCATGTTTATCAGCTCAAGTCAACCTTCTAGATATAATTCTGATGCCAAATTCTATTTTTCTGATACAAAAGGACAGAAAAATTTTGAAAATACCTGATAATCTGACAGAAAAGGAAAAAAAAGTAAGAAGAATTCTGTAACTATTTAATCCATCTACATAGTCATGATGGATGGATGAATTAATAAAAAATGGAAGAAACTGACATTTGGAATAATATTTACTATAAAGACCTTTTTCTTTCTGCATAGTCTAGAACGTTCCTTGACATATTTTGACTGCTATTGTAAGACAAATTAATTCACAGTATGATTTAGCTCAAGACTTTTCCATGACCAGACACCTTACATACAAACACTCAAGCACACATACATGTATGCACACAGATGTTGGATTTATCTGACAATGCAGTTAGACTTGCTGGCTTAATGCACAAACTATTTCATAGTTATTATTTGGAAACTTTTGTTTCTGTGTTTAATGACTTAAAGGACAACTGCAGGCACTTATTAGCTTGTTTTGAGTCACAGTGACTATTGTGTTCTCTTAGTCATTTAAGCAACACTGGTCCCATCAAGCTTTCTGTTTGCACTGGGATTTTTTTGAAACCTTGTGGCAACATGAGAACATCTTTCTTTAAATAGTAGCTATAGCACTCATATCCTATAGGGATAAAAGATGCTGTTAAACTTTTACCTAAAAAACAATCTAAACTTTCAGATTTATCAGTAATAGTCTAGTAAAGTTAATATTCATGATAGGCACAAGAAAACATGCATTTGTAATAGTTCTCTGCATAATTTAAAAAGTCAAGTAAAATAAAGTGAGTTGCCTACTTAAATATATGCCATGGATTAATCATATATAAACTCAAGTGGAAGTCATGCATGACAAAATGAAGGCATTGGTATGCAGTACAACAGTAATGCCCTCCATACCAAGTCAGGCATGAGTGACGTGATGTCCCAATAAAAATTCAGTCATACACTTATCATTCCCTCTAGTTACCCAACTGAATAGGAACAAGATACAGCCAGCTAACCAACACTTAGCAGGATGGCTCTGGAATTATTTTCAGACTTCCTCTATAAGCATGGATGCTTTGCTGAAAATATGCTAGTCGCCTTACTTTGTGAAGGTGTTCAGAGTTAGAAACTGTGTCAAGGGTAGGAACTGGTTTTAAAGGCAAGGCACCTAGATTTAAGTATCTACATGTGAGTTCAATATGTAAGTTCCCATTTTGGTTAATGAACATCTAGTCGATAGAGTCAGTGAAGCTATTTAGCTGATAAGAAGCTTTTCTAAATGTAGATGCTTAGTGCTGTTTGAGATGCCCTGGCATTCAAACTTGTAACCAAAAGCATCCAGACAGGGTTCGTAGATATGGCACAGGACCTGTCGGACACCTGTGCCTTTCTGGAATGGCACATGAGGGTAAGGCAATACAGCTTGTGAAAAAATAACAGTAGGCACCTACATTTAGGTGTTGGGACCGGCGCTAACATCTTTGTTGGCGACATGGACAGTGGGATCGAGTGCACCCTCAGTCAGTTTGCCAACCACACCAAGCTGTGTGGTGCAGTCGACACACCTGAGGGACGGGATGACATCCAGAGGGACCTGGACAGGCTTGAGAGGTGGGCACCTGCAAACCTCGTGAAGTTCAACAAGGCCAAGGGCAAGGTCCTGCACACGAGTTGGGGCAAGCACAGATATAGGCTGAGTGGAGAATGGATTGAGAGCAGCCCTGAGGAGAAGGATTTGGGGGTGTTGGTTGATGAGAAGCTCAACATGACCCAGCAATGTGTGCTCACAGCCCAGAAAGCCAACTGTATCCTGGGCTGCATCAAAAGAAGCGTGGCCAGCGGGTCGAGGGAGGTGATTCTGCCCCTCTACTCTGCTCTCCTGAGACCCCACCTGGAGTACTGCGTTCAGCTCTGGGGCCCCCAACACAAGAAGGGCAGGGACCTGTTGGAGTGAGTCCAGAAGAGGGCCACGAAGATGATCAAAGGGCTGGAGCACCTCTCCTCTGAAGACAGGCTGAGAGAGCTGGGCTTGTTCAGCCTGGAGAAGAGAAGGCTCCGAGGAGACCTTCCAGTACCTAAAGGGGGCCTACAAGAAAGCTAGAGAGGGACTTTTGACAAGGGCATAGAGTGATAGGACAAGGGGTAATGGCTTTAAACTGAAAGAAGGTCAATTTAGATTAGATAGAAGGAAGAAATTCTTCACTGTGAGGGTGGTGAGGCACTGGAACAGGTTGCCCAGAGAAGTTGTGGATGCCCCATCCCTGGAAGTGTTCAAGGCCAGGTTGGATGGGGCTTTGAGCAACCTGGTCTGGTGGAAGGTGTCCCTGCCCATGGCAGGGAGGTTGGAACTAGATGATCTTTAAGGTCCCTTCCAACCCAAACCATTCTATGATTCTATGATTTAGGAAATGGAACGGAGCCTTGGAGGAGGCTACTTCAGGATAAGGTGAATCTCTTTCTAGATCTGTTGACTGTGTTGCATAGTGATGCTATTCAGTTGCCTGAAAATAGGACCTGGTTACATGCTGCCATATGTCCCTCACAGCTTCCAGGTGCCAACTGCAGCAGGTCCTACGTTTGCTGTTATACCAGCCAGGCCCATGTGGATGGCCTGTATATGCTAAAGGATCTCAGTGGCAAGTGACACACGTTTAAGCAACTGAATCCTGTCTTACATCACAGTTGACCATAGTGGGTATTTTCATGCCTATAAATAATATGTGTAGACAGCTAAATGTAAGTGCTTTAATGCCAAAATTATCCCTCCAATTTTATAGTAATCTATTTCTCTGACTTAATTACTCTCATAAACACTATGCAGAATACCAGCTTTCTTATAGTCCAGTCCTCCTCAAAGCACACTTGCACTTTTGTTAGACTAAATCCAGTCCAAGATATAAGTGAAGTTTGAAACTAGATTAACAAAGTTTTAGATACTTAATTCTTTACCAATTGCTTTATCACACTGCACTGAGATATTCACAGTCCCACTCAATGCCCTAGTCTTTAGACAGTTGAAGGCTTCCAGTGTAGAAATGGTCCCAGTGAGGGAATTTCAGACTGGGTGTTTCTTCTTGCAGGTTTCATCTTGAAAGCATCTTCAGGGCATTTCAGTACCTAGAATAAGCTTACTACCAAAGCCAGGCATGGATTAAACATTTGTAGATTTTGTTTGTATCACATTTTCCTAATTGCCTAGTGATTAAGCATTCACTTTCACTATCATGATGCAAATACTTGGACCCGTATCTGTCATATCCTCAAAGAATATAATAACCACTGAGGAAATGGGTATGTAAGGTTTTCTTTTTTTCTTCTACCATCTAATCTCTTCTAGGAAATTTTTGTTTACTGAAATATTCATTGGACAGAAAAATAGAAATGATCCATATCCTGGCTATAATGTCCATATCCTCAGATGCAGGAAAATCAGGTTCAGATTTCTGGTCCAATTGATTTCCTAGTACTGAGGTATCTTAGCTGCTCCCAGTACAATTTGCTGGCTCACATGACTTATTCTTAGGCACTCATCTCTTAATGTGTGTCGTACTGAAAGACTGAGGTCTACTGTTTTGACTTTGGCTAGTAATAGCTATTTTAGGCTTTGGAAAGCCAGAAATCTCTTTAGCGATTTAGCCATATGCTCCTAGATGCTACCTCTTAGCTAATTAGGTCTCTAATTAGCTAACAGTAGAGATTACAACTCCACTGCAACAAAACCAAACACAACTGTAGACTTCACTTACAAAATTGCAATCTTTTTTCCAGTATTGCTCAGAATAATGATTGCCTCAATCTTTCTTCTTCAGGGACAAGGATTACTAATGGCTGCAGAGTACATATTGTTCTAATCATTGTATTCGAGTTGTGTTAATAATCGATACTTTTGTTAACATGCTCTACTTGTTACTGCACTAAAAGTGGAAGTTGAACTATACTTTTTTTTGCTATACATGAATTAGTTATGAAAAGTTAGCTCTTCAAAGATTAAAAAAGTGGTAAGTCAACAGAAAAATACATTTCCATTTAGATAAGGTGAAAGTATTTTGTTTCAGTTTTTCCAAATATTTACACAGAAAAAAGAAAAAAATGCCCATGCAATATGAGTAATCTTTGAGCTACAACCTTAAGCAAATTGCATTGTAAGATAAAGATTTCCATACAGTCATATTTGTCATTGCTTTCCAAAATGAAAAAAGCAACTGGCGGAGCCGCTCACTCTCTCTCTATGAAGGAATGAAACCACTGAAAATTTCTGACTGTGGAGTTCAAAGCTTTCAGACGGGTGTTTATTGCTGAGTTGCACTGTAAGTGCCAAGGCCCTGAGCGCATCCTCCCGCCGCTTCCAGAGGGTTTGTCTGCTTGGTCTCAGAGGCAGCCTAGAGATGGGGCTGGTGTCTGCTCTGGGAGACAGCTCTGCTGAGAAGCCCCAGCAGGAGCTTCCTCCTGCCTTGCTCAGGAGCAGCTTTTAGATAGAGGCACCTGCCCTTGATCGCTCGCTGAACTACACTGCAGCAGCATCGCATCCATGCCTTGCCTGGCTGTGTTGATCTGGACCTGGGCTCTGGCCCACAGACTGACTTGCAGGCTTGACCTTAACACCTGCCTCATCACTGTGGACCTGCCTGGTGAGCTGGCCTCTGGAGCTGACCTGGCTGCTCCCTCCGGGCCTGTCCCACCCGCCTCACTCCAGGCAGGGCCCTGGCTGGAGAGGCCTCTGCCCTGGCAGCCATTTTATATCACTCCTGGCCCCTGGCTTCCAACTTCCAGCCCTCACTGCTCCCTGACAGTAAGCCTGGCTTCTAACACCACCAAAATGAAACAAATCCTGAGACATAGTTATGGCTTGTGGTCAGGACAGTAGACATGTGACAGAGTTCTGTGAAAAATCTTGCTTGATATATTTAGTTGCAAAAAGGATTTGAGAGAAGATAAGCACACTGATACAGCTAGTTAGTATCACAGACTGACCCATCCATCCAAACCACTTTTTGCCAATTTGGCCATGTAGTGACTATGAAAGACTGTCAGAGGTGTTGTCAAACTCGAGGCAAACAAAATTCACTGCTCTCAGCTTGGCACTGAGCCACCCATCTCCTCACAGAAAGCTATTGGGCTGGCCACACGCAATTTGACCTTGTCACCATTTGTCCTTTATGTGCTTGAATATTGTGTCAAGGAGGTTTTGCTCCATGATAGCTCCCAAGTGAGGTGAGGCTGACTGGTCTATAGGTCCCTGCATCATCCTTCTTGCCTTTGTTGGAGGAGGACACTATGTTTTGCCCTCCTCTTGTCGTCAGGAACTTCCTGTGATTGCCATGACTTTTCAGAGCTTATTGATAGTGAGCAGCCTCACAGGGATACTGGCCCTCTCCCTCAGCGCTCAGGATGCATTCTGGCTGGTGCCCTGCCCGCGTGTATGTCTGATTGATTGGCTGATGTGTTCCCAAATTCTTCCTCTGCCATAGATAATGTTTCACCGCCCCAAGCTCAGCTACAAAGCTCAGGGACTTGGGAGACTTGATCAGGCTTTACCAAGTAAAAAATAAGCCAAACAAGGCTTTGAGTATTTTGTCTTTTTCTATATGTCCTTTGTTAGTAGGTCCCCACTCCTTTGAGGAGTGGCCTCCCATTTTCCTTAGCCTTCTTGTTGGAAGCCCTTCTTGTTTCCCTTCACATCCCTTGCTAGCTTCAACCCCTACTGAGTTTTGACTCCTAACCCCATCCCTGTTCAGCTCAGGTGCTGACTCTGTATTCCTGCTGGGTAGCCCCTCCCTGCTTCCACAGCATCTGTGCTTCCATCTTGGAGTTTGAGCTCAGTTTTTTCATGTTACCTGTTTTACTTTTCCACTTCAAGTTTCCTTGACATGCTGAATAGCAAAATTAGCTTGCTGAAAGTTTTGAGGCAACAAGCTGCTTGAAGAAACTGTCAAAATGTAATGCCATCAAAACGCATACTGGGATGTGCACAAGCAATTCTGCTTCAGTGGTGGGAACTGAGCTGCAAGAATAACTTAGAAAGCTTTGTTCATAACAACAGTTGAATAGGATGTGTGAGCATTGCAGGGCTGATCAAATGAGGATAGCAGGAGGAACCTGAAAGGTATTAATGCGTAGTAGAGGGAAAGAAAAGCACACTTCAGCAATAGTACTTGCAGGAACTTTGTGTTCCCATAGCTCTAACTGGTCTAAAGGGATTCAGAGTTCCTCTTGGTATCGTTTAGAAATGTATAGCTTCATCAGATACTAGTACTCAGCTTAGAAAAGTGAGTCATTAATCAGACACAAAACAGAAATGTTTTTGCTTAAATGCCTGTTGTGCTTACAATGCACCACATAGTGCTGAGTGCCCTAGTGAGTAATGTAGTAGTTACAAAGCACAAGTCCTACAAATTTAGCTTATAGGATTGGCAAAGGCATCCATTCACCTCATTTGTTTTAGCAAAGAGTTTCTCTGGAGTAAGCATATGTAACACAGGAACCGTCTTGTGCAAGTTTAGCCAAGCTTTTTATTCTCTTATCTTAGGTGGGAAAAAAGTTTGTTGCTGAGAAAACAACAGTAAAGTACTTCAGTATTTGACATGACATGTTAGTTTTGCATATGCCTGCCATAAAAGCAAATTGAAAAGTTTAAATTGTCTTACTCTTCACCTTAAAAGTTTGTCTATCTATAGATGCAATTTTGCAAACATGAAATTTTATACTGATGTCTCTGTGCACTGCAGTAGAGTTAAAGCATTCTGTTCTGAGATATGAGTGCACATTTCCATGTGCCTGTCAAGTCAGATTTTTTCCATGCATATAATCAGTACTTACAGGATCTACAGATAATTTACAAGCAAATTAGAAGTCATTCTAGTACTTCCTATAGTTAGTTCTGCTGCACTGTGGCAAAATATGTTGCTGACATTTGTTAAGATATATTTATTGGGAATAAAACCACTTTTTTAGTAAAATGGGAATAAAATATTTGCATCTTGGAAGTTTCAGAATGAAGTATATTAAATAGAGTATTTTATTTGATATCTATAAATCAGGATAATACCTCCTTTCTAAAGCATTCTGACATCTGCTGCTGAAGATGTGGGTGTTATTTTTTTAATACTCTGATTGTAAAATAAAGCCATGGATTTAATTCATTCTCTGAGTGATACTATAAAATCACCTTTTTTCATCCTTGTTCCCTCTCTCTGCTCCAAGGCTTTTTATCATAGCAATCTTCCTTTCACATACTTTCCAATGATAAACGATGTAGCATTTCAATCCTGCTGCAGCTGAACATTTTGCTTTCACACTAGTCATTGTTCATGCTTCCTTCATAAGCAGTAAAGAATTAAGTACATCATTGACAAAGTGAAACTGAGTCTGACATGAAGACTTTCAGATGCCTCGTTGTACACTTCACCTGGTATGACCCTTTTAAGCAGCAGCATATTTTAATATAAGATTGACCGCTGTGGCAGAGTTCCTCCATATATAAGTCTCGTCGTGCAAAAATTTGCTGAGAAGACTGACTTCCAAATGACGCATAAAGCAAAAGTGTCTATGTACAAAATGAATTATTATTTCTGATTGATTTTTAAATATGAAGACATCAGTATAGGGATTACATCTTTCGCTACTAATGGAGAACATCATTGTCTCTTACCTACTGAAAAAAATACAAGCACCTAAAAATCCGTATGAAAATTATTAAGTAGTATTTTGTCTTTTGTACTTGATAGTGTTTATAAGTTTTAGTGATATAAATTACATCACCTAATCTGTTTAACAAGTTTTATTACTATTTATCTTCCAGGGTAATTGCTACTCTTAAAACTATTTTTATTTCTGTCAGCTTTTAAGTATAGATGCTGGGAACTTGACATTTCTGACATTATGTAATATATTCCTCCAGACACTGCCTAGCCTTGATATCATAACATCTATTATGATGCTTAGGATGGGAGTGATTTGTTAATATGGAATGTGGTTGCATGAGAACATACACATAGGTCGAATAACAGGTCATCAAAAGCCTGATTCTGGTCATTCAAGCATTTCATAAATCCATTATAATTGATATTCCAGAGATTAAAACTTACTTTTAAACCTACTGAGAATTTGTGAGGTTAAATCCATGCACCTTCCTCAGAAGTATTAACTGTAGTCTAGTGGGGGAAATGAACAAAATGGCCAGCTGTATTGTTACTACCCATTCCAGAGGCATCCTCAAGTCATTATGCTGGTAACAGGTGAGAGATCGGGATCCTGTATAACGGTGCATCTGTCTGCTGGACACAGTCCACCAGGAACACCTTGAATCCTATTCTGAGAGAGGTGGTGTGACAAACAGACAAATTACAAAATCTTGCAGTGTGCTGACTGTATACCAATCTGATAACTAAGGCCCATCTGCAATAGGTAATACAAGGTGCAACTGGATGGCAAGTGGATTCACGAGCAGATGCTATGCAGAAAACTTGAGTGTGGAAAGGATGTCTTGAAGGTATGCTTGATTGAAAGCAAGTTACTATAAAACTATGAAATTGGGAGCACCAAAACGAAGAAAGATGTTGGCCTCTTAGAAGAGAAACAGCATAGCTTCAGCAGGAAAACTGAAAAGTGAGGGGGCAGCACTTACAGTTCAGGCATTTAGTACTGCTGTTAACTGAGTAGTAAAAAGGGCTTATCGCACACAGGTCTAAATGTACCCTGCACATCTAAAGAGCTTCACTTATTCCAATGAACCCACAAATACAGCAAACTAATGACCACACAATAATGAATTAGCTAAAAACTAACATAATTATATCTCAAATATGTGATGTCATTATAGTGGGAAAAATTTGAAATGGTTCCAATGACATAAACAGCATAGAAAAGTATAATCATTTATCAAGTGGCTGACGGAAGTTTAACCAGCCTGATTTCTTAGGGGTATATGAACAATCAGCACTATGAGAAGCGGTAAGACAGAACAATGAAGTTGTGTATAGCTCAAAAGTGTACATTGTATCTTCACTGTAATTGTGTGAAAGTGCTCCATTTCAGTATAAGATAGGACAATTTGAATTATCAAGCATCTCAGTATGATTATCCTAAAAACAAATTTCAGCAGCAATTAATGAACACATTCCACTTAAAATGTACATTCTCATGACACACAAAGCAGTTCATTAAAAATCCTCCACTAAGGTTTTCATCTGTATGGTGAAGAAATAAATGTTTATTTTGACTCCTACAAAAGTATTTTGCATTTGAATTTTTAAACAATGTAAAATTTACCCTTCCATTTATTTGAAAATGAACACTAACAAGATCACATTTATTTTGCATTACAACTACAGGCTTGATTGTTAATGAAAATAAGGCACACAGAAGACAAAATGGCATTGATTTGCTATTATCTAAGTTTTATTCTGTATCTAGGTTATTTTTAGTCTTTGGAAAGGGAAGAATTGGGAGTATTATGTACAGCATTTATGAACTATACAAAATAACTGTAGAAAACTGGTACCATAATAATGCAGTCCTCTCAAAATATCTTTCAGAAGACATTTCCTCTTGTATTTTTCAGAGATTTCCATTAGTGATCCATCTTTCAGAAGTAATGAATCATCATGGATGTCATTTGCACCCTTTTATATCCGGCATAAGACCCATATCAAACTACAGTTTCAGCCTCTATCTCCAGACGGTATCTTGTTTTACACTGCACAGCACTTGGGTACTCAGTCAGGTAAGGATATTCCAGCTTGCTGGTATCATACGCCCAGGTACTTTTTTGAAAAAGAAAGGCAGTACATTGAAGTGATTCGGGAATTCAAGTCTCCGTAACTCATTGTCCATGGTGACTGGGTTTTGAACTGTGAATAATCAAGTTCATAAGAAAAACCATGCATAACAGAATTTTGGCTTAGCCCAAAGCCAGTAAGTATTTAATGAAGTGATTTAGGAAACCATTTTCCCCTGAAAAGTAACTGTAGCCAGCTTTTCAACAGACATTTACCGATACTGCTCCCACAGTTTCAATGCAGCTACACTCAGTTTCAATGCAGCTACACTAGGATTCACAGTCTGGGGGTTTGGCGCAGTGTTTTAAAATGACCAAAAATAAAGCAATATAAAAACAAGTTAAGTGAAAGTGAGCAGACTATGAGAGCTAATGAGGTTCATCAGAAGTTTCACTTTTTATTATATAATGCTGAAAAGCTTGCTGGTGCAGAATGCAAAACATACAAGTTCTGCATTTGCCAGATATGCAGAGTGAAAAACAAATCTAAATAAAATAGTTCTACTATTTATAGAAGTATTTTAAACTTTACTGAGTTAACACTCCTAAAACTTCATGGCAAGAAAACATAATTTGCCAACTAGTGTAAATACATTTTAAAATTTAGTCTTTAAGGTGTAAATTTTTTCTAAGTACTTTATTAACATACTTCATCTTTATATTGCATTTATGTGGTGTCTTGCACTTTTTTAAACAGAAGCACTACATATCATTCATAACATGATTTTAGAGCTAATTTTCCACTGTATTTAAGAGTAGTATGTAGTATGTTATGCAAAAAAGGGGCCTTTGTATGACAAAAAAAAAGCACTTAACTATTTATCATGTATTTTTACATTCCTTTATTCAAAGCCTAAAGCTTTGAGACATTTCAATAAACATACTCAGCCACACATGCATATAAACACACGTGTGCCCAATTTACCACCTTCTTATTCTGTACGCAGATGTTTTAACAGGCTGCTATTCGGTAAGACTGATAATACCTCATACGCTGCTGGCACCTCCTGTTTGCCTTGTTCTAATTACAACCACATACAGAGAAGCAGCTTCAAATAAAAATACATGGAACATCTGTAATACAAATACATTTGTTTGCAAAGAACTCTGTCTTCTACAATGAATCTTTTATAATTCTATCATTTACAGGCCAAATTCTGAGATTCTTAGTGAATAGTTTTCTCCTGTATAAACTAAAGTATTACAAGGGCCATGAAAAATAGAAGAGAAAAAAGGATCTCTCTCAAAAGAATAGTCAGAGGTCTTGGAAGCAGCTAGCATATAAAGAAATTAAATATCTCTTTGGAAGCATCAAAGAGAGTGCTAAGTCTGTTTAACTTGGGCCAGGAGTGGTTTAGCACGAGCATGCCCTCCTTCTATTGCCATTCATGAATGTTTAGTTTGCACAGGAAGGAATATTTTCTTTAAATCACTTTCTAGAATGATATCCATTTCATTTCAAAATAAAAACCATCTTCTATAGAGTAATTTAATTTCTTTACAAATTTCCTACTTCCATTTTCACTGTCCTGAAGTTCTGAAAGATTTAGGAAAAGCTAATCATCTGGCTCTTTATATTTGCCTTCATATAATCCTGTCAAATCCAGACAGAATTAGACTGATGAAAGACTCAGAAGTATTCTTAGCAGCCAGCAGATGTGAAAGAGCTTTCTGTTGGGGAATAGTTTAGAAAGCACTTTATATAAAGCCTTTTCTTCTACACAGTTATGCAAGATTTAATAAACCGATTGCCGAAATCACAGGATTTTTTTTCTAAAATTCCTTTTTAATAGGAAATAATTAGAACATTTTTTTTTCTCACTAGGCAATGCCATTTTTTTTAATAGAAATGAGCTCTGACTATGCCGCTAATTTAGCAATGATACTGAGTGGCACAGTTATACCTTGGCTTGGCTTGTCACCCATGCAAACACTACAATGGGACTGTCCCTTCAGCAACATGCCCCCACCAAATAATCCTCCCATCATTAAAAAAAAAAAATCTTTAGTAGATGAAGAAATAAACATGAGACTTCCATCGAAACATTTCCTTCTTGCTTTGTTCTTTTCAAAGAACATTACATGCCTTTCTAGAAAGGGTGGGTAGGTGGCTAGTCTCCTTACTCCAAAGTTGATGTGCTGGTTCCAGCCTCCACTCCTCTAACAATGTGATCACTTCAGTACACACATTTAAACACCTGGCAAGTTGGCAGAAAATGGAAAACATCCTACGAATCTTTATCTGTTAGCAGAATTTCCTATAATGCTATAATTCTGTCATTTTCTTGATTTGACAGCTGTTTCTGAATGTGTATCACAACTTTAAGTCTGGTAGTATTGATTTCTGCAGGCCCTAAGAAAATAATTTCCAAAGTTTGGCAAAATTTCTGTGGCTAGCTCTATTAATGATAAGCTGGGAAAAAAAAACAGCAAGTGAGCTGTATATGCATACTTCAGTTTGGAAACTTGCAGATAGAATGACAAGGGGACTTCTTTCCCCCTTCTTTGATGACTTGTTTTATGCCAGTGAGGTAAAAATGTGGGAGATGCAGACAGCCGTATGCACTGCTTCTGAGCGCGGTCTCCGCAAATAATACAGCATTCTTGAGGAGTTCAGCAGTGTCGGTAGAAGGCCAGCCCACTTCACATTTTCTCAAGTGCATTGTATCCTATTTCTACCAACGGAAGTGTGAGAGCCCCATTGAATACATAGCCTTTAATTCAGACAGGGTTTGCTGGATGCCCATCAACTGCTTGAACAATATATAATTCAGACCATTTACATAGCGACCACTCTATATACTTGAAGGCCTTGGCACTCTGGGTAAAAGGCAGTAAGGAGCATTACTTTTTCGCTGAGTCATAGCATTACTGAAGCTTTACATTTGTTCGTGAAGGTGGAATATGCTGGAGACTGTCTGCACTATTCCAGAGTTCAGGCCAGGGTGACGGAAAGGTTTGTTCCCTGATGAGATGAGAAAGAACAGTTATGTTGGGTGACTAAGACGGAAGTCAGGTTAATAAACAGAATGGGATGACTCACACTAAATTTGATACTCAACATTTGCAACACCAGTGCTCTGTCTCTCTTTAACTGGATTATGTTACTTATCTGGTCTGAAAAACATCAAAACTTTAACTCCTGATATTTAAAGAATATCAGTTTAAAAATCTAAAGCATGAAAATAAGAGATAGGTGTGTGATGTCTGCATGGTTTTCTAAGATATTGCTTACGGTGAAAACTGAGTCATGGAATTGGACTAAAATCTTTTGGAAATATTCAGAATTTCTAGAATACCCACAAGGGAGGAGTGTTGTTTTCCTAATCAGAAACAAATTGATTATCCACTCGCTTTTAGAACAGAAACTTAAGCGTGGTTAGGTCTTCTCTCTTGGCAGCCATGTTTCCTTAGCTGACAGGGACATCATTTCTGCTTTGTTACTAGTTTGGGGATCATTTGTACGGACCAAATTAGCAGCATAGGAAGCAGAACTGCCAGCTGTCTGTGTGACAGAACAGACATCTCCATTATCCTGAAATCTGTTGAATATTAAGTGTTGTTGCTACCTGTTTGCTACTGGCAAGCAAACCAAAACTGAGGCGGGCAAATTGAGGTTGCTCCAGGAAGGTGGCTCCTTCTAGCTGCCAAAATATGCCAGGGTGACAGTGGTGACTAAAGGAAGCAGAAAAAGTTTCTTCACCAAGGAGAGCAGTATTTTTGAAAGGTGAGGCTGAATGGTCTAACCTACAAATAGATAACTGCCCACCCCTTCTAGATGCATGAGCATCTCTGTCTGCAGGGTTGTTCTGGATCCTAGCTACGTCCTTCTGCTCTGGGATGGTGCTCCAAGTGGAAGCTGGAGTCTACCTATTGCCACAGTGATTTTTTACATGGCTTGAGAGATTTACAGACTTGGCTTGATACCTGTTCTCAGTCTCGCATTAGCTGCAAGATGCAGCTCCATACATGGAGTAGAATCATTTTGTAATAATCTATGAAAGCATATCCATGGGTAGCTCCTGTAAGTGTGCTTTAGAGGCACCAGCTATGGTCATCACTAGATAAAAGATCGAGTTACAACAGCTGCAACAAGCTGCTATAACCTGTCAGCTGACTGATACCTAACTGTGTGCACACACTCAGACCATGGCAAAGACAGAGTCAAGGTTAACAAACCCCTAAAGACATGGAAGGCTTTAGAAGATAGAGATTAAGCTGAGAACAACAAACTTCAGCCATGCTGACGTATTACTGGCTAGCAATTAGCAGCAGAGGCTGCAGAAGGGCAGGAATAAGGCTCATCTCTTCTGTCCTTCGTTCCCTTGTTCTACCTGTTTATAGCCCTCCCTCTTCTGCTTTGCTTTCTCTCCCTGGCTCTGGGCCTTATTCTGGCTCCTGGAAATGCTCAGGAGACCACCTGTGAAGGACAGCTACTGGTCAGTTAGGTTCCCCCTCATGTGGAGACCACATTTCATCACCTTCCTTGGCCATGGAGTACAGCCATTCAGCTGGAGGCTGAATACATAAAGGGTCACAGCGTAAGAGGACATGATTTGGGTCCATGGAAAATCACACAGAGTAGCAGGGTGAAAGAAAAACTGTGAAGAACAGGATGATGAAAAAAGGAAGAATAAAAGCAATGTGAACTGAGTTCAGCAAGGCAGGAAAGAGCAGTGAGCAAAGATACATCTGGAGCTATGATGGTTATAGGATGCATCATACCAACGGGAGGCAATAATGCTGTTGGAGACAAAGGCACTTTATTATGGTGGCTTAAAGAGGTCAACTTAGAGTGAAGACGAGCGTAGACTGAAACCAACCTACAGTAAGAGGTTTCATTAACTGAGAATGGTTCCTGTGAATGTTAATGCTTATGAGAATACAAGGTTCAAATGTTCACTCTGTCGCTGAGATGGTGCCAATGATCAATAAAGGTTTCTGAAAAAGAAGGTGGGAGGACGTGGGGAGGAATGCTACCCAATACCACAATGATAGAAACTGACATTCTGGCCTTGAGCTAGAGGACAGAAAGGTGAGGTAAAAGCAACAGGAGGCATAGACTGAGGCCAGCAAACATACATCCAGAGATGCCGTCTCAGGGCTCCGAAGTGGCTCAAGGAACCAAGACTATAGATGTTCTGTAACCAGGAAACCACTGCAGAAGCTGCTGAAGCACTGAGCTCATCAAAGCCTCTGTCCCCAGCATAGCACAGGGGCTTCTGCTTAGCAACACAGGGTGAGAAAAAGGACAAGCATCAGATGTCTTATGAGTCTTTGTAAAGGAATCTAGACCTTCAGTAGCCCAGGAACTAATGAGTGAGTTTTGAGCAAACAGGAAGCCTTTAGAGAGACTTGCATCTCTGTATCGCTGGGGACATGACAATGGCATCAAAAAGGTGAATGCCACTGACTAGAAGACTGTATCCACTGCTTCCAAAGTTACTTAAAAGGATGTAAGCTCCTTTAGCCTTGAAAACTAGTGGGAAATCCTTCTTATTGTAAATTTGCAGTGGAGTGTAGGAATAAATTCAGGTACTCTAGCAGGTAATAAAGGCTTTGCCTTATACGCATACACACAGAGCACAAGGGTAGCCTTTGAGTCACTGTGGGGAAGAGACCCTGAAAGAGAAATGTTAAAAATACCATCCAAGATACCCTCCCCACCCATGGTCTGTCAGCCTAAGATCCTCTGACACCGTATTCAGTCCTCCTAGGAAATATATGTGCATTAGGCAGATTTGATAGTGAAGGGACTAACTGCAGAGATCTTTGCCCAACACAGCCATGCAAATTTAACACCATCATTGCATTTGTTAGGCATGGTAATGCTTCTGGCATAAATAGGACACCTCAAAATAGAGTGCAGCATTCCTAGCACGCGTTTCCAACTGCACAAAATTTTGACACATTACGATGTAGATGAGTTTCCTATGATAACATAAAAACATGGTGGCCTGATACTGCTCAAGCATGATCCCCTCTCAAGACACGGAAATACAGACACACCTGCATGTCTAGATAAAGGCTGAACATGAAAGGGCATTGTCACTATTTGGGAGAATTTAAAACTTGACTCTGTGACTGTAACCAACTTGCTTACAGACTTACATACTTATTCAGAGTAGTAGCAAGCTGAAATTTTTTGTGATGCATTCAGAATTCATTGTAAGAAGTCATATAAGCAGATATCATCATGGATAATCCAGATCTCACAGCAGCAGTCGGATGTACTTCTATAGAAGACTTTTCATTAACTCTCAGTTTTAGGAACTGACTGCTCAGGACATGGAGTTGACTTTGCTTCTGGGAATGCTGACATCTGATAGGGGAGCAAGTGAGAGTTGTGCACATAATGAAAACCTGAAAATTAAAGTGATGAAGAAAAATTGATACCTGTTTTGGAGTGCTGGCTTCTGCTATGGAATAGAGACAGTCCACCCTGAGGTGGAGCAACTTTGACCTTCAGCCATTTGGTGAAAAACCTGAACTAGGGTTTGCAAGTAAAAGTGCTATTTTAACTCCAGAACAGCTCCTTCCTTAAGGCAATACCTGCTACAAAATCCCCTTCCCCTGAGAAGACAAGGAAACAATCTTTTAGCATTTGGGCTATAAAAAAAACCCCAAACATCTCTTTATTTTACTGAAACAGGGAATGTGTCAGAGGCAGGAAGGTGCATCAGAACACAACTGAATGCTGTAACCGTTGAAGATTTTGTTCAACACCCAGGGTCTTGACATGTTGCAGTTTCAAGGCACAGCTAAGCTACAATAGCCAATTTCTAAAGAAGATTTAACCTTATTGATACAGATTGCCTTACAGTTCCTTGCACACCATCCAACAGGTTGGGCAAAGACTTGCGTGCACAAAAGAATGGCTGTGAGTGCCTGCCTCAGGAGTCTCTCTGCTTTTCTTGTGACACTACTGATGGGGATAAATAGTCTGTATTAGATGAGATGCTAATCTGAAAAGCTGGAAGCAAAGTTGTGTATCCTGTGTGTAGGTCCTATTTTCTAGAAAAGTCTACTCCTGGAAGAAATGAGTGTGTCATCTCCTTCACGCTTAACAACAGCAAACTTCCCCAGAAAGGTCTTTGGCCCCAGTTAGGGTCGTAAGGGACAGGTTTGAGTAATGCTCAAACTGAAACAGTGGAAACCACCTTGCTTCATGGTCTTCCCCCATACCAAGACTGCTGAGAAGAGAAATTCAGTGGCAAGAATGACATTTGTTTAAAATGGTGATGTAATTCCTATGACAGCATAGGCCTGCACAGGCTTCAGCTGTGCAACTCGTCCCTCAGAGACACGGCAGATTGAGGTCCCTTGTTGAAAATGTCACTGGTTGCTAAAGTGAAGAGGAACAAAGACAAGCCTGTAATTTGCCTTCACTTTGAGAGGATGTTTCATGAACACTGAGCACACAGCACTTTACATTAGAGTCCTAAAATGTTTTCGGCCAGTTGTCCCTTAGTACTACCTATGGCATGATAAACTTAATGCAGAAATACTGAGCTGAACCCCGTGATCAACGTCCACATCACAAAATTTATCTCAACACCCTGCTGTTCTTGCCAAAGACTAAAATGGCAAGTCATCTGTGAAAAGAAAGGGTCTAACCAAGGGAGTAAGAAAGTGCCTTGAGAGCCTCAGGGGGAGTTGAAATTGGAACGTTTAAATTTTTTGTTCACAACTAGCAGAAAAGGCAGTCACTCCAATTTGAAGAGAGGCCTCAAATTTGTGCTAGAATATAATCCAGAGTACTCAGCCATAACCTCTCTTTACACTGTAAACAGTAGATGCAGTAACACAGATTTGCTCTTGTAATAAAACTAAATAAGACTCCAAAACTGACTGCAGTACATTAGCAACAGGCATCGTCAGGCTTGAGTCAGAAGCGCTATGACTAACTGCTGAAACTGTGTCCACTTTTTCCTAGACATCACTGAAGCACTATTCTCTAATGCCTTCTCAGGCAGATCATTGTCGAATGTGCAAAGCTACCAAAAAACTTCCCTGCAGGCCAGGAAGTCTTGGAGAACTTCCAGTTTCTCCAGCTCTTGATTACAAGACAGATGAGCAAGCAACTCTGCTCAGATGTTTTCCTTCTTCCTAGACAGCAAAGAATGAGTACTCATGTCCTTATGCAAGTCTGCATGTCTGGGTAGGAGAGGGGATTGAAGGCTGCCAAAGAGGTAGTTCAGAACCTTTTTCTGATGCTCCTTTCTTACCCTAGGATTAAGGTCCTGATAGAAGAAATAGACAAGCAGGTTATGTACATTGCTCAAACAAGCAAGCGAGATGAGCGCATTCAAACTATGCGCTGAAAAATTATGCAAGCTTAAAGCCACATCACTAAGCAAGAGAAACCACAAGTGAAGAGAATTATATTCATTTTCTGGAAAAAAGTAGAAACGAACAAGGTACTCAAAAAGAACACTAAGTGCAGGGAAGTAAAACAGATCATGACAACTGGAACTAGCAAGCTAGAAGGAAGTGCTCTGCCAACTGGCGTTGAAAGAAGGAAGCGCCGCCTTCTTGTTCTTCCCATAGGTGTTTGGGGCAGGGAAGGCAAGGCACGAAGCACGTGCTCTACAGCCACTAATACAACTGAAACATCTCCACCCTGCCTGAATGGGAACCTGAGCAATTGCTGAAAAGAGAAGTGTAATTTTAGTAACTTTCACAAGCCTCCAGTAAATTAAACCATTCATTTTTAACTTCACTAAAGGCAATGTAATTCAAGGATTAGAAATACTCAAAAATTAAACCCCCAAGAAAGCAAACTTCATCATTCTACTAACAGGTCCACCCTTAAGAATGCTGACTCTTTAAGGAGATTGTACTTTCCAAATTTAAAAGTATTTCTTCATTAGTAAAATACTACATCAAACTTAAGTTTTACTGGTAACTATTAGGAGAGAAAGCTTATGTTCAAATTTAACAAACATATTTATCAATTTAATTGATAAACTTACTTTAAAAAACCCCAACCTTATGCCTACTATTTCCAAAAGCAACATAAAAAAAAGTCAAATTGCAAAGGCAAACATCAAAAAGTTTGTGACTTTTAAATTAAGAAAATGTGACTTTCATTTGTAGACTCTTCCGCTGTCCTCTTCTGCCTCCCTGTCACCTTCCCCTGTTAAGACTCTATCTCTGCCCTTACATAGCTTCCTTCCAGCTCCCATTTCCTAACCCTTCCCAGATTTTCTTCTTCATGTTTGTAAGTATAGTTCGAAGTGGTACTCTCTCTCCTTTTACATTGCCTGTAGGGCCAGAAACACCGATAGTACAAGAAAAGAGAACTCCCTCCTAATACTTCCTGTCATGGAGGCCTCCAGGAGAACAATTCAATAAAAAGTTTATCTGTTCCTACAACTGTCAGATTATGAAACCCAAAACATCCCCATTGCAAAAAGCAGAGGGAAAGCAGAGTATGTTTGGCATGGATAAACCTTCAGTGCATTAAACTGACAAATCCATCGAGCCTTTATTCAGTATATGGAAATTGAGAGTATTCTGGCATTTGTAACTTGGCCAAAACTTGATTCTTTTTTGCGGGAACACCAACTCACATTCCCTGGATGCCAAAGTGATCCTGTTTCCTCCTACCTCACAGTTATCTAGTCTCTGCACCAAAGCAGAGCTTTTCAGAAGGCTGGGCTTTTTACTTTGAAACAAGCACAAGCTCAGTTTCCAATAATGAAAAAAAAAAAAGGGCCATGAGCAGCTCATCAGGGAACATTTCCCTTTGTGTGATTTAGATGTGATGATGGTACAAGGCTACTGAAAACAAGTTACTGAATTGGGGAAGTGCAGGCATGAAAGCACCACGATTGTGAATATGCTATTATTTGGTGTGCTGCCTCTAAAAAGTAAACTATTTTATACTGTTTTTCACAGGCGACTTTCTATGTATATCATTAGTAAATGGATTTATACAGTTACGCTACAATCTCGGAGACAGGACGGTCATCCTACAGACCTCTCAGAAGGTCCGTGCAAATGGAAATACATGGCATTCACTCAAAGCAGGAAGAGCTGGTAATGAAGGCTACCTGGACCTGGATGGTATCAACATTACTCAAAAAGCTAGTCCTGGAATGAACGCACTAGACACGCACACGGATTTTTTTGTTGGAGGGGTGTCCTCCTTAAACCTTGTTAATTCAATGGCAGTAGAAAATGAACCCACAAGTTTCACCGGTTGCATACGAGAGATTGCTATAAACAACAGGGAACTGAAGCTTACCGTGACTGACCCCAAAGGTGGAGCCAACGTTGGTGACTGCGATGGAACAGTTTGTGGGTACACAGTGTGCAAAAATAACGGAACATGTCAAGTTGAAAACACAGGCTTTTCTTGTTCTTGCCCACAAGAGTGGACAGGGAGCACATGTGAACAATCTATTCACTGCTCACAAAACAGGTGTGGGTCTGAAGCGCTCTGTATCCCTCAACCTACTTCGTTTTCATATATCTGTGTGTGCGCACTAGGCTGGTCAGGTAAGTACTGCCATAGCAAAATCCAATTTTTTATAGCAATGTTCGTTGGCAACTCCTACATCAAATACACAGATCCTTATTATGGAAAAAGAGACCTCCAGCATAGCCGCATTTCTTTTAATTTTACTACTAATCAAACTGAAGGCTTAATAGTATGGATGGGAAAAGGTGAAGATGAAGATAATGATTTCCTTGCCATTGGTCTTGCCAACAGAACATTAAAAGTTGTGATTAATCTTGGAGAAAGAATCTCTGTTCCTCTAATTCATAGCAAATACTCCACCTGTTGTGATGAAAGATGGCATTTCGTTACTGTAATTCAAAACCAAACTTGTATTAAGGTGTATCTTGACGAGGAGCTAATTCTTTTTGAAGATATTGATCCACACAAAAAATACACTGCTTTAAACTACGGTGGCATTTGTTATTTTGGTGGGTTTGAAATTGGCAGGAAAGTCAATGTAGTCACTACAGGGCTTTTTCAGAAGGAATTCATTGGCAAAATTAAAGATGTTGTGCTCTTCCAAGATTCTAAGAAGATTCAGCTAATGAAAGCAGAAGGGTATAATGTTTACAATGGAAATCATGGAAATTAATTGAAAAACTGTTTAAGACTCTTTAGAAGTGATGAATTTCCTTTTCCTCCTGTTTCTTGTGTTAGCTGGCAGTGTAAGACTCAGGAACCAACATAAAAAAAGCACTTAATAAAATTGTCCCTAATTCCCTTTCTTTTTTTAATGTTGAGTATTAATAGCATACATAAAATGTGATCAGATGTTTTACTCTTATGATTACTTACGCATACTCTTTAGTATTTACTTTAAAAATAATGGGAAAGTCAGCAGTTTTTTTCTTTATTGTGCTGGAAATAGTTTTGTAGACAAATAGGTAGTAATTAGCTTATAAAGCCAACCATCACTACACTATTGTTTGTTGCTTACTTACCTGTTTCTCCAAAACTCTTAAATTTTATTAGAATGCAGTTTCTTTTTTATAATTTTGTAATATTAACATCAAGTGTAAAACCAGAAATTAGGTGGGGGTGTGAAGAAAAGGTGTAGTTGACGCAAAAAGCGCATGTTTATTGTAATGAGAATTTTTAAAATCATAACCTCTGTAATTACTTGTTAAGTCCACAAAAGTAATGAAGCTGTCCTCCCTCCCTTCCGAGTATGCATTTATGTAAAAGGGTAAAACTTATGCCTGTCTTCACGCTAAAATATTACACTTAAAAGAAGAATGATTTTAAGAGCAGAAAAGGTATTTTACTCAATTACTGAACAGAGACAAAGTATGCCTGCTGTTTTTCTCCAGCAGAGGTCTCGCCTGTTTGACTACATGAAAACTTTTTGGTTTAACCATTCACAACTGGAACATGGGAACGTGGCACTCTGCCTGCAAGTAACTTCTACTCCTAACAGCTTGAAAACTAGAAAGTCTAAGAACTGCTTTGCTTGAGCTATACCCTTCTGGCTTATACGCCCCTAAATGAGACTGAAATTTTACTAGACAAGGGTTTTGGCCACAGTAAATTGAATTTCCATGACTGTATTTTTCATGAATTTATAATCTCAAAAGTAAATAGAGCTCTTCATATATAAATGCAAAAACTCTATTCCTTCTGAAAAAGCTGTTACATTCTAGTTTTGTGAGCAATAAAAACAAAATAAATTGTACTTTAATGTGCTTAAACAAATGATTTATGATGGTATCTAACTTCTCATTTGACTGCTGGCTTACTGTATAAGTAAAATACTTAAATAAAAATAATAGTGATTGATTCCTATCTTTTCCTTTTTTAATTTACTATTGCTCAAAAGCACATAATAAACCATCATCTCCTTGCATGGAAATTCTCCAAATACAAGTCTTCAGTGAGCACCAATCAGAAACAAGAAACTATTTCCATTATTTTTTTTGTCTTTCCATAAAGCAGATCTGGAGCAGAGACAAGCAGCACAGTAAAACCAGGTGACACACATTACTTTCCACATAACCATAATTAGTACGTAGCAGTGAATGCACTGCCAAGTCACTTATGGATGACTTGAAGATAACTAAGGTGGGGGAGGTGATGAAACTACCCCGAGATGTTTTAATAAGGATCTGCAAACATCTTTCTGAGGTTCTTTATATCCTCTTCAGCTGCTCTGAGCCCTCAAGCAATCAGCCTGATGCACTAAAACTACTTCCCCTCTTCCCAACAGGCAGCTCATGAAGCCCACTTGGCATTTGAGCTGGCCCCAGATTCTTCTCCTCTTCCCGCTTCTCCAAGGAGGGCCTTTTATGGCCGTGTGATGCTGGGGAAGGGAGTGTATTTAGGGTTCACCCTGTTCTCTCTGGGGCTCCTGGTGTACTGCCAGTTCCTCATCAGTGCACACTGCTTTTTGTGGCCTGAGCAGCGATTCAGTGTAAAACAAGAAACAAGTAACCGGAGCAGTTCCAGCTAACACGAGTGTTGGAAGCAGAGTGACTGAATGCAATGGAGAAGACAATATCCTTTATTCCTGTAGTAGTGGGCTTTATTCCCATTACACTAACTCAGATTCTAGGACCAAATCCTGGAAACTGTCATTGCTTATTAATTTAAACTCTTAACAAAACTCTCCCTCGAAAGCTGTTTTACTGTGGCTCTCTTCGGGTCCTACATCCAAGAGGCAGGTAGTAAAGCACTTGGCAAACTTGGAAAATGTTTACATATTCTTTCCAAACTAATCATTTCTGGTAGTTCTGGCAGAAAGCATTCCCATCCTTTCTGTACAGACAGTTGCAATTTTCATCGCTCCCAGTGTATTTTTAGAGCGCAAATGGATGTGAACGTGAGAGATGGATCGCCAGTGGACAGGGAGTAGACTACTTCTGAACAGGTCAAAAGAAAATCTTCACAAGCAGAGCTACCGACTTAAAGCTTACTCCAAAAACCAGAATAATGCTTTGGTGCACTTCTGTGTCTAAAGAACCCTGATGTAAATCTTTAAACAACACAACACATGCGTAACACTACCAGATATATTCAATGGCACTACTGTTATACAAACCATGGAGTTAATTTGGAAAAGACTAATTTAATCGTGTCTAATTTAACATCATGTTATCATGCTATAAAAGTTAAAAGTTTAAATATTGCTTCCAGTTACTAACAAAGGGAGGATTTTTTTCTTTATGAATCTTCTCAACTATGAGTCTAAAACATTACTTATTAAAAGTCTACTGCTCCCTTTATTCAGTGCAAGATTTTTAATTTTAGTCAGTTTGACCATGAGCTACCTGCAAGGTAGCCAAATGAAATTTTACCTTAAAATATATTCATAATCAAAATTAACAATTAGTATGTTGTTAAACTGGAAAGACCTTTCTGGAAAGAAGAGGCTTTTCTATAGCAAAGTGCAAAACACTACATACATCAGTACATAAGGTCACGTACTCAAAGTGAAAAACAAAACTGAAAAACAGGACAATAAACCTAAGTTTTTCTTCATATGGTGGAATATTTTCGTTGTTTCTGACAGACTCAAGAAAATGACCAGTGTATTTTAAGAAGTAGAAGAGCAGGAGATTTTAGTTTGTTTTCAGGTTTGCTTTTTTTTTTTTGGCTTTTTGTTTGGCATCCGTGGTTGGTAGTCACTACAAAATATCAATTTACTAGAAGTCCCAATGGTACAAACACCGTTCTGCCCTTCTCCCCCCTCTTTACCCCCCAAAACTTGAAACGACCGAGCCATGAAGTGTACAACAAACGTGGCATTCTGTAACTCAGCCTGCTATATTCATTTAGCCTACAGTTTCACACCTATGAAATCAAACACACACAGTATGTGAGAAAGTTTTATCATTTTAGAATCAAAATATCCCTTAAAATATTTACATTTTACAGTAAAAAGGATAGCAAAACACAAAGTAATGTACAAGCTTAGGTATTCAAGTTTTTGAAGCATGGAAAATGGTGGGAGAAATGAATTTACTACTACAAATCATATTTTCAAGAATTTAGGTTAAAAATGCTTCCTTATTAAAACAAGTGCAGTTTAAAGCATTAACATTCGAGCAGCTCAGCCTTCCAATTTCTGGTCACAAACTGCTTCAGATGCTTAGGAAATACTTGAAAAACTAATTAAATACACTTGAATTATTTTATTGTACTACTGAATAATTTAAAAAAAAACTCTTCACACCACCAATCATATTATATTTTGTTGTAATGTGTGTGGATTCTGAGGCTTTGCTACAGTCTTTAAAAACAGTGCAATTTAAAAAGAAGGTTATTGTATGAAATTCACCTTTAAAATTATCAGAGCATCTTAAAACAGAAGAGAGCACAAATTACCAAAGGCAGCAACTATATTGCAGACTTGACTAAAGCCAACTTCATCAGCTAAGAAAATTTCTAAGCCTTTATTGCATATTAATAAAAGAAATCTTTAAAATTTGAATATACAGCAATGTAAAATTTTTAAAAATATTAAATTCCTACTTCTAGCGATAGTTGGTATAATGAAAAAAAGGATGAGTATTGGTACATTGAGCGGTACCAAAACACAGACTTGTTTCTGCAAAACACCAACACTGAATAAAAAAGATGGCACAATCCTAGCAGGCTTTTCTTTTTTTTTTTTTATACAAAGTTTTACAACATTACTCTAACAGTTTATTTAAATAGGATTTTAAAAGACTGCCTGCATCTTTTTACCTTTTGCTTTTAGTTCTGTCACTGTGGTCCCTATGTCTCTCTCTGTTCTTTTCACTTTCTCGTTCTCTATGCTTCTCTTTGCTTTTCTCCCTCTCCTTATCTTTTTCATGAGCCTGTTCTTCACTTTTAGGCTTCTCTGTCTTTTTTTCTGGATTTCTAGTCTCTCTGGGGCTTTTTCCATCAGCAGCCCTATCACTGTGTGGAGATCGTAATCTCTCTTTTTCTCTCTGTCCTTCCTCTCTACTCTTCCTCTCTCTCTCTTTTTCCTGGTTTCTGTCTCTGCGTCTGTTTCTTTCAGAATCTTGCTCCCAGTATTTTTCATTGTTCCACTCTTTTTCATGTCTGTCTTTCTTTTGGTGATGGGATTCACTGTAAAATCTTTGTCTATTTTGATCATTTTTTCCTCTACTGAACCCTCTCTCCAAATGCTGTTCTTGTCTGCCCCAAGGATCGCTGTGGCGTCTTTCTGGTCTCCTACTGTCTTTATTCTGAAAAAAAATTTCTGGCCCCAAAAATCTTGATTGTTTGTGAGCCACTGGTAGCCCTTGTGCAATGGGTCCGGCGTAGCGTGGTGGCTGACCTGATAAATGAGCTACTGGTGGCCATGGCATCATTGGATTTTGAGGAAAGCCAAAGCCTGGAGGAGGAAGAAGTGGAGGTGGTAAGTGAGGAGGAAATCCAAACATAGGGTTGTTCTGTGGAGGGAAGTTATGAGGTGCAGGAGCCTGAAACTGAAATCCAGGTGGATTAGATTTAGGATGCTGAAAATTCTGCTGCGGAGGTCTAACAGATGAGAAGCTGCCACTGGTAATAGGGCTTGGGACTTTGGAAATAAATTCAGAACGAGAAGAGTTTTCCGTTTCAAAATGAGATGAAGTTGCTGCTGGTCCTCTTCTAAATGAGTTCACTGTTTCAATATTTTGCATATGTGCATCTTCCTGTGAGTGTTTGGTATCTTCCACTTGCGATGCACCTGCGTTATCTGCTTTTGCTGCAGTTGAACTGTACTGCGTCTCATTCGTTTGCGCATCACTTTGATACAGGGTTAAGCCCACTTCTCCAGAAGCCTGTTTATTCTCTGTTTCCATTTGATCATTTCCTGAAGCGTTCTGTCGGTCTTCATATCTGCCAACGTCTCCTTCCTTGCTTTCCGAAGCATTAGTCTGCTGGCTTCGTCCAGCGGCCTGTCGTGGGTCTCTTTTAAGATTAATAAACGGCGGTGATTTAGAGGTATTAGCAGTGGTACCTTCAGCAGAGCCTACATTAACGTTGTTCTCATTGGATTTTTTCCCTGCATTTGATGAGGAAGAAGAAAAGCTGGAATTTGTGGTCCTTCTAACTTCCTGTGCAACATTATCCTTGTCAGGTACCTGCCGCTTTGGATCATTTTCTTTACTTTCTTCAGTTTCTTTATTCTGTGACTGAGCAGATAAATTTGCTAAAAATGCTTCTGTGGAGACATCTGGAGGTTTTCCCTTAAGACTCAGCCCTATCAAAGATCCAGCACTTCTTGCAGAACTTGAGGTCCCTACAGCTGCTGCATCCACAGCTACAGCAGCATTAGCGGATTCTTGTATATCATCCGAACCAGTCTTTGCTTCACTAACTTCAGTAGTTACCTCAACAACATCCATGTTTTCTTCTTTTAAGGTTGCTTGTTCATTTAATAATGGTATGTCTTCACTAGGACTCGCTTCTGACTTGCTATGTTCATATACCTGCCCCGTCGTACCCAACAGGCTTTGGAGAATGTCATCCACTGGCAACGGTTTATTCGCTAGCTCCAGAGTAGAAGGCTGATTTTCCCATCCAACCAGGACTCCAGGAAGAAACCTGAGAGGCTTCGGTGGTTCATGTTTGGTACTTTCCACCAACGGTTCAATAACTGCTGGAACATCTTCTATACTAGATTGCTGAGGTTTATTTCTCTGCTTGTGTAGCACAGTTGTGAAGGAATTGAAAAAATCATTTTCCTCCTCTTCTTCTAGTGCCAACTCATGATGAGAGACTTCAGGTTTGTTTGGCTTGCTTTTCTTCTCTGGTGGCAAGTTACTCAAGGTGCTTTCAGAAGCTTCATCCACAAAACTACTAGTAACACTTGCAACAGCAGTAATCTGCCTCTTCATTTTCTGGCGAATTATCAATCCCAGCAATAAATTTGGTCGATGTATTTCAATCCCTGTACAAAATTGTAACAGCAATTTATCATCTCCTTATGTTTTGGTTAAGGCAATCATTTTAACAAAAATAACCCCCATACTCTTACAATATATTATAGGAAGTATTCATTTTATAACATTTGAAATTTCCATCATTAAACACAACAAACAGTACTTAAAATGATCAAAAATATATTTCCAACATAAAAACTATGACTTCAAACATTGCAAATTAAGATTGCTTTAAGTACTATCCCCCAGTGTAACTTCCAAACGCAGAATACGAGACAGTTATACAGGAAATCTAGTCACATAAGAAAAAGCACGGAAGTTAAACATCATGTTAGTCTAACACGGCTACAGTTTGCTAACAGTGGTAGCAAAGCACAAGGGGGGGAAGTACATAGCACACTTGCAACCAAAGTCTCCTAATCAATTTCTGCTAGACATACTTCAAAGATTTACCAAGAGTGACTTTCCAAAATGCTTCCCTCATTCCAGGAAGGCACTGTGTTTCAAGCTATACTATTAGCTCTCTCTTCACTATGTATTTTGTTCTGTATAATTTAGGTTCTTGCAAAAAAATGATGAGTTGTAGCTCATCCTCTCTTCATTTCGGCCCTGCCTATCTCAAAAGAAGAAATCATCCACAAATTGTTATAACCAAATAAATTTATACATAATAACTCAGGTGTAAGCAGAATAACTGAGAGCCATTTCAGGATCTTTTCTTCCTTGTCCACCTGGTTTTTTAAAATTTTCATGTCTTTGTCTTTTTTTTAAAGAAAGTTTGAAACGCTTAAGAAAGAACTTATTAGATTTCAAATAATGAAAAGTACTATTTTAAAGTTACAGTATCAATTTGGAACTCAGTATGACTACTATCATAGTTCACCTGCATCACTGAA
Source organism: Phoenicopterus ruber ruber (assembly GCA_009819775.1). Lineage (NCBI taxonomy): Eukaryota > Metazoa > Chordata > Aves > Phoenicopteriformes > Phoenicopteridae > Phoenicopterus > Phoenicopterus ruber. Next base: position 98,818,155 of record CM020217.1, read on the forward strand.
TTTACTGAGATTGTAACCTACAAAGCCACCTGGGTTAGAGGTAGAATGTAGTATGCATGAAACAAATTTACACATAGTAATTTTTTCAACAATACTTAAAAGTATCAGAATGATTGAAAAGTATTACAATGGGAAATTAATGTCTTTCCAAGGAAGCTAATATAACACTATGGAAAACTCATGACGTGTTTGAACAGAATAGCTGGCATTTTTAAATTTAATTTTCTCCTGTGTTTCTGTTGCAAACTTCTTTAAGTAGCGTTATGATAACAAAGTTCCAAATTCCAAGCTGTACTTACCAGGCCCATCAAAAGGCACAAGATGATGTGGGACTTTGTCTGAGGAACCTAAAGGAATGAGGTACAAATCTTTCACTTGCTTCATGTTATTGGCTGCTACACCATAACGTTTTCTACTGCTGAAATAGGCAAACAACAACGCATAGGATATCTGATCCTCTTCAGTTACAGGGGTAAAGCGAACTACACAGATCTCCTGTTTACAAAGAGAGAAGAAGATGGTCAGATACATTTTTCTATGAAATTTTAATCGTTTTACTAACTGCTCTTTATTTAAAAGCACAGTTCAGAGGACGAGAAAATGCCTCCTCAAGAAGGCAGAGAACAGAGGAGACAGAAGGAGCAGAAACAGGGCCAAAAATAATTAAGGAAAACTAGAGAAAACAAATAAAAAGCATTTAGTATAAAAAATGAATTACAGTGCATGACAAAAAAGCCAACATTTTATCAGTCAGCTAAATAACAAGTCTTAAGGAAGCGTGCCAGCTTCCAAATAATTATTCCCCTCCCCACCCTTAACATTACTAGAAAGCTTTATTTTGTAGTCTATTGTGTCCAAGATACCCATTAATACTAGGGGAAGACCAGTATTTAGATCCCAGAATTATGACGAGAGCCCGGCTCAGGAGTCTATGCTGGGGCTGATGTTGTTTAGTGGCTTAATTAACGACCTGGAAGATGGGACAGAAGACTCTCTGCAAAACTGCGATGACACCTAATTAGGGGCAGTGGTCGATATGCTGAAAAGTGTGGGCTGCCATTCAGAGGGACCTCAGCAGGCTGAAAAAATGGGCTGACCTTCATGAAGGTCAGCAAAGGCAAATGCAAAATCTTGCACCTTGAGATGGAGTAACCCCACGCACCAGGACAGGCCGGGGGATGGTCTGGCTGGGAAGCAGCTTGGCGTAAAAGGACACAGGGGTCCTGGTGGATGAGTTGAATGTGAACCACCAACGCGTCCATGCCAAGAAGGCCAACCACATGCTGGGTGTCAGAACCGGAGCAGCCAGCAGGCCAAGGGAAATGATTATTCCCTTCTATCCAGCACTTGTGAGACAGCATCTGGAGAACACTATCTAGTTTTGGGCTCCCCAGCCCAAGGACAACCTGCACACAGTGGGACAAGTCCAGCAGAGGACCACCGAGATGGTTTTGCATACTGTAACAATACTGAAACGAAAGGGTAATTAACACTTGACACATGTGAAGTAGCGTCCAAACATTCATTATGAGTCACTGTCTCAAAGGAATATAAGTATTCTCAAACAGCAAATGAGAGGTTTAAGGTTAGATAGTAAGAAAATAAATGCCATCAGCTGCCATCCATCCCATTCAACATAACCATCAGTTATCCTTAAAGTGTCATGTATTTCACAAATGTCCAAGGACAAAAAAAAGATCTTTAGGGTGAACAGGATATACATTAAACAGCAAGTCTTCAATAAGTAAAATTCTTACCTTGGTCCCTGAAGCTTTGATTTTTTCTACATACTCCCAGACAGTGTGAGGAGATATCCTGCCACCTACTTGAATACTATCAGGTAAATCCTATGAGAAAGGACAACAGATATCTGAATCCAACGTAAAAATTGTGGTAAATCCTTCATGCAGTATCTATTTCATATATTCAAAACATACTTAATTCTTACAGTTCTTAAATTATAATTTTAAAATGTCAGTAGAAGTTAGAACAGTAGAAACAAATTAATTTATATTTAAATTTTGGATAGTTAAACTAGGATTTTCAGGGTAAAGTTAATGATCTGTACTAAATTATTTATCATTCATCTATGCCTTCCCCAAAATTATTTATTTCAGTAACAGTAATTGCAAACATAACCATACTGTGCTCTGGAAACACTCAAGTTATCTGTAATATCAAACTGCTATGAGATCCCCACACCTATGAAGAAATACAATAAACTTTCAGAATCTTAATCATAAGGGAAAATCATGACCTACACACATGTGAATATGTAAACTTGTTCTTGGATACTATTGAGTTCACTATTCACAAGTAATAAAACAGACTTTCAGAATCATTTAGGAACACCTAAGACAAAACAGTTTTTGAAATAAAGCAGAAGAGTTTTTGAAAAGCACATCATATTCATAAAACAATCCTTTAGTATTAAAGGGTACTGCATGCCCTGCACTTCTCTGAAGATTTACAGCAAAGTAAAGACAATCACATTAATAGAAGACCTAAGCCTGTTTAATTAGAAAGCTGATGCATCCTGTGTCACTGGTGAGAAGTAACACTGAGCCTTATGAGCTCTCTGATGTTTATTTTATGACACAAAGACAACTATTATAAGCAGTTGCATCCTTTTCCTGAGACACTGAAGAGAACACTACATAAGCTTTTTTTTTTTTTTTAGGGACAATTTAGTCTTAAAATGGAAGGTTAGCACCAGAATTGCCACCGGATAGGCAAAAAAAGAAACCCTGTTACACAGGTTTCTGTTGTAGAAGATGAGAAGACTTCTCACACTGTCAACAGAAACTACCAGTAGGCACTTCTCTTCCAAAAATTGGTATTGACTGCTTTAATGCTTTGAATTCAAAACTGGGCTTTTTTCTCTCGCTTCTAATTCAGAAAATAGATGCCACCGAGGTGGTTATTTCAGTAGCAAATTTTGTCCTATCTTTCCCTGCTACTTTATACTACAGAACAAAAAACAGTTCAACTTTTATAAAACCAGCTCTGGAAATGCTGTTGCTCATCCTCAAGAAATATCTTACAGTGAGATGAGAGCAAAACACTTTAAAATACATCAAAGAACTTGAATACTGATGAATTATGGGTCCATGCAGGACAAACTGAAAAATACTTTCCTTATAAATACATACCCTAACCTATGTCCTCCCACAAATACTTTACTCCGTACAAGGATCATGCTTCACTGCCTCTCATCATTAGACTATTATTGGCCTACAACGTAAACAAGTCATTAAAGTCAATAAATGAATTGTTCATTCTTTGCAGTAAAATGTAAGTACCTCTGTTAAATACTCAAAAGAGCCAGAAACTGGATAAGCCTTAATAACAAACTTCGCCACTGAAGGCATATTGATAAAACCCTTCCAGATGAAATTCAGGCGTGCCAGAAACAGACTTTCACATTCCACAGTACCAGGTGTTTCTGACCTAAAAAAAGACAAACAAAAACCCACTTTGTTTAGAACGTGATATATCACGCAAGATCATGTAAATCATAATCTTTCTTTGCAAAACAAATTGTGTGTCATTAAGAATTTTCTTTTTCAGTTAAGCATACTTGAGGGTCAATGAAAAGAGACAGGCAGACAACCATGTTTCTCATCTTCCAGTGGAGTAGATATGTGTTACATGAAGGACTGTCAGGTAAGCAGCACATTAGTTCACTACTGTATCTTTTGAGAACGGAGAAGTTTAGTCCAAGAGCTCTTAAATGCTACTGAAGAGGACACACAAACACATACAGGTGCTGCAGACCCAGCAAGATCTGCCCCAGCCACAGGGAGGGGAGGAGAGGTGTACCACTTCAAGTACACAAACGGATTGATGAAATGCCATTAAAAAAGTTTAGTTTAGTCATAATAGCTTAACAAGATTAATAACATCTTTCATTTAAAAATACTGTTTCTACAGTTTATATTACTTTGGGAGAGGTGTGAATGACGATTTTGATGAGTCTTGCTTATCATCTTCCAGTAATTCTGAAGCTAAAATACTTGATGTTGAAGAAAGCGCGTCTGCAATGCTCTCTGCTTCATTGTCTGACTGCTTCCGTGCAACTCCAACAGACACTTTCACTTTTTTCGCAGAAAGATCATCAGTAGGTGGTGCCATTCGGCCTGCAGAGAATGAATTGCAATGTTTTTTATTTTTTATTAAAGAAACAAAAGAGGACTTCCTCTGAAGACATGGAAGATGCACCAAAAATCCTACATATTGCCATTGAAGTGGGATAGGATAAAGAAATGATCCATTTTATACATATTCATACAGTGTATATATTTATACAACATTATACATAAATATTGCCACTGTATAGGATAGGATAAGGAAATGAGGAATCAACAATAGCATGTATACCCATTAAAGGGATTTCTTTCTCTGTAGTCTTTTTTTTTAAATAGTAGACAACTTTATGCCAATAGCCTATCATTTTAATATTGTCTCTTTTGTAAATTATGAAGTAAAACACTGCTTTCACATCTTTTTCAGCAAACTAGGGGAAAAAAAAATCACATTTATTTACATTCTTGATGAATACTGAGATTTACAACTGAAAAGCATTATACAAGCATGATGTATTTATTTTGACATGCTTTTCAAAATTACCTATGCAGATTTTGCAGTTAAGGTCAAAAAGATGATTTTTATGTTGACTTGTGGTGTCTGGAGATGCAGATTCATTTATTTCTTTATCTTTTTCAGCTTCCTCTGACTTGTCAAACAACTTCATATTAGGTTCCTAAGAAAAGTCAAACACATTTCAGTTAGCCTTTTTTCCCCCTCTGTTAATATTCCTAATATTGCTATTCATACTGCTTAAATATTTTATGGTAGTTTCTTCCCTTCAGACATAACTCTCCCTTCAGTTGTATGGCCTAAAAGGCTACAACAATCTACAAATGCATTGAAAGAATTAACTGGTACTCCTAAATATATTTTAGATAAGATTTAGAATATTTCCTACTATTGCCAGAATTCATCATACAGTCATAGACACAACATGGAAAAAATAAAACACCACCAGGCCCAGAAGTGAAAGTCAATGAGGATAAAAGAAAAATTAAACTCAAAACAGACCAAACATATAATTACAGCTCTGAACAACAAAATCATAAATAGACCACTTTACAACCATATTATCTATGAACTAAATACACTGTGTTGCCATGGGTTTTTTTCTACCTGAATTTCCATAACTTCCTCTTGTTCTTTTATTGGTGTTTCACTTTCAATTTCTATTTCTCCTTTATGAGTAATTTTTGTGATAGGTCTTCTTTCAACTTCCCTCTGTTCTTTCTCGATCATTTCAATTGTCTGTAAAAATAGGAAGTTAGTTATATTTACTTCCATATAATAAAATCTGGAAGTGCACAAATATAACAGAAAATAGGACTGCAATTAGGAAACCTTCTGGGAAAAAAAGAATGCATTCTTATTTTGCAAGTGTCGAGTAGTTTCATAAAGCAAACACAGAAGCAGCCGATCTAACTTCACCTACAGTGCAGTGAGTACTTTCCAGGCATGTATTTAAACAAGTTATAAAGCAGACCTTCAACACTACATTTAAAGATAGGTAATTCTGATTTTCCAAGAGTTAAAGAAAAAAACCACATCAACTCTGTCCATATTATTATGGGAAAAATGTAGGACATAAATACATATAGATTTGTATCATTTTTCAAGAGTTTGTTTTTGAATACCTAAATCTAATGCTCTACCTCAATAAAAACATTTAAATGTATTCTTAAAGTAATAGAGGCGCTAATTCTGATCAGCACTGCTGCTTTGCTCTGTCACAAAAAAAATAAAACGTAAACCATTATTTCTAAAATCGCTTCTTAAAGCACATTTCTACTTCTTAAACCAGAAACAGTTTGTGTTGGCTGTCCCCAATATTTTAAGCCTGGTTTCATAAGGCAACAAGGATTCTATGATTGCTTTATCTGTCTGCCAAGTACCTACAGTTACTTTTGAACACATTGGGAAATCTTCAAAAAAAATTAGTAAGCAGCAGTCTCAAAGTTTTGCTTAAATAGGAAAATGAAAAATAGTCAAATGATACATTGCTATTTATTTTACATGTTGTATTCCATTTCAAATTCTAGAAATTTTGAAGTATTTCTCTGAAATATTTAGGATCCTTCAGTAATTTTTGAGCAGCATACACTTTTGTTCTGAAGCTGTTCCTCACAGCAGTGGAATATTGTTTTGTATGGTCTGTTTTCAGTATTTTATTGACATTTATTAAAATAAAGGTAATGAAGATGTACTATCAAAGATGGGCTTTAGATAGCTACAGAATAAACAAACTTTTCATGCTTTTCTAGGCCCTCAAAACAACTTTGAGATAATAGGATAATTCAACAACTGTTTTTGCATAGGAACTAGCAAAAAGTTGTCATGATACATAAAGAGGTCTAGTTGCAATATGCAAAGAAAAGGAAAAACGTAGGAATAATTAATGTTGCAATGCAAATCGCAGTCTCTAAAAGAGCATCCCACTGTACTGAATCAGTTAGCACTGAACATTCTTTCATTCTGAGCACAGAGAATTCAAGAGGATGAATTTCCATGTATTCTATGTCACTACCTACTCAATTTTTTACTGGAAGTCACCTGATATAACCCACAATTCCTAGTACCATAAAACCCAAACACAAAATGCATACCAGTTAACACAACCCAAATTTTGTGCCTTTCAGTTCTATGAAGTGGCATATAAATACCAAAGATTCTGCCAACACAAATCCAGATGTTGTAAACTAGAAAACTTGATGCTGTAAACTGGACATTTCTAAGCAGCTGCAGTTAACTGTCATTGGACTAACTGCCCAATAAACATGGTAATATCTAAGAAAAAGGCATCCTCTGTAAAAATAATACAGTTCCTTATATTCCTGCTTCTCCATCTAAATTGTCAACACAGCTATAAATACAGTGTGACTTTCTCTTTCAAGAAAAGTAATGCTCTAACTAACCTAATAAACTTCCCACAAATTGTTGGGATTTTATGTTTGGTTTTGTGGGTTTTTGTTTGTTTTGGTTTGGTTTTTGTTTCTTCCCCTTGAGACTGCTTTTCAGACTGGCAGATCAAGTTTTCAGTTTCAGGTTTACTTCTCGATGGGTGAATTGCCATGCTCCATCAGTATGTAAGTTATAAACAACATCAGTTCAGTTTGGTCTGTCCAAAGACACCTCTGTCCCTTTCTAAGAAACCAGTGTCTATAAAGTTCCAGCTAAAGCTTTAAAATCTTGTTGAAAATAAGGACAAAGAAGCCTTCATTCTTGAGACAGAAGAAAGAAAGAGCAAGCAGCAACAAAGTTGCATGGCAAAGGAAAATGCACAGTTTCCCTCTTTCAGGAATTTACTACACTTCTTTCACTTCTGTCCTAACAACCCCTTTGGGTTTTGAATGGTATATAAATTATAGAGATCCTCCTGATTCATCAGAGTTGCTTTGTGCAACATGCATTCTGTTCTTGCTACATACACTTAACCTGAAAATAGAAGTTAAATATGCTTAGGCAGCCAACTAGACAACATAAGTTGACAAATCTCACATGTCTGTTTTCTCTCTGTCTCCAAGCAGCCAGTTCTTTGGAAGCCAGTTCTTCTGGGCTCATTTTTATTAGATGGTCTGGAGTAACCTCTCCTTTCAGTACTTTCTTAAATAATATCTAGAAGAAAGAAGAAAAGTTAACTATTGCTATCAAGACAAAAACAACTCGCAGCAGGAAATAAAGTAGAGAAGCAACATACAACATACTCTGTACGGCTATATGGACCACGTGGTTTTGTAATTATCTCCCACTGTAGGAAGCGGTACTGCATTCTATAACATAAAAGGCTTAATTCCATTTATTCTACATAACAGAATGTACCTACATATATCCTTAATGATCAGATGTATAATTAACTGTTGTTCCAAAGGAGAAAGTGAGTTTATGCCCATTGCACCAGTAACTTGGACTTTTTTTTTTTAAAAAAAAAAAAAGTGTCAATCCCCTGTATTACCCAGCAGAAAGAAGCAAGCATTAAAGAGGATGTCTATGCTTCTTAACTGACTGAATTGAATTCCTAGGGTAAAAAAACCCCACATTATTTAGCAGTAAGAGGAAAGAGAAGACAGTGACAGAAGTTAGTCTGTTCATGTAATTTACAGTTGGCTAATTGTAATAGTAAAATACCATAGACAAAGCAACTTGATCAGAATAACTGATAAAAGGATAAAAGATGGAATTTGAGGAGGTGAGTATGACATTGGATAATGGGCTCATAGAAAGCAGAAAAGAGTGAAGACCAAGCTTGAGAAATCTGTGTATGAAAGAGCACCATGAGACAAGCTACTGGACAGAAACTAAAATAAGTGCAGTAGGCAGGAAAGAGTTATGGGGAGGACAGGGACACCCAAACAACAGATAAGTGGTAAAGACAAACAATTAAACTAAGCAAGCTATATTCACTACACTTTGAAACCCCACTATAAAAAGTACACTGGGAGCAAGGAGTTGAGGAATTAATGATGGGGAACAAGCAAAAAAGAACACAGAGAACACTGAGTGCGCAAGAAGACAAACAACATCAAAGAGATGAGGAAACCTACAGAAAAAAACAACAAACAGGATAAATTGTGAACGGATTAATAATGCATCTACGTAAAAGACTGTTCCTTTGATCTATGGCAAATAAAGGATTTCTGTAAAGCACAACGGACAAATAATACATACATTATTTTTAGGATCTTTTAGATTGAACATTAAACTTCTGTATTTGTTCTTATACTTTGAGTCAGTGTCCCGAAAAAAAGAAAACAGCTCTCTTTCAATCCTTGTGGCAACTTTTGCTGCTCTCTCCTCAGGAATCTTTAAACTGGAGTCTGTCAATCTGTGAGAGAACACAAGGGAAATTACCAAATGCTTCCAAATTATAAATATTTTTTTCTCTGCCTTCTGAAAGAAAATAATTACAAACACAAATTAACAATTTCATTTAATAATATATCTTTACCTTTTCATCAGAATTTCCTTAAGAGACTGTTTGACACTTTGTCTTATCTGATCAGCAGAAGGTTTGGAAGCTGGCACAGCTGGCAGGTGTGTTGCACTAATGGATCCTTTCTCATTTTTCTTTTTCTTAATTTCTTGTTTCTCATGAACACCTATCAAAACACAGAGAGTTAAAAATTGGAAGCTACTCAAGCCATTGCTGTAAACTTTTACCGTTGCTAGATGTCATGAAGTTTTATTTTTAAACTGTTAAGAATTGGCCTTCAAGGAGAAGGAATGGACTCACAGGGTGGTTGGGATTTTTTTCTTACTTGGTTTGGATTTTGTATTACATAGATTAATCCAAAAAAACTTCCTTAGCAGAAACAAACGGGACTTTTGCTCTTTGACTTAAGGTATTTTCTTCTTCACTGAACCAAGATGACCAGTGCTTATTAGCTTGATCTTAAGTAGGATTTTTGACTCTGAATTTTTGTAAAAGTATAGATTAATTTGTCAATGAGTAAACTGAGAAATAATATACTGGGAAGCACTTATTATAAGCATATTAAATTTTACTTTAAAATAGCATTATTCATTAAACTTAGCATTTCTGTATCTGTTAGCCATCAAAATTATTTCAATTATAATAATCTCAGCTTCTGATTCAGGTAACAGACACTCTTAAACAAGGCCATTGTAAGGTTTGTAGCATAAATAATACAAATAATGGAAATTTCTAATCAAATTAAAATCACTAAAGCAAAAAACCCAAATTCCTTCAAACTTTAATTTCAACTGAAAGCTTATTTGTCTCAGGACATGAACGTGTCACTAATTTAGAGCAGTAGCCTTCTATTTATGAAAGCAATGGGAAATAAACAATATTAATTTATTCACTTTCTACTCTGAAAAAAGAAACAAATTGAAGACTGATAAAAGATCCAACTTGAGTGTTTGATGGTAAAAAGTAGTATTGCTTTATTATTTACTTTCACCTATTAAGTGTAACTTAAAATGCATTAATAACAGAAGCAAACTAACTACATTTTCAAGTAGCTATAAAAAGACAGATTTTCTTTTCCATTGGGCAGACTGTGTGGTTGGATCATCAACTCTTTCATTAATGCGACTATCATCTCTATCAAAATTACCGATGCCAGGCTTGTTAAGTAAAGCAGCTCTAATGCTTTTATTTGCTCACTATTTTTTTGCTCATCTCCTCCTCAGAAGGAGGATGAAGAACTGGACTAAAAACTTTTCAAAGTTGTAGCCTGAGGGGGTCAGGAGAAATGGAAAACCTCCACATGGCAGCAACATTTTGGCAGTTTCAACCATCTGAAACCACAGTCCTGTCACAGGCAAGTGATGGGCCAGATTAGCAATACACAATGCCACTATAATCATAACTCAAAGCAGTTAAGAGATAAGACAAATGTGCCGCTTAATAATTTTATGCTAATTGTCCTAAATGAGACTGCCAAGCCTCCCCGCTGTTAAAAATCATTTTTAAGATTAACTTCTATTCTGATATTGTCATTGTAAAGATCTTTTTGTCATGTCCTAGTTCAATTAATATATTTTAGAACAATTCAATTATTTCATGGATGCCAAAGACTTATCTCACTCCATGCAATTTGCAGTTAAAAAGGATGTCAATTATTTTGTGACTCAGAATTTCAAAGTTGAACAACAAGTTATTTGAAGTCTAACAGATACCATTCAGTATAAAGTACTTACATTTAGATTTACATTTAACCCTGACATTTTCAATTGTTTTCTTCCACCAAAAAGTTTCAAGAATGCATCAGCATTGCCAAAAGACCAGCAGAGCAGATTTTTTTTTTTTTTTTTTTTTTTTTTTTTTTTTTTTTGACAGGAATTCAACACTTGAGTCTAGGAGTTAAAGATACAGTTCTCACACGCAATCTCACTAGCTTAGCTACTGAGATTTCAGTCCCAAATGACAACAATTTCACATTACCATGATCCTAGAAGAATAATGCTTCCTGGAAGGGAGCTGGGGAGGGGATGGAAGTTGCTGGGAGGGGAAATACGTCCCTTCAACCTTTCGAATAAAATTTAGATGAAAATCTGATGGCTCAGTGTGCAACATAATGTTCCCCTTTGAAATGAGTTGATACAATTTGTCAATTTGTGCAAAAGACATAAGTCAAAGTATAATTTATATAGCAATTAAAACACTTATGTACATTAAGTATTTCATAGTATTTTATGGAAGAGCATTTCAAAGTTTTCTGAAATGTGAAATAAAGTTTAATACAAAGATGTCTTTGTGTACTTTTTCTCCCATTCTTGATTATGTGAGCATCCTCTACTATTCAAACAAGAAACATCACGGTAACAAATAGCTCTTCAGATCACCATCACATGTGGTCTGAAAAACCAGTACTATAAAGCAAGCCATCATTTTTCACTGAACATATATGTGAATTACAGCATGGCGTACTTCACCAAACCTCACTACCTGACTTCGTGGACCTTTCAGCCACACTAAGGGACTCTCTACTTATTTTTTCATTTTTATCTTCAGGGGACCGCCGAGGAACTACAGCAGTTTGTGATCCTTTTCGAGCAGGAACATGTTGCCCTTTTTTAGTATCCGAGTCTCTGGACTCTGACAAGTTCTTCCCATCACCAGATTCCTGAAATAAACATTTACACATGTTAGCATGCTATTGAATGCTACAATGAACCACTACATAATTACCACACATTTTTCCCATTTTTTTCTTTTTAAGTACACCGTATAATGAATTCCCTGGATGTATGCACCATCGTATAATGTTTTCTAAAAAGTTACTGAACAATATCCAAAATTACTGCCAAGTATTACTTAATAATCTATTTGAAATATTGGCCGAAGACACAACACGGGCAGTTTGCAGTTAAGCTCTGTGTTGAAAACCACTATGTTTTCAGCTATTTTAAAACGTCAGGGATACCAATGAGCATCCCTTAACCAGTTTTAGCCACGTATCCACAGGAAGTTACTGATGTTTAGAAAGCACACGTAAACCAAAGTTAAACAGAATAGCTTGCATGTCAGAATTACAATAACGCTATTCAGAAATAAGACAAAAAGGATTACTGATGATTAAGCTATGATGAATATGACGCTATATACTAAAAGACTGAAGAATTGTAACAAAAACATCTCACTGCTCTTGCAAATTATCCTTTGGTTAGTAAAATGAGACACACAAAGTAGAAAAGCTCTAATTCAAATTTTAGGCATTTTCTTCTACATACAATCTGAAGTTAAAACAATCAAAACTAAAATACTGTTTTGATATTGTTTTACAGATATTTAAAAGATCTGTGGTTTATAGCATACAGCAAATTGACAGACATCCTGTAAAAGTGTTTAGAAATCTGAAAGAAAAACGCACTAAGTTCTTCACCATTTCTATATACACCTATCTGTATAGATGTATATACACCCATGCATATGACGTGCACATAACCCTGCTCAATATGAGAGGGGTTTAGCAATGTCATCTCAAAAGAGTCAAGCCAGTTAGAAAATGAAGTAACTCTGAAAATAATAATGGTGAAGTTTTATATTACATTCACAAAAATGTTTGAAACACTATTTTAAATGGCAGGGGGTTAGGAGGAAACTCCTCCTACTCCCAGTAGTTAACATAACTTTAAGCCTTAAATAAGACTCACTCGTCTGAATATTTTGACTTTGTGCTTCCCAGTGTCCTCCATTTGCTTTGTTTTTTCAGTTGTTACTATTTGATTACAAGTAGGTGTTTGCTTTGACATCCCCGGTTTTTCACACTCAATTGCTTTTTCTTCTCTATGGATTTCAAGTTTCACTTGAGTATCTGGTACACTTTGATCAAGACACTCCATTTTTTTGTCTTCTTCAGCACAGCATTTCACACACACATATTCTTTATCTTCTTCACCCATCTGCTGCGCTTGAGAAAGACTCAATCCAACACAATCACCATGAAACCAATCATCACATCTACCACAGCCTACCATAAATCTGAAAACAAAACAAAGACAGAAGTCAGTGTATAGACTACGAAAGAAGATACAGCAACTTCAGCAGACTGTACCATACTTGTTTTGATTTGTGCATCTCAGCAATTCCTCCTTACCTGATAAGTGATTTTCTTTGTAGCTTTACATCCATCTCCAGCCTTACGACATGGTATGATCTTCCTGAGAAACAGGTTTTTTGCCTTTTGCAATAGTCCAAGAGAATATCATAACCTCATTATGTTTTTTGAAACATGACCCCAAATCCTACCAACAGGATTTTTTTCAGACTATTACTAAAAAAATTGACAGGAATATAAAAAAGAAACCAAACCAACCAAAAAATCCACAACTCTCAGAACCAGTAAACTTTTGTTTGAAAGGACTTGAAAGACTTGAAGGTTTCTTCCAAGAGTGTATTAGCTTTGCTTTCCTTCATATATGATCATCATCCTTACAGCAGAAATGTATGAACTGTAACCCTCCACAGCAGTAAGAGATATTTGTCAAAACGCTCAAACATGACCCGTACAGAAACATCAAGATATTCTAAATGAGTTGGTATTTTACATCATGTTCCTTAAACCATTATTACTGAATTACTAGCAAATATGGGCCAGGAGTTTGGCTCTCAACTACATCTGGCTAGCTTGCAGTGACTGACTGGCTAGTTTAAAATAAGGTACCTGCCACTTCTCTGTTGCTCAGCTATTTTATTCAGAGCTAATAGTTATTTAAAGAATGTTTCAAACACTAAAATGAGTATCATTTAAAGGGCACTTTTCATCTCACAGTCACTTAAACTGTTTCATTATTTTGAAAGTAAGTTACTTTAGGTACAGACAGTATTTTCAAAGTGTTGTAAAGATTACTTGGTCTAAAATAAAACCATAATTTCTGACTATTTTGCAGAAGCATTTTGAAAGCTTCATTAGATAGCACTAGTAACTAATTGCACTGAAAGTTACAATTTCCAGCAGAACTATTTTGGAAGGATGCTGAATTTCAATGTTAGACAGGTTAAACACCCAGTAAATCTATTTCAGGAGACTTAATTAGTGATAATTATTTTTTACAATCCTTTCTTGTAATAATGGATCTAGTATCATTACTAACGACCTGCTTTCGAACTATGTAGGAAGATCTCTTGCACTATCCACTTACGTTCTCTTCCCATTTTATATCTTTTTTTGGTTTATACTTACATGAAATAAATATATGTACTATGATATATACTGTCTGGATGAAGAAAATCCAGAAAGACTGTAAGTGTATTATGAAAAGTGTGAGTGCTTTGTTAATACTGATAAATTTACTGGATTATTAGTTTTTAAATTTCATAGAAGACAGGCCGAATTTAAGTAATTCAATGAAATACTGGTTGTTTCAGTAATACATTCAACAAGCTAAATACACTGACCTGTAAACCCTGTTTCTTTAATCTAACATCCTATAAATCTCTTTCGTAAGAAGATTCTAAGGAACATGATTCCTGAAGTATGTATGTTCCTGTTAAGGCTAGGATCTGCTATCTGCTGACTTACCTACTTTGCAAAACCATATAAATATGACAGAACATGCTTAGAGGAACTGACATTCACCAGAACTGTAGAGAAACACTCCAGATGGTTTGATGCAGGTACTATACTCAAGAAACTACAAGTATCTAAAGAGAAGAATTATCTATTTAACAGCAGATGTTTGAAACACAAGAGAAGGAAAGAAGACAATATTGTGGCTTGTCCTTGCTGTGGTTCTGTCCTTGCTTACCCAAAAATAAATTGGCATTAAATTCTGCTGAAGTAAAGAGTATCTTGATGCAAAATGAGTGTGAGAAGCTTTAAAGCTCCAGCAGTTTGAGAAAAAGGTTATTTCCAGAGTCACTAGCCTATGATGCTGTTTGCTAGATTTGAAGAAACCAGTTTTTAATCTAGTTTGTGAAGAAAACTATTTTCTCTTTTTTAATTTTCTTTTTTTTCTGAGCTACAAGTACATTTTTGGTATTAGCCATAATTAACGAACAGTATCTGCCCATCTATTTAGTAGTTTCAATTAGGAAGGCAGAGGTTCCTTCACGTTTTGTCACTACCTCAATCTTTTCAAATCCACGTTTCAGAAAAGTGAAGATACAAGAAAGGTAACATTAGGGGACAACTGCTTCTGATGGTCTTACCAGAGCAATACTATAACATCCATAAACACAACAGGAAAACAAGAGAGAAGCGATGGGACTTTAACACAAAGATAACTGCTCCTTTCCGAGAACCTAGAGCCAAACATATGATGGCAAGAAATACAGTGCAAGTGCCTATTTCACAACTGCAAGGATCCACAAGAGGATGCTTTACATAGGATACATCTCACACTGCTGCAAGAAAATATTAGTAAGGCTTTGGAAATACTGAAACTGGTTACAAAGATTCCAAATATAAGATTTTCCACAGAGCTGAATAAGATCAAAGCATACAGTCAAGTGCTTCTTGCTTAAAGGATATTTTAGTGTACTAATGAATGAACACCTTTTGGTTAAAAATAGAAGGCAACCAAAAATAAACTGTCTTTAAGCCACAACTACTACCTGAATTTTTATTGAAAATATATGTATTTTTTTCCTTGTCTGGAAATTCAGCCACTGGAGACTAATTTGTTAAATGAGCAAGGCAGATTGCAACCTTCAGCAACCAAAACAAAATTTTGATTACTTAGAAAACAGATTAAATTTGCAAAAAAAGCAGAGATGAACTCCGGAGACTAAAATACAAAAGATGCTGCACATCTTCAACTTTAAATTGACAGCACATGGAATTTTTCAGCTTAGCTCACACACAGTAAGCAGGCAACAGGGATAGTGTATGATGAGTAAAGCACCAAATAGGCATCCAGTCTTACATCTTTATTTTCAGGTCTATCCAGGGCGGGGGGGAAGGAAAAAAAAGTAAAAAACCTATAATGAATTCGGCTCAGAAACAGATCATTCTTCACTAAGAATATACACCAAGACAGACAGATGTCATTCAAGCCATCTTAAGCAAACTACTGAAGATGGAATATCCATTATATCCATTTGGCTTCATTCCAGTCTTCACAATAGCGTTTCAATTACACTATATTTAAACACACACAATAGAACTTCAGAATTCAGGATTCAGAAACCAAGACTACAAAGAGAACCTGGAAATGTCCATGAAGCCTGTACTATAAAACAGAATGTAGTGTTTACAATTGTCTTGTTTAAACCTAGTTATACAAAGTGGTAATAATGGTGGTGCCTGCCTAAAAAAATCCACTATTTCTACTAGTATTTTCACACTAGTCCACTGCAAGACTGTGGCTTTAGAGGCTGAGAGAGAACACACTGATTTTGATACTAGTAATGTAAATAATCCTTTTAACCATAAGGCCACCTTTACATCTTTATCCATTTCACTCATCTGCACACAAAACACAATTATGATTTGTAACAGCAATTACAGTTGGGTAACGGGCAATGCTCAAAGACTAAAGGGGAGTCAAGGGAAACTGAAGCCTGGCTTGAAGGATCAATGATGTCCTCTTGCACAGCTGCCAGAGTTGTGGCTGAAGAGGTTCTGATATCTTGGACTATTAAAACACCAAAGTTTCTGACTGTAGATTGCTTCAAGTTTGAAGTGCAGAAGCTTTACCCATGTTGTAAGGCTGGATTGGAAGATGTAAAGCTGAAAGAGAAAGGAAAATGTGTTTTAAAATATTAAATCATGCCACATTCAAGAACAGAATTGCTTTCACTGGACTTTAATATATAAAAAAAATTGGTTTAAGAAAAAAATCTAAAAAGAACAGACAGGTGACAGCAGACAGTACTATAGTTCATTGGGACCTTTGCATAGAGTATGTTATTGTTTCATTCCTTTTAAAGAATCCTCTTGGTAATCCACACAGCGGCATGAAAAGATGCACCTTGAAATCAGAAAGTAATAGATGACACATAAAAAGGGACAATAATTAATGCAAACCTTCCACAAAATCTCGCAATCCTAAGAGAGAGTCTTTGATGTGTTATTTGTAGTAAATTAAATTCATCTGTTAGATGAACTCCTCAGGCTTGGATGATTTATTTTCAAAATATACAGGCCATGTTTTAAAATTAATTTACATACATTCAATTTATGTAACAAAAGCAAGTTTCCAGAGAAATCCGTTACTGTGAAATAAGATTTTTACAAGTAAAACGGGCAGAAACAATCTTATTCATAAAACAATTGTTTGTTGTAAAGCTATACTTATGAGTAAAATAAAAGACAAAAAATTGGGAGCTGTCAGAATAGTTCAGTGTGTGCCAGTAATCAGTGTTTTAAGATTAATTAATAATGTAAGGCACATTGCCACAGAAAATCATTTACTTCAGAAACAATTGCCTCTCTTTAGTCCTTTGCATTTGTGGATCATAGCACAGGGGAAACACTGCAACAGGACTCAAATCTTAACAAAAAAATTGCAATACTTACACTATTCAAAAGGACACTCTAACCCTGAACTCACCTAAGAGAAGTACAACCAATGTTCACACACTTTTTAAAAGTTGATGGACTTAAGTATTTAAAGCATGTCCCACATCTGCACTGTTCACCAACCTTCTACAAAATCTGTTTTAAATTTGTATTAACATTACAACTGTGTCTCAGCTGCATTGATGCTACAAGTCCAGTCAACATTAAAGCAGAGACACTGCATGGAGGCAATTGTTCTTCCTTCAGCTAATAAAGGTGTTACTAGTAGAAGAAGGAACAATGAGCGACAGGCTTAATCTTTACCAACCCGCTCCATTCCCGCAGAAACCGAGGAAGATATTCACGGCAGCTTTAGCAGATGCCTATGTTCCACATCAGTGAAGCAATATGGGCTCGTTTCAAAGCTCAAGCAAAATGAGTGTTTGTCAAAAAAAAAAAAAAATTGCACTACCTTGTCAGAGCAGATATACATAAGCAGTTTCTCTTGTTTGCTTTTTGTACAAGTCACAGGTGACTAACAACTTTTCAGGTTTTGATTTTCTAGACACAAGAACAACCTGTCTTCAAAGAAACACTATCAGCAGATCTCTTTACATGGAATTTGCAGCATAGGAAAAAGAGACTACAAACTTATTTCCTAAGTATTAAATTTCAATAACCCATCTTTTATGTAATATAAGTTTCTTTTTTCCTTAAAGGCATAATTTTCTTTGGTTTTTTGTGTTACGTGAACCTCTCCATAAAGGAAGCAAGCAGGGAGACAAGCAACCCTATGCTTTCTGAAATAAAGGTGAACGTATGACACATGCCCAACAACAAAACAGGAAAACCAAGATCACTGAACTTCCCAAAACCCTGAAAAAAATGGGTACAACACATCTCCTAACAGTAATCACAAATCTGTAAAAAAAAAAAAAAAAAAAAAAAATTAAGGGAAGATCCATTACCAGTGGATTCTACACACATGCTGCATCTTGCAGGATCAGGACTGTAGGTTCTATAAACTGCATATATATATATACACACACACACATATTTTATAAAACTATGTATTTTAGACAACTCATGCTATCCATTTGCCCAATTCCCTAATGGTACTGGTATTAATAATAATCCTACCAATACTGCAGCAGAGTAATATAATCCATATAAAAAACTACTAATAAAATGGTACAGCTGTAAATATAAAACACACTGGAGTCCTTCCATTCTTTAATTATACATTACAAGGCTATTTTGTTTATACTGTCATCCAGTTTTTCTACAGCTGTGGCTGGGCATGGATGACAGCTTTTAATGTTGCAAGGCTTTTCACAGTGGAAGCAAGTAGTAACAGAGGCAGAAAACTTAAAAGCATCATCCATGACTGCAAATTGATGACATCTTGCATAATCTGCAGTTTAACATACTCACACTATTCAATGAGCATGTACTAGAACTAAGGCATCATAATTATTCTAATTACTGCTTCTTGTGAAGAATGTTGTCACAACAATGATTCACTTGCTGTATACGCATCTACCCTTAAAAAAATATGCACATGTAATTTAAGGGTGGATACAAGTTCGGAGCTTTAGTCTCCTTCCTCAATCATTCTCTCTTGTATTGGTTGCAAAAATTATATGATCAGTAAACTATTTTGGAACAAGGTGAAGTATTAGCACTATTTTCAAAAAGCAAATGTCCTAATAATCTTTACTACAGGAAAAAAAGTTTTTGTTTGTTTTTGCTTTGGTTTGGGTTTTGGGTTTGTTGGTTGGTTGGTTGGTTGGTTGGTTGGTTTTTTAACCAGCCAATCAGCCAAAGTAATCTTCTGTATTACAGTTGTGAAGAAACTTTTTAGTGACTATGTGTATGCAAGAGATCAGGAATACTATATCTTAGCTAAATCAACTCCTGCACTTTCCAATTAATTGCCTTTTACAATATTAGTAACTTTTTCTCTATATTAAAGCAGAATTGAAACGTGGGGGGAAAAGACGACTAACTAAAACTCTAGTCCTGCATCACTTAATTTTTGTGTGAGCTCTGAGAAGGCCAGTTTGTGTCTGACCACACAAACTGCATGATCAAATCCCCAGCAACAACAAAACAAACAAAAAAGCCCCAGAAAAACAACCCCCACAAAACAACAACAGAAGAGAATGCCCAAACTCCCAAAGCCTATTAAAAAAACCCTCACTAGAATTGTAGAGATCAAAAGAGGAAGTCACTAGCAACAAATTAAAGCTACAAACTTCCCTTATAATACTTTCCATAAAATTTGCTTATAAACAGAGTATCTCAAGTTATGTACTATGAATTATTAATCAGAAATTGGTGGAACTTCTTCCATTAAAGAAGAGAGAGTGAAGACAAGGGAGACAGACAAAACCTAACTGGCATTTTGCAGATTATCTGTACAAGAAAGGAATGAGTTCAGCCCTCCAGCCTTGCAGAGAACTTGAACATTTCCAGTGAAAACTGGAGAAATTTATATAAGCCCTTACATCAGAAGGATGCCTATGATGCATACAAGAAGAAATGTTACATTAGCAGATTTCTCAATGTCTGCAGAGCTACCATCTTCATCTAGCTCTATGCCAAGAAATTAAATATTATTTTTTTCTTCAACTATCTTTAAAGATCTTCGATCTGGCTTCAGGAAAAATAACTCGTGTTTGTGACAAAGTTTAATATTTTCAACATCACTTGAACTCATTAAGAAACTGAGGTAGTAACTTCAGCCTGTAACATTTTTCTGTGTGATATGCACATCCATACACATACACATTTCATCTATAGATAGATGAATGAAAATTTATGCGTATGATTTATGTTATTAGCTGATGAGAAAACATCAGACACCAATATGGGAACACAATGGCAAAGTCAAACAAGTTGAAGCAATGCTATAATGAGTAACAACAGTAATTCAAACTTTGCTCTAAAAAAACCAAACCTGTTTCAGATGTGCTGAAAATGACTAAGTACAAAAAGTTACATCGTAATTATCTGACTTGCTCAGAAACATAGGGTTTAGTTTTCATATGAAAGAACAATTATTTTTTAGTTATGTTGCAAAGGTAAATCTGTGAATGGGAATCAACACAATACATCAAGCAGACTGAAACAATTGGTTCTAAAGCCAAACATTGGCCACCCACTCTCTGGGTAATGAAGATGTACCTTATAAGCATCAAGACAAGTGGAAAACAGAGTATGAATAGTCATTGTTCAAAGCTCACGTGCCAAAGAATGACAATTAACAGAAAAAAAAACCAGGCATGCCTCTTGGAAAGCAAGACACATTATAACTTGTAAACTTTTTTGATCACGCAAGTCACATGTTTGTAAAAAAGGATTCCCCCTTTCCCAGCCAAATCCATTGTATCTGCAGTGCAAGGTAAGCATACTTTGACTTTGCATGTGATGAGCAAATTATTGCATGTATTCCTAAAGATATGAATTGACTCCATTTATCAGGTGCTGATTCTGAAATAAAACAACATACAAGTACCATCCTCCTTCTACTGTTCTTCTAGAAGGCACAGTAAGATTACTCTGGGGTTGTGAAAGGCCTACATAAGCATCCCCCTTTGGGGATTCTGTACACAAACAAGGCTGATGAAATGATCTCCACACATTATCTTCACCCTGAATCAATTTTCCAAGCTTAGTATGACATTAACAACAAGCTAGCGGCTTTGCATTTATTGTAGGGAATACAAAAACATTCAAGTGACTACTATTTTGCAGCCTGAATTCTAAATGTGTTTCATTAACATGACATACTGCAAAGCTTTTATGCACATTATTTCCCAACTCAGGGCTGCAACTTCAGTTCAACTTCTTTTTCTACAAGTAATTTGTACTGCAGCATTGATAAAAATTTCCAAAGTTTAAATAACCACAGAGCAGGATATAAATACAAATATTGTTTCAGATCTCAGCTCTACTTTTGACATTCATTAACTACACTGTCATTTGACAATATTTGTGTCTCACACTTTCTCCTTTTCTCCTGTACAATGAACAGAGAAAAAGGAAACAGGCTGGCCAGCTAGGCTGTTACAAAAGGGAAACAAAAAATCCTTGAACAGCAATCCACAAAGTGAATGAAAACAACTTCATCACTATAGTCAATTTCGATAGTTTTGATCTTTTTCAAAGGGATAAAAGTGAAATTTATCCTGTTAAGCTTTTTTTTTCCTTTTGCACTGTACTGAAAATGTTTTCTTGTTGTTGCATCAATAATTAAACAAGTACAAAAATGCCAAGGCACTGGAGATACGAGTTTTGCTTCCTCTTGTATCTTAGTGACATCAAGTGAATCTGAAAGGTTTAGAAGTTTTTACTTGTAGCATACAACTACAAAATAAAAGTAATTTGAACAAATTAAAACTTCATTTTTTAGAATAGTGATGATAAAAAGTGCTGGACTGACAGTCTTAAGTCTTCTATTATTAAGCATGAGGCTCAATACTGCAAGCTTCCTCACTCCACTAGTGTGTCTTAGTCACTTTCTACATACAAAAATTCTGTGTTTATGTACTAAGTATCTTTCTACATTTATTTCATCTTTTCCATCTGAAACTGCTGGTTGTGTCAACAGTTTTGTAACAGGTAAATCAGAAAAAAACCCAAAACAAAACACCAAACCAAACTTAACAAGACTGACATTACGAAGTTGAGGATACCCATAATCACCATCTGTGGCAACTCATGGGCTCTCTCTATCGACCTCAGCTGGTGATCCACACATTACACTATTTATTCTTCTAGCAGCAGTAAAAGCTGGCAATGCAAAATTGGTTTGTTGCATTTAATCCTATATCAATGCATAGTATGGATATCTTCTGCAGCATTACTTTGACTTTATAAACTACAATAAACAGATTTAGTTCTGCCTCACTGCTGTTATCTTCCCAGTATTGGTTAGATCCATTTAGTATTCAAAAATCAAGACTTTCTGAACTCTAACAAGACATTCAGAACAAGAAAACCCACAGAATGTTTAAGATGTTAGCAAAAATACAAAGAAAACAGGAAGAGTTCAACTCAAAGCTGAATTTTTAACAGATATCAAGCAGTTTAAACCCCAAATATGCATATTTTACTTTAAAAATATCCACAGAAGCATTTTCAAATCATGAAGCAGCCTTTCTGCATTTAAACAATTCATTGAAACACAGGCTACCCATGTACTTCTACCATTGTGGCAATACATGACGATAAAAACTAAGGAAATGCAAAGTGCATAAAACTAAACACTATTATAGAGGCACAAATGGTAAAGAGACAGTCCTAACAATAAAAGGATTTTTTTAAAAAAAACAAAACCACAAGGAACTAAGTTTGAGTGCCCCTTCAATCAGGTAATTCTCACTAAGCAGGCAGAGCAAATCTAGTGTTAATTCTTCTAATAGGCTACATTGATGCAGTTACTATAGCTGCACAGCTAATGAATTTTATGTATTTGTTTTTTAAATATAGTAAGTCAATAAAACTCATAAGCGCTCTTGTTAAGACACAAATGAATGCTATAAAAAACTCAGGCATCAAAGGTCATTGTGCCGTATTTCACTCTGATATACAGAGTTCTAAAGCACACTCACTGAAAACTACTATTAAAAGTTTCTCTCACATAAGCAAAGGACTAATCAGAAATGTCTTCAATTTGAAATGAATTAAAAACAAAAAGGCTGGCAGGTAAAACTGCAACTATGAAAAAATACTTCAATATTAAATCCAGAAAATAAGAAGTGGTAATAAAGGAATTCTTATTCTTGGATTGATAGTTCATTAGTGGAACCCAATGGCCTTTTTCAGTTTACTTACAGTGCAGAAGAATAACTTTTGTTACAGACGGACATTATCAATTTCAGATGCAATCTCATTATTAGGTTTAGTTAAAGGCAATTTCAGATATGCCCACATGGAAGTTTTATAGGGGTTTTTTGAGACTGATGTTCCTCCCCAACTACTTCATTACTCCTGTTACATGAAAGCCTCACAGCAACGATCATACAAATTGAAAAAAAACCCCTCTGAATCTCTTGGTATTAGAATCACACCAGATAAAAGTCACATGTAAACAACACTGATTTTTTTTTTGGTTGATGGTGATCCTTCAACTTAAGAGGTCTCTGGAAAGAAGGAAATGACAATCTGGAACAGAGACATCTTATTTTCTATGGAAAAAAAGTCAAGTTTAAAGTACATATTTTAACAGCATACCAAAATTACACATTCCTCAAAAAAAAAGTATTCATATAATAAAACATTTCTAGCAAAAATTTTTGGCCAAACTAGTTTTGAATGCTCTATTTAAAAGACAAAAAAAAGTGTATGAGTTCAAAGGAAATGAATTGACAATATAACAGACAGGCTTCCATTATAAGGCTATGCCTTTTTGTTTTGGCACCAGCAGTATGGAACATTTGGTACGAGAGGAAAAAAAATTATCTTCTGAGACCAATAATAAATTCCTCAGACACAAAGCCACACACACCTGTTGCCATGTGGCTTTTTGCAGAAGCCACACTGCTTGTTGGGCACCCAAACATATTTGCTTTCACTAGCAGAGGTATGTTCCAAGCCTTCCCGTTTAACAGTTGAAATGTTATCTGGAATGAACAACGGAGGTTCATCAAGTGAGAGACTTTTGCTGCTTCTTCTCTGGCGAGGTTGGAGATTCTTATCAATTCTTTTTGATTTGTTTTTTTCTTTATCATCCTCCTTCAGATGTTCTACAACAGGGAAATCTTTTGTCTCTGCCTCTTCCTTTGTGGAGCTATTTGTTTTTAGCACAGTTGCAAGCTGGTGTTTCTGACCCTGGGCTTGCTTCTGACCCAGATTTGAAACATGCCCTGATAATGGGTGCATGGAGTGATGGGTATCTTTAGAACAGCTTTGATGAGTAGGAGATTTCTCACTTGCTCTTTGAATTGATGACTTCTGTACTTGCGCAGAAGCCTGGACTCGCGGCATTTTCTTTAGCATTGTATTGGTCTGCTTTTTTACTGTCACCCCTGAAACACAGCTCTTTGCTTTCAAACCCAGATCAGATTGTTTCTTCCTAATTTTAACTGGGTTATTTGGATGCTGATGACTCTCCTGCTCATCTGCATTCCGCTTCAGACTTGCTGAAGATGTACTGTGAAGACCTGAAACAGTAAGACCAGCTCTTGTTCTTGAACGCGTTATTTCTTGTTGCACTGTACCTGATTTCTGTTGAGTACCTGGAGTCAGATTTTGCTTATTCTGTATTATAGATTTACTGTGCCGGGGCCTAACATTCTTTTCACATTTTGATGAAATGCTAATTTGTTTATCATCATCCTGAAATTTTGATGCCTCAAGGCTTTCTACTTTAGTACTGCTGATCTGCTGCTGTACATTTTGGCTTGTTTGGTCAAGAACAGTGCTTTCTAAAATGCTATTTCCTGGGTCAGCAGAAGTAAACTCTTCGCTTTTCAAGTCTTTGTTATCAAACTCTGTACTGTCCAATAGTTTCTCAGATGAAGTTACAGTTTTCTCCACTCCCTTGTCATCATCTACAGGATCTGTGACAGATTCCTTTACTGACAAGGTATTTTCATCAGGAACTTCCACACTGTGAGAAGCTAAACTACAATCAACCCCCTCTTCTACACAGCTGGACAAATTTGAAAAGGTCTCACAAATTTCACTTGGATTCACACAAATGCTAGATGGATCATTAACTTTTCCAGTTACTCCACTTCGATCATGCTCTTCTGTTTTCTTCTCCAATTCCTCTGTTTTATTTTCAGTCTTTTCTTCTGAAGAAGTTTCAGAGTCCATTGGATCAACCACATCATTTGCTTCATTTTTAACTGCAGTAATTTCAGTGTCTGCAGATACTGAACAAACTGACTCAATATTCCCAGATTCAGTCTTTGTTGCAACCTCTGTTATCTCCTTTGTTTCTCCAGCAGAACAAGCTCCTGCTATATTAGCAGAACTTAACTCTTGGGATGTTTCCTCAACTTTTGCCTGCTCCAGAGTTTCAGACTTTATTTCATTCACCTCTTTGGGACCAGGAAGACATTTTGTATTACTTTGGGACACTGTTACTGCTGCTGCCGTTCCTTCTGTCTGTCCTGATCGTCTTGTACTACGCCTAACTTCTTTAGGCTGTTCTATTTTCAAGGATGCAGCAACATCTGTCTCTTTAGCTGGACTTCTCTCTTGTTTCTGTCCGGTTTTTGGAGCAGATCCACTTTTTACAGATGATTTCTTGGTACTAACAAGAGGTGCAACATTCGAACGCTTGGCTAGTGTGCTCTGTCGCAAACTCCGTACTGGTTCTAGGAAGGGAAAAAGAAAATGTCTTAGCTATACTGCGTCCTCCTCTTTGCAAACACAAGACTTACCTAGAATAGAAATGATTTAGTCCAATTTAGCTTAGTGGACACAAAGAGAACTTAAAACCTAGTTCTTTACTCAATTTAAAACAAAACAAAAAAAACCACCCCACACACAAAAAAACCCACCAACAAACAACAACAAAAAAACTCAAACAAAAAACCAGCTGTCTACTTTAAAAAAAGTTATGAATTACTTGCATTTCAATTTTACACTGCCACAGTTTGCATGTAAAAATCTCATTATTCCAATGGCTATGAAAGTTCTGAATAGCATATATAAAACAAAAGTGATGATAAAAAGACAATCAAAACCCACTCTAGTTTTCTACCACTCAACAACTACTACCTCAAGTAAAAATTGCACAAGAAAGATATATTGTGATTAAAAGTATAGCTGTGAAGTTTACAAAGCTTTTAGAGAACACAGTATATGAATCTGAGATCCAGTCACATTCTCACCTGACGACATCTCTAACATTTTCTAAACAAGAAACCATTCCAGTGCCTTTGTAAAAAGCATGTTCACTAGCTCTGTACCACAGGCTCTTCCCTATTAAGTAACTTGATCTTTTTAACTCAGTCTACTCTATAGGGGGAAAAAGCAGAGCTGTCAATAACTCCACCAGTTCAACAAGTTAGAAAAACCCTAACCATAATCAATTAGCTACCACATAGAATATAAATATTTGATTAAAATACTTATTAAGCATACTGAGATATTTTGATTAAGACTTTATGACTGCAATTACTATAATCTAATTTAAAACAAAAAGGAAATACACAAATAAAAATAAATAGAATTAAGATTTTAATTGGAAATAAACGTAATATTCCAATGCTGTTTGCAAATACGATGTGCTTTTGTTGGTGAAAAAACACAGTGCTAATCTGTTGCAAGGAAAAGGATCAAAATCTCAAAAATGAGTTCAAGGACCACAGGCCATAAGGAAGACATCAAATATGTATCAAAGAAGAATTCAAATCGAGTAGCACCCTATGGATGCCAACTTCTAGCTCCAGTTTATAAAAAAGGCAGTGTCTGTACTTGAATTCACACAACCAAATACAAAGCTTAGCTTTAATTTTATAAATGTTGTGGGGGTGGGATTATAAAAATTCAATTGACTTCAAATGTGCAAAATCACGTAATCTATTGAATGATCACCTTGTGCCATTAAACGTGGTGATTTTCTTGGTGATGTGACTGATGTTTCTTCACAACGGCTCCTCAAATTCCTGTTAGGTAAAACAAGCTCATCTTCATCAATGGTGTCATTACCACTCTCTTTAACTCCTTCTTCATCCATAATATCATCAAGACCAATAACTGGAAAAAACAAACAAACAAGAAAGGTCCTAAAACTTAAAATGACCAAAAAATGTTGCAGCTGCAATGCTGAGCAACACAGGGCAAGAGACAGGGAAAAATAAATAAATTGGCCAACTAAAAACAAACAAAAGGGGGGGAAAAAATGAAGACAGACGAGACAGAAAATTCCCATGTGAGGCAGTTTCATTGTAGAAGCTATCACCCAAAGCTTAAAATTTCTGTAGATAGTCCTTATAGCTTTTTGGTGGACTCACATTTTTATTGTTTTTTTGCCACAGGAAGGTCCCCAGTCTTAGAGGATCAGCTGTCCCTCACTGTCCCTTCCCACCTAAGAAAAAGTGAAGAAAGGTAAACAGCAGAAAGAGCTGATCCAGACGTGCAAAGAGTTTAAAATCACAGTTTTCTCACAGGATACAATTGTAAAACTCTAAGTCCCACCCACATCACATATCTGCATCTGCAACCCCTTTTTGGAAGGGCATTGAGT
Source organism: Phoenicopterus ruber ruber (assembly GCA_009819775.1). Classification (NCBI taxonomy): domain Eukaryota; kingdom Metazoa; phylum Chordata; class Aves; order Phoenicopteriformes; family Phoenicopteridae; genus Phoenicopterus; species Phoenicopterus ruber. Next base: position 98,845,860 of record CM020217.1, read on the forward strand.
GCAGCATGCACTAGTCTCCCAGGAGAGTCAGAGAACATTGTGGAATTCCTATCCTCCACTAACCTGAGAAGGATCCCAGAGGTTGCTCCTGAAAATAGGTTTCCTAAGAGGCAGTCAGGCCACTGTACCAGCCATTCTCCTCACTTTCTCTAAGTTTGGTTCTGCAATGGTAGCCTCTCCTATCCCAAGATCCTACGTGTGATTAATGAATCCTGGTCCCTGTGGGATGCGAAACTTGTGAGATCAAGCCAAACACCCAAGTGATTTTACAAAACATGTAGGAGGGTCTGACAAATAGAACACAGACTCCAACCAACCAAGTAAGTCTATGTTTCACTATTCAGGCACCTACCTAGAAGCATTTTTAATATAAACTAACTCACAGGACAGAAATAAGATATCTAAAAATTTCTAACAATTGCTTACTTAAAACGGATTTAAACTAATAAATTTATTTTAGAAATCAAAATAAGCAAGTTAATAGAAATTAAAAATTGTTAGAATTTTTAGACTGCCTCAGAAAATCTGTCAATTCCTACTCATTTTCAAGTCTGATGTTACTGCAACTTAAAAAAAAATAATGCTCTTGTGAAGGCACTACAATAATGAGCAAACTCTTAAAATAACAAAACTTGGAAGTTGTAAAACACTGCTAAAGCCAAACAGCGATGAATAATCAAGTCTATCATAAAGACTGTAATTCAATCCACAATCACCCGTCATGAAGCATTAAAAAAACCCAACCAAACAACCGGTTAATTTTAAAGTTCAAATATTAGAAAGATTTTAAATAGCCTCTTAAGGAAGGCTGACCTTGGCACCGGGTAACTGGCACTCTGGACCTTTGTAATTAGATGGCCATCAGGAGCTGAAAGCCAGGAGTTTCTTGAGCTGACAATTTATGGTTACTCACTTTATTTTAACCATAATTTTTAGTTACTGCATTGTATACATCAGTTTACAAGAAAAGTGTGTTTCCAGAAATTACTGGCAGCTTTCACTTTCCAATCCACAGAGCCACCTTTACGCCTGTGCGTGTGTACATATATACATAGATATCACACAAAAGCTGCAGAGGACTGATAATGCTGGTCTTACTCCACTCATCCAAATGTTCCTTAATCACTTATCTGCTATAAGCTACATACTGGGAAAAAGGACACACTGGCAAAAAGATGACATTGTAACTGCCCTGTTAGACTTTATCTTCCCCTAAATATCCAATACTGGCCACTGTCCAAGATGGATACCTGAACAAGATGGACCCTCACCCTAACTTCGGCTGCCCATTCTCGTGTTCTCAAAGAACATGTCCTCCCAACAGCTCTGCACTTTGGTATTAGTGTTCTCATTAAAGAGTGTTCCTACAAGATGCAGAATGGGTATTCAGGAACAGACTGTGACAAAGGAGACTCCTTTCAGATCCTCTTTCTTTCTTCAGCGTAGAACTAAACTACTAAGCTACTGAAGACAACACGACAAATAAAAACTACTGTGACAACTTCTGAAACAGCTCTGGAGCAGATTTCAGGGCTGCCATTAGAGCCTCAGGTTTTACAGCGTTCTTGCTCAAGTTATTGAATTTACACACCCTCCTTTATTAATAACAAAAGGGATACATTCAGTCTACTATTGACAGACAGTTTGAAATATTAGAATTAAAGTATTTTCATACTTACAAGACTCTGTGCTGTAGCTTTAATTTTACAGAGGAATTTGAAGCACAGAATCTTGCTAATTTCAAACCACCTGAGCTATAACTCGGCTAGTACAGCCCCATGAGGCCCCCAGATGAGGAGCATTCGACACAGACCCTGCTGGGAAGAGAAAAAGTGACAGAGAATAGTAATAGATACAGAGGAGACTAGGAAATTAAATTATGAAAGGGAAGTGGAAGTAGGGAAACAGCACTGGGAAAAGTAAACCAATAAAAGCAAAATCAGACAGAACTAAAAAGAAAGAGACATAGATGATCTTAGTAATAAATATCTGAAGATTATCTCAGTAATAAATACAGAAATTAAGACAGAAGGATAAAAGACAGCAGAAAGGAAAAAATAAAAGAAAATAATGTATCTGAATAGAAAAGTTGTACACCAGTGTACAACTGAACAAGCTGCAAATAAGGAAAATATGAATTATGTTCAACACATTCATACTGAAAGAGGCACCACTGGCCTTCAACTTCGCATTCTGAGTCTCTCCATTACTTGTAAAGTATTTAAATTTCCAAACTACTGTGCTGTGCTACTGACTCATTTTTTATATATATTATACAATAATAGAATAACATACAGTAAAAATAGTTTACTTGCAAATTTAAAATAAAATTTTCCATGCATTAAAAGAAAAGCATGACTATTCTTCAATTCTTCAGCAATGTAAAATTGAGGAAAACAAGCCTTACTTGCGGGGCGAAGAGGAGGGAAGGAAAAGAAAATACTCCTAAAAACATCATCAAAATCTTTGAAATTTATAAATCTTTATTTTTATTAACATAAGTCTTCCCTTGACTATCTTCAGCCAAAATTAGACAGACATATTCAGGTTTTTGACACACTGGTCAAAGTAAATCTCAAGTGTAGAAATAAATTTCTTTTCCGTAGATGTTAGTCCTGATTTTCTTTTGCTTAGCTAACCACACGAAACAGAACTCCACTGTTGTTGCTGCTTTGCATTGTTGTGAATGCCATAGCCACCTGAATCATGCTAACAGCAGGACTGAGCAAGTCCACGGCGTATTCCGTATTTTAATTCTACAAGCATCACAAATTATATGGAAATGGTTGAACATTTTAGAATTTCTACTATGTTATTTGCGGATAACATAAAACCCTAACATTATGCTTCAAAAGGACAGTAACAGTCTAAAGCAGCAACTAACACATGTCTAGGTAAGCCTTAAGAAGAGCTAATAAAATCTAGTAAAGCAATGAAACATATATACTGATACTGAAAAAAAATATTACTAAGTCTCAAGACTAAACGAAGATGGTGTATTTTATATGAAAACCTTTTTCCTATTGACATTTGCGATGCATATGTTCAAGAAACAAAATTAAAAATGCTCTTTGTTAGAAAAAAAAGTATTTTCATGAGAAATGAGGTCACTGATGATACAACTTATGTAAGCAAACACCAAATTCCAACTGTTTTACAAAAGTTTTCCTGTAAGCCTGTAACCTGTTTAGCTAAGAATTTGCCTGCGAGTACCTTGTACTGACTGCCCAGTGCAAGAAAAGAATCACAGTAAGTACCATGTGAAATACTAACTAAACATTTACTCCCATTCTCCATCAATCTCCGAATTGTAAAGAGGGATTTTTCCTGTCTTTAGAATAAAAACATATGAAAATCAATCGGGATTGATAAACTTAATACAGCATGTATCTTGACAGAGGACTGAATCCCCATTTTAAAAAAAGATGGAGCTACATCACAGGGATACTGATCTATCGTTCTTTAGCCACAGGAGCCTGTTACTTTGGAAATAAAGAGTAGTAAAGCACAAATTCCAACAAAGTCAAAACACAGCATCAAACCAAGCACTTTAAATCAAATTATTTTATGAAGAAGAGAGCCTTTAGATGAGCTCTGTGATTCGTAAATACATAAACTGCCTTGCAAATCCTATTACAGATCCAATCTCTCTCCATCCATAAAACTCCATAAAACTTATCCAAAGGAATAACTAACTAAAGTCTTCAGAAGGATCTAAAATGTAGAAAACCGGTAGTTTGTTACCTACAAATATAAAAGCGTGCAAAATAAACATTCTCCAGATTCTCAATATAGTCCCAATACAGTAAATTTAAATTTTATACAGGAAAGTTACTACCTTGGCCAAAGACACTGGGCAACTGTTCACATGGACAGCTTGGAAGAAAGAAGGCATAGAGAGGTAAGAAAACTGAGAGAAACAACTGTAGACCCAATTGTGGGTTGCAGCCTGAAGGTTACATTCAAAATTACCTCATATGCAGGAGGAAAAATACACATACATTTGGCTTTAGTGAAAAGAGCCTGAAATGACTAACACAGCCAGACGGGACACTAGTTAAAGAAAAGAAGTATTTGTAATCCAAACAATTGGTTTGGCTCCAAAGATTCAGTAGGTGATCATGATCTTAGCAGAGGTAATGCTGCTTTCAACTGTACTGATGGAACACAGGCTAAAACTAGAAAGAACAGACTGCACGTGCGGGAAACACTTTCCCAGGAGCAATGCAGAGCAACAGGAAGGGCAATTAAAAAGATGTCCCCAACTGTCTTTGTGCACTCTTCTTCCTCATCAGTCAGTCTTCCTCATCTTTTGTATGATTGTAAGAAATATCCGATTTGATAAATATACACCCATAAACTAAATTGGTTAAAAGTTTGATTTTATTATGAAATCCAGAAATGTCTCCAGATGATATACAATTCAAATTCCATTCCTTCTATTACATGTATAATAAATCAAACTGCCCCAGTAAATGACATCCTGAAAAGCTACAGAATTCATGATAGCTGAGAAATACCAATTTAGTATGAATGCTGGTTGTTTAGTTCACTGGCATGTGACCAGTCTGACCTGCTATGCTCAAAAGCTTATAAAATTAGTGGATAAGCTTCCAGCATGTCTTCCAGCAAGAAATAACAAAACAAAACAGAAAACCTATCACTAGGGTACCATCCAAAGTTGAAGAAAGTGCTGCTCTCAAGAGTTATGTCATATCTAAACCTCACAATTTCCACTTCTGATCAATTGCTCAGAAAGGGAAAAAAAAAAAAGCAACCCCAAAACTACACATCCACACCACTCAAATATTAAAGACGCCCAAGAGCTGTTCTACAGAATTTACCCTCCTGTGTAGGTCATTCAGTTCTTGGAAGAACACCCACCTGACCACACTGATGAACAGAAGCACAGAGACACCTAAAACATGATATGGGACACTTCAGATTGTTTCAAGAACTTGGGTTTCATTTGATTCTCAAAAGCCTCATTTTGTCAAATTCTGTCCTTTAACTGGCCAAGAGAGCAATTATATCAACTTCCACTATCAACACTACATCTTTCTGCTAGTACCTACTTCAGGACAGTAAATGGCCTCCATTACTGCTAAGCTCCTATGAGCTGCAGTGAGTATCTGTGAATAGCTTGTACCTTGATTCACTGAAATAACAGAAAACTTCCTAACTGTGCTATAAGAGCAGCAATCTGCTCAGCCTAATCCCACAAATCAGCGATCCAACCACATCTTTACAGTTTAGCAGTCACTCCACAAACACATCCTAAAAGGATTTCAGCATAAGATTTGTTAATTTGAACCATACCCTTTCCAACTTGTAAGAGAGTCATAAAGAGGTATTCCAACTTCTGCTCAAAGCCATTACCAGGATCACCTAGAAAGAACCTTCTTGCCTTCTCCAAACATGTAACCGTTCAATCAAAGCTGAACAAGACAACCCCATTCTATTAAACAGTGGCAATTACAGAGCAAGCTAACCAAGCAGACAAAGACCAACAATGTCACCTAACTGAAGAAACCATTTAGATCCAGCACAAACTGGATTCAGGCCAAGACATGAACATGAGACTGCTCTACTGGTACTGATATAGTTCTTCCTAGCAATAGATAGGCAACAGGCATCCATTCTCATGCTCCTTGCCATTTGTCATACACCAGTACTGCTGACTATGAGATGCCCAGTACAAGAAAGACATGGACCTGTTGGAGTGGGTCCAGAGGAGGGCCACAAAAATGATAAGAGGGATGGAGCACCTATCCTATGGAGAAAGCCTGAGAGAGTTGGGGTTGCTAAGCTGGAGAAGAGAAGGCTCCGGGGAGACCTTATTGTGGCCTTTCAATACTTAAAGGGGGCCTACAAGAAAGATGGGGACAAACTTTTTAGTAGAGCCTGGAACGATAGGACAAAGGGTAATGGTTTCAAACTAAAAGACGGTAGACTCAGACTTGATATAAGAAAGAAATTTTTTACAATGAGGGTGGTGAAACACTGGAATGGGTTGTCCAGAGAGGTGGTTGATGCCCCATCCCTGGAAACATTCCAGGTCAGGCTGGATGGGGCTCTGAGCAATCTGATCTAGTTGAAGATGTCCCTGCTCATTGCAGGGGGTTTGGACTAGATGGCCTTGAAAGGTCCCTTCCAACCAAAACCATTCTATGATTCTATGCCACCATCCTTCCCAAGAGAAGCATATATAATCCAAATTACAAAACTTGCATTTTCTGATTAGATGCCTCTAGCAAGCAGTGATTGGAAATCAAACTTCAACTCACAAAAAACTATGTGTTTCTGTATAGACAAGTACTTAAACTGTTCAAAGGAGATACAACCAATTGCTACCAGTATCCACCACATACAGTCAGATAACTGGTAACTCACCATAAAAAGATCTTAGTATTAACAAAAAGCTTAGTTCATGGTGTATGATGTGCAATATAAACCCTAAAGATGAGCAAGACATGCAATGTTGATGACTAATAACTTCGGATTGGGCCTGTAAATAACACTCAACAAGAACTAATGTCAATGCAGCAGTATGAAAAAGAGCAGAAAATAAACCCATACTCAGAACCAACTTAAGAGCAAGAGAGAAGGCGTTCTTAGACAAAAAGACCCGATCTCCGAAGTACAGCAGAGAAAATGTCACGATCCTGAGAAATCTGGTATGTGGGTAAGCAGGCCTGAAACAAGCCTCTCTCAAAGCTTCTGCCACTCACATGTACTCATGTTCACACAAGAAATTCCGTATTTACAACACGGCACAAGTTCTTTGGGTTGAAAGTATACAAAGATAGTATCTTGTTTTATGTGTAGGTTTACAAATACTCTTGAACTCTACTCAAACGAGGCTTTCAAAGAAGTATTAGTGAGCCATGCCTTCTGCTCCTCCATTTTATCTGAGGCCTAATACCATTTTAGCCAAATCCACCTCCTCAGTCCAACTATTTTTACCTTTATCTCTTCAGGTTCCTCACAGCAATCAAATAAGCTGTAGCATGAAATCTTCACCACTTTAAAAACTGGACAGGGTAGAGTCCATTCCAGTTATTCATGGAGCAGCAAGCATGATGAATCTGTCCTTTGCTGCCCCTCTGAACTAACTTCCATGAGCATTTTGCTCCTTTTCTTAAACTGTTCCACGGTCTAGGCATGGGTTATGCAAAATACTGTTTGAAGGTCTAAAATAAATTGTGGTAAATAAATTTGTGCCTCTGGAAAAAAAATTAACTCTTCAGGAATGAAATCAAGAGTGTAAGAAACACCACCATCTACCATTTCAGAATTTCCTTGGTCTTGCCTTGCTTAACATAAACAGATAACAACAAATGTACCTAAATCTAGTAAAACCTTACTGAAAATACATTTTTCTAGGTACACTTCTAAGCCCAGTGAAAGGTTAAGAGAAGAGCCAACAACCAACCATTCTGTTCCCATACTGTTTAATGCACTACAGAATAAATTCATAGTGAGATCCTACACAGAGCAGGAACAAAAGAACTGGAAGGATCAGAATTCAGCAAACTGTCATTCTGTATGACACACCAATGGTGATGTAGCTCTAAGGATGTAAGTAGGGCAAGTTTTGTGGGAACAGTTATGCTTTTTTCCTTTTTTGACAAACTGACGTTGGTATAGAGATGAGCTTTCACACACACTGTCTGGAAAAAACAGCCTTTGGTAGTTCTTTGGTAGTTCTAGCCTTTGGTAGTTCTTACCAAGGGTACTATCATCTTGCATGACTGCGTTCTTAGCACCAGACTACATAAGCTGTGTTAGATCACCAACAGTCCCAAACAAATCAATACATCTTCCACGAGTATTCATACAGCTCATGAAAGACAAGCAAAGAAACTTTGCTTCAAATTGATAACCGTTCTCAACTAAAAAAACTGTAAGTACATATTGCGGTCCTACCATCTCAGAGTACGGACAGTTCTTATCAAGACCTACAAAGAACAAGCAACAGCAAGAACACTTCATGTCCTTTTGGATACCTACTACATTAACTCCAAACTGTATGTTTTAATTTACTTACTGAAACGTGGCTCTACTCTTGCCTTCAGAATTAAAAACAAAACAAAACCAAAAAAAACCAACATTAAATTCATGAACTCAGCATAAATCGTATCAGTTTTGATTCCCTTAGTCTGCAGATAGCCTGAAATAGTAGCCCCCAAGTAAATGACTTAGCTCACTTATTTTAACGGACAGCAACCTTAAAAATTAAATGTGATTATTAAAGTACCAATAGTATTAATTATTGCACTGGTGGTCACTTTTAGGAGAAATATGTGCCCAAAAGCCCCCAAAACTCTACCTGTAACTTTCAAAATATCCAGCTGTACCCTATGAGTTAATTCAAAAATTTTAAATGCAGTATAGGTTTACTGAAGGATGCATAGGATGCAGTGTGAAACAAGAATCTGCATCACTTTTACTGGAAGGAAATAAAAAATTTAGAGAAGAGGAATTTGGTATAGTTGTGTACATTGTACAGTCTTATGCACATTAAGAGTGATACAATTTTGTTTGGTGGGTTACAGACAAAAGTGTATAAGGATATGGACTATGGCAAGAATAATCAAAAACATTAAGGATGGCCTCAAATAATGTTCTACTAAAGTAGTAAAAAAACATATATCTTGTTTTGGCTTTGTAGTTCACTTTTTCATTGCCTCAGTCAATATCATCTTTGATTTACAGTTTTCCATATTGCAATACCATTTAATTTAGTCAAGGTGAGAATTTAGTCTGTTAGCAGAAACAAAATACGTATCATATCAGGAAATTATCAAGATTTTCAGAAGCAGTTCATAAAACTTACTAGAAAAAAAATTAAATGTTGATATAATCAAAGTTATCTGCAGTAATCTGCAACACTTTTCAGTAGTGAACCTAATTTTTATTTGACTGGAAGTTTAAAAAAAACTATTAAGTATAGAGTATATTTTTATCTCAGTGTAATTATTCCAACTATTCATCAATATAAATAATTTTAGGGACTGGATCACTTTTTTTTTTTTGATCTTCCAAAACTACTCCACAACTCCTAAGATTATTTTTAAATAAAACTTTGCTCTAAATTGGTTCCAAATCAGGTGTTTCCAAGCAGTAAAAAAGAACTGTATTATCATTCCAGGGTTTTGTTTGAAGCCAACCAAAGCAAAACACCCAGAATCTGGTATCAGCCCAGTACTAGAAGGCCTAGCACTAACAGAATAACCCTGAGGTCAGAACAGTAATTTGTACAACTCTCATGCTCCTACTGCTAATCCAGAATTATTACATTTTTTGAAGACAACTAGCAACTTCACTGATCAGGCACAGTACTTACACTAAACAAATCACGACTTTAATTGGGAATAATTTACACGTACTCAAGACAAAGCCTAAATTATTTCTGATCCAGATCAGTAGTCTTCCTCTATTGTTATGCGACAAAGTTAAAAAGAACTGCACATGGTTTACATGCCAGGCATGTAAAAAGCGCAACAAAAAGGGCAGGAAGGAGACAGAAATCCCAAATTATTATTTCTACATTATGAAAAAGGGTTGGTACTAGAGTATAACTGTATTTTAAATTGTAATCTTAAAAAATTGTAACATTTACCTGTTGAACAAGGCATCTGGAAATTGGGATCATTGCTATCCAAAACAGGCAAACAGAACTGGGCACTTGCAGATCCTAGCATAGGATCCTTATCGCTGAGCATGTTCTTCAGCGAATCCTCTAAGACATTTTGACTTGTACTAAAATCCTCACAGACTTCATTCTCCAGGTTGGATCCTAGAAATAGGGCATCATCTAAGTGTTCAGTAGGAATTAAATGGTTAAATGTATCAACTATATCCATGAAGACTCCTGTGTGTCTTTCAGCCCTATAGAAAGACAAGAAAAATACCATAAGAAAATAAGCTACAAATTGTAAAACACCTAAGAAACCAGCAAATTGTTTTGGCTGTTGTGCTTTATAAAGAATGCTTAAGGTATTTTAGAATTGTAACCAAAAAAAAAAAAAAAAAAAAAAAAAAAAAATCTGCTTATGGCTTAGTACAGCTCACTGCATATCTAAAAATCAACTCTCTAACTGATTATTTTTAAAAGAAATCCCATGCTAAGTTAATATAAACTCCGCTATCAGCATCAGAGTGCTGCTGCTTCTACAGAGTGTGTATAACAAGGGTTAACTAAAACACCTGCTTTCTAAAATTTGTTTAAACCTTAACCACCTCAAGGGGGTGGGACACCACAGGGAGGGGGAAATCAAGAACAAGCGAACCTCGTTAGCAGCACTGTGAGCATACATCTTTACTTTTAAATGTAAAAATGTGAGGTCAGCTTCCACTAACATCAATGGAGCTGAGAAAGCTCAGGAGCCTGCCATACTAGGTCCAAAACTGAGAAGGACTATATTTCTGTTCCTAGAGGAACTACCAAGTACTTCATAGCAAGTAACTACTTTTAAGCAGCTAGGCCTTATCTCTATTATTTTTCACCTACCATTACATTCAATAAAATTACAGTAATTTTATATGAAAATCTGATCTCAAATACATGAGAATTCTAAGCTGGCTTCAAAAGGGCCAGGAGCCTTTTAGAAACTTCAATTTTGAAGAAATTTAGGTAAAACTTGTATTCAAAGATGGCACCTACATTTTACAAGAAGGGATTCCCCATTTTCTAGATCAACTTCTCTGCGATATAGCAGAAATGCAACTATTGCAGCAGAGATTCAACTAATAAGAATGTATAACTACACAACAGAATGGAAAAAAAAGTCAGCAAAATGTTTCTTCAGAAGTTTAGCACAAGCATATACTTAAGAGTAGAGAGAGAGAATTATAATAAATACGGACATGGAGGCAAGGAAAATGGAGTAGTGCAGTAGTACCTGACTTAATTTGACATACAGGAAAGTCTGGGAGACCAGTTTTGGCACACACAAAGCTGTTCAAGCTTTTGGAAACAGAAAAAGGACATATATTCTCTCCTGCGCCATCATTCATCATTCTCCTCTCACACACAAGACAGGATTTATTTTTTTGGAATGAACGCATTAATTCAAGGAAAAGGAGAGGTGAGATTTAGAGTTTGTAGTGCTTGAATTACTTTCTAGATCCCTATTCCAGCAACCTGCCACTAAATAAATCCAGTACCTACTCGTGCTTACTAGAACAGTAAGTATGCTTCCTTATACACATCAATGCGGCATTTCCATTTTAGCAATCAGCAGGGAAAATCCTAGCCATGCACATGTAACAGCTCTGCTACAATTCCAACCCTATTTAAGCAATTTATTTAATTTCACAGATTTACAAAAACTACAGGTGAGCATGAAAAATGTTTCATTTTGTTTTGTTTTTAAAAACACGAGTGTCTGTCTTCTCCCACAGAGCAGCTCAGAAGAAAACAATGGTCAGGTATGGCACTATGTCTTTGCAGAGCATGGTGTCTTTACAGTATCTACACACTAACCATGACAAAACAGTCTAATACACAATGTTCTACTGACCAAACAGCCAGCAAGAAGGAAAGTCAGGCCAAATCAGGTGCATTTAGTAAGCAGGTAACAGTCTTACAGCAGCAATTATAATTTGAAAGCTTTCTACACCAAAAAATGGACTATTTTTATCAAGCAATGCAGAGCATCTAGATATACACCATGCCAACTAGCACCTATTGCAGTCCACATTCTTTTTGCAGTTGTCAAAATAATTTCCAAATTTGGCAACAAATAAAGCAGCAAACTAACGGAGGAAGTGCTATGCTGCACTGTACAATCTATTTTTATTACGCCATGTAGTTACAAAAATCAGATACTATACAGGATGAACTACAAGAGCTGCAGTAGCTCAAAGTAAGAAAATAATTACAAGTGCCCCAACCCATTACTTGAAAACACCTTCCTGTAATGACAGGGTTTTTTTCATATTAGCATTACACGAGCACAAGAGTAACAGACACAGGATAAAATGATGGTGAACCCTGCCACTAATGCCAATGACACTTCAATAGAACACCTGTGAATTACTGTAAGAAACCTTTTGTACCCAAAATTAGATATAAAAGAGTGGCAAGGGCTTCGAACACATTCACAATAATATATCTCAAGTTTTTTTTCTGGATAGGAGGGCAACATTTATATAATTGTTACTCAAACATTGCTGTTACCAAAGCAGTGCTGATCGCTTCATTAAGAGCAGTGTTAAGTAGCAAAGATCAAGCAGAATGTTAGCTCTTGCTACAAAAATCGCTGCTGACAGAAATTAACCTCTGTCTTCAGCTATGTGATGAAAAAAGAATACCTACAGTTTTGCAAGACGACCATGCAGCCATTCAGAATACTAAAAGCACTGCAAAATAACTGTCAAATAACATTGCAACTACACATGCAATGGCCACAGCCACCTTCAACAACACCGAATTAGCTATTAGAGAAAATTCAAGAGGAATTTTATTGAAAGCTTTATTTCTGGAGCATGAGGCTATGATCAAGTATAAGTTCTATCCAAATTTTGCATCAAAAAATCATTGTAAGGATATAAACAAAGTGGGTTTGCATAAAAATCCTACCATAACAAAATCTAAGATTAAAGAATTTATTGTACAATTTTTAAAATAGTTAGAGGGGTTATCCCAGTAAAGTACATGGAATCAAAATTTTTCTTTCCCTGGTTCAAGAAACCACTGTTCAATTCTTTCCTTAACTTGTACAGTACCAAGTTTAGTTAATCTAGTAATCCTAGAAATAATTTTCTATCACATGAAGTGTAGAATCTGCGGGACTGACAATGAAAGATACACTTCTTGTTAGCCAGTCGATTGCTAGAAACAGTTGCTACAAACAAGCAAACAAAAATTCTTCCCTTACACAATGCCTGAAGAGCATGGATTTTGAATGGTTTATTCTGCATTTGAAACACTTCAAACACCAGGAAAAATAGCCAGAGGTATAGGTAAAAATACAGTTAAGTTTTTCATGGTCACTTATCTCCAAAGATAACTCTAACCACTCAGAGGAGGAATGTATTGTTCCCCTGGAACACAGCTGTGTCCTCCACTTGAACCCTAAAGGCCAGTGGCTTGGCATCACTCACAGCAAAACTGCACATACCAAGTGTAGTCCCATCGTGCAATAATTCAAAAGTGTTTTCCCACTGGGTAGTTAATCAGAAGCAACAGAATATGAGAAGTCTCATGTATGGAGAACCAGTGAGAAGAGGAGCGTTCATGAATGAGGCAGAGGAGCAAATGACAGAGGAGGAAGTCCCAGCCAGGTTCAGTCTGGAGAGTCATTGAACTTCTCCCACCCACTGACTCCTGGAGCATCAGGGCATGTACTGAGACTGCTACAGCACACAGCAAGATACGGGAGTGTGGGTGCAATGAGATCTGACCATCAAGCAAAGCTGAAGGTATAGAGAGCATTCTCCTCAATTCCTTAAATAAAGTACATTTCTCTTACACTTTTGAGACTGATTTGTTTCAGTCAGCACCCCACTGCAACAATAGGTACTCATAGAAGTAACCCACCAACCAAAACCTTTCATTATTAAGTGATCCATCACTAAAAACAACCCCGTTAAAGAGAAAAAGCATGTCAGTTAAACATGACTTCCAGAATTTCTCCCACATTATGTTCACCATAAAAATCTCTTCATGCTCTCAACATAATTTTCTTTCTCAGTCTGAGTCTTCCAGCTTATAAAACTCATTTCTTCAGTTGTCGAATAAGTTTAATTAAGTCAGGTATGTCATAATACTGCCTCAAATCCCAACAAATATGGGTATGAAATAAACATGCTGTAGGATCTGATATCGCAGATTTTTATCTTGTCCCCATTTACTACTTTTTCATTACACCTCTAGCAGCTCTAAATGACTTTCCAAAATTAAAAGATAAATAGCCAGAATGATCACTTACTAAGGAAAGAAACTGAGATCTCAAACAAGCATATCCTTTCAAACTAATCTTAGAGGGGAAGGAAGACTAATATCTGCACAAGAGATACTGTACATCTTTAAGGTTTCTCATTGTTTAGTTTCTCTGTGAAAGAGGCAAAAAATGACTTTGGTTCCTGTTGTATTATTTTCTTATTGGAAAAGAGCAAAATAGTTCAGCGGAGATATCCACCTGCACCAGCATGTCTCTACCATCTTATCTAAAATCCACCTCAAGCAGAGGTGATCACAAATTGTATGTATCACTAGAAATCCTGTTTCTTAGCTGATGTACAGGCCAAGCATATTCTGTCTTTGACTGCACTCTAAATCAAGTCTCCCTTAAACACTAGGTATGCGCAAGTGTTTAATTTTCCAACTACATATTTGGATTTTCATTAGACATAGTTGTCTTGATATTTTATTATTTTCCTTTGCATATGCTTTATTCAGTTTTAATAGTATTCCTACATCATTTATTTTACTAAGCAAAAGGTAGGTTTCATACTTTTAAGTAACATTCACTGTAATTACTTTCTCTCCTCCTCTCTCCACCTAGGGGGTGACTTTCATATATTATTTTACATTTTAAACTTGATTTTCATATATTAGCTTGTATTTTAAACCTAAGAATATAAAATAGAAGTTCCTGTATTTTTAATGATTGTCAATTTAAAAAGAAAAGTCCTCAGAAGTTAGACTTCAGAAAAATAAAATATTTCTACAAAGAAATTAAAAAAAAAAGAAAATTGCCTAAATTGGGAAAAAGGCGGGGGGGGGGGCGGAGACGGGACACACGACATGGGACGGACGGACACAGACGGACACCTCAAGGAACTTAACCAAAGAAAGGAAAAAAGCTCACACTGCTTATTTAGGATACTCAAAATCCTAGATGTTAAAGATCTTATCTACTTTATTGACCTACCCAAACCACTGAGTCTGAAGCTGCTGAAGATAGCACAATAACATTACAATTCCTTCCATTTCATTTATGTACCCTGCTGAATAGTGTCTGTTGCTTCCAATTCATTGAGTCTGGCTAGTGCTTTTAAAAGCTTATGTAAATCTAGTTATTGACTGGACTAATGTTGGAAACATTGCAACACTTAAAATATGAGACTTGGTCTGTTGTCCTATAAACACCTTCCTTCAGCTTACACACACCAAATGACTAGTCATAACAACAGTAACAGACTCCATAAAAAAATCTGTATTATATTTATTTCTTCAAGCAGTAGTAATAAAAGCTGGTCAGAAAAGGAACAGAGCTATTGGGATGAATAGCACCTTAGATGTCAAAACAAATGGGAAAAGCTGACTCAGCACTGTCACAGGGGAATTGAATAGTAAGTACCAATAGCTGACAAAGACTTTTCAGCAAAAGAGGGCAATTGCACCTTAATTGACATGAAATCAGCTAACAACATAGGCAGTTAAAAAGAAAAAAAAATCCCTCACCTGAGTCTTTGGTAACTACTGTACCTAAAAAGAGCATTCAAGGTATCAAATGTCTGTCTGTGTTCACCAGAGCTGTGATGTCAGACCACCCCATGTGCTCACTGATACCTTACAACCCACCTACAACCAATGTCGCTTCAAAGTGCCGACGCTGAGCACAGGCAAGTTTTACTATCATCGTCCCTCTTCCTCATACACAAAACCTTAAAATTTAAGGTCACAATCATCTTAGTGAAAATTAATACTAAGTTGACACATGTTCATGTTTTAAGCACTAGAAGCTGCATTCGTTCTTACAACATTTATGGATATTACAGCACCAAAAGCCACAATGGAGACCCAGGTCCTCTACAGCAACAGATTTTGGCGAGCAGAGCTCACAGTCTAAACACATCATGGGATAAAAAAGGAAATCCATACCAGACAGTGCATCAGTGGCAGAGTTGGTAAGAAAACCTCAACTTTACAACTCTCATGCCAACACACCTTCTACTCCGGTTCACATCGACTCAAATCCCATCATCTAGGGCGGTCTTCAAGAATTAAATTAACCAACAAAATATTTTTGACAGGACAAGCAATTTGATTTATGAGCATATGAACTGCAATATAGCCACAAAAATGTGTTCAGAACTGTTAAAGAAAATTTCAGTGTGTAATATGGTTTGCTGAGCTTTGGCCTTCGAGCATAATCAAATTTGATCTCTCTCATTCACCCATCTCCCATCAAACAGGACGCTGTCAAAGACCTGCCTAACAGCAACACGTACTCAAAAGGTTTATCTGAAGCATCAATATTGCTGTAAAGGAGGCCCTGGTACACCGACAAAGCTGTACGCCAGAAACATCAACCTGTAAGCATCCATATACCACCTGTTCTCCTATTTAAATCTCCTATTTATTATTTATTATTTTAATCCCTCATTTAAAATTAAAGATCTAGCTTTTAGTGGCACCAAAACCAAAGCCCTGCCACAGATCAAAGAAGAATTGTACATCTGAGCATTTCATTCATTCTTAACCAGCTCTTCTATACTATTTTTGTATTCCCCTCATCCTAAAGTCTTCAGACACCAAGCGACCCAAATCCTACCACCCTGCTACTGAAATCTCAATAGTCTGACACACCAAATAACCACATCCCAAAATCTATCTATAATCTGAAGGTATATGCTGCTCCCCTCACCAACACAGCAGATCCCTTATGACTTGCTATCACAGTATTTGAAAGAAGGGCAGACAGCTTAAGATACTTTCTTTATTAAGCCTTCACTATCCAAAAGAATTACATTCACCAGCCAGAACTGTACCTTATTTCAGTGAACAGGAAGAAAAAGTGAATTTCAAACAAAGGATTTAATTAGAAGACAAAGAAATGCAGAAAAAGTACAGAGAAACCTTTTCTTAATCATGCAAGATCAAATTATTATATCACAGAAAATCAACTTAACAGTTATCTTTCGAACAGAGTGCCTCTCCTCAAAAAAACCCCACACACATTCCTCACCCTCACTTTACAACTAGAAGAGGCACATAGTGCTGCACTAAAAGTTGTGTTCTGTCACAAAAGTGTCTTTACATTGTGAGACCTCTCAATGTATTTTGTAAGGTACACTGTTTTCCTTTGCTGGCCTGTCTCATAAATGAATACTCTTGAATCCCACAAAAATTAAGCATAATCAAAGATTATATATCATTTTATTGATCTCTCCATCATTGCATATACCTCTAGAATTTGTAAGCTCACTACCAAGAGACATTTCCCTGAAAAGAAAAAGACGAGGACAGATTGTTTTTCCATCACTACTTCTGTGCTCTTCAACTCTTTTCCACCTTCAAGCTCCTCAAGAACTGTTTCAAGTATTTTCAGCTTGAACATACTATAAATGTTAAACTGTGTAACAGGTTACACTGATTATCTGTCACTCACCCCAGATAGAATAATTTCATCTGTAATGCCTTTTGAAATTGTCAGTGTCTCTCTGATAATGATTTGTTTGGAAACACACATTAGAATTAGTTTTTTTCAGAAACAGTTAGAAGCCTAATGGCTAAGCCTTGTGAAGTTTTCCACAGAAATATACTATCCATCATGTAGCTATATTGACACCACTCAGGTGTATGTCACAAGCTGTCCCTATTTTTCACTTTTTGCTGCTATATAATGAACCCTCATATCCCAATGTAGTTGAATTGTCATTGCTACTTCATAGTATTACCGTTCAAAAATATTCCCTTGCCATAAAAAAAAAAAGTTTCTGACATAATATGCCTGAATAATAGAATAAAACAATTAAAGTTTATTATTTCCTACAAATAATTTATCTCCCCTTAGTATTTTTAAAACTTGGATTTAACAATACTTAAGTTGACCAGGGAAAATTAATTTTTTAAAAATACAAATTTCCATTAAAATAACAGCTAAAAAAAATTCATACAGCATACACCATCTCAGCTCTTTGCACAACATGAGTAGTATTTACTCCATGAGGTAGAGCCAAGCCTTCTACAAAGAGAAGGTCAGAGAAGTATGGCAGATAGTAATTACAGACTTTTCAGAGCTTTTGCTTTCTTAGAAACACCTTACCACTGTGTTGAATTACTTCAGTTAACTATATTGAATTAGATGTAGACAACATGGTTTGTAATTAGGTGCCCTTTCAGCTGCTTGAAACTCCTGAGGGTTTGCAAATGTAAAATGCATGTAAAAACTGAATGACTGAGTAACAGGCACCGACAGCTGAAAAAAATCTAGGTGTTCAGAACTCCATATTTATATATATAATCTTTAAAGCTAACTACAGAAATTAAAAGCAGAAGCTACTTGGTCAAAAAGAGAGCTGAGTAGCAGTTTCACTGTGGGCTACACACTAAGTGTAAAGACCCTTCAAAGTTAAATTATTCCAAGAAATATGAAATCCAGGTTTTCAAGATATCCCTTAGTGTGTCCCAAATCTTAACAGATTGATTTCTTACGCAAAACAAATGATGAATTAGTGATGTTAAAGAGATGCCATACGTTTACCATCTTTACATTTAACCCTACAATATCTCCACTGTTCAGCAATGTTAGCATCCATTTTTATAAAAGCAAATTTACAGAAATTACATAATGGATTGACAGCCACATAAAAAAGACAACACCACAACTATAATTCATATGGTACAGCTGTTGTCATTCCCTGTTCCTGTCTTTCCTTCCTCATTTCTATGCTTCATTCTGCAGGCTGTTTCTACTAAGTCAACCTACACTGCACAGAGTGCTCTTCTTCCAGTCCCTCACCTCATGGCTACAACAGATCTCCATTGTGTAGACCATATAGAAAAAACACTCGCAATCATATGAGCGATGGCTCTTCTAAAGCCTTATACATGTTAATTATTTGCATTCCAGTAGCAAGCAAGAAGCGTGGACACATTGCCTCAGAAAGAGCATCTATCCCATCCAAGAACAGGATCTGGAAATACCACCAGGCCACTGAATCCCACGGGTACCGATGACGACCACATTTTCTCCCGCACTTCCTACAGTAGGTATTATACACAAGAGTTAAACACAGAAATTGTTGATGATGCTAAGTTTGAGAGACGGGAGGAGGAGCCCGGAACAGGTCAGACCAATAGCAGGAAGAACAGCAGGGTCTAAATTAGTGTTTGCTCCTCAGGTTTGTATGGGGCAAAAAGGCGTCAGCGGCTCAAGAGGTGGGAAGGGACAAGCGCTGCCAAGAAGGGGCAAGACCTATTGAACGCGGGGCACGGAAGGCGGCGCGGGAAAGTCAGCATCAGCACGGCTCCGGGCAGGGAGCCTACGGCAGGGTCCCGCACTGACGCCGGGGCGGGCGGGGACAGGAGAGGCCACCGCAGGCAGCGAGGCCGGGGCTAGAGCGCCATGTCAGGCGGCAGGGCGAGGAGCCCGGGACCCGGCCAGCCGAGGGCCCGCGGGGCGCAGCCTCCGCAAGGTCAGCGCCGGCGCCGTGGGGCCGAACCCAGGCGGAGCGAGGCAGCCGGGGCTCGACCGGGGACTGCCCCCCGGTCCCGCCGCCAGACTGCGGGCCGCCTCTGCACACGGACCGCCGGCGGCGCCGCCTCCGCGCCCAGCCCGTGCCGGCGGCGCCGCGGCGGAAGCAGGCCGCGTCCCTCCTAGGCCGACCCGCCGCGCTGGGCTCCGCCGCCAGGCCAGGCCAAGCCAGGCCGCGGCGCCGCCGCAGCAGGCCCAGCCCAGCCCACCCCAGCCCTGCCTGTTCGCCCGCCGCGCCCCGGCGAAGGCAGGACGAGGCCGCGCAGCGCACCGCGTCGGGCCCCTTCGCCGCCCCCCCGCCCTTTCCCCCTTTACCTGCCGCGGCCGGGCGGCGGTAACTCACCCTGCTCCGCCGCCCAGCGCTGCCCCGGAGCCGCGGAGGAAGGACGAGGCGGCCGCGCCAAAGGGAGGGCAGCGCGCGCAGCCCCGCGGCCTGTGGGAGCGGGGGTGCGCGCGGGCTTCCCCTCCCCCGGCCCAGGTAGTCCCGCCCGGCCTGGCCTGGCCTGGCCTGGCTCGGCTCGCGGTGCCGGCCGCGTGCCCGCTGCCCCGTAGGCGCGCCCCCGCGGCGTCAGGCGAGCGGCGCCGCGCCGGGCCCGGCCGCTCACGTGACGGCGCTGTTACGGGGGGGGGCGGCGGGCGCGCCGCTGCGCAGGCGCCGGGCCGAGCCGAGCCGGGCGGGGGCCCGCCGGGAGCGCGTCCCTAGCGCCGCGGGGCGGTGGGGCGAGCCGGGCCGGGCCGGGCCGGGCGGCATAGGGGGTTTCGTGTGTTTCGGGCTGCCTGCGGCCTCTTGCCGGCGAGATCTGCCGTCCTGCCGTGATATAACTGCGCTTACGGCCCCCTGCTGCGCCAGGCCGCGCGAAGGCCCTGTCACCGGAGCCGGCCTCCACGGCTCACCTGGGGGTCCCGGGCCCCCTCGCGGGGGCTGGGAGCCGAAACAGCGAGAAGCGCCTGGTGGCGGCCCCGCGGCCGCAGCTGCGCGGGCCAGGCCGTGCTGCTGACAGGCCTCGCCTGCGGGTCGGCGGAGGCCGGCCGGGAGGGCCTGCAGGTTTTCCCCTTAGCCCCATGGCACAAGGGACAGCGGGGCGCAGGCTGCTGCCCCGGCTAAGGATGGCCGGCCCGGCACTGCTCCGGCGGGTGCCTATGTAATTCTGTGGCCTTTGTCTGCAAAGAGCAGCTGCCACGCTCCTCGGTGCAGTCCGTGTTACACAATCTGCTTGTTGTCAGTCCTTCCTGTGCGCCGGCCGCCTTGGGCAGATTCCTTCAACCCTCGATGTGCCAGCTTCGTCAGTTACTACAGGTCGAACAGGAACGGTCTCCAGAGCATATCAGGCCCGGGGAGACATGTCTCATGCTGCCGCTCAGCACGTGTGTTACTTCTCCTCGGCCTTCCCTTTTTCTGGTAACAATTTCTCCAGGTGCGCTGTAGGTACCTGTGGCACACATTCGCACAAATCCCCACCAACAGGGCTTTTATGGTACAAGTTTATCAGGTGATCAGAACCTGAAGTAATTTAGTCTCTACATAATGTTATCTAAGAAAAGAACTCTCTAGTTTGCATTATAGCATTAGTTAAATGCAACATACGTTATGCTTTCAGCCTGATGGCTAGAATTAAATGCAGTACTGGGGTTTTGTGGCATATGCCAAGTTTCAAATTGAATACACTCCTAAAAGGGAAACAGATTTTGAACATTATTTCTAACAAATTTAGAATTATCTTCTGAATGACAGTATATTAACAGTGCCTTTAGATAGTCCTCATATTCTGTAATGAAATGCAAACATTTTATGTCAGGACAAAAAGAATAACAAAGTTGAGGAAGTTAAAATGGATTGGTTTTCCTTTTGTTTCTTTTTTCAGTGCTGTTTTGAGTCTTTGAGATGTGTGTTCGCTAGGGACTTAGGTGGTGCCATAAAGGCTGAAATACATTAAATAGTTCTCTTGCTACCACCACAGTAAGAAACGAGGCTTTAAACTGAAGGCACAGTAACACGGTGACATTTTCAAGCCACTACCCAGGGTAGTTGCAACAAGACAGTAACACTGTTGTAGCAGAGCAGTTTTTAACCCGCTCGAACTTTTTCTATCCGTCTTAAGTCACCTTTATGCAAATCACCACAAGTGGTTTTTTCCAATTTTCTTCCTATGTTTTCCCAGTTTCAGAAATTCTCTCTCCTTTCCAAGGCAAGCATCTTTAAAAAAACATTGCCTTCTTACGATGGCACAGAACTGAGCTACTGGGCTGATTGCACTAATTTCTTCAAAGGCTATTCAGGCACAATCTTTCAACAAGGCACTAAACCTCTGATATATTCTGGAGATTATACTAAGAAATGAAATTACTGTCTGAAGTGAAATTCAGTTAAACACATTTGCATTCCACTGCATCACACAGATTTTCTGGCATTCAACACTTTTGATCTCATTACTTTTGACACAAGCACCAGACAAAGCACTGCTAGTAATCTGATCATTGTTCATTGCCCTATTCAGTTCTTCCTTTACACTT
Organism: Phoenicopterus ruber ruber; assembly: GCA_009819775.1. Classification (NCBI taxonomy): domain Eukaryota; kingdom Metazoa; phylum Chordata; class Aves; order Phoenicopteriformes; family Phoenicopteridae; genus Phoenicopterus; species Phoenicopterus ruber. Next base: position 98,867,807 of record CM020217.1, read on the forward strand.
TCAAAAGCCACATAACTCCTGTGACCCATCTCAGTTTGATAGAGTTTGTATACTGCTCTTTTGCCATGACCCACGCTGGCCAGTCCCTGTGTAGTCACTGTTGCCCATCACACATATAGTGAACTTGCCCACCTGTAGCACCTATGTTGTGGTTTTACTTAACATTAAAAAACAAAGACAAAAACAACCACACAAAAACCAGCACAAAGGACAATTTAATAGGTATTACTGGGATCTTTGTATACAGTGACAGATCAGCTATATGCAATTACAACTGCACCATCTGCTATCTTTCCTAGCAATGTTTTTATCATGTCATCCCTTTACTCATGAGCTACTTGGTGATAGTCCAGATCTTACAAGTTGTTTCTATTGGAAAGTAACCTATTTGTTTTCAGGAAACAGTCTACTAGTGCCCTGAACACAAGAGAAAGCAGCAGCAGAAGGCAGTTTCTTTGCTTATAGTTCCAAGTCTCTTTTCAGCCACAACTTTTTCCAAGAGGTTCCTGAATGATTTTCCTTACAGCCTTCCCCTGCCCTTCCATGTTTTTTTCTAAACAGTATTTTTGAAAATATGCTATACACAGTCAGATATCATACTGGTCTTAAACATGGCTCGCTTTTGAGTGTGAATTACTAGTTCTCCACTTGTCAAAATGTAGAAGGAAGTTAGATTGCTCCATACGCTTAACTAGGTAAAGAAGTTATTGCGTATGGTAGCAGACTAACAGGTTTTCTCCCATGCTGCAGGGTAGTATTTGCCACTGTCAAAAGCTGAGATACGTTATAGCAGTAGGCCAATAACTATTCAAGCAAAGTCTCACAGGAACATCTTTTTTTGACTGGGTATGTCTATTTGCATTTTCTCAAGATACTTGATCTAAATGATTTTAAAACACAAGTGTTGCATTTATTTTGTAAATTATATAACTTCTTAGAATGTCATACAAAGCAGAATTAGACCTCTGAAAGAAATTATATATACTACAGCAGCAGTTGCATTTATCTGCTGAATTTACAACACTGAAAAAGCTTTTTTTTTTTCTGCAGTTTGTTTTCTGAAAAGTCATAAATATTGCATTTAGACCTCTTAATTAGATAACTGCCTTTCGTACCACATTTGCCATGATTTTTTCCAGGATGAACAGCAGACTGCCTATTCACAATATCCAGGATTTGCCAATATCAATAGTTCAAGCAGCTCCTTAATTAGCTCATTTGAAGCCTATTGGATATAAATTATTGTGCACTAATATCCTTAGCAAAATTTAAAGCTGTTAGTTCTTCAGATCTTTTCTATTTCTTGTTGTAATAAGAATTCTTTGACTTTTTCAAATGCAGAACAATAATAGCCAATAATCTAAATTTTTCTAGTCCCATAGTGAAAATGCACATCTTTTTATTAAGGATATCTGATTTTGACACTATTTTTCCTTTCATTGCCCACCTTTCCTTGCTTTAGTTAGTACAGGAACTGTAACATGTTCCACTTTACCCACTTTCCACCAAGTTTAAGATAAAATCATTCTCTTTCCCCACATAAAGACTCGTTAGCAGCTTCCAGTCGTTGGATCAAACAGCAGTTGCATGTCATACTCTAGAAAGCAGCAGAAAACCATTCAGTTCCACAGGTGAAAGGGACCGTGGCTTTCAAAAATAACAATACAGCTTGGTGAACAAAGGCAAGGTTCTGAAGACAAAGGATGTTTAGCTGTATGTATGCATGACTAAGGGTAGATTTTAGTAGAGATATGAAACAGAGAAGCTACAAGCTATTTATTAAGAATTATCCAATGTAATACACAGATTCAAGACTGCAAAGAGACATTTTATCCCAGAAGACAAGACAGAGTTGCAATTATTTGCAGAGATTTGTGTAAACCAGGAAAAAAAAAATCCTTGAATGAAGTTTTGGAGCGCTAGAGGAAAACAAACTACGACAGCTAGCACAAAACAGGCCTTTGAGACTTATCTCCCAAACTAGTTTGGGCAGTTGCCGATGGAACTGCTGCTAGAGTTACTAATTCTCTGAATACCTGAGATTTCACTCCAGCGCTGTTTACCTTAATTTTTATGTTCTGTGAAGACAATCATATAGTAGTAAATGATAGTAAAAAATAATTTTAGTTTGAATAAATGCTCATTTGATAGTTTATCAGGGCTTTTTTTTCTGCATATTTGTAAGGAGAGATCTGAGAGATCATTGATTATTATTTTAAGAAAATTTTATTCATATAAGTAATTTGCTATGTATATTCCTATAGCTTTATTCAAATACATTGTAGCGTGTACATGATATATCTTGCATTAAAAATTGGTACAAGTTTTCTGTAAGGCTGGTTTCTGACTTGTGAGATTTCATCTCTGCTTTTCCAGTAAAGTTGAGCATTGTATTTCCTTCGCACACGTGTTCTCCATTCATCTCTACACTCTATGCCTGCTCAATAACCAGTTGTCTTAAGTGTTCTCCCTGCCAACAAGTGTGATATTGCATCGAGTAGCAGGGGCGCAGGCATGGCGCTGGAAGTAGGGACTGGCAGTATGCCTTTTTGCTGGGATTGCTGGATTGTGGGGCTGTTCTGTTGAATATCAGAGCACAGAACCAAGAGACCTTAAGGTGACCCCTATACAGAAATAACCAAATTGTTTCTTAATCACATGATTCTAAATAAAGAAAAATGTAAAGAAAGACTGAGGAAAAATGCAATAAAATAAATTCATTTATGAATGAAGGATATATGATACATCACTCTGGAAAGCAAAATCAAATCAAAAAGACCTTAAAAGATTCAAAGTTTGAATTTGATATTGCTAAAAGTCCTCCAGGCTGTTGGAGAAGAAACCTTAGTAAGCACACATGCTTTAGTTTGAATTCATCTGTCTTGGACAAACATAACAAGGACCGTGCATGCCATTCTGGTCTTCCTCAGTCAGCACAATTCTTGATCATATTCTAGGTTTTATGAAAATACAATTAAATAATTATATAGATACAATATATTATTATATATTATGTGGGGGTTTTGTATTGTAATATATTACTTATTGTATATTTATTATAATCATATATACACGTACACAAAAGTGCAGTTCATGAATCAATTGTTGAGAAATTCCACTCACCCTCTCTGCAGCCTTCCATTATTACCTGTTATTGTCTCCCGCTTTTTCTACCTTAAAACTATTCTACTAAATCTCCTTCTCCAGTTTAACTAATAATTTCTAGTGTGGCATAATAACCTCTGGAAAATCCCTTCTGCATTTTATTCCACCTATTTTTTCCCCTCAGAATTTGTAATTATTATCACAGGCCCAAAGCTGCCCTACCCATTTTTTCCCCATTCTTATGTGTAGATGCTGAACTTGCTAACCTCCAGCTATACAGTACTAAGTTTGCAGTCTGAATGAGCGGGAACCTACATAGCTACGCATCACAAACATTGTATGACATGGGACTGCTCATAGGGATGCTGACTGTGCACCACTCAGATCTGCAGTAAATCCCTTCCTAGCCTTGGCATCCTGCCGACACAGACAGGCCTCTGTTCCCGGTGCTCCTCAGGGAGAGAGGTTGGGGATGTAGGCAGACAACTGCAGTTGCATGGTTCAATCCCAGACTTAAGTACAATAGACACAAAAAATTGTGCCCGTGAGTGCCTGCCTCTGACTTTGTCATGGTACACAGAATAGAATAGAATAGAATGGAATAGAAGAGAATGCTATATTTCAGCTGGAAGGGCTCTACAATGATCATCTAGTCCAACTGCCTGACCATTGCAGGGCTGATCAAAAGTTAAAGCATGTTATTAAGGGCATTGTCCAAACGCCTCTTAAACACTGATGACAGGTATGGTGCATTGACCACCTCTCTAGGAAGCCTGTTCCAGTGTTTGACCACCCTCTTGGTAAAGAAATGTTTCCTAATGTCCAGTCTAAACGTCCCCTGGCGCAGCTTTGAAGCATTCCCACGTGTCCTATCACTGGATACCAGGAAGAAGAGATCAGCACCTCTTGCTTCTGAACTTGCAATGTGAAGAGTCCGTTCTTTCTGAGTTTGGAGGTTGACATTTTCCAATCTCTCCAACTAGAAAATATAAAGCTCTTTGGAATCGCTTCCATGTGAATTATTCTCATTCTACAGCCCTATTTCCATAAACTTTGCAGCCTTTGTCTTCTTATTCTTGCACACCTTCAAAAAAGGCAAGAAAGAGGATCCAGGGAAATAGAGACCCATCAGCCTCACTTCCTTTCCCAGGAAGGTTATGGAGCAAATCCTCCTGGAAGCCATTTCTAAGCACATGAAAAAGAAGGGGTTGTGTACAAGCCAACTTGGATTTACCAAGGTCAAGCTATGCCTGACCAATCTGATAGCATATGATGAGACGATTGCGTCAGTGGATGAAGGGAGAAAAACAAATGTCATTTATATTGTTAAGTCCTGCATCTGGGATGTAACAGCCCATGCACTGGTACAGGCTGGGGGTCAATTGGCAGGAAAGTAGCTTTGCAGAAGGGACCTGGTGGACAAATTGAATGGAAAGATCGCATCAGAAAAAGAGCACACAGCAGTTCAAGGGAAGTGGTTGTAGACCACATCTGGAGTACTGTGTCCAGTTTTAAGCTCCCCAGTACAAGAAAAACATTGACAAACTGGAATGAACCCCGGTGGAGGGTCACTGAGATGATTAGGGGCTTAGAGCATACAGCATACTGAGATCTGGGTTTCTTCACCCTTAACATGAGGCTGAGGAGGGAATTTTACTGCTGTCTCAGCCACCTGGCAGGAGGATGTAGAGAGGAAGAGACAGACTCTCTCGGAGGTTACAGTGAAAAAATGGGAGAAACAGACAAATTGCATCCAGGAAAATTCTGACTAGCTACCAAGGGAAGAGTATTCACTGGGAGGGCAGTCATACCCTAGAACAGAAGTCTGGAGGGGCTGAGTTATCTCCATCCTTGGAGATACTCAAAACTTGACTAGACAGGCTCCTGAATAACCTGATCTAATTGTGAAGTTAGCCCTGCTTTGAGCATGGGGTTGGACTAGATCACCTCCTAATGTTTTGTCCAATCTAAATTACTCTGTGTCTCTAAATGGGACAATTAGGGCATTTCCTTCAAAAACATCCTACTGCTTTGACCCACAAATATATGATAATTCTCTCTAATTCCCTTCCTGGACTTGGCTCAGAACCTCCCAATTTTCTCCTTTTACACTTCCAAGGGGGAAGGGCTTGCTATTCAATAGAACTTACTGAGACCCAAGTTTAAAGTGGCATAAATACTTGGTGGTGCTTGAAGACAATTGAGACAGGAATGTAAACATAAAGTGCCATTGAATAGTACTTCTTAATTTTTTCCAGTGAAGAAAACTAGGTACCAATTAAGGAAGTCCAGAAGGGAGTTTTGAAGGCAAGCAGATAAGTAAAATAGAAATGACCAAGAATTTCTGGACAGGGAAAAAAGGAACAAAATAAGGAAGTCAAGAAGTTAGGAGATGAAGACTCTCATGGTATGAAACAAGCCTCATGCAGCAAAGAGCTAACTGAGGTCAGACATCCAAATGAAGCCTGAGAATGGGAGAAGTAAAAAAAGTCAAGTCAGGTTTGTGATTAAACACAAATACGGGGAAGTTTGTGTGCTCTCCATCAGAAGGATAGCCTCCTTAACAACACAAAGCGATTGGATATTATAAAATTGTCTGACTGATAGATTAAAATGGGAAATGGCCACCAAGTGTCTGCCTAGAAAAAAAGCCTGCCCGTTAGCCAAATTAATCCTGACTGGATAAAGGTTTCGCAGATCTGCTATGCCCCCATTGCCTTTATGTGCTTTTATTAGGATGAATGGAAAGTTGTTGTAGAGTTGAATTGAAATGTTAAAGGTATGTTCAGGCTTTGCATGCCCTACCTTGTGACACACAAATTTACCGAGGAATTGAAGAAGGCAAACTAAGTAGTGCGTAGCTTCCTATTAGTACCAGCAAATGAAGCGTGTGACAATGCTGAAGTGGCCCTGTCCTGTTCAGATCAGTATCATAACTACGGTCCTGTGGATCAGGAAGTTCATTGTCTTCAGTTATTTCTCCTCCAAGGCCCAAATGTAATTAAAGTTCTGTCTTCTTCAGAACAAGCATCTGTGAAACTGACAAAGAATTGTCATGTGCAAATTTATATGAAGGATAAGGATCTGCTATTGCTGTTACTTCACCAATAAAGTGGAATTAAGACTCCAGCCCACTAGAAAATACCCTTTCCATATACTTATTTAGGTTTTGTTACACTGACACAGGTTACATGTAGTGTTGAGACTGAACGTCTTGCATTCCCATGTACCTACTACACACTGTGGTATCTGGTTTTCTTCAGCTACGCTTTGAAAGAGTTCTCATTTGAATCAGAAACTGAAGCAGGCAACTTGATCTTCTGGCACTGTCCTTATCGTTTCTTGTCAGACCACTATTTAACCGCTATTACCTCACAAAGATGTTTTCTACCGATAAGTAACTTGTGTTGTTATTGAGATAATTAATTATCAACACATTGAGGACAGAACGCATTAGAACAACATATATCCAAATTAACAGCATTCATGCAGGCAATCATCATGAGGAAAATAATGCCTAATAAGGCTTGCTGTGGTTACCTGTAGCATAAATCCATATCAATGCAAATCAAATCAGGTTATATTTGTCAATGTTTATTACACATTAAAAGCAAAGTATGTTGAGAGAAATACCCAATACTTCACCTGATACTTTGAACTATTGCGCTTAGACAAGTTAGGTGAGACTTATTACATCTACTTGTAGTTACCAACACTGCAAACGGAATTTGCTGTCCCATGCTCCCTTTACAGACTATGCTCTCACCTTTAGAGAGCTTTTTATCTAATCTATTTTAGGTATCGCTTTTAGCATATGGTTAGCTGCCTGGCAAGTGCAAAATCCCTTCCACTGAATGTAAGGGAAGCCTCTACTCACACGTAAAAGTCTGTATTTGTTTAGATGAGTCCCTCTCAGCTATTAAAAAAACCCCACCAAATTTCAGCCTGATTTTAAGATCTGAATTCAACTTGCAAATTATAATTATTTCTTTTTATTACAGTGGTGATAACCTCAGTAGGGGTTACACAAATACATACAAGAAGATAATGTTGTTCCAAATAATTACTACGATCTCCAGTTTGACAACTCCCCCCCCTAGTAACAGAAAATACTTGCTTAATGACACAGCAAAATCCCAACAAATCTAAAATATTATTTTGAATACTTACCTCACAGTAACTATTTAAATTATGCTGCACATATTTAAAAAAAAACACCCTTGAAACCCAGTATTATTAATGCTGCACAGTCAAGCATTCAGAAGCTTACAAATGATACAGGTAAGGTCACATATGAAACCTTAGTCTGGCCCTCTCAAATACAGATACCTAATTACACAAGGTTTTTCCCCCATCTCACTTGCAAAGATGAACAATACTCCCATGAATGAGCAGCACTTTACTACTTTTCTTATGGCGAAAGAAGATCTTAAGTCTAACCTAGAATTTGTACTCAATTCAGAATTACACATTTTCCTACTGGTTCTTCTGCAATGTTACAGATAGGTCTGATTACTTCAGAAATTACTGCTTACCTCCACAGCTGCCCTCCTTATCTGAGGACTGGAACGAATGGATTTTTATGCATGGAGAACTGAAGACCAGGGAGATTAACAATCAGAAATATTAACTAGTTTTGAGTACTCAGTCTGAAATGCTTCAGGACTATTCAGAAATATGTAGTACTACATAATTTTGTATATATTTAAGTACAGTTTTTACAGACTTCCAGTTGAAACAGACTGCTCAGCACTTCTGAGAGTCAGATTCAAGAGAATCACGTTTAACTTTATACCTGATTTTGGATATCCAGTTACAGAATATCTTTCCTCAGCATTATTTAGGGACTACATGACAGAACAATATAGAACTCATCAGTTTCCTGCTGCGGTAATTGCAAGATCATGCTCTCCCTCCCCCCTATTTCCTGTAAATATTTAACTTCTGCTACATGCTAAGGAATCCTTTACCACCATTTCCATACTCACCCAAGCCATTGCGTCCACAGCACAAAACGTGTTCTAGTAGACAAAAATGTGCTGTCATGTAATTCAGTGCTGCCACAACATAGCTCTTGGAGAAAAGACAAAACAGTTACATAGTCACTCTAAGCATCTAAAACTAGATCTAACAGTGAAGCCTGTCTTCCATGCGAGGCTTTAGCCTTAAGTGAAGATACAGTAATTCCATTTAAGCTTTTCTTCCCTTTTATTTGTACATTTATATAAATTACATAGAACTTCACCTTTGAGTATGGTCAACATTTTAATCCCTAAAACCTACCAGAGGAGTTAGACAAAAGAGGAAGACATTTTCTGTTCCTTAGGGATTCATGTCTAAATGTGGAAACAGTTCAGAAGTTGACTTGATCTTTGCTTTAAACAGACACACGCTCATTACGCCAAAGTTTTTCCTCTTTAGAAATCTCAGTCTACTGAAATCAACTATAGCCAAGCACAGTCTCAAGTTTAAAAAGTTCAAAGGACCAAGCTCCCATCACTAATGTGTTAGAGCTCTTAACCTAAACACAGCCCTCCCTATCTGTGTAAATCCTGTGGAGACAGAAAAATCTGATATATGTACAGAAATTGCACTAATAATTTTAAATAAGTAAAAAATTCACAGGCATTTCACTGGTAGTTGGTTTTACTGATTCCTCCTAGTTCCATGGGTGACCAAATTAATATTTTTAACTCTATTTGGATACTCATCTGTGTTAAATGGGTAGATTTACATGAGCCTGCTGAACTGCTGAGTCACAGAATTTTTGTAGGTTTTGTCTTTGCAACTGTTCCTGAAGTCTAGTCTATTTTGACAATAGAAACATTGATGACTTTGGACGTCATTCCAAAAGAACAGGCCTTATTTCCTCAGCCAAATGAAGCTGTATTCCTTCAATCAAAATACCATTTAAATCAAATTTAACTTCCAAAGGAAAGCTGAACTAGTTAAGCATTTGGTTTACTGTTTTACAGACTAAGCTAAATTATATTCAGTTTCAGGCATTTTTAAATCATACAGAATTTCAAAGGGCTTTTATAATATAGGGACTATAGCTTTCCAAAAGTAATCCTTCAGAAGTCTCATTGAAGCTTATGTTGTATATAGCATCCCACCTCACCATTTAGAAAGCCAAGATATGTTTAACCATAGCTTAGTTTTAGGCAGACATGGGCCTGAGCTTATGACCACCGGTCAGAACAGCCCCTCAGCTGGCTAACAGCATCTTCCAGTTCTCATCAGGAAGTTTGGTCACCACTCCCCAGGAACTCAAATTTCCACAGGTCTTAGCTCACATAATTTTTGGGATATCTTCTGTTTGGACATAGCTTCAGTCTTGACAATGAAGCATTGTATCATACTATTTTGTAATTAAATTCTAATGCTACTGACACAAGTGTTCTCCAAGCTTTACAGATATGTATACTCTTCTGCATTTACTGCAAAGACAGCTTCAAGAACACTAAGCATACTGGGGAAGGGAAGTCACAAGTAAGCTACATAAAGAAATACTGTACTTTCTACTATTAATTTTTGTCCACATTTATTTATGAGTAAAACAAACAGCAAACATTACAGCAAAGGGGACATTCAGGCCCAGATTAAAAAAACAAACAAAACAGATGCCTGGATAGATTTTGAATTTAGGCACCTCAAGATTGCTGACAAAAGTACACAAAAATAAGTGAAAGTCATGAGCATTTCAGCAAACTTCGTAAGTGCATTTCAGTATTTATTTAGATGTTTAAGCTCTCGCACTAGATTTTACAAGCTGGTGAACACTGGCAAAATTATTTCTCCCACAGAACTATAACCACACATTCCCAAGACAGTATAAATATATGGTTGAACTAACATTAATACACATCACCATTTTATCAATTACATAATAAAACAAATTATCAAGTATCCAAATATTAAGTTACGCAGCTTGAAAGGCATACAAAATATTACAGAGGTCTGCCCAAGTCATAGCAGAAACTCAAGGAGGAAAAACAAAAGAAAAAAATAATCACACTTCCAACAAAGCAATAGTTGGTAAACAACTTTCAATAGGTACAGTAAAAGAAACTACAAGATTTTTCAGAAATTTTCTGATTAAGAATTTTTAGCTACAATAACAAAGCATTTCTACTTCTTAAAAAAATATTTACTAAAGTAAAGGGCATATTCTATACTTCCTGCACAAGACAAAGGCAACATTTTACTAGAAATATTAAATAGCCCCTCCCAACCTTTTCAGGCCCTCTGTTAAGTTGCACATGAAGTGCCAACATTAATTTTACTGTAAGGCTTTTTGTCTGGAGACATTAAAGACTTGTGTGCTTCTGTACAATTTAAAAGATTTTCTACATGAGTAACCAGAGAGTAATGATTTGTAAAATGGAGAGGTTCAGATAACAGAAAAGTAGAGACACTGGGGTAAAAAGTTGCTGTAATTCATAGTATGAAAAAGAGACTGTGCAAATCCTGGTAATTCTAGTGCGATTGTGGGAGACAAAACATACAGTGAGCAGGCAAGACTATCTTAGAGGCCATATTCTTCAATATTGAAATGACTGTAGAAAAAAAAAGATAGTAAGGTCCAGATAAGCTGGTAGTTCTCACGTCATCAGAACTATACTCATTTATAAGGAAAAATATGTAGCTGATGTGCTGGGTATTTTGGCACCTAATCTCTCTACAGATTGATTTGTTTTAGTACACCAATTTTTAGTAGTTGAAACTAGGTGGGTAAGACTCAATGGCATGATTACAGGATATTTGAACTGGTAATTAATGAACAAGGAGACAGCTCAGAAACAGTACAGCAAAAACATTTTACTGGGTCTCCAAACAGATGGGTATCTATATAGACATACAAGTTGCATTTCTACTAAGCCTTTAGCCTATTAAATACTCCTAAGGAAGCTTCCTTTACTACTAAAAAACACCAGACTCATGTCTTTGGCATGCAGTCTGCTTAATTCTAGTTTCCATCCTTTAATCCCAAAGAAGTACTATAGGCTGTTGAGCTTTACTGAATACAACAATTATTTCGGTGACCATTGGAGTCTTTAAAACGCAGACGCATCTTGGGGCGGTATTTCTCCAAGTACAGAAGTTGCTTGCTGTTAAAAGCTCCACGCCGCTTCCTAGATGGAGGAAAATATTTTAAACAGAACATTAGTCTACTGCCCAGTGAAATAATATCACCAGCCAGAGAAAAATATTTTTAGGTCATTTAAAAAAAAAAATCATCATTAAGTCAAGACTTTAACCAAAATAAGGGTAATTAAAAGTTAAGTGCCAGGAAAGAGGGTGGTAGCTTCCTTTCACAAATGCCTCATTGGCATGACCACATGCTCAAAGGAGTATATAACATTTTAGACAGTGTTTTAGCCTGCAATACACACAAGCCAAAGACCTTACATTAAGATCTTTAGAAGAAACTTTGAAAGGAAGCTATAGAGCAGATGTGAGGCAGTCATCTTAAGAAAGCTGAAGTTAATCAGTCTCTTAAAATAATTATGAAGAATACTACAGTATTAAGAAACTACATAAGCATTGTAACTCCCCATAACAAGAAGCTGAACAGAAATGGAGCTTCCTTGGTTTTCTCAAACCAGAAGTGTGTGAAAGAGGGGTACGTTTTTGTTGAGTATTTGGAACATGTACCAGCCTTCCCATTCCTCACTTGATATACACCAGCCTGTTATGATGTACAAGCTGAATCTAATTCTTTAAAGGCTTGGCAATTATGCAGGAAGTATTTTGGTATTGTTTATATAGCTTCTTTTAAATATAATTGAAACCTGCAAAGTTAAGACATTGAGACTAAAATTGTTCTCATCCAACTTGCATGCATTTATAAAAAAATCCAAGGAAGTATTTTTCTTTGGTAGACTACCAGAAAAGACTAGGAAGAACCGTTTACCACACTTTGATCTAATACAGAAGAAAGGATCCACAAACATGCATGAGCGTTAGCTTTAGCTAGTAGACAGAACCTAAATTTCAAAGGTATTCTGCCTCTCACATGTACAAATAATAAAGACAACCCTGCAGATCTAACTGAAAGTTAAGGGTTTGGGTGGTGGGTTATTTGGGTGGGTGGTTTTTTGTTTGTTTGTTTTGTGTTTTTGTGGTGGGTTTTTGTTTGTTTTAAAAAAAACTTGCTCAAATAATTACTTACTGATTCTGGTTTCCACAGAAACAGAAAACACCCATCCCATAGGGCAAGTCCCACAACGCTGACTGTATGCAGTATGTATGTTAAAAAGTCCATATGTACTAAATGTCTTACAAAAAAAAAAGTAACAGACAAGAATAGCATTCAGAATTTCCTTTAGTGCCCAAGGATACATGAATGTGTTAAATCTTGGAAATAGTCAGCTGTTAGCTTCATACTTACTGTCTTATGAACTGCACTGCATCTTCATACTTCATTCCACATTCTATCAGTGCAAGAGCAACTAAGACTGGAGCTCTGGTAAAAAAAAAAATATTCAGTTTAGCATTTGCCAGTGCATACTTAGAAAAAAGTTTACCTTCCCCAGTTCTCTTTTCTGTCCTTCTGTGTCTATCTGATCTTTCTTCCTTAGGAAAGCAAAAGAGACAGGCAGAAGGCATTTCTACATTAACTGAGCCATTATACCATCTGTTTTCAAGCTACCCATCCTCATTAAGAAAGGGATTTAAATTAACTCCGGTCAGCCTTAGCTTTGTTCATCGGACTTTAGATACAGGAGAGGACAGCAGGAATAAAGTGTAAGTAATCTTTACCCATTTGTTTCAAAGCCAATTGATTCTGGGGAAGAGTTGCATATGGGTTTCTATTCCCACAAACAAACATCCTTAGAAGCAGCCATGAGCTCAAAGCAGAAATCAGAAAAGGGGTCAGGTCCAATAAGAACTGGCAAGTCCTAGAACTAGCGTCACAAGTTTTAAGAACAGATGCAATCCCCAGGCTGCTGCCCACCCCCAAGGATTTCCTTGCTTCCCACAATATTCTTCATCTGACAGAATACAGTTTTCAGTTAGGAAAGCTTGACACAAGTCAAACTCAAATACATTAGCAATTTATGGCTCAAAAAAAAAAAAATCAAGACAAAACCCCATGCCACACACTAGCAACAGACTTGTGCATCTAGTAGCAAGCTTAAGTGGTTTTATGTGTTCAGGGATTTAAAAACCTTACATGATAAAAAAAGCTAGTATCTTCTTTTCAACTAGTTAACTGCCTGATTTTGAGGAAAAACCAAGAGATATCGTTGTAAGCAGCTGAAGAGGACTTGTTTTGGTAGCATTCACCGCTACAGTAAACTTGGTTATGTGTGAAGCCATAATGCAAACAGTAGATAAGCCAGGCTTATGGACAGCAAAACCAGAAACCTCCATTTTATATTGGAAATACTGAAACCTATGGCTAGAATATGGTGACTGCTTTTTTGAACATATCTAGTTCCCAGCAGCAAAACCATTATGTTCTCACAACTGTTGGAATTGTATTTAAGATTTTATTTAAGATAGTGGCAGTAGACAGAGGAACAGGGCTAAGAGGAGAACATTTAGCATTACCCATAAAAAATTTGAGGCTCAGTGTTAAAAAAGAGACAGAGCTTTGGGACTTTGGAAAACACTCTTCATCCCCCAAACAGGTGGCAGATAAGAGTTGGTCTTGATGTGCCAGAACACCCCACTTGTTTGTGGCTAATAGTTACAATACCCTCGGTACAAGGAGACTGGCAATACTGCTGAAATGGGGATGAAGAGGAAACTTACAAGTGAGCCACTAAAAACCAAATCCATTAGAAAAAAAGACAACACAGCAACACAAAAAGTATCAATGGGACACTCATCAACAGTTTCCTGTCATCTGAACTACTTTGAAGTGTGAGGTCATTCCAATACTGGATATATGACTATTTTACATTTGCTTCAAATAAACTTTTGTACTAAATCTTAACAATTCAACACATCTTTAAAACTTCACCCACCTTCCAAGACCAGCAACGCAGTGTACAGCAATACAACAACCAGGTTCTTCACGAAATTTAACTTTAAGGAGGTTTAGCCAATCATCAACAATCTGGTTGGATGGTGGAGCACCGTCATCAAAGGGCCAATCCTAGAATATAGCATGATGTACATACATAAATACATAAAGATAGAACTCTTTATGCTTGTATGCTGTGTGCACACAAAAAGAAGTAGGGGACACAATGGACAAGAGAGCTGACAGCTAAGGGAACCACTCAAGCTTACAGTTTTCTAATGATATAACTATAGCAGTATTAGGAATATATTCCTTTCCATCTGTTTTTATTGAGCAAATGATTTTGCTCAAAACTCGATCCTTTTCCTGACAAGAGAGGATATCTGTACAGCTTTTGGCTCCATCAACTGCTAGAATACACTTGTAAAGTTAATAAGATGGTGTCAAAAGAAAAAACTTTTTTTTGGGGGGGGGTGGGGGTGGGGGTGGGGTGGGGGGGTGGGGTGGGGTTGGTTTTAAACTCTGCTTCTACACTACTTACCAAAACCTGAATGCCTTCTTTTTCCACCGGAGCAGTGTCATAAGTAGCTTCACACACTCTTACCACTGTGGTAACACCGTATTTCTTAAGTTCCTAGGGAGTGGAAAAAAAACCAACACACAACCTGCTTTAGGAGTAAACTGACTTCACTTACCATTCAAATTTTCTCAGTAGGTTAGCTTATTTACTCATTGCAAAAGTTTCAGTAAGTAAACTCACACAAATGCTTGTCACCCTGCAAAGAACACAGAAAGCTGAAATAACTGAAGACTTGTATGTGCTAATGTCAGAGATGTTTTGAGCTCTTCTGCAAACATTTCTGAAGATTAAGTTTTGTTATGTTGGATCAGACTTTTTTTCCTTTTAAAATCAAATCTAGATAACCACTGATGAAATAAGTAGTCCATCTCCAAAAGATCATTCCTTTTAAAAGAACAGGAAGTTTCCTGGTTTGCAAAGCTACATACTTCACTAAAAGCATTCTGAGTGAGGCTTAGATGCTCCCCTTCTCTCCTCTCCCTCTACTTAAAACAGGTTCGTAACTCCTCTTACTGATAGGAATTATGAGCACAGGACAATAACTTATTCCAGTTCCTGAGTTATCATAACTAGAGGATAAGAAAATTTAACTTTCTATTTTGCTATTAACCTCCATTTATTTAAAAAAAAAAAGCAGTCACTCTTCATTCTCCCTGCAACAACCTATCATTCACACTGTAACTGTCATAGTAATGACTGAAGCATAGTCTAAGCATACTTTATCTAGTTGTGAGAACGTAAAGGCCAGCAAATGTTATCTCATTACAAACTCAGACCTTACCAGGAGGTAACTTTGGAGGAACCTATTGTTAGCGCACACACACACACACTTCTAACTGTGCACTTTATAGGCTCCAACATGCTAGATGCAAGGTTTATATGACAAATTCAGATACTAGCAATATATGCCAAGCCACCTGGCTTTAGTCAGTAAACAATCTCAGCATGTACCAAAACATTTAAAGCCATTTCAGCAGCTCTGGATGCAGAGCAAGCCTACCACTACAAGCTTCACTCAAGTAGACACTATGACACTCAAAGGATTCTCTTAAGCTACGCTAGAACCATGACCTGCTAATACTGAAGGAAGATAGGCAATGAAAGCACATTGCAATCCTGTTATTTCTTCCCAAGGTTCTGATCCACAATGTATAGTGAATTACTCAGTTTAATCACTATGCACTAGGTGCAAGGAAATGTTACACCGCTTTACATGAACCTAAGTGTGAGTTCCTACCACCAGCAGATCTTTGTATTGTTCTACACATAACTCTGCCAGATAATTCCTGTTTTCAGACTTAAACAATGTACTTAATGTACAACGTACTAAACAGCATAATTATTTCTTGGCTTCACTTTCAGAAGCACGTTATTGCGAAGGCCAAAGTATGTCTGAATAGATTTGTCTGTAGGTCTTTGAAGCATGGCATCAGGATTTGAAACAAGTCAACATATGAACAGTCTCAATACATCTTCATATGGCTTCCACAGATGTTATCAACTAGCAAAGAAGGAAATTGTTAACACAGCATGCTGTTCAGGCATTAAAAAAAATATACATGAGTAAGAATTCTGTCCTGACCTTACCTCTATAAATTTGTTTAAGGTTGCGTTGGTTGGATTGTGTGTGATTAGGAATCTCATGTTCTTGTAGGTGATTTCCACAGGAGCTGGGCGGTTCATTCGGGCCATATTGATTTAGTTAAACATGCAACAAGATTATGAAAGGATTAAAAAAAAATTCTAATACAGAAGTGATGTAGAGAAACTGAAGTCTACTTCACTATACTCCACGTGAATTTCTCAGTGCTTGGAAGTATGAAGTTGGGAGTAATGGGAAATGAAATGAACCTCCTAACAAGAAGCAGCAATTCTTCAATCCAGTAATACTGAGGCAAAAGAAAGGCAGTGCACTGAGGTTTACCCCATCCAGGTCTGAATTCTGTTGTTAAATGCTCTGCCAATTTCAATTCAATACTTCTTATCCTGGTCAACCACTCTCAGGGGGGCTTCTTGGTGGAGTAGTAATGAATTTCTACAGTTCACTTGTCTGCATAGAGGT
The DNA here is from genome assembly GCA_009819775.1 of Phoenicopterus ruber ruber. Taxonomy (NCBI): domain Eukaryota; kingdom Metazoa; phylum Chordata; class Aves; order Phoenicopteriformes; family Phoenicopteridae; genus Phoenicopterus; species Phoenicopterus ruber. Next base: position 98,884,532 of record CM020217.1, read on the forward strand.
CGTGCTGTGCCTGGCAGTAGTCTCCACTGCCCTTCAGAAACTCCATAAATGTGTGACCAAGAACACCACAGAACTGCTGTAAAGAGAGGGAAGAAAAAAAAAAAAAGCATAGTGAGCACAGGTGAAGCAAAGTTATTTTGAAGACACCAAGCATTATAAAATGAAAAAATAAAGCAGAGCAACTAAGCAGTTTTGCAAGGTTCATTTTTTAATTCAAGAATTAGGTTTGTGTAAGAATCCTGTCACCTTTTTAGCAAGGATTACTTGAAAATAAATACATTTACTTAAAACAGAGTTTCCATATAGTGTTGTTTCAACACCAAAAACTGAAATGTATTAAAATACCAATTCAAATGTGCTAACACATAGCAACAAGAGACCAAGTTTTAAGAACCCCAATATTTATATAAAGCATAGCTTTTTCAGGATACCTATACAACTGTATTTTCCATTCTGAACTGAGAGACATCACAACACCTATGAAAGTTACACTGACCTTAAGTAGTCCCACAAAGGCAAGGATGATGCCCAGCTTGAACAGTCAAGGAGTCTCAATTTCTAGTGTTTAAACAAAACTACCAGTCTCTACATAGATGCACTTGTCTTAAAGGCTAAAGACTTACTTTGCATGTAAACACCATTAATTCACATATAGAACAGCCACTAGTAAAAAAAAATGCAAAGTCTTTGTGGCCTAACAAAACAACGTGAGCTTTTGAACACGTTTTGAGACTTTCAAGGCACGCAAATTTCTAAGTAAGGAACATTTCACATACTAAAGGCTGAAGACACATGGCAACCTTCATCTACCTTTAACTGTCTTTCTCTACCATGACTTTATTAACATACCAAGATAGTGGTAATACTCTAGCTAAAAACATACACAGGCAAGTTTAATGAACATGTTATTCCTGCCTAATGGTGTGCTATTTTGCCACAGTTAAATTTACATATAAAATTACTGCAAGATGCACAACCAGGAAGTAGACAGCTGATTAACTGCTCTGAGTTGTGTGTTCATCTGCAGATGTTGCTGTGCAAATGAACCAAGAATATATGCTTTTATGCACTGTGGAACCTTACAGCAGAGCAGTTAGTTTTGCACCTAGCCACAGCACCATCAGTGCTGCTGACGATACCCAGAAGGCCCTTTCTGCCTAGGGAATGGAATGTAAGAAGAGAGTTCTGTTTCCCAAAAGACAGATACAAGCTGAACCAAACGCCCACTAAATATACTTTAGGTACTAGGGAGAAACATCACTGATCCTACAACTATTTAGCAGAAGAAATGACTTATGTTGGACAGTCAACTCCAAACACTGGAAGGAATCCATGTATTTCTATGCCCAAACAAAATATTGCCCAAGACACTTTGGAAATAGATTAGCTGAGCCTGCAGTGTTACAGAACTGCTATCACAGACTTACTTTCTTAAAAATGTGATTTTAATTATTTCTTTTGCCAGCTAGGACACAGTAATATCAGTTCTTTGCCTCCATAAATCTAGTTTCTAGCAAACAGGAGATGTAACTTTATTGTAGCAATGTTCAGATTTTTTAGAACTACAAACCAGCTCTATGCATCCATCCATATATATAATCAGGGCAAGTGTACATGAGAAAATAAGGAGAAGAGACAGTATTTCAGTGCTCTACACTCAAAAAGCTACATGCAAATAAGTCATGGTTGCTAACTGCCATCTAGGATTTGGAGTCGGACCAAGACTCTACTGCAGGCACTAAACCATAGACTCACTGTAGTCTTATGGTATATCTAACAACTATTAGTATTAAACACAAGTCCCAATAGATCAATAGTCTAATAATTGTTGAGTTTTCTAAGAGGTATCTTAGTAGTAAAGGTGTTCTTAAAGTGAACTACAATCTAAAATTTAAATTTACAACGTTTTATGTTGTAGACATGGCTTTGCTCCATTCATAATTCCAGGGAAGAGGAAGTTCAGTAATGGAGTTGTAGTAACAGTGAAGATAAAAATCATTAAGAGTTTGGACTGTAGCAGATGGGTAGAGCTGCATCACACACTGTTACAAAGGACCTTTAGAAAAAGCAGACCAAACACCTCCAAGCATCCTTTTAATGTTTTCAGACAGCTTCTTCGTAAGAGGTTTTAAGGATGCGCTTTAATCACAGGCATGACTTGCAAAAAAACCCAAACCAAACAAAAACAACCCCAACCCCCCCTAAAAACCAAACCAGCTAACCAATATGAGAAATAGGTTAGCAGAAAGAAACTAATAGGACAATTTCACACATACTTTGCTGCCACTCCAGATATATTACCATCACCATTTCTGTAAAGACTGTAGGATTAAGTTTGCCAGTTACTTGCAAAAAAACTATTTCAGTATTTGTTTGTGATAAATTGAGGGACAGCGAGAACGCTGAATATAATAGGCATGAAAAAGGAGTAAGAAGGATCCTCTGAAGTCAAAGGCCAACTGAGTAACAGGAACCAGGAGAATTCAGACTCGGAAGAACTCCAAGAATCATCACTTGACACACCAGCCATGCCCTAGCAGAAGGTAGGTGTGCATTAAAAAGACTCCTAGGACCAGACCTAGGAACACCTAAAATAGCAACTGAAAAAAAGAACCGAAGATAGCTTATTTAAAGTCACTTTCAATTAGTTTAAGAAGCAGAACAGCAAAAAGGGACAGGACAGCTTTAAGCAGACACAGCTGCACAAGGTCTTGTGCCACTTTTCGCATGCACTGGCAGATCTCATGTTTATCTCTTAAGACTGCTAAGAGGAATCATAGCCAGTCCTTTTCCCTCGTAGAGGATGAGGGAGTGGAGGCTGTCAGAAACAAATAGAAAAGCATGCAAGTGAGCTTGGGGAGACAGAATGGGGTCACTAGGGTAAAGAAAAGACCTTTCAATCTGGGGGGGGGAAAAGAACACAAAGTAACTGGGAACAGTTAACATGACCCCACACCTGGGCAGGTAGGAAGTAAGAAGTAATCAGGATTCATCCAGCCTGGTAGGCAAGCTGCCCTTAGTTCACAACTAGGAGCGCTCAATGCAATACCAGACAAACTCATCATGGGGTTAAGGAGGAGGGCAGGCAGCAAAGCATTAGTTAAGTAATAAATCCTACTTTTTTAATACAGATTGTATAAAAATTTGAACTGTGCACCCAGTTTCTAGATGCGATTAACAAAGCTGAAGCAAGTACATTACGCAATGTTAAGTTTGAGTTCTATGTGTAATTAGCCCCTACAAATGAATTCATTTCGTTAATACTGACTTAACAGTTAGCAATTAGACACCACACCACCTTACTAATTCACACAACTAAGGACCCAACCAAGCACGTATTTGAGTCTCACTGTTTGCCTTGGCAACTGCTGCTGCCCCATTATAAAGGAGCAAAGCTCACATTTCCCTTTGATGTGAATGTCATCACTTCTCACCATTGCTAGCCAGAAAGCTCCACATGCAGACCAACTCCTTAAGGCAGCAACACACTGTACTATCCTAAGACAGCTTTGCCAACCTAGTTTAGTTCTGTTCCCAGAGCCAAATGAAAATTAAAGACAAGTAGCATACTGGCATGCTGTTTGTGTTATGGCATTAAGTCAGAGTACAAGGCTTCACCCATCTTCACCAAAAAGACCTGAAAGATGAGAAATCAGCTATAAAAATAGTGTTGTAGTAATTAAGACCACCTTGGACTTAGGAGGAACTCAAATGATGTGAGCAACTTTCAAGACGCTTGGAAATACTGCTTTAAAGTTACCATATTGTCTCAGACAGTTAACTGCTTGGTAAGTAAGCTATCAAAAAAGTCAAGATAGCATATGAAAGCATAAGGCTGCAGAAGTGAAACTCAAATGCATAGTATTATATGCAAAGTTTCTTTTAACAGAATGACACCAACTCATCGTTTGTACCATCAAGTTGGGTATTCCAGGATATTCTTTTCAATTTACATGTGAGTTTTCCTTGAGGAAAATTAACACTGAAGGGTTTTGAAAACAGAGGCAGCAGTTTCTATTAGCAACACAAAGCCAAACAACATTTAGACTGTTACATCCATCAAAATAAACTTGGAAAACAAAACTAAGGTTAATATGCCAGGACCACCTATTAAGAGAAGGTATCCTGTCCAATATAGGATAAAGTCATGTTAACTGTGATTGCACTATCATGCATTATGACTTCTATCATTTAAGCTAGGAGAAGTTAAAGAATAGTTTATTAAAGCAACAGGAAAACATCTTGAAAAGAAAAGTTTTAATTTGTGCCCTTCTTTGGGACAGGAAGCTAAAGTATCTGTCTTTGCTGACAAGCAGATTCACATGTATGTTAATTCTGGGTTTGAAACACCTATGTCTGGCAAAAACTGCTTATGAAAGTAATCTATTAGATTGTTACCAACATTTGGAAAGCAGAGAAGTGTAAGGTTTTCCCATGCTGTTGACATTCTTGTTCACAACTCAGTAGCATCTTGAGAAGCATGCAAACAAAAGTGCTCATTTACAGTTACACGACACTTCACTCTACCTTCAGAGGATGTGCAAGATGGTTCACAGTTGCTCAATCCACCTGCTCATAGACCAGAAACCAACTATGTGGTATCACATTCTCTGAAGTCAAGACCTGCCACACACTCACCCACTGAAACCACAGGATCAAAACTAGAAAACTGAAACAAACTACATTTCATTACAATTTAAGAACACCTGCAAGTAAGTTCATTGTTCTAACTTGTTACCCAACAAAAAGTTACTGAAGCGCAGAGGGACAAATACCCCTGACTTTCTCTTACTACTCAAGGCCTAAGTAGCAACTGCTAAGGCAGACAAGGAGGAGTGGGAGAGCAAGGGGCATAAACTGTGGAGCCATTACGCAAGGTAGAGGCACACCTTCATTAGGTATTGCTGACAAGATGCACCTCCTATCTACTGGGCACACGAATACCTGTATTATGATATCCACAGTGATAACACTACCCATTTTGGACCAGAGAAAGTGACCCATGGCCTAAGAAAATACACTCATGTATCACAGACGGGAGATTCCAAAGGTTTATCATAAATTTGTTATGACATGCTCTGTGAAGGAAGGATGTTTCTTGTGGTTCAAGTATGCAGTTTAGGGGGAAGAAAAAGTTATCTCAAAACTTCCTGTATAACAAGTCAATGCAACTTCCAGAGATGATGAAACTGAGGCCATGTGACTGTCTTCCTAGTTCTTCTGCTTGGACCATGAGAAAAAACACACGCAAAAAAGCCTTAACAAATACTGGGGAAAATAAGACATCACAGAAACCATTCCACCCCCTTGTCTAATGCATCCTCTTTTGGAGTTTCTGAAAGCAAGGAGTCTCAAAATGACTTAACACTGTCACTTCAATAGCAAACTACATAAACCCTGTCATCCTACTCAAAAATTATTCCCTTACATTTTGAGCAACAACATGACAAATTTAGCATATACATGCAAAAGCAGTTATTGCTGTATTTTATCAAGTCTAATAAAAGGTATGAGTGCCAAACAAGAAGTTGCGTCTGTGAAGAAAGCTGTAAGGAGTTATGGACTTGCTTTTAACACAGAGGTACCTCTTTATATTGATCTGATAGACTGAGTTTTAATTTTTTAAATATAAGGTGACAATCTGCTACAAGTTTAGAATTCAGTAGTACCTTGATCTGGGCATTCTGGTTAATCTTTAAGAGAAGAAGTGATCACTTACAGTCAGCCTACACACTGGGACAGATCCAGCATTCTTACGTGGCATGTATTCTGTCAGAACAGGAAGGTTTCACAAGAGAGAAGTTATTAGATAAGGCTAAATTCTATTTATTTACTGCCTTACTGACACATTTAGTTTCAGTAAGACAATGACAACCTCCTCCCTTGGCTCCTGCTCATTTTTCTTTCTCAGTCTCACATTTCCTTCCATGGCTGTGCAATTTCTGTATTGCCTCTTCCACGTTTTCTCCCTGAACTGATTCTGTTCCTGTAAGACAATTTCAAAACCCTTTGCTGTTCCATCAATGGAGTAATAAGAGCTGACATTTAAGTGTCACCTTCAGGTTTTTTGATTTGACGGTTTTACAAGATTACAAGGAGACAGGGTTCATACTTCTGAGTCACTGCTTTGGAAAGACTCCGCAGATGCAGGTAGACATATTGGAAAGTTGTCTCCAGCAGCAATAAGAAACACCAGAAACACGGGACCCTCGTGCCACAAAGGCTGTGCATTTGTCAGCTCATAATATTCGCGATGCATGTAGCTGGCTACCAGACAGCAACCAAGACCTGTGCATAACTGCCACTAACCCTGCTTCTACTATTACCATATGATAGTTACTTGATTTTGATAGTGCTTTGTCTTTCTTGCTTCTCTAATTTTGGAGGGCATACTACCACCAGCAAGCCTTGCATTGTTTGTGCTTAAATACACACTGTGCCCCGTGGTCCCAGATGTTAGGCACCACAGACACCGAGATTACTAGGGGAGTTAAAAAAACAGCATGAGAGGAAAGCAAAAACTTCTGATGCTGAACTGTGATCCACCTCCAGAAGGAAATGCCTTCCTTGAAAAGCCAGATGGCAAGGTTTTAAAAGCAGGTTCAGTCAAAACTAAGGAATTTGACTCCATTCACAAGCTTCTGAGGGTCAATGGCAGACTGTTGCAGAAACATCCACGTCAACGTGTACCTAAATGACTCCTCTGCGGACTTTTCCTGAACAAGGCCGGCTGCATACGTGAGTTCGGGCATACCCCACCTCTGCTGCATAAAGCTCATTCTGGAAAGGATTCACGTCCTGGCTCGCAGCCGGTTCTGACTCCCCGCCCGAGTACGCCGGAGACAAAGCAGCCGCTCGGCCGCCTTCGCCCTCGCCGCGGCGGCGGCCGCGCACGTGCGGCCGCGGCGGGGGGCGAGAGCCAGCCAGCCGCCAGCGGCGCGGCCCGGCCGCGGCTCCGCGCCCTCAGCCCCCGCGCTCCCCGCCGCACCACCTGGCTGCCGGGCGCCCCCGGGCAAGCCCCGGCTTGCCCGGAAAGCCCCGGGATCCGGCCGCCCCCAGCGCCGCGCCAGCCGGGGGGCGCAGGGCTCCCGGCCCGCCTGTCTCTCCCCGGCGAGGGGACGCTGCCCCGGCCGCGACACCGCCCCGCGGGGCCGGCCGTCGCCCCAGCTGCGGCGGTCACGGGTTCTCACCACGCTTCGATCAGGCTCCCGACACGGAGCCATCTTGTCCCCCGGAGCCGCCGCCCGGCCCCGGCCTCCCCCCGACAGGGGGCTCCCGGACCCCGCCGCCTCCGCGCCGCCGGCCTGACAGGGCCCAGGGGCGCGGGAGCCCCGACTGCAGGGGCGCTGCCCTTCCCGGCGGCCGCACGGCCCGGCCCGGCAGACGCCGCCAGACAGACACCGGCGGGGGGAGGCCGGGCCGCCGGGCGGGGCCGGCGGCAGCCAGGCTCACAAAGCGGCTTTGTGCCCGGGCTGGGCCGCTCAGGAGCCGCGGAGAGGTCGCCCCCTCCTCCTCTCCCGGCAGAGGAAGGGAGAGGGGCACCGACAGGCGGGAGGAGGAGAGGGAGAGGGGCGCCAGGGGCGGAAGGAAGGCCGAGCCGCGCCGCAGCCGCGCTGGCTCGGCTCTCCTGCGGCCCGCCCGAGAGAAGCCGCAGCCTGGCGCTGCGAGAAGCCGCCCGGAGCCGGCGTGGCCCGGGCGACAGAACAAAGAGACAACATGGAGGAGACGGGGGGGAGGGGGAGAGGAGACGCGGGAGCCGCGCACAGGCGGGCAGCCGGCAGGGTACGCTCCCGGCAGGGCGAGGGGCCGGGGGAAGCGGGCCGGGGCGGGGGACGCGGGCGGGCGGGCGGCACTCACAGGAATATGGTTACTCATTGAAGACTGTAGCCTGATCATACAGCCGGGGTGCGGGCGCCACCGCCGGGGGCAGGAGGAGCAGAACCAGGAGGACGCGGAGGCGCTGGAGGCCGCGGAGCTGCCGGAGGGGGTTCGGCGGCGGAGCGGGGATGGACCATACAGCTGCGGCAGCGGGCGGCTCTGCGGGCTGGCGCGGAGCGGACGCGGCTGCACCAGGAGGGACACTCGGCGCCGCCTCCCGCACAAGCGTCCTAGGGCCCGCCCCTTGCTCACGCGCGTCAGCAACAAGCGTCGCGCCCGCCCAATTAGAGGCGCCGCCAGCACGTCCGGGGCGGGAGCGAGGCCGCCGGGGGGGCGTGGCGCCGGCAGGCTGGGCGGAGGCGGGAGGGAGCCGAGAGGCGGAGGCAGCCGGCGAGAACCGGTTAGTGAATGAAGTGGGTGTCGGCGGGGCCGGGGAGGGGCGCGGCGCGGCGGGGCCAGAGCGGGACGCGTGGGCGGGCGCGGGGATCGCCTCCAGGGGCCGGCGCGGGGCCACCCTGCGCGGCAGCCCCACCCCCCGCTGGCCGTTGCCGGCGGCTTCGCCGGGAAGCGCCAGGCGCGGCCTCCGGCTCCCCCGGGGCGGCGAGTTCTGGTCTCTTCCCCGCGCCCCCGGTGCAGGGTGGCCGGCTGGCGCCCTGCAGCCGCTGCGGCCCGCCGGCTGCGGCCGGCCTCTCCCCGGGGTGGGGGGGGTGCCTGAGGGCCGGGCGCCCGGCGGGGCTGAGGGGAAGGCGGCAAGGGCGGCGCGGGGGCCTGCGGGAGGGGGACATCGTGCGGGGCGGTGGGGTGAGGCGGGAGTGCCGTTCCCTGGGAGGGCAGGTGGGCGCGGGGGGCATCTTGGGCCCCCCCCCGGCGTCGGACGCGGAGTACGGAGTTGAACGGCGGTGGAATAGCCGCGGCCCTGCATGCGTTCTAATCCCTAAGGCCCTCCGCTCGCGGGCTGCAAAAGCTCTTTTGCAAGTTTAATGCTACTAGGAAGCTCTTAGCGCCTTTTGTCCGCAGATTATTGTGTGCTTTTAAGTCAAGATAAAATCATGATTTCTGGTTTCACAGCTGGGAGATTAGCCCAGTAGGCCAGAAGTGGTGTGGGAAACAATATGGACTCTCTCAGCCTTGTGCTCTCTCTCCCGCCTAGGAAACACCGTCTCCCGAGACACAGGCGTTGCTGAAAGGCAGACATCTCACGGGTGAAATCCGGCGGTGGGAAACACCTATGGTATCACCACCGTGCGTAACTGATAGAGGCGTGGGAGTCTGTCCCCAGCTGGACACCGTCAACCTGGAAAACACCTTAATGTGGGTCAGCGCTAGCTTTATGAAATAACAGGCTATTTTTAGCTTCAGTTAGTCTGATACTGTTCTAGTTATATTTAACTAGTTAAGCCTCTCTTCTGCATGTTACATTATTGTTTCTATCCAGATTACAAGAGTCAGCAGAAGTTGTTTTTGATCTAAAAATTAAACAGCTCAGTTCTGAATTTCAGCAGTTTTTATTGGCTTGTACAAAAGCATGGCTGGTTTGTGGTTTTGCCCAAATTTTCTGTTTTTGTATAACCTGCAGAAAACATGGTTTGAACAGAGGAGGTTTTTGTGGTAACTGACACGTGAGAGATGTGTTATTCAGAACATATCTGTATTACCTTTTACTCCACCTGGCTTCAGGTGGGCATAAGCTAATTTCTGACCAGGCATAAGCTAATTTCTGATCAGGAGATATGTCTGTGCTAGGATAACATACTCAGCTTTTCTGGGCTATAAATACATCTGGGCTGTATTTATTTACACTTGTGTTTTGTATTTACTGACTGGCTCAGGGCACACGTCTGGTGAACTTGCAGCTGTTTCCACTTCTCCATGTACAACTTGAAAATGTGCTCAGAATCCTGTAAAATAAGATGATCCCAAGGTTAATGGCTGCTTGGAATATTGTTTATTTGTTGGCAGTTACAATGTTAGGAAGGTTTGGGGGGAAAAAAGAGAAAAAGTCAACACAGCTTCTCTCTCTCGTCAATAAAGCTTCAGGAATTTGCGCTGGGTAGAGTTCTGAGACAGATTAAACAGCTCTTTACCTGCTTTAATCCATGCTGGTTCTTGTTTTTGGTTTTTTTTTTTCCTCCAACAGTGCAAACTTTTGTTTACCGTTTCATTGCACATTAAACTGATCAGGATTTTAGGATCAAATTACTTTCTGCTGCAACATCCTTTCAGTACTGTAGCATGTAGTTTACACTGGAAATAAGAGTCACTGGCAGTTTCTTTGAAATTACATACCCTAAGAAGAAAGGATTTAGCTCAGAAAGCTTTTAGTCTAAAAACACATGGTGGTTTTTTTTTTTTTGAGGGAAGAATGCCTGTGTCATTTTAACTATTTAATATTAATTTTTATTATTATAGTCTATCTGAATCCCCTAGTTGTGATTAATTATTTCATACTAGTTGGCACTTAAGATGCAGTTCCTGTGTTTTACGCTCTGAGATGACAAGAGATACTTGGAGTGTTAGAGAGAAGTAAACTACAATAAAGTAGACTACTATTTTGTATAACACAGGACACAGTCAAAGATATTTACAGGAGAGAGAGACAAGTGGATAGTTACAAGGTGCCAATTAGTCAACTGATGAAACAAAGTGGCTTGAGGAGGCAGAAAGTAACAGAAAAAGACTCCTGAAGAACTTTAAAGATAAGAAAAAAAGAAGTGCTTGTAAAGAGAAATCTGTGACGCGAATTCAGAAGAGACTGATATTATCCGTTTGAGAAGCAAAGATGTGATCATCACCATTGTTGTGGTATTAGGAAGATTAATACAACTTTTACGATAAGAGGCTATAATTGGACAAAGTTTGAATATATTTTTGAAGCAGTGTGAGTCAAAAATAAAATATGGGCATAGCCTGAATGTCCAGCCCTTACCTAGTTGACTATAATCAATATTTTTTGAAAGTTTTGATAGGAAGTTGTACATTAAACCAGTCAATTTTAAGAATACTGATGTTTCAAAATCAAAACGGGAAGTTATCCCTTATGATTACTTTCTTTTGTTTTATAAAACCTGCTGGTTTGTAATCTCTGATAATTTGATGTTGCCTTATTTTCTTAAGTACAATAGTGAAAAAAATACCCTATTCACTTTCTTTATGTAAAAGTGTATATACTTTATATGCTTTGCTAGCCATTTTTGTCAAGAAAGGGGATCCTAATATAATTAAGAAGCAATTTTTTACTTCTGATCATCTTTGTCAACCTTCCTGTACTTACAAAAAATCCATTATATTATTTTTTAACCAGAGGGACCAGGATAGGAAGTAGTCTTCAACATGCAGTCGCACAGTGTCCATGCATCACTTTGAAGTGGTTTGTATTAATTTCTTGCTAGTACATGTGTTCTGGTTTGAGAATGCTGCTTCTATGGGATTCATGAAAGTTATACTTTAAAATATTACTCTTATGTTTGAAATATGTATCTTTATGTATCAATTAATATAAATATTACTGGAAGACTAAATAAAAATACTGATTCTTAATGTGCTTGTCTTTTGCAGACACTTAGCTTCTTTAGTCCCTCTAGACAGAAGTCAGTTGTCCCTGACATTTATATGGGTCTTCTGTGTCATAACACGAGGGCAGAAAAATTCAAACAATTGTATACTGGAAAGAAATACCAGAGTTTGAATTTTTTTAAGTATCAGTTGGATGTAGTTTCACTGTAGTTTCCCTGTGTTTATGTGGACTAATCCTCTTTTAAATTTGAATGGAATCAGGGGGATTTTATGTAGATATTGATGTCATGTCCGTTACTAGTCTATCTGTATGGAATTAACTTATGTGCTTAAGGGTTTACTGGTTAGATCTTTGATTTGCTGATATTAACTGTAGCTTTTTGTGGTGAAATTTCTGAAGGCTGTATTTATGCCCATGTCGTGCCAATGTTTAAAAAGGTGAAGTGAGTTGACTATGACCGGGTTAGACTGTCATCTAATAGAAAACTCATACATGGCAAAGATGATTAAAACAAAAAAGAATTAAAGGATAAGAATATAATTAATGCAAATCAATGTAGTTCTAGGGAAAATAGCTATTGTAAAGAAAGCTGACTTAATGCTTTGATAAGATTACAAGATTGGCGTAAAAGTAACTGCATAGCTGTAACACTAAATGTTCATGTTTTCGAACAGTTTTATCAAAGGAGTCTAATCAAAGATCACTGAAAAAAACAAGCGTGACTGATGCAAAGACTGATGAATAGCAAGTAACAACGATGTTGATGTAGTTCTGCAGAGTAATCTAGATTGTTTAGTAACTTGTTTTCACTCAAAAATGTGTTTTAGTACAGACACATGCCAAATCATACAGCTAGAACCAGGAGCACAAGCAAGATGTATAAGTTTTTAAGAATGCTTCTATCACTCTAAAAAGAGTCCAGGAGTTATAATGGATGAGTAAGTCAATATGAACTCCCAGGGCAGTGCTGTGGTAACAGTAAAAATGATCCTTACGTGATCCTTATATAACATGAAATTGTGAGGAGTAGAGGGATTTTTATTTTTAAATAGCATCAATACTAACTATTGAAATACGACGTGCAGTTCTGTTGACCATAGACTTCTCAAGTTACCCTACTTTCTGTTACTAAAAAAACCCCAATGTGTCTGGAGCCTGTGTGTGGCATTTTTCATGTGCCCTATTACCTACTCCTTCCTTTACACTTAACCCTCCTACTCTTAGCCCTTTTTCTCCTCCCTCTTCAGACTAGGTTCAGTGCCGTGGTGTCTCTCAGATTCTGTGATCTCCTGGTTTTCTGGTGAACGGGGTAATGGAGTGGAAGAGACTGCAGGACGGTGTCAATTGTTTCTGTAAAATTTGTGTTTGAGATGTGGTAGGTCCACAGCCGTGTCTTGGAAGAAACAGTGACGTATTGGTGAGAGTGCAAAGCTGCAAAGAATATCCAAAGACTGGAAACAGTTAGTGAGACATGCAAAGGACTCTCCCTGTTTAACTCAAAAAGTAGATTCAGCGGTATCTCGCACAGAGGAAATAAAGGCTTCTAAAGGCTTCTTAATTTGAAGAGTAAGGTGGAATGGATGATAGAAATCTGACAAATTCACATGCTTTGACAAATATAAGTTGCTGGCTTCAGTACAGGAATCACTGGGTGAAATTTCATACACTGTGATGCAATGGAGATCATAAACTGCAAAATACAGGTTTTCATGTTTTGAGGTAAGAATTTAATGGGAAAAGGCAGCTTTTAATAGAAGATCTTTTATTTGAGGTTTTTTTAGCTGATTCAAACTCCTCATGGTATTTATATCACAATGGAGGTGTATAATTTCTTAAATTTTGTCTTACCTAGAAATTCTGCTTTTAATATTTCTAAAGTTCATTAATAGTTACAGTTTAACTGAGTGCTTCTTTATGTTCTTCCACTGATGATCGTTTCTTTGTGCATATGAAATTCTTCTAAATTACTTAGTTTCTTGCTCTTGTCAATTTTTACTATGTCAGCTTCATTTCTGTGGCTTGGTTTCGTTTATTCCCCCTCTAGCATATTTTCCTCTTCATTGTTTGGTGGATGTCTTCAGTCAAAATCTGTTTTCAAACTGCTTCCTTTTGTTCAGTCCTTTAAAAAGTCTCACAATTGTTAAACGTTAGTTCATTTCTCTCCTATGTCCAAGTTTTGCTTAATAGTGCAGTCAGGAAGCCTGTTCTGTCTCCATGGCCCGGGCCCGCATGGTCACAGCATACATTCAAGCCCTCTACTGCTGACATATAGCACCTAAGGAACACTGTTCTAGCGGAAGATTGATGGAACAGACCTGTGCTCTACGCTAGAGGGGGGAACCTTTCTGTTGTGGAAATTTCTGTGCTGATGTGCTGGAGATGTATTTGTGGGTTTGAGTGGAATGTAGTGGTTGAAGAGTGATACAGAATTAAGGTTATTGTAGGAAATTTACATATGTTGCTCTAGCACATTATCAAAACCGAAAGACTTTACAGTGGATTCTTCATATTTGTCTGGTTTCTTAGGCTATGCATATTTATAAAAATACTCTGAATTCATTGTGAGGATTTAGCACAGGTCTTTTCACCCATTAATGTAAATGGGCACTTCCTAAAACTGCTTATGGTTTTGGAAGAGAAGGTCATTTTAGATTCTTTCTGGAACTCTGATAATATGCATCGGCCATAGACTGGTTAGAGGGAGTAGAGAACTACTACTGATACTTCACAAATACAACCAGACATTGTGAAGCCCTTTTTCAGTTGTTTATTGGGAAAATTCAGTGAATTCCCCATGTTGCTTCTGTCTGTTCAATAAAAAAAATTGTCTCTGTAATGGACTTTATGCCCAATATGTGTTAAAACTTTGGAGATCTGCTAAAGAAGGATTTTTCATGACTGAAGAAGTCATGATCTTTTATAGGCACATGCTGTAATTGTCACTTGGCAGGTTTAACATTCATAATTGGCGTTTAGGCAACATATAATCCAAGTAGATGGTATTTAAGTATAACAGGAGTAATTCTAAAGATGAATAGTTTAAAAAAAATTGCACAATATTGCTCTCAAGTAAGTTTTCTGTTGTTATGCACTTTTACAACATATTTATTCCTATTGAAGTAGATTAAGCCTACACAATAGGAAAGCTGTGCCTTTTTGATCTCATTTAAGTTAGATTTTCTCCAAACACTCTTTTTGGAACAGTGCAATGGTCTGACATTCTGGATATATCACGGCGTTTCTCTCAGCAAGCTGTTCGAGCTGACAGCCTGGGAATATTTTCTCAAGACATGTTAGGGGGCAAATCAGAGCCTTGCCATAGGGACGACGAACAGAGCTTTTGGCACTAATAGTGCTTTCCATATTTGCTATGACTGTGTATGTAGGAAATTGTGGCATAAAGATCCTATACAGCTGCTGGTACAAAACTGCAATCTAATTCTCATTTTTGTTGTTACTGTCTTTCAGCAATGCTACCCATGAAGACTGCTAAACTGGTACTTTAAATAATAATATCTTCGACATTTTAATGGCAATTACACGAGCATATGGCAATTACAAGGACTTGTAACTATTCCCTTTTGAAAAGTGTTTTTTTGGATGAGTATGAAAATTAATTTGTTTTTGGTCTAAAATGTTAGCCGCAGATTTTATTGCCTTGTGCTGTTGGTGCTGCACCAGAACTAAACAGTGATCTCTTTGCTCAGTCTGTTCAGATTACTGCAGCTATCAGTCACTCGTTGCCTGTTCAGCATCCTCTCCACACTGCTCCTGATTTTTTCCCCTTCATTGCTAGGGAGGAAAGTTCATTGATTTTTCTGGGTTTTTTTTGTGCAGCAGAATATCAACAAATTACTGAGAAAGGAAAACTTTACAAGTCCACTTGTATAACTCACTATATTCTTCTGTCAACTGATATGCTGTGCTGTCACTAGACTCAGAGTTTGTCTTGTCATTTACTGTTGGCATTTCATTATTGTTAAAAATTGTTGCCTTTGATTTTAATGCTGAGATTTCAGTTAAAAATTGAAAGATAGAAACCAAAGCTGGTAACAGAAGCTCTGTTGAGGTTCTATTCCATGCTCAAATACAAGCTTATACCATTAAATGACAAATAAAATTATTATACAAGAAGGATATTTAGAACATGTCATAGAAAATATAAATTACGATGTTTTCTTGTTAGGCTTATGTGTCCTTTTGTCGCTTCTTTGCTTAGTGAACATTTCTCTTTTGTATAGTACCATAATTGTCAGTGTATTAGAAAAGATATACCTGTATTCAATTTAACAGGAAAAACAAATCACTTGGAAAACAAAATATGTGTAATCTTAGGATCCAAAGCTCACAAACACAGAGAGATTAAGTGGTATTGCTTTAAATGGAGAAAATCACATATATTTAAAAATGAAGATGGAAGCTGTAAGCCAATACAAGGAAAAGATGAGTAATTTTCTGTACTTCCTAAAAAAAAATTCAGCGGCATTTCTATTCAGTTTTAAACAAGAAAGCATCTGAGAACTATCAGCATCCATGATCTGGCCCTGAGATTCTTTTGGATCCCTAGTTTCCATTGCCTTTTGCTTGAGTAAACTGGTTCAGCAAATCAAAAATATGCCAAGTCTTTGTTATAAAAAAGGACTTTCATTTGGTCTTACAGCAGGTAGCGTGTATCAGTCTATCAATAAACACACACTTTTTGCAACACCAACATTCAGATGGTGGTGTAGGTTTTACGCTATTTTGCTTTCAATCTGCCGGATGAACTCTGCACCAGCCTTTGCTATGTGTGTAATTAAATTGTCTTTTCCCAGGGCTTGCACAAACAGAATATTACTTTGGCCAGCAGTCATGTAAGACTGTTGGCCAGAATAATACATACCAAACTGATGGTAGGGACCTGTACCCCATTAAGAATATGATGACTGAATACATTGTAGTTTGCTTGTGCAAGTTTCTTTATGCAGAAAGGTCTCCTGTGTACCCCTAGTGCCATGCACCTTTTTAAATTTTTCAAACTAGTAGTTCTGAACCTGCCATAAAGCCCCAAAACAGGGAGTGTAATATTGTTGCAGTTGACGTGTTCATATGTGTTCTCAGCAATGCAAGCTGTAGGCATATACATCTCAGCAATAATCCTGTTTTCTGAAACTAGCTATTACTTCAACATGTTTCTGATGCCACATGGGTAACTTTTTTTAATAATGAGAGTTAGCATCTCTTCACCAAGAAGAGCGGGAGACATTTGTTTCTACATCTGTTTAGATGCAAAATTCTGGAGCCACTGCAACTATTCCGTATCTGTGTTTAAATGTTCCCATTGTAGATTTGCACAATTCCTGCCTGAAACACTAGTGTATACTTGGGGATAGAGTAACAATTGCAGCAGTTTCTATGGCCATCCAGTTTGTTATGAAAATATTATGGTAGTAATTTCTTTGATTTTCAGCATCATCTTGCATTCAAATATAGTCCAAAAGGCACGAAGAATCGCATGGATGTCTCCATCATAACATAAACACTTAGAATTAGGGGCAGGACGTTTCATGTATCTCTGATGCAGATCAAGAATAGTAAGGGGCCACAAGTACCCCATGTGTGTGTGGTGGCAAGCTAAAATAACTACTGTCCTTAGAGCTATAAAGGAAAAATAGTCTGTTTGCTTTGATCCTAGAGACACACCACTTGGAAGGGCACTAGGTAAACTGGGATATACCATCATAACCATTGGAGTAAGCAAGTGCACCAGTGAGTATTCAGGATGTACTTGGTTTATAGAATCGTAGATAATCTGAGGTAGTTTGGTTTAAGGTTGCCTGAGTAGATGTGAAAATACTCTGTCTTGTGGACATACCCACTGTGGATAATCATATATAGCGAAACTCGTGTCCTTGAAGCTGGCCTTTGGAAGGGAGGGAAAAGGAGGAGAAAAGGAATGGAGCTAAGTGCTAAGTCTTACTAACTAGGTCACAACAAGTAATTCAGAAAGTCTAACAATATTTGCAGTGACAGAAAAGAGTGAAGTAGCTCTTCGAGATGCCAATAGAGCCAGTATTTCCTGCAGACTCTCTGTCAGACACTTTTGAAAGATTTGAATACACCAAAAGAGACTCGATGCAGAGTCCTCCTAGTTAGTAGAAGAAAATTCTTAGGATATAGACAAGATGAATGTAAAACTGATAATGCATTTTTTTTCTGCAGTACTTTAGAATAATTAAAGAAGCTTAGAAGCAGACTTGTATATTTTCAGTGCACAGAGTATACTTTTTAAAGAAACCGGATTCTAAAATTTACTGCCATCTTTCTTGTAGCTTGTCATTTTATTAGAAAATCCTGTTTTAAAATAAACTCTGTTGTAGAAAATATCATAAAATTCCAAAACTTCTAATAAGTAAGCATCAAGATACATTTCAAGATTTAATTTTATTTAATCATTTGTAAGCAAGCAAGAAACAATCTGGAGACATTTTCAAAAGTCTGGGCAATATGATATCAGAATTCTGCAAACACTGCTCCTAAGAATTAATGCAACAAACTTTGGAGAGAACCTCTGAAAACGAGCACATTGTGCTGCTCAGTGAATGCAAATAAAAGCCTGAAAACCTGTGCTGCCTGTACTGTTGGGCTCATAAGGCAGCTCTGTGAACCGTACATTTTCTGAAGCCTCTCAACCTGTTAGGGATTCAGTAGGTGTGGGCTTGAATGGAAGTTTTCAGAACCAAGCACTGTTTGTACAAGATAAAAGCTACCAATCTCTCTCTGATTTGACTAAAATACAATGAAAGGTAATGCAGGAATCATGACTTTTTTTTGAAGGTACCATTCTGAATACAACTGGCAGTAAATACTTTTCCACTGCTTTTATTTTGGGGCTTTTTTACTATGCTATTTTCCATTTTTATGTACTTTCACTATCCTTATTTAGGAAAGAATGATACCCTATTTTAGTCTTCTTTCAGAAAATAGCCTGAAGCCTGTATTCAGGTTTTACTCTGCTTTGTTCAGGTGCATTCTCACATATGAAACTAATTTTGGAAACAAATAAATATCTCTGATTAAGAGCTGAGCAAAAGGTAAGTGTTGCCTTTGGAAGTTGGCCTTTAGTTTAAAGGATTACTTTTCAAAAGCATCTAAATTATCTCAGAGCATAAGTCACATTTTCCAAGGCAATAGTCACTTAGGGATGCCCAGCTTTAGATGGTTCCAGCGTAAGGGAATTCACACCCTTAATTAGATGTTACAGATTCCTGTTCAAAACACGAGAAGAACTAGGAGACTAAGAACAGAATCAGTAGGAGTCAGCACAGCTCACTGGGAGATACAGCAGACAAAAAATGTAGAGGCGGGGAATAAAGAATAACTCAGCTAACTCTTGGGGGATGAGGCTGACTTTCTTTAGTCAGGCTGCAATCAAAACAAAGGAAGCAAATAGGCAAACATGGGGGTAAAAGTTCTTGAACATAACCATGAAACTAATATTTTTTAAAACATTTTAAAAACATACTATGGCTTCTAAGAAAACTTACTAAAAATGCTGATTAGTTAAGAAAAAGGAAGAGATATCAGTACAGCCTGCAGGTGAAGAAAATGATCAGCAAAGTAAATGGCTACTCCAGTCAATTCGTAAATACATTTCAGCCTGCGCAGCACCGTCAGGATAATACTCCTTGAAACAAATTAATGTTTTCGTTTATCTCCTTATCCAACACAGTCATGAACATAAAAAAAAAGGTTCCTACCTATAATTTTCTCGTTCACACATTGCCTCTCTCAAATCCATTCATTCTCTAGAAACTAAAGCAGCATGCATTCGTCATTATTACAATTACGTAACGTTAGCTACTTTTGCGTACTGCTTTTTCTACTTGCAGTAAAAGTTCTTTATTTTTAAGCATTTTCACTTCCCTGTGTTTGACAACTCTTCCTTCTGCTTTACTCTGCTGGCATTACAGGGACCAATGAATAGTAACAATATTGTTTTCTTCATCTTATTTGCCACAAGACTATGTATTTATTTTTTCTTTATTCCTATGATCTCAGTCCTGTATCTTGTGCACCAGGCTACCTCAATCTTCTTTAGAACATTCTTTAAGGACTGCAGTTTTCAACGCCAGAAGCAGAGGTGAAAATTTATTACTTTATTTCCCCCTGCTGAATGGTCAGGAATACAGTTTTATATTTAGTCTTAGAGGTCAGTTGGTTTTCCTCTCCCTTATGCTCTGTATTTCTCCTATACTGTCTTTATCAAGTTCCCCTGACCTGAGCTGTCCATTCCTGCCTACAGATTTGTATGCTTTCCTTATGTTCTGTCTTCTGCCATGTTATTATATGGCAAAAATGGTGTAAAATGTTGTCTTCGGAGTAACTGTCATTGCTCTAAGAGTGAATTACAAGAAATTTCCTTAATCTGGTGTTGCATTATATAAGATACAATGTAAAAAACAGGAAACAAAATTATAAATACAGAAAACTCATCAGAGGACTGACTTGTAATGCGGCAAATTTATGCATTAGTATTCACACAAATTCAGACATTTAACTCAAGCTAAATCACAATAATTTCCCTTCAAGTGAAAAAACAGACATCTAACTTCGGGCTGCACCTCATTTAGAAACCTCCTGTAGTAGGATACATCCCACTTTTAGCTTTTGCCACCATGATTTAGGTGTCAAATGTGAGTTAGTGGTCTAGGCTTCCTCTGTAATTCATAGAGAGAGAGAAGCCTTTCTAGAGGGTAATTAATCCTGTTCTGAAATAAGTGTTTAAGATGGGATAAGTTGCTTTTCAGCAGTATTTCTCTTGGCTGTAGAGAAAGAATGAACAATTAGAGTAAGCACTTATATTTCAAACTGGTCACATGAGGTAACTCCCCTGTAATTTATCACAGACTCACAGAGTGGTTGAGGTTAGAACAGACCTCTGGAGGTCATCTTGCTCAAGCAGGGCTACCTAAAACTAGTTGCCCTGATCCATGTCCAGATGGCTTTTAAATATCTCCAAGGGTGGAGACTCAACAACCTCTCTGGGCAACCTGCGCTGATGCTCAGTCACCCTCACAGTAAAAAAGTGTTTCCTCATGTTCAGATGGCACCTCCTGTGTTTCAGTCTGTGCCCATTGCCTCTGGTCCTGCCACTGGGCACCACTGAAAAGAGCCTGGTTCCATTTTCTTTACACCCTCCCTTCAGGTTTTTATATACATTGATGAGATCTCCTTGAGCCTTCTCATCTCCAGGCTAAACAGTCCCAGCTCTCTCAGCCTGTCCTCATATGAGAGATGCTCCAGTGCCTGAACTCTCATTCAGCTCCTCATCCGTCCCCAGGCAGAGCTGGATGCACTCCAACTGCTCTCTCACATAAAGGGCAATTCCCCCTCCTTGTCTTCCTCACCTGTCCTTCCTAAAGAGCTGGTCTCCCTCCATTCCATATGCCTCCTTAGTATTCAAATGCCTGATTTTTTAAATAGGTGAAATTATAGGATTGGCAAGAAATGTAAGACTATTCAACGGCACACAGCTTCTGATATTAAATTCTGGTATTTCCACATCTATCTAATTATAGTCCTATTTGTAGTACTCCTTAGCTTTGTGTTTGTATTTATTCATGCCAAAGTGTACACATTCAGTGAGTCAAACTGTGTGTAATATTTTAAATTAGGGGACATAAATATTAAAAAGATTTTTCCCTTTCAACTGTAATAGTAGATAATGCCTCAAGAAAAAATAAATCTAAAAGTAAAGGGAAAATTCTAAAATTACATTGTAATAGCCTGAATGCATCTAATGCTTACCGTCCTGTAGCATTTAATATAGTGATATGCAAACAATAACCATCCTGAAGTGAAGCTTCTTCTTTGCATTGTAAATCTCCCCAACAACTTGTGATAGGAAGAAAACAAACTACCTTTGTGTTCTGTTGAAACTGTAGAATTTATATGGGGTTGGGTGTCATGCCAAAAGTGATACTCCAAGTCTTGCCAGTCTAGAGTGACATAGACTCTCCTTACCAATGGCTTTAGCATATCACTCATCTGAAAAAATTACCCCATCAATATCTAAAACCATGCTAGGTATCTGGCTTAGTTCTGAGTCAGAGGAAAGCATATCTTCTGAGTCATCAGCATCTGTTCCCATACTCTGCCTGATGTCTTACTTTGAGTTGTGCTACGTACCAAACAGACCTTAATCCACTTAGCTTGTGAAAACCGATAGAATTGCAGCACAATCAAATATGACTATTGATAAATATATTCACTCAGTTGACACAATGCATCTACTATTCCACAGGACATGATTTTCTACCTTTCTTCTGCAAGATTTCCATACATTCTCTTAACTTATCATCCTGAAGTTAAACAGTGATACTGTATTTAGAGTATCAAGTTAAAATGACAGGTAAAGTACTTGCAAGCCCTAAGAACCTATGTCCAATTTCAAATTATGCAGTTGAATCTAAATTTCTTATATTTCAAATGAATTTATAATCTTTAAGCCTGTGAGAGAAATTTCTGCTTTTGCTAAGATTAAAACCAGTCTGATCCCTTCTGAAGGACAGAAGATCAGAGAAAAACAGAGCTAGCTAAGAACCTCAAGAAGTCACTCAGTCAATTTTCCTGTCCCAAAGAGTTATGGACCAGTGCATGTCACTCCTGACAGATGCTTTTCTAATCTGTCCTGACTGTGCTCCAATATTTGGGATGCTACAGCCTCTTAGAGATCTGTTTTAGTTCTTTGTTACCCTTACCTTGAAAACATTTAGAAACCATAAGGAACAGAAAGGATCATAATTTCATTTTTAAAGCATTAAAAGGTGCATTTGACCTGAAATGATTTATGCACTTTTAAGAAAAACAAAATAAATGAAGGGCCTCACATGGTTTCCAAATACAACTATGTCGCGGTATTGGCCTAATGCTGCAGGGTCAGGGCACTTGTTAAGGACTACAAGACCTTAAATTTAATCCTCTCTTCCATCTTCTGGGATTTGAGCCTGCGTCTGTCAAAAGACTCCCTTAATCCTCAGACTGTACCATGTCTTCAGTATATAGTGAGTGACAAGGGCCTCTCGATCTCTCCTGTTACTCTTCCACTCGCTAACAAGATGTAAAAACCTTTGCTGAAACACATGTGCCATACCTATTAGTTAAATGTCTACCTTATTACTCTTTTGGTCTCTGACTCACTGATTATTTATGCTTTATATCCATCGTGGAACAATATCACCAGTGGTCCAGGATGGTCCAGGATAGACCAGTCATTAAAGAAACAGGATTTAAAGTTAGGTCTGTTTGTTTCTGGATAATGATTTAAACAGAAGTCTCAAACATTCCAGGATAGTGCATTAACAACTAGTAATTTATTTCTTATTGCTGGATTTAAAAGAGCAAGGAGGTATAGTGTATTTCAAACATATTTTAAGCAATTCAGCATAATATAAGACTGAACACTAAAAGGCTGGCAATGAGATTAATGTCAATTTAGAAGGGACAAATCCCTAGACTGGAGGGTTAATGAAGCTCTGTGCTGTGAATATACTTGGCCTGAACTATGGACGTAACTTTAGTTAGTGTGACGCAAAAAGAGGAATTTGGACTCTGGTGGGGGCATTCAGCCACATTGAATCCTTGTCTTCTGCTGCTTATCTAAAAGGTGAAATAGCTCAGTCTTTAAACATTCATTTAAAAATATGGTTTCAACCATACACGGTGTTGAAATAAAAGATTTCAGGTATGATTTTGAACAAAGAGTTTACATTTGTCATGCTTTTTAACATGAAATACAGACCTTTAGGAAGTACCATTTTCCACACATTTTGATGCCTGTAATAAATGATGTTTATTGATTAGTAATGTCTGAGATCTCCCTGTAATTTGAGAGGGAGGCCCAATAATCCAAAATAAAGTTTACTTTATTTAAGTAAACGTTTTTTCTACCCACTGGACAAAATATATGGTAACTTCTGATTTTTGTATTAAGGCCTTTCTGTATTTGAAATATAATTTAAAAAAAGTTTTAAATTAAGTATTAATAGTTAAATTAATGTTTTTAATAGCTCTTTGTCAAAGTTCTTCTGCTGGAATAAACAGCGTAAGGAAAACTTTGCTAATGCCCTCCTTCCTGTTGGTAGTAGTTAGTCACCTAGTTAAAAACAGAGGCTTGCTGCATAGGTGCCTTGGTTTTCAATGAATATTCTGCTAACTTATAAGGGCTAAAACTGGTCTTTTAAAATGTATTTCCAAATATAGTTAAATATTTTAAATATTAAATGATTTTTTTTCCCCCAGTTTAGATTTCGTTTTAAACTTAGTACTTTTTTTTTTGCCAGATCTGTTTTCGTTTGCATTTACTGTTTTGAGATCTGGGATGTCTGCTTCAGCCCTGTGTTCTTCTGTGCATTTTGTGCTGACTTTACATTGCTAATGATGGGGTTATTTGTGAAAGTAAGCCAGACATGGTAAGTAGGAAAAAAAGAGAGGAAATCCATTAGCAATAATTTCCTTGTTGTCTTAGATATGGATGACATGCCTCCCCCTCCAAAGCAACTCTTTTCAGTTTGGGTTTTCTCCCTCAGGAGGAGGACAACGGAAGGAACCTAATACTTCACAGCACTTCAGACACAGCTTTGGTCATTTTATAGAGCAACTAATGGACTGTCTGCCTAAATCATTGCTGGAGTTCTATAGGTTTAGGTTTCTACTGAAATTAAGCAAACTTAGTTCCTTCAGTCTTTTGCTCCAGAGTACCTATTTTGCTTCTTATCCTGCTCCAGTTGGTCCAGCTCCTTTCTTGAAGTGAAATGCCCCAAACAGGATGCAGTACTCAATTCAAGCATCTGTCCATGTCTGTGGGAGTAGAAACGCTACTTCATATTGCATTGTCTGCAAGACTCTTGTTTATGCATCGCAGCATGGCTTTTTTTTTTCATGATAGTAAGACAGTGTTGATTCACCTTGGCTTATGAACCACAGTGACTCCCAGATTCTTTTTTGAAGAAATTCTGCCTAGTCGTCTTGCAGTTGTTCTTTTGGTAAACCCTAAAGAGAATAATACTTTGAACTTGTCTTCTTTTTTTTATTGCATTGATCTTTTCTCCAGTTTGTTCAAACATCCAAATTCTAATTCTGTCATTCAATCTGCTTATGTACTCTACAAAACCTCATATAAAATACAACTCTAATAAATTACTCTTTTATTTGATAATCTAATTTACTGATTACACATTATTGAATAGTACCAGATGAAAGGAAAATTTCTGTGGTTTTCTACTCAATCATCCCTCCCTTTGGACAATTAACTATTTAAAATCTTCTTTTTAAAAATAGTTAAAATAGTTTCCCAAGTGCTTTTGTGCCCATCTTACTTTAGTATCATCACAATATTTTTCTTTGATTGCTTGAAA
The DNA here is from genome assembly GCA_009819775.1 of Phoenicopterus ruber ruber. Lineage (NCBI taxonomy): Eukaryota > Metazoa > Chordata > Aves > Phoenicopteriformes > Phoenicopteridae > Phoenicopterus > Phoenicopterus ruber. The sequence continues at coordinate 98,909,321 of CM020217.1, forward strand.
TAAAGTCTCATGGAAGTATAAAAAAATTTTTTGCAAGTTAATACCTATGATCTTTTCTGCTTCTCTCCTATCCACAAGGCCTATTGCCTGGTTTAAAAGGAGGTTAAATTGATTTAGTGCAATGGGTTCCCTACAAATCTCAGGCTATCCCTTAAAGACCTTCAAATTGTTTGGTTGTTTATTGCACCATTTTTCTGAGAATTGCAGTTGGCTGACTAGTTCCTAAGTTCCTAATTCCCTCTCTGGGTCCTTTTAAAATATGTTGTAATTCCTTCTGGAACCTTATTTACCGCCTACAGATAGTGTGTCAATTAGAAAATAGAAAGCATGGGTTTGAGGTTGAAGACACATTCTAAACCCAAGGCAGTCCTTCCCTTAGCAGTGTGTTAACCTCAAGGCAGTTGTGCAGAAACCATTCCACCGCAGTCTAGAAGGAAAGGAATAAATCCGGATCCAGCCTACTCCCAGGCAGGAGTTCATGGCTGTGGATCACAAGCGGACAGGAATGCCTTACTGTTGTCTGGCATTACATGCACCATTTCTGGAGAGGATGGATTTCAGACATGTCAGTATCCTCGGGATTTTTTATTGTCTGGGCAGCAGGGTATCAAATTTTTGTGTTGTCATTCTATGTCACTCACATACTACTATGTGCTATATATGTCATATGGATGCCAAATCCTCAGTTTTGAAACCTACTCCTGGGACCAAGTGTTTAAATTTTTTATTGGGTCTCTTTTCGGATCTTCTTTGAATAGAAGATGCAATGTGATTTTAGGCTAAGGGTTTCCAGCTGAAAATACCAGGGGCAGGGAGGGCACATAAGCAGACTATATTGGAAAGACAGGTGCTGTTCAGTCTTAGGAGCAGACCTGATACACACTATGTTGAGCTTTCTGAGGGAAGAACTGTCTGACTATAGGCTTACTGGATTTTGCTACCTTTTTGCAAGGTTAATAGCATCTCTCTAAAAAAAAATTCAAAGAGGAAGAAGAGTACATATGCAGGGCAATTCCCTTGCAAGGGGAAACTTATCTCTTTAAAAGCTCCCAAACCTCCCAAAATGCTGTTTGGCATAAGTCCAACATTTTTCTGTCGGGATTTTTAAGACCATTGCTTCCTATACAAATTGTTCTTTGTCCCGCAGATCTTGGCCAGACAAAGTCTAATTTGGTAGCGCCTTTCCTCAGGCAGGCCAGATCACACGGGCTGTGGGCCAACAGCTGTAGCTGGTAGGTCCTCTTTGTACTACTGCTGCCACCGAGTGCATTGGGCACCTCCTAATTGCCATACTGACATTATGTGCTCCTTTGCCCTCATCCCACCAAACTTTCTCTTCCCATGACAGTCCCAGGCAGAAATGTTGCCTGAAGAAATGTGAAGGAGTGGTAGTATGGAAAAAAAAAAAAGGAAAATTATTTTTAATCTCAACTACTCTTTTGATCAACCTACCATTACTGGACTCCACTTTAATATTGTTTTATGAACCATTTCCACAAAATGCCAAAGAAGAGAAGAAGGACACAGTTCATTTCTAAAGCACACAGGGCACTCAAGTGCTTTGACTCTGGTCATTGCAGCAGTACAAACAATAATTAGACCCCAGCAAAAAGGCAGGTTATTTCCCACTACTGTTTCCTTCCGTCTTGCTTGCAACCTGTTTTTGCACAGAGCATCACAGCTATTTATAAACTGCAAGTGAGAGCTGAGAATAGGAAGAGCTTTGTGTTCATATAATGACAGTGTCAGGAGAGCAATACTTTAGCTAAATTGGGATGGTCTCTACAAAGCCCTATTTTTATGATTGTGATACTACTGGTATTTTGGGGACTGAAGTCTCCCAGCCTCAGGCCCAGCTTCATGTGATTTATCTCTTCTTACGTATAAAAATAAACCAAGTTATGTTAAAAAGCCATTTTTTTGAGTAAAGCAAAGCTGAGTAAAGCTTTTTGGCCTTTAATTTTAGCTATATGAAATTAGGCAATAGGACAGGCTGTTCACCAGAAAATACAAGCAGTTTACCAGAGACAGCCAGGTGGTTGTTACAATACTGAGTTATCTTGAGGAAAGAGTAGGGACATGGGTGGGACAGGTAGATGCATTAAGGGAAAAAACATGTCTTCCAAAGACCTTGCAGAGGTAGAAAATGCAGTACAGTTCTAGCAGGTCTGCATGTGCCTGCAAATGAGTATCTTGAATATTATTTTTCTGTTTCTCCTTTCTTTTGTTCTAGGTAAAAAGAAGACACTGCACAAGGGAATGGGGAATCTCAAATTTCCAATCTTACTTACTTTTTGCATGGGAGGTATCATTCCAAAACTTTCTAGAAGAACGTTCTTCTCTAGCTCATTTGCTACTAAGAGCTATGGTGTTTGGTTTGGAGCAATTTGGCCTGGAATTATTACCTGGCAAATGCTGGCTTCTAAGAAGAAAAAAAAAAAAAGATAAATGCTTTTTTCACTCGCTGTGGATGCACTGGGATAAAATGCTGTAGAAATACTAACTAGAAGCAAATAGTCTTAGTGTCAATTTGAGCTCCGACCAAACTGTTAGATTCTATTACTAGAACAGAAACCTACAATCCAGTGCACCACCTGCTTTTTCCAAATAGCTATTACAGAACTATGTATTAAAAGATATACATTTTTAGATTTTCTAAAGAAAAAGTTTTTTAAGTCAGTCAAAACTCTTCGAATTTGGTAAGATGCTTTCCTCTTATTTGAACATAGCAACAAAATAACATGTTTGATTCCCTTCTTAAAATTATGGAAAAGGAGTTTGTTGGTTTGATTTACAACCTTCTGGAACCAGAATTAAAAGCAATGCATTACTGTTCAGTTCATGGGTAAAATACCTTTTCAACCTACTGTTCATATTCATTCAACACAAACGTCTTCAGAGGCAATGGGGAATGAGTCAGCGCCAGAGTTGTTACTGATTTTAACACTTCCATGGATATGACTAGGAAAATATAGTTAAGAAAATGATAGCTTCTCATTTTCTGCAAAAGCACATTTAAGAATAATGGGACTTATACAGCACTTTTAAAATGTAAAACAAGTACAGACAATTCCCAGTTAATAATTGCCAGTCGCCTTTTGTCACTGTCTAGTGATCTGGAGATCTGAGATGAGAAAGGCAAAGGGAGATACTCAATTCAGCTGTCCAGCTTGTTAAAAGAAATAATAGAACAGAAAAGACATGAAGTTAAAGAAAAAGTGGGTAAACTTCCTTTCTGATACGCATGAGGATTAAGTAAACTTGTACTCTCATATAGTTACAAAACAAAACCAATGATGTTGCTATCTGATAATTGCAAGTAAATTATACAAATTTGCAAATATTGATATTCACAGAGAACTGATTTTACTCCAATAGATATTTAAAGAAATATTGTTAGTTGTTAATATTGCTAATATTTCATGAATAGGGGAAAAGGCTAGATTAATTAGTTAACTTTCTTATTGAGACTTTTTTAATTACTATGATTGTACTAAAAGAAAGAACTATCTATGTGTGTAAAAATGCCTCATTGAAACTAACCATCTTTCTTCTTTGGTAAAGGGAAATCTGGTCTATTATTTAACATCCTGAAGCTACAAATAGAGAAAGTGTTCTAACAGCTCAGCAATTTTTTCACGTATTTATGCTGTTTACGTGCTTAAATGCTAACGTAGGTCAGCGATCTGTGGCAAAGACCTCCTAAACCTTTGTTAGTGGCTGGACAAGCCTAGAATCCAAATATACCTGCTCTTTGGACTCAGTGTCCATAATCAAATGCAAGTCTTCCTACTGGCCTTTAGGGGCACTGAAGTGAAGTACTGACGGCTTACGAACTTGTTGCCCAAGTTAACTTAAATTAGCTTTCATGTACCAGTGCTTGTACATGTGTTGTATTCCTCTTCCTTACTACTATGTAATGTCTCCATGCCTCTGGATAAGGCTGAGGAAGAATCATTTGTATGCTGAGGGAAAAGCAATACTGACATATTTTAAGATCAGCATAATTTTAATAAATTGTTGAGTAACTGAAGGAGTAGACTATGCATGCTAGGTCCCTGAATTAATACTGAAGAATCAAAGGAGACTTTGTGCAGATAATCCAGTGAAGATTTTCTCTTGAGGTCAGATCTTACTGAGACAGGACCTTAGAATTTCAGTCAGCAAGAGGTAAATAGACAATGTTTGTAAAAAAGAAGAATGGTGCAGGAATCTCTTAGGGAATCTGTTCCTGAAGTTTGTGGTTTAGAAGCACATCCTACAAGTATACATTACCCCATGAGCTGAGTTGATCCTGTGCTCTTTACAAATCATTCTCGCTTATGTACCTTCCTGTTAGTTCTGTGCTATGTTTAAGTACCTTTACATTAATTGAAGTCGTAAGATATGTGTGTTGTTACTAAAACTCTTGTTTTTTTCTGTTGTTGCTGTCTTCTAATCTGATTGGCTAAATCATTAATGTATGATAGAAAAATAAATGCTCAATGATCATACCTCAGATTTTCAAAGGGTTCAAAAGGAGCCTACTCCTTCAATTTTTTCAGTTGTCTTTGAATATCCTTGCTTTTATGACTGAATCACTGATTTTAGAAGTCAAATCCATAGCAGATCTAAACCTTATAGTAATTTCTTGTTATGGACTTGTTCCGTATCTCTTGGTAATTGATTAATTTTTATCATGTGATTTGAAAATGGCAGGATTTGAGGATAATTTTGATAGGGAGCAACTTATGTAGATAAATGGATAGGTATACAAACTCAAATGGTCTTTTACATAAACAAAAACCCATAATGAAATACACAGTATTCTTAATAAAGGATTAGTGAGGGCATGAGAACTCACTCTTTTCCATATTTCAAGTCCAAGTCACTCTTCGTGAGAGGGAAATTTTATCAGTGCTTCAAGAGTCTTTGTCTGAACCACCTGCTTTCATGTATACAAACAGAATAAATAAATACTAATGCATATATACATACATAGCTGGCACTAGTTCCTTTAGTACCAATCAGTTTGAGTAATCTCAGTGAAATTCATCATCAATTTATAATCAATTTTGTATTGTCATTAAGTAAATCAGGAGAATTTAAGAAAGCATGTGGCAAATTCCATTCTCACCATCTTTTGAAAACGGCAGAGATGACACAAAGGTTCTCTAAAACTTGGGTTTAGAGCTTGACCTTTCAGAATTCTTTATGTCCGTTCTGTCTACTTAGCTTTTTTGAGTATTTTACAAAACTGATGGCAGCTGTTTGGAGTTGCAAACATTATTACAATTACTTGAAAGAATCACAATCATTATCTGATTCAGATATCGAATAGAAAAATGTACAGGAGGAACAGTTTTTGGGTAATATTGTGACAAAATGAAACAGTTTGGATCTCTGGAGGAAGGTTTGGAAAAGTACAGGCAGACTAGAAATGGGATCAAGTCAGGCCTGCAACGGCGCGTCTAGCATTTACAGTGAATTTATAGAGAACAATGCTGACTGCATGGTCTTCCTATCTTTCAATATATTTTAAAAGCTCCTGTAATTCTTATCTTTTGGGAATTCTGATGAAGCATTTAGAAGGAGACAAGATAGAACATTTTTGTTACGGTGCTTGAAATGTTAGATGCAAACTCTCTTCTGACTGTAATGCAAATTGGACTGTATGTATTTTGTAGGAAAGCTTAGAACGTATTGCCATTACTGATATAACATGGGAACCACAATGCAGTGCACAGTTAACTGAATTTTAACTTTTATTAAGTTTAGGCTGTAATGTTCCAAAGCTGTTCTTTTATGCGATGTTGTATTTGGTCCCTAGCAGCTTGCTATGTCTAATTAATGCCTACGCATGTATTTGAATGCTATCCTAACACCCATAATTTGTAGGACCTTTATTATGGATAAACTTGCAGCAGCGCAACAAATGTATTGAAAAAACCCCATCATTTTTATCTCGTAAAAGGCCCAGTGAATAAAACAAGTTCAATCTGTATCTTGCGCATACTGCATTGCTTAGAATGGTGATCATGATTTCATATGGTTTTTTGTACATGGGATTCTGTTTCTGACTGGGATTTTGGGATGCTTCTAACATACATATTGTATTTGGAACACCCAATTATCCTGATCTCAGGATTTGCAAAAGTTTTATGTTCTCTTTACATTTGTGATCTTTAGACTTAGTAAAATATGGATGGTATTCCAGACTTAACTTTGATATATTACACCAAAGGTTGTAGTTATTCTTTTGTATAATTTTCTCCTGCATGCTTTTAGGTTGCCTCTAGTTTATCACTAAGATAAAGGACTTTTACTTCATAAAATTCATTTGCTATGGTGAATTTCTCCTGCCGCTATTTTAATCTTTGTTTATCTGGATTTATAGTGACCTCTCTTAGAGAAATTGTATTGTATAACCTGTGGGTTTTTTTTCCTTAGGATTTAAATGATTGCTTCAGCTAGATCCCTGAGGTTTTTTGTTTAGTTTTCATCTTCAGGATTATTTCTGTTTTACATTAGTTGGGTTGCTGTTTTCATGGTGACCTACTTGGCTGTTGCAATGTCCAGTCTCAGTCTTTTTGGCTATGCTCTTTTTTAAAAGGCTGTTTCTAGAAATCTGCCTGCTTGAACAGCATACAAATATAACAACAGTTCAAGTCTTTCTGACGCTGTGCAAAATTTGCCACAGCATCTGTTACTTTTGGTGGTTTTCCATGTTGGCTTTAACCATGGTATTGGAATGAATGTATACGCATGTTGTCTTTTCTATCAGTTCTAAGCTATTGGATACTACAATTTCCACTTTATTCAAATTCTAGTTAAAATGTTGAGCTGTGACTTTCCTTGGGCAATATTCATGTAAATATGGCATTTTCTTACCAAGTAAATCTATTCCTTTATTAATTGGGAGCCACACCTGCAAAAGTAAGCCAGTGACAAAACAAAGTAGAAAATATATTCCTGCTAACCCCCTTCACGTCTCTAGATTTAACATCAGGGACATATTTATATGGCTGATTTTAGCTGGCAACAGTTAAAAATGTTATTAAGTGTATTGACATGTAGCACAGACTGAAATTTCTAACCTTCCTCGAAGTCGAGTGATGCTAAAACAAACTGGTCAATAAAAATGTCCCTTAGAGGTGAAACAGGGCAAGAAATGGTAAACTGTTATCTGTTCTGCTGTTCATTTTTCTGATTTCATAGTCTGTAGGCAAAAATCTGGGAGTGAATCCTTTCTCCATTAGCGTATCGGTAATTTATTTTCCATTATGGTCAGCAACTGAAAGATTAAAATGTTTATAAACAGAGCTCTGTGCTCAGGTAGCACAACTACACAGCAGTGAGCACGTTGCAAAGCAACAAGGGCCAGGGTCTCCGAAGTGACTCTTCAGCTCTCATGAGAGTTACAAACCTGCAAGGCAGGACATATAGTGAGAAAATAGACTGTAAAAGCAAACTACAGTCAGTAGTAATTAATAATAATTATAAGGAGAAACAATCATGACAGTCAGAAATAAGTCCTTTTCTATTCAGAGGCTGTAGAATTTGCCATTAACTACAGACTTAAAGTGCTGCTGCAGCAAAATTCACTGTTTTAAAGACTATAGACATATGTACAAACATAAAAATGTGAGTAAGGTTGAGAAACCAAGCACTCAAATGTTTGCAAGTGCCAGAATGAAGAATGCCTCTGCAATCTTAATACGGCATCCAAGTGCCTATGTACTATGATGTAGAAGCACATATTTAAAATATTGCCTAATTCATTACAGCTGACAGTGCACACTATTTAAATTCTTCTCTGAATCATTACCTTTCTCACATATTTTTCTATGAAATGTATCACTTGCATCTGAAATCATCACAAAAATTCATTAATTTATTATCTCAATGCCTATGTGAAATAATGGAGTATTTTATCCCTATTTGATTTGTAGGAAGCTGAAGTATGGAGAGGTTAAGGTCAAAGGGATCCATTAATTTCATGTGTCTAACTGAGAAGGCTGAGGCCTCATTTTTCAAATAAGGTAGTATTTTTAGCAATTCATATGTCTAGAGCAGAGGTCCCTCTGACAACTGTTACAGTCTGAGTGCTTAATACTTAAAAAATCAGACTATGTGGTTGCAGTTTTCATTTCTTGTGCCAGAACCTCTCTGAGGCAGAGCAGCTGGGCACAGCCAGGAAAGGGAAAAATTTCCAAAGCTCCGTGTATGAGCTCAGTCATTCACTTTATGGAGATGATGCAGGAACAGCCTACTCATCACTACAAGCCTTGTAAAGCTTTAATGTGTTCAGTGAGTACGGAATTTCTAAGGATTTTGACTGTTGTCTCTCACAGGTCTCTATGGGTACGTGCGAGTGGCACTTTAAAGCTTTATAATGTGGCCATTTAAGATGGTATTTCACAGGGACAGAGACAGGTCCATCCTTGAAATGTCCATATCTTGCTCAAGTTCAAAACCGTGGCACAAAGTATGGAAGAAGGGAAGACAGGGGAAGAGTGAGATGGGGCTAAAATATTGCCAAGAAAAGATCTCAGATTTTTTTTTAATATGTAGACAATAACCTGGTTTTCCTTATTCTCTTTTCACAAATAACCAAAGTGTTATTGCTAACATTTTCTAAAAGTTTCCAGGCTCAGCCAGATTTCCAGTACGGAAAATGTCAGCTTAAACAACTATTGTTGGGCAAGTTTAAAATAACTGATCCAACTTCGACTGGAAAGTATTGGCTATGGTTATCTCAGCGACTTACCCTTCAGTAATTCTGAGGGCCTCACTCTACTCTAAATTACACCAGTACAAGTCCAAAATATTTTCATTTTTTTGTAAAAGAAATAACATCAGTACAAAAGTTATATCAAATAATCAAAATAATGTCAAATAAAAATTATTTTAAATAAATTCTTTGGTTAAGAAAAACATAGTGCCTAATATAAATGTAGTGAATACTGAACAGCTAAAAATGAGGTAATGAAGTCTGGCTTTTTTTCCTCATTAAGTATTTAGCAAGTATTTCTAGGTCCAGTTGCTTTTCCAGACACACTCTGGCAGTTTTTCTAGGAGAAAGTCCAGCTTGTTTTCCAACTTGCCTTCAATTATCTGCATCCTGACAATCAGAAATCCCAGATAAGCAATTTAATTTACATCAAATCTTTTGTACTTTCCAAAACTAGATCAATCCCTCAGCTAAAGCACATGGAGAAGGGCATATATATCTTTTAGGAGGAAGTCCACTGATGTTCATAAAAGAACAATCCCATGCCAAAGGATCAGAGATGTCTTGCACTTTTATTGTGTAAATCAGGAGTTATTTCAGTGCCATAGAAGAAAATATATGACTTTAAAACTGGGGCAAATGAGAGGAGTGAACTCATTTTAATGAAGTTACATGGAATTGACGCTGTTAGGACAGCTTCTATTCTATTTTCAACTGTGAGTCAGATAAGAAGATAACACTTAAGCGTATGTCAATAAAGAGAAGGACAGAACAATCGTGAGTTTGAACTCAAAAAAATGTACAAATTATGATAAATTAAGCATATTTTTCCTCTTTTTTTTTTTTCACTTTACACACTAAAGTAAGAAGGTAAATATCTATGAGTGTCTTGTCTCTCTAGGCAAATTCCATTGTCCAGCAAATCTATTTTGATGAAGAATTATAGTCAGGACTCTTGGCTTTTGCCTTACTTCTGCTGTAGCAAGAACAACATTGTCTTAGCAAGACTCTTATCCTGTTTATGTTGCCTTTATTTTCCTAATGTGGAAATTAAAAGTATCAGATGACATGTTGGACTTTGTATGTATCTGGAGCTAAGTCAAATCTTTCATGCACATACATTGCAGTGGCTTTTCGTCATAGCAGCAGCTGTCTTACTTTCCCTATATCCTTTCTTTGAATTGTGACTTATTAGTTTCTCACAGAAAAGTCCAGTCTCTTTTCTTTGCTAATAACCTTGTTAGTCCACTTCAAGTCTCATACAAACATTAATTTATTTTAAAATCATGTTACTTTAATAATAGGAAAAGTGCACAGAAAATATATTATATTCCTGTGAAATTAGTCATTTCAGGAACTGATAAAAATATTAGGCATATTGCTTGGCATTATAGGCATTACTGGCTTCTGTCAAGGCTTCTATGGACTCTAAGGAGAGTGGTGTGGAGCTAGCTTTTTTTCTGAAAGAACATACAAGGATAAGAGGCCTGAGCTCCCCTTCTGCCTCACCCATATTCTTCTGAAAACAGTTAATTTTTTGAAATAACATAGTCACTTCATGAAATAATATTGGTAGAATATTGAGAAGTGATACATGTTACCATTCTATGATTCTATGTTACTATATGGCTTTAAAAATAAATATGTAAAACTGTACAATTTTATAAACAAATTTTATAGAAAATAGATTAACTTTCTTTGAAGGTATCAATCCCAAGTTATAAGGAACTAAGTACTACAGATAATGCTTACCTACTACTTAAAATCATTTGTTGCAGTTGTTGAAAATTTTATTTATTTTGCCAAATGTGAGTTTTACAGTATGACCATAGTGTGTTTAAATAGCTGAAATATATCCTCACACTTGTACAAGTTATTCACATATGAATTATTGTTAGAATCACAGAATCATTCAGGTTGGAAGAGACCTTTAAGATCATCAAGTGCAACCATTAACCTATCACTACCAAGTCAACCACTAAACCATGTCCCTAAGCCCACATCTACACGTCTTTTAAATACCTCCAGGGATGGTGCCTCAATCACCTCCCTGGGCAGCCTGTTCCAATGCCCGACAACCCTTTCAGTGAAGAAATTTTTCCAAATATCCAATCTAAACCTCCCCTGGTGCAATTTGAGGCCATTTCCTCTTGTCCTATCGCCTGTTACTTAGGAGAAGAGATTGACACCCACCTCTCTACAACCTCCTTCTCTCCCCTCAGCCTCCTTTTCTCCAGGCTAAACAACCCCAGTTCTCTCAGCCACTCTTCATAGGACTTGTGTTCCAGACCCCTCACCAGATTGTTGCCCTTCTTTGGACACGCTCCAGCACCTCAATGTCTTTCTTGTAGTGAGGGGCCCAAAACTGAACACAGTACTCGAGGTGCGGCCTCACCAGTACCGAGCCCAGGGGGACGATCACTTCCCTACTCCTGCTGGCCACACTATTTCTGATACAGGCCAGGATGCCGTTGGCCTTCTTGGCCACCTGGGCACACTGCTGGCTCGTATTCAACTGTCTGTCAACCAGCACCCCCAGGTCCTTTTCCGCCAGGCAGCTTTCCAGCCACTCCCCCCCAAGCCTGTAGCGTTGCCTGGGGTTGTTGTGACCCAGGTGCAGGACCCGGCACTTGGCCTTGTGGAACTCATACAATTGGCCTCGGCCCATCGATCCAGCCTGTCCAGGTCCCGCTGTAGCGCCTGCCTGCCCTCCAGCAGATCAACACTCCCTCCCAGGTTGGTGTCGTCTGCAAACTTACTGAGGGTGCACTCGATCCCCTCGTCCAGATCATTGATAAAGATGTTGAACAGGACTGGCTCCAATACTGAGCCCTGGGGAACACCACTTGTGACCGGCTGCCAACTGGACTTAACTCCATTCACCACAACTCTTTGGGCCCGGCCATCCAGCCAGTTTTTTTTACCCAGCGCAGAGTGTGCCCATCCAAGCCATGAGCAGTCAGTTTCTCCAGGAGGATGCTGTAGGAAATGGAGTCAAAGGCTTTGCTAAAGTCCATGTAAACAACATCCACAGCCTTTCCCTCATCCACTAAGTGGGTCACCTTGTCATAGGAGGAGATCAGGTTAGCCAAGCAGGACCTGCCTTTCATAAACCCATGCAGACTGGGCCCGATCGCCTGGTTGTCCCATATGTGCTGTGCGATAGCACTCTGGATGACCTACTCCATAACCTTCCCCGGCACCGAGGTCAGGCTGACAGGCCTGTAGTTCCCCAGATCCTCTTTCCGTCCCTTCTTGTAGATGTTATATATATTTGAAGATAATAATAACCTTAATTTCAAGGAAGCATTATCTGAATAAAAATCCAGAAAGATTTTCATAGAAAAACTGTCTTCTCTCCCACTGATTTCAAGAGGTTCTTGACAGATTCTAATCAAAGACCTTTTAATTCCTTATTTTTTTAAACAATTATAAGCTTAATAATGACCCTCTAAAATAATAAAAAATATTTTTTGTTAATTTTTTATCACACATCTAAATGGAAAAAACAAAATGCTTTAGAACTTTTCATTTTTTTCTTCAAGAAAGAAACATAAATACTTAAATGACATTTATAGCGTATTTCAAATAGATAATTTATTTATAGCTACTGTAGAAAAATATTTGCATATATTAAAATTATTTTTAAATGTACTTTAAGTATTAGATCTAAGTGGTGTATATTCTCCCTACTAGCCATTAATTTAATCTCTGGGAATGACCCAAGCATGTTGTCTTTTGGTAAATTCTTCACCCCTACCATCCTTGTGTTTAAGGGTGAGAAATGTGTTAGAGAAGACTTAATACGAAGTGACCATATATCCTGAGTTGGCCTCGTGTGTCCCAGAATGGGGGCACATACTGACAAAAATTAAAAAAAAGTAAAATTTTCTTTAATTTCCTTTCTCAGGCTGGTGAACTGGATCAAGCAAATAATTCAGTTAAAATAGTAATCTTCTTTTCCCTTGGCTTATTTTTAACTTGTGTCAGCTTCTCAATCTGGTTCATCCATGGCCACATGAATAAATGAACCAACAGAACAAAGGGGGCAGCACACAAACAGAAGTGAACAGCTGGGATGGAGAGAAATGGGTTGTTTAAATTCAAACTATCATGGGAAGAAATGGTTGTGAAACTTAGTGGTGACATATGTCATGCAGGAGGTGCTTATCTTTTCCTGTTGAGTAGGGAAAGAGACTTCGACTTGAGTGGTCAGCCTGGCTAGTCTTAGAAAGATTTCCTGGTATAGTTGTAGCAGTAAACTGGTAGAATAGCTCCATCCATGCTAAGTTTTCTTTCGGTACAGATATATCTCAAACAAATTCTGTTTGCCTAATATATAGGCAAAACCGTTAGTGCTCTTTTATTTCCTGCTTCAGTGAGGTTTTCTTTACTTACCTATATTTTCAGAGTTTTTAATGTTATTTCTATAGAACAATATTGTCAGTGTTCACCTTCCTAACTTGATCCAATAGTAAGGGAAAATGGTGCATATTTCTATTGACTTCAGTTGGTGTTGGGTTGGGGTTCTTGGTGAATGGTCCTTAAAAAAGGAGAAACATTTAGAAGTGCATTCATTCGGATGTTCTATTTCTACCAGCTGTAACATCATTTAACCTAATATCTTCTTTCTAGCAATGGGAGTAGCCACTTCTATCTTTGCAAAGAGAGTGACAGAAGAAATAAAAAGAAATTACATTTTAAATGAAGTTCTTATTTGCAAGCATAAATATAAAGAATTTTCAAAAAGGTGCAAGCCAGAAGAGAATCTAGTCTATCAGGGAATCCAACCCACTTGACTGGCAGAAGTCAAATATTTCTCATGGGTAAGAAGTATAATTGCCCCAGATTATGAAACATAATTCATACAAGATAACTAAATCCCTTGGAACCAGCTGGTAAGTGGCTATTTTATGCAAATTTTAATCAACAGCCCTTTATATTAAATATTCTGGTTTTAAAAATCTAACCAACGTGAGAACATCATGTCAAGATTATGTAGCCATAGAAAATCTCCTAGAAAGTGTGATTAATTTGGAGTTCCTCCAGATGTAGAAGAATGAAAGTTGCCTTACCATTCACAGCATGGCCGCGTGAACTCTGGTTTTGCTCTTCATGCTGCATTTAGTAAAACAGAAAGAGGGGCAGTGGTGGGGAGAAGAAAAGAGTGAGACCTAACCGCTTCCCACCAGACACTCTGGCCATATTAGATTATATACTTCTCAGTGAGATCATGCTTAGCCGTAGTGGTCATGTCCTTCCTTTCCCTGGTTTATCCAAACAATGTGGGCCATAGCAAAAATATATTCTACTTGAATAATTTTTAAAATATTAATTTATTTAATCCTATTGGCAGTCTCGTATATCAAGGTTTCTTCTTCAGTGCAGTTATAAGAGCACAAAAGGAGAAACTGTGCCTTTTGAAACTTACCCTTCATTGAAGTAAATATGCATTTTGAATACAAGAGGTCTAAATTAACCTGTTTCAATCAGATCAAAATACCTCTGTTTGCCATTGCATTTGTTTCCTATTCTTTTCAACCAGTTTCCTTTAGAAGTGGCAGAATAGGACTCATGTAAGTTGGTTGCACTGTTGTAAGAGAAGAGTGGTAGCATTCATGTTAGTTTTCTACATAATTACATGAACTACTTTCACTAAAATGGAAAGATGGAAAATGGAAAAATGGAAAGAGTTGTTTCAACAGAACTTCATTTGGGAAAAAATCGACTTGTTTTTCTTTTCACTCTGCATCAAAATGAAAGTAATCTCGAAAGCTATTGGCAAGCTATTGTTTTCCATATGATCTTAATAATTAACTTTCTCTCCAGTGGAGTTACTAAGTACACTAGCTACTGTAGTTCATCTTTATTAACAGAGGCATGGCTGGCAAATCCACTTCTGGTACACTCCCTGAGACGCAGTTTAATAACCACTGTGTGCCAAATGTCAGCTCTGCTGTTCCTCCTAGGATTCCTCCGTCAAGATAATACATATTCTGTCTGTGCTATACAGGCATTTTCTAACACCATCCTCCAACTTGCTTGCCCAAGACCCACAGAGGATTCAGAAAAACAACGAAGTAATTTTTTCAAACTACTGCATGAGTAGTTTTAAATATACAATACTTTCATCATCATAAGTCAGTGAAAGGCGAAAATGCCATTTCAACAACTGTTCCATAAAAATGTATCTCACTGCCCAGAAAAAGGAGGACTGCTGTTGTGTGGCAATCACGAATGAGGCAAAGCTGGGTGGAGAAGAGACACTGTCTTCTCTAGGTTTCCAGACTCAGTGGTATTCTGGTTCCTTTCTGAATGACACATTGTTGATTTGTCATCCTCCTTTAAATAACTTTCTGACACGTAGTTATTCTAAACATACTGACAAGGGCTTTAAAATAGAAGAGATAACATTTAGAAAATTTAGTTATTTCCACACAACTATATGATTGCCTGTCTCCAAATATACTATGGGAATTCATTTCAAGGATCATATGTTCATAATGGATGCTTGTGCATAATAAATTAAGTGCCCTTCAAATACGCTATGGTTTAAGAAATGTCATGGGTTTAATTAGATGGCTTTATTTACGACTGGAATATACTCTGTCTATCATGGTGAGACACTGGAAACACTGGGACTCAATCCACAACTCTCCAGGAAAACTTCTACTGAAAATACATGGAATTTACCCTCAGCAACTGCAAATCTGGTCCAAATTTAGTAAAATATTGACATCTTCTTGATATTTATAACTTTATTTTCTTTTAAAAAAGAATGTACTGATGTATGATCTGCACAGAAGGAAAAAGCCTTAAAGGCATTAATTTATGGGTAGAAATTAATAACCACTCTATTTTGTTTTATTAAATGCAGAAATTAATCATAAAAGAGTTCCTTTTTGGAAAGTAAAAGTTCAGTCATTTGGGGGCTTTATGTGTTTCTGTGACAGATTTCCAGTTTACATTTCTAGTCTTGTTTCTGAAATGACAATATATGTCCACACAGATGCATATACCTGCCAATCCTTCCACACATATGTATGTGTATGTATAGTGTACATATAACCACGTTTTGATACATATTCTGAAGTGCATAAAACATTGTTTTGTGAACTAATAAACTAAGATAATGAAATACTGCATCATTCTTTGCCATCAATTTCTAAAAATGTGTGACTGTATTCAATTGAAAAAGCCCTTGTGCCATCAGAATGCTTTATTTCTTAAATATAAATAAAAACAGTGAAGAAATAGCGTAAGTTGATTTGATCTTTTTCTTATAGAAGGAAAAAAACCCAGAACTAAGTGGTAAGGTTGGGAAGACATCATTGGGGAAAGAGGACAGGAAGAGGAAAGGAAGAGAAATTTTAACCTTATAAGGTGTCAAGTTAAAAAAAAAAAGATCTGGGCTGGGTTACAAGAACAAAAAAGTGAGAGGAGGTTGAAATCATCCATCCTGAACTCATTCTGTCAGTCAGAGATAGGAAATACTGCCTTCAGAAATCTGAATACAGTTGATCCACTGACTTGTCAATCACAGGAGGATTTCAGTACATTGATTCCAAAGCCTAATTTACACCACTGTAGGAGTTACTGAGTGAGGATTAGGGAAATGGGAGGCTTGCTTGGGAATAGAATTTCTGAAGGAGGTTAAATAAGATAAGAAAATGGAATGAGCAAAATGGAAAAGATAAACTAAAGACAGGGAAAGAAGAGGAAAAAGGAAGAGAAAGAGAATCTTGCTATAATATCTTTTGATTATTTTCACACAGACTCTCACGTTTGCTATTTTCCTGGGACAAATTTTTGTCCAAAGGGATCAGTTGATGCCGATGTGTAACAAGTGCTTGATGCTCTAATGCTTCCTTAGATAATGAAAAGGGATTATGATACCTGGGAGTCTGGCTCTATGAGCAGCTACTGTGTGTGAATATTTCATGGCATGACTTGCTTGACCTACCTTACTCCTGGTTTGGAGCATTATAGTGAGCAACAGATGAACATTTTCAAGCTTGAATGCTCACTTAAGTCCTAAAACTAGAATTAAACCTGAAATAAATAACCAGGGGCAGTCTGTGTTGGTGGAGCCAACACTTCTGAGCAGATTCTTTCAGACAACATTCTTCTTTCGCTGTGTGCGTGGCTTCTGAGGATTTATACTTGAAAATGTTGGCTTCCTTCCTCAGAGTATTTCTGTGCCATCTGTAAATTTTCCACCCCACTCTTTTGCATTGTCCATCTGTTTAGACTAAGCATTTTCTCATAGGTCCTGAACACAGTGTGTTATCCTAGAAAGCTACGTGAAAGACTATTTATCTGTTGGTCTCAGAGCCTTGCAATTTTTAAGGCATTTATTTCCCCACAATCCCTGCAAGGTGAGGAGATGATAACAGTTCTCTCCATTATCTGAGGCAGAGGTCTAATACTAAAAGACGCTTAATGTAAAAGTTTTTTACTCAGGTAGCGCCAACTTCCCTCAGCTTTCAACTTTGCAGGGGCATAATCCCACAATTCCTGTACTGTGTGAATTTCTGCACCGAGGTGCTTCTGCCACCTTACACTGGATGTCCCTGCATTGCCTGGGGACCTGCACTGAAAACTATCTCCTGACAGGATTGCCAAACCAGACATCTGCCCAGCTATCTTCTCTCAGAGGACCAGTTTAGAAGATGCTCTCATACCATTTCTGATGAACAATAAAGACTTTTACAGTCTATGTGGTAATGGATATACACATTCTCTCGCCGAAAAGCAATAGTTGGGGCACTCATGTGAGAAGAAAAAACGTATATTCAAATTTTCATTTAAAGATTTCAGGATCTGGAGCAGTCTTCCCCTTTTATGTGAGAACACCTTAATCAACAGGATATAGCAGAGAGAAAAAAACCACTGCAACAGTTTCATTTTTATAATGGAATTATTCACTGGTACAGAGAGGAAAGATAACAGTGGTTTTACACTGGGATATAGAAGAGTCAGGCTTAGATTTCTGTTTCAGTACATTTTATATTGTGCAACAACTTTGAAAAGTAAGACTTTCAGCTGTAGTATTGGGCAAAACGGAGCAAGACACTAAAATTGATTTATATAAGCAGAGGATAAGATCGACACATTTTCTTAAACTCGCATTTCAAAAATCACAGTAGGCAGGTTTTAAACATTAACAAAAACTGATGTATCGAAACAGAGAAAGAATCACTTCAGCCTTTAGGCTAATGACAACCTATCCTGAGGATAATTTACGTAGTGAATTTTGGCATTTTTGGCAGAATTAAATGGCAACAGGATATCCCCAATCTGTTACTGCAAGTAATAAAGAAAAGAGTTTCATGTCCTGCCATTCATCTTACATTTTCCATAGATGTTTTTTATATCATACCTCTCCTGACAGACATGAAAAATTAATGATGGGACTTTAAAATTTGTCTGCGCAGTACACCACAGCCAGGTTAGATGCAGGCTAGCGGAAGGCTATCTATATCACTGCCAGAGCTCATTTCCCTTGCACTTAGACATATGTCTTTTGGATGTAAACCAAAAGAAATAAAACATTACCAGAAACATGCTGGAGTGCCAGTACTATAATCAGCAAAGAAGGCGTGTTCAGCTCTGTCAAAGGTGCGGTGTTGGAAGGATGTTAATGCTAATTCCCTTCTCCCCATCAACCGCAAAACTCTGTAAACCTCCACAGGGTCCAGCTCCAATTAAGGGGATGGAGAAGGGGTGCCTGTTTGAAAGGAGGTATTCCCATGGGACTGCTCCTGCTACGCTGTGGGTGCAGCTTTCCTTCCCTCTGCTACGCACCGAAACCGCCGGGAGGGAGCAAAGCAGATGTTTCTTCCTGGAGCTCTGTAAAGTAACCCAGATCAGGGCAAACATAAACACAATCAAAATGAAGTTTCAAAGAGTGCTAGTGTATAACAGCAGAAAGAATAATCGGGACTTCATTCAAAAATGAACACCTTTGCGATGTTTAATATGGATAAAATAGATTTAAAAAGCAACATTGTGACATCTACAATATTTGTTAAAATTCATTTTCATGCTTAATTATATGAGATTCTGGACTATAGGAAGAACACCATACACAAACAAAAACAGAGAGGAAAGTTAAGGGACTGCACAGGTCTGAACAGTGAGCAAAGAACTGCTAATAAAACCCCAAAACCTTGATTTCTACTTGTATTCTAACAACTGTACATTCATAATGAGCTTACAAGCAAGAATACCATGAAAAAAGGGGCACATTTAATCTCATTCTTTGGAAACTGGGAGTATTTTATTCAGCACTGAAACTATCGGCAGCCAAACGCCAGCGAAATTTACTTTATCTTTAGATATGAATGTTACTATGTGACTAAACAAGAGATTTCAGATATCATTGTTGTCAGGACTTTCAAGAGCAAGAGTTTACTCTCACTATGAAAAGAAAAATGCAATCTGATCTGCTACAATACAAATATCTGGATATTTTTCTATGGCATGTTATCTGTAAATAATGGAAAATTTATGGGAGCTAAAGAGTAAATAATTGCTCCAGATATAATGAATTTCATGTCACGTAGTCTATCCATTGTTAAACTTTCAAGAAACATTAACCCAGAGTATGGTACCCTGTTACGCTAGGCATAGATATCACCAAACAACTGGAGCAGTTACGAATATACTATTTTTTAACTGTGTGGAACAGTTCTACTACAAAAAAATCAAACTTTAATTCAAGAAATATATAATTTAAGCATGAATTAACAATATTAAATGCTGTTATTTGAACAGAATGAGATAAATTATAAATTGATCACACTAAAAATGTTGTCAATCATGAAAAATAGAGGGACATTCATAAACAAACTGTTGCAGAAATGTGATTTAGAGGCACATACAAAGAAAGACCAATGGCAGCTAGAGCAAGACATATGCATGAAAGTGATACTTGGCTAGACATTAAGACCCTTAAATTTAGATTTTTGTATTTAGACGCATACAGACGTGCCTACGGCCCCGTTGTAGTCAATGGAAATCTAATCAACGCAGTTAGTGGAGTCTAAAGAGCAGTTCTGTTCACCTTAGAGCAGACATTAAGGCTATGACCTTACTAGCAAATAAAACAGTTCCACAGATGAGATATCTGTAACACTTAAATTTAAGTGTCTTAATCTCATACTCAATACGGTCATACATCAAAAACCTTCATGTGGCAGCTGTAAGTGCTTCACTTCAGCAAGTCATCCTGACTGTTTCCTTGGTGCTCAGAGTTTTTGTTTCTGCACTGTCCCAGTTTAAGCAGCTCAGTGCTTGGCTTGCACCTTTGCCATAGTAGGATCCAAAAGCTACCCAAAGCAGCTGTTAAGACTTCAGAGAGATCCGGTCTGAAAACCATGCTCCACGTACACCTAATTCCACGTAAAGATTTGAGATCCTTCAAATTCAATCAGAGATGTAGCTCTGCTTTCTAAAACATAGCTAATAGAAGATATAATAATGATGATGATTCTGTTATCAAGAAATAATTTAGTCAGCACTACGACTCGATTGTCTCATGGTCAAGGCACTCACAGAAGGAACAAATTTCTTAAAGAAGTTCTTTGCTCAAGTGATTATACATTTTATTTTAACTGGTCTCTCTTTAGGGACCATTTACAACCAATTCAATATGAACATCCATTTTCTCCTCAGCTTTCTGGGAAATTTATGCAGCAAAACTCTGTGTGAGAACTTACAGAAATTTACTTTAAACAAAACTGATTTCAGTCAGCCCTAGTTTTTCACTCACTCATACCCACACAGAGATGTGTATGTCCAAGTGTTCTGGCAAGGATCGTCTGCGTGTTATGTGGATGAAAAAGGTTATTGGTTGTTGAGTCCTCACTATGTCTCTTGGCTTCCTCTTCACTGGTGATGACAAAACGAGTATTTGGACTGCTTTTCAATACCATTTAGAAATCAAAAATTATTTTAGGGTGATTCTTCTATTTCAGAATTTAATTTCACTTTCCATGGATCTTAGACAACATGTTGCCCTTTGTATTTGTTTCTTAATTTGAAGTATCTATAAGGTTACAATCTACTTTCCCATTAGGATAAGAGGAACAGGAATGCTACATACAATATGGTGTATCTTTATTGCCGTCCTGTTATCAGACCATGGGCCTTCTGATCTTGAAAAAAACCACATTCCTCAGCCTTTGCTAGTTTGATTGCTGTCAGTTTTGTCCTTGGCCATCAACACAGGCATTTCTTTTAGCTCTTGCTCTATTGTTTCTTGTGGTGCTTTTGCACAGAAACTTTTCTGTAATTCAGCCATACCAATCTTAGTATTTCTGTCACAACTCTCTACTGTTGGAGAAATCATGAAGATAAAGAAAATCAAGCTTTTCTTCACTTCATATATATAGCCAAGCAATTTTAATTGCAGAGTAAGTTGAAGTTACTAACAGCCACTTTTTTTCGCCTGCTGTACTTGCCTATCTCGTACCACCAGCTTAGCCTCACTCGCCAGAAGGGACTTTGGGATAGCATTTACAGCTCATAGAAAGAATTTAGTAAATAGAAATCAGAAAAATCTGAAAATAATCTGAAAAATTATAGTAAATGCACTTCTCATTAGGTAAATGAGAGTGTTTCTTAACTATTTCTTTCTACTGAGATTTAGGATAGTGGAATTTGATGCCATTGTAATCAATACTACCCAAGTCCTTTTTTTGTTCAGTGCTATTGGTTTTGATAAGAAATGTTGTTCTGTGTCTCAAATCCTCAGGCAAAAAACAATATGTACTGAACTTTGCTATAACAAAGCATAAACAAAGGGGAAAAAAAGACTCTGCCCTGTCTTGAAGATTTTTAACTTCAATATTTTAATTCCAACATTATTACTGAAATACAGTTTTTTATGGGAGCTAAGGCATATCCATCACTGAAATCTTTTAAGGACAGAATAGACAAACTTTGTCAAGTGGGACAACGCTGGTCCTGCATTGCAGCAGAAAGAAAGACTAACTGACCTTCTGAGATCCATTCCAGGCTCGTTTCCTATTGTTTTGTTAGTATCGTGTGCAAATCACAATTATAGGATGCTGAAATTCCCATAACATCAGGAAGTATATCTATATGTGTGTGTGTGTATATGTACACACAGTTTGTTAGACAGTGAAAAAAGGTCTCAAGTTGGTGTTTTAAGAGACATGTAAAAGCAGTTGTTCTTTCTCATATTATACTTTTCAATAAGTAGTTTCAACAAAAATTAATCTAAAGTGTTCTATTAAAACAAAACAAAGTCTTCATTTTGTATCTGATGGAGTTTTGATATGAATTTATAAAACTTGCAGGTTTGAGAACATAGGGTTTATTTGATTTTAGACTTAGTTATGAAGTCTAATGATAAAAGCAGTTATGCCATATCTGTGCAGAGCTAGATTATTTGGTAGAACAGATTAGGGCCAATTCAACATGTACTTGCAAGGTCAGGTCATGAATGGTCACTGCCTGCATTGGAAAGATCGTACATTATGCTTTTTGTGCATTATTTTATGTGATCTTTTGGGTCATCTTGTGTCTAACCTTCCTTTTACTTTCCACAAATTTGCCATATCCAGTGCTTTTCTATCTGCTTTTTGCTTCAGGGCTCAGCTGCTGCCCCAGGAGGCAGCTGCACTGGAAGCTGACTCTGCCAGATGTGGCCACTGCTTCTGTCTAACTTCGCACCTGGTCAGGAGTGAGAGCATAAACACTGCACTGGAAGGAGTTTTGCAGGTGATGATATTTCTGTTTCAAGCATGTGATTACTGACCTGCACCCAGCCACTGAATCACAGCTGAGCTCAGTGGGACACTTACAGCGTGGAAATTGTGCAGTCCAGACTGACTGGCTGGCTGGGACCTGCTAACTTCATCACCACCTCTGTTGGTCTCGTCCTCATTCCACTCAATTTCCGAGTTTCTAAAGAGAAAAATGAATGTTAGCAGATAGTTGTGCTATAAGAATTGTGAACAGATGCAGAAGTTTCAAATGGGGACAGTGACATTCCTGTGTATCACATGCTAAGGAAGAATGAGTGGCTGTTAGCAATTCTTTACTTGAGCCTGTGTTAGGTCTTGGAGAATTGGTTTCATTTCCTGCCATGCTCTGCTGTGAGCTCAGGAGCGTCTTTCTCCTTGGCATTCTGGAATACCTAAGACCATGGTAAACCTTAGCACAGCAAGGGGGGCAATTGGTCTGTTTCAGGCAAGGATATGAAATTGCCTATTTGCTCAAGCCAAGAGAAGACTGGATGCATATGTCTAGTAATGGTTCACAATGTAGTACTGCAAGGAAAGACAAGCACCCAGGCAAGAAATATTACCAACAGTGGGTCAGTGGGAAAGCAAAATTTTGTAAAGTGTACATACCATCGATGATTGGCAGTATGTTTGTGTCTGATGGATATCCTTCTGGAAGGAGGGGGTTGTTCCTTCCCTGGAGACTAACTGATTCTGCTTGGGGAGAGAAAATTCCAGAGGTGATAGAATGGGTCAAGTGGAAGAGAGTGAAGAGTAATAGTAAAGAGCTTGGTGCCTGCACGTGAAGTAAAGACTGTTCAGTCTGTGAAATCAGTCGTTCAGTGGCTGTAATGTGACAGGGACATTGATATATAGGATATATGAGGGCTTTGCACAGACAGGCCACAGCTCCAGAGATGAAATGGAGCCTGGGGTAGGATTCTGGGCTGGGCTTCATAGCTATAACTTCATAACTATATCTCTAGAAGTGGAATGGGTGTAAGTCCAACCCATAAGCTGTCTCTGTTTGCAGAACACCCAGAGCCTGGTTGTGCGCCCGTAAAATGGAAAACAGTTAGAAGCCAAAGCATATACGTTCAGATATACATACATACTCATAGAAGAGGACCTGAGTAGTGCTCACCTGGGCTAGCTGTAGAGCCCCCTCTGGACACTGAAGTTAATTTTCCTTGGTTTCCACTGTAGCAAATAGCCTTACACATTAGGAAATGCTTGTGCACTCTTCAGAAAAGCCATTGACAGATCCAGAAACACGTCTTCATCCTCAGGAAGGATGAAGCCATCTTCTCATAATTTGGAAGATCTGACAGAGTTTCCTGCAGACCCTTAAAATGCCCTTCCTTTCCTGAGGTCCCTCAGGTGTCCATGGTGGTCCTTCAGAGAAGGAGTTAGGCAAACAGCTAAAGTCAGTAACAGCTTCAAACATTCATTTGATCCTCCTCTGCACTCAGGGCATCAAACGTGAGAGCACTGGAAGACTATTCTGAATATGGCTTTAATATCTCACAGGGGACACAGATAAAAGGCATAAGCAGAAATGGACCAGCCCTGTATCTCAGAGTTTATGCTATTCAGTGTATGATACTCTCAGGGAATTGTTGTGTTTTGTCTGATCCAGTTGTGCTTAGGCAAAGAACCTGTTTAGAAGGAAGCTGTTCTGGATGATGTATCTGCATCTGAAAGACATCAACATGCAGCTATATCTTACTGTATTTACCTGCTGCTCAGCATGTATGGTTACATTTATCAAAATGCATTTATTAGCAGTTTATCAAAATGTATAGTGTGGACCTGCCTTGGTAGTGAGGTATTTCATGTCTCCTAAGTTCTAACAAGATGTGCTGCCAAGAGATTGTGATTGCAGACACCTCAGTGCTAATAACCTAATGGGAAAAAAATGGGAGGAATGGTGGTTGCATTACCCTTGTGCTTAGAGGTTAGGAAAGAAACATGGTTCCAAAGAGTTTGAATAAGCAAGTATCACAAGGCAAAGACAATAAAGTGTGGCAAAAGAACAAGCAGAAACACTTCCATGGTATTTAAAGGATTAAACAGTTTATTTGTGTGCCTCTGAAGGTAGAGAAGACACAGCAGGATTAAAATACCAGACTGACAAACCATCTTATTTCAGAACAATGGGGAAGGTTCAAGGCAGGAGCATGATAAAAAGTGATGTGTTCATACCCTTAGAAGGAGAATGACAAACAGGATATAAACTATTTCCAATTTCATAGCTGTATCAACCTCCTAAAAATTTGCAGAACAGAATTGTTCCCTTTTGCAGATGCACTTCAGTTCTAAATCACAAGTAAACCAAAAAAACAGAAAAAGAAGTGAATTAAGCAAGTATAATCAAAATGTTTAGGGGCATGCTGTTTTTGCCACTTAGTGCTAAGTTAGCAGTTATCTGATGAGGGCAGAAATGGATAGCTGGAGTGAAAACCTCTTACAAGAGTCCAGCTCTATCAGTCCTTTTCAGTTTGGGTGCAGTATTGTTAGGTGGCATTTGAGTGAACCTACACCTCAGCAATCTGTCAATGTGCAAACACCACAAATGATGAACTTAGCTTTGAAAGAGCTAATTAAAACATTATTTTCTCTCATTTATTTGTTTGCTTTTGTAGTGAGAAAGCTGTAATTTAAAAAGAATTAATTTCTGATCTGTTTGATTGTGTAGCAGGCGTATTGAATTTAAATATCATTAGGTTAGAATTTGCCCTGCTGAACTGGTAAATACAGTAATTTACAGACAATTAGCTGCTTGCTGATGTATTTCAGATGCTGTTCACTGTGAAACATAACCCTAATGCCATGTCTGCACAAGTAGTTCCTGCCATCCTCCCACCGCTGCCTGTTCATCTGGACCTCAGATTTCATAGGCTCATTTCAGCAGTAAGTAAAGATTTGACATTGTTAGCAAATTTACAACTATCTGGTGCCTGAATTACAATGACGCTGTGCGGTAATCTGACTAAAGCAAACTGTCAGAAAGCATGTAGTCATGTCTCAGACCATCTAGAATTTTGCAGCTGTCAAAAGATTGCCTATTCCTAATACATTTAGCAACTAAAACCTATTAAACTATTAGAAAACAGGCTTGCTTGTTCTGTTCTCATGGAACCTTATAGTTATGGATTTGTCAGTGTTGTAACCATTTGAGCTTGATCTACGTCTTTCCTTGGCAGGGATCTAAAATCCGTTGCTTGTCTGTATCTGGTTTGTAATCTGCACTATCTGAACCACTAGTGATTGTTTCTACAGAGCACGATATGCCTCAGAGTCCACATATCCAGTAATTTGCCTGGCTTCCAAGCAACATTATTTAACAGCACTAATGAAAACCAGGTATATTTCACAAAATAATTACACTATTTAAATTCCTCGTAGCAGTCAAGGAGGAAGTACACTCCTATGCAAAACATGCAGAAAAGTGAAAAAGAGCTACACAGCTTAAAAAAGAGAAAGGAAATAGTTTATTATTAGCACGAAACCTCAGTAGTATTGTCTTTTCTGAACTAATTAATAGTTTTCAATAGTTTCTGAATCCTCCACTATGTTCAGGGGGCATCGTATAAACTAAAGCATTACTAATAAAGATGAGAAAGGATCTCTGCTTCTGTTTTTTTCCTTTGCCTGCCTACCCCATCATCTTCAACAGCACAATGCCTCCTTATCCATTAGGAAAACACATATTAAATGAATAGGCAAAACTCCAGTTCAGCCTCATCTCTGGAAGTAATGAAGTCCACTAACATGGGCTCCATTGATACTCCCTACACTAACATCTGTCTTGTCACTTGCTATTGTCTAGGCTGAAGCTCTTCCATGGATGCTGAAAGGAGAAATGGTCTGAAATTTTAATTCCCCAGACTACTTAAAATTAGATAAGGGCCCCAGTCCTGAAAACTGGTAGGTGCAGGGAATAAGCCTGGATAGTATCAATGATTTTCAGGAAATTACTCTCCAATTACATTACTGAGGATTTACAGAAGCACGTCCTAAGACCTTGCACACAGTGAATGGTTGTCAGTGCAAGCAATGTGATGTACCCCAATCAATGTGCCTTGCTAATGAAGAGGGCTGCAGTATATTGAACCAAGGTCCTTTTCATTTGGAGTTTTAATTGTGAATACGGCTTTAGGATGCAATCATCTCATCTCTGGGAATCAGACTGACCCCATCAATTCTATCATATAAGAGTAAAACAGCCATCAAATGACAAGAGCTTCTACTCATTGCCAGAGTTGGGACAGCATCAAACCGGTAATTTCATCACTAGCTTGCAACCACTGTCCAACCACTGATAAAAAGTCCAGCCATGACTTTTGTTTCAAAATATGCTCACTTTAGAATAGGAGTGAAGTTCATACTTCCAATGAAAAACCAGTTGAATTCTTGTGCCACAGTATAAGAACAACTTTGTCAGATCAGGAAAAACATGTGTCTTGCTCACTGACCTGTCTGTGACAATGGCTACTAATAGATACTTTGGGAAAGACGATAAAACAGGGTAAGCACAGAATGATTTTTCCCGTGGTTATGCCCTTACAACTTTCAGCAGTCTGAGACTGAGGGACTTTCAGAATGGAGGTCCTCCATGAATTCCTCCATTAATTTTGTCTAATTGCTTTTTGAGCCCATTTATACTTTTGGCACCCATAACATCCTATGGCAACAAGTGCTACAATTTAATTATGTGTCACATGAAAAATACTTCCTTTTATTTGTTCTAAACCAGTTGCCTGGTAATTTCATTTTGTTCCACTTTGTCTTTGTGTTATGGGAAACAGTGAATTGTTATTCCCTGTTCACCCTCTCTATGCCTTTCACAGTTTCTACACACTTCTCTCCAATTTCCCCATATTTATTTATTTTCCATACTGAATAATCTGTTTATTTAATCTCTCCCCATGTAGAAACACTCCAAATCCCCAATTATCCTTATTTTCCCATTTTACTGTGTTCCTTTGGGGTAGAATCAGAATGCCTTATTTCCGTTTGATTCTTTACTGTTTTCATAATAGTTCTTGCTATTCTATTTTCTGTTTTGATTGCTTCTGAACATTGAAAAGATGTTTTCAGAGAACTTTCCATAAGATCTACTTCCAGGATCACCTTCCTCGTGGCCATTTGAAATCTAGTATTATGTTTGTCAACTTAGGGTTTGTTTCCCTTCATTATGATAGGTACGAATTTGCATTCATGAAGGATTAATTTTATTTGCCCCTCTATCATGCAGATATTCTGTATAGGGGGACCATCACTTCCCTAGTCCTGCTGGCCACACTATTTCTGGTGTGTGGTATCTGTCAAATATTAGCTGGTTGAGTAGAAAATTTTATACTTGGTTGAAAAATACCAAACTGAGGGAAGGTTTAGATAAGAAATGGGAATTGGAGATTGCTTCATAAGAGATGACATCTTAGAAGAACAAAGCAGTTTTAAATATCTGTAACAGGCATGTTCTTAAAGGTGTAGTTTGCTACAACATACATAAGTAAAAAATGAGGGTTTCAAGAGGCTGAAATTCAATATGATTTATAGCAGAAAATACGTCAGAATAGAAATATGTAATAAAACTTCACGACTTCTTAATCTACCACCCAACATAAAAGAAACATAAACAAGTCCAGGTATTTTTTTCTTCATTAACTCTATTGAATCTCTGGAGCCTCATTATGGTTGTGTTTTACCTCTTGGACTTCAGTTGTGCACCTAAAGTTGGACATATTTGTTATACGATTCAAAGTCTTGTTATGCAAGATAGAAATTCATTACAAGAGTAGAGCAGAATGGTTGACTTCAAGTCAACACTGAATTTTGAGATTAGAATAATAAAATAAAAATTCATGAGGCACATTGATTAGCTTTTTTCCACAGATAAGGACTTGCTGACAAAGTAGCATCCTTGTTAAATAAGCTCTCTGACAAATGTAGTCTGTTTCTGTTGCTGGAGTAATCCTAATTTATCCAAACATATTTAATGTTCAGATATTTCACAAATAATAGCAACAAATGATTTGTAAGATAAAGTGCTTTCTTTGATGCTGCATCCCATATTTTTCTAGTGACTGTGTTTGGCAACCAGAAAATTACCATTGGGATTTCCTACCAGTTTGCTATTCAACCGTATTTGGGGAAATTCCTGATTCTGCCCATTCCTTATTCCCGAAACAGTCCTGGCCAATATGCACAGAATCTTCTTTTTCATATCAGTATAGATGAGTGTGTAGAGGTTATGATCACGAGGTATTGTTTCAGCTGCCTGGTTGGAAGACACTAACAAAGAGTATAGTGAAAGGGCAAGACTAAATTTTATGCTCTCAGTAAAACTTCAATAGAATCAGAATTCACACTAACATTTATTATACTTTCAGAATTCATAGCCTTTTGATTTATCAATCCGTAGTCCTTTGTATATGTGTGAAGAGCAATACAGCCTCATGAAAAGCTAAAGAATCCTTGTTATTAAACACTGCGTGTACATACGGCTCTTCCTGAAATGAGAGTAAAGAGGCAAAAAAGAAACACTAGGAGACAACATAATTTGCTCAAAGCTTTGTGGTATCTCAGGCACAAATTCCTGAGCTTGCATGTAAAATCTCACATTTAGAAAACCAGCTGAGCCTCCTATTAGAAGCAATTATTGTATCTTGCAGCTACCCTTTGTATTATTATTTGCACAAGGATTATAAAGAAGGGTTATTTCTTTGTGAAAATCTAGACCGAGGTATAATAACTCAGTTTCATTTCTTGACTTTCATTGCAGTTTCTGAAAGGATTAGCTGATATAAAAGAACTCAGCCATGATATGTTCTTCCCTTAAGACAGCCCATGTTCATTTAAGAAAGGCTTAAGTCCCGAGCTGGGCACCACGGAGTCTTGTTTTCCTCTCATTTAGCACAGGCTACCAGGCTGCCTTGCACAGCCTTTGGAGAGGCAGAAAATAGGTATGTATATTGCATTCAGAAGCAAAACAGAAAAAAAAAAGTGCTTGATTCATACAAGTGAACAATTTTGAAGACCTGTAAGTATTCACGTATATTTTTCTATCAGAAAAGCATATAGAATTCCCAAAGTTTATACAGAGGAATGCTTTCTAACCCAATTACATGCCCAAGCAGCTCAGCAGTTCACTGTCTGCAGTAATTTGAATCTAAAACTGAGTAACTTTTGCCCTTGTTCTGGTTACTGGTATTTTTAGAGGATACAAGCTGACTTTAGGGATTCCTAGTTTCCTTAATGTCATCTGAAATTCATGATTGTGCTGGCCTGGACTCTAGAGCTACTCCTTTGACCTGCTTATATTTATTTATGGGACCGATGTCCAATCCCGAGATTTAAACTGTATTTGGTGATCCTCCTGCCAAAAGTAACCATAATAAAGCCCAAGGTATTAAGGGTCCAAAGCCTTGCTTTTGACTGGGTTTTCCTCCTGCTGTGAGGAGCGGTGTGCTAAGCTTCCTGCCCTGTAGTCAGATACAGCTGCTATGGATAGATCAGACCCACGTAGCATGTGGATGATGTGGGGCAATAAGGCCAACACATATAGGAACACAAGACCATAAAGTGAAGTAGAGATCCTAACAAAAATAGTCAGAATTACTTTATTTCAGATTTCGGGGCATTTATTATTATTAATATTCCCTTATATGTTGTTATAGGGTTTATATGTCTAAAAGATGTGCAAATTCCAGAGAAGAACAATTCCTATCGGTTCTGCTGCAGCCTGCTTTCAGCCAAGTGTGGACAGTGGTATGAGTGACAAGTCATTCTGCTCGTGCCCTTTGTGGAAATAACGAGTTTGGAGAAGGAAAGCAGACCATTTCACTGGGCTGTGAAGACAGAGCACAAGAGAGATCTTGACCCTGTAGAGTAGTAATTAGGACGTGCACTGGGAGGACAGTGACCTGGATTTTGAAATGTTTCTGTGATGAATGTTGATATTAGACCATCATAGATAAAATATGTAAAACATCTCTGCATAAGGGTCAGTGCTTAGAGCTCTGCTTGCTCTCTTGTTCACGCAAAAGGGTGTTTTTGCCTACTTTGTCATGTCCCCTCTTGCATTTGTGCTGTGTGGCCAAATGACTTTTATGATCTTCTGTGTACAATGACAGTTCTGACAAAAACAATGATGAGTACCATTTTTATCCAGTTAGTCCCTTGTCTCGTGCTTAAGGTACATTCCAAAGTTATATGGACTTAAATTTCCTCAAGTAGTGGAGAGTGCTGAGGTTGCACATCCACCTCACTAAAGGACGTGTGACATCAAACTGATCTTCATGCGTAAAATTTAAAGGGCAGCTCTGTGTCCTCAGCCTTTGTTTGTATTTTAAATATAGTCCTCACTGCCGAATTCTTCAAAATGTGGCTTTAAAAACAAACCCTCCACAGATAAGTCTGAGTTTTCAGTCTCTGGGGATAGGTGAATTTAACTGCAGGTTTGAGAAAGGCACCACATCTCCAAAAGAGAGACCAGACTCTTTCTTTTTTAAGTGATTCCTTTTGGCTGACTTTAGAAAACTTCCTTTTAACAAGTACATTGGGGGAGGTGATTCCATTATCTATATTCCTACCTCTTTCTATAGGCTATTTACAAAATCAAGGTGTCTAACAGAAGGTTATGTAGTGACAAGATACTTAAGCTAGACATTATAGTGTTTCTTTTTAGTAAATAATTTCTATATATGTTAAAGCTTTGTGACTAATATATATTTCATCTGCAAAATTCACAGATCTGTAGAATTTAAGAGTATCTCAGAGATATCTGTGTTCCCAGCTCGTCTCAGAAGAGCGGAATATCTGCTGTACATCTCACATTCCTTGGCTGCTTCTCTTCAGAAACAGAAGATCTGTATATATTTCCCATTATTACAAGACACTGTCTCAGTCAGTAAGTAGAGGGGACGTTGGGTAATGCTGGGTCAGATCCTAGGGCAATTAAGAAAAATATTTTTGTTTTAAATTCAGTGCCAGGAATTCTTATTACTAGAAAATGTTTGATGGCAAAGAAATAAAACAATAATTGTGTGGGTTGAATTTTACACTGAGCTGAAACAGTATTCCAGAAATATTGCTGGAGATAAACAGCCAAAGGGGATTTCTGATAATTAGGTGTGATTTCCAACAGAAAAATTAAACCAAAATGATGCAGACGTGTTTTACTGCCTTTTGTTAACACACAGTCTAACTTCCTTTGTCTTTTCTTTTCCATTTTTTTCTACTACTTATTATATTTACTGTAGTGTCTTGAGCTAAGCTTACTGTGGGCAGAAACTAACTTCTGCTGGGGTAGAAACTGGCTTTCTATTTTATACTTGTACAGCACCCACAACATGGAGCTTAACTGAAACAGTTATAAGGGATAAATAGTAATAGTTTAATACATGGCAAGATAAGAAATGATGTCCAATATTGGAATATACCTAGTACTAACATATATAATAGTCTTTTAGAAGGTTTTCAACATAGATAAAAGAAATGTAACATCAGATAAAACTTTCTACTGTCAGACTTGTACAAAATGGTTTTGATACCACTGATACTGGTGTAACCCTTGGTCTGAAAATTTTTTTCATGTAGGAAAGCTGCAATAAAGAAGGGCTTGTAATATGCATTACAGCTGCTTCATGGTGAGGCGTGTCAGGGCCCTGAGGGCACCAATTGGCCTTAATGGCCT
The DNA here is from genome assembly GCA_009819775.1 of Phoenicopterus ruber ruber. Classification (NCBI taxonomy): domain Eukaryota; kingdom Metazoa; phylum Chordata; class Aves; order Phoenicopteriformes; family Phoenicopteridae; genus Phoenicopterus; species Phoenicopterus ruber. The sequence continues at coordinate 98,941,494 of CM020217.1, forward strand.
TGACCAGCCTCACCTGGGACCCTCACCCTCTGCCCCGGGGCTCCCTGTCTTTCATTTCTGTCCTGAAGCTTGAGCTGTGGTGTAGGTGTGCCTGTCTCCTAGATGGACCTCAGACTTGTGCTGTAGGTGGCTGGTCTTCTGGATGGACCCCTCAGATGTATGTCTGAGCCTGCCTCCAGCCCTGTCTCCTTTCCTCCTGATTGAGGTCCCTGGATGGATCCTGGACCTGGTTCATCCCTTGCTGTGTCAGTGGCTGTTGAGGGACCCTGCTACCAGCCCCTGTGGGACTATGCCCTGCTGATGAGGTGCTACCTATGCTGGGGTCACCCTTGGCTCCTGGTTTGCCTTTGTGTGGTGGCTGCCTCTCGCTTGCCTGAGCATGTGTTTCATCTTTGTTTGTAGCTAGAACTGGTGATTTCAAGGGTAGATTTTGCCAGCAAAATAAAAAAGCAGCTTTACATAGAGATAAGAGTCTTCTGCTGGTTTAAAAAAAAAAAAAGGAAAAAAGAGGGGCAGCAAAAAAAAAAAGAGGCATTTTTTTTTTTTACTCAGAGAATGCTTAAGTGAAACTTTTTATTGACTAATTGTTTGCTTTGCATAACTTAATACTGTTATGTTGAAACATTAGCCCAAAAAAAATGTTTCCAGCTGAAAGGAAATAGTAGTAGAAATAGTAACAAAATGAGTTAAGAGTAGTGTTTGCTGCAGTGTTCAGTATATGCTGTCCAAGGATGTGGCTATGGCAGAAACATTTATGAACAATTCAATATTCAGGTCTGGACGATGAGGAAAGCTGCTCAGAAGTAACTTCTTTGACCTCTAAAACCAGTGATGTTTCTTTAGGATTTTGTTTTTCTTTTCGCTAATCAGTTTCTGCATCAATAACGCTGGCTGCTTCGTTCTGCTATAAACCTTGGAGTTTCTGGAGTGCACTGTGTCTTTGTGCCTGGATGTGGGCATGCGTGTGCAGGTGACTTAGAAAATGATACCCCAGCTTTGCACCACTGTTTAATTCCTGGAAGGGAAGCTCCTTGTACCACATCCTGTCATCGCCAGTGAATATGGCCATGTGTGCTCCTATTTGTCTTAATAAAACAAGAAAAAAGTCTTTAGAAAGCTTACAGCAAAGGGAGATGATTGTTTAGCAAAAAAATATTTTCTTTACTGACCTCGGAAAGGTACTCAAAACACATTCCAATACAAATCTTTTGCCTGCAGAAAACTCAGACTCTTTTTGGATGAGGAATGTAAATTAAATAAAAGACATCAATCAGGCTATGGGCAAACATCCCTTCTGAATCTAGCTGTCTCAGCTGAAGCCATTAATGGCCCCAAATGTACCACCTCGTTGTTCATGACTTGGCTGCCAAAAGGCTTGTGCATCCATTTTCTAATCTACTTTCAGGCAACATCAACAAGATAGTCAGTGATGGTGGTGATACAAGACTGCGTACCAGCCCAGACACCTTTGCCTGAAGTAAATTGGGGATTGCTGGCAGGATTCCTCCCGCAGCAGGGTTGTGGGGTCAGCGATCCCCAACAGACAGATGGGAACAGCCAACCTGGGACTGCCAATGTTTTCAACCACCTAAACAGAAGTTCACCGTTGCCTAATTTGTTAGCTTTGTAATGCTACCTTTTTTGCTTTCATGTACTTTGTGACCTGAGCTACATTATGTTTGTTTCAGATGCGGTGCAAATATAGTGGAATACAAATGTATTTGATTGTGAGCGTTAGCAGATTATGGTGGTGGTGATGAGTAATCTGTGCTTTCAGATTCTCACCGAGAACAGTTCTGAAACACTTACAGCTTAACAGATGTGTCTAGCAGAAAATAAGCTATATCAAAGTGGAATATTAAACAATAATTATCTTGCAATCTGATTAAAATACATTTCAACTGCCAATTGCTCCTCCTTCAGATTTCTCAGTATCATCTCTGAGGTGAAATCTGTGAGCCTGTCTTCTAATTTAAGATGGCTAGATTGGGAGAACTGGCATTTTTTTACCTCCTTTTTCCTTATGTGCATCTGAATAGTTGATATTTATAAATACCTATCAGATACACACTTCTGTATATAAAAGTGGACTATTGGCTTCTCTCTGTTGTGTGCTACTCGTGTTTATAAAGAGTAAAATATCAGGACAGATATCAAATCTTCCATACATTTCATTGAAATACCAATGAAAATTTAATCTGATTTATCATCTCTTAAAAATTCTTCCTTCAGTTAAGTTGCGTTAGCACTTTCTGTTGACGGAAGATATCATACAACAATCTAGTCTGCGATCCTACAGATGCCAAAGATGGCATGTGCTACCACGGGTAGATAGTATTTGTGATGATGCAGTTGTATTATTTTTAGTGACTTTAGAAGCTCCAAGAGAATTACACAGAGAAAAAGAATTTCAGAAAGTTAGCTAAATGCAGTGAATTAGCAAAATATCAAGTGTAGGGATCTGTCTTTGACTTAGTTGTTGGTTTTGTTTGGCATTTCGCATAGAAAGGAAAGATCACATCAGAGCTAGGTAAATCAGACGGCACTCTTACAAGATGCCATAGACATTCCTGCCAAGGTCAGCAACCTACACAAATGAAGCCCCCAAAACAAGCTACAAAACTCTAATCAATGTCAAATGAGCCAAACAAAGACAAATTTTTTGTAAGTTTTTTTTTTCTGTAGTCTAATTGAGGATTGATTTGTGTTATAGAATATTTTCCAATGGACAGAAAAAAACACTCTATTGATTTGTTACCACATCTTACTGTTCCTAAATATCTTAGATGGGTGGCTGTTACTTTCCCGCTATAGCAGGCCTGTCACTGAGGAGCCAATCTCCAGCAATTTTCCATTCTGTTATGTGAGCCAGAGTTGCTTTTGACCTCTGAAGAAAAGGTAGAGGTTTCCAAAGACATAGAAAAGTATTTTCAGCAAGATGGACACTGGGCACAGCCTGGTCACCGACTCTACACTTTGTTCAATGGCTGAAACTCTAGCATGGAGGGACTCACAGCAGGCAAGTACATCCCCTTGGAGTTTCCCAGTCCTGAGATCCCTTTGAAGGAATACCGACCTTTGCTCAGCTGCCTGAGAATTAGAGCACTTGCCCAGGAAAGGCAAGACCTTGGCCATCACCCTTGTTCTGGGAGATGCTGAAACCACACATTCTTTGTCTCAGCGCTGAGGAGCACCTGGCTGCTGGATAATCTACAGTGCAGATGAAGCTGGACCACCATGCAGAAAAGACTGCAAAAAAGAGCCAAGAAGAGAAAAACTCATGGGGAATGGAGAAATTACTATTCCCAATACTGTGTGTGCTTTTTGTTCCACGTCTCTTAAATGGGTGTTGCACAGATCAGGAACCAGAATGAGAACCAATGTCTCAAAAAGGCTGTAGATGTATGTGCCCTCATTTGCCCTGTCAGGCTAGTGCACACTGTAAGGCACCAAATGTGGACAGACTGGATATAGACAAGGGCCTGAGGGTCCTGTTCCAGCCCAGCAGCTGTAACAGTGGTTGCAGGTGAGGGAATCTCAGAGAGGTCGCTTCTGGTCCTGGCACATTCAGCCCCAAAATCCAGACTGTAGGTAGGTAGGATCTGTTTTGGCCACTGTGACTCTAGACCACTTGAATTTGTCCATGAACTGTCGTATTTCACAAACGATGTGTCATATTGTTGGACTTCATTGAAGCCCATGGGGAAAATGTTGTGAAAACAGATGTTAAAAATGCAGTTTATTACAGATATAGGCCTATTAGAATGAAGGACATTAAGTGGTGAAATAAATTATTAAGAAAAATCAAAACTAGCAGACAATTGCAGGCATTCTCTTGGGGAGAAATCTATTTTCTGCTCAGCCACAAGCTCAGTAATGGTGAGATATGATCCATTTAATGCAGTTTGAAATGTAAAAGCACTCGTACTAGATCACGTTGTATGAACTGTATGCTCTAACACTGCATTCAAAAATAAATATTGCAGTGTTGTACAAGAACCACATACACAAACTTTTCTCCTCTGGGAAAGTTCAGCACCTCTTTGTATAAAGAATTGATTTTATCGCCTCAGAAAATTCTTCTAAAGCTAGTCACGGTTGTTAGGATTTTGCAAAAATACTTATGTTGTGTTTGTCCTCATTAGCAAGCTAAGAGGTGCTCCTCCTTAGCATTCAAACCAGCTCCAACACTTCAGTGAACAGATTAATAATGAAGAGAAAATGGGAGAAAGAAGCTTTCTGTCCTTTAAGAGATTGTTTAGATATGAAGAGATTAATAGCAGTCACTGGGGGATCTGAACCAAGAATCTGTCTTCAAAAACTTCCCAGGTGATAATGGCACAAAGAAGTCAAAGCCAGATTTAAATACAAATTTTGTAGAGTCCCATGGGCAGCTCCAGGTCCTAAGATCCAAGAATCTTCACATTTTAAATCCAGATCTGAATCTTTTACAGTACAGACCCGGGCTAATGTAGCAACTTTCAGTTTAATGCAGTCAAACTAATCTTCAAATCCACATTTTTTTTTAAATTTATTTTCTTTTTTTGTCTAACAGAAATTAGGTTTATGCAACTGTATGTGCTGAGGTTACTCTGCATATATGGTGATTTTCTAAATCCTCCCTAATAACTGGAAAGTCCCGTCTGATTTCTATTACATTTGGCAAAATGGTACAGATCTCAAAAATAATTAAGCTGCAAGTTTTATTAAAATAAATGAACAGTTAGAGGAGAGGAAGTCTGTTAATTAAAGCCTGCAGTAGAAAGTTATACTCTATTAGAATGTGCATGAAAAAGAAGCCTGGAGCCTGGAATGAAAAACTTCATTCGGACAGCACAGTTTGTGAAAAGCCGTGCTTCAAGTGCTCACATCTGGCCAAAGTCAATCAAGTACAAGGCACAAATTTATAGGAAACCAAGTTTTATTAGCTTCAATGTTCAGGGAGAGATTTGTTTTACTTAGTAAAGAATTTATTCCTTCATTTTTTTACAGTCTGATGTGCCTCTACTTTTGGCTGGATTTGGGAGCAGAAATGCAGTAACACTGTGAGAAAGGCCAAGGCATTTCTGAGCCAGTCTAAAGCAGAAAGTCTGGGCAGTCATGTGAAAATAAATTTGTTATGAGATTTGCGTCCCAGATTCTAAATCAAATAGGTTTTGATAATAAGCATCCATTATAGTGTGTCTTGTTTCAGTCTTTCTTTGGGTTGTTTCTAGATGGCTGTCACCTTAGTATAAGATATATTAATTCTAATTATCTGGTCTAAGACTTTTCTTTTTCTGTGATACATCATTTACAAAGAAACCCCTCATTGCTAGGGCTTAAATCACTTTGTTCCCTCTTCACATCTCTGAGAAAAAGCTTTTTCCTGATTGCTATATCAGAATCTCTGCTAACTGTGCGACTATGTGTGAGAGTGTCTGCAAGGAAACTGTATAGATGTGCATATACATTTAGGCTTTATGAAGCAAAATCTATGAAATTATGGAGCTCTTTCCAAATGCTTATGTCCAAGGAAGCCAACATCACTGAAACCCAACCACAAGATGGATCAAAGTGTAGTTTACGACTGTGTCAGTATTGCAAATGTACAACTGAGTCAGACAATTTTTTTTCTACTTCCTCCTCTGTTTTTCTGCAATGCACAGTAAACCAAATTTAATGTTTCTAGCATGCAAATGGTAGCCTCAGTAGCTACCATTTAAGCTTAAGGATATTTGCAGTGGGATTTCCTAAAAGGCTGCATAGAAAAAAAGGCTCATTGTTTGAAGCCCAATTCATCTTTTGGTTAAGACTGATCAAAATAGTTTACACAGATTTTCATAAGCTTTTTACTCACACTGTGTATTATTTGGCTTAGTGATCACAGCTGAAAAGCATGATTTTAATAAAGAAGTTGAATAAGTAGATTAAAGTAAGTTGCAGGGGCTGCCTCATTCCAATGGTAAACAAAGTAAACTAGTTTAATCAAGGCAAGATAGGTTATATATAGCATGTATATTATCATTACTTCATTTGCTTATCGCTTTACATTCGTATTTAAAGTAGCCAACATATCACGGATGATAAGAAAGATTACTTTTTAATTACCAGCTGAGCTCCTTGATATGTTTGTACAATTTCTTCTGATGAAGTAAGGAGAGCTGTTGCTGTAAACTCTAATTCTAATTAGCATCCCTCAAACACCCAGGAATCAAGAATTTGTTTACAATCCCCTATAAGGAATGACTGAGCTAATCACTTTGAGCATACCCCTTGTGCAAGGACAAATCCACGCTCCTGTGAATGTCTATGCTGACTGCAGATTGATTATATTGACTCAGCTATTTAGCATTAGGTGAAAGAAGTGGTAGGAAAGAGACTGGTAAGACTCGTATCTCAGGCGATGTGTGCAATGAGACACAGAAGTGCAGGGTTGAACGGGTTCCCAGGCTTGGAACTGGGAGGGAATTTTGCTCAGGGGTGTAGTGGCCATGGATTGCTGAGGATTTTGGAGGTTTTCTGGCTTTTTTAAAATTGTTCAGGTGTATTCCACACAATCACATTCCTGCAAGTGCTGGAGGGAAGGTGCTGGTGACCCTGGCTGCTCTTTGTCCCTGCTGCTGTGGCTTGATTCAGGCCTCTGGGACGCTGCTCTCTCTGAGCCGCCTTTGCTTCTTGGAAATCTCCAGCACATATAAGATGATAGTGTGAGAGCATTAGTGTGGGCACGTGATTACTGGCAACTTTGATGTTAATCAACAAACAATCACGCGGACCAACTGAACACCAATGCCATCTTTCTGGAGAAGGAACAGCCAATCTCACTGCGCAATTTATATGTAAAGGAACTGTACTGCTTTTTAAAGCTTCTCCAGGGTATTTCCCTAATGAAGAACTTAAAAACATTTGACCCCTGGTCTGGTTGTGTCACTAGTGCTGCAGCCCCAAATGTTTGAAAGTGAGTGACCTAGAGCTCCCCGAGTCTGAGGCGGAGCAAACAGGTCTCAGTAAAGTCAGATCTATTTATTTCCATCTCGTCATTACAACAATATTTATGCAGAGACGGTATTGTATTGTGATACATTCATTTTTATTTTTTTTAAAAAGTGTTTTCCAGATGAATGACTAACGTTGGAGATCCGCGGGTCGCTTGGGATGCAGGTAACCATGGTTACTTTTGTTGCCTAGCAACACCTGCCTTGCGCAGCCCAGGGTGCTCCTGCTCATGCCACTTCTGCGCAGCACAGCCCCATTCAGCTGCCACCCCAGACCAGCTCCCTTGACACAGCACGAGTTGTTTTGGGTTTATCCTGCAGTCCAGGAGATTAGAATCAGAGTCGGTGTGTTTATCTGAAAAAGAGAAAGAGGGAAGGGGCCAAACTCCAGTCTCTCTTATAGCAACATAAACCCGGTTGCAGCTTGAGGCAGGATCTGACTCAGTGTGTTTATGTAAATCCTCAGTTGTGCTGTAAGACACAAGTTTGCACAAAAGTTCATTTGGGGCAGAATTTAAGGGTATCAATTAGTTTCTCTGCCCAGACACAGAACAAGTAATAACAAACTAGGGTCTGGCTCCGTTACTGGGTGAAATGCAGCATTACTTCATTTAGAAACGAGTAATGCTCATTTATGTCATTTCAGAAACAGAAAATGCATTTATTTTATAAATAATATTTAAAAATACACTTATAAAATAGCTATGAGTCAGATTTTCCCAATTATGACAATTTAATCTGAGTTAATCGCAAATTAAGAACAATAAATTTTACCGGACTTGGTCACGAAGGGCTTCTCAAACGCTGCTGTTTTATGCATGCCATGACTCACCAGCATCCAGTCTTGGTATGCAGAGGTCTGCTGTTGATGTCACAGCCTTGGGCTCTGCATTTCAGAGCATTTTCTCAGAACAATGACTTGCAACCCCTTTTCACCTGAGCACTCAGGACAGTATTTGTGGTCTGGCGGGATTGTTTACACAAACAGGAGGACAAATTGCTTATGTAACTCAAAGACTTCTGATGCAATCTTGCCTGTCTGTAAATAGGGATGCCCTTGTCTTCCTCCTCAGCCTCCCCCTCTGCATCACTCAACAAATCGGTCGCCTTGCAGTAGGAACAGGTAAAAGAAAATAGTTGCTATGCTTACAGTCCTGAGTTTGCCCTTCCAAGCAGTGTTCTGCTGAACAACAGCTCCTTTAGGAGCTTGCTTTCTGGAGTATCGATCTGTTTTCTGCCTCTGGTACATACAGAGGTGTAGTCCAGTTAACGTGCTTTTGCAGTAAGTTCTTGAAAGCACAGTTGCTCTCCTTTGGTTAATTCTTGCTTATGACTTCCTTGAGGTTAGTGCCACAGGTGGTGTCTCTTACGCTAAATCTTCTGGAGTAATAAACTCAGTTATCTGCAGTGCTGGGTCATTAACCTGGTCCCTGGTTTGCACTGGATCAGCTCAGACTCCTCCCAGCAGTTCTTGGGCACTGCTTGGGAGTTAGTACAGAATAGAAGTTATTCCCTCTAGGCAGTTTGGAAGCAGCTACCGTGCTTTGGAGAGAAAGAGTGGTCAGTAGTGCAGACATAGGACATTCTGGTCTAGCCAGTTTCAGTATCAGAGAGAAGTTCTGGGCATGTTTAATCTTCTGTAAAGTAGTAGTACGTTAACTGGTTTATTCCAGCAAGTTGCTTACTTGCCACCTCTTGAGCAGGTTCAGCCTGATCACTTTTTGCAGAGATACAGACAAGTACGGGACTCTCATTCTGCTACATTTCCTGAGAACCATTCAGAAAATCAGAAACCTGCAAAAACTGTTGGCAATTAGGGTGCAGATATCGATAGTTAGGGTGCAGATGTTCTTTGACCAATGTCTGTCATGGTAAACAATAATGTTTCGGGGTGCTTTCCCATTTCTCTGGGGGTGCTAGACTAGAAAGGACCACCTAGATCCACTGAGTGATGTTCATCTGCGTTTATCTGTTAATTCTTGTGTTGTAATTAGATTGTTAGCAGTAGGGGGCTTGTAAAGCGCATAGCAAATAGGGTTATGATTCAAGACTGCAAATAAGCTCTACAGTTCAGTAAGTAAGGAAATAGCAATGGCCTTAGCCAAGGAAGGGGCCCGTGTTGCCCAGTGTGGTGCTGGTGTCCTTGGACAGTGAGGAAAGAAGGAACTTCTTGCTCACTTGGAATGTTGTCCAGAATCTTTGTAAGAAGCGCTTTCTCCTTTATTTCTGTGCCTTTTTCAGAGCCTATTGAAACTTTCGTTGTTTTTCTTCTCTTTATTTTCCATTGTAATTGCACGTCAGGACTGCTCTCAAATTACGCCGTTCTTCTCTTTCTGTCTGTATGTCCTATATCCTATGCTTAGCATTAGAGTTGTATTTTTTCTTTCTATATGCTGTTCCTTGTAAAAGGCTTCCTGCTTGAATATAATTTGTTTTTTTGTGTTAATTTAGGATAATAGTTCCTCTTGCCCCATTTGCAGCCCACATACTGATGCAACTTCCCCTTGTTTTGTTCCTAGATAAGTATTGCCACAGTACTTTAATAAACTGATGTAGGACTCTGTTTACAAATGAGTGCTTCTGTGGTATCTTACTGCTTTCACAGGAAGCTTAACAGCTTGCAGAACAGTAAGTGGCAAATGTTTAGTGCAACATTATGCCAACTTGAGGACAAACTGTTCCTCTCAGGAATGTTTTCAGGCTTAAATGAGAGGAAAATCCCCCTTGCAGAATGTGAATTCTTGGAGGGGGCGGGGAGTGACTGCCACTTCTTTGCCTTGCCAGCAGCTTCAGTTCTCAGGCACCTTCCAAGGCTTTTTTAGATCAGCTGTAGCGTACACTCAGCAGCAAGGAGTGATAAAGCTGTGACTAGCTTTTCCAGAGGAGCGAGGATTCCTCTTTCGTGGATGAGGCAGTAAATCTTCCAGCCTGCCTCAGACCACAAACACTGGCTTGTGCCCACAGGTGCTGGCAGGGTACTGGGGAGGGAGACATGAGACCACGGCAAAGCTATTAATGTGAGTAAGCAAAGAGTAGCAGCGTGGCTGAAAACAATGTGAGACAGAACAACTCAGAACAGTGATGAGTCAGACGGAAATATGTGGCACTTCAGCCATGGATGCGAGTCACCCATCAAGAAGATAAGGGGATATTAATGAATTAATGATTAGTTTGTCTAAACAGTGAAAGGAGTTGATTTTAATACTATTCTTTTTGTTAATCCTCCTGAGTGGTAAAAAATTGTTGGCAAGTGGGCTCTACCCATTGGCGGTATTCTTCATCTCTGGACCTCAACCTCAGGTTAAAATATTCTGCTGGCTTTCTGTGGCTGTTGGGTCCTGGATTCATTAAAGGGGAACTGCGTGGCTGTTATCTGTAAGTGGATCCGCTTCCAGATGGGTGGCTGAGCTATACAGTGTGCTGGACCCTGAAGGTATAAGAAAATGCGTTGTGTGCTTTCTATTTTATATCCAGTCTTTGCGGCAAGGCAGCACTAGGGTTCTCTAAAGCTGACAGAGTTCTCAGCTGATGCTGTGAATTTACTATAGGGAAAGTACAGTGAGCTGCAACTCATGGCTCTCAAAGTTCCAACAGTGCCTGAAGACTTTGTAAAGTCTGAATGAATTTCAGCCCTGGATGCCCCAGTCCTTCACCTTAGAAATATGGTTGAATAAGAAGGGAAAAGAGGAACAGAATGAAAAACTTGTCAGACGAAACCTGTGATCTGATAAAGAAATGCCATTCTTCACTCTAGTAAGGAATGTCTCCAGTAAATCATGGGAAATACAGTCTGATCAGGAAGCTTCATAGGAGACAGAGGGGTAACAGCTGTATGTAGCAAAGAACACTTTTACGTTCATGATAAAGTGAATTATCACGTTTCAGTGTTTTTCATTAAAAAAATAATTTTTCTATGGAACATCCAGATTTTGCAGAAACTGTGTTTACCATGAAAAACTTTTTAAACAAAATTCCTCCTTCATATGTATTCATAATCTTCAGCTATGTTTGATCAAGGGGGCAGGAGCGTTCCCTGAGAGGACCCACAGCGCAGGTTGGGGTGCCGCTGGTGTGCAGAGGGACCATGTTCTGGCCCAGGTGCCCAGGTTGCCTTCAGGTGGAGGCTGGGGGGAGCTGAAGCCTTCCTAGGTTTCAACAGGGTAAGGACTGAGACAGGGTCAGCGTGTGCTTTCAGACCTGCTCGCTGGAAAGTGTCCCACAACTTAAACAGCCAGAAAGCACCACTTGGTGACATGGGCATGAATTGCAGACTTGGTAGACAAATTACCTTTGCAAACCAGCAACAGCAGAAGACTTTCTAGAGAAGGTACACTGGCCAGACATAGGCCAAGAAGATTAATTTACATGACAATAGAAAAAGTTCAGAAACAGACATTTCAGTGCTCCAAAATTTTTACCTTCATGTAGAACTAAATATGTTTATTTTTTTTCCATGAAAAGAACCATTTTTCTGCAGAACACATTAGTCATTTTATCACCTGTGCTTCAAAACTGACAGGCAAAATGGTTAGGCAGGTGAATTTCAGAGGGCTAGTACATGAAGAAGTAGTAGGTTTATACAGAAAGGATTTTAGTTTTTCAAGCACATCATAGAAGCATTTTGGGGAAGGAAGAACTAACTAGAAGACCCTCCTTGATACCTCTGGAACTAAACTGTGGAACATGGAGTTTGGCAAGCTTTTGAGGGTTTATTTGAAAAGTCCAAAAGATCCTTTAAATCATGTGGAAGTCCTTCTTCAAATGGAAGTCCTACCTTAGTAAAGAAAAAGGAAAGAGCATGGATGATGAAATGTTTGCTTTATATGTAAGAGGATGTACTGAGAAATGTAAAGAAAACATTACATTATGATGTATGATCCATTTTTCATGTGGATTTCCAACACCAATAACTGTTTAAAGTTGGGGTTTTTTCAGGTGATTAAATCAGGTGTTGATTGATAGGAAACATTATAATGAGGACATATGATACGGCCTGTACTTCCCCCTTACATCCTTGGCAGCAGTTAGTCTGTATTCATAAAAAGAAAAGACTGGACTTGAAAATTAAAAATTGGGCTCAAGACTTTCATTATAAGAATCTGAAGATTAAAAGGACAGTAGCTTTGATTACAGTATTGTGCCTCTGTAAATTAATGTTAAGTGCCTGAAGCTTCATTAGGCACAAAAATGTCAAAGATGGAGGCATTTTCATAATGTTATTTTACTCACTAAATGCTAACAATATGTTTCATTCTCATAGAAAATTAATATCTAACAATTCTTCTTTCTTTGTGGCAGTTTTACAATGGCTGCACCAAGTCGTGCAACAAAATGAGAACAAGTATGCTAGTAAAATAAAATTCATTGGTTTGGGGTTTTTTCTTTAGTATCTTCTACAAGCAGTATCCATACTCCTGCGTCCGAGATTCACTTACACATGACATTAAGACTCCAAAGCAGGACTGCAGGAAGCAACAGTAGTCTGAAAGCGGCAAAGGTCAGTAAGTTTTTGTGCTGTGCTGTTTTTCCCTCATTTTTATTAGAAACAGTTGTGTGAAAGTTCTACTCCTGACACTCATTTATCTCCCATGTAAAATTACCATAAACATGTGTGTGAAAGTAGTATTTTTCATGACAGTCTACTGCAATGTCACATATACCTTTATGATGTTCATGGAAAAAGAATTCATTTATGCTGGAGTATTATGGTAGATAGTAACTAGTTAGTAGTAACTAACAGGAGTTTTATTGCTCTTCAAAGATGAAAATCATGAAATGAATGCAAAAACGTGCTGGCGTTATGAATAATTCTCAAAGAACAAAAATCCTATTTTCATGCAAATGTTTATTTTCATAATAATAAAAATGAGAGCCATAATAAAAAAAAAAAACCCTAACCCTTGTAACTATAGCATAAAAAGAGAATGCTTTTCTCAAGAAATGTTTCCACAAAGCAACAGAGGTTCTTTAACAGAGCCATATTCAATGCGCAGTAGTGGATTTGATTCAGTTAAGCGAAAACAATTACTAATTGTCTTTTCTTGAACAGATTAGTTAGATGTGCCTCTTGTGTGCAGTGGGTTCCCTGTCCCATAAACTAATACAGCAATGAGATAGTATAGGCAATCTGCATCAAGCCACTTCTGATAAAACTCCTGATTTTAGTGGGGTAAAGGCATTTCAGTAGCATGAACAGCTTTTGGAAAGGAGGACTCCACATAGGAATCCACAGTATTGCCTTCTAAATTTTGATATTGCGGCTATTTATTAGCTCTAGGCACAGGATGTCTGGTGCAAGCCATAACAAACTCTCAGGGCTGTACAGTGAAAAATTTGTTTTCCTAAATATTCATAACAGAATTTAATACAAAAGCCCATCAGCTGAAAGTTTGTATCATAACAAAACTTTGTAAGTCTCAAATATTTCCTGTGTTCCATGGTAGCATCGAATCTCCTTGACTGATTAAATAGGTTCACAGGTTAACAACCTCTAAGAAAGCTTTGTTTTTCATCACGTTCCTGGAGTATTTGGTTTCTTTTATGTTCTACTTAGGCTCAGTTATGAGATTGAAAAGAAGAGCCGAAAAGAAGAACTTCTACCTGAAGGCAGCGAAGCACTAACTGCAGGCAAACCCAGAAAAACAGGCTGAAGATATGGATAGACTGGAACAGAAGTAGCCACGACAGATGAGTCACCTAGATCAATAAAGAGCAAACCTGAGACTGAGACCATTATTAGCTATCCATAGATTAAAACAGAATGAATAAACCCCTTCAGAACAATGCCAAAAGCTTTCAGGTCTGGTCAGTGGGGTGTTGGAAAAGATGCTTTTAAACAGGCATTAAACATAAACGGCAAATAGCAAAGCTTCTTAAATAGACAAAAAGAAAACATAATGTGTTTTCAATCCTTGGAGCAATTGACTGGCAGGGACAGAAACACAGTGTTCTTCGAGGGGATTCATCCTGCCCCTAGAACTTCATTATAACTATAAACAAAAGAGCTGAAATAGGCTAAGTAAACAGAACTAGAAACAGTTTCTTCTCTTAAAATCCAAATGCAAGTTGAAGTACATTGAGGAAAGAATTTTGTTTCATTTGTTCTCTGCTGTCCTGCCATTGCCTAGTAACAATTTCAAACAGTGCTGGCTACCACTTGGAATCAGAATTAGGAGGAGGATTGACTTTCTTCCCTCAAAGAAAATATGGGCTTTTTGGTGAAAAATTGGAAGCTGAAGGTCTGAGCCTGACCTCATAAATTTTCAAACTCAAACTTTTATGTTTAAAACTATGGTTTTTTATGTGGAATGCTACTTTCATGCCTTGTGGGAACTGCAGCTCAATTGTTCGTATCCCATTTTCTTTCATGATTTTCAGTGAAAATGCAACATCTCACATGAAAAATGATCACATTTTAGTGTTTAGTAGAAACAATTTTCTTCTGAAAACAAACCAACCAAACACTGGAACTTTTCACAAGGCAATGCATGTTGGAGTTCGAGCTTGTGATGTATGAAAAGCAAAGACTGCCTTGGCTAGCCACTTGCAAAGCTGTGGTAAAGGACACTCAAAATTCACCTGACTTTGCCAAAAATATAATTTAGGATGAAGGATCAAGCTGCACAGAACCTAGGAATTACTACACCTACAGTTGCCTCCGAAACCTTAATTTACCTACCATGGGAATCCATTTTCTGCCTTAAATGTAAGAGGCAAAAAAGGGGAAGAACAGGATATAATTATGTAATTAAAGACTGTATTGAAATGTAATTGCATGAGGGAACAGAATAAGGTTGCCAGGAAATCATTTATCTGATGTTTCCTAACTTCCAGTGTCAGACCTCGGTTCCTCAGCCTGCATTCCCTCCTGGCTGGTCACACACCAGCTGTGGTCCCACAGTTGTATGGCTGTGTTAAGGTAGCGTGGTGCCAAGCTAACATATGCAAGCACTCATCTGTGCTTTTTAAGTCGAGCAGACTAAAGCGACTAAAGTGGCTGCTGGAGCGACCGCTAAAGTCACTCTCCAGCACCTGAATGAAGCTGGCCAATGTCTATGTTGCTAACAGCACCAGCAGAGCTTGCTTAGGAGCAGCAGCACCTAAAGAAGTACATGACAGCAAAAGAACTTGCAACCTAGGTAATATTCTTTTTTTTGCATATTAGTTTTGAAGTTAATTCCTTAGCTGTTGGTTTGAAAAAATGACTGAAACAACTTCTGTTACGTGACAGTGTAAGAATCTCCGTCATCAGATTTGAACCCTCGATTATTTTTCACATCACTGATGTTAAAACTTGACAGATCTGACTTTTGGACAATAGGAGTCTGTTATTCTTTGTGGGAATATAAGTCCATATGCTAGGGCTTAGATGCCCTCATGAAGGAGAAAGAGAAACAGTGATTCTACTGTGGACTGAATTTGTGCTCTGCGTGGGACTTCTTGATTGAGGATGAGTAGCTGTGGCCTCCTTTCAAAGCATGGGTGAAGGGATCTTGCTCGTTTTAGTGTACATTTTCCATTCCTACTCCTCTCTCGGAGTTGGAGGTCCTTGAGCTCGCTGTGTGGTTGTGTTAGGAAGCATGGGGTTGGCCTGGTGCTGCAGGCAGGCTATTCACTCGGTGAAGTCTGATCTGCTTCTCGTTCTTAGGCATGAAAAATGCCCAAACCTGTAAGGTGTGGCTCAGCTCCTTTTCACCAGAATTCAGTGGTGACTCCTACCTTACGATATTTACGTGTTTAGTTATTTTAGTATTGCCAAATATCAAAGATTTAGTGGAAAAGATGGTGTGATAAGAACTTCTCAAAGAAGGAGATGCAATACTGTTTTGTAAGAGTTGTGGAGCCACAACCCGCCCTGTGCAGCAGTATCTCATTGTTGAAACAATCACAGGAAGGTTACTGCAATTACTGAAAAAGTTATAAAAAGAAGGAGACCTTGAAAACTACCATTATTTCTCCTGAATTCTTTAAAGATGCTCTGGTTCAGCTGTGCAAAGGACTCCTCCACTCTCCGTATGGATGCTGAGTCATTCTGATGTCAAATGCCCAAAGCCTGCTGGAAGTTGCAGGTTTGTTGTTGCTGAGTCATAGTGGCATGTGGATCTTGTTAACTTCGGCTGGCGTGCAGGAAGGACTGATACGCGTCTCTCACTCCTTGCACCTCTCCCTGGCTCTCACGGGTTGGGAGGACTGTGATCTGCTTTGGAGAAGTCCTAGAGAATAATGCTAGGAATACCCTCAGATGATGTTTATTTCCTGGTTGCTTCTTGCGCCCCTAATTAAAATGGAATGCTGGGTGATGAATAAATGAATATTACGTAGAATGGGTCATTAATGACCTTTTAAACTCTTCTAGTATTTCTATTAAAAGAGCCTTTTCCCTGCGGCAATAACGGAAAGAGAAGCAGCAGGATCAGAACTCCGTGTGTCTGTTACACGTGGTGCTAGCAGCACCGCTTATTACGCACCACTGAAGGCACCAGTGAGGACAGCCTCCGTTCCCATTATACAATACTGGTTTTAGTTGTTTACACCTTTTTGAAGCACTGAGTTTAAGCCAAAACTTTTCATACCCTGCCTGTGCCCCTGGCTGAATTCCGTAATATTTCAGCCAAAGAATTCAGCTCCTTCAGTGAATGAGCCTAGGAACAAAGTGTCACTTTGCTCATGTTAATACTTCGAGGTCTTTTCTGTAAAATTCTCCAGCACCATCCTGCTTTTGATGCAGGAATTTGGCAGAGGGATAGCTCTCATGTCAAAAATAAGCCTTCCATCATGCCTGTGAAAATCCTCCCAAATTTTTTCGAAGTCTTAATAATTATGAGAATCGCAATTCATTCAGGTTCAGGAAAGTTGTGAGAAAGCTGTTACTTTAGGCTTTTTAGGTATACCTCCTACAGAAACTAAGGATCATTGCAAACTTCATTGTTACTTTAAGCTGTTACTTTACCCTTAGCTGACCAGATGTGTTATGTGTACTTTCCCCACAGAGTAAATATGCTTCAGTCAATGACTTTGGGGGAACTCAGAAAAACTTGTCATGCCCTGGGCCACTTCTAACCCTATACTGGCTTTCTGTAGATAGAAGGGGAAGCAACATAGAATAGTGCTCGGCTGAGAAAGGAAAGAATTGCAGAAAAGGAGATTGGTGAGACGGGGTCTGCGGGGAACAAAGAGAAGAATAAGGCACAGTTACATAATGAAGCCTAGAGATTTCCTGGAGACTGACTGTGGAAAGGGTGGGACTCTATGTTTTAGGGTCAGAAATGAGCCTGGGAGAAGAGAACAGGGATGACTGGGTGAAGAGACTAGAACAAACATGCTGGGAATATAGGCTGGGACTAGGAGAAGAAGGAAGAGAGTGTAGTACCTTGAATTATGGAAGGAGAGATAGGTGATGGAAAGAGAGAGGTTACAAAAGGAAAAGCAGAGGAATTCTTACAGAAGAAATAACAGAAAATTTGTCAGACAATATTTGTCTCTGGGGGTTGGAACTCAAGATGCCGGAGATTCTCCTTTCTCTTGGTACAAATACCTGTGGAAACCTAAAGGGAAAAGTTAGGATGTTAATCTGCAAGTACAAAGAATGTTATATACTATATATACACCAGGATATTGAATTAAGTCTACATAGAAAACTTTCATTCAAGTGTTATTTAACTTATGATTTCCTAACTTTGAAACTATTAAAATGGTCATTCTGTATCTTTATAGTGTTTTTGTCTTCTGTGTAGCTTAATAAAGATTTTTTCTATTACCTCAACACTGCAATAAGGATCACAAGGTCAAGCAATTCAGTCAACATGCTTACATCCTTTGCAAGTAGTTTATTCTTTTTTTACCTTCTTGTCAAGGAGGGATTTGTATATTTGGAATGGTGTTTTGTTTTGGTAGGCCTTCCTTCCTTTCTTGCATGTTTACACTGGAGAAGGCAAGGCAGTGGATACTCATCTTGCATAGTGAAGTTTGCAATTATCCTTAGTTTCTGTAGGATATATCTAACAAAATTCTCTTTTTTTTTCAGGAACAAAGATTGATGTACACTGCATGAAGTTTAACTGTACTTGAATTGGGTTTATTCTGGGGATTTACCTGATATATTTGCATCATTCCATATACAACATCCAACTATTACTTTAATGTGAAAAGCATGAGGAAAAAATATTTTTACTAATCAGTATTATTTGTGTATTGGTATGTCTTGGGAAAGAGTCAAAGTGGAAGATTTGGTTAGCATGGAGGATAAATAGTGAGATGATGAGTTTTCTACCTAAAATTCATAGTTATAAATCCAGCCCATACAGGTGGTGACCAATGATTTTGATGACTAGTAACAACGATTTTACCTAGCTTCTAAGAAACAATTTATAAAAAATTATCTAATTTATAAAAGCAATTGCTTCCCTGATACAGAGTATCATTGGCACTCATTTTACCCTATTCTTTCTCTCCTAGAACCAGTAAGGAGAGAACATTCACTTTCCACAGCTCTCCCAACAAGTATCCCTTGAACCTGCAGATCCTCGGGCAGTGTGGGGCGAGGAGTATTAAGCTCCGGCACACCTCCGCGAGCAGTCGTCCCTCTTGAGCAGAAGTTTCTTTTCTCTCCCCCACATCTCAGAGAATGAGAATGGTCACACTGCAAACACTCATCACACCAATGAGGTACTTAAGCACCTGTTCCACTCTTTGTCTCTAGGCAGGAGTAGCCTGGCAGCAGCAAAGTCACTGTCTCATTATTACAAGGTCAGGTTCCTCTTTGCTGTTTTTGTAACAACTTTTACCTTGGGGTCCTACACCTAGCGTCCTTATGCTTGACTGGATCAGCCTGCTATATGGATCACTGGAAAAAACCTGTCTTCTAAATTACACTGAATCAGTAGCAAAGAAGTCGGGATTTGGCACCTCTTGTTCATGCAAGCAGGTAGGCAGTCTTTCCTCATACCCTCTCTGGATGCTATTTGGAAGGACAATCAGGTACTTGCTGAAGATGCAAGCAGGTGTCTACAAAGAGTAGCCATTCATTATTAAAAGTAGCTACAGAGTAGAGGGAGTTATTTGTGAGTGGGAGTTTGAACATCTGGACTGGATATGGGAAAGAAGAGCTTGCCTATGATGCTGTATCTAACCAGCTTGGAGAAGGTAGAAGCTTGGTAGGTGTGAACTGGCCTGATAAGGCAGTGAGAAAGATCGGTCAGAAGTTACATCTACACAACGCCTTTATTTACCAATCTATGCCAATATGTTGTTCAACTTATTAAAAAAGTTTACAGGGGCTCAAGATTTGCTAAATAATGACCTCTGGACTATGGCACAGTGGAGCGAGTCCCTCAGCGTTATCAAAGTTGCAGGAAACAATCTGGCAACTGAATTCTTTCAAAGACTCATGGCAGAGATCATAGGCATTTCATAGCCTAGAGGCTGAAGAGCCATAGGAGGCTAGGACATTTTATAGCCTCCTGTGTGCTATACAATCTCTACCTCCTTTTCCGCCATTGGACTGTCAGCCTAAATGTAAACTAGTATACGAATATGGCCAAGAACAGCTCTTGGATCCTGAGGTTAACTGGAACTGCATGACTCATGCCCTTATGTCTCATCTCTTGTGGCTTCCAAAATGGGTTTGGCACATCTAAGCCACTTCTTAGGAATGGTACCTGGCCTGTGCTAAGCCCTGAACTGTGCCAAGGCATTGCTCAATGGAATGCCACCTGGCATGTGGGCATGTACCAAGCCCATGTCAGGTGCTCTGGTGGAGGGAAGTGTTGTAATAGTCCATGATCACCAAGGAAGAGTGATGGGCCACGAGTGCACTATTAGAGGGCTTCCCAAACCAATTTCATTATATGCCTTCAGTCCATTCATCTGTTATAAGCCTGGATATTTCCATACCATTGTCTGGAGGTCTATCAGGGTATGAATTTTCCACACAGGCTTGATTAAAAGAACAGTAATGACAATGTATAAATCTGTATAGCTTTGACCCGGTGGTATTTCAATGGACAAAAAAGCTAAGTATGTGCATTATAAGGCATCAGAGGCAGCACACTTAACTTCACTCTGTCCAGTGCCTTTCCTATTAAAGATAATTGAGTATTTAATTCAGTGGTTCAACCTCGAGGATGTTTACTTCAAGTATGACAAATGATAAATGGCATTTGTGGAATCCACTGATATCACCTGACTCAAGTAAATATGCAAAAGTGCACCACAACGATGCATACTCTCCCCTGCAGTATGTGCTGCTGTACATATTAACTACTTTTAACTCATATAGTTGTTTTTTATAGCCAAGCCTCTTTTCTACAGTTGCACATACAGTCCCAGTAACACTACACTACAGAAAAAGCCTCTTATTCTTTCCTGCTCCTTCTAGGTATGGACAGTACTATTACCTTGGTAAGTGTGTAAGATATGCACAGGTGTGTGGGAGGAAATCTGCTTTCCAAGACTGCTGTGGTTTGCTCTATTGAAAACATATCCAGACTACTTGTAACTTTTATAAATGCCATATATTAGGCAGCTACGTGTTTCCATTCTCCAGTTGACTTATTAGGTGCTGAAAATCCCATTACATCTGCTTTGTAAAGACCCTTACAGACAGTAGGAAGGAACCCAGAAAGGCACTTTCCAGTGACCTGGTAACCCTTGCTGTCTAAAAGTATTTTCAGCAAGATTTTGCTGCAGTTCTTTGAAAACTCTTTGACATTGATACCAGTGTAGTTTCCTTGAGAGCAATAGCAAAAGTATAGTCTGTTCTTTTGCAGTATTTTCTAACTTTTGTTGCTGTTATTTGAGGAAAGTTTTTTTTAATAAATAGATCAGTCATTCTTAATTCAGCTCTGAAGTAACAATATGAGCAAGACAACAGAGTGACTGTGTCTTGTAATCAGTCCAGTCTTACCTAGGACTGAAATACTATGATGCATTTAATAATAATTGCATGACCATTGCATGATGTCATCCCAAGACACAGTTAAGGCTAGGTATTTAGGGCCTTCCATACCTTAACATGCTTTTTACCTAAATCACCTACCCTGAGTCATAATTTCAAATTATCATAGCTTTTTTATCTGGACATAAACAGAGTGGAAGGATATTTAACATTACTGCGTCAAATCCTAAAGCTTATGAAAAGCCCTCCCACTAGTACCAGTTGTAATAGGATTCAGAGGCTGTTTTTACCTGGTATCTAAAATTGCATATTGGGTCCTCAGGAGATTTAAAAAAACCCTTTGTTATCTAACTGCCATTTAAGTCACAGGGTGGCTGGGTCGCCTGTCTCCGTGAGCATTGATAAATGGCATGCGCTTGCACCGAGGGGAAATTTGGTATCAGAGCATCACCAGCAATAAGAGCAATAAGATATGTGGATGCAAATTTCAAATAGCATCTATTTACCTTTAGAAATTTGACCCTACCTCCTTAGGCCATGAAAGAGAGGTTACTTAAACTGATTGCACGAGCTGCTAGGGTGTTAAACTAGAGATGGAGCAATGAAATAGAAAGTCACATCCCTTATGAGTTCCTGAAATATTTAGACAGTTCCCATCCATCTGTTCCTGTCTGCTTGACTGTATTTATTTTTCCAAGTTTAGTAAAATTAAACCCCAAGCTTTCAAGTACAGCTCTTCCAAGAGTTCTCCTCGAGACCAGGATCACTAGTGTCATGAGTCTTGTAGGCATTTCTTTCTAATGAGGTTTTCAACTGTGATGGAAGACTAACGGCATGGAAATAGTTAGGACCACAGCCAGCTGGAACACTGTAACCAAAGTATTGGAGTACATCAGAGTGAAAACATTTTGCAGAAATGTGTTTAAGAATATACGAAGTTTTCTTTTCTTCAGAGGCAGGGAACTTTCTTACATATTACCATTGGTTTTGGGGTACCACCTAGAGGCACTGAATATCCATGCCTAAGTCCATGCCTTGCCTGACATGTAGGTGATTTGAGAAGAAGCTGATCTTAATTGAAGTTGGTTGCTGTCGCCACTTACTCCCTCCTTCATTCCTTTTCTAAAAGTGTTTTAAAAGTTCTAACCTTAACACGGGAAGATCCACATTGTGGAAGTGACGAATGTTACAAAATGGAATTGGCAACCTCAGTCAACTTTTTTGAGAAATTCCTCCATTAATAACTGAAGAATGTAAGGGTCCTGGCAAATTATCATAACCCAGCTAAATAAGTTGAATCATAAGTGGGTTTTAGCTATTATTTTTCTGGGAACAGAACCTGTTTATAGATGGAGAGTGCATTGCAGGTTTAATAATAAGCCTATTACAAAGCAAGGTTTACTAGTAAATCCCTCGGCATTTCTACTTTCCTGCTAGCTATTCCTTGCAGGTTTTCTTCAGTAATGGAGATGTCTTTTATGCTGAAACTAAGTACTTTTTCTTGTCTAAATAATGCAAGATGTTCCTCTTGGTTGCAAATCAAGTACCTACTGTGTCAAGGTATTTCATACTCGAGTTCAGAATGAATGTTTTACAGCTTTTTGATGTAAACCATAAATCTGTGAGGATGGTGCCACCTAATGTAAATAGAGAACACGACAACTATTTTCCGTTAATTTGACATTGTTAAATTACAAATTGGGATTGAAAGGTTAGGAATTTAGTATTCTTTTATCCCTTCTGCCTAATTATCTTGAAGTTTATTCTGCCAGAGATTTCCATGGAATGACTGAAAATGTCTCATTCCTACAAGATTCACTCCTATTCTGGTCTTTTTTCATCAATATGTTTTGAACTATTTTAAGTTTTTAAAACATAAAATACAGAAAATATTTGACTAAAAATCTCTTACGTTTAGCTGCATGCAGCTCTCTGGCTTCAGTCGGATTCGTCTATCACCAGAGAACATTTTCAAACACCACTAGAGGAGGAGACAGCAGAATTTAGCAGATACTCTACCTGCCAAGAAGAAATAAGGGAAAATGACTCAGAGAAAACCTAACAGAGTAGCAGCACTCTGGTGTCCTCCTTAACTATGCTCTTTCTACCTGCTTTGCTGCAGACTTTTAGCCATGATCATGCCCAGTCACTGGTGTACACCTTTGTGTGCGCTTAGTGCTGCCGTCATTTGCACCAATGGAGTCGACTCAGATTTTGAGAGTGTGTATTGTGTTTTTTGGAAAAAAAAAAAAAGTTCTTCTGCATTGCTGTAACTTCAGGTACTGAGTCTCAGCTCTGGCTGAACATGGTCAGAAATGTGTTTTCAAGCTGTATAAAGGCAAGGAGAGGTTAGGTACCTACCTTGAAGAAAGACATGGAGACCTACTTTCAGATGCTCTATTTTTTAGGCCATTTTTGGATAATCGGTATGGAAACTGTGGATCTGATATAAACTGAGCTGTTTGACAGAGTACTTTACAAGACATAGTGCCCTTGTCTTTTAACTTATGTAAATGGGCTGTATAATTCTTCACCTTTTTTCCATGTAATCAAGCAAGCTCATTCATAGTGTTTTGGGTGAGGATGAGTGTCTGTATCACTTAGGGTGTTTTTTGGAACTTGTTTCTAAAATTACAATAAGGATTCCAGATTAAAAAACATCCCATCCCAAACATAGTTATGGATAAATAAAGGATAAACATTGTGACTGTGGATGCACATTTTAATTAACTAGAAAGTCACATCTTCTTTTAACTGATCCTCTTGCTCTTTCGCTCCCCAGGCTCATGTGTGGTGATTGTAGAGAGCTGAGTAATGTTTTAGTCACACAACTTTCATTAAAGCTATCAAAAACATGCAGTTAATTCCCTGAGCTCAACCTTGAAAACATAAAGGTTACTGTTTACCCCTGTATCTAAGAGCATGAGCACTTTTAACTGGCTTAGGAACAACCATTGCTTCATGTGGTAAAAATCCCCTTTATATAAGCAGAATTGTATTAAATGTTCAACATTACTGTGATAGTCTTTGGGTCTTTTGAGTGCCTCTTTATAGAAACATGAAGATGGATGACAAAGCACAATATGCAGATGACTGGGAACAGGATTTACAAGACTCAAAAATTCAGTTGTTACACAGCTAGCAGATAAAAGGGGTGTAGTATCATCTATACATACAAGTCATTAGATGAAAGAGGTTTTGAGACAGCTATGACCTTTCTATGTTATTCATTGACCCCACTAATATGCATTGTAAGTAGCTTTTTCCTTCACACAGAAAGACTTAGCATTTTTATTGCTAAACCAGCCAATTTGACTGGGGTTTATATTTTGCTTAACATACTCGTATCATTCCATAGTTCAGCTGATCCTGGTACAGCAGGGATGGCTGTTGTGCCACACTGTAAAATCTAACAGAAAGATTTCTTTCCACATACAACACAGAGCATGTCTTCTTCTCGATCTCTGTGATATTGATTGATTTGGGACAGAAAACTTCACTTGCAGTTGAAGAGTATAATGCCCAATAGATTCCCAATTCAATATAGTTATATATTCAATTGTTAATAGTCTCAGATTACATACTAAATTTCCTAATTTTCCTATGGTATATGTCATTACTTTAAGTGATTTGCATAGTTGTGTACTGTGAAACCGCTCCTAGTTCCTCAGCAAAAATACTTGACAAGTCATCTACCAGGCAGGCTGAAATATTTGCACACTGCAAGGAGGTTGGATCAGCCTGTTCCTGATGTACTTGAAGGATGTTTCTCCTTTTACCGCTGTATTGCCATGGAGCACCTCTCATTGTAGTGTTAATGCGTTTCAATGGCAGCTTGCAGTCTGCTGTTTGGTTTAATATCTGGGGGAATTTGGAAGCTGTGTCCCAGACACATCTAAACTCCCTTCCTAAGTTTAAGTGGAAGGCCAAGGCTATCAAGCGACATTTTTCTCCTCTTTCTGCAGCAGGCAGGGCCATGTGCATAGGAGTAACCCTGGAAAAATTGAAATGATTGAGGCATGATAGGCATCTTGCTGCGTTTACCTGGAAGGCATGGAAGATGTGAACAAAGGCAAGGGCCATAAGAGGTTGGATGCCATAGAGGCCATATGAGGACAACGAATTTTTCCCATCCTTCCTCTAAAATGGGGTTGGTAGGCAAAACGTGAAAAGGCTCTTGAAGACTGACTGGATATGGAAAAGAAAAAGCTGTGGAGCATAGTAGCAAGGAACAAGAGGTAATAAGAATCAAGTCATGTTGCACTGGTCATGGTCCATGCTGACAGTAGATGGTAACCATCTAACCTTCTTCCAGCATGGGTTCTTGGCCTCCTGAATTAACATTGTTCTGGAATGAATTATCATGACTTTACGCAGGATGCAAAGGCCAAGTGCAAGGTCCTGCACATGGGTCGGGGCAATCCCAAGCACAAATACAGGCTGGGCGGAGAATGAGTTGAGGGCAGCCCTGAGGAGAAGGACTTGGGGGTGTTGGTTGATGAGAAGTTCAACATGACCCAGCAATGTGCACTCACAGCCCAGAAGGCCAACCGTATCCTCGGCTGCATCAAAAGAACCGTGGCCAGCAGGTGGAGGGAGGTGATTCTGCCCCTCTACTCCGCTCTCGTGAGACCCCACCTGGAGTACTGCATCAGAGGGATGGAGCACCTCTCCTCTGAAGACAGGCTGAGAGAGTTGGAGTTATTCAGCCTGGAGAAGAGAAGGCTCCGAGGAGACCTTCTAGCAGCTTTCCAGTACCTAAAGGGGGCCTACAAGAAAGCTGAAGAGGGACTTTTGACAAGGGCATGTAGTGATAGGACAAGGGGTAATGGCTTTAAACTGAAAGAGGGTAGATTTAGATTAGGTAGAAGGAAGAAATTCTTGACTGTGAGGGTGATGAGGCACTGGAACAGGTTGCCCAGAGAAGTTGTGGATGCCCCATCCCTGGGAGTGTTCAAGGTTAGGTTGGATGGGGCTTTGAGCAACTTGGTCTAGCGGAAGGTGTCCCTGCCCATGGCAGGGAGGTTGGAACTAGGTGATCTTTAAGGTCCCTTGCAACCCAAACCATTCTATGATTCTCTGATCTGTAGTGACAGCACCTCAGCCTGTGACACTGCTGTGTTGATGAGTTAAGTAAAATCTATTACATCTGCCAGGAATTTGCATGGTAATTTAATGTGGAAAATCCCAGCTGCTGCAGAAGGTGGTGTCGGTGCTTCTATTGTGCAGCTTCTGTTGTGCAGCTTCCTCCAGTTCACCTCAGAGAGCGTGTCATAGCTAGACAGCATTACAGGGGTAGCTGTAAAACTGGAATACTGTTACTAATGCTCACATGGTGTATTTTGCAGGATTAGAAATTCAAGCATTACCTGGATTTAATTTAATCCGGATTAATTGATAATTATAGTGTGCAGGGCCAAGTGCACCCATAAAGCCACTACGCTGCAGGGCCAAGAGCAGCCATAAGGTTCACTGGGAGGAGTGTCTAGTGCCTTGCTTGCTGTCTCCCTCCCCAGAGCTCATCACAGGTTATGCCTCAGCATGGGGTAGGGGTGATGAGCTGCGAGGCAGCCTTCCTGCCTGGTGCCATGCTGAAAGGGTCATGGGAAACCACGGACCCAATTTTCTAGCTGCTGCACAGCTCTGCAGCTGTTCACCCGCTGCAAGGTCTGCCTTGTGGCAGTGTGTGACTGCCGGGGCAGCGAGCATATATTGCCGCAGTGGTGGTGAAGGAGGAGGAGGAAGGTGTTTTGGGCAGAGCTAGTGACACAGGAATTCTTATTCTAGCTATGGTCTTATTTAGGTTCTGATTTAATATTCTTCACTGCTGAAAACCCTTAATATTATTCTGTAACTTGTTTTTTTAAATTCTGTTACAGTGACAGCTGTATGCAGGAGCAAGTAAAGTAGCATATGCTTTTCAAGTAAAAGCTGGTCTACGAAGGCTACAAAGATGGTTAGGGGACTGGAGCATCTCTCCTATGGGGAAAGGCTGAGGGAGCTGGGGCTGTTCAGCCTGAGGAAGAGAAGACTGAGAGGGGACCTCATCAATACTTACAAATATGTCAAGGGTGAGTGTCAAGAGGATGGGGCCAGACTCTTTTCAGTGGTGCCCAGCGACAGGACAAGGGGCAACGGGCACAAACTGGAACACGGGAAGTTCCGCCTGAACATGAGGAAAAACTTCTTTACTGTGAGGGTGACAGAGCCCTGGCACAGGCTGCCCAGGGAGGTGTGGAGTCTCCTTCTCTGGAGATATTCAAAACCCGCCTGGACGCAGTCCTGTGCAGCCTGCTCTAGGTGACCCTGCTCTAGCAGGGGGGTTGGACTAGATGATCTCCAGAGGTCCCTTCCAGCCCCTGCCATTCTGTGATTCTGTGAGGAAAAACTTTTGGTGCAAGGCTCTATTTAATATATGAAGAACAGACTGGCTTCCAGACTGGAAGAGAAATTCTATTTTTGCCAGAGAATGAAAGCAAAAAATAAAACAATAGATAAAAGAAACAGAATAATTTCCAGTCACTTAGTAAGACAGAGGAAGCAATGGAAAGGATGAAAAAATATTTAATTCATCTTATTAGGAATGATATAAACTCTCAAGGACTTGTCTGTTTGTGTAAAATTATCATTTTGACTCATAGATTGACAGACTCTTCATGGTCTCCTAATCAGTGGTTCTTTATAATTTGAAAAGTAATTTTAAAATTTCAGTATAGAAAATAAATCAAATGTGTTGACAAGAGTAAAATGAATAAAAGGTCCCTGCATTTTGTTTGCACATTTGATATATCAAAGACCAAGAACAGGGAAAGGTGTAATAAGGTCTGGCATTTCATTTTAATGCTGAAACTATGGAGAGCATATATTAAGGCATCATTTGAAGTACAAATAGTGCTACAGTTTCAAATAATCAACTTTTTTGACAGCTGCGGTTATTATGAGTATAAAATAATTGCTTATTACCTGTTGAGAAGATTTCTTATACATGCCATTGATGTAAAAGTTAACTTCATTATCTTCTAATACATCTTAGGCCAATTTTTCAGTCCTATCCTTGTCTGTAAGTACCATTTGTGCCTGCCTTTTGGCACCTGCAAATAGAGGAGTGAGCAGCGCTTCGTTGTGGCATGCCTAGGTACCTAACTGGAATATAAATCACTGGGCAGTAAAGGGGGGATACTGGATAAATGCAGTCACGCATAGTGAAGGCATACTTGTGAGCGTGGGAAGACAAAACCATATGAAGAAATCCTGAAAGAAGACCTAGCAGAAAGATAGCTACAGTAACTGAGTAAGGATCAGTACAACTCCAGGCTCTAATCATTTTTCTAGTTTTATATTTTACTAGGTGGCAATATAAACTGGAATTTAATTATCTGAAGTCTTTTGCAAATCTTGATGCTGAATAATATTTTATGTCAGCTGCGAAGAAAAGGTAAAGAAAAAGACACTTTGTGCAAGACAAACTACAACGGTGTTTAATAATGATGGAAAGGCACAAGGTTGGAGGTAAAACCAGAAATATATCCTGTTGGTGAAGGAACACATTAGGTGAGATTTTCCTGAAGGGATTTTGATGTTTGACTTTCACCTTTGGGTTTGTAATGCAGCCTTTAGGTATTAGTACAGAATTTTATAGATTTATGGTGGTGAGGGAGAGACTGAGTGAATATCTCCTTTTGCTGGCCATGTAATTGCCAGCCTTGGAACTGGGGAGCTCCAGGGTCTTTGTTTTCGAAAGCTGCTGAGATAGGGCTGTAAAAAAAAATCCGTCTTAGCTTGTATATCCGTACAGTACTGTGTAGTATGGATGTTAGTTGGCACAAGCCAACTGGCACCAGTTTGGAAGTCTCCATGTGTTGTAAGAACACTGTAAGTCTTTAAAAGGCCTTTTATTTTTAAGGCTTCTGAAATTGGAAGAAATAATTTTTGATTTGAACTATTTTCCCTGTTAACTTTTAATTACCTACTTTATCTGTCTTTAAGGAGAGGACTACTTTTGAAGCCTGTGGATAAGCGTCTTTTGGCGTGCCTGACAGGGTCAGAAATAGGAGTGGTCGCATCCCATAAAATTTATGTGATAAAAAAAGTAATAAAATTATTCTGAGAAATTTTCCATGCTTATGAGGAGATGACAGGACGTAATCCTCCCTTCCTCCAACTTGAGAGCATTAGGCACTATCCAAGACCTGTCACAGATGCAAAATCTGTATCCTCTAAAGTTTCTTTTCAACAATTCAGATATTTCAGGGGACCCACAGAAATTAACAGCTGAAGGTAACCTACACTAGTGGGGAGAAAAAAAAAGTTTCCTGGTGGATGCTCTGAGGCCTGATTATTTGCTGCTTAAAACGGTGTTATTTCAGAGTACATAGAAACTTCCCCTTCTGGAAAACCAATGTGAATGGGAGGAGAGTACAAGCAGTGATAATTTTAACGTCTTTTTTTGAAAATATATGAAAAAACCCCCTGACATCAGTAGCTGGAATCAGAAATAGTTCTAAGCCACGATGATGGTGAAGTTGTGTGTATGAAGGCTGCTGGCAGCTCGCCAGCAGAGAGGTCCCCTGAATTGGCAGTTACTTGCCGCACTAGCTGCCGTCAGAGAAGCTGTGTCTCTTTTTTAGCTGCTGAAGAGCTGCTAATGGGATAATGAGCAGCTTGCATTTTCTCATTACAACTTATTCATCGTAGGCAGTGCGTACAAAGTATCTGTAGTTAAAGTATTAAGTGATCACTTTTGTGATGTTTGGTTTGTGTCATATTTCCGAAGTGTCTAGGTTTTTAGATTAGTATTTGATAAACTGTGGTTGACGCCCAGCATATTTCAATTAAATAATTATGCAAACTCATGAAATCAGTTCTACATTTTAAAAGAAAGGGATCATTTTGTGTAAATCTCTGCTTCTCCTCCAGAAAACACCCATATGAGCTGTTCTTCTGAGGCTCCCTTTCCAGTGATGCTACAAAGAACATACAGCTGTGAAAATATTAGACCACATGATACACACCCTTGAGGAACTGGGTTTACTAATAATGATGTTAAATATGATTTTGTAGCCAGTATAAACTGGAAAAAAACATTTTTAGCACAGAGTTATACTAATCTTAAGATTGAAACCATCTCAAGGCAAGGAAGATGAACTAGATTTTACTACACCTATGTGAAGGGATTAAAGTCTGGAAAAGGTGCTTCTGTAATCAAGTGGAAAAGAAGGAGGGGAGGGAGGATGGGACAAGCAGCTGAAAGAGAAAGAGCCTGAGAGGCAGGTCTGTTCCAGCCCATCCATCTGCCAGGAACCGAGGTCAGTGTAGTGCAGATGTTTCTTGCAGGTGCTTCCCTGATCAAGCAGCAGTCATTACTCCATACTCTTTGATCCTTTCTTTGGTGGCCAACTCCAAAATCTTCTGCCCACCTTAATTTTCTAGGCCTATTAACTTTGCATCTTGATGCTGGAAGCTGTTGCCTCATTTAACAATGGCCATTCACCCTGGGCACAGATAAGTATAGTTGTAAAAGTCTTCTGTACAATTATAAACTTTTCTGTACTTTATAATACACTTACCTTTGACAGAAATGCCTCTCATGCGGAATTCAATGATAAATGTAAAATAAACACGGTCCCGTTCGTTTTATCTTTCCTTCTTTCTATTGGATACTAACAGAATAATTCTCCCTCTTAGGATGCCTTCCTCTCTGGGGCTTTTTCTGGAGAAAGACTGTAGAGAGGTTTGTTTTTATGAAGTGATACTCCCACATCCATGTGAAAGCAGGTTTTTGTAAAAGCTTACTGACAGAAATTGTCTTTCTGAATCCATATATAAAAGCCAGTTTCTTTATAAAAACCTGGATATTCCTCATGCAGATACAGTAGATTTGGCCTGATTTATCTTATTTGCTGAAGGTGGGAAGATGATGAGTATTACTGAACAAACTGTGCTCTCTGCAGTTGTCTGTGTATTGTGGTAGATGTGAAATGGGCTTCCACCAGTTTCTGGACCAGATTCTCAGCTTCTCTGATCAGCACAGTTCTACCGAAACCAGCAGCCTCTCGCAGGCACATGTTGGCAGAGAACCATCTCACTCTCCTATTTAATTCTGTCCAGAATACAAAAGGAAACAAAACAACACTGGTTTTAGGAGAATCTCATAGGCACCTGAGATGGAAGTAGCTGATCCTTCCAGTGGTTATGAAAAGACTGTTCATTACTAATGGTGTTTGCCAGATTGGTGCTCAAAAACTATACTCTTTAAGGCACAAGTTGTTCTTTCTTGTCTTTATGTTCTGTTTAGTAGAACAGAGTAGAACAGAACACGAAGTATGGTAGAGATGTTTTGATGTAATATGAAGTTCATTAAAAATATGTATAAATGTGTCAGATGTGCAATCATAGAATAGTTTAGGCTGGATAGCATCTGTGGTAGTCGTCAGGTTTGATCCCCCACTTAAATCAGGGCCAACTTTGAAGTTATATTGGGTTACTCAGGGCCTTGTATAGTCAAGTTCTGAATATCTCCAAGAATGGTGATCCCATAGGCTCTCTGGGCAACCTGTGCCAGTGTTTGACCAACCTTGTTGTGAAGAATATTTTTCTTGCTCTGACGAATGAGATTTTTAACCTGACATTTTTCAAAATATGAGCTGAGGTTCTTCAGGCTTGCATTCAAAATGGAAAAAATGGAGAGCCAGAAGGCCTGCTTCTGCCTGGCCTCTGCTGCTCAGCATATTTGGTCTGAGTAGTCCTGCTCAGAATTGTTCTCCTCTTGGCAACAGCTCACCACAACATAGACTGACAAGCAACTCTGCCATGGCAAGCTATAGGTCTATGACATCTGTACGTTGCCTAAAAAAGGGATCTGTGCAATTGTGCTAACTAACTGTTGTGTGACGACAGTCTGAGGGCAACTTTTTTGGAAAAAGTATTCTGCAAGCAAAACGTTGACTTCCATCCTATCATCTGTCTTGCAGCAGCCCAGTCCTATAGAGTGTGCTGGGTGTTGATTTTTTTTAATGTCAGCTTGACAAAATGTCAAGTCTTGTAAGTAAGCCTATTTCTTGAATACTAATAAACTTTCAGTCATTGCCTGCTCTGCTCTGTGACAAGTGGGGCAGTTCAGAACAGAGGCAGTTACAGAAATGGTGCAGACAGAGTCACAAAGTTAGGAGCTGTGGCCTGTCAGTGCCTCCAAGACAATGAAGGATTTTCAGAATCATAGTTTGGGACTTGGGCACCTGTATTTATGAATTTTACTGGAGATGCCTAAGATTTTTGTGAACTATAGCTCCTAACCCATAGTCATTATTTTGATGGGGTAATTTTAATAAACTCAATTTTATTTTTTTTAATTTTATTTTTTAGAAGTATAAAAAATTGCCAAACCTCAATTTTTGCAAGGTTAAATGCCATTCTTAACATGATGCTTACTTGAGTTTATTGAGTGATCAGTAGTCGGGAAGGCTGCTGTAAGCACACACTATACACTTATCCTGTAATGTTATGTCAGCTAAAGGAACTTGAATAAATGAAGTGTCAGTTAAACACAGTCCTTTGAACTCATGTTAAACCTGATAAATAAAAAAGCATAAGAAAAACAAGCTCAGCTATCTAATCTTTGAAATATTTTTAGAGACCTAATGCAAAAAAAGACCCCTCTCCCCAATTCTAATACCACAAGATCCACCAATATTAATTGACAACATACAAGCACCTAGAATAACAGGCCAGTACTGCACGTTGTTCTTGCAGTGTGCTGTGCCTTTCAAATCCCTGTCCATGGGCCTCAATAACATACTGTTGTTATAATGCCCAATATAGGTTTTACCTCTAAGGAGCCTAACAATAGCTTCTATTCCAGAACAGAAATGGCTTGTTACAGGACAAAAGCCTTTTGTGAGGAGAAAAGTTCAGCAAAACAGTTTTATACTCAGTTGTCTTTGTTTCCAGGCAGGCAGGCCTGGAAACAAAGTAATGTGCATTTGTCAGTTTACTACTTTAACGCCATTCCAGAAAGTGGTGCTCTTGGCCATGACATGGTTCGTCATCTGCGTGGACTTCTGGGAAAAGAACTTTACAGCAATTGTGTTTTAACTAACTTCTATTGTATCTATGCCTATAAATACAGGATGTCTTTCTACTAGATTTTTACTAGGCCATTTCTAATGGTGACCTGAACTAGAATGAAGTGGACATGAACAAAAAGGAAGATCTTACTCAACAGGTAAGAGATTGACTGTGAATGATTTCTGAGCAGGTACGTTAATATAAAATACTTTTTGCATCTACTTCAAGATTTCAAGTGAGTGAATACTTCATCGTGGATTGTGTGCAAGGCTCTTCATGCACGTATGTTGAGCATGGTCTAATTCTGAAGCAAATGCAGGTCAATGAAAAGCTTCTTGTTTAAGCTGAAAAAACCTCATTTGCTTCAGGAAGCAAATCTAACACATTTTAACTTCCTATGTCGTTCATTTATAACTCTGTCAAAATGACAGAAATAGAGGCCTAAAATCTGATCCCATTAATATTTGTGGGAAAACAGATTGGCTTCATTAATGTGAATGACAGCACTACAATTTGTGTACCAGGGTCTGACCTGAATTAGAAAGTGACACTCTTGAGTCAGGCTACCAACCTAAGTGGGGCTGCTCAGTTTCTATATAAGCACATTTTAAAACAGATTCTGTTCCTGAAGTTGTAATATATACTTTCCTTAAAGTAAAAAAAATAATAAATGTACCTATTATTTTGAGTAATGTCCAGAAGATCTCATTGTGAAAACATGAAATTAAAATGTTTCATTAAAAATATTGAGAAAGATGTGGTGTGGCTTGGAAGTGATTGTGCAGGCAGACTTCCTGAGGCTACTGGAGATTTTTATCAAGGTAGAAAAATGGATACTTTATATGCCAGAGATGCACCTACTCTGAGTCACTGACTGCCTCCTAGACCATCTTTGTATATGAAATGAGTCATAGAAATTAGACATAAAAGTCTTGTAGATCATTAAGTCCATTCCCTTGCAAAAGTCTTCCTGAGGATTAGTCAACTGTTAAATGGATCCTGCTTTTAGATCTCATTTGCACTGCTACAAATTGGATACGACACCACCAGTGTACTTTTGTGGTCCCAAATCACTGTGAAGGCAGGATCAGCTTCTTCATTTTGAGACTCTCTCTTATTTTAGGGATTTTTTTTTTTTACATGGTGCAGGTGGCATAGTCTAAGGGAAAGTATTTGCAAATAACCTTGCCCCAAGGACAAGTTTGCTGCTTTGAGGCAGCAAGAGAATCAATGACCTTGAGGAGCTCATCTAATAATTATGTATATAGTATGAAAGCTTGAGATGGGAGCAGCAGGTAAAGGCAGATGTCAGATGCGAAAATAAGTGACACAATATTGTGAGCTAAACTCATTCCATCCATTTTCACATGAAGTACGTTAATAATGTTGAGTGTATTTAAAAGTTTCAAAGAAGGAAGGAGACTTTACTTCTGCTCCTAACATTACCACACATCTTCCTGTGACCTATGGCAAGTTTGTGCCTCAGCTTCTCTAACTGCAAAATAATCAAAATAATCAAACATATACCTAATATTTATGCCACTTGCAGGTCCTTCACCGGGAGGTTTTTGTAGCACTAAATCACTCGCAAAGAACCACTTCATCAAACTAGGTCACCGAGGGAGAAATTAGTCACAGCAATATATTGACAATGTTCTGTGGTCTTCATGTCTCTAGCTTACAAGCCACCAATGTCTGTTTATTGTAGCACACATTATTTTAGCACTGTGTGCAGGAGCCAAAACCCCTCTCTGTGCCTGGAGCTACTCCCTGGAAATGTCTGTGTTGTCCTCCCTACGACTCCAGGGGCCAGATTCCCTCCTGGTACAAATCTGTGTAGCTCCAGTGACTCCAGTGAAGCTGCATTAATTCCCAGCAATAGATAATTTGTTCCTGCATCCTCTGTTCCTTCGCTGCCTGGTTACTGGGGGAGCAGCTGGGCAATGCTTTCTATCTGTCAGGGGAAGGGGCAGAGAAAGCACTTGGGCACGGGCGTACTTGCTTTATGGACGTTGCTGTCTAAGGTCTTAAGCAGCATCTCTTGTTAAGACCTGACTTCTAGTTTTTGAGATTCATTACCACATGAAAAGATTAATTAAACTTGACCGTACCAACCTAGGGGAGCTGTAAAGGGTAACCTGGTAACAGCCAAAGTGGGTCAGAGAAAGTTCCTCAGCATTTGTGGTTCCATAGCAATTGAAATACTTTGAGAAACTGTGTTACTTTTGAAAGTAACAACGTGAATAATATCACAAGTCAACAATTTGAACAATATTTTTTGATTTTTTAGATTGGAAACATTTCATTTCAGTTTTTCAACATTGTTTTATATGATAGAAAAAATGAAGTCAAACCTAAGTGAAGCAGTTTAACTTTTCATATATAAAAAAATCCAGCCAACCAAACTGTACATATTTTTGACTTTTCTGTTTAGGATGATTTTTTTTTTAGTTTCCCGTGTTTTTCTAGTTCTTAGTTATACCAGATTTTGACATTTTGATGTTTTTTGCAAAATTAACCTTTTGTTCTTGAAAAATTTTTAGCAACAACTCAGGAAGATCATCACAATTTGACCTCTTAAAAATCAGTTAACATAATGGCTAAAATTGGTTAATGATCTGAAACAAAAGAGAAAACAAGAATGTGACTGAGACCCCCAGTGCATTTTGCTGAGTGGCTGCATCACTTTTTTGGGTAGCCTGTAGAAGGAACATTGGGTTATCTTGTTGACTAGATATACAAAAGCTCCTGCTAGAGTTGCACCTTGTCTCTTTCACCTTTTTCGGTGATAGAAATCCTTCTGCAGCTACTCATTTACAGTTACTCAGACCATCTTTTGAACTAACTCCCGTTCTCCCTTTTTTTCCTTTCAAATGCTATAGTGCGAGTTTCTTTTTCTCATTTCCTCATCTCTTTTTGTCAATATGTTTTTGAGAGAGGTTTATAAACCCTGATAGCATTTGCAGTCTTGCCTGAGGTCATGAAGCAAACAAAAAGTAGGAGAAAAATAGAACGTCCCCTCTGCAGCTCTGAATTTGTCTCATGGATCATTACAGATACATTTTCGGTCACTTATAAAATCTTTTTAAGGCCAAAATTCAAGAATTGCTTGGATTTTCACCTGTGTTTCACACATCAGAAATCTCAGCACTTATTATTCCTCCCAAAGGCAACACTTTACATTTCCAAATGTTCTCAGCTTGCCGATTGGCAAGTTTACAGATGAACGCCTTTTGGCAGTGCTGTATTTCATGATACAGTTAATGTTCCACTTCAGAGCTTGTACAAAGCCTAAAAGTGAACACAAGCTGATCAGGAAAAATTGCTTTAGATGTATGTTTTCTGTGTTACCACAAGATATAAAATGTCTATCAGCTGTAGAAGTACGATGGCATACCAGAAGTGGCATGGAATTGGGTTAAGTAGAACAAGTAATTTTATCTGCAGTGTGCTGAAATATTTCCTTGCTGATACTGTCCTCTATTCTCGTCTCTTCCTACCTGCGTAGTGCCCTAATATGCTGCTGTAATGCACAAGCATAGCCCTTATGCTCTGTTGATAGTCACAGACGTCCAGACTCTTGTGTACCCAAAGTGATACCGTAGGTATCTATCTAGTGAAGACAAGCAAAGCTGCTATTTGTATGAGTTGAGATTATCCATAATGGGAATCGAAGTCTGATCCACCCCTACTCTTCCTGCCTGTCGTAGGACTTGCGCTGGTCTCCCTCTCCCGACACCTTACCAGGTGCAAACCCCCCGTGCAGAGGGGATCGGTGTACCAGCATGAGTTGCAGCACTGTGGCAAGAAGTCCTGATGGATATCAGAACTTGGGGGAGTACCAATACCTATCAATGATGGTTAACGTCAGATACATCTTTTGGAAAGAAAATCTAAATCTCCAATTTGTTGCATAATGTGGCCTACACTGTTTGTATTTTGGACCTAATCTTTCTGGCAAGAATATTTGACTCACCACCCAGGTGTTCACTTGCTAAGAAAGAGAAGCAAATTTTGAAACTTTCAAGACCTCTGACTTAGGGTCCAGTAAACAAGCAAACAAAAATTGAGTGATCCTGAAACAAATGTTGGCTAAAAGAACTTTCAAGTAGCTTTAGTATGTCCTGTTACTGTTGCCACACAGCAACAAAAATGTAGGAACATTCAGCAAAGAAATAAAAAATAATCAGAACTTTTGCCATATTAATGCCATGACTGTTTTGCTTTCCTTTTCACACAGCAGGACACATGGTTCCATGAAATTACGTCACGATCTGTATCCAACTCACTTGCACTGTAACTCTTTCAAGTGACTATTTTACTTAATCATCCCTGTCTTCTGTAAACCAAACTTGGTAGAAATAAAAAGTTAAAGAGAGAATTCTTAAGTCCTATTTCCTGGGTGCTCTCCCCTCTGTGCCCAAGTACTAGGCCTTTTCTGATGGTAAATACCACATGAACTAATAGACAGTAAGGCTATATAACTCATAACTCATGCATATGACTGTCTTTAATATGAAGGGATGCTGTATTTGTACCTTGCAACAAATGTAGCACTGTTTAATTCTCTGCAGAAAATACTGTGAATGATTTCTAAATGAAAGTCCATAAATGTCTGAGTTTATTTAGAAATAGTCATTCTCATGCACAAAGTCACACTGTGCCTTGTGCTGAGGATCTTAAGTAATGCATAGGTTGTTCTCTGTAAGAGATTTTTTTTTATTTGAAGGTAAAAATGATCACTGTTTTTGTTTAAGAGCAACGGGATCAGTATCTCTTTAAAGTCTATGATCAAAATGCAGTACCATAGTCTGAATTTCTTTATGGAAAATAAACCCTTTGCAGAGCACTATAGTCACATTAGTTATTAGAGTTCTATTGCAAATGAATGTTTCCGTTAACAAACGTACAAATGGTCAGTCCTTATCCTGCTCATCTCTATTCAGAAGGAGTTTGTTTTGGTAAGGATTATAATGTGGGGATGGTACCTTGTGTTCATGAAATCATTTAGAATGTCTAATTATGGGAACAGGCAGTTTTCTGATGTTTTGCTTTTGATACACAAACTAGTCTTTGTCCAATTTCAGTATATAGGTGTTATACAAAAGGATGTGCTCATCTTTCCTTCAGTCATTATGCTGAACATTTTCAGAGATCTACAGTAGGGACAACAGGCAAGAATTTAGTCTAACATTAAAATTTGCAATGGTTATCTTTAAGCACCGAGTGTGGGAATACGTTATAAAGCAGAAATGCAGATGGTGTTATGATTATGTCACTGGCTTCAGGTTATTCAAAGGAAACAAAAGAATTCTGAAAACTTCATAAAGTGGAAATCAGGATATTTTAATGATGGCAACTTCTGCCACAAAAGATATTTAAGTAAATATTTTTCATAAATTCATTAAAAAATACTATCTTTTTACGACTATAGATTTCATAGCTGGAACTCTTCTCTCTTTTCCCTCAGAAAATAATTTTATACATCTAGAAATTTAACTTGATGCCTCTTTTATTTCAAAATTACTTGGGTTTTCCCATTTGGCAAACACTGATTCTTCTACCCCTACTGTTTCTCCCCCAGCTTCGTTCACTTTCTTGTATTACTAATGGAGATGTTAAAATTCTGCATTATAATTCTCCATTTTTAAGTTGTTTTTGCCTGCTTCATTATTCAGGAATGTTCCTTCATCATATTTATATTCTGTAACGATGCAGAGCTGTAGGAATTAGGCCTATTCTGCATGGGTGAATGTGTGGAGGTATCAGCAATACACCCAGAATTATTTTATGGGGTATTATAGGGTGTATGATGGGAATAAACCAGTGTCTTTTGATAAATAAATGCAGTCATTAAAAACTGAGCGCTGAAACTGAGGTAAGCAAGGATTTCTGTTGTGAACGAGCCAGTAGCTGTGTTTGCTTGCAAGTGGGCATCACAAGCACGTCACCGTTGAGGTAGGTGCATGGGAGTTACAGGCACAGAGCGGCTTGTTCTCCGTGTAGAGCTGGCAGCCAGCTGCCCTCCACGCTAACAGCAATGCCCCGGCGAGCTCCCAGCGCAGCTCTAAGTACAGCACGTCGCAGAAATTTAGGGCAAGGGCGAGAGAGGAAGGAAATATTTCTGTGAGCTCTGTGTTAGGAGAGAAGTCATAAGCCTTTTTTTGACTAGATAATGATGGAAAATAGCATAATGAGAAGATAGGAAAATAGGGAGGAATAATATAGAAAAGGGAGGTGTTAATGACCTTAATGGAGGCCACGTAGCTTTCTCCTTCCATATGCACATCAGACGCTGCTGCCTTTTCTTCTACGTGCTTTTGTCTGCCAATAGGAATCTCTTTTACCTTATCCAGACTGACATTCACTTTGCTTTTGTGCGGATTCCTACTTCTTCTGGAAATTCAGAAATTGGAGAGAGTGCAGATTATTCCTTTGTGGAAAAGGTAAAGAATAGTCTCATTCAGAGGATATCTCTTGATTTCCCAGTATTGTTACAGGTGTTAATTTCAGCCCAACCCAAGCAAACCAAGGACTGTTGGTTAAGTTACCGAGTCTTAAATACACACTTGAGTAGGTATTCATGAGCAATACACCAATTTGCGATTGGCTATAGAGTGATTTATATTTTGGTTAAACTGTATTATGGAGGTTTTTTTAAGACATCGTGAGATGGAGAATTCAATCCCTACCTTGATAGTATGTGAAGTAATTAATCACTCACAATAT
Source organism: Phoenicopterus ruber ruber (assembly GCA_009819775.1). Classification (NCBI taxonomy): domain Eukaryota; kingdom Metazoa; phylum Chordata; class Aves; order Phoenicopteriformes; family Phoenicopteridae; genus Phoenicopterus; species Phoenicopterus ruber. The sequence continues at coordinate 98,981,157 of CM020217.1, forward strand.
TAAAATCTCTGCTGTTTTTTAATTTGAATGTACCTGGTTTTGATTTCCTGTCCTTTTCCCTGTCACCATTGGATTAATCACACTTGTGGTAGGATCAGGATACTTAGGAGGGATGATAATCCAGACATTTCTTGATATTCTTTGGGATAGTGCAAGCAGATTAATTTTTGTAGCTCCTTTTTGTACCTTCTCCACATGTTTACATCCATTTTAAAATCTGCTCCCAGCACTACAATATAAATCATACCAATGTCATATATAAAGGTAAACACCATCTTCTGGTTCTTTCCTGTATACATAACCAAATATGTGTTTGTCCTTTTGTCCACTGCCCTGGAAGTTTAGTTATTCGGCCAAGTTAGATCCTGAAATTCATTTAAAAGCCATTTATTTTCAGGTTTCACTCCCCATTCTTATAAGGATTGCCATTGTTCTGTGTTTCAGGGCAATAAAGTTCTTTTATAAATACAAACACTTCTAATATGAGCAAGAATTTACTTAAATGTAATTATTAATTTTTTTTTCACATTTAAAGGGCACGTTTAACAAATGATGTCATAGTGTACAATGTCTTATATTTTAATCTACTAAATCTCCCTAGAAACTATATTATGAAGGCATTTTCACCAATTTTGTTCTAAAACATAAGAAAAATAATTGTGTGAGAATTTTTTCAATCAAAATAGCAGGATTTGAGGTCAGTAAGTGTCTACAGAGACCTCCATCAGCAAGAAGTAATGGAAGTGCTACAAGGTAAATGCAGCTGGTGGTAGTACTCCATTGTCATGCTCTGTTTCGTTCATGCATGTTATTTGGTTATATATTTTATTGCTGGTTACAGAACACACCTGAAAGTGACAATGATGAAGTTGATGGCAACAATATATGTGGTTTCAGAAAGAAAAAGGGAGTCAAAGGTCCTACAAAGCACGTTCTTCCTTTGGAAAATGAGAAGATGGAGCTGTCCCGCACCTCAAAAATCTCAGATCCTTGTCCCCTTCAAGCAAGCACTGGTTGCTCAGAATCACCATCAGACCAGCCTCTTCAAAACCCGACTAGCTTCCCTCCAGTACAAAAGGACAGGGTGGGTCGTGACAGTTCCCATACTGGCAGCGGCGTGAAAGAAGACATGTCTGGAGAAACACAAGAAATCCAGGAAAATGCTGACACTGGGAAAAGAATCACAGGAAAAATGCACAAGGGAATAGATACACCAGCTAAAATGGAGCTGCCCATGGGCGTGCAACCTGCGAGGAGCGCAGGGAAAGCTGGGTGCACAGAGGCAGCGCGTAGGGGAGATGGCAGTGAGAAAGCGGAGAGTAAGCAAGGAGAACGGGGTGAGACGGAAGAAAAAGATGTCAAGTTTCACGTGACAAAGACGGGCTCCCTGGGCAGTACTGTAACCACACAAGGAAGCGGTACTGCAGAGTCCTTCGCAGGGGCGCCTGGCCTTTCTAAACAAAGTTTGCAAGAGTTGAAAAACCTGCTGAGTGAAAGTCCTCTGCCTCATCATGGGCCCGATTACAGTGGCAAGGCGGGTGGCACTTTTTCTCAGAAAAATTCAAAGCCCCAGGAGAAAACAGCTGAGAAGCAGGGCCGACCCTTTGAGACTTTTAGTTCCCATTTTGGGGAGGAGAATCGAAAGTACCACAGCTTCCACAAGGAGGGAGTGAGGCAGCAGAGCAAACCTCTCCTGGTCCTCAGCTCTGCCGGGTCTGATCAGCAGCAACCAGCGGGAAGCAACGTGGATCAACTTATTCTGAGACTACCGGCAGCTTCTACGCACGCAGAAGGCACTGCTCCCGAGATTCAGTTTGACTCCTCCGCAGGCCACACCGGTAAGGATGTTTAAACATCACCTGCTGTCCTGTTAAAGAAAACGCTACTGTTGTTTTGTGGGTTTTTGCTAAGCTGCAAACTTTAGTCAGAGCTAGCGCGTGAGCGAATTGACACCTGTGGTTTCTGTGTGATTGGGATGAATCAGAAGCTGTACTCTACACCTATGCTGCTTTTTTTTTTTTTTTTTTTAAGTAAGGCATTTATGAAGCCCAGCTGCCTGCCAAAAAATGCCACGCACAAGCGGTCATGTCTTTTTCACTAAAACTGAAATATTTCCTCATTTAAACTGAGCTCCGGCAACATTTCCCGAAGGTCTGCTAGACACTGCAAAGCTCTGATGGTGTCTGGGCTTCTTAAAATTTCCTTTTTGTTAACGTTTCCAGCAGTGGAAATTGCTCCCATGTAGGGACGATGTTTTCAATTATCCATCCTGTGAGAGGACTGGAATGCGAAAACATCTAATATAAACTATAGGGGAAGAAAAGCAAATGAGGCAGAGAACTTACACTTATCTTCATGCTGTTCAGTAAGGCCATCGTGGAAGTGTTTATAGAGCCAATTAATTGCTGCTAATAGGCTGTGGTTTCTTTGAAACTGTAAAGGCTATACTTCTGGGCTAGCTGGATCCGCAAACTGAAAGCCGCTATTAGCTGTGATAATGTAATGGGCTTGAGCAGTTCATTGTTTTGTGCCTATTCCAGGAAGCACACAAACAACAATTTGCCAGTTGAATACATAGCAGATTAATAAATTTCCAGGAGCACGAGGCTCAGATCATATTATCAGCTTTTCAGGACAGATATCTTACCCTCTGATTTATCTCACTGGTACAAGAAATATGAATCTTATCTTTTCATTGATAAAATACCTTGTCCATCATATCTACATAATAAAATAGAATGGTAGCAATTAAATTTCTGCAACAATATTAAGTTATCCTGCTTTTTTTAAAGCCTCCTTTCAGACAGGTAGAAATAATGTTATACATACTATGAAAACAGACGATTTGAATATATCAAATGTTAGGTATGGCAGGATTTCTCAGTAGACATATTGTGTTACCCAGTTTGAGCAAGTCTGAACAAGATATCCATGAACATTATCCGTGCTAACTCAGGGCACTGCATGAGACATGTAAAGCTTTGAAAAGATATTTCACACCCTCAAACCACTCTCTATTCATGTTTATTAGGATAAAGAGGTTAGAGGATTATTTCTCAGCCTACACTTGATGCTGTTCCCTTTCCAGATTACACTGTTTTTCGCATTGCTGAAAGGCTAGCGAAATGCGTTGTCAAAGATGACTACTGTTTTCGCATTGTCTGCAAAGCCAGCAAATACATTTTAAAATATAAGAATCACTATTCTTTGTCATAACACCATTTACAAGGTACAGGGAACAGAGGAGACTAATTGTAGATTCCACAGGGAGATTTCAACCCCATTTTAGCCACTTCAAGTGAAGTGGCTAATCCAAGCTTGTTACCTAGTCAGCAGAGAAAGACAGGAATTTTGTCTTCAAAGAGATGTTAGGGATTGACAAGAAATTGACCTCTGGAGGTGGGCATGTCTTTCCACTCAGTGGGGAAGAAGTCCCATGATGATTAGTTTCGATTATTTGCCTAAAACTCTGAAATGCCTAAAGATACCTGGGGTTAATCCTCCTCTGTATCGCTGGCAATAACGGTGACTGTAAGAGAACTATAGATGAGAACTAACTATGAAGGGAAGTGGGGGAAACTCTTGTGTCTCATCAGAAACATATTCAAACCCAAAAGTTTTGGAATCTCATGAGGTTTGGATTCCATTTGGCTTTGACCAAACAAACTGTAGGGTTCAGTGTGTGTTTCCACTAGTAAATGGAATGCACAGAAATAGTTTCTACTTAATTAGAAATGTAAGTGTTTCAAATTTAATTTTCATTGAATACATTCAGTAACTTCACTGAAGAGAAGAAAGTTTTAGATAACATTCTGGAGTCTTTAAGGAGCCTTTGCATAAACAGTATTTCATTGCTGTCTGTGATAATTTATTAAGATTGGTAAGATAAAATCCTAAATATTTTATTTTTATGACTAAAATACTATCTTAAATATTTTAGTTACCAAAGTGACTGAACAGAAGTCTTGGATCTAAACATATCTTGACGCTGAGTAGATCTGAAATACAACCTCTTGTATTTTGCAAGTTTTCAAATATTTGAACTTGCTCAAATCAGAAATCTTGATCCAAAATTTTTCCAAACATTTGATTTAAAAAATACACATAAAGAAGAAAATTGTTCTCTTCCTCTGTTTTTTTAATATGGAATACAAAGTAGGAGAGCATTGAAACTATATGTCTATACATACAAACATGATTATTATGTAAACAGTGCCCAATGTATTTACTTAGTCCCTATGTTGAGCACTATGCACGTTTGGATGTCAAGGCCAAAACAGGAATATACCTTATTGTTGTAAAAGTACACAGTTAAGGGACAATCTCTGGAGGTCAGCAGTAGAAAGGCTAAGACATGCAGCTGAGCGTTAGCGATTCAGTGTAATGCAGAGGATTGAAATACAGTCATGTCAGTTATGTGGTTAACGTATCTCTAAAATAATAAATCCGTATATTTTTTCCAAAATTCTCTTTGGAAATTGTGGAAATATTACTGCATGTACATTTTGTCCATTGCTTGTCAGCTCTTTTGTAAAAGAAGTACTTGGACATGGGAAAAAAAATAACAGGAGAGAGACAGACATGCAAGATATTTTGGTCAATATGAAAAACATTACTTGGACAGTGTCAGTGAAACTGGAGCTGAAGCTAAAGCTAAAGCTCTTTTAATTTAATTCATCACCATGGAAAGATAGAAACTAACACATGTAGCTAATTAGGGAAATATACTGACTGCACTAACATGAATTTATGAATTTTATTTGCATAAGTATCTATATATGATAATGATGTGCACTTCTGCAAATTGATATGTAGTCATTAATAATCAGGTGCTTCTTAAGCTGTTCAGTGCCTGCATTCTTGGGAGGCTTCCAAACAGTAAAAACTCAGATGAAATTTCATGTATATAGCATTGTATAATACTTCATAGTATGTACATACACACATCCCTGAATGCATGCATGTACTATATGTATAGTATGTATAGCATATAACATAAGTATATATTGACCTCTCTGAACTCAGATCTTATCACATGCTGCTCTACATGCTACTAAATTAGGGTATTTATGCTATGGTAGCCAGAGAGGAAGCCAAAGAAAACTTTATTCGAGCCATGTGAAGTTCCCAAGGATCATGATACACCGCACTGTTGGGGTTCTCTTTGTCACAGGGGGCTGCCAGAGTCAGGGACTGCAGGTGGCTTCAGCAGTGACTCGCACTGCATATGGTCAGAGGGACCTGCAGAGCCTGGTGCCACCACACAGCCTTAGGAGAAATCTCTCTTCTGGACCTTATGAGAAAACAGCACCTCCGGGTAGCTGCAGGTGGGCAACACACTGGAACCAGGCTGTCATCTGAGGCTTCAGATTCCCTTTGTACATCTTGGTCTGTAGCTGGGGACAAAAACGTTTCTTCAAATCTTCTTAAGTGCAGACTGTGGAGCTGAGCCCCCAAAAACCTGAGCAGCTCCAGGAGCCGGTCCTCTCAACAGGGCTCATCTTCTTGAGCATACATCAAGTGAGGTCATGTATATATGACCAGGATGGGATCAGGAACTGTAGGAGGGAGAAGGAAATTTCTGAAGAAAGAAAAAATGACTTAGCTATAGCTGCAGGCATCAGTAGCTACCTAGTGATTGTTGAAATATCAAATGCGCAGAAAAAGAAGGTTTGAACACTCTAAGAATCACATGAAATGTTAGGCAGACGCTCACCCCAAACACTAATTTCATTTGCTCAGCTGTCATTTTAAAGAAAAGCATATCAAGTAACTACTAACAGGCTATCATTCATACTTAAGAGTGGAGTTCATCAGTCCTACAAGCAATTCCCTTTTCCATTACAATGAATAACCTCATATTGTAATTCTTAACTTGTTTAAAGTTCTTATTTTTGGTAATAAGGCAGTTACAAAGGATAATACCTGGTATTTAGGGGCAGAAGTATGTAAAAGAAGACTTTAACAAAACAAATAGCCTCAGCTTTTTGCTCCATTGAAATTAAAAAGTTTACCCACACACTTTTAACAAAGTTTGAACTACCCCTGTGGTTTCACTGTCCTCTGTACTTACCTGGAAGGGGCATGTCTGTCCCCACCGATTCTGCTCAGTAAGTCTAGTCAGTGGCGAGGAAACAGAAACAGAGACTCTTTGGGAGCTGTAGGTGGACAATCAGGAGTTATAAGTGGACACAGTAAGTTCCTGCTCCAGGTACTTCATATTCACTGCCTCTGCAGTCATTCCTGCAGAATAACCATGTTTTACTTTGGGGATTACTTAGGACTGTATTTTTCACTTGCTACTCTTCTCTGCTTTGTATTTTACATAATCTGCGCTGTTCTTGCATCTCTCCGAAAGTGAAAAACCAAAGCCATACTGTTCCTTCATGTTCCTTCCTCATGCCCTATCTGCAGTTCAATAAAATTTTTCTCATCTTTATTTTTCTACATTTTGAACTCAACTTGAACATAGCAGGGCTGTAGCTCAGCTCCTTTCTAAACCTTCTCGATTGCCCTTATTTTCTGTTGAACAAACCATCATATTTTCTGCCTATTTCTTCCCTTTTCCCTCTGAACTGACCTATATACAACTTGCTATTTTTTTTTACCTCACAGGCTCTAACAGCAGCTATTTTCCTTTAAAGCAAACCAAAACTCTCAAGTCCTTTATCTTCCATACCAATAGCTGAAATCTTCCTCCTCTGTGACTCTGTAAGATTTTCCATTTTTCCCCTCAATCTATACAAAACAAAAATGCTCAGACAGCACTTCCATCCTATCTTTCTGATCTATTTTGTCCCCTTTCAGGTGAGATCCAACTCATCTGACTCTGGTGCCTGTAGTAAGCTAGTCATTCTGTGACTCTGAGAGAAAGAGGTGTATTCAGACAGTAATTCTTCCCACCCATAGTAGATGCTTACTTTCTTTCTAGTAATAGTGAAAGGTTGCCAAAACAATTAGTTTAGACCTAATGTAAGTGAAATGCATTCTCTGCTTGATCTCTCTGCCGGCTGCCTCTCCTTCTACAACATATTCAAGAAGAGTTTAGTCCTTACCTTCAACACTGTGCAAAATCTTCTCTTCCCTAAATAACCTTGCTTTCCATTTAATGTGGTGCTCTCACTCATGCTCACTTGATTTTTTTTTAATTAGGTCAAACATTTTCAGACCAGAAAGGGCTATCTAGTTTGCAATAGTGCATCCTTCAGTTCATGGAACTTTGCTCAGTGATTCCTTCCTTAAATCCAAATTTTCTGTTTGGGTTTGAAGAAAGACGTGCCACTCTCGATCCATCATATTTAGGATTATTAGTTAGGTAGTTCCAGTGGGTATTACTTATTTTAATTTTTTTCAGACATCTACATATTTTATTTTCAAATCCTCTTGCCTAGGTGGAATATTTTCTAACCTTTCTATAAAACTGTGTTAATTTTCTCATTCAATACAGAAGAGACATTTTTATAAAACGTCATGGAAGACAGAAAAAAAATGGGTGCTTTATTTTATCTTTCATCTATTGAGAAATAAAATCTTATTTTGTATTTGATTCTTGATGATGTAGATCCTCTGAGAAGCTATGTCATGTTGTTGTCATACAGTTTGAAAAGAATACTTCATGGATGATTGAAGCTGTTCATTGGCCTCTAAATTAGCTATAAAACTCACAAAAAGAGCTGAGCTTCTCCATGGCCATATCAGTAAAAAAACTTTCTTCACAGTGAAGATTAAAAAAGAAAGCAAACTATCATGAGACAAAGAAATGGATGGAAAAAAAATGAAAGTACCAATATCAAACAGATCAGGGAAATATTTTTACTGTCTCCCATGCTTTGATAGGTTTCTGGTATGCTCACATATTTATTCCCCTGCTAGGGGCCTTCTAGGGGAGAAAAATAAGAGGTAGGAAACACCTTTTTATGCACTTTACTGCAGAAATCAAATACTTTACTGACCTATCAGCAAACATTTTTGGTGAAACTATTTTTTGGGTGAAAAAGAAATGTAAATTACATAATGTTTTCAACTGAAAATCCTTCTGATCACTATTCACATCAATAGTACTATTCAAATGTAACCCAGTACCCATTTCTATTTACTGTGTTGAAAACCAGATGGGAATAGAAAAGAGAGAGTTTAAATACTAGCAATAAGAATGATGTCTAGCATAGGAAAAGCCGTGATATGAGGTTTGAGAAATAGAGACTGTTAATGTTTGAAGGTAAACATGAGAACACTAAGTAACATGCTGTACAAACCAAGTAGACTGACTGTTCTTAAATACACAAGCCAGAATCCTGTAAAGATGAGCAGACATATTTAAATTAGTACTGACAGGAATTTCCATAGAACTTAGAAGGGTGTAGATGTGTGATTACCCGGTGGGACTTATTGCCAGGGGATATCATCAGCATAGAATCATAGAATAGTTTGGATTGGAAGGGACCTTTAAAGGTCATCTAGTCCAACCCCCCTGCAATCAGCAGGGACAACTTCAACTAGATCAGGTTGCTCAGAGCCCCATCCAGCCTGACCTTGAATGTTTCCAGGGATGGGGCTTCTACCACCTCTCTGGGCAACCTGTTCCAGTGTTTCACCACTCGCATCATAAAAAATATCTTCCTTATATCTAGTCTGAATCTCCCCTCTTTTAGTTTAAAACCATTACCCCTTGTTCTGTTGCAACAGGCCCTACTAGAAAGCCTGTCCCATCTTTCTTATAGGCCCCCTTTAAGTTCTGAAAGGCTGCAATAAGGTCTCCCTGGAGCCTTCTCTTCTCCGGGCTGAATAACCTCAACTCTCTCAGCCTGTCTTCATAGGTGCTCCATCCCTCTGATCATCTTTGTGGCCCTTCTCTGGACCTGCTCCAGCAGGTCCATGTCTTTCCTGTGCTGAGGGCTCCAGAGCTGGATGCAGTACTCCAGGTGGGGTCTCACGAGAGCGGAGTAGAGGGGCAGAATCACCTCCCTCCACCTGCTGGCCACGGTTCTTTTGATGCAGCCCAGGATACGGTTGGCCTTCTGGGCTGCAAGCGCACATTGTTGGCTCATGTCCAGCTTTTCATCCACCAGTACCCCCAAGTCCTTCTCGAGAGGGCTGCTCTCAATCCCTTCATCCCCCAGCCTGTATTGATACCGGGGGTTGCCCTGACCCAGGTGCAGGACCCTGCACTTGGCCTTGTTGAACCTTATGAGGTTCGCCCAGGCCCACTTCTTGAGCACAGAGTATCCGTTTTTATAAAGGGGGTCATTATACATACACATAGATCTTCAGAGCACTCTGTGTTAAATTTCTAAGGATGAAGAAGAAATTAAGACAAACTTGGATATTAATCCATCTGCTCCTAACCACAAGACCACCTTTTCAGTGAGGAACTGCAAAACCCATTCTCTTTAGACAGAGTATTTTGCAAAGAACACCTTGCCTTCCCTGTTAATAGCCGATACCAAAGGCAGCTCCAGCATGATGAAACGCTGCCTTGACCGGCGTAGCAATTCCTACGCTTGCAAGGGTTTTTACTTCCCTGCTGCTCTGAGACAGTAACAGATGCCACAGTGTGCCACAGAGCACAGGGACGTGTGCTCTGGTGCTGCGTGGGACTCAGGCGTGACCAGACCCCGTCTCATGGGGCAGGAGGAGGGTGTGCAGTGGCTGCGCAGCTGCAGCAGGGTCGTTTCAGGAGGGAGCACATCTGGCACAGCTGGAGACAGGGTGGGGGGAAGAAACTGGAGGAGGACTGACGGAAACACCTCTCCTTCTCCAGTGCATGATTTGTATCTGGAGTCTACCTGCTGGTGTCTGCTGTTTTTGCCTTACGTTACATTAGTGCTCGTGTTTCTCAGTGAAGAGTCTCCAATATTACTACATTTGTTAGGTCAGCCTGTTCCTGCCATTGTCAAGTCCCCTGGCAACATGTAGCACGTTCTTTTCGTTTCATCAGTTTGACACAGTCATGTCTTATAGAGCTGAGAAATTGTTTGCTTTAGATGCAGTGTGATTTAATAAGGGACCATGGGAAAGGATTTCTTTGAACAAGCAGATAATGACAGATTGATCTGGCACATGTGCACTTTCTTCTGTCGTGGCACTTTTCTGTTGCTGAGAAGATAAAGCTGATGTTAACTATTTGCCCCAGCCCAATGTCAGCTGCCCTCAGCAATCTAAATGATTTCAATATTAATAATCTAAGAATGGCACCACTCTTCTGCCAAAAGCAATAATAATAATTTGTATAATTTGTAGATTTTTTTAAGTAATATATTTAGTTTTGTGTTATTAACATTTTTTAAATATGTGAAGATAATTTGTTTATATTTGTAGATATTTTGTACTAATTGCAAAAGAAATATGAGTAATACTAATTGTTTCTCAGTGGTAACTTAAATGGAAAATACAGATAGAACCATAGAAAAACAAACATTAAGTGCTTTTCTGTGTACTACTGATTTGATACAGATATCTAAGGATCTGTATGCACCATTCTTCTTTAAGAAAGATGGCCAGTCTGGATTTATATTTGCTTTTTAAAATGAAAATCTGAACCAAAACCTGAGCATCTTGTGAAATTTACATATGTGTTTCCGTAAGTAGATTCTCTGAAATGAAAATAAAGATGCCATTATTTCTCGAGGTCCAGAGAGCTAGGGAAACAGTTATACTCATGAACACAATCCTGCCTCATAAGAATGTACGACTTTCAGACTGTGTCTCTAAATGAGCTAGACCTGTCTAATACTTATTTATTAGCTACCTTATCTCCAGTAGGTAATGCTCTGGATAATGACTGTACAAACTGGAAAAGACAGAGTACTCAGTTCCCTGCTATACCTTTCCAAACTTTAGTGATCATTGGATTCATGGACTTAGTTTGCCAGTGATTTATGTAGTGACTACCAAGAAAATATATTTTGGGACCTGTGCTGGAGAAAAGTAAATACTCTCAGTAGTTATTCACTAAATATTATTTAAGAAATAAGTCTCCTTTCATATTTCCAAAATCAGTCAGAGATATTAAGGCACGGTGATATTTTTTATCTAACATACAATTTACAGAAATGTGTTTTTTCAATGGGAAAGATAATCTGCAAATGATATGAAAGATGAACTGCCTCTAAAAAGTAGGTGAAAACTGCAAGAGTGTTTCTATTGGTTCTAAGAGATTTTGGATAAAGGCTACTGTAAATGAGTAAGTATCTGTCTTTTGACTAGCAGGCTGTCTAGACTGGTATATAGTCTAATTTTAGACTAATACTAGACCAATATATAAATTTTAGTCTCATCATTTAAAAAGATCTATCATTAATCATAACAAGTCCAATTGGAGAAGCCAAATTCTTGCTTCTTCAGTTAATCATTTTTGCTTGCTTAATGTTCTTTAAAAACATTACTTTACGGGAATTTTCTGTTAATTTATGTTATTTCATATAATCTAATTATGTATTTATACATTTATTCAAATAACTTTAGCTTGAAGACTATATATATATATATATGTGTAAAATTTGGAAAATTACCTACCATTGGTAGATGTTTAAATTAAGTATATTTGTAGCTTTACTTTTTAAATTAATTCATACATCATTAATTTGAATGCATATTACATTTGTGTTTTTCTTAGATACTGGTTTGGTATCGTTTATATCTCTTAGGAATACTGAGTTAAAGAATTGCTTGGGTCAGAGTTAAAGTTGTTGTTTTTCATGAATTATATGGTTTTACCTGAAAAATGTTTGTTCAGTAGATGCAAATTTAACAGGCAATGTTTCAGGACATTATAAGAAATACTTGCAAAATTTATGTCAAAAGTTGACAATATTCTGATGTCAAGGGTTTCCAGTCAAACTTTACTTTGAATAATATGAAGACATAAAAATCTCCATGTGACAGGTGATAGACAGGAAATGTCTATGATCTTTGCAGAGGAAATTGAACACGTGTAGAATAAGGGATGGAGCACTGCTTTTACAAAGGCAAAACCCTCACGCTTCTGTCCCTGGAGTTGAAGAAAACACTACTCACTGTAATCTGTAGGACGATTTTCAGAATCTTTTAAAATTCTATTAATCTAATAAATAGCCACAGTTTATTAGCCGTTAATAAACTTCTCATTGATGGTCAGGTTCATAAAGAGGTCAAATCTGCTAAATGTCAGTAAACATTTATGTTGTAAAACAACGTAACGGGATGACTGAAGTGGTATTCAAACAACTCGTACTTGGATGACATATGTAAGACAAGGCCAGTTTACATATCCTCCCTGCTCGTTACTGTGTTTTGGCAGCATCTGTAACAGAGTGAGTGTTACACAAAATATTTGAACAGGACTTCCTTATTTAATGTACAGCTTTTAAAGGACATAGTGCCCTAGTGTTTATAGAAGACAGAGGAAAAAAGTTATTTCCGTAAGCAGCTTACAGCTGAAGCAGACCAAAGGCAAAGATGTCATGAGGAGAAGTGGATGTGACAAAATTCTTTTTTTCTTGCTTCTACCTTTTCAATTTTTACTGTTTTCCTATAGTCTCTTATATTTACTTAAAATTTTGTGCTACGCTTTCACCCGTCGTTCCTCAAGGAGCACTGTTATTACTTAACTTCTCCTTACTTTAGTGACCTAAGGTATCCTTGTCACCTCCTTGTCACCTGAAGCTGGAGGATGCTCCAGTAATATTCAAAGGCTCCAAGAAGTCTATGACTGTGGATGAGTTTGCTGCCTTCTCAGGGAATAATCAGACAGCCTTGTGCTGGGCTAGCTGGAGAGCCTCCTTACAGCCTCACAGCTGGCAGTCCTACTTGCCCCAAAGGAGAGGTCAAAAAGGTGTGTTTGTGCCTGCTGGCTACTGCTAAAGGAGATATACTCCAGTGCAGGTAGTTTGGCACTGGAGAGATTGGCAGTGCTCCCACCAACCTTTGTAGTGCCTCAGCATGATGCTGTTAACTTCCACTTGAAGGGAAGTGACGAATGCTTTCCGTTGGTGATCTCCCGCTGCGGATCTGAAAGATCTGCAAAAATTCATCTGATCATATTCTCAGACTCCTCGGAAGAATGGAGGACTTTTTCCTCCCAGAAATGTAGAAAGAAATATTTTTTCACATCTTAAGATCAAATTTTACCCTTGTTCTAGTTAGTTTATTGTACTAAATGGAAATTAATACCTTATGTAGTTTAACTTGAATAATGACAATACATAGATACTCAAAAGAAAAGCAGGCTGAGAAATTGAGAGGCTTGTGATAGGAAGTTACCGTGCCCATCTCTCTGCTCCATGACAGAAGTTATACTCAGATGTTACTGCTTTCATGTCAAGAAGTTTATACAGTCCTACAGCTGCTGTAATACGGTAAAGAAAAAACTCCATAGCAGCAAATGCGTAAGTGCATAAACTTCTCCTAAAAGTCTGCTGCCTGCAGTGGAGAAGACTGCAGGCCTCCTCAGGAGGTCCTGAGAAAGGTTTAGTAGAAGGTAAGTGCCCTTTTTATCATGTTTCTGTATCCATGCACTTTTCAAAGACATTAAAGAAATATAGCGTCTGAATTCTATCAGCTTTCAGTGGGAAATAGGTATCCAGCTGCTATTTGTGCTCCTAAAAACACCCAACGAACCCGCTGAGGTATCCCTCAGAAATTTCTGGCTTTACTGTGTGATTCCCCTGTGTTCTCTTACCAACATGAAAAAACATTTAAGTTACAGACCATTCCCCCAAAAATAAGGGATTTTATATAGGTTCTCAGGGGAAAAAATATGTGCTTATTTACAAAAATGTTTTGTGATCCATATCTTTTTCCTATTTTTGTTTTTAGACTCCATGTCACAGTTTCCCACTATTGCACTTTTTAGGAGAACAGCCTGTATTCCAGCATTCATTATTTTGTTTGACGTGAACATTCCTCTTCACTTACAGCATCCAGCAGAGACCCTGATGTAAACGGCCTCGGAAGTCCAACTCTCCTTCACCTGTTCTCTCATATTGAATTTATTAAGCAGCAGATGGCCAGGGACAACATACAATTTGTCAGATTTGAATCAATAGACCTCCATGGTGTGTCAAGATCAAAGAATGTTCCTTCTCGCTTTTTTCACGTGAGTTTTTTTGGTTTCTAGTTGTACCTTTATGTGTTTTCATGGCTCTGTCCTTAATTTATGTGGTGGGTTTTTTTTTTTTCATAGTGCAGGGAGAAACTCAAACTTGGAACAAATTATCTGTTCCCTCCACTTGTTAATGTTCCCAAAAGATCTAGACTTTTTTTCATCACTGCAATCATTTACTCCTCTGTTCTCCCAAACAGTCATCTAATTAAATAAGGCTAGTAGTTTCAGTTCTTTGAACTTCTAATAATCTCTTCCCTCAGAATTATCTTTTCAGGTTCAATGCATTATAAAGATTTTGTTTTACTGAACATCAGTAAATTGCAAAAAGAAAGGAGTAAACACTGAAAGAAAGAAAATGACTGAATGAAAATCACTTTAGCTATGAGAAATTTTATAGTGACCAGTCACATAAGAAAATGCCATTGGGTTGCATGATGATTTAATAGCAATATTTGCCATATCGATGACTCAGGAAATAAGAACCAAATTAGAAAGCGATCCTCACTCTGTGTATGCTCGACTGATCAGCCTTTTCAGTATATTACTCCTGTGATACTTCATCTGCATAACTACGTTATACTTTCACTCACATATCACTATGAATATTTTAAGCTTTACTGAGTGATTGCAAAAAAGATATGAACATAAACAGATGTAGAGCACTTTTGTTTCAAGTTCCTTCTGAAGCCTAAGCCATGTTTTCATTATTTCGCTTTTAGATATTGCTGAACTGCAACTGTATCATCTAGATATGATTTGCTCTCTCTGATGTCATTTGGATTTTATCAAAATAAACTTTCTCTCAGTCATTTTAATCCTTGTGAGGGGTGGTAGGTTAATTGCAACTTCTCTTTCACTTGCGATGTCAAACTATGAATGTCTAGTTCAGCTTGTTCAAAGTCAGCTTTTGTGTTTACCTTACTTACCATCTGAACAGACTGGAGCTTTGCATGACAGTCTAAATTTCTGGAAAAAATGTGTATGTGTATACCTGCACATGTATACATACAGAGTGAGTAAGAGTAATTTCCTTTTTTTTTTTTTTTTAATCTTTTTGGGTAGGGGGTTGGAGGAGAGAGAAGTAGTACTATAGGGTAATCACCTTCAATATATTTTCACTGTTGAATAGACAGCTTAGACACCATAGAGCAGTATTGACCATCCTGTACAGCTTTGGTTATGGGTGTTGCATAGGGAGAATTGCCACCACTGGACTGCCACCCACTTAAGAGAAGGCAAACTTTATTTATTTTGAGAGAAGCCACCGTATGCGGTTTGAAGTATTTCAACAAATATCCATCTGGATAGGCAAAATTTTGTTTTTTCAGCTCTGAGCTTGCCCCTTTTTAGGTTTGCTCTGTCTCCTCTGCTCACTCAGGTGGTAATCCTTTCCCTTAGAAGAATAAAGGTAAGGCGTAAACGTGAGCCAAATTTCACTTGATAGAACTTAGCATAATTGCAGTTTTCATCAGCTAAAGGTTTGAATGTAAGGTAAGTTGTAAAGGTGCTTCTTTGAAGGTAGATGATCCTTCCTTGGGGGTCCTACCTACATTTCATTTGCGTAAGATGAAGCTCTCTGTTCAAATGGAGAAGAAAGTATAATTATGAGTTTATCCTGTTTGCTGCCTAGAAGGGGAGTACTGAAACTTTAGAATAATTTCTCACTTGAAAGTGCTTCCCTGCATTTTTCCCTCCAAACTTATGAAGTCCAGAAAGTGAGAATTTTCAGTTGAACTTTGCATCTGAAATACGGTGAGGTAAGTGTTATGGCATTTAAAGAGAAGTCACAGCCTGAATTCGTATTGCCCTGAGTCTTGTGTGGTCACTTGGATCTATGTAAAGGAAATGCTCAGAAGATATGGAAACCTAATAGAGTAACTATAGATAGAAGTTTGGCTTGAAAAGTTCCCACCTAACTGGTGATGCCCATAATTGTATAAAGACCATGGGAAATAGGTGTTGAACATTTTTTTAGTTCTTTATGGAAATTTAAAAAATGATCATTGGGATACTTGATGCCAGCATTTTCATACCAAACTTATAGAAGGTTGTTCTGCTTCATAATGACACAGTAACTGGCTGTTGCCCTCCACTTTAGTGATCACTGCATTTTAGTGGGGTTTTTTTAGGAAAAAATACTATTGTTCTTACTGAGAATCTGAGTTTTATATATTTTACATACATAAAAATACTGTTGAGTTCTTTTCTCATTTGGTAATCTGTCATTCTGCTCTGTGTTTAGGAAAAAGCAATTCACGGTGTTGCCATGCCCAGAAGTTATCTTGAGCTGACCCTGAATCCTAAAGATAATGAATTAGATTACATAGATGCAACCAATTTTAATTGTGACATAATCCTGAACCCTGATTTATCAACATTTCGAATTCTGCCCTGGACTGAGCAGACTGCGAGAGTGATATGTGATTCCTTCACCGTGCGGGGCAACCCACTAATGACCTCACCGAGGCACATTGCCAAGAAACAGCTGAGCCAGCTTCAGGACAATGGCTTTTCTCTGCATGCTGCGTTCACTTATGAATTTTGTATTTATGGCATTACTGAAATTGTAAATTCGAAGACAATATCCTTTCCTGCAGCCACGATACTAAATAACCATGACCAGACTTTCATTCAGGAGCTCATTGAAGGAATGTATTATGTTGGTGCCAACATTGAAAGCTTTTCTTCTTCCAGTGGGCCTGGGCAAATGGAGATCACTTTTCATCCAGCGTTTGGCATAGATGCTGCTGACAGTGCCTTCACATTTAGAACAGGCATTAAAGAGGTGGCTAAGAAGTATAACTACGTGGCTAGCTTTTTCTCAGAATCGGGATTCTACAACTCAGGAGCTCTGTCGCATAGCCTATGGGATTTGAATGGCCAGAAGAATTTGTTTTCTACTGATTATGGAGTTGAGGAGCTCTCAGATATTGGAAAAAATTGGTTATCGGGTCTCTTGGCACACACAGCAGCTATCAGCTGCTTGATGGCTCCTACCACCAGCTGCCGTAAGCCTTATTCTAAATACAGTAAAGAATCCAAAGAGACTGTAAATGCAAAATGGGCATATAATGATAACAGCTGTGCCTTTAATGTCAAATGTCATGGTGGAAAAGGTACTTACATAGAGAATAAATTAAGTTCTGCTACAGCAAACCCCTACCTGGTGCTTGCTGCTACTATTGCTGCGGGTCTAGACGGAGTAAAGAGAGGACTTAGGTATGACGACATGCTCCAAGAAGAAAATCACACTGCTGATCTCAAACATTCGTCAGTCCCTCTGAAACTAGAAGATGCTCTTGTTGCACTCGAGAAAGACTCGTGCATTAAGGAAGCATTAGGCGAAACTTTTATCCGATACTTTGTTGCCATGAAACACTATGAGTTAGAAACTGAAGAAATGGATAGTGAAAGGAATAAATGCCTGGGGTATTTTATTTAGAAGGAGCGCTCTTCTGTAGTGATGCTTTGTAAATGCATACAGGGAATGGCTAAGAATCTTGAAATTAGTAAATATATTTAAAAATATTTTTAATACTTTGGGATTTTTTTTGTTCTCCTTTATATAGTACATGGTGACTGCATTTTATTGTCTGTGTACATTCAGGACAGTGCAAAGCTGATATTCACAAAATAACATTAACAGGCTTTTAAAAACCAGTATTTTTTTCAATTTAAGTGAACAGATCTGCTGGTGAAAAGAAGAAAAGAGAAGGTGAAATGGAGAAGAGCAACTGTACAACTGTAATAGGACTGTATAATGTGCAGAAAAGTAGGAATAATGGGGACGGTGCAGAGGGTCAGCAGAACTGAGGAAGGAGGGGAATTTCTTGTTCAGCACGGTTATGGGATTTCTCCCAGCCTTTTCAGTAGCTGAAGGGTTGCTTAACCAGAAGAATCTGAGTTTAATTTAAAATTTAGGCTAGAATGATGAAGGTTGTAGAGAGAAGGGCAAAGGACTGAGGTTGTTGAACCTGAGAGACAGGAATCAGTATCTTAATGGGCCTAAATAAAAAGACAGGAGGGATTATAAAATAATCTATACACCAGTAGTTCTGCTGCTGAATAAAGTTTGCAAGAGTGGATAAAGATACTAAAAGACATAAAATGGTTGCTTGAAGAGGGAATGTTTCATAGAAAGCCAGGAGTGTCAAGCCACTGTGCAATAAAAAAGGAGCTGGTATTATGTGTGTTTTGATAGTTAATGGGTTAATTCAGAGTTGAATGGCAAACGAGGGAAAAAAAGGGCAAAGAAGCTGGACTTTATTGGGAAACCTGATGTTATCAAGGATGAGGAAGATGACTGTGAAGAAAGGAACAGAAAGAGTAGGTTAAAACCAGAAAGAACGAGTGAAGACGTGAATTCAGAGACTGGCAAATCATGGTTAAAACAGAGGAAGAGAAGACCCATCCTAAGATTAGAAATGGCAGCTGGTGTAACGAAAAATAAAGTTTTTGGAATGGCAGGAGGTGGGTTTCAGATTTGCTCTGTTTTTGTTACTGCTGCTGCTGTCATCCTTTATTATTAAAGATAACTCTCGTTTCATAGCCCACCTCCACATTAACAGTGATTTCTGATCTTCTTTGTCTTATCAAAATATTTTGATCTATGCGTAGGAATTCGTGAGTGAAAGTGTTTGGTCATCAGGGGAGTGAAAATAAGATTCAGTCAATGCCTCTGTCAACTTGCAGAACTAGAAGGTGTGAACAGAAATGCGCTAGTTGCCTACTGATGAATCTTCTACTCTTGCCCTACAGAGTGTTCTGCTTGAAATTTAACACCTGGTACACTAAAACTTTGTGGGATTCCAAAGAAGAAATCACTTTATACTCAGGTAGCAGGAGGACATAAATAATCTAAGGAAACATGATAAATGCATTCCCTTGTCTCAGTCTGTGGTTGGTGGGTGGATTTGCTTCCCTCCCTTACTCACCTGACACATGTTTTTGGGTGCTCCAGATCATGGGACTATTTTTCTCTGCTCCAGACTGATTTGCTTTGGCAGGTCTAGTCTTGCATTTAAGCAGAACTTCCCATTCTGAAAAAAATCTTCTCTTTTGCTGCCCTAACACTTCTTCAGGAGCTCTGGAAATCTGTCTTCTGACTTGTCTTCTGTCTTCTCTTTCTGGTTATCTCCCGCTCTCATCTTCATGAGCTCTTGGCAGAAAACACCCATAAAAATACGTTCCTTGCTCAGGCAGCTTATTTACCATAGTCATTATTTAGTCCCAACAGTCACACGGGTTAATAGCTATTCCTTGTTCGTCACCTGGCAAGGATGTAATAAAGCACAACACCGCACGTATGGGGTGTGTTAATGTGACAGGATTTTTACTTGGTAGTAAATACACTGGCTAAGCAAAGCTGTACCAGAAATGGCTATGGAACACGTCTTAAGCTTCTGCAGGCATAATGGACTTAATTTTAAAGTTTATCTAGAAGTTGATCTTGAAACAGAAACACATTTCCGCACTGGAGTTTCTAAAATCCAATTTCAGATCTGTATCTGTTTGTCACAAATTATTCTTTAAAAATAAAGCTTATTAAACAAAACTTAAGTGAACGCAACCTTCTCAATGAAATAACCTATAAAATGGAGTTACATTGCTCTTTCATTTCTTTTGGGACTTGGAAAGCTACCCTGGCATAACACTGACCACATTTTTAAGTTGAAATCTGAGAAGACATTTAGGTTTACTTTCTACGTTGTACTTCTTCTGGACCTGATTATAGGGATGGTAAAACAAATGAAAGTATCAGATAAAAACATATATTTTTCTCTTCATTTTTTATATATATTAGTAGGATGTCATGCTACTTACTGTGCCAATTTTCAGACAATTTTTTGTGTGGGTTTATAAGACACTTTGTTTTTTTTCTTGGATTTATAATTATGTGTCACTATATACAGTCACTTTTTAAGAGATAATATATAATGAACTCCTATAACTGAATTTAATGAACATGAAGTTCATTATATGTATTATATGTATTATCCATATTGTTTTCTTACCACAACATTGAAGAAATAAAAATATCAGACCTAAACCTTTTGCCGTATACGTCCAACTATCTGATTAAATTCAGTTACAGAAAGCCAAACAAAAACGAATCGACTAGAACTGATGTTCTACAGATTATCTTATAACAAGATAAGATAAATCTACATGTATTTTCTAAGTGGTCTCCAATGACATAGGCTCTGAAAATACAGTGACTATATGATTAAATAAAAACATTTCATGTTTCTGGCAAATTAATGCCTTTTTTAAAAAAAAAAAAAGAAAGAAAGTTCAAAAATGCAGCTCAAAGCTTTCCTATATTTTGGTCAATATTTTGTTCAATACTGTTTCCTAAATATTTTCTATATAACAAAAATAAAATAATTCCAATTCTGTGGGAAAACATAAAAAATATTTATTTCAGAATAAGCAGTTATGAATTTTTAAAGTTGTGTGCATCCCCAACCAAATTTTCATGCATATTCATTAGAAAGGCAACAAGAAAAAGATAACTACTTCATACTGCTCAATTGAAATCAATTACTATTGACCGCTCTATCGCTAACATTTCATCTTGAAGTGTTGCCTGAAGATATTCTTCACTGTTCTACAAGTCCAAGATCAATGTCTTGAGGATCACTAGTTAGATAATTTAAAATTGTGCAGTGTTATAAATTAAAAAAAAAAGACATTTGAAATCTGTAGTTTTGCATAAGGTGCTGCTCATTTTCCAGGATACTGCAGTCAGATGTTGCAAAGCTTTATAGAAGAAATTTCTCATATTAATAAAGCGTCTTTTCATCTTTTCAGCTTTAAGCAGACTATATATTTATATCTTTGCTGACAAAATGGTACTACTTTTGACATTGTGCTATGTCATGACTGCTTTTTCTACTTGTTTGTCCATGCCAGGCCTTGGTTTCACAACACGCAGAAGAATTACGAGGAGCATTGCTATGAACTCCTAAGCCTTTTAACATACATTTGCAATGCCAGCATGGTAAAGGCATTATGGTAGTTTGCAATTTAATATATGCAGATAAATAAACAGTTGCTAGACTAGCTATGCTTTTTGATCAATATCATTAATAATCATTAAATAGACATTCCCTCAAAATAGTGAAAGGATTTTTTTTTTTTTTTTTACCAGAGAAGTTAGTTAGAAAACCTTGTTATCATTAACAGCTAAGGTATATAGACTTTTATGGAAGAATATTCCATATTGCATAAGTTGTATAATGTATTTAGAATTTGCATCATTACTATACATCAACAAATCTTTTCAATGAAAATACAATATAGATAAGTGCTATGAGTTATTATTCATTAAAACACTGGGATACACTTTCTGTGGAAAAACTCACACTTCACATTATAAGCAAGACTGTAAGTTTGATTAGAGAAAGATCATAAATTTAGATAATATTTTTCAAAAGTCATTTATTAATAAAACAACAGTTGATCTGAAACTAGTAGCAAACATGAAGAGAATTCAGTGTATAATTTCAGTGGGACAGCAAATGAAGTAAATTTTACAGAAAAATCTAAAAAGAGAAATGGATAATTATAATGATTTGCCTGTCAAAATGGAAGAATGTATAGAATAGGATTCGTCAGGGATCTGTCCTGGAGTCCAGTGTTCATTGTTTTTCCTAATCACCTGCCTAATGAAACAGAGAACAGGCTTTTACTCTGTTCGAAAACACCAAACTTGGATTTTTTTTCCCAACTTACGTTAGAGGAGAAGGTAAAAATAAAAAACGGTGTTAACAAACTGGAGAAATGTCCTGGAAAAAAAATGCACTTGAACAAGGGTAAGTGCAAGATACTACTTTGAGACAAGGATGTGAACTACCTAAGTACGTGTTTGTTCAGAGAGGAGTCTGGGTTGTGCTCCATTTCACCAGCTCCCCAATTTCAAAGAAGAGGCAGATCAGGACATATAAACAAGGGTATAGCTTGCGAGAACCAGAAACCAATCCTTTTGCTCAATTAAGTTCATCTCAGGAATTGACAACAAGGTGCCGCACTTTAAACACATGTAGAATATCTGGAGAAAATCCAAGGGGACCAGAGCAAACGATTGTAAGTCTAGGACCTATTTACTAGGAAGAACTGAACGACTGTGTTTAGCTTAGAAAGAGGAGATAGGGTATAGGGGTTAATAATGGTTTTCAAGCATGTAAGAGATGCTGTTCTGTAGCAGAATATAGTCTTTTCTTCCTGTCCATTGCGGTTAGAACAGACTAACAGACTTGTATCAAGGAAGATTTGGACTAGACTATCTGGAAAACTTCATAGTGATAAGGAGAATGAAGCAACGGAATTGACATTTAGGGAAACTGCAGTGTCTCCAGTACTGATGATCTTCATGTCACCAATGTGCTTTTAACTGGTACCAGGTAGATGTCTGTGGAAACTGGCAGAGTTTTGATAAAGGACACCGAAGTGTAATTTATGATGTACCAAGATAGTACATCCTTAGATGCCTGATGTTTATAGGTATAATAAGCTGGCTCGTTTTCTTTGTTTGCTGGGGTCTCAGGCTGCTGTGTGGTTGTGGAACAGACTGCTAGACTGTGCTCATAACTGAGTTTATAGGAAAGGAAAATGCTTTATCTGTTTTAAAAGATTAAAAAAAAAAAAGCTAAATCACATTATTTTTTAATGGGGGAATTCTATTAATAATGTGTGTATGCAGGGAAGAAGGCAGACCAGAGGATATGTACTGACAAAGCAGTCAGAAAAACTGCTCACAGGTACGGTTAGACACCATGTAATGAAACACTAGGAACACAGTGAAAATGTATTGAAGCACTATGCTATCATTGCTCAGGTAAATTTTATGTTGTGCAATGAACAATGGAGGTATCTCACACCCCTTCTTACACATCATGTCTTGATCTATTTTGTGATATAGTATCAGAAAATAACACAAAATCGACAGAGCCCTCCATCCAGTAGCTTATTTTGAGTTTGGAAATGCCATGCTTCCAATGGCTCCAGGTTTTGTGAGATATGAAAACAGAATTTGATTTATTAACTAACATTTCTCTGACATGTCAAGCTGCTGACACGGTGCACACAAGTGAATATTCGGTCTTTCTTCTTTCAGGCTCCAGCCAGAGGGCAGCAGTGTACTGTGCAACTTTCCTCTGGGACCTCAAGCTCTCATGCTGTGCTGAAAAATGCCACATTAAAATATACCGATGTATTTTATATATGCACTTGCAATATTTTGAAAAAGGGTAGCATGACAGCTGAAAGCTAATGCATATCTTTGTTATTTGTTTAGTTAAGCTTAGTTAACTGTTGAATTTGCATTTTTCAGTAAAGGATTCACTACAGGACTAAAAATATTATTTTCATTCTTAATAAGGTTATATAAATATTAAGCTAGTAAAAGGTGTATGTCTATATTTGTGAAAGAGAGAGAGTGCGTGTGTATGTATATCATCTTTATGTATTCTTTAACAACATTGCAACAAAAATACAAGTCATTTAATGGCAGTATTCAGTATTTGTAATTGAATGTATGCTGTCACTGGAAGTTCTTTCGTACTTCCATCTTATTAAAATGCTTTGGGAAGCCTGCTTGCTTCTAGGGACTGCCATTTTACCTATACTGATTCCCTTCCTTTCCAACTCATTTTTTTCTGTCTGCTGTAGGAAAATTATAAATACTGTCCTGGTTGCGGCTGGGATAGGGTTAATTTTCACCAGAAGCTGGCCGGGGTCTATTCTATACCATGTGACCGTCACGCTCACTATTTAGAGGGGGTGACTGGCGGGGCGGGGATCGCTGCTCGGAGCGGGCTGGGCGTCGGGCTGCGGGCGGGAGCGACCTGTCCGGGAAGCACCGCTAAGTACTCGCTGTTGTTGTCATTGTTGGGGTTTCTCGCTTGTTTTGTTCTCTTTCCCTTTGTTGTTTGGTTAAACTGTTGTTGTTGTTAACCTACGAGTTTTTGCTTTTCTTCATCCCAATTCTCTCCCCGTCCCACCGGGAGGGGGGGGTGAGCGAGCGACCGCGTGGCTCAGCCTCCGGCTGGGGCTAAACCACGACAGTCTTTTTTGGCGCCCAACGTGGGGCTCGACAACAGCACTTTTGTATTGTGTGCTCTAACTGTAGTAATTACTAAGTGACAAGCTCCTGCACGGGTCGAAAAAAAAAAAAGTTTGCTGGCTGCGTTGTTTATCTCTTGACTTTTGGCAACATGTTAATGCGAATGTGGTTTGTTCTGGCACTGACGGTCTCACTGTCCTGGGGGAGCTATCTGGTGGAGAGGATGAGGGAATACATCATCTCCCTCTCCCTACCCAGGGTTAATGTAGACAGGCTTATTACACAGGCTCCTGAGGTCTTTACTCACCCTTGTGTGAACTGCTTGGTATTACTTACTAATATTGTTGGCATATTATGGGGTTTGTGGAATCTGGTCTCGTCCTGGTGGAAGAGAAGACAACTTTTGGGTGAGGCTATATTGAAGCGTGACCTGAGGCAGCCGGTCCCAGGGTGGCAGGGTGTGTGGAAGGACTTGGGCAGGTTCCTAGGGCGGTTAACACCTCCCATAGCCTGGGACTTTACACCTGAACAAGTGAGCAACCCTAGCAAACTGACACGCCACCTGATAGAAGGGTGCCTTGCCTATCCCAATGAGAACCACCAGCTTCTAGCGTTGTACTGGGGCCTGGCTTGTGCCTATCGAGCCGCAGTTCAGCATTCCCAGAGGACTCCGGTTGAGGCAGGGACCCAAACTGCACCTGAGGACACCATGGTTGAGATAGGGACCCAAACACCACCACCAACTACAGTAATTGCCCCAGTAGTCAAAAAGAAGCAATGGACAAGGAGGACAACGGGTCCATACCCTCGATTAGTAAGGGAAAAGGAAGAAGAGGAAGGGTCAGATCACGAAGCCGGTCCTTCGACAAGGACATCAGAGGAAGGAGTGAGAGAATTTCGACAGGAAGCAGAAACTACCCGGTCCCTGACCTCAGCAGAACTTCGAGACATGCGGAAAGATTACAGCCGCCAGCCAGGTGAGCGGATTGCTGCCTGGCTGCTCCGATGCTGGGATAGTGGGGCCGACAGTCAGCAACTGGAAGGCAAGGAAGCCCAACAGCTGGGATCCCTTGCTAGGAACCGGGGAATTGAGAGAGGAATTGGAAGAGAGGCAGCAATTTGCAGCCTCTGGAGACGACTCCTCTCAAGTGTGAGGGCAAGGTATCCATTCAAGGAAGATCTTGTGAACTCCCCAGGAAAGTGGACCACTGCAGATGAAGGCATCCAGTACCTGAGAGAATTAGCGGTACTGGAAGTCATCTACAGGGATCTAGACAATGATGAGGTCTCCAAAGATCCAGACGATGTCCTGTGCACACGGGCTATGTGGAGGAAGGTGATTCAGAGCGCCCCACCGTCATATTCTAACAGCCTGGCAGCGATGTATTTCCCAGATATTGATACGCCAACTGTGGAGAGAGTGTCGTCTTGGCTCCAAAACTTTGAAGAAAACCTCTGTACCGCCTCATCCCTACGGGCCAGTGCCTTGACTATCAGGAATGCCCCAAGAAATCAGTCCTCTCCTGCCTCAGTTGGAGGGAAAGGGAGCCCCAGACGCATGCCACGTGGAGCACTCTGGTTCTTCCTGCGTGACCAGGGGGAGGACATGAGGAAGTGGGACGGTGAACCCACCTTTAAGCTAGAAGCCCGTGTACGCGAACTGAGAGGGAAGACAGCTGTTAAGAAGGGGCCACCCAAGAAGTCTGTCAGCAGAGTTGCTGTAGAGATGCACGAAGGCAATCGGCGATTTCCCAAACAGAGAAGAACTGAAATCACCTCCCTTGATCCTGAGGAGGGGCCTTCTGGTCTGGCGCTGCAAGGCTCAGACAGGGAATACTCTGACGAGGAACAGGAATAGAGGGTCCCTGCCTTCGGCCAGGAGGAGGAAAGGGATGACCGGGTATACTGGACTGTGTGGGTTCGATGGCCTGGCACATCAAACCCACAGAAGTATAGGGCTTTAGTAGACACAGGTGCACAATGTAGTCTGATGCCATCAGAGCATAGGGGCACGAAACCCATCTGGATCTCAGGAGTGACAGGGGGATGCCAAGAATTGTCAGTATTGGAGGCTGAGGTGAGCTTAACAGGGGACAAGTGGGAAAAGCACCCCATTGTGACTGGCCCAGAGGCCCCTTGTATCCTTGGCATAGACTACCTCAGGAAAGGGTACTTCAAGGACCCAAAGGGATACCGATGGGCTTTTGGTGTAGCCACGGTGAATGCAGAGAAGACCAAACAACTATCTACCCTGCCTGGCCTCTCAGAAGATCCGTGCGTTGTGGGATTGCTGCAAGCTGAAGAACAGAAGGTACCAATTGCTACCAGGACGGTGCACCGGCGGCAATATCGCACGAACAGAGACTCCCTGGCTCCCATCCGTGAGCTGATTCATCAACTGGAGAGCCAAGGAGTCATTAGTAAGACGCATTCACCTTTTAATAGTCCTATATGGCCAGTACGGAAATCTAATGGGGAATGGAGACTAACAGTGGACTACCGTGGCCTGAATGAAGTCACGCCACCACTGAGTGCTGCCGTGCCGGACATGCTAGAACTTCAGTATGAACTGGAGTCCAAGGCATCCAAGTGGTATGCCACCATTGATATTGCCAACGCGTTCTTCTCCATCCCTTTGGCAGCAGAGTGCAGGCCACAGTTTGCTTTTACTTGGAGGGGTGTCCAGTACACCTGGAATCGACTGCCCCAGGGGTGGAAACACAGCCCTACCATTTGCCATGGACTGATCCAGACTGCACTGGAGAAGGGTGGAGCTCCAGAACACCTACAATACATTGATGACATCATTGTGTGGGGCAACACAGCAGAAGAGGTTTTTGAGAAAGGGGAAAAAATAATTCAAATTCTTCTGAGAGCTGGCTTTGCCATAAAACGAGGAAAGGTCAAAGGACCTGCACAGGAGATCCAGTTCCTAGGAATAAAATGGCAAGATGGACGTCGTCAGATTCCAACAGATGTGATCAACAAAATAGCAGCTATGTCTCCACCAGCTAACAAAAAGGAGACCCAAGCTTTCTTAGGCGTTGTGGGTTTTTGGAGAATGCATATTCCAAATTACAGTTTTATTGTAAGCCCTCTCTATCACGTGACCCGAAAGAAGAATGATTTCACATGGGGCCCTGAGCAACGACAAGCCTTTGAACAAATTAAACAGGAGATAGTTCATGCAGTAGCCCTTGGGCCAGTCCGGGCAGGGCAAGATGTTAAAAATGTGCTCTACACCGCAGCCGGGGAGAACGGCCCTACCTGGAGCCTCTGGCAGAAAGCACCAGGGGAGACTCGAGGTCGACCCCTGGGGTTTTGGAGCCGGGGATACAGAGGATCTGAGGCCCGCTACACTCCAACTGAAAAAGAGATCTTGGCAGCATATGAAGGGGTTCGAGCTGCTTCGGAGGTGGTTGGTACTGAAGCACAGCTCCTCCTGGCACCCCGACTGCCGGTGCTGGGCTGGATGTTCAAAGGGAGAGTCCCCTCTACACATCATGCAACTGATGCTACGTGGAGCAAGTGGGTCGCACTGATCACACAACGAGCTCGAATAGGAAACCCCAGTCGCCCAGGAATCTTGGAAGTGATCACAGACTGGCCAGAAGGGAAAGACTTTGGAACGTCGACAGAGGAAGAGGTGACACGTGCTGAAGAGGCCCCACCATATAATGAACTACCAGAAAATGAGAAGGAATATGCCCTGTTCACTGATGGGTCCTGTCGTATTGTGGGAAAACATCGAAGGTGGAAAGCTGCTGTGTGGAGTCCTACACGACGAGTTGCAGAAGCCACTGAAGGACAAGGTGAATCGAGTCAGTTTGCAGAGGTGAAAGCCATCCAGCTGGCTTTAGATATTGCCGAGCGAGAGAAGTGGCCAGTGCTCTATCTCTATACCGACTCCTGGATGGTGGCGAATGCTCTGTGGGGGTGGTTACAGCAATGGAAGCAGAGCAACTGGCAGCGCAGAGGCAAACCCATCTGGGCTGCCAAATTGTGGCAAGATATTGCTGCCCGGCTAGAGAAGCTGGTTATAAAAGTACGTCATGTAGATGCCCATGTACCTAAGAGTCGGGCCACTGAGGAACATCAAAACAACCAGCAGGTGGATCAGGCTGCTAGGATTGAAGTGGCGCAGGTGGATCTGGACTGGCAACATAAAGGTGAATTATTCCTAGCTCGGTGGGCCCATGACACCTCAGGCCATCAGGGAAGAGATGCAACATACAGATGGGCTCGTGACCGAGGGGTGGACTTGACCATTGACACTATCGCACAGGTTATCCATGAGTGTGAAACATGTGCTGCAATCAAGCAAGCCAAGCGGTCAAAGCCTCTTTGGTTTGGAGGACGATGGCTGAAATATAAATATGGGGAGGCCTGGCAGATTGATTATATCACACTCCCACAGACCCGCCAAGGCAAGCGCCATGTGCTCACAATGGTGGAGGCAACCACCGGGTGGCTGGAAACATATCCTGTGTCCCACGCCACTGCCCGGAACACTATCCTGGGCCTTGAAAAGCAAGTCTTATGGCGACATGGCACCCCAGAAAGGATTGAGTCAGACAATGGGACTCATTTCCGAAACAACCTTATAGACACCTGGGCCAAAGAGCATGGCATTGAGTGGGTGTATCACATCCCCTATCATGCACCAGCCTCTGGGAAAATTGAACGATACAATGGACTACTGAAAACTACACTGAGGGCAATGGGTGGTGGGACCTTCAAACATTGGGATACACATTTAGCAAAAGCCACCTGGTTAGTTAACACTAGAGGGTCTACCAATCGAGCTGGTCCTGCCCAATCAAAGCCTTTACATACTGTAGAAGGGGATAAAGTTCCTGTAGTGCACATGAAGAATATGTTAGGGAAGACAGTCTGGGTTACTCCTGCCTCGGGCAAAGGCAAACCCATCCGTGGGATTGCTTTTGCTCAAGGACCTGGGTGCACTTGGTGGGTGATGCGAAAGGATGGGGAAGTCCGATGTGTACCTCGAGGGGATTTGATTTTGGGTGAGAATAGTCAATGAATGAACTATTGATAAAACTGAGCAAAGTGCAGCAGTAATGGAAGCAGAACTGACTTTAGCAACTGGCGCCCATCAACTTCCTCAAGAGATGGACATCTTCAACCCACAGACCGTGGACATGATGCAGCAGCCGAGCCAGATACCGTGACTGCAAGTTCCAGATGCAACAATCCAACACTACACACCATCCTCCCACAGCGTCCAGTGTCACCTGCCGCACCACGCCGAGACCCAGCCCTGTTTCACCGACTGAGCAAACTCCACATCATCTCTCCTGCCCCAAGAGACTATTCTGACAGATGGAGCCTAAAGTCATGGACTAAATGAACTCAATGGACACTTCAAAGGGATGGTCCATAGACTAAGGGAATGATGTCTGTGTGTATATCTATATATATATAACAGGAAAAGTGGTGGTGATTAATTGGAAAGTGTAGGATCTGAGCGTGACATATATGGTATAGAATAAGGGGTGGATAATGTCCTGGTTGCGGCTGGGATAGGGTTAATTTTCACCAGAAGCTGGCCGGGGTCTATTCTATACCATGTGACCGTCACGCTCACTATTTAGAGGGGGTGACTGGCGGGGCGGGGATCGCTGCTCGGAGCGGGCTGGGCGTCGGGCTGCGGGCGGGAGCGACCTGTCCGGGAAGCACCGCTAAGTACTCGCTGTTGTTGTCATTGTTGGGGTTTCTCGCTTGTTTTGTTCTCTTTCCCTTTGTTGTTTGGTTAAACTGTTGTTGTTGTTAACCTACGAGTTTTTGCTTTTCTTCATCCCAATTCTCTCCCCGTCCCACCGGGAGGGGGGGGTGAGCGAGCGACCGCGTGGCTCAGCCTCCGGCTGGGGCTAAACCACGACAAATACGTAGTCCCTAAATGCACCCTAGACACACCTGTTCCAACCAGCTTTCTATTCCTGAGCAGAAACCTAACTCTACCCAGAATTTTTGGGTAAATTATTGGCATTTAGCTACACAGTCTAGATATCAATCAGCACATGGGATAGACATTTTTAAGTGGTTTTGACTACATTTACATATATGGTTTTGCTCTGCAAGTCTGCTTCCCCACCTCACATTTTTCACATATTAAATCTCTTCACCAAGTTGCAATATTCAAGCCTTAACAACCCCCTTCCTCCAACCCTTTTGTTGCAATATCTTCATGATCTTTTTAAAGTACAGAGCTCAAAAATGTTCAAAATTCTTTAAATGCTTCAAGCAAAAATTGATCCTGCAAGGTTGTTGCAAAGCATTAATTTACCTGGTCTGAAACTCTGCTGGTTTGAAGCATTTTTATACACCATCTGTGGAAAGCAGACAAATGTAGTCCCAGGATATGGCAGTAAAGGAAGTAAAGAGGTGAGGCACTATTTACAAGCAATTCCACTAAACATGTATGCTAGACTTCAGCAGGGGGAGAGAGATGTGAAGAAGGCTGAACGGGTGAGAGCGCTCTGTGGAAGCTCTAATTCATCACCTGAGAAAAACTCAGAAGGGCAGCGGTCAGGGGACCAGCTCCTGGATGAAGAGTAATTGGCTGAAAGTGAGAAACCACTTGGATGAGTTTGCAACTGCAGAGCAATTTTCTTTGATTGAAAGTATGCAACAACAATTGTTCAATTTAATCCATAATTTAAGAGTGCTTTTTGATTTCTTTGCTGACACTAGGCTCTCATCATAACAACATCCACAAATAGTGCTTTCTACCATCTCACAATGGCTATGATATTCTATCCTGGTAAATGTTATGTCCTTAGTTTTTCACTGCTTTTTTTTTCATTTGGCTTATAAAGCTACAGTATAACTGAGGTGGAACCTGTTATCGCTTACAGGATTGCAGTTAGTACGTGACATTGTTATGTGTCTCTTCCATACACACTCTACACGGTCTTTCTGTGGAATATTAAGTTGAATTCAAAGCTATTGGACACGGACTCACCCCCCCAAATTTTAGGCACTTAACTTGTGTACCTCAGTTAGGAGTGTAGCTCCCATAGGACCCCAGGCAACTCAGTGGCAAAAGATAGACATCTTCAAAGGGCAACGAAAATATTATGTTCTTTTCTATGTTGTATTGTTTAAGTTCTGTTGCAGTGGCTTTAAAGTCGAGGCTAAGGACAACCTTACTGAAATCTGCTTTCTTATACATTGTTCAACAGTGTACTGGGTCTCACTGGGATAGAGTTAATTTTCTTCATAGAAACCCATATGGTGCTGTGTTTTGGATTTGTGAATGAAGCAGTGTTGGTAACACAATAGTGTTTTAGCCACTGCTGAGCAGTGCTTACACAACATCAAGGTTTTCTGTTTCTCGCTCTGCCCCACCAGTGAGTAGGCAGGAGTGGGCAAGAAGTTGGGAGGGGACAGAGCAGGGACAGCTGACCTGAATTGGCCAAAGGGATATCATGTACAATATGATGGTGTGCTCAGCAATAAATCTGGGAGGTCGTCTTTCCAAAGAAGACATTGCTTGGAGACCGGCTGGGCATTGATCTGCTTGGGGAAGGTGATGAGCAATTGCCTTTACAATACTTCAGGTTTTTTTCCCCACTTGCTTCACTTGTTAAACCATCTTTATCTTGACCCACAAGCTTTTCTTGTGTTTACTTTTCCAGTTGTCTCCCCCATCATGATGGGGGGTGGGTGACTGAGTGGGTGCTTATTTGCTGGCCACAGTCAACCCACAAAGGGTTATTTGAATACTTGTGTTCCTGGCCCAAGACAATCCTAGGTGAAAGACAGCGCATTAGCTAAAAATTTTGGAGTTTTTGGAGGGGGAATAATGATGTATAGCATTAGTAATACTAGGATTTTTGTGGAGGGTTTTGGAGGGGAGGAGTCTGAGGGTTTTGAAAACTGGGAGATACGAGGCACACAGTATACTGTCTATGCCTGGGCGTTAGGTCCCTTGAAGAAAATTATATTTTCTGTACGACACCTTATTAGTGGGTGGATTAGCAGCTAATGTGTTTTAATCCAGATTCAGTGCTCTGGAAGCTGCTTTTTATATTTAGATATTTCATTAGCTACAGATATTCTTTGCCACATGGCAGCATCAATGGATTGTTAAAGTCCAGCCTGTTCTCCAGGAGGACTCAGTGAGCACATCATTAGAGGGTCGTAACAGAGCTGCACAGTGAAATCTTCTGTGCCCCCTAGCAAATCAGAGTGTTTCACACTGAAGTTACCTTTACAGCTGCATGAGACTGGAAGTGAGTAAGGAGAGTCTCACAATGAAGCTACGCTATAAGGTTCTGTATATTGTACAGCAAATCGATATAAATTTACAACAGAATTACATGCTAAGCTTCTCTGTATTATACGCTAAATCACAGAGATTCACAATAGGGTTCACCTTTAAGCTGCCATGTAATATATGATAAATCACTAAGTTACAGCAAGGCCCATCAAGCACCTTGCTTTATTTGGGCTATTATTATTATTATTGCTGTAGTGATATGGGGGCATCTGTAATTGACAGGTAAAGTTAAGGAAAATGGCAAATCACTTTGACTTTGAGGATGTACATGGAATGTGGCCACCTTTCGCTGATTCGAATTTATGCTTCCTTTGGGATGCTCACAATGCTGCTTGGAAACACGGTAGCTTTGCAACACACAGGGACATATTAACAAGAGAATTTTAAACATCCAAGAACAGTGAGATGGTCTCTTTAGCATAGGTATTCTGCACACTGCTCCATCACTGCTGGCCTGCTGACCTCACTTGACAGTGAGGATGAACTAATCCTGGGGCTCTGTACGTTGCCTTAGCAGCATATGCATTCATTAAATAAGAAGTTGAAAGTAACTTTCAGTTCTCTTTTGGGGATACTTTGCCGTTTAGTGAAGTCTTCACTAGACACTGACAAAACAGTATTTGCAGGAAACTCTGTGAAAACATTAGTTTAAAACTTTAGTTTTGTTTTGATGAGTAGCTTCAGATCATAACATTTTCTTTTCATAATATTTTCATTGAAAACTTAGAGGGGTACTCTTAAGGATATATGCTTACAGAAGTGTTTGCACTGTAAGTCTGGTGTGCTGGGGGTTGGAAGGCAAAAGGGAAAGTTCATGCAGACAAACAGGCATCAATAAAACCAGCAGAACAAGAAAGAAAAGCTAACGTTGATCATGGGAAAGCAAAAGAAAACAAAGAGAGATCGTATGGCTGCTTCAGGCAAAACGGTTCATCCTTCATCCAACCGAATACCTGGCACGCGACCAACCAACAAAGAAGTGGGTGGGAAGGATGCATCTAGAGGCAGTTTCCAAGTGGAAGTTATTTTGGAGATGGCTTATAAAGCTTTGGGAAGCTCAGTATGTTGATGGAGCTTCCCCACTCAGAGCATGTTTTTGACCTTGAAGTACACATCACCAACAGTGTCAAATGATGTCATTGCACTGAATATCAAACAGTAGTTATAGAAGCCACGCAGAGACCAATGGTTACTCAGCTTCTCTGGAGTTCCCTTAAGTGTAAATGACGAATTAATCTATCATTTTAAAAAGGATTTGACTCTAAGCCCTGGAAGAGACACTGTGTGCTATAGGACTGGCACGTGACCTCTGTTGACTCAACAAAGAGCCAATAAAGGCAGGCACTACAACGGCATCCTGCACATAGCAGTTATCTGTCTGCTCAGCTGCTGCTTCAGCTGAATCCTGCTGGATCTGAGAAGCCCAAAGCTTCCTGCTCCGTCCCACGGGTGTTGCCTTGCAGCTGAAATGCTGCTTTCATCCCCTTGCCTCTGGGCTTGACTCCAGGAATGACAGTGTAGCCTCTCATTTGGATCAGGGTCCAGCCAAAGTCGTTTGCAGTATCAACTGATCTATGCATTGTTTAGTTTGTTTCTTTCTTACGTAGGAGGAAAGGGATTAATGTATTTTAAAATCTAGAGTCCATACAGGCCATTTCTTGGAGCCTACGGGTAGCCTTCAGTATGCCAAGCGATTTGGATGCCAGTAACATCTCTGTATTATCATTTTTCTTGTTGTACCACTCAAACCAAATGCTCAGTGCCAATTTCAGAAGCAGCTGTGTGGAATGACCAGGGAAATGCCAATGTCATCTTGCATCATCTTCATTAAGTCTTGAGGTGCCACAAAGTCTCAGTGAATTGGTTTTGTGGATCTGGGTTACTTTGGAAAGTCTGCACTACCTACCTTGCTGCTGTAATGAACAGAAATGGATGTTGCCACCATCTGCTTCTCCTGATAGCAGAAGAGGAGGTCTTTCCATTGATCCTGTCAGAACAAACTGTGCAGCTTGTACCAGTTGTACAAGATAATGCTGTCCATTTATGTACCACCTTGTGCATCTTCAAAAATGGCAGCATGCAAAGTAAAACCTGTTTTGTTTCGTTGAAACCTGTTGAATCATTATGTAATATCAGCCTTATGTTTTACCCACTGTTGGAAGCCACAAATCTTGGGAAAAGACAGAGGTCAGCTATTGTTCCTCTGTGATAGCAGAGGGTGCTGTGTCTCTCCGGGTGCACTGTGTGAGCTGGAAACACGTTGCTTCATAAAATCGTGAAGTTGTGGAAATTACATTGAAAGAGGTATTGAAACATTGACTTGTTTATCCCAGGACTGGGGCTGGGGACTGTGCTGGCAGACTCATGGCAGAGGTTTATTTAATATATATCTAAAAACTTCTAGGAACAGTGATAATCCCAAAGGCAAACCCTTCTAAGACTTTCTGTCCTTCCGCACATCCTCAGTGCGGCACTTCCTGACACTGATCAACCACTAGACACAAATTAGTTTCTGTGAGCACCAGCACCTGTATGTTATGTGACAGAAGCTCGACTGTACGCCCACAAAGGAGCACAGAGAAGCAATGGCACATGGAGGGGACCCCAAATAATACCCTGCTCTGGGTCCTCCTAGGCCCATGCCAGGAGCCATCAGCTCACTGCGAGTCCGTCTCCACAATCCCAGAGGAGCACAGAGCCCAAAGGCAGGTGGGAACAAAAATTAAAGATTCAGAGGAAGGGACATACTGTCCAGGCGCCTCCCAGGGCTGTCCCAGGAGTCCATATGGGGTGTATATGTGTACTCTGTATACGTGTGCCTACTGGGTATATGTGCTCAGCCTTGCTACTGGTTGGATCTGTGGCATGGATCTGTGGCAGCCTCATCTCTCTCAGGCTGCCAGATCCAGCACAATATAGTTTCCCCATACATCATACACATAATTTCTTTTAAAAATGAGATTAGACAGATTTTTCTTACAGAGCCACATACAGGATTAATGCCCATAAACTCAAAACAAAATAAGTAGAAGGAAAGTCCATATAGCTTGCTCCTGTCACATAATATCTTATTTTAAGGACAAGTAATATTTAGATAATAAAATTTAAATTTGACCAGGAAACTCCAAACAGTAAATATCCAAGTTGACAGTCAAATGTTGTCACCATCTTAATTTTGTCTCGTTCAGTAAATGACTATCCCAGCAGTTCTGTGCAACCTGTCACCACGTGAAGATGCTTATCCAGTAAATTTCAGAGTACAGCATACAAGTTCTGCACCAACAAAAAGTTTCCTAAAAACTCCCATGAGATTTATTCTTAGGTGTGAGATGTAATGGGATGATGATACAGTTTGGTATTTTGCTGTTTTTACTGGCCTGATTTCAGAGATTAAGGGAGAAGACTCACACATTTGATGGCATTCATGTTTGTATCCAGCTTAGTTTATCTGGTGGCTACAAGTGTACCTCCAAGAATCTTGAAAAGAGAAGATGCTTTTATTTTAAAGATTCTTGGGTAACAGAAGAAATTAGTCTGAGGTTTAACTTTGCAGTATCTCTTACTGACTTGCAAAACTTAAAGTACTACTTATATAGCTTTTTTTTTTTTTTTTTAATAAGGCCAAATTATTCAGGTGAGTCTGTTTGGAATAGAACCATAAAAATATTTTTTCCTACAGCTATGTTACAAGTGGAGATGGGAACATGAAGAAATGGATGATTAAGCAGCATAGTACCAAGCCTAAAACAATCATAAAATGTAATTGCCACCTACTAAGAAAGAAAAGAATGTCAAGATTGTTTTTATTCTCATTGATTTCCTTCTGTTTTGTGGGATCCTGGTCTTGGAAAGAAGAAAAACAAAAATAGTATTTTCTTAGTCTTCTATCTGTGGATCACTATTTCTTAAGCATGCATTTTTTTCCCCATGCAAGAATATAACTTTTTAATATTTATGTATTCTCTTATACCAATCAAAATCAGAGCTATTAATTATCATAATTATAAATAATTATACTGTTAAAAGCTATGTAAAATTAAGAGTTTTTTAAATATCCTCTTTTCATCACACTCGCTTGTCATTTCTTCTTTTAAGAGTCGTTCTGCCAACTGAGTGCATAATAACTGACTACATTTTTTTATCTTTGCTCAGGATTTTGGATGAGTTACTGCCTACCCATTCCTCTCTACAGTGTGCAGGCAGAGATATCTTACAGTTCTGTCTGACACAAATGTTGGGTTTTTTTTAAAAAAAACAAGTTTCCTTTGCCTGTTATAGCGTAGACACCAACTATGTGTATTTAATTCTAAAAACAGTTTGAATAGACATTATGATTAAGAATTTCAATGTGAAGATTTCAGGAGAAAAGGTAAGATTCTTACAGAAAGCAAATCTCACCTCCAGTGGATATATGGCATCTTATTTATTTTAGTGCAGTGGCCCCAAATAATCACAGCATTCAGTTCCTTGATTTCTTTTAACCTGTTTAAACTCTAGGTTGTTGCCTTGTAAGATTTTACATTTTTAAAGGTAGAAGTGAAAAACCCCAAACCCTTCTGCTTTTTCAAAATCAATGCATCATTTTGCTGAGTAAACAACAACAATGAAAACAATTATTAGCTTTAAGAAGATTTATTCTAGCTCATCTGATGCTTTAAACATGATTCCTGACATAGTAGGCTATGGTCTCAGCTTTTTGCACGTCAGACCTTATACTGTGAAAATCCTCTCTGATCTGTGTATGGGTACTATATTTTCAGACCCTTTTGTTTCAAAATCTCCCCCGAATGCCTTCATTTTACATAATACTACCCAACAGTGGGCAGCCTCCTTAGTGTTTGGAGGCTTGCCCCTTGTTTTACTTATCCTCATTTTACATCAGTCTAAATCCACCTACACAAGTAGAGATGCTCTGTACTTACACCATGGTGATAACAGAATCTAACCCAACCGTTCAGCCCTTAATTTAATCTTCATGGATGGTCTACTTAGTTGTTTCCTTCTACACAGCAAACTGAAGATACACAGTCAGATCTTCAGATGAATCTAATGCAAGGGACGGCTGTCAGGAAGGACAGGCTTTAGCATACTCACTCTTTATGGTACAGACTTGTGTCTTTTATGCTGTTGTACCTTTGAGGGATAGCTCTGGGTCTCCAGATACAGCACTGAACAAATACTGGCTGTAGTCTTACAGAGTGTTGCTGACGCCGTGATGTTGTCAGAGGTGTGATGAGGAGTGATTTTTGTGCTTACCGACAGAGTAGATTACATTTTCCTTGTTAAAAGGTAAGTGAGTATGAGTCATGACTCTCATATATATGTTTGTGTTTACAAGAATTACCAGGACAAGAGTCCTTGTTCCCTGATCATCCAGAATGGGAAAAGGTTAAAACACGCTTTGGTCCCTTTCTGGCAGAGGATGCCCAGGTTTCCATCCCACAGAAACTGAGATGAAGCAGGATGAGGGAAAGCTAGTGTACATCAATCTACATCCCAGTACAGGATAACACAGGATGGGCACTGGTGGCTGGAAGATCTCTTGCAATTACCAGTTTAGACATAGCCCTGAAGACCATGTCTATGCCTGGGGCACATTGCAAGCTGCTCCTTCACTAGCATAACCATCTGTCTTAGGGAGAGGGTGGAATCAGATATGCTAGTTTTTCCATATAAATTGCAACTCAGAACTGTGCCAATACAATATATCACCTTCCACATGTATACTGAGCCTTAAAGAGATAGTCTCTTGCCTTTTTTCCCCACCTTCTCCCTGCTGAACTGTTTCTTGTTCAATGCAAGGGGTTCATTCCCTACCATGTGCTGGCTCCCCTCCATCAGCATATTTTAGAGACAGGGACCTCTTGTCTGATGTCCCTTTGGGAGGCTGTTCTTGCTAATTCATTATTGCTGCTCTCTTGGGATGGCTTGGGCTCCCATAGCGAATTGCATCTTCCCCAGCTACAGTCAGACTGGGTGAGAGAGAAAGGGCTTATATCTTCTGCTATACCTTAGATATATGGCCACTGTCTAAAGTCTACATATTGCCTCACTGATTGCAGCACTCCTGAGTGTGTAACTTATTTCACCTGTTTGCCTAGGCACTTTGTATTGCTCTGCACGACTCATTATTTGTATTGCGGGACTGCCTACAGCAGTAGTCTGCAAATCAGGAATTACAACTAGAAGCAGAGCGATAGTAG
The DNA here is from genome assembly GCA_009819775.1 of Phoenicopterus ruber ruber. Lineage (NCBI taxonomy): Eukaryota > Metazoa > Chordata > Aves > Phoenicopteriformes > Phoenicopteridae > Phoenicopterus > Phoenicopterus ruber. The sequence goes on from CM020217.1 coordinate 99,019,814, forward strand.
GAGATATAAGGGAGTGTCATAAGAAATGTAGTTGTTTTTTACTGTATTTGCAGTTGCATGTCTGGAGGCGAGCAAGAAGAGAAGCTGTGATCATAAACAATTTGGGAATGAAGCCCATGGTCTCTAGTAATGACTAAATCCTAATAGGCAAGGTACAATAGAGATAGCACTTGGAGACAGAAATATATGGCTTACAATCTATGTAGCTATTTATATAATTTAGAAATGTGGGGGTGAAATGGTATCCCTTCACCAATATAATGAATAGTCATATAAAGGTCTGGGAAATAAATGTCAAAAATGTTTCAGCCGAAGACCAGAAGCATTTCACTTCTCTGGGAGTTTCCTAGTGTGGGTTTTCACAATAGCGAAGATAAAATTTGTCTACATGGACACATCGTAGTCTGAGCCTCCATTCAGGAGGCTGATGCATTGCAAACCGTTAAGTAGCAGTGTTTCAGTAAATCAAATAAATGTCTAATCAGTACCTATGCATTATGCACAGCTACTTCATGCTGTCAACAAAAGGATTCAGGGTTTGTAGAGGCTTTTACACTCTTCTTTTTTTGCTAATCAAGAAGAAACAATCTGATGGGTTCATTCTTCATTTTCAAAGGGTCCTCAGGGTGTAGCTGCAACTATGCTAGTTACAATTCAATTAAGTGGCAGTCTATGCAGAATAAATTGCTGTTATCTACTTATATTTAGAGTTTTCGAATTATCTGTAAAACTTCACCAAAGGACAAAAAAGTCTTAGGAATTTTGAAATTTTTCATCAAAGTGGGTTTGTAACATTTCCATTTTGACAATCCTTCCCCATGTTGTAGAGTTTTGACTGTGAAATCATTGAATTGCAAAACTGACAATATTCCTATTTTCATTCCAGCTTTTAATATTAATTCGTTGCTTATATAATCTCAAGTGTGTGAATATGTATATATTTTTTGGCTTAGGAAACGAGCTAAATCAACAAGATCTGAATGCATGTACAATATTAACAAGACAGATCGATATTAGTATTACTTATTATCAATATTACCACGTGTTAGAACTGATATGATTCTGATGGGCCACTGTCTTGCACCAAACAGAACAGAGGTGTTCCCATCCCCAGCATAATAGCGTCTTCATTGTAGTCATTTTTTTTTCTGAGCGTCGCCTCCCGAGATAGCGCTGTGCTCTCACCAGTCTTCCTCTAGGATTCTCTTCAGCTTCAGGCAAACACAATAATTAATGATAAGACTTGAGTGGTGTACAGCTAAGTACTAAACCAGGCCGCCTCTTCTCATCTCTGCCAGTTACTTACTCTCTGATCTTCAGCAATTCCTCAGATTGATTGTAGGTAAAATTATATGTTATGAAAACTATGATGCTTATGTCTACTGTTTCAAAATAGATTAATTTAATTCAAGTCTCCTCTCTCATGAGACTCTTAAGATCTTTGGTCTAAATAAAGGTCTGCTAAAGCTAATTAAGGACATTAAGGTAAAATTTGCTCTACAGGAACCATTATCTCTACTGGAAAACCTTTCAAAGGGTCTATACTTTGAAAAATGTTAGAAAATAATGTTAGAAAATACTGATTTAAGGCTAGGTCCATGCCAGAATCTTTTTATGATATGGTGATACTAGTTGCAGGTATTAGTGTAGTAGCTGTGAGAGTATGAAGTCTGGGAGGAGAAGGAATATCTTTGTTAGATAAACTTTTCTACTAAAATAATGATGGATTTTTGAAGGTAAAAATTGCCTATTTTTTGTGCACTATGTCAGTTGGTCTAAAAACCCTGTATCACCTAAAAAACCCAGAATACTTAGCAGTACAGTTTTCTATAGTATTTGTAGTTGTAAATCTTTATGTAAACCCAACTATGCTGGGGAAAAAAAGTTTTTTGCTAGTACATTTTAGTTTGTTGAAGTGAAGCTGGATATGTTACACTGCCAAAAGATGTATCTAACTTAGAAAGGTCTCTTGTTACAGCTGTATGATAAATCTTTTTCTAATGTCAGCTAAGCCTATGATCTTTCATTTCCCTTCACTTCTCTTCCTTTCCCGAGATTGTCCTGGTTTATTTAGATTTGAGTGTTTCTCATTGCAGTTACACTTCCAAGAATTTTACAGCACCAGTCCTTTGCTGAAATTGCAATGCGTCAAGGATTTGGTGCCTTCTCAAACAAACTTTTTCTAGATTGAGAGCCTTTCTGTGGGAAAGTTAAAGAAAGTTAGTTAAACTGTTTCAGCAGATCAATGCTGTGGCAGTGCACAAAGTTTCAGCTATAGAGGGATTTACAGATCAAAACAAAAAGCCAAACATCATTGTGCAGAGTTAAACAAGAGTCCTCAGAAGAGAAAGACTTATTTCTCACTCCAGTAAACAAGTTGGCAGCTACATTCAGCACATGTATAAATTTCTTCCAGGCCTTCAAGAATAGCTCATGTGGCAAACATCTCATTAGTTCATTTGGGAGACCCCAAATATGCATAAATTTGTGCAATGCGTGACAATAACAAAGAAATGGTACAACAACTCCAACGATACTCTAGCTCCCACATCCTTTAGTCTGACAAATCTCTTGTTAAGAAATGAGTGAGTATACTTGCTTGGGAGGGTGTAGAGGGATCTCACATGAAATCTCATTGAACTCCCCTTGCTTTTGTGAGGGGACGTGACGACTAGTTTCAACCGCTTTCTCAAATTTAATGAGAACGTTGATTTTTCCTTTGGGGCACTAAAGGATCGCTTACCTTCACCAAAGTCTTCCCGCCTCACCCCACGCCAGGCCTTTGGCCATCCCTTGAGCCCACAGTGAGGGCTGCGCTGCGCTGCCCAACCTCACTGCGCTCCAGACTTGGAAGCCCTGGCTAATAGACACATCCAAAGTTTTCCTCTCTTATTGTCTTTTATTTTGTTTATGTAGGTGTAATATATCAAAATGATGAAAAGGATGCCATATTAAATTGTCTTAAGAAAAGTAAGAAAAATAAAATATGAAATCTCTGCATGATATAACAAATAATGATTATTTTTTATTATTTGTATTATTGATATAGTCATTATATTTATGCAAGACTGTTTATAGGGGAGACAAGCAATATCTTTGTAAACAAAAGATTCATTACCATATACTAGTAATGCAAGAAAAGAGAGGAAAAAAGAGGAAAATAATACTTTTGGGGTGAAGATTTGGTTCAGTTCAAAACATAAACAAATCTGGTTTAGCTCCAGAGAAGAACTTGTGTGACTAAAGTTTGTCCTCTTTTTTTTTTTTTTTCCAATAATATCAGTTGCTTAATAAAATATTGAATGAACCCACCTCACTATTATTTGTTAAGCCCTATCTTTTGCACAGGGCAAGAAGAGGAAAACAGAAGTATTCCTCTAAAATAACACAGCCAGTTGTGTTATTGCTTGAATCCATTTATAGACGGTACAACTACATTCGAAGTGAAAAGAGAAAGTCTTTATGTTACATTCAAATACGCAAGCAAAAGCACTGAGCAGCTCTTACATGGAAAGCAGTATGCTCCTTTCTAGCCACTAGATAGAGCTAGGGGACTTTATGCGTCAGTGCAAAGTTCTTGGCGTGGCATGCTTGCTTCTTCTGCCAGGAGACCTGGTGCTCCTCTGCACTAGCCTGGAAATTTAAACAAACACGTTCTCAGAACTGAGTAGGATTCTGTGTTTGAAAGCTCATTTTATATTATATGTTGAATCTCATGTTGGGGACAGTGAAATAAAAAAGAGTATTTTCCTTCTTTTATCCTTTTTAATTTTTATATTTGTAGGATATGGCCTTTAATCCTCTTACTATGCATTTATTATTATGCATTAGCTTTCGTCATATTAATAGGGGTATTTCAGCTTCAAATCTTACATCAGACATACCTTTTTGCCTTACCTGACAAAATGGCTAGGAAAACAGGTAATTTAACCATTGAAAACTCATTCTTAGAATTTATTGCCTTGACAGTGACCTAATATTTTACAAAAATATGAAAGTGAACATTATGTTCTGAGATTTTGTATTTTTGTAAAATGTGAATTTTGGACTTTATAACAATGTTGTGGTGTTTTTTTCTTCTTGTTGTTGTCAATTTTCTTGCTTTCCTTAAGGAAGAATACTATAAGATTGAATTGGGATCAAACTAATAAAGTCCCATAGATATGAATCCAAAAATTATAGCATTCTAATGATGCAACTGAGCTAGGGAAATAGATTTTTATTGATTTTTTTTTTATATCGTCTTATGAAGTTTTTTGAAAAAAATACCATTTGCCATTACATTTTATTGAATTAAACAGAAAGCTTCAAACAACTCTATTCTGAAATCGTAATTGTCTTTTATATTCGACAGTGCTTTCCCTAAAGTTACTGCACTTGCAAAGGAAAAGGCTGGCGTGATATACTTGCGATTAAGCTATCCATCTCTCCGAGGGAGGGCTGAGCCTGCAGGAGGCAGATGGAGGTGAGGCTCTGTCTGCAGCCAGCTGGCCTGCTCTTTGGCTCGCTCTTGCAAAGCTTGCAACAAGGCCATGAAAGCAACTAGGGACAGACAGAATAAAATGCAGAAATTTGAGGGAAAATGATCAGTGAAACGCTCAGGAAAATGGAATATTCCCATTTCCCTATATTTGTCCCACGTCCCCCCCGGCTTTGAATTTATTGCTTGTGTTTTATAGAAGAACCACATTCAGATTCCTGAGTAGGGGAGGATGGAAAGGGTAAGACATGAGAAGGCAAGAGGGCTAAACCCCTTTGCTGTGGGTGAGAAGAGGAGAAAAAAAGGAACAGATGAGAAACTTTCCCCCTGAGAAAAAATACAGAGTGATTAAGGTTTCACTCTGCAGAACCCCATCATCCTACGTTTGAGATTTTTCTTCTCCCTGACTTCTGAACTGGTTAGTTCTGGTTATCCTGCTTGCTCTATGAATGACGCTTCTGTAAACAAGCTTGACAGGCTTTAAAGTGAGAGTTACAGCACACACAGTGTAAAATGTTGAGGAAGACAAAAGCAGATTCTAAATTAGAACGGATTTCCATCTCTTTCCAATCTCTGCAGTGAAGAGAAGGAATTAACATTTCATGTTTCCCATGGTAAATTCTGCACATTTTACACTTTTTCTGATGATCATAAAAGAAAAGTTATGTGTGGCTGCTATGTAGTAGAAGTGTGGTCTCTTACTGACAGGAGAGAGCTTAGTTCTGTTGTTCCATGAAAAGACAGAGGTTTTCAAAATGTATTCAAGTACAGACTCACTCCTTGTATGTGATAAGCTGGGAGATAGAGCAAAGATAATAAGAAATGGCCACTGAAGTTTGTATTCTCAGGTCAATGTCTCTCATACTTAAATATTTGCAAAAATCAGACTAATGAGTTTGTCAGAAAAGTTGAATCTCACATATGTTTCTGTTCTTGGTGATATCACATTATACTTTCAACCTGGGGACTGCATGTACCACCTTATCAGTGACTTCATTCACTAAAATACACCTACGAACCCCAAGGCAGGAATGGAACAAGTTGCAGTTCATGTTAGTGTTATACAAATGCTTTTTTTCTATTCCTCCAGAGGGTTTGTCAGCGTAAAATGCCTCTACAGCCGTCTTGGCAAAAGCCGTTGCTCAACAGAACCATGTGTACGAACACACGCACACACGCATTACCATCTGACATATAGCAGAAATTGCTTGAACCAAAAAGCATAGTATTTAGCATAGTGCTAAGTATTTCAGTCACTAACCTTTAGTCTGGGCAGGTAGAACAGTGATTCAGGGTTTCTGCCTAAGGAAATTTACATAAGGTCTTCTCTATCCTGCTAACACACATCTTTCTCATATGAGATGTGCAATGGTTTCCCATGTCGATTTACTGATATAACATACCCTTCTAAGAGCCAGTGTGTATTTAACTGTGTTTTGGTTCTCAATGATATTTCATGAAGGTCCTAACTGCAGACCAGATTTCTGCTGTCAAGATTAGTGACATTCATCCCCCTGCACAGTGGTTGAGATGGAGATGCTCCTCTGAGTGAAGGAGTTCAGTATTTATTTGTATCATTTCCATCCAGCTTCTTCACAGGCTTAGCCCAGAACCTGATGCTACCAATCCTAGCAAGCTTCAGTGACCCTACTGAACACACAAACTCTTTCTGTTGGTCCTGATTCCTCCACGTCTAGCCAGACATAAAAGACTTTGATCGTTGGTTTTGAATGAGAAAAGCGGTGTTCTGTTAGGCTTACCATTACGTAGACCAACCGGAAATTTGACTTTCATTTATTTTCAAATAAATGCCTTCGGACATTTTTCCATGTTTTTCCATTTTTTCTGATTTGGGGATCAGTATAAAACCGCAGTATATTAAACTGTGTAACTCAGAGGACAGTCTTGTGTATCTGTGGAAGAAAGTAGCAGTGAAAAGAGTATTGATTCGATATATAGCATATTTTAATTTGCAAAGCTATTTTCTTGAGCTGAGGAGTATTTTCTTATCTCTTTGTCTCTTCTTCAGTTCTACTTTTCTTTAGGTCTAAATTAATTTGGAATTCTCTTAAAAAAACAGAATGGGAACCAATAGCTGCCAGAATTCAGCTGAAGCAGTTTTGAGTAATTTATTTTCTCCATTCACCACTTCTACTGGGCATCAGCTTCAGTGAAGTTCAGGCATGTGGCTGGACTATGTCAGTCTTGGTCCTTCCTGTATGAAGTGGACATCAGCCACCTCGTCTTATTTAGATGTACATGGTGTGGGTGTCTACATCTAACCTAATTGTCCTGGTTCCTAGACCTTCTTGATTTTGATGCATCTGACCTGTTACAGACTTCAGGTTCAGGATTAGATGAATTGTACCCTAGAAGTACTTATTTTCTTTCCATTCACTATAACGAGATCCCACAAGGTCTAGCTCTAATTCAGACATTTGTATTATAGGCATCTTCATTTGGACAGATTAATCCTGCTCATCTAATCTACCTATATATTTTATGTGGCTGTGGTAAGAATAATGCCATTATATTCAATTCCTGAAATCAATGTGTAAAAACTCTGCCAGTACTATTTCAGCTCCAGCAAACTCTATTTAGCACTAGTTCATTACTGAATTATCCAGTACGCATGTAAGATACCATAACTTTCCTTATAAAGCCAAATGTATTCAGACTGGAGACCTGATATTTGGATCAATAATGGCAATCCAAATAAAAAGTGTTTGTCTTTAAATTATACATGTTCTGTTAAATTATACTCTTCTGCACATTGTTGTAAAAATGTCAGACAAGACATTAACAGGACAATAAGGCTCAAAATCACCCTATTTTCTAAATACTCAAGTTTTCAGCTGGGAAGGGCACTCCAGGGCACTTTTCTTCGTTAGGCTATGACCAAGAAATTATCCTTCATATTTATAAAGATTTGCAGCATCATACAACTGATTGATCTTCAGCAAAGAGTGTTTTGGTTTGCTTATGTGTATCTTTTCTGTGGTAGTTCATGAAAGATCATACAATCATAGAATCATTTAGGTTGGAAAAGACCTTTAAGATCATCAAATTACTTCCTTTCAAGTAGTTGTAGAGAGCAATAAGGTCTCCCCTCAGCCTCCTTTTCTCCAGACTGAACATCCCCAGTTCCCTCAGCCGCTCCTCATAGGACTTGTGCTCTAGACCCTTCACCAGCCTCGTTGCCCTCCTCTGGACACGCTCCAGCACCTCCATGTATTTCTTGTAGTGAGGGGCCCAAAACTGAACACGGTACTCGAGGTGCGGCCTCACCAGGGCCGAGTACAGGGGGACAATCACCTCCCTACTCCTGCTGGCCACACTATTTCTGATACAGGCCAGGATGCCGTTGGCCTTCTTGGCCACCTGGGCACACTGCTGGCTCATATTCAGCCAGCCGTCAACCAACACCCCCAGGTCCTTTTCCACCGGGCAGCTTTCCAGCCGCTCCTCCCCAAGCCTGTAGCGTTGCCTGGGGTTGTTGTGTCCCAAGTGCAGGACCCAGATAAATATGTCTAGGGTTTTGCAGAAAGAGAAAATGTTAATGTGTAGAAACGTGTCAGAAAAAGGTGTTTTTATCTTCCACCATATTTTCTTTTATTTTTTTTAATACTTTACACACAGATAAACGCAGATTTAAAGATCTGTATTTATGTTAAATGTCTAGAACATGAAACAAACTGTGAAAATCTAATGTGGAATCTAACCTTTTCTTTCTTTAAAACAGAAACTGATGAAGGTATTCAAATAACCATGCAATATGCAAGTTGCTGTTAGCACTTCCCTAATTAAAGTCACAGAGTTCATAACATCACCGTAGCATAGGTATTGAATTCCCTATTAAAATTATCACAATTTGTACTTACTGTGTTTCAGCTCTGTTTTCTTATGTGCTTGGGAAAAAAATAGTCCAGTTACCTCTGTCACTTCAGAATGTTTGAGTACGGCTCAATGAATCATTATAAATATGCGGTATTTCACCCATGAAGCGCGAGTATAATGTTTCTCTCACAAGTATGAAAGACCCATTGGAGGTTTTGAAGGTCTTTTTTTTAAGGTGACTGAAATGTACACGTCATAGAGATGACCTGTTTTATTTGTTCTGTCAGGATTCATTGCAATTTTTTAATTCAAACAGGTGAAATTTCAGAGCTTGGCATTTTGTTGTGCCTGGGTGAAGCAAAGATGAGGTAGGTAGATGATACAGAGGGTGGGCTGAGGGCAATATGTGTTAGAATTTATGCTTTCCAAGCGTTTGAACATAGTGGTCATAAAATGGACAGTAAATTAACTGTCCACATTTATTAAGACAAAAAGAAAGTGTTCTGAAAATGACATCTTCCAAAGGTGCAACATTCTGCTCCTGAATATGTGAATACAGACCAGCTCAGGACGGTGGAATTCAGCTGGAAATCCTTCCGTGGCCTGTGCGTAAGAGGAAAGTAAGTGCAACTTACTCTTTTAGAATTCCACGAAAATATTTTGTCTTTTCACTTTCCTTATGTTTTTCGTTCCAAGAAGTTACAAAGCGAGACATGACCTGTACTGTGTTGTGGGTGAGCCAACAATAGCCAGCGCTATGAATAATGAATCAAAAGCTGTAGAAGAACTCACTTTCATGGCTGGCTTGGGTGCCAACAAAACAGAGAGCTGTAAGATTCAGGAAGATTAATGTCAGCTTTTTCTTCTGACCAAGACTATTTCTCATGCAATGCATATATTTTATACCTTCTATTCCTGAGTAATTCTACAACACCAGTTTCCAAATAAACACTTTACAGAGTAGCAAGGAGCAATAGACACCAATGTAGTGATATGTAATATTAGTGTTACATATTAAAATAGTATTTGCTTTGTAATTAATTTCTGTTATACTAAAATTATGCTAATACTTACATTTTTGGTAATTAGTTCTTTCCTGATGTACGTTTCTTCTACTTGCTACATTGCTAATTCCAGGAAGGAGTGGGATTTGTTGGCTTTTATATAGTTCAGGTTTTTTTCAAGCTTTTTCTACTTACTGATCATTAAGGGCTTTATAGTAGAATTACAGATAACTTCAAATATTTTGCATGCATATGGTGGTGTCTTGCATATATGAATTTCCAGCCTTTCCTTTTCCATTTTTGTAACCATTTTTGTTTGGGTCTCACAAGCAGTTTAAAAGTTTCAGAGAAGAAATTGATACATTTGATTTAAATAATTGATTCATTGACTAAATTACAAAAGAGATTAAATTATTTAAAATTATATACTACTATTTCTGTTGATATGGAAATATAATCAGTGAAAGGATAATCAAAATGATAATCAATTTTGATTAAGCCATACTTCCTGCTGGCTTTGAGAAAAGGCACTTGCATAATTCTTTACTTTTCTGATATTGAGGTGCACATCTGGATTTGAGAAAGTTAAGAAAAGAAATGTGCTTCTAAAACTGTCATTTGCAAAACCTTTTTTGAACATCCTGGTGATATCCCAATGTAGTATTCTTATTTGATGGGACAGTAAAGTTAGTATGCATTATGAGCATTATATATTTCATTAATTCCAGTTTGATTTTCTGGCATGATTCTATCTTTGTATCTTACCTGTCTTTAGCATAAGCTGTCTCTTAGTGTTTTTGGTAGGTGAGCTGGGAAGAGGTGAGAAGGGAGAAGTGCTGTTATATCTACCTGTGACAGGTTAATTATTTTAATCGGTATCTAAATAAACCACACAGATGACAATAACGCATTCCAGGTAAAGGCAGTTTCTTGTAAAATGTTAGATTTTAGGGAGAGGGAAATCCCCAGGAGATCAAAGAAACTGAGTATAGTTGCTATGTATTGAAAAATCTCTGAAGTTGAAAAATTCTGGAAGAACTTGAAGGAATTCAGAGGGAAATGTAGCTTGCTGAGAAAGAGAAACACAGAAGAGCCATTTTTAACTACAGAAGCTGTAAGGAAGAAGAAAACTGGCAGCATGAGATAGCCCTCTCTATAATTTGGAGGAGGAAATTGGAGGATTCCTTGTTGGTGTAGTGTTTAAAAACAATACTCGAGAATTGTGTGATGTTTTGTCTATTACTAGTTAACACTGAAAGCTGGATTAAAACTCTCCTCATAGGAGTACTGGGGACAAGAAACCTAACAAATTTCTTGATAAATTTGAGCTTGATAAACTCTGAAAGTGATTATGTAGCATAGTTGCCTGCAATGGCAAGGAACTGAACCAGAGAATTAAGGAGATCTTTTTCTGTCTTATGCTCCTTAATAAGCAGATGCACGTGTCAGTGACACTAGAAAAATAAAAATATAAAATTTCAACCTGTTGTAAAGTTTCTTTCTTAATAAGGTCTGTCCTAATCTAAGCTGTGTTGGAATCCTGTTCAACAACTGTTTCCAAAAACAACTCTTCTTACAACACGAAGAAAAACTGCCTTCCCACACCTAATTTTATATTGCACACACTGTTCTGTTCTGATGCAGAGCACGACAGAGCATAATACATTTATCAGAATTGTCCATATTATTTATCACACTGTCACAGGAGCTATGTGATATGGATGATGTGATGGCCTACATAGTTCAGAAAAGAGTGGATTTAAAGAGCAGAGTCGGTTCTAGTTGGTCTCAAGAAGGGATTTCGTGATGGGCTTTTCTCAGCCTGCTCCCCATCGTGTGTTCCTGCTGTGCGCTTCTGCCAGCATCGCTTGCGCGGCTTTGCAGTCAGCCGACTCAGACAGTTCGTTCTGCTAAAAGCTAATGCAGAAAAAAAATGATTTTCAGTAGGACCAGGCAGATGTAGCCATGTGCCTGATCGCATAAGCACTTGTGCTGACACTAGAAAAAGATTGGGAACTTGTAGCCAAGAGCAAGGTGAGATTCAGTCGGCTTAAACTAGCTTAAGCTTTCTGCAAAACAGCCAACCAACCGTAAAGGGACAAATTTTATAGACATAGCACTGAATTATTATTCTGATACTGTATGTGCACCTATCTCTTGCTACAAAGGTGCTGAATGAGATATTGTGGTATTTTTGTATTGAATTTACCAGAGTGCCTGCTGATACACCACAGAGGATATTGCCCATAGCACTGATAAAAATGGCAGTTATTCAGATTTCCTTCAATGGGAGCTATGTTCGGATTCATCAACAGTTGTGATGCATTTAAATAATAACAATAAACTTGGCCTTGAAATACCATTTCCTCTTTTTACTTTTTCTGCTTTAATCTGGGTACAAATCTCGGATGGAGAGCTAGAGGAGGGAAATTATGAATATATCTCATATGTATGAATATGTTAACAATTCTACAATTCTTACCCTGTAGGATATAGTATTGTAGAATTCAGATGTTAAAATCCAACAAAACTGATTAGCCAGAAGTATTAAAATTGCATGCAGAAACTCCTTTACAGGAGGTTTTTTGGTCCAGTTGTGCATTTTCCAGTTGTTTGGATTTTTAAGTTAAAGTACAACTAAACACCCAAATCTTTTCTCATCTGAATGTAACCAGAATGCCAAAACTTTTGATCTTGCTCTATCACTAATTAATTAATTATAATATTTTAGATTGTAAGGAAGGATGGCATTTATAACTGAGATTTTCAGCACATGAGGCAATGAATAGGGCTTTTATCTAGGGACGAAGGGCAACAGAACTAAACTGGCAAGAAAAAAAATCGTAATTACAGGTACATTTTTTTCCTATGACTGACTGTCAAAACCAAATTGTGTCCAAAATAAAAGCAAATATTTTTATTAATTATTCAGTAGAAAGGTTGTATGTTAACGCTTTAAAAGAATCTCAAGTTGAATATTACTTTTGTATCTATTAAAGATCAACTTTATGACGTTAAATGATGTCTAAATTCAAATTCCTTATATTCTTATATTCATGTAGAATACTCTGGGTTGCAATTACCAACAGATACATAGAGAAGAAGCAAAAGTAATTCATGTTTGTTTCTGGTCTCTTTAGATTTAAAATATTACCTGGGTTGCAGAGACAGTCTCGTTTCTGGTTTCATTTTTTTGTATGATGAAGTAATCACAGAAAATGTTTTGTTCTTCCTTCAAGCATTCCTCTTAAAGCCTACTGTAAAATAGAAAGATGTTTTAAGAGACAAGGTCTAATTATCTATTAACTAGCAAGTTGTCCCACAATCTCTATTTAGGATCTGGGATGTCAGTAGGGATCTCTCTGTTTCTGTGTTTTGGAAGCACTGGGAAATTTCATCTGTTCACGTGAAATTTTGTTCTATGAGGAATGATTCAGGGCAGAAGTTTTCCATATAATTTTTGATCCTTTTTAGTATTTCATTTTCTAAAATTCAATTATCTTCCCTGGCTTTTTGATTCTTCTACTTGATAAATATTCAGGCAATTTTTCATACACATTTGATTCCTGAGTGAGAAGCGTGGTTCAGATTTTCCTTCTAACTACTGTCTCTGCTGGGCTGACTCTGTGCCCTGCCGTAGGAGTGGTTTGTCCCTAGAGTAAACCGAAGGTTTTGCTGTTAATACCCTCTCTTCAGTTTAACCTGTCTATTCTACACGGTGGTTACCATTGCATATCCCTGTTGCACTTGATAACCAAACTTGTCCGCGAGTGTTTGAAATCATACTCAGAAACAAAGCACCGACATTCAAAACTAGTAACTGAAATCCATTCTGTCCTTATGGAAGCCAATATAGTCACAAACTTTTTAGCTTCTTTATAAATTGACAGTGAATAGCAGGTGGGAAATGTGGTATTTCAATAAATTGAAAAAATAGTAACTACTAAACATATGGAGTCTTGCTGTTTGCAAAACACGCTGTATAATGTTCTCAAATTGCTCTCCCTAGTAGTGGTGGTGTTATAATGTGAGGTTCTGTTTTCTAGAGCTTTGTACCCTCCATATTGCACTATTTTTAACCTTACAACTGCTGAACCTTTTGAGCTAAGAGCCTTTACTTATTTATGGATGTGAGCGTGGTCCTGTATCCTCCTCTGTGGGACTCAGGCCTCTGAATCAGTGTAGCAATAGATCATATGTGTCACAGGGAAAAACTACTCAACTCATGTGGTTTAAATCAAATCAGGATCAAAGTGGTTTATTGATTTATTAATGACACAGTTAACCGGCAATCAGTGAACTATACATTCAGGGTCGATACTGGCTACACAACAGACAGACCACAATCCCAGATGCTCGAAAAGTGTTAATATAGCCCTACAGATTTCCAAACCCCCTTCTCTAACTAATGTGCCCCCCCATACTTACATATACCCTTGCACCCTCTGGCAGTGCAAGTCTCCCTCCCTCCCCTCTGTGTGGGTACAGGTCCCCCAGGTGGTCCCCTGCTTGGGGCCTTGGGCAGGTGCCCCACATGGTCCTACATGCATATTGAGGAGGGGTGCCCCACACTGCCCTTGTGCTGTGGGTCACTGGCTGGGCACAGGGTGCTCCTGCACCCCATGGGGACCTGCTGGGCCTGGCCCAGGGAGGAATGGGGATGTCGTGGGGTGATGCCTGGCTGCACCCAGCCAGAGTCACTGCTCCTTGTCCAGCTCTAAGGCCTCTGCCAACACCTTCTACAAATTTCCATGCTTCTCTTTCTTACACTGCTTTTCAGGCTGGTGCCCTCTTTGTTTCAAAAGTCTCTTTATAATTTCACGGTTACTGTTTAATCTGGTTGATGATTGTCATGGAGTTCCTCCTTAGCATTATCAGCTTGGGGCAAAGGCTCTCTCGGATGGGTTTGGCTGTCCCATCACACACACTGTTACACACTCGCATACTGCATTTGGTGTAGGTGTCAAGGTGTTGGTAGCAGGGGGCTGGTTAGTGATTTCCCTGTCTTTACCTCCCCCATGAGCTTTTTCATCTTACTTCCTCCTCCTGTCCTGATGAAGAGGAGGAGTGAGAGAGCAGCTGGGTGGGGGTCTGGCTGCTGGCCAAAGCTAACCCACCACACATGCCTGTCTTATTAGTCTTTGTTATCAAAGCCATTTTGCCGAAGGTGAGCTACGTGAGCACCCCCACGATACTTTTTTACTGTATTCCTAGCTTGATTTAAACTTCCCCATGCCCTTCATTTGAACTGCTGAAAAGAAACATGTTAAGCAAGATCTTAAAATACATAGATATGATAGCTTTATACCTTCAAATACTATGTACATTCTGTATCGCTGGCATTTGTTTTCATCTTGTGCCTCGCTACATTTTCACTACCCATAAATAATACAGTGGACACGTTTATTTCTGACATGCATGACCATTTATACCTTCTCTGAGTTTCTTGGCTATTTAAAAAAAATTAAATCTTTTATATTTTGAAAAACAAATACATCTGCAGTTCACATTGTGGGGAAAGCGAGAATCTTCTAGTGTCTGCTTCCCTGGATTCTGACCATAGTAATTGGCTCATCATCCGTAAAGACTAGAGAAATTATATAACACAATATGAAGGCATCATACATGTATATCACACACTCACTGAGAACATATTTTTAAATAGATGCTTTACAAAATTCTGCATTTAGGTGGTGAGGCCTGATTATTTTCCCCTTGTGTCTTTACATTTTAGTCTGTAACTTGATATATATTTAATTTTCTTTGGATTTGGACTTGTGTGTGCAGTGTGTTTTGTGAATACCGATTCTGAGAAGCAATTAATAGACATTAGTCTCGTATGAAAAGTAAATGTATTAAGATGTGAGGTAAACTACAAGAAAGCATACAGTTGGTCTTGAAAGAATACTTAGCTGGTCTGAGAAAGAGCAGGGAGATTAGTTGCCGATCTGTTCATGTGTTTGTGGAGACAGGTGTAAAAGAAAAAGGAAGAACATAGATTTTTATGTTCTGCATGTCCAACTTTGCTACCACTTGGACATAAGACACTTCCTTTTCTCTGCATTTTAACCAAATTATGTTTCTCTATTATCCACTGTTACAACTACAAAAGTTGCATGTGTTGGAGAGAAGCGAGGCACATCTCGCACACACTAGGGTACGAATCAAACACATGCTGCATGTGCTTTATCTGTGAAACGGGAATCAGGCAACTGTGCGCAAGTGTGTTTGTTCTGCACAGTTTTCAAGCAATGTAAAAACTTCTGAAAGAATATTTTAATTTGAAGAACTGGAGGAAATCTTGGAAAGACGATAGGCTATACAATTTCATTGAGAGTCTCCCTCTTAATTTTTAAATTGATTGACAAAGGAATCATGTTGAAAGAGGGATCTTTGTTATTAATTCAGTCTTAAAAGAAAAAAGTTCAGCTAAATTTAACTAATTGCTAAATTTACATGTGTAATCACATACATGATTCTTCTAATTAGTATTTTAACTCTAATTTACATTTTACATTTTCATAGACTATAATGAATATTTCCCAGAATTTTGTAGAGGGCTGAGATGTGATTAGAAAAGTCTTTTGATTGACACAGGAAGATTATCTGATTTGGGAAAAAGACACAACACTAAGAAAAAGCTTCTGATTAGCTATTAGCGATCTAAAGAGGAGGAAATTCGAGCACGATCTCTTTGAAGACATTTACTTCCAGTAGTTCCACCCAACGTGAGGGTTTTCCCTGGATCAACGGCTCATTTTCAGGTTATCTAGGGCTGACAAAGTTTCTGCTAGTGATCAGAATTGCTAAGTCTTCTCAGTCTTCTCAAACCTAGACAGACTTATCCTTGCTCTTTGGTTTAAGCTGTGGCCTTACTTACTTCTCAGTCTTTTCCAAATCCCTGCTGAGTTCTGCTTTGTCCCTTAACCTCTGGACCACTCATGCCAGAGGTCTGGGAAAGCTTGGAGTGTCACTGTGAAAATAGCAAGCTCCCTTTTCTTAGCTGATGGTAGAAGGCAGTCGAAAAGTTCCTGTAGTCTAGGGAAATAAATCAAAGGCTTCACCTGGAAACCAGAGTTTTTATTAAGCCGCAGCACTTTTTGCGCATTTTATATTTTTTTTCCTTAACTCCCTTTTAAAACACATATTCTACTTTAATTTAAAAAAGTAGATTGTTGTTACTAGCCAGAACATTTGTTGTTGCAGACTTTCTTTGAGTTCACCGAAGAAAATAATTTGTGTGCAAAATGCAATTTTGTTTCACGCATCGCACTGTGGCATCATTTTCCAACTGGTGGTAAAAATCGTATGGTCCCGTTAGCACCAGTAAATAAAAAAGTGTCTCTATATTCCTCTAAAGACATACTTTGCTGCCTTAGAAGTAGTGCAATGCAAACAACAAGAAGTACTTTTCCAGCAGTTGAAAAAAGATGCTACAAGAAATAAAATGGCGAGAGGCATTATGTTCTGAGGCCGTACAAGCAGGTGCAACTTATCAAAGCCAACCACCTAATTGCACCATCTGTGTCACTGTGACATTCTCAAGGCAAATGTAAGAGCAAATATTGCACGGATCCACTGATATGTGAACAGGCATGTTTAGTAATCTGTGGTGCCATTTTGACCTTGCAGAGGCAGTGGGCATGACTCCAGTGTTGCAGTCCCAGGAAAACTCTCACTGACATCCTCTCTAATCAGAATTGCAGAGTTAAGTCAATATTGATTCTAGCCCAGTAGACCAATGAATGAGGTTAATGTTATTTGTCTGACTGTATCCCATAAAACTCACTACAGAGCCATCTGAAGAAACTCCAAGGTTTTATTTTAACAGTGTCTTTGTAAATGATTCAGAATCGGTTCTTACATATGATGTATTTTCAGACCTCATTTTTGCGTGGAATAATAATAATTCAGTCCCAAGTTAATCATGTTTCCTTGCCCAGAAACATTCTGGAGTCAGAGGAGAAGGATTCTTCCTTTTTAGGCAGCCAGTGCAAGGTTTCCTTGGAGTGCCTCGCAGGCTGCATCTTCTCTTTTCTCCCAGGAATACAGTGCTCACAGGAGGTATTTGGAGGACACTAATAATGTCACTCCTTTCTAGCATTACAAAACCAGCTTGTGTCCCATGAAGTGGAGCTGTAGAAGCTACTCTGCCTGTGCTGGGATGTTCAAGAACACTTTTTTCTGCTCATCCCCTTCCTGACTCTGCTTTTGCCTAAAAGGGTATTTAATTTCTGATAACAATATATTTTAAAAAAATGTTGTGCAAAATCAGCACTTGCTAATACTTGTGTTATCATAGAAATACTTTTCTCCTAATAACAGGTAAAGCTCAAATCCTGTATTTAAGTTTGGAAATCTCCAAATTTGGAGTTGAAGTACAGAAATGGGCCTACTTACAGTGTTTTTCAAAGACAGGTGGCAAGTGACCAAACAGAATTTATTTTGTCTCTATTAACAAAAACTGATGAACATCAGTACCAGATAATTTCTAAAACTAGAAGTCTGATGAAAGAATGTATTAGGAAAAGGATGTAAAAATTCTTTCCTGCAGGAGCAGGTATCGTAAACAGATGATTGCACTAAAATGTGAAAATATAAATTGAAGAACAAGATAAATTGAAGAACAAGATGGATTCCAGCATATAACTTAACACAGACTGTATATAGCTGTGAGGTCCATGAAGATCCAGTAGTCCAGCAACGCTCCCAAGTCTGCCACCTTGGCAACTCTCAAATAAGGTGCTTTTGCCTCTGCAGCAACCATCAGGTGAGACCTGGAGTTACTCTCTTCCTTTTCCTTCTCCTTTCTTTCCAGTCAAAAGAATAAAAGCACATTGCACCCTGCACAATACTGGAGTGCACAGGGATGTACTAACTACTAGAAAAATTAACTGTAATTCCTTTTGCAAATGAAATAGTTTCAATGGAATTGCAACAGGATCAAACGTGTCCCTGGCTACTTAGATCTGTCATAGCGCAAGGTTTTAAACTTTTAAAAAATACTACTTTGTCGGGTCTGAAGGTCAGGCAGGGCTACACAGGATCAATTTATAGCAAGAACTGTGGAAAGCTTTTGATGAAATTGGTGTGAAATAGAGCACATAGACAAAAGAGGAAACAGCTCTCTTTCCCTAATGATAGCATTGGATTTTGAAATTAAGCACAGCAGGTAGAGAGAGATCCCACACAGATTTCAAAAGAGGATGCATGTCCTGGTACTAACACACACTTCAAAGTGCCACGGGGTTGAAAAATCACTATGTTTAACAATAACTTTAGCTTAACATAGCCGAAGATATCAGGCAGCATGGCTATTAATGCCGAGCTGCTATGCAGCATTTAACACACCCGAAGCGTACAAACATCAGCAATCATACCTCTGTATTTTCATCTAGTTGTTGTCAGTACAAAGGCTCCTCTATTTCGGTGACACGCAGCCACCAGAGCAGGGCTCTCAGATAAATTAAAAATGAGGGCTCTCATTTAAATGATGTCTTTAAATCAGCAGGCTCTAATTTGTGACTTAAATTTGAAAGAAAAATGAGAATTAAGCCCAAACAAGCCCTTCTAAAGTTACGAGGAACTGTTAGACTTTCCACATTGCTAGTGCTGCCTCAGCTGAACACCAGTTTTGCCCCTAGCAAAAAAGTAGCAGGAAGACAGCCCATCATCATGCCTTTGGTTGCCCTTCTTTTTCATGGGAAAAGTTACATCTTTCTGCATGCCCAAATTCTCTTTTTAAATAGCATGATAAATTGAACTCTGTTTAGTTTTATATAAGAAAATTTTACTGAAGCAGGCAGTTCTCTAGCAAGACAGTACAGCTTATGGTGATGGACAAGGATAATGAAAAAGAAGATCGTGCATATAAATCATTGTTAGTAGGGGTTAAATAGGATGTGTAATGACCTGTGCAGGTATTAGAAATGCCAGTTGATGCTGTATGTGTCAACCTGGTTGATGCTTATGGACACAAGTACTCAGGTTTGGAAAAGTGTTAATTATCACTGAAGATTTAAAGCACAGAAGTTCAAATGGGAGTTGTTTAAAAAGTAAATTTGTATAAACTAGAATTAAAGCTTAAAAACTTGCTTCAAGTATTTGTCAAAAGAAAATGCAGATGTATGAACTGCAAAAAGGCTCCTTTGAGTTTGTTTTCCACAAGTGAAAGGAGCAGAAGGATGCCAGGAGAAACTGGATTGGTACGTATTTGTGATGCTTTTTTGTTGTTTGAGGAAAACATGTGGGAGAAAGTAAGGAAATGAAAGTAGCTACAGTAAGTAGGAGGAAAGAAAAAAACATAAACATGGAAATAAATGAAAGTATGGTTTTGGAATAAATAGTTCTACACACTTAAAGGGGAAGTTATAATGGGAAAACTGATCTCTTAAATCCTTTTGTTCTATACATATGATCTTTACATTGGTTTAGTTTCCAAATTACCCATTCCACCATCCTTCATTTTTAGGAATCTATTTAAAAATCTGATATTCTGAATGAAAAAAAGAGGGAGCATTCTTTTGATTTTTAGTCTAAATAACTATATATTACCTCCCCAACAGTTAAATTTGTGTTTATTTATTCCATTGGCATCTGAAACACTACAATAAATGGCACTAGCTGGGGCACCTGTGTTTTCTCCCAGTAGGATACTGGAGGAGAAGCAGCTCAGAAGTTTCACCCTGTCATAGTGTTTTTACACAGTTCAGGACAAACACCCAGAAATGTCAGCAGTGCTATTAGACCAAAAACAACCGAAGGAAAAACTGGGGATACAGTTAGGTTTTTGATGAAAGAATTTGGCAATATGTTGAAGTTTCAGATTCGCTAAAGGACAGCAGTGCAGTCAGCCTATGAAGAAAACCTTCTTGCTAACGGTGTTCCCACAGCACTACCGACATCTCCTTTTGCTCCTTCAGTGCCTGAGCTTGTTCAACAGTCCTTTATGCAGGCCAACGGGAAAGGCGCCAGTTTGCTGGGAAAAAAAGGATTTGTTCCTGAAGTAATTTGAAAGGCTGACAGGCTGTGAACAACTGAAGTTACATTTTTTCTCTTTGCAAAACAGCATTTAAGTAATGTCAGCAAAGGTCAGTTGTTGGAATTAAGTCAGTTAAATGCTTTAAATGTTTTTTAATCTTCTACTCATAATGCCATGTGCTGGCATGATAATGCTATAAAATGTCAGTGTGGGTATTGTTAAATACATTGTAGAGAACAAAATCTGCCACCCATTCACACATGGTCTGGAACCAACTATCCACTCTCCCTGTCAATCAATCTATAGGAAATACGAATTTTGCAGATGGTGTGTGCTTTTACATTATGTTCTTTGAAACATTCTGGAATTCAAGGTGTTTGAAATCTGGGACCACTTCTTGTTTTTATTTTTTCTGGCTCTCCCTTCCATAGATCAGATTGGCAGAGTAATTTGTTTGCATTTACAGATAAATGAATTATTTTGCATATACAAGTATATCTCGGAAGACAAGTATTCAGTTTGCTTGCTAGGCTAAGTAGGAGAATGTTAGAATATAATTTTTGTTGTGACTAAAAAATGGGCTAGTATTCAGTAAATTTTGAAAGATTTTATTGTAAAGAGTAAAATTCACTCCTTGTGCAGAGTCTTTTTATGACAATGTTGTTAGGGAATCAAAATACTCATAAAAATATCCTTAAAGGTAAGCCCTGTTTCTCTCAGAGCCAGTTTTGACTTGTTGAGAATTATGAATATTTATCAGAACGCAGGGTATTTTCTCCTTAATCAGTGCTTTGAGCAAGTTTATCAAGAAACACTGAGCTCATATTGTTATTATCCACTTTGAGCTAAAAGAACAAGTTGGACGGTGTACGTGTACACCTACGTGCACCAGGCGTTCATTGTATTGATCGTCCCCAGGAAGCATAAAGCAACTATTGTTCTGTTTGTGCACAAGGGAGAATCACAACTTCATGAAGCGTTCCTGCACTGCACGTGGACAGCATGACTGCCCGGGAGAGGCAGGTCCTGCCGTCGCTCTGCCTGCTGCACCGCTCCGGTGCTTCTGGGAGAAACATCTCGGGCACCGTGCAGGTATGGCAGCGCAGCACTGAACGCCTCACCGTTTCAGCCTCTGTTGACAAAAAAGATTGGTTTGAGGAGGAATAAAGAGGGGTTGCTTCAATGCCTACACATTCTTGAACCAATATGTTGATACATTAAGCCAATTACATTGACCAAAATACTTTCAATGTGCATAAGCCTCATCTGCCTGAACGTAACCTCCCACTGTTTCTTCTTGTAGCCTTAAATTGTTCTCTGGGAGGATGAACTGTATCTTCATGTGTCTGTACCATGCCTGATATTACGCAGGTCTTATCTCATGCGCTCCAAACAATCATAACATTTTGATTCTGTAAATCAGGTATCCTGCGCAGATGCCCGTGAACGCTGCCGTAGTTCTGTTCTCCAGCATAGAAGCTGGGCGCATATAAGCTTTGTGCTTATCACCTGCAAGTCAGGATCTGCAGTACAGGGACAGGCTGCTTAACTGGGGTAATGGTCTGCATTCAAAATGTATAGACCCCAAACACTCAATATTTAAACATGTGAAGTTAATTTCAACTCAGAAAAACCTGGATCACCAACATGAAAGATACATTTGACTGGACTAGTCAGTTGGTTTTATTTCCTCTTTTTCTTATCTATATGTTGCCTCCTTAGCAGGATATTCCTGAGCCAGGGACTGGGTCTTCTTTCTATTTCTTATTTAATTGTATACTCCTTTGAGTTTATACATATACTTTACATATGTATGGTTATATGTAGCCACCAAAACCTTAAGTTCAAGAATGATGTGGCAGATGGAAATAATCTCACCTACTTTAAACATTTAATTATAAATTAATATTTTAAAAGAGAAATATGAGTCTCGAAAGAGTTCTTCATCTGTCCTAAGACAGTGGAGTTAGAATGAGACATACCCTCCTCAAGAAGTAACTTTCTTTCCAGTGTTTATAGAGAGAGCCTAGGAGAGTAGCCCAAACTTCAGATGCCTAATGTTAAGGCAAATGCTATCTGGGTGGACAAAAAAGGTGAGTACTTACTTGCAATAACTTATTTAACTATGACTTATGTCTTGGTTTCACAGCACAAAGGGACTTCCTTGGTCTCAAACTTGTGTCATGCTACCCTCTTGGTGTGCCTCCGGTCCAGGATCTGGTGTGCAGCGGTGACAAACAATTTTCTGGCACAGTAAAGGGGGTGGGTGAGACTGACTGAGAGGTGGGAAGAAGTGGCAGGAGACAAAGGGAGACTGAAATACTTTCAGCTAATGTTTTCTCTGAATAATTTGTGTCATGAAACCACAGCCCAGGGCTAGACAATTAACATGAAACAGCTTTCATTATCATCAGTATTATCAAATGCTGCTGAGATTTACTTCAAGAAATGCAAACTGAGTTTGACTGAAACAAAAGGTACTGAAAAATATTCATTCTCGCAATGTTTATTTTTTCATATCTGATGAAGGAGTTCTGAAATTTATGTTTCTAAAAATAATGGGATAATTTTATTTCTAATATTTTCAAATTTCCCTTTTCTTCATTCTTCCCACTAGAAAGCCTGGGAAACTTGTGAAAGCTAGGGAGAAAAATAGATTTCACTTACATTTTTTCTTTCTTTTTCTGTGAAAAAGTTTCAAACAATGTAAAATAAGTTTAAATAATTCTCATATTCTTTCTAACTTTCATTCTATACTTTTCCAGTAAAAGTAGTAAAAAAAGTGAGACAATGTAAAAAACCAAACATTTAAAATTACATGTTCCAAAGCAAATGAAGCATGGAATTGTCTAAATTGATTTTTCTCTTGAGTAATTAAAAGGTGAAATGGTTAAAATTAAATTAAGACTTCCAATTTTCCTCTACAGTTCTTCTTTATCTCTCATGTTCTGACAAATTGCATTATTTAGGATTTCACCATGCTAACACGGAGCAGATTTGCACTTAGTGCAAGGTCACATTATGTAAGGCCAGATGTATGATTTAGAAAAAAACAGTCACTAATCCCAAGAGACTGTAGCCTAAACAGAAAAAAAAAACCCAAAACAAAACAAAACAGAAGAGCAATGAGAAAGTCCCTATTCAGATGCCCTGTGTGACCTTAGGAAGATCATTTTAACCTCTCCATAACTCAGTTCCTTACTTGCTTAATATGGAGAAACTACTTCCATTTTTCACTGAGATGTACAGAGGATAAGTATATTACAGTTCCGTTTTTTTCCGGAGACTATAGTGATGACAGCCTAATAAGGATATATCATGTAAACAGATAGGTCAGTAGCTGAACCATAGCTCTTGAAGCTTTCTATCCATCGACTACTTCATTTCTTGTTAATTTATGTCTCAAACATATTTATTAAA
Organism: Phoenicopterus ruber ruber; assembly: GCA_009819775.1. NCBI lineage: Eukaryota > Metazoa > Chordata > Aves > Phoenicopteriformes > Phoenicopteridae > Phoenicopterus > Phoenicopterus ruber. The sequence goes on from CM020217.1 coordinate 99,043,536, forward strand.
GCTTCCTTTTCATGTGAAATTTGATTTAAAGTAGATCATTTTCCAGGGAAAAAACATTTGCTCTTATCGTGCTCAGGTGGAGAATGAAAGAAAAATAATGTAAAAAAAAAAACCACAGATGCCTTCCACTTTAAGGCTTACATCTTTTGCCTTTGCATCTTTCAAAGGGGAGAGAGCAAGAAGTATATTTGCCATGTTCTGCAGAGCTCTGCACATAGTCACCCAGTTTCTCAAATAATATTCAAATTAGTTTCAAACCTTGCAATTACATTTTCCCCTAAAGTAAAGTAATGGCATTTTTATCTTAATTTTACTTTCCCATCTATAACAGTAGCATTACTTCATGCTGTATCCTTCACATTAGACCTTGGGATGTGAGAAAATTATGTAAGTCCAGAGTTATCATGGAGGAAAAGTACTTTGCTGCATCACACAGTTCAATTTAGATTAGGAGAATGAAAATAGTGTTTGGTAGAAATGAAGAGAGGAATCTAATTTTAAGAGTTAACACGCTAAATGAAAATTGTATGCAGTATGGACAAACAATACTGAAACATCTGTAAAGATGTTTTAAATGCAATCACAGATTCCCACATCCTCTGTTTGCATATTGGGAATGTGTTATCAGATCTTTAGCTTAACTCCTGACCCGTAGCTGGACATATAGGAAGTGGTACTGTCAGAAGTGCCAAATTTTCAGCAGGCTCTGTTGGTTTCAGTGGGAACTGTTGGACAGTCAATCTTTTGAAAAGCACATCAGTGAAGCTCCAGTTCTGCTTATTGTCGACTTGGAAACTCTGCCTGAGTTCAATAACTCCTCGTGGGATTTAGGAGTTAGGACAGAGGTCTAGACCTTTACTTCAGCGTATATATATTTCAGAACAGGACCTCTGTAACCCCTCTTTGAAAACCTTGACCTATGGATTTGTTCAGCTTCTGAAGGAATGGGGTGGATAAGTCACACTGAATTCTTCTATATTCAGTCACATCTCATTACCTAATGTGACCTCTGGAGTTACAGTTTCATGACAGGTAAAATCAGTGTCCTCCTCCTGTGACAAAATGTCAAGGGGGTACTATTTCCCAAGATTTTCCACTTCTAATGAAGGACATATTAGAACTAAAAATGATTCAGGGAAAGTTGATGGGAATGATCAGAAGGAGGAAACAGTTTCTGTGTGAGATGGGACTGACTCGATGAGTTTGCTGCACAAGACAGAGCTGATGTAGGGGGAATATGACACAGAACTGCAGAATGATGGGAGACATGGAGAGCACAGTCAGAAACTGTTCATTACCTCTGTCAGTAGGAAAACAAGGGCGTTGCAGTGGGTGTTACACCCGTGGAAATCCTTTCCAAAGGATTTTGTGGAAACAAAAATTTTACATGAATCCAAAGGTTACTGGACAAGTTCTTGGAAGACTGATCAGATGAGGGGAACTAAATAACAATCCACATCAGTCTCAGGAACCCCCCTGAGCATAAAACAAGCAAAGGCTGAGTGTAGTCATGGGAGATACCATAAAATGTTTGCTCTGTTTTTGCTTTTCCCTAGACTTGTGTTCATGGCCACTGCTGGGGATAAGGTAATGATGGGCCATTTTTCTCATCCAGTATAGCCATTTGAAGGTGACTAGAATTTGATGTCATGCTGTAAATGTTATTTCTGTAAGCATTATTTCTAATCACAGTTGCACAAAATGGAAGTGATATGTGAGTGTGGTCGGGTTTTCTTTATTCTCTGAGACTATCAGTGTGTTTGTTTATATTTCACAGGCAGATGACTTTTTTTAAGACTTTCTATTCAAATAGAAAAAGAAATGAATTATTTAAAGTGCTGCTCAAGCACCTGAAAAGTAAAGCATTTTAAGTGGAAGTGAATTTTCACGTCTTTGAATACCAAAATCCACAGATGTTTCCAAAATGTGCACTGAAAAAAATTTTGGACCTGTAAACCATCACTCCAGACTAAATGACAATCTCATAAATATTTGTACAAAGTGCTTTTACCTCCTTGTCTGCCTGTTTTTAACTCAGCTCTGGCTATTTCTGATGCATAAATAAATGGATGTATTTGTACATCATATATTACTGCATATAAAGATATTATTACTACTTATAGTACAAGTAAACAAAAATGAATTGAGACTCTGCAGTTGTAAAATGTTTAATTCATGAAGCTCATTGAATTATTTTAAACAAGAGATGTGTTCTCTTAAAGAATGTAAAATGACTTCTATCAGTAAACTACTTAAAGTCCTGCATTCGACATCTGTGGTATTACTTCTGGGGCATAAAAATACAAAGAAAAACATAAAGTCAGATACTTGAAGTATACTCCTTTAATTTCTTGTTGCCTAGAACATCTGTCTTCTACCACAAGCTGAGCTATATACCCTCTGTTTCCACAACACATCGTTTAAATGTGAGTCAGAAAAAGAACACTACTTGGAAACTTTACACATAACTTTGCCATATGCCGTCCGATTACAGCATCTTCATTGTTATTCTCAGCTCAGTGAATTCACTGAGCAAGAGGTTATTGGCAAGCTACCAGATCACTAGCAATTTCATTTGTTTAGCAATATTTATAATTTTAATTATTTACATGCACTACACTTCAACTGCCAGAGGTATTTAGACTTCTAAATGGGGCCCAGAAGGATCATGCTGATAACACTCAGATGATTAGCTGAACAAAGGCCCTTTTTCCCTTAATTGGTTGCAGGCACAGAGTGTGATAAAGTCCCTTTACAAGCTTGTCACTGAATTGGGTACAAATGATGTAGCAATATTACACAAATTAGCTGGGAAAAAAAAACACGACCCTATACAAGAGTTTTCTTTTTCTTTCTCTTCTTAATAGAATGTCTTAGTAACATACTCTACCTAAGCATAGAAGCAAAGACCATTTAAAAACAAACACTGCTTAGGAAGCTGGGCACACCACAGAGTGAATCTGGTAGGTGACAGCTCTGCACCTCTGATGTCTCCTGGTTTTACTTCACATCTATTCAATTATTTGCTTTGTATAAAATCTCTGGTGAGATTAGCACTGCATGTGTCTGAGAATAAACCTTCCTTGGTGGTTTGCCAAAGCAGCTATGAATAATTAATGTGCTCTTGCTGAGAAATCTGAGTGACATACAAGCATGTCCTATGTCTTCATGTCCACGGCCAGAGTTCACCAACAGAAATGAATCATAGAATCGTTCAGGTTGGAAGAGACCTTTAAGATCATCGATGAAAGAATTGGGCCAAAATTTATCTTCCCATGAAAGGTGCAGATTCAGTGACACTGACTGAAGTGCTTTCCAAATGTGTTAATGTCATCAGTGTCTTCTATCATCTCCTTCAAAATTATGAAAACTGGCATAACTTTACTCCTCTGCAAAGGGATGGGAATATGGTTTTAGAAACACCCTCCTAGACAAACCAGCAAGCAGAGCCTTGCCAGTATGGTCCCCCCCTCACATGCAGGTTTTATATCATTGCAGTCTTCAAATTAGCTGGTTAGGTTTATGGCTGGTTTGACATGATTGTTTTTCCTTCCTAATATTATAATAATTTCATTGTTACCTCAGGAGTCTCACATCTTCAATACATCCATTTCTGATTTTATACTTGGGTGGCAAGCTAGACATTGAAAAAAATACACAGTGCCTAACAGAAAGGGGCCCCAATGCCTTAGTAGCATTGCTGCAGCACAGACAAAACAATTAACAGAAAGAAGTGATTGGGGTGTTAATGCAGGTGAATATATATAGCTTTTGAGTGGAGTGTAGAATAGCCAGCTGCTGTTGACTAATGCAAGTGTGGTAATTAAAGGCACTTAATGAATTGAAGGATATGATCAAGTTTTCTTTACATGGGTGCTGATTTCTTGCCTAAAGTTCAGATGCTTAGTGGTATAGTCCTCATGGAAGTATGGAAAAAACCCCATACAGCCAGTGCAGAGACTGTGTGCAGTTGGAGGTCTCCAGAAGGAGAACCTGTCTGCCTAAGCGACGGGGACAGAAACCTCTCCTGCAGCCCTGCAGGGGTACATACCCCCTCCCCAGCTTTCATATGGAAGTCTTACAGCAGGGCTGAGGATTTATCTCCGTATGTATACGGGGTGGAAAAGTAGCAGTGAACGTCACTGACCCTCGTAGCCTGTCTGCTACTTGATGCAAAAACCTTCTGTCTGTGTACTGGTGGGTGCTAATGGCAGTGAGTTAGTCTAGTGTTATGGTATGGTGCATATGCTGCAGAAATGGTCATCGTGGAGGCAAATTCACTTTTACTATGGAAACAAATTTGATTAAAAAGCAAATTTTCAGATTAAATCATGAATTGAACCATCTCTCAACAGAGACTGGCTTAATAGAAGCAATGTAATGCAAAAATATACCTAAATTTGTCTCTTAAAATGAGAGAAATTATTTTTCATTTTCAGTCTCAGATTTGTTGCATACTGTTCTAAATATACTAGAGAGTCCAAGGGAAAATAAAATCAGTGAGATTTTACTCAAGAATACAAAGCAAGTGTTCCTGGAAACTTAAAGTTGTTTGGTTGGTGGTTTGTTTTTTGTTTTTTGGTTTTTTTTACCATGCAGTCATAATAATCAGTTATACTTATCTGATGTGATTTGCTATGAAGTAGGAAAGGTGTACCTGATGATATTTTTGAGGTTTATATGGCAAAGTTGATCATCACAGTATTCCTAATGTTTTCATGCAACCAGGACACATTTCCTTCTTTCTTTTCAGCACGCATAATCCAAACATTATTTTTCTCTTTTTTATGCAATTCTCTTGCCAAGACTGATAGACTGTAGTCTTTTCAAACTCAATATCAAAATCCTCTGTTGGATTTATTTCCCATTTGCTCCTGTTCATTAAGGATATGGTTGATCTTGTTGAAGATTCAAAGAAATGCCCTTTCAGCCACAGCCTCATGCATAATGCTCTGGGTTTACACAACAGTAATTCAGTTAGCTCTTTGAAAAGCAGAGATTAATAATCATGAGAACCTGGAATGTCTTCTGTGAGTTAATTGGTGCTTTAACATTGCATAATGCAATAATATAAATGAATGGAAAGAAAGGAGAAATAGCTTAATAGCCTTGCTAACGTCTTCAGAAACAACGTTTTCCTTTCATCTTCAGCCCAAAATCCAGCCAAAAGTTGTAAACCAAAACTACAACATAATGATGCTGTAACAATGCAGTGTTTCTTATTTAACAACTAGGTAAAATTTCAGGGTTCTTTGGATAAATCACAGTGCTGTTGTACTTTGACAGGTGATAAATCTTGAGGTGCCTGTTAGAACTTGACTCTGGCCCATCATCATTTGCAGCTGACAAATATTTCAATGAAGTGAACACCAGGAAGAAACACATCCTCAGATGTTTCCTCACAACCCCTTGCAGGGTTGGGAGTGCAGCAGGAGGTGGCCACCACAAACTGCTCCCTGGCACGGTGTCAGGGGTTCTCAGTGTGTTCCCGGTCCCTGCACATCTCGGCTACCATGGGGACAGCACAGGGAGAGGTCAAGGTGCCCAGCTCCTGAGACGGTCAGACCTCTGTGAGGTTGCAAACAAGAAGTCAGTGTCTTTCTTTGTGTCGTATCTGCCTCACAGACAAGTGCTGGTGTTGGCCCTATGTGCTTTTGCCATTGTGCCACAGGGCTGCCCCTTGGACCACGTGGGCAGCTACCTGCCATTTTAGATGCCCAACCCCCCACAAATGTCACAAACCCCTCATCTATCCAGGACACTTTCTGTATCCTGAAGTTTCAATCAGTAAAGTTCATTAGATTCTGCTACATATTTGTTCAGCTGTGCAAAAGCACCCAGATCTTGATGGTTAAGTTACCTGGCACCTATTTCAGGTTTAAGCTTCATGGGAATAACAAGGTAAGTATTCTTCTCCTAGTCTTACATGCTCTGTTGTTTGTGCTGCCTGCTCTAATGTTTGTGTTATGAATGTACTGAAGTCAGGATGCCAGTGAGGTACATAGTGGTAATAAAGGACTCATTCCTTCCCAACAAAGGTCTTATTTTATTGTCTGGAGACCTGGATTCAGGATGTCTCACCTTGGTTAAATTTTAAAACTCATTTTTTAAAATTCATGAGAATGCTCAAGCTACCAGGACACAGGATGTTTTGAAATAAGACCTCCAATTTTGTCGGTTGAAGTTGTGTAGTTTTAAACAGATATTTAAATACGTAGAAAAAAAAAAAGAAAGTATTTTTCTTGTCCCATGGAAGATGTCTGCTGGGCTTGTGCTTGGAATGCTCTTGTATGAGACCTGGAGGCAAACCAAGCAGGCACCGTACGGTCTCTGTTTCCTGCTCCTTGCATGACCCTCATGTCTCAGAAAAGCTACAGGGGAAGGAAACATAAAAGGTGCTCCCAGACTCACCTTTGGCAACTAAAGCCAGGAGATTACTCACAGTTGTGAAATTTGAGTGGAAACAGGCATTTCCTGGTTAGAAAGATTCTTTTGTTGCTGATAATAATTGAACTGAACTTAGACTCTTTCCTGAGGATCATAGCCATGCTCTGTGAAAGAGGTAATAGGGACATAACATACTTGTTGATAATAATGAGGCTGAAGTAGAAAAGCAATATTAATGGGCTAAAATGGTGCTTTGGGCAGACTTGAAATTCCAGCTTCTTTTTCCTGAGATTCATGAGATCAGTGACTACAGTCAATTATTTTCTGAGAGAAATCCGAGTTCTCAAAATGCTGATTTTCAAATCTTGTGTTGATAAAAACATTTCATGTTTGCAAACTCAAAGTTTTAGCAATATTTTTAACAGAAATCTTATTCAAAAAATTCATTTTGATCCAAAATGAGGCTCCTTTAAAATAGTCCAAAGAAAACAGTGTGAAATATCTAGATACTTAGTCATCTACATGATCTAGTCTTTAGACTAAAGAAGCATATTCCACTCTCATTTCTGTTGACTAAGTCAAATATGAGTGACTTAATATTAATTTCAAAGGTGAGCCAAGTAGTTTGCAAGTACATTAATATTGTCTTTGCCCTTGAGTACATGACCCATGTGGCAATTTGGTGGAAGAAATATAAACCTATGGATTTTTTATGGTTTTTATATTTGCTTGCTCATCCTTCTAATAAAACTAAACAAACACATTATCAATCTGATACACTACAGTTTCAGAGAGCTAATTAAAAGTGGCACAGGGTGATGATCATAACTGTGACAATCAAAGTCACAATTAAAATTGAATCAATAAATCAATGCATTCAAATGATCAAACCACCAATTAATACAGCAGGTAATCAAGTCAAATTATTTTGTGTTACTCTTGCATTAGAAAATTTGAAAGAGAAGTCACTTAACACTCATTTTAACAATCAACCAGTGCAATTAGTTGACCTGGTCAGAGAGGAATGAAGAAGTTAATTTTATATTTATATGCTTGCTTTGAGGACAGACATAGAACAGCGTCTCAGTTTGTCTTAGAAAGGAACAGCTACTGGAATGGTTCACTTTATGGTCTCAACTTCACAATTCCTTGTATCTAGCTACTGGCGCAAGTTCTTTTTCACCCCTATTCCCCATGTAACGCAGATTCATCATTAGAAGTCTGGAATTTGGAGAGCACGCAATGTAATTCAAATTAATAGCAGACTGGTGTTTTTTTCATCTTGTGTTCCTTTAGGTTACTTGGTAGGGAAGAACATGTACTTTAAGATATTACTGCTGCTACAGGGGAGATGAAATCACTTCTAGAGAATATCCTTGCTTTTCCAGGATCACATGGGGCAGCTTTGTTTGAGGTATTTTTAACCTTAAAGTCCAACAGTTGTATCCATGCATTTAGGACAGGCAATGTGGCCCAATATTTTCGGAATGGGCAGTCTTTGGGCCCTAAGTAATTACGGAACTGTCCTTAAATCCTTTTGCATTGTTAATGATCTGAAAGCTCTTCTAGCTGGAGTGTAGGTAGATGTTTTTTCCAACAACACAAACACAAGCTGTAATCGAGATGCATGCCTAGAAGTTTGATTATGGTCTTTTATCTTATGTAAGGTCTAGTTCAGTAATTAACCAGCTTCTTAAAAACAATACAAAAAATCTAACCAGCACATATCCTCCATCACTCTTTCTACTATAAAAATTGTTTTCTTACCCTAAATAAGGGAACTAATACGAAAAAGTTTAGAATGTTTTAATGATTTTTAATCTAGAAAAAAAATCAGAAGCTGATATTACATTTTGTCACAGTAAATTACATTCATAATTAAAAACCTCAAGTTTTCCCCCAGATCAGCTCAGAACTAGGTCTTGTTGATCATATAAGTTACATATACTTTCTGACCCACTTACATATAAATATGTAAAATTACTTTATTTATTGAGGAATTAATCGCTATTTCCCATTCTGAAAGGCATGATTAGAGGGAAGTTCCTTTTTAAATAAGCACAAAGAAATCTGGTTTCTTTGTATTTAGTCTGCAGCTTTTTTAGGATGTGCTTAGCTGCAGAAAATTGTATTCCTTCTATCTTTGCAGTGTGTGTTCACTTGAAAAACAAGGAATGAAAGTTCATTAGTATTGAATATAAGGCCCATAGAACCCAAACAAACTGATAGAGAGAAATTCCAATTAGAAGGCATAGTCCTGGAGGAGATGGAGCAACGTATTTAACAGGCAGAAATGATGTTGATAATTTTTATAGCTTCCATGCACTGTGGGATTTTTCAAGTTTACTATTTAGCAACAGACACTGGCATTTGGGCAAAGGGCTTTACTTTCCCATGTTGAGTTTTGGAGCAAAGATACCAAAGTAACATATATATGTGCAGCTGTTAGAGTATTATTTTTGCTACAAATGCTCTTGTGGAAGTTAGTAGAGAGAATGTCAAGCATATTTCTGAAAAATCAGATGTTATCTCTGATCTTTGCGGCCTTTCAATACTTAAAGGGGTCTTATAAGAAAGATGGGGACAGACTTTTAGTAGAGCCTATAGCGATAGGACAACGGGTAATGGTTTTAAATTAAAGGAGGGGAGATTTAGACTAGATATAAGGAAGAAATTTTTTACAATGAGGGTGGTGAAGCACTGGAACAGGTTGCCCAGAGAGGTGGTAAATGCCCCATCCCTGGAAACATTCCAGATCAGGTTGGACGGGGCTCTGGGCAACCTGATCTAGTTGAAGATGTCCCTGCTCCATGCACAGGGGTTGGACTAGATGAGCTTTAAAGGTCCCTTCCAACCCAAACTATTCTATGATTCTATGGTCTGATGAATGATTCCTAACACTGAGCTCAAAGTCAAGAAGATCTGCACAGCCCATGCAAGCAGTGGAGGACACGAAGTATTTTCAGTAGCGGTGTTCCCTGAGCAGCCAGAAAGAGAATTCCAACTTTGCTACCATCTCATTGCTTTCTTGGCATGGGGGTAATCCTGGATTTCAGGCTCAAGAAATTTCTAGTCCCCGTTCCAATGAATTGCCTTAGTCCATAGGCCAATGGAGCCTGCCTTAAACCACTCCATTTACACATGAAATGGTATAATTTGTTGTTTTTTTCACCCCCCCTTACAGACAGCGGTTCTGCAAATAAGTAGGTGTTTGTTTTTTTTTTTACTTTCTAACATAATCTCTAATGGAGCAGATTTACAGAAAAACTCTTTTCCTTTTCAGGAAATATTTACCTAATCTTCTGGATGCAGGAATTGTAAAAGCAGTCCTGCTAATTTTAGCCAAATAGTATGATTAGAAAATACTATAGAAATGGCTTGGAAGCAAAAAATCATCATTTCTCCTCAGGATTATTAGTCACTTTCGAACACTTGATCACATATCTTTGTATAATAACAGTAATCTATGCTCTCAACTCAACAGCTTTCAATATTTTAACAGGGAGAAAGAATGCACGGTTCTATTCACAGCTGAATGCTAAGTCTATAAATTTTTTAAGTCTGAACTGCTATGAGCATTATAGTAACAAAACACTAAATCCTATTTGGACATTGCAGCAATTTAGATTAGAATTCTTCTGATAATATTTCACACATCCCATAGCCATCTATATGCTAATGTTTCCAACAAATTATCAGATGTTATTCTACACAACCTTTTTTCCATAAATGACCTGTCATATTCATAATGGCATCTGCATTTGGTGACAGTTTTTATTTTATCTAACAAAAACTGCAGATCCATAAAGAAACTAATTATATAGTTTCATGGTTGATAATATGGTTTCTAGTTTTATAACTAGCAATATGCAAACTGATTCAGTACAAAAAAATTATCCGTAAACTCAAGGGATTTTCAGGGATCTGGACCAGTTTTATAAATGCCAGACAAGATTTCTTAGTTGTTACTTTAAGGTGTCACTTTTTGATCTCTTCTGACCATCTCTGAATAAAGTTTGTTATTACATTTCACATTTTTTGTCCAGTATTTTTATTTCACACCACACTTACTTTCTAAGCTTACACTGCAAAACCAAAACATAACTAGAACTATAGACCCTCTCTTCTCTTCAAATCCAGAACAAAGACAAGTATTTCATGGCTCCCAAAATGCATCCAAGAATTACATCTGAAAAATCGAAAGAGCTCTCATGGTCTGGAGAGGAGCAGGAAGCAATGCCGTTGTTACAGGGCGAGCGTGAGCTGTAAGGTTCTTCTGACCCCTTTGTGTCCCTCTCAGCTTCAGGTCAAATGCAACAGCCCAAGGCCAAGTAGCTCCTTTTTCAAAGGCACAGTGATATGGTTCAAGATGTGCCGTTTGGGCTGCAGCTTCTGCGTTTCTCAGGCAAGTTAACATGATATGCATAACTTGGTACCTGCATCTCTTTCATTCTGGGTATTGTCAGAGTATGATTACAGTCGTAAAAAAAACCCATTATTTTCAAAAAACCCCATTTTTATTCACCTGAAAGTTCATAGGATACAAACATTCCTATCTGTGTATATTTCTCCTTAATCCTTTCTTGATAAATTTTGACAGATTAATTTAAACCAGCTAATTCTGTCTCTGGCTGGAAGACAGAGAGAGCTTGGAGCATGCTGCTTCCTTCCAAGGATTTCCACTGATTCCTGATGAATCTTCAGCCTCTCTGTCCTTAGTAAGCTTTACTGTTGAGCCCCAGAGCCTCCTTGGTAGAATAATCTTTCTCAGCTGTGTCTTGGAGTATTCCCTTGTTAGCAGTTATTTCAATGTCTTAAAGACAGATGAAAAATATCTACGTCAATCCTCTTTCTTTACTACCGTTTCATTTCCTTTTGACTTCTCTGTTATAGCACTCTTTGGACATAAGTTCACCCAAAATACTATGATAGACCTGGCTTGATTTTAATTTGTTAAGGATTGAAGTTTGCTTATTCAGGGCAAAGAATAAAAATAAGAATAAGGGTAGGTTAATTTACAGTTAATAGTCAATTTACAGTTGGAGGATAAAAGGTCAATTGACTGATAACAGTCAACTGTTGGTGGATAAGGGAAGAGCAACTGATGTCCTCTACCTGGACTTGTGCAAAGCGTTTGAAACTGTCCCGCATGACATCCTTCCCTCTAAATTGGAGAGACATGAATTTGCTGGATGGACCACTCAGTGGATAAGGAATTGGCTGGATGGTTGCACTCAAAGGGTTGCGGTCAATGGCTCAATGTCCAAGTGGAGACCAGTGACGAGTGGTGTTCCTCAGAGGTTGGTATTGGGACTGGTGTCATTTAACATCTCTGTCAGCGACATGGACAGTGAGATTGAGTGCACCCTCAGCAAGTTTGCTAACGACACCAAGCTGTGTGGTAAGGTCAACACGCTGGAGGGAACGGATACCATCCAGAGGGACCTTGACAGACTTGAGAGGTGGGCCCATGCAAACCTCATGAAATTCAACAAGGCCAAGTGCAAGATTCTGCACATGGGTCAGGGCAATCCCAAGCACGAATACAGGATGGGTGGAGAATAGATTGAGAGCAGCCCTGCAGAGAAGGCCTTGGGGGTGTTGGTTGATGAGAAGCTCAACATGACCTGGTAATGTGCACTTGCAGCCCAGAAAGCCAACTGTATCCGAGGCTGCATCAAAAGAAGTGTGACCAGCAGGTCGAGGGAGGTGATTCTGCCCCTCTAGTCCTCTCTTGTGACACCCCACCTGGAGTACTGCATTCAGCTTTGGGGCCCCCAACACAAGAAAGGACATGGACCTGTTGGAGCAAGTCCAGAAGAGGGCCATGAGGATGATCAGAGAGCTGGAGCACCTCTCCTCTCATGACAGGCTGAGAGAGTTGGAGTTATTCAGCCTGGAGAATAGAAGGTTCCAGGGAGACCTTCCAGTACCTAAAAGGGGCCTACAAGAAAGCTGGAGAGGGACTTTTGACAAGGGCACGTAGTGGTAGGACAAGGGGTCATGGCTTTCAACTGAAAGAAGGTTGATTTAGGTTAGATACAAGGAAGGAATTCTTGACTGTGAGGGTGGCGAGGCACTGGAACAGGTTGCCCAGAGAAGTTGTGGATGCCCCATCCCCGGAAGTGTTCAAGGCCAGATTGGATGGGGCTTTGAGCAACCAGGCCCAGTGAAAGATGTCCCTGCCCATGGCAGAGAGCGTGGAACTAGATGATCTTTAAGATCCCTTCCAACCCAAACCATTCTATGATGCTATGATTCTATGATTAACTAATAATGTTTACTTAGCCTATTCTGAGTCAGCCTTATGCTACTGGGTAAGATAATATTGTTTGGTAAATCAACACGTGGAAAGTATTTGTAAGCATGACACACTCATTTCCTACATACTTCTCAGCAATGTGGTATGTGAATAATTCACTTACAGTTCCCAGGTCCAGCAGAATTCATAGTTCTGTAGCAATCCTGAGCATGTTAACAACTGATTTTACAGATCCAGATCTTCTGAACATTCCTCTTCCTAACAGTTTGCACAACCCCAAGCCTGCCTTTGTCATTTTATTGTTACATCCTCTGTTCTCTGCTGAGACACAAAGATCCAGGATCACTTTTATGAGTGGCTGATGATGGCTTTTGTTGCTTAAATTTGGGGATAGCACAAAAAAAAAATACTGCTTGGTAGGAATTTATCACTTTACAATGCCATTATTTTTCTTTCAAATAAAAAACACATAAATTGTTAATTCTCAGGGGCATCAATAGCATATAAAATATCAAGCACAATATCACCTACTTAGGGCCTCCAGCTGTTACAACAATACAAATGCAAGCATTGAGTTGCACAAAACTGAAAGACTTTTTTTTTTTTTTAATCAAAGTAGATACCAAGTTTGTAATCACTAGTAGTTATCATTCTGTTCCCCAATTGTCAGATCTGTGCAGCCACAGCCTCTTTGGTGATTACCTCATAGCTCACAGGCTGGCAAGGCATTTTCTTTGTTATTGCTATGTATTATGAAACTGATGGATGAAACTTGTGTCTCCATATAATTGAGGCATAAAACAACTTATTGGCCTATTCTTACTCTTTAACTAGATCTGAGATTTCAGCAGGTGGTCAATATGCGCAATGCATATTCTACAGCCTTTGGAACAAAGAACATCAATAAAATGAGCCTTGTTGCAGTAATTCACAAATGTATTCTCCTTCCTTTCTTAAGACGAGCACCTCCTAAATTTATCAATCATTTTGTGTTTCAGAGGCTTACCTCGAGCTTTGTTATGCAAGCTAACTTGTTTCTATTGTATCTTGGGGAATAGTTTGAGCAAAGCAGCTCTCACCTTGCACTATTTCATTTTGTTTTCTTTTCTACTCCTCCCTGAAAGGAACTGTCAGAAGCCATTTCCAGGGAAAAAAAAAAAGCAGTCTAGCTTTACCTCCCTTCAATAGACTGATACAGTAGATAAACCCAGCAAAATTAAACCAGCCTAATAGGAATCTGTGGGTACAAAATTATGTTTTTGAAAAATCTGTTCTAAGTATAAATATAAAAAATTTTTGTGCATAGTAATCCATATATTTAGTAATTCTTTTTCCTGATTGTTTTGAAAACTAAATGATAGACTTGGGAAAAAAGCCCAAACACAACAAGAGAGGAAGAATAGATCTCTCTGTTATAGTATTTGTAAGGAAGCAAGTGAGTCAACTAACAATGCAAAGGTGACTGCATCTACGTCAGCTGAAATCAGATAAAAAGATTTAAGGTCATACTTAAAAATGCAGTCACATATAATACCATTGTTTGATGGATTATTTAAATGAGGAGAGAAAAGGAGCAGTGAGATGGAAGAATAAAACAATGTGAAAGAAACTGAATGTGAAGTAAAGGAACCAACAGATAAAAGACAGAGAAAAGACAACCCCAACAAAACCCCCAAAATGGAAAAACAATTACAGATAAAGATGTAACAGGAGACAAAAGAGCAGAAGTGTAATATACTTGGAACTTAATAGAAATATGATGAGACATACAGCATGGTGGAAATTCACTTTTTTTGTATTCATTTCATTTGAATGGTGCATATCATTAATTTTCCCTTTTTGTGATAAGGCTTTGAATGTTCTATCTGTATTTTCTGTCTGGCTTTTCCTAATAATGATTATAGTTTTCTTTTGTACTTCAAGACTCTTCCAGTTCGCACTAACATCAAACATTTCCTTATTTTTAATACCTGTAGGACTTTTTTTTTTCAGGATCTTGAAAATTTGCATCAGATCACAATCCAGGTATCCCAATATCCCCTGTTCTACAACAGCCACTTGAAATTGAAATAGAGGGAAAAGTAAAAGTGCAGGACCAGCCTCTGCTTGCTGTCTTCTGGTCTCCAAGCCTAGAGATTCCTCAGTAGGAGGTTGCATCTACACATCTGTATTTAATAGTAATTGATAGATTCATGTTACCCTTTTGGCATCAGTAACATCTCATAGCACTGAGTTTTGTAATTTAAAGCCACATTGTATGAAAACAATACCTCTTTTTTTTATATATTGTGAAGCTTCTCTCTCCCCTTTAAATCTTGAGTTATGATTAGTGAAAAACGCTCCCTAGTAATTTATCTCCCTAGTAAAACCATGAACTTCATGATTTTGTATACCTTTATAATATTCCCCCTCATTTGTCTATTTCCAAACTGAAAGGTCCTAGACCATTTTATCTAGGAGTTTGTCTAGTTTGGAGAAAAGGAGGCTGAGGGGTGACCTCATTGCTCTCTACAGCTTCCTGAGGAGGGGAAGTGGAGAGAGATGCTGAGCTCTTCTTCCCGGTATCCAGTGCCAGGATGTCTGGGAGGGTTCAAATCTGCATCAGGGGAGATTCAGACTAGATATCAGGAATCATTTATCTACCAAGAGGGTGGTCAAACACTGCAACAGGCTTCCTAGAGAGGTGGTCAATGCCTTAAGCCTGTCAATATTTAAGAGACATGTAGACAATGCCCATAATAATATGTTTTAACTTTTAGTCATCCCTGAAGTGGCCAGTGGCCAGTTGGACTCGATAATCTCTGTGGGTCCCTTTCAATTGAAATATTCTATTCTATTCTATTCTAGTCTAGTCTAGTCTAGTCTATGCTTCCTGAACTTATCCAAGCCTTTACATTAAGTATATCTTATTTTAACTGAACTTCATGCAAAAGTGGATTTGCTTCTCCATCTGTAACCTCATTATATCTGGCATCCCTCTTGGTTCACATTTTACATTCACTTCTTTCATCCTCTTACAAACAGTGATTTACTCTTCTATCTAACATCCACTGCTCCATTTCTTATTACTATTTAGTTTAATTCCATCTCCAGATGCTCTGGCATGGATCAAATGTTAATATCTTTCAGGCAATGGCATCACATCAAAGTCATTCCCATAGTTCAAGATGTAGCCCAAAACAGCGCTCTCTCTTCTCTCACAGAAATCCCTGTGTACCAGCCTCCAAACTCACTTCCTTCAAACTTACAACCCAGTGTTGGTAAACAGATAGGAAGGGACAGTCAATTTTTTCAGTGGAGGAAGGACACCAGTGTAACCCCACAGGGATCTGTGTAACAGTCTGTCCTTTAATACTGTCCTGATTTCGACTGGGATAGAGTTAATTTTCTTCCTAGTAGCTGGTATAGTGCTGTTTTGGATTTAGTATGAGAATATTGTTGATAACACACTGATGTTTTTACCTGTTGCTAAGTAGTTGTAGTGCTTATACTAAGTCCAGGACTTTTCAGCTTCCCATGCTCTGCCAGCGAGGAGGTGCACAAGAAGCTGGGAGGAGGCACAGCCAGGACAGCTGACCCAGACTGGCCAAAAGGATATTCCCTACCATATAACATCATGCTCAGTATATAAAACTGGAGTTGGTCAGGGGGTGGGAATTACTGCTCAGGGACGGGCTATTGATCACCTGGTGGTGAGAAATTGTTGCATTGTGCATCGCTTGTTTTTGTATATTCCATTATTATTATTATTATTATTATTGTTGTTGTTGTTGTTGTTATTGTTGTTATTATTATTACCTCTTCCTTTGCTGTCCTATTAAACTGTTTTTATCTCAACCCACAAGGTTTTTTTTCCAATTCTCTCCCCCATCCCACCTAGGGGGGAGGCAAATGAGCAGCTGCATGGTGCTCAATTGCCAGCTGGGGCTAAACTGTGACAGTCCTTTTTGATGCCCAATGTGGGGCTTGAAGGGTTTGAGATAATAACAGATCTATCAGAGTGTATTAAGGGGGTTATATCTGTTAACAGTTGCAGGTCACAATATTAGCTTATTTGATTTGCATCATGCTCTTGTCTTTGCTGTACATGTTAAAGATTGATGTTGGCTTTTGCAGGCTGCTGTATTCTGCAATGATTAATAATGTTTTGCCTGGGAGATTTGTTTTTAGGACGCTGACCTTGAGCTTAATGTGGTGTCTGAGCCATTATTGTACTTTGAGTACCATCTTGTGGAGACAATTAGCAATTATACTTCTTCCTCTGAGAGGTTTTTTATGGAGAAAATACAGAATGGCACGTTCGCTGCCTTCTACCGTGATGTTTCCTCCTTCATTACAATAACTTTTCAGTTTCTTGAACATCCTTGGGTAGCTAAAATACTTCTATTGATACTTCTTGGTAATATTGTTTCGGTTTTGTCTAAGGTTAGCAAGCAATTTAGGAATATCTTCCAGAGATCTGCCCCAAGGCTGGATGTGTGGAATAGCATGGTCAAATGCCTAGGATGATGGGCACCTCCAGTGTTTTGGAACTTCACCCCTGAACAAGTGCAGAAACCTGAAAAACTAGTAGAATATTTGGAAGAAGTATGCTGTCGCCCTGGCACTTCCAAGGAGACACAAATCATTGCAAAGTGTTGGGGCCTGGCTCATGCCTACTGAGCCCCGTTCAACACTATTCAGTACCCTCAAAGCGAAGAGAGGGTCTCTGGATCTGATGACAACATGACAGGCACTGAGGTTACCTCAACCCCCATAACAGGCACTGTGGTTACTGCAACCCCCGTGACAGGCACTGTGGCTACTCCAACCCCTGCGATGGGCGCTGTGGCTGAACCAGAGAACCGACCTGTGCTGGTATCAGTCACCCCTATACAAAAGAAGAAATCTTGGAAGCAGAAGTCAGCTCGTTTAGTAAGGGATGAAGAAGCTTCTTCTAAGAGGGAGTAGGGGGAAGAAATGGAGGAGGCAGACTACTCAAGCAGGGCCATCACAAGAACAGAAGAGGGAAGAAAGGCAGCTGCTGCTTGGGGAAGAGGAAGAACTCATAAACGAGGCAGTAACCACTCGATCCCTAACCCTGAGTGAGCTGTGAGATATGTGAAAAGATTTCAGCCATTGTCCAGGTGAGCACATTGTCACCTGGCTGCTCCAATGCTGGGATCCCTTTCTAGGGAAGAGGGCATTGACAAAGCGATTGGAAAAGGGGCACAAGTCCTCAGCCTCTGGAGGCAACCCCTGTCAATCATGAAGAAAAGGTATCCCTTCAAAGATGTTATATGTCACCCAGGCAAGTGGACCACCGTGGTAAAAAGTACCCAGTACCTGAGGGAATTAGCTGTGCTGGAGGTGATTTACGATGATCTGAACAACGAGCAGTTATCCAAAGATCCAGATGAAGTCGAGTGCACGTGACCCATGCGGCAGAAGTTTGTATGGAGCACACCATCATTGTATGCCAATTCATTCGCAGTAATGACCTGGAAAGATGGAGAGGAACAAACCGTGGATGAATTGGCTGGTCAACTTTGACAATATGAAGAGAGTCTCTCTTCCTCCCTGTGGGCCTCCATCTTGACTGTGGAGAAACTGCCAGACATACTAGCTGAGAAACTATCTGAGAAACTGTCCCAGGAGTTCCAGTGATTCAAAAAGGATATGTTCTGCTCCCCACCCATACAAACCAGTATCTCAGCTATTAAAAGTAAGCATTCTTCTGCTCCAGAGAGAGGATATAGAGGGTACACACCATGGGCCACCCTGCTGTTTTTCCTATGTGACCACAGAGAGTACATGAGGAAAATCTACCTCAACCCTAGAGGCACAGGTACCTGAGTTGCAAAGGGAAAACAATCATGAAGGGGGTTCGGGTTCTTCCAGGAAAATTGCCACTCCAGTTTCCAGCGGGCAGTTCCCCAGACAGAGTAAAAGGGCTGATCTTGCTTCTGATCCCCTTGAAGGGACTTCTGATTTGTATTTACAAGAAGTGAGTAATGAATACTATGACCAGGACTAGAGGGGCCCTGCCTCCAGCCGGGTGGAGGAAAGGGACAACTGAGTTTACTGGACTGTGTGGGTTCGATGGCCTGGCACATTAGACCCACAGGAATATAAGGCTCTAGTGTACACTGGTGCACAGTGTAATACCATCAAGCTGTAAATGGGCAGAACCCATCTGTATTTCTGGAGTGACAGGGGGATCCCAACAGCTAACTGTATTGGAAGCTAAAGTGAGTCTAACTGGGAATGAGTGGCAAAGGCACCCCATTGTGACTGGCCTAGAGGCTCCATGCATCCTTGGCACAGACTACCTCAGGAGAGGGTATTTCAAGGACCCAAAAGGGTACCGGTGGGCTTTTGGTATAGCTGCCTTGGAGATGGAGGAAATTAAACAGCTGTGAACCTTGCCTGGTCTCTCAGAGGACCCTTCTATTGTGGGACCCAAGGAGTGATCAGCAAGACTCACTCGCCCTTTAATAGTCCTATATGGGGTGCCAAAAAGGACTATCATGATTTAACCCCAGCTGGCAACTAAGTCCTGCACAGCCACTTGCATTAATCTGGGTGATTCTTGCTGTAATACCATTGATATGGTGTATAACAACTGTCGTAGTGATGACACACAGTGGTAGGGTTATATAGCAATTAACATCATGCAACTTAATTCATTGGCTGTTCTCATCCAAAATCAAATCCCCTTGAGGATACATTGAACGGCCCCATCCTTCCGCATCACCCACCAAGTGCACCCAGGTCCTTGAGCAAAAGCATTACCACAGATGGGTTTGCCTTTGCCTGATGCAGGAATAACCCAGACTGTCTTCCCTAACATGTCCTTTATGTGCACTGTGGGGACTTTATCCCCTTCTACAGTATGTGGGAGTTTTGATTGGGCAGGGCCAGCTCGATTGGTAGATCTTCTAGTGTTGACTAACCAGATGGCTTTTGTTAAATGTGTATCCCAATGTTTGAAGGTTCCACCACCCATTGCTCTCAGTGTAGTTTTAACAGTTCATTGTATCGTTCGATTTTCCTGGAGGCTGGTGCATGATAGGGAATGTGATACACCCACTCAATGCCATGCTCTTTGGCCCAGGTGTCCATGAGGTTGTTTCAGAAATGAGTCCCATTGTCTCAATTCTTTCTGGGGTGCCATGTCGCCATAAGGCTTGCTTCTCAAGGCCCAGGATAGTGTTCCGGGTGGTGGCATGGGGCACAGGATATGTTTCCAGCCATCTGGTGGTTGCTTCCACCATTGTAAGCACATGGCGCTTACCTATCCTTGGGCCACAATCCCTTTAGAGCTATACTTGCTGTGGCACAGACATAACCACGGCCACAGACACTTTGAGATGTACCTGCTCTGGCATGGGCTTATCCACGGTCACAGATGCTTCAGGGTGTCCTGTTCCTGCGTGGACTCATCCGCAAGTCACAGTCCTGTCGACTGGAGTTCACACCAGAGTTCCAGCCTGTCCAGTGGACACACTTCCACACACTCGCCAAGGCAAGTGCCCCTTAGAAAAGCGGTTGGAGAACTTTGCTGCTGATGCAAAATTACCCAGAATGATACAAATGAGTACTGACCTAGAAAAGTTGCAGAGGATCTCTGACAGTAAGTGATAAAATTCAACATCAATAAACATAAAGTATGCAGATGGGAAAAGTAATCTGAACTTTGCACAAACAATGATGGGCTTCGAAGTAACTTTATCAACCAGGAACAAGATAATGGATTTCTAACAACTTTTTGAAAATGTTACCTTAGTTTTCAGCAATAGTTAAAGATTGTAAATAAACCCACTCGTTCCCAGCCACTTCCAATCGCTTTCATTGGTTTAGTGGTAATTTTGAAACACTAAGAAAGATTTTGGCTTAACTCCTAGAAATTCAGATCCCCGCATAGTCTCTATGTTGATCTACATGCTTGTGTCCAAGATTCAGTAAGGAGGATAGTGGCTGTATTTTGACATTCGATTGTCATCAAATGCCAGGCTACCTCTTGCAGGCCTGGCTGTGGCGGGGATACTCTTTACAGAAGCCTGCAGTATTTTGACAATCTGAGTCCTTGCTAGAAGTTCCCCACTTCCCTTCAAAATCTGTTTCCTGTTTTGGATGAAAGGAGGATGACTGATATACTCTTGGACTTGCCCTTCTCTCTCTTCCAGACAGTCCATGGACCAGTTTGTAGCACACTACAAATTGGTAAGTTCTCATTTTTGTCCATTGTCTAAACATTACTGTCTAAAGTTTTCTCCAAAAAGGCTAAGTGTGGGGATTTTCTCTTCCTACTTTTCCTGTTATACATCCCATACCTTTTCTCCTCTCTGGAGAGAACCATAAGTCTCTTTTATCTTATAATTTATTAATTGTCTCTCCTCTTTCCCAGATACGGGATGTCTGCTAATCATCCAGACATCTGAGAAAGGTCTTTGCAGATCAAACATTAAGATAGAAATCATGGTTTACTGAGTGCAAAACAACAACATCAGTGTGCAAGTGTTAGTCAAAACATCAGTGCAGGTGCCCAAAGAGAACTGCAAGGTGAACCATTTGTTGCCATGAGTAGAAATAGAAAGGCAGGGAACAGATTTTCTCTCTTCTGCCTCTGCTTTTCTTCTCTTCTGTATGTGGAGAACAGTTTCAGGATGAGTAGCCATCCTGCCTACGTACATAGGCATAGCTGATAAGAAGCTGAGGAAGAGACTGTGGCAGCTTGGTTCAGGACTTTTACTAGGATGAATAGAAGTTGCACTGATGCAATGGAGAACAGAATTTTGAATTCCAAACTGTCTCGTTAATTTTATGGTTTCTGTTTGTATTTAATTAAGTTTAATCAAAGTTTATGATTTTTGTTCTGCTTGTATCTCTGACTCTAGTCTCAAATTCTTGATTGCGCATTATACATATGTAATGATTCTAGTGTTATTGGCCTCTCCATGTTAACTGTACAAAACCACTGAAGAATGAATGTTTTTAACTTGTTCTTAATTCATGGCTCTTCAGATGTTCTAGAAAATTTGTATATATTTACTGGGCTTTCAAATACCGCATCAGGATGTATAATCTGTCCTGGAATGTGGTTTAGTAGAGCACTTATTCAAATACACAGAATGAGTGGACAGTTCAGCTACATTCTATCAAAATATTAAATGTATACACACAATATTCCAGTGTGTGCTGTTGTGTCATGGTACCATCAGGTTCATATCTACTCCACCAAATGACCAGGCTTGAAATACAATGTTGACCTGTAATACGACTTAGATGTCTTGCAAGATAAAATACAACTCAGAAATTACCTTCATCTTGGGTTTTTTATTCTTTGAAATGTACATGGAGCAAAATTCCAATCATCCAGTTAAGTTATACGAAGGATTATTTTAGCCCTCCATTAGCTGCTACTGCAAAAGTATTTTGCAAGCTTTTTTAATGCTTTAAGCTAGTGGATATTCAGAACGTTACATAATCATAAAGAGACTCATTTTGCATTCTTACACAAGCAAAACTCCCATTAAAGTAAATTGGCATTTTGCCCAAATTGGCTTGTCAGATCAGACATACAGCTACTAATAGACTGTGAAGACTGTCAGTATGCATGCCATTCCCATTACAGAGCAACCGATTTTGTTTAAATTCCACTTATATTGTTAAAGATAAAGATAGAAATTTAATCTAGGAATTACAGATAACTTCAGTCTCATCAATATTCACATTACACTCACGAAAGGCCCATTTCAGAAAAGCAGCATATTTAAAAATAAGGAACTACTTACATCCATTCCTATTCAAAACATGTAACAGCCTCTGCTGAACTGAGGTCAAAGAATGCTTCGAGATCCCCAAAGATGCTACAGAAAGCAAATATATACACACATCCTCAAATGAGTGCTTAAGTTCTATTTTTTCCCTACCATCTGGCTTGAGAGAAAACAATTTTACAGTTCCTCTCTCAGTACCAGCACTGGGAGATTTTCTTTGGCTGGGCTTTCAATGTCTGGGTTTATTCCTGAGAGAGAGGACTTAGTAGTTAAAAGTATATATGACAAGGTCAGCCAGACCTTGTCATATATACAGTATATATATACTTCTCTCTTTCTTGGACAGAAGTAGACTAGGCTACAATTTTCTTAGACATAATCAAGAAAAGTCTGCTGAAAAAAATATTTAATTTGGAGCAATGAACTGTCACCCCAAAGTCTTACAACATGCTTATAATGTTGTAACCTCACTCTGATGAAAAATGCTATATACCTTACAGATAGAATAAACAACATCTCACATAGATGGTGATTCTCTCCTACATCAGCCAAAGAGTCAGGAAAGAGAGAAAACAATGGAAATTTGGCTGAAAAATCTCAAATAAATAAGAAGACCTTTGAAATTCTGCCATCAGGCTTCAGAAACCTTTCAAGCATCAATTAATGTTTATTCTTGTGATAAGAAAATAAAGAAAAGATATCCTTGTTATGATGATTTCTTGCTGAAAAGCTTGACTGAAGTACCAGATCCATTCAGGGAAAATGCACAGTACAGAAATTATAACTAGCTAGATTATGAAAGAAATCATAGCATTCAAAGTCGACACAACTGTCTCCTGTAGATGCCAGTAATTAAATTTCTTTTATCTGGTGGAAGAAGCGCTGCCAGCTTCCTATAATGAACTCAACATCACCTCAAGGCTTTTAAATCTTAGCACTTTTACAGTCATGCATCAAAGCTGAAATTATAGATCTTGCGTATTTTATGATAGAAGCGAACACTGTGCATACATGATTGGACATCAGAGGAACCCTATTTGTAGGGAAGCTCCCAAAAAGAAAACATTCTTAAAGGAAAATTTACTTGATGTATTAGCAATTGTGAATTAAATCACAGCAAAATAAGTTGTACAAAAGTGTGTAATGAAGAAATGGCTAGAAGAAGGCAAGATTTAAAAAAAAAAAGATGAGTCTCAGAACAGAATTTAAGCTTTTATGCGTGGGATTAAAAATTTCACTTTCTTGCTTCCCTGAGCATCATTGACTGACTCAAGCAAGGCAGTATAGTGTAGTCCCCGTGACTGCCATGTTCATGGTAAGAAGCCTGGAAACTGTTTGCCCTGGCATCAAACTGGGATTCTCGTGACTTCCATGCTTTCAAAGCTCAGCTCCTCAACAGAAAATCCTGAGACACTCCATAGAAAGAGTTCCTTTTTTTGGATCCTGGATAGAGGAAGATCTGGGGTCCCAGATTTAGGGGCAACCCATGGACAAGGTTCTCCTATAGCTTTTTACTCTGCAAACTGAGGTTCCCAAGCAGTTCACCATATGTGACGACAGGAAACAGGAACGTCCCTGATGGGAACCCTTAACTATTTGTCAGAAGGGTGGAGAAGCTGAAACAGTTCTGCAAAATGTTCATCTTTGATGAATCAACATACATAAACCTCTTCCTAAATAGGTCTACAGTAGCTCAAATAGGTTACTTCACCCTGTGAAAGTTTAACAAGCACCTACTTAATAGGCCACACCATATAACTTATGTAAACATGAACTTATGATAAAAAAAAAATAAGCGTTGTTTGGGACTTGTAGTTGTGGTCATGCCTACATTGAAGGAAAAAGAAAACAAAAAGCTCTATTTAGTCTAACTTTAAACTGAAAAATAAAAGGTGGGACAGAACAAAGAAAAAATAATTTTGCTTTATTCATAGTTCTGTGATATAAACATCTGCTTATCCTAGCCCAGAGCCCATCTGTGGCACAACTTGAACCTTTCTGACTTTGGATATTTTCCCTTTGAGACTCATGTGGAAGTCTGTCTGATGAATGATTAGACCAGCTGCTAACTTACTTCAACTTATTTCCACTGATATTTTTCCTGCTCCACAGTCCAGCTCTTTTAAACCTTCAACACAGTAATATTTTGGTCTATGCAGCCCATTTCTTTTTCTTTTCCAGAATTCCTTTGCAAAAGGAACAGATTATTACTCACATTTAATTTATATAAGTAAATACTGTATTCAGCCATAACTTGACCAGCTGAATGAGAGATAGCAGCAATTCTCACCTCAGCTTGAAGCATTCCCAGGGAAGTTGGGAGGCCATCTTACAAAATGGTGGCTGTCCTTCATCATTGTTAAAGCACTCTCAGCTGTGTTTCCAGCCTGGTGGGGGGGGGGTCTCACTGATCACCTGCCTTGGAGTTTAAGAAAGAGTTGCTTCAAGGTGCCGGGTCATTTTTTTGGCCTTCTGAGGGGAGATGGAATAAGAATCTTGGGAGGCTGAATATGTCATATCTTGTCTGTTAATGGCTGCTTGACTCCTACCTTCAAGGTGCATTTTCATATGTCTGCTCCCTGTTCTGGGGAGAGGGAATGAATAAGAAACTATACTTAGGCATCTTTTAACTCCTGAGTAGCTGCAGGTAGAATAAATATATACAGATTTCTTCTCACAGAATTGGTAAATAGCAGCTGTTATTTATCTTTTTAGTCATGTTTACCTTTTATTTGTCTAAGTTTCCCCCAAAATATATTTTATGTCTTTTGGTTTTTTGTTTGTTTTTGTTTTGTCTCCAGTTCTAAAATCAATGCGGTGTAAACTACCAGTATCTACCATTTTTCCAGGTAAGTCAGCCTCTTTGAAAAGCATTTGAAATCTAGGAAGCCATACAGATATATAATCATGGTGAAGGTGGGATGAGGATAAAGAGGTATTTGTGCACCAGTGCAGCATCTTCCCTGGCAGGAGGAGTAGCGTGCCCCTCGCCAAGCTGTGCTAATAGGAGAATTGCTGAGCCCTTGGTTCTCCTGCCTCCAGCAAACCTCTCCTAAAATTACAGGCTTAGTACTACAGTCTGTATAAACTCCAGTACTCTTGTTTGTGCTTCCTCTTAGCCTCCCTTCTTGCACCTCCAAGTGCTGATAAATGGCAATGAGAGTAAGTATTTACAATTATTGCATGCAGTAAAAGAGAGTGCTCATTAGATATGTTCATTCTTTTCCTCTAACCCACATAATACCTTTCTTTTTGCTTCACCTTTGTCAATTTTGCTTAGACACTTTGTTGACATGACAAGGAGAGACATTGCCCAGTTATGGTAAATACTCATGTAACTCAGGTATCTGTCAGGTGTAGTAACCTGTTCTTAGTAACCTGTTTCTCCTTCTGTCTGCTTATCCTTCCCGATCATTGCTGATCTGCTGACAGTTTGTTATGTGCTCTTCTTTGTGTGTTTATTTTGGGCAATAGTTATACATGTGATCCATGGATCAATATCAAGAAGTTACTCCTCATTCCTATCGAGTGGGTTCTGTTTCGTACATGTTAAATCATTAAGCAGTCTCTTCTTTGCCTCGTTGAATCTATACTTTCATGCTCCATCAGCTTGTTTCCTATTTTTTAAAAATGTAGATTTAAGTTCTTTGGAGCAAGGACTTTCTTTTTATTCTGTTTGTACATCAAGCTTAATAACACGTTAGTGTAACTAGTTACACTGAAAGTTAGATCCCAGACCATTCCAATTGTCTGAAATATTTTGATTTAATGCCGTATTAAATAAAGCCAAATGTAATTTGTTTTGTACGAGATGGGTAGCTTCTTGTTCACAGCTCTGTTAACCAGGTTTCTGGTTGCAAGACAAGGAAGGATTCTTATAACGTGATTGATACTTCTTCAGAGTTTAATTCCCACCTTATTTGTGCTAAGCATTGGTTTTGTTGGTTTTTTCTTTTGTTTCTAAAGGACAATGTTATTAACATCAGATCAACTATTTTTAAGTATCTTTGTCATTGAAATAACTGAATAAAACAGATTTCTCTGTACTTTAACTGTTTTCCTGAGAAATTCTGCCTCTGCAGTGACCTTGTTTATCACAATATTTCTTCAACATTTGTTTTATCTTGTCTCACTTACACTTATTTACAGTATTCTACCCACAATAATCAGGGATGTGACTCAATTTGCAGCTTTTTTTCTCATATAAGGGGTTAGTAAGAAAGAAAGATAGAGAATACTGTATATGATCACCTAGTTAAGCAAAATAGTCCAATACATACATAATATGGCATTACTTTGGCTATACTCAGACCCGAAGAAATAGTTATTTCTTTACAATTAGGACTTCAAACAGTGAGGTAAACCAAACTGTGATTTCCAAATAGTTGAAGAACTCACCCTAACACGTGGCAGAAAATAAGGAGTCTATCACAGTGACTGCAGAGTCTTTTGCTTTTTGTTTTTACCTTTACTTTGCATCTGCATCTTACACATCTATTCTTTGGACTTTGGCTCTGTGTTTAGACAGAACTTGCCTTAGTGTTTCATAGCAGTCAGGTGGGTCTGTTGTCCCAACAGACCTGAGCATGGATTGACTACCAAGCCCCTGGCTGCTCTTTTCAGTTTGACTCTCCTAATGGAAATACTTGTTTGTTTGTTTTTTCCCCAGGTGCTGCACCTAAAATCACATGGATGTTTTTGTTCCATTGGTTTGAGTTGTTGAGCCTAGGCAGTAATAACACAAACACAGATGGGGGATTGTATTGGGTTTGTGTGGCAAGGTTTTGGTAGCAGGGGGTGCTGCAGGGGTGGCTTCTGTGAGAAGCTGCTAGAAGCTTTGCCCCATGTCCAACAGAGCCAATGCCAGCTGGCTCCAAGATGGACTGCCACTGGCCAAGGGCGAGCCCATCAGGGATGGTGGTAGCGCCTCTGGGATAACATAGTTAAGAAGGGGGAAAAAACTGCTATGCAACAGCAGCAGAGAGAGGAGTGAGACTATGTGAGAGCAACACCTCTGCAGACACCAAGGTCAGTGAAGAAGGAGGAGGAGGAGGTGCTCCAGGTGCCAGAGCAGAGATTCCCCTGCAGCCCGTGGTGAAGACCATGGTGAGGCAGGCTGTCCCCCTGCAGCCCATGAAGGCCCATGGTGGAGCAGATATCCACCTGCAGCCCGTGGAGGACCCCATGCCAGAGCAGGTGGATGTGCCTGAAGGAGGCTGTGACCCCGTGGAGAGTCTGTGCTGGAGCAGGCTCCTGGCAGGACCTGTAACCCTGTGGGGAGAGGAGCCCACGCTGGAGCAGGTTTGCTGGCAGGACTTGTGACCCCATGGGGGACCCAAGCTGGAGCAGTCTGCTCCTGAAGGACTGCACCCTGTGGAAAGGACCCATGCTGGAGCAGTTTGTGAAGAACTGCAGCCCGTGGGAAGGAGTCATGTTGGAGAAGTCCATGAAGGACTGTCTCCCGTGGGAGGGACCCCACGCTGGAGCAGGGGAAGAGTGTGAGGAGTCCTCCCCCTGAGGAGGAAGGAGCGGCAGAGACAACGTGTGATGAACTGACCTCAACCCCCATTCCCCATCCCCCTGCGCTGCTCGGGGGGAGGAGGGAGAGAAATCAGGAGTGAAGTTGGGCCTGGGCAGAAGGGAGGGGTGGGGGGAAGGTGTTTTAAGATTTGGTTTTATTTCTTATTACCCTATTCTGATTTGATTGGCAATAAATTAAATTAATTTCCCCAAGTTTAGTCTCTTTTGCCCGTGATGGTAACTGGTGAGTGATCTCTCCCTGTCCCTATTGTGGCCCACGAGCCTTTCATTATATTTTGTCTCTCCTGTCCAGCTGAGGAGGGGGAGTGATAGAGCAGCTTAGTGGACACCTGGCATCCAGCCAAGATCAACCCACCACAGGGATTCAACTAGGTTTAATCTTTGGTCCTTCAGTGATCTGGCAGAGCAATAAAATTGGTCTTAAAAATCAAATGTTCCAGGCTGTATGTTGATTAACATGAAAAATCTGCAGTCATATTAGAGACAAACCTGCTCAGAATCTTTTGTTTGCCTGAAGTGTGTAGCATGTTCTATTTTTAATTTCCCTTTTAAACTCAGAGTTCTTTTCTCTTGATTGTTGGTTTTTTTTTTTTTTTTAAGCTTTCTAATCTGATAAATTTAGCAAGTTGCATTTTTGGAATGTATGCATACTGTGACACTTGAATACAGACTCCTTTGACACCAGTGACAGGTGCTATACACAACCTGCTGGCAAATTTACAGTCCTTAAGCATTTGTAACAACTACCACTATTTAGATTTAAAGTAAGATTTAAAATAACAACTTTAGGCTGACTACTTGGCTGTCATATTAATTACTTCACTGTAGTTATGCTGTTCTTCTTCCCTTTGTAGATCTAACTCTGTCATGTTGTGCTAGCTCTCAGATTTTTTATTTTTTCTTTTCTTCTACCTGCCATTTACTATTAATGCTACCAAAGGAAGTTCACAAAATTGGTATAATTACTATTTTCCTTTTGAGTTAGTTAACCCTAATGAGACATTAATTTTCCTCATTAATATGGTACATGAGACGTTTCCTAGCAATGGGTTGTGCTTCGCAGATAGAAATAAAGCAAGTTTTCACTTTGTGCTATAAATCATTCCAACAGGGTAAAACATTCAGTGCTCTATTTTCACAGCGAGAAGCAGACTAGCAGACTTTTTTTTTTTTTTTTCTTTGCAGAAACTGAGTGATTCATGTACACTTGAGCAGGTGCATTGACACCTTGTGACTAGTTGGGATTTGCCTCCTTTGCCCTTAGGGAAGTCCACGGCTCCGCTCTGCATTACAGTTCTGTCATTCTAGGACGAAACTTCCCAGTGATAGATTTTTTTACTGTCCAGAGGGACCTAGGGTAGAAGATTTTGTGTTTCCCACAATGAAGTATATGAGCAAAGGTTCACGCCGTTTCCTTCTCCTAAGCGTACGGAAATGGATCCCAGTCTTCCACCTTCCTCTTAATGTGTTGTATTGAATGGAATTTCTCCAGTGATTTGCTGAAAGGATCTGTAGGCAGCTATTTGAGGTGCCCTACAGTTCCAGGGGGCAAGGTTAGGGAAGGGAAAGCATAGGAAATTATCTCAGTTCTCCATCAATATCAGGCCAAGAGCTCTGTGTTCCCAGGTTGTCTGACACAATCGTGTATGAACAGTCCCCCCTTTCCCCTTTCAGTGACAGTCGTGCCTGACCATGTAGCCCCTCCACGAGAGGATCTCACAGACCCCGAGGAGAGAAGGCATTGCTATTTCCACCTCGCAGATGGCAAAGTGCAGTAGTTTGTAGCCTCCTGCTCTGTGCTCTGAGCTGAAGGGGGAAGGTGACGACAGGGGCCCCAGCTCCAGGTCAGTACTAAAAGTACATAGCTTTCCTTTCACTGGTTCCCCTAACCTTAGTGGGAAGGGTGAGTGTGTCCCTTTCTTATATCAGTTGGATACTTGAGGCACTAATCAAGACAGATTAAGGAGGAAGAACCTGAATTGTACATTTCCTCCAGAATGAGGTGTTGCCAGATGCTTACTCGGGGCAGTATTCATACTGCTAAAACTTAAGCATCTCAAATAGTCATTTTATTTATATATTGCTTTAAATGCATCTCAACTGAAAGGGAGAATTTATACCAGTTTGCACTTTGCATCATTTGGCCATGGCATTTTTTTAACCAGGTCTGGGCCATCTAAATTGAAATTTATTACTCTAAGTTTTGAAGGAGGGTCTCACTTCCCTTCAGTTATAAATGGAGCCAAGGGAGACAGACTAGTTAAGTTAGGTGTCCAAAGCCTGGTGGTGTGTGAATACTCTGCTTTATAGTTCTAGATGCATAGACTGGTTAATAGCAGACATTTGACTATTGAGTTTGCTACATTTAATTCTTCTTCCTTTCTCAAGCACCTTTCTGTCTCTCATCTTATGCTGATACTGGCAAGAATATATCAT
Organism: Phoenicopterus ruber ruber; assembly: GCA_009819775.1. Taxonomy (NCBI): domain Eukaryota; kingdom Metazoa; phylum Chordata; class Aves; order Phoenicopteriformes; family Phoenicopteridae; genus Phoenicopterus; species Phoenicopterus ruber. The sequence goes on from CM020217.1 coordinate 99,073,923, forward strand.
GAAACATTCTTGGGGAATACACTGTAATGTCTAACTTTCAGGCCATGTGACATCATAATAGAAATAATTTCAAAAGCAGCGTTCAGATGTTTTAATGATTGTTACTCCTTTCAAGTTTTCATTATCCATCACATTTATTTTTTAACATTGATTAAGACATCTTGGGTCTAATCTACAAGAGCACACTTTTATTTTTCTGAGATAAAAGTGTTTTCCCCACCCCCCAAGATTATGAGTATCTCTTGTTAGATGTTGTCTGCTTTTGGGTAGTTCAGGAATGATCAAAGTTATTTGACAACATTGCTGAGGAGGTGTTCAGCACATTAGGAGGCAATCTCTATAGAGAGATCGTCATCAAATCTAACTGAGGTTAACTAGATTCAGTGTAATCTAATGGTAAAATTTTGTCCCTGGAACCCATAAATCTTTGAGTTTTCAGCGAAAGTGTCTGTTGTGTGAAACAAAGTGGAAATGGCAGGTTTGAAGAGAAATTCATAGAGTTATTGATATTTTTATCTCTCCGTCTAACATAGTGCCATACTATGGAAATTGTTTGCACTTCTGTGCATGTGAATCATAACTTCTTTCATAAAGCAAAGCGAGTAACTCTGTTTTCCATTAGAGGCAAGAAAAGGGAACATGGGTAACGAGCTGGATATCCCTTAGGATGAAGACTGATTGAATTTCCATATGAAAGCTAAAAAGGACGTTTCTTTTCTTCCTAAGCCCCATACTGAGACACAGCTATGATGCCAGCTGAGGTCTTTTACCCTCACTAGTGTGCCCATTGTGAATGGCAGTATATGGAGGCTGAGCCTGGACACATCAACAGCATGTTACTTCCTAACATGAATGCTGTTCATTATTAACAGAAGCCTATGCACACAAAGTATTTTCCCGGCACTATTTCTTTGTTAGTTTGTTTCTAGGCAGAGAACTTCAGCATGCCTCTTTTCTCCCTGTACAAACCTTTATTTTCTTGAACAAAGAAGTCAATCTTTCAGCTTTATCATTAAGCTTGACCCTATTTTTTTCTTCTGACTAAATTTTCTGTAGTTCTGTGAGAATTGCAATATTAACTTGCTTTCAGAGAACGGACATAGAAAAGTAATAAGTAAATAGACCACACTGTCCAGCAGGTAGAGAAGTCTATATGATACATATTTAACATGGCCAATGGACATCAGTGACAATTATTGTCTAAGGAAAGACTTGTTGGTACGGTTCACTACTTGTAACTAAAGTTTGTTTTCTGTTTACAGAAAATGTAAAAGAATTTGAACTAAAAATATGGACCTTATGTTCCCTACCCAGCTAACCAGCAATTCCTTCTATTTCAGAAATTAGGTGGCTGAAAGCTTAGATTTGAATTGCATGTCACTTTACCACTTTTCTCTTTGTTTTTCTGTCCACAGGGACAATGGATCAGCATACTTTGCCAGCTAATAAAGATTAGATCAAAATTCATGTTCTGAGATGTCAGTTTTCCACCTCTTTTAGGATGAACATTAACAAAACATTCTACAAATACAATATACTGATCTTGTATGTTTTTCAGCATTGGCATAGCTGTCCCTGGACAAATATGTGATCTCGTTAGGAAAAATGGAAAAACATGCAGGTCAGTGGGATTAAGTTAAATAAGAAATGATTACTTTTAAAGGGAGAGTTTATCAACTGAATTCACAAATAAATAGCCAGTGTATTACATTTGTAGGAGAATTCATTTTGAATGAAGGACATGCCTCATTTGGTTATTCACTACAGGTATGTCCCATCATGCCATGTGCATATTTAGTTGAGTTTCTGTAGGTTGTTTATCATGCGCAGGCAAAGTAACAATCACTCATCCACCTGCATGCTTGAGTAGACTGGTCGCCATAATTACCTTTGTGTCTTGCTTTTGGCATCCTAATACCTTCTACCGACAACTTTACCAGGTATGTAGGTAAGTGGGCAGGTGGAGGGGTGGAGTCCATGTGCACGGGGACACCACTGAGTGGGTTTCTCTTCAAGCTTCCACTAAATAGCTGCTAGAGTGACTAGGAAAAATCTTCACTATTTCATTAATTTACAACATATCTCACAGATACTGTAAAATATTACAGATATATTTTCCAAGAGAGCTCTGGGAATCATATGTGTCCAGCCAGCTTTTGCTGCAGGGACTGATTAATCTCAAAATCAGAGGTCTCAGCAAGTTACACAAATCCTGAATTAATAGCACTTCTGAACTGAAATACTATTATTTAACACTGTTTTGCTCTCTTAGGCAGTATAATAAGTGATAAGGTCTCAACCCAACCCTACCCTTAATAAGGCTATTACTTATATATCCAAAAGTGACAAACTTCAGAAATTCAAATGACTGTGTGGGGTACACTATTACCTTACAGTAAAAACTCTATGATTATTATAATGACAGCTAAAAGTATACAGAAAGTGAGTGTTGTACTAGCTGAATCTTTACAGAGCTGTATACAGTGAATTCAATAAATATGCAAAAATTCTTTTAATATACATTTTTCAAAAGAGCATTCTTAGAAGTATAATACCCAATGACAAATAGTTTTAAAAATATGTCAAGCTTTCACTGTATCAGTGATGCTAGACAGAGTAACACATTGCTTTCATGTATTCATTTACTGTCTTTTTTTTTTTATTTCAGACACCTACAAATGTTTTAGACTTATTAGTTTAGTATTTTATCATTTGGTTTTGGAAGTTCTTATTAAGGCAATTCCTGACTTCAAACAGTTTTTCCATTTAGTCAAAAACAATTTAGCGCCATGTCAGGAAGCACGTATTCTCGTAAGCAGTGAGTTCTATTCATTGTTCATTCTTTTCATTTCATACATTAAAGCATCCCTTTCAAGTGTCATTAGTACAAATAATTTTTCCAAGGGCTTCCAAAGATTTCCTTTTAATGTATGTTTGTATTTGTTCTTTCCCTTTTACAGCTGGTGTACCCTCACACACATTTGTCTCTCACTTTACTAAGCCACAAAAATTGTCATACACATATCATTAAAACACAAAACCGTTAGTGGCTGTATCATACTGGTTAATCTATAACCCTGGAATTTATTATAGAATAAGGCGACAAGAAGAAATGTTACAAACATATGTATCTGGAACATGGGCTTGGACAATACAGAATATACACACACCAAACCAGTAAGTACTAGTGGTGGGGTAACATTTATAATTCAAACTACTCCACATAAAATAAAAAACACCCCACCATTAAAATCAGTTTTCAAGTGAAATCATGACTCTGTGGCTGAACCTTTCACAACCTTGTGGCTGTACTTCACGTATCCATTTGAACTTATGACGTCTCTGTTGTCTGTGCCATTAAACGTCTTGTGTATCTCTGATTCCAACAGCTCCAAGGAATCCAGCGTTAGGCTCTGATGTCATATTTGGCAATGAAAAAAATTATCAAGAATTTGAGTGAACTTGAATCTTTACCAAATTCTAGGGAATTTTCCTGATAGGAAAATGGAGAAGATTATATTCAGAAGACTTGATCTTATTTATTATTTAATAGAAAATATTCAAAAGGATAACTATAGACAATATTTTTTAAATGAATCATGTTATGTTTGGTATTAATAGAAAAGATATAACAAAAATTCTAAATTAAAGAAAAAACTGCTATATGTTTTTATGACATTAACTCAGAAAGTTTAATACAGTTTAATATTTATTATATATTTTTTGATTCTCAAGTGCTACTCAGCTAGTGTTTAGGGAAAGCATAGCAAATCGGAATACTCTTCATGACATCCAGAAAGCAACAAGACCATACATAAGGATAGAAATGTAAATTCATAGACCTTTTTGGCAAATAGCTAAATAACATGTTAAGTTAAGTGAAAAGAGAGCAGCAAAATCCGGTATGCATGTATAACTGTCACAAGAGTTTGCCAATGCTCAATCCATTTTGCCAGAAACTTTACCTTTGCTGTCCTAGCAGTGAATTTACATTAGTTTCATTTGAAGATGTGACTGTCTCGGAAAGATGTATGACACTGACTTATCGTTTTTTCATAGGCCAAAATGCTGGGCTATCTTTTCTGTTTATTAAGTAATGGTTCTTTCCAGGTAAGCACAGGAATTAGAAATAGTTATTGATTTTGCTACTGTTTTCTCACAGGAAATTAAAGGCTTTATCTAAAGTACATAAATCTCAGGTGGGTAAGATAATTAAAGTATTCTGAGCACGCTTCAGAAATGCATGACTACTAAGGTAAAGAGGTCAAATCTGTTTGAAAGGCTAGCCAAATTTATACATTTTAATGTGTTGCTGGCAGCTATAAAACCCTGGCAAATCACAATTACATATAAGTTTTTTTTGAAGCTATAAAGATCAAATAAGGAGCATCTGTCACAGAAAAAGCTTGTATTTTGTACCTATATCAGTAAAATTAATGAGTACCTTCAAGCCTTCAGTCGCAAAGTTACCAGATATCATAACGCGAAGATGGTATTAGCATACAAGAATTGTTTTGGCAATAATATGTAGTTTATAATTCAGCAATCACAGAATTTGTTTGGGTTGCAGAAGTACTCTTTCACTCCCTGAAAACATGATAGGATTAGTTTAGATATCCTGAAACAAACCTGAAAAGTATAACATCTTTCCTAGACCCCAAATCTGTGGGGATGGTGAAACCACACTTTTTCCTGGAAATCCTTTTCAATTGCCCTACTTGATCAATAGTTTTACTTAATCTATAGATTAAGTCTATTACCATTTTTAATTTCCGTGTTGACTAGGGAGATGATCCTAGTTCACTTCATTACATCACATTATGCATTTGTAGACAGTTCTGTCTCCCTTCATCCATCTTTTTACCAGACTGAACAGTCCTGTTCTATTAACCTTTCTTCATAGGTCCTAGTTTCTGAACTTTTAATAATTTTTATTGTTCTCGTCTAACCCTTCTCCTGTTTGACAGTGTCTGATTTAAAATGTGGCTTTCATGCTGAATGAATGCATTGCTCCAAAAGAAAAGAAATATGGCAGAATGCCAAAGTAAGTTTTTTACATAAGACATTTGTCTAGGCAAAGATTTAGCAGCTAATGTATTCATTGAGGTAAGCTCCCGTTTCAGTTTACAGGCCATGCACAGACAAGCTGATCATTATATAATCTTTTCTTGTTCTCAGTTTATCCTTCCATTTTTGATGAGTGATAATGTCCAGAACACCTTGCTTTTCAGGGGAAGCCAAGCATTGCTTCTTTAGAACGAGCACATTTTTCTATATTTGTAATCCATTCATCATCCGGAGTTAAAATATCCTGAATACATTCAACTTCAGCAATACAATGGAACTGATTCAGCTGAAGGAATGTAACTGCATAGAACTGGAGTTTCTAATTTAAATTTTGCATATAAAAGCTTGATGTTTGCAGCCGTTAATATCTATATTAACTTTCATATTACAGATTTGCCGTAATTTTGCCTGTTTGTAAGGAAAGAAATTTTACAAGATCTCATTCAAATGGAATCTTTAAGATTCATAGAATGTTTTAGCATGGGCTTAGCTAGGTGCCCAGCATTACAAATGGTAGATTCTGAGCGCAAACAAAATTAAGCACAGAACTATACCTGCAAAAATGTTATTGATCACATGGCTATATTTTCTTTTTTTTTCTTCATCTAAATCCTACATTTCTTACATTGTAATCTGTGCTTGCTTTTTATTTTGTGTGGGGAAAAAAACCCTATTATCATTATCAAGCAAGTATATTCAACACAGTAAAAACAAAATAAAAATTCTTTTTTTCTAATATTCACTTTAACAGTAACATGATTATGCTTTTTCTTATTATTTGTTTGAGCAACTCGCATCCTACATCTTAATGGAGATCAGATATTTGCATGCGCAACAGTCCAGCGGTTTACTGATATTCAAGCACAATAAGCGTCTACCCTTTATGAGTTTGATTCTTAGCATTCTTAAATATTCTTAATAAAATTCTTGGACAGAAAGAACTGCATGGTTATGAACAACATCTTGACATTTTGTTGTCAGATGATCAATTTAAACATCACGCAACCTTTCAATCTACAAAGTGTATGCATTATTGCAAAAGTGTCAGTTTGTTTGTTTACTGGGCTAGATGCTCTGAAGTGTTGCTTCTTTTCCCCTCAAAGGTCAGTTTGAAATTTCTTTCATTTTCTGCAAAAAAACCTATGAGCTTTTCATAAAGTTGTGGTCTTGTTTCTATCTTTCCTTCTCAGACCAACAGAAAATGGCATCTGTAATGCCGCCTGAGACACATCAATCTATACTCATGGCAGATATATCATCTGTGAAACCAGTTCAAGAAAACTGTCAGGTCTCATTGGGAAAATTAAGCTTTCTATTAGGGGAATGAATCATATATGACAAATACTGAATGATAGGTTGGAAGAAGTTATTGTTCGTGAACTGCATCTCAGCATCAAGTTCCTTCTCACTTCACAATTATAGTAGCCAGTTCTTATCATCCCTTTAATTTATATATATATTTGCTCATAAAAATCTGTTGCACTGTTCCACAGATTTAGGAAGACATGCCATAAGAAACTATTCAAGGTATTACTGTTATTCAGATAAGAGGAGAATAAATTATAATTCTCAAGCCTTCATTTAACAAAACCAAATCTGTCTGATTAGGTTCTGCTGGTTTTCTCCCGTTGTACTTGTGTGAGAAGATGCTTCTTATGGCAGGAATGGCTAACCTTTCACAGGCTGAGGTCCAGGAACATAGGCTTAAAAAGAAAATAACTGAATTTAGTACTCCATTGATTTTCTTTTTAATTGTAATTACTGGTACAACCATATCATATGTCAGTAAATATTTTCCATATAAGTGTATTTTCTGTATATTACTGCTATTTTGTTTCTCAGCAGAGGGAGTAATTGTATGTTATTAGAAAAACCTACAACACTAACACGGGTGAAAATTATACCACCTTACCACTGTAATGTAAGAGACCTTAGCGTGGCCCTAAGAAAGGAATTATTCCATTTCATCAGGTTACTCTAGATGAGACTAACAAAAGTCTCAGTTCACAATTGTTCATCCCTCCTTCTCTGTTCTTCTTTTATGCCAGCACAACATCATACTTCTTGGCCCGGTACTTTGCCATTTTCCCCTGTTCTTTTCCTATACACTGCACTTCTTAATTTCCCTCCTTCTTTTTTCTATAAAGAATGGACTAGCCACTGTCTCACATCAAGATTTACATTTAGAGGAAGCCAGAGTGCATATCTCGGAAGCCTCCTGTGGAATCTATAATGCACGTGCTGTTGCTGAGACTCTTGTGTGCGAAACCCAAGACTGACTAAAAGGTCTCTCTTGACATACCTGGAAAGGTTAGTTTCAAAAATATTTTTATGCCTGATAACCAGTTGACTCTATGCATACTCTTAAAATGCACTCATGCCAACCCTGACATTACACGGGATGCTGCTGCAAAAAGCTGGCTCTGAATCTGCTGTAAAAACATACTGATAAGTAGATCTTGATTTTGAGAAATGGTGACTTCCACTGACGGTAACCTTGATTCTTTTGTTCTTTTACTGATTCCACAACTAAAGGAAAACACTGCCTATCCTGTTGTAATGCTGACATATTGATGGAAATGAGGTAAATCAGCCCATGTGCTCTTAAGAAGAAATCTTTCAAAAAAACCCAGACTCAGAATGTGAGAAAAAAAATAGGAACTCAGAGTTGAATTACAGTATGGTGAAAGAGCTAATGATGAGAAGCTACAAGATAGCCAGTGAAGCTGAGACAAGAACAGCCTGGAGTGACAGTCACTTCAAAACTGGTTGGTCAAAGTGTTAAAATTAATTACAACAGAAGGGCTCCCTTTGCCAAAGGATGAGATTAGAGGGAATAACCTCTGAGGTGCTGGGCCTGAATTTCTAATGTATTCTTACTGCAAGTATTTTTTGACGGCCCAGAGTAATACTTAGCTGATCAATTGCAAACAGATACACAGATAAATTCTGCTCCGATATACAGACATACTACTAAGGTGGTGAAGCTGTCTCTGAGAATCAAAGACATGTTAAATTACATTTGACTATCTCATTAGCTGTCTGCAGGACATGCATTTACATTCCAAATATCTGAAATGCTGTAAACAGCCAGAGTTCTCTTTTAATAATTAAGCTGTCAAAGGAGTATTTGTTCCATTACAGAAGTGGAGAATTTACTGCAAAAATCCTCTAATACATTTGTTCTGGCATAGTAGGAAATTAAGGATGTGAATAACACGTAAATAGTTAAAAATAACAGCATTATAAACAGATATCTTAACAGATATATACACACATACGTACCTACACGTGTATATATATAGTAAGAGAGTGACAGTAAGATAATTCTACAATACCTTAAAAAACATAAAAAAACCTTTTGTTTAAAAAATGTTACAGGCAAGAGTGATGACTGTTTGCACAATTTTAATACCATCCTTCTCCTGTATTTGCCCAAAATCACAATCTTAAACTATTTCTTTGCATAGTAATTTTTCACCACTGAATCTCACCTCATTGAGTTGATAGGTAACTATTAATCATTTTCTTCATCTTTCCAACTAATGTATATCCTTTGGTTTAGTTTAATAATAGGACCAGATGCCCACCAGCCACTGTGTCACTCCCCTCCTCAAAGGACAGGGGGCAGAAAATAAGATGAAAAAGCTCATGGGCTGAGAAAGACAGGGAGATCACTTACTAGTTATTGTCATGGGCAAAACAGGCTTGACTTGGGGAAAATTAGCTTAATTTACTGGCAATTAAAATAGAATTGGATAGTGAGAAACAAAGGCAAAAATTAAATAACCCCTTTCTCTTCCCCCCGCCCCCTTTCCCAGGATGAATTCCACTCCTTCACTCCTGACTGCTCTACGTCTCTCCCACACGCAGCCCAGGAGGATGGGGATCAGGGGTGGTGGTCAGTCCACCGCAGCTCCTCTCTGCTGCTCCTTCCTCCTCACACTTTTCCCCTGCTCTGGTGTGGGCCCTTCCCACCGGCTGCAGTCCTTCATGAAATGCTCCAGCGTGGGTCCTCTTCACAGGCTGCGGGGGAATCTCTGCTCCCACACCCGGAGCACCTCCTCCCCTCCCTCTGCTCTCACCTTGGTGTCTGCAGGGCTGTTTCTCACACTTTTTTCCCTCACTCCTCTCTGCCAGGCAGTGTTTTGCCCTTTCTTATGTACACTTTCCCAGAGGCGCTTCCATCTTACCCAGGGGCTCAGCTGTGCCCTGCGGTGGGTCCGTTGGAGCGGGCTGGATATCTCGCCATGCAAACAATACAAACCTGTGCACATTTCTACTGTGGGCTACAGGTTTGGCCCAACGGCAAGAACTTCTGCTAGATGAGCCCATGGCATGAGTGGAGACTGCGCTGGAGCCGTGTGTCGCATGGAGCTCCCACTGGAGATGGATGAAACACACTTTCTCCAATGGATTCGCAAAAGTTGTTGATAGCAGAGAGTAAACAGCAACAGCTGTAATCAACAATTTCTAAGGTCCAGTCAGGCTTTTGAAACTTATCTGGCTGGGATTTTTTTTGTCTGCCACTCCCCTCATTGAACATCCTACATTTCCTGGTTTTGGAAGCGGAGTGAAACATCAAAAACCTCAACTGTTTAATCCAAACCAAACTAGCAGCTATCCTGCACCAGGCTCTTATGAAAGAAAGTGGATGGCAACCATTGCCAACAATTGGCTTCGTTTCAGCTTTGACCTACAACATACATAACATGTTATAAAAAATAATTTGATGGATAGATGTCATAATCACGTACAGCTAAAAACTGTCCCTAGCAGAAACAAATTCTTCTACAAATGCCAAAGAGAGTTAAGTGAGTTTGTGGAAATTATACAGGAAATAGAATAGCTAAAAAATTCCTTAAGCTTTTACTGATATCACATTAAGAGCAGATATAGAAAAGCCTGGATGGCTTTTTAGTAGTCTTAAAAATAAATATTTGAAAGTATAAGATGATTTTTAATATTTGTACTAACGTAAAATGCACCAAAGACTTAGGTTTAGCTACCAGCTTTGTAGATATAATTAGATTCAGAAAAGGTTACGTTTTCACGATGTCCAGAAATGTCTGAACACAAAAAAATGATATTACTAGCTGGGTAGGTTAGAATGATTAATTAAAAATCCTCTTTTACTGCTAATATTCGATTCCTTTTGTTATAGTTTCTTCCAAGGGAAGTCATAAAACTGTTTTCAGACAAGAAACTTAAGTGAACGAATTAGGAGCTTTTTAACAAGTACCACTTTTTGTAGGGCACATCAACCAATACTGGCATGGGAATCTCAAATTTATTGTGGTCTAAAAAGAGATCTAGTAAGGTTTTGATTTGTGTAAGTAATATAATTCAGTCTCAGGGAATCATTTTTACAGCAGGTCAAGGGGACTCACTCGCTCTCTTCTACACAACAGTTCAGTGGGTAAAGCAGTCACCCAGCAGGTAAAGAACTGTTTTTATTTTTGAGGAGAAATAAAGCTACAGCCTCCTGGCTCAAGGCACATGTCGCAAACGGGGCCCTCAAGGTGAAAGAGCCGCTTGTGTTCCTGACGCAGCGGTTCACCGCTGGCCACGGCATGCACATGGAAAGCAGAATGAGCTCCACTCTTTGCCTCAGTAAACATTTCTGTCTAATGTTATATTCTATCTAATTTATATGTAATGTTATCAGGCAGATCATTTGAGACTGAGGTGGAAGACTGGCCTTCTCAAGAAAGTACACAAGCTGCTGCATTTACCCGTCTCGCTCTCTTTCTGGCCAAAACATTCTTCAAGCTTTGCTGTGAAATGTTGAGTTGGATGGATAAGTCTATGACAGTGACAGAAGCTGGGGTTTTGACGTGAACCTTAATCTTTCAGAGCTTCCTCAGAACATGTGATTGCTGGGAATTAAGGCGAGCTCTTTCAGGCTCTGAAATCAGAATTTATACCAAGGCCAAATTCTGAATCTTTTTGCAATGAGCTCACTAGACTTGAGAGTGGATATAGTTTTAAGGTGTTTAAAATGAAGTGTGTGTAAGCCATCTTGATAATAAAAAGGGTTTTAAAGCGACTGACATAGGAAAGATGGGAATTTAATCCTCTTAGTACCACAGATGACTGTCTTATTTAACTGATGCTTTAAATGATGGGAGTCCATTGCTATTAGCAAAAAGTAAACAGACATTAAAAAGGTTACAAACTAACTCATTTTCTACTCACTCCTTGTATCATTTTTCAACAGTTTGATGCAAAGGCAGGAAAACTTGAAGAAGCAGCTCAGTCTAGTTTAAGCCACCATCCACATTGTAAGTCTTTTCTCTCTGCTGGCTGATACCTAATACTGTCTATCTGATTCACCTGTTTAAATTATCTCTGCTCATCCACCCAGCAGGTGATGTTGATTTTGCCCTCTTAGAAGTGAGCTGATGTGATTTTGAGAGTAATCTCCAAATTGGAATTGATGGGAGAAATAAAATATTATAAATATCTCAAGGGCGGGTGTCAAGAGGATGGGGTCAGATTCTTTTCAGTGGTGCCCAGCGACAGGACAAGGGGCAACGGGCACAAACTGGAACACGGGAAGTTCCATCTGAACATGAGGAAAAACGTCATTACTGTGAGGGTGACAGAGCCCTGGCACAGGCTGCCCAGGGAGGGTGTGGAGTCTCCTTCTCTGGAGATATTCAAAACCCGCCTGGACACAGTCCTGTGCAGCCTGCTCTAGGTGACCCTGCTCTGGCAGGGGGGTTGGACTAGATGATCTCCAGAGGTCACTTCCAACCCCTACCATTCTGTGATTCTGTGATAAGATATAACTGTTGGAAGTTTTATGCCCCCAGAAAAGAGCTCTTTGAAACATTGTCATCGACTTTCAAAAGATTTGCAAAAGTAGAAGAAAGGCAACATTGTGACAGTATTCAAAAAGGAAGGAAAAAATTACTGTACTAATTGTAAACTGTATTGGCATGACATTGAGTCTGAGCTGAGATGGGATTTGATTAATTAGCAAAGTAGGATAATGAAATAAACACTGAATAATAGGAGTATAAGGAAATAGAATTGTTATACTGAAAAAAACAAAGCTTCCAATTATTTGCAAGGTGGCTGGAAAAGGTAATAGGGTTGCTGAATCTGGTGTACACTTCTGCAAGGCATATAGCAAGATCTACATTGAGATGCACTTCTTATGGTGTCCCAGAGGAATGGGCTCTTGGCTATGCATAGTTTACCTTTTTTTGTCAGTGAACTGGAAGAACGGATTTGAACCACTTCGTAAGCTTGAGGCAAAAAAACGTTTTGTATGGATACAAAGGAAAAGGCCCACTGAGGAAACGTCAAGTGAGTGTATTTCATATTGAGAGTGGAGTGGTTACCACTGGAACACAGAGACAGGGTACAGCATCTACAGCGCAGAAAGAATGTTGAGAAATTGGAGCAGGCTCAGAGAAGAACCTTGAGAATGATGAAGGGATGGAAAAACATGGCTCTCACTGAAATATATAGCTCAAACAATTTGTCTAATAGAAGACAAGTCTGTGGGGGTGACCCTAGTGTAATCGATAAATAATTTCCTGGGAATAGAAATCTATTAATAGAGAACTAGCAAACAGGGAAAGTAATTGCCGATAGTAAGCATTTAGCTAATGGATTCTCCATCTCTGGAGAATATTTATAAATCTATACCGGATATTTTATTAAACGATATACTTGAGATCAAACAGGAATTAATTCAAGGGATTCTGTAGTCCACGTTTTGTTGGAGGATAGACTAGATGATCATGGCCTGTAACAGAACCTAATAATCTGTATTCTTCTATTGACTAGATGAAGTCATAAAATCAGTGAAATTCTATTTAGGTGCAAAGTCCTTTCTCAAATAACCCCTAAAATGCTATTTTTTTTATTTTTTTTTTATTGTTGTGGGAAATAATTTTTGTGCCACAGTATTGCTAATGACTAAAGTAAATTCTATATTTCTTATGTTCTTGCCCTTGTCTGCTACAGAATCTACTGGTGAATGATTAATAAGATTTTACCAGCAGCAGTAACAGCAGTAAATAAAGCACAGATCAGAATCACAGGGAAGTTTTATTCTCCATGAGGGAATCACAGTGTTGTGGTTGATTATGAGCTACACAGCATTTTTGGTTTTGTTCTTAACAAGTGTCATTATCAGTTTTAGTGTATTAGAATACAAATGAATTGTATTTCAGAAAGTATATCTCTTACAAAAGTGTATCCTATGGAATTACTACTAAAGAAGCAGAGAAAAATACTTCTGAATCCTTACAATTTTTTCAGCTTGTTGAGTAGTTAGGTTTATCTGAAGAATGTTAAAACATAGAACAATACTGATATCACTGAACACTAATATGGAATTAATTAATGAGGAATTGCAAATACAGAAATGTTATTTGCAGAAGAAGTAGGAAGAAGTTTCTAAAGCAGAGGAAATAGACCTAGAAGACACTTGTAGGGAAAATAATTTAGTTTTCATTTTTTACGAAGAAAATAAAGACTACAGATTTTTAATTATTTGATGTTTTGTATGTTGTAAAATCACATCCTTGAACAGCATCAGAAAGGTTTTCCATCCTCATTGCGTCATGTGGAGTTACTGACACTTCTACCTGTTAGATGTTTTTCCCATTTTGCTTTATAGAACCTTTTCCTTTTATCATTGAAATGCATTGATTTCTGCAGACTGTAAACATGACTGTGAAGAATATGTATTGCTATTCTGACCGTGGTCTGTGTTTCGACCATCTTTTCTATCTAGGTAGGACTTCACTCGAGAATTAGGGACAGTAATCTCTTCGATTGGATTCATGGAGGAATTCATTGAAGTGAATGAAACTGTGCCTACACGCAAAAATTCAACCTATGCAGATTTGATTGTAAATACATTTTATGTACCTGCATTCCAGATATGTATGGTTTTAACTAAAATCACATATGTAGTTTGTACATGCAGATAATGGTTTCTCTGGCTGTCTTTTTTCCTCTTACTGTACCTGTTGGATGTGGTGTTGAAAAATACTTGTGGTTAACTTTGTTAGTAATAGATAATATCCTAAGGGTGCATTGGAAGGAATGAATGTATCTTAAGTATTGTATGCTGGAAGTAAATGTAAAGAAGTGAACGTTGATTCTGGATCATATTCTTACAACGAATCAATACTCCTGAACACAAAGATATTAATTTCTTTTCAAATCATAGGATCTTTTAAAAAATATACTATTTTTAGATTTCTATTATAAATGATACAGTATAAAACTGATTTAAACACATTTATTTATACGTATTATTTAAAATATATATTCTTCTCTTTTGTTTATAATGTAAATTTTGTTATGTGGTGGGTGGATTTGCCATCACATTTTTTCTTCTAAGGAAATGGGATATGTTTCAGTCAATAATGCATACATTATACCTACTTTAGTGTTTGAAAGTAGTTAAGTTAAAGTGTTCAAAGCTTCTCTTGTATACTTATTTATTATGAGAAAGGCAATACTTATGTGTGCTTACTTGTGCCCAAATAAATGCTCACTTTATGGACAAACTGGCAATGCATACTGAGCCAGATAGAAAAATGCTGAAGTCCATTTTATACCTTTGTCATTCAGCCTCGGAAACTGGTAGATGCACTTTATAGGCAAGCAATACTGAGAAGAAAGTATAGTCGCTGTACAAGACATTAAAATGCACCAAAGTGTTTATATTGCACCAGGCTGTAGTCCCAGAGCCTCAAAAGACTGTAAGCAACTAAATCTCTCCTCAGAGTCATCCTAAATTTCAAAAGCTTAACATATACCAAAGGGCCCCTGGAAAGATTTACTGGCTGGAGAGAGAGAAACTCAGACAACATAATTCTATTTACTAAGCTAAAACATCTCTTATGAGTGAGATTATTTTTACAGAATGCTGGTTGAGAGACTGAGGAGCCTCCTTCTTTCTGTGGACAGAAGCTTCAGAATTAACTCAGTGAAATATTCTTTAAAATATTAAATCATGATGACAGAAGGCTTCTCAAAGAGTTTTGTCCAAAATTTGGAATGACTTCTGCATTGGAGTCCTATTTCCTAGTATGGAGATCCCAAGAAAGACTAGCAAGAACACAGGGCAAGGAAGAAGGGACGGTGGGGGAAAAAGGGGAAGAAGCTGTAAGAAGAGACACTTAGTTATGCAGCTAAGGTTTTCATACCGTGGGTGCAGTGAGGAGCAGGAGGAGCTGAGGACTGATGCTCTTGCATGGGGCTGCATATTCATTGAAAAAAGCCAATTATCTTAGGTTTCTCTCTTATGTCAATTGGCTCAGGTCTGAATGGCAGTCAGCCTTTTCAGGAGGAGACATAGCTCTATCAGATGGAAAATGTCGCACGATGCTGGAGCTAAGAGGACTCCTTTGGAGGATCATAAGTTTTTTTTTCCTGTGTGAAAACTCTTTGATAATTTCATATGAACTAGTGCTTTTTGAGATCTGTCCCTCTGGTTTCCATAAAGCACTGAAAGCATGCTTTAATGACATGTTATAGTATTAATTTTTAAAATTGAAATGTCATCTGTTAGTAAGTCACACTGCTCACACAAATCAAACTATAAACATCTACAGAGTCATTTTTTTCAATCACACTGAATAATATTATTAAAACAAATTGAATTAGTTAGACTAGATGTGTTTTTCATAAAATGGTTAATATTTGTGGTTTTGTGGCACAATAATTAAAATTCACAATTAGCTTTCCTTGTTTTTCCATAGCACTGCTGGCAAACATGTCAAATAATTGAATATTTCCAGTTCAAAATCCTTAACTATGTTAAACTTTTCCATAGTTTTTTCTTCTGCTTGCAACCACAATTGGAAATTGTAACAAGATATTTCAACTGGAGTGCAACAGAGCATGGCTTACATCTAAACTAGGACGAAAAACAAATAGAAAATCTACCTTTTCATGGAAGATACTGGTGAACTTCTCATATTGTAGTTCCCATTCCATGGATAGGTATATGTGAAGTCCAATGTAAACTATCAAATATGTTATACAGTTGAAGTTGGATTATTTTTTTTTTTTTCAAATACAATGTAGTTACACTACACCACTGGTTTAGGGAAACAGAAGTCAGTCCACTCAACTAACTTGAAATAAAACCTTTCTCAGAGATGTTTCGAGTTAGATATATGTGTAATGAATAGGACATCTCTTATTAAAAACATATCGAGGTTATACAAGGAAAAAAAGTAAAAGGATAAGAATACACAAGTGCAAAAACTTGTGTGAAGAAAATGGATTCCTACACATTTGATATGCTTGATCTGATCTCTTGCACATTAGGTTGACAAACAAGGAATGTGGAATTAGAAAGCAGAAGAAAAAACTACAAAGCTCAAAATAGGAAAGTAGAATGACAACAATGTAAGTCTTTATTTTCACAGCATCTATGAAAATCTTTGTTGCTTTTTGTTGCACATTTACATATTACAGTGACATTTCATGTGCTCAAAACATTCATTTCATGGTAATATCCAGTCTGGGTACAATAAATATCGTACCATGCAATGAAAGACATGTTAAAGCATTTTAAAGGCAGAGCTATTACGTAGTTGCAGCTGCTCTGCCTTTTGGTGATAAAATTCCTAAAACAATTCTGCTGGTTTCCTCTATTTCTATTGTGACAACATTAGTCTTTCCACCTCTGGTACATGACTAGAAAATGAAGAAAAACACGGTGCAGTTTCCCAGTAATGCGTGTTGACAGCTCCACTAAATTACGTGTGTACCTGGGTGCACTGGAAAATAGTGGGTTACTGACATTTTTTCCTTAAAAAAAAAAGGGGAAAAAAAGGGAACAGAAAATTCTATACTAGGAAAATGGAAGTATGTATCTCATTGTTAGTAGTGTATTACAGTTGAACAGTATAGTAATACCTACAATATAAAATATGAGTTATTTGTTAATTCCTCCGCACATCAGTTAACAAACTTTCCACCAATTTCAGTAGGCCACAGAACGTAAATAGTTTTGAAAATCTGGGCCCTAGTGTTTTTTACTTACCTCTCAGGGCTGCAAGTGAGGCGCTAAAATGAACGATTCTCATTATAATGGTTCAAAATAGGTCTTCATCAAAGGTAGCAGCAAGATGTAAGTCTCTGAGGATATGATTTGATGTAGAATTTAGTCAAATATATTAAAATAAAGCTTCATTTTTCAGACCACATTCTTTCCAAGTACATCAAGACAGTTAGGAAGACTTAATCAACATAACCAAAACCTCCTTTCATACTGGAGCTACAAGTACAACTGGCTTTTACACTAGCTTTCTGGCACATAATTTGACTCTTTTTGACTGTTCCCAAGGAAATGTATACGTTGGAGTTACTGAGGCATTTTTGTATTCCATCTAACCTTTATAACCTTAATAAAGATAATAAAAATAATAACAACATTTTATGGTTGGAATCGGATATGTTTAATAACAGTCTTTAGCAAAGACAGCATGTCAGTCTTTGTTGGAGTCAAGATAGGAAAATAAACCCATAAATCTTACCCCTTTCTTTATTATACCTGCATTTTTGATAGCATAAGCAAAAAAAGAGAAGAGAACAGCTTTTAAATAGATTGACTTTTTTCTCTCATTGAGCTGGAAATATGTTTTGTTTTAAGCTTGTTTCTCATGTGTTAGCTTACATAGTACAGTAGTTACTTCCAAGGTCAAAAAGATCTACCAAAGTTACTAAATGCTACTCACTGTGGATGTTCTCGATGTAACTGGCACACTTATTTATGCTTCCATAAGTGTACAGTTATAACCATTTGTTTTCTAATACACGTCCAAAGTAACAGAGAGAGAAATTAAAAACATCACTCATGCAGTATATAAAGTGGTCATTTTGGTCACTGAGGGAAAGGCTTTCATTTAGCCAGTCGGAGCAAAATGCAGGGATCAGCAGAAGGCAGAATAGATTTGTGGAAGTGTGGAGGAATCCTGTTGACACAAAAAGGAATCCTGAATTATTGTCTCTATGGTTTCACAGTTTGTAAGATCAATGTATTTTCCAACAGCTGTCTTCTTACTGGACTTAGAATATGAATTGAACCTGTATGAAACATATGAAACTATGATCTTCTGTCGCAGAAAATGCAGGTATTTTTCTCTATATACAGATTAGAACCAGATATTGCCTATATGATTTCTGAAAAAAACCCACATTGTTTGCAGCATATGAATATTCTTTTTGGCTGAAATAAGGTTTATGTTGCAAAACTAATTAGAAAAATTGTTGCTATAATGCTACTAAATTTTAATAGAACTGAGAATCAAAAAGCTTGTTCAATACTAGTTCAAACTAGTCTAAGTAGTAATCCTGCTGTATGCATATATACATAACAGACAAAAGATTCAAGCAAAGATAACTGAGCACTTTTAAAGGCTGCAAATTCAAAATTTCAACAGTTAGAAAGTGGCAGAATTACAGTTGTTGTTGCCGCCTTACTCTAAGCCATTGTACATATACTTTCTGATATATATAATACAAAAGTATATGATGCACCTTTTCTCCAACCCTTACTTCATTTCATGTAGAAAATGTTCAGTGCTTGCAGAATAAGCAACGATTTGAGCCTTTGTTTTACCCTCATTGGTAAATGGATGTCCTTAGGCACTGCATTTTTCACTGTATACTATATAAATGTTGCAATGAAATGGAAAACAGGTGACATAGGCCCACTGCCATTTGTCCCACCCTGGTCTCAGGGCTTTGGCACAGCAGGGCTTTGGTGTGCTGTGTGACTTGCACTTGCATCCCAGCCGTCTGTGGCTGGGTACCATGTCCGTTGGGCGCGGAAGAAGGACGCTTCCAACACATTCGTCTCTGTGAGCGCTCGTGCTATGGTCCAGTGCCTGGGCAAAGAGGTATGTTTAAATCACTTATCTAGAGCTATTGAAGTCATTGGGAGGGGTACTTGTATACAAATATATATATACAAAAACTACCAGAAGTTATTTCAATAACCTTTGATTTTGGGTTGAAAAGGTCTGTAAGAGTTCAAGGTCTCATTTACAGCTTTACAACAGCTTACGAAGCCGTTTTCTTACTGCCTCTTGGCTTTTAGCAAGAGCCACTCAGCCAGAGCTTTGCTGTGACTCCATCACTCCACCTGTGGGACCCAGATTTCTCCTGTGGTTCTCAGACAGTTTCAGGCTGCAAGTCAGGAGGTGACAGCCTGGGCTTGTCATTTAACAGTGTGAATGATCAGCTAGCGAAGGCACAAATTTGGACCTGCACAGGGGTTTTGCCAGTTGTGCGGACATCCGCTGAATGCATAATCAGTCCGGGGAGAAAATAGTGAAGAGTCATTTCTAAATGAAAATATATATTATACACTCTGTGCATAAGGGAACTGAATTAAAGTGAAAAGAACAACGTTTTTCTAGTGAATCCTAACTCGGGGGGGCTCGAAAAAGGAGGTAATAAAATTGGAAGTACGTATTTGTGTGTGTCATTTTATAGATCTCTAAAACCTATATATTAACCATTGCATTTACATGATATACCATTGCACTGATACCTACACAATCTGTGTGGGAAATACATTCAGCTTATAACTTTTCACTAGATCTACCAGTGTAACTGATAGAAAGAATAGGTGATCCTCCTCTCTCTGGACTGGAGGAAGTTGGGATAAAAATCACATTTTTTTACAGGTTTTGCACAGCTCCAAGTCCCAGCACTTCCTTTCCCTAGCTGCTCCCTCCAGTCTTCTTAGGCAGCCTGTCCCATCCCCTCTCCCAGCTTCTTCCCTTCACTCCATTATGCTCTTTTCTCATTTGGTTTTCGGTTTTCATCCGCTATTACTTCCAATCCAATAGTTTGCTCCTTCATGCTACCTAAGTACCAGCTCCAGAACAGAGAGTCTCCTTTGGTTTGCTTGGATGCTGCCCCAGATCTGAGAGATCAGCTACAGGGGTAAATTCAGGGGGAAGCCATCACTGTTTCTGTGGCTCTGGAGGGGCTTGTTCAGCTGGGACTTTAATAGAAAAATTTTTTTGTATGGTGAAAGCAAAATAATTTCCCTAGCTCTACTCCTAGAAGTCAATTAATTGTTTTGGTTGACTTTCTCTTCTCAGCGTTCATACCCTGAGTGAAAACTTTCGATTCCAGACATTCTCAAAATAGATGTTAAACAAACTTCAGTAAAACTTCATAGACTACTCTTCTATAAAAGCATGAATGATACCAACAGTTAGACCTATTTTTTTCTGCTTAGGTAAACTTTTATTCTGCAAAAAGCCAATTTCAAAGTTTATCTGCTTTTGATTTTGACTTTCCCATCATGCTTCAGGTGGCTGTAAACAGATGCAAGTCAGGAGGCAGCCTGAGTTTCAGTCTGTCAGGTATTCCCAACACCAATACACACTTGTTTCTAGGAGAACTAGAAGTGACTCCAAGATGAGAAAGAGTCAGTCCATTGGGGACACTAAATAAGGAAAAAATGTCTCATATTTCTTTTAAGCTCTATTTAATGCAGTAGCTCAGGCTGAACTACAGATCCTGTGAGCTGCTTGTTGACACTCCACTGCAATGTTTTCTCTGGACATATGAAAAGAACATTCCCAAGTATAGTTTGGTTATATTGCTCCACCACACTGCTATCCTACCTCAATATGCCTTACATTTCCCTTCCTCACTTCATAGCACAGATGCAGACCGCCATCAGAAGCTCAAAGGAAAACAAAGCAACAGAGCCTGATCAGTCAGCTGTGAAAGAACTCACTTTTGATCCGAGGAATAATGCACTTTGGAGTTATTTGGAGGACGGTGCCCAAAGTAAGGAAAACCTAATCTGAAAAAGGTAATATCTGTAAAAAGCACTTCAACAACAAACATGCAAAGATTATCTCTGAAGCAGCAATTTTTATTGCTTGCTTATACACAAGATTTTTTTTCCTTTTCTTATTTTTCTTCTTTATTAATGATTATTGACTATTAGAAACTGAGTAGCCTAACTTTAATCAAGTTGTTTCCTGGAAGAAGAGGTAATACTCTCCTGTGACTCAGATAGTAATTATCAGGTTATTGGACTTGCATTAAAAAAAACCAATTACAACGGCTTTGGCTGATGCAATTGTTTATTTCTAGAGACTACAGATGTTTAATGATTTTAAAAACATAACTATTTGGCAATCAACACCATAAACCAACCCTTTTCCAAATTCTGGGCCAAATTATCTTTTTAACTGAAGAAAATATAAGTTCCTCATAATTAGGAATTCTGTATACCATTCAAGAACTCATGGAGACTTCTTTGTCCTCCTTCTGCCTCTCAGATTCCTTAATAAAAACAATGCTGGAAGTGAGGGCAAGAGATCTTTGTACTGCTATCTTGTCAAGTCCTCATCATATAAGCCTTGACAAGATGAAAAAAGCATATGTATACATTGTACCTTAATGTTTTTATCTTTGATATTAAATCCATGCAAGCCTAAAAAGGTAAACAAGTACTACTGGAGATCTACATTAGCATCAAATTGTATTGATATGCTTCAGTGTTGTTTGTTTAGGGTTTTGGTAATTCATGAAAATTTGACAACTGCATCAGTAAGAGTTTAATATTTTCAGTACAAATTTAATTAAATATCACGCCTTTTTTCTTAAATAACAAACATTATGGAGGGAAACACTGATATCCCCAGGGCAGGGGATGTACATATTTAAATGAACCTTTTTAAAGCAAAAATATACTTCAAATGGCCCACAGGTTTGCCACTGCCTTCAGTGGCAGCCTTCATGAAATGGAAAAGAAAATATTTTCCAGGAGAGAATCAATGTATTGTATAAATAAATCTAGTTTCTGAACACAATCAGAATGTTCTCTCCTGTCCTCTGTGTTCACTGTGACCGCTACAGTAGACTTTACTCTGGGTAAGTCCTTACAGCTGCATCACTTTTTGTCAAATATTTTGGAAGATGCTTAATTTTTGACTTGCAGCTCAGTTTTGTATCATCTTTTGCTGTAGTCTACTTGGTGACAACTTTGGCATGCTTCCTTAATACTGACAGTACCTTCAGGTGCTTT
Organism: Phoenicopterus ruber ruber; assembly: GCA_009819775.1. NCBI lineage: Eukaryota > Metazoa > Chordata > Aves > Phoenicopteriformes > Phoenicopteridae > Phoenicopterus > Phoenicopterus ruber. The sequence continues at coordinate 99,096,046 of CM020217.1, forward strand.
AGAAATTGAATCTGTGTTCAGCATGATGCCTTAAAGCAGGTTACAATAGCAACAACTGAAAATAACCAGAACAATGAACAGAATGTCAAGATAATGTTCATTTGTTGTTACTGGATGAATTGACCAGAAAAGATCAGTATTAGACAGCTTTTGTTCTCAAGAGAATTGTTAGGACTTGTTTGCAATAAAATTGTGAAAGTAAAAAGCTTCTGCAATGTCTTCTATAAAGTCTATTTTCATACTACCTGAAGTTAACAACATCAGGTTCACTTCTGCTTGCCCAGGGGTTTTACCCTTGTGTAAAAATCTACAGACCAAATTTTTGCTATAAAGGCTAGAAGGAGAATCAAAGTACTATTTTTTCTTTTCATCAAGGATGTGTATGGATAAATAAAACTTAGGAATTAAAGGGAAAAAAACCTAAGTAGTGAGGAAGCTGGAAAGAAATTCGGCTTGCCTTATGAGCCTCCTCCCCACTCCCCCCAGCAATATTTGAGCATTATTTGTCCTTTCTGACTCTCAACAAGAATGGAAAGAAGTTTTGGGGAGCATTCATGCTATCTGACTTCAGACATAATTGCTCTGCTTAGACTTCCTATATTAATAAATTCGAGGTGGGTGCCTCCACAGGCAGTTCTGCATTCGGAGTATAGCGATTGTGTTGCTTAGGATTTCTAAATTCCCTCTGGAGGTTCATGCTGTTCTCTGTTAAGTACCAGAGGAGTGGAGAATCCCCTCTTGGAAAATTTACTTTGGTGCTAAAGTTAGTGACATGAAAATCCTCTTTCATCTCTCTTATTGCACTGCAGGCTTGCCTAGTCCTTGGCTTAAGTTAAGAGCACATTTAGGGTTGCCAGCACTTCAGTCAGCCTATAAAGGTTTCCCCCCAAGCTGATCCTTAGCCAAGAGCTGTGCTATGCAATTCAGATGTGCTTCCAGTTTCTGACATATCCCTGGCACGTCATCATGAAGAGCTGTTTTGGCAACACGTTTCTGTCAAAACAATTCCCTAAGTTTGGTCAACTGTCTTAAGGCAATTTTCAGAAACTTTATGTACATTGAAACAGGTACTGTGTGAAATGCAGCCAAAAGGTCTCCATAGCTCATAGATGAGTATGCTTCTTGTAGGCAGATGAAACTTGACATTTCAGCTATTATTTGTGGCTGAACTACGATAAGGTGTTAAAATATTTTATATGGACAATTAGCAGTGCACTCAAATTCAATAATTTTTTTCTCTCAGAACATCTGATATGCTCAAAAGTCCTATCTAGCTGTTGTGTTATTGTCCTAAACCCACTCTCTTCTGCTAAAGGTGCTTATAATGCAAGTGTAGTGTGAGGTAGCCCTTGCAGGTGATTATTTTTTGGTTTTGATTGAAGCTTTTGTATCTATCAAATCTTTTTGGGACTTCCAGTGGCAGTTTCACCAAAATTGTTTCCAAAGTAAGATCTCAAACATCTTACATCAAAATGGCAGCCCCATCAAGCATTGTTCATTGCAAGAATGGGACAGGCAGCCATAAATGTTTTTGCATTTATTGGACTGACTAGATATTTGATGTGGGTTTTTTTAAAAAAAAAAAGTCATAAATTATGTTTACAATGATAAAATATCAGTGGTGGCCATTGCTCCGTATTTCAGAATAAATTGGATTACGAAAAAAAAAAACAACCCAACTGTGGTTAGTAATCTAGTTGTTTCTTTCTCTTTTCTTCATGGGTGTATGGAAGGCTCTTAATTATTTCCGATTAAGTTCATATTTTATGATTGTTGCCAGTACACTGTAAATAACAATTTGTACGCTGGAAAATGAAACAAAAGTGATTTCTGGAGTACTTGTAAGACAGCAGCAGCAGCAAGTGTAGATGCAGCTGCAAAAATTTGTGTCACTTGTGCAGATTTATCCTGTAGAGCACAACAGAAACTCGCATGTTGCATATCACCAAACAGATGAGACAAGAAGGAAAGTGAACACTGAGCTGCACATGGGCAGGGGCAGTAGTCCTAACCAAAATGTGACCTTACCATAATCCAGAGGCATAGCCAAAAAGGCTGAATCCCTTGCATTTCCATATGCAAGTATGGTGGGACAGGACTTTCTAAGAAAGCCTGAAGATGATTTAATGGACCTCAAAGCAAGTCTATTTTTTCTGACTACATTGTGTGTTCTAACAAATAATGTTACCTCTCAGTTGGACTCTTGATGTACAATCGAATATAATTCTACAGGATATATTTTGTGAACATTTCAAAACATTGCAACAGATCCTCCTGTCATGCAAATCAGGATGACAGAGTTGTAGCACAGCACCATTTTATCCTGTCTGTGGTCATGGCCACAAAACTTTCTTAAAAGAGGCAACTAATTTTTCTTCTGCCTCCTGCAAGGATCTACATCTTCTGTGGTTATAAATTAATTATATTCCTTTCTTTCTTTCATTATAAAATCTGTGTTACACATTTAAATATCCTGTGGTTGTCTTATAACAGCTTATTTTATTTGAGTTTCCTCATCCTTATTGATGTTCGTGTTTTATTTATTCACTTGAGTTCAATATTCTCAATAAGGTGCTGGATCTTCAAAAGAAATCTTCAGTCACAACAGAGTTCAATCAAATCACATTTCTGCAAGTTGTCTGCCCAGGTTAAAATTAAAACATTATACTTATCATCTGTGGATGTGAAATGGAAAGAGGATGATTATGAAACTCCTTTTAGAAGTTGAAAGCAGAAAGCTGATGATTTTTCCATTAATATTTTTCCTTTCAAATTATGATAACTTAAAACTGCCTGCTAACCATGTATCTAAATTAATTTCCTACACTTCACTTTTCTGCATTTCACATGCACCTGAGAAGACTCCCAATAGAAAGCTCAAGAGAGACAATGTTAAGAGGCTGCTAAGAGACAACATTAACCCTTTGTCCAGTAAAGCTGCCAGACAAAGCGTTCCCCTTTTGTCTGGGAATCCTCAAGGATTTCTTTAAAAAGATTATGATCTCTTACTTTGGTGTCTACGGAGTTTGAAGGAGTTTGAATGCTGGAAATGTAAGAACATGTTTAACGTTGGAAATGTAAGAAGTCTTAGCATTTCTGTGCTGCATAGCAGCCAAAGCCTTCAGTGACTCCAGGCCGCAGTCTGATAATCGATGAATCACATCCTTGTTTGTGAACTTGCGTGGAAACCGACACCTGCTCCTGAGCTTGAAAGGCTGGTCTTGTTTTGGTCTAGTTTCATTTGCAAGGGTTAGCAGAGGTGAGGCTGTGAACTCAAGATGCAACTGGACAGGGTGCCAGATAATCTCATCTAGGCTCCCTTTGCCATGAAAGGTTGGACCAGATGATCTTTGAGGTCCTTTCCAACCTGGGCTATGCGATGATTCTATGATGAACTCTGGAAATCTGCTGACTGGATGATGTTTTAGGAGTACTTGCTTCCATGGGCAATTATTTGAGTGAGCGTAGTGGGTGGAAGGTTTCATTTCTCATAATTTTATAGGTGAAGATTTTTGTCTTGCAATATTTGTTGTATGTTATGGGAGCGTTCTTTAATATTGATAACTTTTAATAACACAGATCTCAGAATGTAGTCAATTGATTATATTGACATAATATAGTTTTTATTGTAAATGCACACAAAAAACTTTCCATGTAAAAAAAAAATCACTGTAGGAAAAATCAAATTAAATATGTGAAAATTTAACTTTTTTGTTCTGGTACAATGCAGACTACTTCCTCACAGTCTCTGGTTGGATCCTTTGGTTCATAGATAAACCCTTCCATGAGTGAAATAACATGTGTGGTGGTAGCTCCAGGAAGACATGAGCTCAAGGCTAGGAGGACTTCAGCTTAGCTACACGGTATAGCCAGATTATCACCAGGAGCGGCCTGAATAGCTGTGTGTCCTGGTGTTGTTATTTGTGCTAAGACGTGGACAATGGCATGGAACATGCCCTTGGTGATCTTGCAGATGACAGAAAATTAGAGGAAGCAGTTGAAATGCTGCATAGTATGGTTTACAGGCAGCTGGAACCAGGCTGAAGAAAGGGGATGATGGGAACCTCATAAAGTTCCATAAAGACAAATGTGAAATCCAGTGCCTGTGACAGAATAACTCCATGTTGTTGTATGGACTGGGGAGTCAAGTGCCTGGAAAGCAGCTATACAGAAAAGGACTTGAGGATCCTGGTATACGGTAAGTTACGAATGTGAGTCAGCTGTGTGTCCCTGCAGCTATGAAGGTTAACCACATTCTGAGCTGTATTAATAGAAGTGCAGCCAACAGGCTGAGAAAAGCAATTATTCACCTCTGCCGAGTTCTTGCGAAACAACCCCTGGAGAACTGTGCCCAGTTTGGGGCTCCCTGGTGCAAGAAAGGTTTAGATAAACTGGAGAGTCAAACACGATGACTGTAGGGCTGGTGCGCATAATGTGAGAAGAGACCGAAAGAGTTGGGTTTGCACAACCTGAAGAAGAACAGGGGGAATCTGATTGCTGTCTTCAAGTACATAACAGTTTTAAAGAGGACAGACTCTTCCTCGAAAGGGACAGAGAAAGGATAAGAGGCAATAGTCACAAGCTGCAGCAAGGGAAATTCTCACTAAATTTCAGAAAAGCAGTTTTCACAGTGAAGTTGATCAACCAGGTTGCCTAGAGAGGCTGTGAAACCTTTGCCCTTGAATATATTCAGAACTTGTCTGGACAAAGCCCTGAGTAACCTGATCTAACTTTGAAGTTAGCTTTGAGCAATGGGTTCAGCTCCAGAGGTCCTTTCCAACCTAAATTATTCTATAGTTCTATGAGTTTCTGGGTGTGAATGACGAGGTAATATGTGTTTATTGTGTACTTCCAATATCTTCTGGTCTGGGACAACTTGCTAACTGGTCACAGCCCTGCATGGACATGACTATACCATTCTAGACCAGAACAGCGCAGACCCAGAAGCACTATTTCTGTTTCAGATTTATTCCATTATGCAGAATATCTCTGCCCCCAATTCTCTGAGTAATAAAAATGTGATGATTTTGACTTTTGCCAACATCATGCAGCTCTAAACAGATAATCAAGTGTACACAGGCCCGCCCTCATGATCATGCAGCTCTATTGAAGTCAACAGAAATTAAGAGAACTTGGGGACAAAAGTCTGGTTTAAAGAGCTCATTAAGTTCACAATTTCTTTACCTGAAGATAATGATTGTAAAGGGAAAACTAATCAACCTAATGATTGATTACCTTCCACAGAACACTTTAACAGTTTTACAGACCAGTTTTTGTAGTCTGTAGACTTTCGGCAGTGTATACATTTAATTGTGGGTGTTTTGAAGTTATTTACCGCAGCTGGGGTTTTGTTTGTTTGTATGTTTGTTTGTTTGTTTTACAGAATGCAGCAAACATACAAGAAGCCCCCAAACTAGACACAATATAGCTATAGAAAAGAAGTTTATTTTCTGATTTGTATTTTGGCATGAGTATCAGGAGTTCACTGCGAGTGAAATTTATTGTTCTCTGATGTGCACTCTCCAGACAATAAAGGGAATATCTTCTATTCCGAAATCGATGTTTGCAATTTTCTGCTTCTCCTTCAAATACAAAGAACACATTCTTTTAATTCACAAAACCAATTACTAGATATTCCTTCAATTTTGTTCATTCACTGGTACTTGCAAATCGCACTTTATTTTTGTTTGTTAGATTAATTTAAATGAGAGTACCTCTTTCATTTGAAGACTTTAAGTTGTAGATTGTCTTTCTCAGGATAAAAGAAAAACTCAATAAATTGTCATGACAAAATATTTTCCACAAGTAGTTCTGCTGATGACAGGCCATGTATTAGAATTGCACTAGCTCTCAGATACATTTTTGGGGGCAGATCCTTAGGGGGCACAAAATGGTTTAAATGGATCTGTACTAATTTACAATATTTGAAAAATTGGTCTGTGATGAAGCTGAGTATTTACAGAACACATAGCTAAAACTAGAATGCACTTTTCACCATTTTTCCAATGATCAATGCCTTTAATAATGTTATTTCCACATTTCAGCTTTTCTAAAAAACCTCCACACTCTCATCAGTCCTTTAAAGAGAGTAGAAGATAATTTTCCAGTTGTCTGTATTCACATGACCCTTGTTATTCGAACAATTCATATGTTTGAGCAAATGGCTATGACAATATGATTGAAATTAATAAGGGCACCAAACCCAGAAATAACCAATCTCTTTTGAAGTCTTCAGAAATTTAAAATGAGAAACCAAGGCATCTCTCTCTGACTTTCAGTTTAATTTCCTAATCCTTTCCAAACTCTCTCTGATTATTTCTGTCAAACTATTTCACTTAATTCTTCTAACTACTTACTTTTGTGTCTCCTACCTCAGAAAACTGCTGTTGTTTCTTTCTTGTGCATTGGTGAAATTTGATACTAACCTGAAGTACATTAGAGGGGAATAAAGACATGGATGCTTTCCCTTCCTGAGCCAGCAGACGCGGTTCAACAAAACCTCTTTATAATTCTCATTTGCAACGTACTGATGTTCACAGAAAATCTCTTACTGAACCTGTGAATTTCTTAGTAATCAACAATGGAGTAAGAAGAAAGGAACTGATCATCTGGGAGTCTAGCTGGCAGATCCTTTGGCTTAACAGAGATAAAACTAGAAATTATTTGTCTTTGGTAGAGAGCAATTCCTTTTTTAAAAAAAAAAAAAGAATAATAGGGCAAGTCAGCTAGGTGATGAAGTAATTTGCTGGACTAGAAGATGTTTAGAATAGCTGAGGAAGTCTTTGTTGGTTAGTGACAATCAGCATATTTTGATAAACCATTTATGAGCCTGATCTGTTTTGATATCAAAGATTTTGGTAAAGTATCTCTAAGGTCATGACAACACCAATAAAGTTTTCATGGGAAGTGGTGTAAATGAAATGATTTATTAAGGGGTGTATATGTGTATATATGTGTATGTATATACACGTGTGTGTGTGTGTGTGTGTGTATAGCCCTAAACAAATAGGAGGATAAAATAGCTTGGTTTATAGAAGGGCATGTTTAAAGACAATGTCCTCAGAGCTTTCCCTAAGATAAGACCTTCAACGATGTGATTTCTAGGGCTGCAGTTGCCTGGGCAGCTAACCTGATCAGATTCTTTGTTCTGCTGAAGGATGAAGGTCCCATCCTTCACTTTCGCCTCCTCACAGCTCCTCTCTCTCATTCCTCCTGTAAGGGAGGAAGAAGAGTTGGGAGTAGGATCTCTTAGTTTCGGTTATAGCAAGGTGGTAAATCAGTTGATGGTGTCTAGTAGAATTATATATTTAAGATGCATGTTCATTCTTGACTTTGACCTTTTATTTCTACTTAAGAATGCCTTGGCTTTTTGAAGTAATGTTGGTATGGATGATAACAGACAGATCTAGGAGGAGTAACTGGAATTAAATTGGTCCTTACTATCTCAATCCAGTGTTACACTACATTATTCTGCTGACTGACAGGGATAAGGTTGAACCCTTTCACTTAGGGACTGTTATAGCCTGGGGGAACATGATGGGTCAGGATTGAAATCCTGTCTTCATTAAATTGAGCAACAAAGCTCCCATCGGTTCCAAACACTCACCCAGGTTGAGGTACTGCTAGCTCTGCTTAGTCATACAGCAAAATATGCGGGTCTAGATTTAATACTCTGGTAATCTCAACACATTGCTCCAGCCTGTGCCAGGCAGAATCTCACCTACCTGCATTTTGGAGTGTAGAAACAAATTAGAAGGGAAAACTTCTATGACTAGAGGTGAGATAGGGCTAGTATATGCTGATATTACCTCCTGGCACTCAAACCGTGATGGGTAGCAAATGGAACAAGGAGGGCTGAGAGCAAGGAGGCTTCAGACTGTCCATAAGGGCATTGCTGAATTCCCATTTGGACCGCTCCATATAATCACACAGCATAGTAACATAAATGTTGAGGTCAACGAGCTAAGTGTAAATTTGTTGAAAAGTCTGCAATTCTATCAGAATCACTGAAGCTGTTCATATACCTTTCAACACACTGCTTTAGTCTTTGATATCACAGTTATCAGAATGGCTACTAACTTTTAAAAGTTATTTCCTTTCATTCTCAACATTGGTGTCTAGCTGGCAGTAAGCAAAGGAGGAATTCTGTGCAGTGGTGTTTTTTCCAGGCTGTGTGTTCTAGCTATAGTTTTACACCTCCAGTGAAAAACTTGATAGGTGAAAGAATTGTTTGTTAAGCTTTCTTGCAACACAATATTTTACAAAACTCTAGTTTAATTCTTGGTTTTATAAAGCAAGAATCTTTGCAAATAATACCAACATTTTTTTCAAATTAAAAAAAAAAGAATCACAGAATAAAATTAATATACGCTAACACTTCTTCTGAACTCCAGTGACAGCCAGTATTTCCCTTTATCCCTTTTCACTTGACTCACTGTAGAGCCACCTTGGATGTAGTTGTGTCAGGAGCTAGACTAAATGACTTGACTTATGTCAAGAGAGAGTTTGTTTCACTTCCTACTTGTCATGGACAAAAGATTTTTTTAATAGTTTCTCCACCTCATGGTTTCAGAGATACTGCTTGGAACACTGCATAAAGGAAATACAACTGAGGGCAAGATTTTGGCATATTTTAATATAACTTCTGATCTGGAGCCTGGAAGATGTGGCTTTAAACCAAAATTTTTCTCCTAAAGCATATAAGGCCTGGTGCGGACTGCCTGGCTTGGTAAATCAGGATGGTTTATATTTTTATACATTTATGTTTAAAGCTGAAAGGCTTTTAAAGGCTTGTTATTACAGGTAAGTTAATTGCTAAAAATTCTAGATTAAAATTTTAACCATACCATTGTTAATGTGAACTTGGAGCTGCTAAAGTAATAAAACTTTCTGTTGGGTTTAGGATCATTGTTCTTGGTGATTACAGCTTAATTTTGTTTTCCCCAAAACTTGAAAGACTACAATGGACAATAACTGACACATAAGTTGCCCCTCCATTTTCAAGAGTAAAACAAATTCACTGATGATCATTTGTTATCGTTATCTTCAGTACTTAACAGTACAGCAGAAAGCTGACTTGAATTTCAGCATGAGCAAAGAATGATAGATCTTCTCCATTAAGGACAAACTAGAAAAGAAAGTAAAGACTTTCTTTCTCAGTCTCTTTCTTGTTCCAGGGAGACAAAAGCCCGTGAAAACCTTGTAATAAATACAAATTGCCTCTTTTGCAGTGGTGGTTCATCTGTGTCAGCCAAGGGCCTATCCTCTCCCATTGCAGTGAAGCTGCAGTCTCATGGAATCTGTTCTTTCTCATCCCTGCAGAATAATTACTTTGGGAGGCAGCACAAGCACACTGTACACATGCTATTTGGGGATGGATGAGGAATCACAGAATCACAGAATGGTAGGGGTTGGAAGGGACCTCTGGAGATCATCTAGTCCAACCCCCCTGCCAGAGCAGGGTCACCCAGAGCAGGTTGCACAGGACTGCGTCCAGGCGGGTTTTGAATATCTCCAGAGAAGGAGACTCCACACCCTCCCTGGGCAGCCTGTGCCAGGGCTCTGTCACCCTCACAGTGAAGAAGTTTTTCCTCATGTTCAGATGGAACTTCCTGTGTTCCAGTTTGTGCCCGTTGCCCCTTGTCCTGTCGCTGGGCACCACTGAAAAGAGTCTGGCCCCATCCTCTTGCCACCCACACTTAAGATATTTATAAGCATTGATAAGATCCCCTCTCATTTTTCTCTTCTCTAGGCTAAATAGCCCCAGCTCCCTCTGCCTTTCCCCAGAGGAGAGATGCTCCAGTCCCTTAATCATCTTTGCAGCCCTCTGCTGGACTCTTTCCACTGGTTCCTCATCTTTCTTGAACTGGGGAGCCCAGAACTGGACGCAGGACTCCAGATGGGGCCTCACTAGGGCAGAGTAGAGAGAGAGGAGAACCTCCCTCGACCTGCTGGCCACACTCTTCTTAATGCACCCCAGGGTTCCGTTGGCCTTCCTGGCCGCAAGGGCACATTGTTGGCTCATGGTGAATTTGTCATCTACCAGGACTCCCAGGTCCTTCTCCGCAGAGCTGCTTTCCAGCAGGTCAACCCCTAACCATGCATGGGATTATTCCTCCCTCGGTGCAGGACCCTAAACTTGCCCTTGTTGAACCTCATGAGGTTCCTCTCCACCCAACAGTCTAGGCTGTCCAGGTCTCGCTAAATGGCAGCACAGCCTTCTAATGTATCAGCCAGTCCTCCCAGTTTTGTATCATCGGCAAACTTGCTGAGGGTACACTCTGTCCTTTCATCCAGGTCATTGATGAAGTTGAACAAGACTGGACCCAATCAGGAAACTAGACAGAAGTCTTCTAAAACCATATCTTAGCTTCCAGAAGACAAATTTGCACTTCACATGAATGTTTATGTAACTCCAAACTGGTAACCATAATAAGATAGTGGCATTTCAGAATGGGATCAGGGCAACAGACCACATAGAGGCTGTGTTCATACTGCAGGGATGCACATTTGATGGTATATATCTTGTCTAGGACTCCTATGTGGTCAGAGCTTGAGGATGGAGAAGAGAATGAAGAGATGAGTTCTCATCCTGACATGAAGAAAGGACATAGCTTTAAAGAAAGGGCATATTCTTAACAAAACATGAGACCGTACCCACCTCAGAAATTAAGCAGAACATGCAGGCCATATGTTTAGTTGCTATGAATATAAGTTCAAGACTTTAAAAGAGTTATGCTCTTTTGCCCTGGCTGTTCCTTTGACAGGATTTCTATATTCTTGCAAAGCACAGTCAGCAATAGCTGCAAGAAATCAGAGGAACTGGTTTACCTACTGCCAGAGCAAAGCCATATAACTGACAATTGTTTGTTTGTTGTTTCTTATGCTGTCTCACAGGAAAAGCAAGTGGGTGAGGGGGAAACCCCAGAGAACCGAGTAAAAAATAGAAGTCATCAGCACTTGCCACGTCTTCCCTTCCCTTCCCTTCCCTTCCCTTCCCTTCCCTTCCCTTCCCTTCCCTTCCCTTCCCTTCCCTTCCCTTCCCAAAAATTACAAGAAACAGCAGCAGAGGACTTTTTTATAGGGAGACAAGGTTCCTACCAAAAAGCTTTATCTTTTAGACATACAGGTGGGTTTCATAGCTTGTTTCATATAAAAGGTAAAAAAGAAGAATATTTCCATAAAAGAAAATAAATGTAAGACATTTCAGAGACTCATTTGTTCACGCTGTATGAGTTTTTCCCCCTCTCTAAAATACTGAAAATAAGCTTAAGAATATCAATTCACTTACCCTGCTTTCCTGGATTTGTAAAACACGTACATTGGTATTTTTTGTTTTGGCTATAAAAAAGCAACAACAGAAATCCATTAATTCTGTTAATCTGGTGAGAAATATCTAACAAAGTCTACTTTAAATATTATGAAAGAGATGCAAATATTTGTTTTTCAGTCCAAAGGCATGTCTTTCATTCATCTCTAAATCTTAAATTTGCTTCCTTCAATTTCCTGTTAACTTCCTTCCTTTCTTTGGAACCTGTCTGATTTTTGGCATCAAAAGATTTAAGCTTCAAAGAGTCGTAGGGTCAGATTGTTTTATACACATACAGCTGTCCCTAAGGTTAGTTACATCTTTTAGAGCTCTCCCTTCTACTATAAAGCAGATACTCAGAGGCAGTAGTCTAATCTCCATTTTACATAATGCATTACTGATAACAGCCTGAAAATGAGATGTTTATGTTTTATGCACTAATCTCTTGATCACAGAGCACTGAAATGCTTGAGATAAAAAACCTTGGAACACAAGCACAGAGCTGCCGAGGGAAAAAAAGTGCGAACAGTTCTGCAAAGAGAAAACAAGTGATGCATATGCTGAAGATCACCCTTCAATCACCAAACAAAGGAAAACTCTCCTAATACGAAAACACCACAGTTAGTTCATCGACTAACACTAGAATTAGGAGACTGTTGTGAAACATGCAGAGAGCCCAGGAAGGGCAAAATGATTTCTCAGAATTGTAAAATAAGTATATCAATAAACACAAGACATAACCATTTAAGAAAATGAGAGTATGAAAGAAGGAAAATGTTACAATACTGCTTAATGTATTTTGAGAGCAAGAAGCTGGCTGTTCATAATGAGATGGCAAGAGAAGAAAGGGCATAAGTAATTTGAAAGGATGAAAAAATGACACAAAAATCTGATTTCTCAAAAAAAATCAAAAGTGGTGTGACTGTATTTTTAGCAAAGAACTTATTTGATGTGCTACAGAAATTTTTAAAATTCCAGAGTGTACAAAATGTCAAAAAAATGGAAATATTATCAAAATTAGAGTAGAATGGGAAACTTTGGAGATTTGGGGCTTTTTCCATGATCAGTATCTTACAGCATATGTCAGAACACCTGCCAAGTTTCTCATGAAGCTGGATGACTGAGAATGCAGAGAATTGCTTTCCCAATTCCTTATGTCCATGTCACCTAAGGAAGCACCTTCTTGACTTTCCTGGTTTTTGAGTCCCAGCTCCATAATGGTCCACTTGCCAAATACAGCCAGAATCTGAGCTGAGGCTCCTTGGGAACCCAGGCTCCTGGGCTGGCAGATCAGGCAGGAGGCTGAGGACCTCATTGCCACCAGGGCAGGTCTTCCCAGCAGCACATGAGGTAGCAGCTGGACGGTGAACCCACCAAAATCCCTCCTGGCAGAGGAAGCTCCTCAGAGCACCGCTAGCACTGTCCCTTCCTGACAGAATGCTTTAGTGTTGATGGACTCACATATTCTGTGGAAAAAACACTTTATCAGAAAATTTCCCGATGATCTTAATTCCCAGTCAACATTGTGAGTTGCATAAACATGGCTTTAGACAGGTGTGAGAGACAGTGTTCCTCATAAAAGTATTTGGAAAGGTAAAAGAAAAAAATGTGAGTAATTCGTCATAAAAGAAAATCAAAGAAATATGTATTCTCCAAACATCAAGACTATTACTAACTGCTAAATAAACAGGCATAACAGTGATTAGAATGACCAGCTGTGCATTGTGCTACCGATGGAGATAGATAACGTAGAAAAGGGACAAACTAGTATTGTGCTATGTAACGATCTCCAGGAACTGCAAGGGGACTCTTACAAACACTGCCAGTCTCCTGTTAAAGGAGACAAAATTTATTCCTCGTAACAGGGACAAGAACGAGACATGGCCAAACACTTCACTACCCTATTTCCATTCGAGTTCTTCTGTTTGAGATAGCTGATTTTGGTATCCAAAAAAATAAAGTGCGCTAGAAGAATTGTGGCTGAATTTTTATTATGATGAATTTGCATCGAAAGAACATTATTTCTTTTCAGGGTAGTTGCCTGTTTTGAGTGACCTCTTTGTGGTTGGAAACATCTGCAGTAAAAGTAAATGAAAAATATTCAACATCAGAATTCACTGTCAGGTAGAAATTTTCTCAATCACTTTAAACTGAAGAAATAATCAGACACACTAAAATAATTTTTTACAGAACATTACACAAATGAATGTTTTTCCTTCATATTTCACTTGAGGCACAAATTAAAAATAACTTAGAAGATATTTTTTAGGCAACCGACAACTTGCTTCATATTTGCATTCACTGTATATTGTAGAATAACTAACCCTGTAAAAAGTGATGATTTGCTTGATTTTGTGGAGCTTCAAGCCCTTTGCATGGAGTTAACCCATTTTCTTTGCACAGTTCTCTGGTTAACTCAGGCAAACACATTGTTTCCCATGTGTACTGGGTTTGCATTGTAAGGTTTTGGTAGCGTGGGGGGTGGGGGGAGGCTATAACGGGGGCTTCTGTGAGAAGCTGCTAGAAACTTCCCCTATGTCCGATAGAGCCAATGCCACCCTGCTCCAAGACGGACTCTCCACTCACCAAGGCCGAGCCCATCAGAGATGGTGGTAGTGCTTCTGGGATAACACAGTTAAAAAGGGGAAAAAACAACCCTGTGGGATTATAGCAGTGGAGACAGGAGTGAGAAGATGTGAGAGCAACACCTCTGCAGACACCAAGGTCAGTGAAGAAGTAGGGGGAGGAGGTGCTCCAGGCACCGGAGGAGAGATTCCCCTGCAGCCCGTGGTGAAGACCATGGTGAGGCAGGCTGTCCCCCTGCAGCCCATGGAGGTCCATGGTGGAGCAGATATCCACCTGCAGCCCATGGAGGACCCCACACTGGGGAAGATGGATGCCCAGAGGAGGCTGTGACCCCGTGGGAAGCCCACAATGGAATAGGCTCCTGGCAGGACCTGTGGACCCGTGGAGAGAGAGGAGGCCAGGCTGGAGCAAGTTTGCTGGCAGGACTTGTGACCCCACAGGGGACCCACGCTGGAACAGTCTGTTCCTGAAGGACTGCACCCTGTGGAAAGGACCCATGCTGGAGCAGTTTGTGAAGAACTGCAGCCCGTGGGAAGGACTCATGTTGGAGAAGTCCACGAAGGACTGTCTCCCGTGGGAGGGACCCCATGTTGGAGCAGGGGAAGAGTGTGAGGAGTCCTCCCCCTGAGGAGGAAGGAGCAGCAGAGACAACGTGTGATGAACTGACCTCAACCCCCATTCCCCATCCCCCTGCGCTGCTCGGGGGGAGGAGGGAGAGAACTTGGGAGTGACGTTGAGCCCGGGAAGAAGGGAGGGGTGGGGGGAAGGTGTTTTTAAGATTTGGTTTTATTTCTCATTGTCCTACTCTGATTTGATTGGCAATAAATTAAATTAAGTTCTCCAAGTCAAGTCTGTTTTGCCCATGACAGTAATTGCTGAGTGATCTCCCTGTCCTTATCTCGACCCATGAGCCTTTCGTTATATTTTCTTTCCCGTCCAGCTGAGGAGGGGAGTGATAGACCGGCTTTGGTGGGCACCTGGCGTCCAGCCAGGGTCAAACCATGAGACCAGATCAGCAAAACTACTCACAGGAATGTAACTAAGAAAAAACTTACAAGGTCAAATGAAATGAAAATTAATCTGGCTAAATCATAAATATTTTTAATTTCTTCTTATGAGGAATTTAGAGCTTTAGGTCTTTCTCAGTTATCCATCTGGTTATTTTTCAACTCTTAAATATTTTGAACTTGTTTAAAATTGTTTAGTTGGCTATGTATACTGTGTTATTTATTTTAATAAAAAGTTAAAAGATTCTGTTTCAGTAACACACCAGATATATTTGTTAGCAGAGCAGGAAAAGTAACTGAAAAATGCTCTCATACTATCAGCAATAAATTATTGTGAGTTTAAGTGCTAAACACAACAGTTGTTTAATTCAGTCAAAAGAGAGACAGAGTAGTCAACATCAAACAAGGACGGGTGTCTAGTTTCTCATTAGGTTTTTCTTCAGAGTAAAATGCATAGTGCCTCTATTATAAGAAATAAACTAGATATTAAAAGACAATAAAATGTGCATCATCTGTTCATTTCTAAAAATTACATCATAGGCCTACAGATCAGTTACTGAAACGCACATTTAATTCCCTTCCTAATAAGGATTTCACTTATTAAATATGTAAAAGCTTTATTGTTCCAGAAAGTAATGAGAAATGATCTGATGAGACAGGAAAAAAAGACACAGTGTAAATTAATATTTTTTGTTATAGCCTAAAATATATTTCATTAGGCAAAACAGTCCTTGCAGATGGATATAGCTGTAAAACAGGGCAAATTTCTTTTATTAAACAGTTAGACAATTCACTTGCTATTTTTCCCGATTTTTTGGTGCCAGCGGAGGAGTCACAAAAATACAAGATTCTTATTAATAAAACACAGTAACATGGTAATATTAAAGCTACACTCACCCTTAGCATTACAGATAATGTAGTCTCCACTGGACTTTATCTCTGCTTCTTTCCCTAGGATCTCAGGAGACTCACATAGGATTAGTCATCATGTCTCCAAAAGAATTGTTAACCTCTGTTCCCTGTGTTTGAGATTGAAGGAACAGAGAGCTGGGAGCCGAGTTATCTGTTTGCTTACTGCAATTCCTGACATGCTACAGAGTAGAAAAAGACTTTTTTCCTCTCCTCAGGCTGAGTTTTCCAATAGGCTGTGGAAAAGCATCATATCTTATCAGCATGGTCACGGTTTCTGGACTGTGGGACATTTCACTGTTGACAGTCTCCTGCCCTTGAGCGCTACTTTCTGCTTTGTCCACGAGCAGACAGCAGTGCGTAGTCCTTCTTTGGGCCTGTGTGCTCTACAACCCATGACACTTCTTTGAGAAGGAGGTTGGACAAGAGGTCTCCTGAGGTCCCTCCTCACCTGTGAGGCCCTCAAGGACTGGCGCAATGCAGGGGCAGCTCCTGCACAGTAGAGCTTTATACATTTCCAACCTTTTCCCAGTCTTACCTCTGTCCCATGCTAAGGGCAGACAGCGTGCATGCCAGTGTGTGGCCCCGCACTGCACCACCCCTAAGCACAAAGCACGTGCTGCGATGGAAGGCACCCCACTCCTGCGTGGCATCTCTCAGAGGGGAGGGAGGTCACCAAAGAAAAATCAATCAAGCTGCCACTGTCACAATGTAAATAGTACATAATAAATACAAACACAAATACTGCACTTCTGCAGCCTTTCCCTAGTCAGGACCCAGAAGAGGGAAAAGGAAAGGAAAATGTGTGTGGAAAAGGTCTGTTCAACCATCCGTTTAAGGCTCAGATTTGGAAAGGGAGAATATCTGCAGTGCTTAGGTCCATCACACATTATATATGACAGCTCTTGTCATTAAAAATTCTCAGGGCAATGCCACTAACTGTCCAGCAGCATCTTAAGTGAACTTCAATGCCTTTTAATCTCTCACTTGCTAGAATAGCATTTAAGAGCATATTTTTTTTCAATGCAGAATTTACAAAAGTTTTGAGTTGTACTATATTCAAATAATTTATTCCAGACACCTCAAGAGGGAAACAATCCTTCAGAATATTACTATATACTAGACAGGCATTCAGATTTAATTTTTTTTCAAATTTCGAGGTCAAGTATAGATCTTACAACAAAACTGATTTACTTATTTGTGGGATTTGGGAGTCTGGGATTTGATCCACTGCTTGCTCACGGTAAGTTGCTTCCATTGGCAGGAATAATTCTTGATTTACCCGAGGGTAAGGAAGGGGAACATCAGATCCATAGGTTGAAGTCCCAGGTTCTGGCTTCCTTCAAGCTTAAGTTAATCATTGACTTGAGCAGGCATTTGATCCAATTATGCAGAGAATAAAACTTGTTGGATTGCTATCATCTTAGATACTAAATGGAAATGAATTTTGAAAATGTATTTTACCATTGTTGGTCCTGGAACAGTACTTTAGTACATGTGCTGGTTTTGGCTGGGATAGAGTTAATTTTCTCCATAGGAGATAGTATGGGGCTGTGTTTTGGATTTATACTGAAAACAGTGTTAATAACGCAGAGATGTTTTTGTTATTGCTGAGCAGTGCTTACACAGAGTGGGGTGAGAAGCCTTTTCTGCTTCTCACCCCACCCCACCAGCGAGTAGGCTAGGGGGGCACAAGGAGTTGGGAGGGGACACAGCTGGGACAGCTGGCCCCAACTGACCAAAGGGATATTCCATCCCATATGACGTCATGCTCAGCAATAAAAGCTGGGGGAAGAAGGAAGGGAGGGACGTTTGGAGCGATGGCATTTTGTCTTCCCAAGTAACTGTTACGCATGATGGAGCCCTGCTTTCCTGGAGATGGCTGAGCACCTGCCTGCCCATGGGAAGTAGTGAATGAATTCCTTCTTTTGCTTTGCTTGTGTGTGTGGCTTTTGCTTTACCTCTTATACTGTCTTTATGTCAACCCAAGAGCTTTCTCACTTTTACCCTTCCGATTCTCTCTCCCATCCCACCAAGGGGGAGTGAGCGAGTGGCTGAGTGGTGCTTCGTTGCCGGCTGGTCTCAAGAAATGAGACTGTTGCCTCTTTCTCAGTGGAGCTGTCATCTCATTGATATTGAATTGTACTTCCCAGCTGCAGACAGAGTAGGACTGACAAAATTAAAGTCCCATTAGAAAACTCTAAGACTCAGAAAACCTCAAGGCTGATTTAACAAAAAATCTATAGTTAATAAAAACATTGAATGCTTTCTTCCAAACTTGAAATAAAAGAAATGCCATTTACTGATTAATATTTTAAATTAGCCCCCTCTCCCAATTATATTAACCAAATCTTGTGAGGTAATGCTGCATGATAAAGAATTTAGACAGCTACTCTTCTCCCTACTACTCTTAACAGGTATAACTTTAAGCTTGGACATTCATAAACATTCCAGTCTAACTCAAACAGTTCATGGCAATATCACATATCTAACAATATGAAAGAAAATCAATGAAGAATATCAAAGTTAAACCTGATTAGTTTTATGCTTCCTGTTTTATTTGGCTTTGCACATCCATTGTGTGAAAGTTGTATTTTTTTTGTTTTATTATATGTGAACAAGTAGCAATTCAAATACATATTCAATAGACTGTGTGAATATGATTTTAGTTTCATGTACAGTTGTTTCAGAGGATAAACTGACAATGGAGTTGCATCACGTTTTTAAGGGAATCTAGCAAATTTTCAGTTCTAAAGAAATAAAAAAAGGAAAGATAAACATGGTGGTATTGATTTGCTTGAAGCATTTCTATTTGTTTGCTTATAATCCAGATATCAGAACTCAGCAAAACCAACCAAAGATGTGAAATAAAAGAACAAAATGAGCTCTTTCTCAAAGACTTTTTACTAATCAGAAAGGTCAATATGGGCAAATTAAAATTCCTGCTCAATACACACTTCAATCAAAATGTGTACATTCAGTTCCAAAAAATTAATGAAACTGTCAACATAAACAAAATTGAAATAGTCTCTTTTTTTTTGCCTAGATCCTAGGAGTACAAAGACATTGTATTTCTCTTTACCTTCCAGCAATCTGCAGACCGTAGTTATCAGCCTTTGCTGATAATTTTCTCAATGTGTATTATCTGTACGATACGAACAACTTTTTTTTTGGCATTTCATCTTTAGAATTCTTATTTTTCCTCTTTTTTGTTTTTAATTAAAAGGCATTTAGGTTAATACAATTGCAGACATGATGCATGAAAAAGACCTGTTATGCTTCTTATAGCTCCTCATTCTCTCAGTGTTACTCCCAAATTGTAGTATGTTTTTATTGGACTCATTCCCTAGCGTATATGCGTTAGTTTGGATTTGTTCAGTGCAGCTCTGAAATGACTTGAGCAACAGAATTTACACTTTTTTCTCTGAGAGACTAAATGAGGAGGAGCTGAGGTGTGTGCACTCAGGGAAGAAAAGGCCTTTGGAGTACCACTGGAATTGTTGGGACTCTAATCCAACACTCTTGTCACAGATCTTCATTTTACCTAACCCAGAGGAGCAGAGTAGAGGTGGGGGTGGTGTGTATTAGCATTTTGGTTTGGATTAGAGGGGCAACGAGGCCAAGCTGGGATGTCAGCCCTTTCATGAGTGTGGATCAGGATCAGGACTGGTGAGGGGACCCAGGGTCAGACATGGCCCCAGCATGGGGCTTTCGCAACAGAGGAGCTCAAGTCTTCTAACAGTTGCTCATGTCGCCATGCCCTCATCTACCCTCATCTTGAGGATTCCTCAGCAGAGTCTTTGAGTTACTGAACAAAGTGGGGGTGAATTTTTCAGAGATTTATGAAATGATTGGGCTGTGTGGTCCCTGACTGCAAGGATAGTCCCTTGCCTAGTGTCAAGGTGTTGTTCTAGAGGGGAATGGACCTGAGCTTCTCAAAAAATATTTCTTATTGAAGTGTTAAATTATTGAGCAGGCATCCATCACTTAACAGGAAAAGGATTAGCACAAAATGTTAGATTTTGGCAAACAAGTGTTTGGCATCTTACACTTTCACCTTTCAAATTTAAATTGGGTCACACAATCACCATTTCTCCTCCTTGGTAAAGGAAGGGCAGAGAGCAGTTTTCATGAGATTACACTTATGTTCTTACATTAAGACTAAAGCCTTGTCCTGCTCACAGTTCTGTGAACCAGAAGCATAAAATCATTGAACTATACTTGCACATTTGCAATTTGTTTTGATCACTGGAAGAACGAAAACCGGATTAATATTCTGAACTGCAGACTTGTGAATCTGTAGGAATCAATGTTCTAACAAAATCCCACTAACCCTTTTTAATGAAGGTTGAGAGGTGCAAGACTTTGTTTTCATGACTAGTACCAAGATTAAGGTAACCCGTTATACTTAAATGTTAAATTCCTAGTGGAGAGTGAGGGGGTTAATATTTTCACATTATCATCCTTATTGTTATCAAAGGTGGAAGAAAATATTTTTATTAATAAAACAATATATCCTGAGATTAATGACTCAACTGAAAGCTCATAAAATTAATCTGCCATAAAACAGATTAAATTTAATGCAGATTGCACGTGTTTTTGTTGTTTATAGTTGTCTGGTTTACATTTTCTTTTCTTCTTTTATATTCCTTTAAAGTAATGTCCTTGCGAGGTTCTGAGTTAAAAGCTGTTCTGCACTCATTTTTACTATCTTTTTCTATGAAGAACTGACAGATGCCTTGATAAAGAATGGACAGCTGGTTTATAGACAAAAAGGCACAATCAATTTAGGCTACAGTTTAAAAGTACATAAAACAGCTGTACCCTACTAATGAATTTTAATAGATTTGCATCTTGCACATCATATCATTCAAAATATCCGTAATTAAATGTGCATTTTGTTAATGAAATCTTCCCCTTGAATCATTAAAAGAAGCAACTTGTACTTTTTCTAAAAACTTCTCAGACATGTTTGGATAACTGTTTTGTTTTGGCTTGGGTTGGTTGTTTTTATACATTTTTTTTTTTAAGTTATTTCAACTTTCAAAATATAATTATTCTGTATTGATTTGCCTGACATACAAAATGACTTCTTTTCAGTTCTGTCACCATGTAGCAGTTGTTAGCTGTTTTCTATTCTAACGTTGCCTTTGATTTCCAGAGAAGCAGTAACTTTGTGAATCACAAAAAGGCAATATAAGCATTGAAATACATGGAGAACATACTGGGAAGAAGGGATGCTAAAAAATTTCATTTTATGTTTGTACTAATAAAAATGTGATGATATGAAATGGATAAGAATAACAAAATCTTTAAGCTAATCAAACAGAGGGATTTAGATTGGGTATTATATTAAAAAGAATATTTATACCCTACATTGAAAGCTCTTCTGTAGTGAACTCAGGTTCCAAAACTTTGTATTTCAGATAGAATAAGTAAGTCTGGCACCATCAGAGAGAAACACATCTAGACTATATCTCAACAATATGTCACATGTACGATTGCAACAAGGGTAGAGGTAGAGTAGTTGGCACCAGACAGCAATAACAGTTGTGAGCTGGTGGTCATGGTCTTTTGGAAGAGACAGACCAGGTTCTCCCAGTATCTTGAATTTTTGCTTGAAGGCTGAAAGAATTGGTATCCCTGTCATGGGTGTCACTGCTAGATAGATTAAAGATTCTTAATCAGCCACTAGGGACAAGTGGAGTACCTGCTGAGCTGGATGCCCATTACTCTTCCAGTGCCACCTGGAAAGTGTAGCAAGCAATTTGCTTGCAGTCCTTAGCTATCCCTTTACTGTTTTTCCTCCTGATGTCCCTGACTGTATCTCCATGCTGTCCATATCTTTTCCTTATACACATGGGAAAGATATACATATTCAGTTTTGGGCCCCTCATTACAAGAAAGACATTGAGGTGCTGGAGCGTGTCCAGAGAAGGGCAACAAAGCTGGTGAAAGGTCTAGAGCACAAGTCCTATGAGGAGCGGCTGAGGGAACTGGGGATGTTTAGTCTGGAGAAAAGGAGGCTGAGGGGAGACCTCCTTGCTTTCTACAGCTACCTGAAAGGAGGTTGTAGAGAGATGGGGGTTGGTCTCTTCTCCCTAGTAACAGACGACAGAACAAGAGGAAATGGCCTCAAGTTGCGCCAGGGGAGGTTTAGGTTGGACATTCGTAAAAACTTCTTTACCGAAAGGGTTGTCAGGCATTGGAACAGGCTGCCCAGGGAGGTGGTGGAGTCCCCATCCCTGGAGGTATTCAAAAGGTGTGTAGATGAGGCCCTAAGGGATATGATTTAGTGGTGGACTTGGTAGTGATAGGTTAATGGTTGGACCAGATGATCTTGGAGGTCTCTTCCAACCAGAACAATTCTATGATTCTATGATTCTATGTCAATGTGTATACATATGTCAATCCCCTCCTGCGGTGGTTTAGGACCCACATCTACCCCTTTCCCTCTTTACAGAGACCTTCTGGCAGCATAGTCTCTCACCTAGGGAGATCCAGCATTTAGGTCTCTACTTATCTCAGTTGTGTCTGTCTGACAAACAACCCAAGAGAATTGTGTTAGACCTAACAATCAGAGCTTTAAAGTCCACTCAAAAATAAAAAATAACTTCTAGGTTTTATACTGTTTATCTCCAGCTGTATTTAAGATATAATACTTTCAAAATTAATTTGGAAATTAATGAAATTAATTAATTTAATTTTGAAATTAAGAAGAATGGATGATTGTAACCAGGTTTGCTATATGAAAAATGAAATTTCATGGTTGGACCACTTCTTGGAAGTAAAGAGGGCAAGTTTATCGTGATCCTTATAGTTTCTCATTAGCTGGGAAACTTATGACTCCCAAATCATTAAAACTACTGGCAAATGGCACTCTGTCATCTTCAGTATTACCATAACTTCAATATTCTTTGCATTATCACCTATTTGCTGTTCTATGTCCAGCTAGCTAGAGTGGAAAATTTACAGATGGTATTGCCCCTGTTACTGTTCCAGATAAGGTCAGGACTCTGCTTCAGAAATAAATCTCCAATCATTTCTATGTATCATGCTTTGCTTTACATCAGTATCAGAGCATGTAAATTTGATTTCTTTGAAATGAAACTGAGCCACAAGGGTCACCCCAAGAGCACACCTAATGAACTCCAGCCAACATACATTCATTCCATGGAGACAAAATATTTTCAGAGAGAACTCCCCTAAAATATAGAGTATGGAAATCTGGTCTTCAACACCAACTGTTTTGCTTTACCACTCCATTTCTGCTGTACCGCATTGCGTGCTATTGCGGATGTAGGTGAATTCAACTCAGATCCAAACTATGGCCTGGAACAGGGGTGGTGAGCATATTGAGGAGTATGTTGGAGGAGAAAGTTTGGACCTATGCTTAGTGGATTCAAGGGGATGGGCTAAGTATGCATGTGACTGTTTATTCAGTCAAAATCTGCCCCTGCTTATCTCAGCATGTAGGCATAACATTTCCTTTCTTAAGCTCTTCTGAGCTTTCCTTGACAGGAAAGGAGAGGTATGATATCTTCATCCTTCCCAGGCTGATATCTAAACAGCTTTATCCACTGTAAATTGGAAAGTCCCTGAGAATATCCTTGCTGATACAGGACACCACGTGGTAATCACCACTTGAAAGACAGCAATCACCACTGTAAACTATCCGCAGATTCAAGGATTGCATTTATATTTTACATTAAGTAAAAATTAGGTAGTACCTACACTATTGATGATAGAGTACAAAAAAAATCCCACAAGCTTAGGTCAGCCCCACCATGGCATCTGTCTGTGCAGGCGAATGCTGCATTCTCTTCTGTGCAGTAACATAGATTTAACTAGCAGAACAAAATAAAGTGATTGCGTCCAACGTAAACAAGGTGGCGGGGGACATGAAAGTCTAAGGAATTTAATTTCTAGGGAAAGGAAAGACTGAAGTTCCTTAGGCAAAGGAGTGAAGTGATCCAGGGAGAGGAAACAGTGCTGGATTGGTACCTAAATTTAGCTACACAGCATTGGATGCTAAAAACAATGGACTCAACAGAGAGATGGCTTTACGACATACTATAATTCTCTCTGCATTCCAGGTTAACACCTTCTTGTTCCACAAGCAATAAACTACCATCCTTTTTTCTCTTTCTCATAAATGACCCACTTTATCAACTATCCCCCCACTAATATTCTGCCAGATACCAGCCCACTTTTCTTCCGGGCAGTTTGGACCCAATGTTTTCAATCTGTATTTAGTTTGGAAACATGTTTGCTTTTGTCAGGTCTGAAGAAGGGTTTGTGTTTCAGCAAACTTGTCTGCTTTTTCCCCAGCAACATCAGATGGTCTAATAACAGGTATTATTCCCCCCCCCCAATCTTGCCTTACTTCAAAGGAAAGAGCCAAAGTGCCTCATGTTGACACAGGTGGTAGTAATGAAAATTGCATGCATGCTGGATATTGATGATTAGCTTTGATGAATTGTTAAATTTCACAAAGTTTATTACTGTCTTGAAATTCCCACATTTCTTTATAATGATCTCTTAAGTCTCTGGCGCTAGCTGTTATGAAAATGGAGGGAACTGGCCTATTAAGAACAGTTTAACTCTTATCAGCTTAAAAAGTGTTAAATGTGCCAGATGGCGGAGGAAGGCAGAGGGATTGACACCAGACTTCTAGAAATCAAAGACTCAAGATTAAATCCTTTTTTACTATAACTTTTTCTATTGACACATCCCCATGACTATCCAGAAATTAAAGTGGCCTGGTTTTGAAGGACTCCCCCCTTTTAACATCCAACATAATGGATTTTCCCAAATCTTCAGGTCTTTCTACTAATGACACGTCCCTTATAAAAAAGTAATTCCTTTAGATGTAAATTGTGGTGAGAGAAGAAACCAAGTTTTCTAATAAATCATCCATTGTACCTTGTTATCCCAGAGAAAAGTCAGAAGACGACGAGTAGGAGAGGTACATACAATATTTTCCTATTTCCTTACATTCTCTTAAGGTTCCTAATTATTAAGACTTTGAACGTAAAATTGCTTTGTGTCAGATACACTTGGTCATTGAATGTATGATTTGACAACGTGTGACATGTGCCAGCTGTGTGCTAACTGGTCAATAATTGTTTGATATCCATCAGATAACAGCTGTCCTCAGGAGGAGCTTCCAGGCTGCGGATTCTATATAAACAAAACCATCTCTGTGTAGTTGCAAGTCCTTGAGGAACAAGATTTAAGAGTCTCTTTATTGGCTAGCTATACAGAGCTCCTTATGTGACGTCAATTCAAAGTATCAGTGAGCTTAGTTTTTGGAGGTACCCAGCTCTTCCCAGGCATTGAACTGAGGTGGTGAATCGTACTTCAGTGATACTCGAGTGTCTGGTTTGTTAGTCTTTTCCTCCTACTCTCCAGGTAGGTTTTGACTTTAGGTGCCCAGTACAGAGCTCCAGTCTCCGCTCTGGGGAATGAAGCCTTTTATCTGTGTACCATAGTTAAGACTATTATGCTGAAGCCCAAAGTAATTCACTGGATACAGTTTAAAACAGTTATGTTGTAGGTATACACTGGAAATGTGAATTAGAAAGTTGAGCTGAGCAGTGTTTAATGAATATCTTAATGTACATCATGTTAAATACTGCAGTTGACATGTTTGAGTGAGTTAATTTTAAAGCTGGCTTTTAATGAATAGGAGAAATCACAGATTTATCATCAACAGAATGAAAACAATTAATTTTCGTTGACTACTGAAATAACAAACACATATATGATTGCTGATTTTATTGAAACACATCTGTGTGCTTCAGGTCTGACAACAGTGGAAAAATAGGAAAAATAAATGCCTGCTGAGAAATGGGTGAAAGCCATCACTTTTGCCAACTAGAAGATCACCGTATCCTTTCTAACATCACCGAATTGAGAAAACTACATTATACAACTTCTTTAATCCCCAAGAGATGCAACCTCTGAATCCAGTTTAATAAAAGCCTTTTAACACAGAATGCCATGTTGCGTTATGCAATCAATGTAAGGGAAGGTATTAGCATAGGGACACCTCATAGAGATTCTTGCAGAAACTGTAAGAAAACTTCTGCATCTAATTGGCTACTCAAATAGAATTTTAAAATGCAGATTCCATCTGGTTTTAAAATTAACACTGCTAGAAGGAAGAACATTGAATAGGCTTCAAGCATGTCAATAACAAGAAGTAAAGCGGTATAGCTAGGGGAGATCTTAAATTACATTTTCTCTATGACATTCCAGAGAATTTATCTTCTGTAAATTACAAAATATCAACCCTCTGTGTGCCAGCTCAAACTCACATGAGAGTCTTCTAAGAGAAGGAGAAAATCCAGTTTGCTATTTCAATTCCTGCAAATAAATTATGAGTATCAGGTAATCATACCTTTTAAAGACAAGAATATCAATAGTACACATGTACTTCATAATAAACAGAGAGTCTCATAGCAAATATTGTGTCTGAGTTTGAGAGAAAAATCCAGTTTCATAAGTTCATACAGAAAGACTTTGGTTTTATTACTTTCTTCTGTTCTAAAAGAAAATTTTTTAGTTAGTATGTAGAAAATTTTAATATAATTCGCAAATATGTCTGGCTGAATGTCTGCGATACTAGATAGGCAGAGATGGCTATCTTTGACCCAGCTACTTTTCCCTTACACATTTTTTGGAATATGTAAAAGGTGTTCAGAGGCATTCACGTAAGCAGCTATTTTGGAAGGCTCTAAGTCTGCATTATCTACCAACTTGTTCAGAGTTACATTATCAAGAAGAGGAGAGAGGTTCAGTGACACTTTGGACATATTCCATTATCCGTTTAACGTCAGGCTAATATTAGAAACAGAAATGCATTTGCCAAGTGTCTTTCAAGCTGCATTTATCTGCCTTTACCTCTCTTCCTAGGAAGCATTTTTACAACAGTAAGACTATTTTTTTCTTTCAATAAGCCATTCCTAACAGAAGAAAAAGGGTGTAGAAAAAGATTATAACAAGGAAAATGAGCTGAAAACTCAAGTGCATTTTCTCTAAAGGCTTTTTCAATCTGATTTTATCAGTCACAGGAAGCAGCAAAAGAGATGAGAATTCTCTCTTCTTCCTTGAAGTAGGGCCACAGTTAATAGGTGGGTCCACAGTCCAGTAGATCTCAGGGTGAAAATATTTTCATCTAAGGTATGACTTCCATTTTTCTTCTACAAATTTCATCCTATTGATTTTAGTCACATCATTTTGTGCCTCATTAAAATAATTGCTACCTTATAAGAAAAACCTCCCTGAGTGTTTTTAGACTTTTTTCTTTACCCTCCACTTAAGAAAATACATGACTGTTTCATTTATGGCCAGTCCAGCAAAGCACATATGATAAGGCTGAATACCGAACCATATGAGTAGGACTGTTAACCATGATGGTTAACGATTACCATGATGTATTCAATATGCATGCATCTTAAAACATATTTGCATTTTTAAGGCTGTTATCTGTACCCTTAACTAATTTGCCATCCTTATCCTTATTATCTTTACTTATATAGAGATCTCTCCAACACAGTATTTTAGGTAATGTTACACTCAGAAGTGGTTGAGTCATTCCAGATGTGGTCACAACAGAGTTATATACACATATTACTTCTCTGATAATTGTATGAACCTTTCAGCTGTGTTTAATTTCAAGTCCCACACTATCTTAAGTCACTTTCATCTTTATATATTAGTATTTATTTGGTTTCTTTTGAAATTCATTATTTGTGTTTTCAATTAATATTCTTCCTAACCAGCAACCTGCTGTGAGTTTGGTTTGTTATGCCTATGAAAATGTTCTTAGCAAGTCATTTTTAACGCACAGTGCCCTGCCCAGACACCTATCAGGAAAATGAAATCTGTTATTTATGTATCTAATGTGGGGGTATAATGAGGAAAAAAGGTTATCTGTCATCAAGACATTCAAAAGTCATATGGCCTGTGAATATTTATAGGAAAAGTAGCCCATGGTTTAGCTAAAAGCAAAATAACATCTTATTTCAGGAAGGTCTAAATAATCAAGGTTTCCAACTCCAACTACTTCCAAGCAGGCAAGATAAAATCTTTTACTCAAGATTAAAATAGGGATGAGGCAACTTTTCTCATTTAGGGTAAGACCCTAAGTCTATGAAGTTTTAGCTGAAGACATAGGTGAAACTTCTGAGTTTTGTAACATTTTGGTTAACTTTGGTGTATTTGTGAATTTCCATTTGAGTGTGTCTAACTCAATCTCTGTTTTGGAAGGAGAATGCTAAAATATTCAAAGAAAGACTAAGATCTCTGGTCTGTTTCTTTCGAAGTGAGAAAGCTTAGATGTTTTGGGTATATATCTAGACTCCTGGATTTTCCTCTTCCTAGAACAGAATTAAGCCTCCAAGCACTTTGAAATGTGTCCATTGACAGTTCATCTCTTCTAAAAACCTCCATTTTCAACTTGTTTTCTATAACTTGGCTGAACTGGA
This sequence comes from Phoenicopterus ruber ruber, assembly GCA_009819775.1. NCBI lineage: Eukaryota > Metazoa > Chordata > Aves > Phoenicopteriformes > Phoenicopteridae > Phoenicopterus > Phoenicopterus ruber. The sequence goes on from CM020217.1 coordinate 99,124,350, forward strand.
GCTCACCATGGCTCAACAAACATTAAGCTGTAAATTTGATGAAGAATATTACAGTTACTGTCCCAGCTCCCTCTTGAAGCTTATGGAAGGTCAGAGGGGAACACGTAGCCTTGCCTTAGGATTATTGAATAAGTGCTCATATGAATATTTGTGTCTTTGTTTACTAGCATTTACAAAAATGATTGATGTTTTATTCACAGCCCAAATCCATCAATTCTTTTAGAAGCTGTTACTAAATTCCTGTCAGAACCATACACAGGCAGGTGCATTAAATTCTCCACACTTATCCTTAGCCACTTAACAAATAGCAAAGACAGCATGCCAATATTAACATCAGACGTGGCTCACTAAACAAAGATTTTTCTGAAAAAGAAATCTCCTCTTCAGCTTGCAGCCCTATAAGTGTAACCTCTTGAATGTATTAATGAATTTTAGGAATAAGTTACTCCATGGCTGCCATGATCCTTAATCTGAACGTTACTACAACAGATTTCTTAGTAATACTCCCAAGTCTCTATTTGTATGCACTTGGATGACCTTAGTCTTGCCAAAGCATGTATTTTATTTAACTCTTCAGAATAATAAAGTTTCTTCCAAAATCAAGATATCAATTGATTCATGAATAAGAATGTGCAATAGTTTCTAATGCAGAAATTCCCTTCTTTTTTTCTTTTTTCTCCAAGCAGACTGCTATATAGGGCAGACCTGTGGTCCATAAATACAGTTTTGCCATTGATGGTAACAGAACACAGGCTTTGTATTGTGTTTGCAAGGCCTCAGGACTGAGGCTTGTCAGACTTGCTTGGTCTGAACTTAATTTGACCTGCCTGGAGCTTTGTTTTCACTTGGTTTAGTTGCAACAGCAGTTTTGCTGATGATCAGGTGGCTACACTTCATTTGTTTCACTTTTGCTTATCTCCATATGACATAGCCATAGTTTTATATAGATGGTAGTTACAAGCAATTATTCCGTGTAGACTGACACATTTATGGCTCTGATGTGATGATATAGTGTAGAGGAACAGAGGCTTTGTATGATAGTGGTGGCCTTGAGAAGTGGAAACAGGCTGGCACCAGAGTCTCACCAGCAGTCATTTAAAGAAAAGCAAACCTAGATGTGGAAGAAAACCAGTTTTAGGGGTAACAAGGAGAACAAAAAGAAAATATAAAAGATTTGTAAAATGCACTGCATGTAGTAAATTCAGCTCTGTAGACCCTGACCCATTAAGTTGACTTCCCAGCTTGACCTCAGACCTACCTCATCGCTAGGGACTTGCCTGGGGATGTCTGAGCTGTGACTGACTGGTTACCATGACCGGACCTGTCCTGGTCTCCTTGCTTGGGCATGGTGGGACTGTGCCCTTGCTGGTGAGGACGGTGCCCTGCCACCTTGCTGTCACCCCAGCTCCCACCTCACCTTCCCTGGGGAGCAGCCTGCTCTTGCTGCTCCCTGACAGACACCTTTCAGACTTTGTTTGCAAAATTATGCCCTTCCTGTCAAAAAGATATCTTTGTTATTTTCTGAAGGCTGCCCTGGGCATCCGTGGTTTGCTGAAAATTTCATCTGTTCCCACCACTGAGGTATTCTGTGGAGATAATCTCTCTACAGCTGGAAGCACACGCCTTCTGTTAGTTATAACTGATGGTTGATGGTTTACCAGGAAAAGTGATGTTTTTAAGGTCATTAATCATTCCAAGAGGTGAACATGCAGAGGAAATTCAATTCACTGTTATTTGCATAGATTCCTGGGAATGAGCAATCGGGATATAGTTGTCAGCAGACAGATCACAGTCTTGTTGCTCACAACAATGGCATTTAACAGCTCTCCAGCAAGCCCTGAATCTCATCTGGATACCTGAAGCATGTAGGAATCAGCTGAGAGCAGCGTGACAAAATATATACTAAGCAGTGTTGGTGAGACGATCCGAGCTTGTGTTACTGGAGGAACTGAACTGAAAGCATTCAAACTTGCTCCAGTCCTGCGTTCATTCCATCATGAAATTGTCTAAACCTCAGAATGAAATTGTCTAAGCAGCCAATCCTAAAGTAAACACCCTGTCAACGGTGTCAAACATTATTGTCAGGTCAGCAAAGATGGAGCAGATGTAAGAGACCTCTCTATATTTCTGTTCTATGTGTTAGCTAAAAAAGATTAAGCTTGTTGTTAATTTCATTTTCTGAAACAAAATTTGCTGCCAGTGAAAAATCGTTGTTATACGGCTAAGTAAGGCAGTTAAATGCAGATCTTGTAGTAACAGTGCCAAGAATTTTTAATAGAAAAATTCTTCAATGAGGGAAGTGTATGAAATGACTATCCATCTTCTTATAAAGATGGACAAAGAGACAAAGTCTATAGTCTTAGGGGATCACTACTTTATCTCACATAAGCAGAAGGAGCTTTCTAAGGATTAAGAAGCCTCAAAGCCTCTGAGAGTCTCAATTGAAACGAGAGTAAGTACTCTGTCACCTGAATTTCTGAGACAGTAAGTGATAGCTAGAGCGAACTGATGGGCTCTGAAGACAGGTGTTCAGTAGCCTTGTAGCTGATGGTGGATTGTTTACCGAATAAAAATTTAAATGCTGACATTTAGTTTCAAGAATTCAGTTCTTTCCAGTCAGAAAGATAATCTATCCAAAATTCACACCAGGGGTGGAACTGCCATTAGGAGAACCATACTGTATTTTAAGAGCACCATTAGACTTTATGCCATTTTGATTGAATTGTTATCACAGCTCATCTGTTTTCTTGCCATCCAGGCACTATTCATAGCTTCAATTTATGCTGAAGATTGTAAAGATTTTTCCTAGATGTTGATAGTCTATAAGCTATTTAAGATTAATATAAGCAATATTTTCCATCAAGCAATTTCCTGCAAACTGTCTCATAGAACTGGTCTTTATATTTCCAGGCCATTGCATCAAATGTGTTCAAAACATTTGTGTTGAAAACACTTTTGAAGTGATTAAACACTGCCAGAAGTTTTATTAGTGATAATTCAGCTTGCATTACAATGCTTTGCCATTTAGAAAATTTATTGTAATTTAGCTTCTTCAAAGGCTTTTTCCTGAGTTATTGCAGAGAGAAGATGATAGGCAGAGAGGCTGAATTTTGAACAGACAAAAGGATGGTCTGCCTAATGCTAAATTTCTCTTCTAAAGTTGGTATTGTTGATGTTGCTGCTTTACAGTGCCTAATTAAATATCAGTATTTGGGTCTGAGGTGTAATCAAGAATTAATTTTTTCTTATTTAAATGCTGAAAGAAAGATAGTCTTTATAGTAAAATTGTGTTCATCAGCTTTCCTGAAATAATGTATTATTGCTGTTTCTTCTTCTGGGTCCATTTTCCTAAGTAATATTCTACCAGGCATCCTGGTCACCGTGAACACTGGAGACACCCACAATGGGTTTGTATCCTATCCTGGTCCCAAAAGATTGTGTATTGCAGTTGAGCATACACTTTGTTTTGATCTCATGAGGTTTCCTCATGACACTAAGAAGTCACTAAAGGTAAGATTTCCAGACAAGCTAGTTTATTGACAATAATAAACCAAAGACCAAACAGCGTAATTTGTAGTGACAATATATAACAATGGTATAGCTGATCGAGGAGGTATTGATTCATTGCTGCTTCAGCAGCACATATGCAATTTTTTTTTGCAGTTATATTCCCTGCATACCATGAGTGTGCGCTTTCCTATGTATCTATTGTCACAGGATACAGAAATAATGATGGAGATATGAGATGCTACGAAATCTGACAACACATAAATTACTTTCTAGGGAGGATTATTTGATGAATAGACCTTTTGGAGGGAAACTTGGCTGCGGTGGGTAGGTGTATGCCAGTTCTACCAGTTATAATGACTTAAGCTGTCCACAAGACTTTGCCATAGAATATTGCTCCCTGAGAAAATTACGATATCTCTCAATTCATCATAGCTGACTACCAGGAGCTGGGTGCTCTGGAGTCTGAGAGTCCAGTGAAACTTTGCCCTGTGAAACAATCTAATGGGCAGAATATGGCTGTCATCTGTGACTGAACGTTTTAGAGTAGCAAGGAAGGCTGGTGACAGACAAACACCTTATTTCCATTGCATACAAATCTTTAATTAAATAAATCTTGATACGAAGTTGAACCAATTATGAAAGAAAGTGAACTGTAACTTAAGTGAACATAGTTGATGCTAAGTGAGCACGATTTATTTTCAGACCTGTCTTGATGAAATCTGTGTCCCTTTTAAGCCCAAGTATAGATAACATAGATAGACAGTCTCAATTCATAGCATATTGAAGACTAAGGAATAAATAAAAATTGAAAGACTGACTAGAATAAACTAATTTAAAAATATTTAATCACAATATTAGATTTTTCCATAACTAAATAGAACTTCCTTTTCAATTCCAAATACCTCAAATTTTCACTTCCAAATAACTGCAGACTTTCAGAAAAAAAAAAAAATCCTTTTGAGGTAGGTGATCATTGTGAAAAATCTTGAACAGAAACATTTTCTGTTCAAGACATACTGGCCACAAAATCAAGGTTTTATGGTGAAAGTTGTCACTCCCTCCTGTACGATTTTACTGTACAAAGTCATTTTGGAACTAAAAGACAAAATGATGGTGTTCGGTATTTTTTGCCATTCAAAAAATTCAAGTAAAATTTATTCAGGTGTCAAGTAAAAAAGTAGTTGCAACTCTCAGTTTATGAAATGAGATGGGGCAAACTCTTCCTAACTCTCACTTTATTCCAGTAATTAAATTTCAACAGGCTGAAATATTTTCTTGGTTATATCTCTGCTCCTTTCCTTAGTGGAAGAACACAAAGAAACCTAAAGGAAGAAACCAAGACTGTATTTGGAAGTTAAGCTTTTTCTTAGTCAATTATAATGGATCAGAAAAGAATGTATCTGTAGCTAAGACCTGTAGGGCTAATTGTGGAACGCAATTGCCTACTGTTCACAGTCCTGTAACAAATGAATAAGAAGATATTGCAATTAATGTAAGTAATATGTCTCAGTTTGAAACCTTAGCTAAATTTTTAAAATGACAACACAGAAAAGTATTTTTTCTAATATATTGGCTTTTTTTTTTTTTTAAATTTTGTTTCTCAATGTAAGAACTAAAAAATATTGTCAATTCTAGAACTCCAGGTTGCTGTAGAAATTGACTCTGTTTCTTACATGTGTGTGGTTAAGACAGACAACATTATTTTTGGAAAAATGGAATCCGGTTTCAATTTGTTTAAACTGGTTGCATAACAGGAAAACATGGTGGATGTGTCAGGGTAAAGCTAAATGTATTTGATCTTACATCAGTGTAGGTGGCTGAGTGGACGACTGAATGATGTCCCTTGCAATTATACATTTCTATAAAATGCACACTTTACTGCAACAGAAATAGAAGGTACATAGTGAAAATACAATAGCTGAAGCATATGTGTGTATGTATTATATACAGATAAAGTAATTATCAAAATACTATCGCATAGATAAATCTTTTGGAAGCTTTTTCTGTATACCAGAATGTTTATTTTTATACATTTAACATAACAAACAAGTTACGTTGTAAGTACAGTACATTAACTGTATGTGAAATACAAACTGCTTGTAGTCTAAATACTGCATGGGTTGTTACAGACAGTGAAAATTATTAAACAAATTGCCTATAAATTAAAGCACTCTATAAGAGCGCTACTTTCAAAGATCTTTTTTCTTCCTTTGCACTTAAATTCAGCCAACTACGAGTAGAAAGCATACAGTTCTGGAGGTAAAATTTATGCCTCAGGAAGCTTGAAAAATAAGTGACTGTGCTCTCTCAAACCACTCATAACCCAAGGCCAAGCCACACATGATGCCAAAATGCACTCATGATAAAATCACATTATCATAATGTGATCTTTCCTTTTCTTTTTTACACTCTTTAATCAATATTTGAATAGCTAGCAGTGATGGTGTTCACATTTTAATTAGGATTTTGAATTTGCTTCCCATTAAGATGAACCAAGGAACCATTTCTTTCAAGGTCTTTGCTAGACTGTAGTGAAAAAGCTGAATCATTCTATGCTTAATTCACGTCATACAGATTATTTTTTTACAACCATAAGGGTCAGAAGTGTAAATTATTTCACATGAAGCTTGAACCTTCAGGAGTGACTCTCCTGGCCAGATGAATCACACTTGGCTCATCTGGCTTTGTGGGACAAAGTCATGCCTTGGTACATAAAAGAAGTTAATACTCAAATCTCGGTTAGGAACTCCTTGACTCAGTTTCGTAAGAAAAGAACAGCTAGAACAGTTTCATGTTTTGCAGAAGCCACTAAACCAGACCAAGTGAGTGTACTATTGCTGTAATTTGACATTAAGCTGTTTAGGCAGACTGGAGGACACACAGGTTCCAGTCCCTGCTGTAAAGATTATTGTAACATTTAGCCTACATTTATTTGATATTTCTTCCTGTATGAATTTGTTAATTTATAACATGAGATCTGTGTTGCTTTTCTGACATAGAGATTCTTTAATTCATTAGCCAAAGTGAATCAACTTCCATAGGAGGGAATGAAGAAGCTTCTGCTTCTTCCTTTATGGCAATTAGAATATCCCAGATCTTGAAACACATAACCTTGGACCATGTATAATGAAAAGCAAACCATATCTGATAGATCCCAGAAAAGGTTCAACAACTGAGCTTTTAAATTAAAAAAAGTGCAATGCTGTCTTGTATTCTGTAGGAATGTAGTCACTGCTTTTTTTTTTTTTTTTTTTTTTCTTTTTTAGCAAGAGGATATCTGAATTCCAAGCTAGGATGGTACCCATTGCTAGAGCTGAGGACGAACAGTGAGCCCAAGGCTAATAAAATGTTTCTCATTTCAGCTTCTAATCTCAGCTGAAGATTTTAGGTTCCCTCCCCACAGTTGTCTCCACAGCAGTTTTGAAAAGATCTCAAAGTCTTTTAAGAAAAAAAAATGCCGATTTTCCTCATTCGACCTTAAAGAGACAAAATCATCACCACGCAACTTTTATGCCAGCTTACACAGTTGCTAAGCCAGGCCCAGCTTTGAAGTACATTGAGTTTGTATGGATGTAATATAGCAATGTAAACCTAGAAAGAAGAAAATTTGCTGCAAATATCAGATTTTCTTCAGCTGGTGTTCATTTTCTGTTATGTTTCCACTTGCTCCCACATGGTCTTTACAGCTTCTGCAAAATGTTAATAAGACAATGGTATAGGGACATATATTCTCAATTGGTTTTCGTTTCAGTCTGTTCTGCAATATTGCCTCAATTTGTGGTTAAGACTCTGGAAGTAAGTGCATGTGTGAAATTACTGAGTTTGGAACATATGTGTCCTGGTTCTGGCTGGGATAGGGTTAATTTTCACAGGAAGCTGGCCAGGGTGTATTCTATACCATGCAACCATCACGCTTACTATATAGAGGGGGACGGCACCAGGGGTGGGATCGCTGCTCGGGAGCGGGCTGGGCTTTGGGCTCCAGGTGGGGAGCGACCTGTGCTGTGAAGCATGTGCTAAGTACATTCTGTTATTGTTGGGGTTTTTTTCTTTGTTTTCTTTTCCTTTGCGATCCTGTTAAACTGTTTTTATCCCAACCCATAAGTTTTGCCTTTCCGTTTCCCGATTCTCCTCCCCATCCCACTGGAGGGAAGGAGCGAGCGAGCGGCCATGTGGTGCTTAGCTGTCGGTTGGGGCTAAACCACGACAATATGATGGGTTCACAGTACCTTATATGTCTTCTATGGGGAGCATGAAAATAGAGGGACCTCAGAAGGTTATGGTTTAACTGGCAGCAATAGCAGAGTCAGCCAACGAGCAGGACATCTCTTCGGAGCATCACATTGCACAGGATGAGAGAGTCAGAACTAAGAAAATACCCATTATGTCCTCTGAATTGGTGGAATTGTAATAATTTTTAGTACCTTTTATAGCTTTTCCTTTCTTCCAAAATTACAAGATGAAGGTATGGCTTCTTTCTGCCTATCTCTTAGTGGTTACTGCAGTTCTTCAAAGGAGGAAGGCTTTCAGATTAACAGAAAACAGTACCTTAAGAAATGCAAATGCACTCATTTAAATTCACGTATAACTTTCATCTATATGACAAATAACTGCATAACATGTATTCAGTATATTTTGCTAGGATTTACTTTCCTGATTTCATTAGCATGTTTAGCTTGCCAAAATACTGCAGGAGTCACTTTGTGTATGAATTTGAGTCAATTGAAGTGGAAATTACATGGAAGTTAACGTTTAAACTGCTGGAATTTGGTGGAGTTTGATATGAAGCTGCCGGTCTCAGGGGCTGTCCTCTTACAGCAATTCATGTGTAGCCTGGACCCGGACAATGCTCTAAAAGACCTGGTGGATTGTGCTCAATGGTGAGCTCAACGGACAAAGAGTGCTTAATGTGGGATATACATAGTTCTGTGCAGTGATATCAAGACAGAAGCAATTTTCAATATGGATGGAAGCAGAACTTGAGCAATGTCAAAACATTGGTGCTTATGCGGCCTAAGAACCTGCCAAATTTCAGCAACAGCTGAAAAAAACAGCTTTAAAGATTCCTTTTGTGGACATAAGCATCAAAAGTGGGAGTTAGTCTGACTTCAGGGCTTGCTGTTTCTATGAAACTGTCTTTTCCCCTATTTTAGAGTTGGTATAGCAAAACTCCCCCAACCCCCCCCAGCCATAAGCTAAAGTTTTGTTCACCATTGACCAGGATCATCTGAGTAGCTTACCTCTTCTAATGTAGAAGCTGAAACTAAGGATATCCAATCTGGGGAAAAAATAAACCCACCCTATAAAGAATGACATCAGATCACTGATTTATTTTTAGGTATGAGACCCACAGCAGAGGTGGTTTTTTACTGTACCTGCTAGTGTACAATAGGGAAACATCTATGGAGAGGTGAACCATAAGCAGTAAGCTGTAGAAACTTTTCAGACTCTGCAGTCTCAAGGACCACAAAAGAAGCTTGAATACCACATAACCTTTCCGTTTTCCAAAGTATTGAACATTTCGTAAAACGGTGACTGCTCTTAAGGAAAAAGGATTACAAAACCAATGAAGTGCTGTTACAAAAATCTATACAATATACTTGTGAAAGTGCACCTCATTATGGAGTATGACAGATAATTCTTCAGTGAAAAAGGCACAGCTGTGGAGACTGTGAAGATATATGGATTGCATAGACCTGTCACAGTTTAACCCTGGCCAGCGACTAAGCACCACACAGCCGCTCGCTCACTCCCCCTTGGTGGGATGGGGGAGAGAATTGGAAGAGTAAAAGTGAGAAAACTCGTGGGCTCAGATAAAGATGGTTTAATAGGCAAAGCAAAAGCCATGCGCATAAGCAAAGCAAAACAAGGAATTCATTCACTCCTTCCCATCGGCAGGCAGGTGTTCAGCCATCTCGAGGACACCAGGGCTCCATCACACATAACGGTTACTTGGGAAGACAAAATACCATCACTCCAAACATCCCCCCTTCTTTCTTCTTCCCCCAGCTTGATATGCTGAGCATGACGTCATATGGGATGAAACATCCCTTTGGTCAGTTGGGGTCAGCTGTCCCAGCTGTGTCCCCTCCCAACTTCTTGTGCCCCCCCAGCCTCCTCGCTGGTGGGGTGGGGTGAGAAGCAGAAAAGGCCTTGACTCTGTGCAAGCTCTGCTCAGCAGTAACGAAAACATCCCTGTATTATCAACACTGTTTTCAGCACAAATCCGAAACACAGCCCCATACTAGCTGCTCTGAAGAAAATTAATGCTACCCCAGCCAAAACCAACACAAGACCAAAGGGAAATTTTATGTGAGATGAATCCTCCCAACAAACACAGTTTGTGCTTTGCTCTTTTTCCCATGAAATGTTCTGTAACAAGAAGATATTCATGGAAGTTATTTGCATGGGAATGGTTTTAAATGCTGAACTTTGTACATTACATTAAACATTTAAATCCCTCCCCATCTTGATTGCTTGAAGACAACAGCTATCTTGCTGTCTTTCTCAGCAAATGGTTTATCTGGTTAAGTTTATTTGAAAGTACACTATGTATCTCCATATTTAAGAGGAATTTATGAAAGAATGAGAGAAGTAACATAAGAGGATATTCCAGACTAACAGAAATAGAGACCAATAAGTGTATGGCTTATTTTACAAAACATATGAATAATGCCACTGTTTTCCATTTGTTTTTTTATTATTTATTCTTGAGAGTAAATACTCAAAACATTAGGCTTGAACCATAAACTACAGTTTATATAAACTAGACTGAAGTGTGAATGCTCAATATTACTGAAGTTTGTCAACTAAATATTTTAAAGTGCACACTATTTAGTGCACTACATTTAGGAAGCGAAAGAATTATACAGGATTAATGAACTCCATTAGCTATAACAAAATTAGCTATGGCTATTGCAGTGGTAAATATAATATCAAACCCAATTTTTGTTTGCTATTGGAAAGAAGATATCGAGTTTCTTGTGAAATAGAACTCATAAAAAAGTAGTTCAATAGAGCATTTGGCTAGGTTCTCACATAAACAAATAGAAGACTCTAAGACAAGTAATGAAATTATGTTTTATGAATCTTCTGGAATAAGCAGAAATCAGACAAACAGAAGTTAATCAGTCTAGAAGTGCCATAAGTAGATGTCTATCATTTGGAGGCTTTAGGTTTTTCTCAGATTCCAGTTACAGGAAGATGACTACTTTTTGTGGCTCTTCTCCAAGGCTAATTTATCAATGTATAAATGACTGTATATCGGTTTCATCAATCATCATGCAACAAAAAATAATAGCATTTAAACTATAAAACAGCATTCTGCAAAAACTTCTTACTTGGAAAGTGAAACAATTTCTTGAACTATTTCTCTTGGATTCAAGATCATAAATTAACCAGACATCTACTCATGCTGTCTGCTGGTGGTTAATCATACAGTTCATTCCCTGGTTTCTGGCAATTATAATTCATTCTGTAGTGCAAAAATGCAGTTTCCTCTGGAGTGTTTCTGACTGTCAGGAGAACATCTGATTTGCTATGAATACATGTTAAACTGAAGCGTAAAGTATATATTAAATTAATACAAAGAATCTAAAATATAAACTATATCAAAATATAGGAAAACAGACATTTATTAATTTTAATTTTACCTGCAAGGACAAAAGCAACACTCTCAAGAACTTTCATGAAAATACAGAAAAGAAACAGAACGGCATAATTTCATTAATTTTCCAGAAATTGAGTTTTTTAGAATATTCATTTTTCAATCTCTCTGAAAAAAATTTTAAGAATAAATATAACTATCAGATTTACCCAGTGAATAATACTTTTTTTTTTGCTTTGTTTTCCTTCTTCAACTTACAGCCAGTGTGCTAGTCCTCTCTCCTGTGGTCATTTCACACACAGGAGTCTTACTGACATCTATGAAGTTCAACACACTGAATGAATAACAAGAGCTGTTATGGACTGACCACAACCTCCCATTCCCCACTTGCCCTGCCCCACTGGTGGGGCAGGGAGAAGGTAGAAAAGTCAGGAATGAAGGAGTGAAGTTGAGCCTGGGAAGAAAGGAGGGGTAGGGTGAAGGTGTTTCTTTCTCTGTTTCTGTCCTGGTTCCGGCTGGGATAGGGTTAATTTTCACAAGAGCTGGCCAGGGGGCTATTCTATACGATGTGATCATCATGCTCACTATATAGAGGGGGATGGTGCCAGGGGCGGGATCGCTGCTTGGGAGCAGGCTGGGTGTTGGGCTCCCGGTGGTGAGCGACCTTGCGCTGGGAAGCACCGCTAAGTAGACTCTGCTATTGTTATTGGTGGGGTTTCTTGTTTGTTTGTTTTCTTTTCCTTTGTTGTCCTGTTAAACTGTTGTTACCCCAGCCCACGAGTTTTGCCTTTCTTTTTCCCGATTCTCTCCCCCATCCCACTGGGAGGGGTGGAGCGAGCGAGCGGCCGTGTGGTGCTCAGCTGCCAGCTGGGGCTAAACGACAAGTTTCTCACCATCCTACTCTGTTTTTAATTGGCAATAAATTAAACTAATTTTCCCCAAGTTGAGTCTATTTTGCCCGTGACGATAATTGGTAAGTGATCTCCCTGTCTTTATCTTGACCCACAAGCTTTTTCATCTTATTTTCTCTCCCTGTCATGTTGAGGAGTGAGAGCAACCGGGTGGACATCTGACAGCCAGCCAAGGTTATCCTACCACTAAAACAAAGGAGAATTCTCAGATAAAGAGTGCCTAGAGGTGCAAGAGGATGGGTGCAAGAGGATCTGCAAACAGGGAGCAGGTTCCCAGGTTCCCAAAGAGAGCATTTCAGGGCAAAACACCAATGGTCTTAATTATACAGCCAATGTAAAGTGCAATGGGAGACACCTGGATTGATGCTTTGAGGCTGAGGCAGGCTGGAGGAAGCTCGTCCAGGAAGAACAAAATTGAACATGGTGATGGCTGCTGCTGAAGGAAATAATAACCCAACACTAAGGCATGGCACTTTTTTCTCACCATCTGTGTTCCCAGTTTCCCCATCAGTTGCATCTTGGAAACTTGTGTGACTCTCACAGTTTTCCCAAACTCAGCCATCCTCAGTCTTTTGATCTCAGATTCCCTCTAACCTGTCTTCCCCATCTTCCTTCGTGAACTTTTCTCCTACTGCAAAACTGTATGTTATCTGCTCCAGAGATACTATACTCCAGCATGAGCTATTTTGATCTCATCCCTTCAGGGAGGGAGGGTTAATTCAATTTTGCCTACACTGAATTGCTGCTGCTAACCCTTAATTTCTCAGCAGTGTAGTATATATGGCTCATTCTACAATTCTTTAAAACAGTGACATACTTTTAAAGCATATTGACCTTGCAGAAAATATTAATAGGCTACAATAACCACCCCTCTATACTTAAATGCTGCAGTGCAGCTGTGTCCACACTTCCTGATAAAATGTGACTATATTATTGCAAAAAACATAATTGCTGAAGTTGTATAGATTAAATTAGTGAATCATGAGCATAAATCCCTGCACTATTCTATAGGTGCACTCACAAGTCTTTTGAATTTGTAATGTGAGATATTTCATTGTTCTTTCTCAATGCTATGAATGATTTATGCCATTCTGCAGAACATAAGAAAAGATCACAAGTCCCTTGGCACCCTCCTCTCTTAGTAGGTGGCATCCTGTACATACCAATGTTAGTAAAGCAGCTAGCAGATTTTTACCATGTGCAGAACTGATGCAATCTGGAATTCACAAATCTATTAAGCGTAAATAATCTGGGTTATAAAGTCAACTTGTATTTTAGATGATGTAAAACTACTACAGTATACTATTTATGGCTTTGTATTCTTGGTACTATATTTCAAGGCAGCAGACAAATATTCCCATTAATTCACCCTAAAGGAGATGTAGACGAAGGAAAATTTGAAATGAAAAGGTGAACTTTCATGTTCGAATCTGAAAAGCTCTGTGTGAATAATAGTCTTTGAAGGCACATGAAATGTCAGTTTCTTACATAAGGAGGGATTTGCCCTTGCTAAGGGACCAGTGATACTAGCGATACCCTGTTCTTCTGATGAGCTCATGGAGTTATGTTATTAGCAAAATCCAGATCTCCATGTACATATGAACATGGATATGTTGTGTACCAAACACAATGAATGAATAAAGATATTAATTAGAGGAAATGGCTAACATCATTAATTTCTATGTCCCTATTAAATAAAGATTATGAATATTGAGAAAGTTTTCTTATTCGTTCTGAGCCACTAAATTATTCACCAAGGGGAAATCATGCTTGACCAATCTGATAGCCTTCTATGATGGCATGACTAGCTTGGGTGGATGACAGGAGAGCAGTGGATGTTGTCTATCCTGACTTCAGCAAGGCTTTTGACACTGTCTCCCATAACATCCTTGTAGGTAAGCTCAGGAAGTGTGGGTTAGATGAGTGGACAGTGAGGTGGATTGAGAACTGGCTGAATGGCAGAGCTCAGAGGGTTGTGATCAGTGGTGCAGAGTCTAGTTGGAGGCCTGTAGCTAGTGGTGTCCCCCAGGGGTCGGTACTGGGTCCAGTCTTGTTCAATTTATTCATCAATGACCTGGATGAAGGGGCAGAGTGTACCCTCAGCAAGTTTGCTGATGATACAAAACTGGGAGGACTGGCTGATACACCAGAAGGCTGTGCTGCCATTCAGTGAGACCTGGACAGGCTGGAGCGTTGGGCAGAGAGGAACCTCATGAGGTTCAACACAGGCAAGTGCAGGGTCCTGCACCTGGGGAGGAATAACTCCATGTACCTGTACAGGTTACGGGTTGACCTGCTAGAAAGCAGCTCTGCAGAGAAGGACCTGGGAGCCCTGGTAGATAACAAGTTCACCATGAGCCAGCAATGTGCCCTTGTTGCCAAGAACGCCAGTGGCATCCTGGGGTGCATTAAGAAGAGTGTGGCCAGCAGGTCGAGGGAGGTTCTTGTCCCTCTCTACTCTGCCCTAGTGAGGCCCCATCTGAAGTACAGTGCCCAGTTTTGGGCTCCCCAGTTTAAGAAAGATGAGGAACCAGTGGAAAGAGTCCAGCAGAGGGCTACAAAGATGACTAGGGGACTGGAGCATCTCTCCTCTGGGGAAAGGCTGAGGGAGCTGGGGCTGTTCAGCCTGAGGAAGAGAAGACTGAGAGGGGACCTCAACGCTTATAAATATCTCAAGGGTGAGTGTCAAGTGGATGGGGCCAGACTCTTTTCAGTGGTGCCCAATGACAGGACAAGGGGCAACGGGCACAAACTGGAACACGGGAAGTTCCAGCTGAACATGAGGAAAAACGTCATTACTGTGAGGGTGACAGAGCCCTGGCACAGGCTGCCCAGGGAGGGTGTGGAGTCTCCTTTTCTGGAGATATTCAAAACCCACCTGGACGCAGTCCTGTGCAGCCTGCTCTAGGTGACCCTGCTCTGGCAGGGGGGTTGGACTAGATGATCTCCAGAGGTCCCTTCCAGCCCCTACCATTCTGTGATTCTGTGATTCTGTGCAACCTGCTCTAAGAGAACCTGCTTTAGCAAGGGGATTGGGCTACATGATCTCCAGAGGTCCCTTCCATCCCCTGCCATTCTGTGATTCTGTGATACATAAGATTACAGGCAGTGTAGCAGGAAGTACATTCTTCTCCAGAGCTGCCATTATACTTCTACTCTCAGACTGTATTGTGCATGTGGTTTCTCCTGAAATATGCCTTCTGAAGTTAGATATCATAAAAAAAAGAATGCAAAACATAGCACATGTATATGTTAATAGAAAGCAGGGTCCTGTTTGATTTATGCTTTTAATTTGTTTCACAATCTATCTTTTGACTCAAAATTATCCTTTTCCTCTGCAGGGATCTTAATCTTTCTACATCTATTGTACAAATCAGTGTTCTGACAGAGGGGAAAGAGAATTAAATTAGTTTTGAGAAATTTCCTGCCTTGTTACTTTTACCGATGGAAGAGCATTCCCTCTGTGAGATTGTCCTCAGTTAACACCATGTCCTCTTCACCAGACTCAGCCTGAAGATTCTGACTTTATTATTAAGTTTTGATCCCACCTTTTTCCCCATAGATTAGGTGGCCTAAGCAGGCTTTGGCAGTCTGAGTTGTTACTTCCCCTCACGCCCAGCACCTTGGTCTCTGCCTCTCTGATATTCAGCCTGGCTCCATCACCCTCAGCTGGAGAAATCCCAGAGGAAAGGTGAGTGAGGAGCAGGAACTTCTAGCTATCCCTAGGGTAAGTAACCACGGGACTTTTGCACAAGGCAGCAGCTCCCAGCTTCAGCTGATCTCCTTCTGCAGGCAGACACAGATGGAGGTGAACCTGCCTTTGGCTGAGGTCTGGCAGAGGCCAGGCTGCCTCTGTAGCAGGCAGCCTGCTCCTTCTAGGAGCAATCTTCAGTGGGCATTGACTTAAGTGTCACTGGTGTGACTCTGAAAGCTATCTCAAACCTGGGAAAGGCATCAGCAAAATATGCACCTTGAATAGGTGAGATACATTTTAGGTTGATTTTCCTGGGAGAATCCTTGCCTTATTCTCAGAGAGAGGCTGCTACCTTTATCTCCTGTGCCAGGTGATGGTGATGCTTTGTTCAGATGGCCTTTTTCAGGTTCTTTGATAAATCACGTTGGTTTTTTTTTCACATAAATTCTAATGGAACTAAGCAAATGTTATGAACTTTGTTTTTAAAGGCCTTGTATTTCTCCATAGCAAGCAGCTAATCTGTTTTTCAAAATAGTTTGAGGTTTACTCAAATGAGAGCTTTAATTTAAAGAGGTTGCTTCAGGCACAGTGAATTAATATCATCACTTTTTAGTCCTTTAAGATACACCTGCAAGGAAAACTATCAGTTTTACAAGGCTGAAAAGATTCTGTTATTGTCAGATTGAATTAACTCTACTTTTTAAATTCACAACAGTCCTTGTTAAAAAACAATCCTCGGCTGGGATATATAAAAAAAAAACCCAAAATTGTAATTGTCTGGAAATTGCAGAACTCACATTCCTAAACTTGTCTCTTAACAAAGCAATTGAAAGGAAAACACTACCGACATTTATTTTTATAGATATTTCTCTCGGATTATCAAGCAGAACTAGTCTTGGAATTGGAATAATTTTAGAAGCAATTCAGCTGTAGCACTTTGCTGCACAAGCGGTACTCGCTCTTGTTTTCTACCCAAAAGGATGCTAGGAAAATAAGAAAATAACTTCTTTTGAGTTGGGGATCATAAGGCCATGTAACAAATGGTGCTCCTCGCATCTTCTCACAGTAGTAGCTAAGAGAGACTATTATCTTTCTCACTTATAATTTTCTCTGATAGCTCAGGACAGTGCTTTGGCAAAGTGCTGTTGCCAGCATTGAATGATAATATCCTTCATCATTCGAGAAGGCAATAACAAAAAAAATGTAAGTCAGTACTGACGCAAGTTTGACGGATTTGAAGACAAATACACAGGTCTTTATCCTGCAACATGCTTGAGTGGGAGCAGAAGTCTGGGTTGTTGGAATTCATTGCCAGGTTGGAACAGAGTAGGAAGGACCTGCACCCTGAGTTATCTCTCAGCGTCAAACTGGAAGATGAAGCTTAGACTGCTTTATATCATTACAATATAATGTAAAAGATATAGTGTCAACAAAGATCACAAAAAGCTCAAGCAAATCTGTCCCAAAGATTAATTGTACTGAAAAGTTGTCGTGGTTTAACCCCAAATTGTAACCCAATACCACGCAGCCGCTCGCTCACTCCCCCCCTCCCCAGTGGGGTGGGGAGGAGAATCGGAGAGAAAGGAAAACTCATGGGTTGAGATAAAAACAGCTCACCAGGACAGCAAAGGAAAAATATGAAAATATATTAATAATGATAATAATGATAATATATATACAAGGATAATAGAATATATAAAACAAACGATGCACAATTTCTCACCACCTGACGACCGATACAGCCCGTCCCGAGCAGCAGGCAGGGAGCAGGGGTATCCCCCCCCAGCTATCCCAGAACAGCAAGTTCCAGGGAAAGCAGGCGAGGGAACAAACAGCCAAATGAGCGAAAAACAAAAAGGTAAAAATAGGGAAACAAAAAGCAACCCGAAGGGAAGCTTAAGGATTAGGGCAAGTTAAAGGTCTCAAAAGCCCAAAAGACCAAAAAAGATCTAGCGGCCCCCCCCGACCGACCCTCGCTTATATCGGGCATGACGTCTATGGTATGGAATACTCTCTTTGGCCAGTTTGGATCAACTATCCTGTCTCTACCCCTCCCAAGTTTTGCATCTGCACGTTAGCAGAACCTGGAAAACAGCAAAATGTCCTTGGTGGTTCAGCAGCAACCAGCAACATCAGTGTGCTATCACCGTTCTTCTCACACTAAAGCCAAAACACAGGAGCTGCTGAAAACAAAACTAGCTCCATCCTGGCCTAAACCAGGACAAAAGTACAATGAGATTTTTTTAAAAAGAACTGGCTATATTCCTAACACAGTTGAAGGAAATGAATGGGAGAGGCAGACCACAGGAAAATATCACACCTGGGCTTGTTACTTGCAGGGCTCTTGCAATACAGACAGATTGTGGGCTCAGTGCTCTTTTACTAGCACAAATCATATTCCACTGAGCAGTTAGCAGGGCCTGGAGAGATCTGGTAGCTCCCCGTGGCTCTGTTCCTCAGGTCAGTTTTGTCATTACCATAGTCATATACAATAGACAGATGCCATTTATTAATGAATTGGATTCAGTGTGCCTATGGTGTAGCAATGTGCCTAAATTGGATTGAAGTAACCTGCTGGCAGCTGGAACTATTAAGCACAGAAAAAATGGGCAAAACAAGATCACCGGGCTTTGGACTGCTGTGGAGAAGGTAACTAACTAGCAGGGACTTCATAGAACCCCTGTTGTGGAGAGTTGCTGCAGTTTCCTAGAGATATCCGAGAACTCTTGGGCAGCCAAAAAGATCTAGATAGGAAAGAAAATGGGAAAGCAGTCAAAGGATTTACCTGACAGTTTGTTAGGTCAGGGAGGACAGAAGGACATAATGATTTCTCTGGATCAGAGAAAGGTCTGGTGGGTTGACCTTGGCTAGATGCCAGGTTCCCACCAAAGCCACTCTCTCTCTCCTCTCCTCAGCTGGATAGGGGAGAGAAAACATAACAAAAGGCTTGTGGGTCGAGATAAGGACAGGGAGAGATCACTCAGCAATGACTGTCATGGGCAAAACAGACTCGACTTAGGGGAATTAGTTTAATTTATTACCAATCAAATCAGAGCAAGTTAATGAGAAAATAAAAAACTAAATCTTAAAACACCTTCCCCCAACCCATCCCTTCTTCCCAGGCTTAACTTTACTCCCAAATTGTCTACCTCCTCCCCCAGAGTGGTGCAGGGGGATGGGAAATGGGGGTTGCAGTCAGTTCATCACATGTTGTTTCTGCCGCTGCTTCCTCTGCAGGGGGAGGACTCCTCACACTCTTCCCTTGTTCCAGTGTGGGGTCCCTCCCATGGGAAACAGTTCTCCATGGACTTCTCCGACGTGAATTCTTCCCATGGGCTGCAGTTCTTCACAAACCGCTCCAGTGTGGGTCCCTTCCACGGGCTGCAGTCCTTCAGGAACAGACTGTTCCAGTGTGGGTCCCCCACAGGGTCACAAGTCCTGCCAGCAAACCTGCTCCAGCATGGGCTCCTCTGTCTCCACGGAGCCACAGGTCCTGCCAGGAGCCTGCTCCAGCACGGGCTTCCCACGGGGTCACAGCCTCCTTTGGGCATCCACTTGCTCCAGCATGAGGTCCTCCATGGGCTGCAGGTGGATATCTGCTCCACCGTGGACCTCCATGGGCTGCAGGGGGACAGCCTGCCTCACCATGGTCTTCACCACAGGCTGCAGGGGAATCTCTCCTCTGGTGCCTGGAGCACCTCCTCCCCCTCCTTCTTCACTGACCTTGGTGTCTGCAGAGTTGTTGCTCTCACATATTCTTGCTCCTCTCTCCAGCTGCTGTTTCTGCTGCGCAGCAACTTTTTCCCCTTCTTAACTATGTTATCCCAGAGGCGCTACCACCGTCGCTGATGGGCTTGGCCTTGGCCAGCAGCAGGTCCATCTTGGAGCCAGCTGGCATTGGCTCTGTCGGACGTGGGGCGAAGCTTCTAGCAGCTTCTCACAGAAGCCACCCCTGTAGACCCCCCCGCTACCAAAACCTTGCCACGCAAACCCGATACAACAGGAGAAAGAGTAGAGGTGTTTTCTGACTGAACAGTCCAGAAAAACTTCAGAGAGAGGAATAAAGTTGTCAAGCTGCAGACATCTAAGGGACAATGGAAGATCAAATACGCTTTTTGTTGAAAATGCAAATGTTATTTTCTCAGTATGAGATAATAAGCTGCTCCGGGTAGGAGTGAAAGAAAACTTCTGAGGGAATCTTTGAGTCACTGCCAAGACAGAGTTACACGCTGTGTTCCTTCCACAGACGCCTGCCGCATGTTTAGTACAACAACTGCCATATTGTTAAATAAACACTTGTATTCTAGAGTCTACAATGGCCATTACAGCAAAATATGTGATTGCTGTCCTACTATAAGCATATCCACTAGGATCTGGTTAAACTAAGAATAGTTTTGAAGGGTCTCCTCTGAGTGTCCTTCCTAGCCTGAGTGACTCTGATCACACCCCAGATATACTGGGAAATTTTGTCATCTTCTTTTGGCAGCATCCATCTGCTGTGAAGATTTTGCTGGGTCTCTAATGGGATGGATCAGTTCCACTGTATTAACCAGGCAGTTCTTGAAGAAAAGGCAACTCCATTAATCCAAGCCACATTTTTCAAAGGAAGAAAGGCAAACGTTTCCTTCTAATAACAAAATCCTGTCATCTGAGGAGACAATAGTGTTAGCTTATCATTCTTGGTTTTCCAATCATTGCTTCAAATTATATTTTCTCTTTTTCACATGTAACGATAAAAAGGAGAATTTTAAAAAATGATGGAATCTAGGCCAGACTGTGGATGGTAAACTTGCCAGCCAGACGAGTTCTGGGTTGACAAAAGAAAAAATAAAGAAATATAGACAAGTCAAAAATGTATAATGACTGTGAAAAACCTTGTCTATATTTTTTTTGCAAATCCCATTTGTAGTACTTGAACATTGATACATGATTAATCTCCACGTGAGGTAAACTTTTCAGACTCAGGATTTATAGAGTTCAAATATATGACCTCTAGACCAATGGGTATACAGTGCCTCTTCTTGTTGGTTTTCTTTGCATGGAAGGTGTGAAACAATGTCACTACTCAGAAAACTCATCTAAATTGTAGACCTAAAAGGTTTTGCACAAATTGTAATTTTTTTCTTCTACTGTTAACAGTTACTTACAGTGCATATTGCAAATCCTGAGAAAATCTTTCTTTTCGTTCATGGGTGCTAGTAAAACAGGTTTGTAGATTGGATTGTCAAAGGAGTTTTGCTTTGAACAGTTGCCAGTAAGAACAAATGATAACAAGATAGAAATCATTAAAAAATACCAGACTTTTATGGGCCCAGTGAGAGTTTAACGATCCTGAAACATCTGCCTTTACCTGTTTCTGGAGAACTCTAGAAAGGCTTGTACTGTACTCATTTTTATAACTCAATTTATATTAGCTCTGCAATATTACTTTTTACTGCTAAAAGGTGACACCAAAACACGTCCAAAAGTTCATTGCAGTGAAAAGGAACCCTCCCAATTTTTTGTGTTAATTTTTGATGTATTACAGATTACATTATAGACGGAATTACAGATGATGTCTCCAATTTGCAGGAACAACTCTCAACATTAAATTTAAACTAATGTAATGTGAACTAATTTGATTAGTTTTTCTTTTTAGGGAATGGTCTCAGAAGCAGCATAATGTAGGGGAAGGCTAACTTGTTGCTTCATACATTTTCATGCAATGTAGTATATACATCAAGACATTGCCTCACTGAATATCAGACAAGAAAATTACCTAGAAATACAAGTTCCTTGCTCCCTGTCCACTTCATAGGCTCCAGATTCAAGTGTATTATTTGTAAAAATATGTATATTGTAATTGGACTTCACAGAGTTTAAAGCCACTTCTGCGTTGAACTCAACAAGCTGAGTTGAGCTACTTGCCTTTGTGCTATTGGAATAATTCTTCCCTCTAGCAAATTATATTCAAACTTCAAGTGTTGATAATAAGCTTCCGTTCTGAAGGCAAAGACTTCATTTGAGCACTTAGTAATATTAATATAAACACCTGTGAAACTTCCTCCTTGTTCCCTTTAATTGCCTGAAGTACCAGACTTTACAGATTATTTGCTTCCTATATATTTAAAATACCTCTTCATAGTTCCCTTGTTGTGTTTGATGTTTTATTTATGATGACATTTTTGCTTATCAATGCTGTGTTTAATTATGTCTAGCTTTCATAATCTTCTCTTTGTAATACAGTATGTTACACTGATATATTCATCAATACGTTTTTTTGCCTACAACACTTCTAGCAAAAAGTATTACAAGATTACCCAATTTACAAAGTTAGCCTCTTGCACGTACTAGCTACCTTTGATGACACCTATTATACACCTGGAAAGGCAATAAACTTCCTTTGATTCAATATTAAGCCCAAAACTGAAAAGAGAAAAATGCTGGCTTTTGGTTTGAACTACAATCAATATCAAAATCAAAACTATTATAACCTGGAATAAAGTGCTTGGAGCGTTGTAGTCCAGTTTCCATTTCTAGTTTACCTATGGCTATTTTTCTTTTGCAAATTTGAGTTTAAAATCTGTATTTTTAAATATAGGCTTTCTCAGAGTTAAAATAAGTTGGTTGAGGTTAAATATTTAAATATAAATGATTAAATATTTCATTAAAAATCAAAATAAGTCATCTGGTTCTTTAATATTTTTACTCTTGGTTTGTTTTTTGATTTTTGGTTAAGGATATTTGCAGACTATACACTTCATTTTACTCCTTCTAAACTCCTTTTTAAGGCATTGGACTATACATTGGAAAAAATATTAACCTGGCTCTTAATGGTTGTGGTCATATATTATAAAAGAATCCCTGTTAAACTCTGGAGTATACTCCTGGCCTTACAGTATTCAAATTCTGAATAAAAGGGAGTGGAAGTGGCTGTTAGTTCACCTGACAGTTTATCGCATGGCAGCATCTTGAGTCTACTCTGTTGAAAGACTCAAGCATGTATCAGTCTTCCTTGAAACCTCCTTCCGATATGGAAGAAACTCAACAGCATAAGCAAGGTGGGAACTCCAGTTTGCT
Source organism: Phoenicopterus ruber ruber (assembly GCA_009819775.1). Taxonomy (NCBI): domain Eukaryota; kingdom Metazoa; phylum Chordata; class Aves; order Phoenicopteriformes; family Phoenicopteridae; genus Phoenicopterus; species Phoenicopterus ruber. Next base: position 99,147,130 of record CM020217.1, read on the forward strand.
TCAGCGTGCATCTAGTCTTAATCTCCACATCCCTCAGCAGGCACGCTGACCTGTGAGGTATCCTCCGAAGTAAAGCAAGGACAATCTCATTCCTGACATGCCACAACTAAGAAACTGTCAGCACAGGTGCAGTGTAACTTTTGTTCTTGAGTACAGTTTCTGAAAATCTGACTCTAAATGTGGCAGTCACATTTGAAATAGGAACTGCCTTCCTAAATAACTGGCTCATTTTGGAAAACATCATCTTTGATTTTACCCTTACTGTTTAAAATTCCTTTTTCCTTAGAAACATAGTTTAGTTTAAATCAGGAACGTAAGACTCATCCTGCAGTAAAAAGCTTCTCTGAAATGGTGGAACGTTGCAGCACTGTACCCATGAAAATATAGTTGCAGTTGAGCAGAGGTACTGAGGATCTCAGCAGTAGCTATATGGCTAAAAGGAAGATCTCCCTTAGACCTCTTAAAAAAATATCCACTCAGTCCACTTCTCTTCAATGACATAATTTACTCTGCTGAGCATCAGGGTAAGCAAGTATGGTAAGCACACCCACTAAGTGTGCTAACAATGACAGCATAAGTGAGCATGAAATAATTCTACCAACTGATGTCCAAGTGAAATTACATCAGTGAAAGAATTTTAAACATCTGTGCTGATGACTGTTTTCCTGATTCTTTTTTCATACTCACATAATTTCTCTGTTTACAAGGTAAATATCTTTGTTAAACTAGTATAGCACTAGTTTATATTTTCTTTTTCCTAGGGAACTTGACAGACTACATAAGGGTGAAAAAAGTCAGTATATTAAGAACAGGAAAATAGACAATAAACAGGAGTCACTTTTTCTTCACTGCAGATCATAAAACTCTTAATATCTATTTTTTATATTTAATCCAGAGAAGACTCTATTGCTCATCTGCTTTGTTTTCATATTGTGTCTGAAGTATTCCATACCAATAAAAATCCTTTTCCAAAAATTTTAATTACCTCATTTGTCAGTAGACAAAAAGTTATTTTTATTTGATTGTCAGGGCAGTCCTGTTAAATGTCATATTTATGACAATTTCAGAAACAAGTAGCCTTAACATTTCAAGAGAGCACTAATCTGAAGATATTATTTAATTCCCCTAAAATCTGCTGAATTGATTTTATATTGCAGAAATTGCAGACTAGTTATTCATTTGAAAAATGCCTACAGAGGTCTCTGGATATGTATTTTTCCTCTTTTTAGGATTTGACCTAAAAAATACTAAGTGAATTCCATAATTTTTTCACTCAACAGAGGTTCAATGGAAAGTTTCTCTTCTAGGATGCAACAACAGAAAAAAGGTGAGATTTTTCATCCCCTTTGGACACATGTCCTGCACAGGTTAATAGAGATGTGACTCTTTAAATAATCTGTAGTGCTTAGAGGACAACTCAATATTGTTCTGAATTTTTTTGGAAGGAAGTTCCTTCCGTTATTTTTAAGAACAAAGTTAGAAAATGTTTTGAAAACATCTTTTGCAAAATTTTGGAGCTGTAACAGTGACAATTTTCCCGAATTCACCACCTGAAAAGTCTTCTCACCACCAAACCAGATGCCAACATGCACATACAGGATGCTTACGGCATTATTGTTGTCCAAAACCCTGCCATTTACTAAAGGTCAGCCAAGACCTTCCATGTGTTTTGAAAGGGATGTTAATGTTTTTTCCCTAGGCTGGACCTGTACTTAGCTTCAAAGTTATTTTCAAACTTAAAATTCCCACCAAAGTGTTTAATCTTCAGCAATTTACCCAGATGTATTTATAATGTCAGGTGTATTTATAATGCCATAAAAGTGAGTCACGGTCCTTCGGGCAGAGCTTAGTAGAATATTGTCATTACTTGCAAATGTTGTGGAAAGACCCATCGTGTAACCCCCGAAGAAGCAGGAAGGCAGGTCTGGGTCCAGACACCTTTCCAGTGGTCTGGCACAAGACGACAACAAGCAGGTCTGGAGGCAGAGAGAGAGAATCTGAACTGGGACAAAAACCAGGCCAGCAAAAGAGATTGCCAACCTGATGCCCAAGTAAGAAGGTGGAAAAAGAAATGCCACCTGTCAAAACACATGCACGGGCGAAGGAGTTTCTGGCAGAGAGAGCAGCAGCAGGAGGAAATGAGCTTACAGGAGGTGCAGAGTATTATTTTGTTTAGCAGGCAGTTTGGGAAATGTCTGTGGTTTTTGACAGGTGATTCTAACTAATGTTTTCACTACAGGTCTGGATCTTTTCATACAATATATGGGCTGTAGATTTTTAAGGCTGTAGGTTTTTAAAGCCAATGTAAATCATCTAATGTTAGATACTGCATAACCTAGGCTGCAGAACTTAGTGTTGCCTGTGGTACTGGTGAGACTTGTATTATGGCATATTTTAAAGAATGATAATCAATATTGATCTGAAGTTTTCAAGTGATGACTAGGAATATGATACAACACTACAAAGTTTTTTTATAGTTAGTTAGTTTTTCTTTTAAAAAATAAGGGTTTTCTGTCTTGTCTAAATATATATAAATTTGGACTCTGGCTTCTGGTTCTTAAAATCTTCTCACCATTTAGGTACTCATTAGCCATACTAAAATTAACACTTGAAATTCTCTTGGATACATTCAATAGATAGAAAGGTTGTAACTCTTCACAAGAAAGATTTTTCCAGACTTCACATACTGTTGAAGTAATTTTTATTTTGTCAAAATATTTTATTTTGTATTGTATTTCTATTTTATCAAAAGACTTTTAAATGTTTGGGGGTTTTTTTTGTATTTGCAAGAAGAAACTCTGGTAACTGTACAGTGCCTAATATAATGGCTTGACACTTGAGCCTTTCCCAAAAATGCAGGCTCAAATATAGGCCTTCAGGCTTATCACTCTGAATTTTCGGCAGATAACCAAGGACAAATTAGAGAGGAAAGGCAGCTCCAGAAGACTGTTCAGTCTGTTTAAGGTCTGATTTGGTGTTTGGTGATCTCTCTCTCTTCCCTGACTATACGTAGGACATAAATTATAAATTTCAAACATCTGAGTTCAGATTTTGCTGCCAGCTATTTTATACTTTCACCTATATCATTAGTAAAGTTGAGGAATAAAAAACGGATAAGAATGGATACAAAGTTGAGGAATCTCTCAGAAACACCTCACTTGCATGTTGGTTATTAACTGCAGATAATTCAGGTTATGCTACCATAAAACCTTTGCTACTACATCTATCCTGGTTTCTTTTTGTCTTCTTTCTGTCAAATTACATTTGACTGAAACAAGTTTTTCATTCTCTTATGATACCAACGCATTCATATTTTCCCTCTAGTGCTTAAGAACTTCTTGATGCCCTGGCAGCTTGAAGAAGTCCCCTAAGCTCTGGTAGTCATTATTTGGTCCTACACATTCAAAACTTGTTTTATCTTTAGCACTTGCTCTTTGGCACATTTTGCAGTTACGGATGAAATAACTAAAATATAAACCAAAAGAACTCTGTAAAGTGTGACATCATCCAGCTTCTTGGTTATTTTGCTTTTCTTGCTCTGATTTTTAGTGTGTCTTGTCTGCAGCCTCCTACTTGCATTTAGCTATTGATTCCAGTAAGCTGTACTGTTAAAATGCTTTCAACAACTTGGCCTCATGAGGTATGAAGGGCTACCGTTAGGTACCTGGAGACATAGTAGTGTCAGGGAGAAGAAGACCTGCTGGGAAGTGTGCCTCAGAAAAGAAGGCATCTTAGAGGTCTTGTTCCTCCAAGCTCTACCTGCTGCTGTAGCACGTTAGCCTTCTGGGGAGGAATGGACTGCACGCAATGAAAAAAAAAAAAAAAAACAAAAACCCCAAAACTAAGACACAAAACCCAGGACCTTTAAGACATCTTCAGAAAAAAAACTACTAGAAGATGTTTGTTTTAATACAGTTTCAGAAAAAAATGCTGGAGGATGTTTGTTCAGGACTATCCCTCGGCACAGAACAGGGGCACCCACTTAAGCACAAAGTGGAAGAGGGGGATTTATGATTCAGGGTTTCTAATTCTCCTTGTGCACAGCATAGAAAACATTCACCAAGGATCTAACAGTGCACAGAAAAAGGTGGAGACTGGTAAGAGCCTACACATGCTGGCAAGTAATAATTGCATCTCTTTATGTTGGGTTTTGATACAACAGGACACATTTGTGGCGGAAGAAAAAAACTGGAAATTTTTATACTGTATTAGCGAGTCCTGCCTTATTCAGTCCTACTAGGTTTGACATATCACAATCACTTACGTTGTATAATCTGACATACTGACATAATGAGAGCTGATGTGTCACCCTAATGATAGGTCTATTCTGAAAAATGAAAGGAGACGTGCCTCATAATATCAGAGCTAAGATTACTATGGCTTTCAGGAACATGCTCTTTCCAATTAAGATCATAGACAAGCTGTGCTAAACATACATGTATCTGAATATGGTCAGTCATATAATCCCGTGCTTTTATCCCATGATCTTATGAAGAAATTTTACAGAGTGCAGTAGTAAGGCAGCCAAGTAGTAGGCAATGTAGAAAGGCATACAGAAATTGCTGTAAGTACTTAATGGTCAATAATAGATTTGCTGTAGCTTTTTAAAGCCATTTTACGGGGTTCCATAGCAAGAATCCAATACTATATTAAATTCCAAAAAATTGATTAAAATGACTGACATGTCATTTCATTTTAAGTCTATCAAGATTAACCATTCATTCCCAAAGACTCCAAGATTATGTATAGTCTTAGGTTTATTCACCCACACAGAACAGCATTTCATTCCCCATGGAGAGCATAGATATACTTACAGTAAATGTATGGCCATTTTTAGAACGCATCTGTCATTGTTCTTTTGTGTTATACTGTTACTAACATGGTAGAAATACAGTAAATTATTGCAATTACTATTATGTTACAGCTATGACAGTTGAAATGAACACAAATTTTGAAAAGCATTTTATTCATCCCTTTTGCCAAAAGCTTTTAAAAAATCTTTTATTGATGGCCTGTGACCTTGCAGAACATGATTGACTCTCTGAGAAATAAAAGGTGCACATTTTCCCTGCCATACTGCCAAGCCCTTTCAACTCCTATTACTGTCAGGGGAAGGCAAGGACTTTTGATGCCTTCTATGCAATAGGTCCTACAAGAAGATCTTTGTAGCCTAAGTTGTGCAGTGCAGACCCAGGAAAAACTCCTTACCAGGTGAGGGATGTATGCTTGTACCCCTGGGATCAATCAGCTCTGACTGTTTCTCTTTGCCTTATTCAGTTTAGCATGAATAATGTTACACATAGCTAAACTTTGCTTTACTCCAACTGGTAATATTTATAACTATTCTGTCCATGTTTACTTTTTTTTTAAAAAAAAAACCTAAAAGCTAGACTGGGCAGTGTGATTCAGCTGCTTATCCTTTAGTAACTAAGGAGTATTGATATATTTTGTTTACTAAACACTTTGCAGCAAAAAGAAGTTTTCCCTCTCAGACTGAAATTATAAAGAAGCAGCTTTTATATAAACCTTTAAACATATGAACCCATGAAATTTAAAATGTAAGCTCATATTCCTCTGGTGAAAATAAAAACATTTTCAGGAGAAACACCCTTCACAAAAATAAAGAAAGATCATTTTGTCAAAATGAAGTAAAGTCCATGTGGCAGGTTCAATGGTGTTTTCAGCCACTAGAAATTCTGGCCTGGGAAGTACTGCACAAGGAGGGAAGATAATATAACACTTTCTGCTGACCTGCATCACTCTCTCCCTGTGTAAAATTCATGCTAGAAAAGTGTGGCGAGGCACACCTTTGTCAGAAAGATTCATTTGCAGAATCATCCTGTCAGGGATTTGGTCATATAGCTTTTATGTTTCTCAATATATTTTTTACAGAGTCTTAATTTCAAATTTGTTTTGAGCATCAGTGCAGCTGTTAAAATATTACAGGGAAATAAGAAAAAAATAAGAGATACGTTGGACTGATGTATTTCATTATCTATTGCATGATCATTTAAAATATAAATGAGATGTCACTAAAAAATGGAGTGCAACAATGTAATTTCCCAGCTTAATTTTGCCTTTTTCTTGTGCTGAAACATTGGCAGCAATGTGTGTATAATATGTTATTGGGAGGAAAGAATAAAATATATTTGGAAAAAAATCCACATTCATTTTGTTTTCTTTTACAGAAGATCTTAATTTCACAGATTTCCAGCAACTCTGAAAGTGCTTGATCAGTACAAAACCAGGCAAAGTTAATTAATGATTTCAATTTCAAAGCACCTTTGATTAACTGAAGCCAGTACATAGGGAGGCAAACTACTTTTCATTAATGACTCTTTTTATCGTTTCTATTATAAAATGCTTCTAATTGACAGCACATATTTTCCAAACAGTCTGTATTATTAGATTAGAACTCTTGACGTTGTTCACATCTGGGTACACGAGCAAAAATAATTAAATTTAATAATAATGGAAAAAACACAGTAATCCATCATACTACTACTGTAGCATGAGCAATGATATCTGAGTGGGTGCCAAATTAAAAAATGAACCCATAAAAATATGCCAATTACTATAACCATAATAAAATTTCAGCTCCTGTTCAGATGAATATGAACATTAATCCTCTCTTTCAATCTCACTGGGGTCTTCTGATTTCAAATCGCACCTAAACACATATTTAAGGTGACTAGTGTTGCACATTAGCTTTAGAAATCACATATAACACTGTAGCCCTGACTGAAACAAATCTCCAGGACTCTTCAATTCAAAGTTCCTCCATTTTCTGTGCTGTTGCTTCAGCTTCATCACAGCATTCAGTATGACCTGAACTATTTTTCCAAACTCATTGTTCATATACTGGCAGCTTCCTAAGGTAAGCACATGTGATTCTCTTTCTTCAGACACTGCTTTCTGCATTCTTCTCATCTTTCTGTACCAAATGTTCTCATTTGTCAGGCTTTAGAAACCTATTTGAAGAGTAAATAGGGAGCTCTGAACATTCAGAATTCTTGTGTGTGTCCTGTGAAAGGCATTGTACAACAAACAAACATCTCCTTTTTTCACAGTTAAAATGGATTGCTATTGTAATAACCGAGAAAGGCATTGTATAAATGTTGTTCCAGCAGCGCAGATGCATGCATCAATGTCATGTTTGTTTCACCTTTTTTCTATATGGAAGAAGATAGCATGCCCTGGTAGACGTGCTTTCATTCAACACTCAATATGGCCAGTTCATGAGATCATTGATAATTCATGTGTGAAGGGACCTCAGGAGGTCTCCAGTCCAACCTCCTCCTCCAAGCAGGGCCAGCTATGGGCTGAGGCTAATTTGCTCAGGACTTTTTGCAGTTGGGTCTTGAAAACCTCCAAAAGTGGAGCCTCCATAACCTCTCTGGGCAGCCTGCTCCACTGTTGTGCTTTTCTCATGGGGAAAAGGTTTTTCTTTGTCACCAGCCTAAATCTCTCTAGTTTAAAATTAGGGAAGTCTGCTGCCTCCCTGGGGCCTGGGTTAAAGACATTACTAGGAAACTTCCAAGCCTGGTACGGCCCTCGGACTATTACCCATTACTGCTCTTCCATGCAATGAAGCCGCAACATGTAGTTCAAGGGTGATCAAAAGAGACTTCAGGGCCTTGGGGTGGTTGGTAAGGGAATCTGGAGCACAGGTTGTTTTTTCCTCTCTCCTTCCAGTTGTGGGCAGCAACACTGGAAGAAACAGATGGGCCCGGTCTATTAATACATGGCTCCATGGCTGGTGTCACCGCCACCATTTTGGGTTTTTTGATAATGGGATGGCCTACGCACGCAGGTGTCAGGTGGGATTCACCTTTCTCAAAAGGGTAAGAGGGTCTTAGCTCACAAGCTAGTGGGGTTCACTGACAGAGCTTTAAACTAGACTTGAAGGGGGAGGGGGATAATATCAACCTTGCCTGTGACAAGCTCTGGGACAACACACCAAGATTAGAGGGACAGGATGCTGGTAACAGCCTTCAGGCTGTTGCTCTGAGGCATGCTGGCTACTCTGCAGCACGCTTGAAGTCTTTCAGAGATGATGGTGGATGAAAGGCTGGACATGAGCCAACAATGTGCACTGGCAGCCCAGAAGGCCAACCGTATCCTGGGCTGCATCAAAAGAAGCGTGGCCAGCAGGTCGAGAGAGGTGATTCTGCCCCTCTACTCTGCCCTGGTGAGGCCCCACCTGGAGTACTGCGTCCAGCTCTGGGCCCCTCAACATAAGAAGGACGTGGACCTGCTGGAGCGGGTCCAGAGGAGGGCCACAAGGATGATCAGAGGAATGGAGCACCTCTCCTCTGAAGACAGGCTGAGGGAGTTGGGCCTGTTCAGCCTGGAGAAGAGAAGGCTCCGGGGAGACCTTATTGCAGCCTTTCAGTACTTGAAGGGGGCCTATAGGAAAAATGGGGAGAACCTCTTTAGCAGGGCCTGTTGTGACAGGACAAGGGGTAATGGTTTTAAACTAAAGGAGGGGAGATATAGGTTGGAAATCAGAAAGAAGTTTTTCACAATGCGGGTGGTGAAGCACTGGAACAGGTTGCCCAGAGAGGTGGTAGATGCCCCATCCCTGGAAGCATTCAAGGTCAGGCTGGACGGGGCTCTGAGCAACCTGATCTAGTGAGGTTGTCCCTGCTCATGGCAGGGGGGTTGGACTAGATGGCCTTTAAAGGTCCCTTCCAACCCAAACTATTCTATGATTCTATGATTCTATAAGTCAGGAGCTCCTGAGATGAGCCAGGCGCTCCAGGGGTTCCTGAGGAACCAACAGGGAAACACCAGTGAAATACCTCAAAGGAATTAAGGGGTGTTCCTCCAAGAAGGTGACACAGCCAGCAGCCCAGCTGAAGTGCCTCTACACCAATGCACGCAGCATGGGCACCAAACAGGAGGAGTAGGAAGCCACCGTGCTGCTAGAAAGCTACGACCTAGTTGCCATTACTGAAACTTGGTGGGACGAATCCCATGACTGGCGTGTGGCTATTGATGGCTACAGGCTGTTCAGAAGGGACAGGCAAGGAAGGAGGGGCGGAGGCGTTGCCCTCTACATCAAGAAATGGACAGCGTGCGAGGAGCTGTCTCTGAAGAATAGCCACGAGCAGGTTGAAAGCTTATGGGTAAGAATCAGAGACCGAGGCAACAAAGGGAACGTTGTGGTTTGTGACCACCTGAGGAACCTGAACATACATACGTCTATGGGACCTGATGAGATGCATCCCAGAGTCATCAGGGAATTGGCTGATGTAGTTGCCAAGCCACTCTCCATGATATTTGAAAAGTCATGGCAGTCGGGTGAAGTCCCTGGGGACTCAGAAAAGGGAAACATCGCACCCATTTTTAAAAAGGATAGGAAGGAGGACCCTGGGAACTACCGACCTGTCAGCCTCACCTCTGTGCCTGGGAAGATCATGGAACAGATCCTCCTAGAAGCTATGCTGAGGCACATGGAGGACAGGGAGGTGATTGGAGACAGCCAGCATGGCTTCACCAAGGGCAAGTCCTGCCTGACCAACCTAGTGGCCTTCTGTGATGGAGTGACTACATCAAGCTGAATGGTGCAATTGACACGCCTGAGGGACAGGATGCCATCCAGAGGGACCTGGACAAGCTTGAGAGGTGGGCCCGTGTGAACCTCATGAGGTTCAGCAAGGCCAAGTGCAAGGTCCTGCACCTGGGTCGGAGCACCCCCCGGCATCAATACAGGCTGGGGGATGAAGGGATTGAGAGCAGTCCTGCTGAGAAGGCCTTGGGGGTACTGGTGGATGAAAAGCTGGACATGAGCCGGCAACGTGCACTCGCAGCCCAGAAGGCCAACCGTATGCTGGGCTGCATCAAAAGAAACGTGGTAGCAGGTCAAGGAAGGTGATTCCATCCCTCTACTCCGCTCTGGTGAGACCCCACCTGGAGTACTGCGTCAGAGGGATGGAGCACCTCTCCTCTGAAGACAGGCTGAGAGAGTTGGGCTTGTTCAGCCTCGAGAAGAGAAGGCTCCAGGGAAACCTTATTGCAGCCTTCCAGTACTTAAAAGGGGCTTATAGGAAAGATGGGGAAAAACTTTTTAGCAGGGTCTGTTGTGATAGAACAAGGGGTAATGTTTTTAAACTAAAAGAAGGCAGATTTAGACTAGATATAAGGAAGAAGTTTTTCACAATGAGGGCGGTGAAACATTGGAACAGGTTGCCCAGAGAGGTGGTAGATGCCCCATCCCTGGAAACATTCAAGGTCAGGTTGGATGGGGCTCTGGGCAACCTGATCTAGTTGAGGATGTCCCTGCTTATTGCAGGGGGGTTGGACTAGATGACCTTTAAATGTCCCTTCCAACCCAAACTATTCTATGACTCTAAAGTCTGCTGTCTTTCATCTTCCCACCATGCACCACTGAGAACAGTCTAGATCTGTCTTCTTTATAATCTTGTTGTACTGGTAGGCTGCTGTTAGATCCCTCTGAAGCCATGCCTTCTCCAGGCTGAACAAGCCCAGCTCCTTCAGCCTTTCTTCATGGGGCAAGTGATCCAGACACTGAGCTCTTGGTGGCCTCTGCTGAACCTGCTCCAGTTTATCAGTATCTGTCCTGTGCTGAGGGACCCAAAACTGGGAATAATCTCTTCCCTCAATCACTGGCCATGCTCTTGTTAGTACAGCCCCAAATGCTGCTGTCTGTCTCTGCTGCCAGGGCATGCTGCTGGCTCACACTCAGCTTGCTGCCTATCAGGACCCCCAGGGCCTTTCGCACGGAGCTGTTCCCCAGCTGATCAGCCCCAGCATGGATTCTTACAAGGAGCTCTTCCTTCCCAGGTGCAGGATTTTGCATTTGTCCTCATTGAATGTCATGAGGTTCACCTAGACTCGTTGCTCCAACCTGTCTAGATCCCTCGGAATGATTTAAATTGATGGAAATGCCCTCCCTTACCTCCTCCAGGTCACTGATGAAGATGTTAAACAAGACAAGTTCCAGGGCAGACCCCCTGCACTTACTGCTGGCCTCCAGATAGAACACGATGCATTAACCACAGCCATAGCCAATCTTGTCCACCCATCTAGACTGTAATGTCACAACCTGGGTACAAGAAATTTGTGGAAGACTGTCAAAAGCTTTGCTGGAGTTGAAGTAAATGACATCCACTGCTGTCTCCTCACTCTCAAATCCAGCCATGTTATCAAAGAGGGGAATCAGGTTGATCAGGCATGATTTACCCTTGGTAAATCCATGCTAACTGTTCACAGTCATCTGATTATCCTTCATCTGCACAGAAATGTGTGCCAAGAGAACACTCCATGATTTTCCCAGGGGCAGTACTTTGTAGTTCCCCAAACAAATTTTCCTTTGTTGCAGAGCTGTAGAGACACCATGAAGTTTGTTGTCAACACATCCTCTTGAACCTGTTTACAAAGAGCAGATGACTTACCTCCATCTGTGTATGCGCTGTTTGACTGTATTTACCAGACATTTGTCTCCTCCAGTGAACACTCTTCCCAACTTCACTGTCCAGTAAGGATTGTACACAAACATGCCAGTGTGAAGAGCTTGAAGAGAACAGGAACTCATTTTCTTGTGATAAACCTATCATAGTGGACATTTCAGTAGTTTTACTTTGTTTTACTCTGGGATATGTTCAAAAGAGATATTTCTCAGGTATCATAAGACTGTTTTGTTCTAATTTTCTGGAGATTACCGATAACCTAGTTTATGTCTATAAATAAGCCAACCTGAAATAAAACTGTCAGTTTTCCCTTCACTCCATGCAAAATTGACTTTTCTGCAGTGATGCATCAGCCATGTGCATATGAGGAAGCTTCATGAATGTTCACGTTATGGACATCAGTTATAAATATCACTTCCTTTTTAGTATAGTCATGGCCAATATAAGTTGTGATATTTTTCCTGATTTTTTTTTTTTAATTCAAAAATTTATCAGCATTCTCATGGAGCCCCAGTAAAACTGTCTATAGATAATTTATGTCTTTTACCTTTAAAAAAAAGTTCTCTAGGAAAAGATTATTTTTCTCAGAAGTATGAAAAATGGAAAGCTGTTTTTCAATATATCATCTAAAAAACTCGAGAGCCTTGCTTAGGAAACACAATATATTGTTACCAGCTCCACAAAATAAACAGCTGTATGAATGGAAGCCAAGTCATTGGGCTTAATGATCAAGAGGCCTCAAAACATACTCACAAACTTTACAAGTGCATCTGCAAGAGTCTGCCTACAGCACTTACAGAATGCATTAGAAACAGGCTGTTTTCACAGATATATTAGTGTTCCTTAAAATCTTTGGTGTGTAGAAACAGTGTTAGTAATTACAATATTTATTCACTGGAAATAAAAGTAGAATTATTCTGAGACTATTCTCTAACTTTGAAGGTATATTTATATAAAACCAAAGAGTTTTCTCCCTTTTTTTTTTCCTTGAACCACATCCTTTAGTGTGGAGAAAGGAAGGTAGAAGTCCTTTGTCACCGCGTTGATCATATCAGAATATGCTCTGCATGGCAAAATGTTACCACTGGTAACTCTAAACCACATGGATAGCGTATTAGAATATTTCGTTATTCATACATTTAGAGTTATTAATGCTGTAAACCATTGCAGGTAGTTGATTTTTCATAATTTATGTAACCACCCCTCAATGATATTTTCATGTAAGAGACATGGAAAAAAAAATCTTTTCATTCAAATGGCCAAAAAAAAAGTTCTTTATCTTTCAGCTATCTTTGATGACTATAACTATTTATTTTCTTATGGGAAATTACCTAGTATCTGATCCAGCTTATTGGCAGATGGATAGACTCATCATTAATTCGTTACTCAATTCATTCAGTTCATAATTGTGGGAGATTCTGCTTCCACAAATTTTTAGGTTCAGTTATACAAATTAGTCACAACAAAGGCAACAGAAAATAGTGAGCAGAATGGGATATCTAAGTAAGGATGGAAGTTGTCAGTGATCTAAAAGCTGTGGCTAGGCTAAGCAATCATTTGCACTCCCTCTCCAGTCAATGGGGTGACACGGGCACTTCCTGAGGATGATTAACATTCCTCACTAATCTCTTGCAGGAGGTTTTTCATCCCATCAGTTCTCCATACTGGCAGCAGGGGAAGCAAAAACACCCATCTTAGCTGGGATGCCCAGATTTTTAGGTGGCCCGTGTGAGGGGGAATTCATGTCACATAAACTTTGCAAGGTTGTCAGGATTTCTAGGCTGGCAGTGGAGTGGCCAGGAGGAAGGATGGCTTTCTCGACCGCATACTGTAGGTGGCACTACTTTTACACAGTAACAGAAATCTACAGTTTCTTGGTAAACATCTTTGTCAGTAACCAGGATGCTCCCGGGCTATAGGACTTGGCACGGAAAGCATGCTTAAGGTCAAATAAATTTTGGATGCACAGGTCATGAGAGTATGATGAGACCCAGACAATGGAGCATCGATCATCATGCTGAAGACTAGAATCTGGGTCAAATCCAATTATCTGCAGCGGGTAAGAGGGCTGCAAACCCTGAGAAGCTTGGAGAACCTTTATTATCTTGGAGTTTCAGGATAAGCAGACGTGTTTTCTATCCAGTTTAAAAGGAATGGACAGATAAGGAATAGATCCCCACGGTGCCTTGAGATACACAGCTTGCTGCAGAGCAAAAGCAATATGGAATAGTCACATGCTGACCAACAAATACCAAAAACAGCCACAAATTTTATAAATGTCAGATAAACATCATCAACAATAAAAAATTTGTAGCTATAGGACAAATGAAAACCCAATTATTTGATGGAAAGTGAATCATAGTACATATGCTCTGCTGTAAAAGATGGTACTGCTTAAATATAATGGTGAAGAATTTTCTAAGTAAAATAAGCCGATGTTACTGATATTTATCTTTTTCTTCTACCATTGGAAAGCTTTGCCAGTATGAGCTTTGTCTTCATTCAAATACTGTTTGTTGACAAAAACTTCGTCTTCCATAGCGAGGGACTTCACTTGCAGTATCAAGCAATCAAATAAAATGATAACTTGCTGGTGCTGAATATGATCTATGACATCTGAATTTTTTTTGCTGTGGTAATGCAGCAGTTACATTGAAAAAAAAGTTGCTGTCACTTCAGTACAACTGATTCTCAGTTAAAAGGAACGAAATAGTCTTGTTTAAGCATGATATTAATTATAGCTGTTACTTCTTTTATATTGCAGAAACTTCATAGAGTCCTTGTAAATTAGGACAGTTAGGAGCTGAGGAAATACAGTTTACAATCTAAGTGGGAAGCCTCTCATTTTCAGGATTAGTGAAAGACTGCAGATACTTGTCATTTTTGTGGCAAAGTTATTAACTGTACTGAAGAGCAAAATAATGATATTCTGCACTGTCTCAGGTGCACTCTGTCCGCAGACTTTCAGAGTACATTCAAAGCAAATGTAGTGTCAGTTCTTACAAGAGCAAGGACCAAGGGATGCAAATTTTTGATGGTGATACCAGAAATCTGGAAGGACGATATACAAAAGGCTGTGTATCCCTACCTGTAGTCTATAGTTAAGGAAGGCAAGCTGAAACCTCGTATTATGTAGAGTGATCGCGTTGCTGGATATTGGGCAAGACTTCAGGAAGAATAAACCCAACAATGTTGACCTAAACCAGCTGCAGATTGCAAAGAGGAACTTCATGTCAAAGAAGTACATCTTTCTTTATCCCCTTGCTTTATCAGAAGCTTTTAAGTACTTTAGTGAACCTCCAGACTATGAGAAACTACTGGCAGTCCTTTTAAAATGACCCCTCAAGGACTACAGGCACAGATGCCCTGATGTGTTTAGGTGGTTAGTTCCTCTAGCAATTGTCGGGAACCAGGGACCTAAATACAGGCTACAATCCTAAATAGCTTTGTACATCTGGTACGTCTGTACATCTACACACAAAGCCGGTGAAGGGTCTGGAACACAAGTTCTGTGAGGAGTGGCTGAGGGAACTGGGGATGTTTAGCCTGGAGAAAAGGAGGCTGAGGGGAGACCTTATTGCTCTCTACAACTACCTGAAAGGAGGTTGTAGAGAGATGGGGGTAGGACTCTTCTCCCTAGTAACAGACGACAGAACAAGAGGAAATGGCCTCAAGTTGTGCCAGGGGAGGTTTAGATTGGATATTCATAAAAATTTCTTCACCAAAAGGGTTGTCGGGCATTGGAACAGGCTGCCCAGGGAGGTGGTGGAGTCCCCACCCCTGGAGGTATTCAAAAGACGTTTAGATGAGGCCCTAAGGGATATGATTTAGTGGTGGACTTGGTAGTGATAGGTTAATGGTTGGACCCGATGATCTTGGAGGTCTCTTCCAACCAGAACAATTCTATGATTCTATGATCGGAGCCACATGTACTTACACTCACCAAAGAAAGCCAGAAAAGCTTTGTAATATTAAGAAGGATTACACTACTGCAGCTATGCAAACAGTTGCAGACAGTCCATCTGCTACTGAGGTTCAGTACAAATATAGTGCAAGCCTTTGTAGTAACTTCAGATTATGAAAATACTAAGAACAATTACATTCAGTCATTCGCATGTTATTATTACTTTTGACAGCTCTCAAGCATAATAGCCCTGGACTAGACTTTTGCTAGTTCAGTCTCCCCCAAATCTGCATGAATTATTTCCACTAATTCTAAAATGTTGACAACTTACTGAAAACCGTATGTATTAGACAATCTATATATAGAAAGGAAATAAATCTGAAAATACTGCAAAGGCATAGAGAAATAAGGATATATAAAAAGCCTTCAGTGATGTAGGGTTAGACTTTATAATGAAATGTAGGTTGTCATATTTAAGGCTGTTCTAAGGCAAGGTTCTGTGAAATTAATTATATTTTAAATTCTCAGAATAGCAAAATTTCTCCTTATATGCACTATCTGTTTTACACTTCAAACTCCGTGTATCATTGAATCAAAGAATAATCACCACAGCATTACCACAGTCAAAGCAAAATTTAGCTAATTAAGGTGCTTAGGACTGCAAAGAAAAGCTTGCTGTTGTTTTAAGTCCTACCTTTCATTTTAAAAAGTATAAAAGCAATTCCATCTCTTTGTTTGCAAAGAAAACCATAAAGATGTAACCAAGCACAGTCAACCCTGTCCAACTCTGTTGAAAGCTTAGAGTAATTCTCCAACCTGTGAACTTCCTCATATATGTTCATGGGCTATTAATGATGAACTGTATTGTAACAGAAGAAGGAAACCCAACTCACATTACCCTCTTTCCTGTAGCTCCATGGGAATTTTACTGCTTGACTGATATAGTAGCAACAAGCTTGGCTTCAGCCCACAGAGCTAAGTTTGTCCAACATGCCTAAAACCAAAATTGGTGATGCAGAGAAAGGAAAAGAAGGAATGAGTGCTTCGGAGACTGTACCAGGAAAACAATTTGCTTTCTGTGTCTCACTTCTACAACTACCCGCTATCGCGTGAGACAGAGCAGAGGGTTATGTTTACGTATAGGTATATGAAAATTTAGCCAGGGTCTTAGATCTTTTGCTTTGAAAATCGTCCTTGCACAGACTTCTGGTGAGAGTTAAACAGAGCGTGCTGGACACTGAGATTTGCTCCAGTGTCCTTTTTTTCCCCACAGAAAGTATTTAGGAAAACAGATTGTTAGAAAGCAACCCCCCAAATTTTATCTCAGAAAATCAGTTTTACTGCACAAATGACTGATTGACTGTGATTCTGAGAGTTGTGAAGTGACTGTTAAAGAAAGAATAGTAACTGTATTTATGCAGACTACTGGAGAACTCAGAAAGTACGAGGGTCAAGTTTGAACAGAAGACAAAACAGTAACTCTTTATTCTTGTGAAACCACTATTCAATTTAGCAAAAAGAAGTCAAACTGTTGCTTTCATATCATACTCAAAATGGAAGAGTGCCCCAGGATCATACTTCAATGAGTTTTCTATGCTTCTCTGACCTGGTTCAAATAGGACTGCCAAGAGCAGAACTACCATTAACACTTTCTGGATCAACTGGACTGAAATTTCCATTAGAAACGTTAAAGCTGCTTCAGTTTTAAAAGATCCGGCACATGAGGGGGTAGGGAAGCTGTTTTATCTTTGTCACTATGCTCTGCCCATGTTTATTTGATTGTTATGGCATTACTTTGTCGGGGACTACCAAAGACTCATAACCTGTGAGAATCAAGTTTGGTCCAGAAAGCAGTAATTCATTCAGATAAGTAACTTTGGAAGTAGTCAGCAAAAAAATTCAGTTATAGTTTGATTTCTGCTTAATTCCTGCTGTCAGTATAATGGCACAGGAAAGATCTTGATGATAAACTAAACTAAAAAATGCCAATTCTCACAAAAACATCCAAAAACCACTGAGGTCTGAGGGAATGAGAGAAATTGGGAACTGCATGTTCTCAGACTGAGGAAGCTTGAGGATAATCAAGACCTGCCTGAACCAGTCAAAACACATTGAGAATTTCAGTGCTGCGAAACAAGTTGCTTTTGTTTCTTAAATTTCTATAAACTAGGGCTTTGGGCTTTGGATGAAGCGACCCTGAAGCTATCTTTTTTCCTTCTGGTCATAAGCTTCTGGATGTAACTCAAGAACAGCCAGATCTGATAGGTCAAATGGAATGAAACTTGACCTATTGATGGGATGTCATGATGCTATTCTTTAACTAAAACATCTCTCTTTACTTCTCTCTTCTGTTCATTCTCTCTGTATAGGATGTCTTTTCTTTCTATCAAGTATCTCTGTCCTCACAACCTTTCCTTTCTAAACTGAATAGATGAAGCTCTTAACCACAAATGCCTTGTTCCTAAATACACTACTTGGCTGCATGCAACAGCCAAACGGCACCATTCCACAACCCGTACACTCCTTCACCAGCAAGAAGAAATAAACATTTCTTTCTGCCTTCAGAGTTAGGTCTAGAGACTTGTCATGAACATTTTTGTGTAACCTTGTGCTTCTCTAAGGTGATTTCAATCATAAGAGCTTCTGTTCAGTGGGAAACAATTCCAGGTGAGCTTCGTTCCTTCATTGTAGTCTTACTAATGCTATAAAGCCAGCAGGGTTCCATATTTAATTTCTGTAGGTGTTTAGGGTTTTATCTTTAGCTTTAAAAATTATAAACAATATCTTGTCTTATCTATTTGACAATTCTTATAGGATTGTTTCTTTGGGGCATATATGTATGTATATTTAAATTAATATTTTTCAGCTAGAAAGTTTATTTTTTATATATTTTTTCTCCAAAATGCTGTAACTTTCCAATTCTGACTGTAGCCTTGGAATTTTTGTTACTCTTTAGCCTTTGTATATCTTTTAAAACTGTAACTATGCTTGTCTTGCAGTCTTGTATTTTTAATTATATGTTTAGTCAGAATATTTAACTCAATGTTCTTTTAAGACTTCCTTGTTGTGAGTGGTAAAAAATTTCAAAAATAAAGGGAATTCAAATTTCCTCAAAAATTAAATGTCAGACCACTGATCTCTATTTCTTATATATTTTTTCATTTGACACAGATTCCAGAAAACAAACAAACAGACAAACAAAACCAAAACCCTAAAACCTTAGAAAGCTGACAGTCTAGAAATCATTGTACTGACCATCAACTTTGAGTACATCAATCAGTTGCCTGAAAGAGTTATGCTGGTCAAAAATATGCCAGGAACCACATTAGAAATTTAAAAACATTGACAATCACCTGCTTGTGTTTGGGATGCTACTGTGACACTGATGAATTTGCTGCTACAGAAATAGTAGTTAATCAGCAGTCTGCTAGCTTACGGATATCTGAAGCATCCTGTACCACGCAGCACAGGGATGAACATATTCTGTCATTTTTAATTAAATAAATGATTTTGATCCTTGAACAGCTGTAGTAACTTAACAGAGATTTTCAGCAAGCTTTATGAAGGGTTTTTCATGCAGACTTCAGACCTCTCTGTTCTAAAAGATGGTAAATTTTCTGTAGACTTGTCCTTGTAAAGCCCTGTTAATTTTTTTCTTTGTATAGAACAAGACATGTTATAAGGCAGATCTGCATTTCCTGAAGTTTGACAGCTCTGATTTTGTGCAAGAATTATGATGGTTTCATACAAGTAGCAATGAAAATACAGATTTTTGAATTTTCATCTTTTTTTCCCTCTATTTCGCAGTTTCAAGACCAAAACAGCTCAGATTTGTTGCCTTCTGTGATTGTTACAGAAAACTGGGTCAGGGTAGCGTATTTCATTCCACATTGTCAGCAACAGACTTCCTAGGAGGTGAGGAACTGCATGTTTTAACTGCTTATTGTTGTCACAGGAAGACCATTCCCATTAGAAAAAAAAAAAAAAAAGAGAAACAACATTACGAGAGCTATTGTCCCTACTTAAATACCCACAAAACATTATGTATTTCCATATTAGGACTTGTTCAGAGAGGATTAAAATTTATTCCGGATGAAATCTCTTTGTAGTTTCCCCTTTCAGTCTTTTGCTGGTTCTTCTTCTAACAAAATCAACAGTGGGTGCTTTACACAATGTTATCTCAAAAACTCATTGCCACTTACAGTTTCATTATTTGTGGTTTTTGAACTTTCAAGCTTTTTTTGCAATTGTCTTGTTGCTGGCATCTAACCCCTCTGAAGCAGCATCTGACATCTAGTGGGATCTCCAAGGCCATCTCTTGGACACCTCAAAACATCTCAGTTTACGGAATTGATTTGTGCCCTTATGAAAAGAGGTTGCTTGGGATTTAGACATTTATTTGCAAATGTCTGCAAGTACACTAGATGCTTTAACTCCTGTTATAATCAGTGAAAATCTAGTCAATGCAGTCAGGGAATTCAAAAGACCAATTAAATAAACACCGAAGACCTGGTTAACCAAATTCCTCTGCAGACTCCACTGGCCATGTTGACCAAACTTCCACTGACTATGATAGTGGGGCCCTGCATACATAAGGGCATCGAAATTCAGATGTTTTGATATAGAACTGAATTCTGTCCTTAATTTATAAAAAAAACTCACTGTGTGACACTGGAAACTGCAGTTCTGCAACAAAATTCATTACAGAAGCTAATATTTAGCAGAGTTTCCAACTCTCATCATAGTATTTTCTCTGGGGTGTAAATCAGTAAATATTTGGTGTTCAGCTCAAGCTGAAAAGGGATAACATAGCCTGAAAATAATAAAATTTTTACTGTAGCTGCCGGTACGCAGTACAAGACCAAAAGGAGAGCACTATTTCTGATCTTGCACTTATAGCCCTGCCCAGACAGCTGGTTGCACTGTAAGCATAGGACAAAAGTACATGAGAATAAGTTAAAATGATACCATAACTTTAGTCACAGTTTCATTCTCTTCTGATATTCTGATTGCTTTCCTACCAGTGTATATGATCAGTATTTGGCTTGCTGTACTTTTGCCAGGTAATCTCAGCCTTTTCAGAACTGCGATGCCCCCGGTGATGGCCACACATGCCTGTTGCTTTCACGCTTTGGAGCAACAATGCTGTGGATGCTGTGAGACCTCGAATGGGAGGGAAAGAAAGATTCTGTAACTCCAAGACGAACAGCTGCGTTGCCACAGCACTGCCATTTAGTAATGTTGTGATTTAACCTGGCAGGCAGCTAAACACCACGCAGTCGTTTGCTCACTCCCCCCAGTGGGAAGGGGGAGAGAACTGGAAAAAAGGTAAAACTCGTGGGTTGAGATGAAGACAGTTTAATAGGAAAGAAAAGGAAGGGAAAATAATCATCATCATCATCATCATCATCATCATCATAGAATACACAAAACAAGTGATACACAATGCAATTGCTCACCAACTGCTGACCAATACCCAGCCTGTCCCCAAGCACCGGCTGCCACCCCCAGGTCAACTCCCTCCAGCTTACACGTTCAGCCTGACGTCATATAGTAGGGAATATCCCTCTGGCCAGTTGGGGTCAGCTGTCCTGGCTGTGTCCCCTCCCAGCTTCTTGTGCACCCCCAGCCTCCTCGCTGGCAGGGCAGTATGAGAAGGGAAAAGTCCTTGACTTAGTGTAAGCCCTGTTCAGCAACAACTAAAACATCAGTGTGTTATCAACATTATTCTCATCCTAAATCCAAAACACAGCACTATACTGGCTACTAGGAAGAAAATTAACTCTATCCCAGCTGAAACCAGGACAAGTAAGCATTTAACGTATTTTTCTTCCTGAAAGTAGTACTTAGTACCTAAATAGAGCTCTCCATCTTCAAAGAGCTAAACAAATGTTAACGAGTTAATCCATACAGCATCCTGCAAAGGAAGGAAGTACCACTGTCTCAACTCTTTTTTCAAATTCAAAGGCTATAACTGATCTGCCTAAACCAAAGAAGGAATTAGTACAATGTAGGCGTAAGTGGAGATGTCTATTTTGCTCTGATTATTAGATCTCTGGCAACTGCAATGGCTGTATCTATCTTTTGTTATGTTTCTTTTCCAAGGTTTTAAAACAAGCTTTTCTTTAAATGTTATTTTAACAAATATTTAGGCTAAAAATTAGATATCAGGTAAAATTATGAGATGTAATAAAATTTAAAATTAGTAACATAAAAATTAAGAATAAATGTTGTAATAAATATGCTCAAATATTGTAGCTTTTAAGGCAAATTTCCAGGATTTTTAAAAATATCTAATAATATATATCCTCAAACAAACATGCTTCCTGCTTCCACAGATCCCTAAATTAGATTCTTGAGAAAGAGAGTAGTTAACTCAATCGGAACAGCTTAACGTGGTGTGTGGCCTGCTGCACCACTTCTGCCAAGTTAAGGTCTTGCTTAAAGGATCGTGAATCTTATGCAGTGGCACATGACAAACCTTTTTTTCAGGAAGATTGGCATTTATGAATTTTCAAGAAACTGCTTGACAAGGCAGCTGTCTGACAGCTGTGGGAAAGAAAGAAAAGATTACAGATGAGGGATGCTTTCCCCCCCCTTCCACTCCTCCCAGCTATTCACAACAGTGGTAAACACTTTGTGGTTAAACACTGCTTCTTAAACACCGTTTTGACAGGTTTCTCAGCCTTTGGAAGTTGCAATATTTTTGTTAGGGAAAGATGGAGCGGTCTGTTTGGGCTGGTATCCCCCTGCCTGTGCAGACCAACCTATCCCCTCTGCTGAGAGTGCTGCAGGAGGTGGAGCTGTGCATGTCACTTAAAACGGTCTTACGGAGAAGTCAATATTAAGGTTTAAAATGTACGTGTCCCTCATGATACCTACTTTACACAGAAAAATGAAGTCTCTGATAGTAGCAAAGCACAAACATTAGCTTTTTCTGACTATTTTCATCAGATAGCGTCTACAACAGCTGAGGTACTATTTGAAAAACAAATGGCTTAGGACATATGGCATTAAGTGACTTTTGGCAAAACTATAGAGCAAGGCATATGGCATATGATAACCTTGAAGGAAGAAATGTCTCCTTGTATCCTGTAAAATGATATGACAAACTGATCTCTGAACCTATTTCTTGTCAGAAACTTGAAAAATTACATTGCTTACCTAGTATAAATTTAAGGTTTTTCGTAATTATTTCTCTACCCAACTGTGGTTGCTAATTAGGTCTAACTGGCAAACTATTTTTTTTTTTTTGAGTGAGCCTAATATATGGACATGAATATGAGCAGCCACCTTGGCACTCACAGCTGTTATCTTGTTTTATATTTTCCTATCAGGTGAGAGTATTGGAGCATCCCACACACTTTAAGTAAACCTCATAGAGATGTTACATGTAACAAGGCACACTTAAATTCTATGTGTCCACGGAGAACGTCTTATGAAAAATATGAACAAGAATCTTTTTGGTTTTAGGTAAATGCAGAAATGTAATCAGTATCAAAACAGTGAATAAATTCATTTAAGAAACAAAAATGCTATCTGCCTCCTAGTCTCCAGCATTTTCTGGCTTTTTTTTTCTATTTTCTATGTTAATTGTGTATAAAATATAGGTCATTCCCATGCATAGGTTTCTGAACTGAAATCATTCCATATGATACAACATCATTAATCAGGATTAAAATTTTAGCAGTAGTGAAGCAGAAGCATGTAGACTGTTTTACTGTGAAGATTTTTTGCTACACAGTCTTGCTGTAAATTCCATAGTAAATTAGTTACCAAAGTTGTAAATAAATCTTTTTTCCTCAAATAGACAGATTTTCCAAGGCAAGGACATTAATTTGATGTGTAGTCATAAAATAAAAAGTGTATTTAATGACAGTTTCAAGCCACACATAGTAGGGTTGTTAATTTTATGATGGAATATCCATTTTTCATTACCAACAGAGCTCAAATAAAAATGGAACCCTATTTTCCCTAAAATCAAAATAAATTAAGGATATAGTCTTGGCTTCCTCAAGTTTAAAGATAGTTTTTGATGGATCAGGGATGAATATTCAGCATCCTGCAGTTTATAAACCTAAAAATATTCAGAAATCAGGTTGCTTATTTCCTCAATCTGCATCAGAATAATTTCATAATCTGTCTCAAAATGGCACTGGAAGTGTTTTTATAGTCCAGAATGACTATTTGCATGGCCAGAATAATCAATTTGGAGGTAAGCATATACAATTTCTATCTCAATTTTGTAATCAAACCCATTCTTGATTTAACTCTTTGTGGAATTACAGTTGAGAGGAATTTTTTTTGTTTTGGAAGAGGTGGGACTCAGTTCAGCATCCTGAATCGCAGTTCCTTCCTTGATGCAGTACTTCCAAATACCGTAAGACTGTGCCCACCAGTAGCTCCAGCCAACTGGCATACCCCAATGCCCGCAGAGTAGTTTTCTGCAGCCCACAGGACTTTGTGATGTCTGAAGCTGGACATAGGAAACCTGATAGCACCTGAACTGACAATTATTTTGGAAATTTCAGTTGCCTTCATGGTGAATTTGTCTCTTATAATCAAGGCTATCTAAAATTAGTCATGTAATCTAACCATTCATTTAAACTTTTCTTTCAGTCAGTGCATAAAAAAGGAAATCTCCAGAACTCAAATCACAGACTCACCCAGAATCACAGAATGGATGAGGTTGGAAGGGACTTCTAGATATTACCTGGTTCAAACTCCCTGCTCAAGCAGGGTCACCCAGAGCAGGCTGCACAGGACTGCGTCCAGGCAGGTTTTGAATATCTCCAGAGAAGGAGACTCCACACCCTTCCTGGGCAGCCTGTGCCAGGGCTCTGTCACCCTCACAGTAAAGAAGTTTTTCCTCATGTTCAGATGGAACTTCCTGTGTTCCAGTTTGTACCCGTTGCCTCTTGTCCCATCTATGGCCTTCACTAAAAAGAGTCTGGCCCCATCCTCTTGACATCCACCCTTGAGATATTGATAAGCATTGATGAGGTGCCCTCTCAGTCTTCTCTAGGCTAAACAGCCCCAGCTCCCTCAGCCTTTCCCCATAGGAGAGATGCTCCAGTCCCCTAATCATCTTCGTAGCCCTCCGCTGGACTCTCTCCAGTAGTTCCATGTCTCTCCTGTTGTACTGGGGAGCCCAGAACTGGACACAGTACTCCAGATGTGTCCTCATTAGGGCAGAATAGAGAGGCAGGATAACAGCCTTTCACCTGCTGGCCACACTCTTCTTAATGCACCTCAGGATACCATTGGCCTTCTTGGCAACAAGGGCACATTGCTGGCTCATGGTTAACTTGTCCATCAGGAGTCCCAGGTCCTTCTCCACAGACCTGCTTTCCTCATCATCTTAATCTAACATTTCCTTTCATCATCTCAACGTAAGATTTTTTCGTAAGGTAGATGTAGCAACCAAACTTTAAAAATTGAAAATTTGGACTAGACACTCAACTTCTGTATGGATAAAGCTATGTCAGATAAATCTCTTAAAGCATTATCTACTCATCATCAAAGAATGACTTCCAATAGCTTCAAAGGCTAAGTCTTCCTTTGACCTTCAGGGTTAATAGAACAAATCTGATCCCATGTCCACAGAGCCAACAAGAGTCATACATGTACCTTTAACAGGCTCTTGGTTTGAGGCTATACCATGATACTTGTAAGCTGCTGAGAAAATGCTGAACACCCTCAGACTCTGTGGATACTAAAGAGGGCCAAGGGTCATCATTATCTTTCAGGTCGGAGCTGCATAGACTGAAGGAGATGAAAGCAGCATTTCTTCTCAAAGACCTTCCTAGTTGATTATGCTGTGCATTGCCGTGGATGAAGTATTGACCTCTCTACACCACTAGGAATTGTCTTCAATTTTAATAGAAATGAAATTTCTCTGTAGGCATCTAACCGACCACATTCATGTGCATATAATCTAGGAAATAACAGGAATAAGTGATCAGATTGTTTTGATCCTATTTGGGATATTTAATGCCAAGTTCAAGCTGTAGAACGTGTACAGGTATTCTTGCAATGAACACATTATAAATGGATTTAATAAAAATTAAAATGAAACAATCACAAATTCAAATTTATTTTCATTAGATTAATATATTTTTCAATTATTCATTAAATGTAATTAAAAAAATAAACTATACTCTTCAAACTCCAATTGTATCTTGTTACACTGATGATTTTATAATTGCAAATGAAAATTATTCTAACAGGAAGGAAATTGTTTACAGAAAGGTGTTAAAATTGATTTTTGTTAGAGAAGCCCAGCAAATACATTTTAATAAAGCAGTCAGACTGGGATTGGACACAAGATCTGTAACAGGCACATTTAAAGATTAGCTCCCATCCTCCAAAAATAAACCCCTTGTGTTGATTTTAATTATGAACTGACATCATTAAAAAGAAATGACCTTACACGCTCTTGATTCAGATCACGCGTACTTTATATGAAATTTCATATTACTGCTAATGCATTGCAAATAATTACCTTATTCGACTGCTCAGAGGTTAAACAGACTTTTTTATACTTCATAAAGAAAAATAAACACCATCATGTAGACCTAAGTTTTTATAGAAGAAATTATGTTCTGCTTTCTCTTCCCAATTCTCCCTACAAGCTCATGCTTTTTTAATGGAAATTACTTGCGGATCTTATCTGGAGAAGCAATTTATCTAAATAAAATTTGTATATTAAAATTTGTATATTAAACTGAGTCTCTTTTTCCTTTCTGTTGCGAGTCTATCTACTAGCTTACCTACCCGCTCATATCCATGATCATTGATCACACTCTACTTGATGTACGCTCATAGCTAATGATCCTGACTGTCGGTTGCAGCTGAAAAAGCTGCACCACCAAAAGCCGGGTGCACGCAGAGCACCCAGAATAACCAAGGAGCAAAAGATGTCTCCATCTTTGAACCCCTCAGGTCTTGTGCTGCTTTTTTTCGGACTGTTCCCAAGATGACCAGGCAGGAGACTAAATCGTGCTGCTGGACAGCCGTAGCAGAGGACAGCCGCACGGCAGCGCTGGCAGCCTGGCCACAGCACCGGGTTTGGGGGGCAGCATCGGGAGAGAGGATGCTGCTGCTACCACCACTTTACCTCTGCGTTCCCGAAATCTCCCGCTGCGTGCGCACCTCTGTCACAGCGAGCTGCGGAGCTTCACCGAGTTGCCCTGACAGGGAGGAGAAGCCTGGCCAGCTCGTTTGTTCTGCTGACAGTGTTTGCTCACACTCTGCTTATTTATATTTTTTTCATGATGCACCCAGCATTACATAAACAGTGTGTGCTAACTTCCTAATTCTATAACGTTGAATATTAATTGACACAGTAAAATATTTATAATGTCTTCAATGTCCCTGGCCTTAGCAAGGATGACATCTACTAATACACACAGGACTACTATATCTGCAGCCTAGTATGTCAAATTACAGTAAGGTCTTATTTAAAAAATTGATTTCTGTGTGTAAGGCTGCGAATGGGCTGTAAAGCAGAGAGAACAGAGACCTTTTCAGCTGAAAGTTTTGGAAGCAGCAAGGCGCCTCATGTAGTTTTCCACTGACACAAGTTAAAAACATATTTTTTCTGACATTTTTCAATAACGCTTTCAAATATGAATACTTTATAAAACCAAATAATCACTTAACATGAAATTATTTGTAACTGTTTTGAAATAAAATGAGCCCCTAATTGGTTTATGCCTGTTGTTTGCCCTCTGCCTTTCTCTGCAGTCATTCTACAGTAACTCACTTAAAATCCAGAAAGAAGGTAACTATGCCTCTGGACCCTTAGTGTGAATTTCATTGTTTTTAAAATACATTTAGAGCTGTTAGAACTGGTGTTTTGTGCAAATTACACTTATTACTTTCTTAATTTAGCTTTAGCAGAGAAATAGCTTTCACCGCCTGATAAAAACTTTTGATATTTAGAAAGGTGAGAGAGCTATGTTCTGCCATAAATAACATCTTTAGGTCAGGACAATAGTATTCAAATCAAGTCAAAGCAAAGGGGTTGGACAAAAAAAAATCACCTCATTTCAAGGGCAAAATAAAAAACAGTTGACTGGAAAAATCCTTCTTCAGCTTGTGTTAGCAATAGGGTCTTCTGGGGAAGATTTGTCTGTGCTGGTGGGGATCAAATCACCTGTCAGGTTTCTGAAGGGACACATCAATCAGATTTGACACATTGCTGATTGCTCCATTAAATCATCACTGTGGTCCTGATTTGTCTCATCAGGTCAGATGAAATTTTTTTTGAGGAGGCTTGAGATGGTAAACTGTTTTTCAAATTTCCTGATTGAAGGCTTTTCAAATAAATATGTGGTTTTAATTGAACTAGTCTACTGGATAATAAAGGTCTGTCCTAACAACAAGGTATTTTAGAACATAAAAACACTTTTGTCCTGTTAAGTATATTGATCTAGCACATGCTCTTGTGTTTTCTTTTTTCTTTTTTCCTTTTCCTTTTCCTTTTCCTTTTCCTTTTCCTTTTCCTTTTTCTTTTTCTTTTTCTTTCTCTTTCTCTTTCTCTTTCTCTTTTTCTTTCCCTTTTCCTTTTCCTTTTCCTTTTTCTTTTCCTTCTTTTTCTTTTTCCTTTTTCTTTTTCTTTCTTTTTCTTTTTCTTTCTTTTTCTTTTTCTTTTTCTTCTTCTTTTTCTTTTTCTTCTTCTTTTTCTTCTTCTTCTTTTTCTTCTTCTTCTTCTTTTTCTTCTTCTTCTTTTTATTTTTCTTCTTCTTTTTCTTTTCCTTTTTCTTTTTCTTTTTTCTCTTTCTCTTTCTCTTTCTCTTCTTCCTTTTCTTCTTCTTTTTCTTTTTCTCTTTTTACTTTTATTTCTTTTTTTTTCTGTTTCCATTTTGTTTCTCTTCCTTTGCTTTCCCCTTCCCCCTCCCTTTCCCCTTTTCTCTTCCCTTTTCCCTTCTCCATCTCACCTCTCCTTTCTCTCCTTTTTTCTCCATTAAAAGCTACACAGAGTATTTGAAAAATTAAAGTTCTTTTCCTAAAGTTCTCTACTAACATTTAGGTCAAAGAAAAAGAAGGAAAAAATCAAACAACTCTGGAGAGCAATGAAGCTTTTAGAATGCAGTGGTTTCCTCTGACAAAGTAGCTCTGAGACATATATCATATGACTTCATTATGTTCCTGGATTTTCTATTAATATTTTGTATGTGCACCCAGAGCTTTGGATGTATGAATATTTAAGCAATCTAAAGAAATGAATATATTAAATTATCACTACTTTAAATATTTCTCCCTTGGTTTTGCATATAGGGATATGGTAGTCTCAAATCCATATTTGAACAGATTATACTCCTACTCGATGTGACACTGGGAAGATGCCTTAAAGTAGACATGACTTTGGCACCCCTTAGATGTAAACTTGAGAGCAAAGCTGTGACCCACCAACTTCCTGACTTGAAGTTCTCTGGAAATAGACCTGCTGGTGATGTTTCAGCACGGCTGTTTCCCTCCTGAGCCAGCACAAAGAAATATCATAGCACATAACATTTTGTGGGTGCCTACAGTTAGCCTACGTAATCAATATTTCAACATCTCCAACAGATATTTCACTTAAAATCACAGTCTCAGTTAACTATCACTAATATTTCTCCATGCCCTGATTCGCTTTGAGTGAGTTTAATTAAAATCAATGGAGAACATAAATAAATAAAAAAAGGAAAAAAATTTTGGAAGCTCTATAAGTATTTTCTCATGTGTCTTTTAAATCAATGGCCTTTCTGAGGGACTGTCCTTACATCCACCATGAGTAAACAGTTCCTGATGAATCAGGAGCCAGTGCACACAATCGTTATGGGTATTGGGAACATTGACATGGGGCTGATTTAAGGCGTGGGTAAAGAGAGTAATTATGCAACAAAGCAGCCTGTCAGCAAGCAGTTTCCCTGCTTCGCTTTTGCCCAAGAAGGTAAGGACTGGCACTGTGGGTTTCTTACCTGCATAGTTCTCTTCTACTACAAAGTAACATCACATATATATTCCCCAGAAAGGATGTGCACGGGGAGGATATAGGAACTATGCGTAGACTGCTCTGAACACAGAAAGTGTGTTCAAATTTCTCCCTAGCATCTTTCCACCCACCTATCGCAGCAGGAGGCCCGCAACAGGCTACCTGGGTACGCTTGATGGTATAGCAATTCTCAATAGCCAGCTGTGCTGGAGGCTGTGCCTGAGCCCAGCCTGACCGGTTTGCTCTCTGAATAATCTGTGTACGGCTCTTGGTGGTTCTGGCCTTGAACCTAACTTATTTTTTGCAGTATAGATATGGTCTGTCAAACCTCAGATGTACATACTGCAAGGCAAAGCAAGTCAAAGGGTCCCCGAGACACCCATTGTGCACCCACCATGTGAGAAATGAATGACCTAAAACTGGGGTGTAAATTAGGAAGGCTGTATACACAGAAGCTAAAGGCAGGTCTCTAATTGAATGACTGATGCATGTAGCACCAAGCTCTGCTGTTTTCCCCAGGAGGCTTACATTTCAACAAATACATCACTTTGCATAAAGGTAAGCATCGCTGCAACTTACTCTGGTAGAACAGATTTCCATTGTGATAATGGTTATATCCCATTGCAGCTGGCTTATGGAATGAAATAGAAAGCTGAAGATGATGCAGATTGTTATTGGTGATGGCACAACAGCTGCCATCTGACTACTTTTGACTGAGGCTGTTTCAGCACATTCTTGCCAGCTTCAGTTGGGCATATTTGGGGAAGACTGCTCTGCTTGTGAAGTCCTACAAATACTGATGTCAGGTGTGGATCCCAACACCTGGACCACTTTGGTTACAGATGCCTAATTTTTGCTTCACCAGAAGCTAAGTTGTAATTGATCAGTTGTTAAATCCATGCCTGGTATATTGAAGAAATGATTAAATGTTTGGAAAAGGTCAGCACTGAAGCTTTTCTTCTCAGCTTGAAAGCACAGCAGAGCGGTCACATCTTAAAGACAGGTATCAGTGAGGGAAGAAAAAAATGTATGTTCTTGTATCTGTTAAAAATCAGTGAAAGTGTTGTATTGGACTCCTGTATAAAAAATGCAAAACATAGAGAATGTCAATAAATGCCCAGCAGCTTTTGTGTCAAACTTAATACAATTTTAAACAGTATCAACTCTGTTTCCTGCGTGCCTTACACATATGCTTACAAGAAACAGGCTCTTTACGAAATTGACTGAGCACTATTGGAGTCTTAATTCTGGATTTTAGATGGAATAGCCTTGAGGCTTAATTCAATATAATGCATCTGAGAGTCCCCAAAAGACAGAACTCTGGCCTTTGCTTCATCAAAGAGCTAGCCTGAGGTGAGGAAACAAAGAGAGAGTTACATGCGGTGTTAGGTCAGCATTTTTGCCTCCTTGTGCAAGGCAATGCTTCATTGTTCTTGGTGCAGTTTTCTTGTCATGAACTGCATCCCTGGCCCCATTAGGAAAAAAAAAAAACACATCTGGAACTATAAGGAGAATATCTAGGCATAGCCTTGCCCTATTTTTCTTCAAAACATCATAAGAGTGAGCACGTTCAGGAATCTGGTTTGAATAAACAAGTCCCCGAGCATTAAAAGGAGCATGTAAAAGTGGTATTATTGAAAAGACAGTTAAGGACTTGCACCTGAGATTTAGATTAAGTTAGTTATAGAGGCATTGGTAGGTATTTCAGCTACTTCTGATATAAATCACTGAGGAATGGACGTGTGGTGGTACATTATCCTTGTAACGTATGGATTCTTGAAACTTTATTCTAAGGGTGTGTAGGTTTATGCACTTCCACTGCTTTTATCTTCAGCTTTCATAGTTGTAAGACATGTTTGCATTTTAAATGATCCTATCTTCACTTGATGTTTGGTTGGTATTCACTTTGATGTCGACAATTTTACTATGTCATTTGAGTTATACACACTCCAAGGAATTAAGCCATCACTTTGGTATTTTAAATGTTAAAATGACATGTGAAATAAGTCCTTGAAGAAACAGTAGGTGTGTTTCAATTTGACTTTTCAGCTGTAGCTGCCAGCGTATATCAGCCCCATAAAGAGTACAAAATGCGTGCAAGTCCAAATGTACAAAAATATTCTGCCTGGAGCTTAACCAAAAGGAAAAGAAAGAAAATAAATCAATGCTTTAAGTATTAGCTATTACAAAAGTATAAATTGAGAGAAGTGTTTTTAACACTTTAAATTGGAATTTCCCATTACGATACATAGGAATTTTACACCTTTTGTCTTCTAAAGGACAGCACTTTATTACTTTTTTTATTTTCAACCTTCATCACTTAGACACACAATATAATAATTACACTGTATTCATACATTGAATACTCTGTATTCTACCTCCTGTTAAAGAGCTATAATTAACTGGAAGCCTCAAATCATGATACTATGCTATTTAAGAAACCTGTGTAGACTCGACTGATTTGGCTGGTACGTCATGCAGACAAATTCTTGTTTCCTTTAACATACAGTGTTTACATACTCCCTTATGTCCCTATATAATCCCACAACATCTCCCAGCCATTCCCCTTTTCCAGCCTTATCCACTTCCCACCTCCGTCAACTCTCAGCTCAGCTTTCCACTCAGCAGGAGTCCCAGTTCAGTCTCTCTCCCCCTCTTCACCTCCCTCTCCCTCTCCCTCTGCCTCCCCCTCTCCCTGTTCTCCCTCACACACACATCCGTCCCACTACTGATCATCACAAACCTCATGTGAACTTATGAGGCTTCAGTCAAGTTTGGCAGAACCTGGCTAGGAGATCCAGTTTATTAAAAGGAAGACAAATGGGTGGGCAGATGTAAAAAGAGACAGAAAAATGGAGAGCGTGATTACAGAAGCCATCTTTGTTTGGGAAATGAGGCTAAAAGGCTCTTACATTTTTAAAGACTACAGCAAACGGAGTGTTAGAGGCATATAAATGCTATCTCAGTGTAGCCCATTTCCTATTACTTTTAGTGAAAGATTTGCAGTACACGAAATAAAACACAAAAAGAAAGAATACTGATAAGAGACAAATACTCTTTCACAGAGACTGCTGATACCAGGTACACCACTGCTCCAGTGCCAGCTGGTACAAGAGGAACTATGCCTCGGGATGCTTATTTATTTATTTATTAAATCTTAGCAGTTTATCTATCATGACTGATTTGATACTTTGTGAACAAAATATGTAGTGAAGATACTTCATGACATTTCTGTTTATTCTTCAGTTCCAGGAAATGAAAGCTGATTTTGAGGAGAATGAAAGTTTCTTTTGTTAGATATGCTATATATATGATACATATATAAAGTGGAAACTCTGTTGTATTTCTATAACAGATAGATAGAAATGTCTATTTGCTTTCCTCATTTTCATTTAACAGGGATATTGGAACTTGTAATGTTGGAAAGCTTTTTTGAAAGTGGAAGATTTCACAGCTTTCACTACAGATGGCCTCAGTCTGGAATCCTCTTAGTCCTGGAAGATCTTCCCAAAAGCCAATCTCTCTTACCAAGAATGCTCTGTCCTCAGGACTTGGAGATCAGCCTTGACACAGAACAACGTAGCTACTGTCACCAATACATCAAGAAATTTTTAATCCTTAACATAGCAGTGGCATGGTTCACTAGCTGTTCTAAAGTTAATGTAGGATCTAGATTATGGACGTGATGTGCTCTTAGGAACCAAACCATGGATGTGATAAACAGCCATATTTCTAAACATGCTGTAATCTACGAATTTCTAAAAATCTACCATAATAATACTGTTCTTGCTAGTTGGATTAGAGCCCTGACAGGCAGTGTGAGGAAGGATCACCGCTTTTTCCCTTTCTAACAATGTGCCATGTGAGATATCGCAGGCACCTTGTCTCCAGGGTAGATTAACAGGTGGTGATTAATCGCATCCTGTTCAGCTCTGTCCTAGAAAGCATGCTTTCTCCACTCACTTGACTATAGCTGAGTATTGCATGTTTTCTTTGTCATCTTCTCCAGCAAACCTCAGCAGTGGACTCTAAGCAAATTTGCAGATGACACCAAAGTGGGAGGAGTGACTGATATGCCAGCGAGTTAAGCTACCATCCAGAGGGACCTTGACAAGCTGGAGAAATGGGCCAACAGGAACCTCATGACGTTCAACAAGAGGAAGTGTAAAGTCCCGCACCTCAGGAGAAATGACTCCATGCATCGATACATGCTGAGGGCCACCCAGCTGCAAAGCAGCTTGGCAGAAAAGAACCTAGGGGTTCTGGTGGCCATCAGGTTGAACGTAAGCCAGCAATGCACCCTTGCTGCAAAGAAGGCAAATGATATCCTCAGCTGCATTAGACAAAGTATTGCCAGCAGGTCGAGGGAGGTGATGCTTCCTCTCTACTCAGCACTGGTGAGGCCCCACCTGGAGTATTGTGTCCAGTTCTGGGCTCCCCAGTACAAAAGAGACAGGGACATACTGGAAAGAGTTCACCAAAGGGCCACAAAGATGATTAAGGGACTGGAGCACCTCACATATGGGAAAAGGCTGAGAGATCTGGGGCAGTTCAGCCTAGAAAAGAGAAGGCTTGGGGGGAATCTCATCAATGTGTGTAAATACCTGAAGGGAGGATGTAAAGAAGACAGAGCCAGGCTCTTTTCAATGGGGCCCAGTGACAGGACCAAAGGCAATGGGCCCAAATTGAAACACAGGAGGTTCTGTCTGAACATCAGGAAACACTTTTTTACTGTGCAAGTGGCTGAGCACTGGCACAGGCTGCTCAGAGAGGTTGTGGAGTCTCCATCCCTGGACATATTCAAAAGCTGTCTGGACACGGTCCTGGGCAAGTGGCTCTAGATGGTCTTGCTTGAGCAGAGGGTTTCGATAAGACGATCTCCAGAGACCCATTCCAATCTCAACCATTCTTTGGTTCAGTGATTCTGGGAAACCTTAAAAAAAAATCCACTTATGTGTAGAATCTTTGCATAAACAAACAGAGAAATCAGATCTAACTCCTCTAGGAAACAAGAATTTGTGTTTGTCCATTGTTCTCCTCTTTTTTCAAATTCTTCTGGAGATGACACAAGATCAGGTGATAGATCAAGGGTCTCAGTAAACATATCACCACTAATTCCAAAGTGGTCCATCCTCAGTACTTTCATTTGTATAGTGATAATCACAGCTCAGCCTCACACCATTTGGTCCTCCTTCCCATTGCTACCTGGTCCATTCCATGTACTCTACTCACATTTGGCAACATCCAGGTGGCACAGCAACTTTTATCTTAGCAACGAGCTAATACAGTCAGTTACTTTAACCTCAAGGTCTCCATGATGTTCTGCAGCTGTGATTTGACCTACTACACTCTAATGTTTCTGCTAACTTTCATTAGCAGAAGCTGACTTATATCAGCTAACTTATGTTAGCTTTGTTGTTTTAACGCTAGCTTATGTCTTCTAGCTCTTTCAAACAGAGTGAAAGATGTATGTCTCAAATAAGACTACCCATAAGAAGATTTCAGGCAGAGTTAGTTTGGTGAAGCTGTGGTCGCGTGTAAAAGCTAGCCTTATTTATGAACAGTGAAGAGGACAGCATTTCTCCAAATACAGAAGATACTTACAGCATTTTTCTCCTAAGTTGTTACAGAAATGGCTTATTTGTTCCTAAGTGTTTTTTTGACTGAGCAGATTAAAAAACTGAAAGCCTTTTTATATGTAAATGCCCTTATTTGTCTTGATTTTTTGTAAAATGTTTACTTCAGCTTTAAGGATCATCATTTTTGTATTTTCCGTAGTTGAGAAAAATTAAATGGAGCTGCTTCCCTTTCATGCCAACAGTGGGTGCATTTAATTAGACTTTTTCCTTATTCTGTTTGTGCAAACCACCAATCACCCTTAAAATTTCTGTATGTCATAGATTATTTTTTTTCCTCTTCTTTTCTGCCTTCTCCAAGGTAAACAGGTTTTTCATTTGGTTATGTTTTATTTTTCCAAATATTAAGTTTTGATGCGAGGTCTCCTCATTTTACTTCCATAAACATCCAAACACTCTGCAGTTTCATTTTCCTTTATTTGTACTTCTCATGCTTCTGTTCCACAGTACAGTTATCTCTGTTAATTGAATATTGTTTTTCTCTTTCAAGTTCTGCTACTGTGGTTAAATACTACTTGCTGGACTGAGCTGAGAGCAACTAACAGGATTTACGCAGTGTCCAGACTTTTCATACTGAGCACAGACTTACCATGCTAACATTTCCCTTTAATTTTTGTACATACAAACTTTAACCTGATTTATTTTGCTCAGCTAATGCTTAAAAAGTAAGGAATAGCTCTGAAAAACAAATCTCATATGAAGAACAGAAAATACAGCAGCGCATTAGAAAGAAACTATGTTTACAGCTTTAAAAAGAGAGCGCTCTTTGGGATAATTTGAAAAATGTCTCTCTCTGGTGGACTTAAAAAAATGAGCCAAAGGCGTTTATGAATAGAAGGCAGAGAAATTAACTACTGTAGATATACTCCATATGTTGTACATGAAGCAAAATAATAAATATATTAAATACACAAAATAAGATGCTTTTAAAAAAGATACCTATTTTTCCCACTCTTATGTTTTTGAGCTCATGGGTTTTTTTCCTATATTTATTATCTTACCAGATTTTGGACAAACATTTATGAAAAGTTTATGTATGACTATAAAATATTGTCCTGAAGAGCACATCTTTGTTGCCTGAAACATAGAAATGAGTAGGAATGGCAAATTTTGGATTAATCCAATTTTTGCCATTCCCAGTGTGATCAGAGGAAACCACAGCTGGCTATTTAAAGATAAAAACTGGAAATCTAAGTGAAAATATGATTCAAATTAGAGTACAGCAAGCAAATCTAGGAGAAGAAAATGTAATAGTGCAATGAATTAAATGTTATGCGGGTAACAAGAACCTATATCTCAGTTCTCCTAAGTACACATTGACCTAAGCTATAGAAAAAGCAGCAACTGGAAAAGTGATATAGAAAACTATTTGTTGCCCTCGTTAGGTTAAATCATGACAAAGAAAGCCATTTTTTGTTGCAAATTGTTATACTTACAGGTTGGTTTCTTTTTATACATATTTGTTTATTACGATTTTACCATTGTTTCTGTGGATAAGATAAACCGGTGGATATTTAGCCCATAAAGTAATGCTTGCTGTTTTCACCCTATATCCTATAGGAGTTATCTAGGTTGACATCCTTTCAGTTGGGTCAGGCCAGTATGAAAATACCATTTTGTTCAAAAGAATTTCTGCAGAGGTATGTTTTTTCCTCAGTTACTGGAACTTTCCGTCTTTTCTTTGCTCTGCCTCTCCTTGGGATCATATTGTATCCTAGCACCAGTCCAGTGGCGGGTCTTCTTCAGGCTTGTGGTGGGTTGACCATGGCTGGACGCCAGGTGCCCAGCAAGCTGCTCTATCACTCCCCCTCCTTAGCTGGACAGGAGGAGAAAAATACGAAGAAAGGCTCATGGATCGAGATAAGGACAGGGAGATCACTCAGCAATTACTGTCACAGGCAAAACAGACTTGCCTCAGGGAAATTAATTTAATTTATTGCCAATCAAATCTCAGAGTAGGGCAATGAGAAATAAAAACAAATCTTAAAACACCTTCCACCTTATGTCTTCCTTCTTTCCAGCCTCAACTTTACTCCTGAATTTTCTACCTCATCCCCCTGAGTGGCGCAAGGGGACAGGGAATGGGGGTTGTGGTCAGTTCATCACACATTATCTTTGCCATTCCTTCCTCTTCACACTCTTCTCCTGCTCCAGTGTAGGGTCCCACCCATGTGAGACAGTGCTCCATGAACTTCTCCAGCATGGCTCCTTTCCACGGGCTGCAGTTTTTCAGGCACAGACTGTTCCAGCATGGATCCCCCATGGGGTCACAAGTCCTGCCAGCAAACCTGCTCCAGTGTGGGCTTCTCTGTCCATGGGTCCACAGGTCCTACCAGGAGCCTGCTCTAGCACGGGCTTCCCACGGGGTCACAGCTTCCTTCAGGCGCATCCACCTGCTCTGGTGTGGGGCCCTCCATGGGCTGCAGGTGGATATCTGCTCCACCGTGGACCTCCATGGGCTGCAGGGGGACAGCCTGCCTCACCATGGTCTTCACCACGGGCTGCAGGGGAATCTCTGCTCTGGCGCCTGGAGCACCTTCTCCTCCTCCTTCTTCACTGACCTTGGTGTCTGCAGAGTTGTTGCTCTCACATCTTCTCACTCCTCTCTTCCGGCTGCTGTTGCACAGAGTCCCCCTCTCCCCCCTTCTTAACTATGTTATCCCAGAGGCGTTACCACCATCCCTGATGGGCTCGGCCTTGGCCAGCGGTGGGTCCATCTTGGACTCGGCTGGCATTGGCTCTATTGGACATGGGGGAAGGTTCTGGCATCTCACAGAAACCACCCCTGCCACCCCACCAGTATCAAAACCTTGCCACACAAACCCAATACAAGGTTTTAACCAGCATATTCTCCCTCTGACTTTCTCTACTTTTTTTTCTCTTTTTTTCTTTATTATTAATGAATAAATCTAAAATATTCTTATGTTTAAGCTTAATTTAAAAAAAAAATCATAGTTTGTAGTACTGTGTAGTGTTCTGAGAAACTATAAAGTTAACAACCTGAAAATAAACTATGAAAGCCAGCAGATATTATCTATGAAAGAGACCTTTAAATGACTGACAGGCTGAGAACATCAGTTGTCTCATGGCTCATAAATAAATAATAGACACAGGCATTATATCAGCTATTATTAATGTAAGAATTACTTTTTCAGAGAAAGCTAAATCCCTATTTTCTACTCCAAATATTTATTAGAATAATGTGGGAAAATATGCAGCTACTTTCATGTTATTTATGATTAATAGACCAAAACATTTTCTAATTCAAGGAAATGAAGAAACTATTTTCTGACCTCTGGTGAATCTCATCCTATCAACTTTTTGCACAGTCCCATTAAAACCTTTACCTCCTCCCTTGAACTCTGAAGGCCTTTTAAGCATCACAACTCATCCTCTGTGGCACAGTCATTAGTCCGCTATGTAATTGGACCACCAGTGTCCCATCTAGAAGAGAATTTCTTCAACCTGTTTAGAGGTTCAAGCTTTTAATGCACTAAATGAAGTTTTACTTTCACCAAAATAACTGAGGAAAAAACATGCAAACTGTATATGTGCAATCTATGTTTGATGAAGGATTGCTAACAGTCAACCAGTCCTTGAATTCTACACCTACAGATATAGAAGACTTCCATATCATCATTGCACATATGCCAAGAGATCAGTGCTGGAATCTGAGGGTTTCATCGGTGAAGCTTCATAAAAGTTGTTAGAGAGAATTCAAAAGCTATCTCATTTACCTATTTTATACTGATGCTAACACTATACAAGAACCATTTGCAACTAACTCCTTAATAATACATTTTATTAATATAGCACCAATCAACAGACTGCAATTTTTGACAGTGTACTTCATAGATTCATTCTACATCAGCTGTATTGTGCATAGTCCCTGAAACCTCCCAGAGAAACTGTGACCACATTTCAACATTGGACTTCAAATCTCAGACACTGAGCTGGTTCAAAATCTAGGTCTGATATTTGTATAATAAACTGACTAGCTTTTGCCAAAATTATTTAATATGAATTAAAAAATCTGTGTCCTTACCCCATATTGCCCCTCAAATTTATTTTTCTTGGTCCTTTCCCATGAAATCAAATAATCACAGGACCTCAGCAATGGCAATTACAAAGATGAGTGGAAAATGGCAATGTTTCAAACCTTATTCTCATCCATACCTACACCAAATACCATTCTATCTGTTACTGATAAATATTTCAAGGTGCAGGTTTTCCAGAATTGGAGGTAGAATTTAGCATCATAAATAAACAAGAGTTAATGAAAGGACAACT
This sequence comes from Phoenicopterus ruber ruber, assembly GCA_009819775.1. Taxonomy (NCBI): domain Eukaryota; kingdom Metazoa; phylum Chordata; class Aves; order Phoenicopteriformes; family Phoenicopteridae; genus Phoenicopterus; species Phoenicopterus ruber. The sequence continues at coordinate 99,186,376 of CM020217.1, forward strand.
TCATAACCCTCCATATGGTCTCCATAAAATCATATCTGAGGTACTTGGGAAAGATCTCCTTTCTTAGCCTGTGGTATTATCCGCTCGTAAAAGGAACTGATGCACATAATGCTTCTTATGATGTCTGCCATATACATTTTGATGCTTTCTAATTACTCTTTTTTTGGGGGAGGGAAGAGACATTCATTTGAAAAAGAACCTCAGTTACCTAAGTAATTTTAGTAACAAAAATCAAATAGCATATTGGTTTCCTTACACTGAAACAATGGATACTATATTGCTATTAGTAAAAGTATCCAGGCAGGGGTATTGGACACTGTATCTAAATTACGTCAGTTCCATGGGACTAATGATGTATTCAGGGCACTGACAGATCTGCACAACTCTTCGGAATTCAACAGTGTTAACATTTTTCCTGGCAAGGGAAAGCTTGGAAGTGTATTAAAAAAAAAAATTTACACAAAAGAAAGCATCATTCCCAACAGACCTTTTATGAATTTGTGCAAGCGTGAGAGATTTCATGGATCTCTTTCAGAAATTGTAAGAATTTACGTGTTCTCTATCCCCTCCTAAAAGTGCAACAATTGGTATCAATTAATGCTGTTGTCAGCTATTCTAGCAAAAAGGGGTGAAATAGATTCTACCAAGCTCCTGCCATGCAAAGACCACTTAAGTGCACAGGCGTGTACAAGCTGCAAACCTGTGCCAATTACTGAAGGCTGAATGGATTAAAAAATGACCCCAATGAAAATTTGGAGAAAAAAAAAATGCTAATACTGTTATATAGGTCTATATACTGTATAAGCATATATAACATTATAAAACTGCATATAGTATTCATATGCATTATTTTATTTAAGACATTACAGTATAAATTATAAGGTAGGTATACACCTACCTTATTTTATGTATTTGTGCTGTTAATGGAACTGCTAAGTTGTAATTCTTCTGACCAAAAATAGGTCTTCTGACCTATCCATCTTAGGATCTCTGAAGTGCTCATACCTTTCCATTGATTATAAAGTACAAACAGTGTACATATTTGAAGTTAAATGAGATGAAACCCACTCCTGTTCTTCTACAAATGCCACGTATTGTATCTAGTATTCTTTCAGCAAGCATAAATACTTGAGCTTTTTAAAAATTTATACAAATAGAATTTTAATCTCTTACCCGTATCAGGGCTGCATGCACTCCAGCTTGGATCACTCTCCTGCATAAATAAGACAAAGTCCTCACCAGTTTTTTTTTTTTTTTTTTCTATTCAAATGCTGGTAGTGCTTTCCTTTACCCTTAATGCGGGGAAGTCAACCCTTTCGACCCCTGTCATCTGATCCCATTTCATTTATCCCTGCCCATGGCAGGGGCGTTGGACTAGATGACCTTTAAAGGTCCCTTCCAACCCACACCATTCTGTGATTCTATGATTCTACAACCTGGCAGAAGTCACTATTGTCTGCTTAGTCCTTGCCACATGAACTACAACGTTTATGTCCAGTGGTCCAGGGAGGGGACTCTGAAGAGCCTGTCCATGTATGTAAAGCTTCGCATATTTTCACATTTATTTTTCTTCCAATCCATCAATATTGTTTACGGGAAGTGTACACATACAGGTGCATGGTTTTTTGGCAGCACATCACAGTGTTTTGGGCCACGGAATTATGCCATCTCTGTTTTAACTGAGCTCCTGCTCTGTCCACACTGTATGTCTCATAGCCTCACTGAAGAGCCTTGGGGCTCCAGCGTGATTTCCATCACCTTGTGGTATTCCAGAGAGATTCCCTGGTTATTCATGGATGCTGGAAGAGACTTCTGCCCCTAAGACATCTACGTTGCTAACTGTCAACTGAACTTAAACATGTAGCTTAACGAAATTCCTATCCAGAAACTCTTTTATAATAGCCTGGAAAAACTCACTAAGAAACTGGATACTTCTTTTTTCAACTGAACGTAGTTTTTGCATTCCCTCATGCTAGCTCACTCCTTTTAAACCACCCTTAACTACAATTGTATAGAGGTAAAAGTCAATTAGTATGTTTATTTATCAAATCTCAAAGTTTGCAGTTTTATTAAGACAGATACATATATATGTGGAAAAAAAGCTTTATTTAGGTAGTGTTAAGTTCATCTGTCAAGGTTGATTTCGCCTGATGTGATCCAGGTAATAGAATGATGTTTATCAACATTCCTGGGCACTCATGATTCTTATGCTGGAACTTCTGTTCACAGAAGGAAGTCCGGTTTTGGATGTGCTTTTGTTTATGAATAGTTAATATTTATCTCAAATATTTCACCTCTGCTGGACATTTAGTATTCATTTTAAAAAACAAGAATGTGCCTAGATCTTCTTTCAAACTATTTGTTACTGCACGCTTTGAAAATGTTAGACCTTCAGACCAATGTAAGCCTCACCCAAATATTTTTACCTCTACAGACAGAGTCACTTAACTTCAGACGTCTACACTGTGCATATCTGCCTCTGATCAAACCACAGCTCCCTTTATATTCAGCAAAAAAGAAGCAGGGTCTATTTTAAATGTGTTTTAGGATGAGATTAATTTCATACCCAGTCATATGAATGCTGTAAGCTTATTACTAGCGTTTGAGTGACACTGAGTATCAGAGTAGACTGGTAATCAGATCGTTGGGATAATGTCTTTGAGAGATACTGGGACTGTGAAGAAAGCATGAGACTTAAGTAAGGCTACCTGTTTAACATTCACCTTTGTGGGTTAAGGAAGCCACAATCTTTCACACAGTAGTCTCTGCTGCCTCCTTTCATCTTTAAAGCTGCTTCCTTCAAAGCAATTTCGACACCTTTTTGCTTTTGATCTGGCTGCTTCCACTTTTGTCTTCAGTTCTACATTATCTATCAACAAGTCATCTATCAACATGGTAACTTTGCCTCATTCATCATGTGCAGTCTGTCTCTAAACATGCCCTCCAGCTTGAGACAAATACACTTTTATTTGCCAGCTTCCATGGTACTCCAAAGGTGCAACCAGCTTTGCTTTGCTGTCTTTTTTACCATCTCTGAAATAGTGAATAAATCTCTGCTCTGAGTGTGCAGCAGATGTCGGTTCTCAGAATACAGGTCACTGTTATGTTTGTCCTCTTCATTTCAATGTGTTATTTTGGGAGGACTGAGCTTTTACAGCTGCAGTCTCTCTGTTGAAGATGAGATCCGAGTGTCCATCTTCTTTGTTGTACCATTTCACACAAATATCTGCATATCACTGTCACATTTAACAAGCACTCAGTGAGTCCTCTTCTCTTTCAATTACCTGACTTCCTCTCAGATGAAGATACAGCCTATCATCTCACACGTTGTTGTCATATTTAGAGCTTTCCTTGGTGGTTTAGATTTTTTTATTTGTCACCTTTTTTGCCACTGCCACTTCCAAGAGCTTGACTATTTCTATGGTGCATATGCTCTAGAATTTCCAGGGATGCTGAATATGCAGTACTGGGCTCTTATCTAAACAACTTTGACAGCCTCTGGGGCTGGTCATAGGTGTCTGCCAGCAGAGTAGTCTAACAGCATGTGCTTGAACCCTACACAGGTGCTTGGATCTTCTGAAAATCTGCATACTACATTTGGAAATTCTGTGAATCCTGTGTGGAAATGTGTCCATCGGTCCCATATGTGGGAACGTAAATGTCACACCTCTGGAATAATTCTGCAATGCTGCCTGTGTGGTAAACCACACATCATCAGCATCATATGAATAAGAACAAGTAGACACAAAAGCAAAAGTGATACTCGATTGCTCCGGTTTTGTTACAGTGAGAGCAAATATGAAGTTTCTGCTCAGCTAGACTCATAAAGCACACTGACACAGTTTTTGCCACCTCAGATGATAGTGGTTACCCCCCTTGCCCCATAACCATCTATGCATTACATACTATGTGAGAGCAAGTTCATTCTCTAAAAAAAAATTTTAAAACCTAAGAAAATTATTGCAGATTATGATTTACTAACAAAACCATAAACTGCCTCACTTTTGTAGAAACTCATTAGGACGATCTATACTCACTTTTTGATTGTGAACCTTCCTAGCATTTTCCCCTACAGCCCAGAGACTCATGCCAGCCAATCCCTACAGTGTCAGACACCCCAAAACAAAAGTATAAGTATCCTTAACATCTTTTCATGCGAGGTCCAGCTTCTGCCTCTGGTGTTTTAGCAAAGAAAGTTGCTCTCTGGCAACTATCTTTTGTAGAAAGTTTTCAGAGACCTTTTGAATGACTGACAAACCACGGACCTTTCCACAGAAAAGTAGCAGCAGCAGCAAAGCTAAAGGTGAAAGGGTTCTAAAGTTACCAGTGCCTCAGTAGATCCAAGGTTTCCCATGCATCTTCAAAGCAATCTCTACACAGGCCAGCCAGGGCAGTATTACTAACCAGAGTTGATTGCTGACTTCAATAGTTTCCAAAACTTCTGTGTTCTTTCACAAGGAGAACTCCATGCCAGAGATAAAAGGAGTATCTAGAGTTGCTCTCCTTAGCAGAAGTGGGGTGGAGGAAACTATGGAGAGTACTTTCAAAAGAAAGTACTTTGTTTCAGCCTACATGTCTCCTTCATCATAGCAATGGACTTTTATCTTGTTCTCCATCATCCCCAACTTGGCAAAAACCTGCTGCAACAAAAACAGCCTACTACAGGATATGAGTTGTTAGTCAGTCCTTGAATAAAGAAAATCTATTCCCTAAGAGTTCTGTTCTTGCAGGGTTAATCTGTTTCCATCTTTGTTCATGTAATGTTTTGTCACAGTGTTCTTTTTCAGCTTTATTTCCTCTCGTCAGTTGTGTAAAATCTCTTTGCTGCATGAATCTTTTTCTTTGCATTTAGCCTCTAATTGTATGTATTTGTCATCATCTTGAAGTCATAAGCATTATTTTCATTAGTAAGTGTGTGATAGTGGTGCTGTAATATGGCTTCCCATAAAATTTTTGCAGAAGGTCATCTACTAATGCTACTCAGTTTTTCCAGAAAGACAGTGTATATCTCTTCCAGGGTTGTAAAGGTTCTAGATTGACCATGTATTCTTACTTTCTTTTGCTCACTGTCCAAAGAGTGTCATCAGAGAGAGAGGCTTGTTTGGAAACAAGTGGATGTAGCACTTGTCGGGTAAGTGTTATAATGATTTATAAAACAGTCTAGGAAGAAAAGAAATTCTGTTTTACCAAATATGTTAAAGTTGCCTGCTGTCTGTTACCATCAACAGCCATTACTTTTTAAGCTTAAGATTTTAAGTACTATTTCCTTCTAATTAAGGCCCAAAGGGAGAATCCCTTGCTGTTATCAAGTAATATTTTCATAATGGGATTAAAAGTTTAAATTTTTTAAAAAAATGTTCCTTCCCTTTAGTTACTTCTGTTCTTAATAAAATCATACCTAGTCACATTTATGAAGAGGTACCAATTTATCTGATTTATTTGGAAGTATGTGATATATTGTGATATATAAGTGATGTATATACCTAAGCAATCTTAACTCTATGTGAACAGGATTACAGAACTTACTGATTTTAGAAGACTCATAGCATGTGCAATAATGTTGGAAAAACCTCATGGTAGCATAAGGAAGTGGAGGAGAGCAGAGGTTAAATTCGTAATAAAGAGAGGAATGCAAATAGTTAGAATATTATTGAGCTCCATGGAGTCTCTATACTACTGAAGAATTAGAGCTTATTCTGTGTCCTGAGTGAGCATATCACTCATGCTGGGGCAACAAGGAGAGCTGAAGGAGAAAATAAAACAAACTTAAGTCTAAACTCAGATCCTTGTTGTCCCTGTTCTGACAAATTTGGACTGGAAGCCAGCAATCAGAAAAGCACAGCAGTCTACTGTACTAAAAAAAAAAAAAAAGCAGATTCTGAAATCACAAAAGCTAATTGTTTATAAGGTAAAGCGCATAGTGACATTTCATCCACTTATAGCAGCAGATGATGTACCCACTTAATTAAAAGAAGTGGTGAAGCTGGAAGTGATGACCAGAAAAACAAAGGCAAATTGCAATTTTTTGTAACAGAATGACCATCTATAACACGTTGCGTATATAGGTGAGAGACATTTAATGACAAATTTAACATCCAGAGAAGATATCGTCATAGTTTATCATGATATATTTAAAGGAATTGGAGAATCTGAGCATATTTGCATAGAAATAAATGTTGTATTAGGTATATGTGGTTGAAGTAAAATAATTTCTGCAACACTTGGAATAACTAAAATCCAGTTGTTAAGCTGCCCGAGTAGTTTTACTATAATCAGCAGTAAAGTTAAGGCAACCAGTTATGGAATAAAGTATGATTCAAGTGATCGAAAGTATCAAAATTTTGTCCTTAGCTGGTAAAGAGCAGAGAAAGTTGATATCACAAGAGAATGCATCAGCACTTTGACGACTGGGGCAGAAAAAAAGCAAAGACCAAAAAAGGACTCAGTATGTTTACCACCAGAAGGTTAAATAGCACCATACCTATTATCACTGCTCAGTACTGACATCAGAAGATTTGCAACATCAATTAGCAATTGAGCAACTTGTTACAATTTCATATAAGAAAGATGGGGCCTGGGAGGTGAAATTAGATAGGTATGTCTCTTTTTAGGTACCTCTAACTCTCCAGGAGCACATTATCAGTTTTCTAGATTAACACTTGAGATTAAATGTGTCAGTGAAATATTGTAGAGAGAGAGTTATGAGGCACTTGGTGATACTTCCAGGGAAGATATAATTGCTGATGATATGATTATTGCTTCAACTGATGAGGCTGAGCATGATAGTACCCTGAGAACAGTAATGCTGAAAGCAAGAGATGAAAATATTAAATGTCACAAAGACTCAGTAGAAAGAAATAGAGATAAAATACATGCTGGACCTATATGACTTCAAAGTGACTAAAAAAGCAAAAGCTGTTTTGACATGCTAATGAATGCCAATAAGGAAAACGAGAGGTCTTTACAGAGAAATTATGTATGAAACATACGCATCTTAATAATTTAGGAAATACTGAGCTATATTTTTCAGTCATACAGAATTCAGGTTTTGCCACACTGAGGTCTTTTCCATAGGTCTTCGTAACAGAAAATATAATGTTCTTCTGTAGTGTTTATAGTATAGTTTATCTTCTGAGTCATTTACAATTTTGAAGGTATCTAGATACAGACAAACACTAATTCTCTGTTCCCATGACTAGAAAAGACCGATTGCCTGTGGTTTGTTCTTGTACTCTACCACTGCCTTATTCAACACTTTCTAAAGGTCTTGTATAAAAAATATATCTACAGAATAGATCATCACTCATCCCACAGGCTCACACAAAATGTGAGATTGACTTTATTGGAGTAGATTATTCCAGAAAATCCAGAAGGTACCTCATCTCGTCTTAAAATTTGAGTCTGAGTCAGAGGGGATGAATCACCTTCGGGAAATGCCCAAGTCTTGTTTCTAACTATACAAGGGACCTAGGATGATTAGCTTAGTTGTCAAACATTTAGGTATTTAGGGGAGATAAATGTCTCAGAGAGCATGTGAAGATTTAACGCCCTCTCTTTTCAGTATATATGTACAACAAAGACAAAGCCAGTATAATACAAGTTTCTCTTTTACCATAGAGAAGCTTCAAGATGTCTCAACATTGTATTGTTATTCTTTTCCTATGTAAATTCTTACTTTATTCTGTTTTTCTTCTAAGGATGCCTCTGAAATTCAGTTTAAATTATATAAATTGTCTGCATAGTATCAATATGGTTTTCTTGTTAATCTGTGACAAGGCATGAAATTTAATATTTTCCCTGTGACAAACCCATGAAATTTATCAGCCTAGCCTATGCTCTGTACAGTGAACTATTTATAATCTATGGTTGTTAAAAGCAAAGGAAGCTAAAATAAATGAATAAACATGCAACACTTTTCTCCCTATGGTAGTTTTATTAATTACTTTTGTGGAATATAAGTTTTACATTATTCACAAAGCCTTCTCAAGCTGTAACCACAGCCTTTGTCACGGTACTGTATGTTATTAGTATTCAACTTGATACTAAGCAAGCAACTAATTCTGAATGAAAATTCAAGAATAAAAGGAAAATATCTTCTTTGATCATTTTAAGTAGCACATATTTAGGATGGGATTCTTCAGCAGCCTCCAGACTGTCCTCAGTTGTCATAGGAACTCAAGGCATTCCCTGTGACTACCAGTTCTTGCTGCACTTTTTTCTTTCATACTGTTAGCTATCATCTGTTGCACAGTCAACTTCAAGTACCAAAAAAAGACAAAATCTCCTAAATTGCATGATTGGCTTAAAGGACGTAAAAATGAACAGTAATCATTCAAAGAGAGTGATCAGTTTCCACTGTTTTTCACTCAAATCACAAAGTCTACGTGGTCAAGTAAGTACTTCAAGATGCAGGGTTTTTGAACAAGGACGACTCTTACGAGGCTTATTGAAAAGCTGGTAACACATATTTCGGTCTCTGCTGCTGTATCTGGTGGGTTTTTTGTTTGGTTGGGGTTTTTTGGTACAGTCACTATCCACATGCTGATCAGCTTAGACCTGTTTTTCAACATTTTTATCTGCCTTTCTCTTTCACAGTTCTGTTAGCAGTTTCAGTCAGCCTTGTATTTATAAACTATATTATCAACTGATGAAAGTGGGGGGATTGTACAAAACATTATTTGGCAATTCGAGGGATGCAGGAAAATCAAGTGCACATTCTTAAAGTCATACCTAAGATGTGGCTGTATTAAGCTTTCTAAGGGTTCCCTTTCCTTGTTATGACCGTAAAAGACATTGAGGGTGACTAATCTGGATTTGGATAGCTCACTTTGAGACACGTCACTCACAATTATGACTCTTACCTTTGTTGCCTGTGTCACATTTTGTATCTGTTGCTACGGCTTTGCAGAAGTGAGCACCAAAGTGCCTAAGTATCTTTCAAAAACCCAGCTTTTGTCTATATTCTGTCATTGTACTCAAAAGTTTCCAAGATCACAATATTTTGCATATATAAATAGTTTGCATGTGTAATATTCATTTCAGTTGAGGTATCTGATTATCCTGAAGTTCTGCTTTAATCTAATTTTCCAGCTAGGCTGAGGTCAAGTTTCTTATCCAAGGCCCAAGATTGCACTAGCAGCTTAGGCAGTGGCTGGAAAAGAAGCTTCACTGCATTTCTCAGGTCTTCCTAGACTGCAGAACTTGGTATGCAATAAAGTCAGAATAGGAAACTCAGATTTCAGAGAAAAAAAGTCTAGAAATTTAAACAGCTTTTAAACATTTCTACATTATCTGTTTTTTCCTTTTAGGAATAGGATATAAAAAAATGCCTTATGAAATGTAATAAAACACTCCTCATTCATCCTGACTAATGCATATACACATGCATAAATCGAATATACTGTTGATAAATTGCCTGAAATTTCTTACAAATGAAAAATAAAAAATAGCAAATGGCATTGCTTTCTATAAATACACCACAAAACTATACAATATATTCATCCAAGATTAACAAATTATTGTGATTATTATTCATTGGGCATCCTCATAATGACCTACACCAAGCAAAATCTATAAAGTTATACAGAACCATATCATCATCTAATAGAAAACCCAGCACTGTTTTGTATTTCAGAGCAGATATTCTGATTTGCCCCAGCCGATGATTTCTCATTAAGAGAGTTTGTTGACTGCAGTGCTGAACACTCTTCACTCCCCAAATCACCCACTCTTTGAGACACTGCCCTTACCATCTTCATACTTGATGCGTTACTGTACTTTGCAAATTTTACGCAAAAAAAAATCTGGGTTCCAAGTTTCTGAATCCAAACGTCTTTAAGAGTAAGTCCTGTTGCAAAGGGACCATAGTTAGGCAATATCAGGGTGTTATTTTTTCCTTGGCATGAACTTGCTGAGAAGAAAGGAGGAGGAAAGGTTGCAGCAAACTTAGGTCTCAATCAAGCTTTCATTCTTGCACCTCTTGCATATACACACACACACACACACACATACACACACACAGAGCTGCTGCTCAGTGCTACCACTTCTCTCTACCTGATAGAAACTGTAAAATTGCTCAGCAGCCAGGATTATTTCGTAGTGCCTATTCCCTTCCTTAGCAACCCTGCACAGCAAGACTGTACTCCAATTATGTGACCCGTACTGGGAACACGTCCCTGACTAAGAGGCAAACCTGACACAGGAAGAAAGCTTAGTCTCTCCCCAATGACTGTGAGATCTCATTCAACCCTAGGTTTTATTTTAAGCAAGCAATCTTTATGAATTAAGGTAGTTCTGAGTAGTGTCTTATAATTAATTTCTTCCACTTAAAATCAATGTCTAGGGTAAATGTTATATTGGTACACAGAGCTGTTAACAATATATACAAACACTGAGCACATCAAATAACCATATTGTTTCACTCAACTTCAAGCTCCCCACAGCTTGCCAAAGGCCTCTTTGGAGATGCTCAGACTCGCAGATCAGAAGTTAACACATTCAGGTAAGAAAGTAAAATCGAGTACTAAAACCCACATTAAAGATGTAGCCTGCAATTTATGGTGCTGAGCCAACTGAAAAATATTGAAGAGTAGATGCTTCCAGTACTGCTAGGCAATAAGTGGATTAAGTGAATTTATAAAGCATGTGAAGGTGTGAAAGATTTTACATAAAGAACAGAAAAATTCAAACCCGATGTTTCTACAGAAGGAAAAAATTGTTGACAGGAAATTTACCCTGAGCAGAAAAACATAACTCCGCAATGTCATTGAAGATGCCTTCCACTCCCCAAATAAAATCACTTCCCACGAGGAGCTCTCATTTTAATTCCACTTCAAAAAAACAAACCTAAAAAAGTGAAGATATGGAAAACTTGATCTATAAATAAATTACCAGTAACTGCACTAAGAAGGAGCTGGGGGTCTTGGTGGACAGCAGGCTATACAGGAGCCAGCAGTGTGCCCGGGCAGCACTGAAAGCTAACAGCATCCTGGGCTGTGTCTACAGAAGCATGGCCAGTTGACTGAGGAAAAGAGCTATTCCCCTGTGCTGAGTCCTCGTTACAACACATCTGGGATATGCAGTCCGGTTTGGGACCTCCAAAGGAGATGCTGATGAATGCGCACAAGTCCGGCAGACTTGCTGCATCCAACATTGTCAGGGGCTGGAGCCCTTGCTCTGTGAGGAGTAGCTGAGGGAGTCGGGTGTGTTTAGCCTGGAGAAGCAGCAGCTTCAAGGGCATCTAAGCAGCCCTCATGTGCCTACGGGGAAGACGGCGAGGAGATGGAGACAGGCTTTTCACAGCTGTGCATGCCAGGAGGTTAAGAGGCAATGACCATAAACTGAAAAGGGAGATTCTGACACAAGGACAAAATTTTACATTATGACCATGATTAAACACTGGAGCAAGTTTCCCAGAGTCGTCGTGCAGTCTCCACTCTTGAGATTTTCAAGACCTGCCTGGATAAAGTCCTGACTAACCTGGTCTCATTTCTTTGTTGACTCTGCAGGGTGGAAGAGTTTGGATGAAAGACCTCCTGAGGTCCCTTCCAACCTGAATTATTCTATGATTTTATGATTTTATAAAGGTCAAAATGTCATTATCATGAAAAAATATTTTTAAATTCGCTCACTTTTTATGAAGTCAGTCCATTTTAAGTGAAGAAAAGATACATGCATGTACATGCAAAACTAGTTTTAAATACCATGCCAACATGGTGTAAAGAGAATACTCTGGCTGAACTGTGAAACTTGGTGGATAATTTGTATCCACAACAACACAGAACATTTTATACATATTTATGTATGTATATATATGTATACATCTATTTAGGTATGTATATATATGTATACATCTTTACCCATGCAATAAGCTTGTTTTCCAATTTTTCAGTCATTTTTCCTACTCTTTCCACATAATCAAGATCTTGAATTGTGTATTCATTTCCAAAAATATTCATCATATTAAAGAATAAGAACTTTTGGTAAATCTTACTATACTTGCGGAGTACATTAATTCCTTTGGGTTTTACTGCTAGCTGCTTTTTTATTTATTCGTTTATTTTTAATGAAATGGGCACAGCATATATAATGATGTTTGGGCTGAAGGATGAAAAGGAATAAAATATAACCATTACATTAGAAATGATTTTGAGGTCTAACGTGAAAAAAGTGTTAGGAGTCAAGAGCTGTATGGGTTTAGAGGGAGATCTGTTGGTAAAAGCTGATGCAAAGTGATGCAAGTTAAACAAAGAACAATATGTACAGTTTGCCATACTCCTCTCTAATCTAAAATAATGGATTAAAATAAAACTGTAAATTGCAAAGAACTGAAAAAGAAAATTCATTTAAACAAATGTGAAATTAAATTGAAAAATGTAAATGTACCTCTTCACCATGAATCGTGCTAAAATAGAAAACTTCTTCTGTCAACTACTTAACGAAAGCAAAATTGTAAAACCCAAGATTTGGATTTCAGAGGTCATATAGAACAAGACTGACATTAAAACAAGCTACCAATGTACATAAGGATCATAATTATTCATTTGTGTGACATGATAACATAAAATGAGAATTTTTGTCAGACTATATAGAGAATTAAGATCAATGTTCAGCCCAAAGAAACCTGAAATATAGAAGAAAGAGAAAGAAGGGATGGTGATGTGAGTTGTTAAAGGTTAAAAAGCAAGATAGTAGTCATGCTAGAACTTGAACTTGCATCTCCCAGGACAGTGCTGCAGTCACCAGCTTACACTGCTTTCGTAACAACAGACCAAAGCATTTAACCTTTCAGCAATGATGAGGAATTCTGCCTGCATAATGAAGAACATAAGATCATATCCCATAATCTTTCTTAAGACACCCTGTTTATATAGAGGATAGCACATTTGGCCAAAACTAATTACAACTCTCTATTTCCATGGAGAGTAGATGTCTATCACCAGCTTCCACAAATAATTGACAGTGAATTATCAGAGTGAATCTTTTGTAAATATCTCACTAGCTGAAGTGTATTTGCATGCTAGTATGCGGACTTCAGTAAAAAGATTAAAATAATAAGCCAATTTGCAGAAATCAGTATAGGTACATGAAAAATCGTAAAATCCAAATCCTTCATGATCAGGCATATTATTCACTGAAAATGAAGTCCTCATCCTAGCTTCAATAATGTGCTTAGTGGAAGGCTTGGCTGTTAAAGTGACACAAAGTACTATTGTTGGCCAGACCTGTAGGAAATCTGCACCTACAGTTTTTATAACTATGCCATATACAACTCAGTTTTATCCTCTGAATAAATACAGGAAGCAGTGGAAGCTCTAAGTAGTGCATTTGAATTGCAACTATTTGAATGGATTTACAGTATGTTTTGGAATGGTTTTTGACAAATGAAATTCCTTTAATGGAATCACAGAATCACAGAATCATAGAATGGTCTGGGCTGGAAGGGACCTTCAAGGACCATCTATTCCACAGCGCCGCCCCCCCACCATGGACAAGGACATCTTTCACTAGATCAGATTGCTCAAAGCCCCATCCAGCCTAACCTTGAACACTTCCAATGATGGGGCATCCACAGTTTTTCTGGGCAACGTGTTCCAGTGTCTTACCACTCATTGTAAAAAATGTCTTCCTTATATCTAGTCTAAACCTACTCTCTTTCAGTTTAAAACCATTGTTCCTTGTCTTGTCACTACAGGGCTTAGTAAAAAGGCACTCTCCATCTTTCTTATAAACCCCCTTTATGTATGGAAAGGCTGCAATGAGGTGTCCCTAGAGGCTTCTCTTCTCCAGGCTGAACAACCCCAACTCTCTCAGCCTGTCTTCATGAGAGAGGTTTTCCAGCCCTCTAAGCATTTTTGTGGCCCTCCTCCGGACCCGCTCCAACAGGTCCATGTCTGTCTTGTGCTGAGGGCTCCAGAGCTTGGCACAGTACTCCAGGTGGGGTCACACCAGAGTGGAGCAGAGAGGGAGAATCACCTCCCTCGACCTGCTGGCCACGCTGCTTTTGATGCAGACCAGGATACGGTTGGCCTTCTGGGCTGCGAGCGCACATTGCTGGCTCATGTCCAATTTTTCATTCACCACGATCCCCAAGTCCTCCACAGGGCTGCTCTCAATCCCTTCATCCCCCAGCCTGTATTGACACCGGGGGTTGCCCCAACCCATGGGCAGGACCTTGCATTTGTCCTTGCTGAACCTCATGAGGTTCAGATGGGCCCACTTCTCAAACCTGTTAGGGTCCCTCTGGATGGCATCCTTTCCCTCAAGTGTATCAACTGCACCACTCAGCTTAGTGTCATCTGCAGATTTACTGAGGGTGCACTCAGTTCCACTATCTATGTCATAGATGAGATATTCATTAGTATTAGTCCCAGTATGGACCCTTGAGCAATCCCACTAGTTAATGATTTCTTTTTGGACTTTGAGCCATGGAATTTAGCCAAGGAAAGCTAAACCACAAGTGCATTTTACTTTCTACTTGCTTTTCCTACTGGATGTTTATTTAATCTATTTTATCACTTTGGGAAATTTAATAATTTGAAATTGTCTTTAATTTTATAAATTCTGTTATTGATCTTCTTGACATTTAAATGGTCATGTCTTGAAGAGCCTGCTTTACTTGTAAGCACAATATATCAATATTGTCAAATGCTACACTGCACAGTTTACAAATATATTCAATAACGAGAACAAGCAGTTTGGGGAAAAAAAAAACACAAAGAGAAACAGGAAGGTATACAAGCTTTCATTTGAAAGAGAACTAAAGCTGAGAGTCTTTCAGTCTCTTATGAATACAAACCACCCATGAAAGAGCTCTCTGTGCACAAGAAAAAGAGCATGGTTAAGTACACAAACAGGAAAGTGGAAAAAGATGGATAAATTGAGAATCAGAGAGACAGACAAAGAATGTGATAAAAGAACAGAGAGTGAGGAGAAAAGAGTAGGGAAAACACTGACTGGTGTACACAAACTAAAATGAAAGAGACAAAAAGAAATGAACACTAATGGCTCAGTTCATTCTTGCTGCACCAGTGCTGGGCTGGAGAAATCATACTGGTGTCAGGGGGTATCAAACTCTGCAAAACGGCAGTAACTCTGGACAAACATGGGTTGGAGCGAAACAGAAAAAGCAATGGAGTGAAAAGAACATACCAAAGGTGAAGCAGGCATGAGCACCGAAGGAAAGAATAATGAAGAGAAGAAAGTCCCGGCTTCCGCGCCCTCCTCCCGGCCAGCACTGCCCTGCTGGGGCCGAGGGCGGGCTGCGCAGCCGGGGCAGGGGAGCTCGGGGGAGAGGGAGCGCAATGCGCTGTAGCATGCGAGAGTCTTCCCAGAGGAGAAGATGAACTACTAAAGACTGAAGTTCGCTAAAGTATGCTCAAAAGCAGGCAGGAAATGAGAACAATAGGAAGCTTTTATAAACTAATACCACTGGCAGATGAGCACACTCCAGGTTGCATACGTGTTTTTTAAGAATAAATTTAATCATTAATATACTGAATTTTATTTATTTGTTTGTTTACTAAGTGAACGGAACTACATAGACATTCTTTTCCTACACCAGCTAAGGTAGTGAAATTTTCATAACAACTTCAAATAGGAGAGATCTGGATGGAATTAATTTCAATAAACTTTATCTTCTACTTTGTAGACATCTACACCTTTGCTGGCTAACTCAGGCTGCCTTTGAAGTCAGTGGAAAAAAAAATATTTTTGAATGAGAATCACCTTTCCTGTTCTAGAATTTCATATTATACAGGTACATGGTGGGGTGCCCTAGAAACAATATTTTAAAAACTTTTGACCTTGTGTTTTTCCATATAGACGTGGTATATGCATTGCCTGCACAGTAACTGCATTTTGTTGACATTGAAAGTAATTTTTACCAGTAGCCACTATTTAGAATATGCAATGATATATATATATATATGGAAGACTGTCTCATAAAAAGGATGATGTGAAAAGAGATTAGAAGAGCAAAGAAGTCATGTACAACATTCTGACTCAGATAAAACCTAATTTTGCTTTGACAGGGTGAAATAAAACATAAAGATTTAATATCAGTAAGACAGATGCTAAATAAATTGCTTCATATTTGTTCATTATTTCATTCTAAACAAAGTATTGGGGTGTCTAAAAGACCTCAACTGTCCCAATCTCGGTGGCTTATCTTTCACTTGAAAGACAGGAAGTCCACGTGACTTAATTATTTAACTGTAAAGAAATTCATCAAGGTTCCAGTGCACCAAAGAGCAGTCGTATGCTTAAATTTAAGCACCTGCTTAAATTGTTCCACCGTGTGACAAGTGACCTAAAAATGGTGATGCTATTTTGATAACTTGTGAGGACACTAAGGAAGAGTTAGTTATATAAAATAACCTTGGAGAAAGTTATTTATATACAAGCTAATTTTATTCAAAGTACATTGAAGGACAGACAAAAACTACTGAATTGCAAAACAGTAGACTTTTATAAACTAAGAAAAATTATAACAGAAGTGTTCAGAGACTTTGATCATTCTCATAGGCCTTCTTTGCAGCTTTTCCAATTCTACTACACCTTTTCTGAAATGGGAGCCAGATACGTATTCAAACTACAGGTACGAAATAGTATATCCTTGGATTTGTTCTCTATTCTTATTTTAATAATTTTTAACATATGCTGAGCACTTGGCTGATGGAAAAACCCCGTATAACTTCAAGAAAAATTGAAGTGAATGCTTAGTGTGCAATTTGACATATTTGGAAAAGGTATTAGAAGTCTGATCCGGTGTTAGGGCACCGGAGAACACATATTAGTGTTGAAAGTGACTGGAATGACAAGTATTCCCAATATCTTCTACCTATGTGCAATATGCTGTGAAACTGAGCTTGGGAACTTCCAGCTGGAACCTGGAATTAGGACATAAGCCCTGTTTAGCATAGAGAAGGATTTGAATTCACAGAGGATGGTAGGATTTAGATGTCAGTGCCCTGGCTGACCTAGGAACATTTATATTGCCTTGTACTTGGCCGTCTAGGTGGAAAAAGTCAAACTTCATTTGTCCTTTTCCATTCCAGAAGAGTAAGAATTTGTTAAGATTGAAAACTACTAAGCACAACTATAAAAGATGCCCACAAAATTTAAGGAAATGTGAATTTGCTTGAGCATCTAAATTAATATTTCAAGTTTTAGGGAAAAAAAAATCAGTAAGGAGATGTTTCAGGATGGACTTCTTTAATGGGGAAGCAATAATGCTTATCTTCTTTCCCCATCAAGGAACAAGTACAGCATTGTTAATAAACTGATCCTCTTCTTCATGACTTTTACAGATGCCACATGCATTAGAATAACAGTTGCCAAACAGATGATTTGGTTTAAGATTCCATTTTCTGTCAAAGTCAGTGCATCATTTTAAAACTTGTAAAAATTTCTGCCCGGTTAAACGGCTTGTCATGGTTTTAGTTAATCTGCATTTTATTTAAACTATTCTCAAACCCATGCTACGCCCGAAGGAGGAAAATACTCCCTGTAAACTTTTAGCCTACAGAAATAGAATTAATTTGTATTTTTAAAGAAACCACTTCTTAGAAGTCTTTCTCCATCCATCTTACTAATCACTCCTTTTCTGGGCATACAATGGAGGTCAATATGCATTGTTCACTTAGTAGTGAACTACTTAATAATATTTACATTTGGCATTACTTGAGTGTTCAGTGTCTTGAAATGCAGAATTATCTTCTCTGAAACACAACAAGAAATATAAATATAATTCTTCATTTTTATATTTGTGTCTTCAAATATCTATGTGCTTTGATCATGTCAATGCCGATTCAAGTACCATTAGCCACTTAGTCATAGTCAAGGACAGGAGACTATGAGCTCTTAAAATCATCACACAGCTAGTCTGTTTACTCCATTCAATCAGATACAATAACAGAGAATTGGTTATGCTTGAAATCTTAGTGCAACAAAATAAATAACCGATTACCATAGCAATATTTTTCTTAGATATTGAATATATATGCATCTGAAGTCTTTCATTTAAAACAGTGGGTTTGGACTGTGCCCCACTAGAAATTTTCACACATGAATAGCTAAATTTGGCATTGAAACACAGTTTTAAAAACATGCTGAACATATTTTTTTAGCATGTGAACATCCACAGTAAAGTGCCGCCTTCAAGTTATATAAAAAATATCCAGGGCCACGGCCTTCTGGTGGAAGGCCACCAGCTAATCAACCCACATTAACACAGGGTGTAATTGAGTTTCCAACGTTCAGAGACAGGTCCTTGCACAAACACCTTACTTACCAGGGTGTCATCAATAATGAAATCTAGACAGGGGATGAAAGCCTCCAAATTAGCAGAGTGTCACTTAGGACTTTAAACCTACTATTTTTACAGCCTCTCTCCGGGAGCTCTTCTTGCTTTCTGTAATCAGCACCAGAACTATTCACTTGCTCCCCGCTAAGCTTTTATCTCCATGAAGTGAAGGTGACAATGAAACACTCTCTTGCAAGATCCTCCTGGCAGCATTCCCACAATGCCTGCTGGACTGTTTTGATCCCATTCCATATGTCCACAATTTAAACAGCACTACAGCTGCCTGTCTCTGAATGTTATCGTATCACACTGCAGGGCACAATCCTGTGGCACCTGAGTTTCGAAGTAATCTTCTCAGCCTATTTCAATTTTCACATTAAAGAGCATGCTGCCTGGAACTTGATGATTACAGGTTTGTAAGGACAGGATCAAACGGAGGAAGATGCTAGCAGGGAGGCAAGAGTAAGAACATTATTCTGCAGACATAGGTGGTTTTCTCTTCTCCTTTGAATGAATTCAGTCGTCTACAGCAACACTGATCTAAGCATGGCCTTGCAGTTACATATTACTGCAGATACATTTGAGTGAATTTCTTATGTGTGACTGCACCCAGGAAAGCAATTTATGAGAGAGCTGGTTTTATCATTATCTAATTGTAGCTCTGGATTATTAAGTGCAGAGACTGAAGAGTTAAGAATATCTTCGCAATATATAAAGAGGTACCTATATGATAATTTACTTGAGCAATAAAACTATCAATTTTTCTATCTGCTGATTAAACACTATGAACATCGAAGAATCAATTTATTTTTCAGGGCAATTCAGTTTCATAAACAGACACTAACTGCTCTTTTTTCCCTAAAATCTGTCAAATGTTCTTAGCTCACATTACATCAGCATTTTAGTAAAATTACTGATGGTTAATACCATAAATGATAGTTCTTTGACAGTGAAACACTCTGTCATGTCAGAATACTAGGTAGTGAAGGTCTGTGTTGGTGTACATGTTGATTTTCTATTCAGAGAGAAAAAAATTACCTGGAGATATCATGGTCATTCCTCAAAAATTGTAATAAAAGGATATTTGATAAATAAATACAGTATACATTAAAATGTTACATTTCATCTGGCAACAACTGACATGTACATATTTATTAATGTTTAAAAAATCTAACATAATAATAACATAATAAACATTTTTATCAATGACATAAAGAGTACACAGGTTTTAAAATTAGTTTGCACCACGGGTTGTGGGACTACACTAGGGAGATCATTAGTGGGTACTTTATGTTCTTTTCGTGGTCCTTGGTACCATCTGTACAGGTATAAATAAGAACTGTTTTTCTCCTGTTTTCTTCCTACAGTAGATGGTTAGTAGAAAGAATACAGACCACGGAGTCTTGGTTTTAAACTTATCCAAGGTGGTTACTCTGCCTGCACTGCCAGTGACGAGGGCTGAAATATTTTCCATCCCCTTCCTTTCCATTCAGAGAAGAGAGAGAGAAGCACAAGAAGAATCACGCCTGGACAAATTACTGGACAAATTATTGGATCACAATTAAGGACCAGGTTCTGACATCCTTCCTATTCCATTCTTCTCTTCCCTACTTCATTCATTAGTAGTAGCACCATAATACCTAAGAATCTGTCTCTGGTAGATTAAATAACATGATTAACATCTCTCATGTATTCTCCTTCTCTTTTCAAGACCATGAATGGTGGGAGATTGGTGTATTATATTTTGGGATCTTTTGCATTACATGTATCTATATCCATCTACGTATCTACATATACACTTATACATGGACATACGTAACCACTACTCTGACCATGTCAAACGAAAGTGAAGTAGAATAAAATAAAAATTCTTCTGTGATGGGTCTTAGTCTCTAGATGAGTGCTTTCTACAGTTGGAGACTCTTGAGACAGCTGTCTTTGCTGTACAAAGTAAATGTAACAGTATTGGAAGTCTTCATTTTATAAGTTTTTAGTACTTAGGTAAGCTGGAACCAGGCCATCAAATGCCTTGAGTAGGTATTTGATGCCTACTCAACCCTGTGGGTTGAGTACTAGTCAGAATTCCCAAGCTTCATACCTAGATGGATCAATCAATTGCAATGGCCAAGTCAGAAAAAGGTATGAGTAGCTGTGACCAAGTCATAATCTGCCAGGATGAATCAAATTTCCCTAGCTAGCTGGAGTCAATACAAAGCATTGGTTTTGGACATTATTTCTGGCCACTGCATGGAAATGAAGCATCAGTGAGGCACCCAGGACATTTCTAACACATGACCTACACTGGTGAGCTGAGTACCTTTCCAAGCAAAGGAAATAATCCTAAGGTTATAAACCTGTCAGATGTTCTTCTCCACCCTCTCCATCCCTCTAATTTATGATTACACAAAGAAAACCACCTTTTTCTCTATGATATCTCATTGACTTTTTGGCCTTAGTGACAAATGTGGAATATAAATCAATATCAGAGAGAAAATAACTGATGTTAGACAGCCATGAAAGAACCCACCTCATCTCTTGATTAAGCCTGCATGCAGCTTAAAAAACATGTGTGAAGAAAAGCAAACTCCGTTTGTGCAGTCAAGTTGGCAACAAAGAAGAGTGGCTGGAAGTTTTTTCTGTGTGCCGGCAGCTCTGGCAGCCGATCTGAGATGGCTGGGGAATGATGCTGCGCTGTTCATAGCTGGCCAGTAACTCACTATACACTTGGGGCAGAGGGTAACTACATGCCATCTTGTCCTCGTGGCTGGGGTCTGCTGTCAGTCTACTCTTAAGCAAAGAAAACAGTAAATTGTTTCATTCCAAAATTCACTGATCAGTGTCAGGTACAATATTAAAAGTTAGTGGTTGTTGTCCCTATCTATCTCGAGTTGTCATGATAAACTCTTTAATGAAGAGTGATTTTTGTGATTCTTGCAAAAATTGGTTAGCTTATGGATGGTATAACTATGGAAAGTATAACCAAAGTGTCAAAAGTGTCTGAAAAAATGGGGAGAAGATATTTCTGAGTTAGGAAAATCTGATGAACGGTAAGTGAAAGACTTAAGGTGTCTAGATCTGAGATATGTAGCTGTAATGTGACTCTATTGAGATCCAGATACTATATAACTACAGGAATTGATACGTCAGTATTACGGATGCCATCCAAAACTAAATGGACTTTTGCCAGTGCTCCAGTTTTGACGTGATGAGGTATCATTTTAACCCTAAGACATAGGAGATAAAAGAGGAAGTCAAAATGATGGGAGAGAAAAATAAACTGTATTTTTTTAGTATCCTTGATTACTGTAGCTTTGCCATGTACCCCACATCCAAATAAATCTCTTTTAGGTCGTTTAACAAAGTAAGGAATACATGGTTACTTGGAAGCTTGTTTAGCCTAACACTTCATCCCATGCGCTATCATAGCACCTATGATCCTTTCTGTCTAACTACGTTTCCACATGGTGCCAATTATTGAAATAGGAGTGCTATTTAGAGAGATTATTTCAAAATCTAAATTTTTTAAAATCAAAATTAGATCTTAAGAACTTTAACTTAAGGAAAAAAGGCAAGATGTGTATTTTTGAGAGCTGAGGCTTTGAAATGTTCATTATCAATAAGGGTAAAATTTCAAAAAAAAAAAAAGAGGAAGCTAGAACCACAGAGTAATCAAATAATGGTAATTAATATTTTTTTATGAATGAACCCACCATTATTTGAAAATCAGCATTTATACACTGATAGTTAAAATCCCTGATTATCCAGACATATATGCATCCACATCCATTGTGAATTAAATATACTAAAAGGTATCAGGAAGTCTGATTATTTTACTTCTACTAATATTTCCCTTTCCTTATGCAATCTTGTTTCTTATTCTGATTAAACTTTAGTAATTCCATGTGCCCAGTTTTTAGGTTAAAGGAGCTTGCACTTTTCTTAAAGATATGCAGATTATTCTTAGAGGACATACTATGGGAAGAAGAAAGAAGGTATCAAAATCACAGTGACTTTTCAGTTGTCTAACATTCTGGATCAGATATACCTCAGTGACTTAAAAATATGTTCATAATGGTTTTGCAGATCAACTGTTAAATTATGAAGGCATGAGTCCTATTTGAATTTGAAGGGCAAACTAACTTGAAGAACAAAAGTTACAAGTTTTGTCTGGTGAGATGGACTACTACAGACATTTTTCAAGCTTACTCTTTACAGGAGACATGAATATCTGGTTTTCAATGGCAAAGACATGTAATTTTATTTGTCAGAGCACAGCTGCCTGTCTTCTTAGTGAGACGTTAAACTGGAGATGACATCTCATGCAAATTGGCAGCCATGTGTTGTGGGGGTCACTTGCACTTTATGAAATAGTTAGGACTTGAAAGAACTGAAAGCTTCAGAAGAAATGCCCTACCTAAGCAATATAAACGGATATATAAAAATAAATCTTTAGGCAAAAGTTCCATGTAGTTTGCATTGGGATGAAGCTCCACGTTACACATTTTTGTCACTTGCTCTTTGGGAATCTTCCCTACCTAGAGGGATTTAAATTTGCGAATGACAGCTACAGTTTTGCAAGGCCTTTGAAGCAACAGCTCTGTCGCGGTTTAACCCCAGCCAGTAACTCAATACCACGCAGCTGCTCGCTTACTCCCCCCCTCCCCAGTGGGATGGGGAGGAGAATCAGAAAGAAAGAAAAACTCATGGGTTGAGATAAAAACAGTTCACCAGGACAGCAAAGAAAAAGATAATAATAATATTATTATATACATATTATATGATAATAATAATAATAAAATATAATGTTAATAGAATATATATAAAATGAACAATGCACAATTACTCACTGCCCAACAACCTGACAGCAGATACAACCTGTCCCGAGCAGCGATCACGGAGCAAAACTGAGAGTGATCTTGGAACAATGCCGAGTAGCAATCTAGGAACAGCAAGTTCCAGAGAGAGTGAGCAAGGGAACAAACAGCTGAATGAACGAATGAAAGTACGAGCGAATGAAAGGCCCTCCAGCCCACCGACTGACCCCCACTTATGTACTGGGCATGACGTCTATGGTATGGAATACTCTCTTTGGCCAGTTTGGGTCAACTATACTGGCTATACCCCTCCCAGTTTTTTGTACCTGCACATTAGCAAAACCTGGGACGATGGAAGATGTCCTTGATCTCGTAGCAACAACCAATAACATCGATGTATTATCAACATTCTTCATGTAACAAATCCTATACTAAATCCAAAACATAGTAGCTACTGGGAAGAAAATTAGCTCCATCCTGGCCAAAACCAGAACATGCTGTCATTAGTTGTGCATTATGCAACAAGAAGCATGTCACTGTTATTTAGCAAATGAGAATGTATAAAATAATACATGCAAACTATTATAGCAATAATAGCTTGTTGATTCCAATGCAATCTATGAGCTAAGGATATTACAATATAAAAAAATGTAGTGGAAAAATCTGTTAACACTTCTTCAAAGATAAACAAGAATTCAATTTTCTTCTTCAGGAACTAGAAAATTAATGCCTGATTCTGAACAACAATGGGGAGAAGGGGACCTTGAAGAAGACATCACAGACAAGAGAGCCACCAATGAAAAAAGTCTCTATGTGCCTGAACTTCCCAGTCAAGAAATAGGAGAGAAGGTCTCTCAAACAGTTAGCAACAACCTAAGGAGACTCAGGTTGAGTCATGTGCCCTTCACTGGGGACTGAACTAAAAGGAAAAAAAAAAAAAAAATCAAACACAGAACATTTTGTTAAAGAAATAGTTATTCTGCTTTCTTGAGATGAGACTAGCTGACACTCCTTCTGGGGTTTGGGGTGGGTATTTTTGGGGGGGGGGAGGGCTGTGTTTGTTTTTATTTTTAGAAAATACAGAATGTCATGATAAATAAAGCAGATCTCATCCCATTTTCCCTGGAAGGCTGACTGATTAAAAATTACATGAACGTAAATCTAAGCAAGACTGATAATCAAGTATATCCTACTGGTATTCTTATCAGCATTTTGTCTATTGACAGTGACATTATAATTCCATGGATGACAGAAACAGCAATGTATCTCAACTTTACTTCTGCCTTGTTGACAACTTTTTTTTCTGATTAAACAATATTGATTAATATTTTGGTATTTATGAAGAAATGTATGTGCTGCAGTGTATAAGAGAAGTATTGACTTCGGATACCTCTCTATTCATCAGATCAGATTTTAGCACACAAGAAATAGGCAAACTATTAGCTTATTACACTAGTGTAGCCTATTTAGATCAACTTTGTGATTCTCTGCAAAGATGGTGGCAGCCATGTAGTATTACAGCTGAGAATGGGGTACCTGAATTCAGCCAGACATTATGGTGTCTGAAAAGGCGTCATAACAAAAAGCTTCTGCTTTCCTTCTCAGTTCAATTTGGCAGCAAACAATAACTATGAACTAGAAAGACAGAAAAAAAGGCCAGTCATACCTACTAAAACATTTATTGATGTTTTCCGCTTCACACTTCTAATCCATAGTAAAACCTTTGGTCCCTTTCAGTTGCTTTCCATTAGAGACTCGATTTATCTTTTCCATCATTTTTGTGTTGGTGCAGACAATTCATCTGTTTGATCCAGTTCTGGTGTGTTTTATCAGTTGAATTATTCTTTTCCGTTTTCCTTTAGGATTATAACCTTCCTTTTCATCTGCTGCTACTCTACATCCATTCTTAAGGGGCATAGTTGCTGATTACAGGAGCTGGGAAAATATAAGCTTTTAGTTGCAGTAAGCATTTGTACTGACCATTGTGCACACACCTTTCTGTTCTATTTTCTAGCAGAAGAAATTAGAAGACTGTGACAATATTGACTAGATGTCCTGGTTTCGGCTGGGATGGAGCTAATTTCCTTCCCGGTAGCTACTGTGTTTTGGATTTAGTATGGGATTTGGTATGTGAAGAATGTTGATAATACATCAATGTTATTAGTTGTTGCTAAGAGATCAAGGACTTTTTCCAGCCTCCCACGTTTTGCTCATGTGCAAGTGCAAAAAAATGGGAGGGGTATAGCCAGTATAGTTGACCCAAACTGGCCAAAAAGAGTATTCCATACCATAGACGTCATGCCCAGTATATAAGTGGAGGTTGGCCAGTGGGCTGGATGCTGTTCGTTCCTGCTTTTATTCATTTGTTTGGCTGTTTGTTCCCTTGCTCTCTCTCTCTGGAACTTGCTGTTCCGAGATCGCTGCTTGGGATCGTTCCGAGATTGCTCTTGGTTTCACTCCGTGATCACTGCTCGGGATGGGCTGTATCGGTCAACAGGTGGTGAGAAATTGTACATAATTCGTTCTGTATATTCTACTATCATATTTTTTAATATTATTATCATTATTAATATATAATAATATTATTATTATCTTTTTCTCTGCTGTCCTAGTAAACTGTCTTTATCTCAACCTATGAGTTTCCCTTTCTTTCCAATTCTCCTCCTCATCCCACTGGGGAGGGAGGAGGGGGAGTGAGCGAGTGGCTGTATGGTACTTAGTTGCTGGCTGGGATGAAACCATGACACTAGATCATTAGACAAACACAACAGGAGCAAAAAAAGGCAGAATATAATAGAGATTGGCATAGAGTGATGATGGCTTCTCAAGACCCACAGACCCGTTCTTACAATTTGCCACAGAATATTTATTTCCTTTGGCCTGTTATTCCACTGAGCAGGAAAGAAAAAAGCTTGCACCTATTGCTTGCTGAAGCTGATGATCTAATATTTGGTCGATATGGAGGTGAATGTATTGATCTGTGGGTAACAGATTTCATAAGCAATCTTTGAAATCTCTTATAGGACAGTTTCAAATTTTGTTCCAAACCAGAAAGCAGCCTTGATCATATATCATTTAGGCATGAGCTCTCAGTCAGTGAGTGGTGAGACAATTAAAACAGTTAAAATTATTAATACTTCAGGATTTTGCCTGATTATTTTTCTCATCAACCCAAAATAGACCATATCAAGGAAAATATATTCGGGATTAATGATTTTTTTCATACCCTTAACCAACATAGAGGCCTTGAAATGCCAACTGTAAGCAAAGTAGCAAAGATTTCCATCATCAGAACAGACAGTCTGAACTGCAATAAAATGCAAATAAAAAAAAAATGCAAATAAAATAAAACCAGGAAACAATATGCCATGCATGTCACATATTGAAAGATCTACAGTTGCTCCAAGACAGACATTTTCAGACCACCACACAGTGACTTGGAGAATTTCCATCCTTAGCAGAAAAAAACCAAAATGAAGGCAAGATTTTTGGGATCCCCCCTTCCACTGCTACATATTACAATAAAACTGAATTCACCAAGTTCTCCTTCTTCTGCCTATGGGGTTTTCTGGTGATCATTATGTGATACGAAAAACAACTCCAAACCTTTTGTGGTAGAAAATATATGTAGGAATTTGAATTTCCATGGTTTATATTTCTATGATTTTCTAAACTAAATATTCAAACTCAGTAATACTCAGGAGCCTAAATACAGGAATTTTGTACAATTTTGGACACCTTAGCCTGTATAAAATATCTGTATGGGTCTGACAGATAAGAAACAAGACTTAAAAGAAACCTCTACACTTCTGGACTGGAAACTGAAAGCCAGATAGGAGACCCTGGGGGCCTAAAATGTCGCTAGATCTACTTTTTCTACACCAATGAAATCTATGTCATTTTTGTTGAGATGCTTACCTTCCTGATTCATCTGGAATGGAAAAACTGAACTTTAAATATGAGGTGAGTCTGTAAGTAGTCAGGTTACATTCCTGTATGACTTAGGGCAAGATATTCATATTAACAAGAGTTAATTATGAGAGCCGCAGATCTTAGAATATCTCACAGACTATTTACATCAAGTTCAGTACCCAAGTTAATAAATTCAGCTCTTGATTTTATGTACACTCAAGTATGTACTCAACCTTACGCAACTTTGTGAAATGTGTGGAACGATGCACATAATTTACTTACAGAAATATTGCCAGGACACGGTCCAAGCTCTTAATCTCACTTTCTTAAAGCTTAATTTTTTTTTTTTTTAATAATTTAAGATGTTTAGAATAAGAGCTTTACTTAGCTCAAATGAAAGTGTCTTATTTTATGAGACTGAGTCAAAGAATCATAACATATCTTTGAAAACAGTGGTTGGATGAACACTACGAATGCACGTCATTTTGAGGCAAGCTGGAGCTATATTACGACTAAGCTTACAATGTTATGCAGGGTATATCATTCCCCCAGTGCAGGTTTGTTCTCTGTGTTGGGAAAAAGTCCGTGGCTGAGACCTTACACATATTTGCTAGGCTGAATGGTAGCGAGCTGCTTTCTCCTCTAGCAGCATGAGTGTGTTCAGCTATCCCTGTGGTCCTGGGGACAGTGCAACCCCATATGATGTAAAGGGAAATGTACAGTTTAATAATTGATGGATGCCACATTTGGAATTTAAAGGGTAATTTATGGAGCTTTGCAAATCTGTATGTCAAATTTCTTAAAACATGGTATGGCATTTGCTAAAATTATTTCAGACAGCAAATACCTCTTGTGTAACAAAACTACTGCCCTGAGGCTAAATAAATTTATTGAACATCCTCCTTTAAAAATGCTACACGATCATCCTTCCTTTTATCATTTTAGTATCCAACCCTTCCACCTTCGGATTTGCAAGACATTATGTTTTGTCCTATACAGAAGACAAGATATCTTTTCAAGGATGCAACTTGCAGGAATGTTCAGCCTCTTCTGTGACTTACCCTTTAAGTGTTTCTTTCTCAAAGAAACTCTCTCACTTTTTCCCTCTGTACAAAAGACTATATGTATAGAATTCAAGTGTGAGGCTAAAGCCATCACAATGTAGTTCAACTTATGAAGCGGTGGTTCTCACCTTTCATGGGAACTTAGCAAAAATTAGGATTTCAAACCTCCTGAGTAACTTGTAAAACTAAGGACAATGGCTTTCAAAGAAATGTAGGCTCTTGGGAACAGATTGTATATACATTTTAGACAGGAAAAGGTGAAGTTTTATATACACACACACCAGATGATATTTCAAGGTCCCTTCCAACCTGGACTGTTCTATATATACATACACAGGCAGATATATACTTATATGTATATATAACAAACTTTTAATATACAGTTAATATATAAATATATAAAAATACCTTAATTAATTAATTAATTAATATTTTATAGTTACTATGTCTTGA
Source organism: Phoenicopterus ruber ruber (assembly GCA_009819775.1). Lineage (NCBI taxonomy): Eukaryota > Metazoa > Chordata > Aves > Phoenicopteriformes > Phoenicopteridae > Phoenicopterus > Phoenicopterus ruber. The sequence continues at coordinate 99,214,923 of CM020217.1, forward strand.
TTATATGATTAGACAATAATAATCATGTTTTCCTTTTATAATTCCTAATAGCATAGCTAGTAAATATTCCTGCCTAATTAACATTCTAAACACTTTGTGAACTTGGTTTTCAATCCCTTTATAAAATTATATTTAGCTTCCTAAGTTACTAAGGAGCTTCTGAAATATTTTAAGCAAGGATAGAAATAAAGTCCAACTGATCTATATGACCTGAGAACTGGGATCACTATATTCACTTTGTTTTCCCACTAGCCCTTAAGCACAGAGCTTGTAACAAAACTCTTTCTGATGTTGTCGTGTTCCCATGCTGGTGAATCTATAAAAGGAGCAACTACAGAATGGTCCCTGTAATGCATTTTTATGTGGAAATTAGTGAGGCTGCTGGAGAGAAGCTTCTCATGTGCAAAGTAGGAAGGAATGGAGGCAAGATATTACTTACTAGCTTAAGGCTGAAATTCCTAAAACCTCTAGTTTGCTGCTCCAGCCTCATCCCTTCACCAGAAACATTACTGCCCTGCTCAGTCCTTTCCCCTATTCCTCCTCAGTGCTCAGCTCCTTCCCTCATTGCCTCTGCCTAGTACCTGTGGGCTAGCCATAACCTTGTCAGGGAAAAAAAAAAAAGAAAAAAAGAAAAAAAAGTTTTGGAGAGATACATAAATATGATGAAGAGTTTTTATTCTTAAAAGAATTTTGTAACCAGTAGTTAGAAGGACATAAAAGGAGCCTCTTCCCTCTTCTTATGGTAACTGCTCCTGTTCAATGATCAAATACTAATGGCTTAATGCCATAATTGTGCGAGTAATGCACAGTCATTACAAGTACGGATCGTGCTATAGGATGGCTCTCCTATTCATAGGAATTGCATGCCTGCCCTTAGCCCTTAGCAGAATCTATTGTAGATCTGTGGAATTTCAGCAGGTAGTAGCCATCATGACAAGAGTAAAGCTGACAGAGATGCTCTTCCACAAGCTTTTCTGACTTGCTTTGTTGGGACTTTGATAACATTAATGAGACTGACATCAGCCAGAGTGACAACACCCTACAAGCATTAGATCAACACACAATTAGGTGGATGGAATCTTGTTTCCCCTTTGAATGTTTCAAAAGGAACAAAATTATGTCATGGTCTCCAGATGATCACAAGTTTAAGATTAGAAATGGGAACCTTAGACTTCTGGGAATGTGTTTCTTTTATCACAATTAGTCTGATAAGATCAGTAGGCATTTCTATTCTTTTTCTAAAAACCTCATCTGCAGCAATCATGTCTCCCATTATGAGTGAGCCCAGTGCAGTTGCCCAATGTCCTCTTCCAGAACACTCAAAATGAGAACAAAAAATATGTGTCTGGCTACTGGAGGCTGTGGAGAGGCCCTCAGACATGGTGACACTGAGGCAGGCAGACTAAGGCATCGGGGGGAAAGGACATGGGCTTTGGTTAAGTTACTGCAGGACTCCTCAGAGTTTACACCAGATCAAGCTAAAAGGTGCTCATGCTGCTATATGGAAAGACACATGCTCAGAGGTCTGACCTCGGTCCTCCAGTCCCATCTACATTTCAGATTTTCCCATCCACTGTCTCTGCTAAAAAGGATCCTTGTCAGTGTGAGTGCTCAGCTGAAGTGCACCTTCCAGCCTGCAGAGAACAGCTCTTACTGGGAGCGCTGTGGGGAGCAAAGGGGGAGAAATGCAGAGCTCCCTGTGTACACCAGGTTTCTGTGGAGATAGCACTGGCCTCTTCCCAGGACGTCCTTTGCCACTGAAGAAATGCCATCAGATCTTCCCATTATTTCGACTTCATCCATGTTAGGATAAAACTAACCATACTCCGGAGGTGCCTATTTCTCCCTTTTGTTGAGAAACTCGAGTGACTAGCACAGAGGCAGATACCTGACTGTTAGATGTGTGATGTTAGGTGAGATGAACACCATCATTAATAACACCAAAAGACTGAAGATCACAATCTAACCATGAGGAGATAATGGTTTTTGCTACATACACAGGCAATATCAGAAGCTTTTTACTTTGTAAATGTTAATGGCTGATGAAAAACTTGAGTGATTTATGTTCAGCAGCCTGTTCCTTACTTCAGATCTTACTTCACAGATCTCTTCCTGTGATCTCAGTGAAGCTTTTAATTGTGCCAAGCATGATTAAAAACCTTTCAGTGAATGCTGGTATTCACTCTCCTCCTTTTTCAAGTGTTATGTCTACCTACCTTATTTTTTGTAGAGTTGTGGAACTCTGCAACTCCCTACCCTGCAACTGATCAAACATGGGAGACGTCTCTATAGTTATCAAAACAGTACTTTACCTTTTGTGGAACTGCTCTTTAATTAAAGGCTCCAAGGTCTGGATCTTCAAGCCACAGTATTCTTTTTATCTTCTGCCACCTTTCTTGTATCAAACACTATATCTGGGACATTATCATAATATAGCTTCACTTTAACCTCATATTTACATTTTTTTTAACTGTTATAATTAGTTTTTCTATGGTCTTCCACCAAAAATATGAGTGATATAGATGAAGTCCAGGTATATTATTTTAAAAATATTAGTGTTTTACTTCATTTTCCAACATCTTTACTGGGATTCCTTAGTCTTTCCTCATTACTTGACATAGAGGAACAAAACCTTAGAGTCAAAAAAGAAGGGAAAGAAAAGACCAGCATTATCTCTGTTTCACCGGTACAGAAACTGGTCATTAACAACAAAGAATAGAGATTGTCATATTAATATGCCATCTTTTAAATCTGAGTTATATTTTATATGTATGTATGTGTGCATATATTTTTAAAGCACTGTTTTCCACAAGTCTCTCTTGTCTGAGACACTGTATGTGCACACAATTTATCCGAGCTAGGCAATACTGATGCTGTGAGGGATAAGTCTTGCACAGAGTGAGAAAACACACCAAAACCAGAAACAAAAATGTTGATATGTTTTCTAACTCCCTATGCATTAGTGTTTGCTGTCTTTTTCTATTTGTACATCCCCTAAAAATCTACAGAAAATCCTACTCTTCTGACAATAAACAACTTGTTAGTTACCCTTTATATACACACACAGAGTAACAATCCCTGAGCCCTTGGACTAAATCTATACCGATACATAAAATGATCCAGGAACTGTCTGTTGGCCTGAAGCCAGCTGGCATCCATAAGCAAAATATGCTCACCCTCCTCCCATATAGGGTGGCTGCCTCCTGGCTGCCTATTGGGAAAGGTCCCTCATGGGGGGACCTCAAACCATGCCTAAGGCTCTACTGACAATTTAACAGCACGAACAAGCATATACTGATGTTTAGCCCTGGGCCCTTGTGCTGTTTAACTTACTGATAAGCTATAACCTTAGGATCCAGAAACTACCGCTTGAAAACCACTGCTTTAGACAACTGTGTTTCTAAAAGCCCCAGACGGGGAAACTCGCCGCTTCAAAAGCACGTGCACAATCTGCACGATTCACTATTTTTGGGATTGACATACACTGCCTCCTGACTCTGAAAGTCAGAAATCAGAAATCAAACTCTGACAGTGAGGGACAGCACACCTGTGGTTATACTACCAGTGCAAAGGGAAAGAAGTGGAAGGAGCCAAATGTGTATGAAACATAAAGGCTAGAATTAATGTGGGCACTTGTTCTCTGCTGCTTTTTCAGGTCTGCTCATTATTTTTACTAATTTATTTATTCTTGCAGCCCTTTAAATAGGTGAAAAATTATATGTGCCTTTGGGCTAGCCTAATGGACTGGAACATCACTCAGTTTCTGCTTCCTTTGAGAAACAAAAAATGCTCCCTATAAAGCCTAACTTTTTTTTTTTCTTTTTACCTTCTGAATTATTTATAAAGCATTTTTGAAAATCAGTGTAAAGGGTATGAAAGCACAGGGGATGGCTCTGTGGGGTACATCGAAAGCTTTGAAATACCCAGGTCCCTAGAACCAATAGCCTTTATGCCAGATAGTTCTGTAGTGAGACAAATAGAGCAGGTTTGGAGAAGACCTGACAAAGCTGTCCCTGCTGCTGATGGCATTGAACATCCCACAACAGCCTGCATAAAATGGAGGACTGCTTTTGTACCAGTACCCTCAGTCTCCCTGGCACTGTGAGGAATTAAGTGTTATCAAGAGCTTTTCCTAAACACTGCTTTCTATAGTAATCGTATGAAGCTACAGTGCAGATATCCACTAAGTTATTATTTCCATACAGACACAGGTATACCTAGTGTTCTACAAAAAAAAAAGAAAAATATATTCTCTTCATCCTAAGTGATGCACACAGAAAAGTTTTTTCTCTGCTTCTTTTCTTTGGTGGAATGCTAATAACAAGCCCAGGAGAGTTACATTACGCTGTAAGCTAAGGAGCAGCTCTCTTTACCTCTCTGTTTAAAGATCTTGAATGTGTCACTCCACGATTCAGCAGACCCTCAACTTTATGCTACAGTACGTTAGAAAACTTGAATCTCTTGTCTTATGTTTGTCTAAAATGTAAATAAATATGTTTTTCACCCTAATTTCCACATTTCAGATTTATCCATAATTCATATTAAAATCCACATTGCCTCCTCCTAAAAACAATTTGTTGAAATAATAGCCTGGGGGAATCAAAGGAAAAGAAGCATAACAAGTCACAATATTTTCTGCTTTGCTCACGTTTGTACTAGTGGGAATGAACTCAAGAGGCACACGTGCCTTTATCTTGTTTGTTAAAGTAAATCACTTCATTATACAACCTGCATTTTCTCTCCTGTGTTTTTGAATGGTGTCTCTATGCTTTGTTATCCTCCAGGGTGAAGGCATCTATGATATTTAAAACACTAAGCCAGTCTTCTTGTTGCTGCATGTAGGAACAACTTTAGTAATATCAAGAGAATTTCGCTGGTAATTAATTTCACCCATTGATGACATATTATGTAAATAACTCATATTAGCGTGCGATACCAGAGTAATTTTGAAAGGTTTAAAGACTGAACTGTAGGAAGAAAAGGAACCAGCTAACTCCATGGGAGACTGGTAATAGGACAGAAGACAAGGTGAAAGAGAAGCAGGAGAGGAAATATGGAAAAAAGAAGCAGTACACATGTAAGGGAAATAGATGTGAACTGAAAATTGCAAGTTAGAATTAGTGAGACAGAAACCAGTAAAATGAAAAGGAAGACACAGATAAAAGACAGATGTGGGAGAGATGTCGATAGGACAAGGGGTAATGGTTTTAAACTAAAAGAAGGTAGATTCAGACTAGATATAAGGAAGAAATTTTTTATGATGTGGGTCGTGAAACACTGGAACAGGTTGCCCACAGAGGTGGTAGATGTCCCCTCCCTAGAAATGTTCAAGGTCAGGTTGGACGGGGCCCTGAGCAACCTGATCTAGTTGAAGATGTCCCTGCTCTGGGGATTGGACTAGATGACGTTGTGGTGGGTTGACCCTGGCTGGACGCCAAGTGCCCACCAAGGCCACTCTATCACTCCTTCTCCTCAGCTGGAGAGAAAATATAACTAAAAGCTCATGGGTCGAGATAAGGACAGGGAGAGATCATTCACCAATTACCGTCATGGGCAAAACAGACTTGACTTGTGGAAATTTAATTTATTACTAATCAAATCAGAGAAGAGTAATGAGAAATAAAACCAAATCTTAAAAACACCTTCCCCCCACCCCTCCCTTCTTCCCAGGCTCAACTTTGCTCCCAATTTTTCTCTCCTTCCTTGCTCCGCAGCAGTGCAGGGGGATGGGGAATGCGGGTTGTGGTCAGTTCATCACAGGTCTCTGCTGCTCCTGCCTCCTCAGAGGGAGGACTCCTCACACTCTTCCCCTGCTCCAGCGTGGGGTCCCTCCCACAGGAGACAGTTTTCCATGAACGTCTCCTACATGAGTCCTTCCCACGGGCTGCAGTTCTTCACAAACTGCTCCAGTGTGGGTCCCTTCCATGGGCTGCAGTCCTTCAGGAACAGACTGTTCCAGCGTGGGTCCCCCACGGGGTCACAAGTCCTGCCAGCAAACCTGCTCCAGCCTGGCCTCCTCTCTCCACGGAGCCACAGGTCCTGCCAGGAGCCTTCTTAACTATGTTATCCCAGCGGCGCTACCACCGTCGCTGATGGGCTTGGCCAGCAGTGGGTCCGTCTTGGAGCCGGCTGGCATTGGCTCTATCAGACATGGGGGAAGCTTCTAGCAGCTTCTCACAGAAGACACCCCTGTAGCCCCCCTGCTACCAAAATATTGCCATGCAAATCCAATACAGACATTTAAAGGTCCCTTTCAACCCAAACTATTCTATGATTCTGTGATTCTGAAATGCATCATTGATAGGTGAAACAAAAGACATTCTTTCCCTCTGTCTCATGATAGCAGCCATGGCAGACATCCTAAGCTAATGTTACTCAAGTGAGCCTCTTTGTCGAAACTATATTGGGAGTTAAGCTTGATATGTTGAACAATTATACTGTGTTGTAATAAATATGCATTGGACTCGTATCTGTCTTTTCAAGTTGCCTGGTTCATCTGTCTCTGATCTAAGAAAGTGCAAAAGAGACAGTGCAGCTCAGAAGAAAGAAGTCCAGCTAGAAACTCTATGCTACTATGGTAAATGTAAAAAAATAAAATAAAAATCTAGTGTGACCCTGGAGAAAGAAAAGGAAAAAGCTGTGATAACCTGTAGACTATCAGTATGGTGAATGACATTTTTCAAGAAATCTCCTACACTTTCTGCAATTTTTAGTCAAGAAATAAGGCATAATTGTCCTTCGTTTTCCTTCTGTCTCTGTCCCTAAGACAAATAAATGGTGACTGTCTAAAAATGGGTGACAGTGATGTCTTGTCAACTTTACTAAGTTCGGAAATACATTACAGAACAAAGTCTACTAGGAAAGTTGTTTTAATATTTCATGCACTTGCAGAAATGAATGATAAAATGAGTTTTATAAACAAAGCCTCATCTTGAAAATGGTTTCCAACAAAGACAGTTACCTGGTCAATAATTATATATAACAGTAGTTCACAATTTAGATACATTTACATTTATGTATTCATAAGAAAGTTAAAAAATGTGTGATTACATAAAAACTTTAAAATTTTCACTTGTTCCTCTGGAAAGTGCCATTTACTGTTTACACTGAAAGCAAAATCTGCCAAAAAAATCGCAACAGCAAAAGAATTGAATCTCTTTGCCTACCCTATGCTGTCTCTACGTTCCCAACAGTAATGTTAAACAGATTTCTAAGTTTTCCCCAAAAAACACACCTGTAAGATTAGGGCTGGGCTTTTGCATTGTTTCAGTAAACGTTCTTTCAATATATGTTCATGTAGTGCACATCTGGTTTTAGTGAGTGCATGGATAAGATCATCTGCTGAACACAGCAGTGCTGAAAGGACATTTTCTTATAGCAGCTTTGAACTGATGTTCCTTTCTGGATTTATATGAATCATCACGAAGTATAAATACCAAGCAGTCACCTTTCCACATAAGTCTTCAGCAGAAAGAGAAGTAGACTCTGCCGGGACAACTGAAGACACTTTGGTTATTCTGCAGGTGTATGCTGCAGGGCAGCCCAAATTGGCCTTGATTCCTTGGCTGTCCAGATGAGGGGCTGACCAGCGTGCCCTGCAGCTCCCTCCTGGTCCTCATGCCCTGGACCTCTTTTCATTTGAAACCCAGGTACAGGGCGGGGAATGTGGATACTGATGGTGTGTGCTTGGGTTTCATTCTGAGGTGGAGGTGGGCTGCACTTGAAAATGTTCCTAGGTCCCAAATTTTAGGTACGGCCTAAAGATGCAGTATCTCCAACACTCCACAGCTAATGACAAATCAAAACCAAAAATCTTCATTAGGAACGCTAGTAGGATGTGCTCCTCTAAAAGGGAAGCTGGCTTTAGCCATGCTATACAAAGACTATTCTAGAAGAATGAATTTAAAATTATATCTTGCAACATTCGGGTCTGATTCTCATTTACATGAATGCTCTTATACTCTTTTTCACTAGTGTAAAATGAGTCTTAAAGCAGGAATTATCCCATACTGAGACTTCCTTTTTATCTGAAGAATGCAAAGGGATGGCAGTGTAAATAAGAATAAGTTCTTATTCTACATGCAGACTGCCAGGTAATTAACAGGCTATTCTCAGTGTCGGCATATGGTTACTGACTTTGTGTCTTACCCAGTTCCTTGAAAACAGATTCAGTTATGCCCCGCTTTGCTGGGTCCATCATTCCTGCCTACCATCATCTTGCTTTGTGCAATTCTGGTTCGTGAAACTTAGGACAGAGTAATTTCACTCTGGCTCACTCATCAGAAGACTCTGTCATTTCTGCATCAGACTTGATCACCACTGAGATATTTCTCTCCCACTTTCAGCTCAGTGTCATCACCTACATGAGACTGAGGTTGTTTATTCTGAGAGTATTTAATTAGAGCAGGCCCAAGGGGTAGGCGCAGCAGCCTCCCACATGCCATATGTCAATTTTACAGGGTATATCCCAAGTCCCAAAGACTAGCTCATCAGCCTTTCTTACTCATGGCAATCAAAATTGTTCTCACTTTTGTATTTGATGGTAGAATCAGAGACTGTAGCAGCGGTGAGGGGGTGAATCTGTCCCCAGAAGCAATCTAAAGACCCTGGGCCACAGGATAGGCAAGCTTCATTTGCAGTCCAAGAATGCCGTGCTATTATATAGTGCGTGTGCAGATTTCAGACAGAAAGAAAGCAAGCAGAACTGGCTAAATACAAAGGTTTCAAGAGACATACATTTTAACATACCTGGTTTTCCTGAATGGCACATCAAGCCCAGTATTTCTGTTTCAGCTAGGATGTATATTTCAGAAAGACATCTAATCTTTATCTGAACACTTATCAAGCATCTAGGTAACTTGTTCTGTTGGTTAGTGAAGATTCGCTGTAAAAATGCGTGTTTCATTTCTAGTCTCAATTGACCCTATGCTCTGTGCTCAGGCTCTAGGTGTCTAATGTCTTTGATAGATTAAACTTCCCTCCCGTGTTGGGAGTATCTGCATTTATAGACCATGATCAGGTCACTTCTTAACCTTCATTTCGTTAAGCTAAATTGATTGAGCCTGTGAAGGCTTTTTTTCAGAACTTCCATCATTCTTGTAGCTCTTTTTTAAGCCATTTCCAATATGTCAACACAGCTTTAAATTGAGTTCATGAAACAGAACACAGTACAGGTCTCACTAATATCACACAGAATCAAAAGTAGCTCTGTACTTGCATTTTTTATTCCTCTTTCTATTTATCTAAGAATCACATTTTCTTTCTTAGCCACTACTTCACACCACGCGCCCAGTAAAATCTAGTGCCCTATATTGATTGCTACTGCCTAGGGGATGCTTTGGGCCAAAATCCATGTTGGATATAACCACATTGCACCATTGCAGAATATTTCAAAATCTTCAGCAGTCATTCTAAGTACGTAACACTTTAAAATATGAACCTGTTTTATAGAGGATTGCCTGACAAATACAAGGAATATTTACCATATGATTACCCCAGTAATTTTTTAAAATGATAAATAGATTTAACATATTCAAAATTTGTGTAGGATATTCAGGGAATATCTTTTAAAAATACCACTGGAAAAAAAGAAAAATTAGAGAGAATAATACTGCTTTTTTCATTATGACTTATTATCTGACTTCTTTGTATCATATTCAGCCATATTAGTTACACAGTGGTATTGAACACTCAGTTAACTGATCTGTGGGTGACTTAATGAGTCAGATTTATATCACAACAATGTTTAATTAAAATATGATTAATGACCGTTGTCATGTTGTCACAAAGATACAGAGACAGTTTCATAGTCCCAGTTCTGTGAAATTTAACAATTTTACTTTTTTTTAATTCTTTCTTGCTGTATGACATACAGTTTTTCTATAAGTATTCAGTGATCAGGCAAGACATTTCTTTATATCACAAAAAATTGTGTACCACTTCCCTGTAGCACCACTGGGGCTATCTTGAACTTTGTCATCAGAAAATTATTTTGATTTTCCTTTTTTTGTTTGATGCTTAGTTGGAGAGATCACTGGGTGCTGTATGGTCATACAATTCAGCTACTTAAGTTGTTGAGCTGGAGTACCATCTGCCCTAGTGCTTTGCCTGGCAAGAGGACCTCTTTCCTTTGTGGGCAAGTAGTAGTCACTATCTTGACAATGTCGATGCTAAGGAGTCAGCACCTCAGGTAGGCAGTGTTGCGCAGAGATATATCCAAACTAGCTCTAAGTGAGTTAGTTCAAGAATTAAAGTCAATACAGGCGCTGCACATGCAAGTCTGGCAGGTGTAATTTGCCACACTGCTGCAGCAAGACTGCATCTGAGCTAACTTACTTAAAGCTGGAACGGGGATGCCTGTTGTGGTCTTCGTTGTAGGCATATCCCAATGACTCATTTTATTTTTTTGATCCAGGTAAGATTCAAGCTCAGGCAGGAGCTGGAAGTTTCCAGCTTTGCCGTCTGATAAATTATAATGGAAGAGACAGGCAAGAAGAATCAAATTGCAGCACCCTAGAATTTCTTTTAACTGTAGTCTTTTGTATATATTTATAGCATCTTTTTACTCAGGTTGAGTCAATATTACTACCCCATGGTGAAAAATATAAACAAAAATATGTTTGCTTTTCCATCACTGACATCCTCCATTTGGGTCTGAACACAATTCATTAAAGTTCTCATTTTTTTGCTGATAGCTCTGGTACCAGGGGAAAATATTTTTTTTCATATCAATTCATGCTTTATTAGGTTATTTCAATTGTCTCTTATTTTTAAGTTTCTTTCGCAAGGGATAATTTACAGGCTTCTCTCTACTCTTTTGTGAGAGAGAGATTGATTTGTTTGCTTTCAGAAGCAAAGGCATAAGTAGACTGTGCATCTGGATGAAGAAACATCAGCAACACAAAAGACAATATTTTGACAGATTATCTAAAAATCACTAATGTTAGGGCAACAAAAAAGCATTCTGTTTCAGATTCTCAACCGTATGAGGTAGCAACATATGCCTGAATGGCTGAAACCATCAAGAGCAGTAAAAATGTTTAGTACAATTTTTTTTTTTTAGTGATATTCAGTGTAAATTATAAGACATAGAGGTAATGTCAGTCAGAGTGACAAGTAGCCAAGAGAATTCTAATTCTCTTTTTGCCACTGGTTGTGGAGGTATACGCGCTCCCAGTCACAAGGTGGGTAGTGATCGTACAGCTCCACAGTCTCTCCAACCATGATTTGACTGCATCTGCCCTTCACATCAATACACTTGCATGCCATTTTGCCACTTTCAAGGACAAAGCACCACCACAGACTGTTGCAATGCGTGTTTATCGCAGGCACTCCCAGCGTCTCTGAGCAGGAAAAGAATCTTAAAGGCAAATATCTGCTCCACATGAAATCCAGAAAAATCATTGTATCTTGCAGATAGAATGAGACAGTGATTTAACGTAAATACCATTTGCGATGCCAGATCTGAACCCATCCATTCCCTGCTCCAATTACATTGAGAAGAGTAGCCTTATAGAGAGAAAACAGGGAGAGGGATTTGACATGCAGAGAATTATTGAAATGGCACTGCGAAACTATAGAGTTACAAATACTGTATTCTTACTGTATCACACTGCCAGCTAGCATTATTGTTGAAAGATTTATCTTTCACAATATTTGCAATGGAAGGAACAGACCTGTAATTGTACTAATCACATATGAAGCTGTTTGAAAAAGAGGGCTATTTATTGTGGGCTATTTCAGATTGCTGTCCTTAGGATTTATTTTGTCAAGGGCACTTAAAGCTTCCTGTGAGCTCATTTTTAGCTTTCTTGTAAATCTAAATCACAGAGTTCCTGGAGATATGACTAGGTTTTCTTGCCAAATCGCCAGACTTTTGGTTTACATGGCAACGTTATAAAAGGTGGCGAGGCTTGTCCAGGTCACAGGTGTTGCAGAATTTTCTAATTAAAGGTCCATTTGCTAGGAATTGTGAATGAAGAACACGTTCTACTGCACCAGCTTGACTTGTGTCTAAATCGTATCATGAAAATCTCTTTCCATGATAGATCTCCTCTGTAAGTAGTATGTTTGTCCAGATACTAAAATTATTTTGACAACCATTGCAATGCATATATGTTAGGTATCTATAATATACAATATGTATTTAAAGTAACAATGCACTTTGTGGGTATAAAAATTGTTGTTTCTAGAGCATTAAAATTAAAACTAAAATGTTCACTCCAGCTCTAGCAGATGCATCTTATTTGCCTTCCAAAACTCAGAAATAAAACCGCGCATTTTGGAAACGCTGTATTACTGATTCAGCCTGAAGATCCACCTTAGGAGTGGCTTGTGCCCCTAGTAATAATCCCACAATAACCCAGTCACGTTTTGTGAAGCTGTACTGAAGAACGGTAACATACCCATTATGATAAGGGCCAAAATGTCAATTTTAACACAAAGGATTTAGAATTTGGTAGGTAGCATCGTAGCCCCTTTCGGCTAACCCGTGAGCCTGACGAGGAAGCGATAGGTGACCTCTGGCTGCCTATTATGTGTGGTGATATGTTCCATAACCTCCAATTCACATCTGTGGTTAAAGCTGTAGCTATGATGATACAATACGTGAGTTTTCTCAGCAAAACAGCCTCCCAGCACCTCAGATCTAATGCAGGCTGCTCAACCCTTACCCGCACAACTGGTAGTCCCTCTAGCATTTACTGATAAAACCTTTCGCTGGTACAGCTTCCAGAGGACTACGGGCTTTTCTCTGTTTGGTGGTTGTTTTTCAAGGTTGCAAACTAATATGATAATATTTTCTGTCAGTGTATTTGTGTCAAAATAATGTATCAGAAAAAGAAATGCCGTTAGCACTTTTCATATATAATACCAACAAGAATCATATGCAGTACGGTACAAATTATCCAGTCTTTCTTTGTGGAATCACTTCAAACATTGACTACATTTTACAAAAAAGGAAAAGCAAGATGTAAGGAAGGAGGTTACCTTATCTGGGTGGATTTTATAGCATCTGAGTAGAACACCATTTGAATGAATCACGATTGTTCTGTTGAACAGTAAACTTCCGACCAGGTCTTTACCGGAGCGCAGAGATGAATTAGATGTGGGGCTGTATGGGGTTTACGTGCCCAGGCGCTGGCAGCAGGGGCTGCAGGGCGGCCTCTGTGAGGAGAGGCCGGGGCTGCCCCGTGCCAGACACAGCCGGTTCCAGCCGGCTCCAGCCCACCCACTGCAGGGCACGGCTGGTAGCACCACGGGGAAACGTATTTAAGAAAAGGCAAAAACACCGCACAGGGAGATGAGGAGGGAACAGAAAGACTGAGCAAGGTCAGAGAAGAAGGAGGGAGAAGAGGTTCTGCATGGGCCAGAGCAGAAATTCCCGGCAGCCTGTGGAGAAGACCATGGAGAAGCAGATTGTCCCCCTGCAGCCCACGGAGGACCCCATGCTGGAGCGGGTGGATAACTCCTGAGGGAGTTGTGGATCATGAGAAGCCCATGCTGGAGCAGGGGAAAAGTGTGAGAGAGAAGGAGCGGCACGGAGGAGCTGCTGGGTACCGACCATATTCCCCTCTCAGCCCCCAGCACCGCTCAGGAGTCAGGAGTGAAGGAACGAAACTGAGCCTGGGAAACAGAGGGGAGGAGAAGGCGTTGAGGTGTTGTTTCAATTTTTGGCTTTTTTTTTTTTCTCACTACACAAATCTATTTTAATTGGTAATAAATCAAATTAATTTTTCCCAAGTTGAGTCTGTTTTGCCCATGACGGTAATTGGTAAGTGATCTCCCTCTCTTTATCTTGACCTACAAGAAAGAGTTTTCTCCATCTGTCTCTTTTTTTCTTCAGATTCTAGTGGCAGAAAGGCAGCATTTCTCTTAAGAGTTTAGACTGAAGCTGATCCCTGATTTTACCCATTTCCACTGCTCTATCATGAGTGGTCCCTGTTTTTTCCCTGGGTGATTGTGTTGCAGCTCCTCCACAGCTTCTCAGCTTTTCTGGTGCTTCTGTCACCTGGATTTATATAATTTCCTCTGCTTTCATCCAGCTCCCATCACGCCTTTTATGTTGTCCTTTAGAACAAGAAGAAAGTTTACTTTGAAGAAAATCTAGTTGTCATGGTGTGTATTTTAGGTGAGGGGAAGCCACTGACTTCTAGAATGCACTTATTTGGCTTTAGTCAGCTGCCTAGTTTATTCGGCTTAGATTCTTGGTTTTTTTACTGGCTACACGGGAGTGACAAGACACGTCAGTAATTTCCCCTCAGATCTTCTGCAAAAGCCTTCTGGCAACTAAGTTTATGGTATACATATCAAAAAAAAACCCCAGGAAATTAGAGATCTTTATGATGGAAACATTAAAAGATCAATAAATCAGGCCAGTTTCAAACTTCAGAACAGCACTTTACGAGACTGACATTCATCAACCCCACACTTGCTGCCAAGGCTTAGTTCTTACTCATTATTCGTCATTATCACTGTGTATTCAAATAATTAGTCCTTAACAATCTTGCCCTAAACTCACCATCAGTATGCGGTGCTGATGCTGTGCATTCAGAGCCGCGTGTGGGGCAGTAATCAGAGCTGACGCTGTAGCTGGCAGGGAAGGTAACTGCCCCGATGGCCTCAGTCCTCAAGGCTGGAGTGGCCAGGCTGGAGTGCTCTTCAGTGAAGGAGACCGGTACTGAAGTGGGTGACTTCTTTCTTCCCCGTTTTAGCTCTTTCATTGTTGATGTTTTTCAGTTTCTTCCCTAAAGAAAGGGTGAGGATCTCAACTGCTTCCAACAAAGTGATCATATTTTTCAGATAAGGACTTGTTTTGGTTCTCATCCCACTCATTCTGCAAGAGTACTCTGATTCTACCAGACCTCTTTCCTGCTTGCTCTACATCCCTTTTTTGCCTTGCAGATTTTACTACTTGAACATGTTTTCATGTTCACTGTGCTCTACTGTGCAGTGGAGACAGAAGTCCTCATTTATCCCTTTCTGATTATGTGTCATTTATATATTTAGGCCCAGTTTACTCTTAGCAGCATTACTGTGCTATAAAGGCTTATAATCTGTTTCCTATTATGCTATTTGTGGGTTCAACGTAAGTAATGCCAATTATATCGTACTTAGCATATTTCTACCTCTCTGGCTGCAACACCCCCCTCATTTGTCTACAAGCTCTCTGTAGTCCTGCATATCTACCTTTTCTCCGCCTACTTACTCTCTTAGTAATGGCTTACTGATATAGAACCTTTCAGCTTTCACATAGCATTTTTGGACAATCCACAGTTCTGAATTCAAGCTACATGACAATACATAGGGATAAGAAAAGAATAATCTATATGAGGCCCACTTCTTATGCCTCCTAAAATCATTAGATTTTTGAGTTCAAAGAAATGAAAGGATGTCTTGTACAAAAATATGCTGAAATAGTAAAAGTAAGGCTGAGAATGAATACTATTCATATACGTACTTATATATGTATGATAAGAAAAGCCTACTTCTTACGCATTTTTAAATTCAACATTATATCAGTCCTATAAATTAGCATTATTTTGCTAATACAGAAAATCAGTAGTTAATTACTGATCATCAGTAATTAGATTAATAACACTGTTATCATCAGTAAAAATAATAAACTGATATTAACATGATTAGAGCAAAGTTCATGAATAAAAAATCTGGTAATGCAATAAACAGAGCTTCTGGGAAATGCTGATATTGCTTCATGTGCTTTGTGGTTTTGCTTGTATATTTAAATTTTTCTCATGGGACAGAAGCAGGACAGAAACGCAATGAGTTGCACTATAGTCTGAAAACTCAAGTCCAATCATCACTTTGAACCAAAGTGCAGTGGTGATTTGAGGCCTTTGTGATGTTCTGCAGCATGGCTGCACACATTCAAATTTTATCCAAAATGCACATTTCATGATGAAGTTGTTTTCTCTAGCCATGTATTTTTCATGGCTACATTTTTAATTAATATGTGTTAATATCCTGCTTCAGAATAGTGCAGCTAATTCTTCAAGACATCAAATTTCAGGCAACAAGACTAGCTAGCATTGTAGTTGAGATTTGCAGGTAGTTCTTTGATGATAATCATTCCCCCAGTAAGTGGTGTGTAATGTGATGTATGGTTCTTGCACACTCCTTTCACTTCACATCACAGAACGGAGAACAGAGAGTCAGGCACACAAAACATGGTCAGTAAAGATAACCGGGGGCCAAACCTACATAATTTATAGCTTTGTCATGTTAAACACTCTGCTTTATTGAAACTATTTTCCAGTAGCACGTGCTTTGGAAATGGCATATATCATAAGCACAGGCGAGGAAAAGGATTCCTCAACTGTAAGAAACTAATAAGGACATGACAAAAAAAGCCAACAATAATAATGTAGCTACAGATAGGTACCATGAAACCTCTATGGTATGACTCCAAAGAAAGGAGATGCATTGTTAATTAAAATATATTGATAATACAGTCAACTTAACAGCAACCTGTGCTGGGAAGAGGAAGAAACATCTAGATATATTCTGAATTATGGGCTTCCAGAGTACCTGCATAACTCAGAAAAAAGAGGCATCACTGTTAAAACTTCAGTAGTAACAGAGTACAATAAGGAATATCCTACAGAGGACCATGTTCTTCATAAATCTCTTAGAGAAGCACAGAAAAGACTAGGACCAGCAAAAGCCACAGTAGACTTGTCATTTGTCAGCTAGTTAAGCTGCCTCTTGCTATGGACCATAACTAGCTTGTCACACCATGCTTAGGTTTTATCTCATGATGGATCGATTCTTAGTGATGCTCAACTATGATTTCGTTTTTGCTGAACAACACAATTTTTTAAAGCAAACATGTCAATGGAAAGAACTAAAAAGGAGAATTTGGGAAAGGGTGTGAAAAAAATTCTTTTCCTTCAATTTCTTCTTGCATTTAGTGCAAGAAATAGGATTTTTTTTTTTCCATTTTCTTTTAACTTTGCCACTTTATCCCAGACCTGAAGAGTCACAGATGCTGAGACTTAGCAAGACAGGGTTGAATATATTTTCTTTTAAAATGTAGCTGTTGTGTAGAGTTATGCATCTTTTATAAAATAACCCGTAGGAGAAGAGTACCCACCCAAGGAGACATGCATTTTGTCCTTTCTTCATCTCAAGGGCAATCAAACACTTCACATCTCTTAAGAACAAGCCTTAAATACTAGACTGGTTAATTTGCATCTTTCCTCTTCAAGTTATACTGCTGAGGAGCAGAGAATGGCAGACTCGTGAGTCAAAGGGCTGAGAAAGATCAAGTGAGAAGAACATTGTATCTATCCCTGTAATTGGGACAACCCGTCTGGAGAGGGGAATTCTGCATTCCTGCCTCTGCTCCAGGAACTGTTTCTCACTGTTTATTATTCAGTGATTAATATACAGAAAAGTCGAGTAAAAATGGCTAGAAGAATTTGCCATCTTTCTCTCACAGAGACACATAACATTTGCATGTTTTGCTGCAAAATTAAGTCACATCAGCAGGAGCAGTACAGAACACATATCCATCAATGCCACTGCTAGCTGTGGTTTTCAAAAAAGTTGTCGGTGCAACATCTTAAAATGCCTTGATGTGTGCTATGCATATCATGATTACCTTTATTGCATTATGAGAGTTAGGTGGAAGTACTGATTTTGTGGCTTTCAAAATCAAGTTCAGGCAAAAAGCACGTTATTAGGATACTTGTCCGGGACAGTTGTGGTAAATCAGTAGTACTACAGGCATCATTAGTTTCAGGTCAGACAGAAAGGTACTTGTCTGGCTTATGCATTAGATGGAAACTGAACAGAAGGATTTTCAGGATGGCATCTTTTTTTCTTGCTCTAACTATTCTTACACTATAATCAGACATATGGCACACTTTCTATTGCATAACTATCCCCGACTAAAATCTGTCATGGCCCTGAGACAGACACAGCAGCAGAATATGGTACCTAAATGTATCTATGTGAGATTTATCAGCTCCTTATTCATCCAAACCCCTTTCTAATTATGTATGTCATATGCAGGATAGGACACAGAGAGCAATGTGTTCTGTGGGAAGTTTCCAACAGTGCTGCAGTCACTTGTAGTGTATTTGGACAGGGACTAGTATGGTAATCTGAGGACCTCTCATTGCTGATGACCTTTAAATGGATCAGACTTGACTAACATTTACCAACCACAAATGATAAATCAATGGATCAGCCAAACCTTAGTACATATAGCAGAGCCCTCCTGCCTGGCTTCCATTTAATTTGGGGAAGTCCGCATGTTGCTGCAGCCACCTCTTTGCATAGGCAGAACATCAGGCTGACACTGTAACAAGATAATGCTGTTATACTTCACACTCTCATGTATTTTATGCGCTGAGATTTTTGGCCATGTCAACATCAAGGGACTAACAGCAGTTCTGTCTCCATCATGATTCTGTGCCTTTCTTTTTGTGAAGAAATGTAGGTCTCTCCATGATATTAAACACCGATAAAGCCATGTGTGTGATCATAAATTTACTTACACAGTTCGCACAGATTCATACTGATAATGTGTAGAGCCAGAAGGATTTATAGGTCATTACACTTCACTCTTGTGAGCAAAATTTGTTTAAAATATTTCTTCTAGAAAGGCAAATCTTTGATTTGAAGGCAACAAGAAATGGAAAATTCACCACTTAACTGGTACTTTGGATGAGCAACTTTGCACGCTCACCATTCAAAGCATGTTTCTTAATTTCAAATTTCATTTTTTTCTGGCTTCAGCTGCTAGAATTTGGTTCCTGTTATGTCTTTTCCTCACAGACTGCTAAGATTTCAGAACCTTGCCTTTTCTCCTTCTAAAGGTACATACACCACGTAATCTAGTCATCTCCTTCTCCAGTTCTTCTCAGACTCAGACAAACTGAGTTTTTAAGGTATCATGCTTTAAGATCTTTTCAACATTTCTAAAGTATGACTGTTTCTCTTTTTTGATTACATCTTCTATTTTTAGCATCCTTTTAAGAAGGGACACTTTTGACAACGTATGTACTGCTCCGATATTAGCTGCTCTTGTAGGTAGCGGTAAAGTTATTCTCTATTCTTGAACCTCAGTATTCTATTTTTATTTTAAATTATTGTAACTCTCCTTTATTTTTGACAAAGCTTTATGCTGAGAGCACATGCCAAGTTATTTGGTCACAGCCTCTACATCCTATGAACTGTTGTTCTTAGACGTGTTATTGCACGTATGGCAATGTTAAAATACACCTTAATCAGCTACCAAACGGTCTGTATCACTCTGTGTATCACCTCTTTTTCCAATATTATTTATCATCTCCCCATTTTTTTATGCCATTTGCTTATGTTTACCAGACATTATTTCATATTTTTTCGTTATTTCCAATGACTGTTTAAAATATTGGGTAGCAATGGATCTTTTATCAATTCCAATAGAACTTAAATACAGTCTCACCTGAGGGCAAATCCCTGTTAACACATTCTTTTCTCAATAGTCAGCCCTCCCAATATCCTATTGGTACTGTATGGCTCAGGGTTTCTTTTTATTTTTTTTTTATTTTTTAATTAGAATGCTATGCAGTTCTAAGCTGAACTGAAATATAAAGTGGAATACTGCCAAATAATTTCAACTGCATAGATGGCTTGGCTGAGGTAGACCTATATTGCTGCAAATGAACAGAATGGCTATCAGTTTAGTTGCAATTCAAAGGAAGAAAACTCGAGTGTGATGCTGGGTAGAGATAATTATGCCTATGCAGGCTTAACTGCTACTGTCATGTTCCATTAAAGTGTGCAAGATAGGTTTTCTCTGTGTCTGTCTATTATGGAAATAACATTCAGGAGAAAATGGTGAGTGTACAGCTGGTAATAAATGCAAGCTTCTGTGACGTCTTGCAGTTACAAGGCCTGTGCTGTGTTAACATAGTATTTGTCTTCCTTTTCAGAAATTATTTTGGAAAGCCAAAAGAATAATTCAAAATAAAGGAAAGTGGCAACATTTGTATCCAAGTTACTAGTATTTTTGCAGAGTGTCATGGTTTAACCCCAGCCAGAAACCAAATACCATGCAGCTGCTCGCTCATTCCCCTTCCCCCCCTCCCCAGTGGGGTGGGGAGGAGAATCGGAAAGAAAGGGAGACTCGTGGGTTGAGATAAAGACAGTTTACTAGGACAGCAAAGAAAAAGATAATAGTAATAATTATATTATATATTAATAATGATAAAAATAAAATATAATGATAACAGAATATACAAAATGAACAATGCACAATTTCTCACCACCTGATGACTTGACGACCAATACAGCCCATCCTGAGCAGGGATCATGGAGCGAAACTGAGAGAGATCTCGGAACGATCCCGCACAGCGACCTTGGAACAGCAATTTCCCCAGCAGCGATCTTGGAACTGCAAGTTCCAGAGACAGCGAGCAAGGGAATGAACAGCCAAACGATTGACCAAAAGCACGAACGAATGAAAGCCCCCCAGTCCACCAGCTGACCCCCACTTATATATATACTGGGCATGACGTCTATGGTATGGAATACTTCCTTTGGCCAGTTTGGGTCAACTATACTGGCTATACCCCTCCCAGCTTTTTGCACCTGCACATTAGCAAAACCTGGGAAGCTGGAAGATGTCCTTGATCACTTAGCAGCAACTAATAACATCAGTGTATTATCAACATTCTCCACATACCAAATCCCATACTAAATCCAAAACACAGTAGCTACTGGGAAGAAAATTAGCTCCATCCTGGCTGAAACCAGGACTCAGAGCCAAGATGTAATGCTTTGGTGGTAGTCTATGTATAAATGATGTAACAGAAAATAACTCTACACAGTAATGACAGCTAAGCCAACACTTATTTCAACTTAATTTAATATATTCCCTTTAGCATTACCATGATCAATTCTAGAACAGGTAGTAGGCCTTGTGCTTAGAGTCCAGGCTGCCAGATTTAAAATGTAAACTGTCAGGAGATGTTTATATATGATTAATTTATTTCAAATTCTTCCCTGACAGTCACCATCACAGTACCATATGACCTTAAGATATCATTTTAGATTAATAGAGAACAGTCAAGGCAGACTTCATATTAAAAGAACTTCAGATAGGATATCTTTCTTTACAATATGTAGGTGAGTTTTTAATATGTTCTAGATATTGCCCAGAACTCTGAAGAGAGATTTAGCATGCTGAGAACATTAAACTGAATAGAAAGAGTGAACAGAGACCAACATCTCTGTTCAACAGAGGGACAAAGGACAGGAACATCATGACAGTATCCCAGAGTCTTCATTAAAAAATTAGAAATAGCTAGGAGCACACTCACTTCACTCCTACTACTGTTTCAATGTTTTTCCTCAAAAGTAACAAAGGATATGGACCCGGAATTGTGTGTCTTGACAGCAACACGCAGTGTACAATGATGCAGCAATCAAACACAACACAGGTACCCTGATGGATAAGGCAGCTAATTTAAAAATACTTACTACACAGCTATTCTTAGACAACTTGACCTCAGCATTTCCAAAACATGAAATACTCATATTTTCCATTTCTATGAAGTCTTGACAACGGCAGACAGCATGCCTCAAGCTGTACTCAAAAGGAAAATTGTACACTGCAGCTTGTGATTCAGTGACATTTCACATTTCCATTCTGGAAGTAGGAAAAGGGTCCAAATAATAGTATTCTCTTCTAATATTTGCAAAATGTGACTGTAATGTCTTGAAAAGTCTGGTCTACAAATTAAAAACAAATGTAATCTCATCAGACTCAGATGTCTCTTGATAGAAGAAATTTTCATCCCTTTTCATTAAAAATCGACTAAAATTATCACTGTCTTGGCAATCCCAATAAAAGAAAGTGGTATAATCACAGAAATGTTGGTTGGAAGGGACCTCTGGAGGTCATGTAGTTCAGCCTCCCGTTTGAAGACTTGCTGCTGGACCAGGGGCAGAGAGGTGCTGTCTTGAGCAAAGACAAAAGAAGAAGCAAAAAAAATAGAGGCACAAAATGCCAGCCTCCTGAGCACCTTCAGTCATTCTTTGCACTATGACCTCCTTGGCAGACATTGAGGATCATATCTTCTTTGAGATCAACTTGATCTTCACAAAAACCTCTGGAACGACCAAGAGACAGTCCATGTAAAATAGATCCCAGTCCATCTTGGATATTGACATTTAGCCTTGCTATTAGTTTCGGTACTTACCTGCACAGAAGAAAGCTTACAGTCATAAAAACCTCTTGAAACCATCTAGCATACATTCCCTCCTGAAATAATTAATTTGATACGATAGAGGAAAACCGTATTTTGATATTCAGCTCCTGTATGTTAGAAAATGACAACCTGGTTCTCCCTTCGAGATACACACTTGATTACTGCACTGTTTGACAAATTTAACATAAAAAAGGCTCAATTATGGTTTCAAATTCCACAGTTACTGAAATTAATGTGAAGCAATCATGATACATTAATTCTGGAGCCCCAGAGCATGGGACCCTGCCCTAGCAATCAATGCACTGAATAGGAAAGGTCTTGTTTAATGGTTCTGTCTAGTACATTGATATAAATATAAATAATAATTTTAAGATACTTTGTCAGATAGTGTTTTAAACTATCCCCTGTGTTATACCACTTATTTCAGAAATTATTGAGCTAAATCTTCCTTGACTTGTGCACATTTTATTCTTGTATAAACCCAAAGGACTGAAAGGAGGAAAAGAATCCAGATTTATTCAGGTGTGGAGAGAAAGCCCACTGTGCAAATCATGTCCCAGGATGAACAGATCTGGTAAGCCTTACTACATTACACTGCTGCATTTAATTTGAGACTCCGTATTAGACATATTTTTGTTAATTGTTACAATAACTACAAATTTAGTGGGGAGAGCTGAAAATCTGACAGTATATGACTAAACGTCCTAAAAAGACAATCGTAGCCCAGACAAAACCAAATTTGAAATGAGGGTTATGAAGCACGCATTTCATGTTAAAATTATGCTCAAGAATTAAACTAAATTCTACTGTTGTTTCTATTCCTACCTAGCAACAATTAGTTGTACATTAATAAGCAGAGAGTTCAGACCATTACTGCTAAAAACAGTTGGTAGCACCCATGTTTTCAGTCAGTTCAGTAACCTAGGAATTTCTACAGCTACTTCTGCTTATAGAATGCAGGTCTGAAGTCAGCCTTAGTATTGTGGTGAAAGTATTCAAATGTCAGCATTCACAGTGGTCAAATACTAAATTTTGACAGAATGCTCAGCATAAATATCTCTACAAATATAACTTAGCACAATCAGCAGATTTAAGTTATATTCTGTCCATAGTTAGCGAAAAGAGCAAATATGATGAGCTGTTCAAGAATGGCCATTTTTAATGCCATATGGAAACAATGCAGAATTTAAGGAGTAAAAGTGTTTTTTCCTCCATTTTGCATAACATTTATGAGGGTATAATAATTAATTCAAATAATTCAAAGTTATATGCTTGTATCTGCAAAACACCAGACCAAAACAAAACAATATTGAAAAAATTTTAAAAGCACTGAGCTTTGTGCCACTGTATGGAAAGCTTACTGTATGGAATATTTTATATATGCCTTCTGTGTAAGAAATGATTATTGATTCTTTGCAAGGTCTAAGCAATTGAGGGAGTCCCACATTGAAGGTCATACAGCAAATTGTACAGAGATGATGACAGATAGACAGACAGACTGAAAGAAAGCATATCCATCCACATATCCACCCAGAACTGGGCAGCAGAAACAAAACAAAACAGAATATGAAGCTTTATGACAGGAAGGATTAAAATCACAATTTCTACCCTTATGCGCTAAAAAGATTTTGATAGCTTATGATTATGCACCACAACCAGGTGCAGAGTTGCATCAGATCAGTAATTTAATAAAGCAGTAAAAATTCAACAACAGAGTAGTTACCTTCTGATCGTTACTCTCAATTACAGCTTTAACTATCAATTTAAATGACAGCTACTAATGTGTCATTTAAAACTAACAGCTTAGCCAGTGTTTCTCAATTATTCAGAGATTAATGTTCCCCAAAGGTGCTACTAATAAGGAAAAAAAAATTATCTTTGCGTACATTACCAGTACTGTTGAAAGCATAATCATATTGAAGAACTCTGAGAGCAAAAACTTGGTGTCTTTTATTATGTCAGTAAAATGGTCAGTATTTCTTTTACTGTACTTGTACACTTAAAACAGCTATGGGAAAAGGAGGTACACAAGATAACGATAAACAAGTATCTATGTCACTTTGTCAGGAGAAACATCCTTAAATCTCATTGTCTCCAGAAAGAAATGTGTACATAGAGGTTCTGTATAAATTCAAGAGTCAAAATTATGAATTACTATTTTTAATCCAGTAGCTAGCTCTGATGATACCTATACATTCTATCATTTCCTGGCAAATTACAGCTTATTTAACACTGGTTAGGAAAAAAAGACAAGAGAACAATTTTTTAAAAGTGAGTCTTTTTTTGTAGATTACTTCAGTCTTTGATATAGATGAAGATATTTCCAGAATATGTATTTATGAAGTGGTTAACTTACTTAAAGCTGTAATTGTCTGTCATTTCACGGTAGACCTGATAGGAAATTTGGAACTTAACAGAGTTTAATAAAGCAAAATTGTCTTAGGTCATTCCTAAGTTTTCCAGGTTAATTAACAAGTTTTAGGAATATTTTGACAAATATAGGCACAGGATTTTATGTTACTGTCTGTTTAACAAAAAGAATTAAACAGATCTCAGTAAATTTTACACATACTTATTTTTAGAAGAGAGTGAGCTTTAAGTTGTGGAAATAATGGATTATCTGGCAATTTATACACAGTAGCTGGCATATGGACAGCTATACATTAGAAAAAAAATTACTTGTATTTTTTTTTATTATAATGGATTTGTACCAGTTTGTCTTGAGTTAAATTAGAGTACAATATTTTATCTCTCTGGGCCTTGAAATGACTCTGGGGTAGCCCTTGACATCTGCTGCCTCAGTGCTACAATGCCTAATTTCTATCTGGTGAGACTCAGAGCTTCAAAAGCAGATAATTAACTGCAGTAGGATTTGGGGTCACAGTTCAAGACACTTCTCATCAGTCATATAGCCTGTACAGCTACAGCACCACTTCTGTTCATCCTTGAACAAACACTATTTCTGAAGATAAGCAGCATTTATCTCACATGTAAGTGTATTTAGGACTCATCCATGAAATATGAGGTCTAGGACACAATTTCTGCTACCAACTGGACAGAGTGTCCTCCTATCTCTTGTAGTCTTTATGGAAACTTCATTTAAAAGGGTATAATTCACAGTCAAACCTATGTCTTCCAACAGATCCTGTTTTCCTTGACCTTGTCAATCCAGCTCAGGCCATAAAATTAATTTTGTGTGGTACATGTTAGCATGGGAAGAAGCGCTAAGTAAAAGAAAGGACAGTCTATTGTCTACCTAGACTTTGGTAAGGCTTTCAAAACTGTCTTCCATAAGATCCTTATGGAGAGCTGATGAAATATGGACTGGATGAGCAGGCGGTAACGTGGGTTCAAAACTGTGTGACCAGCCAGGCTCAGAGGGTGGTGATCAGTGGCACAAAGTCTAGTTGGAGGCCACTAACTACCAGTGTACCCCAGGGGTCAACACTGAGTTAAATTCTCTTTAACAACTTCATTAATGATCTGGCTGACGGGGCAGAGTGTACCCTCAGCAAGTCTGCAGATGACACCTAAGTGGGAGGACTGGCTGATATGCCAGAGGGTCATGCTGCCATCCAGAGGGACTTCGATGGGCTGGAGGAATTGTTCAACAGGCATCTCATAAAGTTCAACAAGGTGAAGTGCAAAGTCCTGCACCTCAGGAGGAACAATCCCATTTGCCACTATATACTGGGAGCTGACCAGCTGGAAAGCAGCTTGGCAGAAAAGGATTTGGGGATCCTGGTGGACACCAAGTTAACCGTGAGCCAGCAATGTGCCCTTGCAGCAAAGAAGGCTAAAGGTATCGTGGGCTGCATTAGGAGGAGTGTTGCCAGCACACTGAGGGAGGGGATCCTTCTCCTCTACTAAGCCCTGGTGAGGCCACACCTAGAGCACCATGTCCAGTTCTGGTCTCCCCAGTCCAGGAGTGATATGGACATACTGGAGAGAGTTCACCAAAGGGCCACAAGGATGATTAAGGGACTGGAGCACCTCACATATGAGAAAAGGCTGAGAGATCTGAGACTGTTCAGCCTAGGAAAGAGAAGGCTCAGGGGGATCTCATCAATGTATGTAAATACCTGAAGGGAGGATGTAAAGAAGACAGAGCCAGGCTCTTTTCAGTGGTGCCCAGTGACAGGACCAAAGGCAATGGACCCGAACTGAAACACGGGAGGTCCTATCTGAACATT
This sequence comes from Phoenicopterus ruber ruber, assembly GCA_009819775.1. Lineage (NCBI taxonomy): Eukaryota > Metazoa > Chordata > Aves > Phoenicopteriformes > Phoenicopteridae > Phoenicopterus > Phoenicopterus ruber. Next base: position 99,241,339 of record CM020217.1, read on the forward strand.
AGGAAACACTTTTTTTTTACTGTGTGGGTAGCTAAGCAGTGGGATAGGTTGTCCAGAGAGGTTGTGGAGTCTCCATCCTTGGAGATATTCAAAAGCCATCTGGACATGGTCCTTGGCAATCTGCTCTAGGTGGCCCTACTTGAGCAGGGGGGTAGGACCAGATGATCTCCAGAGGTCTTGTCCAACCTCAGCCATTCATTGATGCTGTGATTCTATGACAAAACTTTTTTCACATGCAAAAATCATGCAGAAATTAATGAAAATGAAACTATCATGGCACGTATCCTTAGTCTATTAGTTTTCTAAGCAATTTCTGCTTTCCTAATCTGAAAATAAAAGCAAAGCAAAATTAAGCATAGAAAAAAGAGAAGATAAGGGAAGATAAGGGAAAGGAAGGGAAGGGAAGGGGAGGGAAGGGAAGGGAAGGGAAGGGAAGGGAAGGGAAGGGAAGGGAAGGGAAGGGAAGGGAAGGGAAGGGAAGGGAAGGGAAGGGAAGGGAAGGGAAGGGAAGGGAAGGGAAGGGAAGGGAAGGGAAGGGAAGGGAAGGGAAGGGAAGGGAAGGGAAGGGAAGGGAAGGGAAGAGAGGGGAGGGGAGGGGAGGGGAGGAGAGGAGAAGAGAAGAGAAGAGAAGAGAAGAGAAGAGAAGAGAAGAGAAGAGAAGAGAAGAGAAGAGAAGAGAAGAGAAGAGAAGAGAAGAGAAGAGAAGAGAAGAGAAGAGAAAGAGTTTACAATAATTTCTAAACTTCAACAGTTTATTTCTTAGTGAAGTGTCACTTGCCTTCTACAGGAATGCGTGGCTTCCCCTGAGAATTGGATGTTTTCTTAGGAAAGCTTGTGATAATTAGGTCAGTTTTGGGAATAAGGCCCCCCAGACTGCAAGATTCTGTTTCAATTTTGTATATGTATTTTTCCATATTTACTTTTTGCAGACTAAGAAAATCCGTGAAATAATGATTTTCTCATCCTATTTATAAAGAATTGCTTACTAACATTGCACCTTTTTTAAGATTTCAGAGGAAGAGCCAAAAATCTAATTTAATTAAAGAGCCTACATCTTTTGTGATGTTTTCCCTTAGCAATTATTCTTCAAACAAGAAAGATAAATACGCTTTCTCTTCACTCTGGGAGGAGAAAGCAGTAAAATTCATATATTGTCCTCTATGCATTCCATCTAATTGGGCTGGGACTAGAGAAATTACTACTCTGCTCAGGTATAGCACAGAGAAAAGCAATGAATCATATCTGCGGGAAATGAAGTTCTATGATGCCATCTTCTGTGATCCAGCATTGGACAAGACTTTTTGACACAAAGCTATACATCCCATAAGTAACACTTAAGACTTGATCTAAGCACTGAATGGCATTAAACTTTCTTTTTCTTGCTTTTTTTTCCTTTTTTTTTTTTTTCTGATTAGTGGCTGTCTTCAGTCAAGATATATTTCACCTGTTCACATGGAAGAAAATCTGTTGAAACAGCTTATGGCTTTGAAGGGTATTTTTTGGCTGTTCTGCCAATCAGGATAAAAACAGCAGTGAGAGAAAGGGATAAGAAGAGTAAATTGAGAATTTTTCTCTATTTATCTTTTTTTTGCAAATTTTTTCATGACATTTTCCTTCTAATGACTGCAAATTCACAATGCATAGAGAGGTCACTTTGACTTTGGACATCACACAATTCACTCTCAAGTTCTTGGCACAAGGATCAAATGGATTTTATGACAGGTAGAAACACAACTTCTGTAGTTGGTCCATTTGCATTTGTCCTTTACCTGACAGAATGAAAGTCCTATTAGTCTGAATGACTGAAGCTGCATAAGAATAGAAAGATACCAAATGCTGGTATATGAATATCATGGTTCTGGGATTACCTCAGTGACTGAGTTTCACATCGTCGTGGTTTAACCCCAAATTGTAACCCAATACCACGCAGCCGCTCGCTCACTCCCTTCCTACCCGCTGGGGTGGGGAGGAGAATTGGAGAGAAAGGAAAACTCGCGGGTTGAGATAAAAACAGCTCACCAGGACAGCGAAGGAAAAATATAACAAGATATTAATATTGATAATAATAATAATAATATATATAAGGCTAATAGAAGATATAAAACAAACGATACACAATTTCTCACCACCTGACGACCGATACAGCCCGTTCCGAGCAGCAGGCAGGGAGCAGGGGTGTTCCCCCCCAGCTATCCCAGAACAGCAAGTTCCAGAGAGAGCAGGCGAGGGAACGAACAGCCGAACGAACGAAAAACAAAAAGGAAAAATAGGGAAACAAAAAGCAACCTGAAGGGAAGCTTAAGGATTAAGGCAAGTTAAGGGTCTAAAAAGCCTAAAAGCCCAGTGGCCCACCGACTGACCCTCACTTATACCAGGCATGACGTCTATGGTATGGAATACTCTCTTTGGCCAGTTTGGATCAACTATTCTGTCTATGCCCCTCCCAAGTTTTTGCCCTTGTACGTTAGCAAAACCTGGAAAACAGCAAAATGTCCTTGGTCGTTCAGCAGCGACCAGCAACATCAGTGTGCTATCACCGTTGTTCTCACACTAAAGCCAAAACACAGGAGCTGCTGAAAACAAAACTAGCTCCATCCCGGCCTAAACCAGGACACACATGAAATTTGAACAGTTCAGTCCTCATATCACAAGAACCATATGCCTGAAATCTCAGGACTGGTAGCAGATTACAAAATGATTTGCTTTATTAGAGCACCTCCAAATAGGTGCACATCAGAGGAGACTGGAGCATTCTGAATGAATGAAGAAGGACTGGATCGCTTCACTTTTGGATCATTGTTACATAGTAAATGACATCATGCATGGAAAACATTCTTTAAAGTACAGTATCAGAACACAAAGATGAAATTTATTTAGTTTTGAACATCTAAATGTTAGTTCTCTAAATGTAAGTTAGTCACTGTACAGATATCTGTGCAGTTCGTGGAGGTAAAGGTGGTTCCAGTTCCAGTTCATTTAACCTGTCTTGTATGCTAACCCTTGCAGGAAATGGTTTGCCCTCTAAAGATGCATATTTTCCTTATGTGGTCCTTGAGGTCACTGCTTCCTGTAGATGACAGTCATCTGGGTTGACTGTTTACATTTAGACAAATAACTTTCAGATGTCTAAGCTCAGATGAATCCCACTGCAAATCCCCAGTAACAGCTGTATCATTTTAGTATTTAATGCCTCATTTTTTTTTGAAGACCTCTATTTTTATCCACACATTTCAACAGTAAGCATTTGTATGTCACTTGAATTTATTTAAGAAATTTCAAAGCACTTTACAGAGAGCTCTGAGCTATAGTTTTAATAACATTCACCAAAAAAATTGCTTTTAAATTAATTATATTTTTGTATTACTTATAAACAAAGTGTAAACAGTTTCTCTTCAATAAAAATTAACTCTTATTAAAAGTTCTACATATGAATACACATGGAATTGAAAATCTGTAAAAACAGAAGGCACTACAAAATTTTGGCCTTTGTCACATATTAGAAAAATAAATGTATACGGAATATGAAATAAATACAGAGCCTCTTGGTAATTAATATTCAAACCAATCATAAGAATGGCAGGTCCTATATGCAAAAGAAAGAGATTTGAATTTTCTCTGAATGATACCAGCTATACTGGAAAAACACTTACGTTTCCCAGCATTTTGTTTGGGGTGTCTGACCAATATCCAGAACTCAATTCAATTAGTCCATTTTGTGCTGCATGTAATTAACAAAGATGACCTTCCATTACACAAAATGAGATGAAGATATTGCTTTTATGAAGCATTGACAGAGCTATTTCACACGTACCAGAATATAATCTTGCCCAACGAAATGGTGCTTAACTGAAAACGACATAATAAAACAGAAAGTTAACCAAGGTTCCTATTCAAGATTATTGGGAAGTTTGTTAGACATGGGTCATTAATGTAAACTACCTGAGAAGCATTACAGGGACTTTGCAAGGTTGACTCTTCTTCCTCTCCAAGCGGTATTTTATGTTCTTAAAATACTCTCCAATAAAACAGAACATTTCTTTTCCGATTTGGGCTGTCAAAACATGAGCTGCTTAACCTTGATCATGTTCCTTTAAAGCTGTTTCTAATACTTTTTTGAAGGCTAAGTTTAGTGTATATCTGTGACTTACTCAATAATACTTACAACTTAGCTGATTCCTGTTTAAGTGGCACTAGACATTATTCGAATCACTGATGGGATAGACTAAAATAGTTCTGAAAGAATAATAATTGGGGGCTAGGAGGAAACTGCATATCCTAGGAAAAACTCGAAAATTGAAATATATTGCATAACTTTTCTCTGCATAGTGCATAAGATTAAAATCAGATTTTTTTAAACTGATTTCAAATCCTCAGAGAATAGAATCAAAAGACATATTTTAAACCTCATGCACACCTGCCTTGGAAAACAACTTGAAAGGACGTGGTTCTATGACCATCTTTCTACACATGGCAGGGACCAAACTCAAAAGGTACATCAGGCTTAAAAAAAGCAGACAGCTTAGCAGCTGGAGAAATGTTAAATACAGATTTCACTCTGCATTTCACATAATACATTTAACCTCTGTAAGCATTTGCTAATACAAAAAGTATTCCCTGCCTTTCTCATAAAAACATAAATAAAGTACAGTGTGCCTTTAGTGTTTTGGTTTGGTTTGGTTTTTCTCACCATTCAAATCCTAAGTGATAATTACCCACTGGGGTAATGCATAAGAGCTGCTGGATCTTCCAGGTAGGGATGTATATGCTCCATTCAATAGTTTACAGACTTAAAGCCTCCTTGACACAAACTCGTATTATGTCCTTAAGTATTTGTATGTCTGATTCAACTGAAAGAGTATACAAAAACTCAAACAGATAAAGCATGTCTCACTTGGCTACATTAAAGTCTGTAAGTGCTTAGAATAAATTAGGGCTTCAGATATCCTTATTTCAGAGGCAAGAAAAAGAAATTGTGAACTTTCAGCTAAGCATAGTTCAACAACAACAACAACAAAAAGGGATCCCGTATTGATACTGTTCTTAAAGGTTGGTGAAAACTGCCGTATTCTGTAGATGTTTATTAATAGGCAAATTTGACAAACCTGGAAATCAGAACTCAGACATATCCCTCTATTCCCACACCAAGCCTTACAACTCAGATCCAACTCGCTGTTACCATAAATGGAGCAGAATGGTAAATCCAAGCATCTGCATGTTTAAGGAATGACAAGATCTATATTTTTCCCTTCAGGATATGTTCTATCTGTGAATTCTGTCTGTATCAATTCTGGATATCTGTTTTGTATAGTTAAAGAGAAAGCTTGCTTATAAACAGCTGGATCTCTGCATAAAACATCTCCAAACCCAGTATACAGTTTTTGCATAAGAAAATATCATAGTGAAAAAGTTCTCAGAAGTAATCTAGTCATACAACACCAACAGGGATGTTGCCAAAACTAGTTTTGATTTTTTGTGGCAATCCACGCTTCTGTATAAGAGAAGATATTTTTCCCTAATCTCACTTCCTATTTACTTAGATATAGAAGTTGGTAACTACTAAAAATGCAACCCTATGGATACACTAATCTTCTCCGTAATTTAATCATAAGCTCTAATTGGCCAAGTAGAATCACACCTCCAGCATCCCATCTCCTTCCCTGTGCAACTCCATTTCCCAAATTCAGGATTGCAACCTCACATTCTTATCACACTCTCCAAATCCATAGCCAAGAATACAGTACCACAAGGGAACAGAAATGTCCTTGGAGGCAATACAGAAAGTCAGAGGGAAGAAGAAAGGGGCTGTGCTGTGAAGAGATACCAGCAACATTTGCAGAGGTGGTGGGAAATGCAGGGTCTGGTGTTTTAGGAAGGCGTACAGAGAGGCAAAGAAGGTAGCGGTAGTAAAGCCAAGATAGAAAATGGTTACCTCCAAATCCCCTTTTTTTTTAATCAAAGCATAACCTATGTGTGTAGTCTTACATGTTATCTGTGTAAATATTTCTCACAATCTTAGCTTTCCTCCTGTCATGGTTTAACCCCAAACAGCTACTAAGCACCACACAGCCACTCGCTCACTCCCCCTTGGTGGGATGGGGGAGAGAATCGGAAGGGTAAAAGTGAGAAAACTTGTGGGTTGAGATAAGGACAGTTCAACAGGTAAAGCAAAAGCCGCACACAAGCAAAGCAAAACAAGGAATTCATTTATTCCTTCCCATCGGCAGGCAGGTGTTCAGCCATCTCCAGGAAAGCAGGGCTCCATCATGCGTAACAGTTACTTGAGAAGACAAAACGCCATCACTCCAAACATCCCCCCCTTCCTTCTTCTTCCCCCCAGCTTGATATGCTGAGCATGACGTCATATGGGATGGGATATCCCTTTGGTTGGTTGGGGTCAGCTGTCCCAGCTGTGTCCCCTCCCAACTCCTTGTGCACCCCCAGCCTACTCGCTGGTGGGGTGGGGTAAGAAGCAGAGAAGGCCTTGACTCTGTGCAAGCACTGCTCAGCAATAATGCAAACATCCCTGTATTATCAACACTGTTTCCAGCACAAATCCAAAACACAGCCCCATGCTAGCTACTGTGAAGAAAATTAACTCTATCCCAGCCAAAACCAGCACACCTCCTTACCTATTTGCTTTTCTAATTTAAGCTTCATGTGGACAATAATTCAACTGAACCAAACAAAATCATCAGAGATGAGTCTGTTGTTTGACTAGAGAAATGAAAAAACCCCTGCCAACCACAAACTCCACCACTTTAAACAAGCAGTTTAAATACGGGGGGGGGGGGGGGGGGGGGGGGGGGGGGGGGGGGGGAGGGGGGAGATATTGGGTGGGGGGGGGGGTTGTGCAATTTAATAACAGATGGACAAAAGGCTAGCAGTGAAAGAGCCTTTATGTGACAAATATCAAGCTTTATGGTAGTACAGCAGGAGTTACCATAACAGCACATGAATATCTTTATGCAGTTAAATTCCACAGGGCAATGTTCAAAGTGGGATAGAAAGCTCAGGAGAAGATTCACCCACCAAAGGCAGCAGCCATCTACAGCCCACTCCATTGTGGAACAGGGTTGCCCAGCCTACTGCTAGCACAGCCACACTTTTTGCTGCTTAACCACACTGAAAATGCTCACAGATCTCAGGTGACTTGAGCACAACAAGTCACCATTGCTACTATAAGTTCTAAAAGACACAGAAAAAAAGTTGACATCTAACAGTGCCGAATCAAATTGAATAATGAAATCTTTATTTGCCCTTCATATTTTATTCAAAGTATTTGAAAAGGAGGGAGGAAAAGCCATATTATAAATAAATTTAAGTCAGAAGTTCACCGAGGGAGTTGACTGTCTTTGCTGACATTGCAGTTGAATTTGTCTCTTCATATTGTTTTGAGAGGCAGTAGCAAATCTATGCAGATTGCCTGCACCCTCTTGAGTAATACCAAATACAATATCTAAATGCTTATCTTAGAAGAAGCTCCAGTGCAGCTAAAAAGAATTTCCCAATGTTTACATATAATTTGCAAACTAAAATCCTAGGCCAATATGTCACTGCAAACAGCACTTTTTCTTTTTTTCTTTTTTTTTTTTTTTGAATGGCATTTGGGAATGGGAATCAAAGTGAGTGACTATAGAACTGCTTCAAGAAAAACACTTAGAGGCTATTCCAATTGTTTCTGCCTAATCTTCCTGATTCTCTTTTGGGGAGTTTAGCTGGTGCTTTCAAATGCTACACAGAGGAAGTTTGTACATAATAATTTGAAAAATTATTCTTTTACCCTTGATGTAAACAAAATATATCCTTCATTTTCTGTAAAAACTACGTCAAGATTCCTCTGAGAAGGATTTTAATTCTGAAGTTGAAATGAGTAAACTGAATTATATATCTATAGTGCTGCTTGAATTTTAATTATGTGCCCGAAAATATAGATAACAATGTTGTTAGACTTTGATGGCAGCAGATGTTGCACAGTAACTTATAGTCTTTCAGAATTGCTTTTTAAGGGTTGATGGCATGTCTTCAGAAGTGACATTTTAAAAGTCTCTGGAATTTTTTCTCAGGGTGAATCTAAAATAGTGCAAGAATATATTTTTAAAATATGGAATGACTTTTTAATGTTATTTTTTATTTCTCAAGGCAGACTCTCTGCAGATTGTTACTAGAAAGAAGTTTGATGGGGTAATTGATCAGAACTGATGATTTTTTTTAAGTTAAAGCAGATAAACTTCTTTCTCAAACCACTGATAGGCTAATGTTTCTATATGTATTCTGTGTAAATTATGTTCATTTTTTCCTCCTTCATTTTTCAGATTTGAGGTGTCCAGACCAAATGCGGCCACAGAGGATGCCAGCTGCTGCAGTCTCTTCGTTAAGTCTTGGTACAGACTATACTAGTATTCACATTAATTTCTTGGCAAGCATTTATCAATTAGAATTTTAGACTACAGCAGTACTAGTACAACCTAAGACAATTGTATTAGGTATAGAAAGAGTATATTTGGATCAGGATGCATTCTATTAAAAGAAAACAAATAATAACAAAAGATCCAAAATAAATATTTTAATAATATCAAAAATAGTTCTCTAGCATATATAAAATAGTGCGTTACGTTGGCTGGCTTCCAATAGCTACTAATTTAAACAAACAGTCAAACTAATCACATTGTTAATTTAAATTTTCAGATTAAGACCAGATTTGGTCTTAGTCTGACATACTGACTGCGACTGATTTTACAACTACTCTTCATGGTGTTACAAGTTCCTAATGTTTCAATTCAATTCAGGTATGTCACATCTCAGTTGTCCTTTGAATGGTGGCTTGCCAATGCCTGCTCTTGTTTGCAGTCTTTCTATTAAATGATGCTGCACAGTGTCATATTATATGAAGCAGTCAGCATCTTTCTGTTTTATCCACAGTTTCCACACCGAATGCCCAGATAGTCCATGAGAGTTCTTAATTGCCCGCTGTTAAGGCACGAACGCTGTACACCGTCCCACAGCTTCCATACGTTGCTCCTTTCCTCCTTCTCCACAACCCCCACCTATTTATGGATTTCCTTTCATTCCATTTCCAGCTGGGTGTGGGATCTTCATAATCTTCTACTGTATTTCTACTGCCATTGTACTAAAATGATCAAAGTTAAGTCAAGGCTTAACCAAGCATACCAATTTTTCAAGGTTATCATGTTTCTCAGGAAAGGCCACCATTTCAAAAGTTATAGTCTAGCTCTCAGTTCCCTCTCTGCCCTGGGAAGAAGTAAATTTGTGCCAGATCTGTAGAGAGTACAGTGACCTTTTCCCAGGGCATTATGTCTTCCCAGTCCCCTGTGTGAAAAGGAGAGTGTTAGAAAGACAACTCTCCCTCCCATGCTACTGTCTGTTCCAGGTTTGGATGGGTGGCAGCCAGCTCTAGTTGGGATACAATTTGGTCTACAGGTAGGATGTCTCTACCGGACCACTTAACAGACTGAACTGGAAGTAATAATCCTGCAATTATGACCTAAACATTTGTCATTCCTTTATCACTTCCTAGCATTGGTGCTAAATGAAGAATGGGCTGCCAGTGGACCTGAAGTGTTACTTTAGGCCTACCTGTCCCAACAGCTGCCAAAACTTCTGCTTAGATGGATGTTGAAGAAGAGGAAGAAAAGGATAAAGTGTGAATGAATTCAGATTGTCAGCCAGAGACAGAGTTCACTCTTTTCCTATACTTGTCTCTTTTGTCTTAGTCTCCGAATGAATTTGTATTGTTGTTTGATAAATTATGTGAATGATGGAAAGCTGTTCTAGCAGAACTACAAAAGGGTTTTGTATGTGCATACACATGTATATGGATTTTCAGTAGCTAATAGTGAGTAAAAGTTCTAAAAAGCAGCTGAATTTCAAATAAATTAACAAATGCACACTGCATTTGGTTTTCTCTTGCCGAGTGTTTTACAGCGTTTCAGGAGTTCATCTGAATAGGGCACTATGTCACAGAATAATCAGTCTGCATGGATTGCTCTGAAAAAGCAAGACTCATTGTTATTTAATAAAGTTATGAATTCATGTTCTGGAGATGAAGAATACATAACAGCATCTGTTACTAAAAAACTTATGGTAATTGTTTCAGGATGAGTAGCCTACTACAGCTGAACGTGGTTTAGGTATGAAAACTAGGCTTGGTTGTCACCTTCCTTCTGAGTAGGTTAAGACTTGCAGCACTTGCTCTCCAAACCCATATTTCCTGTTGTCCATAAAGACTGGCCCAGCAGCTAAGATGCGGCAGGGGCACTTTTCAGGGTTCCTGTTGGATTTGTGTCATGCCCAGCCAAAACTCAGGATGAGAGGGACAAAAGCAGGAAGCACGAAATGGGCCATGTCCTCCTGGTTCTCTATCCTCCAAGTCAGGATGCTGTTGGCAGAGAGAGGAGCCCTGGGGCTGGGCCCTTGCTCCAGGCTGGCGTTTGTGCTTTTCAGAGACGGAAAGATTATTCTCAAGGAGGAAAACATTCAAGCTGTTGAGAAGGCAGATGCAAGGTCCTCTGTTTTCTCTTTGCAGGTCTTCAGCCCATTCCCGTTGAGTACACTCTGCAGAAACAAAGAAATTTCATCATATATAAGACGTGAGCATTATAAGGGTGGTACAAAAGCAGAGCTCGCACCAGGTATGATTCTGTGATTCCTAGGGTGTAGGAATTATAATTAAATTGGGCAAACATGCCCAAGTCAATGCAATATTGATGTTGCTGATGGGCTAGAGATTGCTAGAGTTGCTCTCTGTCTGGAGAGAATTAGGAAAAAAGGGGTCAGAAAGAAGTGGTGAATACAGAGATACATAAGGTCTTAAAGCTTTGTGCAAGGCAATAATTATTGCCACAGGGCTTCTTTTTCTGATATAAGTATAGACCAATCTCTGTTCATAAATCTATGTGAAAGAATTCCCAGTATATAATTTTATGTTATTCAGTCTATTTAGGAATATTTGTAAAAGCAGGATTTTATTTCTGCTGGAGTCATAGCTCTAAATCAAGTTGTTGAGCTTATGCATCAACTGCATATCAGTCTATCAAAAATATTCCAATATGGTAACCTATACAATTGGCATATGCTATAGCATATGATTGGCATAGGGTATGCCTATAAGATATGCCAGTGATCTGTAAAAAAATATTAAAACCCATGGTTATTCTTTCCATGTTGAAGGCTAGGAGAACATTTCCAACATATGGAATAGCAAGTAGAATGACTAGTTGGTGGAGTAAACATAGCAGAGACAACTAATAAAAAATGTATGATTTAATGCCGGTTTTGAGTTAGGACAATGATGTATAAAGATGTTATTGTTTTTCAATTTCTTCCCTGTCTAATTTCTCACTATAATATTTGCTGGTAAAAAGGATGTAATATTAAGGCACAACTAGATCACATAAGACCATTCTTGCACATTACAACATATAAAATTCGTATATTAACTGCGGTCATGTAAACTGTCTGATCTGAATGAAATAATTGCATTACTAAGTTATGGGCAAAAAGTTTCACTGCCATTAATGGACTTATATTTAACCCTGTATATTAACCCTGGTGCTCTCTCTTTACATCAGTGTGTGGGATAAAGGCCATACAGTTTTCCATTTATCTGGTAATATTTCTGATTACTTTTTTTTAACAACTACTGAGAAAGAACTACAGAAGGGATATAAAAGGCAAGAGAATCGTGGATGTTCCTGTTCTTTTGTCTTCTGTAACTAAGAAATCTTACAAGTTTTCTTGAATTTTTTTTTACAATTACCAGGATTTTTTCCCCTATATTATATGTGGTAGATTATGACCAGACTGCATGTTGTAGCCCAGTTTGACAACCACAAAACCAGAAGTATTTAATGAAAATCCTGAAAGCCTTTTGACTACAGAGGTGTAATAGTACTGTTGTAATTATAATTATGGTTTTCTGCAAAACTGCTCTTATAGTAAGCTAAATTAAATAAGAAGTATAGAGACTCTTTAGCACTCTGCTGATGCATTTTAGCTATGATCATGTACTTGCAACTCTTGAAGACCACAACAACCAGACCGTTCATCATTTCTTTGGGCAGTTGTTAGTTCCATTTGATAGTTGTAACAATCTTGTTTCTAAGAGTTACATGGAGATTGCTTTTGCTAGTTAAATCTGGGAACAATATTTTTCCTAAGTGCCTATTCTAACTACCCCATTTGAGAGGAAAGCTGAGAAGACTGTCTATCGATCAGATAGCTCCATGTTAATGCTTACTGTCATAGCTCATGTATCAGACACAACTTATGGAGATAATCAGAGCAGAAAGTGATGGACATTGTTACCACTAATTAAAACAACAATGAATGACTTTAAGTATAACTACAACATTTGTGCAGGGAATTATATTGTGCATTGAACTGAGGTGAAACTGGAATACATGATATTTTGGACTACATTTTCATTTAAGTAAAAATCTTTTTTGCTGGACACCTGGTTGGTCTGTATTTTTATATACACAAAATGTTGTAGAGACAGTATATATAAACTCTTTTCTATTTTGCTGTTTTTGTTTAAAAGCTTGTTCTATCCTCTAGAGATTCTTCACTTGAAAAAACAAATATAATCTTCCCTGTAACTCATGGGTTGGATTCTCTGAAAGACACATGCATCAAAAGAATCAATAGAATAACTCAGACAAAACATATATCTTTTAACTTTACCCGTTTACAATAAAAAAAAACTTGCACAATATGTCAAGTTATAATTTGCAAGGAGTAAAAGATCACTTGGGATACAAATGCCTTAATTCTTGAGGGAAGCAACCAAGAAAAGATAAGAAAAAAATTCCATCCTTGAGATTCTGATCCCATGAACTAGGAAAGGTGAGACTTCATTTTACTCTCTAATTTTTTTACTTACCTATTCTTTTAAACGAAAGGTGCGTATGTGTAAAATTCTTTATAGTATCTTGCTTTTTCAACCATTGCAGTTTCTAATAATGTGTTTTTCCAACCTATTAATGGGGTGTAACTACGTTCTTCCATTCTATCAGAATTATAATTTCATATGCAATCAGTGGCATTTAGTAACAGCTTATCATTTGGACTTCTGAACCTCTCTAATGTGGTCCTGAAGCACAAGAATGAGAATACAGTTGAATTGAAGATACAGTTTTCGTGACACATTATTGCATAGAATATCTACGTTCACCAATGAGACACACAATGAGAGAATTTTTAAATGTATATATAAACGCATATTCTCACACCAAGCACAGCAGCACTTAAAAGTTAAGTGCCAGACTTCATGAATGATGTTTCACAGTATTGAAGCTACTTCTGTGCTCTAAACAACAAATGGAGTGTGTTAAGTAACCAATGCTTTTACAGTATCTAGCAAAGTAAGTGAGGGAAAGATGAACGGCATTGAGCCTCCTTAAGGTAAGGCAGACCTTGAGTAAACAAACAACTTCACCTACATTGCCTGGATTCCCAGGCCTGATGGTGCAGGCTGAAGTAGGTACAAACTGCCAAAGGTAAGCATGTACCAGATCACACTGGCCCCATCTGTACTGCACGATGGGTGGAATAGTTCTTCAGGAAGCTTCGTGTCTATGTAGTCTGGGGCCTTTCTAGCATACACATATGTTCACCAGTTGAACCTCAGCCCTGAGTTCCAGCTGTCCTTGATTTAAGGTTTAATTCAGTGCAGCCTGAATGCGGGACCTTGGCTTAATTTTGCTAAGAAAGCTGGTATGAAGGAATAAGTACGTGAGCCAAGACCAAGTAAGATAAGAAAAGCAGGACACAAAGTGTAATTGTTGAGTTGGTGATAAAACAGGACACAAGAGGAAAAATTCTGACAAAAGACGGTATAAAAAACTAAGCCAAAAAAACACAGAAGTCAGCAAGGAGCAAGGGAGGCCAACATTGCCCCATCTGACTTTCAGTTGCTTGAGTGGCTTATTGGGTGTTTTAGTGAGGATTAGTCTTCAGTATCTATTATGTGAACCTCTCAATAAATATCTTTCTTTCAGAGTCTCTTTGTAAACATTAAAGGACACTGGAACATAAGTGACCTAGAGAAGAAGGGTTATGTGTCAGTCTGCCTAATATATAACATGTGACCTTGTTAGCACTGAGGTTAATATATTCAATACATGCTGGAAAATTCTGTTTAACCCTCGTTGCAAAAAATGTGCAGCCTATTATTTATACTGCCACTTCCAGTGCTTCTGACCCTGCTGCCACTTCTGTTGCTCTTTTCATGCACATGATTGGGAAACCATGACAGTACCTGAGGCCCATTACTGTGTTATCTTCATCCTTTCAGATGAGTCAGATGAATCCAGCCACCCTGGAGAAGGTTCAAATCTTCAAGATATGGGAGGTGTTGACCAGAGCATCCAAAACTGCCAAGAAGGTGCTCATTACTTTCTTGAGTTTTCCAACACACTACTTTTACAAACCAGCCATTTAAGGAGCTCAATCACAGTAAAATCTTTTGACTGTGAAAGACAAAGCCTTGCTATAGATCCTTGAGTGGTCCTCAGCAACAGTCACGGACTTTGTGTGACTGGTCATCACATTCAGATTCCCCATTGGCAGGACAGCACTAAATGAGACCAGGATTGCCATACACTGACCTAGTCATGGATCTCATGGCTGTGTCGATGGGGAAGGCAGCCATGCCACTGCTGTTTCTGAGAATGTGGAGACATGGGATAGGCTGTACTCCTCGAGGGAGTAACATCATCTTGAAATCAATGTTGCATCTTTTGTTCTATGTGTATGAGATCGATGGTCTCTACACACCTATGTGCATGGTTATGAGGTGATGACTGTCAGGGGTCTCGTTTGGCCATGAGACACTCACACATGTATTTCCTGACTTTCCACTGAGCTTTTGGACATTAGCAAGCCAATTTGCATAATAGTTTTTGGATTTACGGGAGTTTTGCTCTCAAGGACTAAGCTGTCAAGAAATAGAGAATGGACCCAAATGCAAACCATCCTCTCAGCCATACTGAGATTTCGTCTTAGAAGGAACAGTTTGGTTTGCTCCAGAAGGAAACCCATTGGCAAACCTACATTCCAAACCTGCTGCAGAACACAAGCAAACCAACAGGACAGTGTCCTTTTTCATTGCGCTTTTGGCACTGTCGACAGCCAATTTTTTCTTTCACTTTTGTTTAAGTGCTCTGACTACTACGTTACTACCTAAGCAGTGGATTGCATAAGCAGAAATTCTCTTCTTCCTGCATTTTTTCAGTGAAGGGCGTAATGATTTCTATGCTTAGCAGGGAACTTAGTGCTCTAAGCAAAGCTTAGAGATAGGGCCTTTTTGAAGACTTAGATACAGGGAATAGTTTGTGAATCCTAAATCATCATCAGCAAGAGACTGGAGAAGCTCTCATAGTGGTCTCACAAATACTTCTTAAAAGAATTGATCAATAACTAAACTATTGTGACAGAGAATCGAAATGCACCAGTATTTAGTTCTTATAAATTTCTAACAGCACATTTCTACAGACTCAACTAACTGTCTTTTACAGTATGTTTAAAAATTCTTGGTTTTATCATGTACCTTTTATTTTGATGTTACCCTTACCACTGTAGAGCTTATTATGATAGCACCTGTGCTACAGTTTAAGGGTTAGGATCATGTAACACAAGGTATCTTACTCCTGGGAGTTTCCACAGTAACTCTAGAGAACTTGTAACAAAAACATGGTGAAAACAGACAAAAAGTTGGAACAAATGTTGCCTGACAGCATTGATTAGGTACTGCATAAGTCTATAATGCCTAATATTGGTAGAGTATGTATTTATGTACTCTCAAATACTCTCAACTATTGCACAACCTGGTTGTTTGACTTTTATAACGGTCACAGTAAAAGTGACTCTTAAGGAAGCACGAGAAAATGAAAAAAAAAATGGCTTCAGTGAATTAGTTACCTACATACTGGCTATGTGCAAAGAAAGCAGTATATGAAAAAGAATTATTAATGAAGTAAAGGAAATAAATTGAATATAGCTGTAAAGTCAAGTCAAGTCTTATTCTGTTGAGATTAATAGTAAAAATTCCCGTTGTTCTCAATGGGAGCAAAATTTAGCCTACAGCTTATATGACATTCATTAAAATATTCATAAATTGTAATATAAGGCTTCATAGAAATATCTTTCATATTTCATTAATATGTCAAGGTGACAACTAATATACTACAGATATGACAAGTTTGAGAGCAGGTTTTTTGTTCTGTTTGACATTTCTCTCCTTGACCCCTTTACGCTTTCTGGGTCACGTTGAACAATCACACCATTTAATTTGCTCCTCCTGTCAAAAACCTCTGGAAATACAACTGAATGGAGGAAGCAGAAAGACATATTCCACCTTTTCTGGGACTGAAATAAGCAAATGTCACTGGTTTAGAAATCCTCCTAATGCAGGAGTCTGCACCAGCAGCAAGAGTTTTACCATTCATAATGATTGCATCAAGTTGCACACAACCAGCAGCACTCAGTACAGCACCAGGACCTGCAGGAAACCATTCCATTTGTAAAAGGTCAAATATTCTTCGCTTAAGCTTTTGAAAAGAAGCAGAGAAAACAATTTCAGGGCTATTTACTACCCAGTTCTCTGACAGCTTTTGTCCTAGCTTCCTGTAAGAGATATTTGCTTTTATAGTCACAATCCTTTAAGTAAATACGATGCTTGTGGCTACAAAAAAGGATTTGATTGTTTTCTCTGAGTCATAAAGCTTTTGTCTTGTTTCTAAAATCATAAAGTGTGTCTGGCAATGGATTTTTTTTCAGAGCTAATGACTGATGTCCTTTCTACACATTTTAGGTAACCAGATAAGAATACACATGATCGTAGAATAATGCTAGTAATGTAGAAAAAGATTTATAATGTTTCTGTTACTGATGTAAGTATGACCACTCTCAAAATTAAACAAAAATTATTATTGCCAAGTTCCAATTTTATGTTGCATTTCTAATCCTTTTCTATGCCGATGACTTTGGGGGAATATTTGAAAACGAGATATAAACTCCCTTCAGCATTGTTTAAACACAAAGCTACATACATGACCAATATAATTTTTAAATAGGCACTTGAGTCCAGAAAGAGTTCTAACTTATCAGGGAAAATAAGAATACAAAATCTACCACGAAAACCCCAAACCTCTAAATGAAAATAAGCAATGCCTTATTCTCATTCCTGTGGCTATTATTATGAGACAAAATGTGTTGCAGACTATTGTTTTCAAACCTTCCGCCACCTGCGGTTAACCTAAACATTAGCGAGCCTTTTCAGTGTATCAGAAAACCACGGCACAACTGTTAGCCTTCGCCAACACCAAAGGGAGGCATGAAATGACAAGAAGAGTGTATGTTGTAAAAACAGTATATTAGCAAGAAATACTGGCAAAGTTTGCACTAATAGTGCCCACAACATGCCGTATCCCAGAAGTATCACTCACCTGCATAGGCGTCCTGATTCTCCCCTCAAAACTGAAAAAACTTCTAGAGTGTCCAGTAAAACTTTGCTTTCCAACATTTCCCTTGTTGTTCCTGCTGCTCTCTTCTGAAAGCATCCCTAAAGCACCATCAGGTTTATGACTCCATAAATGTGCAAGAAAGACTTACAGTGAAATAATGGTCATCTGCTTCTAAATTAAAACTGTATCATAACACTGGGGGCTGATACCTATAAACTTGTTAACACTGATAAGTAAAACATTAAAAGGAGAAAAAAAATCTTTCCCCAACATGATGTATATGACACAATTATGATGTTAGTAAAGGACTTCAGTGTAACAATAGGAGAAAAATAAAGACATTTGAATTAAGCTGTTTATTTCTGTGTAGTTTGTAGCTATGTTCATGATACTTAAGAACGTTACTGAAATTAAAATCAACAACTGTTTCTAACAATTAGTGCAAAACAATTACCTAGTTTATTGATGAGACACCTTCTGGCTAAGGGTGCAAATTAGGAAGGCAAAAGAATGAATGAATATATCTTCAGATGTACCCTTAAAAAAGCTAACCAGTAAACTTGGACTTGGGAAGAATCATAGGAGAGTAGATTTCAGGGCATTCACTAATAACTACTCCCCCACTGTAGTGCCCTGATGCAATGGTGGTGTATAATAATGTTTTACATTGAATATATGCTGCAGTTTTGGTACATGTCCGATCTTCTTGGTTCAATATTTATCTGTGTAATTTTTCATTTTCTTCATGCTGGCATTTTCTAATAGAATTCTGTTCCATTTAGGAGTTTCCAATAATTTCTGTTCAAAAAAGTATTCAGAGATTTAAAAATCATCTAGACTATGGTTTGGCTACCATAGTCTAGCCATGAATAGTGCATTGGTTTTTGAATCATTGCAACACATGCATATGGGTTTTCTCAACTGGATTATAAACTTCTCTAGCTTACATTAGGTTTTTATGGTAAAGGTGAATGAATCATCCCTTTTCCCTGAGCTCACCTTGGGCTCAGAAGTTTAATTAATTCTACTTCAAAAGGATCAGATGTTTAAAAGAATAGATATTGATAGGAAACTGAAATTTGACTCTACAGGAATTAGTGTCGTACAGAATGTTCTTCTGAATTCTTTTCATTATTACTTCATTTTTACTTCATTTCATCATGCTTCATGACTACTGAGATTCTTCTTTTTATCAATTAAATTAAAACATCCAGTATTATCCTATTCCATGAACTTGCAGTCTGAATTCTCTTCTAATCACCATGGTTTGTGTCACTTTGAGTGTTGATACTGCCTTTGTTTGTGGCAAAAGCCATCTGACTAGGGCTAACGTAGACTTTAAGTTGCTAATGTTGAGGTAATTTGCTCAGGATTACCTAAAAAATCATCATTTGGTGGAAGTCTCTCTTTCTTTTACTGACAATTCAATGCTGTCCTGTTGCCATTTTAGTCCCATACAAAAGTAAATTCAAACTATTTAGTTTAGTTTTAACATCAAACTATTTATTTTCATTTTAACAACTTTTGAGATGCCTATTCCTCTTCATTTATGGTACCATATAAATTATGTCTAGATTGAATAATTAAAATAGCCTCAACCAAATGGTAGGAACATTGTCCCATTTCCTCTTTGAGATTTTCTGATAGCATCTTTTGGACAGAAACACTGAAGTCAAATGAGATGATTCCTATTGTCAGAGAATCTAGGGACTCCATGTGTGTAATAACACAAGTATAATTTCATAGAATGATAGAATGATTTGGGTTGGAAGGGGCCTCCAAAGGGCGTCTAGTCCAACCCCCCTGCAATCAGCAAGGACATCTTCAACTACATCAAGTTACTCAGAGCACCATCCAACCTGACCTGGAATGTTTCCAGGGATGGGGCATCTACCACCTCTCTGGGCAACCTCTTCCAGTGCTTCACCACCCTTATTGTGAAAAACTTCTTCCTTCTGTCTAGTCTAAATCTCCCCTCCTTTAGTTTAAAAACATTACCCCTTGTCCTATCGCAACAAGCCTTACTAAAAAGTCTGTCTCCATCTTTCTTATAAAGCCCCTTTAAGTACTGAAAGACCGCAATAAGGTCTCCTCGGAGTCTTTTCTCCAGGTTGAGCAAGTCCAACCCTCTCCACCTGTCTTCATAGGAGAGGTGTTCTGTGTTCCATCCCTCTGAATATTTTTGTGGCCCTCCTCTGGACCCGCTCTGACAGATCCATGTCTTTCCTGTGCTGAGGGCTCCAGAGCTGGACACAGTACTCCAGGTGGGGTCACACCAGAGTGGAGTAGAGGGGCAGAATCACCTCCCTCGACCTGCTGGCCACGCTTCTTTTGATGCAGCTCAGTATACGGTTGGCTTTCTGGGCTGCAAGCACACGTTGCTGGCTCATGTCCAGCTTTTCATCCACCAGTATCCCCAAGTCCTTCTCAGCTGGGCTGCTCTCAATCCCTTCATCCCCCAGCCTGTATTGATACTGGGGGTTGCCCTGACCCAGGTGCAGGACCCTGCATTTGGCCTTGTTGAACCTCTTGGGGTTCACATGGGCCCACTTCTTGAGCTTGTCCAGGTCTCTCTGGATGGCATCCTGTCCCTCAGGCATGTCAACCATGGACCACTCAGCTTGGTGTTGCCTGCAAACTTGCTGAGGGTGCACTTGATCCCACTGTCTATGTCACTGATGAAGATATTAAAGAGTACTGATCCCAATATGGACCCGTGAGGGACACCACTCGTCACTGAATTTAGGACAGGTCAGACAGAAGCTTTATTAACTATGATCATAGTGAGAGAACATTCTGACTGCATCTCCTCCCCTGCTCCCCTGTTCTCTTCCAAGTGATTGCAGGCACCAAAACTATATACTGTTTCAGGAAAAAAGAAAGAGGTGGGGAAAAATAATCATTTCAACGTTAACTAAGCCAGGTATCCGTCCCTGGGATGGACTTCTTAAGTAGCTTGCTAATTGCCACAATTCTCAGAAGGAATCAAAGCATAAATAATGTGACTAAATGAAGAGATAGCTCTTGGTGGATCCTATAGGAGTGGCACACCCAGTGTCACTGGGTGGCATGACTGGCTGGGTGGATGAGGGGAGAGCAGTGGATGTTGTCTAACCTGACTTCAGCAAGTCTTTTGACACTGTCTCCCATAACATCCTCGTAGGTAAGCTCAGGGAGTGTGGGTTAGATGAGTGGACAGTGAGGTGGATTGAGAACTGGCTGAATGGCAGAGCTCAGAGGGTTGTGATCAGTGGTGCAGAGTCTAGTTGGAGGCCTGTAGCTAGTGGTGTCCCCCAGGGGTCGGTACTGGGCCCAGTCTTGTTCAATTTATTCATCAATGACCTGGATGAAGGGGCAGAGTGCACCCTCAGCAAGTTTGCTGATGATACAAAACTAGGAGGACTGGCTGATACATTAGAAGGCTGTGCTGCCATTCAGTGAGACCCGGACAGGCTGGAGTGTTGAGTGGAGAGGAACCTCATGAGGTTCAACACAGGCAAGCGTAGGGTCCTGCACCTAGGGAGGAACAACCCCATGCACCAGTACAGGTTAGGGGTTGACCTGCTGGAAAGCAGCTCTGCAGAGAAGGACCTGGGAGTCCTGGTAGATGACAAATTCACCATGAGCCAGCAATGTGCCCTTGCGGCCAGGAAGGCCAACGACATCCTGGGGTGCATTAAGAAGAGTGTGGCCAGCAGGTCAAGGGAGGTTATCCTCCCTCTCTACTCTGCCCTGGTGAGGTCCCATCTGGAGTACTGCATCCAGTTCTGGGCTCTCCAGTTCAAGAAAGACGAGGAACTACTGGAGAGAGTCCAGCGGAGGGCTACAAAGATGATGAGGGGAGTGGGGCATCTCTCCTCTGGGGAAAGGCTGAGGGAGCTGGGGCTGTTCAGCC
Organism: Phoenicopterus ruber ruber; assembly: GCA_009819775.1. Taxonomy (NCBI): domain Eukaryota; kingdom Metazoa; phylum Chordata; class Aves; order Phoenicopteriformes; family Phoenicopteridae; genus Phoenicopterus; species Phoenicopterus ruber. The sequence continues at coordinate 99,262,717 of CM020217.1, forward strand.
TGAGGAAGAGAAGACTGAGAGGGGACCTCATCAATGCTGATAAATATCTCAAGGGTGGATGTCAAGAGGATGGGGTCAGATTCTTTTCAGTGGTGCCCAGCGACAGGACAAGGGGCAACGGGCACAAACTGGAACACAGGAAGTTCCATCTGAACATGAGGAAAAACTTCTTTACTGTGAGGATGACAGAGCCCTGGCACAGGCTGCCCAGGGAGGGTGTGGAGTCTCCTTCTCTGGAGATATTCAAAACCCACCTGGATGTGATCCTGTGCAACCTGCTCTAGGTAAACCTCCTCTGGCAGGGGGGTTGGACTAGATGATCTCCAGGGGTCCCTTCCAACCCCTACCATTCTGTGATTCTGTGATTCTGTCATCTTATCTCAGAAGTGGGGAGTTGGAAACAATCACCAACTGTTAGCTTTTAGTCAAAAGGAATGTTCTTTTAGGATAAACTTCTTAGCCGGTCCTCTCAAATCTTAAATATTAATATTTTTACCACCGCACTATCCTTGATGATGGTTATTTTCTATTAAAGAAATGACAAGGAAAACAAAAAATAGTGAAGACCTGTCTCATCTTTCATTCCCTAAAATCAAAAGATATCTATCCAGGAATAAGTGATAGTTATTTAATTTACAAACCTAATGAAAGATATTTTTCCAGAGGTCGGATTCAGAATTTGAGGATTGCAGTGAAATGTACTCTAGTAGAGGCAGGACACCTTATCCTAGACTTGAATATAGCCCTTACCACTAACTTTGATTCAATCTCCACTCTACAGCTTTGTTTACTCATGTTTTCCATATTTTATGTGGTTTTCTTTGTTTTGTTTTGGTTTTTTTTTTCTCTTCCCCTGTCTTGTCTTTCCGCAGTAAGTAGGAAATGATTTATTTGTAACATTCTCTCACTGGGAATAGCCTCTTTGTGTTTAATTGATTCTCTGACTTTTTAAAGTGTTGCCTTTCAAGATTTCTGTCTTTTTTTCTCTTGCCTGGATCCTTCCTAATCTTTCTGAGTAAAATAAAAACTTCTCTGAACTTCTGAATTTTCTTGCGTTCGAACATTACCTTCAAAACCTGTCAACTTTTACTGCTGTCTTTGCAAATATATTGCATTTTTCTTTCACAGACAGCATCCACATATAAAGCTGTATGTTAGACCATTTTGTTGTATTATTTTGCAGTAGCTAGTGATATCCTCTTTTTTTCCCAATCAAAACTCATTCAAAATTTCCAGTAAGAGAAACTGAAAGATCACATTGCTTTGTACCACTTGTTAATGCAAGCAAAGAGCACAAAATTCTTGAAGAAAATTGTCATTTGTCAAGATGACCTAATAGAAGGAAATATAATCTAGGATTTTGTACAATATTTATTTCCAGAGAGAAGGCTCCTGCAAACCTTCTTAGTAGTCTGTATAAAATGCAGTAAGGAATTAAGTGGAGTTACTGTTTTGTTGTTTGGACTTTTGGGCATGATATTCTGCTGCTTCATGCATGCTGAATAAATCACTCCAGGTAGAAAATTCCCTCTCTGTATTTTAACTGTGTAATCCCTAGATATTATTTTGTATATCATGTTCTTCTATATCACATATATACATACATAGTGAGGATATCTTTTAACTATCAGCACAGTAAAAGTGCTACAGCACTTGCCCATACGACAACAGTATGAGAAGATAAAAAGTATTTAGTATTTATCACAAACATTTTCATCAACCGTTATTGCATGACTGCCCTTAGGATCCTGATGTCCACATTACTTGTTACAAGGGATTTATCTTGTATATTTATCTATTAGACCAGTACAAGTTGAGTAAACAAGCTAAAATCTAAAATTCATTGGAAACTGACAAAAGAATCTGTCAGTGTCGTCTAAGCACATTTTGCATATACAGCCGAAGAATAATCCAACTTCTCATTATTGCCCACTGAGAACAAAATAGACCTGTGGCTCAAGGTGGGAAAAAAAGAATCATCAACTTGTAAAATTCAAATCCTGATATCCAATATCCAAAAATTCAGCGTTACGTATCAACTTCAAATTATCTAACAAAATACAAAACAAGCAATTGCAAATCAAGGAAGGCTGGACTGGTAAAACAGGTAGTCATGTAGTGAATAAGAAGTGGATGAATTAGTAATTATTTAAAGAAATTAGTAGCATAGCATTCTAAATCAGAACTATTTTGACTTTGATTTATTTTTTATTTGTTTGAGCTTTTTTCAATGTTTTCTTTGTCATTTGAAATAATAGAAATGTTAGAAGATCTGATACAAAGAATACAGTTTTTTCCCCCCTGTTGTTTCCAGGTGATAACTTTCAAGATCAATGATAGTTTCCAAAAATATTTTATGTCAAAAGGTGTGATCTAATTCTTTTTCCTTGCTCTAGGAGTGTTCTTAAAATTCCTGCAAATCAGGCTTACTATTCTGCTTCACTGCTTAATGTGGCCTCAGATTAATCTACAAAGTGTCAATAAATCATAAACTCTTTTATTCATGCCCAAAGTGCATTCAATCAATTTTACCCACTGCTGAGCTTCTGGTATTATCAAATATCTGATCTATCTTTGTGCATTTACTAAATAATTTAGGAATATGATATTGACAGATTACACATTGTTTTGAAGCACAGACAATCTACAGTTATATTAAAATTTCTCAAGCTAACAAAAACTCCTTCAATTGTTGTTGGAAATATATATATATGACTAACACTTTCCTTTAACAGAGCATGAAATATACCGTTTAGGTAAAAAAGTTCTACCTACACAAAAAGTCTTTGCTAACATGTTTCTGTGTTATACCAAGGCTCTAATCTACATCTCATTTTCCTACTTTAAGATTTCAGACTAGGCTGTAGTATTCACACAAAAGAGGCAGAAAAGCCTTTTGTAGGGACTATCCCTTCAATTCTTTCAATGAATAGATGGCAGAGAATTAAGAAAGATACACACCAGGCAAATACAAAAGATAATGGGCTTGAGATTTGGCTGAGGTGTACCGGCATAGTCCAAAGGAAGAGGATGGACCTACACCTACTGAGGAGTCTCATCTGTCCTCTATATCTTTCTATGCAGCCTTTTGTATTGGTTGTACAACAGTCAATCTCAATAAAATGGGATCTTTAATTTTTTCTCATCCTACAAAGAACGTAACTGTCCAGTGGCATTAGTAGGGAGCATGTTTTATTAGTGTGCACGTATAAGAGAATAAGAGGTTGACAAAATGCTCTTATCACTTATGGTGGAAGGTGCTGAAGATTGTTCTTGCAGGACTTAATAACCTCAGATAGCATTTCCTACAAACTGATGACTAGTATACTTAAGTGACAAAGTATTACTGTATTTCAGTGCGGACAAAGTAAAGGTAAGTATGATGGAAATCTAGTCATTGTCTTATCTCTTACCTCAATTGTTTGTTTGCTTTAAAGAATTAAATGACGTCTGACCTTGTCATCCAAAAATTAAGTATAGGTACTTACCCTCAGGCCATGGATCTTGATTGGACAAAAGAATCTAAGGTATGCTAAAGGGGAGCAGAACATTTTCTGTTTAATGCTGTCAGCTGAATTTGGCAGCTCCATGTTTTGTATTAAAGCTTTTTAGGGTGGCACCCCAAAGAGCTTCTTTTTCTTACTGATTCTACAATTCTTCCCAGATTATATCCAGGCACACATCAAATATAGATGGAAAATTAAGACAGTGCCCTGAGGAAGGGCAGCCCAGCATAAATCCTGACTTGAGCATTCAAACTGAAGGACTGTTGGTATAACACATTTGAAATGCAATTGAAATTAGAAATTTGAAATCTAATTTGAAATTAAATTTATGGTACCTATACAAACTTAATTCTGACTTCACACTCACATGTATAACTATGTGTGTCTATACTACTTTTGAATTCATTGATAAATTGAAAAAAATTCAGTGGATGAGTAGAGCTAGCAGGCATAAAGAAGTGGCAAAGGAAGTTAAATTCAAGGTATTATACATTTATATTTGTCACTTTCAGATAAAGAGATTTTGATAGGCACAGCAAGAAGGAAGAGGTGTAAAATGAAATGTTCTTTAGAGTAAGGAAAATATAATACACTTACAACTCAGAAAAGTCAGAAACAACGTTGATAAAGGATTGAGATAGATAAAAAAAAATATCAGAGACGCGGGAAACATATTGTTCATAGGAACAGATTATGTTTTCCTTTCCTCAACACAGAATTAATAGCTGAATGCTGTAATGAGGTTTTATTTTACTAAGACTTCATTACATTTTCAAGACATGCTACTACAGAACATTTATTAGCACATTATGAAGTGTTATAAATAATTGAAACTAAACTGCAGTTGTCAGTTGAATAAGTGCTTGCGATTCATTATTATTACTTTTTTTTTTGCTCACTCAATAGTCCACAAAATTCAAGAGTTTTCATTAAATGTGCAACTCACTACACCGATGCAGACATGTCCTGACATTCCCTCACTGAGCTGGCGCTCCCGGCTCTGCCAGCTTGGGGAAGTGACTCCTGGTGACTTGCAAGAAGCGCTCCCCTCCCGGGTACACGGTTTCCCTCGAGTCTCTCCTCTGTACTCGCCTCCACAACGACAGAGCACCTCAGAGAGATGTTACCTGGTGCAGCTTAACATTTGAGTGACGTAGTTCTGCTGGGCAAAGTAACATGTATTTTTGAAATCTTAAATGCGGGGAGGAGGATTGAAGGGATGTCCTGTGACACGTCCCTTAGGACGGGTGCTCCTTAACAAGTTCTGATCACCGCAAGCGACACAAAAATGCTCTGAGAACTGTGCAAATAACAAAAATACTGCCCCAACTGTTCTCCCTTGTGTCACTGTCCCATCCCACACTAATTATTAGATGGGAGTTTTTTTATATTTTGATGTTCAAGAAGCCATCTTTACCAGAAAGAGAGTAATTTGTGTATCATCCTAATACCCAGATTGATTCAGCCAATCCCTTGTTTAGTTCAGAGAATCAATCCATATTTTGTATAATGTGGTGTGCTGCTTTTAGTTTTGATAAGCAAAGAATTGCCTTCTGAATCACTTCTCAGGCACTGAATACAAAACCACCATATCATTTATTGTTTCAGTTTGATAAGCAGCTGTGCTTGAATTGGTCATTGATTAAGCAGAGCGTTTTGTCTCAGATTACAATAGAAATTTGATTGTTACTCCTTGAAAACAAGAGCTGCAACAATCTAATCAGCTCCTTCATTCCTGTAAATTCCAATATGATCTGGTATCCAAGACAAACACAACCATGACTATATTTTCTAGTGTTTTAAATGAGTATGTTTCTGTTGCTGTATATACTGTGAAAATTCCTAATTCTGTGGTATTGCAGAACCACTTACCAAGTAAGAGTTCTTTCTCAAGTGTTACACCTGCAAGCCACCTCAAAATTGGAGTGATTGTAGAGAAAATGTACTATAAACTTATGCCATCCTGTTAGAGTGTCCCGTAGGCACACATATCAAGGCGTTTCCCATACTTGAAAATGTATGTACAGCGTAAATGTAAAGGATTATAATCTTCTATATCCACCAGTGTATGTAAATTATTCTTGTTACTGCCATTATATGCAATTATACTTTTATTTTCAACTGCATTTACTGAAGATTTTATTCAATGTTATTAGAAATACATTAATTCTAAAAAGAATTTAGCTTTCACCAAATATTTATTTGACAATAAAGGAACACTAGCTTTTGATTAGTGTGTAACTTGAAAAAGCACACTGATACTGAAAGGTAGTTTGAAATAGTAAGTCCCATTTTAGGTTAAGGTAGAAATCTTTTCTTTTTACATTTTTATTAAAGAGATGTTTACACGAAAACAAGTTCTGTCTTTTAATTCTTGCAAATTCAACTGTTTCTGATATTTTTTCTCTAACCCAAGTCATGGTCTGTCTCTGGCATCAAAATTAGTTGCTGTGAAAATGATTATCATATCAAAAAACAGGATTATGACCTCAAGTGAGGAATAATCAGGAGGAGCAGATGAACTCTTCTGGCTATGAGATACCATCAGATGGGCACGAGAAAGCTTTGAAAAATGCCTTTATATGTTTTTAAGATGATAAGGTTTAATTGAAGATCCATCGATCTGTTTGTCCTCTCCTGGAAAGGAAGATTATCTTCAGGTGTTCCATAAATAGAGTGTAAATGTCCCCCTGAAGGAAGGTAGCTTGAGCAAAAACATTTTAAAAGAGATGGAGAGAGGGAACAATGCATTCTGCCAGGAAGCACTGTATGAGAAAAATTTACGCAATGATGTAAATCAAATACTGTTCTTACTGGAGTGGTACATGTGCTTAACCTTCTGCAGCTGTTTGATCATTAGGGATCCTGAATACAAATTTTTGTGTATCTGCAAGGTAAATCAGGCACCCAAAGGACAACTACAGTGGCCAAGACTTCGTGTGAATTCCTAACACTCACTGAAGAATCCTGGATCGATGCAGATTATGAAGACATAGAAATACATTCTGCTCTGCAAGGAATGCCATATTTTTGTTATATTGCTTATTGCATGGAAGAAATTAGAATTTTTTATTCCCTTCCTAGAATGCTGAAATTTCACTATTCAAGAACTATTTATGTCTGCCTGTGAAATCGCTGCCAGGCACTCAAGATCCTAGAGCATCTTAACTGCTTCCAGTGTTTGTTTCAATGGCATATTAAGAACCTTTCAAATTGCAAACTAAAGTACTTAATTGTGAAAGGACTAAAAATGATGCAGTAATGAATCCTGAAGAGTCAGGAATGGAGGAGTGAAGTTGGGCCTGGGAAGAAGGGTGGGGTGGGAGGAACGTGGTTTAGGGTTTTTTGTCTTTGTTTCTCATCATCCTACTCCTTTTTTATTTTTTTAATTGGCAATAAATTAAATTACTTTTCCCCAAGTCAGGTCTATTTTGCCCATGACAGTTACTGGTAAGTGATCTCCCTTGTCTTTATAGCGATTCAGGAGCTTTTCCATCTTATTTTCTCCCCCTGTCCTGTTGAGGAGGGGGAGTGATAGAGCAGCGGTGTGGGAATCTGGCAGCCAGCCAAGGTCTGCCAACCATGTTTAGGTGTTTATCCTGAAAAAAAATAGATACTGCTTACACACTAGGATATTGCGTGACTCCTCCATGAGTCTCACCACAGACTGATTTTTCTCACTTCTGACTCATTTAGAGGGCACAAGTGAGGTTCAACAATGGCTGCATACTGCCATAGCTGAAACCATTGGGCTCCTCTGACATAGAGAGGGAAAGAAGGGAGAAAGGGAATGAGCAGAAGAGAAAGAGTTAAAGAGAGAGGGGAGCTGGCTGTGGCTCCCTTTGCTGTGCGAACTGGGGGTGGGATCCTCTCGCCTAAACCTCAACATCTGGTGTCATTCAAGGCCACCCATTACTCCTACGTTAGTGTATCTGGCCTCTGACCACTACTCCAGAAAGGGACATTTGCCTCATCTCTGCTGCCCTTGTTTGGCTATCCTGAACACTCTGTGTAATCTGGAATGGCCCTGGACACACACATGTATTCCACCAAAGCTCTTTATTGACTCTAATGGGAGTGTAGGCACCTAGTACAAATTTATGTATCTTGACGTCTAACTGAATCTCACTCCTAAGTTTATCTACGTTAGTCTCAAACTGAATTTTGCTTTCATAAATCTACTTGTAGCTTTCTGGACACTGGCCACATTCAGTCTAGAAACTGTTTAGCTGCATTACCGGGGCACTAAATCTCCTCAATTCCAGCTGGGGAAATGGATTGTTTCCCTACTGTTGCTCTCATCCTTTTCTTCCTTTTCGGCTCCGTGGCTATAGCCATTGCTGTAAATACCCGTCTTGGCTCAGGGTCAGGAAAACACAGCAAATTAGATTCACACATCCAGACCTCTCACTATGTGGGCAGAGTAAAAGTGTGACTCACTGCACTTACCAGTATACATGTGCACACCATCAAAACCAAAAGAGAAAATGTTTTGAATCTGACACTGAAGTGCAATGGAAAAAAATCTGGGCATCCCCTATACTTTCAGAGTTAAGCAATCCTTCGTTGCTCTTGTAAGGAAGCCTTCTTGCTGTTTTCAGCAGACTGTCATTTGTGTTAAGAGAATTTTTTTGCCAAAACCGATTAAGAGCTAAGCAATGGAAATAATTTCTCAGAATATCCACTGAAATCCTGTTTTTGTAATTATAAGCTTAGACTTGGAACAACCTATTTTTAACAAGATAGTTCAACAGAATAGTTATCTATTAATTTTAAAAAATGAAATAGAATGCCCCATCTCATAATAAATCAGATGCTCCGTATCTTTTGAAGAAAGAATGAGAAATATAAATAAAAATATTACATCTACAATTGACAGAAAAATTAATGTGTTTCAAAAAATATAGCATGCAGACACATCCAGTGAAATCTATATAAGTGGAGAGCCACGATATGGAAGGTGCCATTATTCTTTCTTACCCATCAGTTCAGCTTCTGGTTTGTATTACAAGTTATGTCTGTGTACCTTGCTGAGAAAAAAAAAATAAAGACTTTTTTTTTTCCTGCTTTTTTATTGCTGTTATCTCATATTTAGAAAGGTTTTAGTTAAACCCTTTTTCTTCTAGTACCTGTATCATCAGTAGAATTGTACCTAAACTGTAATTTACAAGGCCATTCAGTTACACACCAGAAACAAGAGTGTAGCTCAGGACATGCTGAGGCCAATCACAGGAGAAAATGGTGTTATATAACCACAGGAGGTGGTGTGATTTGTTTTTAGGTCTTTTATGATGGAGTTGTATCACAAGAAAGATTGAGATGACAAAGCTTTTGTTATCTCTGATTGACTTTTCTAAGTTTGCTGTTAGTGGGAAATAAGCATTTTGGGTGAATTTACACCACTTTTGCAATCAGTTTTCTGAACATATCTATGCTATAACCCGTCACACAAATATTTTTTTACTGTAATATCCTAGCTAAGAGGAACACTCAACAAAACACGCTTACTTGACATTATCTTGCATGTCCATTCGCAAATTAGCTTAATATCGGAGTTACGTTTGCAGACTCTTCCGTTTCCTACTGCTGCCCTGTCAGTGGCTCTGCTAAGCTCATTTAAGAAGAATAAATGGACTTGCCCAATATGTGCGAAATTATTCACATGATTCTAGAACTTCCTTTATTTCCCTTTAAACAGTTTGAGATAGAGGCTGTCATGTGCTGAGGCAATACTGACACACATGTTTGAAGTAACTAAGATTGCAAAAAATTATAAGTAACCCTAGAGTCGTACTCATCATTCTCCAAACCCAGTTTTGAACTTTCAGCTCCAAAGAGTTCAGCCAGACTTTCCCCAAGGCACACGAAGAGTGTGGGAAGGCAGACAGAGAGGTCACGCCAGCAGCTGTAGGCTAGAACCGAGGAGCTCTGCTATCCTGTGCCATGGAGCTGTCCTGGAGCAGCTGGGGACCTGGGACCTTGTTTTCTGAGGGTGTAAAGGCGATAGGTGTAGTTCAGAGCTTGTGCTTTGTCTCCTGTTGCTGCAGCTGCACTTCTATCAGTGCTGTTTAAAACTAGTGTAGGCATGTCCATATAAACATAGAATCATAGAATCATAGAACAGTTTGGGTTGGAAGGGACCTTTAAAGGTCATCTAGTCCAACCTCCATGTGTAAACGTGTAAGCAACCAAAAAGCACTTGGAGATTTACAAGACATAAATAATACACTCTTATTATTTAGATGTCTGTTAGTAATAACATTCTTGCCCATTTCCCATCACGCTCCCCATTTTCAGCAACTTGTTCCTCTTCAACTTACAGTTGTTATCATAGAAACATAGGATCATAGAATAGTTTGGGTTGGAAGGGACCTCTTAAAGGTCATCTAGTCCAACCCCCCTGCAATAAGCAGAGACATCCTCAGCTAGATGAGGATATGATGATGTTGTGTGGAAAGTAATTTAACTACAGACCATTCACTATTTGTGAAGATAGCCAGAAAGGTGCTGGCACACAACTTAATGGAAAAATATTTGTGCCTGTTCTCTGTTAATTTGTATTTTTCCTTAAAAAAAAAAGCCCAATCAACAAAACCTCTAGGTTACTGTGAAAAAAAGTTAGGAATTGAACTGTGTTCCTGTTTGGAAATTCCAAAACTTGCAATATTATAATTCTTACTCCTAAGTATGGCCTTTGGTCTCAATACTTTAAGTTTAGGGATGACCGTGAATTCAACTGCAAAGAATTGTCTTGGATTTATACACATGTAACTCTTTGGACCTTTTACACTTACTCCTTCATGCTGAAGTGACTGTGAAGAGAGGTGAGGTGAGGCGAGCCGAGCCGAGGCAAGGCAAGGAGAGGCAAGGCGAGGCGAGGAGAGGAGAGGAATTGTCATTTCTTCCTCTTTTCTTGCACACTTTGCCATTTTTCTGCACTGTAATATCAGATATACCTTTCATTCAAATACAAAGAGATATTTTGATTTGTTCGGCTGTACATATAAGTTGTGCATTTAAGCCCAAGAGTAGAATGTGGCCTTAATTACCAATTTCAGATCTCTAATTTTATACGTGACTTTTTATCTTACCTTAGAATCTATCACACCAAATCTAATACTTGAGTAAAACTTATACCAATATATTCATTTTGCTCTCATAACCATTGAGGCTTTGCTCTCAGTGTTTTATGTTCCATTAAGTCTGTTATTAAATGTGACCTCCTAGCTTTATTTGGAGGCTCTTTTCCTATTTTTAATAACTGTATTCTATTCTTTGTTCCACTAAGAAAGTGAATGTTCTTATTACTATTCTTTTGCTAGCAGGCAACTTAGAATATTTTAGCAACTGCTATAACCATTGCTGATCTTTATAAAAATGCATCAGTTTTACCAAATAATTAACTATGACTGTCTCAGCATGTGCTGTGCTCTAAAAAGAACAGAGCTCTTCCTCAAGCTTTCTAGCATTCTTCCTTTCCTAGAAATCACTTTAAACTATCGTTTGCAACTACAATTTTGTCTTTTTGGTTTAAATCATTGGATTAAAGCAAAAGATTATTTAGAACCTAAAAGCCATCCACCACTGAGCTGTTATACTCTAATTAGAGGTATAGTTTGGGAGTTCATTCACCCATTACAAACAAAATAAAATAAGCAAAACTGAGCGTTACCATCACATTACAAGACCAGAGATAGTTAGGAAATTCTACTCTGCTTAACTACTCTACAGCAATGCGTAAATAATAAATATTTTGGAAGTAACAGTGCAGATATCATTCATATAAAACAAGTATAAGGAAAAGCTGGTTGCATAACTCATATACATAACATAATTAACGATGATATAAAGGAACAGTGCAAGTAGGCAGGGATAAAATCAGAAGGACTGAAAACAATGTGTTTCAATTAACAAGACACTTAAAAAATAATAAGAAAAACTTCAAGCATATATTGGAACTAAGAAAGGAGCAAAAGGAAAGGAAAGATGCATAACAAAGAAAATAATGAATGATACGAAGAAGAAATTTCTTTTTGATTTAATCTTTCTAGGAAAAGTGAACTGTGACCAGATTCACTAAGTTAATTTAAAAATTGAGTAGAAATTTAGGGCAAAGTCCAGAAAGAAGGGTTTAAAGAATATTGAGATAACATAGAAGCATGCAAGTTCAGAGAGCCCAATGAATGTATCTGATAAACTAACCAAAGCACTCTTTGAACTATCAAAGTTTATCTTTAAAATTTCTCTAAGAACAAAGGAGGTATCCCTGGGCTGAAAAAGAAAAAAATATATCCAAAATGGTAGAAAAGATACCTTGAAGAATTCTGGATAAATCAGTGTACTTCAAGTGCCTTGAAGTATTCTTAAACCAATGAGAAAATGTTTATAGAAAACTAAATGTTAATGAAGTGACAGAAAAAAAAAAAGTAGGCTTTTCTGGATCATGACAAATGAGTCTAAATTCATTCTTTGACATGAAAAGAAGAGAAAGTAGATATTATATAGAGAGAAACAGGAGCCTTTGAATGATTTTGGCACTATCTTATATGGCATCACTGTAAAAAGATGCTGAAATCTTCACTGGAAATTTTGGAAACAAATTAAAAGGTCATTTGCTGGGGATATCTCGGGCAAATTAATCCTCTTTCATTGCAGAAGCTGGACTGGGTGATTTCTGAGGGCTTGATGAGCCCTGCAGTTCTTAGTTTGTACCCTACAGTCAGCTACTCTTCACGCTGCACTGTGCGACAAAGGAATAATAGTGGAATTTTGGCAATAAGTATGATTGTTTTCCCACTTCCACGTGAAGACCACATTGAGTCAGGCCGCTTTCCTCCCCGTATTTCTGGAATCCATAGGCTACTGGCTGCAATTTGAAGAAGTGACTATGATTTACGTAGACATGCTTGCAAATAAGCTTGGATCCTGCTTGCCAGTTTGTCAAAGTGGAATTGAATTCAGTGCACGTTAAATATTGAATTCAGGATCTTGGGCAGTTTTGCAGGCAGTGTTGAATGTTATGTTGCCAGGACCATTTTTTTATTCAGTATCTAATATAAAACCGCTAATATAAACCTGATTTATGCACTAAATTGTACATAACTGAAGCTGGGTTCATTAAAATGAGTTGCAGTCATATCTTTAGGTACACAGTAGATGTATTAAAAAAAAAGCCTGACAAGCACAATATTCACAAATATTCACAAATGACTCACAATCATTGTTTCCACACCTTTCTTTTCACGGAAGTGAGTTTTTTTCCCCTGGACATTTTGTCTACATTTGCAAACATATGAAATTACCTTAGCTCAAAAATCAGACCTATAGAAAAAAATATTTACCTTAAAAATATAGATTTAGCTAAAACTGTGAGGTAATTAAACTGGCAGGTGAGTAGAAGAAGCAAGGGGGATAAAGCAGCACACATTATAAAACCCCAAACTTTCAAATGCAAGCCTACTGAACAAAAATTGTTAAATTTGCATTGTTTTGCCCCAGTCACAGCAATGATTTATGTACAGTGGCTGAGCAAGTTGATATCCTATAATGCAAAAGTTCAAAGACATGTGGTTGATCTCAGATGCTTGGGGCCTTGGGTTTTGGATATCTGATGAAGAGCGCAAAGATGTTTGGACATGAATTAATTGAAATACTTATTAAGGAAGTAGCTAGTCTAACAATGTGTAATATCTTTACATTAAGGAAAGAAAATCTTTGCCTATCTTTACAAGCATGCTATAGTAAATATTAAACTTAATACATTCCAAAGGTAAATGAAAAAAATCTTATTTTATTGAACTGTGTAGTACCTAAAGTTACAGAAGTTGGAGACCTTTCTTTAATGTTACCTTTTAAAATGCTGTTCTGGTCAACAGAAGAAAAGTTTAGTTGGTTTCCTTATGATTTAAAGGCTGCTTGCCCATCGTGTATAAAACTCATTTTACAAAAATCTCACTTATCACTGTTTGTTTTATTTTTAAAAACTTTATGATCTGTGACATTACTGAGTCAAACTCAGACACCTTCCCCATATCAGTGAGTTAATCTAAACTGAGGATCAAATTTTCTAGCTGATAAGAATATGGATTTTGTATCATACGTTTGCTTCTGTGTGATTATGCAGGCAAAATAAGGCCACATATGTGAGGCAGTCACGGTAATGGAGGCCCTATCAAAATGTTGGCGTTGTTAGAACAGAATTGCTTTCTGATTAATACTAACCTGCTTTTGCTCTGTATCTCAAGAGCACACAGAGAAATAAAAATTCTCCTCCACCCTCCAAATTATTACTTTCTGTTTGTTTTCTTCTCTTTGTTTCAAGCAGCTAACACTAGCTGGGAAACAATTTGTAGTATAATTCTCTCTTTTTAATTATTCAAACAATCTGAAGCTTTCAATTTTCCAGCCAAATTCTTAGACTCTGCATGAGGTAAATTTTATTTGCAAACATACAGCAAGTGGAGTAAATCTTTGGTCCTTCTTAATTATCTTATGAGGGGAGTCTTTTGAAAAGGCAATAGCCTGAGTAATAGAAGACCAAAAGCTGTAATGTGTAATTTGCCATAGAAAATGTAATTTAGGAGAACTTTGCACAAACTTCTTCCAGAGATAATTGGTTTGAATTGGCTGAGCTGTTATTACAAAGTGTGTGCTATTTTTCTTTTTTTCTTCTTTTTGCTGTACTCTACTGACTTTTTCTTGCTTTTATTGAAACAAATGGGCTTGCCATTCAGTGGTAGTGGACTGATATTTACGTAGATGAGTGTTTTGTATATAAGTGCACCGTTAAATAATTGTGCATTAATTCCTCATGTAATATTATAGTTCACAGTGTGTATGTTTCCCCAATTTTTTCCATGAAAACCTATTCAAATTCTGTCTATTCCCTTCCATCACCCACAAAATCTATCATATTTTCTACTTACTACGATGTGATAAGTGCAAGAGTTGTATGTATATGAAAAGGAGGATTCACAGGGAATTCAGTAAAAGGAAGGGTTCGAGAGCTGGCTGGGACAAAAGTGGGTTGAGGTATTCACAAAATACATTATATGGATTTGCTGAAGGAAGAGGAAAAGAGTTTAATTGATGCATTATCAAGTCAGATCCTGTCCAGTATCTGAACAGATGGAGATAAGCCAAAACAGAAATATAGTTCTGATGTTTCTAGTAGATCATGAATGACTGAAAATATTTTCCTTAAAACATAAAAAAGTCTCAAGAACGGAATAAGAGCAGCTTTCCTGAAGTCTGGATTGAACAAGGAGTTGGATTGTACAATCCGCTTGCTATCGGTCTCAGCCCTGTTAACACAGTTACAACGCAGTTAAGTTGTGTTGTAATCGCCTCTGTCTTTCATCATGTGTTGCCAGGTACATGTGGTTTCTGCAGCCTGAACCATTGTCTTTCAGGTAGCGTTTTAGCTATGAAACTTCTATTATGACCAGGAGCTCAGATTCTTGTAAAGTTTTTGGCTATTTTACCCTCTCACTTCGTACCTTACTTTCTTGACTGCATGTTAAATCCTGCGGAAAAAATTTACAAACTAAGGTTTTCAGGTTAATTATGCTTTTGTACTACTATATCAGTTATGTAACAACTACTTCCTACAGCTTTGGAATTTGTTACTTTAAACATTTCTGAAGCTGAGGTGTGTTTGCAAACTGAAGTCGTCTTTTCCTAGAAATAAGTAACTACTACAACAGATTTTAATGGATTATTTGAAGATACATTATAGCTTTTAGAGAAGGTGAATATTTACAGTAAAAGTCTTCTTTTATTCAGATTTTTGAAGTTCAGGAATGGGAGCTGTCACAGCAAGTTACAGCATAATAATAGCCAGTATCAACTGTGCATTTCACACATGCATGTGGCTGACTGAGTAGGAACGTAGTGATATAAACTGCTTAAGCAGAGGAACTATTTAAACTGGCAAAACACATGGGGATATAACCTCTGAAAATAAGATGAGGAGAAGGCAGTGACAAGAAGTTGGAGGTACTAAGCTGTTAACCCAAATCAAAGCATTTATGTGTCTATCTTCCCTTGAGGCGTGTGCCCATAATTATTAAAGAAATTCTGTCGGAAATCTGTCCTACGAAAATCTGTCCTACATCTGTCCTTTCTCCTTTTGCAGCTAACTTTTGTTCCTAAAACAAGTTATGTTCCTGAAAATTTAATTCAGCTTGAGTTTAAGGGATCTGGGTTAAGCTTTAATTCTCAGAGGTCTCAAAGATTTCAGAATTAAGTGGACAGTTCTTGCAATGACTGCAAAAGGCCGGTAGAAGAAATTTGTAATGCCTGAGTATCTTAAGGTCCTGGCACTGACACAACATTCTTTACTTGTTTTATGTTTTGTTTGGCTTAATCTGTTTCTTATATGATTTATTACTAGAGCTTATTAACATGGGAGTTGTGCTAACACAGCTTTATCGTTGCTGGTGTCAGCTGAGTATTTCTACAAGGCACAGCATTGCTAATAACTGTAGCAGTTCTCCCTCTGTACTGCGCCAAACCTCACAGTGTGTATTCCTGTCCTCAGGTATCTCAGGTAACCTAAGAAGTATACATCAACACTTTGACTGACGACTGCCTGTTTGCTATGTACTACACTGCACATATTCTATACTGTATCCTACCATGGGGAGTATTGGTGTCTTAAAATAGGTCACAAAGTGCCAACCCATGGATCAAGAAGCTGCTGAAAATCATGAAGCTCTGTGCATCTGCACCTACAGCTAGTCAATGAGTTAGAATAAACTGCCTAGAGAACACTGGGTAATTCTACACAGAAAGTTTAATATTGTCTCAAGTTCAGAGTCATGCCTGAAAAAATCTTTGTTCACTAACTTTAGTGCTCTAGCACTGAAGGTATTGAAGTCTGGGATTTCTAGCATTTCTAGAAGGCATTTCCAAGAGACTAAGATTGCCTCCTTATGCCATGTAGATGGAAGGAGAACTGACTGCAGCTCTAACCCAGAGATCTGGAGAGGAGAATTTCACCCAGACAAATCTAAGATCTCACCTCCTGTTCTGCAATAACAGCTATAAAGGCAACCAGCTGCACCTTTTAAAATTGTTTCTTAATGTTCCTTATCACACAAACACTCTCAGATTGCTTTTCATTTTGCCCTGAAATCACCCAAGAGCTTTCAAACAAGAGCTTTCTCAAGTAACAGGAGAGACTTCAGAAAACTCTCTCTCAGCTTTTAGTCCTTACCCTAGTCTGACTGCAGTGCCAGCTTCACCTATGAAAAATGTTTAGTCTGTACTAACTTACCAAAGGTAGTGCAAATTTGAAAACACACTGTGAGCCGGCTGGAGACCAAAAGTAAAATTACCCGATGATGTAAGGGTTTGGGGGTTTTTTAGTTTGTTTTTTTTACAGTTTTCATTGAAGTCCTAAGGTTATCTTTCTCAGGGTTACCAAGATGTAGTCACACTAACTTGAAATGTGTATAAAAGACATACTTTTATTATAAATTGTAGGAGAAAGGGGCAGTAGCACCACATCCTTCTTTCGAGATCCTGGTACTGAACACACCGAACTATTAACAGTCTATCAGTATGTGACCTACACTCCAGTAGGACAATGGTCTGGGGAGTGTGGATGTGGTGAAAAAAGAAGAGATGAAATGATTCTGTAGGCAAATGGTCAGATCATTGCGTCACGGTTCCTGTCCCTGCTCCCCAAATATGGTATAGCTACTGGCTAATACACTAGTGCTAACAGAAGCAACAACGTATTGTTGAACACCTCTGAAAATTTGTCACTGAAAACTAAAGCACTTAAAAAACTGGATATGAGCTGGGCAAAGGGCTTGGGGATTGTATTCTTGGACTGAGGTGCCTTCCTTCTTTAGCTGTCCAGGCTTGGTTTTGTGTCTGGCTCCTGTTTCATCTTGTAGGTGCTCACGAAACATCCCTGATGGATTTAAGGTAACCACAGGGAACAGAATTTATTAAAGGGCATATTACGTGAAAGTTATTTTTTCTGGGAAGATGCATTGGCCAAAATGCATGCATTTAGAAGATTGAGATTTTACTGCCAATGTTCTACTTATTTCTTCTACAGTTGGTATATGAAGGTATACATACTGAGTCATTACCAAATTCCATTTATTTCTTGGCATACTCTCAGACAATCTCGTCTTCGTCTTTCCTACCCACATCAGCTACCTTTGACTGCAGCCAGGCAGGTGGTTCACTAACTGACTCAATAACTTATAAATTCAGCTTGCATTACAGTTTCTGCAGAACACGCTCTCTCACTACCAACAGAATTTTCCCAGCTAGAGTAATAAATGGGGTTACCTCAGGGTTTAAACAAATGTGAAGTGTGTCCTTAATGCAACCAATTTAATCAAACACATCACTGAGTTCTTCTAGTATATTATTTTCATTTAGCTCACATGAGACCTCCATTATACGTTTGATCAGTTTTAATTCTTCAGAAACTTTAATCCCTGGCACAGGCTAAGCCTTCACATTCACAATGAGAAAACAGAATAATTCCTGTGTTCCTTTATACGGAGAAGGGTGGACCTTTAACACATGAATGCTTTGTGCCTTCATTTACTGTGGCAGCCATAGCATTTTTTTAAACTTTCCTGTACTTGCAATGAAAAGCCAAATTTGGATATTGTCATTATTTAGTTATCTAAGGAAAATGTCTATAGAAACTTGCAGCTGTAATTATCTGAATTTGTGACAATTTTTTCTGCATATTGAATACTTCGGTTACATCTATTATTCAAAAACTCAAGTACATTTCTGGCAGTACAAAGGATTCCACAGTGTGCTTAACTGACAGGTTCACCATTTGCTTTCAAAATATTTGACAGCATTTACAACTGAAGATCTAAATTCCTACTCAAATTTGTTTGTGAAGGAGTAACACAGCTTATTATGTTTGAAACTGGGTATAAATTGTGAAACAAAACCAACAGAAAACAGACAATTTTGAGTTAATATGTGTTGTTTTTTTAAAGAGGGATGCTTCTGTGTAGTCAGTTAATCAAGGGGTCAAAGAATCACATGGGCCACACAGGGACTGATTTATTCAAAACCTAGTAATAACTGATGTTAAAAACAAAAATCAGTTGGGGAAATGTGTCTGTGTTTCAGGACAGATCCAAGGTCATTAGACTGTTCCTTCTGAAAGACAAAGATTTCATTCTTGGATACTGTGAACCTTCTGAAAATTAAGAAATGTATATGCCTCTGCAGCTATTGACAAGTTGTTTAGCTGATAGATTAGTTTGTCTTTAAATTTAATACATATCTTTAAATGTTCTTGGAGGCTTGATTTGGCTTTCTGTCTATTTTTTGCATTGAGAAAAACATCGCTTCAAATCACAGAATCATAGAATAGTTTGGGTTGGAAGGGACCTTCAAAGGCCATCTAGTCCAACCCCCCTGCAATGAGCAGGGACATCCTCAACTAGATCAGGTTGCCCAGAGCCCCATCCTGCCTGACCTGGAATGTTTCCAGGGATGGGGCTTCTACCACCTCTCTGGGCAACCTGGTCCAGTGTTTCACCACCCACATTGTGAAAAATTTCTTCCTTATGTCTAGCCTCTATCTCCCCTCCTTTAGTTTAAAACCATTACCCCTTCTTCTATCACAACAGACCCTGCTAAAAAGTTTTTCCCCATCTTTCTTATAAGGCCCCCTCTAAGTACTGAAAAGCTGCAATAAGGTCTCCTTGGAGCCTTCTCTTCTCCAGGCTGAACAAGCCCAACTCTCTCAGCCTGTCTTCAGAGGAGAGGTGCTCCAGCCCTCTGATCATTTTTGTGGCCCTCCTCTGGGCCCGAATCTATGTATTGGCTTCCTGATTGCTGTCACTGGTCACATAATCACTTTGCATCTCTTCATCTAATGTTTTGAAAGTCAAAGAATTTCATTGCAGCCTGACTGCTTATGCTGCCATACCCTGCCTAGATCCGCCTTTGTTGCCACCTCTGTATACATCATAGTTCAAGACTATATGTATCATATGATTTATATATCAAGTGAGGAAACACGGTCAAATTTAGGGGAAACTCACCTCTTTATAAATCTGATATATTTTTTCCCCATAAATCATGTAAACTTTGAAATCCAAAACCCTAATAGTACCATTTTACATGACAGTGTAACTAACATACTTTCAAAAAGTAGACAAACTGAGAAGTATGGGCTAGATAATTGAACAGTGAGGTGGACTGCCAACTGGCTGAACTGACAGGCTTAAAGATCTTTGGTAAAGTCATGGAGCAAATTCCAATCCTGATTTTAGTTGCTTGTCAATCCATTTTTTAATTCAATTTGGTGGGATTGCGTTATTTTAATGGTACGGGTTCCTGTGTTGCATGTTTCAAGGCAATGCATCCACTAGAGAAGGAAGTGTTGATTCTAGACAAATGCTTCTAAAACATTAGGTCTTTAATAGTCAGGGCATATAGTCTTAAAAAGTCATTGCATATTTTAAATATTTCACTACACACCAATGTGTTGTTGCACTTTTAAGACCCTGAACCATATCCCACTGGAAAATTTACTACCAAATTCATATTGTACTTCATTTAATACTAATTTCCTATAAAACTTCCAAATAAACTAAACTAACGCATCATGTTAAATAAGGGCTGAAAGGAGCCGCTCCCTAAAAAATAATATTATTTCAACAGACTTCCAGCAAGATATTCTGCTGAGCATCAGATCTTCAGTCTTCAGCAGTTCAACTCTTGAGCTCATCTTGATCTAAAGTGTTTCTCAGGGCTACCATATACCACCCGAGCCAAGTCGACATTTTCAAAAATCAAGCTTTTCAGAGAACAGGTCTCTCTAAAATGCCAGAACAGCTTTGAAGTAAAAGATGAGAAGCTTAATTTAAAAAAAAAAAAACACCTAACAAGCAAACAAATAAAAAACCCTCAAAAGCTGGACGATATATAGGAGAGAGAAAACGGACCGGTGAATACTGATGGGAAGCTATTGCAGACAGAGAACGAGAGGTAAGGGATCAAGAGGGAGACTGAAAGGGAGAAATATCAGGTAACAGAGAAAGAAAATATGACAAAGTTTATACTAATTAGAAATACTGGATTGTGCTGGTTTTGGCTGGGATAGAGTTAATTTACTTCATAGCAGCTCCTATGGGGCTGTGTTTTGGATTTGTGCTGGAAAGAGTGTTGATAATACAGGGATGTTTTTGTTATTGCTGAGCAGTGCTTGCACAGAGTCAAGGCCTTCTCTGCTTCTCACCCCACCCCACCAGCGAGTAGGCTGGGGGTGCACAAGGAGTTGGGAGGGGACACAGCTGGGAGAGCTGACCCCAACTGACTAAAGGAATATTCCATCCCATATGACATCATGCTCGGCATATCAAGCTGAGGGAAGAAGAAGGAAGGGGAGGATGTTCAGAGTGACGTTATTTGTCTTCCCAAATAACCGTTATGCATGATGCAGCCCTGCTTTCCTGGAGATGGCTGAACACCTGCCTGCCCATGGGAAGGAGTCAATGAATTCCTTGTTTTGCTTTGCTTGTGTGCGTGGCTTTTGCTTTACCTATTGAACTGTCTTTATCTCAACCCACGAGTTTTCTTACTTTTACTCTTCTGATTCTCTCCCCCATCCCAATGGGGAGGGAGTGAGTGAGCAGCTGTGTGGTGCTTAGTTGCCAGCTGGGGTTAAACCATGACATGGATGAAATACGAAAATCAAGAGAAAAAAGAAGTAATAAGCTCAGGAAATTATCCTCTGAGTAAAGCAAGAGCAGTCTTCTGGTTTCAAAGATTTACAATATAATAAATAAGATATTCTCTAATATGTCATATGGGTTTTGAGATCATTGAATTCACATTTCAGTGCTTTCCAGCCAGAAATGTCCTTTTAAAAAAATAAAAGTTAATAGCTTTCACGTAAAAATATGACTGGTAGCTTTAAGAACAAAGGAACGGTATTGTCAGATACCAAGGACAAATGGGAAAAAAGGGAGAATAACTTCAGGAAGAGAAGTAAAAAGTGTAAAGAGGAAGATAGAAAGATGTAATGTTACTTCTGGAGATAGAATGCCAAATCACAAATGAAGAGTTGCCCTCAAAAAGGAATTTTTTTTTTTTCTGACTTTTTTTCAGTGACTGTTCATGGGGTCCCATGTTAATATCATCAATTTATCTGATGGTTTTCAGATTTGTTGAATCTTCACCTATCTACTGTATCCACCTCTGGAGCCCTCAGCACAATAAAGACATGGACCTGCTGGAGCGGGTCCAGAGGAGGGCCACAAAAATGATCAGAAGGATGGAACACCTCTCCTCTGAAGACAGGCTGAGGGAGTTGGGCTTGTTCAGCCTGGAGAAGAGAAGGCTCCAAGGAGACCTTATTGCAGCTTTTCAGTACTTAGAGGGGGCCTTATAAGAAAGATGGGGAAAAACTTTTTAGCAGGGCCTGTTGTGATAGGACAAGGGTTAATGGTTTTAAACTAAAAGAGGGGAGACACAGGCGAGTCATAAGAAAGAAGTTTTTCACAATGAGGGTGTTGAAACACTGGACCAGGTTGCCCAGAGAGGTGGTAGAAGCCCCATCTCTGGAAACATTCAAGGCCAGGCAGGATGGGGCTCTGGGCAACCTGATCTAGTTGAGGATGTCTCTGCTCATTGCAGGGGGGTTGGACTAGATGGCCTTTGAAGGTCCCTTCCAACCCAAACTATTCTATGATTCACAAAGAAATATTTCCAAAAGATCTCTCCGCCAGTGTATGGAGGAGTGAACACAAAGATGTAGAACTGCTGCAGGAAATGTGAAGAAAAGGATTTGTAGGGAAGAGGGAGAAGGGGAACAAGGAATGCAAGCGGTCTGCAGGCTAGGTGCAGGCAACAGTAGAAAAGCAGTGCCAGTATTAATATTACTTACTTTTTTATTAGAATGCATATGCCATTGTTTCTTTACTATCTTGTTGCTATTTTGTATTGTCCTGGAATTTAATCTACTTAATATTGGGGGAAAAAAGGCAAAATTCTGCTGTGATGTTACATCTGAAATCACCTGTATTTAAACAGGTAAACTGCTTCTGTGTGGGATCTTTTTTACTGCCTATTTAGATGAACAGTAGGTCAGGATGTAAAAATAAGGTCCCTGTTAATCTATTAAACCGAAAAATATGAGACAGGTGAAAGCTACAACAGGGATAGAGTTCCTCACACACAATTGCCTGTCAAAGGGCAACTGTGTCATGTTAAGTGAAACTGTTGTCTGCTTACAGTGTCTTTGGACAAAGAGAGTAGAAGGGAACGTGTGTATCCCCATTATTTGCAGTTCAACTAAATTCAGCTATTAGAGACACCCTGTAATAACAGTACTTAAGCCAAATGTTGTGAAAAAGATGGCATTTTCACATTTCAGGTCTATAGCCATTATACAGGGATGCTTTTAGAGGCATTTCTAAACTTTCAAAGACAAAAATATGACACCCTGTGGCTACATGAAATCCAGACCATTTGCAGCATCTCTCAGAAATATACCGTTTCTCAGTCACGCATAAACAGGGGAAGCTGCAAAGAGACATCTGTTATGGTTCTATGCTACTGCATCCTGCTGTAGTTTCCGGCTCATTTTAGCCTAAATTTTAGTCTTTTCTTGTTAAATGATGCAGGAGAACCTATCATGTAGCAGCAGCTCCAATGGGTTTGTGAGGTAAATCCACAGAGCAAATTTCCTGCATGTTCCCCAGTGGATCTCTGATTTCTTTCAGTAATTACTTTGCCTGTCAGTCACTGCACGATTAAATAGCTACCTGGCTGTGGCAGCTTGAACCTTTGAATCTGACAAGAGGTGGTTGGGGAAGTTAGCTTGGAAAATAGTGTAAAAAAACACTCCAAATGCCACATCAGTCATCAGTCATTCTCTGCAATCTTCATTAGAAAGACATCAGGACATCAGATATTACGAGACTAGCACAAAGTTATGCAGATTATTTTTAATTTAAGAATAATAAATGCAACTCGCACTGTCTGGGAAGAAAAAGATATTGTAATTCAATAGATCTTGTAAGTAGGAAGATAAACCTAGCATAAGAAATTAACATGTCAAAGAATCTTTAGATGTCAAAAGACAAACCCTCCCTAAAAAGTTTAAACAATATTTTATTTGCATTTTTCAAGTAACCATAGTGTCAAGAAAATAGGGCTCTTCCCAAATAATTTATAGGAGAAAGGAAAAGGGAAGATTCCTGGGAAATCTCTTTGGAAAACTGTTTGTGCTCATGGACATATAGTCATCCCCAGTAAGACTGGAGGAAAAGGGACCCAGGCTGGGGTTCTCTTTCTGAAAGACAGTACTTTCAAGAAGTGGTACTGGTTTGGTCCTCGACTCTCACGACTGAGAGGTGCCTATGGTAATGCCTAAGAAACAACTGGGACTAGAATATACCTGATGTCAACCTCACTGAGCTCGCAATTTTCATTTTCTTGCTTTTATGGTTCTATTTTATAACTGGCTTCTAATTTTACCACAAAGAATTTATTCCTTTGCCTTGCTAGATTACGCTTATTCTCCTGGTGGATAAAATAAGATAAGCTCAGGTGTATTAAAAAAATCTGTTCCACTACAGACCCAGATCAGTCTGAAACTTTCACGTGGATCCTCTTTTTCAAGGAGCAGCATGCATTTTCTCAGTGCATGCATTCTCTCTTCCTCTCTCTTCTGCCTTCCATTTTCCCCAGTAACAAACCTGTTAATGCCAGTATGAGCTGTCACTCTGAGCAGCCTCAGTCTATGTACACTTCAACACAGACACCGAGCTGAAGCTGAAGCTGGTGTATACCATAATGAGATAATGTTCTTCTATTGCCATATCCTAGAAGGGCTCAACAACTTTTTCCGCAATAACATGTCAAATAGGAACTTACCACGGCTGCACTAAGATCCAGAATATGTCCTCCTGGGTCTATTGCTTTCTTTGGTCTGGTATCATGATGATGTGACTAGAACTCGCTTGTGGCTCAGTTTTCATTTTGTTGTACGTTCTGGCATATAGTTCTTACTTACCTCAAATGGACAGGTTTGATTGTAACAGCTTAAATTAGTCTCCAGTAACAGACATATACATGACACCCCCATTACCTTACCAAGTCCATAGAAACTACCAGAATACAGTTCTTCTAAGCTCTATCCCTGGTTTTGTCCCTGTTAGAGACAAAAACATAACTTTCCACTAGCAGGCACCAGTTCCTGTTCATATGCATTTGCAAATGGATGATCTTGTTATCCAGCTCCGTTAAATCAGGTGCTGCTCTATTACGACTTTAGCAATCAGTAGGATTTTTTTATTATTTGTAGACTGAAGTTACTAAGGATTATAGTTCAAACAAAAAAGCTTGAAATTGAATTGCAAGATATTGAGATGACATTGGAAAGCCTCAAATTTTTATCATCTTCGCTATAAAGCAAGGGAATATCTGCTAAAAAGAAACCCTTAACTATAGATTTCACTACCACCCACCTAAAAGTAAACATTT
Organism: Phoenicopterus ruber ruber; assembly: GCA_009819775.1. Lineage (NCBI taxonomy): Eukaryota > Metazoa > Chordata > Aves > Phoenicopteriformes > Phoenicopteridae > Phoenicopterus > Phoenicopterus ruber. The sequence goes on from CM020217.1 coordinate 99,287,724, forward strand.
TTAAAACTGTAATTACTAAGCAGCATGAAGAAGAGGCATAGCATGTAGCACTGACCCAGCTCCACGGGAAATGTGTAAACAAAGATCTTTGTGTGTAGATGTACGAACACTTAAGAAGAAAGAGAAAAGGTCATCACAAAATGCAAATAACTTCAGAGACGTACTATTATAGAAATCTCAAAACTAAGATGATTGGGGGTGTTTAACAGGTTCCTATTTAAAATGCCATTACAAGTTCCACGACGATCAGCCTTATCTTCTAAGTCTTGCAAACCACAGAGTCTTCACTGAACTTCCACCTATTTTTAATGTTGGAAATGCTGTTCTAAATGCATTTGTCAGTCCTAAACATCTCTATCAAAAATGTTACTCGGTATAGCTTCTACCATATACTAGAATATACATTTTTGTACTTATCTTACCAGAACACCTATAATACCTGATATGCCAGTAAAAACTGTAGTTTTATTTTATCTGCAGTTAATATCACATAGTGAAACAGCATGAGAGAATGTTGAAAGCTTAACCTCTTAGTCCTTAGGTCTGCTTTTTATGGATCTCTTTACTCTAGAATCTAAATTCAAATTGACAAAGAGTTCCTTGTACTCTAGGTATCAAGTTCTAAGATCAGGGATTTTTTTCCTACTTTTTCTATTTTCATCCACTTACATAGATCTTACATGAAAAATCTAAGTAAGTGGATTCTCTTTTCTTTTGGAGATCTGCTTGCCATGTCTGGCTAACCTCATTATCGAACAGCTGGCATAGTTGTCTTCCAGAAGGACTGGGGGAAAAAAAAAAAGAGGACATTTGAAAAGTCAAATGGGAAGTTTCACATTATTTTAGTAGATTTTAAAATTGACACAGAAAAGCAAAATCTAAGACCAGTAATAATATAGATTTTAAAAGCCCCAGCCCTCCTAATAACTTGTATGCAAAATTTAGTGGGCTATCCATCAGGGATACGATTCTGATACCTTTAACACTGCTTATTCTAATACCTTCAAAATGTTACTTGTGGAAGTGGCCGTAGTACTTGCAGTTAAGATTGCTTAATGCTTTGAGGGTCTATCACCTACATTATACAGCTAAAGTTAGGAGCCTAGGCCACTAATGGATGCAGGCAGTAGTTGGCATCCTGCTTTTTGTTCTGGCTGTACACGGAATCCAGGCTGCTAGATGAAGTGCCTAAATATTATGTGGTATGAATACTCCTTCCTTACCTTAACCTGCTTTAAACTCACATTCTTAGTAGAGCTTTGTCATAATTTAATCATAGGCCTCGTGGTTTTGATCCTCAGGTTCCTTCTGTCTCAGGCTGAGAGGGTCTGAAATGCTGGGCACCTTAAAATACACACAGATTTCGCTCAGGTAAAAGAGTCAGTGAAAGAGGATCAACAATTTAATTCATTGTATTTAAAGAGAATTTGTCTGATGAAATACAGAAAGATCTAGTGATTCCCAAATATCCCATTTAAACAAACTGTCTAAAGTAGTCCCATAGATGCTTTTATTAAAGTGACAAAAAAATTGGCCATAGTCCTCAATTTCTATGATTTTGGTCCACCTTTCTTCCTCTTCCAAAAGTTGAGTTAAAGCCCAAAGATACTAACTGAAAAGCTACTGTTTAGTGCAATGACACTTCCACGCTGGTGATTATGTGGTACATTTACTGATGTATATTTGTTGGATGTGACTGAAGTTGATAGTGCTTCGCTTCACCTCCTAAGGGCTTTGCTAATGTCAGTTCAGTAAAACAAAACTGTTTTAGTGGTCCTCCTATGCATTCAAGCATTTCAACAGTATTCAGGTTGGCAGTGTCAGAAGGCTTCACAGGAACTAGAGAACCTGTATTTCTTGATTGCCTTTAGGCTCAGCTGGAGGGAAAACTGTTGAACCTCTGTCAGCAGCAGACCTGTGTTTCTTTAAGATTTTTAACAACCTATTCTTAAGACGGTGCTTCTTAAACACCATCGATTTGTTGGCTTTAATGAGAGTTTCACTTGACTAACAAACTCTTACTAAAGAAAAAGCATGAGTTTGCCAAGGAAAATAAGGTGATAATCATACCAAAAAAATACCTCCACAGTATGGTGTCTCTTAATTACAGAAAATTCTGCCAAGTTCAAGAAGCACCTAAACCTAGTATTAGGTTCATTCCCTTTAAACAGTTTGTTATAGTGAGTCCTAATTGAATTACAGCTTTCAAAACACTTTGATACGATAAAACATGGAGACAATTTAAAAGCACAGATAATGATCATGTAGAAAATAAGAAACTTACAACAGCTATCACAGTATTTCATATGTATTTGATGTATGAAAAAAAAGAAATAGGAAAATAAGTGATTACAAAGTGGCTACTGTGATTTACATCGAAGTGAACATCTTTTTCTGAACAGTGCAGTAATATCTTCGACAGACGGATACCATAAAAAATTACTCAAAATTTTCTCCAGCAAGATCTACTTTATTTTAACACAGTTCAAAACTGGAGCCTAATTGCATAGTTCATGGTTATTATTACAGCTGTAAGTTTGTTGCTAACTTTCTGTTGCAACAGTGGTGCACTAATAACTCCCACCACAGGATATTTTCTTTGACCGTAGTAACTTTAGTGTATAAATTAACATGGGCATCTTCACTGTGCCCCTGGTTCACCAAAGTATTTCTGAGTATACCAAACTTTATGCACGTTAGCCCACTTTTGTTTTTAACGTTAGCTTGTGATTAGCTTCTTTGCTGAATATGATCCTTTGGTAGATTAAAATGATTCTTTTTTCGGTCTTTTGTTTTTTTCACTATTTCCAAGTCAAAGCATACTGCAGAAAATTATACTTCCCTCAGAGAAAAGCAATTCACTCTTATCAAAGTCATTTCAGTAGAAAAATCTGAGTGATCAAAACCAAAGTCAGAACTTGTTTTTCTCTCAGTGAAGTTTTGCATTTAAATGTGGAGTTTTATATTTGTAAGGAACATGTGGTATGTATGGAACAGTCATTTCATATCTTTATACAACTCATGTGCAGCATATGGATAAGGTACTTTACTGGCAGAATTAAGCAACACTGCTTTTCAGGAACTTGAAATCCACTAAATACTTAGCACTAAAACTGTGCTAGTCTTAGCTCGGTAAACTAGACATGACTTGGCATGGAGATAGATGACATTAGGCAAGACGGAAGAAGGTTTGCAAAAGTCTCATGAAGTTGCTTATTTTTCATTTGCATGCATTACAGATGAATCCGGTGTAGTCACTGAAGGCAATGGCAAATCTTCCATTGACTTTAATGGGGTGGAATTTCAGTGCCATGTTTTTATCGCTTGAAAGTTTCAGATAGGAAGATGTGTCACTGTGGCAGAGATGGAAAAATGCATAATTTGAAAGGAATTTTAAAGAGAAGAAGGAACTTTGAAGAATTCAGGCAGGATTAAGATATTATTCCAGTTAAAATAGGAAGCTTGAAAAAAAGTGCGATGTAGATTGCTCATGGAAAGTGGAATTAGGAACTTCAAACAGGGAAAGATGAGATGCTTAGTGACACATATAAGCAGTGCAAAGCTGAAATGTTAAAACTATATTATCCAAACTATTTCTGATCTTACTGTTATTCTTATCATGCCCTTACAATAGTACCGTAAGAGAACTTTTAGGTGAAGCAACTTACCACATGGTTCCAGACAACTTTTTCAAGTTTGTATACCTCAGGGACCATTATGAACTAAAAAAATGTTATGCAAAAGAGCAGTCTAAAGAAAATTTCTATCAGCTTTGCAATTCCAATGTATAGTCAGATTAAACACAAGAGATTGTAACAGAATACTAAAAGAATGACAAGACTACAAAGTAGAAAATTCAGAAATTAGGAAATGCTAGAACAGAGAGAGCTGTTATAATTGATAACCTTAATAATTTCCCATAATAGTCTTTAGATGATGGTGTACTACATAATTACATGATCATAATTGTCACTGGATTCTTACCTTATTTAGGACAGAAGCTAGATTATGCTCTGGGAATGGGTCAGACAGTTTCAAACTGAATGTTTTAGGCATAGTATAGTTATATGCAACAAAGGACAAGTTATTATAAGAAGAAAAATGAAATAACTTCAAGTGCAATTTCTTTTTCCCATTAGCTCTCCCTTCTATATACATTGAGTAGCTGCAAAGTTATACAACAGGATGATTGACAACAAATCAGTATAAAATTTAAGAACTTATTTGCAGGCATATACATACACATGCATTTAAATGTCACTAAAAGCATGTCTGACTTCTTTTGGAAACTGAGGGACCTGTTCCATCTTGCCCTTTATGCCGTTTTCAAGAAAAAAAAGTTTTTTCCTTAAACAGCTTTTCTTTAAAATGTAATTACTCTTCTGTGAGTGACAAAATTGAAGATAAAATTAAGTCATTTTGCAGTACTCAGTGCAAATAAGCATCTCAACGTTTTTTCCAAAGCATGAAACTGTCATTTTTTTCCCACTTAGATAGCTCAAACACAGAAACATTTAATTTTATCAAACCTCTCCTTCAGTCAAAGAAAAGAAATAACCTTGGCATTGAAAACATGCCTGAAGAAAGGTCATCCAAGCAAGCAACAATTTTCAGTTTATAAAAGCCTCAAAATAGCAGCTTAAGAGGAAAACATCCCTTAACCATTCTGACGACCATTGTAAGTGCATTATACATGTTATTTTCAAAATGGTGTATGACAATCATAACGCAGATCTGACTGGAAGCAAAGAATGTAAAATTGTGGCCCCTGTTGAAGTCAATAGAAAGCTTTTTCTTCATATTTCCCTTCAAAATTTTACTGATCTTGGGACTATGCACTTGGAACAGGCAAGATCATTTTGCTTTCTTTGCTTACCTGGTTCCTGAACCCCTGAATGCCTAGTCAGTGTTGGGACAACGACTGAGTAGCACCACAGCAGAGGGAGGTGAACAGAAGATGCCTTTCAGTTGCCACTGCCTCTCTTAGGATTCAAGAGAAGAATAGGAATTACATGACCTAACTAAATGTGAGAAAAATGTGAGGATATGGACATACAGAGCTGCTGAGGACTTAAAAACAAGGTCTAAAAGAGCGGATTTGACTGGGAAAGGGCAATAGAAGAGTCACTGCAGGGCAGGTCAGTTCCCACCAGTGACCTCTGAGATGGAACATAGTATTAACGCACAGAAAATAACTCCAGGGAAATACAATGGGTGTGAAAGAGAGGCAGGCAAGAGCAGCGTGGATTTGTAATGACACTACATACATGTATAAGTAAAACCACCAAACCATACTTTAAATGGGACAAGTTCATTCTGAGGTGTACACTGGTAGATACTGACAGTCATCCAGATATGAAACAAATATGGCAAAGATCCTTTGGATCCAAGAGGATGACAGAACCCCCAACCACCACAACCTGCACTCCAGACAGCTTCCTTACCAAAAAGTAGATGCTTGTCACTCGGCTGCCTAAAATCTCATACTCTTGTGACAAGAGACATGGAATCCTCCTAAGAAGCAGCTCAACTGCTTCATTGTTTCACAATTAAACGTGTTAAATCCCTACAAATCTTTAGAAGATATGAAGAATCATATCTGCAGAAGCAATAAGTGCTACACCTAGGTTTCCCATGTAGGTAACAAGTGGCACAACCACTACTTTGGATCTGTTTAAAGGTACCACAAGTTTTCCATCTGTCAAATCCTTCATCTCAGCTGACAACAGTAGCCAGTCTGGGCTCAGCCTGAGTAAGTTATAGCCACCATATAGGCTACAGAAAGGCTGTGGGTCTGGGAAGTGTTCCTCAGTGAATGTGGTTGGAACACCATGGGGTGCGGGACAGAAAGGAGACTGCTCATCCTACAGAAGGCTTGCAAGATCCACATGTGAAAGTTGCCACATACAAACAAAGAAATAAATGGTAATAGGAATGGTGAACTGTGGTGAAGAGCACAGCCACTGTTGGTGCAACCAGTCCTATCTAGGAAAGCACCGGGGAAGTGAAAAGACAAGGAACACAGGTGATGTTATGCCTGTGATCCACATTACCTGCCCCCCACTAAAGAAGAATCTTGAACGGAAATTCTAGCACCAAGACCTATGAGGCAAAGGCAATAGTTTCTTATATAAAACTCATTATGGATAATTATTACTATTATTTTCCTATTGTGCATATAGTACAATCAAGCAAAAGTTTAATTACAACTTTTGTTGCTCGGCTTATTTTCTTCCTCCATGATTCTTATTAATATTAGTTACTAGTAGACGCATATGCAAGTGTATATTTGTGGAACCAGTGTTCACTTTTAGCCCAATTTTATCACAGTTCTTGGAATATTGCTATTTTTGTAAAGTCCAAGGTATTACAATCAAATTATTAAAATGAGAATTTCAGTTTTCCTGTACATTAAAAGCAAATTTCTAATATAAAGGGCTTGGAAGACTTAAAAGCTCAGAAATAAAGAAAGAGAACTCACAAACTATTTTTACCTTTTCATAATTTAAACCATTCTTATAATTTCTGAATGGAGTGCTGGCCATACTGGGAAATTCAGTAATTTTACAGCTGAGCTTTCTAAAATTCCCCAACACTTTGAGATTATGAAATCCACAGTATGCTTATATGTGCTGGAAAGACACCAGTGACGAAAGCATTAAAAGGATGTATGTTATTGCAACTTACGGTGTGGCTGTGGCTACACAATTTGTCAAATCATGTGAATAAAAACTTCCTTGAGCTTCTTCACTATTGTTATTTTCCCCACTTGTATTTCCTATTTGTCTTTGAGAGATAACATGTCAGACAAATAGGAAATACAAGCTACAAGAAGGGACTGAGTTAATAATGTGGAACACTTGTTTCACTATGCTGTAAAATATACCAATAGTCTGGAAAGGCATACCTCTTCCAAACGAAAGATAGAATGCTATGCAGTGTAGTCCATTAAACTCTTACAGAGCAGAGTAAATAGGAAGGAAATAATGACAATAGAGAAGAGCAATCCTATACGTGAAAATCCAATGTGAATGCCGGTGGTCTCCTTAGGGTACTGTTCTAACGGTAGATACCCGCACAACTCCTGAAGTCTATGTAAATGTTCAATTAAAACATAGACAACTACATGTAATGTTATTTTTTTTAATACCAGTCTTAAGAGGTCCATCATCATATTCATTATTTATGTTGCTTACTTATACAGCGCAGAGGGATGTTTCACTACAAGAGTACCTAATCTCTTCGGACCATCAGCATGCCAGAATCTATATGACTACATGAGAACAGCAGCATTCTCAAATAATCATCAATAATTATGTATTAAAATGAGTCATGAAAGAACAGAAAGATAAGAATTTTGCACCTGATTTTGGAAAATATCACTGGCAAAGTGGGGTACCTGATAAACTGACTCCAGTCCTACGCTACCACCTACTTATTTTTTCCATAGGGAGGAAAGGAATCACCTGGGTCACTGGTTTCAAGCCTTTTCAATTGCAGGTATCTGTAATTTAAAAAAAAAAGGAACCTGTAGATTATCTGTCCCACACACTCCTGATCCCAATATATTCCCAAGACCTTGTGTTAAGTTGAAGAGCCTTAAAAGACTGAAAGCCACTATAATGGACCAAAAAGTAAGAGAGATCAGCAGTATGACTAGTGTCCTACTGCTGCAAATTTGAGAACTTTTTCGGTAAACTGGTGACACAGCAAAGAAGCTCTAACCTGTTTCAGTAAATCCATTGCTTTTCCTGAGCCCGAAAGAGGTGAAGGTGGCCCTCTTCATGTCCTGAGCTGACAGTCTGGGCACAATCTCAACCTGGAACTGAAGTGCTCTGGAGAGAGAAAAAATTCATATCCGAGGTTGGGGGTCCACTTGCTCCTCTTCAATGCTAATTTACTTACATTCACAACCCAAAGTCAACCTGCATCTGATCCTTATTAGGCAGTGAAAATGTATTAGGAATATATACAAAGGGGGACTGCTTTCAAGCAAGCTCAGCTTTAACTAGAAGGGTAGCTAAGGGCACTCATGTTAAAGGAACCTAAATTTTTTCTCTGAGGACAGTCAGTGGAGAAAGATAGTCATCTCCAAAGACAGTCTGAATTTAGGCTGAATAAAATGACAATGAACAAAATATAACAAAAATGACCTGTTGACTTGTAACAGAGGCTAAAGTTCTTAGGAAAGACCATAATTTTATCAGGCCCTGGAGCTCTAGTAAGTACTGGAGAAACGGTGTAGTAAAATCATGAGTGTCATTTTATTTGAATATAAAAAAATACCAAATCAGTCTAGTACACGAGACGTTTGGATGTGGAATACACTGCTGGAACTCTGCTAAAAACCAGTAAATTTAAGTGTTTGAATTATTATATCTTAGGGTCCTCACACTTAAATAATGCAAGTTGTTTATTGGGCTTTGTATTGGGGGTAGGCTTCAAGGTGTTGGCAGCGGGGGCTGCAGGGCGGCCTCTGTGAGGAGAGGCCAGGGCTGCTCCGTGCCGGACACAGCCGGTTCCAGCCGGCTCCAGCCCACCCACCGCAGGGCATGGCTGAGCCCACAGCCAAGGTGGGGGCACCTCAAGGAAAATGTATTCAAGAAAGGGTAAAAAACACTGTGCAGGCAGCGAGGAGTGAGAAAAATGGTGTGAAAAGCATCAGTGTGAACACCGAGGTCAGAGAAGGAGGGAAAGTTGATGCTCCAGATGTCGGAGCAGAGATTCCCCTGCAGCCCGCGGAGAAGTCCGTGGTGGAGCAAATATCCACGCTGCAGCCCATGGAGGACTCCATGCTGAAGGAGGTGGATATTTCCTGAAGGAAATGCAGCCTGTGGAGAGCCCACGCTGGAGGAGGGGAAAAGTGTGAGAGGGAAGGAGCGGCAGAGAGGAGCCGTTATGGACTGACCACAACCCCCATTCCCCATCCCCTCTCCAGGGGTGTCTGGAGCGAAGGAGTGAAGCGGAGCCTGTGAAAGGGAGGAGGAAAGGTGTTGGGTTTATGTTTGGCTTTTTGTTTCTCACTAGCCAAATCCATTTTAACTGGCAATAAATTAAATTTAATTTTCCCCAAGTTGAATCTCTGTTGCCTACAACAGCAGTTAGTAAGCGATCTCCCTGCCTTTATCTCGACCCACTAGCTTTCCCGACCTTGTTCTTCCTATTTTCTCTGCACCTCGTCCTGCTGAGGAGGGGGTGGCAGTGAGTGAGCAGCTGGGTGGGCTTTTGGCATTTGGCCAAGGCTAACCTGCCACAGGCTTTTGTAAACTCTCCTCCTTAACCCTGTCTTTACATCTTCTGTCTCCTGCCTTCTAAGTCGTAGCACTCTTTTGGGTGAAAAAAATTAATCTCAGGAAAATTTGGCCCATTTCATCGTCACTTTACAGTGAGACAAATTATGGTCCACAAGTGCTTGTCCCCTATCCTTGACTACAAACAGAGCCCAGAGTGGTTAGATTAGCTGCAGATGAGTGCTGTAGGCATGAAAAGTTAGGCAAGATTAATGCAATCCTTTATGTCCACAACCATCCTGAGGTCTTAGGCGTGCATGAGTGGCAGGCAGTACATTTGTTCTGAAGGGAACTTCGAAGAAGACTATCCAAACAGAAGGTCTTGACCTGTTGTAGAAGAGAAACAACTAGTGAAATCTCCCAATTAATAAGCTTAGTTGACTACTCAGAGTGCCTCTATGGAGTCTTATGACTGACAAAATATTTTTTCGAGTAGCAAAATGCTAGTCTGGTCTTTAGCTATGTAGATTAAGCAATATACTCAAATAATAACCTTAAAATCAATCTTTTTTCATGACAGATAGGAGGTGAGTTCATACAACCATAAATTTGTCTTCTCTAAATCCATGCTGGCTAGAATAATATACAAATAGACACATTGTAAGAGAGTATATTAAAGATATATTGTTAAAGTAACTTCAGTTTGCAGTTCCACAGGTAGGTTATCCTAACAAAAATATCCTGTGTTCCAATACTCGCATTTGAAAGGAGCATAAAATAGTTTATTGGGTGTTCATTTATTATAAAATACAGTTGGAACACATGCTGTGGTAATTGGTAAATCTATATACTGCCTCATTATAAAGCAAAACAAAAAAATAAAGCTGTCTTTTTAAAAATATGGCTTCATCCAAAACGTATATGAGCTTGCTGTAATGTCTATATAACCCACATTTTTGCTGTTCAGTGTAATGAATAATCCACATTTTTTGCTGTTCAGTTTAACAAACCACTTCATATAACCTCTTCACACTGATGATCTGTTGTTTATGGCAGACTGAACTGTTTAACAGAACTAGCTTAGTCATAAATACTGTCAGGTATATAGTTAGGGAACTGTCATCTTCCTCATATCACTGACTGTTGTAGCATTCATTCTATCCACTGGAAAAGACTAGAGGTGCAGATATTTCCCTTAAAATTTTCCCAGACCAAGGATAGATAAGTACATGTTCACATGAAGGATACACCTCATAATTTTAAGAAAGAGTATTCTAGATTACGTGGATGTCATGTATATATATAAATGCAAATATAAACCAAATCTGAATATCTGCTAACTAAAACCTTCCTTAAACTACAGGGTTTTTTTCTGAGTGAGACATAGACACATGAAAGATATTGAGCATATCTTTTATGTTAATGACAATTAACAATATCAATAGTTTTTGTATTATTTTCCTTTAAAAGTTATTTTTTATATAGTTCTAACCCAAATTACTCCGTGGCTTATGATAACTTAAATAAACAAAATCTTTTATTTAGTATTGCCCTGTAACAAAAAGGGGAACTGAAAGTAGTAATGCACGGGAGGGGCATGTAGGCAGATTCCTCCACAGCGTGATAATATTTAAATTGGAGATAATCTAATGATGCATTACCTTTCCATGCATCACATAGAAAGTCTGAAGTAGAGATGGGGGTAGAGTTCTCCCAGCTTGCTTTCTTCTCTTGCAAAACTTTGCTTCATTCATAATCACAGCCTGTTACTGAGGCAATGTTTCCCCACACAGCAGCTTTGTTCACCGCACAATCCTAGCGATTCCCCAGGTGCCATATAATGGTACTGACATACTGTCCAGCCCCCACTCCTCCTTAAAAAACACCCTATGGATCACATAATTAAACATTGTATTAAAAACATGTAAAACACAAGATAATGCCTACAAGCAATGTGTTCAGTAAAATCTTGCACAGCTAGTCTGTAGGATAATACATGTACTGTCCAGATGAGGGCAGGTGCCTTTTGGCGCAAAGTATGTTCAGTAGAGATGTAATCATTGGATAATTTAACAGCCAGTCTCAATCAAGTGTCAATGAATTATGTGAGGAATGTTGTTCTTTACAGAATTTAAGAAGGATGAGGAACTACTGGAGAGAGCCCAGCGGAGGGCTACAAAGATGATTAAGGGACTGGAGCATCTCTCCTGTGGGGAAAGGCTGAGGGAGCTGGGGCTGTTCAGCCTGAGGAAGAGAAGACTGAGAGGGGACCTCATCAATGCTGATAAATATCTCAAGGGTGGGTGTCAAGAGGATGGGGCCAGGCTCTTTTCAGTGGTGCCCAGCAACAGGACAAGGGGCAACGGGCACAAACTGGAACACAGGAAGTTCCGCCTGAACATGAGGAAAAACTTCTTCACTGTGGGGGTGACAGAGCCCTGGCACAGGCTGCCCAGGGAGGGTGTGGAGTCTCCTTCTCTGGAGATATTCAAAACCCACCTGGATGTGATCCTGTGCAACCTGCTCTAGGTAAACCTCCTCTGGCAGGGGGGTTGGACTAGATGATCTCCAGAGGTCTCTTCCAACCCCTACCATTCTGTGACTCTGTGATTCGGTGATTTTCACTGAAAGCGTTAAATATCGAGATATCAGGGCAAAATCCAAGTTTCTGTTGAGAAATCTGGAGCAATTAGAGGTTCTTAAGTAAAACTATTGCTGAATAATTTGTTAACATGGGAAAATAACACATTTTACTAATATCAGTGTAGAAACTTTTAAATCTCTTTTCGTAAAACTTTCAATTTTGAGACAGATATCCAGCACAGGAAATTTCAGCCTGAGCATATAAGGATTAGCAAAGTAAAGTACAAACGAAAGCAGGATGCTAGGACAGGAAGAACTAAGCAACCAAAATAGAAGTAGCATTGCATAAACAGATAATAGCATGTCATACTTCAGTTCTGCAGATGAAAGTGAGGAGTTCTGTTTGTGCAGCTCTCTGCTGTGCCTTCTTATGAGGAGAGAATTTTTCTTTCCTCCAGCATATGCATTATTCCTTTTAACTCGCTAGAGAGCTCGCTCAGATTGGGTTGGTTTGTATCATTATCCTCTCTGTACTGTTGAATTTCCCTGAAATATGGAACAACTGTTTTAGATGAATTCTGCATTAAATGAAATGACCAAAATATATAGCAATGTAGTAGAGTATGGACAAAGGGCAGATACTAGGGTGACTCAAGCAGCGACTTGGAGGCTATGGACCTACCAGCATAATAAAGATTAAGCATTCTGAGATTATTTTTCTCGATATATATTGAATATCTTGAAGAAGCATTCATAAGAGTGAAACAAAAGCAGCTCCTGAACTGGGCAGGGGATTGTGCTATACAAAGGTGATTGTTCAGACCATCAGGCACCTTGGCTTGGAAGCATGCTGAAGACACTTGTTGGAAGAATAAGAGTCTATGACTGTAGAAATAAAGAACTCCCAGAAAAAAATCACATAGAGCTTCATGCAGTAAGGCTCTGACAGAACACCTATATTTGTAATAAAACAGTGCACATGTGCATGAGCACTGAGACTTGGTCATGTAGAGTGTTAAACTGTAAGGAGAGTCTGCCGTGGCTTTAGCACCAGCTACCTAATGCTCTCCTCAGGTAATTCTCTGATGCCCTTCAGGAGCTAACACAGGCCACGGACCCCCTCCAGGGGCAGTGAGGGTGTGCAAAGCTTCTGCTGGAGGCCAAGACAGTCTCATAGTACAGGTAAGGATTATCACAGTGTGACCGGGGCCACGGGATTGAAGCAGGGGCTTGGGACTGCAGGGTTTGCTAGGCTGCAGGAAATCTGAGTGCCTGATGAAGATGAGAATCTGCAGGACGAAGCCCAAAAGTCTGATATCCTCTAGAAAAAACATTTGAACATCCTGTCACCCCCACCGTGTTAATTCAGAGGTCTCTGCTTTACGTGTATAATTTGTCATTATATGCATTTGGTACAAATATTAGATATGAAACATTTCTGACAAAGTTTGTCCAAAATAGTCTCTGTTAGGGTCATCTTTTGAGTTATCCTTTATTATCAAATATATTCTACATATTATTCCTAGCCTGAAAGTTGATGAGTGAGTCTTCATGCATCACAGTTGCTCGGAAGTTAGATCTGTACTCTGAACCGAAGCACTATGGATTGACACAGAGCTTAAAATCTAGCACTCACATGGACTAGTGATTGGATGAAAAGTGACATTGTGTTTTTAAAGTGCAGATGTGTAAACTTCAGCTGAAGCCATATCTGCATACAAAGCACTGCCAAAATAAAGAGTATAGTCGGCTGAAATTTCTGCTGACCTTACCATGTGCAAAGATCTGCCAGCTTTTGAGCTTCAGCTTTCCCTCTTCTTAAAGGGCAGCATCTGGACTAGCCAAACTGTAGAGGAGGTTTTCATAGAAAGAAGGATAAATGTTCTTCTCCTCTAGATTTATTATTACTTTATGAAGAGCAATTACTCTCTATTGGAATGCCTACTTATTTGGTAGAATTTTGGAGGAGGCTGAAATGCAAAAAAAAGTATAAAAGTATAAGAGACTAGAATGATAGAAACATTAAGATATATATAATTTGAATTTAAAATATATGTATAGTTCGAGTTGAAAATCTTTGTACAGAAGAAATTGTTACATGTAGTAAATAATATCTCTACTTCATTTTTTAGGGAAAAAAAATTGTAAGTATGTGATATAAAAGATAATTTTTGTGTTTTTACTGTATAAAAATGATGTGTTTATACCCACCGCAGACATAGTTGGCTTGAAACTTCTGGGACAATAAATTCCAAATACATTTCAAATAGAAACCAAATAACTAGGTGGTTTAAACAAATTCTTTATTAACCTGAAAGGAGTAAAAAAATAATATCTTCTTTTTAATAGAAGCTCTGCTGTGTTCAAAGTGTATATCAGTTATTGTAATATCACTCATTAAAATGTTTTTTACATTAAAAATCTCTTGATGCACTAATTGAAATATGTATTTTAAAATTTCAAAGATCTCCAGCAGAATTAGGTACTAGAATACTAAGTCAACAACTAGAAATGCCCCTCTGACCGTACAGTTGTGTTATCAGAATAGGAAGGGAGGAATGCGATACATGGAAAGCCTGGGACTGCTGCAGTCATTACAAAAAAACCTTGTCACAGGATGTGGTCCAGTGATAAACAAGGTCAGGCTAGCACACCATCTGCCCATGGAATATCATGTCGATGTGTTGCTCTGGATCTTTTACAGCTACATTGTTTTCAGAACAGAAGCGAAATTCATTGGAAAAGAAATGCTTACTTAACAACTAATTAAATGCAGAGTGAAATAGGCAAAACCCAGAAACACAGAAATATATTCTTTGCATGACAGTGAAACCTGTGGTTGAAAACACAGCCATCTCGCACCACGCATCAGTTATGAGCGCTTTAAATGGGAAGGAATCTAGGTTCAGCTGTCCTTCTTTGGAAGGTGTCTTTCTGGGAGCCGTTACCTTGCTGGCACCGAGCTGCGTATTCTGGGCTCCCGTGGAGGGAAAGAATTATTATCATTCCTCAGCTGACTGTCTCATGCTCTGGGCACAGTGTGACTGAATTGGCTGGAGTAAAGCAAAGCTTATTAAAACTGTGGTTAATACTGTTTTCAGAACAGGACTTTGAAAACACAGCACTAACAGAGTCAAAATGGTGTCTTTCGCTTTCATTACGCAAAAGGATTATTCACAACTCTATAGACATAAGGTACAATAAAAGTGCATGCAGAGTGGATATAAAGCCCCTTTTCTGTTTTATCTTTCCTTGTAAAACCGTCTTGTCTTTGATTTTTTGCAAGCAAAGCATTAAATGCATTAAATAAGTAAATACAATTGTATTTCTTAAATTCTGACATTTTTGTACAGTTTATTCCCTTTGAAGAGATACAATTCCTACTGGCTTTACTTGGAGGCATATGCAAATCAATCAAGCAGTAGCCGACATTTTGTTTTCTTTTGAATTATGAGAAGTAATTGACTGCCTGTTCAGGATACCATCCGTTTACACCGCTCTGTCAATTCCTCTGCAGAAAGGTTCTAATTCAAGGAAAACTGCACTGGCAAAAATGGAAACGTGAAGGAAAAAAAACGGTGTGTTTTATTATCACATGTATTTAAGATCTCTTTATGAATGCATTACACAGACATCTATGTACATTGCAATCATGAAGCATTCATACATTGCAGTATGGGAGGCCCCTTCTTCCCCTAAACGGGGGAGAAAGTCTGCCTGCCCCGTTTGAATGCACACTAAGTACAGAGAACGGCCATTACAAGCCTTCAGCAAATTGCAGCTCTTGCATTGCACGCCGCCTGGAGATTGCTCTTTTTTCTTCTTTCTTGAGAAACATGAATATCAAAGGACTGTGAAAGGATGGGCAGGTGGTGATCAGTGGCCTCACACAATAGTCGGCAGATCTGGCCAGCTTTATCAAAGGGAAAAGAAAAAGCAGATTTCTATAGGAGGAACAAGAGCCACCCAACTTCACTGCACGCTCAGGCCTACATCTCAGAGGTGGCGAGGCCCTCTAACTCCTTACAGATTTCACTGAAATACAGTCAAGTGCAAAATCAAATGTATAAAATGCCTTTATTATGCATTTCTTTCAAAAGATCATAGGTACCCCAAAGTTTCTTTACTTTTATTTTGCACTGCGTATCCATGGATGTACTTTTTCAGTATTTTCAAACTTTTATTTCCCTTCTCTTTCTAGTTTCAGTATATATATATATATATGCATTTTGCAATGTAATCAAGTATATATATTGATTTATCAAGTATATAAAATATGTTTGACAGAGAATATGATATACAGATAGATATATTGAATTTCAAAGACTGTCATGATGGGTTCTTTACAGAAATAAATAGATGGAATCTTGATGAGACTTTTGATACTGGTTTTTAGCATAGGTAGATTTTTACTCATTATTTTTAGAGAAAGTTTTTACAAGTACTTTTAAGAACACATTCTAATGTTTTTTGTTCTTTCTTTATTTGATCTTGGTAGTGAGCACCACAGCATTGTCCAGAAAATCATTCATGTACATGCTTATGGTCATGGACGTTATTTTTAAGGTCACCTGGAGTATCCAAAGTTATGCATGAATTTTGGTCTCTTGAGAAGCAGGATCTGTCTTGAGAAGAGCTCCACAAAAACAAATGTTGTATGTCAAGGCTAAAAACAGTGGGCAGATGATCAGTCACTGTGGTTGAGCAGAATGCAGCTGATGACTGCATTCTGCTAAATGACTTTCTAGTTGAGGATGTCCCTGCTTATTGCAGGGGGGTTGGACTTGATGACCTTTAAAAGGTCCCTTCCAACCCAAACTATTCTATGATTCTATGATTTTATGACCTAACGTGGCTTGGAGGTGTCTCTAAGAGGTGCCTAAGATCAGA
Organism: Phoenicopterus ruber ruber; assembly: GCA_009819775.1. Classification (NCBI taxonomy): domain Eukaryota; kingdom Metazoa; phylum Chordata; class Aves; order Phoenicopteriformes; family Phoenicopteridae; genus Phoenicopterus; species Phoenicopterus ruber. The sequence goes on from CM020217.1 coordinate 99,304,427, forward strand.
ACCCCACAGCTTTATTCTCTGAATCCATGGTGACTTTATGATGTGAATGGACAAAAGAAGTAGCATCTTTTTACTTGCTCAGTCAGCGCGCTTGCTAAAGCTCACAACGAGTATAAAACTCCTCAGTTTAGGGTGGAGATGTTTCTTAAAGTTTGCTGTGAAATTGGGCCTAAGTATTAGGCAGTATCCTGCAGGCAGGATCTTCTCCAGCTATTTCAGCGGACACTGTTGAAGAAGAAAGTAGTGATATCGAACCAACTTTGAAAAGATTAGGGAACTGCAAGGCTTCTACACTGTCTTCATGCTAAATGAAAGAGATTCACTTCCAATTTGTCTCAATAATTCATGCAGAGACAGATGCATTTGCTTCCATTTCACAAAACGTGTTAACCTGAAAGTCTTTAGTTTTATGTTTCTCAGCTACTACTCATAAATTCAGTTTACAACAGAAATGAAGGGAAGGGCTACTTAATTTTCCACATGAACATTGATTTAAATTCCGTTTAAGTGTACCCTTAAATTATGTTTAAATGTGTGACCCTGGAAATTTAAATCCCATATTCACTATTCTACATGCTTGCTTTTAGAATCTATTTTCCTAGAGAGACAGGACTTATCTCAGCCCTTATTCTGCAATGTAGAGTATGAGTTTTCTTTATCTGTTGACATTTTTAACTTCATTCTTTATATATGTTGCTATTTTGCTACTAATATCTCATGCATCTGTTCTTTCACCGCCAAATTCCAAGTGCTTCTCGTTCAGTTCTGTTACAGCTCAGGGCTCTGATTTTGCCTTGAATCCCTCCACTTCTTCAGATTTTTCTGTTCTGTTTTTACGCGTGGCACTCATGTCCGCTCTGGGAAAGTATTCATGCTTGATATCATTCATTTTACTTCTCATATACTTATTTTGTGTTTATTCCACTGCTAGCCACCAGTATTTCATTGACTTCAGTAAACTTTAAACTGGCCTCAGGGGAGCTTTGCTGAGCTTCAGAAGTTTGTCACAAGATGAGCTATACTAATTTTTAAAATGGGAGAAAAAACATATTAACCCTATCAATAATCTGCTTTGTGTGCGAGGGTGACTAAGAGTGAACAAGAGAGAGTCCCTTCTGGAGTCTTGAGAGTCTGCACATAAACCAGGCTCCAATTAAAAGGGGGCTGGATTTATGGAGCCATCACTGCAGGAGGAGGAACAGTCACTTTCCCAGTGCAACATTTGGCAGAGATCAGACACCCAGAAAGATGCACTGTAACAGTAACGGTGGTAGTAAAGGTCCTGTTAGAAGGAAAAATATTTCGGCACAGTGCTTTCTCAATAACTGATTATAGCGAAGGCAGAGACGAAAACATACACCTGCACAAGGTGGGAATGGTTGAAAGAGATTTGTGAGTTATAACATTCTTAGAGGAAGCTTTTGAGGAAATTAAGACTGAGTATCACTGCTAGTAATGTAGGTAGACTAGAGAAGAAAGCAGAGATGGGCTCTTTCTGAGGAGAAAAGTATGAAAAGCCTGGAGAATGGAAGAGAAGAAAGCTCCTGTTTCCTTTCCCAGTGTACTTGGTAAAATAAAAAAACATTGAACATAAAGACTGATTTTATTGCCCTTAATTAGGAGTAGTGTTCAGTTCTTAAAAAGCAGAGAAAAAATTAAGAAAACTGTGGGAAGAGAAGGAAAGACACCCTTAACCTGCCTGCCTGGCAGTATGTCTCAGCAGCTCTTACAATTAGACTCAACTCATGTGAAGGGGAAAGCTCACACCACTGACTTTAAAGATAATTTTCATGGGATAAGGAATAAGGTTAGTATAATCACACATTACAAAAACTTCCTTTTCCTAATGTTTTAAGGCAAATACAGGTATTTATCATCTGTAAGAAACTTTACTCTGTCTCTTAGGACAAATATTTGACTAGAGCTGTGTGAAGCACTTACGTCTCCGTGAAATTTCACAAAATAACACACAAAACTCAGTTAGCACAGCTGGAGTTCAGTGTTGGTGGTTTTGAAGAGGTAGTGTGGAAGAAGTTAAACAATTTCATAAAATACCTCCCAGTATACTCAGGGATACCCCAAAGTCACTTAAACCTTTAAAGCAACTCCTACCCCTTTCCAGTGTAGGATAGGTGAGAACAACCACACAGAAATGCCAATGAAATGTCTCCTCCATTCTCTTGCCCAGGAGTGGAAGGAAAAAAAATTCTGAGCAGCTTCCATGAGAGCAAGGGTAACCTTAGTACGAGGTTTTCATGTGTGTTGTCCTAAAAGTAAGAACATGGTAAAAACCACAGAAGGTACAAATCAGTGCAACAGTAGTTTTAACAGTCTTTCACATAAGTCTGTTAAAAGAAGAAAGAAAAATTTTATACAATGGATGCCTGTTTTCAAGCAACGAACTAAGCCAATGAAGCTTCTATGTTGGTGGTTTCCATTGGTCGTCATACCGAAATGGAAGATAACTACAGATGATAAACTTCAAAACATAGGCACAGCAGCAAATTTTTGTCCTGCTATTAAAAATTACATTCCATCTAAAACTATTTACATTGTGCATCTGTGGACACTTTCCTCTTTTTATTTCTCATATATGAGACCTTGTTTTCTAAACACCCTTTTTTTTTTCAGTTTTAATCAGTCACCTGTAATGACCTTTTCTTGACATGGACTCTTGGTTCTTTGAGCATCTCTAGCCATTGCTTATGATTTTATTCTCAATGCTTTTAAATCTTATACTTAAGTTCTTTCTTTGTGCTTTTTCAGAAATGCTTTCCATTTTTTCTGCAAGTCCACACTTAATCTGTGGCTTGGCTTGGATGTTTTAATGTGATACTCATTTCTTATTCTCTTTACCTCCCACACTTCTTCAAATCTTTCCCTTCGTGATCCTCACTTAGTTCTTGTGCTTATTATGCTGGTCTTTAACTCCTACACTTGCTGTACGTTTGTTTAGCAAGAATTTATTTTATCATTCCCATGGCATTTATTCCTTCAGCCTAAGGAATTCAAAACAGATTCCCTACTGAGTGTAATCTTAATCAGAAAGGTAGCACTCCAGGGCTCGCTCTCCACTACCAAGTCCCTCTACACAGCATTTCTCTTTGAGCCTTTAATATTTTACTCCAATTTTACAGAAATTTAAAAGTTGGGAGACTTACCAGTATATTAAAATGTTAGATGTTTCAGCTTTTTATCATTTAGAGACACTATCCTGCATTTCTTCTCTTGAGATGTATTTCTGTTGTGGTTTAGCCCCAGCCGGCAACTAAGCAACATGCAGCCACTTGCTCACCTCCCTCCTCCTAGGTGGGATGGGGGAGAGGATTGAAAAAGAAAACCTCATGGGTTGAGATAAAAACAGTTTAATAGGACATCGAAGGAAGAAGAAATAATAATAATAATAATAATACTGATAAAGGAATATACAAAAACAAGTGATGCACAATGCAACAATTGCTCACCACATGGTGATCGATAGCCCGTCCCCGAGCAGTGATTCCCAACCCCTGGTCATCTCCAGTTTTATCTACTGAGCATGACGTCATATGGCATAAAATATCCCTTTGGCCAGTCTGGGTCAGCTGTCCTGGCTGTGCCCCCTCCCAGCTTCTTGTGCACCTCCCCGCTGGCAGAGCATGGGAAGCTGAAAAGTCCTTCACTTAGTATAAGCACTACAACTGCTTAGCAACAGCTAAAACCGTCAGTGTGCTATCAACATTATTCTCATCCTAAATCCAAAACACACACTATACCAGCTACTAGGAAGAAAATTAACTCTATCCCAGCCAAAACCAGGACAATTTCAAATGTTCAAATGTTGCAATTGAGCTCTTTAACAGGACACGGGCCTGAACTTTGATTGAGGAATCCTAATTATGACAAAACCTAAACAGAAATATTACGTGTAGGTTAAGAACGGCCACATATCAGATTAGACAACTTCATTTTGTACACTTTTATAATACATCAAGAAAAAGAATCTGAAAACTGAAAGGAATTGATGAATTGCTCCCAGTAAACACAAAGGAGTACTAGAAATTAATGAAGTAGGTAATCTGAGTATTTATTCTGGAATTTGATGTATATGTTTGGAAAGCAAGAACTATAACACATGATGAGCACTAGAATTGAATAGAAAGTAAATTGTGGTGAGTGTAATTAAAGGAAAGATGGGAAACATTGTGGTTTGAATCTTTTTTCATTAAAAGAAATTGAAGTTTTATCACAGACTTTAAGAGCAAGAAGGAACCCATTTTTGTTGTTTTCCTACTAGAATTTAATTCTACATCTTGCCAAGATAAATTAAACAGTCTAAATACAGATTATTAAGTTTCAGTTTAAATTGAAATTGTGAATTTGTTGGCCTTTTCCCCTAAGAACAGAAAGCAGTTAATGGAATTTTTAAAAACTCAGGCAGCACAAGTTGATAGGACTGAAGAGATATGTCTGTGCAGACTGGATCACAGTCCAAACCAAACTAAAATTGTCTAGCCAAATTTATCTTTTAAAAATGCAAATATTAACATAACAGAAAATAAAATGTATTGCTTTCAGTTAAGATATTCACTGAAAGATAATTACTTCTCATCTTGATGCTCAGTGAGCACTGCTCACGCAAGCTTAATGTTACTACCTTGTTTAATTCTCTAATGGAATATATTGTTAGATATATAGTGCTATTTTTATATTATTTACTAAATATTTAAAGACTTTAAAATTGGTCACACAAAGCCAAAGAGCAACCCTCATTAATGAGGGGAAGACACTCTCACTTTGGTTATCAACAGTCCCAGAGGTCTTTGTTGGAAAGCACATCTATGTTGTGGGTGACCCTGTCCCCAGAGAAAGGAAATGCAAAACTGATCATGGTTGAGAAGACAAGATAGGAGATGCCAGGCTGGAACATCTACCTCACTCCTCCCCAGGAATATTTGAACTTACTGATCAGTTTCAACCACATGAAACAGGGAGGTGATGGTCCCAAACACACTGAGGTCCTCCAAGGTTTGTGAAAATTAAAGGTGGCTCCTGTAATCACTCTCCCACTGACAGAAAAGGAGGAATGAATATAAATGGTTTTATCTGGGCTGCTCAGGGTAGCGGCTGGTTAACCAGCTGCACACAGGTCCTGACTTGCCAGCCAGCCCACGTACAGCGCTGAACCAGCCACGTGATGCTCTCCGTGATGCTCACCTGCTGGTTCAGGCAGAGGCAGCTTGGACATGTGAGAAGGAATAAGAGCAATTTAGAGTAAGCCCAGGTGACATGACAGGTAGGTGAAGGCATTGGGCACACTATTTTGGATGCAGGAGGGAAACTCAGGAATAAGGCAGAATCTGTAGGAAGCTGAGTTTCATTAGTTCTACTGCTTATAGTACAGCATTTTAATAATAGAATTGGATTGTTTAATTTACACAGCATAATAGAACAATATTGCTTGTCTGATAGTAAAATGATAGGAAGTTAGACTTAAGTTTGAATATATTTCACATCTATAGAAACCCCATACAAGCTTTCAGACTGTACACCATGCATAAATGTACACTTTCTATAAAGAAGTAATTGATATTTAATGGGGGGGGGGGGGGGAGGTGTTAAGCTTTAAAAACAGGTAACCTATACTTGAAAAGGAAAAAAAACACACCAGCAGATTGGTCAGATTTCTGTTTGAATTTCTGTTTATTAAGAAAGACAGAAAGAAATAAACTTTGCTTGTGCAAAAATGAAATTAGTGTATGTTGTGTCTCTAAGATTGAAATGAAATTGTGTGGTTCATTCAGGACTTTGTTCTGTACCTCTTTCTTTGATCCTTAATTCATGACAATTCATATTATTTAATAAGTAAAATTTGAAAGTAGTAAAGTTGTATCTACTTCAGTATGCTGTGATCTTACAACCTGCACTTCCCTAGGTGAATATCCCTTTTCTCCATCAGAGGACAAACCAAAGGAAAAAAAAGAGACTGAAGCCCGTATTAATTAAAATATAAAACAAAACTACTTTTTGTGAATCAAGTGAGGCCGCACCTCAAGTACTGTGTTCAGTTTTGGGCCCCTCACTACAAGACAGACATTGAGGTGCTGGAGCGTGTCGAGAGAAGGACAACGAAGCTGGTGAAGGGTCTAGAGCACAAGTCCTGTGAGGAGCGGCTGAGGGAACTGGGGATGTTTAGTCTGGAGATAAGGAGGCTGAGGGGAGACCTTATCGCTCTCTACAACTACCTGAAAGGAGGTTGTAGCCAGGTGGCGGTCGGACTCTTCTCCCAACAGGCAATAGGACAAGAGGAAATGGCCTCAAATTGAGCCAGGGGAGGTTTAGATTGGATATCCGGAAAAATTTCTTTACTGAAAGGGTTGTTGGTCACTGGAACAGGCTGCCCAGGGAAGTGGTGGAGTCACTGTCCCTAGAGGCATTTAATAGATGTGTAGATGTGGCACTTAAGGACATGGTTTAGTGGTGGACTTCGTAGTGATAGGTTAATGGTTGGTCTCGATGATCTTAAAGGTCTCTTCCAACCTAAATGATTCTATGATTCTAAGTCTAATGTTATTTTATATTTTTTTATTATCAGTTTAGATGCACGTTTGCAACATTATTGTGTTCTAGATGTCCTTAAAATACCTGAAAAATAGTTTAGAGAAATGTTAAAGCTTCACTAAGGAACACAATACGCACTACACTTGCAAATAATCTAATCAAGGACCTACACAATTTAGTCTCTTCTACCCACCATAGAATACTACTGTATCATTGATCCTTGTATGGATCAAAAATGGATGGGTTTTAGCCTTTACTGTTACTTTGTGTTTCCTGCTGAAGGCTATAAGATATAAACATGGAATCCGCACTGGCAGCTACAAGGTCAGATAGGCATTTTGGATAATTTTCCTGCTGTTGATCTGGCAGTTGAAAACTCTGGTAATGTTTACAAGAACTTCCTTAAAATGTTCAAATTTAATTGCTTAATCTTCTGTCTCTTTTACATTACATTTAACTTCTTAAGTCTTTTTCATACTTGAAAAAGTGTTGGCTGTCACTTATTTAAAAGAAGTTGAAAACTGGAACTTTGTTCTTCCTTTATGTAGTAGCTATGGAGGACCTTTAAATTCCCTGTGACAGTAGATAGCTCTCTAAAGTTTGCAGCAAGAAGACCAACTATGTGGTCAAAGGCAAGAATTAATTTGTGATTACTGTGTAACATTTCTGTATTCCTGCTTCACTCATAGCTGAGATAACTGGAGTCCCCAAAGGAAAGAGGGATTAAGGAGATAACTCAGAAATAGCACTCTCAAACCCTAACATCTACATCACTGATATGTCAGGAATGACTCATCACACACATCCCCCCTCCACCCCCAAAACAGTAACTTAAAAACCATGACGGATAACAAATTTACAGTAAAAAATTTCTCGTGTATATTTTCATGAAGAGCTGAAACAGTACTGAAAATACAGTGACCAGAAGGAAAGGTGTTCAGGCTTGAACGACTGCAGGAATTAAGAAAAACTGTAGCAAGCATGGAGAAACTTTGCTAAGAGGGGAATGCTCTGATGGAATGTGTTTTATATATCAGAAATCAGCACCTGAGAACAAGGAGGAGGAAAGTTTGGAGTAGCAAAAACCTTATTTGTTGCTAGCACAGAAATCTCATTTCCTGACAGGTTTAAAAAAAAAATTTTCTTTTTTTTTTTTTTTTTTTAAGAAAGAAGTAAAAAGGAAGACTTTCATATTCAATTCAGGTAAAAACAAAATTTAACATCCCCCACCCCCCAGTTTCCAAGAGTAAGCAATGAAGCATGTGGCAAGAGGGGAAGGAGCTATGTTTTGAATATTTTGTCTCAGCTTGTGCTTTGAAACGTAGTATGTGGGAGCAGAAACATTATCAAAAGTTTTTTCTATCACCTATGGCCAAAGAAAACACAAAAAATAGCTCATCTCTGAATAGTAGCAGTGTGGACACTGTGTTACTGAGTTGCTCTTGGAGCCACACTTTGGTTATAGAAGCCAAGAAAAATCCTTAGAGTTAAAGCTAAAGATGCCTAACTCAAATGGAAGGTGCAACTTCAGCTGAACTTCTTCCTCATGCTCTGCTGGTGTTTGTAATGTGCAATGCTGTCCCCGGACAGCCAATTCTGTAAGTGCCACGGCCACTTGTTGCAACTCATCTCTTGTAAGTTAGGCACACTGGCTAAATGTATATCATCTCTACCTAATTTTCTGAAAGAGCAGGTCCAACTGCTCTTCTGGCTCCAAAAAGTGACTGTATAACTGCAACACTCTATTTTCAATTGTCTAATCAAGATTTTGGTCTTTTGTTTTGTCAGCAGAGAACTGGTGTATTTGCATTGAGGCAGCGAGCGCAGGCAAAGCAGTTTTGCAAACGATACTCCACAAGAGTGGTTGTAAGCCACGATGGGCCTGGTGTTCATTTCCCACAAACTCTTAAAGTTTGATTTGGGGATGGCGTCATCAGGTGCAGGATGATGACAGAATTCTCTGTTAATGGTTGTCTGGTAACCTATGGTATTCCTGTGCAATCCATAGCCTATGCAATTGGCATCATTACATCTAAAATATGAATGTCCTGAAATGTTTTCCAATTTAAGTGATATTTTGAGCTTTCTTTCAAAGAGAAAATGTCTGCTCTCTTCAAACAGCAATTCAATGATCCATAGGTTAGCTGGGATCCACTTTAGCAGCACGCTGAACAACACTCTTCAAAGTAAGCACAGAAAAGGGGGAATTATAGAATGATAGGCTAGATATTAAATTATGTGAGTGATCAAAGTTCCTCTGCCTCTGAAATGTAAGACAGTTGTAAATCTTTGTTTTAAAACTCCCTATTAAATCTATCAACCTAACTAGAAAATCTGTAGTCAATCGTGGTACAAAAATATGCACTGCTGAAAAAGAAATACAAAAATGTCCACAATGTAACTGTCAAAGCAACATGTTTTAATCTGTTTAGGTGTTTGAGAACAGTGGCATTGCACAACCTCAGTCTATTGTCAGCGGTTTATTAAAAGCCGTACACTGTCCTTGTTCTACATAAGCAATTCATTTCAGCAGTTTTGTATGCAGATTAGAATCAGTATATGGTTCAAAGAACCAGTATTAATGCTGTGATTTTTTAAAAATATAAATCTGATTCTGTTCATTGTCATTCAGTAACTAGATTTGCAAACAATTTACATTTTGCCTGAAGTCAGATAATCCTATCATTATTTAATCTCTTTAGGCACAGACAAATATCTAGATCTGGATGTGTGTATGGGAAAGTGCTGTGTAAACAGCAAGGCAACAAAAATAGCAAAAATAACAAGAAAAAACCAACCAGAAATATAAAACAGTTGCAAATACTTAGAGTTCTGGAGAGGACACTTTTTTTAGTTACTTCCAAATTTGTGGAGTTGTTTTATTCACCCTTGCAAAACCAAGCACAAGGGGAGAAGACGAACAATCGTATACAAAAGGAAGACTGTTTTTTAAAAAATAGGTTGGGATTCCTCAGTTACCTCAGCACTGAATTTTTTTCTGGACCATTTTTTCCTCATTCTTCGTGACATAAAATTCTACACACTGAAATGTGATTTTGTAAACCTGTCACATTCTTACTCCATAGATCATTTTATTCTGTCTGATTAGCATCATATCCATTCATTTATTGAAATCACTATCCTCCTTCTTACACTACTTAGGTTTGGATAGCAAACATGCCTGACTTTCTGCTTTTCTGTGAATCCAAGTGTTTGCAAAATTGTCTGTCATCACGGTATTCTTCTTGGCCTCAGAGGTTGTAAAGGAGAAGTGAGCCCGCTCTCTTCACTACTCAGCGTTGTTGAGCCGCAACTCAAGCACTAGCTCGGAAATACTCTTAACTCACCGTTACATGCAATTGTCCGGGTTAGATCAGAGAGGGGACATGAATCACTCCTCCTTACTCCAACTATCCAAAAGCTGACTAGGAATAATCTACTCTGTGAAGAGAAGTGATACAGCCATAAATACTTGGGGGAAAGGGTATTCATTTCTTCTTTGGCTTCCCGCTGTGTCAGTGTAGCTAGGTGCTACCTTCTACAGTAGAGCGTAACTTCATGAGCTAAGCTGTTGGTTGCATCTTGATTGACTTGTGTAAAGTTGTAGAGATGTCTCTGAGAGCAAAATTTGGCCTACTCTTACTATATTGCTGAGGATTATAAGAAAAGATACAAAGAATCCATTTTGACTCTGAAAGATTGAATTAGAAGGAATAACAGAAGGAAAAACCAGCTTTTTACTTGTGGATTTGCTCATGTACTGTGGATTCTCTGAACCATAAATCCTGAGACTCCATAGAGCTACATCTACTGAATCATTTTTCAGAGATGAATCATACTTTAATAGTTTTCCACATTAGCATATGGTTTTTCATGTTTCTAAAAAAAAGAATTTTATTTTCTTTATATTTCAAACTGATTAGTGTGCAAGCTCTTATCTTGTGCTACTCAGAACTGGTTAACAATTTAACAATCAATTTAGCAATTTAACAATAGGCTCTTGATCAAAGTGCTATCAAGCTAACACCAAACAATTTTCTTAATCCAAATGCTGTGATAAAATGATTGTGGAAGGTTATCTGATAATTCATCATGCATCTTTGATCCAGCAAGCACACAAGTAACTATCTCAAAAACTTTCTGTGCTGTTAAGAATGATTTCCTGCCCTTCACTGAGTAGGAACTGACTGATGATATAAAAGGTTTACAATACAAGTCTCCCTCTACTGAGGGGAATCTATCTGCGTAAAGCAAATAGTAAGTTGTTTGGAACAAAATAGACCATCCTATGCCTTTTCCTTTTCTATTTCCTGGAAATAGAAATTACGCAGAAGTTTGGGAAAGTCCTTTCAAAACCTCTTGGGGAGGCAACTCATGTGTATTGCACAGATGATAGCCTGCTTGGCTTGTTCTCGTTATCAAACACACCTTCTTGTATATCAGAAAGAATTTGAAAAGGATTTGAAAGTGTTTGTTCAGCTATTCTGGCTTTTTGTTTAGGTGTGAGGAAGATCAGCTGAAAACCAAGAGCCGGGCATACTGCTTTGGCCATTTCCTTTTGGACTGCCCAAATCAATTTTCCTTTTTGAGAACACCGAGCATAAATCACCTAACAGTAGATGTTACATCTGGTGTTCTGGTAAGGAGAATGTATGTACTCTGAATTTTTGTTGGGAAAATTGATGTTTGGTAAAATTTTAAGCTAATGAGGTGAAACATAATTATAAAATGAGACATGACAGCATATTTAATATTAAAAAATAGAAGAAACAGTCCTGGAGACATTTTCATGTGAGTAGAGCTTGCAGCTGTGCACAGCAGCCTGAAGAAGTGGGAGGTGGGAGTTAAAATTATTTTGTGGCCAATCCTTAATTTTTCCTGACAAGTTCATCTAAGCATTAATACACCATCATACCAATAACTGAATAATTCTGATTTTTCAAATTTCGTTGCAGACTACAATCAGTAAAAAATCAATGGCACCCCAATCGCAGTGGGTATGAGCCTTGGGAATTTTTTTTTAAAATTTAGATGCTGGAGGAACAGAATTGCATTTTAAAATATTACAACAGTCTGTCAAAATTAAAAAAAATTGTGCACAAAATCATTCACAGCACAAAAAGAAATGGGAAAAAAGTGCCCAGTAATCACATTGCTGTTTAGCATTTCAAGATGGGAAAGATTTCTAATCTGTCATGCTGCTAAAATGAAATGGTAACTTATTTCTTCATGTATACAAATAGGCAAATATTGAACTATTATTTTCAGTGAACATAAAGGTAATTTGGTATCTTATTTGAACTGCTTGTTATTTAAAATGCTGAATACTACATGTATTCTATAATAGAATATAGATAATTTTAGGACAGTTGATAACTTAAAAATATATCTGAGACTTCAAAAATGGTGATTCATTTTATAAAGTACCAAATAACAGAAAAAGTTAACTATTAGTAAAACAGCATATTTTAGCAAAGTGGTTTTATTTATCCATTTAAATAAATTACCAGTTAGATGGTGGGAAAAGTCACAGGAGATCATTTTGAAAGTTACAAAACTGGCATTTGGCACTGACATTGAACTTTGACAACGTACAAATCCATTACATAATCATCGTCGGTAAGTGATTTTGAGAAGAAAATAAAAAACCAAGGTAAATCTTAAAAATAATTTTGATTCACTGGCATAATGAAATTATTAGAAATTAGACTGTGAAAAGATACTGAAAGCACACAAACTAGTAAATTCACATTACCATGCTGGAGGCACCAATAAGCTAGTGATACTAATGGCAAATGCTAAACACTTCCTAAAGTAGTAGGATGAGATTCCGAGATATGACTAAACTTTCATAAATTTTTATGGTGTCACGAAACAATACTATCATCACTATAGGTTCGTGGTCTTTGCTAGAGATGGGCTTTATTTCAGTAGAAAATGGAGATGACCTTGAAATTTTCCACAAAATTACGAGATGGTTAAACCATTTTTTTCTGTCTACATATGCACCCTTGTGAAAGGCGACAAAAACCAGGAAATGTGGGAGGAGAAGAACAAAGAGGCTTATTCGAAGGGCATCAGCATAGCCTACTCCATCATGGTTTTGAGATGGATGTAGGTCCCCTACATGTCCCCTTGAAGAGTTTTTCTGAATACACAGAAACAGATGTTTTTCATTCCAACTGAGCTGTATAGCTGGACTCTGACTGTCTCGGAATCTGGTTTCCCAAATGCCTTCGTAGCTGTTTTTAAAGCCTGATTTGTAATTTGGAAAAAACTGTCGGCAAGTTATTTTATAATGACAGAGGTGATCACACAGGAGGGATGACAGAGGACAATCTATGTCAATACTTTTAAACATTTCTTGAAGTTTGAACACTGTGTCAACACAGCAGAGAGTTTCTCTGCACTCCCCAGGTCTGTTTCTGAGTAACGCGATGAGCGAGTATTTGCATTCGGAAGGGACAGCTCTTTTCAACCCATGACAAAGTGCCCTTATTCCAGCACTCGTGGCGTTATTCAGCAATTCCTATTGTGCTGTAAGTCTGCGTGCTGCTTAGATACATATTCATTTCAAATGTAAGTGAGTCCTAAAGCTTCGATGCCTGGATGATTTTCTTCCACAGACTCGCCTCTCTGCAGCTTTCACCGTGGGGCCAGGCACACCACTCCTGCCGCCTCTAAGAGTCCACGATCATCACTACCAGACCTGTGCATTGCCAGATCACAGCAGGACGTGTCTGATCCCCTTCATCGTGTATCTGCTGAGTGAACCAGAAGACGTGTCATGGCATTTATTCCGCTGTCGTGGTTTAACCCCAGATGGTAACTGAAATACCACGCAGCCGCTCACTCACTCCCCTCCTACCCGGTGGGGTGGGGAGGAGAATCGGAGAGAATGGAAAACTTGTGGGTTGAGATAAAAGCAGTTCATCAGGACAGCAAAGAAAAATATAAAAATATATTAAAAATGATAATAATAATATTATATATAAGGATAATAGAATATATGAAACAAACGATACACAATTTCTCACCACCCAACGACCGATACAGCCCGTCCCGAGCAGCAGGCAGGGAGCAGGGGTATTCCCCCCCCAGCTATCCCAGAACAGCAAGTTCCAGAGAGAGCAGGCGAGGGAACGAACAGCCGAATGAACAAACGAAAAGGCCCGAACGAATGGGAAAAAAAAAGGAAGAACAGGGAAACAAAAAGTAACCTGAAAGGAAGCTTAAGGATTAAGGCAAGTTAAGGGACTAAAGCCCCATTGGCCGACCCTCATTTATACCGGGCATGACGTCTATGGTATGGAATACTCTCTTTGGCCAGTTTGGGTCAACTGTTCTGGCTCTACCCCTCCCAAGTTTTTTGCACCTGCACATTAGCAAAACCTGGGAAACTGCAAAATGTCCTTGGTTGTTTAGCAGCAACCAACAACATCAGTGTGCTATCACCGTTCTTCTCACACTAAATCCAAAACACGGTAGCTGCCGAAGACAAAATTAACTCCGTCCCAGACCAAACCAGGACATCCACCTTTATGCTTTTGTACCTGCTGGGAGGATAAACAATAACTGATCTGGCATAAAGCAGCAATCCCTAGTCTGGCATGAAGTCTGCTGGTATAAAACTAACCTGTCATCATCCTTTCTGAACAGCATCGAGTGAGCAGAGATTATATGAGATTGGCACTTGAGATTGTGTGATTGCAGTGCTTCCAAACTGGGAGCAGGAGCCTTCAAAAGGGATTTCCAGTGTTGCTGAAACGGTCTGAGCTAGCTGCTGCTTTTCAAATCGGATCCGCTGAAGCAAACGTATTAGAAGAAGGTGGGGAAATTATAGACACATTTTCTGAGCACTGCTACAATGGAAGCTCCTTATCTGGTAACTCCATTAACTTCAGCGACCTTCTGCTATTATTCCCATGCTCAGCTTTATACATGAGTAATCCCGTAAAGGGATTCCCCTTTGAAGGGAGGCACGGGTACTACGGACTGCCTGCTTGTGTCCTTTACCTTTCTCCCTCTCTGACACAGTCTCCACTTCTCTCTCGTATAAATGTGACATCCTTTGCGGAAACTTTCACTGTGAGCAAAGTTACACTGATTTTTATTATTACATGTAAACAAATACAAGCTGCTATTTTGATGTGCTTTTATATTTTTAGAAAGAAACTCTCAAATTAAAATTCTGCTTCTTTTCCAAAGGCATTTCAGAAAATTTTATTGGGCAAGTCAAAATAAGTTCAAACAAGCTATTTAGTTTAGAAACACAGACACAAGTTTGCACTACACTAAAGAGCTGTGCACTGCTCCTCCAGTTCATGTCAGGTTCTACCTTGGTTCTGTAGCTCTATGATGTGATGTACACAAATTGGCATGTGCTCCCGCTATTAGACATTCACCTGAATACACTGATATGGATGTGTATTATCATTGTGGAGTGCAGACATAAGAACTTCCACATAAATGACACTCCAGGTGACTGTTTCAAGAGTCCCAGTTATTAATTTGCCCTTCTTTTTGTAAACTCTAGGAAGAAAATTGAAAAAAACCCAGCCAACAAGTAAATAAATAGCAGTACACTTACGACCTTAGAAGTATAGCATTTATGGAACTCAAAACAGTATTTTCTAGGGCAACTGCTTTGATTATTTTTTGTAGAAAGAAAAGCCTTAATTTTACAGGTGTGGAAGGTAAGTGAGCTGACCCACAGTGTGCAACCAGATCTTCTGGGGCATCCAGTTTCTGAGCTCAGTGGGGTTTGGAGGCTGCGATTTCTTGGCTGATGCAGATTTTCAAGTCTCATCTGAAAGCACTGGGCAGGGAGAAAACAAGAAAAGCAGTATCTGTGCAAGAGCATACAGTGTCTTCTCAAAAGTCTTAGTGACCATTCACCCCGGCTTTTTTCTTATCAGTTGACATTCAGACGGAAAGCATGCAGTTGCATTTTTAGTCCAAAACCACAACAGTAGCCATAGCATACTATCCACTGCAAGCTTAGAGTGAAGTCTGCAAAATGCAGTGATTCACCTCATGAGTTTCAGAGGCTGCAGGCAGCACATGCCGTGAACTGCAGATGCGCAGCCAGTAGAGATGACAGTTCGTCTTGTAGCAGGAGCTGTATCTGCTGAGTGTCCTGGTTTAGGCCAGGATGGAGCTAGTTTTGTCTGCAGCAGCTCCTGTGTTTTGGATTTAGTGTGAGAAGAATGGTGATAGCACACTGATGTTGTTGGTTGCTGCTGAACCATCAAGGACATTTTGCAGTTTCCCAGGTTTTGCTAATGTGCAGGTGCAAAAACTTGGGAGGGGTAGAGCCAGAATAGTTGATCCAAACTGGCCAAAGAGAGTATTCCATACCATGGACGTCATGCCCGGTATAAGTGAGGGTCAGCTGGTGGACTATTTGCCTTAACCCTTAAGCTTCCCTTCAGGTTGCTTTCTGTTTCCCTGTTTTTCTTTTTTTTGTTGTTTGTTCGGGCCTTTTCATTCATTTGCTCGGCTGTTTGTTCCCTCGCCTGCTCTCTCTGGAACTTGCTGTTCTGGGATGGCTGGTGGGTGAATACCTCTGCTCCCTGACTGCTGCTCGGGACGGGCTTTATCGGTCGTTGGGTGGTGAGAAATTGTGCATCGTTTGTTTTATATATTCTATTATCCTTATATTCATTATTATTATTATCATTATTAATATATTTTCATATTTTTCCTTTGCTGTCCTGGTGAACTGCTTTTATCTCAACCCGCGAGTTTTCCTTCCTCTCCGATTCTCCTCCCCACCCCGCTGGGGAGGGGGGGAGTGAGTGAGCGGCTGCGTGGTATTCAGTTACCATCTGGGGTTAAACCACGACACTGAGCTAACCCAAAAAATGGCTAAGATGAAAGACTCACTAAAATAGTGGAATTTCAGGCACTGCTTTTAGAAGCTTCTCTGAGGTTATAGTTAGGGATGATTTGTACAGTGCGTTTCTTTGCTTTCACCATGAATGCATTTGGGTGAAAGTCTGGTGGGAAGGGTTTCTGTGTGTTGCTCATTTGGATGTGGTTTGGCAAAGTAATGCAGGTGACTACTGTTGTCTGTTTAATTCTGCCAATATGTAATGCAAATTGATTATTTCACTGCTTTGATCTTAATGATTTCCTTTGTAGTAGCAGATACATTTAAAAGTGACATCAAAGCTGTCAGAAATACCAGACCTGATATAGTTATCACTAGATTGCTTTAATGAAAGTAATACACAATTAAACTATAAGACGTTTTTACATTGAACGTGCCTGGAGGCAAGCAGAAGGAACATCTGATAAATGAAAAATAAATCAATAAAAAGTTACCTACAAACCAAAATAATCCAGCAGCAAAAGAATAATGACCTTTAAGCATCCATTAACATTTGGAAATCAAATCATACCAAACCTTTCAATGAAATAACTGTCCGTTTAGTAACTGTAGCTGGACAAATGCACTGGAATTACTGGGGTTATGTAAGGACCTACAAAGCCAATGGAAACATGCTGTTCTATAAACATATTATTGTTGGATATGTTGTGATATAACTGATTGCATATGTTGTGATATAAATGGAGAAACACTTTTCATCAAGAAGTGACTGAGGGAGGACAGCTTGTTTGTTTGTGGGGTTCTAGTTTGTTTTTTATAAGCAGGACAACTTATTTTCTGAAAATGCAGTTTCAGAACAGTGAGAAGTATTTGTCAAATTGGTCCTAGACCTAGACCAAAAAGACTGTGAAAAGTCAGAACAGTTTTTAAAATCTCACTTTTCAAACTTGAAAACCATAGTGGGGCTCTCTTTGCTTCTTTTATTTTTTTTTTTTCCCAAATACAAAAAGTCCTGGTTTTAAAAAAATGTCTTATTTGGCCAGGTAAGCAAATCATCAATTTAGAGCTCTAGACCAAAACTGGCATTCTTTAATTAAATCATCCTGAGATTGTTGAAGGGGAATTGTAAATGAGAATATTGACATTCATACCACAAAACTTCCAGAGCAAGTAGGCTGTAATGGGAGAGATACCTATAATGT
Organism: Phoenicopterus ruber ruber; assembly: GCA_009819775.1. Taxonomy (NCBI): domain Eukaryota; kingdom Metazoa; phylum Chordata; class Aves; order Phoenicopteriformes; family Phoenicopteridae; genus Phoenicopterus; species Phoenicopterus ruber. Next base: position 99,322,004 of record CM020217.1, read on the forward strand.
AGATGTCTACACTTAAGGTTTCTGCCCTAGGCTCTCATTGGAGTAACTGTCACTGTGTGTGAATCTCACTGTAAATTAGATTTAAAATTTGGTTAAATGTGTATCTTCTTTGAATGGCCTCATCTCTCCATTGATTAAAAAGAGGAGAGAGGGAAGACTGTTAGAAACAGGTGAGCTGATTCCCACCTGAACGGCTGAGTGGCAGTACCGCTCACTTCGCAGATCCTTCACAGCACAAATGTGTCACAGACGTCTGGTCTGGCAATAACACGTTAACGTGGCAATTTTTTTTTTTATATCAGGCCGACCCTTTGTGTATATACAGATACAGTATTTCAGTCTGGTACTTGCATCCCTAAAACTGGATTGACCATATTGTGAAACCAGAATCTGCGGCATTCGCTACATTTCAGTCTGGGTCTTCTGAACTTGAAATGCAAGAACTACTGGGAAATAATGTGTCTTCTCTGTAGATACAATGGCAGTCCCTTGGCTGGTAACCCTATCCTGTTGCTGTTTTATTCTTTCATAACTTTAGGCAGGTGAATCAAACTTGATCTGTGCTTTGTATCACACGACCATACCAAATCTGATTTGCATTAGCAACCTGAAAATAAGTTTATAGTTTCACAATACATTTTATTTGGTGGAAAAGCCTGCCTTGGTTCTCATTCCCATCAATATTTTGCAGTTTACTCATTGTGGGTTAGTGAAGAATATCCTTTAGTATGGTAGAGGTTAAAAATCAGATCTGAATCTCTCATTATAGTGAGAGAGAGAAATTTATTGAGCCAGTTCTTCCACTCAGGAAAACAGAATGTGTAACCACATCCTTCGAGAGTGATTCAGATGGTAAACTGTGAAATACTACCTTTTCCCCAAAGGCACTGGAAATCTATTGCTGCCTTCCTTTTGGTACAATTTTTTTCTAGGAGCCTAAAATCTTGGTCTTCTGCCAATTTTAGCAAGCATGCTGTCCTGCCATTTACACTTCCAACTGCTGTCTAAGCTCTGTGGCAAATCAGAGCTGAGTGGTGATGAGCATTAACCTTCTAGATCTTTAACATAATTAGTAAATGATATGGAGGAACAGGAGTCATTTCAACACACAGCATAGAGGTTGTTTTGCAAAATAGGGAAGGAGGGGCAGAAAAGTCTCAGGGAGAAAGAAAATTTTGGAAGAAAGTATTTTGCACAATAACTTACCCCGTTGCCAGTGCATTCATGCAGGAACCAGGAGCCTGGGATTCCAGCTCCACTTGCTTTATCCTTCAGCCACCTAAAGTACTTGAATGCCCATCTGTCATGGGAACGATCCTGGCATTAGATGAGTCACAAAGGGCAAAGGGTACATTAATCTTAGCCAATTTCCATACATGGAGCAAAAAGGGCCCTTTTGCTTTACTCATATCTAGGCTATGGTTTGTTGGTTGAGAAGCAGGACATGATAATTCAAATCCACTCTGGATAAGCAGGAAGACACAGAAACCCTCCCTCCTACTTTTCAAGTGCCTTTAAACGATTGCGCAAGAAGAATTGTGCTATTTCTTTCTCTAGGTGCCCTGCCACAAAAGACTGATCTGCCTGTAAACAGGGAACTGATTTTAAGACTTGAGTCAGAGAGGTAGACGTAGCCCTGAGCCTGGCATTTTCTTTTAGATGGTGCCAGGTGGCTGCGCACATGTACCAAACTGCAAATTGCCCTGCGAAGCTGCCTGCAGTCCCCATGCAGCCCATGAACGAGACAACACCCTACGTGGGCATTCCCCAATTGCTTCCCGTTGGCGTGTGCTCTCCGTAGGCAGTCAAGGCTTTTACCTTAATTGCTCTGAATCATCCTGCTGGTGATTCACCCAAGTTTACTGCCTAAAGCAATGTGAGTCTACCTCATCACTTTGAAATATCCACATTTTAACATGTAGCATGCAATGTCCTCTAGATTAGGATCAGTATTTTTAATTCAGCAGATTAGAAATGAGAATCAAAGTGATAAACTGCCATCAACTCTCGTTGCCTGTTTGGGAGATCACTGTCGAAAGAGCTGAAGTCCCTACATAGCATCCATAGTTAAACCTCTGTGGACTTGCAGTAGTTCAACCTAATGGTTATCCCTGACTTTAGTAGCATTAAAGGGTGTTGAAATCCACACTGGTGTGGGAAGGAAACTACATAGTTCTTCAGTCATTTGTTTGGATGACAGCCTTTGTAATAAAGACATTACCTCTGTGATAATATGCTTAGAAGGGAGGCCTATTTTTCCTCTTCAGATCATTATTATACAAAATTGATTCCAAGCAAACATAATTTTTAGAGACTAAACAGAGAAAGGAATTCTCATTCTTCATTTAGCACAAAATTTTACGGCAACAGAAATTTTAATAAGGAAGAAATCTAATAAGGAAGGCAATATCCACTGTTTTCAACACAGCTGTTACTGCATCATGATGCATATAACATCTGAAATGAAAGAGGAATCCATCTCTATTGTCATGTTTGATGAGAGCTGCTTCCTTTGATAAGTCTCTCATAGCTTGATTTTTCAAAAGCTAGAAGTCAAAGTGTTAGCACTGTTTTTCTGAATCTTTGAAAGACAAGCAGACAAACCAAGACAAGAAGGTTTGTTCTGTACGTTTCCAAAATCTAAAGACTTGATAGAAACTTTGACATAGAAATTATTAAATGGGAAATAAATAGAAATAACAGGTAAGTACTAATACAAAGAAAGTGTAAGAAAGAAAAATCCTGAAATATTTCCAGTTAATTAAATACTCTAATTATTAAGGGATCTATATTTAAATTGGTTTTATACTTTGATTATTCACCATAAACTCCATTCATATTTTAACAAATATTATTATATCAAAAATAAATTTCTAATGATGAGAGGAATTTTTAAGAAGAAATCACATACTTGGACCTGACTTTCATTTTATCTTCTTCCAACTTTGCTCCTCATACTTTATTTTACTTTCTCACTAAGCAACCTGAAACAAAATGCAGATTGCAGAAACCAAGCCTTAAATGCCCCCATTCCAGCAGTAACAAACACCTCTTCTGAATAAGTTTGTCCCTTTACGATTTATTTTGTTCAAAGGTAATTTGCCCACAGTGAAAAGCCATACACATTAAGGAATTAAGGAGTGTTAGGATGTGGATTTGAATGCTCTCAGATCATGTCTCCAAGTAGGAGATGCCATTAGCACAGGAAGAAATAACTGGTAGCAGTAGAAAGTAACATTTTTTAGGTGTTTTGTTGTTGTTTTTTTTTTTAAATAAGGAAGAAAGAGATTCAACACCTCCTGATACATATCCCTATGATTAAAAGTGTTTGAGAAAGAAACATCAGCTACAGAAATTAGGAAGGAGGCTTGTGCTAAGGAATGCAAGGTGATCTAGTAGTGCCAAAATAACAGGGGGACATTTGCTCTGTTTGCCTCAAAACAGCCTGAGGTAGTTCAAGCATTTTAAACAGCAGGTCTTTCCCACACAGCCCATTCTGACCAAAGTGACTGACAGCTTGGAGGGGACAACTCTGACTAGGAAGCAACGATGAGTGGGTGGGGAAGAGATTGCCTCACTTGGGGCAATTGCAGCCAGAAGATGTATAATTTTATCCTCATTTGAACTGATTTTTGAATCAGAATGCATTTACTCTTCATAACAAGTTTCAAAGGAAAGTTTATCTTTCCTTGTGAGTTCCCTGCTTCTTCTCAGTGAAGTCACTCAGTGTGGAAGGGAGGGGGAGAGGCTTGCCCTTTCTTGAATGTTTCTCACATTTTTTCTTCTTTTCTTTCATATATTTTTCAGAAGCACATGTTCTTTTCAAACTGAATGTCGGCCACTTTTTTTTTTCCACCTTTACCAAAAATCACGTTCCGCAGTGCATAGCTATCTGGGACACTGCACCATGTGAGCCTACACCCAGCAAGGATACCTTCTTTGCTTCCGCAGTGGACTGTGTCTCTGCTGTTCTTGTCCCTACTCCTAGGACTCATCCCTCTGCAGCTGTGGCGCACAGCTGTGGCAGATACAAAACGTGGCCCTGCCTAGGTCTGTCTTAAGGCAAAATAGGCAACTACCACACGTCCCTGTGACAGTCTCCATTCTGCCTATTTCACAGCTGTCTCCTCTGGCCACGTTTTGCTGCAGAGATGCAGTTAAGTGGATGGCCTTTCCAAAATCATCTGTTGAGCTGAGGAGGAGTGCTGTATACTTCTTCCACCTTCATAGGCCCTTGCACCCTACAAGCGCAGGGCTGGGGCATGCCTCTGTCAGAATCGTGACTTCCTACCATAGGTGAAAGCCATACGCTCCCCATCCGTGGCGACTGGGAAGGCTCACACCCCGCGTGCAGGTGTCAGGGTATGGGTGGAGGGCGACTGGTGGAGCCTAGGCCTTCTGATCTTGCAGAGGACGTGTTGGAGCAGGGAGTGGGGAGCGCTGGGTGCAGGTCACACAAGCGGCACGCTTCTCGTGCACTGCCATGTGCCTCTGATTTCCACCTCGGTGCTCCAGCAGGACCACGCTCCAGAGGGCTCATCAGGGTCTTCAGGGATCCTCAGGTGAGTTGTCATGCCAGATCCATAGCAAGGTCATACAAACACTGTAGGAGCACTGGTCGTAAAGAATTATTCTCTGTGGCTGTTATTGACCCAAAAGCAAGATGTGTGTATTTTTGTCAGCAGTATCCTTCATATTCAACATTGCAGTACCCAGAATAAAAATTTTCAGCAACATTTCCTTCTTCTTCCTCATCCAGAGAACTGTATGGATTGGGAGAAAGTCAAAGGATTTACATTTCTTTAGCCTGTGCTTCCTTTAGCTTGTGCTTATTTATGTAGGCTTATGCAGAAATGTGCTGCCTAGTTATCACAACACTGGAGCAGCACAGGATCTTTGCACAAATGCTAGCAAAAAGCTCCATTAAATATTACACAGGAATGAACTTCTCCTCGCAAGTGTTATCCAGCCATATAGGTAATTATAAGCACATAGCGTTCTTTGATAAGATCAAATATCAAGTACTGTGACTTCAGAGCATGACTGGTTATACAACTTTAACAAACATTATTTCAAACATGCATTTAAGCTTGACTGTTCTCTCTGTCTCTAATATCTACAGACATTAAAAACAGTGATGAATGCCTATGAGAATAAAACTCCTACTGATTTTATGTACAGGGCAATGTCAAACAAAAACAACTAGTGCATTCAGGCTTCCTTAGGAACACCACGCTGAATCAAAAATAGCCTAATGCAGTAAAGAGCACAAATGGCAGTTCATCTCTGTCTCCAACAGACTGATCATGCATAGCAGCACGCTGACAGTTCTGGTTGCTGGTGGCCATGAGCTATATAGTCTGGTACCCATAAACAAAACAGAAAGGTATTAATTCTTCATGTTAGATCAGCTCATTCATAAGTTTCAGTATTAAAGAGGACCAAGCTGCATAGTTTTTAATTTTTGCAATGTTTTTAAATTTGTATTGGAGTATAAAAAGGAAAATATGAGGCAGAATGAGAGCATAGCACAATGTGCTTGGCAGGCAGTATTGTCCGGCAGCCCCCTCAGACCGGAGTGATGCACACCTTCGCCTCCAGGCTGATGGAACAGATGAAGGGCAGAGGAGCAGCAGCAATGACCCAGTTTAGAGTGTCCCAAGCATTTCCAGAGAGTGAGAGCACAGCAGCCCTCTGCATCTATCTGACCACAGCAGCACATGTGTATTCATCCAAACATGGATGATCATTTATAATTAATCCTTTAGTTACTAGAGATAAATCTTTTAGTTACTAGAAAAAACACATCTTGCAGCAATAACCAGTCCATTTTCTTTCCTGCCTTGTTGCTGCTGCTCTCTCTCAACATATCTAACAGGCTAGAAAAACTTACATTGTCATTAAGTGGTTTCTTTGTGTTTGCCCAAGGAGCTCAGAAGGACAGTTTACTCAGGATTTAGTTTCAGAAGCGCTTGGCAGTGGTCAAAGCTGAGGGAACTCAGACACCTGTCTATGGTTCAAACATAAAACCCTTCCTCTGCTTTATTGAACCCTAATGCATTCATACTTAGCGGAGTGATCATTTACTATCAGAGTATTGGCATATTATTTGTTAATACCATGCAGTTATTTTCCTTTTGTGGTGGTGGGTTTGTTTTTTTTTTGCACAAAGTTATGTCCCTGGAGCAGTTGAAAAAGAAAGAAAATGTGGTTATGTTGTTCTCTCTACCATGATTCAGCATAAATGAATAAAACTCATTCAGTTAATACAATGTTCTGCTATTCGTCATTATTGTTGTAGTGATTGTGCCCATCCTTAGAGAAGACTGCACAGCACCACTTCGTACTTTGTACTCTTGCTGTTCTCTGTGGGCAAATACATCACTTCGCGTCAGATTGCCATACAGTTGCAAACTGCCCTGTGCAGGTCAGAAAAATGAGAACTTCTAAGCACAGTAAGATGCACACATGGTTAAGACAAAAATAGGTTGTTGAATTTGGGGCCACACAACTAAGTTAGTCGAAAGTGCAGATGTTTGTTTATTTCTAAAATATATATATATTAAAAAAATAATAACATGCTACATGGTTATATTTGCCTTCTTTATGCCTTTGCTGCCAAACGTAATTTATCATTTTTTCTCACCCTTCACAGTCTTGAGAATTTTGTAGGTTAAGAGGAAATTCTTCCAGTAAGAGCAAAATATTTCCCAAAGTGTTTTCTGTTCATAAACATCACTGACAGCTGTCATCTTGTGATATCTTGTGATAGGACAAGGGTTAATGGTTTTAAACTAAAAGAGGGGAGACATAGACTAGATATAAGGAAGAAGTTTTTCACAATGAGGGTGGTGAAGCACTGGACCAGGTTGCCCAGAGAGGTGGTAGATGCCCCATCCCCGGAAACATTCCAGGCCAGGCTGGATGGGGCTCTGGGCAACCTGATCTAGTTGAGGATGTCCCTGCTCATTGCAGGGGGATTGGACTAGATGGCCTTTAAAGGTCCCTTCCAATCCAAACTATTCTATGATTCTATGATCTTGTGTTAATAGGAGAATTAGTTTAGGCTCAGAGTTTCAGTTTGGATGTGCAAAGATTTCTTTATAAACAGAATAGGTTGATTTTTAACCATGACCAGATTAGGAAGATGTAGACCTGCTTTCAGCAGGTGTTGATTTGTTCTATCTGTATTGGACGTATCTCAAAAAATTATGAAGATTATTAAATATTTTTTTTATTCAGCTTCAGTATACTTGTGCAATTTGTCAGTGTAATGGATATATCTACCTGATCTCTATTAGGATGCAATTTTTGATCCAGCGACAAAAGAGTAAAGACTTGCTCATGCTTATGTTTGTGTAAGGAGTAGATCCTTCAGAAAATATCCCTTGTTCAGCACCTAGTTTTCACCATTAAGGTGCACAAGGTCTCAGTTCATAGGCTCTGATCTCAAATGAACGTAACATACACAGTGCAGGTGGTTGCAGAACGGCAGGTAAAAAAATGATCTTAAACCTTTTTCCTCCTTTTCCAGCGACCATCTCCACCCTTAAAAAGAAATGCATAACACTACATCTTACTTTCTTGTGTCACTTGTGTCTTGTGTCATTTTGGACACTCCTGTGGCCTTCTAAAGTTTCAGTGTAGTTGCACAGGATGCAAAAGTTCATTTGTGGGGAATCCATTGCAGAATGATAATTTTATCATCGGCATTGCATTCTCAAGAATACAGGTAGAATCTTCACTTTTCCTTTAAAAATGGAGTCAGAGGAAAAGGAGGAGGAAGTTTCTGGCTCTTCTTGTAAATTTAGGCTTGCCTAGTTTCAGGGTTCAAGAGGAGTCCAGCCAACATGACTGAAGAAGCACAGCAAAATTCTGCACAGTCCATGCCTGTGGTTCGTGCTGTGCACAACTCTGAGATTATGAGGTAATGTAAAGATATCTCAAGAGTAACTATTATTAAATAGAAAAAAAAAGGAATTAAATGCCATTTTTTTTTGGCCAGAAGCAAATGCATAGAAAAAATCTCTTTTGAGCTTCTAGATATATCTTTTTTATTTTTTGCAGGTGCTGATTGTTTTTTTTTTCTCCCAGACTATCATTTCTTCATCCTTAATCAGAGTAGACACATCTATAGAAAACAAAAGCTTGGGGTTTTTTTCCCTAGATTCTTAGCCATATGGAAAGTCTGCTTTATTGATGGTTACAAAGTGTTCACTCTTTCTAAATCTAAATTTTTATTTTGTCATATACTATGCATAAATTACCAGTAAGTTGACTTCAAAAAGAACTATGTCTTAATCAATGGTTGTAAATCTATGCTAAGATCTTTATAGCACTTTAAACTTATTCATGAAATTTCTTTTCTTCAAATTATAGAATAGCCTTCAAGCACTTTCTAAACACTGACAGTAAATTTTTTGTGCTTTGCAAGTCAGTACCTTTGATGCAATCAACACTGAGTCTTGCTCTATTGTTGTTGATTCTCGCTACTGTGTTGATGTCATCGTTACACCGGTGTTATATACCATTCTATTGTTAATATATTTTTTTGTACATTGAGACCTTGAAATTTTATTATGGTTTTGTCCAGAGTTACTGAAAGGCAGAAAATTGACTCAGGAGGAATTGCATTATTCTGAAGGTTCCATAGCTAAGGTAGCATTTTACCCGGGTGTTAAAATGTTTCCCCAATCTGTCAAAAGAATGATAAAAAATAGACTGTCAGACATTGCTTGTTTTCTACCTAATCATGTACTACAGCAACAAGATGCTCCAGGGCTTGCATTGCTGTTCCCTGTGCGCACTCATAGGTAGACTGGGAGGTCAGAGACTGAAGGCCAAGTGCTTTCATCCGTGCAGTAAGTGCAAATTAGACAACAATACCGCACACATAAACTGGAATTCAGTTTTTGTAGCACTAGAATATATAACTTCCTTGTCCTACAGCAACTAGAACATACGCTGGCAAAAGCTTTTCAAAGTTCCGGTGAGAGTATTCTCCCAGCAAGGGTTACAACGGGATCATAACTGTGGGAGACAGTACTGTAATCGTATGACGACAATTCACTAAAAGCTGGGCAAATGACAATACTGGCTTCTTTGTTCCATTCACTAATAAGCTGTAATGGCACAGTTTGCTAATGCATGTCTTGAGTACACTGCAAGCAATTCTGTGCATTCAAACAGGAGAGGTGTTGCTTCAGCGGGCAAATAAAATGTTCTTGATCTCCTTATCTCCCCATATTTGAGAGAATTTTAACGAGCAACTTCCTATATAGTGATTTAGGACTGGGGGGGGGTGGATTTTTTCACCCTTCAGATACCATTAACAGTTCAGTAGTGTGCCAAGTATAGTTCTCGTTTATTTTGAAATAATAAAACACTACCAAGGGAATTAACAAACTCTGCAAAGTGCTCGTTCCTTCTCTAATTTTGTGATAGTGACAGATATAGTGGTCCATGGGGGCGCCTGCCGGCCATCAGCTCTACTTTTCACAACCACAGTCCCACAAAATTTGAGTGTGACATAAAAAAGGAAAAGTTTCTTATGGCCTGTTTGCATCGTTAGTTTCAGACAAAACCCAACTCGCGCTGCTCATGATCTGAGCTGACTGGATGGGAGCAAGCACTGCTGCAGACTCTGTTTACGCGTATTAATAGAGAATGGTGATTCAGCGAAGGAAGCCTAGTTTCCCAGCAGACATTTTTAGTTCAGCACAATGTCACGCCAAGATAGATAAATGGCTTTGCTTTCAGAGCTGTTCTGCATCAAGCCGTGTTGCGGCACAAAGTCACCCTTTTTGGCCTGTCACTGAGTACATACAAATATTCCTGGCTTTGCAAATCCTTTAAACTCTGTTTGAATAGCCTTGCCTGCCTCCAAGAGTTTACCTTTAAATACAATCATACTTCTACACGTATATCTTTACCTAATGATTCCAAGAGACATTTGGTCCAGGCAGTGTCAGACAGAACGGATTTTCCCCAGATGTCATAGCTAAGGCATCAACTGAACAACACGATAAAAATGGTTCTTTATGCAGTGACTGCATTCATGTTGTGGGATTCCTGTTCTGGAAGGCACTTAGAAACACAGATAGATCGCTACAAATATTTAAATAATTATAATTTTCTAAAATCATCTGCATCCCTAACCTTCCCTCAGAAATCATGGCTATGATAAAACAGGGGAGGGAAAAAAGCAGAAGTTTTCAAAAGCAGTTGTTGTGATTTGCTTTTCATTGAGTTGTAAGATTGTTGCTCTAATTTTATCATAGGTAATTAAAAAAACAGTATGAGAACATGAAAGAATTTTCCAGCATCATGAATATCAACTTTAGTTTCACATTTCTCATTATTAACTGAGTCATTTTGGAGGTTGAGATTCCAGAAATTCCAGAAAAACTAATTAGCAGTTGTCACAGTGGTTTCCAGGCTTGAACATCAAGGGACATCTTCTAGAAGTTGTATCTTCTTGTGGGAACTTCTGGTGGGCTAGTGCTGCTGGTGAGGGATAGCTTCTGGAGGCTGAACAGCTGTCCGGCTTTCCAAGCTGGACAGCTTGGAAATTTTTTTTACTATGAGGTTAGATAAACTCTGGAATAGGTTGTCCAGACAGGTTGGGAGGTCTCCACCTTTGGAAATACTCAAAGTTCTACTGGACAAGACCCTGGGCAACCTGATTTAATTGGACCTGCTCTGAGTGGGGATTTGATTAGATGACCTCCAAAAGCCCCTTCCGCCTTTTTTTCTGTGAGCTAACATCCCTTTATTCAAGATGTGTTGTACCTTTGGAGAGAGCCAATTGTTTTGTGCGAAGGTACAGCTCTTGTCTAAAATCCCGGCAGTCCTGAAGTCAGTGGAAAGTACCCACTGAATGTTCAGGTCCTAAAATGTCATCATCATGGCCTATGATGTTGGTGCTCGATGGCTGAACGCTACAACTTTAACTCAAGATTGTTTAGGGCTGCTCTTTGCTGTTACTGGTTGCATTTCAGTTAGATTGCTGCACAGTCATTTCAGAGCATGACTGAAGTTCCTTACTGCCAGAATCAACAGCGAAAAAGTAAACAACAGTTTGTTAACATAATCACTCCCTGTTATAAATTTTCTTGATTCGGCGTAGAAAGCTGTTGGCAAACTAAATCTCTGATGTCTACAGTTGGCCTGTATTAGGAAAAAAGATTACGCTTTGCCTTTGTGCAACTGCTGAGGACAGCATCCTCCCGCAGATATGAGGGTTATGGCTCTGCACTCTTTGCAGAACAGCTGCAACCCAGATCTTTCTCTGTTTCTCTGATTCCTCATGGGTATTAAAAGAGGAAATACCCTCTTCCCTCCCCTTTGTCCCCTTTTCTAAGATGAGAAAGTACCTTGAGCAACAAAAGTATGTGCATAGAGGAATGTTATGTTGCTTTCAAAGGATGTCTTGGTTTTTGGAAGCTATAGTTTTGCACCACAAAACATGCAAAGAGCATGACTTTTTTTTCTAATAGAATTGAACTTCCCATATATTTACAAGAGCATAGGCACTAGTCCCAGAGGTTTCACTGAATCAATATTCATTATTGCTTTTCTTGGCATACGAGCTACACAGACAGGTATGAAATGATCTAAGACTCACTGCAGTGTGCAATACCATTTCTGTAGCTGGTGTGACTGAATCCTGATATGGTTCCACACCCATCATGGGCTTTGACTCCAAAATGTGGCCGCTCTTATTTCCATCCAAACACCTTCTCACTAGCTATTTTCTAATAGAGATCTTTAGTATGTTTAGTAGATCTTTTAAATGTTTGTCTCCTCCTCTGAGATCTGACTGGAAGATAAGAGATGCAAGAGGGTAAGCTATAAGGCGGTGGAGGGATAAACCGTTCTTACACCTTTATTTAATATTTTTTAAAGAACTTGTTAACTTCTCTGAAACCTCTGTTTCTTTGTCAGTCTTGAAGACATTGTAGAATATATTGTCTTCATCTAGCAGATCAGGATACACAGTGCTGTCAAAACACAATCTTAGCAGAGCTCATTTTCCTTTTTATTCTTTTGGGTTTAATTCAAAAAATGCAAATACTACTGATACTAGCTTGCTATTTGACACGCTGTTTTCATTAAGGTGTGAAATGCTCTTATGGAAGAAAAAATATGGAATGTGTAAAAGATCTGCCTGTCATTCACAGACTGATTCACAGCTGTGCGAAGGGCTAGAGAACCTAACTTGGACTGAAGGAATTCTTCAAGTATGAGCAACTTCAATTTCAAGAAGTCTTTGTGCCTCTAGCCTTCGGTGCCTTCAAAAGTCAAGAGATGTTTTCCACTCTTTAAACTCAAAAGGTAAGGAAAAGTTTGAAGTAAATAATGGTTGCTGGTATATTCTTGGGGCAAACTCCTTTATCCAAAACTCAGCAGAGAGGAGACAGTGCTACAGATTTATACTAAACAATGTTTTATTATGTGAAAGTAGGTTATGACCAAGTTCTGTGGAATTTGTATTCTAAGAATATTTTCTTAAGTATACTCCAGATATGATTATAGGTAAAGAAACATCTGTGAATTTGTGAATCCAACAGAGCTGAAGCATCAAATAGTAGCAACACAACTGAACTGCTTCTAGAGCAAACTTCAAGCAGGTCTGTGTTAGGTGATGGCTAAACGGGACTTACGCATTTACGTTCCAGACACAGAAATCTGTGTTCAGATCCCTTTTCCCGAGTCATGTAGAGGACAGGGGTTCTTCCAATGATAGTTGAAAGGTACTGAGTATCTTGACAAGGTATTAATCAAGGTCCTGTCCTGTTAAAGATATTCAAGTCTTGTGTTGGAGTCACCATCTCTGATCTTTGTATAATAGCGCAAAGCTCTGGCATTCAATTATCATTTTTCAGTTTCCATCTGTGGTTATATATAGGCTTGTACTGTGATGAAGCAGACCGATATTTCACCATGGTTAGGCTTCATTTGCCTTGAGTTGTTTTGACAAGTTAAGCAGCAATCCATAACTAACTGTGTTTTGTCAAGATCATAACTTACCCTAAAGTCATGATTTTGTAAAGGACACAAAAGGGGCAAAATAAATCTCTTGCTACAAGGTGGTGAACGGGTGAGAGGACATGGTGCTCAACTCCCTGGCATGCTAATGTTCCAAACCACTGTTCTACTGGGTCCTGCATTTTTAGTGGATCAGCTGTATTTAAGTTGCAGACTACGTTAATTTAATGATAATTAGCTTCTTACAACAGAAGAAAAAAAATCTAAAATAGCATTGCTGTCCTTGTGAGAATCTTGTGCTTGTAAGGATTAGATATTCATGGGCTGCTTAGGGATTTGTGGCAACTGCTGGAAGTATCTGACAATTACCAATTGCATCCCACCTGTTACTCTTTTTTTTAATTTTATTTTTCACTAATACTTTCAAAAGACAAAACATTATTCTTTGCTTTTATAAAATAATGATTTTCCATTATTTTCCCTGTACAAAACTGCTAAGCTATTTTCTCTTTTCAGATCAACTCATCTTCCAATTTCTACCCTATTAGAGGTGTAACTTAAATGAAGCAAGTCTAGAGAGCTCAGAAAAAAAGCAGTTGTAACAAGGCCAACTGTCGTGGTTTAACCCCAAATTGTAACCCAATACCACGCAGCCGCTCGCTCACTCCCCCCCCTCCCTGTTGGGGTGGGGAGGAGAATCGGAGAGAAAGGAAAACTCACGGGTTGAGATAAAAACAGCTCACCAGGACAGCGAAGGAAAAATATGAAAATATATTAATAATGATAATAATGATAATATATACAAGGATAATAGAATATATAAAACAAACGATACACAATTTCTCACCACCCGACGACCGATACAGCCCGTCCCGAGCAGCAGGCAGGGAGCAGGGGTATCCCCCCCCAGCTACCCCAGAACAGCAAGTTCCAGAGAGAGCAGGCGAGGGAACGAACAGCCGAACGAGTGAAAAACAAAAAGGTAAAAATAGGCAAACAAAAAGCAACCCGAAGGGAAGCTTAAGGATTAAGGCAAGTTAAAGGTCTCAAAAGCCCCAAAAGACCAAAAGACCAAAAAAGATCTAGAAAAAAAAACTAGTGGCCCACCGACTGACCCTCGCTTATATCGGGCATGACGTCTATGGTATGGAATACTCTCTTTGGCCAGTTTAGATCAACTATCCTGTCTCTACCCCTCCCAAGTTTTGCATCTGCACGTTAGCAGAACCTGGAAAACAGCAAAATGTCCTTGGTGGTTCAGCAGCAACCAGCAACATCAGTGTGCTATCACTGTTCTTCTCACACTAAAGCCAAAACATAGGAGCTGCTGAAAACAAAACTAACTCCATCCTGGCCTAAACCAGGACACCAACAGAGTTAGTTCAGCAGAGTATTTGTCAGAAAGAGATAAAATAAGAGTGACTTGAAAAAGAAAACAAATCTGGAAACGCAAGTGTAAGTTTGGAAGGAAAGAGAGGAGAAACTTGCAATAGCATTGCTAGTTAGTGAATGGCTAATAGACTCTTTTCTCAGAACAGAGAAGGGACAAAGGTGACAATAATTTGAAGCTATATATGCAAAGACAAAGTTAAGTTGAAGATCATACAGTCTGGTACGTCTTAAGCAATACCATATTTAATGTGTTGGGCTCAAGAAATTGTTTACACAAGCTTCCGGGCCATTGTCATTCAACCCATTCTAAGTGATGAGTAAAACACTAAATAAAAGAAATTATAAGCAACTTTAGAGTGAGATGTTTAGGTAGGGTGAAATTCAATATGACTGCATACAAGAAGAGCAAAAAATTCTCGAAGCTTGTATTAGGAAAAGAGATTAGGAAAGTTGTTTTTTTATAATTAAGAGGGAATAATTTTAGAAATATATCAATTATTACAATGAAAAAAAAAACCCCAAAACAATGATAATCCATGGAATGGACAAATCAGAACATAAACCACAAAAAAAGGTAGGAGTATGACAATGCAATATAGCCCAAAAAAAAAAGAAAGAAAAAAAAAAAGAAAAAAAGAAAGCCAATGCCATTTCAGCACCTTTATTTCAAAAGGAGTAGTCAGTTTGAGGCTTTTCTCAAATGCTACAGTTACCTCTTTCTAAGTTTTCCCCAGGCAAATTAAAGCTGCCTGTCAGCATGGAGGTAAAACACCTTCTCATTCAGTTATGATGAAATCAAAGTTGGATGTCTCCTTTCAGTTCAAACTGAAGTTCAGCCTTTGAAAGGTTATAATTTGAGAGAAGCCTGGAGAAAAGCAATAAGAAAGGTCAAAAAACCAGAATAAATTAAAACATTTGTTAGTGTCCTACCTAAAAGCAATTCTGTAGCTTTGTAAGAAATACTAAATCTTTAATTTATCAAATACCTCACTATATACTTGCTTTGAAACCTTGTGTATGTAGAAACTGCTGATGTCCCAGAACACAAAGATTAAAACCACATGCAAGTGTTTGCTGGGTTAGGGCACAAAACCCCATTTATTTAAAAGTATAATACTTGGCTGAGGGTGGTGAAAGAATATACAATGGGGCCAATGTCATTTCAGTGGTATTCATATCTACAACAGAAAAAATAATTTAGGACTGTAAAGAGTCAACAGGTAGTAATATTGTAAAAGGAACTCTAAAATAAGATACATTAGGTCTTCTCTTGCATTACCAGTTACTCTAATATTGGATAATCTTCGTAATACTGTGATTTATTTAGCCGTGCAAGTTTCCCAAAGGAAGAATAGAAACTCCATCATTTAGGAGAGAAATCTAGACTGGATCAAGATTAACGGGTGTATATCTTGGGGAGAACGACACTGCCCTGGTAGGGAAATCATCAGGCCTTGTTGGCTCTGCACTTCTCACTGTTTCTCTCCATCACTGTAGAGGTGCCTCAGTGTTAGGAGCACTGTCAACAACTTCTCTTCTTACTTAAAAGCATAAATCTATTACTTATTGCTGTTGCTAACATTCTTGTCCAATTACTTAAATTAAAAATTAGATCAATAGGTAAATATAGAACTGTGTATTATTAACTCCTCCACTTTTTTCTTCACTAGTGATTGAGTTTTCAACTCCATAGGTAGAAAATGATAAAGTAGTATCTAAGGATGCATTTAAGAGAATTAATTCCTTTTTAATAAATTGCCTAAAAGCAAATATATCTCCACACCAACTATCTAGACACTTTTCTGTAACAAACAAATTTATCCAATTGATCACAGAATCATAGAATAGTTTGGGTTGGAAGGCACCTTTAAAGGTCATCTAGTCCAACTCCCCTGCAATGAGCAGGGACATCCTCAGCTAGACCAGGTTGCCCAGAGCCCCGTCCAGCCTGACCTGGAATGTTTCCAGGGATGGGGCATCTACCACCTCTCTGGGCAACCTCTTCCAGTGCTTCACCACCCTCATTGTGAAAAATTTCTTCCTTATATCTAGTCTGAATCTCCCCTCTTTTAGTTTAAAACCATTACTCCTTGTCCTATCACAACAGGCCCTGATAAAAAGTCTCTCTCCATCTTTCTTATAGGCCCCCTCTAAGTACTGGAAGGCTGCAATAAGGTCTTCCCAGAGCCTTCTCTTCTGCAGGCTGAACAACCCCAGCTCTCTCAGCCTTCTTCAGAGGAGAGGTGCTCCAGCCCTCTGATCATTTTTGTGGCCCTCCTCTGGACCGGCTCCAGCAGTTCCATGTCCTTCTTGTGTTGGGGGCCCAGAGCTGGACGCAGTACTCCAGGTGGGGTCTCAGCAGAGCAGAGTAGAGGGGCAGAATCACCTCCCTTGACCTGCTGGCCACACTTGATGCAGCCCAGGATACAGTTGGCCTTCTGGGCTACAGGCGCGCATTGCCGGCTCATGTCCAGCTTTTCATCCACCAATACCCCCAAGTCCTTCTCAGCTGGGGCTCAGCAGGGCTGCTTTCAATCCCTTCATCCCCCAGCCTGCATTGATACCAGGGGTTGCTCTGACCCATGTTCAGGACCTTGCACTTGGCCTTGTTGAACCTCATGAGCTTTGCCCAGGCCCACCTCTTGAGTTTGTCCAAGTCCCTCTGGATGGCATCCCAGCCCTCAGGCGTGTCCACCGCACCACTCAGCTTGGTGTCATCCGCAAACTTGCTGAGGGTGCACTCGATCCCACTGTCTATGTCACTGATGAAGATATTAAAGAGTACTGGTCCCAATAGGGACCCCTGAGGGACACCACTTGTCACTGATCTCCATCTGGATGTTGAGCCATTGACCACTACCCTCTGGATGCGACCATCCAATCAATTCCTCATCCACCAAACAGTCCACCCATCAAATCCATATCTCTCCAATTTAGAGAGAAGGATGTTGTGGGGGACTGTGTCAAATGCCTTACAGAACTCCAGAGAGATGACATCTGTAGCTGTTCACTTGTCCACTGATGTAGTCACTCCATCACAGAAGGCCACTAGGCTGGTCAGGCAGGACTTGCCCCTGGTGAAGCCATGCTGGCTGTCTCCAATCACCTCCCTGTCCTCCATGTGCCTCAGCATAGCTTCTAGGAGGATCTGTTCCATGATCTCCCAGGCACAGAGGTTCCCAAGTTGACAGGTCAGTAGGTCCCAGGGTCCTCCTTCCTACCCTTTTTAAAAATGGGTGTGATGTTTCCCTTTTTCCAGTCCCCAGGGACTTCACCTGACTGCCATGACTTTTCAAATATCATGGAGAGTGGCTTGGCAACTACATCAGCCAATTCTCTCAGGACTCTGGGATGCATCTCATAGACTTATGTATGTTCAGGTTCCTCAGGTGGTCTCAAACCTGATCTTCTCTTACAGTGGGAGGGACTTTGCTTCCCCAGTCCCTGTCTTGTGGTCCACCCATTTGAGAGGTGTGGGAAGAGAGTGAAGACTGCCAGTGAAGACTGAGGCAAAAAATTTGTTGAATACCTCAGCTTTCTCCTCGTCCATTGTTACCAGTATGTGTAGTAGTGTCTACAGCAAAGATACATCTGATGGGGCACATGGACAAGTCCAGGACCAGTAAGGACAGCAGGAATTGAACATTTTATTTGATTTAACATCCTTCTCATCTCCTGTTTATAGTAGTATCTATCTGCCCTGGTATCAGGAGTGCAGTTAGGCATAAAAAGACATAAAACTGAGTCAAAACAATTAAATGGAAATAAAAGTGTAACCAGAGATGTAAGGAGAAGAAACTGCAAAGAAAGAACCGTTTTCTGGAACTTTTTTTTTTTATAATGAACACTGCCAATACTGAAAGTGGCCAGTCTTCCTTTCCTGTCACAAGTGAGAATTGCTTACTCTGCTAGGGAACTGAAAAGAGAGTTCAAATAGAGGTTGCTGCATTACTGATAATATTTGGAACATTTCTTCAATAAGAGACAGGGATTTCAAAGACCTTGAGGGCTGGGATGAAGGGGTGAAACAGAGAAAGACAGGGCAATTTGTCCCTTTGACAAGCAACTGGGAAACAGCATGAGCAGAATCAAAGGGAGGATTTTCTTTCTCTGTGAGCAGGACAGAAGAAAAGCAATTTGCTCTTTGAGCATGAATAGCTGTGTCATGGTTTAACCCCAGCCAGCAACTAAGCACCACACAGCCGCTCACTCACTCCTCCTTGGTGGGATGGGAGAAAGAATTGCAAGGGTAAAAGTGAGAAAACTCATGGGTTGACATAAAGACAGTTTAAGAGCCAAAGCAAAAGCCACACACACAAGCAAAGCAAAACAAGGAATTCATTCACTACATCCCATGGGCAGGCAGGCGTGCAGCCACCTCCAGGAAAGCAGGGCTCCATCACGTGGAACAGTTACTTGGGAAGACAAACACCATCACTCCAAACGTATCCCGCTTCCTTCTTATTCTCCCAGCTTGATATGCTGAGCATGACGTCACACGGTATGAAACATCCCTTTGGTCAGTTGGGGTCAGCTGTCCCAGCTGTGTCCCCTCCCAGCTTCTTGTGCACCCCCAGCCTCCTCGTTGGTGGGGTGGGGTGAGAAGCAGAAAAGGCCTTGACGCTGTGTAAGCTCTGCTCAGCAATAACGAAAACATCTCTGCATTATCAACACTGTTTCCAGCACAAATCCAAAACACAGCCCCATACTAGCTACTGGGAAGAAAATTAACTCTATCCCAGCCCAAACCAGCACACTGTTTCAATCCAGTAAACTGCTTCTGTGGGCCTTAAACTTTCTGGATCTCAACGAAGGTGTTTTGTGGAATTTTGCTTCTTTTTCCAACTTACAAAATTCCATCACTTGTCTGCATAATAAAAATAGCATTTTCTTCAACAAAGCTGTTTTCTTCTGCTCTAAAACAACAAAACACCTACTGAGACATGCTCTAAACTTTGATCAAATAGGTCTTACTAATAAGTAACCTTTGCTAGTTTGTAGGGGTGGGTCAGAAGAAAATTAGGAGTCAGAAAGCAGAATTGATTGAAAAATCACTCATACGCACAAGTAGTAGCATAGGATAAAGAAACCCTTCCCCTTTTCTTATATCCTATTGTCCCATGGCCTCCCTGCAGCTAAGAGAAGCTGCAGAATAGGACCTGTTCATATCTCATTGAAGCAGTCCTTCTCAAGAAACTGCAAAGAGACTATTTAATTTTTGTCCCTGTTTTTTCATTCATTGCTCGGTTGTACTATGTCCCAGACATGTTCGGATGAGTCTTACGAGGTCTTTTGAACAGTGTGCAGAACATGAGAACACTGACCTTAGCTTGCGCTTCTCATTTTCTGGCTTTGTTGAAAGGTCAGTTCAGTAACTTGGGTAACTTCTCGGAACCAGGTCATCGCAAGGACTTGTTAGATTTTAAATAAAAAAACATTTCCTGAGCTGTACTGCAAAGTGAGATGTTACGCTAGGCTGAAAAGATAGTGCTTGAAAGAGCATTTTGATGTGACTTATAATGACATTGAAGTGCACTTGGCTGTAGTATATGATATGTGTAAGTCAGTGTCCATATGGACTACTCATCTTTTGCAGTACTTCAAACTATAGGAAGTTCATATCCAGTGTGTACTTTTACAGATACATACTGTAGCAGTTATTTACTCATGAAAAGGATTTGACATCTCTAATTGACTGAAGGGTTGTATGGGCTTTAAATCAGAGGTTGGGCTATTACATACCTTGATGTACGAGAGAATAACTTAACATGACAGACATTTGTAAAGAATCATAATGATCACTTATCTTTGTTTTTAAATTCTAGATTCAAAGTCACTGAAGCCTGTGTTTAGACTACAGTTTAATTCTTTCAGGAAATTTGATATCGGACATTATTTGCAAGGCGGATCATGACACTTCATCTAGCAACAGTTGCTACTGTTATTTATTGTTTCCCCAGCCTTGTTCACGTTCTCATAAACAGAGGAAAACAAAGTAGGTCTATTTTGGGACAAAGATCTATAAAAGACTGAAATGCAAAAAAATTAAAAACTACTGTGCTCTGCAGTTTTATATTAGATTGAGTTTATCATTCAATTTGATTTGAGTAATTAATCCACTGAAATGAAGATACATTCAGCAATTATGAGTCAGTGAGGAAACCCAGATTCATTTCCTTATGATAATCACTCTCTCCTAATTCTTTTACCATTTTTCCCTCCTCCATCCTCTTCCGTGAGCAGAGATACAAATAAATGTATAATATATGTTAGATGATAAAATAAAGATCTGGATTTCATCCTGAACATTCCCCAGCCATGTTAAATTTGGCAGGAAAAGGGGTTTGAAATGCTGGAGCTTTAAGTTATCTGATACCAGTCAAAGCTGAATACAGAATGTGTCCATGATTGTTTTCATGTGTAAATTTCTTGTTGAGAGGAAAATCTCCTTCTTATTCTCTGTGTGATTTATCTGATGAATAGTATTAATCACCAGGAAGTGTGTTAGTAACTACTGCAAATTGGGTTGCGTGTAAGTTTTCATTCTAATCTCTATTCTACTCAGAGTTGTTCAAACTTCAGCTTTACTTTCTTTACTTGAAGACGACTTTTAATTAACACTTATTTTAGTCTTTTTTTGTTTAAGGATATTAGAAACACTTAACCCTATTGTGTGGGAAGACTGGAAAGAACCTAGACTTTTCTGAACCTTTCTGACATTCACATTTACTCTCACCAAATCTTCAGAGGTGTCAATCTTATATGGTTTAGCCAACTTGACATATAACTAAACCTGATATATTTTATACTTGGTGAATATATTTTTAATACATGCAGGAGGCTCCATCTGAACTTAAGGAAACACTTTCTTGCTGTGAGGGTGACCGAGCACTGGCACAGGTAGCCCAAAAAGGTTGTGGAGTCTCCCTCCTTGGAGATATTCAAAAGCTGTGTGGACATAGTCCTGGACAATCTGTTTAGGGTGAAACTGCTTGAGCAGGGCGGTTGGACCAGACGTCCTCCAGGGATCCCTTCCAACTTTAACCACTCTGTGATTCTGTTATTTGACATACGTGTACTGCTCTGTAGTGAATTCTGCATTCCCTACAGGGTCATGTACCACACTCTAGAAACAGTTTATGGATGGGCATTGTCACAAACCTGCTCTTTGTCTAGGGACTGGTGAACATACGTGCACACACGCGCTTAGTAGCAGGGACTAGAACATCAGGCTGCCACTTTGACCCTAAACACCTTTCTTACTGGGCAGCAAGTGGCTCTTCTTGGCTGTTGTCCTTTGGCTCTGGTGTTGGCTGGACTAATAGGGCTCCCTCCCTCTTTCCTTGTACTCCACTGAAAAGGCCAAAGGTTAAAGCACTGTCACAGCGCTTTATTCACAACGCTTTATTCTCAGTATGTCAATTCTGAGCAGGCTATGACAGGAATTTAATCCAGGTCGTCCATTTTTGGGATAATTCTCTAGGCAAAATGGTTACTTGATGTGGCTTCTGGGCTTTGAAAAGCTTCATCTCTGCTCAGTTGGATAATTATCCTGGTAGAAAGGCCCAGCTGTCTGGATCTGGACTGCAAGAAATGCAGCCTGACGCAAAACACAAGCTCTCAGGAGGGTTGCAATTAAATGCATCCTGTGCTTAGCACTTTCTTCTCACTCACACTACTTCGCACTCCTTTCATCACGGAGACTTCCCTGATTTCCACTTGGAAGCATCTAATTTGGTCCAGTGTCTCCATAAGGAGCCTTGGAATCTAATTTAGGTTTTCTGAGCAGTTTTCTGACCTTACACAGTAAGTATGCTCCATTTATCTTCCCTTCTGGAAAGTTACGTTAGTATTTGGGTGCCAGTATTTGGGCCACTGGGTCACTGCAACTGCATATATCTTATTGTTGTGATGGCAACAAGAGTGTTTAAGGAATAGCTGTTACATTATATAGGGTGGCAAACCTCCAACTGAATGTATATTACAATGCCAAACATGTGGAAGCGGTATCATTGCATAAAACACTTATTTTCCCTATGTCTGACTCAGGGGAAAATATTTCACTGTTTATGCTCTGCTCATGCAATAAAGAATTGTTCAGGCCGATGGGTGAGTCTGACTGGGAGAACTTGAGGATGTCCTCCACAGTTTGCCAAAAATTCCTTGTGTAGCAGAGTGTTCCCCACACTGTGGCAGCTTTTGCAGCAACTGGAAAGGCAAGAGTTATGTGGGCTAATAGTTCTGCTTTGTGGGCCATGTATTGATCTCAAAGACCCTACAGATGTCTGGTTTTTCATTTTTGGCTTGTAGCAAATGGAGATAGAATGGTGAAGGTGTTAAATATCCGATATGCCTTGTGCTTTCATTAACATCTGTCCTTCAGAAAAAGCCAAAGAAAATACAATTGCTTTTTATTATTCTCTACCTAGGATCTATCCCTTTGAAACAAATTTGGTATGTTTTTAATTCCTTTCCTATTTATGACTTACCTTGCTAGGTACTACCTAGCCCATTCTCTCTAACAGGTAACTAATATATAAGTATGAATGGACTTCTCATCAAAGAGGCTAGGTGATTTTGATGTCAGAGTTTGAGCCACACTCCCCAAAGGATGAGTGCTACTTTTCTATTCTGTTATTTCTCTGTGGACAAGAAAATCTCCTGGCCGTTTTCCCTCACCCAGTCCTCTCTATTCACTTCGCTTCTTGCACTGAGAGTTAGCACAAAATGATAAATAACAAGAGACTATAACAGGGGCAAGGAAAGCTGTGGCTTTCTAAATACTGGAGGACTACATTTCTTGGAGCTAAAAGTGCTATATCCTCTGTGAACTGTTGCAACTATACAAGGAAGTCCTCTAAGCCAATGAAGGTTCAACCCATTGTCAACATACTCTTGTCAAGATCACTAGGCCTACGCTTCCACAGATCTAGAAATGGATTATATTGATATTAACACCTTGCCTACTATTTGATGTTTCTCATACTTCCTGTGCATTGGTGTTCTATAGGTTGAACGAATCATAGAATCATAGAATTGTTCTGGTTGGAAGAGACCTCCGAGATCATCGGGTCCAACCATTAACCTATCACTACCAAGTCCCCCACTAAATCATATCCCTTAGCGCCACATCTAAACTTCTTTTGAGTACCTCCAGGGATGGGGACTCCACCACTTCCCTGGGCAGCCTGTTCCAATGCCCGACAACCTTCTCGGTGAAGAAATTTTTACGAATATCCAATCTAAACCTCCCCTGGTGCAACTTGAGGCCATTTCCTCTTGTTCTGTCGTCTGTTACTAGGCAGAAGAGACCGACTCCCCATCTCTCTACAACCTCCTTTCAGGTAGTTGTAGAGAGCAATAAGGTCTCCCCTCAGAATGCCCAACCCCTGTGAAAATAATGGGTTTATCTCTAGTTTGCTCTCTGGAACGGATGCATACATAAAATCTATTCCCTTGCTTTTGAAATGAACATACCTTAAATTAAAGAGCAGCCTATTGTGCTGAAAAAAAAAAACCAAAAACACCAAAGCTTTCTTTACCTAGAGAAGGTTCTTATGAAGAAATTTCAGAAGTTAACATAGTGAAGAATCAAACCAATAAAACACTACTGTAAGTTTATACATTCTTATTTCAAGGGAGATTTATTTATCAATTTGTTTGCTAATCCTATCAGCAAAGCAGCATAGCCCGTAAGCAACAAACTATTGGCTTTAGAATATGATTCATTCAACCAATACCAATGAGGACTCTTGCCATACAATTTTATAGTCTGTGTTCATCTACTTTTGATGCTAAACTTTCAAAGTAATCTTGTGATGTCTAATTTGGGAATAACGGGACATGAGTTACAATAACTCAGCAAAATATGTGCCAGCAGGATTCTAAGTTAGCCCAGCAAAACTATTTACTTATATGAAACAGCACAAAAGAGGTTTATATAATCCTACAGTAAACAGCTAAAATGGAATATAGGAAAAAAAAAATCCTAAGTTACTTGTTAGCTTTCACAATGCATAGTTGAGCAACCGTATTTCTAAGGCTGTAAATCTCTTTGGCTAGAATATGACAGTTTTGTGAAGGTTAGTTAAAGACTAAGTCCATCTGTAAGTAAGGAGTTAAGTCAAAACCATTGGCTTTTTGCACTTCAGTCTTCTTTCAGCTAATGCAGCTCAGACAACCACGTCAGGCAGTAAACAGAAATTCTCTGACATCCAGTTACTGATGTAATCACAATCTGACAGGAACAACAACTCATTCTTAAATTGTACCTACAGTTATTTAGAAGATCTAGCAAATGTATCGTAAACCACAGATTTATGAAAACCAATTTTAACCATATTCTTAACATCAAAAATTGTGTCTGAGTAAGACAGTATTCCAAGGTAGAGCCTACTGAAACGTGGAACCGAGAAAAGCTGAAGTTCTTATATTAGCTATAGATAATTGTACAGGCACCTAGATGTTATTAGAGCGGGAAAGAAAAATGTGGGCCTTGCAAAATGATTTTGATTTTACAGATCCATATCTCAACCTGCTGCTCTTTAAGGACAGTGATGTTAGAGTTTAAGATCAGCTGCCTTTTGAATGCTTTGTATTATCTGTTACAAGTGAAGCTTGCAAGCGTGGTCTCTGACTTGTATTGAAATGACCTTAAGAGAATGCCATAAACAGTTGCATACTTGCAATTGATTAAATGTGAAATACCAGTTTCTGTTGCTGTTTCTTTCTTTGAAGGACAATAGTTGTCCCTAATTAATCTTTCATTAAAATAATAATCCTTTGTTAAAAGGGCAACACTCCTTAATTCAATTGAAGAACAATGGCTTTGGACAAGGAAGGTTTCTTACCTGGTTAATCAGAATGCTTTAAGTAGATACACTCCACAGCTTAACTATCATGGATTTTCTAATTTTGTTAATGCTGATGTTGGCTTGCTTTAAGCAGCAGAGGAAATGAGAAGCTCAGTGAAATTTAAAAAATTCCGACTAGTTTCATGGCTGCACAGAAGAAATCTGATTAACTCTTCCCATGATAAAACTAACTTATACTCTGCAGATTTGTTGAACTATGGCTGCTAATTACACACAAAAAAATCTTCCTTAGTTTTTCGAGTGTATCTTGTACATTTTATACAACTTTTAATTTTGGTGCATTCCTGTGAATTTTGCCTTCTGATCTGAAATCAGTTCCTGTGACTGATACATCAAAACTCTGGTAAATATTACCGGTTTCTTCTCCTGAACAATTGTAGGGTGGAAGGATGCTACAGGGCACAGATGTTCTGAATATTTCTGGTTTCTACTGACCTGTTTTTCTGTGATTTTTTTTTCCAGTTTTTCGTTTCCAGTCTTTCTGTGCTCATTATACAAAGTCTTTGTTTTTCCCTGCAACCAGAATGACTCTCTGACTCTGCAACCTGCCTGGAGGTTTGTGACTGCATGTTCCTGTCTCTTCTCACTTACTCAGCCAGCAAGTTTCTAGCTTCTTTGATTAAGGGATGAACAATTTATTCTCTGTGCATACCTCTCATAACTGCACTTTTCTTTTTTAGTCTTCTTTCATGGAGCCCTAAGAGATAGTCCAAGAAACTTCAATCACACATTGACTAAACACAGTACTAGATGTTCTTTTCAAAAAAAAAAAAAAAAAAAAAAGGATTACAGAATTTCATTTTGCTTCCCTTCTGCTTGTAAGCCAGTCCTTTTTGATTCTATTTTTTCTCATTTTTCACTGCAAGTATATGCCCAGAAAGGATGCTGGTGAATGGTTTCAGTGAGACCAGAGATGCAGTGACTGCTGGAAAGACTACTTCTGGGTTTCCCAGGTGGCAGTTCGTCCTTAACACTTTAAAAAGAACAAAATAAAGGCATGGATAGCTCACTTCTCTCCACCATTTCTTTATGTAAGAAAAGGTCATGTTGATGTTCTGCTTTCATCTGTATCCTGTGTCTATGTGTATATCCATGAATACTTAATAAATTAGCACATTTTTCTATTTAAAACACAAAGTTCCATAGCATTTAAAGGCTATTACCAACAAAAGTTTTCCAAAAGCCAACTCACTTTTGCTATGTTAAATATTCACAATTTCTTCTAACTGCTTTCTTGGTGTAGGCAATCAGACACGAGGGGACAAGATGAAAAGGGTATTGAATTGGATGAATTTAGTACAGATTCCTGAAATTGCCTTCTCCTGCTTTGGTTTATATTACTCAACAGTGCAGTGTTACATCTTTAAACATTCCCCCCTAATTCATTACTATCGTGGCTGCCTATACAAAATTTTTCACAATTGACAAATCAAGAAATTCTCATTCCTATCATCAACTGCCTTTTGACTTCAGTAAAAGTGTGCCTAAGCAGAGCTTCAGGATGTAACTCTGTTAATTACAGAAACACTTCTGTAAATCAGATCCTTTTCTCTGGGTTACTACCGCAGATTTTTGCTTTAAAATACAGCCAAGTTCCCCGAATGCTTTCTAGCTTACTAGTAACCTCCTTGTGGCATGGAGAAGTATAAAAAAGAGAACAAAAAAGCCATGTGATTGACATAAAAATTGAACAGTAACAATAAACCCACAAGGGTTTGGGTAGGCTGTAACCTTCATTCTGGAGCACATAATTTTGGTGTAATCGTTGTCATCGGTGAGTGCGAGAGAGAAGGGATATCGCAAAACCAGTGACAGTATCGCCAGCATTGCATTACCTGAGAATTGTGGCTCACAGTAGAAAAATAGCAGCATATCGCGCCAAACCTGCTGGCCTGGCACCCCTTTGACAGGTAAAATGTAGGAACAT
This sequence comes from Phoenicopterus ruber ruber, assembly GCA_009819775.1. NCBI lineage: Eukaryota > Metazoa > Chordata > Aves > Phoenicopteriformes > Phoenicopteridae > Phoenicopterus > Phoenicopterus ruber. The sequence goes on from CM020217.1 coordinate 99,349,187, forward strand.
AACCGGTGCTGGAAGTACCTGCTTGCAGCTAGTGGCAAATCACCATAGCAACAACAGCATTAAAAAAAAATAAAAATGAGTAAACCGCTAGCAGTTCAAACTAACTTGGGAGGATTTTTCCTTTTTTTTAAGAGAAATGTATCTTATAAACATCAATCATTTGTGAGAACAGGTAGCGGTAGGTCTCAATATATATTTTCTTACCACGGTCTTTAAAGAAACTGATCACAAACTGGGAAATGGGATTTCCTAGTACTGCTCTGTATTCCACGCGTTAGCCGTACGCTGTGTTCATGGAGAGCCGTCTGTACGTCGGTTCGACTTGGCTCTCAGCATCAGCGGTTGCTGTGCTTAGTACTTTTTGCTGCAACGGAATAATTCAGATTCATTGTTCTAGCTGGAATACATGGCCTGTCATTCCATGGACATTCAATTTTTGGTAAATGCCAACAGCCAAAATTGAATGAAACCATTAGCTGAACTTTAAGAAACTATACAACACTAGAGGCATGAGAAGTATCTTTTATTTCTAATGGCTTTAAAAATTCAGAAGTGTTATATCATTGGCATCAGAACTGAGGGTTTTTTCCTTACAACAAGGACTTCTCTAACCCCCCATTTCTCTTTTCTGAACAAATAGCTGCCCACGGTGAATGCATTAGCAATGTGTAGCACTGAAATGAGTGATAATGTTGCAATCAACTGTCTGATTATTCAGCTGGAGAAATATTCTCGGTTGAAAATGAAGGAAAAGCACGTTGAACTTTGACAGCTTGTATTTCATAGAAGCTCTGTACGTAGCCGAAAGCTGCCACTAGGATGAGGAAATGGTTTTCGGTTTTGATATTCTGGCACACTGAAATTCTGTGTAATAGGGATAAATCTCTTTATCAGGAGAGAAGATCTTTCTAAGGGCTCACCCAAGGATGTGGAATGAACTCATATAGGAACCAATGATGATGGAAAATAGACCAGAAAATACATGACTATATCTTTCATCCTGTTGCCTTTAGTGCCCACAGTGAGTTACAATCAATTAAAAATGCTGATAATTATTGAATAATCTTTATAGACTATTCAGTGTTGAATATTTTTCCCTAGCCCATATTAAATTTGTGATATAATTTATAAACTAATGTTGCAAAGAATGTTACCACCAGATTTCAGATACTGGCTCACATGGGATGTGAAAATTAGTTGTATTAGTAAAAGATCTTTTACATTTTTCTAATATATATCATATGGTTTTCCTAATGCACTCATTTGGGAATGATCCTTTCCGGGTAAATGACAATTCTGAACTAAGATCATCTCTGGTAAGATCTTTTTCACACAAATCGCATGCCTGGAGAAGGTTGTGCTCTGCCTCTTGAGTGTGCACCCAGTTAGGAGTGGGACAAAATGTCGCTGCTGTTCCTCCTCCCTCTCCATCCTCTTTGTGTTACTTCGGTGCCTCACTTTACCAGCGCAACGAAGCAGAGGTGTTTTGAGAGGGTCAAGGACAGCCCCACAGAAATGAGTTTTGCAGGCTGTTTTGCTCTTTTGGTCTGTTTGACCTGTCCAAATTCTGCTTTTAAATACAGCAAACTCATCAAAATCACTAATGTTGTATATCATTAACGTGGTATCTCACAACTGCATCTGCGTGTTATTCATTGCTTATAAAGCTTACAGAAAAAAAAAAAAAAAACAAAGTACAACACAGAGCAACATAGTATATGAAACACTGACATATTTTAAGGGTGTTAAACGGTCAAGTCAGCCTGGTATAGTTCACATATTTTCTCATAGAAGTAGTAAATTATGTTTAAGCTTTATTATTTGGTTTTTGTTTTGTTTTTTTTTTTTCTTTAAAATAAAACTGTTCTTTTGAAAAATGCACTAGGATATCTGTTTGCCGTGTGTGATTGTCTGGGTAAATGAGCTCTTTTTAGCATCACAATAATTTATGTTTTGGCATTTAAAATGCAGTGGTTACTTTAAAAAAAATGAAAGCTGAAAGGAGGAGAGAAATGGAGGCATTTTAAAAAGACTTACAGTAATTAGTGGTCTCATTTAGTGAACAGTATCTCAGTGGAATTACAGTGAATAACATACTTCTGATAATTATTATTTATTGATTTAGGCAACTTCCACACAACCAAAAGGAAATATAAGGAAGCCAAACAATCTTAGATTTTGGTGTCTTAGCCATTTATTGCTAAAGGAAATAATATTTTTAATGTTCACCAAAAGGAAAGATTTTGCAATAAACCTGACCTGTGGTATTGCTATGTAATATTTTGATTTTGGTTTTCATTCCTTTAAGAACACTTTAAAGTGCATATTTAACTAAAATAGGTTTCGTATTGTTGGATTTGTCGGCTACAATTTAATTGATATGCATGAGATCATTACATTTCTTGTCACAGTGGATATTGTGCATGTCCCCTAAGATTTTTAGAAAGAATCCCTTCAATTAAAATCGGCAGATTTCCAAAGAAATTTTCAAATGTATATCTTGTTTAAAAGGCATGGGTTTCTATTCAGTCAGCATTTTGATATGGAAATGAGTAAAGAATTCACGCAATGTTCTTGCATTAGAAACAGAAAAGTATAGTATTGGAAGGGTCCAAATTTTTTTTCATAGATGATAAGACTCCCTAAATCTTTTCTCTCTTTTGCACTGCGTTAAGAATATGAGTACCAGTAGAGAAGGGTAAATGTACCTTGTAAGTCATTTGTCATTTTTTCCACCCACCTAAAATCGTGCAAGCATTGTTACTTTTCAGGCAACAAATAACTCTGAAATTTTTGCCATACTTCAGGCTAAATTGATACTGAGCTTTCAGATGCGTTCTGGTAGTTTCCATTAGTTCTGTTGACACTATGGGGCTGAAAAGTAAGCCACACACCTCTTCTGAGACACTATGTTTTATTAAAACAGCTGTGTTAACTGACGGATGTGAAAGCCACAGCTATCTCTGACAGCATATTACATTTTGGAGCTCTGGTCTCATTGAGGCAGTTATTCTGGCAAACGGTATCAGCATTTAGTGACAGTAATGACACCGGGGCTGGTAGGTGATTGCGGCGCACGCACCATCTCTTTCTATGGCTGGCTGCCTCTGCATTAAGTAAGAGTATCATTACTTAACACTTCATCTGCTAAGTGAAAAATATTTTTCTAATTGGCACATAAGCACTAAACTCGTGATACTCTCCTGTCAAGGAACTAGGAGAAAGCAGTGAGACTGGTTTTTTTCTACTTTCACAGAAATTATGTTGAAAGGGAAAACGTATTTGTAGGACATCACTCACGTATTAACTATGAGAGTGTGACCATGACAAATGATACACTGTGTACACCGTCTATCCTGGGTACATGTGAGTGTTCCTAGCTCTTTACACACCAATTTTTCAATTTTTAAGTGTCAGGTTTCTAGCAGAGTGCGGGAGAGTCTTGTTCCTTTGACAAGCAAAGTCCTTCATGCCAATACTAGGCTCATCATTTCAGCAGAAGTTTTGTAATGCTTCTGCCAAATCTTAAACACAACGCTGTGAATTCCTCTGTCTTCTGAATATCACACCACTGTAATAAACAGCCAAATATAAACAATAAGAAGTTCAGCCAAACTGGTACAAAATTTAAAACCTCCAAGTCAAATCTGTATTTCACACTGTACTTGCACATCGGTATGACCTAGTTGTGGCTTAATAATTTAGAAAAATACTATGACATAGCTTGCACACAATTATGCTAATTTATGTGTGGAATACGTTTTGTAAAAACCAAATAATTTAGGGATTTATATTTGACAATACTTTCCAGTGTTGTATCTTTCTTCTGGGTTATTTTTGTTTCTATATTTTCAGCAAAGCAGGCAACCTCAACCAAAACAGAGCAGCCCTGGGAGCAGAGACCGGGACTAGCTTCCCTGACCTCCCAAGCGAATCTCCTGACTTGTAAACCAGAGAGGTGTCTTTAGGCCAATTCATCTCTGTTTCTCATAGACAGGGTGAAACAACGTCCACACAAGGCATTAAAATTCTGTATCCTTTTCCTAACAGACAAAAAAAAAGAAGTGTGAGGATGTAAAGAAAAAGGTTCTGTTTTTAAAGCACCTTTGCTAGGGAGTTGTATTATTATTGTTGTTGGTTTTATTTCTGACTGTACCCAGTATTATAGATGAGTACCTTAAATCCTCTTACTACTGTTTGTGACCTTCTGAAACCTTGGCATAAAGTATCGGCATAAAGAACATTCAGGAAAGAGTAGAGCTGTAAGGAATTTTTTTATTGTATTTATGGCTGCAAGGATTTTTCACCTTAAAAGGGAGCATCTCCTTCCTCTCTCCTATGCTGGAATTTTCACATAAACAGGCTGCTATCCTGCTGGCTCATCCTGATTAAAAGCCTTTTCTCACCATCCTTTTTCACTAAATGAATGGCATGAAATGTTAATAATTTATGGAGCAGGGTACATATAAAATCTCCAAAGACGGAATCAGTTCTACAATATACATGGGCTCTATGTTTGTCACAGAAATGGTGCATTCTGTGATTTTAACGAGGGGAAAAAAGTGATTTTCTTTTTTAACTCCTTTTGAGCATTAAGCAGCTTTAAAGTTTCCAGTGAAATTGCTTCCACTCTAGTTCCAGAGGAAACTTTGAGACACGTCCCATTACATCTGGGCACAATCTGAAGATAATAGAAAGACCCTCTCTAGGGATAATGGTTATTATCTCATACGTTTTAGGAAGGGGGGCAAAGAAGATGAAGTCGCTAAGTTTATGTTGTCAGGTGCTGAGATATCTGGTACAATAGTCCCAATCAGGCTGATTTTCCTGGTCATACTGGCTATAAGGAGACCAGCTTGTAAGGCTGATGCTGATGGGGCACTAAGAAGAGATCCAGACTAAAACCCATTGAAGCCAACTAGAAGGCATCCATGGGATTTGAGTCTGCACTGCTGTCAACAGCAAAAGCAATCACCTGCTTTCTTAAGGTGATTGTAAAAACACTTCAGATGTCCTTATTGCAAATATATAGATCTGATGTCGTGGTTTAATCCCAGCCAGCAACTAAGCACCACACAACCACTCACTCACTCCTCCTTGGTGGGATGGGAGCGAGAATTGCAAGGGTAAAAGTGAGAAAACTCATGGGTTAAGATAAAGACAGTTTAAGAGGCAAAGCAAAAGCCATGCACACAAGCAAAGCAAAACAAGGAAGTCCTTCACTACATGCCATCGGCAGGCAGGCGTGCAGCCATCTCCAGGAAAGCAGGGCTCCATCACGTAGAACAGTTACTTGGGAAGACAAACACCATCACTCCAAACGTATCCCGCTTCCTTCTTACTCTCCCCCAGCTTGATATGCTGAGCATGACGTCACACGGTATGAAACATCCCTTTGGTCAGTTGGGGTCAGCTGTCCCAGCTGTGTCCCCTCCCAACTCCTTGTGCACCCCCAGCCTCCTCGTTGGTGGGGTGGGGTGAGAAGCAGAAAAGGCCTTGACTGTGCGTAAGCACTGCTCAGCAATAATGAAAACATCTCTGCATTATCAACACTGTTTCCAGCACAAATCCAAAACACAGCCCCATACTAGCTACTGTAAAGAAAATGAACTCTATCCCAGCCCAAACCAGCACACCATTTCAATCCAGTAAACTGCTTCTGTGGGCCTTAAACTTTCTGGATCTCAACGAAGGTGTTTTGTGGAATTTTGCTTCTTTTTCCAGCTTACAAAATTCCATCACTTGTCTGCATAATAAAAATAGCATTTTCTTCAACAAAGCTGTTTTCTTCTGCTCTAAAACAACAAAACATCTACTGAGACATGCTCTAAACTCTGAGTGAATATGCTCATGCTGAATGGTTACTTGGGAAGACAAAAATGCCATCACTCCAAACGTCCCCCCGTCCTCATGAGGTTCAACAAGGACAAATGCAAGGTCCTGCACCTGGGTTGGAGCAACCCCCAGTATCAATACAGGCTGGAGGATGTAGGGATCGAGAGAAGCCCCAAGGAGAAGGACTTGGGAGTATTGGTGGATGAAAAGCTGGACATGAGCCAGCAATGTGCACTTGCAGCCCAAAAAGCCAACCGTATCCTGGGCTGCATCAAAAGAAGCGTGGCCAGCAGGTCAAGGGAGGTGATTCTGCCCCCTACTCCACTCTGGTGAGACCCCACCTGGAGTACTGCATCCAGCTCTGGAGCCCTCAGCACAAGAAAGACGTGGATCTGTCAGAGCGGGTCCAGAGGAGGGCCACAAAAATGATCAGAGGGCTGGAGCACCTCTCCTCTGAAGACAGGCTGAGAGAGTTGGGCTTGTTCAGCCTCGAGAAGAGAAGGCTCCAGGGAGACATTATTGAGGCCTTTCGATACTTAAAGGGGGCCTATAAGAAAGATGGGGAGAAACTTTTTATCAGTGCCTGCTATGATAGGACAAGGGATAATGGTTTTAAAGTGAAAGAGGGCAGATATAGACTGGACATAAGGAAGAAATTTTTTACAATGAGGGTGGTGAAGCACTGGAACAGGTTGCCCAGAGAGGTGGTAGATGCCCCATCCCTGGAAACATTCCAGGTCAGGCTGGACGGGGCTCTGGGCAACCTGATCTAGTTGAGGATGTCCCTGCTCATTGCAGGGGGGTTGGACTAGATGGCCTTTAAAGGTCCCTTCCAACCCAAACTATTCTATGATTCTTCCCCCACCTTGATATGCTGAGCATGATGTCATACGGTGTGGAATATCCCTTTGGTCAGCCTGGGTCAGCTGTCCCAGCTGTGTCCCCTCCCAACTTCTTGTGCACCCCCAGCCTACTCGCATAGCCCCATACTAGATACTATGAAGAAAATTAACTCCATCCCAGCCAAAACCAGTACAGTTGATAATGTGAACTTTGATTTTTTACTTTTATTGTTATAAACTTTGTCTCCATTTACATCATGCCCTCAGACTGGAGAATGCCTTAATGTGTGTTTCCTCAAATATGGCATAAAAAAACTAGCTAACATGAAAAACATTTCAAAGTAGGATGGCACAATGCAAATGCCTGAAGCAATTAAAGGGAAATGTCTGCTCTCTTCTGATCTCTTAAGCCCCTGGCACTTTCTAGCAGGTGACAGTATAAGAATATATTTATCAGCGCTCTTTGTTCCCGCATTAATGTTGCCACTACTGTATTTTTGTTCCATAATAACACTCTGGAACATTTTGCAATGAGGAGAAAATGGAGTGTGTTATTTGACTATTATAATGGTAGGAATATACAGTAATCGGACTATGTTGTGCTGTAATGGAGGATCTTGAGGTGGCTGGTACAAGTGGGTAGTACCTGCAATAGTACGGCGACCTTTATACACAGTGTCTCACTCATAGAGCAGAATAACCATGGACATTACAGTAATTGCTTCTTTGCAAATATATTAGGATATCATTTTACAGTGCTTGAGAAACACATATACCTACAGCTGCACTGGAAGTTGTATTCTGAAAATCTGTAAAGTCAGAATATGCTGGTCTTAGAATGCTAAATTGATAAAAACCTTAACTTTTAGCCATTTGCAGCATACCGATGTACACATTGCTACTATCTATAAGCTGGTAACATCAGTGTACACATTCATCTCAAACTTTTTCTTGTCTTGTACACATCCCTATGCAAACTGGTCTAAATTAAGTAGTTTGCCCTTTGTTGAGGATTTCTTCTACAGTATTCATATAAAAACATTTACAAAAACTCATAGACCCAAATATTTTGGAGGGATCAGTATGCCTGTTGTAGAGCAATGTTGTAGAATTATCTTGTTAATGACATCTTGCAATTAATTATCTGAAGTCATCTTGAAAGAACTGAATGAAATCCAAGGAAAATAATTTCAGGATACCATATATATACAGGAATACTTAACTAGGTACATTCATGAGGGGAATCAAAAGGTTATTAAGCTGTTCTTAAGAAAAATCTGAGTTGTACATTGTCATGCTGCAAAGGAGGCAATTCTCATCTGCATTTGTATGTAACCCATAGGTTGTGTGAAACAAACTCTTTATATCATTGATAACACCTCAGCTTTGTTGCACACGTGTGTGTGTGTGTATATATATATATATATATATAAAAAAAAAACCAAACATGTATGTATGTGTTGGGTAACTTGAGATGGCTTTGAAAGGATTGTTCAGAAGTCTGACAAATTCAAACCAATTTTAAAACAAAACTTTGCTTGACTGGCATTGATTAACAACATATTTTGTGCTAACAGTTCTTTTACATTATCAGTACTTTACCTATGTAAAACTGTTAGTTCTTAACACTTGTATCCTACATCAGCTGTGAGTATACAGCATCAGGGTGCCGATGCTGCATATTTAGCAGCGATAGCTATGGGTCTGGGTGGTTCTCTGGCTCTAAGGACGAGCTGATCAGGCTTGAGAGTCCTTCGATGAGGGAATTGGGAAGTGGTCTTTCTTCTGCTGTTTTCCTCACTCGTGACAAGTACACACCTGGGCGGCAGCCCTCAGAGGGGATTTCTTAGGATTTATAGCAGACATAAAGGTTATAGGCTAAAGTCTATGCTTCACACACACAGGGATGTCTGTGTGACAGCTTGGCTGGAGGACGAACTTGGCTGTAGGAGAATGCTGGAAGATCCAGAAATCCTGTCTATTTTGAGATTTCCCTTGTGATTTGACTGACATCACTATAATCGCGTACTTCAACTCTCCTTTCTGCGGTGAAGTTGAACAAAACGGACTTTTTGTGAAGAAAACCATTTCCAGTAAAGGAGTTGCAGAACTCTTCTGCACCTGCACAATAGCCCTCAGTGTGGACTTTGCTGACTGTCCTCTTGCTTGGAGGGGTGGGTATGTGTCAAAACAAGCTTAGCAGAAAGAAGGACACATAGGAGATACTAACAAGGCCTTTGCAAGGTTATGGCTATTTATTTTCTATTCTGTCATGTATAACAACTAAGTATTCTCATCTTGTTAATAAATAACCTACTCTGTTCTTGTTTGGCACGATACTGTACTTATAAATGTCTGCTGTGTTCTGTGCATGCTCCCATGCACACATATATCTACTATGACATCTTTTTGTTAAAACACCTGTGAGCTCAAAAAGCATTAGAATTTGCAATTTTTCTAGCAATTAGGAACATGAGTTATATGTCTAGGCTGAGGAACCTCCATCAGTGTGGCGTGTGAACCTGGACTTTCATGCCATAAGTGTATATAAGGACAGGGGAAGAAACCCCTTTCCAGCATAAAAACCAGTATCGTTCATGATGAGCAAGTGTTTCCATGTCTGTCTTCTTCCAATTCAATGTTTACGATCCACAGTCTTCAGTGAGACTTCCATGCACTTACCTGAGGGCAAAAGATGACTTACGATCTTTAAGTTATGATATAAACTAAATAGTTTGGGGGACAGCTATATCATTCTGTCTTCTGTAGGAAATGGCTGAGTTGGTTTTCAAAGAAGACAATTTGAGGATATTGTCTTTCTGTACATCACCTGGACATCTATTTCTTTTTGGAAAATTTAAAAATGTCTTTTACATGCCACTAAATCATGCAAACCTGCTCTTTTCAGTAATCTGTCCTACCCAAAAGATACCACAGAGTTGACAGGTTATAATCTTGTATAGATCTAATATTATTTTTCAGGAGATGGAAACAAAAAATGTTTTTTATAGTCTCTCCTCATATAGGATAGGCACATTAGATGGGAAAGGCTAGACTTTAGCCTGTAACATTTATTTCTGCTATAAATCACTCACAGATCTTTGGTGGATGCATATGAATGCATCATTGCCAGCAATGGTTGGACTGATCTGTACTTTACTTCTACCAAAGCTATATAAAGCATTGAGAATTTGTTTAGTTTAAATCATATAAATCTTTTCATCTGCACAGTTTGCAATACTAGTCTAAAGTTTTTGTCTTGGAAATCATTGAAGGAGATGGAAATGTAACTTCCCCAGTAATGAACCTGTGTAACTAATACATATATTCTGACCTTGCTCCCCAAGAGAGGTTTTTAAAAGCCTTTGCGATATAAGGAAATCCGTCACCTAGTAGGAATATAAATATTTTTCCTTCTTCCTCTCTACGCTAGAAAATCTGACACAAAGAGGTGGAATGCTGTAAATATACAGCAATTATCCTACACTAATTTTTAATGAGAACTTTTCCACAGAGTTTGTTCCTTTAGCCATTGCATGTTTCCTTCTCTGTCAGTTATCTCTTGCTGGTTTTCCTCTTTTTTTCCTCAGTGGATTTCATCTCAGCAATATTACAACTCTTACTGAACTTCCTTCTCAGTTGAACAGGGGTTTGCTGGTTGGTTGGTTGGTTTTCCATTGCGGCTATTGAATATTCTGTGTTTCTTTAATTATTTTTAAGAAAGACTCATGTTTGAAAGCAAAGTCTACACCAAGTGTAGTAAGTACGTTTTTATATACTATCTTATGCCCTCTCTTGGCAGTAAAAGTCAATTCTAGATTGCTTTAGCAAGAACTATAAAAATGTAAATTACTAAGATCTGATTTGGTCTTATTGCCTTAGATGAGTTCTAACAGTTACATCTAGAATATATAGCTGCTGAAGCTTATTAATACAGGGTAATTTACATATTCAGAAGGATCCTGTTGTACTCTCTTTCTCTTAGTTAATGTAAGATGAATGAGTAAAAGCTCTGGAGGACATTTAAATAAGGTTCTGAATTAAAAATTTTTGCCTTCGTTTAAATTTTTAGGATTCCTTTAGAATGGTATCAGCTCATGGTGTCTCATTCCCCCTTTTTTTATTTTTTGTAGATGGTTACCAAGAATGAAGCATATTATTTTATTTCATCTGGGTTGTAAATTTAGAAAAAAATCATTATATAAAGGAATTTGGAGCTATTGCTTTGTCTTTTGATCTTTAAAAATCTGATTAAAATGTAATAAAATTTGCAAATCTTATCTCTATGATGTCACAAGGGAAAAGTATATGTATACGAAGAGTAATATTCTGTATTTTTGCAGGACTTTTGCAGAATGATTACAGCTTGTGCTGCAATAAAGTAGAGAAAATTATGGGTTTTTTCTGTATTAAAACTGTTTGATATTAGATCCTGATCCAGCCAGTTATGTAAGTGTATACTGTCTGCACATGAGTAGCCATTAGCAAAAGGAATTTGCAAGTGTACATAAAGGAGTTAAGATTATTTATATATTTCACATATTGTATATAGTAGTTGTATTAGTAGTGATACTTTCTTCACAAGTGGGTATTCTTTTAATTTAAGTAAGCTGCTTAAAGCCTGTCTATTTTTCAGTGGAAATGGCTTGTCTTGTCGGTAGTAATCTGATTGATTTCAATGATGTGGAGAAGATGATAGTCTCTGCAAAAGCTCAAGATGTTAGACAAATTTCATGGTCCAATAAACATAAATTTGACAGATGGAACTTGCTGGCATGGGATCTTTTCAATCTTACAATTCAAAATATATCAGACATTTGTGTAGGTAGATAGATAGTATCTTCAGACCAGCTACCTAGAATGGAATTGACAAATACAGTGAAGCCTCATAAACTGTTTACCAGCTGTAGTCGATGATACGGTTTTGATATTCTTGGATATTTGTGGATAGTACAGCCAGAAGGCAGAGTTGCATGCAGCTAATCTAACACTACCTAGGTCACAGATCACATCGAATGATTCCAGTATCGGGCTCACAGCTTCGGCAGAGCTGCCCCATGTTTTTCAGAGATACCACTTCCAAGGACTTTGGTGATAAAGTACCCATCAGACCTCTAGGCACCCTCAAGAGGAGAGAAACAGATTGGTAGGAGACAGAATGTACTTTCTTTTAAACCATTTGGTGATCTTTCCAGTACCTTCTTTAGATAAACTTAACTTTTACGGTAATAATTGTTCAGTGAGCTTCAAATTAAGCGAATGACTGCAGATCTAACAAGTATGACCAAGCTGCAGGTTACAATCCAAATTCTGTGATTACTTCTGTGGTTATTGGAATTTTTGTGCAAGGAACACAAATGTGCGTGCACTTCATCCTCAGGTAATTTGTTGCCAGTACACAAAAGGTGAACAAAATTCAGGCTAAGCCATCTGTACATATATTATTAAAAAAAATGAGATAGATGTGAAGTCTAGTAAAGCCATGGATATTTAGATTTGCCAAGATGTGCAAAATTACTTGCAAAACACTGCAGAATGAGTTAGTCTAAACTTATTGACATAATTTATCATTCCGCGTAATATTAACATTGAAGAGTATTCTGGTTAATATATCCTGAAAATTTTCTAGAAAACAAAGATAACCTCTTCCAGATTGTCACTAAAACTACAAAAACAATTCAAACTTTGAAAACAAAGGCTCTACATTAACATATTTGGCAAATTTACATAAAATCTTTATTACTTCTAGAGAGAATAATATAACATTTAATTATTATAAAACCAACTTGAAATAACAAATTATTCTTCCTCTTAATTCATATTTATACCTTTTAGTCATTTTATCATCTCTCTACTATGCCATAAAGCTAGCTGTTGGCTGTTCAGAAAATTGATACAGCAGGAGCAAAAAACCAATAGTGATGATATAAAGCATTTCTATTATATATTGCACCCCCACACTATGGGTATGTCATATTTCTACAGATCCATTAGTTGCTATCAGGTAACATATATTTTGTACTGTAAATTACAGCAAAGATGTCTTTTGTAATGCCCTCAAATTTTTGTTTACAGGGAACCAAGCAATCACAGACTCTCTGTCAGAATCACAAAAAAACCTCAGCATCCCACAAGTCACTCAGAAAACTGCATATTACCAGCAATAAAATAGCTGCAGGTACTTTAACTTGGCCATGTTTATTCACACAAAGAGCCAACATCTGTGTCTCGTATAAAAAAACCCACCCCTGACACGAGAGTGTTTGGTTAGAGGAGCATTCTTTGCTACTAGAGTTCATGGTATCTTGGTGATATCTCATTCTGACACTTTAATTAGAAACTTAGACTTAATGCTTTTATCTTTTCTGTTCTGTGATAAATGCAAGTAGTAGTCCAGTCAACGTTTCTAAAGGTATTCACACACTTCGAGATGCAGACAGTACTGTAGCAGGATTTACAAAAGCTCGTAGAAACTAATCAGGAATTTAATAGCCAGGTGCTTTTAAAAATCTCACTGGGTGGATATTTGCATTTTTAGCAGCCCCAAAAACCAAAATCTGAGCTTCATAGGCTCTAGAAGAAAAATAAGAATATTTATTTAATCTTTTAAATTCAATAAAATTGAATACCCCTTGAAACTTTATTTATTTTGTTGTTTATATCTCTGATTCAGATTGCTTTGCTGTTTATGTAGCAGTGCAGTGAGGATCTTCACATGCATTAATGCAATTCAGTGCAATTTATTTTTCATAGTGGCTTTTATATCATATACTTTGAAACCATCAATTTTCTGAATGATAAATGGTATGACATTGAACAATGCATAGTAAAGAAAACATGTTTTATTTTGGGAATAGATAATTTGTGACATTTTGGGAGGAAAATGCGGTATACTGTATTTCTAGTGCAGTAGAACAGTCTTTTGATGTTCCCAATACAAAGTGAAAAAAAGCAATAAGGAAATACATAGTAAGATTAAAATATGAAAACTATGTAATAGCTTTGGTTATATGGGTGCATATAACCATACAACGAAAATCAAGGGACATTTCGCTGACCATTAAATTAAAATCTCCTTGTTCTAAAAATGTAGTTTAAAAGTAGGAAAGTAAGTGTGGTGATTGGTGAAGGGGTAGTTTGCCTTTTTGTGGCAATATTAAGAGTAGATCTGGTGGAGATATATTTTCAACAAAATGACCTCAACAGGAAAATAATTTTTGGGGATCATATTACTAATGGGAAAATGTCTTTCTGTGAAGAGGTTCCTATGGATAAGTGTGAACTGTTGGTGAATATGAAAGAGAGAAATGCTTCAAGATTTAAAATAAACTCCTGGAAAGCAGTGATGGAGTTTCAAATCCCCTAGCACAGTCAGCTCAGTATGTTCCACATTGATTATCTGATTACAGGACTACTGAATGTCGTAGGAGGATTTTCTCTCAGTCTCTTCTCTCGACTTGTTCCATTCTACATAGGATATCCACTATTCCTTGGAATCAGATTGCTGTAATCAATAGAGATTTGAAAGAATCTAGCAGAGAAAGATCTTGAACTAGAAAATATCACACTCACTAATAATGCTCTTAACCATTTAGTAATAGGAGATTCCCTTTCAGCTTTTTAGTGAAAAATAACAAGCTGGTGAGTTTTGGTTTTCTTTTTTTTTTTTTAATTTATTCTTTTGTAGTTTTGATCAGAGTGGTGAGAGATTTTAATAACACTTTATTTCAATGAAGTAGAAATGTTATCTTCTGAGAGCTCACATTAACAGCCCCTTAATTCCCAAAAATGTTCACCTAGTCTCAAAAAACAATGGCTATGAGAAGGCATTTCATTTATTATTAAATTTGGGTGTTCTGTAGCCTCTGACATTTCATGTAATGTGAAATTGCACTTTCGAGGTTTCAAGAGCTGGAACATCCAGAGTCCAACAGGAATAATTTCACTTCTCTTTGCTGCATTTTTTCTATATCCCAGATGAGAATTTCTGAGTGTTCTTTCTTCTCCTAAAATCAGAGAGAGGAAAGGAGAGAAATGGAAACTACTTCTATTCAGACAAATGGGGAAAACTGGTACAAGTGTCCCAAAGTAAAAGGTTTGCCTGGCTCCATCCATTACAAGACTAGGTATGTTTAACTCTTCAGGTACTCAAGAAAAGGAAAGGAATGATATCTTTATTTCTCATGGGCAGATTTGTCTATTCTTAAAATAAAAAAGAAAAACGCTTACAAAGCTGTCAAAATGCTCCCTTCCCAAGGAGAATTTTGACCACCTAGTTCCTGAGGTTCACAGATTTCAAACTGTGTTTTTTTGCTTTCCAAAACTGTTAAAGAAGATCATTGCTCTAGACTGATCAGCTGCTGAGAAGACTTTAGCAATGAAATAAAACTTGTTAATTGCAGCTGAAACCTGAAACAGATGCCTCCGTAACAGCGTGGCTTCTAAATTTTGCTAAGCCTGTCTAGGCCTGTATTTAACTTGTGGGATCCAATCCAATAACTCTCTGTTCACAGCCTGCGATGTTATTATCTTCTACATATCCCAGTGTACGTTTGAGATCCGAGATGGCTGACTGGAAAAAACAGCTGGAGATAACTGTCATAAAACAGGCACTCTGGTAACACATATCTTGAAGTTTGATGGAATGATACTGCCTCCACTGATTGAAGGTGTGCATTATTACAGATACAAAGAAACACTTCCACGAGAGCAGCGCATCAGTGGAGCGGTTTGCCCAGAGAGCAGGTTGGGCAGCCTCCATCCTTGGAGGTTTCCAAGACGCAACTGGATAAAGCCCTGAGCAATCTGGCCTGACCCTATAGTTGCCCCTGCTTTGAGACGGGGTTGTGCTGGAGACCTCCTGAGGTCCCCCCCAGCCTGAATTATCCTACGACCTTGTGAGTATCAAGTCTATTTGCACTTTGCAATGGTGCAAATTTCTTGATTGGTGCTGGGCTCCCAGCATTTTGGTCTTGTTGCAGAGACACCCACGTGCAGGTTGTTTAAAAAAATTATAATTCATGGAACTTTGGAGGGAGTAATGCTCAGTGCCTTAAATCAGTCCACTGCCTCATCTATGCAGAGACCAGATGGGGAATTACCAGTGCACAGTGTGGGTATGCACAGTGCCACAAACCCTTAAAAACTGGCTGCACTACCGTTGCAATTTTTAAAAAATCTTGTCTTTCATCCTTGTATCACAATTATAAATTTCATATATGTTGCCACAGTCTTTGCGAAGAATGCATCTTTTATCTTCAAGTAGCTAGAATACATACCTTTTAGTAATATATCTTAGAGTTGAAAGCACACATGCTTTCAGGAGAGATCATTGCAATGCGATACATTTAGGCTTGAAAGTATCAGCTCTGAAAAGCAAGATGATTTTTTGCAGAATGCAGCAGTTTGCCGCCTCTCTAACACAGGGACAAAGAGCACTTACTCCACCCTCTCCGTAAGGAATGCTGCATCCTTCATAAACAGTTTTCATCTGAGAAACTCCTCTTCACTCCGCCCACTGATAAGAAAGTTCTCTGGAGATATTTTAATATTTTTATTTGTATATAACAAATTCAATGTATTATATATTCAAAATGAGTTAGTGATATTTAGCAGAAAAAAAAATATATCAAGATGATGAGTTTTACATTTGTGCCAGGGAGATAAGACTCTCAAGCTTGTTCAGCAAAGACCACGGTTTTGCCTCTCTACGTGTCCACTCTCAGAGAACTGTAAGAACAGACTATGGCATAGACTACATCTGACCTGACTGGCATGAAGAAAGCTGCGATTAGGAAAATGTGTTCTAACCCCATTTTTAGATCACCATGTAATACACATTCTTTTACAAGGAATATTAAAACATCACTTTCTTGTTAATTTCTAAATTAGATGGATAAAATGCAGCCTTTTATATAACCTGTGGGACATGAATAGTCTTTGGGACTATGGGCTCTCAAGGTATAAGATGTAGCTAAAGACAGGCTAATTGAATGCATTTTTAACCTTAATTCATCTTTCTAAATAGCTGAATATAGGGTGTGAAGGTTATTGTAGAAAATATTGTATGCTTGCACAGTAATAACAGTAATACTCTTCATTACTAATACTGCATCAAAACCAAATCCTATCAGTCATTTTAGTCACAGCCTTTTATATTAGTAAAATAAGTCAATCAATAGATTTTGCAAATCTTTCATAAATACACAAGTGAACACTTTCTTATTTTAAATTTCCAAGTCATCTAATTTATACAGTTATTTCTGAACTATTTCTGTTGGTGTTCACCTTATATCTTATGTAATACAATATACTCTATCGGTTAACATTACACCTACATTACTCATACTATAATACCACCCTCACACTGGATGGATTTATTCCTCAAGCTTTATATATGTGTGTGTGTAAGCCATTCACCCTTGACTCTTATTATAGCAGTGGAGAGAAGTCAGCACTTTTAGGGTGCCAGTCATCTGGGTCTGTTTTCAATGACAGCTTTAGTGTGGGATGAATTACACCCAAAAAGTACTCATTTGTCTGGTTGATTTTAAGTATGCAAAAGGTGACTGACTCAGATGTAGATGTTCTGACTGTAAATGTTAACATTTGATTAGATGTATCACCCCTCCAAGCCCCAACCGTACATATATAAATCATTTCCAACAATCAGGAGATGTACTTGCAGTCCAGTTGTACCTGCTTGTTGTTCAAAGTAAAAAGTGAATAAATTACCTATAGGTAAATAATACAATGAAATAAATAAAACTCCTACTAATTATCACATAGAGTTCAACCAAATATTTTTGTCCTGTAATATAGCATGCATGTATTTAACGGTGAAATTAATGTAATGCTAAAAGTGCTTATTTCCTTCCAGTAGAGGGAGCTCAGGAATGTATAGGACATCTCTGCTCTCCAGCTTTATGTTTAATTAGATTAATTAGATTAATCCCAACCACAACATTCCAAGTGTCCTGAAAAACCCTTCTTGACACTTGGTTCTAATTCATTTTTACTTCATTATTAACAAACGTTTTACAAAAATAATTGTCTTGTATTATTTTCATTAATGGTATCAATCTCTTCATTTCTATATGAAAATATCCCATTATCATCCATTTCACTTTTATAACTAAGACCAACACTTTATATAGGAAGGTCTATGTCAACTTTAGCAATGAACAGAACATTTAAGCAAGCCTCTCAAAAACTTAATTAATTTGTTTGAATGCCACCATTAACATGGTCGCTGAAATCTTCGCTGAAGCAATAAACACATAGGTTTATTATTACTGTAGGTGCCATACTCAAAGTGACCAAGATGTTAGGATGATAGATGCAGTAGATCATATTCCAGGCTTTTTTTTTTTCTCCCTTTGACAAGAGCTAGTTAACATTTCCATCAGCTAGGAATTAGGAACTTTGAGGACCATTGACCAGCAGCAGCACTAACCATCGACCTTGCCAACACTGCAGCTAAATTTCTGAAGCTCTCTGTCTATAGAACATCTCAGTCAGCTCTGCAGCAAATGTCAGTCTCCATCTCTGCACTGAGAATAGACTGTAAGGAAAAGGATTCATTGCACCCAACTTTGTATTTGAACTGGTCACTGTAGTACCTAAAATGATATGTATTTTGCTCACTTAAAATATATAATTAAAAAAAAAAAAACCTGCAAAAACTTAAGTACTGGACCACAAGTCAGATTTTGTTTCATATATACCAGATTTCTTAGAGCACTAAGCTTGGTCAGCAAGCTGTATTCTTTAAGTTTTGTGGTAACAGAGGAAACTTTAAGTCTGAGGCCTGCTGTGAAATGAGTGTTGTGGATTTATTGTGATCTGATAGTTCTTCTGGGTAGAAACTTCAACCTTAGCAGAAAATTCCTCTCTTAAATTCAGATCTATTTATAGATTAAAGCCCCAAATAATAATAAAAAAAAAAGTCATATGGCCATTGGTATTGCTTTGTACTGACTTGGTAATACAATAGTCTGAGGTGTTATTCTGAGAATAAGTATTAAGATAAGAGACCTCCTGGGTGAAGCTGCCTCCAAGCTCCCTCTGCAACGAAAGGTCACTGCCCACACGCCTTCGGTCACTCCGTGAACCTCTGGGGTGGTGGAGCATGTGCTGGGCACGGACGGGGTGGGACGAGGGGAGGCAATAGCTTAGCTTGTCACCCACTGCGCTCATTGGCACCTTCCGCAGCCCCGTGGAAGCAGGTATGGAAATTGCAGGAGTGCCCGGAGAAACGAGCTACGCTTTAGCTGAGGTAATGCATTCAGCAAGCCATGTGGCTCGTGCCACGTGGCAGATCTGTAGATAGGAATGGAAAGTTAAACCTCTCCAGGCACCCTGTGGATTAGTTCATAAAAGAAACTTTTGTAATATGGTGAAATATCTTTCTGATAACAAGACTGTACTTTGGGCATGATTACACGTATAGGAAAATACTGCGGCATGAGATTTGCATTGGGGTTTTGGGTGGGATTGAATTCCCGTACAAGGTGAATAATACATCTTCTTTTCTTGTAGAAACTACAGCCCAAAAGATTGCTACCCCTGAGTGAACAGAACTAAAATGTATGAGACAAGATATAACCCAAGAGAAAAAATGCATTTCAGGAGCATGCCTTCCTGCTGCAGAGGGATGAAATATTGGCATGGATACAGCTGGTATTGCACTTCCTGCCATTACAGGGAAAGTTTATACTTCGGGGATTTTTCAAAGACAAATAGCAAGAACATGTAAATAAAATATAACCTATTTACTTTTGTGCTGGGTTTTTCCTCCGTAGGTCCTGTCTTTTGCTTCAACAAAATGACAGGCCATCACACAACAAATTTATATTTTTCAGAGTTACCTTTGTTCCTTCTTTCATATCTGATATGTCACTGTAAATGGTGGAATCCTTTTTTTGTTATTGATCGCAAAGATTTTTTTTGGAAGTAGAGAAATTTGAAACAAAACGTGCTAGAAGAGCCTAGGCAGCAGTGGTCTTTTCTGTGCTCTTCTTTTGCTGTGGGAAGAGAGGAGAGTGAGAAAATGGATACAGGCGAGACATTCGTGTTGTGAAGATGTAAGAAAGCTGACTTCTGCAAGCCCCTACAATCCTCAAGTGCTTTCCCAGCCATCAGCCTTTCCTCTACCTGCTAAAAAATTGAAGAAATCTCTCTCTGTTCTTTCCTCTCATCCTGGCTGCTGCCAGAGTAGTGGCACAGGCTCTTTGCCGGTGCGCGCTTGCCCGGCAGGCAGCGGTGTCCGTGTGCTGCTCGCGGGAGGGACGGCTTTCTCTGCCTGCAGGCACGGTGCTCAGCACCTCCCAGGCAGCAGCGGAGGGGAAACGACCTGATCCAGCTCAGTTTCAGGGCTGACGGGAGGGTTCCCAGTAACAGCAGCAAAAGCTGACACATCCAAGCAACCGCAGAGGCTGGGGAGCTGTTTGTTTGAGCTCTTAGGGAGACGGTTTTCTTCCCACTTAATTCACGTTTAGACAATTATCCTCACAACTGGAAGGGGTGGAAACTATGTTTTGAAATGAAAGCCTGACCTTTGCAGAGGTGGTGACATTTGCCAAGGCAAAGATGCCTTTTTCTTAATGTGCGAGTATTTTTCAAGCCCTGATTACAGTGTACTTAATATTGTCCATAGTTTGTAGGAGAGAGAGAGAGAAAGGAAAGGAAGGGGGAAGGAAGTAGGCTTTAAAACATGCACACAAATTTGAACACTAGTGCTGCAGCTGTAGCTGGATTCAGGAACTAAAATTGGAGAGGGTCTCTGAAGTCTTTAAGATAAATCCCCTCCTGTGACACACATTTTACTTTGCATTAGCACAATAGCATCTTGCTTACAAATAAGCAGTAGCACATTCACATGCAGTAACTCTCTCTGTTGATCAGAGATATATATTATACATTCTTCTCGTTGCCTACCTATTGACTAATGGAGATGCACTCTGTTGTAGAACTTTATTAAAGGTTTATTTTTCAAATAAAATTATTATTCTTTAGACATCCAAATTAACAGAAAAGTATGGAATGAATAAAGACGTTCCTGTGAAAATACCATTTTTTCAGATAATATAAACAGATGTAAATCCATCAGAGCCAAAGGGTCTATGCTGGTATTCACCAATGTACATCTCAAACAATCTTAAAATTCTAGAAATTTAGTTAAACCCTGATTATTGCCAATTTCTTTGGTTTTCTTTCTGCTTACCCCTCCACAGTCTTTATAATGATACGTGATATTACCTTGTATGCTGTGATGACAGACAGAAATAAATTTTCTGTTTATCCTGTTGATTAGAAGCACCATAGTTAAACTGGACTCCTTCTCATGCCTACTGTCTTACTTTTTCTCTTGTCCTCTCTGTTCATACATTCTTGGCCAGCTGCAATAGTCCCGCCTGTATCTTGGCCTCAGACTGTGCTGCTGAAGTTCTCTGTGGCTACGATTGGTGACAGACCCTCTGGTGTTCATACAGTTTTTTACAGAAGAAGCAGCAAAAATAAGATGCATTTGTGAGGTGAAGTATTAAGCACTTTGTCCCAATCAGATCCATTTTTAAATCTCTCCAGTGAGAAATTAATCTCCATTACTCTTATTGATCATTACATCCAGGTACAATTGTGCAGATAGGTTTTGACCAAACGGTAGCAGTGCTAGTGAAAGAGATTAGCTGGTATTGTTTAGTTATATATATGATCAAACAGCATCTAACTCTGACAATATTTGAGCTCCACCAGTTTCCTGGATGAGCTTGTTTCAGACTTCAGCCACAGAGAAGGAATTGATTGCTGTGGTGTTATATTTCCTCAGCTGTCGGTCATGGACAGACAGCTGTGATCGGCCCATCTGATCCCCAGTGCTTTCAGCACACGTCCCATTAAAGGCTGAGCTCCTGGCCCATCCTTGGAAGTACGATACAGTTGTTTGCCTGTTTGTTTTGGATAATGCCCAGAGCGTCATGATGAGCAACTGCTCCTTTGTTCTGATAAAGCTTGTGCAAAAACTCACAGCTTTGATGCTGTTTTCTCTTGTACCTAACATATGGTTGGCAACCATGAAAAAATGAAAGATGTTATTGATATGAATGCATTTCATATGATTCCTAATGTCTATATGAGGCAATATCCCAACTATCTAACTTCCAGCTATTCAAAATCTCAGCTCCTATTCAACCGTACACCAGTTTGATAATGTTTGTCTTAAGGTATTCTCACCTTCTGTCCTTGCAACTGTTAGTGGGATTGAACCCATCCATCCAGGCCAAGTATTTTCCCTGACCCTGCTGTGTTGCTGCAGCTTCAGTGGTTGCACTGTGATGGGAATAAGGGATCAACAAGTCAGCTAGTATGCTGCTGAATTAAGGGTATATGGAAACACAACTTCAGTTCCCCAAATAACCAGTGAAGAGGAGGAGGAAGCTTTGAATGTCTCCAGAGTGGATGCCTCCATTTTAATTAGGAGTTAAAGTATGTCACTTGGGCAAACAGGATCTTTCTTTGGGACCTTAAAGGCACTGTGTCTCATCCTTGACTATATGTAAGAACTGTGGATGCTTCCTTGGAAGGACAGCTTTCCTGGGTGCTTAAAATTTCAGTGCAGGTGGATGGATATTAATTTTGTTTCTTTCTGTTATTAAAGGGTTGTCCTCTCTGCAGTCTCTCAAACTGTCTGAAAAGAATCACAGTTGAATAAAAGCAGCTACTGAGTAAAGCTAGAAAGTCTGAGCAAAGCTTGTCCATGGAAGGAAGCAAAGATTCCTCCAATTAGCATCCTGAATTGTAAAAGTGCTGGAAAATCTCAGAACTCTGATTTATTCCTTTCCTTCTGAAACTTCAAAGATCGGTGGTGGTCACATTTCCCTGAGGCTTTCTATAGCAAAGAAACTGTGCCTTCTGTTCCTGGAGGCAAACATACACCTCATACATCACGAGGTGGGTCTGTGTGATTCTCATGAAGTTCAACAAGGCCAAGTGCAAGGTCCTGCACATGGATCAGGGCAATCCCAAGCACAAATAGAGGCTGAGCGGAGAATGGATTGAGAGCAGCCCTGAGGAGAAGGACTTAGGGGTGTTGGTTGATGAGAAGCTCAACATGACCTGGCAATGTGTGCTCACAGCCCAGAAAGCCAACTGTATCCTGGGCTGCATCAAAAGAAGTGTGGCCAGCAGGTCGAGGGAGGTGATTCTGCCCCTCTCCTCCACTCTGGTGAGACCCCACCCGGAGTACTGCGTCCAGCTCTGGGGCCCCCAACACAGGAAGGACATGAACCTGCTGGAGCAGGTCCAGAGGAGGGCCACAAAGATGCTCAGATGGCCGGAGAACCTCTCCTCTGAAGACAGGCTGAGAGAGTGGGGGTTGTTCAGCCTGGAGAAGAGAAGGCTCCGGGGAGACCTTCTAGCAGCCTTCCAGTACCTAAAGGGGGCCTAGAAGAAAGCTGGAAGGGGACTTTTGACAAGGGGATGTAGTGATAGGACAAGAGGTAATGGCTTTAAACTGAAAGAGGGTAGATTTAGATTAGACATGAGGAAGAAACTCTTCACTCTGAGGTTGGTGAGGCACTGGAACAGGTTGCCCAGAGAAGTTGTGGATGCCCTTGGAAGTGTTCAAGGCCAGGTTGGATGGGGCTTTGAGCAGCCTGGTGCAGCGGATGATGTCCCTGCCCATGGCAAGGGGGTTGGAACTAGATGATATCTAAGATCTCTTCCAACTTAAACCATTCTATGATTCTATGATCATAATAGTTATTTGTTTCATCACACAGCACTGTTGCAGTTATTCATATCCCAATGGGATGGGGAGGAGAATGGAAAAAAGTAAAACTTGTGTGTTGAGATAAAGACATTTTAATAAGACAGCAAAAAATAATAATAAATAATAATAATAATATTACTGATAAAGGAATATACAAAAACAAGTGATGAACAATGCAACAATTGCTCACCACCTGGTGATGGATAGCCTGTCCCCAAGCAATGATTTCCGCCCCCTGTCCAACTCCAGTTTTCTGTACTGAGCATGACGTCGTATGGTATGGAATATCCCTTTGGCCAGTCTGGGTCAGCTGTCCTGGCTGTGCCCCCTCCCAGCTTTTTGCACCTGCACATTAGCCAAACCTGGGAAGATCAAAAAAAGACCTTGATCTCTTAGCAACAACTAATAACACCAGTGTATTATCAACATTCTTCACATACCAAATCCCATACTGAATCCAAAACACAGTAGCTACTGGGAAGAAAATTAGCTCCATCCCAGCTGAACCCAGGACAGTATCCATCCCTTATTCTATACCATTTACGTCATGGTCAGGTCCCACACTTCCCAATTAATCACTGCCACTTCTTCTGTCTTTGATATATACACACAGATATCATAGCCCTTAGTCTATGGACCATCCCTCCAAAATGTCTGTTGAGTTCATTTAGTCCATGATTTTGGGCTCCATCTGTCTTAACAGTCTTTCAGAGCAGGAGAGATGGTGTGCAGTGCTGGACTGTTGCATGCTGCATCTGGAGCTTATAGCCGGTGTATCTGACGTGGCTGGTGTGTCTTGTCCACAGTCTGTGGGTTGAAGATGTCGATCTCAACTGGGCACCAGTTGCTGAAGCCAGTTCTGATTCCATCACCACTGCTTGTTGCTCAGCTTCGTCAAAGTTTGTTCTTCATTGATCAGGGTGATTCTTCCTGTAATACCTTTGATATGACATATAACAACTGTAGACCTGCTTCTGGTTAGAGTAGAGTGCAGAGACCCAACTCCATTACCCTTGCCTTCGTCATTTCTTAACATTTGTGTCTTGCCTTCTCATTCTAATTGATTAAGGTTCTTCTCCTCATGTTCAGCATTTTGGCATTCTCTCCTAATGCAAAATTACTGACACATTTTTGTTTACAACTTTCCTTGAAAAAAGAATCATATGAATAAAATATCCATACGTGCTTTTCTTTATCCTAGATGAGTTCCAGCTGGTAAAACATATATAAATATGATGAAAGTTGAAATAACATGCAAATATTAATTCTTGTATTTGATACTTAGGCACTCTTGTGAAAGAAAATATATGAATATGCATATAGGAGATAATTTACTACTTATCATCACTTATACAGTCACAGCTCCTTATATAGAAGCACTTCCATGCTTCCCTGTTTTGCAGTTCTGGATGCTAATTAAACAAATGAGGTGAATAATGATGTAAAACAAGCTGAATATTCAAGCAAAACTAGTAAAAATCCTTTTTCTCATAGAGAGATGTATTAATTTTTGTATTACTCTTCCATAAGATAATATGTAAAATCTATTACTTCAGACACTGGAAATAGACATCCCACAATGACAGAAAAAGCAGTGCAGGGAAAAAAAAATCTGTCTTTTTTGAAAGGACTTGATAAGGACTGGAGAGAGTCTTTTTCCCATTTATATTGCCTATTATTTCCCTCCTACAGTCTGTGGGATGAAGGAAAAGTGAATTATGTAAAGCTCCCAGTAATTAAGTCGTCTTGAACTGGTGAGCTAGTACATCAAAAGATAAAATGACCACAAACTATAATGCATTCTGCTCCAAACTACTTTCATTATATTTGTAATGCAGAGTAAGAATGCTGTTAAATTAAAACAGGTTTGCTTGAATAAATTTAATCAGTGTGCACACAGTATGTTATTGCTCATTTTCAGAACTTTCATGTCTAACTCTGTAGCCATTTAATTTTTGTTGTTAGGGTATTTTTTTCCTTTAAATCTCTACTATCCAAAATAATTTCCAGCTTTTGATGTTGCATTTATGAAGAATGGCCACTAGAGTGCTGCAGGTGTCCATTGAAGCTGCAGTTGTGTACACTTACCATCAGTATTTCAGTTTCAGATGTATTCATATATATATATGCTACATACATTTTTTAAAAAGTAGACTTTTGTGCTAACTATGTACTTAAAATCTTTTAGGATGGCTATGTCTATAAGCAAGCTCAGATCCGAAATTTTTGTACGTATAGAAAAGAAGGGTATGACTGCCTACTCGGTAGTCTAGAATTGGATAATGGTTTAGAGGATGGATAGTTACATTATATGTCATTGTCTTTTAAAGGGCTTCCAAGTAAGCCCTGTTAAATACCCATTTTCTTGTTCAAGCTGTCTATAGCACTATTGATATAACTATAATGTGTGTGCTTGTAAAACTAAGTAGTTATCCTCAGGTCTAGTGTCCATTTCTGAATTAATACCAACAGAAGAAACGGACAAAACTTGTTTCTGAAATTTGTTGGAGTAGCAATATGAAACTCATCATAGAGATCTCAGTCCTTCCTCAAAATTTTGGTCAAATCTGTCAAGCAGAACCAGTCCAACAAGGAGTCACAGTTTTCTGGGCCAAAAGGCACTTATATTCCCTGAGATAAGCCCTGAATCCAGTAAGAGCCACTCACCCCTGACTTAGCAGCGTACTTGTTCCTCCCTGCCAGTGATTAGTCCCTCTTACGGCAGCAGTTGTAAGAGTAGCCTGACCAGGAGAGACGATACAAGACCCTCTGCTAGACCCTATTAAGTGTCGAGGAGAAGCCAAGGGCCAGCTCATGTTTCTGTGGTTTCAAGGTTGACCTTGGCCCTCTCTAGCACAGCAAAAACCTCTTGGTCAGACTCCTTCATAGCCACAAGTCAGAGGATGGGACTGAAGTAAAAAAAATGGCAAAAGCAGTTTGAGATACTACAGTTCTGAGGCTGTCTGGTTTCACTCAGTCTAAAAGAGCTATAAAAATATCACTTCAAAGCTACACGAAGACAAGGCCAAAATATTACTCAAAGGTTAGGAAAGGAAAGATTAAAGTCAGGAAGTCTTGTCAGAAAGAAACTGATACTGGGGTGAAGATGAAAACTGAGCACTTCCAGCCTGCTCTGAGGAGTCTGGCAGGACACAGCACTGCAAGGGGGGAGGCTGCTGGGACAAATAGATTAAGAAATGCAATAACAGTTAAAGAATTGGACAAGCTGGCATTGCAAAGCAATGTTACAAGAGAAAGCTTAAAAAAAATCCTTGTAAGACCCTGAAAGATGAGGAGAACTGAGGTCACTGTAACTATGACGACCAGCAAAATGGACAGAGGAAAAGAACAGGCAAAGAAAACCGAAACCAGAATGATTTGCCACACACACATGCTCTTTCTGATCACTCAGGGGAAAAGGAGAGTGGAAGGAAGGAGAAATAGCATTTCAATGATAAGCAGAGAAGGGCAGGGTTTCTTTTGCCTTCCTTCTTTGGCTTGTATTAAATTCCTTTCCACTTCACACCCTCCGTCCTAAATTGGCAGTGTCAAACTCTGCTGTAAAGTTAATGAAGGATGTGGTTTTAAAGTGTTTGATGTTTAATATATCTTTTAAATGTCATTATGTGCCAGGAATTTCTAATCATATTGCTAAGTCTTTTATCAACCTTTCAATCTTCTTTTTCCACTTTTATACTAATCTTGCACAGTAAACTCAAAGACGAAGTATGGAAATGTCTGAAAATCCACAGATATCAGGCTATCTCAAACACATGGATTAATAAGGATTTACCTAATCACCAATGTGGAATTAATCCATGGAAACCTATGAGAATAGGTTGGCTCAGAAAGTATAGCCAGTATGCCAAATTCTTCTTTCATTTAAGTGCATGCCAGCTCATTGACTGATGTCATACTATTAATTTATCCATTCAAGAGATTTGTATTTTAAATGGTTTCATATTTTAATGCAGAATATAATCATCAGTGATTGTGGTGAGGTAGGGGAAAGCGAAATAGAAAAGCTCTATATCCTAAGGAGGGAGCAGGGGGAATCTATGACCCTGACCTTGGCATAGAGACAGGGAGCTCTTTACGGCCACATGAACACCTGTGAAGTCAAAGAAGTTTTTCTGGGCAAAACACCTTTGGTCTGTGGAGTACTTAGAAGGGACGGAGCTCAAAAAAGGCCCAGCACCCTTGTTGACACCCCGGCTCATGTTCTGTGCAGTGTGGCACACCGAAATGTCTGGCGTCAAATGTTTCTGATTTAGGTTGGCTAGGAAAACTTCTTAGCAGAAGGCACTGTCAGGCTACCACAAAATGAGAGTACTCCATAGTTTTTAGGAAGCATGGTATCCATTCAACCACAGTAGAGTTTTTAATCTTTGAAAAGTCTATATTGGTGTCAATAGGTACTCAATGACTTAGTTTCACAGAAGTTTTCTTCTGGGAGTTGGCAAAGTTCAATCCTCAGTAATTCATGAAAAATATTTTTCTGTTGTAAGACTTCCTAAAACAACAATATATGGCTTTGCTCAGCTACAGCTTTAAGTGCCAATTTGATGTCTTTCAAGACAACCAGTGTTCAGATAAATCAATCAAACTTTTCCAGTGTTTGTGATAAGCTTCTGCTCAGAGGAAAGTGGTGTGTTTACCTTACTGCTAGAAGCGGGGTTAACTTTGATCTCTACGCTACCTTTTTTATAGGTAATGCAGAGTCCAGAATGTGAAGGGGTAGCAATATGAAAAACTAGGACTAGGCCTGCAGAGATCTTCTCATAGGTTATTATGTGCTTGGAACCAGTGCACTGATAAGATCATTTTTTAAAATTTTACGAGATTTTGACTTCCATGACAAAGAGTGACAAGCTCTTGTCTATATGCATTTAAGACTCTATGTATATCCCTTTGAACAATATAAGCACTGCATCTGTTGCATTTCACAAAATACCAGAAGGGATGGATGGTTTGTTCAGAATACAAAAGTCATTTTTTCCTTTTAATCCAGGGCTAGCTGAAAGTCCAGGCACTCTGCAAATTCCTCTCTAATTCCCCCAAGTGGCTTAAGTTGTCTGACACTTTACACATAGCTGAATTTCACTCCAGGTGCAGTAGTAGGTGATTGCTGAAGGAGCTCTAAGCAAACCGCATGGCCGTACTTAAGAGACTATTTTGTGAAGAGGGAGAAGAAACAAGAACCAAGGATCAGGAAAAGCATGTTGAGAATTTCTTGGTGATCTGCAGACAACCCTTTAGGGACAAAGTTGTATTTGTTAGCACTCGTATTCAGTTGGCATCTATACGTGGATAATTCTCAAAATTGGTTCTATGCTAAACATCTCCCTGCATGCCAAGATTTTAATTGACATGTTTCTTCAGCAGGATGTTTAGTCAGAGATGAGCACAGATAAAACAGAGTTTCCTCTTTCCCCCTACTTGTCTCTGTTATCTTCTTTTTTGTTCTCAGTAGAACTCCTGGGACTGTAATATGGGGATCACTACTGAAAAGAAAAATCTCTTTAGATTTCCTGGTGTATGTTGCACTGAACAAATCTGCAAGGTTTAGCCACTAAGCAAAATCTTTAGAAATCTCAAGTCTCTCTGATTTGCTAAAAGCCCAACAAATATTTTTCATATCTATTTAGAACAGTGATGCAAAAACTATTGATACTCCTCCTTTTGACTATATCACCTCTTACAGTGTATTGCTTAATTCATTCTTGCTGCTTTATAATGTAAAACATAATAGGCTTTTTCATTTCCAGGATCTTCCATGATATCTTCTGTCCTATCTATCATTTCACATTCACCATGGAGATGTCAGTCCTGTCCCTGAGTCTCTCACCCATCTCATTTTTCAAATAATTTTCTTTCTAATCTAATCTAAATCTCTCCTCTTTCAGTTTAAAGCCATTATCCCTTGTCCTATCATAGCAGGCACTGATAAAAAGTTTCTCCCCATCTTTCTTCTAGGCCCCCTTTAGGTACTGGAAGGCTGCTAGAAGGTATCCCCAGAGCCTTCTCTTCTCCAGGCTGAACAACCCCAACTCTCTCAGCCTGTCTTCAGAGGAGAGGTGCTCCAGCCCTCTGATCATTTTTGTGGCCCTCCTCTGGACCTGCTCCAACAGATCCATGTCCTTCCTGTGTTGGGGGCCCCAGAGCTGGATGCAGTACTCCAGGTGGGGTCTCACGAGAGCAGAGGATAGGCGGAGAATCACCTCCCTCGACCTGCTGGCCACACTTCTTTTGATGCAGCCCAGGGTACAGTTGGCTTTTTGGGCTGCAAGCACACATTGCCAGGTCATGTTGAGCTTCCCATCAGCCAACACCCCCAAGTCCTTCTCCTCAGGGCTGCTCTCAATCCATTCTCCACCCAGCCTGTATTTGTGCTTGGGATTGCCCTGACCCATGTGCAGGACCTTGCACTTGGCCTTGTTGAACTTCATGAGGTTCACATGGGCCCACCTCTCCAGTCTGTCATGGTCCCTCTGGATGGCAGCCCTTCCCTCCAGTGTGTCAACTGCACCACACAGCTTGGTATCATCAGCAAACTTGCTGAGGGTGCGCTCAATCCCACTGTCCATCTCACCAACAAAGGTGTTAAAGAGCGCCAGCCCCAATACCGACCCCTGAGGAGCGCCACTTGTCACTGATCTCCACTTAGACATCAAGCTGTTGACCACAAGTCTATGAGTGCAACCATCTAGCCAATTCCTTATCCACCGAGTGGTCCATCCGTCAAATCCATGTTTCTCCAATTTAGAGACAAGGATGTTGTGCAGGACAGTGTCAAATGCTTTGCACAAGTCCGGGTAGACGACGTCAGTTGCTCTTCCCTTATCCACCAACGCTGTAACCTCATTGTAGAAGACCACCAAATTTGTCAGGCACAATTTGCCTTTAGTGAAGCCATGGTGGCTATCACCAATCACCTCCTTATTTTCCATGTGCTTTAGCGTAGTTTCCAGGAGGATCTGCTCCATGATCTTGCCGGGCACAGAGGTGAGACTGACTGGCCTGTAGTTCCCCAGGTCTTCCTTTTTTCCCTTTTTAAAAATAGGGGTTATGTTTCCCCTTTTCCAGTCAGTGGGAACTTCACCGGACTGCCATGACTTCTCAAAGATGATGGATATTTCAAGATATTTCAAAATATCTTCCTTCCTCCTTCCACAGTGTTTCAAATGAACTCCCTGACAATGCCTACAATAAAACTTTGCTGATCTCCCTTAAAGTCCCTTAAGCTTCTCTTCTTGTCATAAAGCCTGCAAGATTTTCACAATGGCTAGGTACCACTACTACTATGTAAAGCTCTGAAGTTTCTTAGTTTCCTCAGATTTTCATTCTATCTATCTCTGTACACTATTTCTTATGTTCAAATTCATAATTCCTGATCTGTGGGGCAAGGATCACCTCTGTGTTCAGTGTGTGCACCAGGCTTAGAATGACGCAGTCCTGGACTCAATGCTGATCTGTGACTAGTAAAACAAAAAAACAAACAATGGTAGGAATAGTGTCTTTGAAGAAAGAGCTGGTTATGTTCTCTGGCAAAAAAACATCATTTTCTGAGACCCAAAATGCACAATAAATTGTCAGGTTACAATTGGTTACACTCAGAGTGGAAAATGTGTCATCGTGTCCCAAATTCATTTACTTTAGCTTGTATGAGTGCACACACTTGTTGAACAGCCATTCAAGAATACCCAACTAGATAACTACTTCAGCAAGAGTGAAGCCTCCAAGAAAGTTACATTTTTAAAATAGTTGTGTTACCAGATTTTGGAGTTGTGTGGTCTAGAAATTGTGCCAGATGTACGACAGTTCATTACTACAATAACATCCATTGTAATAGTGTTTTTTAGACGCTCCAGAGAAAACAAGAGCTCTATAACGCAGTCAATTAAATCTCTAATTGTGTTACAGTAATCTCAGAGAAGACCTATTGGGTCTGTTGATGACTGCATAGTATGGGAAAGACTTCAGTTCTCAGTAGTATTTGCTGGATCAGAATCTGTTATTTTTCTGAGAAGTAGAAATAAAATGAGGTATATTCTATTTTTGTTGCACAGATGCCCTCACATAGTACAAAACATGAATTTTGTAAGATGAACAATATGTAAATAAGACATCAAATCGTTAATTGGGACATCCTGAAGAAAAGCTATGGACAGATTGTAAAGGAAACACTAAATGGGAAGTCAGCTAGAAGAATTCAGTAACCATTGAACATGTGCAGATATTTATATAAGTGATGACAAAAGGTAATCTTTTTTTAAAGTGTTTTGTTCAAAAAGGATAAAAACAGATTAAAGTATATTTGTATCACAAATCCAGTCAAAATAAAGAAGTAAATCACGTTTTATAAAAAAAGGTAGTATTTCTGTCTGAATGTGCAAATTATTTTACAATTACTCCAATCTATTCTTGCAACCAAAACTATGAAAATGACTCATTATTATGTTCTACATTGTGTAACATTTTATTAATGAGGATTTAGTTTTAGTCCCAAGCCATTAAAAACAGAGCCAACATTTTACAGAAGAGATGTTTGATCCTGTAAATACTTTCTTCATGCACAGCCCACTGAATTCCAGTGAAATGTTCAGGAACAGACTAAAATACAGTTTTTTAAAACTGTAGACAAACATAATAAAAACAAAAGCCTAATTAAAAGACAGGTAAGCCACAAACTTTGTTTTGAGGTGATAGTAATTAACACAGAAATACCATTGAAATCACCTTCCCAATATAGACCTAATTTTAGCAGCTCGTACTCCTAAAACTGTTAAAATCCATCTTGCTAATGCCACATAATATTTTAGAGTTGTGTTTTCCCATGAAGCTTGGTAAAAAACAATGGAGGAATTTATTTCACAGTCATAATGTTGAATTTAAATAAAATATGGTTTTGAAGACACATTTGTAACCTAGCCAATGAAATGTTTGTTGTCTCAGTCATGAATTTCCTATTTAGGATTTACAGTGATGAGGCTGAACAAGAGTTTCTTGACTGAATGCAAATTATTCTTGGTCCTTCTTGTAGTCATCCTGTCTTTCGGCGTATGTCTAAACTGCAGTGAAGGAATTACTTCAGCAGGGTGCTACGATATACAAACCCGTGCTGGCCTCAGACTAGTGATCCTGAGTACTGGTAGGTCTCTGACCCCAACATCACATAGGTAAGACCCATCAGAGAAACTGCATCTAGAGCCAGTGGTTCCTACAGCCCTGCTGTGTGCCAGATCTGAGAGAGGGCGAATGTGCGTTGCTCCTTCCTTCTCCAACGAGCTTCTGGGCTTCGTGTTCCCAGACACCAAATTGAAATGTGTGTCGTTGGTGGCTGAGCTGGCAAACAATATGGAGCTGTGCTGAGGCTTGGAATGACACTCCCGCCTTTTACGTGTAGGCAGACTTAATTATTCTGTTATTTCATGCTATTGCATCAATATAATGGAGGAAAAAACTCAGGCTCCAAGTCACTAAATTAGAATGAACAACTTGTTTTATTTAAAACATCAGTGAAATAGAGCTTGAGTAAATATGATATATTCATAATTACTTTCCACAACAATGATAACAGCTACAAAAAGCTAAGAAACTGCTTACATATAAACCCCCGTTTGGGCAAGACTTCTTGGAAAAGAGGAGAGCCAGGACTTAGTTCAGCATAGCATTTAATCACATGTGTAACACTTAATGTTAACCTCATGCATAAATGCTTCGGGGTTTTGGGATCTAAATGGGAAAAAAAGCAACAAATAAATAGCTGCAATATTTTTCTTTGACATTTCTCTTTTCTATTTGGAAATATGTTAAGCAGCCCATTGTCCTGGAGTAGAACATTTTTGACAAAGTCTGTCAAACTAAGCAAACAGAAACAGTAGCTTTCAACTATTTCATGTAGAAGTGACTGCACTGCACGATTTATTTGAAGGTAACCACTGAGTCACCCTCACAGAGGATGTGACTGTTCACAAAGAAATCCTCTGTCTTTTTTTTTGTTGTTGTTCTGGACATCTGAGGGCTTCTCTAGTGTCACCAGACGATTCCTTTTTATTGGCTTGTTGGGAGATGAGGCTCTCCTCCCACAAGCAATGCTTCCAGCAGAGTCAGGAAAGCAGCTTGCTGCCACTGCTGCCTGCTCGGTGGGTCCAGCTAGAGGGATGCCTCGGGAGCAAAGAAGGGCGGGAAGGTGCCAGAAGGGAGAGCAGCTGCCGATACCGGCGAGGCGTCTCAAAGCCTCTAAACTGTGGTGAGAAGCACACCCCACAGGGGATGAGAAGATCCGTGTGCTGTCCCTGAGCCCACACCAGGGCAGGGATGATTATGGCTCTCAGCCTCGTAATTCCATTGCCGCACGCTTCACTAATGTGCAAACGCAGCGAAGGGTGGCCAAATATGCTCAGAGAAAATACCAGTGAAGAGATAAAAACAAGTCTGAATTAGCTGCCAGCCCCAGAGAAATTGTTCTCCTGTGTCTATTAGCTGGAAAATATTTAGATGCTTGAAAGGCCATTACTGGCTTAGGAATAATTAATTAACTTAATTTCATGGTGCTGCCTTCCTGAATTTTGGTCAAAATAAATATTGATTTATAAAGTTTTGAATCCCTAAAAATGCCTATTCTGTTTCATGTCTTAAACTTTATCATTAGCTTAGTTCTAAGTTTGAATACTGTTTAAACACCTTCATTATAGACAATAAGAAGCAGTGGAGAAATTTTTCCTGAAATGTACGCGCCTATGCTTCTTGCACCCTTACTGCAATACTGTTTCCCTTCAGTCATGACAAGAATCTGAATCTGTACTTGATCACTTGAATGTACAGCAGTTCTGCTGATGTTTCTCAAATACATAAAATTAAATATATATACAAATCTTACCATGTTTAAAATCCTAACTAAAAATGAAATCAGTAGAGCAAAAGAAAGAAGAGAGTGAGGATCAAGCAGTTCTTGACCCAAGCAGTGCAAGTAGTGGAGACAGAAGAGAGGGGAAAGATTGTTACCAACTTTATATTTAAAAGCTGAAGAACTGAGGCACAGCCAGTACCTGTGTGCTGGTTTTGGCTGGGATAGAGTTCATTTTCTTTACAGTAGCTAGTATGGGGCTGTGTTTTGGATTTGTGCTGGAAACAGTGTTGATAATGCAGAGATGTTTGCATTATTGCTGAGCAGAGCTTACACAGAGTCAAGGCCTTTTCTGCTTCTCACTCCACCCCACCAGCGAGGAGGCTGGGGGTGCACAAGGAGTTGGGAGGGGACACAGCTGGGACAGCTGACCCCAACTGACCAAAGGGATATTCCATCCCGTATGACGTCATGCTCGGCATATAAAGCTGGGGGAAGAAGAAGGAAGGGGAGGATGTTCAGAGTGACGGCGTTTTGTCTTCCCAAGTAAGCGGTCTGCGTGATGGAGCCCTGCTTTCCTGGAGATGGCTGAACACCTGCCTGCCCATGGGAAGGAGTGAATTAATTCCTTGCTTTGCTTTGCTTGCATGCGCAGCTTTTGCTTTGCCTCTTAAACTGTCTTTATCTTACCCCATGAGTTTTCTCACTTTTACCCTTCTGATTCTCTCCCCCATCCCACTGAGGGGGAGTGAGCGAGTGGCTGCATGGGGCTTAGTTGCCAGCTGGGGTTAAACCACGACAAACTGTAACTTGCCTGGGTACAAGCAGGACATTTTTGAACAGAACACTGATACTGATTTCCAGTCACGGCATAGCTATTCTCCTTTTGATTTGTTCCTGGTGACCTCAAATTATAAATTTAGCAATGTGTCCTGGCCTGGAGAGCTCACTGCTTAAAAGAAACAAAACACTCAGAAAATGAAATCCAGCTTAAGACTGCAGCAGTGGTAGGGCATAGCCTGTGCGTGGGTTCTGTTGATTGCTACCTCTAATCACTGCAGATTTTAACTGGTTATTTGATGGATAGAAAGTATCAAGTAGAAATGGGTCTTCAGAGGTGATTTGAGTGGAAAAGGGAATCACGAGAGCTGTTGGTGTGTACCACATTTGCTTGTATACGTAGGACGACTCTTAGAAAGAAGCGTATGGAATGAATCACAAGATTTTGTAGCCCTGACCAGAGTAACAGAACATCTACTACCAGCAAAATCCTGGAGGTGATAAAACATTCATTTGCAGAGCAAAAGAGCAAAGCTTTTTTGAAACTGAGTTATTAGAAATTAAACAATAGATCTCCTGTATAAGAAATTCACAATAGTTATGTTTGTTTTGATCACATATATTAACTCTGGCAGTGATTCTGATTAAGAATATGAAGGTATGTTGCTATCATCATGCATCAGGCTTTTGTCTCAGTGATTTTTTTTCCCCCTTTTAAGTTTTCAGAAGTTCCATGAGGTTTCCCTTGAATTTTCTCTCTCCTTGTGAGCACTGCTGTTCTGTATTGTCTGGACTCAAAAGTCTTGAATAGTACCTTACAGTTCTAATTCTTGCAGCTGAAAAGATCGTAAAACGAATCACTGAATGATGTTCAAAGAGCTGAACTCAGAAGTGAACCGTGTTTTTCAAGAAGCATAGCAAGCTATGAAGGCAATCTTTAACAAAATAGAATTAATAATTAAAAAAAAAAAAAAAAAAAAGCACATTCTTACAATTTAATCCAGAGCATTGGTAGTGCTGGATTGTGACCATGTTAGGACCAACCCATTGAACTCAAGCCTGTTAGTATTTTCATGGTTTTGAACAAAAAAGCCCAACAGGGTTCTATGACACAGCTGAACTTAGTAAAGTTAGTAGTATTGACTGTGAAAGCCAACGTCAGGTGCCCAGTGAACATTTTTCTGTAAGGTTGAATTTAGTTACTGGCTTTCTAATAGCTGTAACTGTGGTATCATTTTGACATGACAGTGCCCCATCTTTACAATTTAACATTATAATGTAGAGGTTTAAAGTGCTCTCATAGCATCAACTGTCAGGAAACTTGCCTATGGAAATGACTTTGAGAAGAGGCATGGAAATGTGGATGGTGATCGTAAATTATGTTGGTCCAATGCCTACGCTATGAATCTAGTAGACTATAAAGATAGCTTAAAGCTATTTTAACTCCCTCAATCATTTCTGTGCCAAAGAAAAGGGCAGCAGATTTGAGAAGAAGCCTGCATAGACATAGACTGTGATAATATGGGAAAACTTAAAAATTGCATGTTAGAGTTTTTCACCAGTGATAACAAGATTCAAGTACTTTCAATATCTTAAACGGTTTTATTTTCTGAAATGCTTGCTCAGTGTGTTGATTTCATTGGTGACTATGAGCACCTATTATCTTTGATGACCACTCCTCTTAACAACTAGCATTGAAAATACTCATTTAGATTGATGTAGAGGCATAACATCTACATAAACAACAGATTTTAAAAATGCCTTAAGCATTCAAAAATAAGTCACCTTTGCAGGAGCTGCTAAATCTGTTGCTTTTTGTTTGTTTGTTTTGGGTTTTTTTGCTAAACATAACATTTTGTCTTGATATAATGCTTTCCTCAGATTTTTGGTAAAAAATTAAATGTCCAGTGGAGGCTTCTGTATTTTATGAATAGCTGGCTCATTTCTATTCCATAGCCTACAACTGCAAGATTGAAGGATTCCTTGAAACTACTAGGAAAGTAGTAGAAAGGGCAGAAAAAGCCCATCAGGAGGAATGAAGAGCTGTCTACTTCAAGTATTGAACAACTTGGGCAGTAGGGTAGACTTGTCCATTATTGTAGACACTGAAGCAGTTTATCCACATGGCACAGTGCAGTGTCGGCGGTACCAAAGGTAGCCTGGGGAACAGGGAAGACCTGAACTCTGCTGAAAAGATGCTCTAACTTAGGCTACAAAACCCTTCTGAGAAGCACAGCGTATTAATTTAGGTGAATCATCTACAACCTGTGCTGACACACTCCACGTTAGAACAGTTGTCCTCGCTGGGCAGTGACTTGTGCTGTGTAGGTGCAAAGAAAGTGATTTGCTTGCCAACTGAAAATTAGAGGACGAAAACAGCCAGGTTTCCTAGGCACTGAGCTGATGGCCTGACATCTAAACCATCTTTCATTTTCCTTGCAGAACAAGTGGTAGAGAACATGTGTCAAAGTGGAACATATCTTTCAGCACACTTGCCATCTCTTGCTTTAATTTCACAGTTCAATCTGGTTTTGAGATGCTCTTTGGGGTTTACATGGTGTGTGAATCTTAAGCTGCTGTTCTATGAAATTTCATTTACACTTCCTGGTCTTACCTAGGCTGCATCATGCCAAAGCATCTCAGAGTTTACCACCGTATTTTGCCTTCCATATCATAATGACTGTTCTTGAAATGCATGCTTGACATATTATCTACTGTGCTATTGAGCACAGAGGAATAAAAATATGAAGTAGTCTGTCATGGTTTAGCCCCAGCTGGCAACTAAATACCACGCAGCCACCTACTCACTCCTCCCCCCCCCTCAGTGCAATGGGGAAGAGAATCAGGAAAGAGAAAGGCAAAACTCGTGGTGTGGGATAAAAACAGTTTAACAGGACAGCAAAGAAAAACAGGGAAAAAAACCAATAACAATAATAGAATATACTAAGTGTGTGATTCACAGTACAGATTGCTCACCACCTGGAACCCAATGCCCAGCCCCCTCCCGAGCAGCAATCCTGCCCCCTGCCCCTGTCCCCCCTTTATATACTGAGCATGACATCATATAGTATCGAATATCCCTTTGGCCAGTTTGGGTCAGCTGTCCTGACTGTGTCCTCTCCCAGCTTCTTGTGAAAATCAACTCTATCCCAGCCGGAACCAGGACATTATCCATCCCTTACTCTATACCATCTATGTCATGCCCAGATCCTACACTTTCCAATTAATCACCGCCACTTTTCCTGTCTTTTGATATATACACACAGACATCATTCCCTTAGTCTATGGACCATCCCTCCAAAATGTCTGTTGAGTTCATTTAGTCCATGATTTTGGGCTCCATCTGTCATAACAGTCGCTCAGGGCAGGAGAGATGACACAGAGTTCGCTCAGACTGCGAAACAGGGCCGGGTTTTGATGTGGTGTGGTGAGTCACATGTCCTATCACAACAGGCCCTGCTAAAAAGTTTTTCCCCATCTTTCTTATAAGACCCCTTTAAGTATTGAAAAGCCACAATAAGGTCTCCCTGGAGCCTTCTCTTCTCCAGGCTGAACAAGCCCAACTCTCTCAGCCTGTCTTCAGAGGAGAGGTGCTCCAGCCCTCTGATCATTTTTGTGGCCCTCCTCTGGACCTGCTCCAACAGGTCCATGTCCGTCTTGTGCTGAGGGCTCCAGAGCTGGACGCAGTACTCCAGGTGGGGTCTCACCAGAGCAGAGTAGAGGGACAGAATCACCTCCCACGACCTGCTGGCCATGCTTCTTTTGATGCAGCCCAGGATACTGTTGGACTTCTGGGCTGTGAGAGCACATTGCTGGCTCATGTCCAGCTTTTCATCCACCAGTACCCCCAAGTCCTTCTCAGCTGGGCTGCTCTCAATCCCTTCATCCCCCAGCCTGTATTGATACCAGGGGTTGCTCTGACCCATGTGCAGGACCTTGCATTTGTCCTTGTTGAACCTCATGAGCTTCGCCCAGGCCCACCTCTTGAGTTTGTCCAAGTCCCTCTGGATGGCATCCCAGCCCTCAGGCGTGTCGACCGCACCACTCAGCTTGGTGTCATCCACAAACTTGCTGAGGGTGCACTCGATCCCACTGTCTATGTCATTGATGAAGATATTAAACAGTACTGTTCCCAATAGGGACCCCTGAGGGACACCACTTGTCACCAGTCTCCATCTGGATGTTGAGCCATTGACCACTACCCTCTGGACGCGACCATCCAATCAATTCCTCATCCACCAAACAGTCCACCCATCAAATCCATATCTCTCCAATTTAGAGAGAAGGATGTTATGGGGGACCATGTCAAAGGCCTTACAGAAGTCCAGAGAGATGACATCCATAGCTGTTCCCTTGTCCACTGATGTAATCACTCCATCACAGAAGGCCACTAGGCTGGTCAGGCAGGACTTGCCCTTGGTGAAGCCATGCTGGCTGTCTCCAATCACCTCCCTGTCCTCCATGAGCCTCAGCATAGCTTCTAGGAGGATCTGTTCCATGATCTTCCCAGGCACAGAGGTTCCCAGGTTGACAGGTCAGTAGGTCCCAGGGTCCTCCTTCCTACCCTTTTTAAAAATGGGTGCAATGTTTCCCTTTTTCCAGTCCCCAGGGACTTCACCTGACTGCCATGACTTTTCAAATATCATGGAGAGTGGCTTGGCGACTACATCAGCCAATTCCCTCAGGACTCTGGGCTGCATCTCATAGACTTATGTATGTTCAGGTTCCTCAGGTGGTCACAAACCTGATCTTCTCTTACAGTGGGAAGGACTTTGCTTCCCCAGTCCCTGTCTTGTGGTCCATCTGCTCGAGAGGTGTGGGAAGAGAGGTTGCCGGTGAAGACTGAGGCAAAAAAGTCACTGAGTACCTCAGCCTTCTCCTCGTCCAGTGATACCAGTTTGCCAGTCCTGCTGATCATGGGGGGTACACTTTCTTTAATCTTCCTTTTCTTGCTGACTGTCCTGGTTTTGGCTGGGTCAGAGCTAGTTTTGTCTTCACCAGCTACCGTGTTTTGGATTTAGTGTGTGAAGAATGGTGATAGCACACTGATGTTGTTGGTTGCTGCTAAACGACCAAGGTCATTTTGCAGTTTCCCAGGTTTTGCTAATGTGCAGGTGCAAAACCTTGGGAGGGGTAGAGCCAGAATAGTTGATCCAAACTGGCCAAAGAGAGTATTCCATACCATAGACATTATGCCCAGTATAAGTGAGGGTCAGCCAGTGGGCTGCTTCACTTCTGGTTCCCTTTCATTTTCCCTTTGGGTTCCCTTCTTTTCCCTTTTTTTTTCTTTTCATTTGTTCGTGTCTTTTCATTCATTCGTTCGGCTGTTTGTTCCCTCGCCTGCTCTCTCTGGAACTTGCTGTTCTGGGATAGCTGGCGGGGGATACCCCTGCTCCCTGCCTGCTGCTCCGGTCAGGCTGTATTGGTCGTTGGGTGGTGAGAAATTGTGCATCGTTTGTTTTATATAGTCTATTATCCCTATATGTATTATTATTATCATTAATATATTTTTATATTTTTCCTTTGCTGTCCTGATGAACTGCTTTTATCTCAACCCACGAGATGTCTTTTCTCTCCAATCCTCTTCCTCACCCCACTGGGGAGGGGGGGGAGTGAGCGAGCAGCTGTGTGGTATTCAGTTACCAGCTGGGGTTAAACCACGGCACTGAAATACCTGTAGAAGCCCTTCTTGTTATTCTTCTTTGAATCCCCTGACAAGTTCAGCTCCATCCATGCCTTGGCCTTCCTGACTGCATCTGTACACAATCGGGCAGCATCCCTATACTCTTCCCAGGATACCTGTCCCTGCTTCCACTGCCTCTGCATTTCCTTCTTGCCCTTTAGTTTGACCAGCAGGTCTTGACTCAGCCATGCTGGTCTCTTGCCTTCCTTGCCTGATTTCTTACACCTGGGGACCAAGAGCTCTTGCGGTCTATGGAAAGCATCCTTAGAGATCTGCCAGCTCTGTTCTGCTTCTTTGTCCCTGAGGGCAGTTTCCCAGGGGGTCCGATTGACTAACTCCTTGAAGAGCTGGAAGTTTGCT
This sequence comes from Phoenicopterus ruber ruber, assembly GCA_009819775.1. Taxonomy (NCBI): domain Eukaryota; kingdom Metazoa; phylum Chordata; class Aves; order Phoenicopteriformes; family Phoenicopteridae; genus Phoenicopterus; species Phoenicopterus ruber. The sequence continues at coordinate 99,390,304 of CM020217.1, forward strand.
TTCCTAAAACTCAGGGTCCTGACTTTTTACTCTTTGCCTGACCCATATCCCTCAGGACTGCGAACTCCACCAGTGTGTGATTACTGCAGCCCAGGCTGCCTCCAATCTTGACATCACCGATTAACTCACTTGTGTTGATGACCATCAGGTCCAGTATCACATCCCTTCTGGTGGGGCTGTCTATTACCTGCCTTAAGAAGTCATCCTCAATGCATTCCAGGAGTCTCCTGGATTGCCTACAGATCGCTGTGCTACTTTTCCAGCAGTTGTCAGGGTGGTTGAAGGCCCCCAGCAAGATTAGAGCCTGTGAGTGTGATGCCTCCTGTAGCTGGAGCAAGAAGGCTTCTTCAATAGACTCCCCTTGATCAGGAGACCTGTAGTAGACTCCAACCACAAGGTTCCCTTTGTTGCCTCGGTCTCTGATTCTTACCCATAAGCTTTCAACCTGCTCATGGCTATTCTTCAGAGACAGCTCCTCACACTCTGTCCATTTCTTAATGTAGAGGGCAACGCCTCCACCCCTCCTTCCTCACCTGTCCCTTCTGAACAGCCTGTAGCCATCAATAGCCACACTCCAGTCATGGGATTCGTCCCACCAAGTTTCAGTAATGGCAACTAGGTCGTAGCTTTCTAGCAGCGCGGTGGCTTCCAGCTCCTCCTGTTTGTTGCCCATGCTGTGGGCTTTAGTGTAGTGGAGTTTATTATACAGTGGGGCCTCTTCAGCACGTCACCTCCTCTTCTGGCGATATTCCATAATCTTTGCCTTCTGGCCAGTCCATGATCGCTTCCAAGATTCCTGGGCGACTGGGGTTTCCTATTCGAGCCTGCTGTGTGATCAGTGCAACCCGCTTACTCCACGTAGCATCAGTTGCATGATGTGTAGAGGGGACCCTCCCTTTGAACATCCAGCCCAACACCAGCAGTCGGGGTGCCAGGAGCAGCTGTGCTTCAGTACCCATCACTTCCGAAGAAGCTCGAACTCCTTCATATGCTGCCAATATCTCTTTTTCAGTTGGAATATAGCGGGCCTCAGATCCTCTGACTCCAAAACCCTAAGGGTTGAACTCGAGTCTCCCCTGGTGCTTTCTGCCAGACGCCAGGTCCCCTCCCAGCTTCTTGTGAAAATTTACTCTATCCCAACCGGAACAAGGACATAGTCTAATGGAACGGCCTTTGACCATCACAAATTTGTCATCTCATTGGTACATATCTCAAAATGTATCTGATTGGTACATTCAAACTCATATATTTTGTTTGTAGCTCAAACCTCTGAATCCCTGGTACAGTACACTGTATGTGTTTACAGTAGTTTCTGCATGATGCTAGCTAATTGGTATTACCAGCAGGGCATGTAACAATTTTTTATGGTTTCTGACTGTTGATTTCAATAAAAGCAGGAGTTGTTCATGCTGAGGTTTTACGGTTTGGTTGTCAAAACATAACACAATATTATTAAAAGAGTTAAGGTTAATTACGCATCCTTTTGAACCAAACATTTACAGCAAATTTTAGTGTCCAGATACAGTCCAAGAGTGTAATATTAAAGTAATAAATTTTCTTGCAAAACTCTAAAGTGCCATTAGATTGATTTTTTAAATAACTGGCAGCAGTCTAAGAAATTACTGAGACTAAAGATGTAAAAAAAAAAAAAAAATGCTCTGGACTTTCATTTTTTTCCCCCACATTTCAAAAAGTGGATTGAAATTTTTAGAGGAAAAAATTTATGGATGCATTCTCTTACATAGTATGGAACTCTGCTTTTTTGGCAAAAACGATTTGGAGGACATTGCATTCAGCTGTAAATATCAGCGTACTAGGAAAATGTCCACAAGATATTAAGAATTCATAGGGGGAAAAAAACAAAAAGAAAATAATAAGACAACATTTAACAAGATAATATTTTAAGAACAGACTGATAAATTAAAGCAGCAGTTCTTCTTCCATTCCTTTCTTCTCTGCTTAACGATTGTCAAGGTCAGCTACAAAGATTATTTCTGGAGAAAAACTAATTGTTTCTCTGCAAATAACAGGTGTAAAGTAGTGTTTTGTAAGATGAATGATTAGAAGATCAGGGCATTTGAGAAAAATGGCAAGAGCCAAATTGTTGGTGTACAGTTATCCATAAAATAATGATTTTTAGGTCTTTCTTTACTGTGTAAAAGTTTTGGATATTTATCTCCCTATTCTACTGTTTTACCTAAACAATTCTTACACAAGTCTGCTGCCTTGTTTACTAGGTTGTTTATTTGCAGATGGCTGTTTTGTATTCACTGATGTCCAAAGGGCTGAACCTCTTTAGGGCAGCAGCTGTCTTTCACACTGACACTTTTCTGATCTTTTTGTCTCTAATGTTATATTAGCAGCAGCCCACAAGCAACATCCTGTAGCCTGCAAAGAGTACAATTACACATATAGCTATTTATAGATAAAGCAGATGTTTTATCTGTTTGTTTGTTTGTTTATATTTATGAGTATTTAATCTTTTCTCCATATTGGCTTCAGGTTGGCCAGGCCAACCCTTCTACGCTTCATCTTTCTCATAATCATGAGAAAAACATTTGTTTAAGATGACATAGTGTTCATGTTTTCCATTTGCTGCCACACCTATTCCCGTGTTTGTGCAATTTTCATTATTGACTTGTTCTAGAGGGAGAATAAGCCTGCTTTTGCAGGCTAGATACTGCAAATTGATGTCATCAGTCTATTATATCCCTGCCAGATCCTGCATCACTGTCAGTCATTCTTTCACAGTGAATCAGACTGGTATTGTGAAGTGAACCACCATTCAAATGACTAGCAGGAATGTGTTTAAGTTCCAGCTAGACCGGGATGGTGCATACAATTTTATGCTGAACTCCTCTTTATATTTCTCAAATATTTACTAGACTTGAAGAAACAGGAAATTAGAATATTCAGAAAACGTTGCTGAAAACAGGCTTCCACTTCTTTGCCATTACCACCTTATGTGACTGAGAGTAGTCAAGATACTTAAGTGGGAAAGATGAAACCCTGTCAGTGGGAGTTTTGTCACTGACTTCAATTGAAAATGGAATTTGCTTGTGGTTGTGTCTCAAAATGTCAATGTAGGAAACAAGCTTGGCATGTGTTATTTATCTTAGAGCGATTAGAACATCACCCTCTTGCCACGGATCCACCAAAAATATGTAGCATCACAGGTCTCTCTCCTGTATGTCAACTCACTGAGGCAAAACATCAGATAGCTGATATATCTATTACTCTATTTATCTAAAAAAATATCCTATTTCAGTTTTGAATTTCTGTTACTGAGTAGTAGCGTGAAAATTTAATTCAGTCAAGTCTCTCATTTATTTTTAAACAAAGCTTTCAAAATCCAAAATTCTTTATATGCATTAGGTTCAATACTAAAACCAAGATTTTTTTTTTAATTTATTATTGAAAGAATAGAACCTCTCTTCTTTCCTTTTCTGTTCTGTTCACAACTAATGTCAAGAGTTTCATGTGATGAGGTTTCCTATATTATGCAAAAAGCTTGGGAGAAGATGGTAAGTCTCTGATTCATAAACTAATTCAAAGCAGGCAGTTCACTGTGTGAAGTTAATCTTGCAAGGAATAGATTAATCCTGATTTTGTGACCCACCTGGGAGTATAATATGACTAGTATCTATATTCCTGCTTGAATTGTAGGAGTATATTCATATTGATTTGTAACAGTCAAAACCATGGTAATATATCAGTGTTCACTCTTTTATATCAAACAATTACTTTTAGAAATAATCTTTTGAAAAAACTAGAAGGCATTCAGTTGAATGCGTCAGAATGTAATGTTCTGTAAATGTAAATTTAATGTAAAAAGTAAGTGACCAGTACTTAGGAGTATCATATAAATTTTCTACGTAGTAAAATTATGAAAGTGTCCCTCCAGGTTCTGAGTTTTACTATTGATTAAAGAAAACATCACTTGCATTTCTTTAGCATAAATTAGGTATGTTTGAAAGATTACTGTTTCAAGCATACAAACGCCAGCAAGGTGATGTACTCAGTATAAGACTCTATTTATGCAGGGATTTCAAGCTCATTTGAGGGACGTATGTAAAGCAGCTGAAGTGGACTTATTTTATGCAAAGTAAAACTACAAAGATGAGGAGTCAGGATTTAATAAAGCAAAAGAGCAAGTGAATAAACTAATTGGGAAATAAGCACTAGTCACAGTGATAACTCCACACAAAATAGTTCTTCCACCATTCAGTGTTTTACCTCGGAGGACATTAACAACTATTTTAGTGTCTTCGATTGGCAAGCATGAAATAATATTGGCAGGTATTATAGAAAGTAAAATTTATAATGGTATATTTAACCATATAAACTGACTGTTTAATTGACAGCATAGTCAACAAGTCTCTGATTCAAAACAATTGCTCCCATCAGTAAATTCACTGAATCATGGATGACATTCTTTCACATACAGAATAAGATCTAAACACTATAGACATCTAAATGTAGATGGATCCCAGCCAAGAAAATAGTTAATAATTATATATTCATTTATACCTTCTACAACATTGAGATGTTTAGGTTAGAAACTATTTGTTTTATCTTCTGTAGAACCTGCCACTCATAAAGTAGACATAAAGCTAAACCTACTTTAGGACATAGCCACCACTTAGGTGCCTAGGGTAAAATCCAAAATAATATTTAAATGTCACTAATGCCTATATTTCTCATGAAATTTTCTCAAACATTTAAAAGTCTGTTCCATGTATACCAAAGGCATAATTTTTTCTTCCTATCTGCCTTCTAAGACCATCTGAGATTCATAAACTCTGGGTCTTGGTGCCTCTAAGGAATTTGGTAGACATGTTCTGAGTATCATTAGGAAACAGCTTTGAGTTTTACACACAGTGCAACTTAATTTTCAGTGAAAATACGTTCAGTGATGCCTAAGGTATGTCATAATAATCTAGCCATTGAAACACTTGCCCTTACTTAGAAAATTACTGAATTTAGTTCTAGAACTGTTTCAACGTGAGTCTACAATTCCTGTTTTCCATGGTGTGTCCCAGTAGTCGCACTATGACTGCTAATTCTATGAAATGCAACTCTGTCAAAACTCCATGGAATCAGCAACGTGAACCGTTGGGCTGGAAGGCAATCAGCAGCCTGTCTTTCTTGCCTAATCTCTTAAATTCTCAGTCTGGAGACCCTCTGCTGGGGTGAGAGTGCAAAATCACAATTTTAAGATTAAATTTGAGGAAATTTTTTATTTCCAAAAAGCTGCTTGATAGTTTCTCAAAATCCCTGGGAAAGCGGTTTCATTTCCCAGCTCAGAATTCAAATTCCATTTCTGAATCTGGATGCTTATCTGCTAGACATTCTGATGTGAAGAATTACAGTGTTTACTGCCTTTTTCCGTCTGCCTCTGAACTACCTGTGTGGAATATGAAAAACAGGAACCTGGAATTCCTGTTGGTGTCTTATGTGAACCACAGGAAAACCAGATGTCTCCAAATACTGTCATCCTGTGAAATATCTTCTTCAGTGGCTAGTGTGAGAACAGAAACAAGAACACCAGCTTATAGTGTAATGGCCATATTACCTGGGAAATCTCTGGTCTCTGTTTCCAATACTACTCCTGTATTTTACTTAAAACTTCCTTAGAAAAAGGTATCACCTAGGGTCTTATCTCTCAGGCACGGACTTTTGTTAATATACTTCAGCCATACTTCCTTTCACTTTCTCTCCTTCACCAGTAAATCTTGAATTCCTTGCTACACATCAGCCAAATTTCAGCAGCAGTGAACAATTTCCTTTGCAACAAAACAGCTTATAGCCTAGTTTCAAGGAACATCGCTAAGAAATAGCAGACATAGGTTGAATGCTTTCATAAGGCTGAGTCTCCTTTAGATGTGTGTTGGCCACTAAACTACTACATTTTTAAAAATTGGGATGTTGCCATAGACTACAGAATCCGCTCCGGTGAATTGTGTTAAGTAGGCTCTGAGAAAATCTAAGTAGAGCAGATCTGTTTTCTGAATATTAAATGGGTTTAGGTGCTGAGCTGTGCAGAAGCAGAACTCACAGCTGTCTTTCAATTCAAACTTCGGATTCAAAACCTGAGAGGCATGTGAAATTAAAGCAGCAGGCATTCCGTATTTTATGAAAAAAATTTAATTTTAAATGCCATTTAAAGTCCTTTTCTTGGATTTAATTCATAAAGATTAACCTTGAGGATTATTATGTTGGACTGGAATCTTTAAACTGTATGGTAGTAAAGGTAAGTCATATGAAGCACATCTGAAGACCTTAAAATAAATTATGTGTTAGCAGTTATACTCACCAGAAATCACACTTCCTTTCTATTGATTTTTCAATTTAATTGCGAAAAAGTATACTAAGAAAAATAGGCTAAGAAAAAAATTAAATAGAAAACCTCAAAGTTATTAAGGAATTGATTCAAATAAGAGATAGAATAGAATCATAGAATCGTTTAGGTTGGAAGAGGCCTTTAAGATCATCGATTCCAACCGTTAACCTATCACTACCAAGTCCACCACTAAACCATGTCCCTAAGTACCACGTCTACATGATACAAAGATACAAAGAAAAAGACTGGGAATGATGCCTGATGAAGAGTTCCCAAACGAACATCTTGCCATGAAAAAGTCAAACTGTAGGAGCAATAAGATTCCCACTCCACTTGAGCTGATGAGACCTAAGTGACTCTTAATGGGAGTCCACCTTAGAATGTTCTTTGAGTTTCCAAGAAATCATCCTCATGTCTGCGGTTTGGGGATATGAAAAAACTGAAACACACAGTTTTTCTTCAGTGGCACAGGTAGGTCTTCTGAAGAGGTAGCTAAAAGCCACTTTTTTGCAGTTGTTGATTTATGTGCAACAAAACCAGAAATTTGTTGCAAATCAGTATTTTCATCACTGCCCTTTAAAACACCGTGCCGTGATTTTCAGTTGTGAATGGGAGATGCGTATGTGCGTATGACCATCTCACACTTTTAAAGACTCTGTTTCTCCAAACATGCAATGGATGCATTTAAACATTTGCATTCCTTTAATCCTACAAGATGTCACTGAAACTCACTCTCGCACTACACAACTGGAGTAGTCATATTACTATATTAGAAAATACCCATGAAGTTTGCAAATACTGCTGAATTTTGATGTATAATATGTCAAATGCTTTATTTTACAGAATGACACAGCCACTTAGAGTCTAAGAAACGTGCGCTTGGAGATTACAGAGAAATTTCATTTTACATTTCCAGAGAGATACTCGTTTCCAGTATTTTTCCTGTGAATTCAAGAAAACCTACTCAGCACAGAAAGTGACCTTTAATAAATAGCTTCTAAACCTTTACAAATATCATAACTGAATTTCAAAATCAGGAAATCCAATTTTTCCACATAATAAAGATTTTGATGGCTGTATCTGAACGCTTTGAAGCCTTTCAAGAAGTTAAAAGTTGGGAGATAAAATTTCTCTTTCCTTATAAGCCATTTTCTTTCTGTGTGACTGCGCTGTCTCTTCTTCCTACAATAGATATGTCTTATTAATGGCTAATAGTACTCCATGAATTTGTCATTAGATGTCAATTCAACAGTGACCAGTTTCTAGCTCTCAACCACTACAGGATTGTCATGATGCTTGTACTCCTTTTATTCCCTCACTTTTAGACACAGAAAACCCCAATTTCCACCCATATTCTCTGTTGATTTGATGTTTTCAGGAAATTTGTTGGTGCATACCTAAGGATCTGTAGGATTTTCTGCATTGGGAGAGATTACAGTGCAAGTTATTTATTCCCTTGGTTAGGATCACAGAGATGTCTTGGCCACTCAAACTAAAAGGGAAGTAAATGGCAAAGTATAGCACTAGCAATCTTCTAAGTCATTTGTTCCCCCCTCTCTATTTCATTCCACTATCTCTTGTAAAATGAAACACTATGTTATCATAGTTTGGAATTAGAATTCTGTAAACAATAAATGAATAAAAGGTTATTACCTTCCTTAGAAATCTCTTGAGTGGGAATGTGTAACACACAAACAAAAGAACTTAATTCTCACTTAAAAAAAAAAAAAAGAAGAGGTCATACTGATCCCTTCTGACCTTAAAGTTCATTAACCATTCTTTAATTTTCAAGTGGAGTACAGTTAGATAAGCATTGTGGGTCCTCCCCTGTTCTGCTGAGACAATGCTGCTCAGTATTTTCCCTCGTAAGACCTTTTCTTTCACACCAGTAATCAGTGAATCAAGAGTAAGATATTTGAGCTAGTGCTATCACACGAGGTAACAAATTCTAATGATGCCTTTTAAAAAGCATTTATGCAGATTTTGTTTATAAATGATAACCTTTGCTGAACTGTAGTGGTAACGTAGTAATACCAATTGTGTTCTTAATGATAATACCTCCCACATGTTTTCATGTTACAGCGCTTGAGCTTTGCATATCTGTTGATAAGAAGAGATCTTCAGCACATATTAGGAATCAAAATATATGTTCATTGTGTGAGTGTACCATTAACAAATAGCTCATTATCTTCCCTTGATTAAAGGGTGTTATGTAGGGCCCTAAGATCTCCTTATAATTGGAAAACCATGTAACAAGAAGTAATTCATATGACCTATCTTACAGATGCACCTTTGGATAAGATGCTTTAGATGCTGTTGATCCAGTCATCTAATGAATGTCCACGGCATAAGATACAGATCCGTAATTTACTGGATACAGCACAGTTCACATTGTAGAGATCACCTCCATATTCCTTGTTGAAACAGAAAGACTTTGCCTGGTGGAAACTTGCTAGAGTTAGTTTCACAACATTTGGCCTAGAAGACTCATTGGTATCAGCTGACTTTTAGAGACATGCAGATGAGGAGTATATTCCTGCAATTTTCTAAAAGAGCTCATGAGAGCTGCCATGACACATAGAAAACATCCAGTAATAACAGTGCTCCCTTTTCATCAGTTTTTAACCTTCAGCTTTTTCTTGGTTATGACAGAAATAGCAACGTTACATTCCAAAAAGGCACACAAACTAGCCAGTATTAGATTTACCTCAGCGTCAAGGATTGCTGAACCCAGGACAAACCACCAAGATATCTTTGTCTTCAGCAGTGATTACGATTGATTTTGTATCCACAGTCTGCAGTGAGCAGTCTGTGTAACATAACATGAATATCTGCTTACTTACAAGATAGTCTAAGATAATTTGCCTCAAAATAATCATTTCCTAGTTTAAAATGGAATGACTTCCATTACATAGAGAACTTTATTTTGTAGTTTCTCTCAGTGACCTACTATTGCTATTTTCTCTTATTTTCCCATTCCATGACCAAGAATTTGATATGGCTACACAAGTGATGTGGCATATTGACTGTAAATTCATTTTTGGAAGGTCCTTATTCCAATAGGACACTTACAGGAGATTTATCTAATAAGCTTTCTTTGTACTTACCTTGCTGTGCAGTTGTTCCAAGCAAGGTCTCATCATCTCTTCAGTCTTTCAGTTCTCCTGCACAACTGTAGACCACAGGAGTCTGGTTAAATTTATACCATGTTTCTCAGCTGTCCCATACAACTTTTTTAGCCATAGCAGTTAGAGAGTACTACAGCACAAGAGGGTTTGATACTCTTTGGCTGTGACTCCTTATTTACTGTCACCTCAATCTGTCTAGTTTAAAGGCATAGCCTAAGCAAATTAGACTTCTCGTCTGAACCAAGAATCTGTCTTTCAAGCAGATGGGGATGTTCGGCAGGCAGCTGGCAAACACGTATGGAAACAGCATGCGTAGGCCAGCTTTTCACGGCCAGCTTTTCACGGCAAAACTGCAATTCAGAGGTAGCACCCTTACCATAATGCTACAACATCCGTGTAACAAATTCATGTATGCTGGTAGTCCTGTATTATTCCCATTTCTTTAGCACTAATCTGTGATACACACTTCAGCAAGGATCATGGTTTGTAAAAATGAGCTGTTCCAAAGGACAGCCCTGAAATGTGCTTGGCAAAAACCATCACAAGAATTTCTGATACACTTAACTGCCTTTTCTGAGTCAGTAAAAATAGCAGTATAATTATTCTGAAGTAAAGGAATTTTTTTCCTTCTAAATCCAAGAAGAGACTTGTATATGACTTTTTACAGCCTATGTGGTTAGAATGACATTTATAAGAACATCTTCATTTCAGCAACTGTCTTGGAAAAGCTACTAATCTGGAAAGATTATTGCTTGATTAAACTACGCAAAAAAAAATTGTATGATTCAAATGTAACAAATTTAGATTATATTGTCCCCAACTGATGAACTGATAAGAGTTTTTCCGGAATCAGTCTGTTATCAACCAACTTGCAGTTATGTGTACACGAAAGACAGTCAAGTCAAGTTCTTCTGAAATCTACTTGTGGGCTCAGGTGGATTTGTTATTTTTCCATTAAAAAAAAAAATTCTTTCTGAGATTTATTTCACCTAAAGTTATTACATTATTTTTATTTACTGTTGTACTTTAGATGTTTTTCTGTTCAGCTATGAACAGCTGACAAAACACAAAATAAAGAATGATTACTAAAAGTTTTGCTTAAAAATCCACTTTCTTTATAAAAAAACTTATCTTAAAGATCTATTCTCCAGCTGAACTATGACTGATGATTTACATCTGATTCATGCAGGAGAATGTCCAGCTTTATAAATATTTAAATCAAAGTAATAATTGGAAGAAATGCAGTAGGTACATTTCATCTTCTTAATGGACAATGTTTCTCTTTTATACTGGATCGTAACGTCTCAGTAGACAACAAAACAGACACGGTGTCTTTCTTCAGAATCTATGATACAGAACTTCCTCTGTTTCTATGTACTGTGCATATCCAATTTCCAATTTTGCAGACTTGTTTTAAAAATGTGATTTGCAATATTTCTGACTAGCATTGCGGAGATGGATGTTTTGTCTCTACTGATGTTGTGATTGTAAATTATTCTAAATATCTAAGCAAAGTAAATCATTTAAATCTTATGGACACAGGCCACAGGCTCTGTTCTGGGCTAGAATGAGGTATTTGGATATTGTCACTCTTCTAATCGTTAAAACCTTTCTTCTCATTTCCAGCACAAATTGAATGTATCATTAATACTCTTTTCTTGAGTTACTGTCTAGTTCCTAGACTAATGCTGTATTTTACTTTTAATGACTCATTTTCTACCCTTATGTTTAACCACATATGTTATTTATTAAGAGTGATCAGCTTAGTAAGCTCTTTCAGCTGTCATTTTAAATTGAACAAGCCAGGCTTTTCGGTCATTTTTCTCCAGGTGGATTCTCTATTCCTATCACTACTCCAGTAGTCCTTCCATTTTTGAGTTTAACTTTCTTAAACTATATAGGAAGGATAAAATTGCAGGGCAGTAGGACATTTGCTGAAACAACATTATTCTAAGTTTTAAGGTTTTTGTTTGATTGGTCAGCAACCTCTCAGTATTTAAAGAAGTAAGATGATGAATGCAAAATGATGGTGTTTCTGTATACTTCTACACTGTACTTCAATATGACTGATTTAAATTTCACCTTCACCACATTGTATGGAACTACTGCTGTTTAGCTTAGCTGTCTTTTCTGAAGTGATCTGTAGTATGCTCCATACGGAAAAAAATGAATCTTTTCCTTGGTCAAAAAAATTCTAAAAAGAAATGTTAATATATTTTTTGTGTGTTTCATTCCTACCAAATCACAGTAAAGTAACATATACAATTGTGAGACATTGTTTGGTTTGTCCTCCTATGAGGATTAACTCTACCTAGCTCATTCTGGTAGATGCTGGTTTAACCTTCTTTTGAAGATCCTAAATGAAATTGCCAAAGCCTCCCTGAGCATGCCCTTTCACCATTTCCACTCTTCCATTAGAAAAAGATCGTTTACTTGTTCTTGTAGTGGGTTAGCCTTGCCTCACAGCAAAATGCCCACCCAGCTGCTCACTCACTCAGCAGGATGGAGGGAGAAAATAGGATGAGAAAGCTTGTGGGTTTAGATAAGACAGGCAGATCACTTACCAATTACAGTCACGGGCAAAACAGACTTGACTTGGGCAAAATTAATTTATTTTATTGTCAATTAAAATAGATTTGGGTGGTAAGAAACAAAAAGACAAACATTGTAACACCACCTTTCCTCACCCTTGTCTAAGGCTCAACTTCACTCCTTCACTCGACTCCTATACAACCCCCACCCTGCCGAGCAGCGCAGGAGGATGGGGATGGAGGGTTATGGTCACTACATAGGGGTTTCTCTCTGCCACTTCTTCCTGTTCACACTTTTGACCTGCTCAGACATGGGCCTCCACAGGCTGCGGTTCCTTCAGGAGATATCCATCATGTTCTCCATCGTGGGCTCTTCCCCACGCTGCAGGGGAATCTCTGTTCCAGTGCCTGCCTGAAGCACCTCCTCATCTTCTTCCTCTGACTTTGTTGTTCCTGCTGCTCTTTCTCACTCTTTTTGTTCACTCCTTCTCTGCCTATGGGGTGTTTTTGCCCTTTCTTACATACCCTGAGGTGCCACCTCCTTGGCTGGGGGCTCAGCCGTGCCCTGCGGTGGGTGGGCTGGAGCCGGCTGGAACCGGCTGTGTCCGGCACAGGGCAGCCCCGGCCTCTCCTCACAGAGGCCGCCCTGCAGCCCCCTGTTAGCAAAGCCTGGACACCTACAACCAATACAGTTTGTTTTCATTTTCAATTTCAAATTAAAATCTTTGTAATTAAAATTTTGAGTCCATTAGTTCCAATACTGCTCTCCACAAACAGGGCTAATAAGTTATTCCCTCCCCTAGTCTTGTTTCCTAGACTTAAAAAATTCCACTCACTTTGTTTTCCCCAGAAATCATGTTTTATAAATCACAGTGCTCTCTAGATTCTTCAGTTAATCCATCTCTTTCTCAAAGTACAGCCCACCACAGTCCACCTGAAGCCTAAACTGAGCAAGCAAACTTTTATGGATTATAGCAAAGGCATTTTTGGCAGCTAGCCCCCATCCACCCTCCCGCTTACCTCCTGATTACCCCTTCTGGGAAAGCATGACATCAGCTTCAGCTCAGGGTACAATATGACTCCCAAAACTGCTCTGAAGAAAGCAAAATTGTTTCCTCAGCTTTTATCTGTGCATTATATATCTATTCCTATATCATTAAGATGCTTGGCTGACTCTCATACTTGGTGCTGGGATTTCAGCATTGGGGCTGAGGTGTCTACGCTCTTGAAACTTCAGAATTACCTCCGTAGGTCAGCATGTTAAGAGGCTGAATACTACTTGATTTCATTGTAATAAGCCTAAAACTAAAAATATCTACTGTTTAAATCCTAGCATTCTTGGAGATGTTTATATTTTCTGAAGTTGAATACGTGCTATGAAACAATTCAGTTTTGGTATTAGTGTGAAGGAATGATTTTCTAAAGAAAAGCACATATTTAGAAGTAAATGACTCAACAATTTAAGATAATAATACAATAAATACCTTTAATGTTTTGAATGAAATAATAGTGATAGAAAAACTAACAATGTGTTGAAATAGTTCGTCAAAAACATGTATAACATTACCAAACTCAATAAAGAAATGTACTTGATTAACCCAACAAAGGAAAACACTGTGATATGTATCCTGTTACTCATGGAAGACATTTGTCTTGTGTTGCCTAGACAGACTGTCACCATGTTCTCATCCATCTTAGTTACTCAAAGGATACAACAGAACTATTGATTTGTATTCATTCTTATACAAATAGTGAAGAGATTTCAGCACTGATAGACAGATCTGTTGTATTCCTGTGCATAATAATTGCTAAGGGAGGTAAAATTATTTATCAGCCAGCTGCAGTATATTTTACCGTGTCTGTTGTTCACCATGCATTCAAATAAGAAAATGTCAAGTTATGGTATACTGATTGCTTAACGTGATTATTCCATTTTGTACACATTTCTGATTAGTGTTCGCAGTACCTCATTTGAAAGCAACATGCATGGAGAAACTTCTAACACTATTATATATGTCATTCCTAATTTAGCTCAACTGATTAATTGAGATTTTTTTACACTGTACCTTAAGTTAATAAACTCAATTCAGTTATCTCTAAAGCATAGATTTAAGCAAATTGGAAAACAGAAGAGTCAGGCTGTGCATTTGACTACTTATTTTAACTCTGTAAATTTAAAAATACCTTTTTGATAGTTAAATAGATGTGTGTTTTTTCCTGTCGTATTCACTGCAAGTGCATATTCAAATCACACTAAATGAACAATTTTCAAATTTTAACATTAAGCAGCCCACACGGTGAGCCACTGTTAAGTCTTTAAACTTCAGACTGAACAACCTGGTGTGTGAGCAGGTACGTATTTTCTCAAATGAAAACATACTGGAAACTAATTCATGTTGATTAACACTACCCTTCATTTCTTGTCTTACAGCAGAGTCATGGTTTTGGACATTTTTAGCAGCTCTCTAACTTTAGTGAGCACTGTGTAGTTACACAGCAGTTTCAAAGACAGAGCCTACCTCTTCTGCCTCAAATAGGCAAAGAAAGCATTACATACAATGCTGCTTGAACATAACACAAACTCTTAATCGTAACGTTGCTCAATTTTAACTTCACTAACACTAAAAAATACCAAATGTTTGATGGGTTGCATTTATATGAAGGGAATAAGAGGTCACAACTGAGGGTGAAGGAGATTGATACGTTGCATAGACTGCATAGCTACATCCCTACCAGTAAACTGAAGCAGCCTCGGCCATTCTTCAGCCCTGAGGGCAGCTGGCATTGAACAGCCTGCGATCACGCTACTAAACATGTACGCTCCAAATGTTGATCTTACACTAACTGGCAGTCCTAACTAGTCCTAGCCTTCAACCCCTGCAGACCTGGCTGGGAGAGGGCTTGCTGCTCTGCCCCAAACCATTCGCACAGTCTAACAGTGCAAACAACAGTCTGGCAGCGCAGCATGCCAGTAACCTATAGATTTCCAAACACAATGTTTACCTTGTCATAAAATAGTTATGATACTAACAGGCTTTTTAAGCAGACTGAGATGATATTCAGGGTACGCAAGCAGTGACTCAGGGCATTTATACTGATCAGTCTCTGCCAAGTCAAACAAACGAGAGTGTTTTCACTGCTCTTTCAGATCAGCATGTATTTCATTTCTGGAAACTGCTGGCCTACACCTCCACAGAAGCTATCTGTGAGGCATGTGTAATCCCAGCAAGGAAGCGGTAAGAATTTTCAGGAATAAATCTTATATCTGTGAATTGCTGCTTCTTCTGTAGCTCTACTCTGGGGTCCCCAAGAGAACCGCCAGCCCTGACTGTCACGGCCTGGCCCTCCCCACCTCCCCAGGCCTCCCCTCATCCTGCCCACGGCCCAGGACCCCACCTCAGCCCCCTGGGGCCATCAGCCCCTGCCCCAGCAACGCAGCAGTGTGGTCAGTCTCCAGCTCCCCACAGCCCTGCCCTGCCTGGCCATGGGCCCCGCTGGGCCGGGCCCACCCACAGGCCCACGTCCCAGCCTGTCCCTGTCCCCGCCTGTCCCCATCCCCAGGGATGTGCCCGATGCCCGGGGTTGGGGCTGCCCCTGGTGCCCCCCGGCTGCCCTGCTCCTGGCTGGGGCGGTGGGACAGGCCCTGGCTGCCACGCGCTGCCCTGACGGACCCTCCATGGGGAGCCCCCGCTGCTACCAGCACCCGGCCCGGGGACCCAGCAGCCCCCGCTGCGCCCGTACAGATAAGATCTGCCACAGAAACCCACTAATCCCATCTTTTTATGGCATTTCAGAACACTCCAAAATATTAGATCCACTTCCAAAATCCTCTTCCCCATCTTGAAGACACAAGATCTGAAAGTATGTGAAAGGAACAATTCACTTCCCACATGCAGAAAAATAATCTACAATCCAAAGAGACAAAAAACTATTCAGACATCAGGTGAGGCATTACTGAAGAGGGGAAGTTTTCCTTAAATAACCTAGGCAAACAAAATATGTGTGTGTGTGTGTACACGAATATATATATATGTGTACACACACTTTATATATGCAGTAAGCAATTCAACTCCTGCAGCATAATTATTGACTTGTAACACTGATGGACTTTTAAAGAAAAAGAACATTTGTTAAACAATAATTAAATGAAGACTAATAAGAATCCAGTATATTCAATATAAGCCACAGGTGTAACAAGTAAGGACAGTATTGTGTTAGAACTTATATTTCAAGCTGAGGTTAATAATGAGATTTTCTAAGGAGAAAAGTGCATAATATACTAAAATGGAACTATCATCTGGTCTGTTCCTCACAGACTACATTCCTCTGAGGTTTTCAGTATCCTCAGCATGCATTGATCATCACAGCCAGTAAGAGCTGTGTTGATTTACTGCTTTGTAAGGGATTCTCAGCAATTTGCCTTTTAGGTGAGAGTGCTTGAATTTTTTGGCTGAGGTTTTCATCAAAACAATGACTCATCATAACACAGAACGAGAAGAAAAAGGTTCATTATTAAATACATAGAATCGATCATTGATGGGTAACACGCTGCAGTACTATTTTCACGCTTAACAGTGAAAGTCAAGCCAAAGCACATTTTATAAATGTCTTGCAATATATAGTCTTCAGACCCATATGAGGCTTCTTTTGTGTGTACACACGTGTAAGTGCTGTTGCAGTTTTGCATGTTGTATTTACATAAACATCAGTGAA
Organism: Phoenicopterus ruber ruber; assembly: GCA_009819775.1. Lineage (NCBI taxonomy): Eukaryota > Metazoa > Chordata > Aves > Phoenicopteriformes > Phoenicopteridae > Phoenicopterus > Phoenicopterus ruber. Next base: position 99,407,019 of record CM020217.1, read on the forward strand.
GACTTCTTTCTATATATTATTAGCAGAATCAAAACTATGTCTTTTTAAGTCCTCAAAGATACATTTCCTGATTTGCCACATATGCTTTTAAAACCTTTGTGTTCCCTATAACCGAATACATATATTTCATAGTTACAGGATGCAATGCAGCTAGAGATGTCTGTGTCTTTCATAAGTAGGGTTTTCAGTGGCTCAGCATCACCACATAGGCTTTTCGTGTGACATCACAAGTCTTTCCCAGACATGCTAACAAGATATGTCTAACTGTTTAACAGTTAATATCCCTTATTTGTCCCTGTCTTGACAGTGAAGGGGATTTAGTCTTCTTTTCATCCCAGTCTTCCCTGATGCTTAAAATGAGTTCAAGCTATTTCCCCCAAGGGCAGGTTTAACACGATCATTTTTAGACACTGTGTTCTTCCTGTCACGCCCACAGCCTAGCCAGCTCTTTCATTCTTACAAAGCCCTATGCATTCATTTGCATGTAAGAGCATATTAAATTACTCTACAATTCAAATATTTCAGAATAGGAGAGGAGAAACATAAGTCATATTAAATATAGGAGGCAATTGTAACACATATAGTATGCATGTCCATCACTTCTTTTGTTATCCCAATCAAAACAAAAAAATTCTTTTGTTAACTTCTAATTTAATCAATCATACCACTCTTTTCTATTTTTCTTTTTTTATTTAATTCTCTTTCTGAAGAAGTGGCTTTAATGAAATAGTGCAGCACAGCGTGATATCATCTTCTCAATATAACTTTAGATGAACCCTGTTTGTAACGTTTCAGATTTGCCTATCAGTTGGTATAAACTGATCAGCTTGAATGAGGATTTGTACCAGCTGTTTTCCTCTATTTTTTGCATACATTACATGGATAAATAGTATAACTTAGAGACAAAAAGCATATGTTGATATCAGCCCATTAAAAGTAAAATGAAAGTTAGTAATTCACAGTATTAACATAAGCAGTGGATTGCCTGTCATTAGATACCCTAAACCAAAACCGGCCGATATTCTGAAATTCATGCTATAGCCATCCACAATTATTAGACTCTGTAAAGGGATAGATGAGTAAAAATATTAAACTTTTTTACCTTGGGAATCAGACTCTCTCTTTAAATGTTCCATTTGATCTTCAAAACAGTCTATGAAAACTGTTTCATAAAAACTGCTTGTTGTATATTTACAACTTTTTTGAAAAAGGAAATGAACGATATCTCAGTTTGCAGTAGCCATTTTACATAATTTCTCTGTACAAAAAAGAGGGAAGGTCGATAGTGAAAATAACTTAGATGTCTTTAATAGATCCATTCTAAAATAAAAACCAGGGAAATCCCACGACACCAGCTTTACTAATTTGTCCAACTGTTCCACAGGTAGAGTTCAATTTGCAAAAGGTCAGCATGAAGTAAACTTCTGCACCTTGCAATTAAAAATTACAGGAGACACAAGCTAAAATACAGAAATTGTTTCAGGTCACAACATATTTGGAACAAATGTAATAAATGCAGACTGTTTGAATATTCGAAAGCTCCTGACTGTTGACCTCGATGGGGCTGGATCAATGGCGGTCAAGGAGAGGCCACTGTTCTGTTCCCCTCTGGGCCAGATGTTTCCTTTCCTGCCAAGCCTGTTACTGCTAATCACTACTGGGCTTGGTCTTATTATAGCTAGTTCAATGAAACACTGTAGAGAAAACCAGCGACATTACAAAAAATGTAAGAAGCATTCCTATGTCCTTTCAGTGATAAAGATGCTTTATCCATAGATATTTTACAAACTTTGGAATTAATAAATGACTACATAGGATCTCAGCAGCACATGCTGATATGGGTAAGTAAGAATTAGTAACCATGACAGATTTTGTCATGTGCAACTGTAATAATTCCCCCCCTTTCATATGCAACATCAATTCAGATTTGACACTTGTCACTGACCTCAAACGCTGATACTGAAGATACAGGCTTAGTTGTGCTAACAGGTAGGGAGAAAAGATTGGCATCTGATATAAATCAGTCACTGGAAAAGGGGTTTGGAAAAGTATCTCTTTTGTAAAATGTGTGACAAACAGAAATTGTATTGTCTTTGAGAAATGATACAAAATCATAAGTACAGTTTGAATTTCAGCTTGGGAAAATTCAGTGGAATATGAAATACCTTATGAAAACCAAGTTGGGAAAGATCCATGTTCATTCATATCAGTTGTCCAACGTAATGAGCTGTAATTCATGCTTTCCTACCTGTTACATTTATTTGTCTATATTTACATCATGTCCCTCCTAATCTTCAGGACTGAAGAGGCTGCAAGTAGGAAATTCCAGATAGCCCTCCCAGATCTCTATAATCACGCCCAGATCTCTTTTTCTTATGACTGCCTTTGCCCTGGGAAGCAAAGGGTTGAGATTTCGCTCCCACTACTTCTCACTGCAGTGGATATTAATGTGGCTGCAGGAGGAGCAAGGTTCCATGCTTAGATCGTCTGTGGCTTTGGTATGCTGCCAGTCAAAAAGCAATAATGGAAACCCCAACAGGAAAACAGCAATTCTCTGTATTTTATTGCCCGGTCAAACGTGAAGATAATTTCCTGGCATCAGCCATTGGTATTTTCCTGGCGCCAGAACTCTTCCCCTGTCAGAGTTCCTGCAAATAATGTAGGTATATGAGCTACCCCAAAAAAAGGCTGCAATAATGTTTCATAATGGAGAGTGTTTCTGAGGTAACCCAAACAAAAGATCACTATACGTATGACAAAAATGAGATCTTACTATTAGTTCTGTAATACTGGGCCATCTTGCAACTGGAAGACTAAACAATTCTAATTTCTTTCTGTTCCCTTTAGGATAGAACTATTAATTGTACAGTTTGTGATATTATATATGCAAGGTACCGTATAATCACATATAAGAGCAATAAGAAACCTTTCTGTTATTTATCCAAAAATTTGAAAATAGATTGTGTTAAAAATGCAGAAATACACTAATATTTTATAAAGAACTTTTTGCTACATTAACTACTATGTCATATAGGTTTTTAAAATAGTTATATACATTTTATTTTGTTATTTATTTTAACTGCTAAAAGCCCGCTACTTGTTAGCTGCAACTGGTCCAGGCTAAATTGTGATAATATTTGGACTAGACAAAACTGGCACATGCCAAATCCTCCAGTCAACAAAGAGACATGACACAGAACCACCAGTCAGGACGCTGATAATGCATTGTGCTTCTGCACATAGACTATTTACATTGGGAAAACTGAGGGCTTGGCTTTCCAGAAAGGAGAGCTGGTGTTGAAAATTAAGGATTTATGAAAAGAAGTGGTCTCAGAAAGAAGAGGGGTCCAGGAAAGAAGAAGGTGAAGAAGAGCAAGCAGCAGCACAACACAAACTGGCACAACTTTCTGCCTGAGCTTCCCAGACCAGCAGTGATCTGCCTGCTGGGGCGGAAAGTGGAGACCTAGTGAACAAAGTGAGTTAGTGAGTAGGTGCATGAGACAGTCAAGTAAGGTAAAAACTCTAATATTGTTGGTTCTTAAGTGAACCACAGTATCCAGAACCAATATGGGCTGTTGTTTACTCTATTTGTGTAAAAAAGTTTTTAAGGATTAGTCTGGCTTCAAAACATAACATTAGAACAATATTATGAAAGGCTGAGGAAAAGAAAGAAAAATAAATTAAAATCTCTACTTTTGCAGTAACAGGCTTGATATGGGCTTTGAGGTCACTGAAGTAAAGGACACTGTATTTTGCTTGGCAAATATCCAGGTGTAGAAGACTTAAGTGGATACAAGATCAATATCGCTGGAATCTCTTAAGCGATCTCTCTCTAAAACTCTAAAGGAATAGTAAAAGAGAATGATAAAAGAGCTGTGAATTTCAAGAGCAGGACCACAGAATAATTCTTCCTTGAGCTACTAGATCTATTAGCATTGGGGTTTTGTTTCATAGGTTGAAATCTCTATTTGTGGAGGAAGAAGAGGAAGGTGTGCTGAAGTTCCCAGGTTAAGATATACTCAGAACAAGTATGTTTGTAAAATGACCTAAGGCTGAATCATCAATGGTCAACCTCAGTTCTTCCTAAAGTTACCTGAATTGTAGCTTACAGTGACCTGAAAAGATTTTGGATCTTCCTGTGAATGTGAATCACATATGACCTGAAGAAGTTTGGTTGGGATCCATCTAACCTGAGGTAATATCTGAACATTTGTTGCCTAAATCTGTTTTAATAACCTGAAGCTCACTTTGCAGTCAATGTAGATAAATAGATATCTAAGGTAAATGAGATGAATCCCCTTCTAGAGGTGCTTATTATCCATAAAGGAATGTAGCACTAACTGGCTTAAAGTCAGGTAGCTGGCTTTGAGATCTATAGTTTCTGTTGAAGTGAATCCCAGAATGTTAAAACACAATCTAGTTCTACAAAAGCTATTTTCTATTTTCTGTATTGTCTAATCTGTATTTTGGCAGCAGAGTCTTCAGGTCTCATCAGTATACGTAGATTTTTTATATAATCCATGAGTAAGGACTTCATGAGTGGAACCAAGTCAGCTAATATGATGATTGGAAAGCAAACCAATATTAAAGGCTGTAGGTTATACTTTAAATCCTATCCCCTCCTGAAGTGCTCTTATAGAACTGAACTAAACAGAAGTGTTCATTTCACAAATATTTTCCTGGTGCTTGGCACCTGAAAATGAACACAGAGATCAGACCTTTTAAAAGGCAACTGGAAGTAGCACATGATAGTGCTGCCCTTTCTTCAGTGGTTGAGTGGCTAATACATTAAATCAGTACATGTTTTTATTCTATTCTTTATTTGAAGAACATGCATCTCACACCTTGCATAGTCAGCAGACTGTACACTCTTATAGATAAGGAAAAGCTTTGTTAAAACCTCCAGAACAGTAAAGTATCTTCAGTATTTCCCAGGTGAAATGAAAATTAGTCTCTAGTCTGGCGGTTTAGGGCGTTCACTTGAAAGAAGAGACCTGGGTTGCAGTCCCTCTTTTAATGATAGTTTCTGTATTAGATGTTAAGCATTTGTTCATGTGAGAGTTGGAACTACATTGTCTTCTCTGGAAAGTGCCCTAATCATGAGGCTACTGTCACACACACATGCTCTCTTTTTGGCTGGTAGACAATGTAATTGCTCCAAACAGTGAAAAAGCTTCAACAGAAGAGATTCTAAGGAAGCCTTACCATGAAAGGCAATGAACAGACTAAGACAAACTTGGTAAGTGTTTGCAAGTCTAGACTAGGGTTTGGATGACTTTCCTAAAAATCGGTACATATAAGGAAGAGGAGGTGGACCCCAGATTCCACACTGTGGAGGATAGATAGCTGTAACTAACATGGGAGTGACTAAGCAGTGCTGCCACCACCACTGACTCTCCATAGGAAAGGGATGCTCTTCAAGGAAAGGGGTTTTAAGACTTTGGAGAGGCTTCCCTGCAGCATGGGAACTAGTTGCCAAAGACCATAAGGATAAAAGGGATAAGACATAACCTTGCAGTCAGCTCTCACTCAGACTGCTAGTCCTTGTGGATGCCATTCTCAGCTGCTTTATCCCTCATGTATTGCATAGGAAGCCTGCGTATCTCATGACTGGCTCCTGCCCCTAAGCAGCAACAGGGTTTGTGCAGTTCCAGGCACTTCCCTGAAATTGTGACAGTATCAAAAAGATACTGGAAGCCAAGGGATTACTTTCTGAAACTGTCTTGAACTGACTACTAATTAGTGTTTTGTTTGATAGCCTTTCATAGCTGGATGCAGCTGGATGAAAATAAACCACAAAGGGACCTCATTTTTGCTTATCATTAATTTTTACTTAGTTTTGTAGACACTTGTAAGGTACTGCAGTAATCTTCTTAATTTGTCATATATTGTAAATTGATTTAGTGACATGATTTAACCCCAGCTGGCAACCAAGCACTACACAGCCGCTCACTCACCCCTCCCCTCCCAGTGGGATGGGGAAGAGGATCAAAAAAAATTTGTGGGTTGAGATAAAGACAGTTTAATAGGATAGCAAAGGAAGAGAGAATAATAATAATAATGATAAAAGAATATACAAAACAAGTGATGCACAATGCAATATCTCACCACCCACTGACCAATGCCCAGCCTGTCCCCCAGCAATGATCCTCCCCCGGCCAACTGCCCCCAGCTTATATACTGAGCATGACATCATATAGTATGGAATATCCCTTTGGCCAGTCTGGGTCAGCTGTCCTGGCTGTGCCCCCTCCCAGCTTCTTGTGCACCTCCCTGCTGGCAGAGCATGGGAAGCTGAAAAGTCCTTGACTTAGTATAAGCACTACTTAACAACAAGTAAAAACATCAGTGTGTTATCAACATTATTCTCATCCTAAATCCAAAACACAGCACTATACCAGCTACTAGGGAGAAAATTAACTCTATCTCAACTGAAACCAGGACAGTAAGTTTATTCATTTCAGGAGTCTTCTTTTGTTACTTCTCACAAGTCTAATCAAATGAATGTATTTTATAATGAGTTGGATCATGTGATATTGCTCAAACTAATCTGATGAACTTCTATTTTATTACAATATTAGATATCACTAAAGTTTACTACAGAGGGTGGGATAAATTTTCCAATGCCCTGAGGCCATCTTCCGTGCAGTAATGAAGCAGGGCTCTGAGATGACTTGTTTAGATTTTGAAAATCAAGCCAGTCATCCTGCCACGTTTACGTGAAAAAATAATGACTACAGTTTACAAAATAAACAATCAGAAATACATAACTTTTCTCACTCTTGCTTTAATATCTACACTCATAAACCATAACTAGATTATGGCACATGTGAGTGCTTCACAGTTCCTGGGTCCAGTCGTCTGCCCCTCCTGAGTCCTGCATTTGTATCAGGTCCAAACCTGATACAAACTTAAAGCCTGTTTTGTTCTTAACAGATGTTTGAGACATCTCTCCTCAGCAACTTAAAGAATTGATGTTTTGGCAGTATCCCTTGCAGACAGTTTAGCTACTGTCTTGGTTTAGAGTTCAGGCACTTAAAAATGTCTCACTACCTACAGATTAAATTAAAAAATTGCTTTTACCTATAAGCTAATCTCCTTAATCATGTTTTAGTGACTGAGGTACGGTTTTCTCCTAGGCTTTAATTCACCTCCACCAACACAATATTCTTCAGAAAAAGCTTGCTTTTGCCTTGACAAGGATCTTAGGAGATGTTAATGCTAGCTCTCTGACAGGATCTAACAATAACACTTCTGAGTGAAGGAGTTCCACACCGCGGGGTAGACTCTTATCATCTTGAATGTGTGATCAACCATGACTCCAGAATTTCAATGAGGAAATAGACTGTCACAGAGCTGTGTGAGGGGCTGGCCCTGGCTATGTGGGAAGAAAATCTTCAGTTTAAGGAACCTGTGCTTGTGCAGAAATGGGTCATTCTTCTCAACTGTACTGCAGCGTTGGCCATACAGTCAGCTGTCAGATTGCTGCAGTAGTAGGTTTGCAGCGTGACTCTTTAAGCGTTTTCTACATAGATACTTACATTAGGAGTATTCTTGGAACTACAGCTTGCCTTCAGAAAGCGAGGACTCTCAAATCATGTTGAGGTCACTGATAGCATATATGTACTTAGTCTCCCCCTCTCAAAAGGAAGTGTACCTGCCAAGTAATAGGGATAGCTCTCACTGCTACCACAAGCGTTGGCAGATGGAAAGGTATTTGAATACAAATGCAGTAAATAGCACATGAATAATTTGGGCCTGTGGCACCCAGTGGAAGGACAAAGAAAAATCTATTTAGAAGGGCAGAGCCAGGGCAGGTTTTGCTATCTATCACTGAATAACTATCAGTGATGGCTTTGAGCACACAAGGAACATGAGGGACCCTGTGTACGCTTATGTCTTGGTAGCACATACAATGTTCCTAGGTGACCCATTGAAAAAAATTAAGATAAGAGAACCCAAGGTAGAGCTTAACCAGGAAAACAATACACATGTTTTTAAACTATTTTGTACACAGCCTAGACCTGAATGCCTGTGGAATATCTGTGAAGAAGCGACTGCTTTAGTTTCTGAGGAGTGTAATTTTATGGCCTATACTACTGGTCTTTTTTTTTTTGGCATCTTTTTAACTACAAACCTGTATTTATCTGTTTTGACTCATGAGGTACCAGATAATTCCTTTTTATTTTTAATTGAATTGTTTTTTATCTGATACTACAATAAATTATTTTGGCGTAAATACAGTTATTGAATTCCTTTTTAACTGGGCATCAACTGCATATAGTAATTCACTAAACTTATAGTATCTGAGGAAGTCAAAAGAATAGCACAGTCAGAGCAGCTGCTTCTTAAATTAAAACAATTTCTTCTTAAGCCTAAAGCAAAGCATAGAACTGTAGGGAAAAAACTTTCAAGCATTCAAAGGAAGGTCCACAAAAGCAGGATGACACCTATTGTTTTGTAGGCTGTTATTTTCTTTTTCCCTGGTATATATATACGGAGATTTTGGGTAAGGTCTATTTCCTACTCCTCCCACCCTGGAACTGCTTATTCCTTGTCCCAAAACTGAATTTCCAGTCCCTGAGCAGCCTTTAGCAGGTACAAGCACAGAGGAGAACACTGGAACACTGGTACATGTGAAGGGTTCATATGAAGCTGTAGTAAACAAGTCACATGAGTTCTGGCTCTTCTCTCACCCAAATCTGGACCTCTCTAATTCTCTTCCTTCATTTAGGAAGGGCCGTCTTACAGAGGCTTTTTTAAAGCCAGTCTGATAACAGCACATGTCAAATCTAACATCTACCAAGTTAGTGATGTAAACCACCAACTTTGCCCACCATCTCGTTTGTTCAACTTGAATTCCTGCAATACTGAAAAGACCCCCTAAGAGTGTGGAAAAATGACAAAGAGCTTTGATGAACAGAGGAAGTCAGTGTTGGGTAATTGATAGTTAACAATTGCTACTTATCCTTTCCCTTTGTGTCAAACCAGAATAAATTTCTTGCGAAAGGTCAGAAGGCAACCAGATAAAATCAATTTACAGGAACAGGGAACTTAATAAGGTTAAGAGGACTTCACTATTTTCCAAGGGAGAATTTCTTTGAAATTGCCTAAGAAAAGTAACAACAATTTGATGATTGTAGCACAGAATTATCTATTGAGTAGGGAGGAAGTGTTATCTCTTTCTGGTTTTGTAGTAAGCATAATCTGGGAAATAAATAAAAAAATAAACTATTGGAAGCCTCTTCCTTAAGTAATTAAAATCTTATTTATAAAATTATAACATGGTTTCTAACAAGAACATAGCCTACAGTCCTAAATGAGAAGTGCAGATAACTTACCCTATTAGTATCAAAGGATTTCCTCTCTATCTAATGAGATGCAGCCATCTGATTCCTATGTCCAAAGCCATGTGCCTTGGGGGAACAGGGAGCAAAGGTCAGCAAGCTGATGCAGAAATTCCATAGTTGACATCTGGTCTTTCTTGAAGCTGCCTACTTCCAATGTTATGAAATATTCCTTATAGTAAATACACTGTATCTAAGCCAGCACAACTCTCTCTGCTTAAACCAGGAAATGTATAGACCAGAAACAAGTGCGGCAGGCTAAATTTACAGATTTTCTTCCAATATTCCTATTTTATGCGGATATCTGAAGTTTTTCTGCTAAATGGGTGGCTGTTTCTAGCTATATGTGATCAGATACTAGGCTTTGTATGGTAACATATCCACATCTGCATTCAGCAGAAATACATAACCTCAGTATAGAAGAAAGTGGATTAATTATTTCTTCCGTTAGATGGTTTAGTGACTCAGGAAAACCGTAGTATCAACCAAGAGGGATTAAGTTCTCTGTGTGTTACAGAGAACAATTGCCTAGTTTGGTAAGACATCTACCCTCTCATGAAGAGCAACTGCCAGTACGTTATCTAGTAGAGCTTGAAGCTTATGCTTGTGTACCTACCTAAGTACTGAGTTCATTACTAAACCTCCTTCCTCTCCTTTTCTTATGCCTCTCTTCCTATTTATTTTTTCTTGTAATTAAATGTAAAAACTGCTGTTTATGAGAGAAAGGGATATACGCAGAAATGAACTGAAAAAGTAGATGCAGTTATATTGTCATTATGCATTCAACATTCAGCAGTCTCTTTCCCTCAGCTACACACATGCTCTTTATAAATTTCACTGAATATAGATTTATACAAGAGAATAAAAAGCAGTTCGGTTCAGCAGAAGACAGGTGTTCAGCACAAGACAGACAGCCGTGTAAGGACTAAACAAAAGTCCAGTTATTTCGTTTATATTAAAAAAAAAAAAAAAAAAAAAAAAAGAAAGAAAAGTAGGATTTTGTAATTGTGCAAAGAGATAGAAGAGACATGGAATTATTTTTAAAAGTCACTATTCAAGATGATATACAGCTATGACCCCGGTCTTCTGATATATAAATTGAATGGTATATAACAGAAAAGGGAAGAGGATGGACGGAATGGAAACTGTTCTGAATTACTTGGAAAGCAAATAACTTAAATCAAATGACCAATTTGACATAGTCTGATGCACCGACATTTTCTTTTGAGAAAGGTTTAAAATCCCAAAAGGAAGTCTCTATAAATAAGTCTGCCCTCAGAAAAAAAGAAAAAAAATTCAACTTCGTTTTCTGTGGCAGAGAAATACTCCTCCTCCTTCAGTTTTAAAGACCAGCACAAAACTAGACCTTCACCCAGAGTGAGCAGAAGGCAGTGGTGGTGGCCAGCATGAGAGCAGTGCATCTGCTGCAGTGTCCTTGTGCCTGATTCAAAGTCCATTGTCAATGACAGTACTTATATTAAAACCAATGGTCATTCCGGTAAGGAAGGAAGGGAAAAAAACACCACAAAAAAAAAAAAAACCAACCAACCAACCAAACAAACAAAACCCCCAGAAAAATACCAAAACCTGCATTCATGAAAATTTGTTTATTTTTCTCTCTTTAGTGGACTTAATCAGAAAACTTTTGGAAACATCAAAGGATTCAATTAACATTGTAAACTCTATAGCCACTTTGTGTTGTACAGGTCTTTTATGGTGTGGGCAGTCTGTTCTGGGAAATGATTCCAAAGGTCCTCAATAGATGTCCATTCTGTATTTAAAATATGAATGTTTTGTGGTATTAACATGAGCAAGTTATGTTTAAAATAAAGTATATGAGGATGAAAAAATAAATTGTAAATACAGGAGCAAAGTAGTTTTGCATAATTCATTAAAAAAAATTATTTTAAACTAAATCTCTTCAAATCCATCAGGCTTTGTATTTTGATATTCCTAAAAAATGAATGTAATTACATTTTAGGTACTCTTAGGTAGCTGACATTTACATAGTTTGGGAAGTATCATTGCATTATAGATTTCTCACAAGTTTTTATTTTAACAGCTGTTGATTTCCCATTTGTATGGAGTACACTAAATTTATAGAAATACATAATTATTAAAAATGTTTTGTAACTCAGTAAGTTTGAATTACCCTTGAGATGTCAAAGTTCGAAGCAATAAATCAAAATCCTGTAAAATTAAGATCAAAAGGCAATATTATTGTTCAGTCATTACGTAAAATTAGTATGATACTGTCTGAACTGGGACAGTGTTTAAGCATAGGTAACAGTGGTATAATCTGTCCTTAAATTTCATCCCCTCCAAAAAAAAAATTATATAATCCAGAGTTCATAGAGCTTTGGAATGACTTATTTGGAAAATTAAATAATAGCAAGATGAGACTGCACTTAACGCTCTATTCAGAAAAAGAATGACTCATCATCCATTTGCTCCATGGGAGAACTGAGCTTTGCAATAGTTGAGACTAATACAGCACAGCTCCTGAAATAAAGCAAATCTATTTGCTCTGGCACAAATGGCAAATAAACTCCATCATTATGAGCAGATTTAACAACATTTGCTGAGCTTTTAACATTTTCGTTCTTATTACTTTATAACTGGAGCTGGTCAGACAGTGAAAACATTTTTTCACAAACTTGCTAAATGTTTGCCTGCTTTTTAAATTTCCTCTCTTGCAAGTTTCCTGACCTTCTCCATTTATTATGCACATCTCTAAGAGACCTATTACAAGTACAACTAGATACTGATGACTTCTCTGAAAAGAAACTGCTGGGAGCATTAAATGGCTTTGCTGATTTTAAGAAGCAAGGAGAAGGGGAAAATTTACTAAAAGTTTTGAAACTACTTGTGATCTGAAGGTTTTAAAATTTGGGTGCATGCTGATTTTTCAAAATCGTGTAGGTGAGAATGCTCAATGACTAAGGATATTTTAGGAGTCGAAGCGCTCTTACCTAAAAAGAGAAACTGGGAATTTAAAAGCGTTTTCATGGAGGACTTGTTCTCTAAGGAAAACTGACTCACAAAGCTGGTATAATTTTTTATTCTTCTGAACTGGAAATGTCTATATCTGCCATTACCCATTAAAAATTGCATTTAGATATGCTCAGTTTTGATCAAATAAATTGTAAAATAATTTATAACATTTTTTCCATGGTTTACAGTTAATAAAATGCTAACTCGACTTTCAAGTAATTTTCTGTCTTCTACATACCTTCCTTTGTATACTGTTAAGAGCCTTAAAGTCATTCAGTGACTTTTTTCTAGAAAATGTTTGTGCTATGATCCAGTAAGACTGAAATATATGGTAAGTATTGGTTCTATGATTTCTTTAAAAACAGACAAATCTTTACGAGTGGGATGAGTACCACTTCACAACCATCCACTGAACTAGAACATACATTGCCAAAAGAAGAATTTTTCTGTGGGTTTTTTGTTTCATGCTGGTGGTAATACCTGCATTTAATCCTAAATTACACACCTAACTAGTTCCTAATTTTTAGGTACCTACTGAGATGTTCTGCCTAAAATAGTTCTTTATATAGAAAGTGGAGAGATTTAGGTTCCTTCAAGGCTCCAAAGCTTCTCTCTTTCAAGGTCCTGGAAAGTAGTTACTTCCAATCCTATATTTAGCAAGTAGTATTTTTCTTAAACTGTTGTGTTGCTAGTGTTATACAGTTTAAATGGGTTTATAATAAACAATTACATAAGTTTATACTTAGGAGTATGTAAATTGATAAAGATGCTGTATAGTGTCAAACCCTTCCCCATGTCAGGCTTCATTTTGAATAGAATTTCCATAATGTTTGACTATGCTTTGGAGAGTTAGTTGGACTCTTTCTGACCTTTTAATATTGTGAAGTATCTTGAACCTTGTTCAGTGAAGAATTTTCTTTTTTGTTCCAGTTTGTTGATGATTTATGTGTCCTGTAGTTTTATATATTTGGTTTTAAGATTGCCAGATGGATAGCATCCATAGGTGATTTGTCTGGGATTTTCTTTGTCTACTTCTGATAAGTAAGTGGGAACTGGCTAAATTCTGTAGAGCTATGTATTGTAAATGCATAAATAGGCATCTGTTAAATCATAAGCTGAATTTGCTCCATTTCAGTTGTTACAACATTGCAATAGACCAATGGGTTAATAAAGTATAATTTTATCCTGTTGCCTGGCTATGGGCTTTGCATACCTGATCAATAAACTAATTGAGCTCAGGCAGTTGTCTCCATTGTATCCTTCTCAAGGAAACAAAAATAACAAAATCAAGCTGCTAATTAATCAATTACGGATAAATATTATCTGAACAAAACTTAAACTAAGACCAAACAAACTGGATAAAAAGCTACAAATGCATTGGAAGGAAAAAAAAAAACCACAAACGACAACCAAACAAAAAAACAAACAAAAAACCAAAAAAAACCCCACCCCACCATAAAACCCCCCAAAACCAAACCAAAACCAAACCAAATTAAAAAAAAAAACACCACAAAAAGTGGAATTATATTGTATTATCAGTTTTCTTGTATCCATGCCTACAAGCTTCCCTTTCTTTACTTTCTACTTCTGATGAAAGTTCACTTCCTAAATGAAATGGTAAAAGTAGCTTGTTACATTCAGTCTACATTTTGCCATAGGTAATTTAATCTCCTTATTTGTAGTTTATATCCTTTGCATCCTCCAAACAATTCTGTTCTCACTTGGGTATAATACTTTCTTCAGGTATTTGTAGATTTACTTACATCTTAGATAAACAATATATATATGCATCTCTCATCTTTTTTTCTCAAATAAATTCTGCCATTTTATTTTGAGCATGGCCTGCCATTCTACGTCTGTATCTCTGAGGTAGAATACATTTTGTCATCCAAATCACATGCACTTTTTGGAACACATCATAGTTTTCTGTTCCATCCCCTGTTATATAATGGCAAACTCCTCTGGCCTCTTTATTGTCATATATTACTAGAATCTGTTGAAATTGATTTGCGCTAATGTTGTTATGTACAAGCTAGATGTTTACGTCTAATGTAGTTATTGACTTCATATCCAGTGGAGAGAAATCAGATTTTGCATAGGATGAGTCATCTCAGCCAAAGATAGGTACCTGCAGGTCGGATGAATAAACTGCTGGAAGAGCCTGTTTCAACCTCCTGACTGTAAAGGGTATCTGTGGTGACGGGAGTAGACTTAGACATCTGATTTTCAAATGCTTAAAGCTAGGTGAGACTACCAACTTCTGTAACTTGCTGCGCTGAATAATCGGCGCTTAGCTATAAATTGAAGGATTAGCTCAAGGAAGAGTCCTAGGAGTCTGGAAACTGTAGCTCAATTATTCTAAACCACATATCACCTTCTTTGTACCTCAGTTTGTCCATCCGTTTTTATTGTTGTTGTTGTTGTCGTCCTTCAAGGGAGAAATTTGTATTAAAGGGATATTTGCATACTGGGAAAGGATGGTGGAAACAATAAACAGAAAGGGAGAAAGTAAAAGAAGGGTACAAAAGGAATCATTTTGCATCATGTGAAAAGGAAAATTAGAAAGCAGTGTAATCAGGGGTTTTGTATGAAAAGGAAGAGTTCTAAATCTTGGAGGTAAGGATGAAAGGGAAATTCAGACATCTATTACTTATTGATTGTAGGAAGATTAGAGGAAACAGGTGAAGTGGAGACTGTGCTATGATCATGAAGAAGGTTTTTGTGAAAGTGTTTGAGCTACCTGCAATGGATAAGCTGTAATATAAAGGTCAGAAGGAACAGCAGAGACAGAACTTCAAACATGGGTAAGCAAAATATAAGATCTAGTGTTTACCTACATGTGGAGAGGAGAAGATTATAGTCATGTCAGAGATTCACAACTTCTCTGCCAATTTTGGTAGCATCACAAGGAAGAAAGAAGAGAACAGACATTCTAGACTGTGTTTTATTCTTTGCTGTTCATTTCTATTTAAGCATTTTTTTCTGTCTTCAACTGCTGTTCTGTAGTTTATTAGAAGTTGTGCTTCCTTCCACAGAATTTATCCTGGGTCACTTTTTCAGTTACGTCTTTACAACATCATCTCAAGAATGCTAAATACAAAGTAGAGCTGTAACATACGTAATTCGATGTGTTTTGATGAACTAAGAACTTGTAATGTGGGTATCATAAACCAAGTTATAACGTAAGCCAGCATTCATTGTACACCTGGAACTCACACTGAACTCTTCTGGAGTCCTACGCTCACCAAGTATATGATGTCTTGGAAGGAAATAAGTACTGATACATTTTTTAACTGAAGTTGATTTATATGATTTATATAAAGACTAATCTGTATGACTTGTCTCTATTTAAGAAAATCAGTGTTTATTCAGTTGTATGAGTGGAGAGATCAAAACTGTACTCAAATCAGGGACTTGCCACGGAGATCCATCAGCTGTGGGTTGGACCATACGGCTGAGTCTTTTGCTGTGCCCGGGGTGGTCTGAAGGTGATCCAGTTCTGGCCTCCCCGATTCAAGAAGGACAAGTAACTACGGGAGAGAGTCCAGCAGAGGGCTACAAAGATGATTAAGGGACTGGAGCATCTCTCCTATGGGGAAAGGCTGAGGGAGCTGGGGCTGTTCAGCCTGAGGAAGAGAAGACTGAGAGGGGACCTCATCAATGCTGATAAATATCTCAAGGGTGGGTGTCAAGAGGATGGGGCCAGGCTCTTTTCAGTGGTGCCCAATGACAGGACAAGGGGCAATGGGCACAAACTGGAACATGGGAAGTTCCGCCTGAACATGAGGAAAAACTTCTTCACTGTGGGGGTGACAGAGCCCTGGCACAGGCTGCCCAGGGAGGGTGTGGAGTCTCCTTCTCTGGAGATATTCAAAACCCGCCTGGACGCAGTCCTGTGCAGCCTGCTCTGGGTGACCCTGCTCTGGCAGGGGGGTTGGACTAGATGATCTCCAGAGGTCCCTTCCAACCCCTACCGTTCTGTGATTCTGTGTGATTCTGTGATACAGTGACTTGTGTACTTGCTGATGCACACTTCCCTTCTGGATCATGTGGCAAGGTGTCGGCAGTGTGGGGGGCTGCAGGGGTGGTCTCTATGAGGAGAGGGCACAGCCAGTTCCAGCCGTACCCACCGCTGGCCAAAGCCCAATTCATCATCCCAGTGTTGTTACGTGTAAACAAGCTTTGCATTGACAGCTTGTGAGTGTTCAGGTGCCCCATTATCAAACAGTGAAGCCACATGGTCCGAGGACTAGTATCCACAGGCCAGGGTGCAGATATCAGATGGAGTCTGGATGCAGACAGTATCCCAAGAAGGAATTAAATAAACTAAAGTAAAGGAGGTGGGAACATTCCCTCATTCTTGCACATGTATTGCTACTTCTTCATTCCTTATATGGTCAATTATAATTCCCCTTTAAGGGAAGGATATGGTTAACATAGATGGTAGGAGAAATTCCCTAGTTTTTTTATCCTGATCTGTAGTCAGTTCAGGAACCAGACAACCCTTACTCATAGCTAAACTGGAGAAGAAATTTGAAAGCAAATGGAATTTCTGAAATTGAAAACTCTTGACAAATCTAATCTTTGGTGTATGAGGTCCTAGGTATACTCACACACACGTAGATAACTGTACTGGTTTAAATTATTATATTGACTTTAATGTGATGTATCAGAAGGGTAATTCACTGTCATTATGCTTACATTGACCATTCATTCTACTGCATATTCTCAAAAGATTTCATAATTTTTAAATAAGCATTTGGAAAGTTTGGAGATTTTCCTGCAATTGTTTGCTTCCACAGCCTTTTGACTTCAATGCTACATGATAATACATGCATATTTAGTTGGCACTGGCAAAAATACATAATGATTGTTACCTACTCTGTCTTCAAATAAGCCATAATCTGGTATGCTGTGATCCACTTCAATATCAGACAGTAATAAAATACAGTACAGATAAACTTTAATTTGGCTTGACACTTCAAACTAAAAAGTTGTAAAATGTGTCTTTGGTTTTTAGTAGCTATGAAAAAAAATTGATCTCCAACTAGCAATGAAGTCATGCTTGATGTCATTAGAGGTCTATATTTCCTGTCTGACAGATTTTAATGCTTTTTTTTTTTTTTTTTTTTTAATGAGGTATAAGGTAAAATTCAGAAAAGCATCTCTATGGCTTTGCAGTCTAAGTATCACTGAAAGTCAATTTAACTTTATAACTTTTGAAAAATGAACTTACAGGAAACTTGTCTCTGTCTACTTTGCTGTAAAAAGATGTGCAAGCAGAGCTGCTCTCTGCTCCTTCGAACAGAAAAAATGAGTTTGATGAATGTAGCACTTCCCACTGTTTAATAAACTTAAAGGTGTTTAAATCAAAGCTTCCTACGATCTGAGTAGGTTAAGTACAATTAAACAGACTAAAGTAACACTACTCTTCTAACACCCCAGATGGAAAGCCCCCAAAACTCATTTTCCATACACATGACCATATGGTATGTTTCGAAAGCTACCAGACCAGGATTGCTTCCGCGTGAGGATGGCTTAGATTTGCCTTGAAGGTGCTGTAGGAGAATACACCTGTCACCAGCCTTCTCTCTTTTTGAACTGAGGGGCACCAGCCTGAATTATTCTGATGAACAGAGCCGCAGAAGTATGATCGGAAGATGTAAGTGATCTCTCAGGCAAGACAATCCTGACCTGCGTTGCAAACAGCATGCCATTTCTTGCTACGCTGTTAACCAGGAAAGAAGAACTATTCATGCGGTAAATTGAATCAGGTGAATTATTAACAAAATATCTTAGTTCTATGCTTTTCTTTGTTTTATTTTTTTTTTTAAAGGGGGACTTATGCCTTCCCTTTATCCCTACACCCAGTTTGTAGTAAAGCGGATTGATTGCCAGTTAAACCTTCCAGTCCTGCTATCAGTCCTCTCTGCTTCTTAAGTGTTTCACAAGTTTGCTGGAATCACGCTGTTTTCCTGCTCCTACTCATTCTCAGCAGGGAAGTTAGTTCTCAGGTATTTTATTTCCCCCTCTGGAAATACTATAGAATAATAGCACATTGGCCACTGACATTCTTACATATTCTTGTGTAGTACCTCAATTACCTGCATGCTGAGTGGAAATTGCATAAAGGTTGCCTGCGTGTATCTTAGGCTTTTGAAAACATCACAGACCAAATTTTTATGCAATGGCTGTACAATGTCTTCAGAACCTTGTGGATGCCCTTACAGAGTTTTTGTCTTGATTTTTACCTTTCTTCATTCCTTCATCCCCCGCCAAAAAAAAAAAAAAAAAAAAAAGTCAAGCACCACAACAAAAAAATCTTGACATGAATGGTAGTAGGCAATTTACAAGTGTATTATTGCAGCAACTATTTATTTCATTAGAATAAATTCTAAGTTAGTAGTCTTTGTGCTAAGTACCAAGAAAGAATCTCACATAGGGATTGAGCATAACACACCGTGCTGTGGGGTAGACTGTTTGCTCTTGAGGACCCACAAATGAAGTTTTAATGGCTTGAGATGAGTTAAGCATCTTTTGTTTACTCTCAAAATCAAAACACGTTACTAAACTGCCTGTTGGGGGAAAATCCTGGATGAACATAACCTATAGTAAATGTATACTTAAAGCTAAATTCTAATTAAAATCAATTTTATTTACTCCGGCTGTAGACACTTTAATTGCATAATAGCTTAATTCTGTAATGTGGGGGCGTGGGAGCTGCAGAGAGCTGCTCCTGGAGGTGCAGGACGGCACCCCTCGGAAGAGACGGCCCCTTCCCCTCAGGAGCGCCGGGCACCTCCCGCGCTCTCTCCAGCTGCGCACAGCAGCCGCGGGCAGGCATTCCCGGCGCCCTGCCTAAGCAGCCGTGCCCGATCGCTGATGCTCTGATCACACCCTCAGGGGAGACGCTGTCTCGCAGCTCCAGCACGGGCACGCCGCCGATGCGGCACGCCGTTAGCAGCGCACCTCCCCGGCCCCCGCGGAGAGCTGCCGGGCCGAGGAGCACGGGGAGCGCGGCGGAGCTCGGGGAAGGCACTGAGTGCTTCGCGGGGCCTCCGGGGCCGGAGGGGAGCGGGCAGAGCCTGGACCCGCACGCGGCTTCAGCACCGCGGACAGCGCCCGCCGGCCGGGGCCGCGGGGACGGCGCGGGGCGGGCGGGGGGCGCGCGCACACGGGCGCGGAGTGACAACGGGCAGCCACACACGGAGACACGGCCACGGCCACGCGCGCTCGGCCACAGGCGGCCACAGTGCAGCCGCAGCCACAACACACCCGCTGGCACGCGCAGACACGCAGTCGCTCACCGACGGCGGCACACAGACACAACACACGCCCGCGTGCACGGGCACGGAGGCCCACGCAGAGACACAGGCGTGCACACGCGTAGACACACACTGGGACACGCGTGCACACACAGGCACACGGGCACAAACCCACGTCCACACTCTCATAGACAGACGCAACACCCAAACTCACACACCAGCACAACACACACACAGACACAACACACCCCCGCACACCCCACTCACACACACGCGCGCACACACACGCACACACTATGCTTCACGCGCGCCCCCCTCCCCGCCCCGCCCCGCGCCCGCCGCCCGGGGCCGCCCGCCTGTCGACAGCCAATGGCGCGGCGAGTCTCCCGCGTGGGCCCCCGCCCGGCGGGGCGCTGCCACCAATGGGAGCGGCGGGGGGCGGTGCAAGCCTCGCCCCGCCTCCCTAGTTAAGGCCGCCGGTGGGAGCGGGTCGCTCACTGGCGGGAGGGGGGGGCGGGGGGGAAAGGCAGCGCGAGGCGCGCGGACAGCGGAACGCGCCGACCCGCGCACGCCCCAGCCCCCGCCCCCCGCGCGGCGCGAGGGGAAGGCGGAGGCGGCGCCGGGGCGGCCGAGGGCAGCGCCCCGCCGCGGGAGTGGCGGCCGGCGCGGCGCGGCACAGCGCGGCACAGCGCGGCACAGCGCACCTGCCAGCCGCGGGGCGCCGAGCGGGGCGGGCGCCGAGGAGGCGACCGGAGGCGCGGAGCGAGCCGGCGCCCGCGCAGCCCGCCCCGGCGTGCCCAGGCGCCGCGGCCCCGAGGCGATGGAGCAGGAGAAGTACCTGCCCGAGCTGATGGCAGAGAAGGACAGCCTGGATCCCTCCTTTGTTCACGCGATGCGCCTCCTGGCCGACGGTAAGGCTCCTCTCCTGCCCGCCGCGGCCCAACGGCCGCCGTGGGGCGCCGCGGCCCCGCCGCTCGCCCAGCCCGGGGCGCTCCGCGGGGCGGGGGCCGCCCCCTGGGTCGGTGCTTGGCGGCCCCGGCGGGGGAACTCGGGTCTCGGGGCGGGCGTCGGGCTGGGCCGGGCGTCGGCGGTGCGGCCGCGCTCCCAGCCGTGAC
The DNA here is from genome assembly GCA_009819775.1 of Phoenicopterus ruber ruber. Classification (NCBI taxonomy): domain Eukaryota; kingdom Metazoa; phylum Chordata; class Aves; order Phoenicopteriformes; family Phoenicopteridae; genus Phoenicopterus; species Phoenicopterus ruber. Next base: position 99,427,740 of record CM020217.1, read on the forward strand.
GCTGGAAACGGCCAGCGGGCGCCCGCTTCGCCGAGTGGGGACTTGGCCACGCGTGGACGTGGGGAGGCGCGGAGCGACGCGCGTGGCTCCTGCCGAGCCCGAGCAGCGGCAGTTCGTGGGGCTCGTGCGCCCCAGAGCCTGCCCCGGACCCCGCGCCGGGCTCCTCGCTGAGGGAGCCCGTGTGAGAGGAGCCCGGCCGCGGCCGCCGGCGGGCCGCGCTCGCCGCCAGCCTGTGGCTGTGCTGCCCGCGCCGGGAAGTGCCTTCCGTGGCGCTGGGTGAGGGCGGCATCGCCTCCCCGGCGGCCGGTTGGGCTCTGCGGGGAGCGCTCCCGCCGTTCCCGGGTTTATTTACACAAAGGCAGATGCCGGTTTCCCATTAAACTCGTTATATCTTGTTTCCCGTGCTTAAGTAATAAGGTTTATATGGAAATACTGTTACGCCGTTAACGTGGCACTGTTCTGGTTGACTACGCAATGTCAAGCATTGGTTGGATATGGCTTATCAATTTCATGACACTGTTTCATCCAGGACGTGGTGATTTTCTCTTGGTTTTGTATGGTGATCCAGAATATACTGCTTGTAACGTTTTGTTTTTCGTTGCAATCCACTCTGCTTTCCTTGCTTTAGTTGAACTAGTTCAGCTGGAGATTCTTTAAAAAGTTTATAATTTAGTCTCTCTTAATAACTGCTCAATATAGTTATTGAGTGCAGGCCTTGTGGTACAGCATTTCAACTTTTGCTGAAGTGTAATCCAGTAAGTTCCCCTTGTACTTCTGTTTCTTCTCAGGTATATAATATTCATTTTAAAAATCCCTGTTTAACTTGGAACCTGATGTCAAAAAGAAGTAGTAAAGAATGATGCATAAATCAAGACAACCTATCAAGCCCTTAAAAGAGACTAAGGCAAAGAAATGTATGGTTAGGCCCTTGAGAGAGTCACAAATTCAAATAAACTCACATTCAGAGATGGTGAATAATTTCCAAACTTCTGTTATGTCTCAAGGAAAATCATAACTAATTAAAACTTACAATGCTAGCAGTAAGTGTCTTTCTCTGTCAGCAGTCTTTATATTGTCTTTCCTTAATATATGTTTTATTGATTGTGAATGAAGATACTGAGTCCAGGTTTTGTTAGAGTGCTCGTGTTTGATAGCTTGGAAATTCAATACAAATACCGACCCATTTAGTACGCTTTTGTCATAGCTACCTTGCTGCGGAAGAGGCAGCCATGCTACTTCTTACAGTTGTTTTTCTAATAAACATACAATAAAGAAAGTCCTTTTTCTTAGAGGGATGTATTTTTTTGCACCTTGCAGTTCGATGTTTTCCCAGAGGGGGGAGGTATCTGCTGAGAGTGTCTGCATATGCATGGGAAAGACAGAAAAAGCATGAAGGACAAAATCGAAAGCGTGCAAAGTAAAGTTAAAAAAAGGAGAATAAAATAGGTGTTTCTAGGCGCCAAGTCTATGCAGAAAGTGCATTTAGGCAACTGTGAGATTGAATAAATGATTAGTATTCTTATTCCTTCTTAGTGTAACTAGGACTACGTATATTTTAGTGGATTTTTAAAAGATGAAGGTGAGTTGTCTGTAGGGAATGCTAATGTCAGATTCACACCAGATACCTGGCATTATCCTTCAAAACACCATCTGTCAAGCTTTCTAGAGATTCATTTTAGAGTCTAACATATGATGACTGTTAAAACACTCTCATCAAGGTAAGAGTAAAACTGCTTAAGGAAACAAAAATTAATACACTGGTTGCTGCTGGGTATAAATAGAAAGGAAATGTATAGAACTGGCAGAATTTTTTTGGGGTGCCAAAAGAACGTGGGACAATGGTGCAAGGATCTCTGTAATACTGTATTTCTAGGATATGTCCACGATGAAGCGATGCTTCCAGGCTCTGGATTTCTGTTCTTTAACATACAATGTACGATCAGCTCCATACATAACAATAGCAGCCAGGTGTTATTTTTATGGTATACTAAGCTTTTTTGGTTGCCAGTAGATTTTGTATAAAATGCGTAAGCATAGATTTGAAGGGTTTTGCTTCAGAGTTGAGAGCCTCAAGCATTCTCTCTGACTTGAAAGTGCTGTGATTTTTCATGTCAGTTGCTAGAACCTGGGGTTGAGAAGAGACATGCTGCTGTGTGAAACTGCAGAAGGGCACACAAGTGATAAGCATTCCAGAAATACGGTTTCAATTTATGACACTGGATTTACTTGTAAAGATAAGACCCCACGTTTTTCCCTGTTATTGATTTTTTTGTTGTTTGTTTGCTTGATACTGTTTTTTTGTTTGTACGTTTCAATGTACTTGAATTCTTTTAAAACCAACAAATTGCTCATGTTTTTAATACGTAGGTCTGTGTCCTACAGGTTGACCTGTGTCAGATGCATGCTTGATTCAGTAGCTATTTACCCCTCACCACCGAGGGATGAATAGAAATTGTTTACTTTAGTCCTTATCTGGGTTAGAGCCTCCATGGTGCAATGTGTGGTGAAACCCACAGAAAAGGGACGTTTCCTGTGGTAGAGAATTTGCATACTTACCAAACAACACAAACAAAGGTGACTAAAAAGGTACTAGCGCTTCTTCGATACAACGTGTGAAGGCATAAAACAAATAATTTCTGTAAAAGTCACCGAGGGAATCTGCAGTGGATTCTGAAAATGAACCCAGTTTCTAAATGATTAATCTAGTGCCTTAATCGGAAAATACTTTATTTCCCCCTGGATCATTACCTGTTTCATATAGAAGTAGCTCCTACATGATTATTACACTATTAGAAATGGAAAAGCCATAAGTCGTCTATTAGAAGAACTTGTGAAGTGTGAATGGTTGGTGATATTTACCTCAGTCTATATTAGTTTATTCAAACTTTTGCAAAATGCATTGAACATATTTATTCTGATAATATAGTCAGCAATGAAAACAAAAGACCTCTTTTAATTGTAATAAGTAGCCGAACTCTACAGAATAGGCAAATCTCCATCTGTTAGAGAGGGCTTTTCTGTTATTAACTGAACTATTTTGTGTACCAGGCTCTTATAAGAGCTGGACGAATCACACTGTTTCATGTATAGTTTTATTGTAAACTGGTTACAGGTAGTTATTTTCTTAGGTAAGATTGTACTGCTTCTCGTAAGGAGATATCCTGATCAATATATGATGTCAGATAATGCTTGGTCAGGTGAAAAATGTGAAAAGTGAAGAGCGTGTTCTTGAGCGGTACCTTTTGTACCTAACTTGTGCTTATGCCACAGCACACTCTAAAGCTCCAGTGAGAACTGGGAGCCTCTCGGTTCTAGTGCTCCTTCCTGCCATGGTGGCTAATGAGCTGCTTATGTGTGTTATTTTTGCATGTATGTAAATATCTATTGCTTTGTGTAAGAAGTCAATGATTATGAATATAAAAATAAGTGTGTGACTTCAGCTGTGAAGGTGTGGATGACATAGAAAGCTACAACTGGCTGGAACTGTTTGGTAGTTCAAAACTTGTTCTATTATCAGCGTTAGTTTTAATAAGCTGAAGTGTCAGCTAATTGTCTGTATACTTTTTGAGACAAGCAAATTTTATATAAATGTGTGTGGCTTTGGAATATGTTGCATAGTATATTATTAAAACTAGCTATGTGTTTTGTAATATAAACATAAAGGAAAAAGACCTATTGGAAAGAGCTGGCCAACGTAAGAGCATCTCTCCCCGTGGAAATATCAACATTACTTGGGTAATGAGGTAGCTAATTTCTCTCTATGTAATGACAGTACAATTGACCTCAGACTTTCAATTGGCATTCTGAAGGCAATGAGAATCAGGCCTTTAACTTTAATCTTGAGTTAAGTCTCTAGATTATTCCATGTGGCTTAGCATGAGTTTGTTAAACCTCCAGTCGTGTCAATGAAACTCATATAGCTCAGCGTTGTAAAGCTCCTTGCAGGACAGAGCATGATTATTCAAAAGGTATATAATTACTTAGCCTTTACACTCGATGAGCATTAGTACAGTCTTTCATACAAGCCTGCAATAATTGTTCTAGCTAGTCTGAAAACTGTTGATGTAATGCAAATTCATTTTGTCTTGTGTTCAGGATTTCAACTAATGTATTGGCTTGTGTGGGTTTTGGATTTCTTTGGACTCTTACAGATTCATTTGCTTTTCTTATAGGAAGGCAGATTTAGTTCATAAGTGTATGTTTCTATTAAAAACCTGGGGCAATAATAAGGTTGCTATATGAAAATTATTTGTCTTGGCAATATAGAATATGACAATCATATTCTCAGCCTAAGATGTGAAAGGCTGTTGGTCGAGCCTGTGACCTGCTAAAGTCAGATCTCTGATACTTTTTAATTTTTATCAAATTTTCCATTGAAAACTACTTGTGAAAATATACTTGCAAATTTATTAGTTTACTCTGTCTAAACAAGCCTTTGGATTAAAATAAGATTAATGTAAAATGTTAATGTAAATTCATACATTAATATTAATCTGTGAGCAGTCACTTTTCTGCTTATTGTTTCTTTTTTTCCTGATGTTTACATCAGGTGAGAAGAAACCTGTGTTCACGAAATAGTTTGTATTAATCATTGTTTGCTTTGCTGTCCCAAGAAATCCAGTGTAAATAACTGGAAGATTGACTCAGGAAACATGCTAATGTTTAGAGCGTGTATTTTAGATACCTTGATTTCATTAGAAACTAGATTTATATATCTTATCATTTGGATCCTTTTCAAGAAAACAAACTAATATCAGTGCAAACTCTAGATGAATATGAGGTGCTTATGATTTCTGTAAAGCAGCGATGTGCTAGGCATTACAGACTTGGTTCAAAGCTCACTAAAGTTAATGGGAATCTTTCTATTGCCATTAGTGGACTATCAGGCAGTCCTTATACAAATATAATATATTGGCTGATGCAGCTAATATCTTTGTAATCATGAAAATCAGTAGAATATACTGCAGGTTTTAGAACTGACTGAGTTTTGCTTTTTTGAATGTTTTTTTAAAGGTGAATAGTTTTGTTTTTTTATCATGGTGTGACAACATGGTATGTGTTCATAATCTTCGGAAGTGCTTTTGCCTTGCAGAATGTAATGCAGGTGAATCCCAGGCGATAACTGGATTTAGGGGAAAAAAATACTATAAAATGTTAGAATGAGTATTACAAAGCAACCTTTGTAAGTGTTTATATTGACCCTAAGTTGTTAATCACAAAAGGATGGCTTGCTTAAGAGAAGGGGAAAAAAAAAATGTGATTAAAAAAAAAAAAAAAATTCTCCCTTTCAGATGTCTGAAGCAGCTTAGGACCATTTGATCTGTGATCTTAGAAAACATGTACTTTGAAACACAGTAAATTCTCTTGCAAAGAGGGAACAATATAAAAGCAATAACTGAAGGTTAGAATCTGATACCCTTGTGTAAAAAAAAAATAATAGTGTTTCAGTCTTTAAATGGTGCTATTTGAATCGGTGGAGCTGCTTAAGGTGCAGTTTAATGTGAATAGCAGAATTTAGTACCAACTGTTTAAGGGAAGGTCAAAGGCATTTTCTGAGGCTTGTCTGGATGGCCATAGCCTCATCAACAGAGTGCACTGGGTTTTGGCAACATGAATGTTTCCCTTGCAAGGAGAAGAGTGTGGTGTTTTTTTTTTTGTCCTGGGGATTCTTTTAGTAAATTTCCTTTGTACTTAGTCTCCTTGGTGTATTCATTCAGGGAACACCTCCTGTAGTCATCCTTCTCTCTTCCTTTATGCCTCAAAGTATATATTTTTAAACCCAAGAATTTGGAAAATTGATAGTATTTGCAGTCAGTACCAAGAGAAGGCAGAATAGCTGGATAGCTGCGTAGAAAATCCCAGTCAACTGTTAACTTCCCGAGCACGCTGAACACCTGTGTAATGTGTAGAACAGAGTGGCCGTTCCTAACCAGGAGGTGGCATGATTGGGCTCCACATGCCAAAATAGGGCTTCGTAGCCTAGCACCTCCTGGGAAAGGGCTAGTCTGGCCCGACAGATGTATCAGAGTCTTGTGCCTTGGATGCATGCTTTTCTCCTTTAAGCAATATGCAGACAAAGTATACTGACAACCAGATTTGCTGTAGCATGCTGGGCTACTTAATAGTCTATAAAATCTGATACGCTCAGTAGTGACCAGTGCATAAGACTCCTAAGAAAGGCTGAACATCTACCTAGCCCACCAAGCAATGCCATAAGAGTAAAATGGTTCCTCCATCTGAGGACACAGGTTTCAAGCTCAAAGTATGAGATGTGTTGGGTCTTATTTTAGAATGCGTAAATGTAGCTGTCGTTTGGTAGTTCCTCTCCAATCTTTATTAAAGTAGGAATACATCACGCCTTTCTGTGCCTTGCAGCTATACCGTAGGCTAAATGTACTGCGTAGACGAAGCAGTGTTTTCTTGACCTGCAGAGTCACTGCAGTTATCTGGCACTTCAGTTCAGGGTAAGAGTGCCTTTTCAAAAACAAGCAGTTTTTAACTGTTTCAATTTAAATCCTTTTTTTTCTGCATCAAACTGCTGAATTTGAAGGAAAATTCAGTGTCCTCACAGCTGACCTCAGAATATACATTTTTCTTTTAAAAACTTTTGAGAATAAATAAATAAGAAAAATGTTTTCCTCAAGAATTTGAGGTGTTAATAAAGCATGCATGATAGAAACAAATATGCTGGTTTGCAGGCTGGTCCTGCCTAAGCAATGTGAAGGTATGCATTCATCTTTTGTTCACCTTGCATTTTTCAGTCCTTGGGTGGGTATTGTAGCACAGGGTTAGGAATATCAGCGCACTGTACCAGAGTAAGTGAGGAAGCAGACAGTTTTTAAAATGAAGTGTGTAAAGTAGGGAACTTTAATGATGCTACAGTGTAGTCTTTGGCTGTATAAACAAATAAGAAACTATGCAGTCTGACCAGAGAAATGAAAATCCTTGGACACTTGGGTAAAGGTCTGAGGTGCATAGTACATGGAGTTTTGATTTGTTTCTTCCTGTACTATATACCTTCAATGAACACCTTCTGAAACTTCCATCTGTAAGATGTAGACTAATGCTGAATTTCATTCTAATCTTTGAGATCTCTAAGTGAAAAGAGCTTTTTTAGAAATGTGTGTTATTCTTATTACTTTTAATACAAAATTATTCTTTTTAAATTTGCAGGCAAAAATAATCCTGGTTATTACAGTCCTCTGTAAATCCTGTCATATTTTAATTAGAATCCTGCTGGAAATGAGTACAGCTATTTCCTTATCCTAAAAAGGACTGGAACTAATAAAAACTATGAAGAAAAATTAGCTAAGACTTTCAGTAGATTAAAAACCTCCACCCCCAAAAAACCCTTCTGGAATAATTTATGCCTGTTCCCAATTTCACAAGTTTGGCTGTTCAGTATTCAAACTAAAAAATTCCATTTTAAAAATTTATTAAGTGAAACTCATAACAATGCTCATATGGTATTATTGAAGATCATCCACATTTAGATAAGACGATACAAAGTTTTGATGGTCATATATGGTGGCGTGTGATATAACTAAAGACATCTTTAAAACTTCAAATACTCTGCTGGCAATGGGCATTCCTGTTTGTTCTTCTTGGGTTAGCATGATCCAAAACCTAAAAGACCACGGGCAGGTCACTGCTGCCTTGAATTTCTCTGCACCTGCTGAAGTGTTCATCAGATACTCTAGCATCTATTTCTTGTTGTAAAGGTTACACCCAAAGATGTAAACCTCAAAGCTTTTGATTTATAAATACTTTGAATTCTGAGAATTGATGTAGCTATTGGAAAAAGTAATACTTCATGCTAGTCTGTAAAAGATTTATTAAAATCTGCATTCCTCCTTTTAGCTCTGCTTTGGATCTGGAAGGAAAAGAATTCTACTTCTTTTATAGTAGAAGCAGTATAGATTTGCTAACTGGTGAAGGCAGGTGTGTCTTCAGCAAAAACAAAAGTAGGGATCAAAGCCCCTGGCTCATAATCAATCAACTTCCAAAAAGCAGCACTGTGCTGTGTGAATTAGAGGAAAAAATAGTTTTCCTAGGAGGTGTGAACACTGGAGAAAGAAAACAAATCCCCTTTTGGCATATTCCCCTAGTTAATGCTCCCTAGGATTCAAATGTACGTTTCAAAGCTCTCTTTCAAATGCTTGAAGTTTAAAGAACTAGCCATGAAATCAAGGACTTGGTGTGTATGTTCTGAAAATGGCTTTTTGGTGTTGAAAAATTTAGAGTTACCTTCTTACCTCTCAGGATGTAAATTTTTATGCTCTGTATTTCTGATAATGTAGGCTTGTGTTGCTGATTTTTCTGAATATTTCTAAGCAAATTGATTTCTTGTGTTTTGTCTTTCTTGAGATTGTGGTAAGAACCTCTTGGTGTCATCTAGAGGTTGTGCTGCCTATCCTCTGGGGTCAGAGTGTGAACTCTAGCTGGGGAAAGAGTGAAGCTTTATTTTTCCTAAATATTTAGAACTATGCTGATTTGCTGCGACTATATGAAGCTGGCTCCCTGACTTTCCAATTTGCAACTTAAACTGTTTTTTCCCCAGTTCTACTGAAATGAGCAGCACCAAACTCTTAAGTGACTTACTGGCTTTTCTGTTGACGTTTGAAGGGTAAATTAAGGAATGATAAAGTGAAGGAGAATTCCAAGATATCTTTCTCCCTCCCTGTCTTCAGATAGCTATTTGTCCTGGCTGTGCCCCCTCCCAGCTTCTTGTGCACCTCCCTGCTGGCAGAGCATGGGAAGCTGAAAAGTCCTTCACTTAGTATAAGCACTACTTAGCAACAGCTAAAACATGAGTGTTCTATCAACATTATTCTCATCCTAAATCCAAAACACAGCACTATACCAGCTACTAGGGAGAAAATTAACTCTATCCCAGCCAAAACCGGAACAGTATCCACCCTTTTTTCTATATCATCTACATCATGCCCAGGTCCTACACTTCCCAATACGTTCCAATTAATCGCCATAATTTTTCTTGTCTTTTGATATGTACACACAGATATCATTCCCTTAGTCTATGGACCATCCCTCTAAAATGTCCATTGAGTTCATTTAGTCCATGACTTGGGGCTCCATCTGTCATAACAGTCTTTCAGGGCAGGAGAGATGATTTGTGGTGTGTTCTGGTTCCATCACTGCTGCACTTTGCTCAGTTTCATTGAAGTTCATTCCTCATTAATCTGGGTGATTCTTACTGTAATACCATTGATATGGCATACAGCAACCATAGTAGTGATGACATACAGTCAGTGGCAGGGTTATGTAGCAATTAACATCATACAACCTGATTCGTTGGCTGGTCTCACCCAAAATCAAATCCCCTTGAGGTACACATTGGACTTCCCCATCCTTCTGCATCACCCACCAAGTGCACTCAGGTCCTTGCGCAAAAGCAGTTCCATGGATGGGTTTGCCTTTGTCCGAAGCAGGAATAACCCAGACTGTCTTCCCTAATATATTCGTTATGTGCGCTGTGGGGACTTCTGTGGTTTAACCCCAAATGGTAACCCAATACCACGCAGCCGCTGCTCACTCACCCCCTCCCCAGTGGGGTGGGGAGGAGAATCAGGAGAGAAAGGAAGACTCGCGGTTTGAGATAAAAGCAGTTCACAAAGACAGCAAAGGAAAATATAAAAATATATTAATAATGATAATAGTAATATATATAAGGATACTAGAATATCTAAAACAAATGACACACAATTTCTCACCACCCGACCACTGATACAGCCCGTCTCCGAGCAGCAGGCAGGGAGCAGGGTATTCCCTCCCAGCTATCCAGAACAGCAAGTTCCAGAGAGAGCAGGCGAGGGAATGAACAGCCAAACGACCGAAAAAAACCTCAGGGAAACAAAAAGCAACCTGAAGGGAAGCTTAAGGATTAAGGGTCTAAAGGAAGTAGCCCACCGGCCAACCCTCACTTATACCGGGCATGACGTCTATGGTATGGAATACTCTCTTTGGCCAGTTTGGATCAACTATTCTGGCTCTACCCCTCCCAAGTTTTTTGCACCTGCACATTAGCAAAACCTGGGAAACTGCAAAATGTCCTTGGTCGTTTAGCAGCAACCAACAACGTCAGTGTGCTATCACCGTTCTTCACACACTAAATCCAAAACACAGGAGCTGCTGGAGACAAAATTAGCTCCGTCCTGGCCGAAACCAGGACAGGACTTTATCCCCTTCTACAGTATGTGGGAGTTTTGATTGGGCAGGGCCAGCTCGATTGGTAGATCCCCTAGTGTTAACTAACCAGGTGGCTTTTGTAAAAAAAGAACTTCCTCCTCATGCTCATAGATCAAGGTAAATACATGAATCTTATATCCATTTATTGTTGTATTCAAAAGCCATTGGCGGGTACTGCCATGCTCAATTCTTATATTATGTGGACTCTCTTTCCTGATTCTACACACTCCTATTTAACAAGAAGATTGTTCTGTCTCTGTAAATACACTATTGCAAAATGTCCTGTAATTTATTCTAATTCTATTTTGTTTGTTCAGGGTCTTCCAGACACTGTGGTGCTGCTGTTACTGGGGTGGTTGGTTTGTTCTTTGCTTGCTGCAAATGGTTTAGTCTAAACACCAACAGATCAGGTTGTGCAAAATCCTGTAAGAAATATTTTAGTGATCAGTGGAAAAGCAAAGGGATCCGTAGTTCGGCAGGGAATGTGGGAAAACAGGTGCGCATGTTACCTGTTTTGTCACTCTTCTTTTTCCGGAAGGCTAAACTGTGAGGTAACCTGGATATACAGTAGTTTATGTTGAGTTGTGCATGAGAAAAAGGTGTTCATACAGTACCAGCTTGTTAGAATACACAAACCATCTGTTCCAGCGTGAAAATACTCTTGCTGCCCCAAAGTGTATGAATAATCTGAAATGATATGTCAGGTGCAAGGGAGAAGACTTAAGTTTTTTCCACTGCTACAAAGATTTTGAGATAATGCTTTCTTAATGAGGAATGTTTGTACTGTCAGCTATCCAAGTGCTTCTTGTGGTGGAAGTGGAAGGAGATGCCTTCATCAGAAAGCGCAAATGGACCAGCTTGGTTTAGACACAAAGCATGAGCTTGGTGTGATTCTGCATCCATCCAAACACTAAGAAGTCCTGAGTTGGGTATAGATAGAAAATAATTATAAGCTAATACCAACTTTTGGCTGCACCTTTCCAGTTCTTGACAGCTCACCTCTGTCCCTTCTCACAGCCTTTAAAGCTTTTTTTGTAGTAATGAGAAAGTAGGATGAAGAGAGGGAAGAATGGGGAAAAAGGAACAGAAAATGCAAGAAAGGTTGAAAAAGGAGAGAAAAATAATGGAAGATTGTAAGGGAAGTGGAAAAGGGGGTAGCAGTACAGAAAAGGATGTAGAGAAGAAAATTAAAACAATGAAGAATTAAATTCTGGTTTAACGGGTGTAAAATGTTCAGTTACTTTAGCTCTGAGAAACTGTTGAAAGCTAGAAATATTGAACCTTTAATAAGGACTTCTGGAAGCTTTTAATTAAGTTTTATTCTATTAAAATGGATAGATAAAAGTAGCTGCTAATAAGCATTTGAAAATGCTGTTGGTTATGTAAGAAAAATTAAAAAGTTCAACCCTTTCTGAAAAGCTTCTGTGAACAATTACATAATTTTGATACTGTTGTATTTCATGTGTTCAGAGACACACTATAGGTGTCTGCCATGCATATATATGTATTAAATTATGCAGTAATTAAACACAACGATCCATTTGGCAGAGATGCTCCCAATTTTATACTAAACAGAAACCGAGATCTTCCTTGTAGTAACATTTACAGTTCTTTTGGAATACTATGGTTAGCCAGCTAAGAGTTTATTTATGCTTTTTATTTCAAAAGGTAGTACTGTAACATTGAACAGATTGAAGTTTTAGATATGGAGTTTCCTTCTTTATTTACATAATAGAGCATTCAAACTTTGGATTGGAGTGTACTAGTGTTATGAGTTGTGAACTTGGACTTTTAGCTACTTATATCAATGGTCTTCTCATTACGGATTAGAAGGACTGTCCAGATTCTGCCATTTCAGTGCTGCTCTTCCAGCTTGTTCCTTTGCATTGCCTTCCCCTGGTAACTGACGCCTCTCCCTGCCTTTCTGTAAGCAGCTAATAGAATTGGTGAGCTACTCGCCCTCGGCCGCTTTCATTCTGTTTTATACTCTTCTCCTCGCCTCAGAGGCTCCGTGAAGAGGAGGAGGTGTTTTATTTTTTCCATGGAGACTTGGGCTGGAAGTAAAGCTGGCAGCTTTACTGGAGAAGGGTGTCAGAAACATTGAGCAGAAGGCGTTATGGTGAGGAAAAAGGCAGGTGACTGGATAGCGTATCTTTAGGAGAGAGGAGGATTGGTTGGTGGGGGGAACTCGGAAAGACAGAGCAGAGCACAGGGAAGATGTCAGAATGAAAATTAAATTGGATACCTTTTTTTCCCCCTTTAAAGGGCATAATGTTTATCTAAGTGATATACTTCACTTGCTATATACTCCACTTATTTGTAAAAGCAGATAGTTACTGGGTGTATATATATTTTTTTCTACCAAAAAAAAGTGATATATATAATACAATAGTAGTAGAGTAGTGCACTATCTTATGGAAAAATCTTTACTTCCATCATTTGATTATTCGTATTTTAGGCCATAACCCTTTGTCCATACCCCAGTGCATGGTTAATTCAGTGTAACACTGCCACTGCTGCTTTGAAAAGAAGATGGTATTCTCATGGTGATGCATACTTCAAGGCTGACTGTACCAGAAATAGTGACTGCTGTATGTCTTACATCCATAGAGACAAACTTACTCAGGTGCTGGAATTTCCAAGCATTCTGATGTATCCCCCAAACTAAATGTAATTCATCTTCTGACAGGAATGTGGTTCAAAGTACGTGAGTATTACCACACCTAGAATTACTTAATAACTTCTCAGGCTAAGGATGAGATGATGGTGAACATTTTATCCAGCCTTATGGGGTTTCACAGAAGAAAGGTTAGATATGCCAAGATTATACTGAGAAAGTGTTCAAGTGTGGTGTCTGCAGTTGATTAGAGAGCAGTAATGTTCACAGTGATGTGAGCACCAATTCACAAGCAGCAAACTGTCCTGTGTCTTTAAAACTAACTTCTGTGCTATCCATAAACTGAAACAAAAATTTTGGAAATGATAAAAACTTCAAACTGCAAATAGTAAAAAGATTGCATGAAGCAGTGGATTAAAAAAGGGGACTTGATTGGCAATTCTGAGGCAAGATTGTTTTGCTACAATACCAGTTTTTGCATCTTACTGGCTTGCATGGTAAAAGAAAACAATTGGAATTACTCTAATTGTGTCACTTAAGTTTCAATTAACATTAATTTTCTCATATTACGTAATAAATGTAATTTAAAAATATATATGCACATTCCGTAACACATTGGAAGGCTATGTTACAATTTATTTATTGTAAGGCTTTTCTGGCTAGCTTTAGCACTTGCGATGTTTCTCAGTAAAGGGTAATTCAGGTTCATTCACTAGTTTAAAACAAAGAAGTGGAGTGAAAATTAGGAAAAGATAGTTACAATGCAGTAAATTTTTTTTTTTCTCCCCTAGGTTTATTAGCAGGCTCTACTCTAGCTGTCAGAGACATGAAATGTGTGACCTAACTGAAATTTCAGGTAAAATGTTTGTCTTCCTGTTGCTAGCGTTGACACGTGTGGATACGTGCTGCCTGGGTCTCATTTGTGAGGCAGACGTATTCCAGTGTAAAAGCACTGCAGTCTTATTTCCCCTGGTTGTGTAGGTCAGCTTACCTCTTGGAGTACAGTGCTGCTCTCTTTCCTCTCACATGCTTTTGTTTGCTTCTCAAGAAAACAAGGATTTGGCATATGGAGAAGTGATGCTGCGTGTTGTAGTCTTGTCCCAGCATTGAGCTGGATGAAGACCAGAGCTGGGACTTAAAGACAGACTTAACCAGTTTGACTTACATGAAATATTGACCACATCTAGTATTCCAAGTCAGATTGTGGTGTTTGTTCGCTTTTCTTTCCTTATATAAATTAAAATCCTGGAGGATAGATTCCTACATTAGTTTCTGGCAGTGTGAGCCTTACTGCTAACAATTTTTGTTGAATTGTTACTTGCTGACGTTTTCTTCATGATTTGTACCATTCTTTAACAGTATTGACTGTGGATCAGAATCAAACTCCAGAACCATTTTAAGAGGCATATTGTTATTTTAACTTTTTTTTTACTTTTTTAAGTCAGGGATATTGACTCTTTGAGATCTATCTTAAGCCATACTTCCCTATACATTACTTAAACAAAACCACTGAACTATGGCTTACTACAGAACATCCTATGTCAGATAGAGCAGATTAATAATGCAGGATCATATTATGCATAGTAGCATCTTCTCATTAGGTTATTTCAGGAAAGGGAGAACAGTCATCTAGGAAAAAAACCCCAACAAAGTCTTACAGCCGTAAGACAAAAAGTCTTACAAACCATAAATGGTTTGATTTCTCCTGCCCCCTTTCCCCCCTTCCCAATCAACATTGTCAAAATTTTGCCCATGGATTTCCAGAGAGATGATTTTTCATATGACAACAATAAGGGTGTTTTCCTTCTGTTTGACTTTATTTTTGACATGGGCTACAAGCCTTAGTGGTTTCCTCAATGCAAATATTAGTTTGATAAATTTCAACAGATGTTTCATAATCTGTAATCATGGTGATGTTCATATATGCCTTTTTAGCATATTTTTTTTTAGAAATGGTGATCTTGGAAACTTGGACCAAAATTTTCTTTTGTACAAAGGGCTTTACCTGAAGTCCTTAAAGTGCTTGGCCTTAATGCTTTACCTTAATATAGCAGGTGAAAATTTATTCTACCAGCTATCTTGTGATAAGCATTCTACTCTTCAGTAGCAGTAGGAGTCCCTGTTTTATGTGAAAGCACATTATTTATGGATTTTGCTCCACTGTGTTTTTCCTCAAATTCCGAAGAATTGTAACTGCTAGATCTTTGCAGACTGATTTGTGGTCACTTTTAGCTCAAGTTGCCATGAGAACATCTAGTTTGATATTTGTGTCTCCTATTGAATCCTGTTTACATATAGTAACACTTTGTTTTCATTACACCCAAAATACAGGAGCTGTTGGCCCTTAAACTGTTGTAGGTGGCTATTTCAGTAATCTCCAAGATGTGTGGCCATTTTGGTCATGTTTATTCCACAATACTTAGAAAATGGAGATTGTTTCACTACATGATTTCTTTTCTCATTACTCTATATTTAGATTTATTTGTTGTGTAGTTTGGACAGGGGTGATCATCACTGGTTGCTTCAGATGGCTGGATGAGGTGGGATTTCGTTACACAGTTCACTATCCCAAGGCACCTTTGTACCTTTCTGTTCGTCATGTGGGGCACACAGCTTAGTTATTGTCTCTTTTAGTGATCTCTGTTCAATTTACTGTGTTAATTTTCCTCCTGAACATCCTACATTTGCTTCTTGAGTCCTAACCCAGCTCTCTGACTCTTTCCAGGGATGTTCCAAATCTTTGGGGATTTGTGTAGTTTATCTAAATTGTATTGTCCTCAGCCTCATAAAAATGGATCTTCCTGGGAGACGCCAATGGGTGTATTGTACCTTGGGTTGGTGTTTGCCACAGCATGTAAGTTCCATAGTATTTTTATTTAACCTCTGGTCTGCTCCCGTGTGAGGTTTGGCTTCTCTACAGGGCACCTTCTTGTAGCTACAATCCAAAGTGGATGGATTTGTTTATGATGTGCCAAATTCAAGATGTTTCATTGAAACCTAATACTAAGTCTTCAAACAGTCTTTTTCTGAGTACCTTTCCCCGGATCCGAATTTCAGTTTCTCTCTTACCCTACGATGGTTAGTCTTCCTACTGTTGAAAAACCATGTTCTTCATTCTTAGGTAATATTCATTGTTCTACATTGTCAATCTTCTTTTAAACAGTGTAGAAAAATATAACTGGACTTTAGTATTCTTCGTTATTTCTAGCAGCTTCATGTTTTCTTTCCTTTGCTTGAGTTAAATGAAAACTATTAAAAATGTCAGGAGCTTCTGAAGATGGGTTTTGGGGGCTATGACCTCACTGACATTTTATGGGGAAAAAAGCCTACTTCAAAATTGTTTGATATTCTTCTTGCACTATAGAAAGCACCAAGTTCTATCAGAGTCTAGGAGTGGTGGAATTAAGTATGACAGTATTTAAGTAGATAATAAATGTCAAATAAAAATGATGAGTTCAGATGTTGCTTAGTTCAGAACAGAAGGCGCAGATAAGAAAACCTGAAGCTTTCTGGTAAAACTAATAAGAAAAAACTTAACCTTTTCTAAAAGATGCCACTAAAATTCCTGAGGAGGAGAGTCAGTGAAAAGCTGGTTATCGAGTGTCTGTTGTGTCAAACGTTACTCCAATGCAGTAAGGAAGAAGCTTACAATTGGATGTTTTAGCAGCATATATAGGGTTTGTGCATGAAGAAAGACTGTGCTAAAAACTGAATCAGGACTCCAGAGTTAAATGGCTAATATATGTTAAATTGCTGTCCCAAGTAGCTCTTCTCATAGCTGACAGCTTTCTAGGAGGATTCTGTTTGGGCTGCCCATTTGCTGGGGATAGAATTTAACAGTACTTTTTTTTTTTAAAGAAAAATTGAGCTGTAAAGCAAAATGCTAAATTTCAGTCACATCGTTAAGAGTGATTTTCCTGCTTTGCTAAAGCTAGTTTTCTGTTTGAGTTTGAATGTTTGAACTGTTCCATTTTTCACATTGCAGTATTTATTACAAGTTTTTATTTTTTTTAAAGTCAGAATAACAAAAGGTAGATTTAATCTGTACTTTTTAAATGGGATATTATACTTTGCTAGTCCACAATACAGTTTGTCAGGGAAAATAAACTGAGCCATACTTGAATGTTGTGGGTTTTTTGCTTTTAGAGTATTTTGTTACTTTCCTGAGCTCAAGCGTAAATGTGAATATATTGCAGATATTATGGTGTTCGTGTCATCTGAGACAAATTCTTATTTGAATGAGTTTTGATTACAGCTACCTTAAATATTCCCACTCCCTCTGCCACAGTCTAACTTTAAAAATACAAAACTTTCCATATTAGGTATTTCTTTACAAAATCTCCACTTTGCTATTTTTTTTGAATGTGTTCATAATAATTCTGTATCAGTTTAGCAAACAATTATATAATTTCACATGGACATCAGGCATTATGCCAAGTGCAAGGTCCTCCACCTCGGTTGGGGCAGCCCCTGGTGTTGTGGTTTAACCCCAGATGGTAATCTAATACCATGCAGCTGCTCACTCACTCCCCTCCTTCCCCAGTGGGGTGAGGAGAACAATCAGAGAGAAAGGAAAACTCGTGGGTTGAGATAAAAACAGGTCACCAGGACAATAAAGGAAAAAAATATGTATTAATAATGATAATAATAATAAAATATAAGGATAATAGAATATATAAAACGAATGATGCACAATTTCTCACCGCCCGATGACTGATACAGCCTGTCCCGAGCAGCAGTCAGGGAACAGGAATATTCACCTGCAGCTATTCCAAAACAACAAGTTCCAGAGAGAGCAAGCAAGGGAACAAACAGGTGAACAAACAGAAAGAGGGGAAAAAAGGGCAGAAAGGTATGAATGAAAAAGAGCAAAAAAGGCACTTGGCTCACTGATTGACCCCCACTTATACTGGGCATGACGTCTATGGTATGGAATACTGTCTTTGGCCAGTTTGGATCAACTATACTGGCTCTACCCCTCCCATGTTTTTGCTCTTGCACATTAGCAAAACCTGGGAAGCTGGAAGATGTCCTTGATCACTTAGCAGCAACTAATAACATCAGTGTATTATCAACATTCTTCACATACCAAATCCCATACTGAATCCAAAACACAACAGCTACTGGAAAGAAAATTAGCTCCATGCCGGCTGAAACCAGGACACCCCCGGTATCAATACAGGCTGGGGGATGAAGGGATTGAGAGCAGCCCTGAGGAGAAGGACTTGGGGGTGTTGGTTGATGAGAAGCTCCACATGACCCATCAACGTATGCTCGCAGCCCAGAAAGCCAACCACATCCTGGGCTGCATCAAAAGAAGCGTGGCCAGCAGGTCGAGGGAGGTGATTCTGCCCCCCTACTCTGCTCTGGTGAGACCCCACCCGGAGTACTGCGTCCAGCTCTGGAGCCCCCAACACAAGAACGACATGGACCTGCTGGAGCGGGTCCAGAGGAGGGCCACAAAACTGGTCAGAGGGCTGGAGCACCTCTCCTCTGAAGACAGGCTGAGAGAGTTGGGGTTGTTCAGCCTGGAGAAGAGAAAGCTCCGGAGAGATCGTATTGCAGCCTTTCCATGTATAAAGGGGCCTTTTAAGAAAGATGGAGAGAGACTTTTTACCAGGGCCTGTAGTGCCAGGACAGGGGGCAATGGTTTAAAACTGAAAGAGGTACATTCAGATTGGACAGAAAGAACACATTTTTTTATGATGAAATTGATGAGACAGTGGAACAGGTTGCCCAGAGAAGTTGTGGATGCCGCAGCAATGGAAGTGTTCAAGGTCAGGTTGGACGGTGCTTTGAGCAAGCTGATCTGGTGAAAGATGTTCCTGCCTGTGGCAGGGAGGTTGGACTAGATGATCTTTGAAGGTCCCTTCCAACTCAAAGCATTCTATGATTATTACACCATTTGTTTGGGTCAATTTTTCTAACAGCAAAACAGAAAAAATGTTTATGCATTCAAATACGAAATATATTAATTTGCAGCTAAATGCTTCCTGAAGTTGGAAAATTAAATAATTCTCCTATTATGGTGTGTCACTTATATAATTTTGTTAAATAATGCAATACTGTTCAGTCAAAGCAAGTTCTTGTAACTCTGAAACTGCTGAGAGTATCTGCATTATATTGCTTCTGCCTTCAACTACATGTTGCGCAGCATGCTGCCAGTGATAGCAAAGTGATTTTAGATTTTGAAAGACTAAAGTGTCTTTGAGCTGATCACTTGCCAAGATGTGAAGTTTCGGGTACTTTTTTTTCAACACCAGCTTTGTTCATTAATTCATTACTGAGAGATATAATTTCAACCATTAAAAAATTCAGTGTCATTGTGTGTTTGTCGTAGAAGCTTTCATTCCAGACAGCAGCTCACTATCCATTTCTTTTTATGGAAAAAGTGAGTGAATTCAAGTAGAACTGTCTCATAACCTGTGAGACACAAGTTGCTTATGATATTCTATAAGGTACTTTTTGATCTGGCTGACAAAAGGCCCTCTGGAATTTAGTCCCTTATTTGAATGCCAAGTAGTGTAAATGCCATTACAAGCTCATGACCTCTGAATTCTATAACTTCCCCATCTCTCATGATTTAAATGTTTATAACCTGAGGTGCGTGGACTGGGAGAGGATGTTTGGTCCAGAGGCATGTCACAGTACTGCCAAGGTAATAATCTTACCCTGAGTAAGAGTTATTCTGAAAGAAAAGCAGTACTATTTTATAGTAACAATTTATTGGAGACCTTTAAAAATAATTTTCAGGGGCTAGCTAACATCAGTTAAATGGGCTTAGATGCTTAGAATTAGCAATCTTGTAGGATGAGACTGTGTATTGGTATTTAAGCAGGCAGCAATCCAAAGATAAACCTCACAATATTACCATCACTTTAAGAAAAAGAAAAAACCTGACAACTGCAGGGTGAAAAAAAAAGTAGTGTCTTTGTCTATTTGGGTTCATTCCTAAAGGGATATCTTTCAGCTGTTTTGTACAATTTTACAAGCAAACCAGTAGTTAGAAAACATGGGTACTGATGTTTCAGCACTTCAGAGTTTAAAGTTAATTTTTAAGATTTTTCTTTTGTGCCTGAACATGAGTCATAACTCATGTTCAAGTCTTATTTCTAGCCCTGTGGAAGTATAGAATTAACCTTATGCTGTAAGTAAACTGCATGAACATCAGACTGAGAGATGATGCAGCACGTGCCTCCTTGAGAAAATCTGGGAAGACATGTTTGAGGAACATAATTACTGCTAGTCAACAAAAGAAGTATTCTTCAGAGGCTGAAATAGATAATCTCCTTGGTTGTTGGTATTGCTTCATTTGAAATGGTTGAATGACTCATGCCCACTAACCATCTTTTCTGGGTGCCGTCTTTCTAATGGTACCTCACTCAATGGGCCTGTTGGGTACAAAAGCCCTGTAGTGCTTTCTTCCCAGGAACTGGATGTATGGAAGCCTCTTACTGAAGCTGCGTAGTGGACAGAGGGGACAAAAAGTCCCAGTATCTGCTACTTACTATATATGTACATTTGCATAGTAAGTCACTCAGTCTTCTCCACCTTTCAGTAAGGGTCTTGCACCTAAAAGTTCTTAATTAATATTTACTTTCTTTTTATTCTTCTATTTCATAATTCTTGCACTTTCCTTTTCCTGAATTGTTGTCCTATGCCATGTGATGCCCTTGGCTCACTTAGATTACAAGCTCTAGGAGGCAGGTGTGAGGTGCTATGTAAATAGATTATGGTAGTACATAGATATATGTATAGAGAGAGATATATATGTTTTTTTAATCACTTGTTGGTTGTCAGGAAACTGATCCCTGCAAAACAGAGCTGCCTGTAAATGCCATCAGCAAGGTTTGGAGTCTGTTCTGGAGATGCCCTGTGCCAAAGTGTCACTCTGTTCATATTACATGCTCATTAAAAGTTTCAGTTCGGTTGAGCTCTTCCCTGTGAACATGTCCATAAAGATGCTTTCCATTGCCGTCTGTAATAGGTCTGTTTACTTTGGTAACCTTTGATTTTTTTTCTAGTTAAGTATTGAACCCATCGTCTCTCCAACAGTTCTCTCCTTTAATATATTTGGAAGTTGTTCTTGATTACCTCTGCACGCGTACCAACCAATAACCAGTGCATCCTGGTCTGGATAGGAAGGCCTTCCTGCCCTCACAGTGGGATGTAAACTGCACTGTTTTTTCTTTTGCAAAATAATATAATTCAGTCATTCTTAATGTACCTCTTGCAATACAGTCATCTTTTTCTAGGCATTTCTTTGTTTCTTAAATAGCAAGCTGCTTCTGCCCACTTCTAACTTTATTCTACCTTTTGTGCACCTACACATAGTATTTTGACTTCAACAAATGTCACACAGATTAAGCTGTAAAACGTGCATCTTAATTGCTCTTTCATCACTCTTGCTTATATTTTCAGAGATGAGATATTAATTTCACAACTTCATAAAACTGAGCAAAGATACAGTAACAGCCTGCACGCTTATCAAATGTACTTCTTTAAACCAGCATCCTGTTTTTTTCAAGTTAAATAAACACTGATGTGTTCAAATTATTAATTTACAGAGTTGCAGCAAAGACGACTGATAATGGATTGGCAGGACAGTGGGAAAAAAAGGGAGAATGCTGGGCTGGATAATACCAATTTCCTTTAGAGGAAACAAAAGGTTTTGAGCAGAGAAAGCCAGCATGTGTGTAAGGCACCAGAGCTTAGCTGAATTAATGCCCTGAAGAGCAAGTAAGTCCATGTGAAATGAATTGTGTGAATAAACAATATTTAAAGAAAAAATCTACAAAACCTCAAACTCCTAGATTGGTAGTCAAAGATGCAGAATGGCAGTAGGGGGATAGGCTGAGTTATCATTGAGCAGCTACCACAGGTTGGGATGATAGAGGAGACTTGACATGAGAGGGATAGGAGACAAGCTAGAGAATTAAGCTTGAAATAATTGGAAGGGAAGCTAGTGTAAGAGTACAAGCACGTAGGAAGTGAAAACAAGATAGCATATAACTGAAATGAATTGCAAAAGAAGAAAAAGTGAGAACAGGTGAGAAAGTTGAGGAACAGGGAGGAGTCATCCTCATATTGCTGTCTGCAGTCATAAAGACTACAAAAGATAAAGATAGTAGCAGCAGCAAAGTCTAAGAGCAAAAATAGGGTTTCAGTAAGGTCACAGAAGCAGGAAAGTTTGCATGTGTATTTTAGTGTACTGTGATGGAAGCTGCAAGGGAAAAATTATTTGCATCAACAGCAGGACTACTTCTGAAAATGCATCTTACCATGCTGAGAAAGTGCTAACAGTGGTATGCAGGAGCATGCCACACAAATGTACACCTGACATGACTTTTTGCTGCTTGACAAAAGCCAGAACTATGCTTTTCCTGAAAAATGTTACTTTGCTGCCATTAAATCCACTCCATGATAAGTTAAATGATTTAGCTAGAGATGGTGTCACATTGTTATATGTTACCTTATTGGCTGTTAATCACAGCTTAATATTCCAGCTTTCTCCATAATAGAAGATTTTTTTTATTAACTGTGATTTGTCAGGTGCTTGTTTTATAGCACCTTTTCCTGGTGCTCTTATCTTGCTGCTGCTACTTGCTCTTTCAGTGGGAAAGGGCAATTCAGAGAAGATTTACTGAGGACCCAGCTGGGAATCTTTTAGCACCAGACTGCCATGTTCATTTCTTTGTCATTGGCGTGGTATGGCTGCTACACAGCTCCCTTTGAACAAAGGCTTTGTCTGCCTCTGGAATTTTTGTTTTGACATTAGGTAATGTATTTTTTTCTCCCATACTCTGAAAACGTGGTCTTCTCTAAGAGTTCGGCATTGTTTTATTCGAACATTTGCTGTTGATGCTCAAGCTAGGAGCATGATCATGGCAACAATATTCTACCTTTAAACACCTGGCACAGAGCACGTACAGAAGAGTGGAAGCTGAGTGTATATTAATGTCAAGACCACGTTTTTCACTCTTGGGATCCTCACTTTCTGTTATGTTTGACATCACTTTTCTTCTAGAACTGTATAAAATGTGAGATAGGGAGAAGTCTTCAGTCATATAATATAGGATGCAAAGTCAAGTGCCAAGTTATACTTTTAGAAACCAAACTCTCACTAAGGAATGCAGTTTGTTGCTGTACTATAGTGGTACAGTGATAATGGTAATGGTAAAATGATACTGTTAAGGCAAATGGAGTTAACTCCGCAGAACTGGTTGGTTTCAGGTGGTCTTTTCAAGGTCTGGAGGTTATGAGGAGGAAAGAAAAATCATCTTTAATGTCCCCTTTTTTATCATTTAATAGACTCATACAGAATGGTGAAATGTACATAAAACACAGAACGCCATGTGAAGACCACTTGATTCAAAAGAATAAAAGGTAAAGTTTAATGGCTCAGGTAAAAAAAACAATTATAGTGTTTTCTTGTGTTTAAATGGAATTTCCTGTATTTGGATTTGTGCCCACTGCCTCTTGTCCTGTCTGTCACTGGATCATAGAACACCAGGTTGGAAGGGACCTCAAGGATCATCTGGTCCAGCCTTTCTTGGCAAAAGCACAGTCTAGACAAGATGGCCCAGCACCCTGTCCAGCTGAATCTTAAAGGTGTCCAATGCTGGGGAATCCACCACTTCCCTGGGGAGATTATTCCAGTGGCTGATTGTTCTCATTGTGAAAAATTTTCTTCTTGTGTTTAATCGGCATCTCCCCTGGCATAACTTGTACCCATTACCCCTCGTCTTTTCCATGCAACTCCTTGTAAAAAGGGAGTCTCCATCTTCTTTGTAGCCACCCTTTAAATGCTGGAACATGGTGATAAGGTCTCCCCTAAGCCTTCTCTTCTCAAGGCTGAACAAACCCTGTTCTCTCAGCCTTTCCTCCTATGGCAGCCTTCCCAGTCCTTTGATCATCTTTGTGGCCCTTCTCTGCACCCTCTCCAGCCTGTCCACATCTTTTTTGTATAGTGGGGACCAAAACTGAACACAGTATTGCAGGTGTGGCCTGACAAGCACCGAGTAGAGTGGGATAATGACTTCTTTATCTCTGCTGGTGATGCCCTTGTTGATGCAACCCAACATCCTGTTGGCTTTCTTTGCCGCAGCAGCACACTGTTCACTCATGTTGAGTTTGTTGTCCCCCAGGTCCCTTTCCACAGAGCTGCTCCCCAGACGAGTAGATCCCAGCCTGTGCTGCACTCCTGGATTACCTTTTTGGAGGTGCAAGATCTTACATTTGTCTTTGCTGAACCTTCATAAGGTTCTTGTTAGCCCATTCTTCCAGCCTATCCAGGTCTTCCTGCAGGGTGGCTCTCCCTTCCGAAGTGTCCACTTCCCCACTCAGTTTGGTATCATCGTCAAACTTCATCAGCGTACGCTTGATCCCATCATCCAGATCACTTATGAAGGTATTAAACAGCGTTGGGCCCAATATCGATCCCTGGGGGACCCCACTTGTGACAGGTTGCCAGTTTGAAAAGGAGCTATTTACCACCAGTCTCTGGGTGTGGCCTGTCAGCCGGTTCCTCACCCACTGCACAGACCACTTGTCTAGACCATAACGCATCAGTTTCTCTAGGAGGAGGCTGTGGGACACTGTATCGAAAGCCTTGGAGAAATCCAGGTAGACAATGTCCACTGCTTGCCCCACATCAACCAAGCAGGTTACTTTGTCGTAGAAGGCGATCAGGTTTGTCAAGGCTTTTCCCAATCACGTGCTTCATTTGACTTGTGAGAGCCCCTAGGAGGATTAGTTCCATAACTTTCCCAGGGACTGAAGTAAGACTGATGGGCCTACAGTTTCCTGGATCCTCCTTTAAGCCCTTCAGGGGCGACTGGTTAAGGGATCAGGAGCACAGGTAGTGTTCTCCTCTATCCCTCCAGTTCTGGGGAAGGATGAGGGAAGAAACTGGAGGAGCCAGCAGATCAACAACTGGCTCCGAGCCTGGTGTCACTGGCAGGACTTTGGGTTCTTCGACCATGGGTTGGTTTACATGGCACCAGGCCTGCTGGCAGCAGACGGGGCAAACCTGTCCCAAAGGGGGAAAGGGATCCTAGCGCAGGAGTTAGCAGGGCTCATTGAGAGGGCTTTAAACTAGATTTGAAGGGGGAAGGGGATTCTCTTGCTAGAGAGAAGCCTAGGGGAGACACGCCGATGAATGAGGGATGGCGTGCCAGCGAGGCCCTTCGGTCAGCTGTCTCAGATGAGGTAGGACAGAGAGACCCGTGCAGCAGCAGGGACACAGGGGTCATTGACCAGCTAGGAACCACGGAAATACCTGAGATGGGACATGTAGGGAGTAGGGCTTCTCCCACCACAAAGGCAACAGGATCACTAGCCCAGCTGAAGTGCATCTACACGAATGCACGGAGCATGGGCAACAAACAGGAGGAGCTTGAGGCTGTTGTGAAAGGGGAAAACTACGATATAGTTGCCATCACGGAAACATGGTGGGATGACACACATAGCTGGAGTGCCACGATGGACGGCTATAAACTCTTTAGAAGGGATAGGCAAGGAAGGAGAGGCGGTGGGGTAGCCCTCTATGTTAAGGAGAGTCTGGACTGCCTTGAGCTCGAGGATGGTGATGAGAGGGTTGAGTGCCTGTGGGTTAGAATCAGGGGGAAGGCCACCAAGGCAGACATTGTGGTGGGAGTCTGTTATAGACCACCCAATCAGGATGAGGAGGCAGATGAAGTATTCTACAGGCAGCTGGGAGAAGCCTCACGATCGCTGGCCCTTGTTCTCGTGGGGGACTTCAACTTGCCAGATGTCTGCTGGAAATACAATGCAGCAGAGAGGAAACAGTCCAGGAGGTTCCTGGAGTGTGTGGAAGATAACTTCCTCACGCAGCTGGTGAGGGAGCCCACGAGAGAAGGCGCCCCGCTGGACCTGTTGTTTGTGAACAGAGAAGGTCTTGTGGGTGATGTGACGGTCGGAGGCCGTCTTGGGCTCAGTGACCACGAAATGATAGAATTCTCGATTCTCAGAGAAGTAAAGAGGAGGGTCACCAGAACTGCCACCTTGGACTTCCGGAGGGCAGACTTTGGCCTGTTTAGGAGTCTGGTTGGCAGAGTCCCTTGGGAGGCAGTCCTGGAGGGCAAAGGCGTCCAGGAAGGCTGGACATTCTTCAAGAGGGAAATCTTAAAGGCACAGGAGCAGGCCGTCCCCGTGAGCCGAAAGATGAGCCGGCGGGGAAGAAGACCGGCCTGGCTGAGCAGAGAGCTCCGGCTGGAACTTAGGAAAAAAAAGAGAGTCTACCACCTTTGGAGGAAGGGGCAGGCAACTCAGGAGGACTACAAGGATGTTGTGAGGTCATGCAGGGAGAAAATTAGAAGGGCCAAAGCCCAATTAGAACTTAGTCTGGCTACTGCCGTAAAAGACAACAAAAAGTCCTTCTACAAATACATTAACAATAAAAAGGGGGCTAAGGAGAATCTCCCTCCTCTATTGGATGCGGAGGGAAACTTAGTGTCAAGGGATGAGGAAAAGGCTGAGGTGCTAAATGCCTTCTTTGCCTCAGTCTTCAACAGCAAGGGAAGTTGCTCTCTGGGCACCCAGCCCCCTGAGCAGGAAGACAGGGATGGGGAGCAGAATGAAGACCCCGAAGTCCAAGGGGAAATGGTCAGTGACCTGCTACGCCACCTAGACACGCACAAGTCTATGGGGCCAGATGGGATCCACCCAAGGGTGCTGAAAGAGCTGGTAGAAGTGCTCATCAAGCCACTCTCCATCATTTACCAGCAGTCCTGGCTAACTGGGGAGGTCCCAGTTGACTGGAAGCTGGCAAATGTGACACCCATCTACAAGAAGGGCCGGAAGGAGGATCCGGGGAACTACAGGCCTGTCAGCCTTGACCTCGGTGCCCGGGAAGGTTATGGAGCAGATCATCTTGAGTGCCATCACGCGGCACATACGGGACAACCGGGTGATCGGGCCCAGTCAGCACGGGTTTATGAAAGGCAGGTCCTGTCTGACCAACCTGATCTCCTTCTATGACATGGTGACCCGCTTAGTGGATGAGGGAAAGGCTGTGGACGTTGTGTACCTGGACTTTAGTAAAGCCTTTGACACCGTCTCCCACAGCATTCTCTTGGAGAAGTTGGCTACCCATGGCTTGGATGGGCGTACTCTGCGCTGGGTAGGAAACTGGCTGGATGGCCGGGCCCAAAGAGTTGTGGTGAATGGAGTTAAATCCGGTTGGAGGCCGGTCACAAGTGGTGTTCCTCAGGGCTCAGTACTGGGGCCAGTTCTGTTCAATATCTTTATCAATGATCTGGACGAGGGGATCGAGTACACCCTCAGTAAGTTTGCAGATGACACCAAATTGGGAGGGAGTGTTGATCTGCTGGAGGGCAGGCAGGCGCTACAGCGGGACCTGGACAGGCTGGATCGATGGGCCGAGGCCAATTGTATGAGGTTCAACAAGGCCAAGTGCCGGGTCCTGCACCTGGGTCACAACAACCCCAGGCAACGCTACAGGCTTGCGGGGGAGTGGCTGGAAAGCTGCCCGGCGGAAAAGGACCTGGGGGTGTTGGTTGACGGCCGGCTGAATATGAGCCAGCAGTGTGCCCAGGTGGCCAAGAAGGCCAACGGCATCCTGGCTTGTATCAGAAATAGTGTGGCCAGCAGGAGTAGGGAGGTGATTGTCCCCCTGTACTCGGCCCTGGTGAGGCCGCACCTCGAGTACTGTGTTCAGTTTTGGGCCCCTCACTACAAGAAAGACATTGAGGTGCTGGAGCGTGTCCAGAGACGGGCAACGAGGCTGGTGAAGGGTCTGGAACACAAGTCCTATGAGGAGCGGGTGAGGGAACTGGGGATGTTTAGCCTGGAGAAAAGGAGGCTGAGGGGAGACCTTATTGCTCTCTACAACTACCTGAAAGGAGGTTGTAGAGAGATGGGGGTTGGTCTCTTCTCCCTAGTAACAGACAACAAAACAAGAGGAAATGGCCTCAAGTTGCGCCAGGGGAGGTTTAGATTGGACATTCGTAAAACTTCTTTACCGAAAGGGTTGTCAGGCATTGGAACAGGCTGCCCAGGGAGGTGGTGGAGTCCCCATCTCTGGGGGTATTCAAAAGGCGTTTAGATGAGGCCCTAAGGGATATGATTTAGTGGGGGACTTGGTAGTGCTAGGTTAATGGTTGGACCCGATGATCTTGGAGGTCTCTTCCAACCAGAACAATTCTATGATTCTATGATTCTTGTAGATGGGGGTGACATTAGCTTTCTTGCAGGCTTCTGGGATGTCCCCTGATCTCCACAACTTCTCCAAGATTATGGAGGGTGGCCTCGCAATGACATCAGCCAGCTCTCTTAACACCCTCAGGTGGATATTGTCAGGGTCCATTGATTTGTAGGGGTCAAGCTCCTGTAATAGTTCACATGCTGACTCTTCCTTCACTGACGGTGGGTCTGTGTTTGCATCAACCTGGATTTCTGTTCCCAAGGCCTGGGGCCCAACAGTGCTGGTAAAGACAGAGGTGAAGGAAGTGTTGAGAACCTCTGCCTTTTCAGTGTTGTTGGTGACCAGTTCACCTCTGCTGTTTAACAGTATTTTCCTTCTGTTTCTGCTTGTTGTTTATGTACCCGAAGAACCCTTTCTTGTAGTTTTTGACATCTCTGGCCAATTTCAATTCGAGCTGAGCTTTTGCTTTTCTAACTGCATCTCTGCATGCCCTGGCAATGCCCTTGTAGTTCTCAATGGGTATTCATCTGCTTTTCCATCTCTGGTACGCGTCTCTTTTGGTTTTGAGCAGACTCAGAAGCTCGTAGTTCAGCCAAGGGGGTCTCTTGCTCTGCCTACTTCCCTTACCTTTAAAGGGGATGAACTGTTTTTGTGCTTCTAGGAGAGGGTTCTTGAAAAACTCCCAGCACTCACTAGCTCCTTTATCCTCCATGGAAGTTTCCCACGGAATCCCTCCCTCAGTGGATACCACTGCGAAGAGTCTGGGTCTATATTCTTTACACCCTCCCTTCAGCTATTTATAGACATTGATGGGATTCCCCTGAGCCTTGTCTTCTCCAGGCTAAACAGTCCTAGTACTTTCAGCCTTTCCTCATATGTGAGGTCCTCCAGTCCCTTAATCATCCTTGTGGCCCTTTGTTAGACTCTCCAGTATGCCTGTGTGTCTCTTGTACTGGCTAGCAACACTCCTCCTAATGCAGCCCAGGAAGCTGTTGGCCACCTTTCCAGCAAGGGCACATTGCTGGCTCATGGTCAACTTGGTGTCTGTAGAACTGGTAAGTTTTGTTTTGCAAAGCTGCTTTCCAGTGGTTTGGCCTCCAGCTTGTGCTGGTGTATGGAGTTACTCTGAGTGTGGGACTTGGCATTTTCCTCTGTTGAACTGTGAGGTTCATGTTGATGTATTTCTCCAGGCTGTTGAGGTCCCTCTGAATGGCAGCACAACTCTCTGGTGTATCAGTCGCTGCTCCCACTTGTGTATCATTTGCAGACTTGCTGAGGGAGCAGTCTGTCCCATCATCCACGTGATGTTAAATGGTATTGGACCCAATATTTGAGTCTCAATTTAAGTGGCTTAATCTTGAATTGAATGCTACCCTTACATGAATTCCAAATGTGAATATATTAAGTAAGAAGAATATGGAGAACACATGCAAATATTGTCAAGAAAAGTGAGTAGACTCTTCTTCCTTGTTTATGATCTCTGTGTGGTTAATGGAGTTTAGGAAGATTAGTATGACAAGTAGAGCAGTAGGAGCCTGTGTGCACTTAATTTGACGCAACCTGTTCCTTGCGAGTTGTTAATAGTATATCTTTGTCTAATAGTTAAAATGCTACTTCCACAGTAAACATTTAACGTCCTGTAGATTTTTTTTTTGTATTTTCCTAGTATTATCTCCTTTTGCTATGAGTTCTTTCTGGATTGTTTTTTTAAGTACTAATCTGTTTCAATCGAGTAGTCTGGATTCAGCTAGGAGTCTCCTTTGGAACTTACTATTTTGTTAGCACTTGATTTCCTGTATTATAATTTCTTCTAATATTCTTTGATAGTTTTGCCAGTGGTGTCACCATATTTTTTTATGTAGTTCTGTTTTTTTATGCAGTATCTGGTTTTACCTTGAAACGTAACCTGCAAATCACTTGCTTTTTGTTTAAGTAAAAAAAGTTTTCATAACTGTGTTTATATCAGCTAAAGGCTGTCTGGTTACCATGAATTGTGTAGGGTATACTGTTTTCTTTTCACCTGGGAGCAAGGCTACAATGTTACACTGATTCAGGAGTCTTTTGTGCATACCAGAGAGCTAGTTTTGAAGAACTGATGTTTTTGTGGAATGAAGAGTAAACAGTAAGCAAAAGATAAGCAGAACATTAGCCCTTTGGAATAATAGGAAGGTATAGAGGATTTATAGGAAATACACTTACTCAAGGAATCGACAGATCAAAATGTGATATTCTCTAATAAAATTCTGTTATTGCAGTACTACGAAGCTGTTTCTTTTTTCTGTCTTTCACAGCAAATGGTAAATAAGAGTGTGCAAAAATGTTGGGCAACTGAGTTTGGGACTTAGTGAGCAACACAAACAGGAAGTGAGAGAAATGGAAGGGCAAAAATTGTAACACCATTCTGGGCCAACATCTCGGGGATTAAATTCCAAGAGAGCTGTGCACCATTGTGTGTGCTGTAAAGAGGATGTTCATTACACGTGGGATGAAAGCAGACTACTCCGGCAAGTCTGCAGACCAAATAAAGCATTACTGCCTCTAACACACGCCATTTAGGACTCTCATACTAATATATATGGATGGATGCAGAAAGGGAATGGTGTAAGTTTTACCATGAACCGTAACACTGAGTGACTGCAGCTGTTTTTCCTGCTCAAATAATGAAGGATGCTGCAGAAGTGAGGAGCACCTCAGTTTGCTGACTCCACATTGTCGATGCCTCCTCTGTGGGCTCTCTGCTCTCCTCCAGCATATAATTTCTTACTTACAATAAGATCAATGTTGTTGAATTCTATTCATTTGACACTGGAACTCCGTCTTCAGGTTCAACAAGGCTAAATGTTGACCTAGTGCAGAAGTTTGAAAGATAGTTTCATATTAAAACTAATGCAGGTTGGAGTTGCATTAATCTCTAGTGATGATCGTATTTGCCAGCTGGATGCCTGTTCCTCTTTGTCATAAGAGTCTTCATATTCAGTATCTTGTTGTTATTTTTTTCCTGACAATATCTTGACTTCTTTATGCTGGAGTTCTTCCCTGCAGGAAGGAGGCCAGCATTTAATCTCTAGAGTTTTATTTAAAAAATGTATTATGTCTTTTAAGGCATGATGGGCTGCAGGCAGTGTTTAAACTGCCACTTGCCAAGTCACGTTTTGCTAATCATTTATATATTCAGGTCAAATAATAAAATTGCTACTGGAAGTTCTTACAGCCAGCAAAGAAAATCAAATGCAATTATCTCAATGACACCAATAAATATGGGCTCCTTTTAACCTGAGCTTTTAAAGGATACCGGCTATAAGCCCATATTCATAGCAGTCTAAAAGATAATTGCATTTTGAATAAGTCAAATGTCTGTTTTATGTTTTACAAACTGTAGTAGTAAAGCTTTGTTTGATCTTCAGCCTGAAAAGTCCCCATCAGATCATCTCTAAGTCCACCAAGGTAGTGCAAAACTATAATTCAGAGATTAAATTATAAGGAAATAAGGGGAAAAATAGGTTTTGAAAGGGTGAAACTTTTAACTTTTTCATACTGTACAGTCTTCTTTCAAATTTAAGTGTGGTACTGAAAGCTTGATAGGGTGCCCAAAAGGTCTGGATGTCTTCTGTGCATGCAATTTCAGCTTAAATCTGTGTGTATTATTGACAGAACCCTTACTCAAGTAGACAAAATTAATTCCTGGCTCTTGTTATGCATTTTGTCTCATTTTTAGTGCATTGATCTAAGTTCAGTTTTGTTAAACTGCTCCTTTGGTTTTACCACTTGAAAAAATTACCTGTACAAGTTCAATATAAGGAACATATTTTGACCACATCTTCCCAGACATCCCATTGAAAGCATGACATACCATAACCCTTCTAGAGTACTGGTGCAAGAGTGATTTTATATTCGCTAGAAATGAGCATTGTTCATCTTAAAGATACTTGGCTTAAAAAGCTGAACAATTTTCAAAGGTTTATAGAAATTTGAAACTGTTGTAAAAGCAGACATGCCATGATTTGTAAAAAGTCTGAGTTAGCAGTTCAGTGTCTTCCTAATGTTTACAAATATTTTTGTTATTTCTACTACTAATTTATTATTTTGTTTTGTTATTCTTTCCTTTTCTCCTTTTGAAGATTGGTAGTATTTTAGCTTTTTCAGTCTTTTGAAATCTCATCTTGAATTTTCAAAAATACTTGCTAGCAGTATTACCATTATCTCAGTCAGTTTTCTAAGTCGTTTACAGTAGTGTCTCCTAACCCTTTGACATGTGCTTCATGTCCCATTCAGTGCAGTTCCTTTCCTCCCTTTTCTTTGCCAAAGACTTCTGCCACTGTCTCCTTGCCTCCCTCTTCTTGTCTTTCCTCTTCTGTTGTTACCAGCTGCCACAAAGCAGTTGCGATCTCTTTGGCCCCACTTGCAGAGGCCCTGCTGACAGATGAAGAAGCGATACAAAGATGCTCATCCTAACTACAAAGATTTGATGTCATTGATGATAGGCAGTTCCAGGACCATGGTGCAGAGAGAGGACTGCCTTACGTGGAGCAAGTACAACTTCAGTCGGGATAGTTTGCTTGAGCTTTGTGCCATGTCTTACCTATATGAGCTTAGTATAAATTCCATGAGGTTCAACCAGTCTGGAAACATCTGATTGATCTAAGTAGTCTTCGACCCAAAACTATTCCAAGATCTTTTACCTTTTAAGATAATCTTACTGTGTTAATAATCTAATCAAAGCAACTTTTTTTTTTTTTAACAAAGGCTGAAATAAAAAAGGAACTCATTAGCTCTGGGTGTCTTGATGTCATCTATTATTAGCTTTAACATCCCTTTTTGCTAGTCGGAAATGTGCTTAGCAGTGTTTCCTTAAATTTCAGCTTAATCTAAAAGTATGACTTGGTTTACGGTGCCAAGAATTTTAAAACAAATGAATAGCAACATTTCTACAACACAGTGCTAGTAAATCTAGATTTTTTTCCATAAGGACAAAAATATACCTATGAATTCTAGGGTTTTGATAACTATATTCTTTTAAGGTATCATCTTTCACATGTTTTAAAATACCAAATTACAGTATAAAATAGATGAATAATAAAAATTATGGTATTGAACTAACATAGATGAAGTATTCATTTTAGATGACTTTTCTACCCGAGTACAACTACTTTACTCTACAAACGCATTTGTTTGAAATTTTGAGAATTAAATTCACAATGTTTTTTTATGTTCTGAATTAAAATCTGCTCTGCAGATGCTGTTAGCCCCCTTCTCCCTCCAAAACTTCCTTCTCCAGTGTTGACCCTGCACGTGTTTACATTCATTTACAATTATCAGTGATTGTGAAACTGAGTCACATGTCTATTTGAGATATATTTCTGCCTTGTAAGTGAGAATGCTTCACATGTCTTTACAACGCTCCTGTCAAATCTGGTCTCTCTGTTGGCAATGATGTCAAGCAAAGACATGCCAGGCAATCAAGAAACTTGGAAGACCATCATCACTTAGAAGCAAGTAAGTGTCAGTGTAGCTCAGAGACCAGAGTTTACACAGAAATAGGCTCATAGATAACTGCAAACAGAAATCAACGCTAGCTAGCAAGCTATTTTTTGTTCTTCATCACAACCTACCAAAAAATCATGGAATACCAAATGCAGTTAGCCACAGTAGTAGTGACGAGTCATAAAAATTAATATAATAAAACCAACCCAGTTAGATAAAACAGATACTTCCATCTTGTCAGCCTGCTCCCCAACACCAAGTTTCCCTTCCAGTTTCTAACTGTTACTAAAGCTTTACTAACTTATGCAGGCATTAAGTTTTACACTGCTTTGAACACAGGAGGGGGCTGTCAGTGTGCGTTGTCCACATGGTCAAGTATTGCTGGTTTTCCTGTGCTTAATGTTTTTTTCTAAAGCAACCCAATGACTTTCTTTTTCACTTTAATTTTCCCCCATTTGTTCTGGAAATAGTGTGAGAATACTAAAGTGGGTGTACACACGTACATGTATTTTTATGTATGTATAGATGGAAAAAACAGTGGAGAAACAGTAGTTAGCCAAACAACTAAAAAGCCCACAGCAAATCAGTTCTGTATAAAGATAGCATAGCAGATGGTATAAACTGGAGTAGTATAGTTCAGTGGTCAGTCACCAGCAAAAAATGTAGAATCTGCTTCCAATAAGCAGTAACATCTTGGCATAACTATGCAGATTTTGTAGCTTTTTGCTCCTAAATAATTCCTCCCCAGTAGTCACATATATATTAGTTTGCTTGGAGGTAAAATTGCCAGCTGATTTCTCTTCTGTGCTGCTTCAGCTCATTTTCCCCCCAGCTAGCATTTTCAAGAATGGCTGCCAGAGGAGGCCACTATTCCCTGATCTGCTAGGATCTTCAGAGGCATTTTGCTGCTGCTCCAAGCCACTTACTCTTATGGCAATAGGCCAGAGAGATGCTGGTAAGAAAAGAGAAAACAAAACCAAACAAGCTGGAGTGCTACCTCTAAGCATAATGTGTACCTCAGCCCATCAAGTATTTAGAGAAAATAAGGTCTGAGCATGAGCTTCATGTTTTCTAACAAGGAATCAATCACAGTTTTAAGCCCGATATTTGAATTACACCTTTGAAAAACTACCATGACATTGTACTGAACAAACAGCTTTGAGAGTATATTTTGACATGGATGGTCTCATTTGCAACACAATACTTTATCTTAATCTATTGGTATGTATGCTTTCCTTTTTGTTTTAAATAATTCCCTGATCTCTTAGAAAGTAATTATCAGTCTTTCATGTTATGGGAGATTGTATTGGTGATATCTATCTATCTATATATATACATACACACACATATAATACAGTTTTCTAGTTGTATACTTTAATTGTTTCAATTCCACTTTCTGTGATTCCCTAAAATGAGAATCCAAATTATTATTTCATAAAACATCTGATTGAATAATATATTATTTCTCTCCATAGAAATACTCGTATGAAATAAAGCAGAAGTGTATTAGATCTGGATAATGTTCCTCTAAATAGCTCTATGAACTAGGTTATAAATTTCACAGGACAGAGACTTGGTCTGTTGTTATGTATCTATGAAGTGTCATATATACTTTAGAGCGTTATGCAAATTTTAAACACTCTGAACCAAACCATTTATGAAAATGGAGAACTGGTAGAGCACGCTGTATTTCTTAACCAGTAATTGTTGCAGAAGACTGCAGCGACACTACTGTGATACTGTCCTTACGAGAGCAGGCAGGAGATTGAGAGTTACAGTCCAGGAGGTTTCTTGAGAATTTCAGGTAAATTGAAGATTATAATTAAAGACAAAATAGTACATTTGTGTAGTATGATGGGGTGGAAGTATCAGAGTTCCTCTAAGGAAGATAGTGCTTTTTCAGCATGCCAGAGTTCTTGGGGAAAAAAACCCACAGGTAAAGAACATAAAGGTTACCTGTCAGATAGAATGTTCTAGAATTTTTCACAAAGCCTTTGATAAGATTCTTCATAGTAGGCTGCAAAGAAAATGAATAGTGACAGAGGAAGGAACATAACTTAGATATGGTTTAAAAACTGATTAAAATGAAAACAATCGTAGAAGTAGTCTGCTTCTGAAACAGCAGTAGGACCAGAGTAAATGAACACTGATTCTGATGAAGAAGGGGGCTGTACAAGGGCAAAATTTCCTTATAAGTGTAACTTCTGATTAGGAACAGCTGTTCAGAACTGTATGAAACTCCAGATTATAAATGTGACACAGTTGGATGCACCTACATTTGGGTAACTAGCTTAATGGGTTAGGCTTTTTGGACAGGAGCCTATCATTTGCTGTGGACGTTTAGTGCAGGATGAAGTACTAAGGGACTAACTGTACTTACGCGACTAAGTGCTAACAAAATAATTATATTGTCAGAATATTTTACTTGGTAAGGATGAGATATGAAAATATATTAATTCTACCAGAAGCAATTGGTCTGTTTAGTCCTTTTACTTTAAAGAACCAGTGAAGTACAAAATGCAGTTAACCATGACATGACTGACTTGCAATGGATTATGAAAAAACAACTTTAATTTATTTTACAGGAAGGTTAAAGAACCATAGAACAGCCCAGGTTGGAAGGGACTTTGAAAGATTATCCAGTCTAATGTTTTGTGGGAAAGGAAGCCTATATGAGATTATCTAGCACCCTGTCCAATCACATCCTGAAAACTTCCAGTGATGGGGACTCCACCACATCCCTGGGAGGTTGTTCCAGTGGTTGAAGACATGCTTTAGTGAGGTGTTCCAGAAAATTAACTGATTGTATCTTTTTACCCTTTCCAAAAAATAATAAAACAAGCAGACAGTTGTAAAATTAAGGAGTACATTAAAAACCTATAAAATGAAATAGTTATGCACTGTAGTCATCCCGTGAAACTAATTAACTCTACAGGACATTTAATCAAAAACTGAGGCTCGACTTTCATTTTCTGTAAGTACTGCATACCTAGCAACAAATAAATCAAGATGACTCTTCATTGTAGAGTGCTTTATATAGTCTTTTAAATCTGTATAAGATTGGTGGAAAAATGCTGTCGGATCAGGAAAACAATGTTTTACTGTTCCTTTCCTCAGGTGGAAATGACTAAGCAAGTTCATGATCAACAGAAGTTCAGATCACATCTGTTTACAAGTTTGAGTAGGGACTTCTAAACTGCTAGTCTTTCAGCATATAGTAACTTCTGAGAAGCATTGGGCTCAGTTGGTCATTTCCCTGGGAACAATCGGATGCTGGAACGCTCCTAAAAGTTGACTCTGTATGTATGTCCATGTTTACCTTGTCTTTGTAGGTCATGAAATGATCCTGGTCATTTCATAATTCATAAGTCCCACACTGTTATTGCAAAGGAACATACAGAGATGGTTATTTCCCTGTACCTGTACATATATATAAATATTAACACAAGGTCTAATGCCTAACTGAATTCCCATAGTTTGAGTGCACTGTTGTGGATTTTGTGGAACAGACTGACAATGATGTAACACTCGATGACCACCAGTGTGCACCGGATCATGTTTGCGTGATGTACTGGCAGAGGCCTGAGGCTTGAATGGAAGGGGCTGAAACCACCTCACTTTAAAATGAACTGGGATGCATCTCTGCTAGGGAGTCAGTGTAGGATGCGGAAAAGTGGTGAGGGAATCGAAGAGTGCACATTCTTCTGTAATCCTCTGCCCATTCTTCCTGACATACACAAAGTCTGTATCTATGTAGTAAATGAAACAGGACCAGGACTCGGGCACAGGGACTGGCACTTTTGCCCACTCTGTTAAATTTGTGGGATATGGTTTTGGGGCAGTCCAACTGGAATTCTCCCAGACAAGGCCTGAGCATGGTTCAGAGTCTAGCACAGGCTAGGAACTATTCAGGATAGGCATTTGCCATGGTTAGAAGAGTTTAGGGGAACAGATGTGAGTTGTGTGTGACGGCTGGTTTCGGGGCCAGAGAAAGGTGGTTGGCCCTATTGTATTAGTAGGTGTAAACTGAGATGTTCATAATGTCAAATCCCTTTTATTTGTCCTTTCTCCTGCTGTCAGGTTTGTACAGATCAACATCATGAGACTACATCCCTCATTGTACTCTTTCCCTCTCCATTCTCCACAAAATAGCTTTCATACTACAGTCATGACTTTTTTTTCTACTTTTGCTCTTGAGTGCATTTTAGGTGATTCTTTCCACCCTATTTCCCTAAGCTGCCATGTTTGCTGCTCCCTCCTTAAATCCTCAGTTATTCTGTGTTATTTAATAAATGATTCAGAACGGCTACGATTTGAAAGAACAATTTAAAAAGCAAAGCACATATGATCCCTCTCCTAGTTTCCTAATTTTCTCTCTTCTTCCCTTACATGCACACACTCCACATGGTTTTACTTTTGCTATATTTTAGATTCTAATTTCCTTAGGCAGGAAGCATCTGTGCCTTGTTCTGGACTTTTTTCATGAATCATGAGAAATGGTGATAGGAACATCTTGCTTTTCAGAAGCTTCTGCTAATCTTTCTAAAGGCATAATGTTACTGATGGCCACAGAGTTGTCCATACATAGTATTTATAACTACGATGAGCTAAGGTCAGTTTTGTGTTGGAAGTAGATAACAGAGAAATGGGATGTTAGAGAAGAGCTTCAAATGATAGAACAGAATATAATAGAATAGACTATTTCAGTTGGAAGGGACCTACAATGATCATCTAGTCCAACTGCCTGCCAGGTACTATATGCAAAAAACAGTTTTGCTGCTTCCAATGTACTCTTCCTCCAAAAATATCAAAGTTCTATTCTTTATTGCACAAAATAAAAATAAAGGTTGAAAATATTGGAAAAGAAAATAAATTAAAGGTAACTTTGATTTAAATTACGTCATCAGAATCAGTTAAGTCATAGAGCAGGATGCTTGTAACCGTATGCTTGTTTCCATTGACTGCCTGCAAACCATTAACACAACTTAAAAGCCGATCTCAAACTTCTTTGCAGACAGTGGCTGAAGAGAAAGCCTCTTGCTGAGTGTTATCACAGGGGCTGTAGAATACACACACAAAAGGAAAGTGAAGGAGCCTTACCATTTTACATTGTTGGGGTTTCCTAGATTGTGAACACAGGGTTAATCTTAGTGTTTGCACATCAAAGGAATGGTCCAGAAGCTGTGGAGTTTATAGAATCATAGAATCATAGAATCGTTCTGGTTGGAAGAGACCTCCGAGATCATCGGGTCCAACCATTAACCTATCACTACCCAGTCCCCCACTAAATCATATCCCTTAGGGCCTCATCTAAACGCCTTTTGAATACCTCCAGAGATGGGGACTCCACCACCTCCCTGGGCAGCCTGTTCCAATGCCCGACAACCCTTTCGGTGAAGAAATTTTTACGAATGTCCAATCTAAACCTCCCCTGGCGCAACTTGAGGCCATTTCCTCTTGTTCTGTCGTCTGTTACTAGGGAGAAGAGTCCGACCCCCATCTCTCTACAACCTCCTTTCAGGTAGTTGTAGAGAGCAAGAAGGTCTCCCCTCAGCCTCCTTTTCTCCAGACTAAACATCCCCAGTTCCCTCAGCCGCTCCTCATAGGACTTGTGTTCCAGACCCTTCACCAGCTTCGTTGCCCGTCTCTGGACACGCTCCAGCACCTCAATGTCTTTCTTGTAGTGAGGGGCCCAAAACTGAACACAGTACTCGAGGTGCGGCCTTGCTTAAAGCTGCTGATGTATTGGAGATTTGAAATTTCAAACTGTCCATTTGACAGTGGGCAATATGTGCAAGATACAATGCTGTCCACAGCATATTTTTTTAGCAGTGCTTGTCCATGTGCCAGAAAGGCTGGGATGACAGGATTTAAAGGAGTTACGGACCTCTGAAGTATAAACAAACCAGGAGAATACACATGGCAGCGCAAGGGAACAGAAAATCCACTAAACAACTTAGCTATTGAAGTATATAGAATCATAGAATAGTTTGGGTTGGAAGGCACCTTTAAAGGCCATCTGGTCCAACCCCCCTGCAATTAGCAGGGACATCTTCAACTAGATCAGGTTGCCCAGAGCCCCATCCTGCCTGACCTTGAATGTTTCCAGGGGTGGGGCCTCCACCACCTCTCTGGGCAACCTGTTCCAGTGCTTCACCACCCTCATTGTAAAAAATTTCTTCCTTATGTCTAGTCTATGTCTCCCCTCCTTTAGTGTAAAACCATTACTCCTTGTCCTATCACAGCAGGCCCTGCTAAAAAGTTTTTCCCCATCTTTCCTATAAGCCCCCTTTAAGTACTGAAAAGCCACAATAAGATCTCCCCGGAGGCTTCTCTTCTCCAGGCTGAACAAGCCCAACTCTCTCAGCCTGTCTTCAGAGGAGAGGTGCTCCATCCATCTGATCATTTTTGTGGCCCTCCTCTGGACCTGCTCCAGCGGGTCCATGTCCTTCCTGTGCTGAGGGCTCCAGAGGTGGACTTCAGTACTCCAGGTGGGGTCTCACCAAAGCAGAGTAGAGGAGCAGAATCACCTCCCTCGACCTGCTGGCCATGCTTCTTTTGATGCAGCCCAGAATACAGTTGGCTTTCTGGGCTGCGAGTGCACATTGCTGGCTCATGTCCAGCTTTTCATCCACCAGTACCCCCAAGTCCTTCTTGGCACGGCTGCTCTCAATCCCTTCATCCCCCAGCCTGTACTGATACCGGGGGTTGCCCTGACCCATGTGCAGGACCTTGCACTTGGCCTTCTTGAACCTCATGAGGTTCACCCGGGCCTAAATATGTGTTTTTCTTAATCTTTTTAGGTCTGTTGAAATGTACACGCATAACGTATATATATATAAAAGTCATTTTCAACATTATGTCTGCCCCTGTTAAGAGATTCTTAAAAATTAATCCTTCTAAAGTCAGTTCAGGGCTCAGCACCAGCAACTGCTCAGTTCTGAACCTAATTTCTATAAGGTTTTGGTTTGGTCAAGTTATTTATGTGGAGTCAAGTAGAATGCCCAACGTTTGGTATCTTGTACCTCTTTAAGAAGTCATCCCAAAAAGCACAGATTTCTGAAAACATTGTTATCCGTTTTTTTTTTTACATGATAAAGTTTGTTAAGTATGGTTTAAAAATGGTCTTAAATGCTCTAAATTGGCAAAATACAGCCTAACTTTCTGTGGTTATGTTTCTACAGGTGTAATTGTATTATGCTGTACGCTGTCTGCTGCCTGGTAATTTTACTTATGCCAAGATTTGTATAGCATCTGGAAGACTAAGCATGGCATGAGTACTTAATTTATATCTGTCTGAACTGACTAGAATACTGACAACTCTGTGTCCAAACCGCTCCCAGGATGTTTAGGGAGAGGGATGCACTTTTCAGATGTCCATGCTGCATGTGGTAATGGATCCAGAAAAGTGCTGGGAGAGCTGAGCAGCTGCTCAGGTGGTTTTGTCCTGGCAACAAATGGATGTGGTGTCCGTACATCCTTCTCTGCATAGTTATCAGTGCCTACATTCACTTTGGAGCCAAAGTCATCCTCCAAGGAGATTTTCTGATTTGAAACAGATTGCTAGGCCACCCTGAGTAGAATGAGAACTGAAGCTTTGAATAAAATCTTCTTTATGACAGGACCTGAAAGATAGAACAGGAAGGCCTACAAATTGTCAAATAATTTGAACAGACTTCTGTAAAAGCTCTCAATAGTGTCTATTACTCTGAGAAGACAAAAAGGAGTTAAATGGAAATAGATTTTGCCAAGGACTGTTAATTTTGTAGTTAACAAATGTCTTTTATTTTTGTTTAAGATGAGAAAATAGATTTTTAAAAAGTTTCATTTTGAACTGTAAATATATTTTGGTTTTGTTTTCTGTAATCACTGTGAACGTGCCAGTTTCTTGGGGTAGGGATGGGAAGAAAATTATATTTCACTTCCAGTGTGTTGCTAAAATTAAGAACAAGCATATTTTATAAGTCTTGCATAGATTGGCCAATCTGTCTTTTAGTATATTAAAATAGATCGGTGCTGATAATCTTTGTTCAAATCAAGGTAACGGACTAGAAAAAAATACAGTATATTGCATCATGATTGATGATTGAAAAATACATGAAGAGGTGTTTCCCGCTTGTCAAAATGTCTGTCTGACAGTCGACTGGCCTGGATGTTTCCCAGCCCACTTGAAGTCAGACTGTGCCCTGCATCTGTTGCTTGTGTCCGGAGTGGTTGGCTTCTCTCTTTCAAGAACAGTAAAAGCGGTACAGACAGACAACTCAAGGTCTGTGCCTCCACAGCCCTATTAAAATTTCCTGAATTTTGAGTATCTAGGAGACCAAGGAATGGCAGCGCAGGTATTCTGAGGCATTAAGTTAGCCTGGAGAACACCCTGCTGCTAGGAACACGTTTTTCCTTAGAAGAAAATGGTGTGTTGTTTCTCTAGAGTGCAAAGGTAAAGTAAGGTTCTTTTCTCTGTAAGTTGAACAGGGAAATGTACATTTTTGCCTCTTCTATTACAAAGACTATGAAGACTGTATTAAAACTTGTTTTCTCTTGTCATATGAAACATAATTCAGAGCACTGGAAGGAAATAGACTTAACTGGGAAGAATTCAGCTTACGCTCCATATAGCTTGAGTTTTTGGCCCCAGAAACAGAAATAAGAAATTTCTGAATCTAATGGTTCCCATCTAAGGATTGGAGCTGAGGTGCCGTCCAAAGTTACCATCTTGTATACAAAGGGGATGTAGTTCTCTAATGTAATTTGAGAATGAAAAATGAACTGAAATCATCATGCTCTCAGGGACATACTGTTGCTTTACAGAATAGTGCTTAGAAGGACTGCCCTGCAATATATCTTAAGATTGATTGAAATATTAGGAAACTGAGTGGGAATTTGTCTATGGGTATTAATATCCCAAAGTAAATGTTACTAATCAAAAGCTGCAACTTGATTATGAGGACTTTCTAGATGTGATAATTTTGAAACCCTGGGCAGAAATCAGGCTGAAAATAGTAATGCTGGAAAGACATCTACTTCATATCACAAAAGGAATGTGGTATTATTTTTGATTCAGTAAAACATTTAAATAAGTTGGGAAAACCCCAAATTGTTAAAACTTTTTTAATAACTGACAACTCAAAGAGGTAACTAACAGACCATTGTTTTCATCAAACTCTGAACCATGCCACTAGATCCATGTGCCGTAAACCCCTCTCTTATAATACATTTAAAATGGCCGTTTCCTGCTGAATTAGGTGTCTGTCAATACAGCATGGCCTGTCCATACTCTGCCTGCCTCTGGTTGGGGTAACTGTAATCCTCTGTCACTGTTCTCTCGAGATTTGCACTTTTAAACCAATATTTCATTATGTTTTGTATGTCATAAGATGTGTTTAAACTGTTTTTTTTTCTTTCTTCTGGACAGTAGGGTCTGGAAATAATTTAGGCTCAAAAAGCCCACCAGTATAATACTTTCAGATGCTGGGACAATCTGCAAAGTGAGGATGACACATTCGCATTCTGCCTTGCAGAATATGCACATTTTTTCAGTCTGTGCTTCCTGGATGCTCAGTCTTTGGGTAAAAGCTTATTTTCTCCTTTTTTGTTGTTGAAGATTCTATAGATAAAGTTCTAATGAAAGGTCTGTTTGAGTCATGAGTAAAATTGTTAGCTAGTAATTTTATTAATTAGTCAAATTATTATTACAATTAGTTTCAGAAAAAGCAAATTTATAGCACTATGAAGTAATTAAGTGCAGGATAACCACAAGCCTTTTAACATTCAAGTACAAGAACAAAATGATCTAACTCTGGCAGCTTTTGTAGTCTAATAGATTAAACTTGAATTTCTGTGTTGGAAGATTTGTTTTTTAAAATGCTTCATAGAACTGAGAATATTCATGCATGTATTCAGACTGTGCATAATAATATCTGTCCATTTTATTAAGTTGCATTGTTGATGGCCAATTTCAAAACCTTCAGAGCCTTCAAAGAGTGATGGGACCATCTGTAGTTCTAGACTGAAGCTTTATAATTATGATCTACATTGAAGTCTTGTGGAAAAATAGTGTCAGTGCCGAAACAAATGCATCAACTGAGCATTGTATCCATATGGTATCAGCAGCTTTGTTAAACTTACTAATGAAATGTCATTACTCAGTTCTGACCAGTAACTTATCTGTAACTGTTGGTTAATAATGATGCTCAGACCTTAAGCACAGAGGAAACTGTTAGTATTGTAGGAGAATTCAGCAGAATGCTTACTGTATAAGCGGGTTTAAAATGGTTGATTTGTGCCACGTTAGCATTTCTCTGACCTTAAATCTCAGAAATACATGGAGAACTTTGGTGGACCCCAGTGGGGCAAGAGCCTCATACTTCATTAGCAGCATTTAGAGAAATACTTGAAATACGAATCATAACAATACATTATGTTTAAACACATTCAATTATACAGCAGTCTTTAAAGAGATCAAACCTGTCATGCTTATTACTAGCTACCATTACAAATATGGCCAAAAATAGGTGAAAGCTGCCCTTCCTTTTTAAAGCATTTTTCCTAGTTCAAATGACAACAGAAAAAAAATCTTCTTTAACATTCTCCTCTTCAGCTAGTTCTTGGCCTATGTTTCAAAAGTACATGTTCATCTTCAAAGTCACCTCCAAAATGTATTCACCTTTTTTCCCCCTGTATAAGAGCCACTGTGACTATGAAAAAAAAAAAATAATCTTGTCATAGTT
Organism: Phoenicopterus ruber ruber; assembly: GCA_009819775.1. Taxonomy (NCBI): domain Eukaryota; kingdom Metazoa; phylum Chordata; class Aves; order Phoenicopteriformes; family Phoenicopteridae; genus Phoenicopterus; species Phoenicopterus ruber. The sequence continues at coordinate 99,471,958 of CM020217.1, forward strand.
GTGATGGCTCTCATACACGGGGAAAAGAAAAAGCATTGTCCCCAATAAATCTCCTGAAATTTGTCACAAAATGTAATGTGACATAACCTGTAGTTTAACTCTTATACTTTAGTTTAGTCTTGCTTTTATATTGATCAGTCTGGGTAAAATGACAGCTTCATTGAACAGTTGAATTTAAGGGTAGCATCATGATGTACATAATGATGTATATTTGAGAAATATTTGGAAGTGCTTATTGGAGACCAAGGAGGGAAGATTGGTGGTGGGAAATTATGATGCCAAAATTGGAATGACAGAGGAGGGAAGAGGTCAAAGAGACAAGATTTTTTGATCACATGAAGTTCAGAGAGGAGGCTGGAAGGAAGAAGTACGCCGAACATGGAGCAGGAGGAAAGCCTCTGCCCAGGAACCTGTGGAACTGCCAGTCTCTCACAAGATGTTCATCATCCATTTTTTTTAAGTGACGCCTCTTCTCTGTTCCTCCTCAAGATTGACTCAGATGTTCTGGTATCCAAACACATGAGCAATGCTGACTGCAAACAGTTTGTTCAGTTTTTTTTGTCATGCTCAGTTACCACTAAAATTTAGAAAGCAAATTTCTTACGTTGGTCATCATAAAATGAAAACACCAGCTGTATGTATACAAAGCAGTTCAGGTCTTAATCTCCACTGAATTATTGGGAAGACAAGAGGACATAAACATTTGAAGATTTCTCTTCATAACATCCATGAGGTTTGCAAAGGGTGAAACAAAAAAAGATACATATAAAGGGTTGTGGAGACGCACAGAATGATTACAGTGAATTTGGTATTCTGATATTGTGGACAGGTATTTACTTTATGCCATTGATTTAATATAAAGCAGTATTAAGCTTAAAAGTAGCCATGGATGAGCCTTACTGAAATTCATAGCTGGATCTAATTTATTTTTTAATTAAAAATGCGAATGGAGATTAAATACAGATTTTAAATTCTGGAGGCAAAACAGTTATGGAGTCTAAATGAGATTTCATTCCTGTTTGGACTGCAAAGAGGCCTAGCTTCTTCATAAGATTGTGCTTATATTTTGAGTTGATTTTGACCCTCACTTTTATACATTCTGAAATCCACTGAAATGCTAGGAAGGAGAAATATGTGAAAAATAGCCATACTTCATCTGCCGTTCTGTTATTATGGGGCTAAGAGTCAACAGACTTGCAAAACTAATGTTTTAATTGAGGTCAAATTATGGAAATCTGTTTTTGTCTTTGTGTTTGATGTCAAAAAATAGGCCAGAAAACCCTAGGGCAGGCTTTTATCTCAAAATACAGGGGAATCTTCTCAACCCTTGACTTAATTGCTGCTATTTTGGTAAACTTTCCTAATGGCATCAAAAGGCTGTAGTAATGAATGTAGCACAGTCTTTACAGAAGTATATGTCATTATTAAAATTCGTTGTCGTGAAAGATAATACAAATGGAATATATTCCAGTAAATAAAATGTAGTTGTAATGGCAAATGTTTAATACTGGTCGCGATAGGAGTGAAAATTGCTTTATATTCATATATTAATTAACTTTTGGGGATGAAGAAGTTTATTCATATTTAATTCATAAGGGAAATCATTCATGAGTTTTTCTAAAATATTGAGCCAGTCACTGACTCTTCAGGTGAAGGTTCTCAGTGTCTGCTTCTATTAACTCACATTTTCTAAAAGGTAGATTGTACATACTGCTGAGACCTATTGCTTGTCGTTGACACATTTAACAAGTGTATCGATATACGTAATTCAGTGTTTCCAAATACCTCTAAATATACCATAATTTTTCTTTCGACTTCTTAATACCACTGATACACTGAAATAGTGCTCAGATTTAACTTTGGTATGTTACACAAGACTGCTTTATATTATTTAAATCTCTTAAATCCTATTAGTGCCAAGAGGAAATGCCTCAGAGCCAATTTGGTTTTCAATGCAAACAAAATGCAGGCATCCTACCCAGAACAAATTACCTTGTGAATGTTTATCATTGTAAAGATCGATTGCAAGAAAGATGTAATTTTTCAGAGTTTTATGGGAAAGAATGGGAAGGAACTGAGCTAGCCATAAGATGAGAGCAATTTCATATCTGTCTTCTACTTTGTATGAGTTACTGCTTTGGGAGAAATATTAGTGGCTTGGTCATGGACCCTCAATAATTAATAGTCGAATTAAAGAAATTCTAATAATTGAATTTTTTTCTGGGAAAATAGTAAAATAGCTCCTTAAATAGTAAACTGGAAGCATCTTGATGGTACTCGCTTTGCTGCTCTCTTGTGACCTACATAGAGAAACAATACTGTTACTACCAACACATTTATCTTTATACTAAGAATATTGGACCTTAAATCAGTTACTGAATCTAGAAGTGTAGCATAACATGAATGGCACCAAGTAATGTACACAAACAATGAGTTTATCCCTCTGACACATCCTCACAATTCACTTGAACTTACACATGGAAATAAGTTGCATTCTCGGACAAGTAATGCTGTAAGATGTTGTGAGGCTGTTATATTTCTGTGGGACTGTGGCATCTAAATGTAGGATTGTGCAGTCTTGTTGTCTTCAACAAGAAGGAGAAGCAGAATAGAAGAAGAAGGGGAACCTGAAGTTTGAGGCCTTCTGCTTCAATTCAGAGGGAGGGGGAAGGGAAAGAGATACATTAAAGTACGTTGCGCCAGGGGAGGTTTAGACTGGACAGTAGAAAAAAATTCTTCACTGGAAGGTTATCAAGCACTGGAACAGGCTGCCCAAGGAAGTGGTTGAGTCACCATCCCTAAAAGAGGTGTGGATGTGGTGCTTAGGGACATGGTTTAGTGGTGGACTTGGCAGTGTTAGGTTTATGGTGGGACTTTATCATCTTAAGGGTTTTTTCCAACCTAAATGAATCTATGAGTAGGGCAACTTGCTTTTGTTTCGTATGTCCTTAATCACAGGTATCTTACCCCTTTAGGCTTTATGCTTTAAAACATACAGATGTCAATAGTTTTACCTATATCAGTCACCATTGTCAACCCTTCTGCACTGTGCATCTCAGTAAACGTTTATGTATCAATTACCATTCATTCAGAAGGCTTACAGCATTCCCTTCACGCAACCTCAGTGATTCTGTTAGCTTTCCAAACTCTTCAATACTCTTGTTGGTGGTGTTTAAAAGGTAATTCTTCATTATGGAATGCAATTTGGAAAAATTACATTAATTTACTTAAATATTTTTATTAGTCTGATTAGTTGAAGAGGTTGATATATAGGCCTTAGTCTGCTGAGGCTGTGTACACGCTTAAGTTCATGAATTAGAATAGTGAGTCAGTTATGAAAAAGAATCTAAAAGGTGCTATTTGTCCTTAAGTAGTGACAACCGAGTTGTAAAACTTAATCTGGTAAGAGAAAGGTGTCTGACAGGCTGAAGGTGATCTGTGATCACAGGGAATCTTGGGCAATTAGTCATTTCTGTGATGGAAGGATATCAAATGTGCACTTTAGATTAGGCAGTTTGTTCATTCCTTTCTTCATTACCTGATGTAGAAGCTAGTTGTCCCAGTTCATCAATATGAAGAGATGAGGCCCTAAGGGATATGATTTAGTGGGGGATTTGGTAGTGATAGGTTAATGGTTGGACCCGATGATCTTGGAGGTCTCTTCCAACCAGAACAATTCTATGATTCCATGCAGAGCAATCTAGTTTAACATGTTTTAGTAATTAGTAGAGATATCAATTAGTGATAGGTATCATAGTCTTTTGACAATCATTTAAAGTTGGGGGTTGAGAAATCAACCTGTATTAGAATTGTAGAACGGTTTGGGTTGGAGGGGATCTTAAAGATAATCTAGTTCCACCCCCCCTGCCATGGGCAGGGACAACTTCTGCTAGACCAGGTTGCTCAAAGCCCCATCCAACCTGGCCTTGAACACTTCCAGGGATGGGGCTTCTACCACCTCTCTGGGCAACCTGTTCCAGTGCCTCACCACCCTCAGAGTGAAAAATTCCTTCCTTCTGCCTAATCTAAATCTACCCTCCTTTAGTTTAAAGCCTTTACCCCTTGTGCTATCACTATGTGCCATTGTAAAAAGTCCCTCTCCAGCTTTCTTGTAGGCCCTCTAGGTACCGCAAGGCTGCTATAAGGTTTCCCCGGCGCCTTCTCTTCTTCAGGGTGAACAAGCCCAACTCTCTCAGCCTGTCCTCATAGCAGAGGTGCTCCGTCGCTCTGATCATCTTCGTGGCCCTTCTCTGGACCCGCTCCAACAGGTCCATGTCTTTCTTGTGTTGGGGGCTCCAGAGCTGGACTCAGTACTCCAGGTGGGGCCTCACCAGAGCAGAGTAGAGGGGCAGAATCACCTCCCTCGACCTGCTGGCCACGCTGCTTTTGATGCAGCCCAGGATACGCTTGGCTTTCTGGGCTGCGAGCGCACATTGCCGGGTCATGTTGAGCTTCTCATCAACCAACAGCCCCAAGTCCTTCTCCTCAGGGCAGAACTGTAACATAGTCTTTTTTTATTGTGACTGCTTTCTGTTTTCTGTCTTTCCTCGATGTCAATGCAGTGTGGAAAGGAACTGTAAATTGTCACATTGTAGAAAGATAAAAGATATTCTGTGATAACCTTTCTCATTGGGCTGAGGGTAGTGTTTATCTGGACTTTAATTTCAGTTATGGTCTTGGAATCTGTCATTAAACTCTGCTTTTATCATGCAGAATGTGGTGGTGCTTCAGTACAAGAGTTCATGCATGCCGTGACTGCAGTAGCCTCAGTTTTGACTATTACTCCTACATATATTGGGCGAGTTGTTTGACCTGTACTGCTTTATTTACTGTAGGTAACACTGACCAGTTATGCTGAAGGCTTTTTGTGTCAACAGAATCACAAGGAAATACTTTTTTAATGAGACAGTGGGATGTTTATGTATGAGTTGGCATGGATAGTGTATGATTGAGCTATTATTTTACATTCCTTGCAAACTTAAATAAACATACAGAAAACTAAGAGATTTGGGAGTAATTTGTTTGGAGCAACTTTTGTAGTCAAGTGTGACTCAGAACAATTTCAAAAGAAAATATTTATTTTTTTCACTTTATTGAATCTATTGCAATTTTTATAGAAATTTCATTCTATGCCCTAGCTCTAGCTGACTTGCATATTCTCAGTTAGAGGAGAGTTGTTTAAAAACCGGTGCCTACTAGGTCTGTGTTGTTTTTTGGATTATTTCAGATTGACTATTGCCAGAGGACATGTTTAAATTAGAGCTATAGTTATTAAACCTTCAAAATTACCTGTGTATGGTGTATATAGTTCCAGTAATACAATAGTTCTAGTAATAGTATAGTTCTAGTAATACAATAGATCTCCTTGTTACAAGGAAAGATACAAGGTCGATTTTTATTTCGACATTCGATGACATGAGTTTGAGGTACCTGGATGTCTAATATACAGGGAATCTAATTTAATAATTTTAAATATAGGGAGATTAGCTCTTTATGATGGTGTGATTATGGAGCTCTACCCAAGCAAGCTCTCTAGTCCTTATTCTCTTTACTGATCTCTTTGTTTTTCCTTATACATTCACTATAGTGGTGGGTTTTTTTAGTAAAAAAGCTTTTGAGGAAAAAAACACCCTAATTTTCAGGATTTTTAGAAAGGATTCACCATTTTGCCTCTTCCCCAAAATGCATTTCATACCATACTCTTTGTGTAATCACCGTAAGCAATCCCTATGCAGTTGACCAGACTACAAAGAATAGTGCTGCTCTTCCTTCATTTAGAGGGAAATTACATAGGGCTGTGCAGTGACTTCAGCAGAAGACATTAAGAAACGCCTTCTGCCATTCCAAAGTAGCCTCTTCTCAGAATTAGTAGATGTATGTTTGTATCCCTTCAGACCAAAGAGGAAGTTAATCAGTGAATGAGGCGCTCTGCCTGAAAACCTCGTAAGTCCCAAAGGGCAATTTAGTTCACCTCCTTTCCTAGCGCTGCCCGACTATAGCACGGGGTGCTTCCCTGCTAAGTCTGAAAGCTTTCTGCCAATGTTACTGCACTCATCCATAAATGCTCAGAAAAAATACATTAAAGATGGTTACCACTGCTATCATACACCAGAATTATATCCTTTGGGGGTGCATTCAGTAGGGAGCAGTGGGCACTGAAATTCAGTGCATGAGATTCTGTCTTGCTCTAGGCAGCGTCTGAATAGCAAAAGAGGGTTGTCTCACTTGTGTGGACTACCTGTCTTTGCAAGTATTCCATCGCATGTGCTGCTTTCCACTGAGTAGAGGAGACTTAGATGCCTATTCTAGGACATTCACTTCCAGACCTACTTACCCAAAGCTTAGACAAAGCAAGAGAGCCTACATTTAAACAAGTGGATCCTATTCCATGATTCCCACATTTTATGCAAGTGCTGTAATTATTGAGATGTTGAACTGGAAGAACAGTAGTTGCTTTCACTGTATGCACATTCTTTTGCCTATCTAGCCTTCAGCAACTATGAAGATTTAATCCACACCCATATTTTAGTCTCAGTTTTGAAATATGTAGATCTTTGACTTTTACTTACTATGTAGTTAGTGAGTACTTTAATGTATTCAGAGTGTAAAGGCTACTACTTTCTCCAGGGTGGACAGCTTAAGAAATGTTGACTTCTGGGCATTGCTTTGTGGTAGTTTTGCATTCATAATAGTGCAGTAATTAGTAAAGCTGCTAATGCTTGCAGAGCCAATGGCAGAGCACTGTTCTAGGTTTGGTAATAGCATTATCAGAGCCTGAAACACTTAACCAGGCTACCTTACAGTTTTATCTAACACAGCCAAAGAGTGCTGCATAGTTATTGCTACACTTCTCTATCTGATTAAGTACAAAATAATAATAATAATAATAATAACAACAACAACCACCACAGAAAATATAGGAAAATAAATAAATACTACTTTTAGATTTTTGTGAGAAAAATTAACTTCTAAACCTTTCATAACTGTATTGCTATTAGTCATTTAAGCTTAAATCCGTTTCCCTTTATGCTGTGGTTTAACCACAGCCAGTAACTAAGCACCACACAGCTGCTTGCTCACTCCCCCTCGGTAGGATAGGGGAGAGACTCAGAAGGTTAAAGTGAGAAAACTCGTGGGTTGAGATAAAGACAGTTTAAAAGGTGAAGCAAAAGCTGCGCGCACAAGCAAAGCAAAACAGGGAATTCATTCACTCCTTCCCATGGGCAGGCAGGTGTTCAGCCATCTCCAGGAAAGCAGGGCTTCATGACGTGAAATGGTTACTTGGGAAGACAAATGACATCACTCTGAACATCCTCCCCTTCCTTCTTCTTCCCCCAGCTTGATATGCTGAGCATGACGTCATATGGGATGGAATATTCCTTTAGTCAGTTGGGGTCAGCTGTCCCAGCTGTGTCCCCTCCCAACTCCTTGTGCACCCCCAGCCTCCTCGCTGGTGGGGTGGGGTGAGAAGCAGAAAAGGCCTTGACTCTGTGTAAGCTCTGCTCAGCAATAATGCAAACATCTCTGCATTATCAATGCTGTTTGTAGCACAAATCCAAAACACAGCCCCATAGTAGTTACTATGAAGAAAATTAACTCTATCCCAGCCAAACCCAGCACACTTTATTAAATTTCCATGACCACTTTAAATTATATTTGTTAGTTGTGAACAGTGAGAAATACTTTTGTTTCTTGATTGCCTTTCTTCCTCTGCTACTTACTCTGCCCCTCAGGAAGGGATAGTACTAGATTCATTATATTTTAATCATTTTTATTTCGAAAGTATTTTTGTATGTTGTAAATACGCGTTTGTGATTTTTAAAGAAATGCTAAGAAGCTTCCAGGATACTTATGTCGTTACAAGGTAAGCACTGGAGGTAACTAAGCGTGAGGACTGCCTGCGGGCAGAACGCCTGGAGGAGAAGCCTTGGCGGTAGGGGCAGCCGGGGCTCAGGAGCCGGGGATGTGAGAGGGGCAGTTCCCTCATGCAATGTGTTGCTTCACAAAGTTTGGGAGCCACTATTGCTTCAGCCTGTTAAGCTGTTAAAGTTACTTTGCCCCTCTAAATGAGCACCCAAAGATACTATTTTATTGTTCAGTTTTTTACTGAATTGTTAGACGTTCCAAATTTTTACCAAGTTCTGTGTTCTTTCCCTATGGAACAGTTGACTTCCATCTTCTTACACATTAAAGTTTCAAGTTGATGTTTTTCAAGTGCATATTTTATGAATGTGTTGATTTATCAAAGATATGCAAACCAGTGTTAACTTATTTCAATTTCAATGATGGCACATGCAATATATTCTATTACAGCAAGCCCCGTGCAAATTTTGGCTAAATAAAAATGTCTCAGCAGCATAAAATACTAAAAATATGTTGAATTACAGAAAAATAAGGCTCTTTGGAAAGTTGCATCCTCTATATCTTCATGCCCTAAACTGAATCAGCTATGTTGTTATAAGAGTCCTCTGTTCAGATTGATCTTGAAAATGCCAGGTGATGGACGTTGCACAACCTGTTTCCCTGGATACTCTATGCCACTTCTGTTTTGGGGAAATATTTATTCTCCATTGGCAGCCTTTTTGCAGATAACCTTTTCTATAGTTTAAACTACTGTCATTTCTTCATTCAGTTATTCCTTCTTAGTTCTGCACCTTTGATTCCTTACGTTCAGCCCCCTCCGTGCAGCTTGGAGAGCAGTTCAGTAAATTAATTCTGCAAACGCTGAGTGTGTACTGGTCAGCTTAATAGTCAGTTTTTCCAGCTTTATATGGGATAATGGGTATGTACTCTCTGTATGTATTGTACTCTCTGACTGTGAACTCATTAAAAAGGTAGTTGGGCATGTGCATTTTCATTTGAATATCTGCTGATGAAAATGTTCTATTGCAAACATCAGTCAAAAATTATGTGGATTAGGGACACTCTTGGGAGGATTTTATGTCCATAAAATAAATTGGTACTTTGTGATATATATGATCTTTCTCCCATAAGTTTTAAGTAATTTTAAATGAATTTCCAATTAATTGCAGCATGATGAAATTCCAGTGTGGTGTATATAAAAATGAACTTGACAGCATCCTTGAAAATTCGGTCCAACACTGTTCCTGATCTGTGATAGCTCAAATGCTTTTTAGCTGATGAGAATCTCAACAGGAGCTGGTGCAGTAGAGATGTGGGATGTGTGCATCTGCATGAGTGTAACACAACAGGAGGGGAAAGAGTTTGCAGAGCAAGAACAGCATAGGTTTTTCATTATCCAGATGATCCTAACAAACTGAGAATATTTAGTTGTTATAGATTAGAAGACAGAAGATGGCCGTCATCTTGTAAATGACTTTGTACGTGTCTCCCATACGTCCCTTTTCACACTTAGCCCTAGACTGGCAGCGTGCACATTGCTGCGGCCGTGGGGGTAGCCAGGGATGCTGAGCGCGAGCTCCTGCGCAGGCTGAGGAGCAGGTACTCCCTGCTGCAGGCGGTCGTCACTGCCCTGGTAGGTACTGCGACTCCGGTGTGCTGTGGTGCCAGCCTCGGTGCCAGCGTCTGCGCTCTCTGTGCCTTGTGAAAGAGGGAAGCAACACTTGAAAGGATTTTATTGAGGGTTACAAAGGTGTGGACTGTCCGTGCAGTAAACACTGACCCTACTTCTGACGGCCATGTAGCAAACTCATTATGTGCATAGCTTAAAGCTGTTAATAATTTCTGTTTCTCACCTTAAATTTTGCCACGTTATTCCACTGTTGTAACAGTAGCATGCTCTTTCAAACATCAGAAAAGCACCTATTTAGAGTTTCTTTTTATTTCTTCCATGCAGTATTCCGTCATATGTTTTATCACTTGTCATTTTGTTCTCGGTCTCCAGGAGGAAAAGCAGAGATCCTCTCCTATTTACATAATTTCACATGGGTAATCAAAAAGAACACATTGTGTAGGAGGATCCAAGAATTAGAATTTATTGTTGCTTTAATTAATGCTTTAACAATCTAATCAAAATATAACCACCGCTTTTTTTTACTCCATTGTAACAATGCTAACACAATCAAAATAATACCATTTCTATTGAAGTTCGTTAGTAATACAATGAAAACAATAGCTGCAAATATCTTCTCCTCTCTTCTGATTTCTCACCTCTCAATCATTCATAGTCCTAGGTCAAGGGCAGGATGGTTTAGTGAGTTGTCAGCATCCCAGTTCTTCACCAGGAATACAGTATCAATGGTGGTGGAGAGTTTCCTTCCTGATACCAAGTTTGTGTAGGGTTATTTTTGTCTATTTCAACCTATATTTGGTAATGGATTATACTTTTTGCTTTTCTGTTGCTCTCTAAGGCTTCTTATAGCGTGATTGCTCAGGTATGTTTGTCTTTTCCCTATATGGTATTATTTCTTTTGGCAAAGGAGGACCATGCAAGTGGAAAGCTGAGGAAAAGTTAAGCTTAAAAAAAAGTTAGGTGATAACCAGCACAGCTTATACTAGCTCAAAAGCACGGAATAGATGCCTGACCTTTGGGTAATCTTGCTGTTTTAGCTAGGAGAAGCTAGACAAGAGTTACCTGATCTTAGAGCAAGTTGCAGCAAAAGTTTCTGAAATAGTTTTTGCAGATACAGCTAAAATCAAGTTAAAGTAAGTTCAAGACCAGACAAGGCAGTTAAGGCTTGCGGCCTGGTATGACTAGTTATTGCTATAAAATTGAAGGCCTATTGCTACCACTTGGCAAAAACAAATTTCCTGATGCACAGGGCTACACTGCTAGTGGGCTGTGATGTTAAAGCGAATCTGTTCAGAAGTTTACCATTGGAGTGGACAAATTGGTCCTCGGGTTACCTTAATAGTGGTATTTCAGAGACACTTTACTCTTTCTGTAGTTAAAATTAATAGAGCAACCTGTAAAATATGTACTTATTTTCTGGATGTATAATTCTACAAATTATCTATTATAATTTATTTTAATACTTAAATACATAGTTTCATGAATTGTTAGCAACTATTACACATTGTTACATACCATTGTTATGATTGCACAGAGTGTAAATCAGCCTGGGGAAGCAGAACAACTTCTTCATTAGAACCAATAAAACACCACTTCAAAGTCTTCCATTATATCCGTACGTGGTTGTGACTTTTCACAGGCCACCACTCCCTTTTGCTCCCCATGTGTCTTTTTAGTGTCAGGAAAGCCAAAGACTGAAAAATGAGGGGGGAGCATGTGCGAGTCAGAAGAGAGTGGGGACAATTTGAGTAGGAATGTGAAAGGAGCCAAAATCATGTGTCAGGTGAAGCTGGAGGACAAGCGCTGGACAGAAATGGTGGAGAGATCTGCTCCGGGGTGCTGACGCTTTGATTGTATTCCCCTTTCAGGGGTCTCTTCTCTGGTCTCTCCAGCCAGCTCCCCATCTGTGCCACTCGAACACTGTATTGCTGTCCTCCCTCTCGCGTCTTTCTGCTGCCTCGTCTGCCTCCTGGCTTTTGCAGCAAGCGGACTTGTAACTGTGCCCTGTGGAGCCACGATACGTCTGTAATGAGTAATGTGAAACCAAATGTCTTCAAAAATGGCTTCCATCTGAGGTGGCAGGTGCTTTATTCATTAATTGTGTCAGCGTTTCATGACGTCGTTAAAAGATGGAGAACCTCAATAGTACATTTCCATAATTCGGATTGAAGGGATTACATCTAAGACTGGCTTTAAAAGTATTCCTCTAAGCCTGTTTGAGTGCTGATGTTTGTTTGTTAATAATGACCACATGGCTGTCATCTCTGTTATCTTTCATTTACTGAAAAGTCCTAGGATTTTCCTGTCTCCCATCAATGTGTTTTGATATCTTCTGATCTTTATTGTGGCACGTGTCTTCATTTAATTCACTTTCTTCAAATAGTTTTTCTGCTTGTTAATAAATGTCCCACTAGTTATTCTGCTCATTTTACTTTGACATTCACTTTAAGGTCCTGTATTTTTTCACATTAGTGTTTCTTCAGAACTCTTGCTGTCCGTGAAAGATATGCTCAAACACATGAAGGTGATTTTGGTTGTGTATTTAAGCAGTATGTGTAAAGATTTGCTGATAAACCCTGAAGAACTGATTTAAAATCAGTGAGATGACACATTTCTATATTTCTGTGACTTATATAATGATATATATACCTGAGATGATCAGATTCATAATTTTCCAAGGAATAATAAACATATTCAAGTTTCAGTAACCTAACATTGCGTTTCAGCATTAGGTTGCATTGGACATTCAAAAATTTCAAAATATATTCATGTATTCAACAATGCATATATTTATTATAAAAAATGGCATATTAATGTTTATAAGAAATATTTATAACATCAAACTATAAAGAATTCATCATCAGGCAATCAAGACAGATTAGTAGCTGAGGAGTACATAAAAATAGCAATGCAATTTATCTTAACCTTATCACAATAAACATAAGTAAATGCTTTTTCAGTAAAGCATAGACATACTGTCATTGGGAAAGAGAAAACATACAGTAGGTAAATTATGTTCATTGTACTTGCTCTGCCTGATCATGAGAATTGAAAAGAAATTTATGTGACTAGAGGTGTAGATTGCATGGACAGGTACTTTATTAGTGTCTGTTATTATTCTGCTGATTATGCCATGAGATGCTTGCTAGATACACGTACACAGATGTAGTGGGCTTTAATGTGCTTACTCCACATTTTTTGCTTATACTTTGGTAGTCAATGCTTTGTGTTGTGTTTTGTTTTGTTGTGGTTTGGTTTGAAGAATCACATGATTTTATGAACTAGAAAGTGTATTAAAACATAGCTTTTTTTCCACAGTATAGTTTAGACTGGTAGGAAGACAAGTGGATAGGAATATATGGTACTGATTATATGCATACTCCATTTGAAGTAAATTTACTTACCTTCATGTATCTGCTGAGATCCTAGGCACTGTGAGAAACCATCTTCTGGGGGTTGTTAGACACTTTCTAAGCACAGTCTCTGCCAGAAACTGCTGCTAAAATTCACTCTTCCAGCTCACTGTTACTCTCCTGTTTGAATACAAAGGCTGAGATGGTGCAGTCTTTAGTCATTTGACTCTTCTTTGAGGATTTGGCTATTTTGGGGTTTATTTACACCTGTGTTATGATGTGAGGTATAAGTTGTCATGGTTCTAGTAAAAGCATGATAAATACACTGCCTGAAAGTGGAGTTTCTAGTATCTAGCAAATGGTCCGTGACTCCATGGAGATAAACTGGTATTTGAAAATCTAGATCGTTTTTCTTGAAATACCTCTATATCAGCTTTTTCATGAAGCCAAATTATATGTAACATGGGCAATGAATGTCTCCTTCAACAAATACATTTCTAAATACTGTGATTTTTTTGAAATAAAAGTATGGATTCAAATAGTGTATTTTATAACAGAAGGCTATAAAGGCAGTGATGAGACAACAGATCTATTATTCAGAGCCTCATATGAAGTAGCAAATCTTGCCATTCTTCACTTCTATTTCACGCAATGTCTTCACATTTTGTATTGGTTTGCATTCCAGCCTTCTTTGCTATCTTCAGTGACACTGATGTTGAGATAGAGTGATTTATCTGTACAGTATCAATATAATTGCAGACTGTACAGAAAGCATATAGCACTTGGAATATTTGGAAGCATTCTGATTTTGCTTAGGGACTTCTGGAAGTATATATTGTAGTATACCGATGGCTGCCGAATGTCAGCCTTCAGCAGGTACGTCATACTTTTCACTGAAAATAAGGTAGCACTGAGAGTGCAAATACCTCATATCTTTTTAGAGTATCTGGTATTCAGTGGAGTAGAAAATCAGATGTCATCATCCTTATCACTATTTAAGCAATTTATGTGGTGCCATTCAGATGAAGCAAGTATGTTTTGAGGGTGGTGACAGAGAGTAACCAGAAGCTAATGTGTGTGAACTACAGACTGATGGTGAAACTTGGGACCCACGGAAAGCAACCAGAAAGCTTTGCACAGTGAGAATCCAGTGCGCTGCTCGGCAGTGCTGCTCTTAGGGTAGGTGTAATGGGAGTGAAACAAGGATATAATAATCTCTGTAAGAATTGGGTTGATCTTTTGAAGATTCAGAGTAAGTACTGTGTTCAAGACCACTCTTAAGACAATCCCAGATCTTTGGATTTTTATGTGCCATTTACTCATTCACTACCATTGCAGCAAATGAAAAAAAATTTTAAAAAACAGATTTAAATTAGAAAGGAAAATAACCAAAGTACAGAAGATACTTCTGTGTAGGTGGACAGCCAGTTTTTGCCATGATTGTTTTGGCTTCGTTGTGAAGTGACTACCATTATGCTCAGGTTATTTTATGCCTTCTGTCGTTGCAGAATCTTCCACCACTGATTAAGGGACTAACATCTGTTGTGAGGTCTTTTTCTTCTTTCTGCATTACGCACGACTTAATCAGTTTTGGACTATGACAAACACAACACAGTGCAGAATAATTCATAATGTTGGCTATATTTGACAGCTATAATGTTTACATTATTGTTTTTGTAATTATTTATGCATCTCGCCTAGCTAATAGCAAGATTGGACTATTAAAATGTTTACTAATGCTTCCTTCAACTTGCTTCTTTACAATTACGATTCTAACACAATTACTATAAATAAATATGTCTCTAAACCAAAAAAATGGTGGTCATTACCCTATTAGTTTATTTTCCAGTTGAATCTTGAATTCAAAATTAATTTAACTTGAACACATGGTACTCATATTTCCTGCCTTAGTTTGGTATGAATTTGTACACAATGAGCAGCTGAATTTACTTATGTTGCTCAGCAATCCTTATGCAAAATTACTGACATTATTTAAGGCCACTCTAGGACAAAGATTTGATGGCCTAGTAACAGTATTTCAGAAGATTGAATGATTTGTTGAAGGATACTTAATTTTATTTATGAAACAAAAATTCCATTGTGCTTGATGACCTTTTGCATATAGAAATAATTTTAAACAGTCACAGTAGAAAGCATGTCCCAGTAGCATAAGGAATGATGTAATTCACTTCAGAATTTCACTGGTGCTGCACCCACAACACCATATGTTCTATAAAATAGTTTGAAAACTATAATCATCATTAAGAATGTAGAGTTGTACCTATACTACTAGCTTTTCACACAGAACAATGGAGATTGGGCGGGGGGGGGAAGAAAAAGAATGATTTCTTCTTCATTTCTCCTTGCCTTTATTAGATGTATGGAAGATATTAATCTGCTAGCAGGAAAAGGAGTAAAACATTTCAAAATGTGCCTGAACTATAAATAAAACCAGTGACTATATTAATAGAATATGGTAATTAACATTCTGTTATGAAAAAGTTTAATTTTTAACCATCTGTATTTATGACAATTCATATACAGGAGAAACTTTCTAAAATTAGGAACAGCTTTTGCTGGCAGCGCATAGTGCAATGCAAGATGAATGTTTAAGGGTATGAGAGTTTGATCTCAGGTTCTGACTAGGGAATATCATGTTGCCTTCAGTGCCAAATACATACGAGACAATTCGGGGTGCTACCCAAACCCAGGGGTGTCAGGAGAGAATGCAGGTTCGCTTCCCTCTTCCCTGCCATAGGCACACAGGTGAGCAATGTAAGGTCAGTCTTTCCTATCTACCTATCCAGCTCATTCTCTCACGTGGACTGTTTTCCTCTCTTGTTACTTGCACCTCCTTCTCTCTGGATGACAGCTTAAATCTGCCTTATTTGTATCCCTTCAAAACACTTCTGAAATAGCCTTCTTGGTGGGTATTGTCCTTTCTTTAGAGTTTCACCCATGATTTTCTCTTTTCTTTTTACTCCAAACAGGATATATGTTTCTGTCTTCAGATCTCTTCATAGCACATTCTCGGTTCTGCCACCCACCCAGCCATTCATCATTCGTTACTGAGATGTCATCTCCCAGCTAAGATCTGCCTGCCGAGCTAACCTTCATCACCCTTCCTACAGATCCTCAAGGAAATATCTTCATGCTTCTCATGTGGTGGTCCTCCATGTTAACGCCTGCAAACTGCATCTCAATCCCTACACCTCCGATTATTATAAAAAATTCTTCTCACTCGTTATAGCAACAAAATTGCTGAGAAGCAGTGGCTGAATTATTAGACTTAAAACCTTGTCTTTCTCTGGTGATATATACTGTTCTATACCAAATTGAGGAGATTCCCATTTACCTTTTTACATAGTTTGATGTATTGTTATGAACAGATTTTCAGAAAGAAAAGTCCTTGTGAGGATACACTGTGTGTATCCATTCTACTATTAATCGGTTCATCAGTTTCATATTAGAAGACAATTCTTAATTTTTAAACACTTTTATCTGTATCTCTTTCCTAATATTTAATAATGAAGATTTAATAGGAAAAATAATATATAAACTAGCATTGAAATAAAGCTGATAATGTTTACTAGAGGCAACTACGTTTTGCAAATCCTGAAAAAACACTGCAAATAGATGAGCAAATAAGTTAGTTTTATTACGCACGTAGTAATAGTTATATTACTTTTTTTGTATTAGTTTGTATTACTGTTTCTGACTATTTAGTATTTAAATACTAACAGTGTTACATGATGGACCCTTTTGAAAGGACATGTCCTGCAGTGTAGATTTTAGTTCTTGATCCTAATGTTTGAATAGGGTCCAGGTTCATGTAAATGTCTAAGGGAAATGATCGTTTAAGGAGAAATTCTAAGACGACGCCTGATGGTCGCTTTGCTAATGATCTCTTTTTTGTTTGCCTGTGTAATGTTTGCACTTTTCATGTAGTCCTTCATACGTGGGATGAAATTCCTTTAAAAGTTATGATGCCATTACCTCATCCTTCTGCAAATGCTTTCTGAAGTGTCGCCTCCACTTCAGTGCCCGCAAAACACTGCGGCGTGACACTCCGTAGGCAGGTGGCAAGCTGAGATTTCTCCGCCACGCAAAATAGCCTGTTTTTGCCGTAACTGCAAATTCCCATTTCTCCATCAACATCTTGTGGTTTTGTTCTCCTAATGTGTCTTATTTGATAACTTGATTAGGAATTACCAGGAACAGGTTCAGTCTGGGGTTTCTTTTTCCGCAGTGTAATGGAGACCAGATTTGTGCCTGTACCCAAACTTGTAGTCTTAAGAATATAATTGCTGAATAGCTTTACTTTAATATAGTCCTATGAGATTTACCCTATCCAGAATAGTTAAACTCTTTCAGAGGTTTATTAGACTTTATAAATATTTTGTCTAAGTCCAGAATTCATGGAGTTGAATTGGGTGCTCATGCTATTAGATACTTGAATACCTTCAAAAATCTGGCTCCTAGAAGTCAATATACAATCAATCAGTTGAGTGTAAGGTTAGCATTAGGTGCCTTCTTGAGTGTTGAGGGTAGGAACTAGGCTTCTACATAATGCCATGGTTTTGAAAGTGTCACCCTTCCTGTTTAGCACCAACATAAAAAAGGTTCTGATCTGGAAAACATTTTGTGCATTTTTCCCAGTGAAAGGAAACCAAGAAAGATCTGGTTCCGACCATTGTAGAGAGACTTCTGCTCCAATGTGACAAGTGTATTTAGGATCCAGACATGAGTTTATCCTTTGGTTGTCAGGAAATAAGTAGATATCCACAAGGGTTTCCTTCTTCCATAAGTACAAAAATCAATTGTAAGTGATAAAAATGAAGGATTTCAATATAAACTCAGCTGTTCTTTGTGTATAGGCATCAATAGCAGAAGAAAAAAATTTTCTTACCATGTGTGGAAGATTTGTTACCTCAACAATTTCTAACTGTGATAACAATATAAACAAGATTAACACTAGTCCTTTCCTTTCTTTAAACAATAGTGTTGAAGAGTGTAGTAGGTATATGTTCATTGTTCAAATACCACTGTTTGGTTGGGATTTTGCATAATAGGAAAAACAGACAAGCAAAACCAGGGGATGGATTAGTTCATGTTCACTGAAAACAAGTCATGCATTTTTCTTGTCTTATTCCCACTGGTTTCCTAATGGCATATTTCTTGATCTGAGCATATTTGGTGGAATCTGACTCCCAAAAGAGCCCTTTCATCCTACAAATGAGACTGTGTTGGCACAATGGTGGGAATCATATGTTAGTTTCATAGTGTTAGATCTAGTGCTATACTTGTCTGTAGAGAACTTCATGACCCAGTCCTGGCCTTATTCGTAAGCATTAAGGACGAGGCTTCAAAAGATATTTAGTTGTCTGACTCCTCTTAATTTCAGTATGAATTAAGCACTTGAATATCTTTAAAATCCAGGGCTAAATTGATTTTTCCTTAAACATATCAATTTTAGAATGTATCTGTTAGCACTAATGTGTTTGTATATTTCTCTTTAATTTAGGGGTTTCACAGCGCATTTTTTGCTGATCCCTATGGCATACGGTTGTTAGAGCTGCTGTCACACAAGTAAAAGATTCTGCTCATTTCATGATGTCTTTTGTTTACCCCATTCTGCACTGCTTATGATTTGATTGTGTCAGCTAAGTGTTGCTATGGACTCCTACACATAGGTTTCTCAGACACTTCTCCTTTAATAAAAACAGCATAGTTTCTTCTGAAACATTTATTTTCAAATCCGTAGAATTTGTCTTTATGAAATGTTTTCCATATGGTATGAGGAAGAGAAGATTAATAGAGGACAAGAAACAATACCCAAAATATAGTATAGATCACAAAGGTAAATCTGCATATTTTCCATTTCCTCTTGGCAGAAAGCCAGACAACCACTTATGAAAAGTTACATTATTCCAAGATTTTCAGTTAACTACATGAATAATTACACCATTTTTGTTTGCACATATTGGAATCTGTCTTCATATTATAACAATAGCCTAGCCTTTAATTTGTGTGCTGCAGTTTTAATTGGTAAAGTAAAGATGTTTGCTGTAGCGGCATACATCTTCTGAAATAGAGCAGCATACATCTTTTGATTAATGAAGGCTAAGTCGCTGGAGTGTTCATGTTAGTAGCATCAATTTATAGGCAGAAAAGCTAGAAAAGAGTGCAGAAAGAATAACAAACCTGTTATTATTCCATGCCACTTTATTTATATATTGATGTTCCAAAATCTGAATTTTTGCCTGCCAATGTGCCAGTCAAAGAATATTTTCTATTAGCAAGTTGTTGATATTTTTTTGGTTGGATTACAGAATGATGTTTTTTCCTGCACTGTTCTAAACTACTGGTAGATAGATGCACGGACTCAAATGTAACATAACTCGCCCCCCCCCCCAAAAAAAAAAAAAATTGACATTAACAAATTCTATGGAAAATTCCTTTCATGTCTGTCTGTGTAATCTCAGTTGTACAAGTATTTTGAAGTAGGATGTTGTTATTATCTGAATTGCTGAGAGAGTCGAGTTCATTTGCTTGACCTTGCTTGACTTGGGTGCCTCGGGCTTTCTAGGATACCCTAGCAAATACCGCAGTGGCATTGAACATTTAGCCTATGCTTAAACTCCCTTTATATGACAGATATAATCTGATATAATGGATTGGTTTTGTTTAGTTTTGCCCTTGGCACGTTCCGTGCAGGACCTGATCTTTACACCCTCATTTCATTGATCTGCTACGGCTTCCTTTATCAGGTATTGCTTCTTTGCAGTAGTACTAACCAGGTTGTGTACTGCAGGGTTTCTTCTCCAAAGCTTTGCTGATTTGCCCCCCCCCCCTTTTTTTTTTCCCCCCATCCCTGAGATATTAGAGCTGGTTTTGAGAATCTGCAAAGACTAGCAGAAAGAATAGATATGACATACAAATTACCTTTCAGGTTTTACTTTTTGTTTTTAAACCTTCATATATAAAGCCTCTAAGAAGAGACTCTTAAGGAAATGACATGGCCATAGGGAAAAGGCAAAAATGACCTAATCTCAGGGTGAACCCCACCCATTATATTTAATCTCAAAAAAACCCTGAAATGGCCTTCAGAATCACTAAACTAATTCTCAGTGCACCAGGCTGTGACCCATGCAGATGTAAGCTATGTCTACGTAAGTATATTAAGTATACCTGGGACCATTCTTTGGTACTGAAACTAACTGGCATGAAAATTGCTGCATCCATGCTATTAATGATGTCTCCCACCCCCCAAAACAGAGGGTGCATGCAGACTTTTTATTGTGAATTGTCCCTGGCCTTTGACAGTGTGCTCCTCAGCCGTGCCCCAGAATTGTCTGGGAGAATGCTAGTGAGTCTAAGTCCTGCGATTGGGTGGTGTAGTTGGTCAAGTTCTAGTTCACAGAGACACTCCCTGACACTCAGGGATTTTGTGATTTGAAGATACCACTGGTTAACTTGTAATATAAAACCACCACCCACTCTTCTGCCTTTTTGCAGTAGTTTGGGCTCAAGTGGAAGAAGATTGGCTCTTCAGTTCCCCTGAGTGTCCCCTGCACCTCCATTCCCATTAAGTGGTGAACCTGGGTATATGCTCCCTGTCAGGATTGTCCTGCGTGTCTCCGCCCGTGCAGGAGGCAGGAAGAATTGCCAGGCTCTGGACTGTTTGGCATAATTTCCACTTTCATGCCTGAGAATCGCCAGCCTCAGCTTTTTCTCTGTGGTGGCATATTTAGATAGAAAGGCACTATCTAAACATAAGAATAGAGTGAGGAGCAAGGTTTACTAGCATGTTAAATTTAGTTCACAGAGACACATATTAATGTGTATTTTAACATTTCATATACATATATAAACACATATATATTTATATATCTAAATATATATATAAAAATAGCATAAATTAACATTTAACATTAAGAGTTCAAAGTGTGCTTGATCAGTGAGAGAGTCTACATTTGCCCATTTCTCTTTCAGCTCCCATTCAGAAAAAAATCTGTTTCTCCTCTGTATTTGATATCCGTGCTTGTTCTCCACCTCAGGCACAGTCTTCAGATTTCTTCCCTTGATTTTTCACGTCCTGCCTGATAACTTGCTGTCTTCTTTGAACAGAAGATTGACAAAATATGACATGAACTTTTGGCTTTCCTCTCTTTTTTTTTTTTTTTTTGTTACCTTGATTGATCCTGACATCTCTTTTCTTGTTTTTCTGCTTTGTATTTCCTTGAGTGTCTCTTGGCCATCTCCTGACACCTTTCTCTCCAGATTCCCAGATTCCTTGCCTCTACCTTCCAGCTTCATCCTGGATTTCTCCTTTTCCAGAATCATTTTTGTAATGAAAAACAAGCTGTATCTATAGTGTGCGTAATGCCGTCTCTTGTACAATACTTCGCAAGCTGTCAGAATGCTTCATTTTACTTTCTAGAATTAAAGAAAGTCTTTTTAGCCAAGAAAGAATTGTAAACCATTGGTGGTTTCTGAGAAACCAGGAGAAAATTAAAGTGCAAATATTACTTTGTGTGTCTTTTCTGTCCTACCCCCCTCTTTTTTTTTTTTAACTTTTAATTATTTAGTTATTTTTCTTTTAAAATTGCTTGCACTTTCTATTTTTGTAGGTGCATTAAAAGACCTATATTTCTTTCTCAGAACATCCTTTTACACAAGTACTTCTAAAATGGACGTTGATATTCTCAGTCATCCAGCTGGGCAGCCATGAAGCTGTGTGTCTGCAAGAACTGACATGCTCCTAGTGATTATCAGCAGTTCTACCTCTCCAGTAGTACGATTGCTGGATATTTTCTGACTGAAACGAAAATCTGTCTTCTGTTGTCATTACTCCGTAAAACTGAAATGATGAATCTGTGGGTGCTTCCAGCTGTTGCTATTGGTGGCATCCATCCTGTAACAAAGGGAAAGCTTTGTGATTTTTATCAGCATTAAAAGACCCCAACAGCATACATACCAAGTTCTGCTGGAGTATTTTTTTGTATAAAATGGTTATATTTTGTTGCAAAAAGAAACACTTCTACAAAAATATTGAATTCCTTATTAGCTCAGCATCAAATTGCAGTTCTTGTGTTGGGCTGAGCCTGAGCAGACCTGTTTTGCAACGGAACAGATTGTCTTGCAACACGATGTGCTCCTGGAAATTTTCTTCTTCTTCGAGAACGAGCCTGTGGCATTTTCTGAACTCAAGAGACTGTTTCCTGTGCTAATCAAGGCAGCTGACAAACTCTTCAGCATGCTTGAATCAATGCAGGTTTGCCCAAGTTCTTTCTCTGCCCTGTACACCCTTAGGAACAGGAGCAGATTGACAGATGTTTCTTTTTACCAGCTGCTGAGATCATCAGTGACAGACGTGTAACCAGATGAAAGGCTTGTTAGTCTGAGACATAAAATGCAGGCAAACTGAGCAATTTCCTTTAACGTTTTCATTGTGAATTGCATTTTTCCCTGTTTATTAAATATTTAATGACATGTAAACTGCAGCAGCATAAGATGTTTCACCTGGGCATGGTTAATTAGGATGTTTATTGTGAAGCAGGACAGTTCTCAAATCTGGCCAGCCTTAGAGAGCTCACTGCTGTATCACCAGTGTGCTGGGAAAAAAGAGATCTCATCAGAAGGACTTCTTTGTATGCCTGTTAACGAACAGTAATAGTGAGGTAATTCACGAAGGTGACATATAAAGTGGAAGAGATGGGAAAGAAGGAAAGATGTTACCAGACACACAGAAGTATAACGAGCGTTTTTGTTAGCTTGACAGTTCTAAGTATGGCAGTTGTTCTTTTTCACACTTACAATCAAAGGCTTACCTGCCAGCTACCTTTACTGGAGGAAAGAATTGCTTCTAAAGAAAAGCAGAGCATCCGCCAGATTTGTATGGTTAGCTTCTGGATAACAAAATGAAACAGCATTCAAATTGGTGAAGCTGAAAGGTACTTCTGCTTTTTAGATTAAATTTAATGTCTCTGTTTACTTAATTTCCTGAATTCTGTTCTAATTCTTTATCCTGTTCTACACAAGTATTCATATTTCGTTCATAGTGCCCTACCTGGCTGCTGTACATTATTCACTAAGCAGTTTAATTATAGATATGCTAGTAAGGAGAAAGGTAATGAAGAGCCTGCATTGTGGCAGCCGATGGGCTCCTACATCAAAAATCATTTTACTGTATTCCCTCCCATTCTTGTAACCTGTGCTTCTACATTTTTCAGGTATTTAGTGTTCTCAAGTCCTAGGGAAAGACAAGAGTATTGAAATGTCTTTTATGGGAATTTTAAGGAAAAATTTCCAAGGAAATACAGTTAGTTTGTACAATTAAGTGGTCTATTTGTCTGCCAGGCTCTTTTTCCCAAATAATTTTTGAACATGTTGGCTAATTTCAGCGATATTTATATAAGGATAAAAATCCACGCATATGAGTTCCTACGTGTTGTTAAGAAGGAAGACTGGTCATTGTGTCTAGAGGAAATATTCCAAATAATGACCATGTTGAGGGAAAACATGATAGCTCAGCCTCGTATCCATTCTGAAAGGCAGCAAGCAGATGCTTAAACTCACCTCTGAGTCAGCCAAAGTACCTGCTGCCTCATTACCCGCCTAAGCAGATGAGACATCTGGGAGGAAGGTGAGATGGAAAAGACACACAGAACAAATAAGGATATTGTGTGCAAGGACAGGTGATGAAAGATGTTGTTCACAAATCTATAGGAAAATGAAATTAATTAGTTACTCTCTTTTTACCATATATTTGTGGTAGTGACAGCAAGGTAAAAGCAATGCATGAGGTCAGGTATTTGGAAAAGAGTCATAACAGACCTTAGTCTTCTGGAAAGACTGGCTCCTGGAAAAACTGTTATCATCTCCCACAGAGCTGAACCCGATCTTTTCCACGCCAATAATATAGTGAGTTGCACTGTGCTTGAGGAGTGAATTCACTTCTCATAAGGTCTGTCATAGACTTTTAGGCCAGCTTTTATATACCCTGGGCCATGGGCTAGGAAGTGCCTTGAAAATGGGTGCCACTGCTTTGAACTTGACTTGAAATGATGAAAAGACTGGAGCATCTCTCCTCTGGGGAAAGGCTGAGGGAGCTGGGGCTGTTCAGCCTGAGGAAGAGAAGACTGAGAGGGGACCTCATCAAGGCTTATAAATATCTCAAGGGCGGGCGTTAAGAGGACGGGGACAGACTCTTCTCAGTGGTGCCCAGCGACAGGACAAGGGGCAACAGGCACAAACTGGAACATGGGAAGTTCTGTCTGAACATGAGGAAAAACTTCTTTACTGTGGGGGTGACAGCCCTGGCACAGGCTGCCCAGGGAGGGTGTGGAGTCTCCTTCTCTGGAGATATTCAAAACCCGCCTGGACGCAGTCCTGTGCAGCCTGCTCTAGGTGACCCTGCTCTGGCAGGGGGGTTGGACTAGATGATCTCCAGAGGTCCCTTCCAACCCCTACCATTCTGTGATTCTGTGTGATTCTGTGAAAAGCTATGCTTAGGAGCTGAGAATATATTTGGGTTTATGATACGTTGCTGTTATAGCTGCAGCACTTTGAAGTGGAGTTGAAAACAAGAAATGCATCTTTTTGACAGGGTGAAAAAATGATACCTGGCCATTTTCTGCCAGTGTGGGGTCTTCCAGCCAGCTGGAGTTAGGAGTATAATGCCTAGGTATCATTTATAGATATCCACTTGTGAAAGGGCTCAGCAAGCATTCAGGCTTACTCCTAGACTGTACAAATTAAGCAGCTGTGTGGATTCATCACAAGCAGGTTTCACTGCTATTGGGAGCTTCTCAGGTTGCTTGCCAAGTTTCCTGGCTGTCAGCACTCCTGCTTACTCTGGATTCAGTTTCATCTAACTGATCTTTGTTAGTGAGCTTGTCTGTGATATGTGTATTCTTGGCATGTGAATCTGTACTGTCTGGTTAGTACAGCTGCTGACATGGATCTTGACTCTCAAAGGTTTTATGTTGTGGGGTTTTTATTATTATTATTATTTTATTGAATAAGAAGCAAAAGATCTAGTGGGAAAGAAGGGAAGCTTCCCATCATTGATTTTTGGGTATATGCCAGGAGCATACACTGTACTCATATTATGTGAAAACATTATTCTGGACCCCTTTCTTCCCCTTGACAAGATAACAGGCTTTCATGTTTAGCAGTGATGAAGTGGGTTGCAGACAGGTTCAAACAGGTCTTCCTCACCTTTTAAAATTGATTCCTAGAAACATAGTTGGAGGAACTGAAGGATATTTGCAGGAAATGAAACAAGTCGTCTTGACATCTGTACGTTTTAATTTATTGCTGTGGCCTCTACAATAAAAACAAGTACTCTTAAGGCAAGGCGACAAGCCTATGAAAAACATGCATCTTGTTTGCCGCAATATCAGGCTGTAATACCACTCTAGGATGAGTTTAATTCCTTGTGTCAAATACCTTGAAATGAAATCACATTACCCGGTGCTAGCATGTTTTCTTTTCCATGAACACAAGTTCTCTTTCTTGAAATTTTCTTTTCTAAAGTTGCCATAGAGAATCCTATTTCCAGGCAGGACTCAGGTTTCCTGCTTTTTGTTGAATAATTTGTAGATACTTGGTTTATATTCAATCAGAAGAATGGCCCTAATCTTGCCTCAGTTGCCAGGTGGTCTTTCCTGCATAGATAAATGGTAGCCAAGAACACTCAGGTTCATTTAGCTAAAACTAATATGTAGTTGCTAAACCTATCTATGACAACTAGCACTTGTTCCTACTTCTGGGGTGATTACTGGGCTAGTTTCTGTATCCTTACGTTATGGCTGTTTTGCTAAACTGAACAGGAACGGTACACCGGCCCAAGCGTTGGCACCTTGTTAGCATGCCCCTGTCATGGCTGCAGATCTTTAGCGGTTAATACTTAGACATGGCTTGAAGAGTAGTATGGATGAGGAAAACATAATGAGTGTGGTGTGGGCATGAGTGTGTTCTGTCAAATTCATTGAAAATTCTGCAGAAAAATCGACAGGAGACTTTATACAATAAAATCTCTGCAGAATATTAAAATATCTTAAATTTTACTCATTTTCTCCACTTCAGCTTCTTCGGTTTTCACTGCACATTTATAAGTGTGTGAATTTATGTTGCTGCATAAACCATATATATTTAGATTTTGCTGACAATTTCTCCTGAAGAGGCAATACAAGAAGGTTGATCATCTTTTAGTGTACATTACTGATCCTCTGGAGCAAGGATCTGTTTGTATAGGCTTCAGAGTGGAGGCTCAGAGCAAAGATAGGCTCTCCACTGGGTTTGTGAGTGAAGGCTTACGTACCTTTCTGCAGTTAGATATCACTAGTTTAGCTCTTCAATTAAAATATCAATTTATCCAAAAGGTATTATTTGTAATTGATGCTCTCAGTCTGAAATAAGGTAAATTAAAATGTACTGCCACAGAAGCAAATCAGTAATCTTGAATTGTGATAGGAAACAGTGTGATCTTTTGGATGAATTATGAAATCCTGGTAACATTTAGTGAATCTCTGAACATCATTAAACTTGACATTTGCCAGAAACAAACTTAATGTGTATGTTGGATATATAGTATTAATGAGCACCCGGATGCAACTTTTCTGTAAATGAACTCTTTAGCGATGAAGCAATGGATGTTTAAGATATAATGTCATTGTAGAGAGGTAGATATGATATATGTGGTCATATATACCAGCACTGAATCTTTGGTTTCCTTCTTTCATGCTTTTTTACCAGTTTTGAATAAAAAGTATATTTATTTTATATATAACCATTCATTTTATATATGAGTATGTGTACACACACAGAGTATTTTCTTGTCTGTACAGCAGTCAGAACCAATCTTTTCTATTTGCTGACAGAAGCACATTAGGAAGCAAAGGTCATATTCTGAGACGCTAAATCTCTTCCACCTCTCAGCAATTCCTCACATTTACTTGGGGTTTCATCATCCCTTCCCCAGTGAACTTCAGTTTTCCTGTCACTCTTTCAGATACAGTTGACTTTCTGAGCCCAAGATCTGAAATCACATCCTAAACGGAAACTACTGTTTTAAAGGTTTGTAGACTCCTTTCGGATACTTTGACAACTGTGTGAGCAGAGGTTATTAGCTCATTAGTGGCATTGCTAACTGGAAAACCAAGAGAGGTCAGTGAGAAGCCTGAACTCCAAACAAAATTTTATACCGGTTCTTAACTTCAGTATGTGGCATCTTTTCATAATTTTCAATACTGCGTACTTCCAGATGTCAGTCTTATTCTGTGGCTGTTCTACCTCACAGTACAGAAAAACCCTAAAAAGGCTAAGTAAGAGCAGCAAAAAAAAAAAAAAATTGCCTGCTGTTCATCTCTCTCTCTTGCTCAGAGGACAGAATAGCAGACATTTTTATCACTAATAAGTTCTAGGACTGAAGAGAGAAAAAGAAAGTATTTCTTCCTTTCCAGAAACTGTGAAGAGACAGAAAAGCTTCCTTTTTGCTAGCTGCTCCAGCTGGGCTGAGCCACCCTCTCAAGAATACCATCAGCTCTCAGATAGTCAGGGATAGGTAATGAATATCTCACTGGGGGACTTACCAGTGACTTCATTGATTGATTCATCTTTCGCCCATACTTACCTGTTCCGCACCATACAATATGCAGCACAGCATTGATGTTTTCTCTTTGGATTAATCCAGGAGAGCACTTCAGCAGGTCTTAAAGTGCCTTGTTGAATGGACGTTAACACAGTAGAATCTACAAAAATCTTTGTTGACAAAGAACTACTTTCTTTTTCTTACACATCATAGCAACACAGTTTTCTAGGATGTTAAATTCAAGGACACCTAGAGGTACGTTCAGAAATAAATACACTCTTGATATTTTTGGTGGTTTTTGCTTGCTTTTTTTTCTGGTCTGAGTAATCTTCATGCTCTCTACTTCTTTTTATGAGTAGTTTCATTCTCAGATGAAAAAAACTAGAATTAAATAAAAAATATATCAGCAACTTTCAAGTTTGCCTTTCATCTAACTGGTAGCATATTCATATTACTATCTATCTAAGCTGCTCTGAAGGTAAGAGGTAAGAAGGGAGAACTGTACTGAGTTCAGCTGCTTAGTGAACTGCACACCATAGTTCTAGCAATACAACAGCTGCCAACACCAAACTTTCATCACAGCCTGTGCAGACTAACTCCCCAAAGGAAGATATGTTGGACTTCAAAGACACTTTTGAAAGAACCTTAGTCTTTAAAATCTTACCTGGCAGCTTGCTTTCTTTTTAACAATTTGATAAAAAATACATTTAATCAATGTTGTAATTGCTCAGTCCTTTTAATAACAATGTTTTCCCAAAAGCAACGAAAAAACTTATCTTGTAGCTAACATTGCTATGACTCTTTAATTTTATCAACAACTGTATTTAGTAGGCCATTGCACTCAAAATGCATCCCAGATCTTCTCTTTATACCGCATGTGCTGATGCTGACCTTGAATGATTGCTGTTTGTTATTTTCACTGAGGAGAGAAAGACTGTACCAATTTGCTACAGCAAATTTCATCATAGATACTATTTTTTTTGTGATTACAGTTGGTATATATCTAGAATTAGATGGAATAGTGTATCGAGGAATTATTTGACAATCAAACTAGAATTACGTAGAATAGTGTATTGAGGAACTGCTTGGCAATCGAGCTTAAAATTCTAGAAAGCTGCGTGTCTGAGCAGATGAAGTTCATAAACTTAGCAAGAATTGATATTTCCACTTGAGAACTTTTCTAGTTATTGAACACTATTAATATTATCTTTATAGCTTTTCTAATCTATACTGATCTAGCCATAGATCAGTAGATAGATACATTAGGTAACTCTATTTCTACCAATACTATAATTTGGAGAGGAAACAACCCCTTTGGCATGCTCCTGCAAGTTGCTGAGAGCTCTATGGGTAGAATCAAAATAGTAACCAGGCAGTAAAAATTAGTTGCCTATATAGAGAGGAGGATAGGAAATCTAAGTTCAGTTTTACTCAGTCTTTGCTCACTTTCATTTTCTGCTTTGTTTTCTTGTTAATTCTCTTTGGTTTTTAGTCAATTAGAAATATGAAGTTCTTTAGATCTTTAATTTCTTTTCTACCTATATTATTACGTTTTGTTAAAAAAGTTTCCTAAGGATACAGGGCTTATGTGATCATGCTGTTTCTATGTCCTTTTCTAACTTTATTTGCAATAACATTTAAATCTTTTGGATAAGTTCAAGCAAATTTGATAAACAAGTATAGGTCTGAAAGGTATTGCATTTATAGGATCAAAGAGTAAATCAGGTGTGAAGGGACCTCAGGAGGTCTCTAGTCCAACGTCCTGCCCTGGATCATTCAGGGATTTATCCAGGTGGATCTTGAAAGCCTCCAAAGGAAGAGAGGGCACAACATCTCTGGGCAACCTGCAGCACTGCTAGGCTGTCCTCATGGTGAGAAAGTTTTTCCTTATACCCAGTCCAAACCTTTCTTGTCTCACCTTTTCCCTGTTGTCTCTCATCCTCGTTACACACCACTGTGAAGAGCCTGACTCTGCCTTCCCGTAGTCACTGGGGAGCTGCTGTTGGGTCCCCCAAAGCTGTCTCTTACTCACAGTAAACAGGTCCAGTTCCCTCAGCCTCTCCTCACAGGGCATGTGCTGTAGCCTCAACCATCTTGGGCGGCCTCTGCTGAACTCACTTCACTTTTTGTCAAGGTCTCTCCTGTTCTGGGGAAGAGGGGGGCAAATCTGGACCCAGCGTTCTAGATACGATCTAATGAGTACTGAGTAAAGGGCATGGTCACTTCCCTACATTTCCTCTACTTTTTGTAAAATGGGCAACTTGATAGAGGATAATGGTCATTAGGACCAACAGTGAAAAAAGCCTGCAATATGAATGAAACTTTTAATGGACACTTCATTTTGAGATGTGCCCAACTTGAAAAGACCTTCAGTAGGACACCTTGCCTTATGGGACATCATGGAATCTAATCATAAGAGAAAAATCTGTAAAAGACTTGATTTTATCAATATGGGTGCTTTCAGTAGTTCCACAATGTAATTACATGTTGTACGTAAAAGTAATTTTTTTGTTTTCAATCTGTAACATGACAAATTGATGCTTTCCCCTCCTGAGAAACAGTGAATACCCATTTTCTGTTCCTTCTCATACCATTCCTGATTTTACAGGTCTTGGTCATTCCTTTTTGACTTGTCTTTTAGAGTTCTTTCCCAACATTATTTTAATAGCCACTTTTCTTGCCTGGGAGCCAAGGATGTTCAGCTTGAGTTAATACAGTTACAAAGCTTCTGGTGATTTTGAGTGTAGAATCATTTTGGTTGGAAGAGACCTCCAAGATCATCGAGTCCAACCATTGACCTATCACTACCAAAAGTCCAACACTAAACCATGTCCCTAAGTGCCACATCTACACATCTTTTAAATACCTCCAGGGATGGTGACTCCACCACCTCCCTGAGCAGCCTGTTCCAGTTCCTGATAACCCTTTTAGTGAAGAAATTTTTCCAAATATCCAATCTAAACCTTCCCTGGCGCAACTTGAGGCCATTTCCTCTTGTCCTGTTGTCTTTTACTTGGGAGAAGAGTCTGACCCCCATCTCTCTACAACCTCCTTTCAGGTAGTTGTAAAGAGTGAGAAGGTCTCCCCTCAGCCTCCTTTTCTCCAGGCTGAACATCCCCAGTTCCCTCAGCCGCTCCTCAAAGGACTCCCAGTTCCCTCAGCCGCTCCTCACAGGACTTGTGTTCCAGACCCTTCCCCAGCTTCATTGCCCTTCTCTGGACATGTTCCAGCACCTCAATGTCTTTCTTGTAGTGAGGGGCCCAAAACTGAACACAGTACTCGAGGTACGGCCTCACCAGGGCCGAGCACAGAGGCACGATCACTTCCCTCCTCCTGCTGGCCACACTATTTCTGATACAGGCCAGGATGCCATTGGCCTTCTTGGCCACCTGGGCACACTGCTGGCTCATATTCAGCCGGCCGTCAACCAACACCCCCAGGTCCTTTTCTGTTGGGCAGCTTTCCAGCCACTCCCCCCAAGCCTGTAGCGTTGCCTGGGGTTGTTGTGACCCAAGTGCAGGACCCGGCACTTGGCCTTGTTGAATCTCATGCCATTGGCCTCGGCCCATCGATCCAGCCTGTCCAGATCCCGCTGTAGCACCTGCCTGCCCTCCAGCAGATCAACACTCCCTCCCAACTTGGTGTCATCTGCAAACTTACTGAGGGTGCATTCGATCTCCTCGTCCAGATCGTTGATAAAGAAGTGTAGACGAATTCAGTTCCTATCTGTCTACAATAGATAACATAGACATGTCGATTTGACCCACAGTTTTCTTACAGGTATGAAATTAATCACTGGCAGAGGTATTGCCTTACTTATATCTGTTTTAATAGGAATTACTCCTTCATCCTCCCTGAATCATGCCAATTAGCTGTGTGAGTTAATGAGTGTGTGTACATATAGTGGAGGAATGCTGTTAACAAACAGATGTGTTTCTGGATGAATGCAGTGAGCCACTGGCTAATTTTTCAGAGCTTGTGGCTGTTTGTGCTGTCCTGATAACCCCTCCCAACTCCTATTAGACACTGAGGTTTTTTACTTTTAAATTACCTATCCTTAGGGGTTTGGATGTCCTTTTCATGACTGGAAACCTCTTAGGATGTTCCCTTCGCATGAATTAACTTCGCTTTAATTTGTCCAACTGTTTTTATTGAGCCATCTGCTTCTTTTTTTTTTCTCTCAAAATCCAATAGCCCTGCTTTCAATTAAAACTGAAACACCTTAGACAGAAAATAAGCCTTCATATATATTTTTAGTATTTGCTGTTTTAAAAATAAGCTGGGATTTTGTGTGATTTTAACATCATTGTAACCATTCAGGGTTTCAACTGTGTAATTTTGTAATGATCTTCAATTTAAAAAGCTCTTTTTAAAAGAGATGTCTTTTTAAAATAGAGTGATCTAGCATTTGTTATTTTTTTACTAGCATTGGCTGATTCTTTCTCTTTCAGTTCAAACATTCTTCCATTCACCTACAGAAAAAGTGTACTTCTCAGAGTACTAGATAACCTCGCTATGCATAACACTACATACAGGCAAGAGGTTGGTGATAGTCCCGTTCTGGAAATCACTCCCATTAATGGAAACATGTCATTCCTTAAAAGGGCCTGACCTTGTAACAGCAGCTCATGTGTCTTTAATGAAGTAATGCCAGTACTGCAAACACAAGAATGAGAAAAGCCGGATAGGCAAGGTGGGCTTGCAGAATTCCTTTAAGTGGGAGGCAAATGTTGACAGCAGAAAGGGATGTGTAGATTTCATTTTTTGGTAGGTTGGGCAGGCTGACAAGAAGAACATTATTTTTTGATGAGTTTTGACATGTCTCTGAGTGTAGCAAAAGGATGTTTTTACTATGGGATGCCTAATTTTAATGGAAAAACTATATTCATGACAGAAGTTTTGTAATAGGTGTCAAGTACTTTGAAGTGAACTATAATTAACATCATTTTATTGGCACTGTAAGAGTAAAGCAGATAGATAGTTTTTGAAAAAGTAAGAGCTACTCACTCAGCTATTCCATTTTATGCTAAATCAGTGAAGAGAAGGAAAAAGAAGCTATTCCCCTCAAAAAAATGGTAAACGGGCTGACAATATTTCCCGAATTTTACAGCTCCAAGTCTGGAGAGAGCTGAAGATCGATTTTCATAGGGAAGAATATCTCTAAAAAGATGGTAGAAATGCCTTTAGTCTCTGACACTTCTCTAGTGGTGACCTCTTTTGAGTGACTGTGATATGCATGTTCTCTTCCAATTAAGAGGGATGAGATACATGTGTATTATACAGAAGCAAGTGCGAGAGTACTGTGTTACTGATGAAAGGTGAGAATGAAGTGTGCTTGGGGATTGACAGGTACTGTAGGAGGCAACTGAATAGCTCTCTGTCTCCCTGCTTTAATTCAGTTAGCTCAGAGCAAAGGTGGGTGGAAAATGTGTGAAGTTTCTTCTCAAGGAATGCTTTCTTTTCTCTCTTTGCCCAAGATCAGCGTTCTTGAAAATGTACCGTTGAGTTCTTTGTGTTTGTCCTTACTGGAAGAATGCTGCTGATTATGGACCTTCTTTTTCCATTGTTCCCAAAATCATATACTAACTCTGGCTTTCAGTAAACCCAAAATGTGTAATGGTTGCATTCATAAAAATAACCACGTAGTTTTAAAATCTGAAGGTATTGGTTATGTTTTCATAGTGTGCGTTACATGTGACCATAGTTTTCCCAGTTGGTTGGCAGGTCACAAATTGTAAGTAATGCAACTTGCTTCACGTCAGTGCGGTGGGCCAGCAAGTCGGCAGCTTGATCCTGATCTGAATTCCTTCATGGCAGCATCCTGCTCCTTCTGACCTGTGGTGGTCCTAGTCAGGGAGTGACACAGAAAGTGTACAGAATAGAGGGCGTCTTTAGGTAAATACAGAAATTTAACACAGTTTGTCTAGGTCCAGTAATTAAGGTATTGTATCACCTCTGTCTTTTGAGAAAGCTCTTACTCCCACCAGTCTTACTTGAAAGTAACAATGTTCTTGGTACACCATTGTTTTTCAATGACTTGGTAGTCTTTGGATGTGGTCTGAAGAGTCTGTAGCATGTACTCCTACTGAGGGCATTAAGTGTGAAGCTCTGTACAGAGCATACCATGAGGGCAAATTTCTCTATAAAGGCTTTGGAGGTTACTTTTAAAGTCTCTAAGGAGGAAGGAGAAGAAAATAAGCTTTTCAAAGGCTTGCTACCAGCCATTAAATTTGGACTGGCGTTATAGGCAGTCCCTTTGCGATAGAGCCGAGTAATCGTAAATCGACTTCACTTATCACTGCCACCTTGTGAGAAGAATGGTAAGTTACAGGAAAAGTTATACTTGGGGTAAACTCTGAGTAAACAGGTGATGTGGAAGGACAAGGGGTTTTCTAATAAGTCGTTGGTGTTGTTGGTACCAGGGCAGAAAGGAGAAAAAGTGATAAAGTCTTCAGTTGGTCATACTGTGGAAATGCAATATAAGGAGAAAAAGCACACCCATATAAAAAGTTCAGCACAACATTTTATTGACAAGTGTAACATAGAACAGTATGAGAAAACCAGCACCCAAATTTCTATCCTGTTATCATCATAACCCTCAAAGGCCTTTCAAGAGTGCCTTTAGATTTTCAGATGTGTTTTATAACAGAGAATAGATCCTTGGCCCCACGCTTTATAGTTGGATTTGACATTATTTTTGCAATTGTCAGTAGGAGCAGTTTTGGTGTAAAGTAGTATAATCTCTGACATAGTAGCAGGGCATACAGTAGTACCCTTCTTAGTAGGGTGAGCTACCAGGCCCTGCACGCGGCAGGGCTGCGAGACCTCCACCGGGATTGGCTCCTTGTCGCCTGCCGTTCCCTGGAGGAAACCTGGCCTCCCTGCTGACAGCGCTGTCTTCTCCCAGGATAAGCTGAGACTTGCTGTTCGGGGCTTAGAGCTCGGCCCTCATCACGATCCCTCCTCCTTTGCTGCTCCCGCTGTGTTCGGCGCCGAGTGCTGCGGGACCTTCGCTGGGATCGGCTCCTTGTCGCCTGCCGTTCCCTGGAGGAAACCTGGCCTCCCTGCTGACAGCGCTGTCTTCTCCCAGGATAAGCTGGGACTTGCTGTTCGGGGCTTAGAGCTCGGCCCTCATCACGATCCCTCCTCCTTTGCTGCTCCCGCTGTGTTCGGCGCCGAGTGCTGCGGGACCTTCGCTGGGATCGGCTCCTTGTCGCCTGCCGTTCCCTGGAGGAAACCTGGCCTCCCTGCTGACAGCGCTGTCTTCTCCCAGGATAAGCTGGGACTTGCTGTTCGGGGCTTAGAGCTCGGCCCTCATCACGATCCCTCCTCCTTTGCTGCTCCCGCTGTGTTCGGCGCCGAGTGCTGTGGGACCTTCGCTGGGATCGGCTCCTCGTTGCCTGCCGTTCCCTGGAGGAAACCTGGCCTCCCTGCTGACAGCGCTGTCTTCTCCCAGGATAAGCTGAGACTTGCTGTTCGGGGCTTAGAGCTCGGCCCTCGTCGCGATCCCTCCTCCTTTGCTGCTCCCACTGTGTTCGTCGCCGAGTGCTGCGGGACCTTCGCTGGGATCGGCTCCTTGTTGCCTGCCGTTCCCTGGAGGAAACCTGGCCTCCCTGCTGACAGTGCTGTCTTCTCCCAGGATAAGCTGGGACTTGCTGTTCGGGGCTTAGAGCTCGGCCCTCGTCGCGATCCCTCCTCCTTTGCTGCTCCCACTGTGTTCGTCGCCAAGTGCTGCGGGATCTTCGCTGGGATCGGCTCCTTGTTGCCTGCCGTTCCCTGGAGGAAACCTGGCCTCCCTGCTGACAGCGCTGTCTTCTCCCAGGATAAGCTGGGACTTGCTGTTCGGGGCTTAGAGCTCGGCCCTCATTGCGATCCCTCCTCCTTTGCTGCTCCCGCTGTGTTCGTCGCCGAGTGCTGCGGGACCTTCGCTGGGATCGGCTCCTTGTTGCCTGCCGTTCCCTGGAGGAAACTTGGCCTCCCCACTGACGGTGCTCTCTCCTTCCCGAGGAGGCCGGGACATCCCGTTCAGGCCTTGGAGCTTGGCCCTCGTCACAAGCAGTGTCCTGAACCCTGCTCTGCTGCAGTCTCCTGCTGCTCCAGGGGTCATAGCCCTGGGCAAGCTGAACCCTGCTGTGGCCATTGTGGTGCCGCCTCAGGGACCTGCTTCGGCCCCTCTCTGGGGCCCCTGTGTGGCCACCGCCATGGTTTCTGCTGGAAGACCTGTGGAGCTGGTGGCCTGAGGAATGATGCTGCCTCCTTTCCACGGAGCGGGACTGAGATGTCCCTCCTTGAGCATGGCTGGCAGAGCTGTTGTGCTGCGTGATGTTGTACACCTCATAGTTATCGACTCCCACCTTGCGGTAGATGTAGTGGAAAGGCCACTGGCAGATCGGGCACACAGCTCTTCTGCGGGACCACTCCAATATGCAGGAAAAACAGAAAATGTGCCTGCACCAGCTCACGGAGGCTTGCTCTTTAATGGTGTCCCGGCAGATTGGGCACATTAGGTCCTCAGAAGCATCCAGTGGTGCAGCCTGGGGCACCTGGCTGGTGCTGGCAGCAGGGGAAGAGGTGCCATCTTCTGCCAAGTCCTCCTCCAACGCCATCTCGCACTGCAAACAAGAGAGATACAAAGCTCATGACCTGCCCTGGAGACGCAACCTGCAGAAAGCAGCAAAGCTGTGGAAGTCGAGCGCTAAAGAGTTGCCCACTCTGCCTCGGGGCTGTTATTGTGCTGCCACAAATGCCAGGGACCATCCTGGGGCAGACAAGTGACCCCAGAGGTGCCTTTGCATGTTCCTGCTCTCAGGGCAGGGTGGTGACTGACCTCTCTGGCACGTGCAGGCAGGAATTGGAAAGGCAGGAAAGCAGTTCCTGACCTCTCAGCAACAGCAATCTGAGCCTGGATGCACGGCAGGTCGGGACCAGTGCCCCGGGCCCTGCCAGTGTCACCGTCTGGCAGATCCTCTCTGTGCCCTCAGAAGGGAGCCCGTGGGATGGAGATCCTTCGTCCCCCCACCTGCAGACGTCTATCCCTGACGGACAAGGACAGCACTGTGGCCCTTCAGGGCTGCCCCACGTCCCAAAAGGATTGATGTCAGGGGGGTCACAGTGACTCTCTGGTGACATCACAAGGCTTTTGGGGACCACACCCAGAAGACACAAGCCCCGGCCTCAAGGAACAAAAATTTACCAGATAGCTCATCTCACAAGACTGCCCCACTATCCAGCAGAATCCCATTGCCGTATTGTTCATATAAATTTGGACACTGGGTTTCACTGTTCATATCCAGCACTACATTCTGTTTTAGAAATAAACTATCTCAAGGCATTTCTTACTCCTCGACCAACTTTGCAGGTTGAGGGAGGGGATCTTTCCCCTCTGCTCAGCACTGGTGAGGCCACACCTCGAGTACTGTGTCCAGTGCTGGACTCCCCAGCACAAGAGAGAGATGGACATACTGGAGAGAGTCCAACAAAGGTCCACAAGGATGGTGAAGGGACTGGGGCATCTCTCCTGTGACGAAGGGCTGAGAGAGCTACCTCCAGGCTGTTCAGCCTGGAGAAGAGAAGTCTCCGGGGGGGATCTTTTTCAATGTATATCAATACCTGAAGGGAAGGTGCAAAGAAGACAGAGCCAGGCTCTTTTCAGAGGTGCCCAATGACAGTGGGCACAAACTGAAACACTGGAGCTTCCCTCTGAACATCAGGAAACCCTTTTTTACTGTGAGGGTGACTGAACGCTGGCACAGGTTGCCCAGGGAGCTTGTGGAGTCTCCCTCCTTGGAGATACTCAACAGCTGTCTGGCTATGATCCTGGGCCACCATCTCTAGGTGACTCTGCTTGAGCAGGGGAGGTTGGACCAGATGACCTCCAGAGGTCCCTTCCCACCTCAACCATTCTGTGATTCTGTGACTCAAAGCACACTTGTGCAAGTTGAGAAAGCACATCTGGGTTACCTGATGTGGGAAGATTTGAACATTTCTATATGCTCATGAAGATTCAGGTTTGCCTCATTGGAGTCAATCATCCATGAGGCCACCACCTCTTTTTTTTTTTTCCTTCAGGGGATTTAGAAGTGACTGCACAGAAAACTAACAAGCAAAACAAAAGCATGAGGGCTGCAACTAGTTAAACACTGGAGTGAAACCAATTAAAGTCCCACATGTAGTCTCACTCTTGGTAAATCTGCAAACTCTTGTTCACATACTAGTAATGTCTGAAAAGCCCAGCTGAAGTAGTCTTTCATTAACTTGAGCTAAGACACCACTTTTATTCCAAATGTTCCATGTATTCTCAGTCAAAGAGAAAGCGCAAGACTGGGAGGGGCGACGGGAGAGTCACAGAGGCTGGTGGAGATTCGGAAGGAGAGCAGTTTGTCCTGAGCTTTAGTTCCCCTCTGTCTTGCTCACTGACCACGCAGACTTACAAGTATCTTCAGCACCTCCTCAGGAGAAAGAATTTAATAGCATTTAAGGCCAACAGCATCCTGGCTTGTATCAGCAATAGTGTGGCCAGCAGGAGTAAGGAGGTGATCGTGCCCCTGTACTCGGCCCTGGTGAGGCCGCACCTCGAGTACTGTGTTCAGTTTTGGGCCCCTCACTACAAGAAAGACATTGAAGTGCTGGAGCGTGTCCAGAGAAGGGCAACGAAGCTGGTGAATGGTCTAGAGCACAAGTCCCATGAGGAGCGGCTGAGGGAACTGGGGCTGAGGGGAGACCTTCTCGCTCTCTACAACTCCCTGCAAGGAGGTTGGAGCGAGGTGGGTGTTGGTCTCTTCTCCCGAGTAACAGGCGACAGGACAAGAAGAAATGGCCTCAAGTTGCGCCAGGGGAGGTTTAGATGGGATATTTGGAAAAACTTCTTCACTGAAAGGGTTGTCAAGCATTGGAACAGTCTGCCCAGGGCAGTGGTGGAGTCACCATCCCTGGAGGTATTTAAAAGATGTGTAGATGTGGCACTTAGGGACATGGTTTACTGTTGGACTTGGTAGTGCTAGGTTAACAGTTGGACTTGGTGATCTTAAAGGTCTTTCCCAACCTAAATTACTCTGATTCTATGATTCTAGTTTAATATATGTGTACAAATAGATACACTTTCCTCACTTGCCTTTGAGAATTACCTTGCTTACTAGTGTTCACAGTGCGTCTGAGAAATTGATTCCTTCATTTCATTCCAGTACTTACTGCACTTGCAACACTTTTCCCTCTTTGTTCACCTCTGTCTCTCCCCTCTGCACCTTCATGGCACGAACCTTTGTATAAGCCTTAGAGCTATCTAAAAAGAACTTCCTATATATTAAACCTGCCTGAACTAAATATTTTACTGCACAATATTGCTTTGTAAGCTCGTGCTTAATTGATGCTTGCTCCCATGTTGAATGCAACATACCACATTTTTTTCCAGGTCTGTTAAAGTAGTTTATAAAAATGAAACTTGTCCTCCTGATGCTTTTAGTGATTATTAAAATAACTTTTTAATCCTAAATTAGGGAAGCCATATCCTATCTGAGTTCTTTTAGGTGTGTTCTCCTGGTGAGAGCTTTTAAAAGAGCTTATAACAGTGGCATTTGAGATCTGTTTGCTAGTGGAGGCTTTAAATAAATTATTTGATCTAGAATAGGCAGCATAAACATTTATTAACAAATTGTGACGTGGTCTTGCATACATTTTTCCTTATGCTTGTTGTAAGTCAAAGAAACTTGTATATGTGTTACAGATTGCTGTTGCTGTGTTTCCCTTCTCCATGCTTGCTTTCTGGGCCTTGAAACTGCATGTTTCTCAGACCCACAGCTGTCCCTTTTCGGCTATAATTCAGTTATAATTAACTCATTATAAGTATTGCCATTTTCTTTGCTGTCAATGATGCTGCTGCTGCAAATGCAGCTTTTTCAGTAGTACCTGTACTATCAGGAAGCTCTCAGGCACCGTATTAGATGTTCTTTGCAGGGTAATAAATTAATGTTTGTTATTATCTGTTGCTTATAGAGCTTCAGGGAATAAAGAACTCAAAACTATTCAACCCGAATGTATTTTGGGGTGTTTTTTGTAAATTCTGTCAAATGTTCTACATACCATCATCATTATTATATATACATAATGATTACTTACTGCATTGCTTTAATGAAGAATCTTTTTGTGCAAGGGTTAACTTTCTTATTTTGTACAACCTTTAAGTAATTCAGAAGCATTTGAATGGAAACTCAGTAATAACAAGAAGTTTCTTCAGTTTTTTACGACTCATACTGAAAGTGAGCCATTGCAATTACAATCCGACTTAATTCTGGTAGGTCACATTTACAAAATAACATCAAGCTGTGACGATGTGATCCTCTATAAAAGACTGATAGACTGAATCGTAAGCCTCATCTGTTCCTGCTCCCACTGAGATCATTTGGCTTCAGTTTCAGCTGGGGAAGGATTAGCCGAGGAGTACAACCTGTGGACTGTCACCTCTGCCTCTCCGCACTGGTGACAGTCCAGGTTTTTTCAAAGACAACAGTACATGTCACATGAGTGCAAACGGCACGGGTGTTCAGCGCGCAGTCTGTATTGTAATGTGTAAGCTTAAAGTTTCTGAGGATGACAAATATCATGTCACTGATTGCTCTCTTTTTTAATATTTTTCAGAAATTGAAAAATTTCAGGGTTCTGAAGGCAAGAAGGAAGATGAAGAAAAGAAATATCTTGACGTTATCAGCAACAAAAACATAAAGCTGTCGGAAAGAGTTCTGATCCCTGTCAAACAATATCCAAAGGTACTGTAAATATATTCTAGCACTTGTTTAATCTTTCTTAATAGAACGATGAAAAAGTCATACACTTAACCATTTTTTATTGACTCTTAGTATGCAGGCTTTGTGATATTAAAAAAAAAAACCAACTAGGAATGAAGCTCCTCTTTGAATTTATCTGTTGTTAGCTATTATATGTTCTACGTTCTGTCTCTGGGCCTTTCAGAAAAGCTATTGGAGTGAATGAGAATTTTTTTTTACTTCAGGTAGGTTTTGTGTCTGGTCTTTAGGCAAACTGTTGAGGTGTTTCCTTATAGTTGCTTTTTTCACGTGTACTATCTTTTTAGAAAATAAAAGACCAGTTAACAGAAAAAAAATTCTAGCAGAATGAAGAAAAAATCTTTCAATAACTCTGAAAAGTCAACTTAAGTGTATTGCATCTTTATCGTGTAGGAGTTGGGAGATTTTCTCTGGTGTAATAAGTTTTAAAAGATAAAGTAGCAGGATTACTGTAAGCTATGACTTTTACAATGTATGTTCCTATTTATAGAATTCAAATGTCTTTCTGCCACATACTTTCTTTATGTTATGTTTTGTTCTCCTCACTGCTACATACTATGATTAAAAAAGCTTTTTTTTTTTTCTTGCAAAAGAGCCCCAAATTCAGATGCTTGTCTGAAGTTTTAGTTTCTATTTTATATGAAAGAAGAGAATGTTGGTGGGTTTTTTTTTTTTTTGGTATGTAGTGTTGTATTTTACATAAACAGTTGTTCTAATAGTATTCAAACTGAAATGGTAAACATCTCCATTTATCTCTAGAGTATTTTTTTCTTGCTGATTTATTATCACATGGTATTTGGTTCACCATTAGCCTTGATTACACTCTCAGCTTTTTGCTTTATACTTTCATCAGTAAGAGCAATAAATTACAATGGGTAAAAAGCCTATCAAACAAATGAAAGGTGTAAAAAATTGAGATTCAGTGATTCCAGCTGACATTTACTTCCTGACTAGTGAATATAAAACTGAGATAATGTAATCATCCAAATGGTAAAGACCTTCGAAATGCACACA
Organism: Phoenicopterus ruber ruber; assembly: GCA_009819775.1. Lineage (NCBI taxonomy): Eukaryota > Metazoa > Chordata > Aves > Phoenicopteriformes > Phoenicopteridae > Phoenicopterus > Phoenicopterus ruber. The sequence goes on from CM020217.1 coordinate 99,513,211, forward strand.
GGGCTACAGGGAATTACTTTCTTGCTGCATAGCCTGAGGTGCTTTGACTAGATTTGTGGTATTTTGTGTAAATGCTATGGATGACCTGAAGTTCTTAATAAGAACGTAATAGCTCTGTAACTTTATAACGGCCTTGTAATAATTATTCACAGTACTATTTGATGAAGATAGTAGAATGAAAGACAAACTATTTAAAAGACAAATGCAATAATCTATCCAATATAGAGCCTGAATATGATTAAATTAACCTTCATTTACTTTAATGAGCTTGTTATATTAATGAGTAGTAAAAGATATAAAGCATTTCTACAGGTTTTGAGCAGTGAAACAAAAAAAAAAATCAGTGCGGTGGAAATAAAATACTTATTCATTAATGCAAAATACATTCTTGGAAAGTTTCTGTAGTTGATTTGCTAGCAATATTCTGTGCTGGGCATGGAATTATTCCCAGAATGGCAGGTTTCCTGCTACCATCTAGTAACCATCCTTCAAGGATTGCATTTGCTATTTGTATCAAACTGCTGATTGCTGTGGTCTAGTGTCTTATCTTTTCTTGATGAATTGTATATGTTAAGATAGTCAAAATCAGTACAAAGTGGTTGCTTCAGATTGCTTTATAAATAACGAAAAAAAGTAGAAATTGGGTAAAAAAAAAAAAAGACATTAATTTTATATATTTAGCAGACTATGGTAATAAGAGCAGTTGATCAGACCTGTACTTATAAACAGTTAAGAGAATTGCTGTATGATTTCACCTGAGAGGTGTTTATACTTGAAAGAATGTTATTTTTAAATTATTCATTCATTATTTGCTGATAAGCCTTTTTGGGCAGTGCTGGGTGAGCAGGTTTCTGTAAATCTGAAGAAGGTGTCCAAGTGTATAAACTTTTGGAAAAAATTCTGACCAGTTAAAAAACCAAAAGCAAACCAAACCCCAAAAAACCAAAAACCCATGTGGTTTACAGACTCTCCATTTAGAAATGAGATCGATCCTTTAAAGACAGTTGCTATTATTTTAATTACATGTAGAAATATAAATTGCTCCAAGGGAACCTTTAGCCTAAAGGTTTATTATGGTCTGCAGGTTAAGCTGCAGTGAGGGTAGATCCCTTCAGTGACAGCTGTAGAGTCCGAAGCAGCATTTTAAGGTTTGAGCAAAAGTTAACGGAACACAAAAGGCTTCTAGTGGCTAAACAGCTCTTGAAGTTGCAGAATAAGTATTGTAAAATTGTCTCTACTCAAGTGTCTGCGGTCTGATTTCTGAAATTGCTGGTGCAGACAACAGGAAAATAAAATCAAAGGCTGTGATTAGCAACAGCTGTCTTATGTTACCAGCTCTGTTAAAGATGCAGGCCTCTCTCCTCTTCTGTAAAAGAGATCTAAAAAAGAGATACGGGTGTTACTTGACAGTTCAGCAATGATCTTTCCTGAGATTAGTTATTGAAATCTCAGCAGCCCAAGTAAAAACAGTGTCTCATTTACACACGCTCCTCTATGCAGCAGATATTTTTAATGCCCTCAAAATTTCTTCTGAAACAGTGATGCAGTGTCTTATGTTTGTTGATCCTTTTTCCTGTCCCATAGTGCCATTTTTTTACTTTCATGATATGTGAATTCCAGCTAAGGCAGACTAACAAAAATACTCAGAAGACTGTTTGTTCATGACTTTTCCATTTTTCAGCTTTTACAGCTGTTCAATTTAAAACTTGCATGAAAATACCTAGGGCTTGTTCATAAAGATTTCACCATTTATCAGTTGAATGCTGTATTTCAAATACATCAAATGAGGGAAAAGAGTGGGTTATTAATAAAAAAGAAAGGAAGAAAGAAGCAAACAGACGTCTGAAATTATCTTTTTTGCTGAAAAACCAAAGCCACAATTTAGAGGCTTGATGGGCAACTTGGTCATTTGCACGCCAATACCTAGCTCTCCGAGGGTCTGAGTTACTGTATGGGCTTAGGGTTGAAACACCCAAGCAAGTGTAACTTAACACCTTCACTTATTGTCATGAAAATTTTTCTGGAAAATCTTTGATTTTCAGTAAGCATTTTCTCTTCATAAGAATTACAAAAAAGAGTTAGTTTGATTGGAGTTACTACCTCATCAACCTGGCACCCTGCTTTTGAGTATGTGTTTCTGGGGAAGAGTCTTAAGCTAATGTTGATGAATACTGTAAATTAAGTTAAATTCCAGATTTTTGATATTCTTTGTTTTGCCTGTCTCATGATGGTTCCTTGAATGATGAATAACTCCTCTGAATTCATCTTTCTCATTCTTAGTTGTTTCTTAAACTGGTTATGTTGTATATAACATGTCAAGTTGGAGACATTGCTCTTGAAATGAAATTTATTTGTTCAGCTAAAACCTTGTAAGGCATTTTAATCTCGGTGATATATTAAAACAGAATTCACAGGTGATTTGAACAACAAAGTACTAAATTTCTTTAGTATACATTACACCTCAGAGTGAATCTCTCCACTAAAAACTTTCTTAGAGGGCACGTAAAACAAATTTTGGATGAAATAACCATTTTCAGGAGAACAACCGGTTTTGTACTTTTTCTAATAAATTTAGCAGAAGTCAATGGGATTATTTTATTTGCTTTAAATAGTCCTCTATGGAATTACAAATAATTCCAATGAGCTTGAACACAGAGATTGTATTAATGAAAGTCCTGTCCAGGTACCAGCAGTAAGGCAGCTATCAGCACTTGATCAGTCATTTCTCAATTCTATCAAATATGTAATTCACTAAGTAGGTAAAGTTCATTGGTGCTCAGTAGCCTGAAACATTCCTTTTTCACATGTATATGAAATGTAGCCTTCTCATATATGTTGTTATGTAGATCAGATTAGAAATATAAGTAAGAGGCTGTCTATATTAGTATGGCAGAAATTTCTCAGGACAAGAAGATATATATCAACTGAGCTAAGATTTGTTTCTGAAATTTCCCCCATTAACCATTATTCTAGTTAATTACTGTATTTTGTAGCGTGTCAATTCTATGTTAAAAATATACAAGCAAAAATATTCTGAAGCAATTCAGAAGACTCCTAGCTGTGGCAGATCTATGAATTTTATTCTCCCCCAAAAATGAAAAGAAGAACTTATTTTCTTGGTATACTTTATTCAGTAGTATTTCATACAGAGAGACAAAATGTTTCTGTTCAGTGTATTTGGAATTTTAATTACAGGCATGAACACAAAAGAAAAAATACAATTGATAGTAAGGCGAAGATGTCACCGGTGAAGATATGGTCAAAGAATTGAAAGAAAACAGGGTAAATGTTTTGGATAGAAATGGCTATAGAGAAACTTCAGTCACAGTATCAGTAGAAAGTTAATTATCATTAATGAGGAGAGAGTGAAAAAGGATAGTCATGCCTGAGACAGAGGGAAGAGCAAATAGACTGGAGGATGGGACAGAAGGTTCAATGCACAAAAAGGAAATACTGTATGTGCAGTGATGTTTCATTACACGGGGAAATACCTAGGAAAAGGGATGTAAGAGGTAAGAGGCAGGAAGAGTAAGAGAAATGAAATGATTGAACTCAAGGCAAAAAGAGCAATTAATTACTGCATTAAGAGAACGGTCAGGAGTAGGTGTGTGGGTCAATCTGAACTGGTGGATATGCTGATTCTCTGTTATCTACTGATTGACATCTGCTGCCAAACAAAATGCTGTTTTCCAACAAATTAGACCTCCTTTGTTTTTTCGTTTTCAATTCCTTCTACAAAGAAATTTGAGAAATCAGGATGAATTGCTTTTCTCTTGGCATGAATTTGTGAATTATTTTTTAATTATGAAAACAAACTTTATTATAGACATAGTTCCTGATAAAAGTGTGTGAGCAAAGGAAAAAAATATCTAGAGTGGAGGCAGTATTTTCAAATGTGTGTGTTTCTTTGTGTGTATTAAGAATCTATTTGGTCTGATCATTTGTTACTCTTGTGTAAGATAAATTCATCCAAATGTGCTGTTCTTAAAAATTGTATATGACTTAAGCAGCTTTATACACTTAAGTCTCTGTGAGCAATTTCTGCAGTTCCTTGAACAGATTTTTGCCATTTACTAACGAATAGTTTGAATTTTGTTGTTTTGTGTAGTCATCTCCTTTTTTGTGATAGCTTGTTTAAGGAGCACGTAAACCTGGCTTTGCAAATTTGTTCCCTTGTACAGTTTAAGAATTTGAGACCTTGTTTAAAACCTTAGCTTTAGGTAGTACATAATATAGAAAATTTTTGTTTTCAAGGTTGTCCAGTAAGTTAAAATGATACTGACTTTGGTGAAATTCTGCCCCCTTTGTGCTTGGCTTCATCTTAGCTGGATTTCAGCCTTTAAGGGATGGCTTGTTTTGTTCATTACTTTTGCTTTCTATAAGTGCAGATACATAAAATAGCTGACAAGTCAGAAAAATAAACAGTATGTATATAAAAAAATCTTTAATATCGCAATGCATCTTTTACTATTTTAAAGATTGAAATAAAACTAAAAAAAAAATTGTCACAGCACTGAATAATATTTGTTTATATCGTTTTATACTTCATAAACTCATGACTTCAAGCAAATAACTCGTACAAACTCACTGGTGCTAAAGAATCCATTGTGAAGGGTGAACTTTTCTGGTCTTGTTCTGTCTTTAGCGTCTGGCTCAGACAATGAATATGGTGATTTTTCTTTTTATTTATCATTCTCCTCCTTTTGTGTTTTGTTTCTCTCAAACCTGACAGTTGCTATTCTGCTTTCAAAGCAATTGTTGTCATATTAATCATCTCCAGGTCATTTGTGTGTTTAGTTCCCTTTTAAGTAAGATGATAGGAAGAAAAGATACAGTGATACGTCCATTAGATGGATGGACAAGAAAATATAAAATTTCTTAGGAAAATGGGACCTGGGCTGTCAGTTCAGTGAGTAGCCAGGACTTCACACTGTGATTTATATTGCTGTAATGAAATGAGGACCTTGTTGATGCATAAGGCAAAAGGAAAATTTGATCTGTCACTCAGTCCTGGAGATGTTTCAGGAGATTGGAAAAAAACTCCAGTATTTTTAATAAAAAGAAACAGACCTAAGTGTCTAACTACAGAATAAGGATTTTTACCTGCCCTACCAGCATTTTTTTTCTTCTATGTAAGACAAGAAGAGCCTTTATACTTGGAAGGATAGTAGAATTCAGATTGATGCCAAACTAAATCTAAAGATTACGTTTGTTCTGTTTTTCAGCTGAATTCTTTAAAGAGAAGCCTGTACAATGGAAGGCAGAAAATTACTAATTTAGATAAAGTGTACTGCACTGAAATTGATGCTATGAATAGTTGTTTAAATAAAGAATGCTTTCTCATACATCTTGAAAGATTTCTACCCCTGTCAGGTCTCGATGAAGTAACTGAACATGCACCTTTGTGCATCACTTTTTATTTTATAAATTTCTGGGGAGAATTCAAACCTCCTTTTTAATCAAGGCTATTTTAATTTTCATATTCAAGTGCAATTGTTGCCCATAATGTCTGATTCACACAACACCAGGAATAATACGAGCAAAAACTTGTTTATGTTCTGTGTTTAATCTGGAATTTAATAGTATTTGATGCTTTCATTAAATCTCTGGTTTCTGGAGTCACTGATATACAGAAAATTATTGCAGAAAATTTACATTAAGTGTTTAGTACTTAAGGTTCAGAAAAATCTCTTGAAAAGGTACTTGAATAAAAATGATTCAGTGATGAAAGACTAGGCCCTAATTAAGCTGCTCAGATACTAGAAAAAGTATCTTTGAGTTGTATACCATTTCACTTCTGCTTCAAACCAAATTTCCTATTAATCTATATTTTTCCATCCTGATCGTTAATTTTATTTCAAGTACACTAGCAGAAATATTTCAAAATTCAAATTATGGTTTTTCAGTATTGTTGACTTCTTTGCTACAAATAAATACCAAGGTATTTGCTTTAAATCACTTCTGTATGAACTGTCCAACTAATTCTGAAAAGTGAAATCAAGTGTGTGAACACTTGAATAGAGAAAAAGTGTAAAAGCAGTTATCTTCATTTTTGTTTTTCTCAATATCTTCCTGTATTCCAGCTGAAGAGAAAAGGCAAAACCTCTCAAACCTCAAAACCTCATTCCAGCTCTCCGAAATTTTCTTACGAGTGATGTAATTCTGCTATTCAATACAGTTTTTCAGTTTTTCCAACTGTATTCAAAAAACAAAATACATATGAATCTTCTGTCCTACATGTAATGACAACAGATATTTGGAAAATTCAGACAAATACTTTAGCTGTACTTTCAGTGAAATACATGAATAAAACACATTTTTCTTTTCAGACTTATTTAGAACCTGACCTTTCGTCCATCTCTCGACTTACCTTTTCTGTCAGGAGATGAACCCTGACTCCAGTGTTTCCGGGACCTATGTCAATCTTGCAGAACTCTTTGAGTGGCTGCAGAGAGTAACTTGATTTTAATAGGTCCTCATTTTTGTTAATGATTTATTTGTTTTCATAACACTGCTGTTGAAATTGGCTCCCACAACATTAGCTAACCTCTTTGTCAGCATGAGCAATTTTGTGCTGTACAGACCTCTTTAGAAATTGCTTCATAAAATTGTTCCTGACTGCAGAGAATAACATGTATTCCAGATAACATTGTAGAGATTCGCCTCTCTTTCATTTAACCATCCATGGCTATATAAATCTTTAGTAATGTGATTAAAACAGCAGCAACATAATTAAAAACAAGTGGCAAAAAATATTCCCAATATTAAAGAACTTTTTTTCCCCCCTTTGATTATATGATTTTTTGAAAGATTTTTTGCAGGGTATCCTTCCTTTATTTATACATGCAGATATATAGTTCAGCCTCCAGCTTTTACTGTTTTCTTCCTTGAACTCATCCTTAAAATTACAAACAGGGGCACTAAATTGCTACTTTGTGATTTACAGGGACTTACTCTGTGCTATTACGGTGGAACACAGTATTGCCTTCCATATTTCAAGGTAGGCTTTTAGAGTAGCTATAATTTAACATTTCATATTGCAGAGCCCTCAAAGGCCAAAACTAAGTTGGAGACACTCTTTGCACTCAACACACTCAATAAGTAAACTGGTATTGCTCCAAGGAGTTGAGAGGCTGGAAAACACAATGTAACTAGGAAATTAGACAAATAAAAAGATGAGTGAGAGAGAGATGGTAGCTGGTAGCAGCAGTGTGGAATACAGACAAGCTCTAGCCGCTCACCTGTGGGAACGATGGTTGTATCTCTTGTTTTCTAAGCCACCAAAACTCTTGCATTCCTCTCTATTCTTATTCTATTATTCCTATTTGGGGGGAAAAAAAAAAAAGACCCAGAAGAAAAATGTAATTCATAACACCGCTTTAATAAAATAAGTTTGAGAGCAGGCAGGAATTCAGCCTGCATTAACAGACAATTCTTATCAGGAGCATGACTTCATGTTAATGGTACACAAATTGTGTATGATTGGTTGTGGAGATGTGCTCCACCTACACCAAAAGATATTTGGAGTTTTGTTTGCAATTACAGCAGCATTGTTTCTTCCTCTGCTATTTGTATTAGTTGCGTTCAGCCAGCAATTCTGCTGGTGGTTTATGATAAGATATAGAATCTAGCCCACTTCACTTACCTGTGTTGCTGCTTAAGGACTAAAAAGGGTAGTGAACAGTAAAAATTAAATTTTGTCTCTAAATACACAGTGAATCAGATGTAGTAAAATTTTTGAATGGGACTTATGCTTTGTGAGAAATATAAAGCAAACCATTAGTTAGGGTGAGATTTATCAAAGTACTGTTGACCTCAGTGGGAGCAGAACTAAGCCAATGACGTGTACTGATCAAAAAGCTCACCTGCTTTGTGATCAGTTTTGGATGACTTGTTATTTCCTTTTTTCCTTCTAGCTTTTAAGAGGATGAGTTACCAGTTATGTTGGCATTTATAACATTGGTAACTTAAAGTTGCAGGGCAATAGAAGAAAATACTTTATGGTAAACTGGTTCTCCTACATGATTTTTTAAATGTCCTTAGAAATAGGAAGTCTAAAAAATATACAGAAGTCTATTACCATTTCATAGACAATGAGAAAGAAATGTGTCTTGTGGAAGAGAGTTTGTATAATATGGTAACTTAGGTAAGAACAGAATGCGTAAGATATATATTATGCTACATCTTGATGAAAGACAAAGACGCTTTTCCTATGAGTGTAAACCAAAATACTTATTCCAAGAAGTTTAAAACAGTTAGAAAGGCTTTTGTTGTGGGTAGGCAGCTAAGCCACTTCCTCACTCCCCCACAGCAGGGTGGGGGAGAGAATTGGAAGGGTAAAAGAGCAAAAACTTGTGAGTTGAGATAAAGACAGTTTAATAGGTAAAGCAAAAGCTGCATGTGCAAGCAAATATGGAATTCGTTTGCAAAAAGCAAAATGATTTCATTCACTGCTTCCCATCGGCTGGCAGGTGTTCAGCCATCTCCAGGAAAGCAGGGCTCCGTCACATGTAACGGTTACTTGGGAAGACAAATACCATCACTCCGAATGTCCCTGCTTTCCTCATCCTTTCCTCCAGCTTTTATTGCTGAGGATGGCATCATAGAAAAATTTAGGTTGGAAGAGACCTTTAAGATCATAGAGTTCAACCATTAACCTATCACTACCAAGTCCACCACTAAACCATGTCCCTAAGCTCCACATCTACACGTCTTTTGAATCCTTCCAGGGATGGTGCCTCAACTGCTTCCCTGGGCAGGCTGTTCCAGTGCTTGATAACCCTTTCGGGGAAGAAATGTCTCCTAATATCTAATCTAAATCTCCCCTGGTGCAATTTAAGGCCGTTTCTTCTCGTCCTATCACTTGTTACTTGGGAGAGGAGACCAACACCCACCTCGCTATAACCTCCTTTCAGGTCTCCCCTCAGCCTCCTTTTCTCCAGGCTAAACAACCCCAGTTCCCTCAGCCGCTCCTCATAGGACTTGTACTCTAGACCCTTCACCAGCTTCATTACCCTTCTCTGGACATGCTCCAGCACCTCCATGTCTTTCTTGGAGTGAGGGGCCCAAAACTCAACACAGTATTCGAGGTGTGGCCTCAGTGAGTAAAGGGGGATGATCACTTCCCTAGTCCTGCTGGCCACACTAATTCTGATGCAGGCCAGGATGCTTTTGGCCTTCTTGGCCACCTGGGCACACTGCTGGCTCATATTCAGCCGGCTGTTGACCAACACCCCCAGGTCCTTTTCTGCCGGGCAGTTTTCCAGCCACTCCCCCCCAAGCCTGTAGCGTTGCCTGGGGTTGTTGTGTCCCAAGTGCAGGACCCGGCACTTGGCCTTGTTGAACCTCATATGGTGTGGAATATCCCTTTGATCAGTTGAGGTCAGCTGTCCCAGCTGTGCCCCCTCCCAGCTTCTTGCCCACTCCCAGCCTATTTGCTGGTGGGGCAGAGTGAGAAACAGAGAAGACCTTGATGTTGTGCAAGCAATAGCTAGAACATCGGTGTGCTGTATCAGCACTGTTTTGGTCACAAATCCAAAGCATAGCACCATACCATCTGCTATGAAGAAAATTAACTCCAGCCAGCCAGATTTAATATATCTTTTCAATTTGAAATGCTGCTATCGTAAGGGATATGAGATTTACTTTCTTTTAGTTGTGGTACTGTTTCATATAGATATTGTTAATAATAATAGTAATGTTTTTAATAAGAAAATCTAGTGCAGTATGAATAAGATACGCTAATTTTTTTCTCTTATAGACAATCAGTCTACTTGAGGGTTACCAGAAAATTAAATAACAGTAAACTGATAACTTTAATTGAAGTAGTAGGGTTTAAAGAGTGTCTTGGCAACTTGCTAAAGTTGCTATTAAAATAAATATTTACTTCTTTTCAAACATTGAAAAAACATTTAATATTTAAAGGAAAAAACACACAATGGGCACTTTAGAATTGCTGCAACAGGTCATTTTTTTGTATGCGTCTGCTGTTCTAGTCTAAACTGATCAAATGTGTTGTAAGTGCAGAATCTTCATGAACTAATCAGTTCTTGAAATCAAATGTACTATTTTGTCTTACGCAAACACTCCTGAAGAATGTTTCTGCCTCTTGAAGCTGAAGATGAAATCTGTTTTGTGTCTCTTCAGGCTTTTTTCCTCTGTTCGAGTGGGTTACAAGGTCACTTCAAAGTAGTCATTAATGTAATTTATAATAACTCTCAGCTGAAGTTAGCTAAAAATTTTGAAAATTGCCTATAAAATAAAATATTAACACAAAAGCTAATGCTCTGCATTGATCCCTCTGCAGTAGACGTAATGATTAGGCAGGAGGTAATACAGCTCATCATAGAACAGTTCAGGTTTCAACAGTAGCTAAATACAGAAGCAGTTCCTTGAACATCAGAGCTAAGGAAGCTATTCCTACACATCTGTGTCTTGTGGTTACCTGTGAGCTCTGATTTGATGTTTTAGCAGTGGCAGTATGGTGACAATAGTTTTCTTTTCTGTGGATCTTTAGATCTCTTATAACATGAGCACAGCCTTTGCCTTAGTTTGAACGTGGCCTTCTAATCCAGCTCCATGCTCTCTCCAAACATCAAAGATCTTGTCTTTGAAATAGCCTCCTTTTTCAAACTGAGTTGAAGTCAACCTATGAAGTCAATAGTTACTGGGGAAAAAGACTACACAAGATGCATGATCACCTTGCCTTGGTTCCCCGAAAGGCTTGGAAAGCATATGGCCTGAAAATGCGTGGGTCATTTGTCTCCTCGCATAGGGCACAGAGAAAGCCTAGGCCAAATACGGCGACAGGGGCACACAAGCAGCCTTCTCCAGAGCTGGGGAGCCCCAGGTGGTGTGAATGTGAGTCTGTCTGGACTAGTTAGTTTAGCGACAAGGGTTTCCTCCCCCTTCAAGACTGTCATTTGAATGGACTCCACTGCAACTTGCCATGGATTTTGGTGGCTTCTTCCCTATTTCTCAAGCTTCCCACATATCATCAGAGATCTTTAAAACACAATTATGTGTTGCTATATAGAGGACTATGGTGATCAAAGGAATTTAGATTCAAAACGCTGTCTTACTTGCTGAGTTGCAGTTATTTAGCCTAGAGTGTGTTTGACCTCAGATGACTACTTTCCTGTTTTGTCTTTACTCACATTGTGCAAACAAAATAAACGGGTGACGCTTTCATATGATGAGCACGCAAAGGATGTGTGCTAATTTTGAAGAACTCTGTTTCATAAATATATCTTTCAGGGGTTTATTAGAATATATATTTTATTGTGTTTTAATAAAACTTATTAAAAATATGTCTCCCATTTTCAGCCTTTATAGCCCAGTAGTAGCATCAGTATATAAATATTCTCAGGAACTCAAAGAATCAATTGAAAGCCTCTTCAGTTGATAGATTTAGATTTTCAATTAATAGCAGAACCACAGGTTTATTCAGAAACTGTTGTGTTTCCATGATTTTGGATTGGGAGTCAGAAGGAAAATATTACAAACTGGGAGGAAACCATGCCCTCCCCCTTTTATTTCAAGAAACGTAGCAATGTACAGTGCTGTCACTCATACATTCTTAAAAAAAGATGAGAGGAAGGCAATTCTTCCATCACTTTTGCTAGATATGAAATCATAGTTTTGTTCCAAGAGGATAAATTTCGAATGAGTGACGAATATAGCAAAGATATGTTTCCATCTACCTTCTGAGATCATAGTCCTGTTATCTAGGTAAGGAGTAAGTAGCACTAAGGTAAATACTATCACACATGAATTATTCTACTGCAAGAAATGTACACCATGGCATACATAGCATGATTGCACACCATTTGCTCACTAATCATTGGTTTCCAAGCTGATAGACCATCTACCGTCTGATGAGAGAAACTGTTTATTGTTTATGTCAACTCAGCAAGAGAGAATTAAATCTTCTTCAGCTGGTTATTTTTAACCAAGGAAGATTCACTGGAGCAACGCTTAATGAAATATTAAAAAAAAACGATACAGGGTATAGAGAATCATTCAATAATGATAATAATAATGAACCTGTTCCTTAGAAATTAAAGAAATTTAGTTTTAGTTTTGAATGAGCTATTTCTCCGTCATTTATTGAGAAGCAAACTGGTGGGTAGTAGAGAGCCAGAAAAAATCTTCTTTCTGAAAGAGAACAGTTTGTTACTGCTTTTACCAGCAAGGAATTCTTTCTGTCTTATTGTCTTTTTTCTTTTTCTGATATACTGGCAATATTGTTTCAGATTGGGTAAAAGAGAATGCCGTCTTAGGCTACTCCTTATCACCTTGCTTTAAATACTGATTTTCTGATCGAGTGAAAGGGTCTTTGGAAGAAATAGAATTTTTTTTGTGTAAGCTGTAAAACTTTAGCTCAATTACTCACATAGGTACTAGATAGTGTAAATGCATAGCTTTATATATAAATAAAAAAGTGGATGTAATGTAAGACTACATTTTATGTCATGTCCTTGCATGATGCAAGACAGTGCTTATTTTATTTTGCTAGTTTTCAGAGCTGAGAGTCTGCATTCTCAAGCGTTTCCAGGGAATTTGTCATGTTGCCTAAAATAATGGACGTACTTAAGTAGATAGGTTATCTGCAGGCTTCCAGGGTATGTAAGTACTTTTACAGATGCCAGAAAGCACGCCAGATTTTTGCTAGATAGATGTGTTCATAAATGAAAATTACATCACTGATGTGGGATGACTCTATTGCCAAAACTTCATTTGACATCCAGTGTTTATAAAACTCTCTTATTACTCATGATAATATTAAGGTTTTTTTCATGGGAACCTCACTTCTTGTCCAGAAATCCCTAATATCATGTCTGGGTGTGAAGATAGTGAAGGTGATTAGTATATACAGCAACTCTTGTCTCCAAACTTTGAAAAATACACATATTAAAAATTCAGGCATATAAATCACATTTTGGATGGGTTTTGTCTTACTCCATTGCCTTAATTTAGTCACAAGTTGCTCATGATTTATACCATGTAACAGACAAGGGAGTTACAAAATTTCAAACTGAAATTTAAGCAATTTTTAGGAAAATGTCACTAATGAAGCCATTAACAACCGTGTTGTGCACTCCCATAAGAGTAGCTAACTCATGTAGAACAGAGTTATAAACCCCTGAAATGAGGGGTTCATAATGTAAGCGCTGACACTAACAGAATTCTAGAGGCACGAGTGGTGTCACTGTAATTAGCTTAGTGCTAGTACGGGTCACGTTTTAGTATTCTTTCAGCCTCTGCAAGAAGAGATGGTTTATTTCTTTCAGGCATAATTACATTTGTCACATTTTTTGAGATTGCAAAAATCATACTAGCGTAAAAAGGCAAGATGACTTTCAGAGCACTTAACATCATGTTGTTCATAATATCATTACAGGGAAGAGATGATAGGGGGAAAAAAGTGGAAAACAGAGCTTTCTACTTTTCAGGTAATTTCTCTGTCTTCTGCCCCTTTTTTTAAGGATTTCTTGTCAGAAGAGTCTATAGGATAATGGGAACAGAAAATACTTTCTCTCATGAATATACCTGAAGGATGAGATGGAGGGAAGAGGGAATCTCTACAAATCCTCTCATGATTGTTCCCTCAATGGAGAGAGAAAATTCTGGTTTTTTTCCCGGGAGCCGGTTACCAGAACATGCCACGTCTCTGCAAGGATGTGTTTTGGTAGGCTGCGGCTCAAGCTCACAGACCAAGTACATGGAGTCAGTTGTATGTGCAGGGGCAGAACTAGGTGCGCATCAGCGCTCCACAATGCTGAGTTTGTCTGCTTAGTAAGCGAGTTGACTCAATCTGCTCTAGAGTGAGAGTGCCAAGATTTTCTTCGCGTTCAAGATAAGGGATATGTAGGCTGGGAAAGGAATGATGATGGGGCGATCAACGTGTCCATCTACTGCCAATACAAAATGATTACCTACATGCCTGTGTCCAGTTTTAATTCTCCAAATACAAGAAAGACGTAGACAAACTGGAGTGAGTTCAGTGGAAGGCCGCCAGGATCATCAGGGGCTGGAGCAATTGCCCCGTGTGGAGAGCCGGAGGGAGCTGGGCAGAACAAGTCAGGAGAAGAGCTGGCTCCAGGGGACCTAAGAGCAGCCTCCCTAGTGTCTGCGGGGAGGGTGTTGAGGACACCTTTCACAGTGGTGCATGGTGGGGGGATAAGAAACAGCAGGCATAGTTTGAAACAAGAAATGTTCAGACTGGATAAAAAAGGAGAAACTTCGTCGGTGTGATGACAGTGAAGCCACGGAGCAGGTTGCCCAGAGAGGCTGTACAGATAGAAGACATTCAAATGGTATTTGACTGCAGCCCATTAAAACATACCAACTATCTTTAAATTAGCTTGTTGGATTTTTTTGGTAGGTTTTCCTTTTTTTTTTATTCCCCCTACTAATCTAGTTGCAATAGCTCAGAGTTCAGTAAGAGTTTACCAACTGCAAACCCAGATATCTGAGTGGGCTGAGTAGCTCAGGTCGGCTTCAGTGCTTTTGTATCTTCATTGTTAGCAGTAAGTAATTAGTGAATTTAAAGGTAATTTAGGTATGGCCAAAAGTGCCCACAGCTGTTGCATACTCAGAAATACTCTTAATTCTGTCCAGGATAATGTTACTAGGGTTTTAGTCTATGCAGAGGCCCAGCATATGATCCAAAGAAATCAAGTAAAGAAAAAAACCTAAAAAACCCCCAAAAACCTGTGTTTTCTCCCACTAGAATAGTTTGGGTTGGAAGGGACCTTTAAAGGCCATCTAGTCCAACCCCCCTGCATTAAGCAGGGACATCCTCAAGGTTGCCCAGAGCCCCATCCAGCCTGAGCTTGAATGTTTCCAGGGATGGGGCATCTACCACCTCTCTGGGCAACCTGTTCCAGTGCTTCACCACCCTCATCATAAAAAAATTTCTTCCTTATATCTAGCCTATATCTCCCCTCCTTTAGTTTAAAACCCCTTGTCGTATCACAGCAGGCCCTGCTAAAAAGTTTTTCCCCATCTTTCTTATAAGCCCCCTTTAAGTATTGAAAGGCTTCAATAAGATCTCCCCAGAGCCTTCTCTTCTCCAGGCCGAACAACCCCAGCTCTCTCAGCCTGTCTTCATATCAGAGGGCTGGAGCACCTCTCCTCATTTTTGTGAGAGAGGAAATTGGTGAAAATAGAGAGAGGAACTAATAAAAGTGATACCAGTATAAGAGCTGCCTTATTATATAAGCAGTTGCAGAGATTTGGTTACTCTCATATAACAGCTGGCAAGAGAAAACTGCCAAACAAATCACTTTTCATAGCAGATATTCAGTGCAATGAAGAAACAAGACTATTTTTAAATAATATATGACTTTTTTATTTGCATTTCTGATGTATTAGGAGTACTGGAATCTCAAAATGCCTATTTAGTCAGACAAGAAATGAATGCTAATAACGTGAGGCATCTATGCATGTGAGCTTTCTACTGCAAATGGGATCATAAGGGATGAATTAACCGGTACCACAGAGGAAGATAGTTATGTTCTGGGGAAGGAGCTTCAGAAGTCATTTTTGAGATAACAGCTTGACTTTGAATTTATCACTGAACAAAGTGATCAATCATTAAAGTACTTTGGAAACTGTAAAAGATTCTGTGAATGCATTACCCTTTCATGCTTGTCAAGTTTGGCTAAAGGTAATGCTGGAACAACAGTGGGACAAGTCCCTTCACTGCAGAGAAGGAAGGAAAAGGAGAGAACGGGTCTTCCTAGAAAGGATTCCATCTCAACTGTGTTCCCTGCATTCCAATGAAACCAACATGTCTGCAAACTGTATGATGTACAATTGTAGAGGGAGGCACTCAGTAAAAGAGCACTTTTTTTTTTTATTGAGGGCACTTATGTTGGTTGTAGATGATTAGGGTTAAAATGCTACCTCATCCGTGTAAGACTAGAAGCTTACTTAAAGAAAGAGAAAAATAGGCTCTTCCAGGGTGATTAATTTAATCCTAAATGTTCATAAGTAAATAGGTTTCCTAAAAGCATCATTTTGTCTTTTTTGGCTAGAAAGCAGACAACTTCAACTCTAAAGTTAGTGAAATGAAACCACCTAAAAAAAGGTAGTTACTGTACTGTTGGAAGTACCACCTATATATAGAACCTGATCAAAAACATTGAAAGCCATTGGAAAAGGCTCTCCAGGTCAGTTGTTTCTCTAAAGGTGTTCTTTTGAGGATGCTAGCTCTCTTGACCCACTTATCTTCTTACACCTTAGAAGCAGAGGGTTTTTTTTCCCTGGTATTTGGACATCTTCTGAAGACAGCACCTCATAGGTCCACTTTTCTTTCCAAATTTCTATATAACGTTCAAGAAAGTTACTATGGGATAAAAGATACTGAAAATCAAATGTTTGTTGCATAAAGCATGCACATGTGTGCACACACATACAACAGCCTTTTAAGATGAGCAATTCACATGACATATCAACTGACAAAATATGGCTTGATTTTGCCACCATCAGCTTGGAAAAGATTGGTGTTGCATAGAGACAGCATGCAAAGGCTGCACAAACTACCAAACAGATAATCATAAGAAAACTAGCTTATTCGTGTCTAGTGCTATCCCGTACCAAAAAAAAAAAAAAAAGAATTTACACTAGACTGTATGTAACATAAGGCTTTTATGACAATATAAATCATTTTTTCTAAGGGAAATATGCTCCTAAGTTTTTATTGTAAAAACAAATATCCTTATATCTAGAAAGCTGGATCGCTATCAGCTCCACTGTCTTATCCCCAAAAAAGGCATATGTATGGCATTTTCTTGTGACAGTGAGAAAATAAAAATCAGTTTTGCTTACAGGCTAATTTCCTGATCTAGGATGATGGGGATGCACTGATGGGGTGTAGAACAAGCTAGTTCATGCATTTAGGAAAGGCGTGTGAGCCATATTACAACTGCTACAACCAAGGCTTCGAACACACTAAAGAGAGTTGTAGAGATCTTCTTTAATTCAAGTTACTGTGTTGTTGCACCAGCAACACTCATACTTGGTCTTGGTCTTTTCTGGTAGTCACTGTTAACTTCAGCTGTTACGTGAAATATTCTTTAGTACTCTGGCAGTAGTGACTTCAGTGCTGCTAAGGTCAAGCTGCAGCTTCAGACAGTTCGGGGTTTTTTTTTCCCCAATGTGCTGGTTTGACTGCTATCAGTGTGATGCTGTTGTAAAGGTGGTATATAGACATAGATGTATAAACTGAAAAATGTATATAATAGAATTCTGGAAGTTATTTTGAGACCCAACTGCTGCTGCTTCATCTTGCTGTGCAGTGTTCTTCTGTAATATTCCTTATCAGTGTGATTAAATAGATATAAAAATGCAAAATGTAAAGTCTTTTTCTCTCATCCTCCCCACCCCCCTGCCTTCCCTGCCGATTCTTTACATTATGCTCTTGAATTGTGTTTTTGCAGCTATGATAGACACATCTCATCCAGTACACGGTATATTCATGATACACACAGGTTGGATGTAGCATCCCAAGAACAGACTCCATTTTTTACAGGAGAACAAGGCTGGGCAGTTTTGAAGTATTCTGAGCAGTGGGAGGAAGAAGTTTTTCCTCTAAATCAGAGATTCTATTGCCAGCTGACCATAATCAGATGCCCTGCATGCATCACTGCTCTTCGGTTTTTACAGGGAGTGATTACATCTGGAAGGATTTGTATTTTTACTGATATTTGGATAAGTAGTCTACAGGAACTTTTTTCTCATTTATCACATTGTTACATTTAAAATATATGGTGCTTAAGGAAAAGAATTACTAACACTGTAGGCACCTCGCTGTAGTCAGTCGCTGAAGGGAGCTGCTCTGGAGCTGGCCTGACCCTCAGCGGAGCAGCAGATCTGGGCGCACAGGGGGTTTTCCTGAGGCAGGGAAAGGCTGGGGCAGCGGAGAGACCCGCCAGGAGCCAGCAGCTGTCGGGGAGACGCCGACGAGGCCTGGGCACTGCCAGAGCCACCGCCCCCACCCCCACGCCTACACAAAGCAGCCCGGGGAGCGCCAGCCACCAGAGCGGGCAACAGGGCCTGGGGCGGCAGCCGGGGCCTGGGGGGCAGTTGTGGCGGCAGTTTGTGCGGAGGGGCGTGCAGGGAGGGTGTCAGCACCCTGCCAGCTCAAGAGGTGAGTTCAGATGGTGGTCATCATCCTCTCAGAAGGAGCTTGCTGTGGTATCCACCTGGCAGAAAGCCATGTCCTCTGCACTCGCCAGAACGAGCTCCCACGAAAACATGCAGCCGTGCAGGTCTCAGGCTCCAGGGAGTGCCAGAGCCTTTCGCTGGCAACTGATGGCAGTAGTGAGAGTGTGATGGCTGTGCGAGGTGGGAGCGGGTGGACAATCTGCTCGGCCTGGTGCAGAGCTACGAGAGGAAGTAGAAAGTTTAAGGAGCATCAGGGAGTCTGAGAAAGAGACAGACTGGTGGAACCATGCTCTGCCCTTGCTGAGACAGAAACAGGGACAGCCACCAGAAGAAAAAACAAGATCAAGGGGATCCTGTTCCCCCACCCCCCCCCGCCAGGGTGAAGGCAGTAGCTTAAAGGAAAGGCGTGAATGGAGGCAAATCCATGCTCGGGGCTGCAGGCAAACCCCATCCTTGCCCGCCTCGCCTTCCCAGGTGCCTATGTACAAGAGGTATGAGGCTCTCGATGTGGAATGCCAGTCAATGGATGATGTGGCGGACACTCCATCTACACCACAGGTGTTGCCAAGGTCAGAAAGGCCTATTCCCCGTATCACGACCACCTCCACGAGGAAGAAAAGATGGGTTGTAGTTGTAGGCGACTCCCTTCTGAGGGGAACAGATGGTCCAATATGCTGGAAAGACCCTCCTCTTAGGGAAGTCTGCTGCCTCCCTGGGGCCTGGGTTACGGACATCACTAGGAAACTTTGAAGCCTGGTACGGCCTTCGGACTATTACCCATTACTGCTCTTCCATGTGGGTGTCGTTGAAGCCGCAACATGTAGTCCAAGGGCAATCAAGAGAGACTTCAGGGCCTGGGGATGGTTGGTAAGGGAATCTGGAGCACAGGTTATTTTTTCCTCTCTCCTTCCAGTTGCCGGCAGTGACATTGGAAGAAACAGAAGGGTCCAGTCTATTAATACATGCTCCATGGCTGGTGTCACCACCACAATTCTGGGTTTTTCGATAATGGGATGGCCTACACAGCACCAGGCTTGCTGGCATCAGATGGGATTCACCTTTCTCAAAGAGGGAAGAGTCTTTGCCCATAAGTGAGCGGGGCTCATTGACAGAGCTTTAATCTAGACTTGAAGGGGGAGAGAGATAACATCTATCAGGCTTGCTTGTGACAAGCTGTGGGATGACACGCCAAGGTTAGAGGGACGGGGTGCTAGCGAGGGCCCTCAGCCTGTTGCTCTGAGACGTGCTGGCTACACAGCAGCACACTTGAAGTCTTTCAGAGATGAGCCAGGGGCTCCTGAGGTAATAGGAGCCAACAGGGAAACACCAGTGAAGTACCTCAAAGGAATTAAGGGGTGTTCCTCTAAGAAGGTGGCACAGCTGGCAGTCCAGCTGAAGTGCCTCTACACCAATGGACGCAGCATGGGCAGCAAACAGGAGGAGTTGGAAGCCACCATGCTGCTTGAAAGCTACGACCTAGTTGCCATTACTGAAACTTGGTGGGACGAATCCCATGACTGGAGTGTGGCTATCGATGGCTACAGGCTGTTCAGAAGGGGCAGGCAAGGAAGGAGGGGCGGAGGTGTTGCCCTCTACATCAAGAAGTGGATAGAGTGTGAGGAGCTGTCTCTGAAGAATAGCCACAAGCAGGTTGAAAGCTTATGGGTAAGAATCAGAGACCGAGGCAACAAAGGGAACCTTGTGGTTGGAGTCTACTACAGGCTGCCCGATCAAGGGGAGCCTCTTGAAGAAGCCTTCTTACTCCAGCTACAGGAGGCATCATGCTCGCAGGCCCTAATCTTGCTGGGGGACTTCAACCACCCTGACATCTGCTGGAAAAGTAGTATGGCGATCTGTAGGCAATCCAGGAGACTCCTGGAATGCATTGAGGATGACTTCTTAAGGCAGGTAATAGACAGTCCTACCAGAGGGGATGTGATACTGGACCTGATGGTCATCAACACAAGTGAGCTAATCAGTGATGTCAAGATTGGAGGCAGCCTGGGCTGCAGTGATCATGTGCTGGTGGAGTTTGCAGTCCTGAGGGATATGGGTCAGGCAAAGAGTAAAGTCAGGACCCTGAATTTTAGGAAAGTAAACTTCCAGCTCTTCAAGGAGTTAGTCAATAGGACCCCCTGGGAAACTGCCCTCAGGGACAAGGGAGCAGAACAGAGCTGGCAGATCTTTAAGGATGCTTTCCATAAAGCACAAGAGCTCGCGCTTCCCAGGTGTAAGAAATTGGGAAAGGAAGGCAAGAGACCAGCATGGCTGAGTCAAGACCTGCTGGTCAAACTAAAGGGCAAGAAGGAAATGCAGAGGCAGTGGAAGCAGGGACAGGTATCCTGGGAAGAGTATAGGGGCACTACCCGGTTGTGTAGTGATGGGATTAGTAAGGCCAAGGCACAGCTGGAGCTGAACTTGGCAGGGAATGCAAAGAATAATAAGAAGGGCTTCTACAGGTATGTCAGCTGGAAAAGGAAAGTCAAAGAAAGCGTACCCCTCCTGATGAGCAAGACTGTCAAACTGTTATCAACGGACGAGGAGAAGGCTGAGGTACTCAACAACTTTTTTGCCTCAGTCTTCACCGGCAACCTCTCTTTCCACACCTCACGAGCAGATGGTCTGCAAGACAGGGACTGGGGAAGCAAAGTCCTTCCCACTGTAAGAGAAGATCGGGTTTGTGACCACCTGAGGAACCTGAACATATATAAGTCTATGGGACCTGATGAGATGCATCCCAGAGGCCTGAAGAAATTGGCTGAGGTAGTTGCCAAGTCACTCTCCATGATATTTGAAAAGTCATGGCAGTCAGGTGAAGTCCCTGGGGACTGGAAAAAGGGAAACATTGCACCCATTTTTAAAAAGGGTAGGAAGGAGGACCGTGGGAACGACCGACCTGTCAGCCTCACCTCTGTGCCTGGGAAGATCATGGAACAGATCCTCCTAGAAGCTATGCTAGGGCACATGGAGGACAGGGAGGTGACTGGAGACAGCCAGCATGGCTTCACCAAGGGCAAGTCCTGCCTGACCAACCTAGTGGCCTTCTGTGATGGAGTGACTACATCAGTGCACAGGGGAACAGCTACGGATGTCATCTCTCTGGAGTTCTGTAAGGCCTTTGACATGGTCCTCCATGACATCCTTCTCTCTAAATTGGAGAGATATGGATTTGATGGGCGGACTGTTTGATGGATGAGAAATTGGTTGGATGGTCGCTTCCAGAGGGTAGTGGTCAATGGCTCAACATCCAGATGGAGATCAGTGACAAGTGGTGTCCCTCAGGGGTCCATACTGGGACCAGTACTCTTTAATATCTTCAGTGACATAGTGGGATCGAGTGCACCCTCAGCAAGTTTGCAGACAACACCAAGCTGTGTGGTCCGTGGTGGACATGCCTGAGGGACGGGATGCCGTCCAGAGGGACCTGGACAAGCTCAAGAAGTGGGCTTGGGCAAACCTCATGAGGTTTAACAAGGACAAATGCAAGGTCCTGCACCTGGGTCGGGGCAACCCCCAGTATCAATACAGGCTGGGGGATGAAGGGATTGAGAGCAGCCCTGCCGAGAAGGACTTGGGGGTACTGGTGGATGAAAAGCTGGACATGAGCCAGCAATGTGTGCTTGCAGCCCAGAAAGCCAACTGTATCCTGAGTTGCATCAAAAGAAGCGTGGCCAGCAGGTCGTGGGAGGTGATTCTGCCCCTCTACTCTGCTCTGGTGAGACCCCATGTGGAGTACTGCGTCCAGCTCTGGAGCCCCCAACACAAGAAGGACATGGACCTGTTGGAGCAGGTCCAGAGGAGGGCCACAAAAATGATCAGAGGGATGGAGCACCTGTCCTTTGAAGACAGGCTGAGGGAGTTGGGCCTGTTCAGCCTGGAGAAGAGAAGGCTCCGGGGAGACCTTATTGCAGCCTTTCAGTACCTAAAGGGGCCTTATAAGAAAGATGGAGAGAGACTTTTTAGTAAGGCCTGTAGCAATGGGACAAGGGGTGATGGTTTTAAACTAAAGGAGGGGAGATTTAGACTAGATATAAGGAAGACATTTTTTACAATGAGGGTGGTGAAGCACTGGAACAAGTTGCCCAGAGAGGTGGCGGAGGCCCCATCCCTGGAAACATTCCAGGTCAGGCTGGATGGGGCTCTGGGCAACCTGATCTAGTTGAAGATGTCCCTGCCCATGCCAGGGGGGTGGAGTAGATGACCTTTAAAAGTTCCTTCCAACCCAAACTATTCTATGATTCTATTCTATGATTCTATGATCTGTATATACATGAAGACTGTATTTATGTCATACAGTGAAGAAAGAAATCAAGTCACTGAGGAGACCTTCATCATAACAAAGTTTGTTGGGTTTTGAGGGTGTTTTTTTGGTCAAAATGAGATCTTTTTGGAAACAAATAGTAGTCTGAAGTGACATTAAAAATAAATAATTCTTATGTATTGGTATAACAGCTTGAGATTAATGGCACATTAGAAATTTGATGGTAGCATTGCAGAGACTTGCATATATTTTAGATTTTTGCATGGTTTTTAGTTTTACCGAAGACAGTGGGAGTATTCTTAGGATGCATAAAAATAGAAGTATTTTTTCTAGAATAAAGACTTCACTTACAGCAAGGAAAGTAAAAAAAAAAAAAAAAAAGTGATGTTGTAGTGTCTGCTGTACTTGAAAAATATCTACACAAAACTGCTTTCCTAAACTCATACACGTTAAGTTACTGTTCAAGCTTATCATGAACGTATTGTCTTTAACAGTTAATTTCAGCCTGGAAATAAATAACTGTAGCAGCAAGGCCTTTATTCTGCTACCTCAAGTAACTTGAAATCTGTTGAAAAGTATAGTCTCTAACATGAATAAGTAAATTATAAATAATTTTTTTTTCTTCAGTTACTATGCTCTTTCTCATTTTCTGAATA
Source organism: Phoenicopterus ruber ruber (assembly GCA_009819775.1). Taxonomy (NCBI): domain Eukaryota; kingdom Metazoa; phylum Chordata; class Aves; order Phoenicopteriformes; family Phoenicopteridae; genus Phoenicopterus; species Phoenicopterus ruber. Next base: position 99,536,302 of record CM020217.1, read on the forward strand.
ATTGCCTCCCTCATACTTTTATAACTAGGAAAATAGAAAACACAGGCTATTTCAGTCTGGTCCTGTAGCTGTATATAACTAGGGTGTCAGAAATATCACACGTTCCTTTCAGGGTTTGAATAGTGAAAATATATAGAATTTGATTCAGTAATGTACAACTTCATTTTTGCGTTACTTGATTTCATGGCCTCTGGAGTCTATTAATTATTCAAGAAATGAGCTAAGATAAAGTTGGAGGTTTATCAGCCAGCGCAATGGCTTATAATGAAAACCAGCAAGTATAGGACTCAAGAGATATTCTAATATACTTATTAACTGTCCCTTTTGATTATTAGGCAATTTTCAATTAAAATCTTTCTGTAACACTCATTATTACTCTGTTATATTGCTTATAGGGAGAATGAGGCACTCTATTTTGATGGGATGCTTCTCATGGACACATCCTAAATCTTTTTTCTGGATGAAAGGAGGAATATTCTCTGAAACTTACAGAAGAATGGCAGTAACAGTACTTCCAATAATTATTATCAACTAACTTTGCAGTAAGTCTTAAAGGAAAAGAGTGTACTGGTCTTAAAAGTAAATTTCTCAGTCTAGTGAGAGGACTGAAAAGATGATGAGGAAACAAAAAAGGTGTTGTGCAGGGTTTTTTTTCCAGGGTACAGAAGGCCAATGGTTATTTTGAAGCTTCAAGGATTTTTTTTTTAGGAGTGTGGTTAGAAGATGTAGTAGATTTCATGTGAATTGTTATTACTATGTTATTCTGGCATCCAGTGTATTTGTCAAGTTTTAAATGAAATTTCCAACACAGGAAGTTTAAGGTCATCATTTGACATACATCTTGTGTTAATTCGAAAAACAGTGAAAAGTGCTTGTTATTGTATCCATCTGTAGCAGCGTAAAGCAATTTTACTAGGCTTTGGAATAAATACATATAAGATGATACGCATTTTTCAGCTGAGTCTGACGTCTAACTTCATGAATAAAAAAGACCCTATTAATCATGAGGTGATAGTCACATACATTGTATTCATCATTCTTGTAAGAGAGTGAGTTGTCTCTTGTTAATGTTTTGAGGAAATGCATAGTAATTATACAGAAGAAATAAGTCAAGAAAGTTAAAAAATACAGTTAACTTGTACAGAATCTTAAACGTTGGTCTCTAACTTTTATGTTAATACTTTACAAATGATAGTGGGTGCAAGTGGTGAATGTAATTTCTTAATGCATAGTTGAGTAGTATGCATATGTGTATGCATATGTGAATAATAGTTAATTCCATGACCTGAAAACAGTTTAAGGTAACTATATATACTTGACGTGCAACATCAGATGTGCTCATGCAGTCTACAGAAAGTATACAAGGACTCTGCAGCAAGGATACAGAAATAGTATTTTCAAATAATCTTTAATAGTATAAATGATCAATAGTTCAATATCACAGTAATTATTCCCTGGAATCAACACAGCATGTTGACATGTATAACCAGAGTACATGTGGAGGGGTCTATTATCACTTAGCTGGGAGCACAAGACTACGGATATTTATTGAAATACCCCTTTTTGATCTATACCAGATGATTTTGTGGGAAATTCAGAATCTTCACTTCTGCATCAGACTTTCAAGTACAAGCTTACTCATACGCCCCTTGAAGCAAGCAGAAGTCATGACTACCAGACTACCATTCTAATATGCAAATGAAATTATCTTATTGTTTCAGTTGATTTAGAAAACTCAGTTAGTGCACTCTGTCCAACCTTATTTTGTACATATATATGCATAAATCTTGGGGATTCCTGAATGTTTTACCTACGCCTTTAGATCTTGCTTGCCTTTCTTCAAGGAAGGGAAGAATTCATAGAATCATAGAATAGTTTGGGTTGGAAGGGACCTTTAAAGGTCATCTAGTCCAACCCCCCTGCAACAAGCAGGGACATCTTCAACTAGATCAGGTTGCTCAGAGCCCCATCCAGCCTGACCTGGAATGTTTCCAGGGATGGGGCCTCCACCACCTCTCTGGGCAACCTGTTCCAGTGCTTCATCACCCTCACTGTAAAAAATGTCTTCCTTATATCTAGTCTAAATCTCCCCTCTTTTTAGTTTAAGACCATTACCCCTTGTCCTATCTCAACAGGCCCTGCTAAAACGTTTTTCCCCATCTTTCATATAAGCCCCCTTTTAAGTACTGAAAGGCTGCAATAAGGTCTCCTGGAGCCTTCTCTTCTCCAGGCTGAACAAGCCCAACTCTCTCAGCCTGTCTTCAGAGGAGAGGTGCTCCATCCCTCTGATCATTTTTGTGGCCCTCCTCTGGACCCTCTCCAACAGGTCCATGTCTTTCCTGTGCCGTGGACTCCAGAGCTGGATGCAGTACTCCAGGTGGGATTTCAATTCAAATCCTTACTTGTTATGATGAGTTGATTGCATAAATGACTTTCTAGTGTAAGACAATTTCTTTTCGACTCCCCTTCTTTGCACCTCTTCTTCCATCGTTTTCCTTTGAAATTTAATTCAATGCATTTTACTGATGGATAAAGTTTTTCTGTAAGTATTGGAAATAGTCTTAGAACAAATATTGAAAATTTGGGACCTCATCTTACCAAGCTGAACAGTCTACCCAAACTCAGAGGATCACAGGCTGGACTCTTGACTAAATTTGAAGGAACGGAGAACATGTAAACATGTAGCTGTAAGTGTTTAACAAACAAGTGAAATACATCCTTAAGTCTTATAGAGCTTGGATTTAGGTTCTTTTTTAAAGCTTCCCATGTCTTTTCAAGGTGTCTTCTCTAACACTGTTGTTCATGCTATTGTGTTCTGCAAAAAGAAGAGTAGTAACACTTTACTGCTACTCCATCTTTCTTTTCTTACTTCTTTAAAAGCATTGAAGTATGTCAGTGTCTTTTTCTTTCTTAGATGTGTAACAGGACATTATTTAAAGATGCATTCTTTAAAAATGGACAGGCTTTAAACTTTATGGATGACAAGGTGTGCAAGTATCAAAAGTATTTGCTATTTTCCCTTTTAATTATTTTAAAATAACTGTAAGCAAGCATTATGTATTACAGAAGTAGTCTTCCTAACTCCAGTTTAATATCAATATACACTGTAAATTAGGAGTCATCAATATGTATGACAGGGTGGCAGACTTCAGCTTTTAGAGCTGAAAACAGATTTAGTACAAAATGGAGAGCTAAAATGAGGTAAGGCAGGGCTGGCAACATCATTTCCATGATCCTTTTAATTTTTTTTTTTAAAGTTTTTCTAATGGTTGTATTTTTCTGAGAGCTTTTGTTTTCTTCTGCCCCTTGTGCATACCATGGTTTCTGGCTCTTGGTCTTTTCTACTAGGACTTAAGTCTATCATAGGATGCTGGTGACTGTTTTGTGTTTTTTTGTGTGTGGCAAAAATAGATATTTTGTGGGCTACTGTATAGTATAAGTCTGCATTCAGCCTCAGTGAACCACATGGTCCTTGTAAATTCTGTGTGACTATGAAAAATCCCCACATATTTTCATCTCTCTGGTTAGGGAAATCTAGAACTGGAAATTGAAAATCATCTTTCTTCTCCCCCAAGCCCATCATTGCCTTTTTTTGGAGCCAGCTGTAAGCATCAGACCTGCATGAATTTTCACAAGGGGAAGCGGCACTAACGTAGCACACATGAGGCAGTCACACCTCTGCATCTGCTTGGGAACAGCAGTACATCTTCACTTGCCATTGGCTGCTGCTGATGCCAGTTATTTGTCTAGTAAGACATTAATTATGAGAGCAATTTTTGAGGCCATAAACTAGAATTCAGCAGGAGCTGAAATTATAAATTATATATGATGAGTAATACATAGTGAATTACTTTTTATCAGCTGTCCTGAGTTACAGAACACGCAAACCAAAGCAGCAGTCATCCTCTCAGTGATGAAGGAGCTGTGAGTTAACCACTGCAAGTCTCTCTCTTTGCAGACCGTTCTGTACTCTTGCTTAGCATCCCTTAGTGCAATTCTGTCTGATAGCTGTTTGCTGATACTCTTGCTGGAAAGTAGCTACCATGAGTATGTATGACTGGTTTTCCAAGCTGTTAGGTGGCTATAGGTAGGTATCTATCTGCTGCGTTTTTAGGTGCCTGAAGAGATCTATACGCAACTTTCTGTTGGTTTAAAGGGAGTTCATTCCCTGCTTCCTCAGATATGTTTGAAAATCCTACAAGACACCTGCCTATACCCGTGCAGAGCAAATTACGTGTGTGAAATGAACAATCTTAAAGCTGCGCCTTGCATGTGAAGTGCCAAGTCATCAGCAGATGCAGTCCCAGTAATACCGAGGGCACCAGTTTTCTCTTGGCTTCTTGCTAGTTATAAAACTCTATAGAAGCCAGACTGCATAACAGCTGTTGCCCTTTTACTTTCTGTATTCATTATATAGCCAATACCTGATTATGTGTTTGTTTTGTCCGTCTTTTGTTGATTGTCCATCACACACTCTTGTCTTCACCTCTATTTCAGATAGACCAGTTTACCTCTCTATAATACCTAACCCTTCTTTTATGTATTTCCTTAACAGCAGATGATACGGATTCTTGTCTATATGTATTGTTCTGTCCTGACTGTATATATGTAGCATTTCTATGTATGGTCTATGTATGGACACCTTCATTCTTTTCAGGTACACTTTTCTCTCTGTGGAAATGAAAAAAGAAATTGGATTTTTTATTTTAATGCTTTAATAATGCCTTGTAACAGGAAGGGGAAAAGGATATTTCAGAGATTCTTATGTATAGGGGCTAATATTGCAGGTTCTGCAGGTGGTTTTATGTATCATCTAGCTACATGTGGTAAATTACAGGGTAAAGAATTTCTTAATCCATGGATATAGCCGTACATTTGTGTGTATACTGATAGTCATACAACATAAATCTTTTCTTCTGACTCTGCTCCAGTGTTGTTCGCTATAGTATTTTATGCATCCTCTGTTAAGGAACTATATTTCTCATTTTTAGGAGCACTGCCCATGCAACTTTTTAGTGGGCTCCTATACTCTGTGCATCACTGGGTTTGCCTTTCTCAGACCCCTGAGAGATGTACGTGTTCTTTCCTTCTTACTAATTCCTCACATCCCTCATCCTTCTCTTCACATGGAGGCTTGTCACCACTGAATTATTCAAAAATCTACCTCCCACTTGTATACAAAGTAAACTGTATAAATTAGAAATGAAATTTAAGTATTTCCTGACAGAATGTCTTTTTGACATAATTTTCTTCAAAATGTCTTTAATTTTAAAAAGATACTAAAATTATTTGGTCAACATAACCCTTGCAAAGTTGGCATTTTGAGGGTTTCTAGTCAGACTGTGTGTAGGGTAGTGCATTAGGTCCTGCAGACAGAAGCCACTGTGACCATTGGGGTTCTATCATGTGCATCTCATCCTTGGAGTTGAAATCTTACATGTTCAGAAACAGCTCTTCCCAAGAAATCCTGCTTTCTTCTTGACCTATTCCTACTGTGTCAGATAACACCTCAAGACGTAGTAATTCTGTCAGATAAGCATATGGATGTCCTGAGGATGACTTCCTCTGAGCATTGGTGTGTTGCTTGTAGACAATAACTATCCCTGCTACGTATGTCAGTGCTGACAGGCTGCTTAAAACAACACTGACTTCATGAATTCATAGGAACGGGATCTGCATTATCAGTACATGTTTAACTGACGTTCATTCACTTAAAACACAGGAAATTAAATAAATGCAAGGGAAAAAAACCTCACATGCACTTAACCATGCAAATAATTAGTGTAATTAAATATGTCTTTTCAGGATTGTTAGTGGAAAATTGTTGCAGCAAAAAAGCTATGAAAAGCATTATAAAATGTAAATAGCATATGCTTACATAAGAGTAGAGTTGTTATATCTGTCTACTTCATAAATATTCAAGAAGGTATTAACTTACCTAATTTTGTATGTAAGTTGTTCTCTTTTTTCCATGGGAATGACTGCTGTTTTGTTGTTGAATATACATCAAATCAAAAGAATGAGAAAGCCGAAAAGTCTATGTATTGTGCCAGTGAGACTGGTCACTATGGTAATAGGTATTTTATTTTATTTTTTCTTTACTTGTTTTGACTTATATCTTTAATTTTATATTAATTTAGATAGTACAGTACATGCAATGAATATGTGTTTGTCTGTATATCAGTCTCTCTAATTCACTTCTGGTCTTAAATTGTTACCAAATTTTTTTTTATATTGCAGAATGATATATGATAGCTGCATCTTTTCATGTTAGGTTCAGAGGAATTTTTTTTCTGGCTTCTCGACACTTACTGTCCAAGTGAGTTACACACACACAGGAGGAAAGTACCAGACACCTGTGTTGTCACTGCAGGATACCCCTCAGACTCTAGTAGATGACTTAAGAACTGTTCTTCTGCAACCTGACTAGACCAGTTTGTTTAGGGAAATGTGGATAAAACCTGGATCTATTTAGTATCACTGGAAGGCACCTTAAAACATGGCAATGGTCAGAGTGGGGGTAATGTGACATCGAGCTGTTCCCTCTACCCACTTCTCCATTTTTTAATCAGTCTGGATTTTTTCCTTCTTTCTCTCCTTAGTTTTTTCCCTTTTAAGTCCATAATGATTAAACAAGTGTTCTTCGGCAGATAAACTATGCTCTCCCAGGGAGGGGGGACGACATTTGGAAGGAAAAAAAAAGCGTTTAAATTTCTGTGTATAAGATTTTAGTATGATTTATTGCTCATAAGTTTGTTATAGTTCTGGGAAAAAAAATCACTATATTGCTTCAATGGGAAGTCATTTGTGGGTTGCAGATTAGAGCAATAGTGTATTTCATTCAATGAAACCTTAGGGATTTATAAACATCGATACTTCTAAGACCTCAAAGAGTTAGCAATGTCTTTTAAAGATTTATTGCTGCAGTAGCAGCATATTTGTGGAGATAATAAGGGGCCATATGCCACTTCTGAACTGCACCTGCAATTTGCACTGATGTCTGCTCAAGATGCACCTGAATGGGTTTAGTCTATATGCCCTCTGAAACTGAGGTCAGCCAAAAATTATTTATCCAGTTCAGTGCCTCATAAAGATTTTGTGACTTTAAAAGTTCCTGCCATTCTAAGCAGGCCAGATCAAAGAGAAAATGACGATGTGGCTATAGAGATACTATACTTGGTAGAGAGAAGCCATTAACATGAATTTCCCGTCCTCTGAGCAGTTTCATGACTCTTGGTCACACAGCTTGCTATCTGGCTTTTTAAGCCTGCTAAAATAATCCATTTTCTCCCAAACAGACTAATCCACTGAGCAGTTACTAACCTTGAAAGTCATATCTTTTTGTTATATATCTTTAGGAACCTCTTCTAGCTTGACATACTTCTTATTCCCTTCTTGGTTATACCAAATGCATTATGTTCTCATTTTGGAGAAATAAAGATATCATTTTCAGCACTTGATACGCTCAACAAGAATAAACTGTCTTCATTCGATTTTGAACCTAGAAAGATTTGTTGACATGTAGTCTGTCACATTCTGTCATTTTATAGAAATTTCCATCTTATATAATGATCCCTTGTTAATACAGGAGGATGAATGCAGAAGCAGGACATTTCTACATAATATTTAGTCCATCTGTATAAACTTCAGATGCCTTTTCCACTAAGATTATTTTTCTGTTGTTCCATTTGAATTCCTCATGCCTTCATTGCCTTCTTAACAGCATTTTCTGTTTCAGTGGATGTTGTAATTGAGAGAAACTAAATGAACCTACACTCTCCCCATTTGTCTTTAAGGCAAGATAACCACTTATGCAACTTTCAGTCCAATTTTGGTCACTGAAGCATTTTACTGGTTCTGATTAGTCCCACAGAGTGGGAGCATCCTCATCTTGTCAGTTCAGAAGAGTCATTAAAACTTGTGTAAGCTGTGGTGATGCATGAGCTAGGGGTATGTAAATTCCCTGTTAGCGAACGCATTCTTCATCTTGTCAATTTTTTTGCTACCTGCTGTTAACTCCATAGGTAACCCAGCGCAGCTGATAGAGGAAAAAATATGCAAAGCAGATTGCTTGTAAAGAAATAGCAGAGGTGATCCTTACATGTTCATAATTAAGCTTCTTTGGAAGACTTTGTATTAAAACTGATTTTTCATGTCATTTGGATAGAATAACAATGCAACGTAGCTTCTGTAAAAATGGGTTATAACAAATCTGAAATTTTCTCTGGATATAGAAAGAAGAAAACAGAGGAATTAGCACAGCAATTAAGTAACACCACTTACTAAAAAGACATATTTTAATAGGAAGGGCTCAAGTGGTATCTTTCTTTTGAGCTGTTTTCATTTTTTCTGCTGGCACTCAGTGCATGAGGTTGTTCATCTCAGCTGACACCAGTGGGGAGTTACAGAGGTGATACGCATTTGAGCTGACCTTGAAGAATATCTCCATTGCAACTGAACCAAGCCAACTACTTAAGGGTTGGTTTTGTTGTTTGGTTGTTTTTTTTAAACTTGCAGTGATTTTGAACAGGGTTTTTTTTTCATAGTAAATGCAAAGTCAAGTACTATTCTTCGTGCACATTTCAGTTCTCCAATGACTACCCATCAGCTTGGCAGGACGGTGATACCTTATAATAAAATTCAGTACAGAATCCTACCAGAGTTTGATTTAATGTAAAAATATTTGACAATACTTAAACTTGAATGTCAATGCAATCCACATTATAAAAAGGAACAATTGTATTTAAACTGATTGGTATTACCAGTATGCAAAAATTAACTGTGATATTTTTTCTCAGTCCAAATCATTTTCCAAAAGCAATCCACTCAGCAAGTACCTGCCAATTTTCATGTAAAATTGTTCATTGCTCTTGTAATGTGCATACCAGCTGCATTGTAATGTCCTTTCAATAATATTTGGGTAAGTACATATCTTAAATCAAGGCTTTTAATTCTGTTTCAAAAAAGTAAAGGCAAACTTTTTTTAGTTACTTCAAATCAAAAATTGTGGGAGGATGTGACTTAAATGTCATTAACAACAAAACTTGATATTATGAATTTATTCATCAATATATAGAATAGTGGTTTTGCACTGAATTAGACTCCTTGCATTGAAAACAAAGAGTAATATACTAATGCCACACCACCTTGCCGTATTTTTCTTTGTAGTTGTGCACATATCTTAGAAGAAGCAAATGGACTACATAGGTGACTAGGTTAGATTCTATGCAAAATACTAAAGACATGGGGTGGGCTTTTTTAGGATTGTTACTGTTGAAAATGTTTGTCACATTGTTCTTGTACATGCACTCAGAGAACTGGGGTAATCTACCTCTGTTGACAGTGTGAAATAGGGCTGGCATTCTTTCAGTGTCACCAGTTTCTTCTACAAGCAAGGACCTGAGTAGAATTGGTTTGCCTCACCACAGGCATTTGACACCACAGGAGATGCTCTAGCAGTTTTTCAGATCCGACAAACAAAACTGAATCAATGGTGAAGATGCCTGCCTTTCTGAAGAGGCAGCCCCAGGCCAGTCGGGATGCCCAGTTTTAAGTGTCTGTAGACATCTGTGCTCAGGCATCTTGATCCCACGTCCTCACCAGTTCCCACAGTCAAGATTCCCACAGCTTACCCATTTGTTAGCTAATAACTGCTAATTGGTTTTGAATGATGGTGTGTTTGTGTGTGGCAATATTATTTTGTCAGAATCTGGCAGTAGTACACAAGACCACTAGAAATCATCATTCGGTGTAACTGAGGTAGAATCGGACCCTTACTTTTAAGTCTCTGCGTAAAAGGACTATACTTGGCTGTAATAGGTACACACCAAGGCACTGCTGAGGCTGATGAAGAATTTAACTACCTAAATTGAGTTGGTACCTCAAAGAGTGGGAATGGCCACACTTGTTTCTTTTCAAATCTTGCTTTGTTATCTGACTTTGAGCAGCGGAGATCTCAGTACCCTGCTGGGGTTTCCAAACTGTATGTGCATTTAGAGATTCCAGATGTTGGAAACCTTAAACATAGTAAATCCTAAGGTATATTTTGTTGATCTGCTAGAAGATGATGGCTATGTAGAAGACTTCAAAGTCTTAATGACTCACAGATGTTTTCCTTTATTAAGGTAGGCTCTTGACTAACTGCCATTTTAACTCTATATTTCATCATTTGTAGGTCAAACCAGCAAAATTATGGCTAATAATCTGTTGAGAAGTTTTGTGTCATCTTTAATGTACACCTTTATTTAAAAGCTGTTAACAGCAAGATTTTCTCAGTGCATTCACTTTGATTCCAATTTGTATCTGCACATTTTATAAGTTGTTATGCAGAGAAGGACTCTGTCTTCCAGGTGGATTCTGGTCTACTAACTCTTTGATTCTGAAAAATAAGAATTGACGTCAGGAGCAATATCTGAATGAGCAAAGAGAAAACAAACAAACAAGAAAATCTTTACCAAACAGCCTGGGACATAATGCTTTCTTTTTGTTTTCTCATCAGCTTTTCCTTGTATCATAATCACCCATTTAGAACAAAAGTTAGTTTTTCCTTTGTGGGTCAGTACACTGAGAATGAGATATTTGGCTATTGCAGGTAGAACATAAGAATGAGAAAAATGAATGTTTTGCTTATTGATTTTCACCCATTCAAGTAGTTTCTCTTTCTTGTACTTTTTAATGTCTGAGCAAAGAGCTCAGTTATTTTGTAATGCTTTATTAAGGTCTATAGGCAGCTTGTTTGTAGAGACACTATGCTTTAAGCCTATATCAGCTTTCTCTCTCTCTACCTTACCACAGAGAAACCTATGACACTACTTAATAGACTGTTTTAGAATAGAATAAATAGTATAGAACTGGCAAGCTTGAGGTGCACATTATATATTGTCGTATTGTTGTATGTTTAAAAAAATTATTTTCAGAGTTATATAGTCTATTCAGATATTGTGAAGTAGTTCTCAAAGTTTCTTGTAAGTTATTAATTCACAATATAGCAGAGACTTTCTCACTGGAACTGTGTTGGTTTCGTTTTAGAAGTTTCAGCAGCATAAAAGTACTCCTACTGTAGTTTGTAGTGACATGATCTGTCAGTAATTTATTTTCCAGATGATAAAAATTGGTTTTCCTCTTATCTATAATGATCCTCATACACACAATGAGTGTACAGTGATACTACTAGTGCAGAGCCATGCAATCAGCACTTTTTTTGAGCATCATTTCAGCGTGGTGAAGGGGTTTGCCTGTCAGAATTATACCTTTTATGTTCAATTTAACAGGACAATTGAGGGTGGCTTTTGTGTTTCCATTACTGCAGATTCTTTTCCTTTTTACGTGTTTCAGATTCCTAATGTTAAAATTTTATGAGCATTTTTTAAACATTTTGGGTGTGTTCAGAAAAAATACAGTATATAATTCTGATGATTATCACTTGCTTACTAGCCTCTAAGATTGTTTCCTGTAAAGACAACTTTTGTGAAAGTCATGATGATTAGCAAGTGAAAGTAAACAAAGGGCAATTTTAGTTTCAAAGTTTTGCAGGGTTCTGCCTCTGCTTAAATACTTTTTGATTATTACTTTTTTTTTTTAACTTATTTTAAAATAATATTTGGTGATTTTTTAATCGCAAATAATTATCATTATTGGTTTGTTTCTCACAATCATTCTCACATCATAGAAAAGGTATTCCCTACTGGGGAATACTTTTTAAGGTCATGAACGTTCAGTCTCAATCAACTGGACTATAAATGCACCCATAAAAAGCTTCATCCACTTCATTATGATGTCACGCTGGAAGTGTATTACATTCTGATATTGAATTTGATTCAGAAACAAGTATAATTCAGAAACAGGACACATTATTCCAATATTTTCAGAAATGACAATATAACATCTGCAAGAATTTATAAATAAAATAAAAGAACATTCAAAAATCAGTCTTTGTATATTCTCCCAGCTGTCTTTCCTCACAGAGAGGAGGGGAAAGAAAACACATATTTGTAAAAAAAGAATAAGAAAAAGAGTTAGATGGACCTCGTATCTATTTATCTATTTGTAACATCAGTAGACACTTTTCAATAAATGGCTTGTTTCCTATTTCATAGAGAGGAGAGTAAAAAATCAGTTGTCGTGAACAGAAGAGAAGTAGAGCAGCGTTGTGAAATGAAGTGTTGTGGAGCGAGGCCCCGAAGGAACTGGTGTGAGTCCTTAGGAAGGTTGGACAGTGTTAAGCAGAGGAACAGGAACTGAGCTGTGGTTGGATAGGCCTTGTGGGACAAAGTGAGCATCCCAATGGGCATGGCACACTGGGATGAGAGCCTCTGGAGGGTATGAGTGGATTTTTAAGACTCAGCAGTCTGTTTGTTTGGTTTTTTTTCCCTGGACGTCAGTCTCGTGCCCTTATTCCAAGACAGCATCAGCTATATCTTAATCTGTACTGACAGACTTTTGCTTAATGTGCTCTTAAAAATACTTCTGTTTTACTGAATCCTGTTTTTTTCAATGCATGGGATGTAAACTGGTTGTTCCTGTTTAAAGGATATTCTAACTACTTTATAATTTCCTTCTCTTTGCATTATCCAGTAAAAATGCATAGGGTCAGGACTTCCATGCTGTGCCCTGTTCTCACAGCTTCTCATGTTGCCTCTTCTTCAATCCTCCTACATGGTTTCTAAGCCTTGGGGTAACTCTGAGTCATGGATGGGGAGTAATTCTTTTACTCTTTCCTAATTGGCAAGAAGGAACAATCTTTCACTCATGATCACTCAGCTTCATATCCTGCCAGTCACTTCACCAACTTTATCCCCCAGGTGCTGTTCTAGCATCTCCAGAGATCAATTTTCAAATCCTCATTTCCTCTGTAGTAACTTAAAGATTATCTCAGACATCTTTGATCATATATCCTAACTTTGCTACTTTGATAGGCCTCTGAATAAGATGATTCTAAACTATGTAAGTAAAAGGAAAGTAAATATGACAGAAAAAAGCAAGGTGTCCAGTTAGAAAAAAATAACTGAAATATATTGCACTTCTAGTTAGCAGCAATATATGCTTTTACAGTCATTCACTTATCAGTATATTTTATTTAATGAAATCTAGATTATTGTTTTATTCAGCCTGAACTGTGAGGCACTCTGCACACAGTTATCTAGTTGGTCATAGAAGAGCCTCAAATGGTAGGTGAATATTTTACAATTACTCGTTATAGTTACTGAGACATTACCGTACAATCCTTAATGAATCAGAGCAGAACTATTTCCATCTGCATGGCAGTCAGCAAATCATTTTGAGAAGGTTTTCATAGAATGGTTATTTTGTACAGAGATTGTTCCAGTTATTAGTGTGAGGGTTTTTGCACAGCTGGTGAATGTTTCTAGGGCTGTGTGTGGGTGACTATCCATCACTCGTATTGCTTGATGGGCAGAGACAACTCTTTTTTACTATGCTTGGAAAAAAACCAAACCAGTTTATAATGGAAAAAACAGACTTTTGTTAAAAACCATTGAAATGAAAACCTACCTGACTACATTCTTTCCTTTTGTTGATTACTATAAATTAATAAAAATAACAGTACACGTGCAAATTTTTCTCTCAAAACCTTGACATCAGTATTGCCTGAGGAGTCGCCAACTGCTTCGTTTTCTTCTATACTTTTTCAATTGTGGAGTACTTAATTAGTTATATATTAAAAACATGTCTATCAGACAGTAAATAGGTATATTTTTTGAAAGTGTTCTGTGTGTGGAGCTGTTAGTTCGCATGTTTTCTTGTCAATTTTTTTTTGGAAGAAGTGTCTTATTTTTGAACTAAGCTTTGTCTCATGGGAACATGAGATCCATTAACCATGTATTAAGATTAGTACATAGGTCGGTCAGAAGAAGGGGTGATGAGATATTTTTATATGTTAAGGAAAGCTAAGATAAGTTCATAATAGGCATGATAATAATTGTGAGTCCATTCTTAATAGTGTATTAGACTAGGAACCTATTGATTGAATTGTTTGCTTTCTATGCAGTTTCCATTTTGTACTGTGATAATCACTGGGTCTTTTTGTTGGTGATACTCTTGCTTTTGAGCAGCAAATCAAAGAGAAGTAGAAGAATATACAGACAATAATATACAGTGTAGAAGTCTTCCAGGCTACAGGACAGCCCTCTTGGTGCATGCCTTGCTCCAGCGAGCCCAGCCTGAATGAGGCATCAAGCCTCTGAAGTACTGAGTGGCAGGTGCTCATCAGCAGCTTGCCATTAGCCTTCTCAGTGTCCTTCTTGTGATGACTGTAGAAATGCAGTTGTGACATGATTTAGATTATACTGCAATTTAAGAAATAGGTCATAGCCTCAAATGCAGATTCACAGAGAAAGCATAAAACTGGTGCTTTTGGAAGGCAGTACCTTTGTGTTGTAAGTAGCACCAAGGAAGACCAATGCAGTGCTGAGTACATGAATAAATCTTTAGTTCAAGCTCTGTGTATGAATTTGTATATAATGTCCCTGACCATATCTTTCCCAGGGAATACTATGGGAATACAATTCAAAATGGTTCAGAACACATATTTAAATAGTAGAATTATTGGAAGTAATAGTAGTAATAATAATCGTGGTACTTACCAACTGCCTGCCCTTTTTGTTAGTTGAGATTGAAGTATCCTAGAGAGCTCTTGGAACACTTTAGTTTTAGTGACTGGTCACTAGTTACTCCTGCATATGTTCATACGTATGAACAATAACACAGCTTGTAAGTGCACTGAAATGCAATCAGATACTACTAAGACACATGGATTAAAATGATGAAGGAACAATAAATCAGTAAGGCTAATGCTGTAAAGTGCTTTGCACTTCATAGGATAAATAAGTCTGGGAATTACATTGTACAAATTGTTTCCTTACAGCTGTGGATCATCATAATCTGGAAAATTTTCTGTAGATGCCCTCTTAATACAACTAACAGCCAAGGACTTAACATATAAAGATCAGTAGAACATTGGAAGTAGGTTGTAAGAAAAATATTACATATGTACTATATGTAATGTTATATATACATTTTATATATTATATATTTTTATGTTATATATATGTTAGCATATGTATTATAAAATGTATATATGTCTATATTATCATTTCAAGGATATTGTAAACTATACCTTTTGGGATGAGGTCTTCTTTAAAGCCATGGAAGTTTGCATGTCAGTTTGGTTTGGGAAACAAGATTCACTCTTAAGAGTGATGTTCCAAACCCTTTTGTTAAAGAAGGGATAAAATTAAAAGGATTAATTATACAGGAGTGGACCACAGGCTTTAGGGACATTACATCATTCACAGAGTAATGACAATTTTTTTTCTAGTCAATAGGAAGTTCAATTATGTTTCACTTCAAAGTGTTCAGAAATCTGAAAACTACAAATAATTAAGCCAGCAATCATTCAGTTATTGAATTTTAGTTATCTAGTCAGAGGAGAGTGAAGGGAACTCTCCATAAGGAATAGACAGCATAGAAATCAAAAGGTCACATAGATCATATCTTAATTCAAGAGCGTCCTTATGATATCAGGATTGATGAGTGTTTAATTAATTAAACACTATGTCAGCCTAATAGTGTTCCTAGAGTACTGGTTTCAGTTCCTTGGGATTTCCAGGAGTATTTTTGCGGTGCTTCTGTAGCAGCAGCAGTATCAGCGTTGGAGCCACTGAATTTTCTAATTGTGTTAAATGCTGCAGATAGCACTGCTGTGCTGAAGGACAGCAAATACTCTGCAAACAGCACATCCAGACTCGTTCTGCCAGGACTCTTGTTGCTGAGGACGAGTTGGAGGATAGGCAAAGGTTACTGCTCAGTATTTTCCTACCCCGCCCCAGTGGCTTTGTAATGTATGATGGATTTCACCAGTGACGATTCTCCAGAGGCCACTGAGGCAGTGGAGAGCAGGTGTAGAACGAACCAGATTGTGCTGTGTAAATCTGCAACACCGTTTAATGGCATCGCCCCAGGACTGATTAGTAGCAACCGGCTGGTGTTCAGAGATAGCACAGGTTTAACTGTAGCGTTGGGCTGAACGAGAAGATGAAACGTTGGCAAGAAGAGCACATAAACAGCTACTGTTCTTTTAAAAGGCGTCTCAGTGTATTATTACAGAAGTCCTCTTGTTTTCAAGGTCTCCTGTGAAAGATCTTTGCTTAACATGAATTCATTTTAATGGCCATGAATAGCTGAATGTCTGGTTTATGTATATTTATGTGATGGCATTTATTTTGTAATGCTGTATTAACATAATCATTGGCATTACAGGAAAGGAATTCCTTCACAAATTGTTTGCCTTTATATTGTCTGCTATTTGCTTAACATGCTTTTCAAGAATACTCAAAAAGTTATTGAAGATATTCCTTCATACAAAGAAGGAAAGGTTTAGCGTTACTGAATGGGAAGACCAGCTGTTCTGGACAGTTTTCAAAGGAAGGATCTGATGCTTTGAGGCATCAAGCTTCTGCAGCATCTTTTAACTTTGCTGGGTTTGAGGGCATTAAACACACTGCTGGGAGAGAGATAATTTTGTTTTGATTTTTTTTAATCATAAAAATAAATTGATAGCCTACGCTGTGATATTAGTTGTCTTCTGTCATTTGACTAGTCGAGCTATTCCGGATATTACTGACCCTTTCTCTGCCCTACATTTTAATCTTTGTTTCATTCTCCAGTTCTTTACTTGAAACCGTGCAGAGGAAATGATCTTACAGAAACGGCTTAGTACTTCTACGTAATCATCTGAAAGAACACTGATGTCTCTGAACACGCATTACTAAAATTGGTTACTGCCTTTCTCTCAAACCACTTTTTATTCAGAAAAAAATATTTTCTTCTCAAAAAAAAGCTATTTCGATGAGACCAGTTTTTTCCCCTTAAAGTTGTATCAAGGTTGTTCCAGGATGCCTGAAACAGTGCAATGATGGGCAGAGACTTGGAGCTGCAAAGGCTCAGAAGTCAAAGAATGGCAAAAGTTCAAGAAATACCCACATTGGCAATTTTCCCCGTAAGATGTCCTTGACTTAGTTTCCTCAGGACCCAGTTTCTTTTGCCATGCTCTGAATGAAACCAATTGTCAGAAATAGTTTTGAGACACAGGAATTTGTTGAGGACTAGAGATTTGTGCAGGGTGTACCAAACATGGAAATCAAAGCCAAATGTTTTTCTCACAGAACCTGCCTAGGTTAGAAGATATGGAATCATAGATTCATAGAATCGTTTAGGTTGGAAGAGACCTTTAAGATCATCAAGTCCAACCATTAACCTAGCACTGCCAAATCCACACTAAACCGTGTCCCTAAGCACCACATCTACACATCTTTTAAATACTTCCAGGGATGGTGACTTCACCACTTCCCTGGGCAGCCGGTTCCAATGCTTGACAACCCTTTTGGTGAAGAAACTTTTCCTAATATCCGGTCTAAACCTCCCCTGGTACAATTTGAGGCCGTTTCCTCTCGTCCTATTGTTTGTTACTTGGGAGAAGAGACCGACCCCCACCTGGCTACAACCTCCTTTCAGGTAGTTGTAGAGAGCGAGAAGGTCTCCCCTCAGCCTCCTTTTCTCCAGGCTAAACAACCCCAGTTCCTTCAGCTGCTCCTCATAGGACTTGTGCTCTAGACCCTTCGCCAGCTTTGTTGCCCTTCTCTGGACACGCTCCAGCACCTCAATGTCTGTCTTGTAGTGAGGGGCCCAAAACTGAACAAAATATATTTATATATTTCACAGGAAGTGAAAGACAAAAGTCAAAATGAAAAAAAAAATGCACTCATTTTGTAATAACAGCAAAACCATGACTACAAAGAGGGGAGAGCAGAATTGGGAAGGTTTTTTGTTATTTTTTCCCAGTCAGGTCTTTAAGGGAGGAAAATTTGTCTACATTCATTATCTTTCAGCTTGTACTCCTGCTCTTTTTTTTTTTTATTTACTAATTTCCATCACATCTTAAAGACAACTAAATTCTTGCAAGTGCTGTGCACAGTGGAGATGGGATGGAGGCCTCTTTCAGAGAACACGTGCAAGTTCTTTCCATAACGAGGGCCACAGTTAGGAACTGAGGCTGTTATAGTGTAGACTGCAGGGAACCAGCGTACAATAGCATCAGAAATCTGATGTTATCCTTCATCAGCTTTGTGGAACAACTTTCTCTGAAATACCAAGATTAAACTAAAATTATAACTATGCAAATTAGATCTGACTCATAAGAATCATCCCATGACTTGAATGAGAAAAGATAAATTCTGAAGTTAAAAATGTAGTTATTTCTTTATATTGAGTAGACCATTATCTAAGCTGTGGCTACAAAGCATGAAACACCATCACATCGGTGCTGTTAAGACAAAAACTCCTTGAGCCTGAGTAAGTGAGGGGTTTTACAGCAGTATGTATTAGAATAGAATAGAATAGAATACAATACAATACAATGGACTAGACTAGACTAGACTAGACTATTTCAGTTGGAAGGGGCCTACAATGATCATCTAGTTCAACTGCTTGACCAATTCAGGGCTGACCGAAAGCTAAACCATATTACTAAGGGCATTGTTCAAATGCCTCTTAAACACTGACAGGCTTGGGGTATCAACCACCTCTCTAGGAAGCCTGTTCCAGTGCTTGATCACCCTCTTGATAAAGAAATGCTTCCTAATGTCCAGTTTAAACGTCCCCTGGTGCAGATTTGAACCATTCCCACGTGTCCTGTCGCTGGATACTGGGCAGAAGAGCTCAGCACCTCCCTCTCCACTTCCCCCCCCTCAGGAAGCTGTAGAGAGCAATGAGGTTGCCCCTCAGGCTCCTTTTCTCCAAACTAGACAAGCCCAAAGTCCTTAGTGACTCCTTATAGGACACATCCAGCCCTTTCCCCAGCCTCGTTGCCCTTCTCTGAGCGCATTCGAGGACCTTCACATCCTTCTTAAATTGTGGGGCCCAGAACTGCGCGCAACACTCAAGGTGAGGCTGCACCAGCACTGAATACAGCGGGATAGTCACCTCTTTTGGCCGGCTGGTTATGCTGTGTTTGATGCACCCCAGGATGCAGATTGCCCTCTTGGCTGCCGGGGCACACTGCTGACTCCTATTGAGCCTGCTGCCGACCAGCGCCCCCAGGTCCCTTTCTGCAGGGCTGCTCGCCAGCCACTCCTCTCCCAATTTATATTTGTGCCCCACGTTACTCCGCCCCAGGTGCAGAATCCAGCATATGATCTTGTTAAATTTCATCCCATTTATCATTGCCCAATGCTCCAGTCTATCTAGGTCCCTCTGCAAGGCCTCTTGTCCCTCAAGAGAGTCAACAGCACCTCCAAGTTTGGTATCATCAGCAAACTTGCTAATGGGGCATTCAGTAATTGCTAAAAAGTAATTCTATTGATTTGGAGACTACTTAGATTACTTTTTTTAAAAAATTGAAAAATCTGTTTCTAATTGATTTTATAATTGCATTTTAAACATATTAAACTATTCATGGCAGTGCATTACTACTGTCTGAGAACATGAAACAAAACCGTAGTTGAAATATGTTTGTTTTAATATTTAAGTTATGACAGCTTCTAACAAGTACTGGTTGAAACATCTCTTTCTTTGAAGAGAAGAAAATATGTTAATGAAACACATCAGATATTTAATTTAAATAAATGAAATCATAAAATAATGTGAAATAATTTTAAAAAACAAAACAAAAAATCAAATTTCAAATAATTTTTGAAATTGTGAAAATATTTTAAATCTCTGAAGAGTAGGTTATAAACCTACTTCATATTTTAATAATTAAGTTTCCCTATTTTTTCCGCTTTGATGAGAAGCAAAAAAAAGAAATCAGAATTTCTCAAACAGCAGAAGTTACTAATTTTGAATTGTTTCATTTTCAACTGCTTTTGGAGGAAAAAGGTAGAAAGAAACGTAGAAAGCCTTACAATTGAAACAAAAACTAAATCTCCAAATGCGGTGTAGAATGCAGTTAGTAAGCAACAAGAAAAAACCTTTGTAGATATTTTGATTTTTCAAACATTTTTATGTTAAGCCTTCTGAATGGCTCATTGGTAGGTATTGTTTCTATTTCTATGCGAGGAGATCTCTTCCTACTTCCAGTTTAACATTTTTTCTCCAAGTGTCAGGAGACCCCTATTAGAAAAGAAAGCAAACATTTATGATAATTTGCTTGGTCATGAAAATCATGCTCTTTAAGGAGTGTAGTACAGGTAATCAGGTTCCTAGTAGGACATGTGCTGTTTGAAATAGAGATGGTGTATTTTTTAAGCCTAAGGTATCATAGTTGTAAATCTCTATGCTTCCTCATTAAGACTGTTTACTGAAAATAAATTTTTCTTCCTAAAAATTGCATTAACTTTGTTTGATATCCTCATGGTGTATTTGCCTTATGGCGAAGTGTCTCCATCTCAATAATTATGTTGTTTCACTGAAGTAAGAAGAATTTGTTATTTAAACAAAATATTTGATGCTTCCGAATTGGGGAGAGGTTAATATGGTGAATAAGAAATAAATGTTAAGGAATCTGACTAACACTACAGTTGATGCAGCAGTGATTGCTGTAATTAATTTTTTCCAAATATTTTCTATTACACAGCATAACTTTACAAAACCTATACCATCTGGCTGAAAAATTCTCCATTTAGCTATGATGGAAAGGTGATATTTTGTCTTTGAAATAACACTGTTAATTTATCACTCAATACTGCAAAAAAATCAACTCCTCTCAATACGGATATAAGATAACTTTAATTTCAGTGTCAGAAAAGGTTTGTAAGGTGTTCAGTGTCCCTGTGTAAAAAAAAAAAAAAGGCAGAAGATTTAGACTTCTACACTTTTTGGCATGAAAGGAACATGTTTGCTCTGGGATTCTTAAGAAAATTAAGTGCAATGAATTTTGTTGTCCTAATTAGTTCTGTATTTATTTGGTTCAGAAATTAATTCACATTAAGACCACATCAATTCTGAGTAAATGTGTCCAAACAAGAGCTAAATGCAGTCTAACTACTCCACTTTATAATTTGTTTTAAATACATTTTTTAATACCACTATGTAAACAAAGCCTCAGTCTTTTAACTAGCATTTTCTCCCACAGAGGCATCTAGCAGTTGTTTATACTGGATTTTCGTTGCCATTTTAAATATAGAGAAGATGCGATTGTGACACATGACGCTGAGTTGTGCGATGCCCCCAGACTGCTCCGGTGTATGGCTAAGCAGCGCTGCCTGCAGCGAAGGCTGTCGTCCCGTGGCTGGAATCAGTGGCAGACTGAACTAGCTACAACACCGTTACGGGTGCTGGGTTTAGCCTTCCACCTGCAGTCTGCTACCAATATGCTTTGCCGTTGCTGTTCCCAAGAGTCTTCTGTGTTGTTTACCTGTGGCTTTCAGCCTTCCCATTTATCTATATGCTTTCCACAATTACCTATTGTGGGTTTATAACAGCAAAAGCCTTAATTGCTATAGCCGTGGCGCTCCCCACGGGTATTCTGACACAGCCAAAATTTCTCTGTGTTCCCTTGGAAGTCCAGACCAAAGTAAAGCTCTGTTCCTTGCCTAAGTGACTTGTACAACACAAAATCTGTAGTGAAACACTCAGTATTGGCATGGGACAGTCCATCTCTTCCAGTTACCTTCTTCCTTAGCTCTTGACCTGGGTGTAGTCCATGACAAGAAACTTCATCTCCCATTTTGTGGCTTCTCAGCTTCCTCATTAGCATCTTGAGAGCGCCCATACCCAGCACATCCAGGAAGACAAAATGTACTCATCCACAGTTTTCCCGAATCATCTAAATATTTCTAATAGGTTCATTCAAATATTTATAATAAGTTAAATATGTTTCTATGATGCATCATTCAGACACTAGGAAATACTACTTCTTTTTTTTTCCAAATTACATGAATTAACATCACTTGATCCCTAGAATTCTATTTGTGTTTTGTACTGAATTGCATGTTTTTCATTTCACATAATGCCTGTTTTTAATGAGATAGTGTACTTTATTACCAAGGTGTTGCAAAATGTGGTTTGACAAATTCCTTAGGTTTGGTGATGCACTCTAAATTATTTTTTTCAATCTCCTGCTACAGCTGACAGTAACGTGGTGGTTGACTTAGCTGGGTAGAAAGGGGAAAGTCATATTTTGTTCTTCTTCCTTCAAAACACTTTAGTTACATTTATTTGGAATGTTATGCTTTCTGTCTTACAGTTTTCATAAAGTGCTTTAGGATAAGGAGTGAGTTCATGCCTTCTGTCTCATAAGGGTATAATAGTAATCGATAATCTTGTCTCAGCATTACAGGGAAAGAGATTTAAGTGATTAATATTTATGTGTAATACTTTAAACATTGAATGGCTTTGTATATAGGAAATTCTATTTTAATGCAAACATTTCACAGGGTTTTAAGAGTCTTATAACATTAATTAATCAAGATGGAACTTTAGTGCAGCAGAGAAAATAAATATTTCGCTCTTGGATTTCAACTGTAACCACAGTGCATGTGGCTGCACCTACACTAGAAAATGAAGCAGTGCCAATGCCTGTTAGGCTCTGCGGCCAGCTGTTATGGTGTAGCCACATCCATAGCATTAAATCTCCTATCCTCTGTAACAAGATGCCTTCATAAAAAATGCATCTTGGAAATCATTCCTGGCCCAGTTAATTCCCAAGGGCTGCTCGGAGATTGTGTGGGAGAGGGCTCATTGACTGGCCCAAAGCCTTGCCTGGGCAGTTGTAACGATGTCAGCAGTACCGATGCCCAAGAACAGGGCTGAGTTTGTCTCCTGGCACTGTGTACGTGCATACATGCAGCCTGCGCGTCCTCGTCTGCTCAGTGGTTTAATAATTTCAAAAGCCTAGCGAAGGCAGAAGCAAGAGCTGCTTGACTGTGGAGCTGAGATCGGGGCTCTGCCCGCTTCTTCCAGTGCGGAGAAATGTAAACACGGGCTTTGCAAATCTGCGCGGACGCGTAATCCAAATCACAATATGGTCATTACATTGCAATTATTTTGAATGAAATGAGCTGGAACTCATCAACATGAATCTTTGAAACATAGAAAACAGTCCTGTGTTGCTTATGATATACTGTATAATGTATATTTTTAGTCAGCTTAAAGTTGAAATTCTCTGGTTTATGATTCTTACACGATTTCCTTTGGGACACTGCTCCCCAGTGTAATATAGGCCACTAACTTTTGGCAATTTTTAGCTTCCTTGTATCCATCTATTAGAGCTAATTTGGATTGTGCCAAAATGGAATTAATAAAATTAAACAGAAATTGATTGTTTGGCAAGGCTAGAACAGAGTCTTTATTCCTGAAGTTTGTCCTAAATAGTGTTCTATTTTAATATTTTTAATATGTAGGTAATGGGATTGAAATTGCAGTTGCAACTAAAAGAAAACCAATCTGATTAGCTGTGTACAGTCACTTTAACCATGTAAGGATTCATAGTAATTAGCTAAACGTGTTCGAATTGCTAATGATACAGGCTAAGACAAAGAGCTGAGAAAGCACCTGCTTAAAAGGGGAAACATGCCCAATATGTTTTTAACGGGTACATTTTTTTCTGGCTTGCATTTTCCAGCAGTACAGGGAAATCTCAGTTATAAGTAACCATTTTGTATGGAATGGGAAGATATTTATAGCTCCTAATAAATTATTATTTCTGCTTAGTGCTTGATTTACAGTATTTGTTTTCAGATATGCAGTACTAAATTTTGCTCGGAGACACTGGCACATTGATTACCTCTAGCTTTCAGGTCAATGGGGACTGTGCTCTGCATATAAAGAAATGAGAGGTTACAGTAAAAGATGTTTGATGGAGTTCATTTAAGATACACAGACGTATTTGTACACATACAGGTCTACTGACAATGGCATTTAAAAATTCCTTTTAGTATAAAACAAAAAATATTGATTAGCTCTGAAAGCTGTCATTTAGCAGTTTACATCCGAGCACTTTAAAACCATTTACATGAAAATAAGGAGAAACTGAGTACATTGAATGTTTCATTAATTTTCTTTAATGACATATATTTTTCTCCAAAGTATACAGTAGACTCAGATTGTGCAAATTAAGAGTAATTGCGATATTGAAAGGATATTTTTGTCATGTTTCCTTAAGACTTGCCATAAATCACGTGCTGTAAACATCTCTGAGTCACTTTCTTTTTGACTCATTGCTCATCTTCTCCATATCCTATAATTTTATATAAACCAGTTTGATTGCTTTTATGTTAGTAATAACCAGCTCTTCATCACATTGTAACTACCTCTCAAAAATAATTATTAAGGAGTTTGCCAGCTACCTCACACCTACGGTTTATAATTGCCTCAAAACCTTGTGAAGATAAAATAAATATTAAAAAATACATGTTTTACAGATAAACCTTAATGTCTATATCTAATATCAAACACATTTTGACTTCTTCACACTGTCGTGGTGAATTTTGTCATACCATAAATAAATTTGATGCTTTTCAATGACAAAGAAAAAATAAGGACTTTTAATTAATATTACTATTTGAAAAGGCTATTTCACAAGTATATTTATTTCGGTTTAGCTATTAATTCTTTGTCGACATGGCAAGGCTATAAACTGCTATCTTTGAAAATCATATTTACAAGAGATGAATAATAACTTTTTTTTTACTAATTCTAATAAAGTATACATCAGACCAATTAATCATTGTATTTTAAGTAAATGAATAAGAAAAAGCCGTTCTGCACTCTCCCTGTTTTTTCCATCTGAAGCAAACCAATATGAGTGTGAGAGTTGTATAAGAATCTGAGTGTTGACCGATAATTCTATGCAGGGTTACATCCATATTAGTTACATTTCATCCATTTATTATTCATAAAAATATGGTCATTCCTGGACAAATAGGGAAGTAGGATTAGTAGTTATATATGTTCCATCTGAAGAAACGCAAGGAATTCATCTATTCATCATACTCTATCTGCGTGAAATAAAAAATACACATTGACAGCTCCTACTGAATAGCGGAAGGAAACGCCACCATAGATGGATGTAATTCATTTTTTAGGGATGATAATTTATTTAAATGAAGAATATAATTTATTTAATTGCCATCACTGTTGTAAATTGCTGTCTTTGCGTCTGAACAAAAACTTGTAGATACAACTCCAGAGGACTGTCAAAAATTGTATCTTCAGAGATTAATATTTGGATCAAAGCATACTGCAAATATGTATTTTTTACCACATGTATTTAAGACAATTAGGTTTGGACTAAAATAGAATAATTCCATATATATGCCTAAAATATGAAAGGAGAATATTGTATCACATCTCAAAGTAAAATGTTGCATAAAAACATAATTACTTTTCAGTACAATACAATGTGAAAAAAATGCTTTTGCTTTTTTTTGTTTCTAATGATTTTTGCATAGTAACATTTTGGTGACCATACACCTGATGAAAATAGAACGTGATTTAAGTAAAAAGGGGGGAGGACTTGCTTCAATATGGCACACGAATTATCTCTGACTGTTGCAAACTTTTGCAAAATACTGCAAATCACATTTTAATCCAGTTACTGCATGCCATGACTTCAGTGCCTTATAACGAGAACATTACTCTGCTGTGGTTTAGCTCTTCCAGCAGTGACCAAAACTGGACACCTAAAAATGAATGTGAGTACAGTCAATCTGTGCAGAGATAGGTCTCCAAAATATTATCCCAACTTCCAACAGGGATGTCCTGAGCTCAGGGTAGTTTCTTCTGATGAATCTGTCAATCGCTTTTAAAACTCAAATTTGGAGGAATTCTGTGCAGAAAGTTTTCTTTCCTAGTTTTGAGACTGCTGCTTGCTCGGGTCTTCTGTCCCCCAGTTTCTGTCCTGGAGGAGTCTCTGGAGAACATGTCCAATTGACCTTCTTCGTGCTCCACATGATTTTAGGGATCTGTTGTAGTTCTCAGTTGTGTTTTCCAAAATGAAGAATCATAGCTGAGGACTCACTCAGTGATTCCTATTTAGTCACTGTTTGTACAGAAGCATTGGGGTTTTTTTCCCAAATTGCCCAGTCTTACTATGGCCTTTCTGAAATTGAGAGGCCATAACTGTAAATAGTCTTCAAGGTGGTGTGGTAATCCATGAGAGGGCCTTCCTTCTAATCCCATGTCAGGCTGGTTTCATCAAGAGCCTTTGACAAAGGACCTTGTGAAAATGAATGTCTTTTGGAAATCAGATATATGGTTTCAGCTTACTTTCTTTTCCATGTTTATTTGTTCTTTGGAGAACACCGGTAGATTGCTGAGAAATTATTTCCCTTTAAAATAGCCATGTCAGCTCTTCACCTCTCCAATGTATTTATTTTCCTGTTCAATAATTTTATTGTTTATTCTGATTTTTAGTAATTTAATTGGAAATTCTTAGAAATTTTTTCTTGCACTACTTTCCTCTCAACCACCTGTCACAGTTTTCTCCATTATGAACCCAGATGGAGAAAAAGCATTTTATTTTTGTGTTCTGACCTCATCTTTCTTGAATACTCCTTTTATAGCCTGAACAGCTGTTAGCCCTACGAGCTCTCTGGTTTCCAAATATTTGAAAAATATTTTATTTTCATTTTTTATACTTTCTCCGAGTTGTTCCTCAAACTTTTTCTCTTACCTGTTTTGTGTGGATTTGGGGTTTTTTTTTCTTTTTTTAAGCTGGTAGTTTATGGTCATTTTTGTTTTCCTTATTTGAATACACCTTCAGATTTCTAAAAGATCTTTTTCTTGATTCTAATATTTAAATGAGTTAAATATTATTCCATATCCTGCACATGGAATTTCTTTGATTTTTAGGCATATCCGCAGCTGGATCCCATATATTTCAAATGAGGTCTTACACCATTATTTCAGCCCGTGACTGCAGCTTTGCTTTGGCACATCCCCTTCTCTCTAAATCTGCTCATGGTGTAATGAGAATGTTGCAAAGAGTGCTGCCGTGAAGGTCCCAGCTTTCAGCTCCCGAACAACCTACATTTGCCCTCCAGAAGTTCTCTCTAGCATTCCTCAGTTTTTGTTTTATATAAAGACTGCAAATTGCTGCCACTAGTCTGCGCAGGCTTCTTGTGAGGTCCACAGGATGCACGTTCTCTTCAGAGCCACCAGTACAGGTCTCTGTCCGTGTCGTCATAGCTGGGACATGGCGTGTTGTCACTTCATGTGTTCCACTGGCCTGTCTTGAGAACATGAAAGAACAAAGTTGGCTGGGGCTAGCAGTTTCCCTATACAACTTGTCCTCTTTCCCACTGTAGTCTGCAGACTGACATCCAAGGTAGCATATTTCAGTTCTTTTTTTTTGGTTCTTTTTTTCCCCGCCATATTTCCATGATTTGGAAATAGGATTTTCGTAGAACAATCCTTTTCCTAATTTATTACTACTATTTTTCACAGTCATTTTTTCCAGTCATTTCATTTTTCTTCTTGTGGTACTTTTTCTGTGTGGATGTACGAAATCAGAAACTTTTATGTGATCAATATTTTCTGGTCTTTCTTAGAGAATAGTAAAGTTTGAGGCTCACCAGACCTGACTGCTGCAAAACTGGAATTCATCAGCTGAAAGCTGTTCTAGGATTTGGGCATCTGTGTTTGCTAGCATGCTTGGAGTTCATTTGTTTCGTATTCGCTAAAGATTAATAAGAAAGCTACTTTCTGTTATTCTAAGTGTGGGATGGACAAGCCTAAGAATAACCAAATGACGTGTAACGTCCATACTCTACATCTACAAGCATTTGACAAACCTTAGTCTGGAAATTGTACTGTTGAAATACATTCAGAAATACCCATTTGCTGATGTGATTATAAACAAAATAGGATGTTACGTGTCATGAGAAAAGACCTGGCAAAGATGGAAGTTGTCATCTGAGTCAAATATGTGTGAATTTAGACACTTTAAATGAAACTTAAAGTTTTGCACTGGCTTTTAAATTAAATAAGGCAGTTTTTAATCTGAATCTAATGATGAAAACATACAGTTTTAATTGTGAGTTTGTGGATGGTGCTTAAATGTGAGAGGACATTTGCTAGGTTGTCAACATCATTGTATAGCGTTTTAAAAGGAGAAGATTACATCAATCAGTAGTTGCCTACTGATTTCATTATTGTTGCAGGTTGAAGTGCACTGGTCTGTTCTTATTTTGGTGCAATATTATTTACAGATGTATTCAATTCTAAGAGGAATAGGATTGTTTTGTAAATAAATTTGCAGTGGGAAAACATTCCCAGAAACTTACATGTGTGGAACAAAAGCTTAGTTTTTACCTTTAAGAATGTATCAGTTTATTTCCTCTACTTTGCTATGACCTAAATGATTTACGACAGATATGGTGTTTATTAAATTAAGAACTTCAGAGGACTTCTGAGATTTCAACAGAATATAATGTTCCGTGTAGAATTACACTTTACATTTTTCCCCACTGTCTGTTGAAAGTTAATTTTGCTTATTGTTTCACATATTTTTTTGTCACGGCAGTTGTGATTTTTCTGTAGTTCATTTCAGTGGCTACAGCATTTGTAGAGAGAATCATAGGATCATAGAATTGTTCTGGTTGGAAGAGACCTCCAAGATCATCGAGTCCAACCGTTAACCTATCACTACCAAGTCCACCACTAAATCATATCCCTTAGCGCCACATATACACATCTTTTGGATACCTCCAGGGATGGTGACTCCACCACCTCGCTGGGCAGCCTGTTCCAATGCCCGACAACCCTCTTGGTGAAGAAATTTTTATGAATATCCAATCTAAACCTCCCCTGGTGCAACTTGAGGCCATTTCCTCTTGTTCTGTTGTCTGTTACTAGGGAGAAGAGACTGACCCGGATCCATCAGGGTGTAAATGCTTGAGGGTTGGAGATCAAAACACTTCATCATTTATAACTCCATGAAGGAACTTGAATGCAGTGATTTCCCAGAGGACTATAAGAGAGTGCTGTAAAGCTCAGGTTCCCAAGAGGGCTAGATGTTGCTCTTCTGTCCATGCAGGATCTAGGCATTGGACACCTAGATCCAGATGTAGAATTTATAAATTTCATAAATCTGTGTGAGATACCCAAGTTCATGCAGTTACTGAAATGAATGAGGCAGCTAAGCTGGAGATTTACAGCAGCCTCCACTGAGTGACTGAGGCTCAAGGCAGACAACAGCATTGAATGGACTGATGTGCTTGAAATTCTGCAGACATAGACACCAGCCATCCAGCTGAGTCAGATGCCAACGTGAAAGTGAGTTTCAAAGGCTGAACCAGCTACCTAGATACCAAGGTAATTATTTTGGTATGGCTAACTGTGTCACTTTAACCCTTCCAGGAGAGAACTCCTGGCTCGCTTAAACAGCTGGAGCTGGGGACATACTGGCTTGACAATGTGAATGGAAAATATTCACTGCCCTTTTTTTGCATTGGTTGATATCTTTAATACATATTTTGCAAACACATTCATCCATCTTGAAGACTGTAGATGTGCTGTAGTAATTACAATGGAATAAATATTAGATAAACTAGATGATAGTTATTAAAACTAGATAGTTATTAAATATACCTGAGGCATTTCTTAATCTCATGTTAGAGGAGAATTCAATATTACTTCTATAATATTCTTTTAAGTGAAAATCAGATCATAGCCTGGGGTGCGGGGATAAGAAAAAAGGTGCAAGTGAAAAAAATTAGCAGATCGTTTAATATTTTATCAAGTAGGAGCATGCTAGCCACAGTTTTGTTCACAGTTGCTGTACTGCAATGGCATTCCTTCCTGGATACTGTTAGACATTGCGGCCTGGGTTATTCAAAGCCACTTGGGCCCTCCAGCTCATGCTTGCCAGCTCATTTGTCTCATACAGTGTGTCTTGTTCTTCTTTCAAGGTGTTGCCCTGAAAGTACTTTTTTCTGTCTTACATTAACTAAGTCTGAACCACAGTTACGTCGCTTGCAAAAGAATGCCATCAGCAAAGCAGTCTCAGGTTTTTAGATGCTTTTGACACTCAAATGTTATAAAACTCTATAATTTCTAGTTTTGTGATGAGACTGAGTAGATATTCTAAATTGCAATTAGTGAGTACTATGGGGTATCAACTTGGCAAATTATAAACATTGACAAATACTGATAATGGAAAAAAAAATCACATTCCTTGTATGCATATTTAACACAGTGATTGATTCTTCACAGTTAGCAAATCTGTTACATTTATGTCAAATTATAGAGTGATTTCTCTCTCTCTCTATATATATGTTAAGCTTGTTTTTACAATCAGCAGTGTTAAATGAAATGTAAATTCAGGGATCTGCTGCATTGGTTACTACTATTGCAATTAGCCCTGTGTACGGTGGAGGAGGAGGCTTTGCAGACTCTCTGGTTGCATGCTACAGAGCAAGCCAGGGCAGTTTCAGTTTGGTGAATGGAGGGGATCTTTATGTGCCCAGTATGTTTGTGATGTAGACCAATGGAAAGCCATCTGTGCCAGATACTGAGTTAATGCTGGTTATTTTCCTTCCATAAGCTCATCACAGTGAGCAAAAAAACTGAGTCTATTCAGTTAGCGTGCAATCTGCTCTTGGAACAGAGTGCTGCAGTATGTGGCTTTTGAGAATAAGCTCATGAACAGTGGCCATATATCCAATAGTATTTATCCTGCATTGTCTGAGTTTGTATTCTGTCCTGCCACATTTGGTTGAACGGACAAGTAGCGGACAATATCTGTTGTCTTAAATTTGTACAATTTCACTTGAAATGTAGTTGAAATTTAAGTATGAATCGGACAGATGTCCTACCTGGACACCTTGGGAATAGAATTCAGCACCAGTTCGGGTCTTTGAATTAACACAGTATTACTTAACTGTTTTCACCTTGTCAATTTTGTTTTGGAAAGCTTCGCTCCTCTTAAAATATTTTATTGCATTACCACTTCAGACCAGCCAAGTCCTCATTAAAAAATCTTGAAAGATACTTGGTTTTCCTCTCTAAGCGTAGAAAAAATAGGAGGTAATGAGCTCTAAGGAAGAAAGACTGTATTTTCTTGCATTTGTCCTTAGTAACAAAGAACAAAAAAAAACCCCAGTATAGAAAATGTGTGTGGGGAGGAGGAAGAACCAGAATTTTGTAAAATGTTTTTGAGTGCTTTAGCAGGCTTGTTTATCATAAAATGGTTTGGGTTGGGAGGGACCTTAAAGATCATTTAGTTCCAACCGCCCTGCCATGGGCCAGGACACCTTCTGCTAGACCAGGTTGCTCAAAGCCCCAACCAACACTTCCAGGGATGGGGCATCCACAACTTCTCTGGGCAACCTGTTCAAATGCCTCACCACCCTTAGAGTGAAGAATTTAATTTCCATAGAGCTATGTGAGTTTGCATATGTCAATCAATTTAAAGTAATGCTTTGCTTTGATTATGAACATGACTTGAGAATAAAATTAATGTTTGCTTAGTGCTCGGTATATGTAAATTGACATATAAATGCTACTGTAAGTATAATTACTTTAATAACGAAAGGCAAAATCAAGTTGACTAACAGAGTTTTTAATTAGATGAACATAAACCATTTGTGATTTAATACAATGCCGTCTACAAAATTAGATACTATATGCATATCTGTTAAATCAGTTCATTAAAATACTGGGTTGAAATTAACTGTTATGATTTCCTTCACTGAGAAGAAATTTGAGTTTTATGCTACATTTTTACTAGTCCAGTATCACTAACATACATGGCAAAGATACATTAGTTTTAAGGTTGAGTATTCAACTCTAACTTACCCTGGTTCTTGTTGACTTAGAACTTAACTTTGCAAATATAGCATCTGGCAAAGAGAAATCTTTCACCTAATATGTATTCAGGTCAGTAAGAGTAAGATGATGTACTTGGAAATCCCACTGTATTACAGCTCCTTCAGATCTTCCTTTTACGTTTCAAACTCTTCAAGTTAGAAAAAAGTTGGTAGGTTACTGCCAGTTAGCAAAGAGCAGATGGTGTTTATTACTGTGACCAGTAAATTGTGTATCATCTGTGGGAGTAATAAGCCCAATTAGCCAAATGTTGATTGTGCTTTTAAGTGTTGTAGTCTTAGTACCTATTTCCATACCTGTGCATATGCTCAATATAAACTTATTTAATTGTGCAATTTGAAAAAAGGTTAGTGGTGCATTTCTGCAGTCTGAGTTGTTAGCATTCATAGAAATATTGTTTTAGATACTGTCCTTCAAACGAGCCAGTCTTAGATACACAATTCCCAGAACTCCTTATTACTTCCCTTGTTTTTTATTTATTTCTAAATAGTAAAAGTTTACTAAAAAGTAAATAGTAAAAGCTACTTCAGGCTTGACTAGGATGAATGTTAAAAGACACGTGGCTTTTTGTCCTAAAGAGGCCCCTTGCCCTTGATTCAATAGAATATGACTTAATTACAAGGGCAGAATCATTGTTAGCTCAGCACACTCTGCAGTTTTTAAAAGTGCTGCTCTTCTTGAACAGCTTTCCATTAAGGAGCAGTCGGCCCTTGAAGAACTTCCCAACTCTTTGACATGGGTTGGGATCAGTCATGACCTCTGACTGGCAATGAGTTTGCTGGCAGCGCTAACCTCCCCAACATGGGCAAAAAAGCCTGAGAGCCATTCCTGTCTGCCCTCAGCCTCCCACAAATTTTCCTGAGTTAAGAAAGTTTAACTGAATAAAGATACATCAGACACCAAATATTTTTTTATCAGAAAATTAATTTTAAGTCTCATTTAAATTGCTTTATTTAAATGCCACAACTTGTTACCAAATTCTGACAGAAAACTGTTAAAAATGAAAAGTGAGAGGATATTTTTGCTATCTCAATGTGGACTTGTATCTGGAAGATGTTTGTCTGGAGCTGCTGATGATCTGTTTCATGGAGTTATGCCAAAAATATATTTTCACTGTAGATTTAGATGCTTACTATGAGCTAGTAAATAGCCAGACAAATATTGCAGCATCTTCTTCAAGCACACCGTAAATATGAACTCCCAGCACTTTTCAAGATAAAAAAAAAGTAATAAAAAAATGTTTATTTCTTAAGTAAATCTTCTAGTCACAGTAGCTTTAATGATTCTAACTTTGTTACTCAGATTTGATTTATTCTTGAGGTAATTCTATTGATTTAAACCAGAAATTAATTTGGCCTGGACTTTTCAAGAAGCTGTATTTTCCCTTTGAGCATTTAATGTCGAGTCCATTTTTCTCCCCACGGCCTGGCATCGGGTTATTGTTCAGAGCATAATGAAGAGATGAAACCCAGTGAGCTCTGTAGGAAAGGGCAGCCTTCTCCTTTGGTTCTGGGACCGCTGCAGTGACGTTTCAGTGGTTCAATACTTTAAGAAAGCATTAGCACATGTCCTTTGGAGTAGATCTCCAGAGCCCCTCTGAAGGAGTACATTCATTCTCTGCTTCTGCTGTTTACTGTCTCCTGACATGCATTGCTAAAGTAGAGCCCTGCGAAGTTCAGTCCTACCAAACAGGTTTCTCCAAAGCTCTCCTCCAGAGACAGCAAACATCACATTGCTGTAATAAAAAATAATATTGCGCCCTTACCTGGAACACTAAGTTCATTTTGGAAAAGCCAAAGTACTAGATATTGAAGAGGTATTGGGGTAAGCAGCTACACATAGAGGGAGGCAAACTTGAACTCCGCAGAATCTGCTGAGCTATAGAATAGAATAGAATAGAATAGAATAGAATAGAATAGAATAGAATAGTTCAGTTGGAAGGGACCTACAGTGATCATATAGTCCAACTGCCTGAGCAATTCAGGGCTGACCAGAAGTTAAAGCAGATTATTATGGGCATTGTCATGCTTACAAAGTGTTGAGAAAAATAAAATTTGCCTTCATAATCATCAAGTACTACCTTAACATGAAGGAAAGTCCCTTGTGCATATCAAAAGGTGAGATACTCGTAAAATAAACACTATTCTAAAATAAATGAATTATCAGAAGTCCTAGAATAGGACCAGAAGAAAACTAATTTATAAACAGGTCTCAATCAGTAAGGTTTTATTCAGGAGTGAATAATATCTTTGTCTCCTCCCCTTTTGTTTAGCACAGGGATTAGAAGGATTATTAGAAGGATCCCCCCCGCCCCCCCCCAAATAAGGATAGGTTTTTGTGAGGATAAGTAGCTCTGAAAATAGAAAGACACTTTGTCTCCCTGCAAAGGAGCTGATAGCAATGGTGAACAGAACTCACTAAGAAATAACAACCCTATTTCATGTTGCCAAGCCTGTGCTATTTCTGTTTTGCTGTTTCTAGAAGAAATTAATTTATTCTCCTAGTTCAGGGCTTTGTGCTGCTTTATCTTACAGCTGGAAACATTTGTCTGTCCCATTCCTTATTTATCTAGGTTTTGTTCTGAACACTGATCTGTGTATAAAACAGAAGCAGTCACTGACACACTTTTTCTGAATGACAAGCATATTCCTTGTTTCTGCTTGTAAAGCCCTATTAAAATAGTGTTTATAAAATAAGAAACATTACAGTTCTAGTAAGGATGTATTTGGGCTACATCAAACAAGGAAACAAATATTCTTCTAAATGTAAACATGCATTTTCTAGCAATCATTGTATTTAGTTTGAGGCTTGAATGTTAATGCTGTAAACTGTACGTTAGATTTGTTATACCTATGGTATGCTGTCCTGAGGTAGTCAAAGTCCTTACTAACATTAAATGGAGTTTTTAATCTTGAAAGAACTTCAGGTTAGAGCTTTATGTTGCAACATAACAGCAAATTATATGATTCTTTGCTTAATTGGTTACCGGCATTCTTGCCCCCATGTACAGAAGGGAGGTGGGGAGAAAGATAGGCGTGGTTTTAAATAGGATAGGTTTTATGGGGAGCATATAGTGCTGCTGTATGGTGGCGTAACTTTTGATGTACTTCTGGTGGTGCCACGTGGTGTCCCGAGTGCGTGTGACCGTTCTCAGCTCGAGGCTGCTGCTGGCTTGGGGGATCCCCCCTGCCAGACACCCCTCATCAGCCCACCGGACCTTGCGGCCTGTGTCCCAGCTCTTGGGAGGTTCACAGTATACCTTGGCACACATAAGCAGAGCAGCAATGCCAGCCCACTGGTGTGATGAGTTTCACAAGAGAACTGACCATTGTATGGCTATCTGCTTATTCAGAGGCTTATTCAAAGGCCAGTTTATCACACACTGAGAATAAAATGAGTCCCGTGTATACAACCGAGATAAGGATCAATGGTTGATTACAATTCTCAGCATTAAAAAATGAGGTAGTGATGAAAGTCAGCAGCTTCTATCTGCCTAGCTCCGTTAGTCCCATTTGCGGCTGTCAGGGCGGGCTCCTCCCCGGTGAGAGGGCTCTGATGCCAGGAGCCAAGGACATTTAAATATGCTACTGTTAGCTACAGATTCTCTACAGCACAAGTTCACTGTCTTTCTTTTCCCCATCTTTTATACAACACAGACACAATAGTGGAGCTGCGTCTATTTGCCTTTGATATCCACTTCAAAGTTCAAACTCCCGTTGCGCTCATCTCCTGGACAATTTACTTTAACATGCCATAAACTGAAGAAACTTTCCTCTCAGTTTGCAACATTATATAAATCAGATATTATGTAAATAGCAACTTATAAGTGTGTGTGTGTGTATTTAATTTCAATTCTGTGATAGTTCTGCTGATATTATGACTTCTGAGAACAACACTTGACATGTCCATACTAAAGGAGATAAGTTCACACATGGCAATGAGAATAAATACACATGGCGATCTTCTTGAGGTGCTGCAGTACACTTAAGACTATCACAACATTGTATGTAAGCTGCAGGATATACTTTAAGAACTAGTTATTGTACACACTTTATTTACAGCACAGGTTATAATTAATCTCTGGCTTTTCATAGAAACCATGTATGGTATATTGACATAATAAATGGTGACACTGGGAGACAGACTGTCTGCACTGTGATCCAGCTTGACAACACCTGGTTAGTTTTAGGGTTTCTCTCCTCAGTGTCTTAGCCCGAAGCAAGTGAGGTGTGCTGATGTGCAGCATGTTTTACTGCAAGGGATTTTGAAGATGAGCAGGTCTGTGATTATATATGTATTCATTAATGGAGTGCAACTCTAAGATTTTCACTAACATAGGCAGTTTTTTGGTAAGAAATTTCGTGTAATTAGTTGTTAAGACTTCTCGATTTTCTGTATACTTGTTGGGTATCTAATCTTCGGTTTTAAATATTCAGTCCTAGCATATAGACTTGAGCAGAGCATGTAGTCTCACACTGTCAGCAAGTATTCTCCATGTGTAAGCACAAAGCTTTGCAGACGGATGGGAGCAGCACAGTTTGGGGAAAGAGAATAATTTCTGCGCACCTACATGTGCAGTATCATTTTTTGGCTATTTCCATATGAGTATCAAAAAAAAAGTTTTCTGAACAAAAACTTTGATGGAGACTGAGAAGCCAGAGTGTTGGCTTTGGGCACCTTACAGTCCGATTGCTTGTGCGGAGTGGAGTGTGAAAGTAATCAAGATGCAGATAAACCTGGTGAAACTGTGTGTATATTGGTTGGGGAAGACGTTGAGGAGACTGACTGTGGATACTTGAAAGATCTATCGAGGTATATTCTCTGTCAGGTTTTATTCTGCATAGGAGAAAGTTTATTGCCCAGCTGTTGACACACGAAGCATCCCCTGCTATCACCTGATCATTTTCCCCTGAAGACATGCATCTGTGTCCCCCAGACAAATAATAAAAAAAATCTAAGAAAATAATGTGAAAAATCTTTGCCATAAACCAGGAAGGGTTTCTACAAGCACACAGAAAGCCTAGCTCATGTTCATAAATATGATTGAGAAGTTAAGCCACCTATAAAAACATCCAGTAACACAACAATAACCATATTTTGAAAGTGGAAGTCTGTTTTCTCCCCAGCAATGAAAGCTCTCTGTTAATACTCTCTCTTCTATATGCCACCATTTCTCAGCTGTCCTCTCCTAATGTGACCAAATATTATCCCAGAGACTTAGACCTACTATTATTTGGAGAAAATTTGTACACATGGCAGAATTGGATCAGAACTAACATGGCAAAATAAGATCTGCAGTTACAGTGGCTGTACCAGGAATGCGTGTTTGTGGGCAAGGGTTGTCATTATATGCAGTCAAGCTGCCCGAGTTTTCACATTTTCCTTCACTGTAGCTGTATGCTTTGGCTGTGTCTGTGACAGTAACTGGAGCTTAAGCTTTCAAGTATTAAAACTAGTTCTGCTCAGGTTCTTATCCAGCATATCTTAATAAAATAAATAAGATGGATAATGTTGTGTTTCAAATTTAGAATTTGTGCTATTCACTAAAACTTTCTCTTACTGGTCTGCTGTTTTTACCGACATGTGAACATAAAGGATTCAATTTTTCATAAGTTATTGAGTCAAAGTTGCTCTATCAGTATTTTCAGGCTTTTGGGAGTTTTGTGATTATAGACTGGTGCTGAGGATAGCCAGTGGCCCTAGAGCTTACTGACACTGGGAAGACCGAGAACAGCAGTTGAATGTCTGATATAGTGCACTGGCTTTTCTGCAACTTTAGACAAAACCGAATTAAGAGCAATTCAGTTATTCAGTTGTAAGTAACTGCTTGCTTCCTGATGTGTGTTTTTTAGAAGGTGGATGAAATGTGAGTGTCTGTCTGCTACATAATCAATAGAATTAAAATCTCCAGCCACTTATTTCCTGTGAAGTGATTAAAATCCACTTTATACATAGTTTATGCTGGCCATACTGCTCCTTTGCAGCCATATGTCAAGGTAATTATCAGACAGTTTATGAAGTGCTTAAATATAAATGTTCAGCATAAATCTTCATAGAGTGTATTTTAATAGTTTTATTCCATTCAGAGAACAAACGTAGTCAGCTTTTGCTGGCCTTCTCGTAGACTCCTCCAAACTTACGTAGCAGTAGAACTCTTTCAGCTTTCGAGGGGCAGCTTTTCTTAATATTAAGACACTGAAAGGATGCAGCAGTAGATGGTTCTTCTCTGATTGGTGACATATAAGTGGCACAAAAGATTTGGTGTTGTAACTTGTGAACAGCCATTCTGCACCTAAGGGGGTCCCAGCGGAGGAGCAAAAGCTCTGCTGTTTGCTCAGCCGCCTCTTAATAAACCTTCACATCCATGAGATGTGTAATTTTTGAAATCTCATTTCTATCAATAGACTAAGTCCAAGGTCTACTATTAAAGTCGAAATTCAGTCCTAGCCATTCCTTCCTCACTGTTTGGTTTATTTTCATATGACATTTAATAATCAATTTGAAGCCAACAACAACTTCTAAGTCAAGTTGTCTCTGGAAGAAGCATAGCTACAGTTTCAAGACATAGGATTGTTGATGCCATGATGGGGCGTCATCTCTAGATCCTACCCCAAAATGGGGCAGAATTTATTGAAGAGTCGATAACTTTTATTAAATCATAGAATCATAGAATCATAGAATTGTTCTGGTTGGAAGAGACCTCCAAGATCATTGGGTCCAACCATTAACCTATCACTACCAAGTCCCCCACTAAATCATATCCCTTAGGGCGTCATCTACACGTCTTTTGAATACCTCCAGGGATGGGGACTCCACCACCTCCCTGGGCAGCCTGTTCCAATGCCCGACAACCCTTTCGGTGAAGAAATTTTTACGAATATCCAATCTAAACCTCCCCTGGTGCAACTTGAGGCCATTTCCTCTTGTTCTGTTGTCTGTTACTAGGGAGAAGAGTCTGACCCCCATCTCTCTACAACCTCCTTTCAGGTAGTTGTAGAGAGCAATAAGGTCTCCCCTCAGCCTCCTTTTCTCCAGACTAAACATCCCCAGTTCCCTCAGCCGCTCCTCATAGGACTTGTGTTCCAGACCCTTCACCAGCTTCGTTGCCCTTCTCTGGACACGCTCCAGCACCTCAATGTCTTTCTTGTAGTGAGGGGCCCAAAACTGAACACAGTACTCGAGGTGCGGCTTCACCAGGGCCGAGTACAGGGGGACGATCACTTCCCTACTCCTGCTGGCCACACTATTTCTGAAACAGGCCAGGATGCCGTTGGCCTTCTTGGCCACCTGGGCACACTGCTGGCTCATATTCAGCCGGCTGTCAACCAACACCCCCAGGTCCTTTTCCGCCGGGCAGCTTTCCAGCCACTCCCCCCCAAGCCTGTAGTGCTGTCTGGGGTTGTTGTGACCCAAGTGCAGGACCCGGCACTTGGCCTTGTTGAACCTCATACAATTGGCCTCGGCCCATCGATCCAGCCTGTCCAGGTCCCGCTGTAGCGCCTGCCTGCCCTCCAGCAGATCAGCCCTCCCTCCCAATTTGGTGTCATCTGCAGACTTACTGAGGGTGCACTCGATCCCCTCATCCAGATCACTGATAAAGATATTGAACAGAACTGGCCCCAGTACTGAACCCTGGGGAACACCACTTGTGACCGGCCGCCAACCGGATTTAACTCCATTTACCACAACCCTTTGGGCCCGGCCATCCAGCCAGTTTCCTACGCAGCGCAGAGTACGCCCATCCAAGCCATGGGTAGCCAGTTTCTCCAAGAGGATGCTGGATGCTGAAATCAACAGAAAGAGTTTGAAAAAAATAGAAGCACACAAGCTTGAAAAATCTTTTTTTGGAGCTTGAAAGCTTGCTGGGTTTTTCTGCAACGTTACCACTACTACTTCCCCTTAGACATATTATCTTGCTGAAATCAGTTATGTTGGTTTAGGTGGTAGTAGATTTCACCTTACATATTTATTTTTCCTATGATTACATATTATTTTTATTATTACATTATTATTTTTATTACATCTTTGAAGTTTTAACCAATATTTGAAGGAAGTTACAAGTGATTTGTAATTAAGACACTGGACTGAAAGCCAGCTTGGGTTCTGGGGTATCTGGCTTGATTCTGAGTTTAGGTGTTATTGACATAGCTGATGCATTTGTGTTGTTATGTTCTTGGTGGCTAAAGGTGAAACAAGAATATTTCCCCATTTTTTCCATTTTTAAAATAAAAGGTAATGCAAAACAAGGTACGTTATAACATCTTTTTAGACATTCAGGTGTATTTTTGACAGCAGCATATTCTGGATTGCTATTTCTTATTGTCATGTTCTTTATCTCTGAAATAAAAACAAGGAAGTGCTGATACAATTACACACCTTTTTCCTTGGCTAAACTTATTCTTTGTTGAAAGCCAGACCAGAGTACTGTCTATTCAGACTTGAACATAATTTAGAAACATCCTAAGCAAGTGCTGATGGTTCCCAGTCAACTTCCAAAGACAGCATGCCATAGAGTTTTTAAAAGATTTTGGAAAGCATCAAAAATAATAAATTGAAGAGACTATTGATTACAGAATAAACAAATTACTGTTACTTAATAGACTTCTCTCTTTTTGCTAGTTTGTGTGGACATAACATTAACACCTCATTTATTGTTCTGTCCTCTGATTTTCATGTAGACATCTGTCCTCTTCATACAGGAAAAAAAAATGTTGTATGTGTCACATAAACTGTGCAGTGTTTAAGAATATTAACAGTATGTCAGACAAAGCCCAGTGTTCTTCAAAATCCTCTCAGAAAATAGCTTTGAATATCTACAGTGATCTATCGTTTGTGATTTGTTCTTTTGCTGGCAAAACAGATATTTGAAGCCGATACACAAAACTGCACTTATTTTAAAATCAATGTGTAAAACATCAATTCCTAAAAATCCATCTAAAGTTCTAACTATGCAGACATATATTACTTTGTCAATAAAGTTGGCTAACCCAGGAAAGAACATATGCATTCTTTGGGTTTCACCTATACCGTCTGATAAGCAAAGATCTTGTTTACAGTTAGCTAAACCTAAGCAGCCACTGGCCATTTTTGTCCTAGAGAGAATCCTCCTGGGGTTCAAATAAACCATGAATGCTTTTACTGCCTTTTGCACTAGATGAGAGGATACCTCAGTTCTCCAGACTTGTGTCCCAATGAATTAGGCTCAGAACTAAGTAGGAGTGGGATTTTTAAAGGAAAATACACTTTTCTTTTTTAAGCAGCTTGTTTATAAAGATTTATTAAGGTTTTGAAAAAGTGCCTCTTGGTCTAAAATAGTTCTCTTATTTGCTTTCTAGTTCAATTTTGTTGGGAAATTGCTTGGACCAAGAGGAAACTCCTTGAAGAGGTTACAAGAAGAAACAGGTGCAAAAATGTCCATCCTGGGGAAAGGATCCATGAGGGATAAAGCTAAGGTACTGTGTCTGGATTCTGGTTGCAATTAGTATTGAAACATTTGTGCTTTAGCTGTTACACTTAGATTGCCTGTCCACTTATTAATGACTCAATTAATAGACTCATAATAGACTCTGACTCCAAGACTAGTTTGTTTTTTTCAAGTTACATCAATTACTTAAATACAATTTTTCTCTTGCCACGCAAACCTTGCTTCCCATGTAATTGTAGACCTCCACAGTTACTATATTACCACTGTTATTTAAATAATTCACAGGAAAGAGAAACCAGCTTAAAGTTCATTTGTTCTGAGAGAAGTCCATTTCTCCTGAGAAAGTATAATTTGTATAGATTGCTGCTGTAATATTGGTGTACATAAATAAGTTTTCTCTTCTGTTTATTGTTTCTTTACAGATGGGACTTTTTAAAAAAGATTGAGTATCTATTCAGGGCATAGTTCTAAAAAAAGGTAACAAAGTGGATGTTTTGCTTAAATGTATGTAAAAACGCACTATAAATAAAAGAAAAAAATTGTGTTTGGAATCACTGCCTGGTCAACGCACCTAAGGTGATTATTTGTAGGGTAAGGCAGCTTCATATATATCTGACTCAAAGAACAAGTACTGATTGCATTGTGGCATCTTACTTCACAGTTTGTAAAACAGCAGTATTATGGTCAACGCAGAAGTAATGACTGCTAATTTCACTGAACTGTATATTGCCTTTAGTAATGTTCTGCATTACTCTGCTTTCCTTTCTGTCACCTCTGTCATTCATCTCAGTAGCTAAAATTATGACAGCAATAATATGCCAGAATAAAGGAAAGACTAATCAGGATTTTATGGTTGGCATTATTTGGTCTTGGTAATGCATATCAGCAGTCACATGTGCATTATGAGGTCTCTAATTGCAATATTGAAAAAAAACCCAGAAAACAGACAAATCAGGCACACAGAATGTATTTCATTTTTTCAGAGATTTCTTTATGACATTGGGCATACTGACACTTCGATTATCTATTTAACATTATATTTTATTACAATAAATGTTGAATACACTACAGATTTTATTTCTAGGTATTGACAAGTAAGATATTTTATGACTTTTGGCTTACTTCTGGAATGATAAAAAATGACTCCCTGGATGAACGAATGCATGTGCTGCTAAGTAGCAGTAATTTGCATCAATACTGCATCTGCCAGCTCCATTCTCAGCCACCCGCTCAGACTGTTATTGCCAAGAGCAGCAATTGCCCAGACAGGGGAGTGTGAAGGTCTTGTTACCAGCTAAAGATGCTTAAACACACATAAATAGATACACTAAGTCCTCTGATTTTGAGATCGGTCACTCTTCATATCATTTGAATTTCATCTGATCGCAACAAACAGTGCCAGCGTGCCAGTTATCACATTCACTCATGAGGATGTCAGCAAAAACAAAATTCAGGGTATTTTTTTT
The DNA here is from genome assembly GCA_009819775.1 of Phoenicopterus ruber ruber. Lineage (NCBI taxonomy): Eukaryota > Metazoa > Chordata > Aves > Phoenicopteriformes > Phoenicopteridae > Phoenicopterus > Phoenicopterus ruber. The sequence goes on from CM020217.1 coordinate 99,578,974, forward strand.
TCCTCTTCATAGAGTATTTAGTCCTTAAGCATAATCTGAAGTTAGGTATGAACTTCATGGAAACTCATTCATATGAGAATGGTGCAAAAGATGGAGTTCTAGAGTAAAATAGGATTAAATATAGCAGTGATGAAAGCAACTTCTGTAGAGAAGGCCTCATAAGCGACTGTTATCTGAATCCAATTTAGACATTACTGACTCAAAGAAAACAAAATCCCTGTGCAATTACAGTGAGAGATAGGAATTATCTGATCCATGTACATCACTGTTACCAGTTCCAAGCAAAAGAGACTGAGAATGATCATGGGATGGGTAATAGTTACAATTAGCATTTCGAAGAGGATATTCTAGGTTGAGATACTGGTAAAACTTAAAGAAAATATATTTGACTGTGAGCATAAATAATAGCGTGAATTGCTACATCGCTAAGGAAAATACAACTTGCTCTGGTTAAAACAGTTTTCTTGCCATAAAACAAGCCCACTGGTCTCATTTACGCAGTATTTTTTTACTGATTTAAATACAAATTACCAAAGTCTGGAGGCTTCTTGTGGATATTTTGTACCATACAAGAAATCAGCTTATGTATATTGCCAGATGAGTCTTCCTTCTGGAGGAATTTTCAAGAAAAATCTATGTAATTTCTCTCTGTAAACTAGAACTTCCTTAAAGCTGTCTATATTATGCCACGAACCATAATAGTCCCTAGGCAGAGTGCAGGCACGTGTGCTTTTCCCCTCCAGTCCAGTGCAGCTGGATGCTGAGCTGTGTCGGAGCAGCAGAAACAGAATGTCTGCTGGAAAATACTAAATACATTTATGCCCTAAATCCTTATGTACTTAGTGTTTGAAAGGAACTGATCCACTGATTTGGGTTTTTTTAGTGCCAAAATGACAGCAGGCAAATGCTTGGCTCTACAATGAACCCCTCTGGCCACACTCTGTAATTTTGGGCATATGGCAGGGCAGTTTCCAGTTCTGGGAAGCGGACTCTGCCAAGGGAGGTATATCTGCTTTTCAGAATTTCTTTATCTTTAAAAAAGAAATCTGTAGGTAAATTTCAGAGACTAAAGAATTTGGGATGTTCCTTTCCAGAGCCTCAGGGGACACTTTTTAAGAGTGACTTGAGATTTTTGAGTATCCACTCTGCCTACAGTGTGGGAACAGGATAGATTAATTTGAAAAGGCAATGCAACTTACTTAAGATTAATATTATGAACAACTCCAATTGTGCACTAAGTACCACAGAGCTTATATATGTGTCACAGAAAGTTGTGTTAGAAATTGTTGAAGAGATGCCCAAGTGTAACTGCAGCAGTTTTGCAGAATGTTATTTGGGATATAAGGAAAACTTATGATTCTTCCAGAGCAGTGTGGCTAATGTGAGTACTTAAATCTCGATGCTTAGGCTAATGCCACTGGCTCAGCAGAAGTTTAGTTTTCTGTAACAGGAGAAAGATCCTACAGTATTCTGACAGGAAAAACAAGCACCATCATGAAACATAGACAGTCCACTAGACACAAGAGGAGATGATGCTGGCTTTTAGATACTTCTTCCCTTTGATTTGTCATGCAAAACTGTAGCTAAAATTTGAAATATTTATTAGCTGAATAACTCCCATTTATTTTCAAATCACAGAGAAGGTATTGTTCAACATGTTGGGCATAGCTGTGACCACTGAGAATTATGCCCACTGTAAGAGCACAGCCAGTTTCCAGTGAGTTCTTAAAACAGGTTGAGCTCTCACCGTCTTGCTGGCTTACGTGCTGCTGCTAAAGGTTGTCATTCCTGTAGTAATACAGTATTATAAATATGCAAATACCTTCTTCAGGACATGTAGTGATGAGATTAAACATAGTCATGTTGAGTTGCTTGGTTTTTGGTTCTTTTCCATTTCTTTTTCTTCTTTTTCCAAACAGCATGGGAGGCGATTGTAAAGGTAAACAATCAAACTGAAGTGACAAGAGAAATCTCATTACAAGTGGAATGAATTGATTGCTTTCATACATAGATGCAGATTTTCTCCTTTTCAATCATGCAATGAATGCTTTTCACTGTACCATTAAAAAAAATAAATGTATGCAGTGAGCTGGAATAGCTTTTTTTGTACATCAACTATAGCAGGAAGAGCATGGATTCTCTTTAAAAGAAGCAGAAAAATATGTAGCAATATGTTTCTTAAACACTTCTGTTTCTTGAGCTAGTTACCTGACAGAGTTTCGTAGGACAGAGCACAGTCTTGGGGCTCGCACCATTTCTCTATACTCTCGGGTTTTAGATTATATACATGAGCAATATTTTTTTATTCAGATAAATTATACACCAACGTGCAATAAACATACACTAGATAGCATATGTAACTTGATCTTTGTGTTTTGTGGAACTTCAGAACATTGTATGTGAGAAAGCAAAATGGCTTGTGAGAAAGCAAAAAGAACATTCAGGGGTAAAATAACGACACTAGTGTCATTAGAACTGCCTTTAAGGGCTGCATGACCTGACTGCAGATTGCTGGAGCTTCGGGAGAGTATGTGGGAAGACTCAAAAACATACTCCTGCCCTTGCACGTTTCCCTAAGAGCTCTCTACTGACTGGAGAGAAATACTGATCTGAGGGTCACTGGTCTGAGATGGGACCTCACCCTTCGTTAACAGGCGTGAGAACAGATCAACAGCGTTAATCATAGTCCAGCCATGGTACTTATCTGCAACATGACATCATCTCTTTTCGTGATGTCTTTTTCAGAGATGAACTATAACAGAGTAGATGAGACTGCATGTGGTGAGGCTTGCCTGGAATGACTATATGTAGCATGATACTAGTAATTAATTGGTATGGATAATGCTGGTGAAAGAGAGCAAATGAAGGCCGTGATCCCAGATTAATAACTGAAATGGTGAACAAGGCAAAAACATGTTGAGAAAGGGAAGAGGACTGGCTTGGGAAAAAAAAAATGGCAGGTATAAATCTTTTGCAGAAGAAAAACTGTACCTTGTACAGAATTTTATCTTTTGTCCTTTGTCTATCCATTTGCATGTGTAACTTTATGGTGGGAACATTCAAAGAAAGATGATGGAAATTTTCCAGTGAACACAAAATTATGTAGAAAAGGGGCATGTGGAGGCTCCAAAATTCTGAAACAAAAAAGGGTTGTGAGAGAAATCTTGAAAATGTGCAAGTGTTGTAGTTGAAAATTTTTCAGGATGTTTGTGCTTTTCTTTTTTAAAAAGAACTTTTTAATTTAAAAATTAATGTAAGTGAATATGTTTGGAAGAGCTGAATAACCTAAGAACAATAAAATGTTTTGATTTTGCTTTAATAACATTTCGAGTGTTACCCAAAGGAAGATTTTTGATTGCTTTTCATTTTGTAAAAAAATGAAAAATGGATTTTTAACCTGATTATTTTTTCCTGAAAACTCACTGATCGTCACCTGCAAGACACTTCTTCCAAGACAGGTTAACTATTTAAACTGAAGAGGCTCACATTGTCTTTGCAGAAGTCACAGACACTCCAAACATCTTTGTGAACCACTTTTTACTTACATAAAGCAAGGTTTGCAAATTAATGTGTAGCCTGATAACAAGACTATATATTAGGTAAAAGAAAGCTAAAACGTCAGTTGCTACAGTAGCACATGGGCTGTCAGCCACACATGAAGGAAAATGTAAGTCACAGTGCTTGAGTTAAATCTCCTGAATACTGATGTATAATTGCCACCCCAATTTAAGGACTTACTTTTTACCTAGAGAAATCCTGTCAACACCAATTCTCGTTTTGCACACTTTCTGTTTGTTACCCATTTCTTTCCTTGTTTAAACTTCCACTTGCTTACAACTTTTATCCTGGCTATTTGGAGGATGCTGTTATTAAAGATTCCTGATTCTTTCATATAAAACATGGGAAATTAGAGAACAAACTTGCACTGCGTCTTTGAAAAATCACAGAAACTGTTTGCCCGTGACTCAATGTTTTGTCAGCTACTGAGTGAACTTTTAACTGCTTTCTCCTTCAAGTTTCAGTCATTTAAATAGTTATTAAGGAAAGAAGGTTTCATCACAGAAGAGTTAATTGCAGTATAACTATCTGCCTTTCATTAATCTGTGGGTTAAGTACTTTCCAAAGAAGCTCCACTGCCAGTGGACAACGGCTTGTCCCGTTAAACAGAATTTCTTGCGTTAGCTTTTCTTTTTAAAAAACACAGGTGTTAAGAACTTATTGGCAACTAAAATGATCTGAAGTCAGCGCGCAGAGAACCTACCTAAATTCAATGATTAATGTATTGGCTTTAATGTGTTTTTTAACAGCCATATTATGTGAGTACCTTATAAAAGATTTTGAAAATATGGGAGAGTTGCAGTGCACTCTTGTCTGTTCCCTGCAAATGCTAAGTGCCCTGACTGCAATCCTGCAACCTTTCAATATATGCTTAAATATGTTACAGGATTATAATATATAATAATGTGAATAATGCCCAATAACTTTTTGGTTTGAAGCACGATATATTTTTTCATTAGATCATGTCTACCATGAGCATAGTGTCCTAACAGTGGAGAGTTAATTCTCTGATAGCATTCTCTTGACTTCATTGGTTTTTCAAGCAGATTATATAAATAACGCTCAGATAGCCCAAAAGGAAAGAAAAAAGTTACAAGTTTTGTCTGTAGGAGGTGATGATCCAAGTATTGCGTTATATTCTTTCCCAATCCTATCGCTTTACTGAAACATGAGAACAAAATTGTGTCTTCTTTAGTGTCCTGAGTTTCAAAAGCCTTTGAGTGTCACTGCCTGTTATAATGGTTTAAGCTTATGCAGTATGGTTACATATGCAATATTTCCTTCCAAATGAGTGGCAGCATTCTGAACAAGAACAAGAAATTACAAAAGACACTAGAAATTAAAAAAAAAAAAAAAAAAAAAAAAAAAAAAATCACCTAGTGGTCTGTTGCACCAGGTTTTACATTGAGGCCACTCCACTCATGCCGGTGAGGTTGTTCACTCTAGCTTATGGCTATGGTAGTTAAGCCCAGTGTGTCGTCATGAGATTTCAACTCATAGTTGGAGATAAAAATTTGGGAATTTCTATAAAAAGTCCATTTTAATTCTTTAAAACAGAATCTGTAGGTTTACTTCCAGCCTGCTGGGAGTTTAGATCGGGACTTTATGCAAAATCCCTGAAGTGATTGTTTCTTAGGTAAGATGTTTCTGTTTCATTGAAGTACTCCTTTATCATCTTTAGCTGTAAAATCACTAAGGGAAAGATAAAGCAATGTGTGGCATTGGGTTTAGAAAACTGGCTCACATCCAGAAGCATCAATAGCTAGTTTTAAATCACTAATTGGTGCTCACCCATTTAATCTTTTTCTGTTAGGTTTTCCTTTGCTGTGTGTGAAAGTATTATTGACTTTGTATTTTTATCTCTACAGCCATGGTACCTTACATCGTATAGCCATTTTACCCCACAAATGAGTTTATGACCAAAAGCAGGATTAGACCCTCAGCATGCCTTCAAGATATGAGCAGAAGTTACAGCAGCACACAGCTGCTGCGGCAACATTTTTTTTTTCCCTTCCTAAATCTATCCAGCTTCCTGATACTGACTGCTGCGAGGCTGTAAGGACTAGAACAACCAGCCAGCAACAAAGAAAAATGCAAGCAAATGGAAATAAACAAAAAGCAGTGCACCCTATATTTTGAAACTGAAATCTTTAAAGGGTCATTTGCAAAAGGATGTTAACTCTTTAAAGTCTACTGTAATCTGCGTTCTCTCAGTTTTTCCTTTAGGTGAGCATGTCAAAAGGTACCAAAAGCTTTCAAACTCTAAAGCTAAGTTTTACCTGTAAAAATATTCTAAAGAACATACTTTCTCCTTATACAGAGAAAACATAAATCTGTTGGCAGGCACAGATTTAAAAAAGAGACTAATCTTTATCACTGTTTCCTCCAGTGTTACTCATGTTCTAGCAACTTTCAGTTGCTCAACCACCCCAGTGTCTTTGGAAAGTACCTCTATGTGTCACCTCTAATGTGTTATAAACTCATTTTTGCCCTGATAGGGGAGGGAGTTTGAGGTAGATATACAGATCACAACCAATGTTTCTTAGAATAGCTTTTATTCTTGAAGCTGTTTTTACTAATAGCAGATAATTACTCTCACAGCACATTCACTTATTCAGTCTCACATCTGAATTGCACTCTCACAATTATCTGGTTAGAGCACCGTTTGGGAAGCCAACTCCAACTATATACTCAGAAAATAGAGGGTAGTACTGGCAGGTCAATGGTAGGTGTTCAGAAAGTCCGTCAGAGGGTCCTTTATTTCATCAGATGCATACATAATCCCATAGCCTTCATCTGCATATAGCAGTCATCTTGGATGCAGGTCGGGTTATGGAACCCATTGCTGGCACCAATGTGTGCTGGTGCTCAGCAGCCTCTTAGTGTCTTCAGACTGTATGTTCTTGGAGGTTCACCAGCACCAATAGTCTCCAGGGCTTACCCGTCCTTGGGAAGCTTTCACGTGCCACCTTCTCAGCACATACTTTTCCTTTCTTTGCCCTTTTTCTTTCTTTTTCTTGAAACTATTTCTCCATCAAAACTTACAGATGCCTATAGAATCAGTTCATGCAAGCTCACATGGACGAGACTTTCACAATGCTTATCTTTTCATTGCTTCTCTTAGGTGTCTCATCATGCTGTCTGACCCCTCTTATCTTTCACCAGTTCCTCAGAGCTGTGCAAATCAGCTTGTTCCCAGAAGGCTGTTCCTTTTCTTTCGTTCCAGAAGACTCCATGTTACCCAGAGTGCAACAACTAGGAAAAGCAAGTCATCTTCTCTGCTTCCCAGCCACATCCTTTTAACTAAATTTGTATATTTTAATATCACAGTAAACTGGGGGCTTTCAGTCATATGTCTTCCCTCTGGCACAAAAAGAATGTGTTTATTCATCGAGGATCTTTCTAGGGGGGACTCATAAACCTCTTCATTTTTTACCATATCCCTGCATATTTTTGGGTTATTTTCCTCTTGCCTCTCTGCACTCTATGGGAATATTGTCTTTCCTCAGATCATTTGTTAGCGCCACATTCCTGGCAGATGGGAGCATCTTTTGTTTGGTAGTTTTTGCAGCTTCCATTAGTTACCTCTCTCTCTGGCTTGCTGGCTGAGGTGGGAACAAACTCAAAAATATGAGGCCATTGAGCCAAGACACAGTTAACTGGACCTACTGGGATAGATTCTTCGCTTCCTGGTGTTCAGATGCTCCTGTCTGCATACCTAATCAATGACATGCCTTCTGATAGATGGTCCCTTATCTATCAGAAAGCTTATCTGTGTTAACAGGCATCTCCTTAATATCATTGACCAGTAGCTTTGGATTTGGAACCTGGCTGGAAAGATCTACTGACTGTTATCCTTCAATTTATGCAGTTTCAAATGATCTGCAACACAGTAACCCCTGGCTGTTTCAGTTTGTGCTATAAAATTTTGGGAAAGTCCATTTGTTTCCGTTTCTGTCAAGTTTATTTGTTTCCTTGCAGTATAGATTTTTCCTTCCAAAGGTGGTTTGTCATATTTATGTCGAAGATTTAAGATGTTTTCTCTGACTTTCCTCTCTGAGTTTTAGAACCCATTTAAGTACATAGCCCATCTTGCTGCAGAGAAAACAGTCTTCTCCCTGGTCCTGCTTGGGTTAAGAACAGGTCTCCGTTGTTTTGGCTGTATGGCTCAACCACTCTGACCTTGCTTAGAGGAGTCAGGCTTGAGGAAAGCTTTTTAAAAGCTTTTTATCTGTATGTGTATGTGTAGAGAGAGAGAGAGAAAGAGGAAGATGTGTGTGTGCGCGTGATATATAGCTGTAATTCGTGGTTCAGCGTAAGTCATACTTTATTAGCCGGTTCCTTCTGATGTCTTCTACACAGTGACTAGGGATGTCTGTCTTTTATCAACAATTTGAAACTCCCATGCTATTTAACGTTCAACTCTTCTATCCCAAAAGATGCATAATTGCTTCCAAAGTTTCAAAATCATTTTGTAACCCATTTCCTAAATGTTTCTACACATTGGTAGGAAATTCCCAGTAGATGACATCACTTCCATGTTAAGAAGAGTATAGCTGAAGTAGCATTACTCTCAGATTATCACCAAATTATTCAACAGTGTTGCTTTCACTTTGGTATAAAACTTACTGTCTTCTCAAGACATACTTGAAATAAGCCTCCAGACCATTCCATGTCCTAAATGTGGATGATGTGTCACCTTTTTTTCTGAGTTTCATGCAGCAGGTAAAGAAAAAGCATCAATACCAAACCACCCTTTATACCAGAGAAAGATACCAGTATCATTCTAGGTCCTCAACTCCCTCAAATTACTGTTTCCTGCCTGTGTACGAGGCACTGTGGCTCCTTGTCTCTGCCACGGGAAGCTCCACCTTCCATGAGTCTCTCAAGTTCTAGAAAAACCTCTTCTCTAGAGATGAGGCCTGTGGTTTATGCTGCCTGTCAGCTCTGACCTGGATTTCAGGATCTAGGTCTGAAGATCAGGCAGTGGGGCCATCTGTTGGCTTGGGTTCCAGTTCTTCTCTGGGTCTTCTGCCTGGTCACTGTAGGAGTGTATGAACAGGACTTTGTTGTCCCATTAGAGAAGTCATTTATGTCTCTCGGTAAGCAACCTTTTCCTATGAGCATGGCACCTGGAAATTTTTTCATTGCACTTTTATAAAAAACGTTATTTGTGAGTGAAGACATCAGATTTGTGTCAGCAGGCTTTTACATGTTACTTGTGAAAACAAGTATTACAATATTATAGCTAGAGCCCAATTTACTGCAGCTTATTTTCATATAATTAGATACTAACCTGTACACAGTGTCCCCTCCTGAAAAGGGACACAGGTCACAAGGTGTAGCTGTTGTTCCTCAATATTGGAGCATGTTTTCACTGGTGCAAGGTCTGGTCTACCATCAGAGTCAAGAATTAGCCATCAGGAATTGCTGGGTCACAGAAGCACCATATTTATCTCCTGACCATCTCTCAGCCAGCCCCTCCCTGAGGCAACAGTAACAAAAAGACCTTGATGAAGATTGCTATGCTGGCGTTTTGCTCAGTGAATATTCCCCAGGAGAGAAAAATCCTAAACTGAGCAAATCAAAAAGACTTTATGGCCTTTTTGTCTTTCAGAGACAAATTTTGGACCGTAAATATTGGAAACAGCCTACCTCATTGATTCTATAACTTGTTCACCCGTGATTTCTTGGAAAAAGCTATAAATACCAAACAATTGGTGCAAGCTTGTGTGCCTATTAAAGGAAACTGAACTGAAGCCTCTGCTCAGTTGCTCATATGCTGTTTTTTATGAAATTATTTGGTATTATATAACAAAGACTTATGTTTTTGCATACACATGGAAAACTGGAACACAAATTTTTATTTTAAATTGGAAAGATGGCAGAAAAATGCAGATTACCGTATCGTCCTAAACTTGACCTATATTAATTACTGATGAAAAATTAAATTTCATAGGTTGGTTACATGCAAAGGTAGGTTAAAACATTCAGGAAAGTGGGACACTCGTTTAAGTACTTAAAATGTTTGTAATTTAAATAAAATTTGAAAATTGTTGGAGTGATCTCCTTTGACTCCTAAGGAAATCTATAAGATCTCCTCTAATACTCTCAGTATCCCAGAAGTGCAGTTCTTGTACTGCTGAAGCCAGTGGCAGTTTTGCTAATGATTGGTGAGAGGAATAAATCACTCTTAGTACTTTTCTGAGTGAGCGAATGAAATTCAAGTGCAATCTCCAAATATTTCTCTATTAATTTTTAGGCTAAAGTCCCAGTTTGAAGAGTGAGATGTTAGAATGGTTGCAGAGATTCAACCAGATATATCACTTTAAGTATTTCCTGCTAACTTGATTCATGCAATGATATGATCCTTCCATGTAATTAGTGATGGCATTTTCAAAACAGGATAGCCAAGAGGGCAATTTGAGGCTGTGTTAAAAGTCTCATACTCTAAGGCTGATAGTTAAGAAAATTACATTGTCCTCACAAAAGAATTATATCAGACCTTAGACAGATGCTGAAAAATCCCTGTTTTGTTACTGATGCAACACAGTGGTGATATTAAAAGTCTTTGTTGCCTCCCTTGCATCCAATGTTAAAACACTTACATATTTCTTAGCTCTGACAGGACATTTGTAAGATTGCTGTTTTTAAAAAGGTAGGACACATTCTTCTCTTTCTGCTAAATTAGACTACTTCCAGGGGGCAAAGCGTTGAGATAGTTATTCTTTCTCTTCTGAGTTAAAAGTGATGAAGGACCATGAAAGGAGGCAAAGCAAATAAGTGGCAAAAGAGAGGAATGTGGGAAGGGTAAAGATGGCCCTTAGTGAAGGAAAATATGTATTATTTGAAGTTGTGAAAGATTACATGCTTTCTGTTTTGCCAACTTGTAAATGTTTAGTAAATTTTTGACCTGAAAACAGTTTAAGTTTTTTGTTTGTGGAATATCGTAATGTTTTCTAAATACCCCAGCAAAGTAAGCAAAACTGTGTACACATGTATTATGCATTAGAAACAAGCTGCCGAGTAACTCAGCTGCAATCTCCCTCTGTCTGTAACGGTGCCAGTTCGACACCCAAAAGTCTGCGTTTGACATCCAGGTCTGTGCCAAACTCTTCTTGATTTCAGGTCATTCAGATTTCATCGGCCGGAGAATCATTTGGTGCTTGTTGGCACCATTCAGTTGCTGCCACTGTCCACGGGGGGACTCTGGTGCCTCACCTCGCCAAAAACATTTGCTTGTGAGACCGTGCTGCTGGCAATACGTTTTCTTTGAAAAAATAAGCTTGGGAGGAAAAAAAGCAGCACATTCATGTGTGAGAGACAGCAAGATTAAAAAAAAAAGAGACAAGGAAATTATAAGTAAATGAACTCAATGGCTTACAGCAATTTGGGGGATTGTAGATCTTTTCACGCTGATGTTTTTTCCCATCTATACTTTTTCAGAACAGTGATTTATATTCCAAAGTATTTTATTTATCTGCATGAGGCTTCATAAAAAACAGGTTTGATCTTGCTGAGTTTTGTTTTACAATTATTGTTCTTGCTGTTTTACATATAGATAAATGCAAAAAGAACTGCTTTGAATTATTTGCAGCAATTACATTAAATCCCAGTTTTCCGTGCATAATGTTATCTGTACTCTTGAGGATCATGATAAATACTTTTAATATACTTTAATGGGTTACTGTTACAAGGAATTTTGCATTGCCACAATAGAGGCAGCATTACAGTAAATTAAATTACAGTGCACACAATTAAATAGAATAATGAAAAAAATCAGACTTGGAGCAACAGCTCTTTGGAGTCCTCTGAAATTCAATTCCACGATAAACATAATAGGAGAAGATGGTGAGTGGAATTTAGATAGCTAAGCTAGGTATTATTTTGTTTGTAATATCTCCATCAGGGATTAATATTCTCATATTCGGAGACATTGATTAGTCTCTGGATTATTTTTCTGATTGATTACTGTTGTAATGTAGCATTCCTTTTTCATTTATCTAGAGCTATAACTTCATCGTGGTACAGTTGTTATGCAATCTGCCATAATTTGTGGCTTCTCAATAACAGCTTTAAGGAAATCTGTACGGATTTAACTTGAGCTTATAGCCTTATATTACCAAAAAAACCCACCTTCCTTTCATCTTCCCTGAAAAAGAGAAATATTAATTTCACATATTCTCCGACAACTCCTTTCAAAGAACACTTGAGCCTGAGATGCATTTCTGTTTTATCAAACATAGCTAAAGTAAGGCACGTGTGCAGCTCCGGACAGTCATTATTTTGAATATGCAATGACATCAGAAGGTATGATATTAACATTGCAAATGGTATTATTGATTTTTTTCCTTATTTTTCTTATTTCTGTTATTTTTATTGGAGCTGAACATGAATTCGGTCCGACATGGAGCGGGCATTTGGAGTCAGGAGGAATATAAATTTTGCATTTAGTTCCCATCTCTGTGTGACTCTGGCTTTCTTTCCTAGATTCTTAGTTTCCCCACAATAAAGGATAACAGTTCCCACCCATCTACTTTAGAGGTGTGTACAGAGAATTAATTCATTGATAATTATAAATCTCTTTACGAACACTGCGTGTTATTGCACTAAATTCAAAGTTTTCTGAGTTCAGATGAGTGAGCTGTTATCCCTGCAGAATACGTCCCACTCCTAAGGACACCTGTGGTTGTGCTCGAGACTTCCAGGTTCTTTTCCCTTTTTTGTACTGGTATGATATTTTACCTGTTTATAAAGTTGAATATTCCATTGGTTTAAATCAGATCATCTCCATTTATAATCCAAAAAAGAATGAATTTTTTACTTTTACAGATTTTGGGAAGGAGGTGGGAGGGGTAGCGATTAGCAGTTAAAATATGCACACAAAGCCTTACCCTTATCCCCATCTTCTGTCATCTTTTGCCTTTCACGCTGAGAACTTTCTTTGAAATCAAGTCTTTAGAAGTAACCCTGTCACTTAACATCAGACCCTGATCTCATAAACTGTGTTTAGAAGACGTAGGAACATGGTTGGGATTTTTTTAGTTTATGGATGTGCAAATGCTTTGCTGAATTTAGGCCTTGCAGGCAAGTCCTTCCTTCCTGTGCTTATAAACCCTTGCTGTGAAAGTCAATGGCTGCATGTTGTGTGTTTGTTCTTTGGTGCTCCAGCGGATGAATGATTTAGGAGATATCTGTAAACTTTGAAGAATTCACTTAAGAGTCATTTTTTGAAGTTTGAAAAAAAAAACCCAAACAAAAACTGCTCTGTTTTTCTGTCCAGCTACAGGTCCCACTTCATCTCCTGTTACATTAAAGGAGTCTGTTACCAAATGCTTTTTATCTGGCATGAGAGGGAAAGAAAAAGGATGTTTCCTTTGTATTAGGTTGTTAATCCTTCTCCAGAGGTCCGTTTATAGAGTAGAGAGATACAGGGAACGGCCAGCAAGCCATACTTCCTTAATTAAAAACATAATTAACCATGCACATAACTCTCTCAACTCTAGTGTAACACTGGTATTATGTTGAGTCTCTGGCTATTAAGAGACTTGATCCATAGGTACATATGTAAGTCCAAAAATAATGTTTCACATTTCTTTAAATTGATGTAGCAAATGTGTACTCCTGAATAGTTTGACAATAAATTATTAATTCTGTTTTACTGTTTCAAGGCCAAACTGTTCGTGTCAACTGTTGCAAACAAAATTAATATTTTAGTTTGTTTTTTCAAAGATTTAGCTGCAATTGCTAAAATGTGCTCCACAGAAATGAATCTCTTGCAATCGTCACACAATGAAATAGAGGAAATTTTTTTCAACTAGTTTTAAGTTGGAGGCTTAATCATGGTGTTAAAAAGTCCATGGTAAAAAACGATGTGATATTGAACCTCTGAATGAGAATTTTTATTTTTTTTGGTCCCCTTGATGATCGAGACCCTAGATAATTTGTAATGAGGATCATATGAGTCTCCATCTTTTACAGTTCCTCTACTGGGAATAGCGACCTTCAGTTTTGTCTGTTTTCTGCCGTCTTCTCTTTCCTTTTTCTTATTAAATGAGTAGAGCAATGTAATGAATCTGCAGATTTTTTTTCTTCTTCCATGATGCAAGTATCTATCACAGGGAATAAAATGGTATCTCCCACTGCTGGCTCTGTGCCAGCTACATTATATGCAGCCTTTGATGAATAATGTAGATGAATAATGCTTATTATATGCAACAAATATTTTTGGGGCAGAAATTTCTTGTAATGGGTTTCCCACTGTTCCAGTTTTGAGTGATCTGCTTGTCCTGCAGCTACAGCCTAGCTCTACCATGCAAAAAGATGGATAAATTCTCACTTGTGAACTCTTTCTTCTGAACATCACAGGATGTCCATGGGGAGAAAGATTCCTCCTTTAGCTCTCTAATGCAAGTTACTCTGTAGGCCCCCTGTTTAGCGAATGTCAGCCACCTCCCTAAGACAGTCTATTCCCTCTTTGGACATCTACATCCCCTAGATACATGGAATGAATCCCACTGTCTTTACCGACTTACACAACTAGTTTAGCCTCCACATCTGACTTTTGGGGAGCTAAAAGTACATGAGGTGGATACTGGCTGTTCCCGATCCGACAGACCCTGAGGGAGTGAGACTATTCAAAATTCGTGTTTCACTTTGAGGAAGCCAATTCTGTTCCAAGTTCTAGAAATAAAAAAAGAAAGTGTACGTCAAAATATTTCTCCTGACAATCTACTTTTCTTCAGTACTTTAGGGCAGAATTAGTCTTTTATAATTTTAGAATTAGCTTTTATTTTTTCTTATGTGAATAGGAATTTTATTAATTTCATCTACCTCTATGTATTTCTTACATATTTGTTACCTCCCTACAGCTTGAGAACATAAGACTACGTGCACTGTAATCCTCCTATGTTTAACTGAATTCAGAGAAAATATTTAATAGGTGTTTCAGTTCAGATAGGCATATGAAACAGCAATTTGCAAACTATCCCTTCACACTAGAGAATACATGCTCTACTGTAAACTATTGTCAAAATTGAAAAATAAAAACCAAGCAACCAAACAAGCAAAAAAACCTACAGTGTGACTCAGAAAGTAGGAGAGATCGAGGGCAACCGTCTGTTCTAAATGCATGAAAGAATTCCAACAGAATTGATGAACATGTATTAAAACAGAAAAACGTGTATTGAAATAGAGTGAATATAATGTCATATGATTAACTACACAGATCTGCATTCCAATCCAATTTTTTTTTCTTAAGAATACAAAACCAGCTACCCCAAATGCCAGCCTAGCTGTTCTTTGTAACTTGAATTGTTCAGTGAGTTGTAGTGGAAATACTTTATGAAAGAAGAGAGTTTTGCAGATCTCAGCTGGTTGGGGCACTAAACTCGTTATCCATAGATAATGTGCAACGTGAAGGAGATTGCTTGTATATGAGTATATGATGCATATAAGTGTCCAAGAATTTTAAAGTAGCTTTTTGAAGTCTTGAAGAAAACTGCAGCTCATATAATCTTCTGCATGTGAAAGTACAATTAAAATTTCTCTTTAACACACGATCCTATCTTTTTCAAATTTCAAGTTGGTAACGGGGTTAGAAACATTGGTGCCATTGGGAGGATACCCACAAAATTGCCTAACGTACCACACATATAATGGTATTCCAAAATATTTCTCCAAAATCATGAGGAATCTGTGGTGTCCAAAAATACCATTCGTATGCAGTTCCTGTTGATGTTTTTGACTTTATGGTGGTGGCCATATTCATTGCAATAATGCTTGTAATAATATTACTGGCTTCTTATTTTGAAGTAGTTAGGTGAAACGTTACTATTGTGTATTCTGCGTCAAATTTAAAATAATTTAGAGAATGGGCTTATAAATTATGGGGTTTTTTTAGTGAGATTCACATAGAGTAACTGCTAATTTTCTTTCTTTGGGGTTTGCCATTTATTACGTTCCTGCTTAGTGTAGCAGTTATACGGTATTATTGTCTATTGATGCATACTGAGATACAATAATTTTAATGCAAATTCCTGATTAAATGAAAATGTTTACATTCATTACATTGAAGCATATCAGTATTAAGTTTATCAGTATTAACAATTGCTAGAATAGTTTATAAATAAGTTTCAGAAGTCTTTCCACAAATACATTTAAACTGTTCACACATGACTAGGAGCTCATATCCAGTACTTCAAGTATAGTGAATAAGGTGTCATTCATCATAGTCTAGAATCATGAACAGATAAAAGGATTTTACATATGTAGCTTAAGAATGCAGGAATAAACCCTTCTATGTAAAGTTAGTTACTTTTTTTCACATGGGCTTCAGTGAGAAAGGGCTTATGCTAGATCATAAACAGGTTATTTGTTGTATGGACTTTTGTTTCCAAACTGGTCTTCTCCATGGCTCAGCTATAAAATTTGCTTGTATTATATAATGATAAGGGCAAATTTTCACATTTTGTATTCTATTATTTGTAGAATGTAGTACAGCACTGAAATCTAAGAGTTGTCATACTACACTGAATTATTAACTCATCTAGCATTATTTCCTGGCTCTGGAAATAGTATTCAGTGTTTTAGAAAATTATGAGGGGAGAAATAGGGGCAAATAATATTCCTGGATAATTGAAAAAGCTAACATGATTGAGGAGACAATTCCTTTCTATCACACATAAGCTATCACTTTATACCATGAAATACAAGATCAAATGACCCTTCACAATACATTAGCTAGCATAGCAGCGTATGTTACGCTTTTCGATTCAACATGCCTAATTAAATTTTGCTAAGCTATTTGTGCAAAGATTTTGTGTTGCATTGTATCATGAAATGTCATTAAAAAAATATATCTTTTGTGTCTTTGGAATAAGTTATATGTATGGGACTGAAAGTACGGCAGGAGTACTGCAGGCAAATATTGGAAGAGATTCCTGATACCAGAAAGAAAATCTTAGAAAGAGTATGTTTAGATAAGAGTTGAAACAGAGCTCTGACAGGTGACACCAGTCTAACGGGTTTCCATATCTTGAGTTTGATTTATTTCTTTCATTTTCTGTAAGTTAAAGAAAAGGGTTTATAGACTTCAAGGAAGTGTCATTGTTTTAAGACTCAAATATTATGGGGCATGAAAAACTGGGACTTCTTCCATACACCATGATATATTTGTGATAGTTTGTTCCTTTATTTCTGTGAATGGTTCGTGATGTATGCTCTCATTTTAATTTTAAATATAGAAAAGTCATTCATTATATGTTGAATAGGCCACAGTTGAGTGTCATTAAGAAGATGAATGTGCTTCTGAACTGATAGGAGTGTATCTGAGTGATTTGTAATGTTAGAAATTATCCTGTCAGCTTCTGGCATCTCAGGGGATAAAAACAAAAATGCTGAGACTACACATAAAGTGATACTTTTATGTTGTTTATTCTTTTCTACTTTGTTGAGATGCCTTTGGTGTCTGGATTGCTGTAGTCGTTAGTTGGATCTTTGAGATGCTAGTAGTTATTTACATGTGGTGTGTTTTTATTTAATGTAGCATTTTATTTTTGTGCTATTTATTACTCTGTTCTCAGTTCAGGGAGATCGTGTTATTAAATCTGGACAATTTCTAACCTTTTAGATGTTTATTCTTTCTGTACCTGCACAGCCACCAGTGTGGGCCTGACCTGGAGATACTAAATTCTGCGAGAGTCAAAGGACACACATGTTTCTAAAGTCTGAGGAAGCTCAGCCGTAAAAGCAGGGGAAACTTCATGTTGTTCCATGCGTTGCTATTCACATCCCCATAGGTGAGCTCCTCCATTGTGCAGTCCTCCAGGAGAGGCTATGAGTCTCCACTGGCTGTACCCCAGGGGACATCACTCTTCTCGTTTGGCTAGCTAAGGCCCATGCCTGAAATTGGGTGGTGTGAACACTGCTTTGACGCATACAACATCAAATTTTCATGGGAATGAGATCAAGCTGCTTCATTGGCCTGGCAATGGTTATGTGACATCATTGCACAGTGTAGTGAAATATATGGATGGAAATTGGATATGACCCTGGCTACTCATGGCTTGGACGGGCATACTCTGCGCTGGGTAGGAAACTGGCTGGATGGCCGGGCCCAAAGAGTTGTGGTGAATGGAGTTAAATCCAGTTGGCGGCTGGTCACAAGTGGTGTTCCCCAGGGCTCAGTAGTGGGGCCATTCCTGTTCAATATCTTTATCAATGATCTGGATGTGGGGATCAAGTGCACCCTCAGTAAGTTTGCAGATGACACCAAGTTGGGCGGGAGTGTTGATCTGCTGGAGGGCAGGCAGGCGCTACAGCGGGATCTGGACAGGCTGGATCGATGGGCCAAGGCCAATTGTATGAGGTTCAACAAGGCCAAGTGCCGGGTCCTGCACTTGGGACACAGCAACCCCAAGCAATGCTACAGGCTTGGGGGGAGTGGCTGGAAAGCTGCCTGTCGGAAAAAGACCCAGGGGTGTTGGTCGACAGTTGGCTGAATATGAGCCCGCAGTGTGCCCAGGTGGCCAAGAAGGCCAACGGCATCCTGGCCTGTGTCAGAAATAGTGTGGCCAGCAGGAGTAGGGAAGTGATCGTCCCCCTGTACTCGGCCCTGGTGAGGCCGTACCTCGAGTACTGTGTTCAGTTTTGGGCCCCTCACTCCAAGAAAGACATAGAAGTGCTGGAACATGTCCAGAGACGGGCAACGAAGCTGGTGAAGGGTCTAGAGCACAAGTCCTGTGAGGAGTGGCTGAAGTAACTGGGGTTATTTAGCCTGGAGAAAAGGAGGCTGAGGGGAGACCTTCTTGCTCTCTACAACTACCTGAAAGGAGGTTGTAGAGAGATGGGGGTCAGTCTCTTCTCCCAAGTAAAAGACGACAGAACAAGAGGAAATGGCCTCAAGTTGCACCAGGGGAGGTTTAGATTGGATATTTGGAAAAATTTCTTCACCAAAAGGGTTGTCAGGCATTGGAACAGGCTGCCCAGGGAAGTGGTGGAGTCCCCATCCCTGGAGGTATTCAAAAGACGTTTAGACGAGGCCCTAAGGGATATGATTTAGTGGTGGACTTGGTAGTGATAGGTTAATGGTTGGACCCGATGATCTTGGAGGTCTCTTCCAACCAGAACGATTCTATGATTCTATTCTATGAATGTGAGCTCACAGCCCAGCAGACCAATCATACCCTGGACTGCATAACAAGAAGCATGGCCAGCAGGTTGAGGGAGGTGATTGTGCTCCTCTGCTCTGTTCTGGTGAGGCCCCACATGGAGTACTCTGTCCAGCTCTGGGGTCCCCAGCACAGAAAGACATAGACCTGCTGGAGCGGGTCCAGAGGAGGGCCACAAAAATAGTGAGAGGGCTGGAGCACCTCTCCCATGAAGAAAGGCTGAAAAAGTTGGGGTTGTTCAACCTGGAGAAGAGAAGGCTCCGGGGAGACTTTATTGTGACGTTTCCATATATAAAGGGGGCTTGTAAGAAAGATGGAAAAAGACTTTTTACCAAAGCCTGTAGTGACAGGACAAAGGGCAACGGTTTTAAACTGAAAGAGGGTAGGTTTAGATTAGTCGTAAGGAAGAAATTTTTTTAAAATGAGGTTGGTGAGACACTGCAACAGGTTGCCCAGAGAAGTTGCAGATGTCCTGTCATTGGAAGTCTTCAAGGTCTGGTTGGACAGAGCTTTGAGCAACCTGATTTAGTGAAAGATATCCTTGCCCATAGGAGGGGGGTTGGACGAGATCATCTTTGAAGTTCCCTTCCAACTCAAACCATTCTGTGATTTTATGGTTCTATGATATAAATGCAGACTTAATTTGAGCAGACACAATGATATCTGGGCTTTCAACATTCGGCCTGAATGTTTATGTCTGTCCTAAAGGATAATAAGAGCATAAAGTTTTCACCTTCTTAAGCTCCAAAGACTTCACAGGCATATGCTGTAGCTTGAGTTTAAATTCGAGCCCATATTTAAATAAAGTCTAGATATGGTCAGGTAGCTTCTTCAGTGACTTTGGACGGGGTTGAGTAGAAGAAAACCTCAAATGTCACTTATTTGTATTCTACTGTTATTGCTCAAATAGATACTGATGTGGGAAATCTCTGTTGTCTCAGATTTTGTGTCTGAAAAAAATCAGTAGCATAGTTTTCAGTTTTGGTCACAATTTTTATATAATTTTATTATTATGATTTCCAGAATGTTTTCCCACTCCCTTGTCCTGTTACATAGTTTTTAATTTATTCATATGTATACTGAAATCTCATTAAGAGGTTTGGGTGGGATGAATTTTTGACAGGCTATATAGTGTCATCATTGGAGAAAACTTCTTTACTGAGCCTGAGAAAGACATGGGTTTTGTACAGAAAAAAATACTAATTTTTTTCTTACCTTAATCAGACATTAAGATCAAAGTTACCAAGACAAGTAAGAATAATAGTTCATGAATACTAGATTGCTGTTTATAGTTTTCTAAATTTTCATCTAAAAATAAAAAACAAGCTACTTGGCTTTTATTGATTATGTTCTTGTGTAAAAGAACATAATAAATCTCACACTGCTGTTATTACATAATTGTATCTTGTTATCTTATTATATCTTGTTTTAACTTTCACTATCTTACACAATGAAATATGTTTTTATTGTCTCTTCATTCCTAATTGCTTCACTGGCCTTTATTTTTCTGTTGTTCCAAAATCTTATGAATATAATTTCAAAAGTGATTGGAGTATTCCTTTTAGGCATTTCATAAACATGTTTCTGGCAGACTGTTGGTTCAGGTGAAGAGTCTTTAAATACTGCATTTCAATTTAGTTCTGACACAGATAAAGACTTATCAAGCAGCTTTTGTAAAAATGACAGCACCAAGTATTTTGTGTAACATAATATAAAGAGAACACTGAAATACAAAGTAAAGTGACGTTTTTCTAGAGGATATGCAGATTGCAATATGGTATAAAATATTCTGCAGAACAGCATATAATTGTCTTTTGAATTTGTATGTAAACTCTGAAACAAAAAGTGTTCCTGAAAATGGAAAATAATCAGCTTCTTAATAACATGGTACATTAAAGATAAACTTTTGAAAGAAGAATTATCATGACTAACATATTTAGCCACAGTAAAAAGAAATAAGTTAATATAGATACAGTGTTATCGCTGACATGGTAAAACAAAGAACATAGATTAAAAGAAAAAAATCAAAATGTCCTCCTATATAATGAAGCTAGTAAACGCATCTGGATTCCGTTCAAGAAAAAGAATACTGTCTACTAGAGATTGAATAGTGTATAATTTGGGAAAAAATAAACATCCCTCTACCTGCCAAGGCCATGCAAGCCTTGGCCACGGTTTTTATATCAGGTTCCTACTCTACTTTCACCTGTCCATCTTCTGCACTGCCAGTGACCACACAAAGCTTTGGCCATCTCACCTAAGTCCATGCTGTGAGTGAATACAGCTCCTGATTCAGGTGCATAAATGTAGATGTCTACAAGGAAACGAAGTGCGTAAACTCCCATTGGAATCGGTGGAGATTTAATGAGCACCGTCACTGGTGTGCAAAGATCTCTTCACCTGACTGAATCCAGATGTCTTACTTAAGGCAAGCTGAATTGCTCTCTGGACTCCTTAGACAGTGTGGAATATTGATTTGCTTAAACATGGGTGTCTAGTGCCATTTAAAGTGCCCTAGGGTATCTCACCTGCCCTGAACTGTGAACTTGGACCTTAGCACACGCTTGCCTCCCACCCTTTATGTTTGTGAAACCAGATATCTACTGGTGTGACCTGGCACACTCTCTGTTACACGCCTTGTACTGCCTGGATGATTACCTGTCATGTGTGTAATGTGGCTTTTGGCATATGGGTATGGTCGTCAACCAAGTATTTATTCAAAATTGAGGGGGGTTAATGTTACTCCTGTGACTATTCTTAATTTCTTAAATTCTTCTGAATTTCTTCTGGCTAGATTTTATTTTTTTCCTGGTTTCTCTTTCCTGGGCACACCTTTGTTCCATATAATGTTCTGACTCAGAAGCAGCTTACCTGAAATGTAATGTGGAATTTCTAAATCCTTCTTACACCTCTGATACCAATTGATGCCAGTTTCATCACCTGTGATGTTCAGAGAGAGTTGCTTTAATGTCTGGCTCCGCAGTTTCTCAGTGTTTTCAGTCCCCAGTTTTGCTGCTAGACTGAACTTCTGAGTCTCCTGAACATTTTGCCAACTATTCAGTGGTATTCATTTCAGGCCACCAGTGTTGACACTGTATACACAGCAGTTGTCTTACTTGCTGTGTCCTTTCTTGTTGTGCTTGAAAGCCCTTTTCTCTTCTCTAATCGCTGGGCTTTGGCAGCCTGGGGCTTTGAAGGGCAGGCATGGTGCCAAGTTCTCACAAGCTGTCGGTCTTGATTTCCACAGTAAGCCCCATAAAGAGGGTGCTGTGGATAACACCGCCAGTGTTAGGAAACATGACTGAATTTTTTTTCCCCATGCGCCAGCATTAGGAAACACAACTGGTTTTTTTTTCCCATGCACACAGTATTCTCATTAGCAAAACCAGGTATCGGTAGGCGTGATGTCAATTAAAGCAGATGCAGCAGTCATTGGGGATTGGTGGCAGTCGTTCTTCCATGGTCTCTCCTCTCCCCGGCTCGAGGAGGCTGTCTTCCAAAGCGTGCGCAAGCAGAGACGACTGTGTACTTGATAGAGTTTGTACTTTCATTGAGGAAGTCTATGTATATAAAATTGCCTCTTAAAGCATAATATTCCACATGGGAATCCAAATTTTCCTCTGAGAATTTGATGCTGCAAAAAGGAGGTACGGAGTGGCACTAGCATGCTTGGTGAGGATGGAGTAGCCAGTCCAACAGCATGGTGCCTGCAGCCTCCCAGCCAGTCCACAGTGCCATGAAAATCACACTGGGAAATTCTGGAAATCCTGGAAAGATGAAGTGGCAGATAACAGCTTGAAGTTATGTAATTCAGAAGGTACAAGGCACTGTTTCACAAAAATGGAATATACAAATAAACGTCAAAGCCCTGTCAGAAGTGGTGTCTTCTGACCTGGGCCTGTCCCACTGATGAACTCTTCCATACTTTGAGTTTCAGTTTCTCAATAGACAGAAGGCATGCACCAGTTCTTGGCCACACACGGTCATTCTAGAAACTTCCAAGTTGTTATAAAATGCTTAATTAATTTTATTTTGCCTAAATGGAATAACAGGAAAGAGCTATCAAAGAATACCCAGCAGTGCTGTAGTCAGAAAAATCTTCATGACACTTGCTTGGGAGCATAGCTGATAAACCATTCTCGTGAATTAAACATTTTTCTGCTTTCTTTAATTTTGAACAATTCTTCTCTTCAAGCATGCATCAGATATTACACTATCTTTCCAGTCTGGATGATACGGATGAAGTCATTGTATTTTTCCAGTAAGTCAGAGTGTTCGTCTGAGTAATCGTCCTTACTGATTTTTACTGTTCCCTCTAAACAGGAGGTGGGGAAAGAATTTTTTAATGTCTTTTGGTATATACTGAGATGTATTTCTGCCTGAGGAAAAGTTTCATGCCACAATATCCAGTATTTATATTGGAAGCAGTTTGACATGCTGTGTCTTCGCAACCATGGTGTAAGGCCATAGGAAAGACTCAGACATGCTCTCCTGACCATCCTTTTCTCGTGTTTTGAAATGTGTTGTAGTAAAGGGACAACTTCAGAGAAAGCTCCTCTCAAACCATAGGCACGCTTAGGTCAAAAGTTCCTGTTCTTTGTTTTCCCTCTGCTCATCAGTTTTCTTCTAATGCAAATTTGCCAGGTGGACTTTAGCCCCATCATCCCCTTCCATCCCACAGATCATCCAGCAGGCTGGTTGACCCGTCCGTTGCAATGCTGCGCCTCTTCTATCATTTCCCTTCCATGTTTTGTAACGTTTCACATTAGATCTCAGGTCAATTTTGGATTCGTTAAGAACAAAAAGAAAGTGTGAAGCATGAGAAACAGGAGTTCATGAGCCTAGAAATGAGCGTGATAAGAACACTTACGTGATCTAAAAAGAGTTTACCTTTTAAAAGTAACTATTTAGAACATAACTTAAAAATAAACCGAGAAGAATTAATGACTGTGGGCCACATTCAGTTAATTTCCAGAAAGCTGATGGCACTCCAGCAGTGTCAAGGGGAACTCAGAGTTTTGATATCTCCCTAAGAGCACGTGGATTTAGAGAACCAGGGTACAAGGCAGGGTGCTGAGGAGAGGTAGGCTGGATATTTATTTAAACAGTGAACCAGGGGGGCAGGCACAGGTTGAGTTAATCAGTCTGCTGTATTCATCCCTTTTCTAGTAGCTTCTTTAGTATTTGAACAATCAAGTTTTGCTAGAAAATTTTAGAATCACATCCAGAAATAATCGTGGTAGTCCACTTTTGCTAATTCCAGTGCCTAAAATGCTTATCCACTTGGGGAAGTGAAATAACATTGTGGTCAATAAACACTAGGGAAATTCGTCTTACTGGCTGTAAAAGGCATTGACATCAAAAAGTCTGCTGCTAGGAGGAAAAAGCAAAGGTCAAAATTCAGTAAATTAAATACTCATTGCAGATTATTTACACAGCTCTACTTCATGCCCGTAGAGACCTTTCAAACCAAAATCTGTGCCATTGCTGCTATGTTAACATATTTCTGTATGCAACTTAGTATGAGCGATAAGGTCCAATTTTATATTTTTATTTTACTTCAGACAAGACTAGTAATATTTTCCTTTTCGTTAGAATGCTCCTAGAAAACTGAAAGGTTTTAAGCCCTGTGGGTGTCTAAAGGAGGTTTTTCCTTTGTCCAGCCTGCTCTCAGTGAACCCAGGAACATACTATTTGTGTTGAAAATTGCTGCATGTGGGATTTCATTAATTATTGCTTGTACAGCTTGGTATGTTGTTTCCTTTTTCCTTGCACTTTTACTGGTCAGATAACTTTCAGGCAATTTAAGAAACCACTTGAGAAAGGTTAGCGATTTAAGCAGAGTTTTTTTATCCTTTACGTATTTAAATTGCAATGACCTTCTCAGCAGTTAACATATCAGACTTTCCAAAGTGCTTAGAAGGTAACTGGGTTTTGCCTTTAAGAAAAAAAGGAATATTAATTTCAAAACCTTTCAAGTATGGATCCATTCACCTCTCAAAAGGAAGACATTTTCTCAACAAAAAATTAATGGCATTTATCTTCTGGAAAGTAGCATCACGAAATGAGGTCTTATCTCGCAGAGCCCTGAGTCCATGAGCCAACTCAGCATGCTGTGACATGGAGACCTTTCCCGTTTGTGTTTATACGCAGTCCAGTTTTGCCAGTGTGCCATTGTATCCAACTTAGACTAGATCCAGACCTACACCAGCCAAGTCTGCACTTCACCAGGTCGTCCCATGAAGTGTTACCAACTCGCCTTGTTGTCATCTTGGAGTTCCTTGGTCCAAGGAACTTATTTCCACAGTACACATATTCTCTGGGATCTAAGGTAAAAAGAAAAAAAGTGAGGAGAGGAGAGGAGAGGAGAGGAGAGGAGAGGAGAGGAGAGGAGAGGAGAGGAGAGGAGAGGAGAGGAGAGGAGAGAAGTGGAGCGGAGCTGGACTGGGGCTACATCCTTTCACATCCATTTCATAGGGAGGATTTTGAGATACCCAGTGCTGTGGGACACAGCAGCTATGCAAAGTCTGTGGGACTTCCTCTCAGTGGCACTTCCCTTCTGTGTCCCTGAGGCACAATTCAGTTGCATTTGGATGAGAAGAAGAACGGAGGATGAAGGGCAGAAGTGGTCTATGGCGTGTTTGTAGAGTCCATGGAGGATCGGTGCTATGGTGGATAATACAAAATAGAAATACTGATGCTTATTTTCCTAACCGCCCATTCCAGTTTTTCTCCCCAAAGGACTCTACGGGTTAATGCAGGAGCAAAGGTAATGCACAGGGTTGTTTGAGTGGGCAGTTGTCCATCCCCTGCAGCTGCAGGCAGCTCCTTCTGCCTCCTCGGAGCAGGCAGCACCCTTGTTGCCAGACGTCCAGCTGGAGCTGGCGGGCTCTGTGGGCTGTGCTGGTGTCTGTGCCTGGCCTTGAGCAAAACTCAGCTCCCTATGGGTTCAGAAGGAAGGAGTCCAAAAAGAAGTTATAATTGAATGCGTGACTAATTGTTACAGGATCGATAACTGACCCATTTAGGATTACTCTATTTCATTAATATTCAGGGCAGAGGTTTGGCTGCATTCAGCAGTTCTATGAACTAGTAGTTTTACCTTTCAAATAAGCTGCCAGCGATAACCTTTTCTCCTAATAACCTCTGGAAAAAAAGGGTCCCTTAGCCAGGCCATACCCAGTACTACCCAGGTTCTACACTGATATAGGGAAACCTGCATGTTTCATTACCAAATGCAGATTTTCTTAAACAAACCACACATACTTTTGCTATTATATTTTGTAGGAAATGCTCTTTAAAAGAAGCAAGCATGCATCATCTTAATGCGTGTAACCTAAAGAATAATTGTAGCCTTTTGGAAAGCATTCAGTATTGTAGCCCCTCTTCGATGCTTCACTATATAGAAAATAACTCTCTGATGAAAAATGGTGCCAGTTATTCCTTGTCACTGTAGTAATGGCACTTTCCTAGTCTGCTGTTGGCCACTCTTCTTGCTGGCTTTTGCTTCATGGAGAACTCTCAGACCATCCCCAACCAAACCTGAAAGCTCTCCTGAGATGGAGTTGGGACCTTACTGGAGGCAGTCTCACCTAGAGCAGATGCTCTGATTCATTTTGCATTGTTTAAAGATGAAATGTGTAGGCATTGTGTGCTACATGGTATTTTCTTAGGCAGTGTGTGCTTTTAAGGAGCACCTACGTTTTATTTCTCCATGTACAAGCAGAAAATTTTCCCATTACCTTTCAACAAAAAAACAGACTGTGCAACAGCAATTTTCTTTCCCCTAAGGATGGTAGCCTGTCATCTCTATTAATCTTCCACACATTATCGTCACCTGCATGCTTGTTCCAGTATGATGAATTTTTACACCAAATATAGAAAACTAGTGATATTTGAGAGAAAGCAATCCCCCTGACAGAAGGTTGTGGACAGAAAGATGGAAGTGGACAGGGTTGTTTCTTTCTTTTTGTTGGAGGTGATTTTATATACTTTATAAATGCAAGTCATCTTACGGACTTCCCAAGGGATGCTTGTCCACTTAAAGTCGTACACATTCATTAGAGTCCACATTAATGAGGCCATTTGTCGCGCAGCACCCAATGCATTTAATCCAAATGAGAGCTCCAAGAATCATCAGAATAGAAAAGGATAAATAGTGAGTGTTCCCATCCATGTTGCTATTTTTCTTTCACGGTTTTGTTTTGTTTGTTTTTAATTACTTTCAGAAGAGAAAGGTCATGATTTTTTATGTCGTTCAGGTTATACTGTTGGCATATGCTGGAGGTTTGCAGTGATGCGTAACAATGTACTTTATTGTACATTATAGCAGTGTGTACCACAGCGCTGAGGTCCTATTATTTGTTCAAAACATTTTGTGAGATGCTGACTTATGCCATTTAAACAATGTTAATGCGGGTTATGAAATAAATTGTCATTGCATTTATTTTAGTACTGCCTCTAACTGAAAGCAGTGTTAATTTTCAGAATTAAGAGAAGGAGATATTAATGCTTCTTTTCCCACTAAGTTGTTTACTATTAAATGTAATTAATAACCACATTAAGTAATCTAGTGCAAAATCTTCTCCTGCTTCCCCCCCTCCGGTCTTTTGTCTGTCATTATTAAAAATGTGTTTTGGTTAGGATGATTTTTGCTGAGGTTTCAGTTATAGCACCCTACTGACTTGTTTTTCGTTGCTGAAATTGAGCTCAATTCAATTGAGCCTGTATTCCAAGGTAGTGCACAGATATTTCTTAAAAGTGTCATTCTCTATAAAAATGCAATATTTTCTTGGATATTTTTTGCAGTTTACTGGTTTACTAGCAAGTCACAGAATTATTGCTCCTCTGCTCCAAGTTGAAAGAACCCTTTGTTAAAAACAGTGAAATATAAATGGCCAATTACATCTCCTTGTGGTACTGCAAACTTGAAAACTTTGAATCCAATTTATTTCTTTCAAAGTACAGTTTTTTGTACCAGTTCCTGCCAGTGTGACAGAACCAGGTAGAGAGAACTGTAGAGTATTCCTGAAGAAGGAAACCTTAAAATGGCAAGTGCAAGGAAAATGTTTAGCTTTGATATTAATTAAGCACTTAAAATTTTCTTCATAAAGATGCAGATACAAAATTACCCTCCATACCCTTCATTTTCCTTCCCCACCTTTTAGTATTATCCCTTTGGGATTGGAAAGCTGATGAAAACCAATGAGGAAGAACAACATTAGCAAACTCATCAGCTCGTACGTTCTTGGTCAGGAGATGGAGAGCTGTCCTTGCCCGGGAGCGGGCAGCTCAGCAGGGTCCCCGAGGGAGTGTTCCCCAGGGTGATGCTCAGCTGAATTGAAACCAGAGGCATCGCAGTTTGCTGTTGCTGGAGGGTAGCATCAAAGCGTTTCCTTCTTGGGATGGAAAATAGGGAAGGAAATTGGATCTCAGAAGTAGTCTCTGAGACGGAGTACTTCTTGAGGCTCTTCCTATTACTGAAGCAGCTTATGGTGCGTGCTCTGTTCAGGTTGACTAAATCCATCACCCCTTGCTAAATGACTGGTGCAGGACCACAAAAGGAGTTCATGTCACACCTGAGCTTAGAGTACACATGCTCTTACGTCTTTGTCCTGCACTCTGGGTCTGGAAAATGGTGGATTTCTGAGGAAAAAAACCCAAACACTTACAAAACTTTTTTAGCACATTCACCTCTGTAATAAATGGAAGTGAAATGAAGTCAAGCAAGCAAGAGAATAGCACGTTTTTTTCACATAAAATTCATTAGAACAGATAAGGAAATAAGGAACGTAGAACACATCCATGTATAAATGTAATGGAATGTATTTTTTAAAATGTAATACAAAATAATATTATGAATAGAAGATATTTCACCATCAGCTGAGGAAACACACTGTGCAGGAACTTACTGTAAGTTAAACATGATGAAATAAGCGAAATTAAAGTAGGAGAAAGCGTACTCTGTTCAAAATCACTGTTTTAAAATTCCTGCCATGTTTTTCTGATCTTGTCATGGAAATCAAAATGAAGCTTAGAGGCACGTGAGTCTTTTGGTTCCTGCCATTTTCTCCTGCCTGTAGAATGGAGAAAGATTAACTGAAACAAGTAGCAAAATTAAATGGTTGGATTATTTGTTCTTTAAAACTAACATAGCCTCAATTTTAAGACTGAATTTTCACCCTATAAGGAGTCTAGTTTTTTGAATCATTCCTTACAAAGCTAAACTAAGATGAAATGCATGCTATAATATGTATATATATGTAATATGTAACTCCTCTAAATGAACAAAGTAATATTACGCAAACCATATTCTGTTTTTCATTCTCTTTATTTTCTCACTATGGATATCTTTATATATGTAAAAATACAATGAAAATATAAAGCACGTAATGTAACTCATATCCTGTATAACAGCATAACATTGTGATGTCCTGATATGAGACACTTGAAAATCAGATCATTTTCCATTGTTTGGTTTCATGTTGGAAATAGAGAAGCATATCCAACATAGACCTAATCATAAACTTGTCAATACTCCGTTCTGCAAAAGAAGGAAATGCTCTAGTTTTAGTTAGCCATCGTACTGTAAAACCTTATTCCTGCCAGGGAGTTTTGTTGGTCTAAACAGTTATGAAGGACAATGACCTCAAATAAGTTTGCAGGTTACAGAAGTGGGCTCGTAGTTGCTTAACTCATTTTTATTTCATACGTACTGGCGTGCTACATAAAATAGGAGTATTATAGTTCATTTTGATAATACAGTCATTACTGTGACCTTCTAATTGAAAGAGTCATTCTTTAATGCCAGAAAGCCGTCAACTTTGCCTAACTAGGAACATAGAAAACCACAATGGATATTTGAAAAATTCAGTAGCAAAATAATTGGTGCAAAATCACAATTCAGCAAAGCACTAATCAGCATGTGCGGAATCTGTTGAATTGCCTATCATGTACACTTTACGTTCCGTGCATAGGCTTTACAGATTCATTGGGAGTCTGATGTGAGAATAAGCTGTACAGCATGCGCACAGTGGTTTGGTCATCAGGGCACGCTTTAAATCACCGCACACCTCTGGCCACTGGTAGGAGTGAACCACCGTGCTCTGGCGCAGGATGGGGTGTGCTGCTCGGGCATGCCCTGGCCGTGACCTGAGCAGTGTCCGTCCCTGACGGTGGAGTCAGGTAAACTATTCTGGATGCGCCATGAGGTGGATGCGCACAGGCTCTTGTCCTGGTTTGGGCTGGGACGGAGCTAGTTTTGTCTCCAGCAGCTACCGTGTTTTGGATTTAGTGTGAGAAGAACGGTGATAGCACACTGATGTTGTTGGTTGCTGCTAAACGATCAAGGACATTTTGCAGTTTTCCCAGGTTTTGCTAATGTGCAGGTACAAAAATTTGGGAGGGGTAGAGCCAGAATAGTTGATTCAAACTGGCCAAAGAGAGTATTCCGTACCAGCGGGCATCACGTTTGGTGTCACTGGGAAGTTGGCCCAGTAAAACTCCTCGGCAGGAAGGATTCGGTTACAGGAGGAGGAGGGGGTGAGCAAGGGAAGCCAGGCACTTGGCGGTCCTGTATTGAACACAGTGCAAATTAATTACATAGTTGTATCTGTGCATGTGTGTTAAGTATGCTTTGGTGAAGTACTTAGAGAGAATTTGATTCTAATATTCACATTAAATTTAAAAATTATATGCATCAAACATAAGACCCTACTAGAGTTTCTCATTCTCCATTTTACTCTAGTGTATGTGTCTTAATATTATTGCTGCAGTACCATCCATTTTGCTGTTTCCTTTGAGCTGACAGGATGGTAAAAAGAAATATAGCAATATATATATTTCTTGTATTTTGGACAAAACAGAAATAGAGGAGGAAATAAAAATACAAATATTTTGGAAAAATGAAAAACAAATCAGTATGTCTGGCCTTTATTTTTCTCCTAACAAAAGCATTTCATATTTAAGCAGTTCACATGTCAGTAACAATAATCGAGTTACTTAACAGCACTCTGGCAATGCACTGCTGCTGCAAAAAAGGATACAGCAGCTATCATCTCATACATTGGCCCGAAGCTCCAAATACTCTCTGACTGTCCTGGTAGGGAACAGAGATTGTAAACGTTCCAGGAAATCAGTGAAGCTTCAGCATATGTTTAATGCTGAAGTGCTAACCCAAAGAAGGATGAAGTTAAGACTGAGCATAACAACTCTGTGTCAGAAGATCGCACTTCCCTGCTCTAGAAGGGGACTTGCTGATCCTGTTTTGTCTGTAATCGTATTACATGGCCATGTTAATGACCTGATTAAACTCATTGTAAGAGTTTTGCCCCCATTACTGGCATCTGAAGACTGCCTCCAGACAAAAATAGTCTCTAGTAGAAATTTAGTCCTCCAATTTTATTTTCCTTCCTCCATGTTTACCATTATTTCTTTTTTCTTTCTTTCTTTTTTTTTTTTTTTTTAGAGAAAACATATGTCCCTTCTTGGGGTCTTGGCTTTGGCTAAGCAAAAAGCCCAAGCTATTTTAATTCCCTCTCCTAAAACAGAGTCCCAGTACTTCTGAACATCGTAGTCATTTGTCTTTGTACCTATTCCAGCTTGACTCCTAACCTCATCCATGCTGCATTGGCTGCAGTAGCTATTTTCAAGGAATGGTTTTTGTTCAATATGTCTCACTTTGCAGTAAACAAACTTCACTATGAAGAGTCCAATGGAACAACTCATTTCATTTATTGTTTAGTTTAGAAACATAAAGCCAGATTATACCAACACTAACATACAACATTGTCCAAGGATATAAGGAAAAGACTAAGTGCTTGTGCCAGCAAAAATACAAATGAGAATCTAAATAAAAATGCTTATTTTTCAATATGGTATAATTTACATAGAGCACAGTAACAGGTATTTAGAAATTCAGAATAAAATAGAAAATATTAGATTTAATAATGTATAATGTTAGTGGGAGTTCCGGTATCCGGTATTTCTAAGCTATAAATTTATTGATTCAGTATATCTAATGAAATGTTATGTATCTTTTCCAGACTTGAGTATTGACATTTATATTTTCTGGGGCCACTTGCAGTTCTACTTTTGTGTTGGGTTCATTTTGTAGATATGCTTTCAGAGATGCAATGCTTATGAAAAAGAAAAGAGGGATTTGGGTGAGGAAAAAAGTGTACTCATCTTATCTACATAAGCCTAGTAAAGCATTGCATAAGTCCTTTTAGTTCTGTGATAGAGTATGCAGATGCTTTCAGGGACTGGCTGGGAGAGCATTAATACATTAAGCACTGTGATCCTGAGCCCTGCGGCTGCTGTGTTGGTGAATAATGCAGAGGATATAGCACATTTTGCTTCTGGCCTTTGTGATTTCTCTCTGTTGCCTCTGTATTTAGATCTTTTCGGTTTACAAATCTTTTTTCATTTAATTAAACCTTAGCACAAGTGGCATATTCAAAATGAAAGCAATTCAAGCTGTGGTAGAACCTGAAGTGTAACCCTTTTATCACTCACTATCTTAAATGTTTTTACTAATTCATATCCAGTTCATGGCCACAGATTAGACATTGCCAATTGCCTGAATCGTTCTAATGGAGCCACTTTCCTATCGCTCCTTAATCTCACTGTCTTCTCCCAGACGGGCTAAATTGGTAGCGACAGTGTAAGTCCATTTTCAGAGTGTGCGCTTTAAGGAACGTATCATGGTTTATGTTTTGAAAAGTAGTCATCCAGTCACAGCAGGGAGATTGGGGGCACTTAATTCAGGAGCCTGAGTTTTATAAATAATTAATGGAGAAGGCAGGACAGGCCTCCAAAGGAAAATGAAGATAACCTAATCTGTTCTGTACTTTTCTGTTCTCAGTATAGGAATGGATGGGTTGTGGTACTGTGCCTAAAGCCAGGCAGAAGGCGACAGTGAGCACACTGAAATCTTTGAAGTCATGTCAGATGTGGGGTTTCACAACTGATACTTCCATCCAGTTGAGGTTTAGATGCTGCGCTATCTTTGGAGGAATAAGAACCCCCCTGAATGAAAAGGGTAGTGGCCTTCAGGAAGTATGGATGTAATTTGACTTTGGCGGACGAACTCGCAGTTGTGCATTTTTAGAAGAGTCATGTACCCATGAACTGGAAGAAGGACATGCTTGAGGAGCTTTGCAAAGTAAGGAGGAAAAGGATGTTTTCTGCTTATTTTGAGACACTCTGAAAGAAGGGATACTCTAATCATGCCATAAGAGACACAAAATAAGAGAGAGTAGACTGATTGTGGCTGTGGGGATTTTTTTTTTTTTTTTTTTTTTTTTCCCCAAAAAGCAGCATGCCAGCTCTGCTCAGTTAGTGGAAATGAACTCTGAATGGAAAACATCAGCGCTGTGCTGAGCCCGAGCTAATGCATCTGCCTCCCAACAGACAGTATTAGCGTGGGGTCTCTGCTGTGCTCATCGCAGCTATGCAGCTCCTGGCTTTCAGCTGATGTACGTGTGTTCATCTCGGGCTGTGGGCAGGGCACACTGTTTAAACATGTTCTCCTTAGCCAAATGAAAAGGTGACTCCTGGGAGGATGAGTTGTGCCTTCTGGGCACTCTGAAAAGAAGATTCTGTTTATTACTGGTGCTCCTTGGTTAGGTAATACTGGGCCTCCCTCTCTGCTCCTTTTAGAGGAAGAAATAAGTAGCATTGCTCCAGTTTGTTCACAGATAATCTGTGCCACAGCCCCTTTACCTGAACATAATAAGAAATAGCAAACAGGCAGTTTTCTTGTTCAGAAACCCAAGCTTTCCTTTAAAGATCCTACCTCCAAACAGGACCTTTTTCTTGGCTTCCTCCTATGAAGATTTTCACATGACTACTTTGTCTCTTGCCTCTGTTTTTCTTTTGCTGGGAGGCAAATAGACCTCTAGCTGCAGCCAAATGGGTACTGGGTCCTGCATTTTCCACTGGTTTGCAGGAAAATAACCACACTGGATATTGTTTATTTTCCATTCAGCAGTCTTGTATGTCTGCTGGTTTTAACTTCTCATTAGTCAACGTGGTAATTACATGTTCACTCATGTAGCCTGAATGAGTGATGTTGAGCATGCCCACCAGATCCGATAGCCATTGGTGAAAGATATGGGCACTGGCAAGCATAAGCTGTATCCAGCACAGACTATATTTGGTCGAACAACTCTTGTAGCTATTCTACCAAGTTTTGTTGGCAGTACTACTGATGGCACATGTACGTCCATCCCTGATTTGGTCTCCAGCTAGCTCTCCAAGGCTGCCACAGGGGCTCTGCCATGCTGCTGCTGCAGACACCGAGCTGCCTGCACAGTAACAGCCGACGGTCAACAAAACAGTGTTGCGCAACCTGATGGCTGTGCCTGACCAAGTCTTACAGTTTTCAATTTGTCAGAAACCGGAGCAGGACAGAGTTAATTCTCATATCGAGCAACAGTGAAGTAGCCGTAGTTATCTCCACAAAAGACAAAAAAGATGGGAGAAAATCCGGTGCTGTCCTCTAAAACCAACATTGTCCACTACACAGAGCACAGTCACATCCCTTTGCCAATCCACTAGTAGCAGAAAATCAGCAATGAAGATCTTACAGGCCTTCAGGTAGCCTATACAAACCTAAGTAAACAATGTACCAAAAAAAGAGAAAGGTATTATTTTCTGCCTTCATTACTGCATACTGTTTTATGAACCCTTTCTTTCTAGCCTTCTATCTCTTTTTCTCCTGAAAATGAAAGCTGTGATTTCTGTGAGCAGGGAACAGAAGGATTCTGTTTCCAAGTCACCTATTTATGAACACGCTTGGGAAGCAGCTAAAAAGATTCCTCCAAGTGTATGTTTGCAAATATGTTTGACCCATCTGGGTAGAAGGAATGAATAGAAATAAGAGGAATAAAATACAAAGCAGTCTACTGAAAACAAGCAAGAAAAAACCCACACTATTTAGATGAGCATTGTAATGAATTATACTGGAAACGCTAAAGGAGACTGCTGTGCGTGAACCATTCGTTGATCATTCAGATTCCATAATGTTGACAAAAAATTGTTGTAAACTTAGAGGATGCAGGTTTTCAAATCCAAAACCAGAATATTTTGATTTTCCAGTACGGAAGACCACATCTGAATTAAAGCACTTGCATGCTGTGCTTAGATTCAAAAAGTGATAGGAACAGTGGGTGGCTGGCTCAAAAGATATGGCATGGATAGATTACAAAGCTAGTCAGCAGTCACAGGCCTCGTGTACTGGCAAATGTCGTGATTTATTTCATCTTGGACATTGTTTCTGCACTGACCCTTTGTGCTCTGGCCTGGAAGTAAATGATGCTCAAACCCATGCCTTCAGTTTTTGGATAGTATCTGTGGTTTATAGTAGTCTATTTTTTGTATTGGGAGGGACACTATAAAACAAAGGAAAATCCTTCAGATTTAAGACGAATGCATAGCACTTCATAGCAATACATGCCCTTAAGTCCTGTATGTTCACAAATTAAAATAAAACTTAAAGCTAAACTAACTCATCACACCAACATGTATTCCAAAGGCAGCTTCTGGCTCTGCAGAACCTCAGGGAGGCCTGGCTGTTGAGCTTGTGTTGGACTGGCTAGGTCTGGCAGGCAGCCTGTCTGCTTCTTCCGTTCAGCCTGCCGGGAGTATTTCCAACTCAGCATCATTTTTTTAAAATTATTTTCTTCAGATACATGTTATGCAATATATTGTGTAGCAATAACAATAACATTATCTGGCTCTACATTCATTTCATAAAATACATACTCTGTAGTCACAGTTTCTTAACCTCTTAAATCTTTCTGTATTGTTACTACCAGTATGGCTTCATAAGGTGAGCGAGAAGAAAGCACGCTGAGCCTCCTCAAAGTTACAAGTATTTCAATCACATGTGCTGACTTAGGGAAAGGGACTCTTTCTGACCTTCGCAGGTAAACCCACTGTGTTCCTACAGCTGCGAACATCTGTCCAGCCACTGATCTCTTAGTAGCTGGATAATCTGAAAAAAAAATAGCCTTTTCTGTTTTCTGTGCAAAGGAAAGCTGGGGGGACCTCAGTTAGGAAAGTCTGTTTTATTAACATCTTCTTCCTCCACGTTGTCTGGAGTCCTGTGTCATCCTGTGTGATAGAAGGTGCTAGCAACACTTAGTCAAATATATTCGCGGTGTAGGAATGAAAGAAGAGCAATTCCTAAGCACAGAAGTAAGCACAAAACCAACAGTTTTGGGGCTTTAATTCAGCCGGCAGTCTGAAGCTGTCGTTCAGATAGTCCAGGATCATTGCTGCATTATAGGCAGATGGTTGGTTACATTTATTTTCCATATTATCCACCCGAAAGTGGCATTTAATTTCTCTTGCTGCACAGCAGGCTGCTACGGTTGCTGATCTGCATTTCCACAGATACAGAAGAATCAGATCTCCCGTCTCTGTGGCGAACATGACAGTTCGTCTCATTTGTCACCCTCCATGTGTCTGCGGAGGTGGTGGCAGAAAGATTGAAAACCAGCGTGAGAGGGGATTAGAGCAGTTGTGGGCAGTGGACTCTCAGGGACCCCGTGCCCCAGGGGAAGAGGCTCCGTCGCCCCTCGTGCCTTTCTCGCCGGGCGCTTACCAGCCTTGCTGCCTGTGTGGTGCCGGCAGCGGGGGCAGGCAAGGCAGGCAGCACTGGCAAAGGCAGGCACTGGCGAACGCGGTCTGCCAAAACAGCGGTAGCAAGAAACGGTTGATGAGAGGACGTCTTTGCCGCTGAACATTTCTAGCATAGAAACACTCCCTGGCAGAGTGGGATTGAGAGCTACTGTGACATAGCGTGCTAATAGCGACATTTAAAACAAACAAACAAACAAACAAATCCTTTCCCTACAAAGGAAGGAAGGGAAGAAGGAAGGAAGGAAGGGAGGAAAGAAGGCAGGCATCGTTCCTTCCTGTTGGTCATGTGGAGGTGGAGGAGTCCCCATCTCTGGGGGTATTCAAAAGGCGTTTAGATGAGGCCCTAAGGGATATGATTTAGTGGGGGACTTGGTAGTGATAGGTTAATGGTTGGACCCGATGATCTTGGAGGTCTCTTCCAACCAGAACAATTCTATGATTCTATGATTCTATGTTACACGTATGTCCCCAGCTGGTGGAGTGCTGTCTGTGAGGGTTGGAGACATGTGCGGTCGGCGCAGCCCCAGGGGCAGGTAGTAAGGAGGCAGGGAGGGACAGTGCAGGGCCTGGGGGCAGGTGAGCAAGGGGGGCAGCAGTCCCCGAGCACGGCTGGGGGACCAAGGAGCACCGTTAATGGAACAGACGTCACGCTCTGCGAACCGGAGAGGCATCTCAAGCGCTTTTCCAGACTGCTCTGTGCATCTCAGCTCCTTGCAGGAATGTAACGTGATGGCCACTGTGCCGTTGTTCGGGCTGCAGAGGGGCAGAACCTGTCCTTGCGTGACGGATTTACTGGTGGTGAAAGTATATAACTGGTAGACCACAGCTGAGAGAGGTTTAATTAATCAGCTGTTGTTGTTCTGTAGCATTCCTACAGGTCCTGGGAGAAAGGTCAAATCCCAAACACCGCGTGGCTTTTCTGCTGGGAGAGTCCGTCATTGCCAAACCTCTCTGTAACTTGCGTAAAATGAAAATAAACCAAATGGAGTTTCTCATAATTAGATATATCGTCCCTCTTAAATCATACCAGGATCTGTTGCCCAGTGTTGCTTTTGCAACCACCAACTGTTTGAGTGGAATAAAAATTACACCGCGCAGCAGAAAAATATGTTTGAAGGTGGTAATAGTAACTTCTCAACCAGCGCTGGCCTGATTGCTTAGGTTTCCACCTCCTTGTTTGCTCTCGGTGGCACCAGCAGTGGAACATCTAGGTCGCTTGTAAAATAGTGCAATTTTCATCCAGCTTGCCCAATAAAAACAGGTAACGCTTAAATAAGTGTTTGAAGGAGAGAATTGATATATACAATGTTTCAGATTCATGCTGGTTCTGTTACCTTTTTCCGGAATAGTTAAAGTGGTGTCTGTAATCCTTCAGCCAGTTACAAGAGTGATGCCTAGCAGTCTTTAAATTTGTCTAGCACGGCTCCAGTACTTTTTTTTTATCCCCTCAGGCTAATAATTTTTATAAAAGAATCCAACCGATGCTAGGCCTATTTTTTACATTTTTAGACTTGCCAATTGTACTTCAATTACTTCTTTATTAACATGGTTTGGGCAGATCCAAAAAGATATTTAGATCCTTAAACTGATTTATTCACCTAAACTTCCAAATCGTGTTGAACACCACCTTCAGCTAGAGATGAGTCACCCTGTGAAAGCATCTGTTTCTTTCCATTGGGAGCTCCACATGACTGGTTCAGGCTTAAATATCTAGTTTCTGGACACCTAAGTCAAGGTAAATGGATCCTACTCAGGGAACTCAAATAATTGTTCATCTGTCCTGTAACTATCTTTTCAAACTGGGACCTTTGTCTCAGATCCAGCACATCGGCAAAGACTTGGGGTTGAACACAGCCTGCGGAGTGTGATTAGGTCCTCAAAGAACTTGAGTTGTTTGTTCTTTGCACACTTTGAATGAAAAAAAAAAATGAAACGTTCAGATGGAAAATGTAGCACAAGGAGCTAAGCCTTTTAGGAGCCGAAGCTCTGCTGAGTTTCTGTGGTGCACGTATTCCTGATTTAGGATTTATTTTTTATTTTACCCTCTTTTCAATCTAGGAGGGAAGGGAAGAAAGGAAAGAAAATGTGTTTTTTTCAGCATTTAATATCAGTCAGAACATTTGAGGATGCTCTTACAACAATAAAAATACCCTCATCTTTTGTCTCAAAGCTATGGAGAAAGTCTGCCATAAACAGGGCTGCTGTTCAATTTTATTTTACGTTCATTTGTACTGGTATTGAAAATGAGCAACAAGGGAGACCACAGGTGCTAAAGCACTAAAGAACTGGGAAACAAATGCAATGCTTCATTTTCAGCCACAGGCAGGTTACAATGTTTCCTGGGAAAAGGCTTTTAATAGAAGGAAATTTTGTGGTAAACTGATGGTGACATTAGGCAGAATTGACTATAATTGATTAATGTAATCTGCATATTTTGTGATTATCTGAGATATGGCTACCATGTAATGAAAATTTTGCAACACTCAAAGCCTGTGCGCAAGGTTATGTCTTCTTGCATAAATCTGAGAGCATAAAGGGGGTTGGAGGAGTGCTTTAAATTGCAAAGGATGATCTGGATGATAAAACTTAACTGCAAAATGAGTATTAATTTTTAGTGCAGTAAAATTAGCTGACTCTTCGAAGATTGCTGGTACTTAACCTTTTCTGGAGTACAGTGATCTGCTTTCAACTGAATTTTAAAATTATTTTACTCTTGCAATTTTACATTTGTTTGGTGTGTTTGTGATAGTCTGCTCTGGTTTGGACCCCGCAAGACCGCTCGTGGGAGATGGGAAGTTCTGAGGAGGGGAGCAGGAGCAGCACGCCGTGAGTTTTTAGAGGAAATGCCCTGTCTGCACTTAGTCACTGACGTCTTGGCCAGGCCAGTTTAGTACCAGTGACCCCTCCAGGCAGGGGTAAGCTCCCCTGAAGTGAACACACACCTGATGTTTCCTTTGGGGCAGTACAAAGAACGCCATTTAATTTTGAACATTGGACTTCCCAGAGGGAAGGCCTTGCCATCCTCCAGGCTGCTTTCTCTGTGATCCTAGGATGTTTGGGTACCTTGCCAAAGGGGTCAGGCTGCCTTCCAGCGAGGATACATCTTTGTTCTTCTTAAGTAAATAATGTATTCTAAAAATTTGCGGTGAGGAACACTGGAGTTCCTGTTGGAGTCACAGGCTAAGTTACCCCAACCAAAAGCTACCATCATCCCCCCCCACCTTGGCCAAGTTATCTTAAGATAAGTAAACTTGTCAGAACTCATTTTGACTTCCTTTACTTTTCCTTTAGGAATGGTAGCTTCTTAAGTCACTCTCTGATGGTTCAGAGCTCAGGTCAGGTCTAGACTGCACAGCCAAGGAGCTGGATGTTACCTGAATTGTCCATGGTCCGAGTACTCTGCACATTTCATGAAAATGAGCCTTCTAGTAAATTGGTATCAGAATTGCTATAATCACTACTCATTAAAAAATTCAGGGTTTTTAGTCAAACTCATTTACAGCTTATATTGGACTAATATCCTTACAGTTTTCCATTATGAGAAAATTAGAAAATGTGTTCTTCCATCTTTGCAGAGCAAATCACCGTCATAGCTGAGATGACTGAGAATCTATTTGCAAGCAATTTTATTTGCGTTCAGTAAATCTGTCAGACATAAAATCATGATATATGTAATATTGCTATAACATGCTCATCTGTTAACTACTTCTGACACTTTTGTGAGAAATCGTCCAAGAACTTGCACTCTCAGTAAAATGTATTTGTCTAAATGAATATAATGTGAGTAGTTAGATTTTCTGGATAGTAGAGGAAAAGGAATTTTTGCCATTGAAAAAGGTGTTTGTGTTCTTTGTCATTATGCAAAACCTAATCCTACAAGGAGAGAAAAAGCAAGTGAAACCTGCAAAGTCATGTGTGACTGTCACATGTGAGAGGAAATGTCTCATCTGCAAGACATTAAAATTCTAGCTCAGAAAAAGGATATGTTTGTGAAAAAGAGTTTGACACACTGGTTGATTTTGCAGGAATTTGATTTATCAAATCAAGGAATTCTATATGAAATACTTTTTCAGAAGATAGTGCATTTTTAAAGTCATTTCAGATATTGAAACATTTTGGTCTGTGTAGATGCCATTAGAGATACAGTGTTTGCCAATTATTTATGAACTTCCTTTTCCTCCTTCATTCCTCAGAGTTCAGTTTGTCTCCACCAACGTGGCTTCCCTCCACCGATGTGGTTTCCGCATCGCTGCATGACAATCAAGGGGATATAGAAAATAGTGGTCTCTTTCTATATTTGGTGGTAGGATGCTCGAATCCATTTGCTGCTTTCGTTTGCAATGTTGTGGTTAATCAAGGGACAGCCTTTAGGAAATAATTATTGGCAATCAGCCCAGTTGCAGGAAAATGAATTTGATAATACAGCTTATCAGCCAGATCTTTAAACTGCTGGAAGCCGAACCATCCCCATTCCCCTTCCTAGGCCAATACAGCAGTCAGGGAGAAGTCCCTTCCCTTATCCCGAGTGTTTAGGGAAGGACCTTTCCTGCATCACGGGTACCATTGCATTTCAGGGTACAAAGCGTTAACATGGAAACCTGCTCAATGATGGAGACTCGCTAGAAAAAGCAGTGAGGACTTAAATGAGATGATCGTTTCTAGCTTTTAAACCTTGTGCTTGCACGGGCTTCCCAGTTGAACTTCAAAGGGCTGGTCAGAGATGCAACAACATTATCCTTCAAGAAGTCCTGCTGCGTGGGAGGGTTGGGGGAGGCTGCCACCGCAGGAGGTGAGGAGGTGAAGGCACCAGTCGGTTCTCTGCACATCTTGCAGCAGTCGTGATTCCTGAATTTGCAGCCAAAGGTAGCTGTAAATCTCTCTCCTCTGCACTCTCTCAGCTCTGATTATAATGAGCAATCAGAGTGGCTGAAGCATTGCTTTGCTTTCTAGATGAAGCACTTGTAATACTACATTGAGCTCATTTGAATACTAATTAGTAACAGGATCTTTTAAACAAAATGCGCGGCCTAGGGAGAAACATTATTAGAAGTGAGTTCCATATTTGACACATAACTGCCTTAAGCGTACACTTCTATGTTATAGGGGTTGTTTAATAAAAAAGATACACCTAACAAATCAGCAAGCAATTACAGATGTCATAGGACAAAAACATATTAGATTTTCATGTTGTTTTATTCTGCATGTATACAACACATCATGCCCCACTAGATGCATTCACATTTCCGTATGAGACACAATAATGTAAGAATGGGCTCAGTCTGCAGCTCCTGCAAGTTGCAGGCCTCAAAGCTTGGGTAAGAACATGAGAACTAGTGAAAGTTGAGAGGTCTCCCAAGAATTAGTTGTTTAAGGACATCCTGAACTGCAGGAACATCAAGATTGCCAAGACTTCTGTGTTCAGCTTCTCAGATGGAAATATTTCTGTACTCATAATCATCCTTTTCACCTTGATCTTTTTTGGTTCTAATACTTTTTTCAATTGGGGCACCAGAACGGTCTTCAGTATTGAAGGTGGGGGAATAGTATAGGTTTTGCAGTTTCATTTCTTTTCCTTTCTTAAAAATACCTAATAGAGGATGTCCTTTTAATTGATATTGGACACTGAACAAATTCTTTCTGTAGAACTGAATGCAATGCCTCCAAGATCTTTCTCCTGAAATAACTTCTAGAGTCTTTCAAAGTGTGCACAGATAGAGCTGGTTTTTATCACTGGAGAATTTTTATTACTGTTCAACTCATTTTCTGGATCACTTATGAATAGTTTAACAGAACACATCCCCAAATGGTTCTTGTGGGATTCATCTAGCAACTTCCCTAAAATGAACACCTATTTCCTAACTTTTGTAATGTGTAACTTGATGAGCGCTCCAACTGCTACCTCATTAAGGAAAAGGGCAGCAGCACCGCTTTTTTATTCAGTAGGGGCGTATTCAGAACATCTATCTTATTTAGTCCCTCGCTAGTTGATGAATCCCAAAGAAGCTGAAGCCTGAGATAACTGTCAGATCTCCTTCACCCTAATGCGACGCTGCTGGTCAGACACTTCTGTGTCTGAGGAGTATTACTGTGGACAACTCTGGCCTCTATAGATTTCAGGGATAGGAAGCAACTGAATGGGAATTTATATGGCCACAATCTGGTGTTTAGGATCAAAATCATGCCTAAATCCTGGGTGTTTAAGTTCTTTTGCAGCTATAAGCTAAGTGAGTATGTTACACAGTTAGATCAGGAAAGGCTTGGAAATCTCTTCATGTAGGCACCTACGATAGTGGTTAGGCACTGAAGTAATGCCTACGTGCATCAGTGGATTTATTCTCTAGGCCAGCATTTGGGGAAGTATCCTTCATTGAATGGGTGGTTAAGCAAGTAGTTACCTTTAAGTGTGTACTTGGAGCTTTCATGGTGAAATTGGGTTTAAATATACAAATAAATGAATTCCCAAAGCTTCAATTTCCTTTATAGTCAAAGGTAAGTGCACACATTAGTCGTCTGCTGATTGTCCCTTTGGAAATACAAGTTTTTCACTCTCCTTATACATAAAATAGCTTAGGCATGGATTTTTCCCTCCAGAATTTTCTCTATGGTAGAAATACTCTTTCTGGTATTTCCTTCAGGTGACCAAACCCAAACTCTTTAAAGTACTTGACTACTATATAACTGGAGCTGACACATATTTCAGTTCAATAGTATAGTGCATAGCAAAAGAATTCATTCAGAACCTTGAGAACTTCAAAACATTTCTTTTCATACAAGTCCCCATACTAAAAGACAGAATGCCCTTTGCAAATTTTGTGATATAAATATTCTGTCTTATTTATTCCTTGGAGAAAAAGCTGCGTTCTCATAGGACCAATAATAATAATGATAAACTTAATGACAGAGAAGAAAAAAAAAGATGATATAGATATTTAATTTAAATTTTCCTGTTTGTACATTTTAAATGGCAAATATTATTTTTGATTAAACAGAGATTTTGAAAATGCTATTTATAGTTCACAGATATCAAGATGTTTCCTGAATAATAAGAATTGTAGATAAACAACTATCCTACTGTTATTGTCAGTATATAGAATTCTTAGCATAAATACAGCTAACCTTCTTTTCAAGATGTCTGATAATTTGTCATCAGCTAGCTTGTTGAATTACCCAAAACATTAGTAGAGCTTTCTAGTGTCCATAGCATTTGTATCACTTTAGGGGGACTGTTCACCTTCTCTGTCTCTAAAAGAAGGGATTAAAATTTATAAAACCAAGATAACTTGGCTCCAAACACAATGAAATAAATAGAGCTAGAAAGATGTAATAGAAATAGTAAAATGATTTCAGGAAAGTATATTTTCCTCCAACTAGTGTAAACAAAGCTATGTCTGCTTTGCTCAAAGGATCTTTTTGTCCTGTGCCACAGGCTTGTTGCTTTGTTTTTGACATGGTAAGCTCTTTAAGTTCTGACAGTGTCATCAACCATTATAAAACCTCTCTAGTCTTAATTTTTTTAAATCCCTAAAAAACTGTGTTTATCCTTTTGAATGCGTTGATTTGGCACTTGACTGTCAGCAGCCTGCTGTAGTTGAACAAACCCCTGTACCATAGTGAGGAGCCCTTCCTAAAGCGATGGGGAGGTTTGGGAACGCGGTCTGCGCTAATTAGTGTTGGTCACTTTGTGCAGAACCTCATCCTCAGCAGCAGCTCTAACAATCACAACTCACACTGTGGCAGAGCCCAAATGATTTTTTTTAAAACCCTGAGATAGTCATGAGTATAATTTAGCGTTGAAATCTGCTGATTGAACTAGGGAGTGCATTGAAAGCAGCGGGCCTCATCCAGGTGTGTATTTGGGTTGAAAATTAGACATTTGTAGCCGAAAAACAATCTCTGTATCCCAGGTGTATTTATCA
Source organism: Phoenicopterus ruber ruber (assembly GCA_009819775.1). Taxonomy (NCBI): domain Eukaryota; kingdom Metazoa; phylum Chordata; class Aves; order Phoenicopteriformes; family Phoenicopteridae; genus Phoenicopterus; species Phoenicopterus ruber. Next base: position 99,623,267 of record CM020217.1, read on the forward strand.
GAGCTGTTCAGCAAAGACAGTAAGTAAATTATGTTTTATTTCTGCCAACACTTGTAGCCCTGTATCTCAGTAAATATAGTGTTGCCATCACGTGTTGTGAGCTGCAGGCTTTGTGCTAAGGCGGCAGCGGAAGGCTCGGGACCGGCCAGGCTTGCTCTGGGCTGCTCTTGGTCTGCCCCTGGCTCCCTTTGAGCTTGCTTACTTCCAGCACCAGTTGTCTAATGGCCGAGTGATTCTTACCTGTGTTGTTTTAGCCTTTGCTTGGATTTGTACAACTGTGGTGTAATGCTGATCTATATTCCTAACTAATAGATAGCAACAGTAAGTCGTTATTCTATGTAGAGTGTACTGCTATGGCCCTAGAATAAAACTGCAGCATATTTATTGTTTATCCAATGTTCACCCCAGGCGTTCGGGCTCTTTCAGTAGTGATTCAATGGTTGTGTTATCGTCACATTCTTCTGCTGATTTGTCTTTGTCTTCCTTCTCACCTGTCTAAACAAAAAGATAATCTAGGTACATCTTAGTACCTCTTTGCCATTAAGATGCTGTTGTATTTCATTATGAAATGCATCAGGAAATAAAGCACCCTTGAATTGAAGGGCCTGTTTGTTAAAGGCAGTACTGAATGTACACAAATCTCTGCTCCATTTCACCAAAGGAACTATGAGAATTTTAATGATGCATCAGGTATGGAAAAATAATTGTTGTGATCTGCATCTCCAGAAATTTCCTCTGTGGTGAGCAATGTTCTTTCTACATGCCTGTATTTCATTGTGGGGTTTCTGTGGCCGACTGCAGGTGTTGTACACCCACTCTCCTAGCTCTGCTGTGTGAGCTCTCCTCATGTACTCACCATCTCCATTTTTATTCTTCTTCCTGGAGTGAGAATAGCTTGTCTAAAAACAAGAGTCAAGAGATCGCTGAGCTCTTTTAGCTTTGCTCTGTGCTCTGCTAAGAACTGTCCCATTCCTCCTCATCCATTCAAAAATTGTTCCTCTGGGTTTTTTGTTCTCTATTTCCCCAGTGAACACTATTTCTTTATAGGACCTAGGAACTGAAAGCTTTTTAACCCCAAAGTAGGTACCGCTGAGAAATTATATCTATTCTGATTTACTTGTTACTGTATAGTTCACTTGTTACTTTTACTACAGTCAGTGTTGCAGACATCTTGATTTTTGCATTTGTGTCCAGATTAAAAATTAATAGGTTTGCATTTGTAAAGCTGCACGCTCATTAATTTTCTTCTGTAGCATTGTCCATTGATCTTATGAATAATGCCTCTGTAGCAACAGCACTGTGATTATCATCTTTGTGTAGTTGCTGTGCTGTGCTTTTATTTGCAAATTCTTGCAAGATATGAAATCCACTGCAATTCTCATATTGTTCTTCAACTACCCATTGTTTCTTTTCATAGCTCTATTTGTTACATTATAGGAAGTTCTATGTGTTGTATTGATGAAATTTGTCTCTGAGATCTCCACAATTCCTGCAGCAGGTTTCTCTTCTATTATTCTTGGATATTCCGTTATTTCAGTTTTATGAGTACACTTTATTCATCAATCTGGATTGTGTAATTTTACTTGCTATGCAAACTCCATTTGTTCTTTCAAGTTCCTTCCAGTAGTTTTATTCAAGCATTTTAGATGGGGTTCCAGCCAGACATCAGTTCTCTGTCAGCACACATCCTTTTAAAATTGTAAGGCTGCTTTCTCATCCAGAGATAATTCATCATTTTTCTTGGCCTTTATGTTCTTATCACTCAAACCCTTCACTTTTGCAGAGGTTGGTACTCCTCAAATTTCTGCTATAGAGTTTTATAATTCATTTTCCCTGCTTTGGTCAACTGGAAATTAGAAAACACAGCAGATGTTTCAAAATATCTGTTCTCTTTTATGAGGGAGCGGATTATGGAGCCATGCATCAGGTTAAGGGCAGGTGGACTTCTGCACTGTGTGACAGATGTGCTGCGAGGCAGCAGATGAGGATGAAGGAGGCCTGAAGCACATAGTGTGAGAGGAGCTGGATTCGGGTATGGAATATAATGCTGCCACTCTTGCAAGATGAAGGGAATTGGCATGCAGAAGGGAGTGCAAGAGGATCAAGATAAGGGGGCAACTGTCTCTGGAGGGTGGTGTGTGTTTTCTCTGCTGCGCTGAGCCTGCAGTGGAGTTAAACATCATCACCATGCAGTAAATAAGAACCGTATGATTAACCTGAGGGTCACTACTAAGAGAGATTGCCATCACTGATCCAGAAGCCCAGGGAATCTAGTTTGTTCATTTTGTAAATTAGAACTAATCAGGTCCCAAGTTTGTTGTTTGGATTTTTTTCTAAGATCCAGTGCCTAAGACGTAACTATTTTCTTAGGATCATAGAATGGTTTGGCTTGGAAGGGTCCTTAAAGATCATCTAGTTCCAACCCCTCTGCCCCTCTTTTAGTTTAAAGCCATTACCCCTTGTCCTGTCACTACATGCCTTTGTCAAAAGTCCCTCTCCAGCTTTCTTGTAGGCACCCTTTAGGTACTGGAAGGCAGCTAGAAGGTCTCCTCAGAGTCTTCATAGGAGAGGTGCTCCAGCCTTCTGATCATTTTCGTGGCCCTCCTCTGGACTCGCTCCAACAGGTCCATGTTTTCAGGGTAGTTCTCTAAAGTGAATCCATCAGGCTTTCAATGCACATTGTCTTTCACTGCAATTCAGCTCATGTCTTCACAAGTAGGCTTAAGCAGCTAAAATTCCCGTGCTAGGGCTGTGGGCGAACGACTGGGCTGCTGGGTAGAGCCTGGCCAAGGCCACGCAAGCTGAACAGGCTGTGGAAAACTGCTGGAAAGCATAGGAAAGCGCATAGGAAAGCATAGAACATAAAAAGCTATGAGAATCTGACAAAAGTTACAGATGACACCATTGAGGAATGGCTGGACCTCACAGGTGGTTAAGGCAGAATTATGAGAAAGAGCCGAAGTCCATAGGTAATTGGGCTGGTGCATGAGAGACCTTTAGGATGCAGAGTCTTGCAAGGCCAACACCACCAAGATAACCTTATAAATAACACCATATAAGATAGATTTATGATAATCTCACTCATTTTGCCTTCATGTAACAGATGCTAGAAAGTCTCATAATCTGTCTCAGTCCTTACCAGTACTACATGGGGTGTTTATTCATTAGTGTTTTAGTTTGAATCAGAAGCGCCGTTTAGAGGAGAGCCTTCTGATCCTTCCCGATGACTGGGCCAGTACTTACAGTGAGCAGAGATCACGAGGCGTGAACTGAACTCCTCTCCAATGAAACCAAACCAAAGTTGGGCTCCAGGAGGCTCTCTGACTTCTAATGGGTACTCAGTTTGCGCAACCAGGCTACGACTATCAGGATGCAAAACCCACTGACGTGCTAGAGAAGGGGTAGTGCTGTCATGCTAAATGTAAGTAGTGTGGATATCAGGTCCACGGCACTGACCATTGTGCTGTGCAGTTGGGCTGTGCTGCTTGCTAATGAAGACTTACAAAGGTGGTGTCCAACTTCACATGCTCCAGGGAGAGCCCGTTCATCCATACTGCACTTGGAAAGCTGTATTGCCTGTCAGTAGGTGTAACCTCCCATATGGGCCAGTGTCTCCTCAGCAGTGTGAGTTATGTCTGTTGTTTTGCTTGTTAGATGCCCGATACCTGACATACAATTAAATGTAAGGCTACATTCAGTCCTAAAATACTTAGTCAGATTCACTGGCTTTGGGAAGCAAAGCTTGGTACAGTGCTCACAGGGTCTATGAGTCTTACTCTTCCATATTTTTCCTGAAGTCATTTAAGTTTCTCTCTGTCAACACACATACTTGCAATAAAAGAAGCATTTTCTGACATTTTACCCTGTTGTGGGAAGAAGTACTGTGTGAAAATTCAGTCTCTAACCCCATGCATTCCACCAAAAAAACCCCATCATTAGATATCTTCAGAAAGAAATGTTGAGGATCTCTCGGCCCTAGCCTGCTGTTTCTAACAGCTGTAGAAATGACTGCTGAGTAGTGACAGAAAGTATGTGCTGAAGATCGCTAGGAAGAAGGCGATAAAATGATGTGGTTTAATAATTCCTGAATTTGTTGAGAAAATAAAAGAGAAACATTGTTACCGTTGTTACCACCATGCAATCATATACCTAACTTTCTGTAAGACAGGTTTGCAGTATAAAATCATGTTACTGCTCTTAGCTGCGCAAAATACTCATCAAAATAATGAGCCAAATATTATTTTTGCCTTTTTCTACATTTGAAAAAAAGATCCAGTTTATATTTTTTACAGTTTGTTGGTAGTCATCTTCTGAAAGGCAACTTTGGGGGCTTTCTGGTGTTTCTTTTCAGAATCTTAAAAAAGAAATATAAAAGAAACTTTCAGCAATGACTGGGATGTCACTTTATAACTATTAAAACTTAATTCTTTTGAAATACTTCATGTCAAATTATTCCAAAAACTGCAATCAAATGTTTTTTTCCAGATGACTGAAAAGTACTGTAACATCTCTTGATAGACTGTTATATTATGCTCTGGTTCTTATGGATATTTCAGTGAGATTTCAGTAATAAGCTAAAATGCCAAAGATATTTTAACTGTAAAGTAAGATAAAAAGCTTCTACCATCTGTGCTGCTTATCTTAATTTTTAGTTTTCTGTTGAAAACAATTATGTGTATTTTCAACTTTTTAAAAATAAAATCATTGGTTACATTTATTGAGTTATGATTTTGTCATCATCTGCAAAATGTTGACTTATCATGGAGTCAGATCTAGGGCTCTGGAGCTAAAGGATATAACCATTACGTATTCTGTGAAAAATCAGTCTCTGGGGCCGGCTCTTCTACTGTAGATAAAAACAATTGTATGCTATAGTAACGTATTGTTTGAAACATAGCATTGTGCAAATATTTTTGGTGTCAAGCAGTGGTTTAAATTAGACAAGGCTAAAATAAGTGAAGTTAATGCATAATTAAAAAAGCTAAGTCAACAGCTAAGTAAATAAGCTAAGTAAATAACAATTGTAATCTATTGTTACAATTTTTATATCAGGTATCTAAATGTTCATAAAGTATTATTTTAGTATATACTAAGAAGCTATAACTTCTTAGCAAATTTTAAGCAAATTAGTTTACTTCTTTTCCTGTGATTGTTTTCCATCTATAAAATGCAGATATACATACACATTTTCTTCAAAACTACATTTCTCAAAATATTTTTGAAAACAGTTTTCAACCCATCATTTCTTCAGCATTACTTATTGCTATCTTGTGATGCCATAAATTTTTCATTATGTTGTCATAGCCAATGCCATTAACATGATCATTATTTTATATTTTTGCTTTTTATGCTACTATGAATGTGTATTACAATTTACATTCACTATCTCAAAACCTCGTGTAAGCAAGTGGATTGACATTTCAGAACATTACTCTAACATAAAGTAAGATTATTAGGCTTATTTTATAGATGGAAAACTGAGACCCAAAGATTGTTAAGATAAACCTAGGTGAGGTGAATCACCATCTTAACCGGGGTACGCTAGATTGCATAGGTACCATAGATCAGAACCGGGACTGAAACTCAGACCTCATGACTCAGATAGAAGTAGTAGGGCATATTTGCCTTTAGCAATACTAAAATGTACAGCCTACAGATATTCATCAAATAAGTTAAAGACTTTAATGAACGATAGCATTTATTGAAGTGCTCCAGAATGGTTAAATGGATCTTTATTTTATTTTTTGTGAACAGCTAAGAATCGGACAGATTAATGCAACTTTTGCATTATGGATTTAATATTTCAGTACTTGGTTCTGGAGTATTTAGCATTTTTTCACTGTGCTGATTAAAATCTGTTGTAGATGATAATTATGCTAGTTTCATCATTCAAACACTCAAAACTGATTCTTAAATCTTTAAGTGGCTTGTACTAGACCTTTATTTCTCAATGGGTTTAGAAGTCTGCTTATATTATGTCCTTTTGTCATGTTCTCTGTAAATGCTAAATCAATGGAAAATTAGTAGATTCACAGTTCTAAAAAAAACCCCACCCTTTTTTCGTAGGAGGAAGAACTACGAAAAAGTGGAGAAGCCAAATACGCGCACTTGAGTGATGAGCTTCACGTATTAATTGAAGTGTTTGCTCCACCTGGGGAGGCGTATTCTCGTATGAGTCATGCCTTGGAAGAAATAAAAAAATTCCTCGTTCCTGTAAGTGGCTTATAGCATTCTTCTGTGACTGGTTATGGTTTTGCTGCATTGAATTCGTGCCTTCTTTAAGCACCTTTAGCTCAAGAAAAAAAGAACCAAACAGATCTGCTGAACATTAATCTTTCATTCTTTTATCTCAGGGAGATGCCAAATAGGCCATTAATTGTCACAGTAGATCCCCTGATGTATTTTCTAGATGTTTTATTATTTCTATTTGCCATTGTTTTTTGCTTTCCTTTCTTGGTTTTTGGAGGGAAGGGTGGATTACTTTTTTTTCTGGTTGCAGACATTAGTCATTAGCATGTGAGTACACTTTCAACATTTTTGAATATTTAAGTCTGTAAAAACATTTTTGCATGTAAGTAAGGATTTATCTAAACATCTTGCTAATTAATTTGATGAATTTCTTGTGGAGCAAATAGCATGAGCAAAACATTCCTGAGATGTTTCTGCACAGGCAGCCAGTCATGATGCAGAGCACAATTTAGCAATCCTCCATCAGCTAGGAGAGCGCAGAAACATTCTAAAGCTGGGAACCTTTTCAGTTCGATTTATACTAAATATATCACTTTCTGAAATATTCACCTTTTTGTCTATTGATTTTCCATCAAACTCTCTGAAATTTATTTTCTTCACATTTAGACCGTATTCCATGATATTTTCATACTTAAAACTTGCCTTAGAATTTAAGCATATGCATACTAAATACTAAGTAAAGGTTGCTTTGTGTAGTAGTAGAATTACGTGAGTTATCACGTGAGGTCTATCCTGAGACTATTTAGAACTCTAAAAATGTTCAGAACTTGCATTCCTTAAAAGAAGTATAATGGGAGCTTGTTTCTAGTTGTGATAAAAAAATGAAGTACTATAACTGTTCATATCTCTCAATAATAACGGAAGGATTCCATGAATGCCTTTTTATTATGAGTAGTATGAAGCCAAAATAAGAGATGTTCAGATGAGGCATACGCGTATTTGCATGGCAGAACTTAAACATTTTATTTGGTTGGGGCTTCTTGGCAGGAGGAAAGAAGAATACATTACACGTATAATATTTAAGTACAGTATTTAAAATGTTCAAATTTTTTAAAGCAACGAGACTTTTTTTTAAGAATACAAAATAAGTGACTTAAAATGATTACAAATAAACAGGTGGATATTTGTTTTCAACAATAAAGTTTATTGGCACCAAGTGAGTGCCCTTAAATAAGCTACTTTTTAAACAAGTTGACTCTGTCTTTCTGATTCTCTTTTTCTATCCCCTATTATACTTCCAGTTTGGGAACACAGATAATAAAATACTATTTTAAATGCTGGGAAATAACTGTGAGACAAGAAAGCGTTTTTTTCCTGATTTCTGACTCTGTGTTGAACATACAATACGAGGGACAAATTAGGTCAGTGTCATAACACTGGCAACATAACGTGGAATGACATTTTGGCTGCAAGTTAATGGTGAGGATCTGCCAAGCCATAACACTGAAAGAAAATTTATAGTTAAGTTACAGGTTCCTGAAAAGTCAGGAGTGTTACAGCTAAAAATTGTAACAGGGCCAATTACAAAGATTGCCAGTATCTGTCCTTTGGATAACTCTATTTCCTGTTGTTCGTGACTTTGCCAAACTTTAATTTGTTTCTATAAGAGGTTGCTATTTAAAGTCAGCTTTGTATGGCCTCTTCATTCTGGGAAAGGTCTACTGCGTTATAGCACGAGGCAGTGATGATGGTACCCGTTCCTATGCCCCCCGGATTTTTAACATCCGCTACATATTCTGTCCAGCCTGAGAAAATCTGTTCTGGGTGAGTAAGGGAGAGAGAGCAGTGTGTGACCAGAGCAGTGGTAAAGTCTGTGGCACATTGCTGTTTTGTAAATATTCAGCATCTGCCCAAGCATGTATTTTATGTGACACTTTATTTATTGATAAGGATTATATGTATTTTCCAGCACAAGTATAATAGCTACACTGGAGGAAATATAAAACCAGGTTCCTTGTTACAAGATTTTGAACTTGGTTGGCAGCAGCAATAATCACTCTAAACAAGTAACAATTGTACTTTATGACTTGTTTGTTAGTTTTATCCCCTCTGCTTCATTTCTGATTTACAACAGTTTACAAAGCAATTATTAACTGGCTGGTTACAACATGTGTCAAGGGGTTTACACTCAAAAAGCTTGCGCTAGATAATTTCCTTTTTGTTCCCTATTTACAGCATCTCTTGAATTTGTTTTATGATGTTTTGTTGTTTATAAGACCTAATTTATTGCAGCAGTGAATACTAGAATTGCATGACAGGGATGAAAGCAGTAGAACCTAACAGTTTTATTTATACCAAATCAAGGATGTAATAAACTATTCAAATGAGTTTTCACATTGCTTATGAATGTTGTGAAGCTTAAGTGAAATATTGCCCTCAGAAATTACACTGATTGTGTCAGTAAGATGGAAGAATGTTTTTGTACTTTATCCGTAAGTTTTAGTGAGACTGAATTTTAAAATAAATGTCTAGAAAAAGTAATAATAGAAAAAGAGAAAAATGTAGAATAGCAGTGAGGAAAAAAAATTGAACATTTATTAACTGAAGTAAAATTTTAATGAAGTACTTTTGATTTAAATGTGATTACTTAATTTTCACCTTTGACCTTGCCCAAGAATAGTATCGAAATTTTTACTAGTGAAGATTTCACCTCCAAGTGAGAGGTAGAAACTAAATACCGCTATTCACCCTGGCTGTGCCACATATTAACGCGTTTCAAAGCTGCAGGCAGCTCGGCCTCAGGTGGTGCGCTGGGATCCCTCCAACAGGCGTTTAAATGAGTGATTGAACCCCCGATGCCTGCAGCCTTCGGTAGTTCGCCGACTGACACGCTTTTAAAACCGAGCTGCTTCATTTACTGTCTGCTGCTTCCATTTTGCAAACGGCTTGAGGTCTGCGTGGGAGCTGCCGTCGGGGCGTTGCTAATGGGTGGATAAGATTTATTTTGCAACTGAGTTTGCTAGATCTTTTGTGAGTTTATGCAAAACTTTGGCTTTTGGTGCGGGGTCTTACATCCAGTTACTAGCTAGATACTGTGCTCCATTTTATTTTGATGTTTACTCTCAATATGAAAATTTGAATATAATCAAAATATGACAGATCAAAAGACCCATGATTAAGTAAATAGGATTAATACCTTGAAGTTTTGAAACACAACTGCCTGCTCCATTTTTTTTTTTGGCAACCTAGTAAAAATAAAAACCAAAATGTGCTCCCCCAAGTTGAGATTTTAGGGTAAGGATCAAATTTGGAACTGATGTTAACATAATGTAAGTTATCCAGTATTACCTATGTGGAAAGTAGAAACAGTGGGGTTGCTTAGGAGGAGGACACGTGTTTTGCAGATTCACCTCTGTGGCCAACACAGATTCGGTAAAATCCATAAGTATCTGACTGCCAAGTACTTCTGACTCCAAACTGCCAGGGACCCAGGTCTGGGTGAGGAACCTAAGGCTGGTGTTATGTCTCAGTGCCTCAGAATTGGATACAGGGTCAGTGAACTAGAAGGGGAGATGTTTAAAATGGCCAATATGGGGCGGGGGGGGGGGAATAGCTTAGAAGCTTTTCAAGCTCTGCTGATTTTAAAAGGTTCATAGCTATTAAATGCTGTGAAACTTTCTTCACCATTAATGAGCAATGAAATGCTACATCATTCTTATCAGATACGACTATGTCATTCTGATTGACATCCAAACGTACAGATATATTTTCTGAACAAGCTATTATTTCCATATAGTAAGGGGCTATACCATCTTTAGGAGTTCTGTGCTTCCTAACACATGCAAAATCTTTTTCTGATAACCATTTTTATCCCTTTAAGCAGAGCATTTTTATTTGACATGGTTAGCATCCCTTGGGCGAGGAGGGAAGCAGATACTGATCATTCATTTTATGTGTGAGTGCTCTGTAATAGGGAGCTATTATGTAGAGGGTGGGTTGCAGCTGTGGTGACACGACCGCTTTAAAAAGATTGTTTACAACGGTGCGGTCAGATGATCAGAAATTGAACCAATTACCACTTTAAGAGCTGCTGTTCAACTTATTTGCATACATTTTCCTAGCCACTTGTATCTGCTTTAAATTGAGGCATATTGGCAACACTCAAGTGCTGGGAATAAATACATGGTCATTTAATGCATTCCATTTGATGGACAATAGCTGGTGATCATCTGCCTCTATACCTTGGCATTTTCTGAGGGTGTTTATCAGATCAGATTAGATCAGATCAGATCAGATTCCTTTATTAGGAATTAGTGTGATGAGGCAGCAGGTGAATGCAGGTTTTTACATTGTTGTTGTTTTGAATTCAGGCTACAATGTGTTCCAGACTTTCTTGTAGATGCCTAAATCTTTTATTGAGTAGTTAACTTCAATCCTTTTATCCCACCTTGCTCCATACCATTGGTTAAAATAATTTTCTTACCAATCATTTAAGGAGAATGAGCATTCTCACTGATCCAGCTTCCAGCATCAGCTCTTCAGTCTTCCTAACTAAAGATGGAAAATTACTGAGGAAAAGGAGCCTTTCAGTGAAATAAAAAGTCACTAATTTCATACTGGAAGTTATTCATACCAAAACTATGTATGAAAAAATTGAGATTTGGTGGGAATTGAAAAGAAACTTTGATACCAATTTGTTTCAGTGGGAACAATTAAATAATCTTAAAGTAGAGTTTAATCCCTTGAAGGTCTTTCTCTAGCTAATGCTTCAAAAGGAGTTGTTTTACTTCAAACATACATTTACTGTATATATAGTAACTCATACATACTACAGATCAAAGTTACTAATGATCTGTTATGCCATGGTGTGCTGGCTATATTGTTGTATATACAGCACAAAATAAAAATTTTTTGTCAAAACACAGTTTTAACTGGTTTATAACAAGTATATGTAGGTATATGACATTGATTTTGCACGTTTTTTATTAGCCATCTGAATTTCTTCTGTGCTACAGTTTAATATGAAATCTCTATTTACATGCCATTTCACACTTGATGGTTTTGTAGTCCTACTTTTGTTTCTAAACAAGCTATATTATTGGAAGGGGGGGGTCAGTCTTTTTGTCCTCTTTCGAAGAACCTCAACAGGCAAAATATTTCCCTAACTATGATGGTGAGCAGTGGCACAGCTCCGTCTCTAAAAGAGACATCTTTTATACCTGTCAAAGTAAATAATTTATACTTGCACATTCTGCAAAGATACTTGCAGTAATAAATAATTGCCACAGTAATTATTTAAAAACTGTGATAAGGAAATTATTTGAACAGCTGGTTCAGTTGTGCTGGGTTCTGGTTTTCCCAGTGTGCAACATCTCTGGCAATTTCACACACAAGTTTTTGATAATCAAGGAAAAAAAATTCAGAGATTCTGTCAAGGCCAAAAATGTCATAGCGCTTTACGTCTTCAAAGCTTTTTTTCCTAAACATTTCTTATCAAATCAAATTATTATAAATATGTTCAAGAACAACTGTACTCATGAGAGTTATCATAACTTGTGGACAGTGGTTCTTGACTTTTTACAGACTCTGGAGTTTGTCTTAACCACGATACTGGCCGACTGAGCCGCAGCACTTGGGTAGTTTAAATCACTCATTTTAAGTTTGATGAGAATAACCCTAAAGCTATGCCTCAAAGTGAAGGTTTGGGGGTGGACATGTACACTAAAATGGCCTTTTTAATGGAAAATTAAACTCCAGTATTTCTCAACTGACTGAATTTTTCTGTACTTACTGATACACAATATAGACTACTGGTTCTTTCTGCTGTGAACTAGAAAATGGATAGCAACACAAAAAGCACAGAATTCTTCAAATGTCTTCAAATTTGTGTGATGATGAGTGGGTCGCCTGTTGGCACGCCAGACCACCAGGTATCTTTTGCCTAGGCTTAGCTCCCCATCTGCTTCGAGGTGGTATAGCTACTTCACAGCCTCATATGTGCTTTAAGGGTTGATACTCCCACTTTGAGTGGATTAAGACCTTTTTAGATATGCCAGAGACATATTTAGTCTGTGAAAGCAGATCCCTTGGTGATATGTCTCTGACACACACAGGAATCAATACAAAAGGCACAGCCTTACTGCCGGAGCCAGCGCTTTGTTTTGCCTTTCAGATTAACCGGAGACATTAACCTGATCGGGGATTTTACGCAGACGATTAATCTGAGCATACTATTGAGACATGGCTGTAGTTTAAAGAAATATTTACAACTTGCTTGGTGAATCTGTATTCATCAGCAATTTTATAGGCGTGTCTTGCTGCTTCCTCTTGCTAGGGTGTAGGTTTATCACCAGTGGCAGATCAGAAGCAATTATTTGGGTGTAGGTGACAAAACTCATGCAGAGACATTTGAATCCTGCAGTATTGCTCCTGGTTTCTTAATAGCAGGTCTATAATATGTAGCAAGAAGTTGACTATGGTATTGCACATTAGATGTACAAACCCCTGTGCCTCAGAGGGACCACCAGACCCTCCTACACGTTTGGCATTTCATTTAAGAGCTGTGTGTGTGCGAGTACGAATTTGGCCAATCATCTCATCAATAAAGGTTGGGTATTTGACCCAGCGAAGTGGCTGCAACTTCATGGTCTGAAAACAAAATTCCATGTGCTCTATATAAAAGTAGGCATGAAAAGTGTATCTAAAGTAATTGTTTTTCATGCAAAGAATTACTTCGTAAAGATGGAAAAAAAAAGATGTGTAAGACGTTGTTATGTCTTTCCATCATATATACTAGTCTCTCTGTTTCTTCAGCCATTAATATGAGGAAAGAAAAGGACAATATTGGGTTTATAAACATAAGATGGAAAGCAAGGAGATAAGAGTATTTTGGCTATTTCAAGGAATTGGTTTGTGGCTTAGCCAGGTTACTTTATCTCTGTTTCATTTATTTCAACAAAATGACAATGGGATTTTTAAGGTTTAATTCATTTGTGGAGGTAGGCTCAAATAAAAAATTTCTTTTCCTCCTTTAATTGAAATTGAAAAGCATACGGCAAATAATACCCAGGCAGTGTGTTGGGGTTTGGGGTTTGTTTTGGGTTTTTGTTTCTTTGTTTGTTTTTAAAAAAGGGGAAGAGAGAAGGTTTTGGTGGCATTTTTAAACTTTATATCTTTTTTTTTTTAATGTAGCAAAGGTCAGTGTAGCCAATTCTGTGGATACCGAGTTATGCCCACTTAGGAAAGCATAAAAGAAAAAACACAAATACAGACTAATCTTTCCTCTGTTGTGTGCTTTCAGCTTCCAGCAGTCAAAAATTGAATTTTTTCAAGGCTGTATCCAGACCATCTTGCCTTATACTCTGTGGTAGATTTTTCTTCTCTTCCCTGAGCTTGTCAAATGCTTTTCTGAACCTTAGTTAAGTTTTTGGCCTCAGAAAAACATCCGGTGGCAATGAGTTTGATAATCAATTGCGCACTGCGTGTAAAAACAGAAACCAAAACCCTGAAGTCCACTCCCTCTTGTTGGTTTTGAAGCAGCTGCTTCACCCCTTATGAGTGCCCTCAGCTTCATGCATGGTTAAAAGCAATGGATAATCTTACACCAACCCTCACTCTTACATTGCTCTGGATTTGTTTGTTTTCCAGGCCCCCCATTTTTTCTTGTACAGAAGCAGAGGTAGCTCTGATTATCTGTGTGACATACCTCTGACTATCCTTTCCACGTCTTTCTGTGTCTCCCTTAGCTTACTCCCCTTTTTTTTGTTGGGATGGGATGGCCAGGACGGCATATAGTAGCCTCATCTCGGTAGTCAAGAAGCAGTACACTAATGAAATGGATCTTCTGTTATTTTATAGTTTAGTATCAGGTTTTTTCCTAGTAGTATCTACCATTCTTCCCGCTTGCAGTGATTTGATGTTTTCCAAATGCCATTTGTAAAAAATCCAGGGCATCTTTCTTGAATGATAATAACTAAGTTAGAGCTATTTCCTTTCAGTATTTTACTGTTTATCAATACTTAAGTTTAATTATTTTCATGAGCATTATTTTGCATTTATCAACATTCAGTTTTTTCTGCCAGTTTTACTTCTAATAATTGAGTATAATGAGATCTTTCAGCAATTCTTTGCAGTAATCTGTAGATTTTATTGCCCTGAATAACTTTAAATGAAATGTTGTCACTTCACTATTCAATTTTTTTATATATAATTTATAAATACGATGAGCAAAACAGATTTTTTGAATCACTCAATAAACTCTTCCCCTCAGAAAACAGAAAATTATAAAATCAGCCCAGCTATTTTAAGATTCTTTCTCCTATAACCAAAGAGAGAATTATTAATCGACAAGGTGCCCTCTCTTACTTTTTGACAACTTTTGATGTGGCTGATGAGAGTTTTGATCTCCATCCATGGAGATCTTTAAAAACGGATGTCTCATTTGCTCTGTGCCATGCCATAGGACAAAAACCTGTTCAGAAATTATCTGAATGAAGGATAAAGGTACATTCATCCACAGAATGGACTTGTACAAGACGAGTGACGACAGCCTGAATACATTCAGTATGTGCAAACATGAGAAGGTTTCAGTAAGTAAAGGATATTTATTTGTATATATTCCTGATGTTTTGAAAGGTTTAAAGTGTCCTAATGGCAAGGAATAATATGACAAAACTTCATTGGCATGAGAGATTTTTAAAAGAAAAAATAAATTCAAAAATCAAGTTGAAAAGAAAAGATTGTTGGTTGACTGAAAACAGCTTTCTACAGAAAAACAATAACTTCAATATGTTTTTCATTCAGCCTCAGTGATGAAGGCAATAATTATAAGCAATCATTGTATAAAAATCAGGAAAAGATGCAGAAAGATTAATAGCAATTAAATTTATAAACTAAAAATTCCATATTTAATTGAATAGTTGTGAAGGAAATATGTGGCCAGCAATGCAATGATAATACAAATGAGTTCAAGGAACATTAGAAATAAAAGGAATCCTAAAAAAGATATAGACTGCAGTCCCTGGAGATGGTAACTTTATCAATAACATTAACGATGCAGAAAAAGTAGCATGTTTCCATAAATATCAGTTGTGTAGCTGGAAAAATATAGGATGGTGTGTAGTTGTATCTTACCAAATGAAGCAATACTTTGCAGTTACTAGTACAGTAATGTTAATTTTAGGAAAACCTGTTTAGAAAAAAGTCAGGAAACTGGAGAAGAGTTCATAGTGTGCTGGTCCGAGAACCGTTCTGTGAGCAGCAGGGCTAATGAAGGCTGATCTCTAATGACTTCGTGTCTCGTGTTTGGATTTTGAGGGGTCAGGTAACGTATGTTCTCTGACTGAAACGTTTATGTATTTCAGACATTCACAACTTCATTCATTTGTGGGGTTTTTGGTTGACCTTATGTGGGCATTCGCTTTTCAGCAAGGGCGCTAACAGTGTCTTCCTCACCCTTCCGGATGAGCACTTTCCTGAAACTGTTTTAGGACTACTGGACATCTGTCAGGTACAGCTGGAGCTGGCCAGTGAGTCAGAAGTTAATTGGGTTGGAATGACAAGCAGTCAAATAGAAATGTGGCCAGTGAAAGAAAAACTGGCAGTAGCAGCATGACTATGTGGTGATCGTGCTGTGACCAGCCTGACACCAGTCCTTCACTGAACAGTTGGGAAAGATTGCAACTTATAAAAAAAATGAGAAAGGAATCTAACCACTGCTTTAATGTTTTTATGGCTTGATGAAAATAAATTTGTCAACAAATCTGATTTCATATTCAATGCAAAAGTTTGTTGATAAAATTAATTGTGTTAGTGACACCTGATATTCCCATAAAAATCTGTCACTTGTATGATATGACAGGGCTCAAAACTTTTTAATAAGAAAGTTTCCCTAAATAGGTGTGTCTGTAGCAATTTTCTTACAGAGTTGGTATGTGAAACTTCTTTGTCTGTCAGACCTGGTTTGTGTATCAAATTTTGAAGATGGAGATTTGCATCTTGATATTAGATTCTTTCATTTCAGCATATTCCTCTCTCAACACAGCAGGTTCCTTTGGGTGAGACCTACAGAGGGGCACAGGTGGTGCAATACTTAGACCCTGTAGCAAAATCTGTAGCCATTAAGCAAGTGAAGAGAGTTCTTGTGGGAGAGTGGTGCCTCAAAGTGCATCCCCAGCCATCAGCTCACTTACATACACTAACATGTAAAAAATGCTGAGAATTAGGATGCATCTTATATCCTGCCTCCCTGCTAGGTTTAGAAATTTTACTTTGGAAACATCAAGATGAGAGACGTACCTCCAGATAAAGCAAGTGTGAAACTAGAATAGGATTTTAATAAGAGAGGGATCATTCTCTGGAGCTGCCCATAGTCCATGACTACAAAGGGAAACCGTTGGTGACTTAGATTAAAACAAAAAGAAACTCTCGTAGGTACGTAAGCCTTTTTTTAAAAGAAAGTCTATATGAAAAGTAATCTTTCTGAAGAGTCACATGATGACACTAGAGTCTAGTGATCAATTTTGTTCAGAGCTGCCTGGAGACCTTATGGAGAAAGAGGAGTGAGGCAGTCTGGTACCCAAAGCCGTAAATGGGAGTCAGCTGGGAATGATGGGACAGAATCTCACTAGTGAATAGAGACAGGAGCTCGTTCAGAGAGGAAGGATGAGGATGGATGCAGAGGTCAACAAAAGCATCCTCAAGAAGAAATATCTCATATTTACTGTTTAAATGACTTGAGTACAATTATTATCTACCTTCTTGCTTGCCATTTTCTCTCAGCTGTTTGAACGCTCTTTGATGCATGCGGTTTATTTTTACACTTCTTACTAACTAAACACAGAAAAATAATTGGAACTATCTCCTTTAGACATGCTAGAACAAGATTTGTGTCTGTTGGACACTAATTTAACTTCAGCATAATTTTCATGGCTGCATAACTTGTGAATGACCCAGTGAGTAACAACTCGGTTACAGCACTGTTGAAAATCAGAGTTTTTAGGGATAGATTGGAGGAAGTGAGAAATTTTTGGAAGCAGGCAGTGTGACAAGCTGGGCAGAATCTGTGGCTATTTCTGATTCAGGTACATAGTTACATTTCTGTTTATAATGGATACTTACCACGGAGTTAGCCTGAGCAGGATGGTACAAGAAGGAACTGAAAACAATGGAAAGTCCTTATTTTTCAGAATTTTCCTTTTGATTGTTTCTTCACTTTTATAAACTGTGTTAAAATTCAAAAGTAAGATTTTGAACAGTAGTTGACCCTGGGCTTTTAATTAAGCTCTAAGATTAGCATAAAATGAATAGACATATACTGTCCAGGAATTGTCACTGGGATAACTGGCAGGGAAACACAGGCAGAAGGTGATTTTTTCCAACCAGTGAGGGCTTCAGAAGGTCATGGAGAACTTTGCAGAGAAAAAAGATACTACTTTTAGAGTGCAATTAATAGCTGTTCATTGTTTTCATTATTTGCTTTACATCATTGTTACTTTCAAGGAAGTGAATAAATAATGCTTTGTTCTAAAGGCACTATTTCTGCCTTGTTTTAATCTACTCACAAGTCCCTAGCCTGATTTCCTTAGGTGCCAAACACACGTGGGCCACCAAGTTAAAACAGACAGGGAAAAGCAATCAAGAGGTGTAAAATAACAGTAGTTACAGCAGGTTCAGGAAACCAGAGCTTTTATCTCAGAGGGGCTAAGAAAATCCCCTCAATGTCAAAAAGGGCAATTGCGTATGTAACAAGGTGCTATGTTACACAATAAACAGCTATAATCTCTGCCCAGTCAACAAGACTAAGTGCTGGCTCCTGCACTTGGGTCACAACAACCCCAGGCAACGCTACAGGCTTGGGGGGGAGTGGCTGGAAAGCTGCCTGGTGGAAAAGGACCTGGGGGTGTTGGTTGACGGCCGGCTGAATATGAGCCAGCAGTGTGCCCAGGTGGCCAAGAAGGCCAACGGCATCCTGGCCTGTATCAGAAATAGTGTGGCCAGCAGGAGTAGGGAGGTGATTGTCCCCCTGTACTCGGCCCTGGTGAGGCCGCACCTCAAGTACTGTGTTCAGTTTTGGGCCCCTCACTACAAGACAGACATTGAGGTGCTGGAGCGTGTCCAGAGACGGGCAGCGAAGCTGGTGAGGGGCCTAGAACACAAGTCCCATGAGGAGCGGCTGAGGGAACTGGGGATGTTTAGTCTGGAGAAAAGGAGGCTGAGGGGAGACCTTCTTGCTCTCTACAACTACCTGAAAGGAGGTTGTAGCGAGGTGGGTGTCAGTCTCTTCTCCCAAGTAACAGGCAATAGGACAAGAGGAAATGGCCTCAAATTGCACCAGGGGAGGTTTAGATTGGATATTTGTAAAAATTTCTTCACCGAAAGGGTTGTCGGGCATTGGAACAGGCTGCCCAGGGAGTTGGTGGAGTCACCATCCCTGGAGGTGTTTTAAAGACATGTAGATGTGGTGCTTAGGGACATGGTTTAGTGGTGGACTTGGCAGTTCTAGGTTAACGGTTGGACTTGATGATCTTAAAGGTCTTTTCCAACCTAAACGATTCTATGATTATCCTGAAACTGATTGGTTGAAAATCGGTGAAAGGACCCAACGCTAAATTAAACAAAGATTTTGCTCTGATTTTGATTGAGATTTCTTTTCTGCCTATAAACACATCAGAAAGACAGATCGTGCCTAGGGTATTGGCTGGTCTACACTTTTCTGTGTATCTTACTTTGAAAAGCACTTAATAGATTTACGTGAGTCTGTAAAATGAACTGCATCCAGGGCAGGAGCTTTCATACCAAACTGAAAGCAGGTGCAGTTAAAAACAGAGGTGATATAAAGCTCTGAAAAATATTTGTGCAATGGGTATCCTGACAGTCTGCTTCTCTACAGCATCTTCAATGTGGTATGGTGATTCATGTCGTAAAATGGTATGAGTCCCAGATACGTTATTGCATACCTGCATGAGAATGTGGTTTTACCGTCTCCATCTGTCTCTCAAAAGGTGTGAATATGTTGCAGTATGTTTTAAGAGATCTCTGCTTTAATTTGGTTAATCAGCCTTCAGTCAGAGCTCAACTTTTTGCATGGTCAGAAATCATCTTTTCTGCTGGAATGCAAAAGCCCATTTTGTTTTGTAGTGCAATCATTTATTGCAATATCACTTAAAAAATAATTTCTCCTGCGTCACATATCAAACTAAACCCCTATCTGAGTCATATCCTTATTATTAAAATGGCAAACAAACAAAATCTGAATGTATTTCATTTTCTGCCAAACCCTAGCCTGATTTTATGTAAATTACCGTATCCAGGGGCCATTGTTGAAGGCTATTTATACAGTATATCAATTAAATCTTGACTTGTACTTCAGTCCTTTAATCAATTCTGAGCTAGAAGTGATTTTACATAGTTGAAGGCCAGAGGGAACAGAGAATCTACATTGAGTTTGTGTAAATTATTATCTATTATTATAGTGTATGTATTGTGTTCCATATAACGATATATATCGCTATACTTATTAAAAAGTATGTTACTATAAGATAGTGTAGTCTATTATTGTATAATGTTAGGCTGTTAGATTTCATCCAGCTACACTTACACCGAGACCACCAGATGTAGTTGCGCATCCTGCTCTCCGGTCATCCGGCTGCTCTGCACAACAAGTACTCTGCTACTGCCTGGCACCCACAGCAGGTCAGGAAAACTACCTGAATGAGCCACTAAGGACTTTTATTTATGGAAAAATGAATCTTTCCAACCAGTCTGATCAGAGACCGAGAATCAGGAAGGGAGAGAGAATCTCTTTTTGATCCTAAACCAGTTTTCCTTCTGCATACAGTAGTAAAGCATTGTATGATACACCTGAGAGGTTTCTCTCTACTGGCATAAACTGACTGTTGTCCTGTCTCTAAGGGTGGCAGGTTTCTTGTGGCTCACAAGTATTTCTAGGGAAAATAGTTATAAGGATAAGAAAGAATGCGTCTACCTGGTATCGTATTGGGTTCAGAAAAGCTTCTTGACCCTTCTAAGCAACTTATGCACATCCTCTTTAGGCATGTATTGAGCATGATGGGAATAATCTAGGCAGTTCTGTGTCCCCAGAACTTGCAAAGAGGAAATCAAGGGAGAATTTATAGATTGATGGATTCTGAAACCGGGAAGTACAACTATTCCCTTCGAGCCCCAGCCCACACAGGCGGCAGAATTTCTCCTAAAAACTGTACTAAATATATGTTTCGGAAAGATATCAAATCTCACTTCAAGCGCTCCAGATGATCTGGAGTTCATCATCTTCCTGCTAAGCTTTAATTACCCTTACTGGTAAGAAACTATGTCTATTTTCAAGGTTGGTGCTTTTTTGCTCCTAAATTCAGTTTCCAGTCAGTAGTTCTGTGTCTTTGCCACATTAAAAGCACCTCCTCCTCTCTCCAGTTATCGGTTGTCTCTTGGGTCTCTCGAGAGAGAGAGACAAAGAAATCGGATGTTTCCTCAAACCAGTTCTTCAGTAAACAGAATATTGTTGTTAAGCCTCATTTCATAAGGCCCTTTTTTTTTTTTTTTTGGAGGGGGATTGTGTCTTGAACTAATTTCCTCAGCCCCTCCTGGCACTCCGAGTAAATCTGAATTCTAGACACAATAGTCTAATAGTCTTTTGTAGAAACAGAACTGCGCGGACAGCTCTTCATTAGACCCTTGACCGTAATACCGACTAAGTAATGCTCTCCAAACTACTCTCTCCTCTCTAAGACAGTCTATATATACTGTTCACAAATGTTTTCAAAATGTATTTGACCGCTCTCTCATGTCAGCTCTAGAATCCTGACTCTGTAGTCAGAAGAGCCACACAGATTTGTGATAGTAATTTAGCCTTCACATTTTTACCACCCACTAATTTACAAAGCAGTACCAAAAAAGATTTGATATAATTGTCCAAAAAGTTAGTAAGAATATTTAATAGTGTTGAGCCAAGAAGCGGCTAATTCCATCTCAGTTTTAAATCAAGACCTTAAGTTGAACTGAGGTGCTTGATCTGAAATGATTACATACAACGGAAACAGTCTCATGTCCTGTTCTATTAGAGAGGTAAAACTTTCTGTCCACATCAGCTGGGATAAATAGAACCTCAATTTTCATTGCAAATGCAGAACTGAAACATGAGTTAAATGTCTCAGTCTTTTCTGTAACAGTATTTACAACTTCCTCTAGAAACAGAACTCTGTTTGACCTACATTTTGGAGTGGAGTGGGGGAGAATTGAGGGGAATAATCATATTGTATTTCCAAATGCCTGTATGTTGCCCTTGATGGTACTGATCACTCTCATTTCACTGATACCTTTTGCTTCCATTGTCAGTCACCTACGCTGAAAAACTACTTGTCCATCCTTCTTACTATCATTCTTTCTTACATTGTTTTTGTTCTGAAATAGGCATTTAACCTAAATAGCTTATTGCCCAGTGCTGCCTTTTTGATATCTGTGGCATTTGGGTTATGTGGGCAGGCTGCAGGATGCTCTTCAACAGCTCCCAGCTTTCAATCACATTTCTGGCTGCAGACTCGCATTCCCAGACAGGTATGCCAAGAGCAACTCGAGTTTCAAAAAGGTGACCCTTTTAAAATGGTGAATGTATTCCTGGTACAAAATTGCAGGAAACATGTCAAGATCAGTGTGTACCTAGGCATCAACTAATTTTCAAGTGGAGCCTACACTGTCTGTGAGGATAGTTTCACTACTGACTTGCTCTACATTGAATTCAGACTTTTCTTTGAGCAATTGCAACCTAGCCTGTTTCAGAAACATTGTAGTTTTGTTTCAGTTGCATGTTTTGATATGTAGCAGATATCCCCAAGATGAAGTCAGTCCCATTATACATTTTTTTCTTCCCATGTAGTAAGAGCAGAAGTTTAAGGAACATTTTGTTTTCTTGCACAGATGAAGTGGTCTGTAACACGTGCACACCTATACGCCATCCTTTGCCTGAAGAAAGCTCTAACTTCTATTATCTGAGGGCCTGAATCTTCTCTTATGAACATTGTCCCTGAAGGAAAGTACCATCTTCCTGTCTCCTCTTTTCCCACTAGATGATAGTGCTTAAACAAGGGATCTTTTCTGAGCTTTGTTTTGGGTACCATTACATACTGTGCTAGATCCCACCGTGAGCTTCTCATTGAGATCCTCTAATCTGGTGTTTGCCCCATCTCTCCCATCTGGAGATGGGACCACATGTAAGGCATAAAAGAATGGAGAAAATAAAAATAACAGGATGTGAAAGTGAAAGGAAAACCAAGGGGAGTAAAGAAAATTAAATTAAATTAAATGAATAGAAAAAAATAAAAAAATTATGAATGGCAGTAGAAAGATACTATCATCTGTGGTTGCAGCATCCATGAAAAATTTAGGTGCCTTAAATTTTCAGGAAAAGTAGTTTTTAAATCAACTGTAGCATAAATGTTCGTAATTCTTTTAGTTATGAAAAATGAATTCCGAAGTCTATGAGAAAACAATACTTGTTTATATTGTTTATTTTTATATTTTTCATTTTGAGTGTGATGGAAGCATTTTGTAGGAGGGCATATGCAACAACTGGTAAACGCCACATAAAAATTACACATTGCCATTAATATATTAAGCAATGCATGTTCTTTATTTCAAAGAGAAATTATGATCAATTATGACAGCATGCTCACACTTATGATGGAATATTAATAGCTTTAATTTCATTGAGATTGACAGACCAACTAGGGTCCAATTTCCCATTTGAATTTTTGCTACTAAAAAAACTATTTAAAATGTCATAATACCTGCAAAGATGTTGTGAGAAGGCCAGCGTGACATCACCTTTTCATGCACGTTGGTTGAGAAATAACTGGCCCTAACTGTAAAATTTGCAAATTAAAAAGAAAAACACAAACCACAAAAACACACACAGTAGTTGCCATATTTTCTTGCCATGTTTTCTCAAGCAAGGTTGGGGGTATAAGGGGAGGGTTAGAACAACAGGGATGGTGAAAAGTCAGGAATAAGCACAGCTGGCAGGAAAGATCAAACTCACAATAGAAAATATCAGACGACTCAGAGAAAAAGGCACTAAATGGCATATTTTATTTTTTTGCTGTAGAGATCAATATTAAATGGGATCAGATGAGTTTTACTCTAAAGAAAGTTCTGTAGTGAAGTCACAGAGTACTTCATCAGAAATAAGATGGGAGTTTAGTAGTTAACAAAACTTTCAGGGGGACTAAAGTTGGTCATGTATACAAATACTTCATAGTTGGTGGAAGTTAGGAAATAAATCTGAAGTTTATTCACCACAATGCTATTACCTAATATTTTTTTTCAGCAACTTGTCTCATAATGTGTTAACTATCCAAAAATTAACATTTGTTCCTCTTGCAGTTCACATTTGAAATGGTATTACTAGAAGACTTAGGTAAGGGGCTGCTAATAGTTTTCCAAGAGTAGAAAACCGTAAAAGCTCTGCTGAAAATATTTCGTTCTTGAAGAATGGTTTTAGCCTTGTGGGCACGCATTTATACACAGAGCTGCACACACTCGCACACCCAAATGCGTTGGCTCCTACAAAACACAAAGTCACATGAGCTGGTCTGGGCTCTTCCCAGTATTTTATGCTCCAGGACAAAAATGTGGAGAGCCTGCAGACTTAGCCATTGCAAATGCATTAATTCTCCTGATTTAACTCATCATCAACTATCCCCTCCAGAATACTTCTACTGATAATCTGGACATACCTACGTAAGATTAAGTACATACAGTTATGCATTTAAATATCATCACTGTAATTATCTCAGCAGGATAACAACAGAAAAATAATTTAAAAAATAATCACCAAGTTCATGGCCAAAATTTGCACCAGTAAGCAATAATGGTGGATCTGATATGTGAGCAGTTGTATGAGGAAGTTAGGAAGTGACATGTAAGAATTTTGGCAGATTTAAGCCATTGAGAAAGACTTGATCATTTCTTCTGGAGTGATGGAAGCTTTGCCAAGTGAGGAGGCAGAACGTGGGGCTCTCGGAGCTATCGGGTGTTAATACCCAATTGTAGCCACCATCCTGCAGGAAAGATTGACATTTAAGCTGTTCCCCTTCTGTCCTGTTCAAACGAGTCAGCGCTGTAACTCTGAACGCAAGATCTGGGAGGGCAAAGGCAAAGTTACCCCAAAGGTGCTGATGCTGTAACCCGGTAAAAAGGGCGCATGGCTGCAGGAAGAATTCCTGGCTTAGAGTCCCTGTTCCCAGGGCTGGTTTTGTGGTTTTTCTGATGACACTTAAGTAGAAGCTCTATGTGCAGTCCTTGTAATAATGAGGAGCAGAGCCTGTGGCTTTCTTCTCACAGTGACATGCTTTCATAATTTGGAGATCTATGACTTTGATGATCCACAACAAAAGATCTTACTATGCAGGCTGATGGTTTTATAACAACGTAGGTCTTATGGTAAGAATTATTTGTTTAATTCTAGCAATGAAAAGAGAAGACAATCTCAAAACCCTAATGCTAATGAAATCTGCTTGCCTCTGGGTTGTCACAGGATTACAGGGTGTTCGAAGGCTTTGTCGTCCGAGAGGACGGGGCGGGTGGCAATCAGGTAGTCAGTTGTCCAGGGTATTTATTTGCAAAAGGCTGTTCAATACTCAGGCACAGGGTAGAACATTCTCTGATCACTGCTTCATCTAAGTCAAACTCAAGGAGTAGGAACTTTTGACATTGGTTACTGGAAATTAAATGTTTGTTTACTAAGTTACGTGTTTGCAATTCTGAACGCTGAAGGCCATATAATGGAATGAGAAGTAGCTCAGAAGTTTTATGCAGCCCAGGTGGAAGGTGGGTATTGGCAAGAGAAGCCTACTGGCCTCCACTTGCGCCTTTTCTGGACGTCTGCAAAGAAGCAACTCTTACTATTCCTCACCATGGCAGAGTTGCTTGAGAGACTCTTGGGCAACTGCAGTCTGGGGGGATCATGGATATAAAAGTTTAAAACAAAGGTGGAAAAGAAATGCTTTCAGTGTCAAAGAAGAGGGTTGGAATGAGTTTCCCCTGCAATGGATGGATGAAAGGCAAGGCACACTCTGCTCATACTTGCCGGAGGAAAGGAAAGGAGAACATAGCAGGATATAGTTGCTAGAGATTCCTCGTTCAAAACAGGCCTGCAACAATTTAGCTAGCATGATGCAGGAACGCTTAGGTAGGTAATCAAGGAAATTACAGTGAGTACTTATCAGCAGAAACTGCCCTTAATAATGTTGCAGTTTACCTGGTTTTGAAGAATGAGAGATGGACATCTCGTGAGTTAGTGTGGTTCTCTTTTTCAGTCTCCTGGGACTCTTTCATTTGGGACTCTCTCCTCCTGGGAAAGACAGTTTGACTACAAGGTCTTTTCAGAAGTTCAGTGATCTTCTCTGTTGTGTTTTCATGTATTTTTATTCTTTCCCAGGTCTTGTATAGAGGTCCTTCGCTTTTTTGACAAAACAGGATTTGAAAGGCTTCTCAAACTAGGGTCTCGATGCATTTTTGGAACAGTAATTCTGACTTCTTTTTTTGAGCCTGGGGAAAATAGTAAGAAAATTACGCCATTCCAAGCCACTTAATGCAGTTTAAAGCTGATACATTTCATTTGTGGGAAATAATTGAAACTGGACAAGGTGGATAACTAAATTACATTTTGACCTAGGATCATACCAAAGATTTTGTTGGAATTGATCAGTGTGGAGTTCCACTGAGAACAAACTCCTCTGGTAATAGTGTTAACAGAGTGAGACCCTGGGATTATGTCCCAGGGAAAGGCAAGACTTGCTTTCTTTTGTGTTGGGTCTTTACTGTGGGCTGCGTATAGCAGGAAAGGATTTCCAGGTTTATGTGTATGAATAAGGGATAAAGGTGACTACATTGTGTCCATGGACAGGTGTCATAGCACTGATAAACAGCCCAGAAGTCAGGGATCTATTACAATAATTTCTTCATGCTTCGAATGTTTACTCATCGCACTCAGAAAAGCAGACAACGTTACAAAGAACAGATCTGCAGATGGAGACAAGGTCCCCTGCAAGGCTTTAGATATTTTAGGGATGAGATATTTTAGTGGAGAGTTACTAGTTGAATTAAAATCAGAGAAGCAATTTATTTTCTTCAAGGTTAAATTAGAAAAGATGGAGCCTGACACTGCCATAAAGTGTTGATGTTAATAAAAAGCACTCTTTGTCTCATTACCTTAATAGGGTTTGCTTGGGTATATTCCCCTTTTGTAAAATTGCTAGTTAAATTTATACAATGTAAGGCCATAAATATAAATTAGTGAACAACTGAACAGTCTCTTTTCAAAAGCATGATTTGGAGATTATATCTTCAGGAGATTTTTGAGAATGCTGCTAATGACATTTCATGTTCATGAAGTTCCTGTGACCAGGGCTGGGAACAGGCTCTTATTTCCTCCCTTCCTGAAAAGGTCCCTGGGAAGAAATAGGGTACTTTATAGGGAAGGAAGTATAAAAACCTCCCCACCACAACTCTTTCCCCCCTTGTAATGTAGTCTATATAGTTCCTTTTTTAATAGACTTATGTCTTGAACTGGCAGAGCCAGACAGTGGCATACTAATGCACTGGCTCAAGTTGTAGGACTACACTTACCAAAGGGATGTAGGAAGCATCTTCTAGAAGATGACTGGCCAATACAGAACTGTCCGAATTATACAAACATCCCAAAGAAAGGAATATTGTGAAAATAGTATTTCCGTTCATATACAGGAATGTTTAGTTGTAGGTATTTTAAAATTGCACATCAGCAACAGAGTTTTAGTGAATCATATAAGTGGTAACGATTGTCTCTTTAATTAGATTCTAACATTGATTAAATACTGAAAGCTCACTCTTAGTAATTTCATTATTTTCTTTAGTGTGATAAATACAGATCGCAGTGTATTAATTTTCAGATACTTGGTGATTACTTTATCATTTTTCTCTTCAACTTTCCATTGTTAGTTCATACGCTCCAGGAAAAGATGGAGTTTATGCGAAAGCTTGCCTGACTTACCATTGAGTATTTATCTTCTTTTTTTAATTTTAAATGAACCATTCTGCTATGATATAGTAAGAGAAAAAATAATAAGAAATGTATTTTTCGCCTATTTCCTTAAAGAAATTAGATTAACATAGCTGTGGCATCTATGTGTCAGTTTCAGAAAATTTGAAATCAAAAAATTTCCAAAAAAAATGGAGGAGTGCAGGCTTTAAAGGTATTGTCTACATGCTATGTGAAAACTGGTTTATTGGTCCAGATGAGTTTCAAAATAGTATCTCCATCAAGGAAAACGTTAACTTTTTAAGGTAAACATTCCAGTCAAAATTTATGCATTTTAGCTTTCCCAAACAACATCGTGTAGCACTAGTAAATCTGTGTATTGAATTTGCATGGCAAGGTTTTGGTAGCAGGGGGGCTATAGGGGTGGCTTCTGTGAGAAGCTGACAGAAGCTTCCCCCATGTCCAGCAGAGCCAATGCCAGCCGGCTCCAAGATGGACCTGCTGCTGGCCAAGGGTGAGCCCATCAGGGATGGTGGTAGTGCCTCTGGGATAACATAGTTAAGACGGGGAAAAAACTGCAGTGGGATTACAGCAGCAGAGAGAGGAGTGAGAATACGTGAGAGTAACAACTCTGCAGACACCAGGGTCAGTGAAGAAGAAGGAGGAGGAGATGCTCCAGGCGCCGGAGCAGATTTCCCTGCAGCCCGTGGTGAAGACCATGGTGAGGCAGGCTGTTCCCCTGCAGCCCATGGAGGTCCATGGTGGAGCAGATACCCACCTGCAGCCCGTGGAGGACCCCACACCAGGGCAGGTGGGTGTGCCCAAAGGAGGCTGTGACCCCATGGGAAGCCCACGCTGGAGCAGGCTCCTGGCAGGACCTGCTGAGGAGGGGAGTGACAGAGCAGCTTTGGTGGGCACCTGGCATCCAGCCAGGGTCAGCCCACCACAATCTGTCATGCCATCTTAAGAGCCAAGTAGTCAAGGCAGTTGGAGGCACGCTCGCAGTACAGGAGCGAGCTGGGTAAGGCATGGGCTGATGGCCTGCGAGGGATCAGAAGCAAGGCAGCCGGGGTGTTTGGGGAAGGTGGCGAACAGAAGACTGTGGGGCCGCGGATGTGGGAGTTTTACCTTGGGGCTTTTACAGTGAAGTTTCAAGTGGAAGTCAGCAAGGCTGGATTTAGTTCAGCAAAACTCCATGGGGAGCAAAGGAAACCAACTGGTACGTTTCTTCTGCTAGAGGGAAAAATGAAGATTACTTTTTATTATCTCAAGGCAAGATGACTGTGAACAGCAAATGCAATTTTATACTAGAAGTAACTCTCATAGCTTTTCTTTTCTTTTCTTTTTTTTTTTTTAATTTTCCTATATTAGAATCTGATGGCTGAAACTTTGGCAGCAAAATATTCCAAAATCTTGGTTATTTATTTCCTTACTCTGAGATGAAACATATTTCGAAAAATTTAGCACTACCAAGTTCCTTAAAAGTCTCACAGTGATGACCTCTTGAAGAGAGTGAACTTTTGAGCAATGCTTAATACGTACATGGGGGCATTAAAACCATTTTGGTTTACTGATTTTGGATGGGCACAGGTCTGTTGAGGAAAGAAAGGCTGTTATTAGCCTCTGAGCCTCACAGACCACTTAACTGCCTGCAGGCATACCAATTAAGTGAAATTATTATCCCAATTAACCATTGTCCCTTGCCAGTCAAAACTCATTTGGTTTAATTCAGCTCCCTAGGAAACGTCCCAATTAACCAGATTTCCTAATTATCTGCGTCCTGATTAAGTGAAGTGTACTAGTACAGCCTGCATTAATAAAGGAGTGTATTCACGTTGTTGCTTAAATCACTTTCCAAAATTTTGATTTACAGGTGATGTTCTCAGAAAATGAACATCCCCATTTGGGTTTTCTAGTAGCTACAGACTTAAAAGTCTGTTGGGCCGCTGACATAAGTGATTTCAGCAAGACTTGCCAAGAAAGTGTTATCTGTAAACAAAGGCAACAGAGGTGTTTGTATGTCCTGTTTTAGGCTGAAGACTTCATTCAGGTGGGATGTAGCCATGAGGTTAGTACTTTGGTTGGTGAATCATTGCTTCTTGATCTCAAAAGATCTTCGCAGAGTCACGGGAGCTGAGATACGGGGCCAGATTTTTTTAATATCTTTAGACACAGAGTTAGGCACAGAATGTATCTGAAAAAGTGTGGTCTCTGCCACACAAAACACATTCAGACTTTACTCAGCACTGTCATTATGCTGTTTGCTTCAAGGTACGGTTTAGTTTGTTGGCAGAGGACTTCTCAGATACTCCCCAGGTCTGTGACCTGTGAATAACCATGAAGCTGAGTTGCCTCCAGTAATGTGACCATGATACTTCACATCACATAAATGAAACAAGATGACAGAAGTCATTGGAAGGTGGGGGAGCACTTGAAGAAATTAAGAGCCTAAGATATCTCATTCATTTGATTAGATTATATTGTGAGTAGAGTGTATTGCCTTTGTACTGTTATGGAGCTGAGTCTGCTAATTATAATGTTATAGTGATTTTCATCCAAGAATCTCAAATCTTGACTACACAGGAACATTTGGGGAAGGAGATAGAGGTGAAACAATTGCAGGTATAGAGCGAAGCTCCTCTATGGATTTCTTCTAAATCGGGAATAAAAGAGCTGAATACAATTCTGCACCCAGACGTTTTCTGTGCCTTGTCATGACATCTTAATTGATTTGCCTGAACTTTCCTGCACTTCCTTGTCAAAAAACCCCGAGATCCTTTCTGAAGCCTTGTATGACCGCAGTTACCCTCACTGACTTGCTTGACACGGGCTTAAAATCAAGCAAACTTGGTCTTCAGTTCTGAACAGGTGATAGCAGGCTGGGAGGAATTCATCACTGTCCCTGTGTTGGCAGAGGTATGACCTAAATCTGCCAGCACGTGATAAATATGCAGAGATGGAGCTTTTCAGCGATACAGAGGTTTTCATAGTGACTATTTATAATCTCATTCGTCATTCATTTGTCATTCACAAAAGTCAGGTTTCTAAAACAGTCTCAGGACCTAACACGTAAACCCACAACCACTTTCATTCTCAGATGGGTGGGGTGGTTACCAGGAGGCCGCGGCTGGTGGAAAGGAGCCCTCCTGGATGTCTGGGGGAGCTCTGCTACTTTCAGCAACTCTAAATGTTCTGCTTTTTGAATGAACATTTCTTAGCATTTTCTTTTATGGCAGTCTGACCATGACCAAGACAAGTCAAGTCAGCATGAGGAGCCCCATATACAAGAATTAAGCCCCGGTCTAACCCAGGAAAAGACAACCTATCAATCCTGAAATATTAAAAGTGTAGCGTACAGCAAAGGGACATTATTGTGCAAAAATGATAACCAAAAGAATCAGGAAGTAAGCAGGCTCACAACAAAGATAAAAGCCTGTTTTATCTTTTCTGGGTGGCTTAGGTATCTGTATTTATGTTTTAATCAGATAAAACTGGTAGTGAAAGAGGAAAGAAAATGTCAGTGGCTTGATTGCTTTCACAGTTTTTGCCGTGGGAGATATTAAAAACATTAACAATAGATAGTATCGTAAGAGGTTTCTGATAACTTATAATTCTCTCCAGCCACTGGGAATGAAAAAGCTTGAAAATGTTTCCCATGTGAAAAATTTCTCTGTCACAATGAAATTTTCATTTTCTGTCTTTTGTGCTGTGACTTTTCTGTCAGACCCACTTGGGATGTATTGAGCAAGGCAATATTAAAAAAATAATAATTCCCTAGAGTACTCCTTCAGCACTGTCACATAATTGGAACACAGCTGAACCGCACTCTTGTCACTCTCTCCAAGCTGAGATGAAATATTTTCATTCATGTTTGTTCTTGAGGTTTCCCAGCTCTCAAGATTTGCTTAATTTTTTTAAGTTTCTCAAACCCTAGATAACATGCAAAATCCAAATTGGAAATCAGCGCACTTTGATTAAGGATTATGG
Organism: Phoenicopterus ruber ruber; assembly: GCA_009819775.1. Lineage (NCBI taxonomy): Eukaryota > Metazoa > Chordata > Aves > Phoenicopteriformes > Phoenicopteridae > Phoenicopterus > Phoenicopterus ruber. Next base: position 99,654,474 of record CM020217.1, read on the forward strand.
ATTGTACATGTATCATCCTCAGAAGTGAGGGATCAACGTTCAACTGATATTTACCTTTCATTTTTTGAAGACTGATGAAGCAAAATAGGATTTACTTAATTTTTTGTTGTCAAGTGTTGTGTAGTTATATTGATGACAAAGATCGAAGGTGTGAATACCAAAAGATAAAATTACCAAAGCCAGAATTTCAGGAATTAACCTGCCTAAGATTAACCAGGTACCCATATCCTTATGGACATAGTCTCTGCAAGCAAACTGTGCAAGGCAATTTAAAATGGAAATGTTTCTTTTAGCTGCATGTGCATAGTTTATCACTGCAAAGAAAAAAAAAACACTTTCACTTTTTTATTACGTTTTCTGTGTTTGGGGCCACTGCAAATTTAACTATTGTTTGTATGGGAAAAGTGTAGAAATGTATTTTGCAATTTTTTTCTTTCTTCTCACTGCTATATTGGTTGTTAGAGCACATCAGCGTTCAAAAGTCCTGCCTCTTCCAAGCATCCTAGCTGCCAAGTTTTGTACTAATTGCAAAAACTCAAGGGAAATAGCAGAAAAGCCTTTGAAGGATAAAGCATAATGGTTGAAATGGAAACTTCTGAAGGCATGATAGAGGAGCACGAGCGCTCTAGAAGGAAAACCTCCTAAAAACCTGGAGTTCTTCCTGATTTTAATTACTTTGAATTTTTTCATTTGAGTAATACTGTCAATAGGAAAACATTCAGCATGAAAACTAACATGCTAATTATAACTTTGTGGGATTTAGAGATGGAAGAGAGTAATGCAGGTAATCTGTATCCCCCTGCCGATGCTGACTTACTCTTGTGAAAACATCTGTGTGCCTTGTAAAAGGACCATTAAAAATAGTATACAGAAAAATCAAAATTAGAGACATTAAACTTGTTTTATTGGTTTTGGCTGTAGCTTGTGAAAATGTTGATGCATTTAAGTAACAAAAGAAATTCAAGTTAAAAAATATTGCTATGTTCAGTTACAAGCAGTACTGTTTTGAATTTTCATCAGCATCCTGAAGGAAATAAGCCAGTCTGGATTTCAGCAGTGAGTTATAAATGACAACTCCAAATTGTAGCAATTTGTTATGGTCTTTTACCCCATTTTTAATCTGCTGATACCATGTGCCTCTGCATGTTCCTGTGAAAACAAGTTCTAGAAATTCCCTACCTGTTGTGTAAAATATTCTTTCATCTGTTTAAACCTCACTCCTGCTAGCTCAATGGACTGCCCTCTGCTACTTGGGTTGGGGGAGGTGGGCAGGGGGAGGAGAGAGATTTGGTGTATTACAGTTCCTTATTCAGTTTATCCATGGTCAAATTATTTCATGATTTTGTAAACCTCAGTCTTATCCCCTTCAATATTTATTGTGTCCAGTTCTGGGCTCCCCAGCACAGAAGAGAGATGGAGATACTGGAGAGAGACCAGCAAAGGGTCATGACGATCATTAAGGGACAGGAACATTTCTCATGAGTAGAAGCTGACAGAGCTGGGACTGTTCAGCCTGGAGAAGAGAAGGCTCAGGGGGATCTCATCAATGCATATAAATACCTGAAGGGAGGGTGCAAAGAGGACAGAGCCAGGCTCTTTTCAGTGGTGCCCAGTGACAGAACCAGAGGCAATGGACACAGACTGAAACACAGGAGGTTCCCTCTGAACTTAAGGAAACACTTTTTCACTGTGAGAGTGACTGAGCACTGGCACAGGTTGCCCAGAGAGGTTGTGGAGATACTCAAAAGCCATCTGGACATGGTCCTGGGCAACCATCTCCTGATCACCCTGCTTATGCAGGGAGGTTGGACCAGATGCCTTCCTGAGGTCTCTTCCATCCTCAGCCATTCTGTGATTCTGTGAACATTCACCTCTCTAAACAGAAGAGTCTGGGTGTCTAAGTCTCACCTCATAAGATAGCTGCTCCGTCCCCTGGTTCATTTTAGTTACCTTCCTTTGTACCATCTCTCCATTACATCCTCCATTACATAGTTATCCATCCTCTGTGTAACTCCATTACATCCATCTTGAGATGGGCAGCCCAGAATTTCACTTGGTACGCAGGATTGTACGTAAGAAATAAAATGAGCTGTCTTGTTCTCAGTACCCTTTATGATGATTCCTGAAGCTTTTCTGGCTTTTTAACTGTCACTTCATATCGAGCTGTTTGGGATATTAGGGTTGATGTTTTCACTCCTGTGGGGCACTTAATCTGAGGTACTTTTAACCTCATCGACCAGAGAATTCAACATCATTAATGTTTTGAGAAAACTCTGTTCATTGTAGCAAGGGTCTCATTGACTTTGATTGCACTTCTGATTGCTGCATGACATTAAGTCAAGTTCTGGGAATCACAGTTTGGAAACTGAAGCCACTAAGAACATAAGTTGGAGTAGCTGACTTGCCCCGTCCAACTGATCTGGCTATCCCGTGCTCTCCTCTCTCATTCACTGTATAGTTTCTAACTTCTGTAGCTGATAGAGCAACTGCTCTACAAGCAATGTTTTTCAGTACACAGTGTACCTTGAGCACTATTAAATCTGTACGGTGACTGACAAAGGCTCTTGTTGAAAAAGCCATTTCTTCCACCCTATCTATGGACATACTAAAATTAATACAAAGCATTTATTTTCAGACTATTGCAGGGAATCAAAGATAATGCATAGGAATATAGGCCAATACTTTTCCTGTCTTTCAATTGTAACTAAAAATGCATGTAGAAATTAAATCAAACTGCAAGTTAATTAATACAGAGCTTTTGTCTTCAGATTTTCCAGAATGCATTAGCAGCCTATTTTTACTTTTGTAATTAAATATTGTACTTTCTTGAATATATATTAATATTTGTTTTAGCAATTGTAGACCCCCTGTAAAATTCTTATATCCGCCATTTAAGACTGCAGAGAATGTACGGAAGTCACCCCATACTTTTTTATTTACAATGTTGTCAAAATATTGCTGGCAGCTGTGAAATCCCTTGGGGAGAACTGAACCAAGTAATTGTAAGAATGAACTGTATGGGTATGCAATTCTTTGTGTCAGTGAGTAACTGTTCTCCACTTTTTATTCGCTGGCAATTCTTAAATAAATTTTAAATCATTGAACGTATTCATAGTTATTGAACTATTTAAAGAAAATTAAAAGAAATCTAACTTCTCTTTTCTCAATTTAGTATGACTAATATTAATTCATACTTGCATCTGTAAACCTGGCATGTTTGGAGACCTTCACCCCCAGTTGCTTGTAGAGAAGCTGTGAGTGTTGCATAGTAGTCCAGAAATACAGATAGGTATTTCATTATTCTACTTGCTATATTTCAAGCTTAGGGAAACTGGAAATATTCCTCGAAGGAATAGAAGAGGAAACTCCAACAGGACCATGAAGTCTGGAGTGTTGGTAGGATGCTTCTTCCACTCTGGGCTCGTTGTTGAATATAAATATATAAAAAATCCTGAAAGCATAAGCCAGAGTACAGGAATTCTCTTGTCAAAGGAATTGTAATAAATTCTAACTGACAAGGATAAGAATTAACTTTTAGCTAATGTTGCTACTTAAATACTGAGGTTAAAACACATATCCAGAGAGTAGTCCTCAGCTTAGGGGATATTAAATTCTTACCTACAGGTTGTATTAGTGCAACGGAAAGAGTGGGATGTGTCTTCTCCATATTGTTCTGCTCATCTCCTAGTGTATGGGTTGATGGTTCACGTACACTTCTGGGAAATGACAAAATGTGGTTCTGAACCCTGTCAGGCAAAGCTGATCCCAGACTCCCAGAGCAGAAGCTCCAACACAGAAGCTGTCGCTTCCGCTGCGGTGTTTTCTCTTGCTGCTTTTTGCAGTTTAAAGAGAGCGACACCAACAGGTACATTTCGCGAGGCACCTGATGCTGTAAGCGTGTACTGGGCGTGTGCTGATAGATACTAGACAGAGCCTCTCAAGGCACTGCAGTGAAGGTAGACCTGGTGTTCAGAAATCAAGCTGAAGAGCTTGTACCTTTTAAGCCTGCATCAGTTATGAATGGTTGCCAGAAGAAAAATCTATGCTCTGACGAACTTTGGAAAAAACCTGTAGGGAACCTATGAAGTTTTCTTGCCTTCAAAATCAGATAAATCTGAGCAGGAAAAAGTTCAGGATTGTAGTTACAACTTTAGAGCTAACTCTACCTTACTCTCAATTTTGGTGTCAATGGCTTTCAGTATTCAAGAATGCCAAATAAGAAAAAGGCAGACTTAATCTTACATGTAAAAACTCTTGTTTTATCATCTACAATTTATAAAGAGAAGGCAGACATTGTAATATGCAAGTGTAGGTAACAACTCTACTATTAAATTTTCCAGTTTCACAAAGAAACTATTTTGATCAATATTTTAATTTCACTTGGGCAGGATGGGGAAGAGATCTCAGCAGATGGTTGTCATAAATTCCATACCTCATTTCGGAATTAGCGTACAAAGCTATCCAGCTTGGCACTAACTACACAGCGTAATTTTCCTGCATGTTCGTGCCAAAAGAAATCTGGCATGGAAAATACTTTTTCTAATTATTTTCAGATTTTATTAACCAACATCAGACCTGCTTAACCTGTGGTTGCTCTATCCATAAATCTGTATGTTTCATAGTTTTACGAGAAAAAAAAAAAAAACAGTTATCATACAGCAGTGACCTAAATAACTAATTGTTAGCATTATTGGGTAACTTCATTAGAATGTACTGATGTAAATGTTCTTGCTACTGCTATTGCCTGATAGTGAGTCTGAGTGAAATGGTTGTGCCTAAATCACAAGTAAGCTTTTTGAGAAGAGAGTTTTAAAGACATACTCATTAGGACAAAGTTGTCATTGTTAAGATTATTTACATAAAACTCATTCTTATTTTTGTAACACTTCTGATTTTCTTAATGGGGGAACAATTTCTCACTGTATATTTGTGTGAAGGGAAGAAAGGTAGTATCGTCAGCAGAAACTCTTCCCCGTCCGTTGTCCATCTCATCCATTGGCTCAGTATATATAGTGTCGTGGTGGGTTGACCCTGGCTGGACACCAAGTGCCCACCAAAGCCGCTCTGTCACTCCCCTCCTCAGCTGGACAGGGGAGAGAAAATATAATGAAAGGCTCGTGGGTCGAGATAAGGACAGGGAGAGATCACTCAGCAATTACTGTCACGGGCAAAACAGACTCAACTTGGGGAAAAATTAGTTTGATTTATTGCCAATCAAATCAGAGTAGGATAATGAGAAATAAAAACTAAATCTTAAAACACCTTGCCCCACCTCTCCCTTCTTCCCGGGCTCAACTTCACTCCCCATTTTCTCTACGTCCTCCCCCCCAAGCGGCACAGGGGCACAGGAAATGGAGGTTGTGGTCAGTTCATCACACGTTGTCTCTGCTGCTCCTTCCTCCTCAGGGGGAGGACTCCTCACACTCTTCCCCTGCTCCAGCGTGGGGCCCCTCCCACGGGAGACAGTCCTCCACAGACTTCTCCAATGTGGGTCCTTCCCACAGGCTGCAGTTCTTCACAAACTGCTCCAGTGTGCGTCCCTTCCACAGGCTGCAGTCCTTCAGGAACAGACTGCTCCAGCGTGGGTCCCCCATGGGGTCACAAGTCCTGCCAGCAAACCTGCTTCAGCGTAGGCTCCCCTCTTCACAGGGTTACAGGTCCTGCCAGGAGCCTGTTCCAGTGTGGGCTTCCCACAGGGTCACAGCCTCCTTCGGGCACATCCACCTGCCCTGGTGTGGGGTCCTCCACAGGCTGCAGGTGGATATCTGCTCCACCATTAACCTCCATGGGCTGCAGGGGGACAGCCTGCCTCACCATGGTCTTTACCACAGGCTGCAGGGGAATCTTTGCACCGGTGCCTGGAGCACCTCCTCCCCCTCCTTCTTCACTGACCTTGGTGTCTGCAGAGTTGTTGCTCTCGCGTATTCTCACTCCTCTCTCCCAGCTGCTGTTGCCCAGCAGTTTTTTCCCCCTTCTTAACTATGTTATCCCAGAGGTGCTACCACCATCCCTGATGGGCTCGGCCTTGGCAGGTCCATCTTGGAGCCGGCTGGCTCTGTCGGACATGGGGGAAGCTTCTAGTAGCTTCTCACAGAAGCCCCACTACCAAACCCTTGCCACGCAAAGCCAATACAAGTATCCTAAGAAGTATTTTCATTTCCTCCTAACTCTGAAATAAAAAAACAAACCATGCATATGGAGGCCATCCCCTATAGGGCAGTCTGAAAGTATATTGGCCCCAGGAGAAGTTTCTGAAATTCCATGCCTGCCTGTATGATTAGTACATTCCGAAGCTAACGACAAGTTGTCTTCAGAAGTACCTCTGAAGTAAGGATGAAAATTAACTCTAATAGATATTAGATACCTCTGAAAGAGATTAGGTAGCTATGGAAAAGGATTGAACACCAACAAAGGCCAGGAGCTTCTTGCTTACTCTGTCTTATCTGTGAACAAAGGTTTTTCACATGAGAAAAATGGTATGGATAACATTTCAATATCAAAGACTGATGACAAAAATAATGAATAGAATCTCAACACAGAAATTGGAATGTCTATGTTTTAGGCCTTAAAAACAAAGACCATCGACAAGCTCTTCTACAACATAATAGTATCAAAAGAGGTAGAGTTGATTCCTCTGAATGCCCTAGCACCAAACTCCTGTCTTCTTTTCCACAGTTCGTTAAGGACAGCTGATGAGCAGCAAAGGTAAACAGTTTCCTTCTTTGCACGCTGGGACACAGGCCCCCAGTGGCAAGAGCTGTGTGGCAGCAGTCCTACCACCACCCCCCCCCAGGTGACCGAACCCCCTCTGACAGAAGAGGAGTGGAAGCCTGGCGGGGTCTCCCACCACCAGCTGATACTCATTCTACTTTTAGAAACTCCTTTCTCTTCCTCTTCCTCCTCCTCTCTGCTTCCCCTCCACCATCCCCAAAGAAAGCAGATCTATTCGTGTTACGTATATGTGCAAGTTAAATCTCTCATCACTAGACTGACCATGTAGGGAATGAAGAGTTTCAGGAACTGAGCTTGAATATGCTTAGATTGGATTTTGGTGTTTAATAGTGTGTATCCTCAGCTTCTTTGGCCTCTGACTGGTGTGGCTTAATACAAGAAGTTGATGTCTTCATAGAAGTGAGACTAATAATGCTATATCAAACTTCATTTTTTTTTTCATCATTTATTGTATCATACAGTGACATAACTGGAATTGTTTGTCTAGGATATGCCATTAAAAATGAGAACCCTACTTTGAATTCATCTCTTCAACTCAGGTTTGTAACTCAGTCACTCATCTCTCTTTGGAATCGTTCGAAATATCTGATGTAACAAATTTGGATCCAAATGTCGCAAAACTTTTTTTCTCAATTGTTCTTTCCTTTAACAAGTGGCTAACTCATAACTTTGTTTAAAAATAAAACATAGAACTGTAGAAAAGATGACCATTTCTTCTATGAAAAATGCTTTTTCATGTCTGCACTTTACTGAGATGTTAGATATGCTCTTTTTCCTGTTCTTGAAAAAGTAAGTTTGGTATGTTCATCTTTGTGATACAAGTGACTGACATGTGATGTGTGAGTCAGGCCACAACTTCCCAGAATTCAGCAATGTGAGAACTAGAAGAGTTTCTCTATAAAGCTTGAGTCTGGAAACACAGGTTGGCTTTAAGACCTATTAATGGGATAATAGAAACTGGGGAGTAAAAGTCCAAGAGAGCAAGCAGTGCTTGCTATTTTCCATTGGATCCAAATGAAACTTTATGTGCTTTGTAAACTGATATTTTAACTGATATGATTGAATGAAGAAGAGGAAAAATGAGCCCTTTATGATTATTATCTTTTTATTCAGGGCCAGGGGAAATTAATTTATAAATAATGTACCTGCCCTTTACACTGTTACTCACATTTATGAAAGCTCCACTGGATGTTCTGCAATTATGCTAATGATATCTTTGACCCAATGTTCAACGCAGGAAGTCTGATGCTTAAACTGTGCTTCTGCGAGTGCATTCCTTTATCTGTTTCCAGCCTATTAGTATTTACTTTTATAAGGATGCTAAAAAAGAAAAAAAAAAAAAAAAGACTAATGTGATAATTAGTAGAAATAAAATAATGTATTTTGCATAGTGATTTGTACATACGATTCAACTTCTCCATCTTTTGCATTTTGCTCATCCGGGGGAAACTTTTTAGTGCATTGAGAATGGATAGGACAGATAGTTTGGATGCAGGAAAAACTGGAACAGGCCCGTAGGAGTTCTGTATCACATGACTTGTAATTTTTGACATATTAAGGGGGTGCTAATGGTGATGTTGTTTTAACTGTTTTAGTCCTGATGACTAAATATGTTCTTCGTAAAGAAAAGCCAAATCAGCTCCCCGTGAACTTGTAGGTAAGTTCCCAGATGCCCACGAACGTGTAGTCAAGCACTGGGGAAGGGTAAGAATTCCTGCTTTTGATTCACTGTATAACCTTATGGAAGATATTTAACATTGATGCAACTTGATACCTAATTAGGAAAATGAGCATAATCATACTTAATTACTGTGCCTATTTCATAGGGAAGTTTTAAGATAAATTAGGTATAAGAGCTTGAAATATAAAAAGCTTTGTAAGTGGATAATATGATCCACTTGTTCAGTCTGTTGACCTCAACTGATAATGAAGAAGCTGCAACTAATAAATGTATGGGAAAGATTTGTGTTAAACTAATGATTTTTCTGCTATAATGGGGCTTAACAAATCTACATCAGAGCCTTCGCAAATTGTGAGAAAAGAATCTGTGGCAGCAACTCAGAAAATGGCATCAAAAGAGGAAAAAAAGCAAGAAACTGAAAATTACACTTAATTCCTTTCTTTGTAATGACTTACAATTCTATTGTCAGTCTCACATAAATAGTTTTCAACAAGGACAGGGACCACTGTTGACCATCGTACTTGTGTCTGAGATGCTAAAATAAGCAATGCCTCTTGAAATGTTGCATCATTTATCAATATGCTGCAATATATGTACAGATATGTAGATTATTATAGCCTTCTGTTGCTGAAGTGCGGCAAAGATTCATTGCTAAGAAGCAGTGTGCATGGACAGACTGGATCAAACCAGCACAGCAAGTGATGATGATGATGATGATGATACAAGTGACCCACTTAGGCAGGGAAAAAAGAAGAATGATAGCCATGAGAAACAACAGACAGATGGCTATACTAAACATAACAGACGTCTTGAATTGTCTGTAGCCCAAGAGTATAGACTTAGCTACAAGTTGACTATTGGCAGGTCATTTATCCAGCATGTCAGGGAAAAAAGGCTGTTCTTCAGTAAAACGGAAAAAGAAGTACTGGGCAGAAACTGAACGTATTATCCTTATGGTGTCCACTGTATTCCCAGGAGTTGAAAATGGGTGAATCTTGTGTAGAAGCATAAAAAGCAAGCTTTAGGAAAAGGAGCCTTTAGAGAGATTGTTAATTTAAGACTCTCCTTAGGTACCCTTATTCTGTTACATTCCCTTGTAAGAAAGGACAAGCGAAAGCATGAGTGCCCCCATCCTAGACTATAAGTGGTGTAAGTGGGACTTCACTGATCTCAGATAGTGATGCTCTTCCATGTCCATTGTAGATGCCATGAGGTGGAAAAGACGTTTAATTCTTTCCTTTAGCAAACTCCTCCTAATTTTCAACTGAGCAACTCCTTGGAAAAAGAGGTAAAGCTGATGACAACAGCATGATTAGAATAACAGGTGGAATCGGAATAACAACGGTGAAAGCTGAATGACATTTAAAATGATGAGAGGGTATAAATAGACGAGAGGAAAAAGATGGGAGTGAGAAAGGAGAAACAAGGAGTGATCGCAGGGTGAACGGTGACTGGAAAAAGGAGGGGAAATTATTCCAACACAGCAGATTTCACGTGTGGCCTTGCAAAACCCATGGCCAGACTTAGGGCGGAGCGACAGGTCAGACGATGGCAGTGGCAGAGAGCAGCGGCTGGGGAGGATGTAGATAGTCTGGCAGCTGCTGCTGGAGTCACCATAACACAGTGACATCCTGACAAAGCCTGTGTCTCGGTGATGCACCCCGTGGCACCCTGAGATGCCTATGGAGCCTGTGTCTGACCGAGTGTGTCTTTGCTACAGTCAGTACTTGTTTGACAGTTCTAGATTTTGCGGCATCTTTGTTCCTTATGTCTTGTTTATTCGCTCATGATGTTTTGTACACCATCTGTTTCTTCCCCCTCTGCTTTTTCTTCTGTTCGTAAGATCATAAGCTGCGTTCAGTGTAAATATGTATGTATACTCTTCATCTAGTATTTTAAATAGCTCGGCTTTTTGATTAGCACAGAGCTGAAGTGCCTGCCCTTACTCTGACCTTCAGAAAAATGGCCAGATTTCACTCTTGTTTACCCTTATTGTAAATCCTAAATAACTCTATTGGATGTAATGCAATTCCACTATACCCTGCTATAAATGGGAAGATAATTTAACCGAGATGCAGGCCACACGCCTTTTCCATCTGGCCATAGGAAAGATGGATGTGTGGCAGTTCAGGAAGAGCTCTAATTCTCTTCTGCGCTGCACAGGGCTCACAGCCCCAGCGCTGGTCACGGCCACGGCCACCACCGTGTCGGTGGGATTGCAGGGGGCTGCAGAGGGTGAGCTGTCAAAACTGGAATTGCAGCTACCTCCTCCGTTTTGCTACAGAGCTTTTTGTTTGAAAATTCATGCTCACTTTCAGCTTTAAGTCTACCGTACGATGGCTCAGCATGGTGGGCACAAGCTCCAGTATTTCGTGTACCATCCCAGCCTTTTACTGTCCTTGTAGCCTGGATTCTTGGACCCTCCTGCCTCCATCTGCTAGTGCAGTTGCGTACTTGTTAGCAATACCGTTGCCGCTAGTCCCTTTAATGTCTGTAGTGGTGGTTTTCTGAATAAGAACTCCAAGATATCGCTGGCTTCATTCTTGTGCAGCTTTTAGGAACGAAACAGGAGGCTGTACTTGTGTCCTCAAAGTAGTCAGAGGATCACGACGCACACAACTTTAGAAGCAACATCAGCAAGTTATTTCTTTGCTACTCCATGCCTGGGTCATGCAGGCTCCTGTCGTTGTCAGAAGAAGTGATGTGCTCTACAGAACGGGGAAAGAACAGTGAGTCTCCATAAATTTGTGCTGAGATGAGCGTTTAAAGAATAGGTTGTATTCTTAAGATGTCAGAAATGCTGAAGGACAGCAGTGTCGGTGGGAGGGTGGAGAAGCAGAAAAAATCCCTGGATGTCAGACATCAACAGCTGTAACAGCACATTTTTGCACTAGAAAATAAACTTGTAGGTTACCTTGTTCTGCCACAGTTCTGGGAAGTGACCTGGTGTTTGGGAGCCTGCGCCTCTTGGAGGCCAGCGGTGCTTTCTCACTGACCACAGCAGCTGCAGCACCCCACGTCAGTGCTTTCTTCTCCTTTACTAATGTTAACAAAAAGTGAGAGGCAGATGGTAGCAGTTATAACTGACAGTCTCTAGGTTTAGCGACAAGTTTAATAACAATAATTTTGCTCTCCATCTGATGCATTCAGTGATTCTTTCTAATGTTCGTAATACTTTTCAAAACAGTGACATGACTAGCCAAAAAGAGTTTTTTCAATATATAAAATTTCTTAGCAACATAATTCAAAAATCTTTCAAATAAACATGGATTAAATAGAATAATTCAAGTAAACAGATATTAAATATAATATATTTGACATCAAGCAGGAACTATTCATGCACACAATCAATGAAGGAACTCATTAAACAATATTGTTACTTACTATTCTGCTCATGATTGCAGTTAATCAACTAGCAGAAACATTTTAAACAAAAAATAAGCAAAAATTTTCTTCTTTTCATTTTATTTTTTTTTATTTTTTTTACTTGTATGTGTATGTGAGTTAAACTGGAGTTTGTGTTTTGTGATTCTAGCCCTCCATGAAGGTAGGAAACTACAACATATATCTTCTAATACTGTGTTCATATAGGAGGAACGGTCCTGAGCACATACACTGCTTCCACAGGCTTTGTGCTAGTTGTCAAAGACCTCTACAACATAATAAATGGGAAGCAGGAGATGGGAGGATAGTGTCACCAGAGATATTGCAAGGTTATTCACTGACAATTGTAAATGCATACCCATACTTTCATACACGTAGCTCCTGGGTAATGTGAAAAATCAGAGCAAACAAACTGTCAGTGCAGGTGATTGCACGTGTTGTTAATACAAGAAGCAGATTACCCTGGAATCCTCTCTTTCTGATTTCCATAAATCTTCTCCATCCCTCCAGAAAATCCCCACCATTTTTTTGTCTCTCCTTTCCCCATTGAATAATCTCCAGTGGCTCCAGGCTAAATTCATTTCCTCTGTTCATATAAGTGCAAATTTTTACAGGCCTGAGTATGGTGAGCAGATTTTAGCTGTCCAGGACAAAGAAGTGGGAGATGGCTCAAGGAAGAAATTCAAGTCCTGGAAAGGTAGCGGTTTCAGGGTTTCCCACAAACAGAACAGAAGACAACGGAGCTAAAGGAAGACATATTGCTCTTTTTCCTCTGGATTTTCTTAACTGGATTTCTCACGAGCCTTTTGATGGAGGTGAGAAGGAAATCCTCGAACGACACACTCTTCTCCACTGGCATGCCTCTGCAGCAATCAGATTACACTGCGAGCTCTATCTTTACAGGGGAAAAAGCCTAGAAATGTTATATTTTTATTTCAAATAAGAAGTTATGACTCCGAGATTTCTTTGATGTTCCAGACAATGATTACTGGAACTGGCACAGCCTGACTTAGTTACTAAAAGAGATTTTAATAATTTCTGATAGGTTATTCTTCAAACTTGTGTTAAAGGCATTCAGATTGATTTTTGTTAGAAGAATTCACTGAAGTCAGACGTCTCTTTTCCTTCATTTTACTTTCCTCAGATTTTTCTGTTAGGTGGGAAAATAAATGTCATTTGTAATGAAAACCAATCTTCAGCCTTTACTGTAGCACTGAGTAGAAATATTTTCCTGACACACATAGCACATGGTGTTGCTTCCTATAGAATACAAAAAGAAGCAGCTTCTTTCCCTGCCGTGTTTAATACAGTGATGAATATTCGATCAGCCTGAGTGAAAATCAAGAAACCTGTGGTTTAGGCTGGTTTTAGGTGAGTGGGCTTGTTCAGGTGTTTTTAAGTAAGCAAAGGAAGAGTGTTACAATACTGCAGGACATAAATGTGTTGCAACTCTATCATACTAACAACCATTCTTGTTCTATAACTTGCCACATATTGTGGCAGCCTTCCTAAAACAATTATGAAATCTTTACAGTAAACAGTGTATTTTGTCAGCTGATTAGGACATTTCCATGAGTGCAGACATAACATTTCACTTCATTGTAACAAGCCCGTCTGAGCAACAAACTATGATTATGAGACCTTTGTGATGGTTTTGTGATCTTTATGGGGTGGGTGCTAAAGCCCAAGAACGAGAGGGGTTACTTATGCAGACTCTGATGTGATAAATGCCTTTTTATTTGCTCCAGGTTAAATTGTGCGTCTAAAACGTTGCTGTAAATAGCTCCACCAAGGTCACTTTATGGCCAGTGCCCAGCAGACTTGTACATCACACGAAAGTGTTCAGTAATTTAGACTGTGTTTGAATTTTAGTAATTTGGCCTTTGAAAGCCTTGAAGTACCTTTCCCGTCAGGCTAATAGATTTAAAAGATCTGGATGAATGAGCAATCTAGTTGTGTTAGATGGCTAGCGTGCTGTATAGCTGACACTTTTCCTATACTGTTATAGAATAAACCACTAATTTTTGCTGTATCGAAGGAAAGAAAAAAGCAAAAAAAATGAAAACACCAAACCCACCACAGATGATTTGCCACTAAATACAAGGCAAATTGATCTATTTTAAATAAGCCTGTGATACCGTAAAGAACCAGACAAATATCAAAACCAAAAACAAAATTAAAAAATGAGCTGATAGATCATGTACTGCGTATCTGACCTCATGTGAGGACATTCTCTGTCCTAAGGTCTCCAGTCTACCCAAGGCTTTCTTGTCCAGTTCAGTTATAAACTGTCTTAGGTGATCCCTAAAAGACTTTATCTATTATTTCCCTGTCTTCCTTATAGAAAATTCCTGCAAATTCAGGTAAACATTCCTACCGAGGGGCATATCTCAAAACCATTCCTGTATTCTCATATTTTATGTGTATTCTATTCTGCAGACAATTATAATTTACACTTTTAGGCAGAGACAGGCATTGCATAGTACGGTCTACGCATTGCTTAGCTAATTGTTTACTTCATTTGTGTATGTATTCGGTGAGATTTTTAATACCTGCAAAACTGGAAGCAATTTTAAACAGAAACTTGTAGCAGAAGGGATCAGTCGATGAGTCCTAACTATGTTTCTTTCTCAGTTTTTAGTTGCATTAATATGTACATTACCTGGTGGGGAATCAATTCAAAGAATAGACTGCAATCGTTGCACCAACTCCACATAGTGCTAATGAGAATGTGGATGGAGCCATTCATTTCTTGTGGGGCAGAGCAGTGCCAGCAGGTTAGTGTAGCTGGAAAATACTCAGAAAAAACTAGCTTGAGAAAATAAAGACTAAAATAAAACTCACAAGGAAGAATGTGAGTGTGTTTTATGTATATACAAAAATAAACACGCAACAGATGATTGAAATAACTTTTAAAGTTACAGGCATCATCACAAAAAGTAATGATTTCTAGATTCCTCCCCCATTACAGCAATTCTGATAGAGTAATTGTATTTGATACAGAATGGTGATCTTTTAATGCTGACCTTCAAATAACTGGCAGCTTAATATGGGTAATATTATTGCAAAAACCCCTTTAAGTTGCTGAGCTAAGTATAATGTTACCAGCAGAGAGCTAAAACAGAATGCTTTGTGTGGCTTTAAAAAAGAGACTAACCATGAAGTCATTAGAATTCTCTCTTAAAAACAACAGGTAATAGAAAATTGATTCTTATTTTTCAGTTTTCTTACTTGTACTATGAGGACAAGACAAGTTCTCTAAAAGAGCACATATCTAGAATAACATGCAAACCATCTGGAAGTCTTTTAATACATAAGAGTATTTTTCTAAATATTTACATGTACATATATGCATAAGCATATGTATGTACGTATATGTATTCATTGTGTTTGATGTTTTCCAGCTTTTTAATAGCAGTGCAATCTCAGCCTAGAGGTAAGACATGTAATATTTAATACTTTAGCCAAACATAATTGCTAGGAAATGTCCTCCTGCTAAACTGGCATCAATCAGTACAACAGTGTAACCATGTGTACTTAATCATAGGCAGAAAATGCGAAAACAGTGAAGAAAATCTCTTCCTTAAGCATTTTATTATCTGAAGGCCTAAGTGGACATAAAGTGATGCATAAAGCATCATTATCATGTTATTATATTCGGGCTTGAGTGACACTGAAAAAGCTGAATTTGTCTGATAAGAAATGAATATTATTAAATTTGATATGTTTTAAAGTAATTACCATATTATCCACCATATAGCACTTAATCTTTTATTTCATGAAATGAAAAAAAAAGTCTGTTACAGAACGGTTCACACAAATAAAAATACCCTCCTTCTAGCGCGATTATGAGAGAAAGAAAAATCTGGGTATGTGATCCAGATAGAAGCTATCGCAGTGAAGTTTTCATTTTGGATGGCAGTGTGTTTGAGATCCATTTTCCTTTCACCCTATAACTTTGATAAATCCTCGGCACAGGTGCTTAGAAAGAAACAGCGCACCTGAGCAAAAAATGTGTGGTATCATGAAAACTTCATTAGTTGTTTCTGTCTCAGCCTCTGTGGAGCTGGACTGTGCTAGTATTCAACCCTAGATACATATGAATAATTTCAAATTAGGAACTGGTGAATTGGTTTGTTATTGCATCTTCTTGGTCTGTGCCAGATGAACGTGAAATATATAAACCTCAATTTTATACCAGGCTTGGTACTTGCGTTAAAATGAGAAGTACTGATAATGTATGATGATTTATATCTTACTTCTACTTCAAAAACCTGTTTAATCACATCAGTGTCTTAAATGGATGAGCATCTTTCCATAACTTACACATCTGGTGTGTTAACTTTAAGCGAGTGTTGCAGTACTCGGCTACCTTAATCCAGGAAATTCATTATCCAACATCTGTTTTAGAAGGCAGCTTGCAATAGCACTGGTGACAACTAGTTTCCATAGTTTCCACTGGAGTAATATGTTGTATTTTCCACATCAGCACTTACTGCTGAATAGCAAAGAAGTCAAATTATGGAACTATACAATAACCAAAGAAGAGGAACTACAAGGTTTTGCAGATAATTAAACTATTGTATCAGATTTCAGCAATGAAAGACAAAACCACTGTCATTATAGGAGAAAAAAGAATCTAACATTTCTCATAGGTTACTGTGAAAATCAGGTGCTAGCGCTGGATCTACTTTTGTCCTAGTTATACTAGCCTACAGGTTCAGATCATTGACTTTATACTTAGATAGCAACCTATTTGTTGAATTTTATACAGAAAATGTCACATATATTTCTTCTGTCCTACTTTTACACCCCAAAGTTTTCCTGTAAAGCAGGATTATAACCCTTAATTGCTATAGAACGACTCCATTCCACATTAATAAAAACACAAAATATTTGGCAGTACAGAGGATCAATAAACACATTTATATATTAACTGTCAGAGTAGAAATATTTGCAGTTAGAATACATATCACTTGGGGAATGGAAAAACAAAATCCTGGAATTTTATTCCCAGGAAACAAATTGCATAATCCAGTGCTGAATATTTTTATTGTATGATTTTCAAATTTAAATGCATTCATTAAGCATGTGAGTTCACTTACACTTTCTTAGATTTTGTATGCCAAGGAACAGAATTGGTCAAGTATGCTACCACAATATAATTAGAAGCTGTAAAAAGTAAAAGGTGAAACTAAGTTCCCATTTAAAATCTTGCCTTTAACTGTAGACAGACATGCTTGTCTGTGCAAATGTTTCTCTGACTGTCAGCAGTGTATGCCAAATACCGCTTTCAAAAAATTCTCATGCTCATAACATGACTCATCAACATTTCTGCATTTTGAAATGGCCCTTTGAACTGAAAAAAAAAGCTTCAGAGAGACTTTTCCTTTCATTGGTATAGTTTAGGTAACCGGAAAAAAAAATCCTGCAGTAACTCAAATACTTCGTTAACTTATGACTGTGTATAAAAACAGTTAGGAAAAGAAAATGCGTACCATGTTGAAAAATGCAAATGCATTGTCAGAGCAATGAACACTAGTTCCTTGCAAAATCTGTGTTTGTGAATACAAGATGAGTACAAATACAGGCATACACAATTGCACATAGAACTAGTAGATTTCAAACTCTGCAAATACATTTTTTTGTGTTTCCAGTCTTTTGTGGTTGCACAACCATATGCTTTAAAACATGGCTGCAAATGCGTGCTGTCTTAACAAAATACAATGTGGAGATAAACCCTAGCTAGCCTTAGCTGGGCATGTTCTACTGTGATGATCTGAAACTTGCATGGCAAGAAAATCTCAGACCTAAAAGAAACAGAACTACTATGAGGATTAAATTGCATCTTAAAGGAGGTGGGTGTGATGCTGTGAATAAGAATTAATTTACATTTGCGGGAGAGTGTGATGACAGTTGAACAGATCCTTTTTCAAAATTACCGCAGCCCACATTCTGGGAGTGTTTAATTCAGCATAAGAAATGAGTCATTCAGCTGCAGAGTTTTGTATGGGTTAGTAGCATGAACCTGAAACTTGTTTTTAAGCTGCCAAATGATTTATAACATAGGGTTTCCTTACACAGAATCACAGAGTGGTTGAGGTTGGAAGGGACCTGCAGAGGTCATCTGCTCCAGCCCCTCTGCTCAAGCAGGGCCACCTAGAGTAGTTGCCCAGGACCATGTCCAGACAGCTTTTGAGTATCTCCAAGGATCTCCACAACCTCTCTGAGCAACCTGTGCCAGTGCTCAGTCATCCTCACAGAAAAAAAAAAAAAAAGTTTTTGCGTGTTCAGATTGAATTTCATTTGTTTTAATTTGCACGCATTTCCTCTTGTCCTGTCAGTGGGCACTACTGAGAAGAGTTTGGCTCCCTCTTCTTCATTCCCTCCCTTCAGATATTTATGCACGTTGATAAGATCCTCCCTGAGCCTTCTCTTCTCTGGGCTGAACAGCCCCAACTCTCATGGCCTCACCTCATATGAAAGATGCTCCAGTCCCTTAATCATCTTAGTGGCCCTATGGTGGACTCACTGCAGTAACTCCCTAACTTTCTTGTGCTTGGGAGCCCAGCACCGGACACAGTACTCCAGGTGTGGCCTCGCCAGTGCTGAGTAGACAGGAATAGTCACATCCCTTGACCTGCTGGCAATGCGCTTCCTAATGCAGCCGAAGATACCAGTGCCTCAAGGGCACATTGCTGGCACCTGGTCAGCTTGTTGTTCACCAGAATCCCAAGGTCTTCTTCTGCAAAGCTTCAGAAAACTGCTTTCAGGCCAGTGAGCCACCAGCACGTACTGGTGCCTGGGGTTATTCCTCCCCAGGTGCTGGACTTTGCACTTCTTGTTTTAACTTCATGAGATTCCTCTTTACCCATTTCTCCAGCATATCAAGGTCCCTCTGAATGGTGGCACAACCTTCTGGTGTTATCAGCCACTCCTCCCAGTTTTATATCAACTGCAAACTTGCTGAGGGAGTACTCTGGCCCATCATCCAGGTCATAAATACAGACGTTGAACAATGTTGGACCCAGCACTGACCCCTGGAGTACACCACTAGTGACTGGCCTCCAGCTGGACTTTGGGCCACTGATCACAATCCCTTGGCCCAGTCATCCAAACAGTTTTCAGTCCACCTCATTGTCATCTAATCTAACCTGTACTTGGTCAGCTTGTCTATGATGATTTTATGAGAGATTGTGTCAAAGACTTTACTAAGGTTGAGTTAAACAACATCCACTGCTCTCCCCTCATCCAGCAAGCCGTTCTTTTCCTTGTAGAAGGCAATGACATTGACCAAACATGATTTCCCTTTTGTAAGTCCGTGCTGACAACTCCCAGTCTTGTCCTTCATGTGTTAGGAAATGCTTTCCAGGGGAATTTTCTCCATCGCCTTCCCAGGGACTGAGGTGAGGCTGAGCAGCCTTTAGTTCTCTATATCTTTCTTCTTGCCCTTTTTGAAAATAGGATTGATATCTGCTCTTTTCCAGACTTCAGGAACCTCTGCCAATTGCCATGACTGTTCAAGGATATTTGAGTAGCCTCATGATGCCATCAGCCAGTTCCCTCAGCACTCATGGGTGCAGCCTGTCAGGCCCCACGGACTTATGTATGTCCAGTTTGTTTAAGTGCTCCCTAACCTGGTCCTCCTCCACTGAGGGAGAGTCTTCCTTGTTCCAGACTTTTCGTGTGGTCGCAGGGGCCTGAGTTTCCTAAAGGCACGTGAGACACCTATTTGTGCTATAGGAAGGTGCCTATTCACGCTATAGAATATGGTTTAGATGCTACTCTCAGTATTACCGTAGCCTCACATGTGAGTGAGCAGTTCCCAGCAGAGACTTGTGGGACATGTCAAGGGATGGGATCCACCTGTCTAAAAGAGACAAGGGAATCTTTGGCAGCAGGCTGGCCAACTTGGTGAGGTGGGCTTTAAACTGAAGGACTTGGGGGGTGGGGTCCAAAGTGGCAACACTCACACCATGGAAACCAACTGGGAAATAAGCCAGACCAACCAGAGCAGCCACAAATGTTCCTTAGCTGCCTCCCAAGATGAGAACCAGAAGACCAACCACCTCAAGTCCATGTATACACAGACTGGGGAACAAACAGGAGGAACTGGAGTTCCGTGCCCAGGCAGAAAGTTATGGTATCCTAGGAATAACAGAAACATGGTGGGACAACTCACATGACTGGAGGATTGTGATGGATGGGTATAGGCTGTTTCATAAAGACAGGCAGGGAAGAAGAGGAGGAGGAGTTATGCTCTATGTTAAGGAGAACCTTAAATGTATAGAAGTCAACTACGGCGATTGTGGAAGAAGCCGTATCGAATGCCTCTGGCGCAAGATCAGAGGGGTCATCTCCAAGGGGGATCTTACAGTAGACATCTGCTACCAACCTCCAAACAAAGATGATAAGGCCAGCAATATTTGGGTCACTTTTAGGCTAGTTTTGGGTCAACAGAACCTGGTTCTTATGGGTGACTTCAACTACCCAGACATTTGTTGAAAGAACAATACAGCAGCTCACATCATCCATCATGTTCCTGGAATGTGCAGAGGACTGCTTCCTCATACAAATGTTAGATGTGCCAACCAGGAATGAGGCACTGCTGGACTTGCTACTCACAAACCAAGAAAACCTGTTTTGTAACATCTCGGTTAGCCTTGGCTGTGGTGATCATAATATTGTGGAGTTTGGGATACTGCTGAGCACGCTGAAGGTTAGTACTAAGACAAAGGTTTTAGATTTTAGAAGAGCAAACTTAAGCTCACTTAGAGCTCAGTTGGGAGGGATTCCATGGGAAGCTTCCATGGAGGATAAAGGAGCTACCGAGTGCTGGGAGTTTTTCAAGAACCCTCTCCTAGAAGCACAAAACCAGTTCATCCCCTTTAAAGGTAAGGGAAGTAGGCAGAGCAAGAGAGCCCCTTGGCTGAACTACGAGCTCCTGAATCTGCTCAAAACCAAAAGAGAAGCGTACCAGAGATGGAAAAGCAGATGAATACCCATTGAGAACTACAAGGGCATTGCCAGGGCATGCAGAGATGCAGTTAGAAAAGCAAAAGCTCAGCTCGAATTGAAATTGGCCAGAGATGTCAAAAACTACAAGAAAGGGTTCTTCGGGTACATAAACAACAACCAGAAACAGAAGGAAAATATCGGAGAAGTGAATTAGTCACCAACAATGCTGAAAAGGCAGAGGTTCTCAACACTTCCTTCACCTCTGTCTTTACCAGCACTGTTGGGCCCCAGGCCTTGGGAACAAAAATCCAGGTTGATGCAAACACAGACCCACCGCCAGTGAAGGAAGAGTTGGGATGCGAACTGTTACAGGAGCTTGACCCCTACACATCGATGAATCCTGACAGTATCCACCCAAGAGTGTTAAGAGAGCTGGCTGACGTCATTGCGAGGCCACCCTCCATAATCTTGGAGAAGTCGCGGAGATCGGGGGACATCCCAGAACACTGGAAGAAGGCTGATGTCACCCTCATCTACAAGAAGGGCTTAAAGGAGGATCCAGGAAATTATAGGCCCATCAGTCTTACTTCAGTCCCTGGGAAAGTTATGGAACTAATCCTCCTAGGGGCTCTCACAAGTCAAATGAAGCACGTGATTGGGAACAGCCAGCATGGATTCAGCAAGGGCAAATCATGCTTGACAAACCGGATCGCCTTCTACGACAGAGTAACCTCCTTGGTTGATGTAGGGCAAGCAGTGGACGTTGTCTACCTGGATTTCTCCAAGGCTTTCAATACAGTGTCCCACAGCTTCCTGCTAGAGAAACTGATGCGTTATGGTCTAGACAAGTGGTCTGTGCGGTGGGTGAGGAACTGGCTGACAGGCCACACCCAGAGACTGGTGGTAAATAGCTCCTTTTCAAACTGGCAACCTGTCACAAGTGGGGTCCCCCAGGGATCGATATTGGGCCCAACGCTGTTTAATACCTTCATAAGCGATCTGGATGATGGGATCAAGCGTACGCTGATGAAGTTTGCCGATGATACCAAACTGAGTGGGGAAGTGGACACTTCAGAAGGGAGAGCCACCCTGCAGGAAGACCTGGATAGGCTGGAAGAATGGGCTAACAAGAACCTTATGAAGGTCAGCAAAGACAAATGTAAGATCTTGCACCTCCAAAAAGGTAATCCAGGAGTGCAGCACAGGCTGGGATCTACTCGTCTGGGGAGCAGCTCTGTGGAAAGGGAGCTGGGGGACAACAAACTCAACATGAGTGAACAGTGTGCTGCTGCGGCAAAGAAAGCCAACAGGATGTTGGGTTGCATCAACAAGGGCATCACCAGCAGAGATAAAGAAGTCATTATCCCACTCTACTCAGTGCTTGTCAGGCCACACCTGCAATACTGTGTTCTGTTTTGGTCCCCACTATACAAAAAAGATGTGGACAGGCTGGAGAGGGTGCAGAGAAGGGCCACAAAGATGATCAAAGGACTGGGAAGGCTGCCATAGGAGGAAAGGCTGAGAGAACGGCGTTTGCTCAGCCTTGAGAAGAGAAGGCTTAGGGGAGACCTTATCACCATGTTCCAGCATTTAAAGGGTGGCTACAAAGAAGATGGAGACTCCCTTTTTACAAGGAGTCACATGGCAAAGACGAGGGGTAATGGGTACAAGTTATTCCTGGGAAGATGCCGATCAGACACAAGAAGAAAATTTTTCACAATGAGAACAATCAGCCATTGGAATAATCTCCCCAGGGAAGTGATGGATTCCCCAGCATTGGACACTTTTAAGATTCAGCTGGACAGGGTGCTGGGCCATCTTGTCTAGACGGTGCTTTTGCCAAGAAAGGCTGGACCAGATGATCCTTGAGGTCCCTTCTAACCTGGTGTTCTATGAGTCTATGATTCTACAAACTGGGAACTGCAGAAGTATGGGCAGTTGGATGGTGCACAGGTCCTCAGAGCATCAAGAAGGAATACAATAGGAAAGGTTTCTGTGCCCTTATGGTATATTTTAGTTATGGAAGTGACTTTACTTAATGGATTAGTTTAAATAATAAGTGGATGGTAGGTGGAAAATGACTGATCCTTACTACAAATTTAACAGCAGACAGTGCCAGACTGAGGAGCCAAGATAGCAGCTGATACCCAGTAATACTATACAGTGGATTTATCAACACTAATTTTGTGACTTTTCATAGTCACATCTTTTTTCTCTGCTTCAAACAGTAGCATATTCCGCTTGTTTGAAGACTTTGTCCATCCATCGAGACAGATCTTTCTTAATTGTCAAGTCAGTACCCATGGAAAGTAATAAATCATGGAAAAATGACTTCTTGAATCAGGTAGTCAGTTTGTCTTGATCAAAGCACTAACATTTTTCTACAAGCCTAACAAAAATAGAGCAAATTCAAGCCTAACAGTTATGACTTCCATCTCTAGCCTTTCTTCCAAGCTCAAGGTAGAGTTGCAAGTGCTGGCCTTAAACGGCCATGGAGTGCTTTTCCACAATGATGGCTCTGTTTGCAGCCAAAATCTTATTCCTGTAAAATCTTTTTCCTGTTTTTGACCCCTGATAATACAAGTTCATCTGTTGGCATCTTTCTAAACATTATTTTCTACTTAAAAATACTCAGCAGTACTTAAGAACCTGGTGTCTTGGGATTATTTTTTTTTTTTTTGTGATCTGTGGAAATTCTGTTTTCCAAGTCTTCAAACTTGTTGCCCTGATGGGAAAAAAAAAAAGGTTAGTGGGAATTAGGAAGAAACAAGTGTTTTTCCAAAAGCAGGAAACAAAAGTATATTTAAATAACTGTTGATTCTAGTAAAGTAAGGAAAAGGAAAGATACCTTCTTCAAAGACCTAGCAAATTTAGGAAATCTTAGCCACCAAAGCTTTTGTGGATTTGAATCAGGATAGATTCGTGTTCCTCTGCTGAATGCTTCTGAGACTGTGACCTCTTGCAAAATAAAAAACAGAACATCCAGATGGAGATATTGAAAAAAAATAATAGAAAGAATGAAAGTGATTTTTTCTAGTGCACTGCTGGAACAACCTGAAGGATTTTCTGGTTGGAAGCTCTCAAATGAATAGTTTCTCCTAACTGTGAATTATGTGTGGGGAAATAGAAAATTCAGAAATTACGAGAAGCAAAGAGACGCAATAGGATACAGAAGAGAGATTCTAAGAAGTCATGCTTGAGTCTTTAACCAGTCCCTGAGCTACCCTCAGATGTTTTGGTTTAAAAAAACAAAGGGGGAAAACAGGCAACATTTTCAAATACTGTGTTGGCTGTATAAAATTGAGTTGATGGTGCATTGCATTCTGTAGCATATACAGCCTTTTCCCTTCATTCTGGGTATTTTAAGTTGGTGCTGGGAAATGGCACTAGAGGGGTGAAGGAAAGATTGCTTTGCCAGTAGGACAAAACCTGGTGAAATTTGAAGTGCTCCCGGTTTATGCAGTGCACCTGGCAGTGTTTGAAAAGCTACTGGGTAGGCTGCTATAGTATATCTTTAATTTTGTTACATCTAGCTTTATGCCTAAATGTTTAATGAGGACTGATATATTTACAAATACTTTCCAAGATGTTTAATCTCTGCCAATCTGAAATGAACCCAAATGAAGGCAATCGATGAGGTGAAATTCCCACTTAAAAGACCTGGTGAACTCCCCAGATAGTTGCAGAAATGTGGCACTCGAAAGGCTCTGCTTATGTTAAGAAAGGCTTGTTTAGAGGTCTCCCAGTATTGAAAAAACTATGGGATAGGCTTGGTAAGAGAGAAAAACTAATTTATTGATCAGCAATATGTATTGTACTATTTAAAAAAAGATTCTTCTAACAGCGTGCTCAGCCTACTCTGTCTTTAAAACCCTTTTCATAAGGGTAGGGATGATAGTCCTTACCAGTCCGGAGTCAGCATATACTCAAGAGGGGATGAGGAAAAGGCTGAGGTGCTAAATACCTTCTTTGCCTCAGTCTTCAACAGCAAGGGAAGTTGCTCTCTGGGCACCCAGCCCCCTGAGCAGGAAGACAGGGATGGGGAGCAGAATGTAAACCCCGAAGTCCAAGGGGAAATGGTCAGTGACCTGCTACGCCACCTAGACACGCACAAGTCTATGGGGCCGGATGGGATCCACCCAAGGGTGCTGAAAGAGCTGGCAGAAGTGCTCATCAAGCCACTCTCCATCATTTACCAGCAGTCCTGGCTAACTGGGGAGGTCCCAGTTGACTGGAAGCTGGCAAATGTGACGCCCATCTACAAGAAGGGCCGGAAGGAGGATCCGGGCAACTACAGGCCTGTCAGCCTGACCTCGGTGCCCGGGAAGGTTATGGAGCAGATCATCTTGAGTGCCATCATGCGGCACATACGGGACAACCAGGTGATCGGGCCCAGTCAGCACGGGTTTATGAAAGGCAGGTCCTGTCTGACCAACCTGATCTCCTTCTACAACATGGTGACCCGCTTAGTGGATGAGGGAAAGGCTGTGGACGTTGTGTACCTGGACTTTAGTAAAGCCTTTGACACCGTCTCCCACAGCATTCTCTTGGAGAAGTTGGCTACCCATGGCTTGGATGGGCATACTCTGCGCTGGGTAGGAAACTGGCTGGATGGCCGGGCCCAAAGAGTTGTGGTGAATGGAGTTAAATCCGGTTGGAGGCCAGTCACAAGTGGTGTTCCCCAGGGCTCAGTACTGGGGCCAGTTCTGTTCAATATCTTTATCAATGATCTGGACGAGGGGATCGAGTGCACCCTCAGTAAGTTTGCAGATGACACCAAGTTGGGCGGGAGTGTTGATCTGCTGGAGGGCAGGCAGGCGCTACAGCGGGACCTGGACAGGCTGGATCGATGGGCCGAGGCCAATTGTATGAGGTTCAACAAGGCCAAGTGCCGGGTCCTGCACTTGGGTCACAACAACCCCAGGCAACGCTACAGGCTTGGGGGGGAGTGGCTGGAAAGCTGCCCGGCGGAAAAGGACCTGGGGGTGTTGGTTGACGGCCGGCTGAATATGAGCCAGCAGTGTGCCCAGGTGGCCAAGAAGGCCAACGGCATCCTGGCCTGTATCAGAAATAGTGTGGCCAGCAGGAGTAGGGAAGTGATTGTCCCCCTGTACTCGGCCCTGGTGAGGCCGCACCTCGAGTACTGTGTTCAGTTTTGGGCCCCTCACTACAAGAAAGACATTGAGGTGCTGGAGCGTGTCCAGAGACGGGCAACGAGGCTGGTGAAGGGTCTGGAACACAAGTCCTATGAGGAGCGGCTGAGGGAACTGGGGATGTTTAGCCTGGAGAAAAGGAGGCTGAGGGGAGACCTTATTGCTCTCTACAACTACCTGAAAGGAGGTTGTAGAGAGATGGGGGTTGGTCTCTTCTCCCTAGTAACAGACAACAAAACAAGAGGAAATGGCCTCAAGTTGCGCCAGGGGAAGTTTAGATTGGACATTCGTAAAAACTTCTTTACCGAAAGGGTTGTCAGGCATTGGAACAGGCTGCCCAGGGAGGTGGTGGAGTCCCCATCTCTGGGGGTATTCAAAAGGCGTTTAGATGAGGCCCTAAGGGATATGATTTAGTGGGGGACTTGGTAGTGATAGGTTAATGGTTGGACCCGATGATCTTGGAGGTCTCTTCCAACCAGAACAATTCTATGATTCTATGATTCTAAGAGCACAAATGACATTCGAGGGGAGCAGTATTACAGCAGAGTCCAGAGTCTCCAGAGAAAAGGCAGAACCACTTGAATGTAAATAAATCAATATAGGTTTGCTTTTGGTTCGCTCCTATTCTTTATACCGAAGGAAGCGTGGGATTGGGAAGGGCTTGCTTTTGGGGTTCTTGAGATTGAGGAATCCTGGGGCACAGCTTGCCAAATATTTCAAAATAACAGTGCTTTTATTTCACAGTCACCCAGCTGGCATGCACATGGGGATGGTGGTTGTCCAGAGAGCGTTTTGGGGAAGTTAGTTGCAAATGCTTCGTTTAGCAGAGACAAGGAAGTAGATGCTCAAAGGAAAGAGTACAGGCAAGAAGAGCTCTCCATCTTCCCATTTTTGTCATGTGCAGAAAAATAAACACTAATGGTTCAACTGCTGGTGAACAGGCCTACAGGAGCAGATTTGAGAGCAGTTAAAGTTTTCCGGTTTGTGTATCCTGAAGTCACCAAGTTGAGTGATGAAAAAAATCTGGGTTTTTAACCACAGCAATATCGGGTATGATAATTCTCAGAATGCCTCAGTAAGACTCTGGGATGACAGCAGGAAAGCCTGGACTTCAAAATTTCTGGTTAAGACAGAAATTTTCAACCCAAGTTATTTATAGGAAGGTTTAGGAATCTGGGAGAATCGTGAGACTTTTACCCAATCCTCTTAGCCCAAGCGGTGGTGTGGGTAAGTAACAGTGCAGGTTAGTCAGACCTGCCCGGGAGAGAGCTGGAACGGAGAATTTAATCTCGTAAACCCCAGGGCTGGAAGGCTTAAATTCAATAAAATAATCTACCTTTGCTGCTAAGTAGGATTAGTCGCCGCCACCAGAAGCTGAGAGTGCTCAGCACCTTGAGGTGTGATGAAGTCGTATGTGTTTGCCTTGGCTTGCTATGCTGAATTTAAACGCATAATGAGACATTGATATCCAGTACCTATCCAGATTTGCCATTAAAACGAATGGCAGGCATTGACATTTTAATTAAATTAAATATATTTCAGTTTTAATTAAATATATTTCAGTTAAAATAATTGATCATTTGAATTATGAAAAAAAGAAATAAACTAGTCTCAGTTAATTCCATTTATAGCACTCATTCCTTTGACAAAACAACAGTGATGAAGTTACTGTTATTTCTTTAGTGTCCGCTCTTATTTTCTATGGTGAGGTGAATTATTATATTGAAAGATGAGGTATTTAGTTGCCCTAAACTTGACATGTTGAATTAAATTTAGGACATTTTGCTTGAATTGAATGGAAAGGCAGAAGGAATGTCTGGCATGGATTTCCATGCTTCTAAAATCAATTATGCAGAACTAGGTTTATTATGGTTAAATAATAGCTTAGAACTAATGGGTTCACAATCATTTGTATTTCATTCCAAATACTTACACTGTAAGTCTGTATAATTTTTTAGTTGTAAAACATGTAATGTAAGGTGACGGCTATTTATTCCATTGATGTTAAGACGGCTCACCATTACATTTTTAGTTATATATCTAAAACTCCTGTATCTCCACAACTTGCCACTTGCCCCAGCTTTTTCTCACACAAAAGCACTGAAATCAGTGGGAACTTTTTTCTTCGTCAAGAATATAGGGCTGATTTCAAACCCCAGGCATGGGTTTGAATTCTAGAGCAAAATCCGGGGTGGGATTTGAGACAATCAGAGGTTGTCCTAACAGCCAGCAAGGCTCTGGGTGCCTGGTTTGGATGTGTTTGTGGGGTTTGTATGTGTGGGTAACTGTCCTGAACTCCTGAACATGGGTGGAGTCCGTGGCTCTCACACGTGGGCTCCGAATCGACATACCACATCGGTGCTGAATGGGAAATCTGCTTGGCAAATTCAACTTATGTGGCGTTTGACTGACAGCTGCTGGGGTCCTCTTTGCAACTGGAATTAGTGAGTCCAGTTTTAAGGTGGCACTGAGCTCAGCCAGGTACTTCAGTGCATATGAGTCATGCTCACTCATACATTAAAACACCTCCTCAATCTGACCTAATATTTCTAGGATTAAAAAAAAAAAAAAAATCACTCTCTTAAGTCTTATTTCCTAATTATTCAACTGTATTTTCACTATCCCAATTCAGACTGCAAATTTAAGAAAGGAGATTTATGGCCAGGATAATGTTAGCCGTATTACTAATTAATAATATTCCCTTAGGAGCTGATCTACAATATATGCTGTATTTTAAATACCTATACTTGTTTTCATACAAATTTAATAAACAATTACACAATCTTTTTGCTTTAGCTTTTTAGGAAAGACTGAAGAATTAGTTCTAATATAAGAGAGCGATTAACATTTAGCTTGGAAAAAAGTTCTGTGAGCATTCCTTTCACCCAGTTCTCACGTGTGCATTATCTGCTATAACATAAGAAAAAGAAAGCAATATTTCATCTCTGTGAATAAAAAAGAAAGTAACTTAGTAATTCCTTTTTTTGTGAATTTCTGACTCATAGCACAGAATTAAATTTAATAAGGTTTTTCTTTGGTAAAGGGCCAGATTAATAGCTTCAAAGAGGCCTAGATATTTCAGTATGATTCGATGATGGGCACTCATAATAAGCAGGAAGGACCACCATATATGCATTTATGTACCATTATTTAAATATTTTTAAAAAATAAAGCAAATGTAAAAAAATGTTTGCAAGTGCAGAACTGTATGCATTGCAGTAGGTAAGAAACTAGGTAGCATTGCTCTTTTAAAATATTTTTAAATACTTTTAAAATAGTTTGATATGTCTGTAACAGTATAATGATGTGAAATGGAAAGAAACGGAACATGTGTTTTCCAAGCCCATTTTACCTCCTTCCCCTATTTTCCCCTTTCGGTGCCATGTATAATTGCTGACTGTGTTGCTTGGAAATGATGGAAAAGTACTGAATGCTATTTGTTTCTTTTATTACAGGAAATTTGTTAAGGTATTGGGAAGTTGGAGTTTAATCTTCAATGATAAGATGATCACCATGAAACTCTTTAAAAGTTTAGTTTAAATTCTATCATGTTGCATTTCTATAAAAATAAACCAGTTTAAAAGAAAATACACCAGTGGGCTTGTGAGTCAGAAACGAAGTTGAAGAAGTCATATGCTAATGAATCTAGTGGTATCTAGGGAATATGACGGCTAAGTCTGACGTTGTATCCCATTTGCATCTCTCCACTATACCTGAGGTTTTCCTCTTGAGAATAGTTTGCTCCTGTGTCCAATGCATATCTTTAAGATCACCTGATGCAGGAATATACCATATTTGGAGCAACACTTAAGTGTATGCAGAAGCTGGGTCGAAATACAGAAACTCATATACTAAATGGAAAATCTTGCTATCAATACCTCTGTTTAAAAGCTATTTTTCCATTTCTGGGTGCTGTTTCTAAATAGATTTTTTACCTGTAAATTTTCTGGCACCGTTCCACATGACAGCCTACATCTCTTCCTCCACTACACTGCCACTCCTTGGGTTAATAGTTGTGCTTGATCTGGATCTTCAGTTCCTTCTGTTCAGATGTTCTCAGTGAGAGGGTCCTTCAGTTGTGGAGCTTATTTCACTTTTCCCTTCAAGCCTGGATTGTTTGCATTTGATCAAAATCTGGTCGTCTTGTGCAGCTACCTGGGGAGGGATGGGTTAGGTGCACTGGCCATGAAGCAATGTAAGAAACTAAAAGATTTTGAGAGGCAGAACTTTATGCTACTTGGTAATAAGCAGGTATTAGCTGATACTCTGGTAAAAAAAAAAAAAAAAAAAAAAAAGCAGTGATAATTGTGTTAAAGTACCTGAAACCTTCTTTGATGTCTTTAATGCATGCTGCAGAGCAGAAAAGGAGACATTACAAGGAGATGTTGTGGGGGACCGTGTCAAAGGCCTTACAGAAGTCTCTAAGGCCTTTGACACGGTCCCCCACAACATCCTTATCTCTAAATTGGAGAGATATGGATTTGATGGATGGACTGCTCAGTGGATGAGGAATTGGCTGGATGGTCGCATCCAGAGGGTAGTGGTCAACAGCTCAATGTCCAGATGGAGATGTGTAACAAGTGGCATCCCTCAGGGGTCCATATTGGGACCAGTACTCTTTAACATCTTCATCAATGACATAGTGGGATCAAGTGCACCCTCAGCAAGTTTACGGACAACACCAAGCTGAGTGGTGCGGTGGACACGCCTGAGGGACGGGATGCCATCCAGAGGGACCTGGACAAGCTTGAGAAGTGGGTCCGTGTGAACCTCATGAGGTTCAACAAGGCCAAGTGCAAGGTCCTGCACCTGGGTCGGGGCAATCCCTGGTATCAATACAGGCTGGGGAATGAAGGGATTGAGAGCAGCCCTGCCCAGAAGGACTTGGGGGTATTGGTGGATGAAAAGCTGGACATGAGCCGGCAATGTGCGCTCGCAGCCCAGAAAGCCAACCGTATCCTGGGCTGCGTCAAAAGAAGCGTGGTCAGCAGGTCGAGGGAGGTGATTCTGCCCCTCTACTCCGCTCTGGTGAGACCCCACCTGGAGTACTGCATCCACCTCTGGGCCCCTCAGCACAGGAAAGACATGGACCTGCTGGAGCGGGTCCAGAGGAGGGCCACAAAAATGATCCGAGGGCTGGAGCACCTCTCCTCTGAAGACAGGCTGAGAGAGTTGGTCTTGTTCAGCCTGGAGAAGAGAAGGCTTCAGAGAGATCTTATTGCAGCCTTTCAGTACTTAAAGGGGGCTTATAAGAAAGATGGGGAAAAGTTTTTTATCAGTGCCTGCTGTGATAGGACAAGGGATAATGGTTTTAAAGTGAAAGAGGGCAGATATAGACTGGACATAAGGAAGAAATTTTTTACAATGAGGGTGGTGAAGCACTGGCACAGGTTGCCCAGAGAGGTGGTAGAAGCCCCATCCCTGGAAACATTCCAGGTCAGGCTGGACGGGGCTCTGGGCAACCTGATCTAGTTGAGGATGTCCCTGCTCATTGCAGGGGAGTTGGGC
This sequence comes from Phoenicopterus ruber ruber, assembly GCA_009819775.1. NCBI lineage: Eukaryota > Metazoa > Chordata > Aves > Phoenicopteriformes > Phoenicopteridae > Phoenicopterus > Phoenicopterus ruber. The sequence goes on from CM020217.1 coordinate 99,685,890, forward strand.
TAGATGGCCTTTAAAGGTCCCTTCCAACCCAAACTATTCTATGATTCTATGGTTCTATGATAAATACAGACACCGTATCTTCTGGTGAATAATCTTATTTACAAGGCTTTATGCAATAGCTAAATAAAATATATTCTAATTAAATAATAACAAATATAGAACTGATGACATATTTTTATCTTGTTATATATTAAACTGTTGAGCATGAAACTCTGACAATATTTTCACCTATATCTGGTTACATTAATTACAGCACTTGCTCAGTCTTATACATTTCATTCCTAATCTTTCATACACCATGTACTTTAAAAAGAGTGGAGAGACACTTGGGAATGAATATATCTGTACTTGGTACATTGTCTAAGCCTTTCTTTGTAAATGATTTTACTACCTCCTATTACTGTTTCTTTTCCTTAATCATCTTTCCTTTTATCTCCAATCTTATTCTGAAAAGACAAAACCTACAACATTTTATACCTGATGCATACCTGCCTAATGGAATTAGTAAAATAGGTTTTTTTAAACTTACATACTTGAGAAAGTACTATTTGCTAATTTATTCAGCTTGCCATTTACTTTGTTTTTCCAATGGCATCTTATTTGATAAGTTTCTTTCTATTCCTTTCAATGGTTTTTTTGTTTATTTATTTCTAAATATACATTCTTTCTCACTTGAAGTTTGGCGTAAACTTCAGAAAGTTGAGCCTAAATTATTTTAATATTTTTAGCTTCTGTGACAGTTCAGACAGTGACCCTGAGATTCAATAGCAGCATCTTTTCACTGTCTTTTTCTCATGCTTATTGAATTTAGTGTGGAGAGGGGGGCTCGTCGCATACCTGCTTGTTCTCCTGTGATTGTCCTCTATAGCATTACACTGGCTATCCATAAATCTCTCAATACTGAAACTAATTCAGATTATAGCTGTTCAAACCAAGCAGATTTGAAATATCTTTGATTCCAGAAGTGAAAATTGTTCTTGCATTTTTACGGTGCTATTACAGATCATCTTCCCAGCATGTTTTGTTTTATTTTTTTCCTTAGTATGCAAAAAAGTCTTGGCTCTGGGGAGGATGTGCTATGCTGTTTAGTTTGGGTTAGTCAGATTTCTGTGTAGAAGGAGTGCATGAGAAATACAGACACTGTGTTTTCTGCCTTGACCTCTGACTAGGGAGAATGCTGAGGCACCGCTGCCTCCCCAAACCAAGCCCTGATGGCAACCTGAGGTTTCTGGAAGGAGGTTTCTGTGCCTGCTGCTATGACTGACAAAGGAAGGAAAGTCTTCATCCTTTTTCTTGTTGTTAGCCCAGCTTTGCCCCATTCTGTGCCACCAGTTTCTTCTCCGCCAAGCCGCTGTGCCAGGCAGCGATGCTGCTGGTGCTGGTGCTGGGGCAGTGCCATCAGGAGAGGAGACAACGCTGCTCTGCTCAGAGTATCAGCGATACGGGTGGTCTTGTTTATTCTGAGCCTACAAAAACCTACCTAGACACAGCCTATGGCTACACTGGATGATCAAAGAGAGATTCAGGGTTCCTGAAGGGACCCACGTGCAGGATCTAGACCAGAACTCAGGTTAGTCTGGAGAAGTCCTTATTCTGGAAAAACAGAGAACCAAACACAGAGGCCATGCTACCATCCCCACAGCTCCTCTGTCGAGACACACTGCTGCTGCGATGAATCACCCTTCCACCAGCTCCTGCTCCCGGGAGGTTACAGCTGGGTCTGTGACAACTGAATTTAAGATATTCTCTATCTATCTCCTGACTTAGAATCAGTCCACAGTTATTAATAGATTTCAGTATATGTTAGTAACATCATTAAGAACATTTCTGCTCTGTGTTTGTAACAGACTTAGTGTTTTCCAAGACAGTCCTTACTCCAAGGACAGCTCATGTTATCTTAAACCTATATTGCAATAAGCCAAAGAAATACTAATGTTGCTTTAAAAACTAAAATTCCTGTGTCATGTATCAAGTTCAGTCCCAAGGTACTATGTGCGATCAACTCGTACAGATTATCACCTAAAGGGATTTGTAAAAGTTCTAAAATGGTTCAGAAGCCATAAAAGAAAGGGCACTCAACAAACCCATAATAAGATATTTTCTTGCCCAGACTTCTCATCCTTCATTGCTCTTTCCAGTCTCCTCAGGTCGAGCAGCATCTCTTGTTTACGGTGCCACGTGGGACTGAGGGAGCGTAGCTGTAGCCAGGCTGGATGAGACAGGCACACTAAACAAGAGTAAACGTGTCTGAATTTTGCTGGCTGCTGTTGCCATCCCTGCTATCCTTGAGAAGGGCGCTGCAAACCTACAGCAGTGGGTTAGCAGGAGGCAATACGGGTCCCACCTGGCATAGCTGGGGCAAAAAAAAGATGCATAGGTACTATGTATAGCTTGTTATTTTTGTCGGCTTTAATGTAAACCATAGTAGACAGTTACGCCAGCCTTAAGAGTGATTAATTAGGGATATCATTAGTAGTGAAGCTCCAACAAACGGCTAGGGAAGAGCAGTGGCAGTCCTACTCTTCTCCCTGCCTCCTTTGAAGCAACTGGGTTTTCCTGGAGGAAGACCAGCCATATCACATCCCTTCCTTCCTAGGAGCCAGTGTAAACATCCAGTGCGAATCCATAACAATTTCTGTAGGAGCAGGTGGCTGCACCACCCTTCCTGCAGCCTGCTATATACCCTCTGTTCATATTACCAATTCCCTTATATATCCTCTTCAAGTGACAGCTGTAAATAAGCACAAGGCTCTGGCAGCCAGGATTCACTCGGAATTAAATTCAGGGATAGGGAGCTGTCAGCTAACTGACTTCTGTGGCATCGTAGATGTCATTTGAATGAATTACAGACCACAGTATCCATTTGTTTGGGGGCCTGTGAGCAAGAGGGGTGGAACAAATTGGGGCAAATGGCTGAAATTTAATACAGGTTTCTGCAAGTTTTTCAGAGATCTACATTTTCACCCATCTTCAGTGTGGTTATTTTGTGTGGCTAACAGCATTTCCATGTAAACTGGAATAATCTTCTATTGAAAGCTCTCTTTAATATGAAAAAAAAATAAATTGATTATACAATTCGATGAGGCTTATTTTGCTCTGTTCTAGCAAAGACTAAAATATCTGGGTCGAAGCTTCGTAGCGGTTGCCTATGCACAATTGACACTCTGGGATTGGCAGCTTCTCTTCAGATGCCGAGGAGCAAGACATCCCCCCTCCCTTCCACACTGCTTGTAGAGTGCGGTGCCCCATGCTGATGATGCCAGGCAGATTTAATTGTGCATGCTCAAAGAGAAAAATGACATCCACGCTTGGGTTAGTGCTCTCTGTGGCAAGCTGACAAATCCCCCAGCTGTCAGCTAACCTCAAAGGCAAGTGTACGTGGCTCCAGCTTATGTCTGCTTGCATTCTGCCCATAGGCATTTATAAGCTGAAACTCACATTGGCTGCAACGCATTCAGACTGCTCTGAGAGAAATATATGGTCTATTTTATGTGTTTCAATCTCTAAGGGTGACCCACACAATTAAGGTTTATTTTTCAGACAGACTGTAAGCAGGTAAAGACAGCAATTTTTTGCATATGTGGCAAGTGAAAGGGCATAATGTTTATGGCTATGGATCTGGCTAAGTTGCTGATTGCTTAGAAAAAATCGTTTCTTCCTTGGGCTCAGATGGATTATATTTATATTTTTATGTATTTATTGGGGTTACTGGCTGCCAGAGAACTGCATGCACACAGAAGTGCCAATATATATGGGCAAATGCAAAGAGACATGTGTTGCTAACGCAATATTGGAGTCACGGAGGAGGACTTCTGGCAGAAGCATTGTCACTTGTGGTGCACTGCAGGCTGTCCATCTAAACCTATCATTACCTGGCACCTATGCTCCACTGAAATAATCAGACCAATCTGCGAATGGGCAAAAAGCCATCTTAACAGATGGCTTTGACTGTAGGTAACCAGAAAACCATGCATATACATTAAACATGGGTTCAGAGAGCGTGGGTCTTATCTAGGAGCACCAAAACAACTGTCGGTTTTGAGCTCCTCCGTATACTGTTGAGAACATATGCCATACCCATCAGGCACCCACGTAGGGTGGGCTGGAGCCAGCTCCCACAGTTCTGATGAACTTTGTAGGAATTGCTTGGTTGGGCATGGTCTCAGCTACAGATTAATCTCATGTTTTGCAATAAACTTTGAATTTGTATTAGAGAGACAAAGAATGAAGTTTTAGGACGCAGTTGCATCCACCTAATTTGCATGCCCAGCTGAGGCACTGTCTCACCCAAATTTTAGGTGATGGAGAGGGCTATCCAACCTACCTGGCACAATTGTCTAAGTTTCCTAAGTAGACAGTGATAGAGAGAGGCTTTGAATGTGTGCAGGGAAAAGTCCGACATGTTGACATTTTGAATGCATTGGAGTCTTAGAACCAGATCTTAGAATATAAAGAAATAACAGAAAATGCCAAGTATCTCTATCGACTCAGGATTTAGTTCACCAGGCTCTTCTGGTACTGAGCAGCCAGTGCTATTCTCCTTTTTTGTAACAGTCTGGTATTAAAGCACTCAGCTAGAAAGTGGGAATTCCTCGGTTCTTGGCCTCTTCAGTATAATAACCGTGAGTCCAGGTGAGTGGTTCTCACCATGCTTTGAAGCTGAATCATAGCACAGCTCAGTCTCGTGACGCCACAGTGAACACAAAGAAGCAGCAACTCCAGGGAGGTCCTCACCACCACCTCATTTTCACAGGCTTAGTGCTTCCACATATACACAAGGGGGAATGAGGACGATGTCTCTTTTAGAGTCCAAAATCACTATGTATCTAAAAACAAACAAACAAACAAACAAAAAAGGGCCATATTCACATCACCTAGCTTCACCAAAGATTCACTGGGACTTCCGTGTCCTATTGGCTGGCTATGGGTTTTCTGAAGCATGTACTCAATGGAAATTTTACGCTAATTGGAATTTAAACTGCCTGAAAATAGCCGCCAGGCAGCAACATCAGGATTTTGGGGAGATACTCTAGCTTCAGTTAATCTGTGCAAATACATGGAGCCCTGGAGCTCTTTTACTGATGCTGGGAGCTGGGCAGGATCCAGAAGTGCCGCAGCAGTCCAAATCCGTCTCCTGTTTCCTTTCTGCTGCCTGAGCGCAGGAAGAGAGGATCACAGGGTGGGGTGTATGTGTGTCTGTCAATGTGGTGCTCTCTGTTGGCAGCACAGAGCTTCAGAGAATATTATGTGCCTGAGAGAGAACGAGTGTTTTGTAGTTCAGGGAGTGCAGACTGAGATTTCTAGGACCATAGGACCTCTGCATAGGCCAGCTGTAAATTTGAGTTATTGATGCCTCAGGGCCTTTGGGAAGAACTTTAAGAGTTATAGAGAAAATAACCAAAAGAAAAGCATTTATTTTTGTGGCTACTTTTTCACTCAGTTAAAATCAAGGAATTTGATTACTTAAATACAAGATGTTAAGTTGTTTGTCTGTAGAATTAAGATACCTGTAAATCTGTCCTAGTACTAGTAACACTACATGGAGGATAGTCTGCTCTTCACATGATACATGACTAGCTTAACTGTGTAAGGAATGTGTGTATGCTATAAAATGTCATCTGTATAAGGGACAAAGTGAGTCCAATTCATGCTTCAAAATTGTCAATGTGAAGAATTGTGATTATCATTTTAGGTTTGACTTGCATAACTCTACATTTTTAAGGTAGTTTGCATTTAACCTACTCTCCCCTTAACTATGGAGTTAGAATGAAATTCAGCTGTCACAGATAAGAGTGTATTTATTTATAGTGCAAATAATTCATACACATGGAAAGGACTTAAACGTGTGAAGCACATCAGGACAGGAGATCACAGTCCTTAAGGGATTGATTTGTCCTTGACTTCTATGAGCCTTTGTTATGCTAATGATAGATATATATTCCCAAAATCCATTGCGTCTGTCTGTGCCTTACCCTTTGATTTCTTTATTAACTCTCCTCCCTTGTCACTACGTGTTCTTGTTAATTCAGATCAGGTTTTGCAGCTTGCATCATACTTTCCTATTTTTTACCAAAATGGTTTCTTGAGTTCTCTAGCTTATGTACATTTCCCTCTTTGCTCCACCTCTCTGCCACTGGTGCCAGAAGAGCCCCTGGGTGAGCTGCCACCAGTCGGACTCAGATACTGACGGGTTTCCTTTGTTCCTAGAGCAGTCAAGGCAACCGACCTAATTAATCATTCCCAACCCTCATTAATAAACATCATTTTGGTAATTTGGGGCAAACGTGTTCATGTACTCTAGAATGCTGAATGTTTTATCTGAATATGTAATTTGGGTTTTAGGCACTTACATAAATATTACAATTGATGGTGGCCCTGGATGGAACTGACTTTGCTAAGGTTGTAAATCCTTGGTATTTCTGAAGTCAAGATATATGTTTCATAGAATCATAGACTCATAGAACACCAGGTTGGAAGGGACCTCAAGGATCATCTGGTCCAGCCTTTCTTGGCAAAAGCACGGTCTAGACAAGATGGCCCAGCACCCTGTCCAGCTGAATCTTAAAAGTCTCCAATACTGGGGAATCCACCACTTCCCTGGGGAGATTATTCCAATGGCTGATTGTTCTCATTGTGAAAAATTTTCTTCTTGTGTCTGATCGGCATCTTCCCAGGAATAACTTGTACCCATTACCCTTTGTCTTTTCCATGAGACTCCTTGTAAAAAGGGAGTCTCCATCTTCTTTGTAGCCACCCTTTAAATGCTGGACCATGGTGATAAGGTCTCCCCTAAGCCTTCTCTTCTCAAGGCTGAACAAACACCGTTCTCTCAGCCTTTCCTCCTGTGGCAGCCTTCCCAGTCCTTTGATCATCTTTGTGGCCCTTCTCTGCACCCTCTCCAGCCTGTCCACATGTTTGGGTGAATAGTCGTGGGCGTGGGTGGTTAGCTCACCTACAGTGGTTGTTTGCAAACATTGACCACCATGATACGAGTAGATGGCACCCTTAGTATCATCAGTAAATGGAAAAGCTGTTTATCTGTAATAATGTCTTTAAGGATATAAACAAGAGCAAAACATACAGGTTAATGTAGATTATCAGCTGTAAGAATAGCTGTAAGACTATTAGAGAGCTATAAGAAAAGCTAAGAAGTACACATTTCTCATGAGCTTATTTTAATATGAGGAGTAGGGGTTTTTTTTCTGAAACAACATACTACTGCAGTGTGCAGCTACTTCATTATACTTTCTTCAGCACAGGTATGTCTTGCAACATCTTGTACTCTCTCTTGGGACTAGATATATATGAAACATCATCAGCATAATTTTGCTCATGTGCTAGGCTCTGAACTCAGCTACAATTAAATATTCAGCAGGATACTCTGTCTCTAGCTAGACTCATGTAGCAGTTATGAAAGATTAATTCAGTGTTACATTTCTGTTTAATGAGAGAGTTGAAGTGATCATTTCTGTTGAAAATTTCTGATTTCAGGTTTAGAAATTATGATCTTTATTATGCTTTTTAAAGGGCACATAAGATAAATGATCTATATAGAGTTATAATTTTTAATTGAAATCTTTCTCTTTCAAGATGCCCGTCCCAGCATCTTAATTATAGTCCTCCGTGTACGTTGTTGTCTTTACCTTGCCATTTCAAAATACATTGTACATATTTCTTGACTGGACATGCAGTAAATAACCTGTAGAAAAACTAAGGGCATTGCTTAACAGAATGATGCTGATTTGCAGATCTTGCTGTATATTAAAAATTTAATTGGGATTTTCTGTTTCGTCCATACTAAGATTTTAAATGATATGTGTATCTGAGAAAGGAGTAGCGGCTTTGAGGCAATTTCTGGTAGAGTTCGTTTATACGGCAGTGTTCCAAGTGAGAGAGATTAAAGCAGCAACACAAAAAGTTCCAATTTCTGTCCCTTGCAGGTCCTTTCTTTCCCCCCTCCCATCTTTTTCTTACAAAATTTACTTGCATTACTAATGAAGTTCAGTCCCAGCATTGGTGTGGAATCTGAAGGGTAAACTCAATCAGCAAGTTTGAAGTCCTAATCCTTGTAAAGCCAGTGTGAATAACAGATGATATTAAACAAGGCACAGTAGATGGTACCTGTTCAGCAATTGCTGTAAATGTGACCTTATTGATTCTATCTGTGTTTTTTCCCTCTGTGTTTTACAGAGCACATTGATTTAGGAAGATGTCTTTGCCTTGTTACCATTGATGTTAGAATGATAGAAGAATGTGCAAAAAGATTTGGGAATTGGTGTGAACTGAAAGCCATTATCTGGTTTATTAGCAAATTAAGGATTTGTTTTCATTACGATTCTGCTGCAAATATCATGCACTATATCGTATAAATGGGGTTCTTTTCTGAATTTCATTTAATAGATTTTACTTCAGCTGCACTCCCTAGAAATTTAGAAGGGAATTCGTGACCAGGCCTACACTCTCTTAGAACCCAAGGGGATCAGCATCATGTCTTTAAACAGATTTCCTGGACCTCCTCGGGAAAGAGAAGGAACGAGCAAGGGCTCGGTTCCATCTCACTGTTCTCTTGGTCTTTAGCTTGGCTAAAAAGAGGTGTCACTTGTAATGCGTCCCGGACAGTCACCCACCCGAGAAGCAGCAGGCACTGTAGCATTTTCAGACCCTTGCATGACAGTCATTGGCAGTTGGCTGTGGAAGGATGGAAAGACTGAAGGGTTGAAATTCAATAATCCTTTCTGTTTTGAAACACTAATTAGCTGTCGCACAGTTCTGCTGCCAGCGAGCCGGCTGCTGCAGTGGGCTCTTATTACCGTGATCAGCAGGCACAGAGCTGGATACAAAAGGAAGGAAGCTAAAGAAAAAGGAACTTCTGACTGAGACAAAGGTTGCAAAATAAGTAAAAATTGCCTAATATTATGTATTTTGTATCAGTAAGAAAAGAAAATTCATCCGATGTTCTGTTTACTGAGCCAGCAGGACCTTGCAGTGCTAGAGGCGATACCCTGCAGTCTTAGAATGGGCCTATTTTATATCATTTAACAATTTTATATAGTAAACATAGCTTTGTTACTTATGAGTCCTAAAGAGAGGGTTCCTTTCAGAACTTGTTTAGTGGATATACAGAATAACTGAAGGCTACATTCAATGATGCTTATTGGTATTGTATTAAATCATCCAACCAAATGACTCTAGTGTGAATTTTGCATGCTAAGGTGCAATGTAAGTTGGAATTTGTGTTTTAAGTGTGTAAATGTAGCTAGGGATGTCTGCCAAAAAAATATAAAATATTTATAAAATACATTTTTTATCTAATTTCAAGTTGTTTGAGATTGGTACCTTTTGTATGTGAAAGTCCATTTGCATCTTGTGTACAGATATGTTCTTGGTGTCTGCTTTGTGTTTATGCCTTCTGTGACTCGTGTGTTTTATTTTTGTGTGTATATGTTCTTTATGGCCACCTTAACTACCCGTATAAATTTGTCTGTCTGCATATTAAAGGTAGTTGTCCACTCCCACTGTATGGTTTTTCAGCCTGCAGGTGATAATGCAGAGAAATTCACCCAAATACCATCCATGTAATTTCTGTTTTGCGAGGTTTGGCAGGTCAGCCAAAACACAAAGTTTCAGCAAGTGTCGCCTTTTGCATTTCAGGATTATAATGATGAAATTCGTCAGGAGCAGCTGAGAGAACTGTCATATTTGAACGGTTCTGAGGATTCAGCACGTGGACGGGGCATTCGGGGAAGAGGGATTCGTGTGCCACCTGCAGCTCCTTCAAGGTGTGGTAACGTGAACTATTATGCTAACAGCTTTAGAAAGTGTAAACAATGGTAAAACAAACATAGTTTTTAAAAAAAATTTAAAGAAAATCACATACACATCATGGTCAGTAAACCAAAATGTTTTTCTTCTGATAACTTTTGTGGCCTGTGTTGTGCCAGGTTCTCTGATCTACAGTTCACAGGCAGGTGGGTGGTATACAAATACCAGACACCAAATCAGAGCAGATTGTGAAGCCAGTGAAAGGATATTTCTAGGAAAAAATATTGTTATGCCAGCACAGAATGAGTATGGTCAGTAGCATAAAATTATAAATCAATAAAATAGTATAGTCAGAGAAGGCTACATAGTCTGAATGGAACTTTATTTGCCAAATAATTACTTTTTTTGTATGCTTATTATATCCATAATATACTTATTGCATTATATATTATTTGTTGTATGGGTTATCAGTTTTATATGAATTTCATTGGCATCATCTAAAAACATTGGTGTATGAATGTTTCCTGAATTCTTCCAAGTATTTTTTCATATCTAGGTAACAGATAGCTCTGCCTGTTCATAAGGCCAGTGTATAATCTCAATACACTCTTTCAGACTCATTTTTCACTGTGAACCCTTAAGAAATTTGTTGCCTCAGGCACCTAAGTTACCTAGCTACTTCTAGGTGTCCGTAGAGATCATTTCAGGATGGGTCCTAAGAAATCCACTTTTATTTTGGAGGAAATAGAATATGGAGGTACCTTATTTTATGCTGACAGAGGAGTTGTTCTTTGGTAATGGAACTGGCTGATCTTGCCTATGACCTTTTTTTTTTTCCCCTGAAGGTGTCTATCATGTTTTCCCTCAGTTCTTCTTGAACGGAATTTTTTATCAGTAGTACAATGCACATACATAGGTTTTTTTACACTTGCCATTCATGACCATCTTCCACTCAAAGCCTTTTTGGGCTCAGAAACCAGTCTCCCTTACACCTAAGATCTCTGAAGGGCTTGACTTAATAGTGATGTTTAGAACATCACTGCAACAGGCTGGCAGCTTTTAAATTAGGTTCAAAACATAATCAGTGGAGTGCTGGCCCTCACTTCCTGCAAAACACCCAAATGATTGGATCAGTTGAACAGATACAGGATCTTGGATGCTTCTGCTATTTACTAGTCAGAAATCCCAGGAGAATATTAAAAAAAAAAAAAAATTGCAACTGAAGGATTTTAAGTTAAATATTTATCCTAATAATTTATGCTAATAGCATAATTATATTTATGGTGGTGCAATTGATACACTTGAGGGAAGGGATGCCGTCCAGAGGAACTTTGACAGGCTTGCAAAGTGGGCCCGTGTGAACCTCATGAAGTTCAACAAGGCCAAGTGCAAGGTCCTACTCCTGGGTAATCACCAGTGTCAGCACAGACTGGGGGATGAAGGGATCGAGAGCAGTCCTGAGAAGGACTTGGGAATATTGGTAGATGAAAAGCTGGACATGAGCCAACAATGTGTGCTGGCAGCCCAGAACCCCAACCGTATCCTGGGCTGCGTAACAAGAAGCATGGCCAGCAGGTTGAGAGAGGTGATTCTGCCCCTCTACTCTGCTCTGGAGTCCTGCTCTGAGGTTCCCAGCACAAGAAAGACATGGACCTGTTGGAGTGTGTCCAGAGGAAAGCCACAAAACTGGTCAGAGGACTGGAGCACCTCTCCTGTGAAGACAGGCTGAAAGAGTTGGGGTTGTTCAGCCTGGAGAAGAGAAGGCTCTGGGGAGACCTCGTTGCGGCCTTTCCATATATAAAGGGGGCTTATAAGAAAGACACAGAGAGACTTTTTGCCAAGGCCTGTAGTGACAGGACAGGGGGCAATGGTTTTAAATGAAAGAGGGTAGGTTTAGTTTGGACATAGGGAAGAAATTGGTTTTGATGAGGGTGGTGAGATAGATTCCCTGGAGATGTTATGCATGCCATGTCATTGGAAGTGTTCAAGGTCAAGTTGTACAGGGCTTTGAGCAACTTGATCTAGTGAAAGATGTCCCTGCCTAAGGCAGGCAATTTGGACTAGATCTCTGAAGGTCCCTTCCAACCCAAACCATTCTGTGATTCTAAAATTGGCTACTGAAACTTGTAGTAAAGTAGTGGACATCACAAGCTAGCGCTCTGGGTTTGGTTGTCTCCTCAGGGAACGAGCCACAGTTCATACTGCCGCAGGAGGCCTGCGTTCCATTCACAGCTCTGGATCTGGGTGTCACGCACGGTTATACCCGGCACTCAGTCTTCAGAAGTGGCAGCACGCTCAGGAGCATACTATTCCGAAACAAAACTCACAGCTTGCTTCCCTGATATATCCCCTTCTAATTTGTCATATCGTATAGTTACAAGAACCTCTTTTTAAGCAGTAACAGGTTCTTCTGACTAACCAGTTAGTACAGCAAGGTGGATATAGCATAAATAAACGGGAGGATGCTAAACCTCTCTGTGCTTGTCGTATGCTCTGTTCTCTCTGCATAATGGGGGAAAGCAGAATCCCATGCTACCCTTCTTCCCTTGTGCTGAACTAAATTAGATGGGAAGAAAAGTTCTTACTCTCCTTTTATACTCTTGCTCTTTGCAAGTTTGTGCCATCCTGCATCATCTTCTGCCAATCGGTTTCTCCCACCCATCAATAAACACAAGAATGAAAGTGATCATAGAATCATAGAATTGTTCTGGTTGGAAGAGACCTCCAAGATCATCGGGTCCAACCATTAACCTATCACTACCAAGTCCCCCACTAAATCATATCCCTTAGGGCCTCATCTAAACGCCTTTTGAATACCCCCAGAGATGGGGACTCCACCACCTCCCTGGGCAGCCTGTTCCAATGCCTGACAACCCTTTCGGTAAAGAAGTTTTTACGAATGTCCAATCTAAACCTCCCCTGGCGCAACTTGAGGCCATTTCCTCTTGTTTTGTTGTCTGTTACTAGGGAGAAGAGACCAACCCCCATCTCTCTACAACCTCCTTTCAGGTAGTTGTAGAGAGCAAGAAGGTCTCCCCTCAGCCTCCTTTTCTCCAGGCTAAACATCCCCAGTTCCCTCAGCCGCTCCTCATAGGACTTGTGTTCCAGACCCTTCACCAGCCTCGTTGCCCGTCTCTGGACACGCTCCAGCACCTCAATGTCTTTCTTGTAGTGAGGGGCCCAAAACTGAACACAGTACTCGAGGTGCGGCCTCACCAGGGCCGAGTACAGGGGGACAATCACCTCCCTACTCCTGCTGGCCACACTATTTCTGATACAGGCCAGGATGCCGTTGGCCTTCTTGGCCACCTGGGCACACTGCTGGCTCATATTCAGCCGGCCGTCAACCAACACCCCCAGGTCCTTTTCCACCGGGCAGCTTTCCAGCCACTCCCCCCCAAGCCTGTAGCGTTGCCTGGGGTTGTTGTGACCCAAGTGCAGGACCCGGCACTTGGCCTTGTTGAACCTCATACAATTGGCCTCGGCCCATCGATCCAGCCTGTCCAGGTCCCGCTGTAGCGCCTGCCTGCCCTCCAGCAGATCAACACTCCCGCCCAACTTGGTGTCATCTGCAAACTTACTGAGGGTGCACTCGATCCCCTTGTCCAGATCATTGATAAAGATATTGAACAGAACTGGCCCCAGTACTGAGCCCTGGGGAACACCACTTGTGACCGGCCTCCAACCGGATTTAACTCCATTCACCACAACTCTTTGGGCCCGGCCATCCAGCCAGTTTCCTACCCAGCGCAGAGTATGCCCATCCAAGCCATGGGTAGCCAACTTCTCCAAGAGAATGCTGTGGGAGACGGTGTCAAAGGCTTTACTAAAGTCCAGGTACACAACGTCCACAGCCTTTCCCTCATCCACTAAGCGGGTCACCATGTCGTAGAAGGAGATCAGGTTGGTCAGACAGGACCTGCCTTTCATAAACCCGTGCTGACTGGGCCCGATCACCCGGTTGTCCCGTATGTGCCGCATGATGGCACTCAAGATGATCTGCTCCATAACCTTCCCAGGCACCGAGGTCAGGCTGACAGGCCTGTAGTTGCCCGGATCCTCCTTCCGGCCCTTCTTGTAGATGGGCGTCACATTTGCCAGCTTCCAGTCAACTGGGACCTCCCCAGTTAGCCAGGACTGCTGGTAAATGATGGAGAGTGGCTTGATGAGCACTTCTGCCAGCTCTTTCAGCACCCTTGGGTGGATCCCATCCGGCCCCATAGACTTGTGCGTGTCTAGGTGGCGTAGCAGGTCACTGACCATTTCCCCTTGGACTTCGGGGTTTACATTCTGCTCCCCATCCCTGTCTTCCTGCTCAGGGGGCTGGGTGCCCAGAGAGCAACTTCCCTTGCTGTTGAAGACTGAGGCAAAGAAGGCATTTAGCACCTCAGCCTTTTCCTCATCCCTTGACACTAAGTTTCCCTCCGCATCCAATAGAGGAGGGAGATTCTCCTTAGCCCCCTTTTTATTGTTAATGTATTTGTAGAAAGACTTTTTGTTGTCTTTTACGGCAGTAGCCAGACTAAGTTCTAATTGGGCTTTGGCCCTTCTAATTTTCTCCCTGCATGACCTCACAACATCCTTGTAGTCCTCCTGAGTTGCCTGCCCCTTCCTCCAAAGGTGGTAGACTCTCTTTTTTTTCCTAAGTTCCAGCCGGAGCTCTCTGCTCAGCCAGGCCGGTCTTCTTCCCCGCCGGCTCATCTTTCGGCTCACGGGGACGGCCTGCTCCTGCGCCTTTAAGATTTCCCTCTTGAAGAATGTCCAGCCTTCCTGGACGCCTTGGCCCTCCAGGACTGCCTCCCAAGGGACTCTGCCAACCAGACTCCTAAACAGGCCAAAGTCTGCCCTCCGGAAGTCCAAGGTGGCAGTTCTGGTGACCCTCCTCTTTACTTCTCTGAGAATCGAGAATTCTATCATTTCGTGGTCACTGAGCCCAAGACGGCCTCCGACCGTCACATCACCCACAAGACCTTCTCTGTTCACAAACAACAGGTCCAGCGGGGCGCCTTCTCTCGTGGGCTCCCTCACCAGCTGCGTGAGGAAGTTATCTTCCACACACTCCAGGAACCTCCTGGACTGTTTCCTCTCTGCTGCATTGTATTTCCAGCAGACATCCGGCAAGTTGAAGTCCCCCACGAGAACAAGGGCCAGCGATCGTGAGGCTTCTCCCAGCTGCCTGTAGAATACTTCATCTGCCTCCTCATCCTGATTGGGTGGTCTATAACAGACTCCCACCACAATCTCTGCCTTGGTGGCCTTCCCCCTGATTCTAACCCACAGGCACTCAACCCTCTCGTCACCATCCTCGAGCTCAAGGCAGTCCAGACTCTCCTTAACATAGAGGGCTACCCCACCGCCTCTCCTTCCTTGCCTATCCCTTCTAAAGAGTTTATAGCCGTCCATCGTGGCACTCCAGCTATGTGTGTCATCCCACCATGTTTCCGTGATGGCAACTATATCGTAGTTTTCCCCTTTCACAACAGCCTCAAGCTCCTCCTGTTTGTTGCCCATGCTCCGTGCATTCGTGTAGATGCACCTCAGCTGGGCTAGTGATCCTGTTGCCTTTGTGGTGGGAGAAGCCCTACTCCCTACATGTCCCATCTCAGGTATTTCCGTGGTTCCTAGCTGGTCGATGACCCCTGTGTCCCTGCTGCTGCACGGGTCTCTCTGTCGTACCTCATCTGAGACAGCTGACCGAAGGGCCTCGCTGGCACGCCATCCCTCATTCATCGGCGTGCCTCCCCTAGGCTTCTCTCTAGCAAGCCTAGTTTTATCCCCTTCCCCCTTCAAATCTAGTTTAAAGCCCTCTCAATGAGCCCTGCTAACTCCTGCGCTAGGATCCTTTTCCCCCTTTGGGACAGGTGCGCCCCATCTGCCGCCAGCAGGCCTGGTGCCATGTAAACCAACCCATGGTCGAAGAACCCAAAGTCCTGCCGGTGACACCAGGCTCGGAGCCAGTTGTTGATCTGCTGGCTCCTCCAGTTTCTTCCCTCATCCTTCCCCAGAACTGGAGGGATAGAGGAGAACACTACCTGTGCTCCTGATCCCTTAACCAGTCGCCCCAAGGCCCTGAAGTCCCTCTTGATTGCCCCGGGACTTCTTTTTGCCACCTCCTCACTGCCTACCTGGAAGATCAACAGGGGATAGTAGTCCGAGGGCCTTACTAGGGTGGGAAGCTTCCTCCTCACATCCTTGACCCGGGCCCCTGGGAGACAGCAGACTTCCCTAAGCAGTGGGTCCGGTCTGCATATGGGCCCTTCTGTTCCTTTCAGAAGGGAGTCTCCTATGACAATGACCCGTCTCTTGTTTTCCTTTGTGGGGGCAGTTTTGATGCAGGCCCTCGGCTGACTAGTCCTCGGCGGCACCTCCAGGCTGGCTGAACCATCAGCCTGGTCGTTGTTTGGTTCCAGTGGCAGGGCCTCGTACCTATTGTGCAAGGGCACCTGCGGAGGTGGGGTAGGCGCTGAGGAAACACGCCTGCCTCGCCGGGGAGGCACTAGTTGCCACTGTCCCCTGTCCCCTACGTCCCTGCATTCAGCTGTGCAGGGAGAGGGTCGGGATCGGGAGTCTCCCGTGACAGGCACCTTGGCTGCCTGTTGCGCCTGTCGCAGGGAGGGCAGGGTGCGAGTCCAGTCGTCGATCTCCCTCTCGCACTCCCTGATGCTCCTCAACCTGCTCACCTCCTGCTGGAGCTCTGTCACCAGGCGGAGGAGGTCCTCTACCTGGGCACACCTCCCACAGGCATGCTCGCTGCCGCTGTCGCCCGGTGCTGGTGTCAGAGTAGGGCACACCCTGCAGCCTGACACCTGGGTGGCAGCGTGTACCCACTGCAGCTCCGTCTGGGAAGCTGCGTCAGCCGTGGCGGGTGCAAGGCTTGGAGCGGCCATGGCTTTCTGCCGGGTGGACACCATCGCTTCCCCCGTCGAGCCGGCGGAGCTTCAGCGCCCTCCCTGCACGCCCTGCCGGCGCAAACTGCCGCGCAAACTGCCGCGCAAACTGCCGCGCCCTTCCTGACGCGCCGCGCCCTGTTTGCCCGCCCTGTTCGCCGGCGCTCCGGGTCGCCGGCGCTCCCCGGGGGCTTTTTTATACCCCGCCGCGGCTCCTGGCCCCGCCCAGGTCTCGTCAGCCGCTCTCGCGCGAGCTGCCGGTTCCTGGCGGGTCCCTCGGCTCCCTCTGAGGCTCCCCGGTTCGGGAAACCCCCCTGTACGCCGCGCTAGGACGCTCCGCTGCAGGTCGCGCCGGCACCGGAGCTGATCGCCTCGGCAACTGATGACTGCTCTTGTAAAATAGTTTGAGCAACAGAAAAAGTTCCTCACTTTCTTCTTCCTCTAGAACTACTTTGGAGTAACTCTGCAACTCTGTGAATTACAATAATCCAGAATTTCATTAGTACAAGTAACAAGAGGATCAGGTGTAAAAGGCATTCGATGGCTTAAAAATAATGCCTTTCCATAATATGAGTTCTGCCTGAGATATTGCCTAAAAGCGCTTGACATTGTAGCTGCCGAAGTCCTGGAGTTATACAATACTTTAAATAGTAATAAAAATATAAGAGCCTTTAAAATGGAGTAACACTTGCATGTCCTCCCTTGCCGTACACGCCAAAGTGATCGCTCCTTTTTGCTCCCCGCAGGGGTCGTGGGGGTGCGATTCCTCCGCCCCTGCCTGGACGAGGTGCCCAAGCACCCAGAGGAGCGCCGGTGACCCGTGGAGCCCTCCCGGTCCCACCAGTGGCGAGGGGCGTGCCCACCCCTCGAGCAAGGGGCGCCCCGGCTGTCCCGGGCTACAGACCACCCCCGCCACCTGCACACGAGGCCTATGAAGAATATGTAAGTAACCACATACATTCATAGCAAACTCTGTGGTGAACATCAAGTACCTCTGAGTTGGAAGACTCCAGGCCAATAATTCCTCTGTCTCTACGACTTACCTCCTGCTGCTGAATTACAGTCTGGGTGATGTAGTGTGTCTGCAGACCTGTGTTTTGGGTGATGTGGGTTCGTAGAATTGTTCACAGCTTTGTTTTGGAGATGAGAAGGATGTGCTGGTTAGCTCTAAGGGCATCACAAAAGAGCAATGCTGATATTCTAAAGACTAAATTATAAGTCACTCGGTGCTGTAGGCAAATTCTTAGGAATTACAGATTATATCCTTTGTGAGTAAATAAGGGGGATTTTTTGTTCTTTTGAATCCTTTTTATTACATATAAATATATATATGTATATTTGTATTCAACATTGTGTTACAGATACATAACAAATAGAAATTCAGGTAATTTTCATGAAAGCTGATACAATGACGCATATTTAGCAAGGAGCAGTACTAACAGTCACCTTTTCTTACGAGGTGTTAAAAATAATTGTGCTGTACACATCAAAGCTTTCAAGTCATCCTCATTAATGTTCCCTTCTGGAACTATCACCATAACAACAGATCTCCAAGTAGAGGAGAAAGTACCATCAAATATGATGTCTGACTTTTTCCAGCTGTGGTAGGATGAACATCCCATCTACTGTGTAATCCTGTCACTAGGAGAACCATTGAGAAGACACAGTATAATTGAGAGGATGCAGTTTTATTCAATTAATGGCCTTCCTAGAACAGAAGAAAGAAAATTGAAACAGAAATTAATCTTTGTTGGTAAAGCTTTACTCAGCCATCTGTATTTGTAGAGTAGAGATTAGATCATGGCCACTTCGAATCAGGGACAGACATTCTGTTAATGCCAAGAGTCACAACTGAACAACAGCTGCAAAAAAGGAGGGGAAGAAAGTCATTCTCTGTTAGTATTTACCTCAACACAGTTTCCATCTTTAAATGAGATAAAAGCCCTGCTGAAAAAGGAATTTTAAAAGTATGCAAGATAAAGATACTGTAAAGTATTTTGATACTAACAGTGATCTGTTAGTATCAAAATGTATGAGACCTTCCTTTCTGTGCAGAACTGCGTCTTTTCCTAATCCATGAATGACAAATTTCAAAACAGAACTCTTGTAATGTAAGACTAAGATTATAAATTAAGTAAATCCTTTCTTTTTTTTTTCTTTTTTTTTTTTCCTCTACAGTACTGGTAAATGTCCTAGGGCATTGAACAGTTTTTAGGGAACATTTCTTACGCTTTTTCTGGATGGTAAATATTTGGAAAGCAGAAGTTGAAGCAGCTGGCTTATCAAGGTTAGGAAAGCATTCAGCCAGTTCCACGTTGTTTTGAAATGCTTACACTCTCAGGAGCACAAAATATACACACAATTAAAGGAGTCATTTTAGTTTGTAATAGATTACTCCAATAAAAACAAACAAATGTGTTTGTGCTTCTATTTTGCCTGCTTAGATAGTAGCAAGAAACATATTGCCTTATAGTACAAATTCAGATGTTTTGGAGATCCTTCCATCTCCTATGTCCTTTCAACATCTATATTCCACAGCTGGGAATGTATGGGCTTCCCCTGACTTGCTGTCATCCACCAGTTTGCAATGAAAATTTCTTGCCATTTTGCAAAGACTTGTAAGTGCCATCTAAATCGTCTTGGTTATCTTATGGACTGAGATAATAATTAAACCTCTGTTGGTGTGCAGGTAGAAGGAAAAGTTCACTGTCATATACCTATATATGAATTTGTAAATGAAATTTTAGGGGGAAATATTTTTAATTTTGCAGGAAATAATCAACATGGTTTTTCTTTCCAAATAAACCACTACATCACATATCTGACTGGATACTAAAAGCAAGTGGATCTATTTGCTTGACCAGCAACAAATGTCATGTGTAATTGTTGTTCTTTCACACTGAATCCTAGAGATGAAAAACTAATTTATAATGAATAATTTATACAATTTACTTTGTCTCATTTTCTGCTTGTAGGCAACCCACAAGCATATTACAATTTCTTTATGTGTTTATGTTTTTCATTTTTGACTACAGTATTTCACTCCAACTTTTGCCTACTATATGCAAGCACCATTGGTTTGATTAGTTGTGCACACAAATGCAGTCATTGATTGTGAGTATCCATATTTTTGATTTTTCTTTGCTGTAATAGAGTATAGTCATTTGAATGCTGAACTGAAAGTGAACTCAAGAAATAGAATAGAATGGCTGCAGCAGATTTTTTTTAAAATGTTTAAACAGCATTTCCTGAAAAAAATCTTTAGATATTTGCTCAGCACTACTAATCAGAGATTGTATTGACTGTTTGACCTTGAATCATCTAGCTGTTCAAATCAGTTTGGATAAGCATTTAAAAGTTTGGATCACTCCTTTGTAATTATCCAATATCTAAATATTTTGAGGTTTCCTGATGGCCTTTGTGAGAGTCCATAAAAGCAAATGTCTAAAGGTTACTCAAGAAGAGGGAAGTCTTGTTGTTGTGGTGAATATATTCACATTTAACATTTTGAATGTCAAGCCCAACCAAAGGGATAATAATTTGGAACAATTTTCAGAAAAGAAGAGGGCTAGAGAGGGAAGGAGGAGTGACACATGTCACGCCTTTTTCTTTATTTGCTTTTGAAGCAGATATGTAGCCTTTATTGGGTGCAGCGTTGATAGTATCTCAGAGGAACTTCAGAAGACTACCCACAGGAAGAGGAGGTAGGGACATTAGAAGATACACACAAAAGGACAGACATAGTTACTACATGAACCTTCCTCACTTTAAAAACAGCTCATTGTGTGTGAATTTGGATGGAGAGCTTAACTAACAGCTGCCGTGCAGCTTCTGGGATCAGAGAGGTGGTCCTGGGTTTGTAACCTTGTGAATAAAAGTGCTGTTCAAAGTGACCAGCCTTAGTTCAGCGTGACCAGTCTGTACGTGCTCCTCTTCCGCTGACGGAGAGGTCCTCCAGAGTGCAGTTCAGAGCAGAAGCTTGACCTGGTCATTGTGAACTTCTTCAGAAGCAGCTTCTTTCACAAAGCTGAACTTAGCCCTTTGTCATTACTCTCTGAGATATAATTTTACACCTCTAATCCACAAACACCGCCATACTGAAGATGTCCCTAGCTGCTGAAAAGGATTCAAAATGTCATCAAAAAACAACCTTCTGGACCTCATGTTCTGTTGTGTTTCTTTTTTTTAAGTGAAAACCACACAGTGTGGTTCCCCATTAAATGCATTATGGGTCATACTCCTACTCCTTCCACAAATGCAGTACACAAATTAATCTGAATTACTGCTTAATTCTTCTTTCCATGTGTAGCAATACATGCCATGACCAGTTGGCAGCGATGACTCAGTCTGGAACTTTTCAGAAGCACTGATTACCAGCGAGCCGTGTTGTTACTCAAAAGCTGAAGAGCCTGCAGAGGATGGTAGGGAGGGCCGCAAAGCCAGCAGGCTCCTCAGTTAGAACTAATGACAAGATGGCTGTTTGGGATTTATCAAAAGAATTTTGTAAATTAGGTTCATATTCTACATAGCATTGGGCAGAGGTGTTTTGAGTAGAGAGAACAGTACTGGAATTGCATTTTAATTGCCTCTTTTAAACTTACATCTTGCACAGTTCTGGTCTGAAGTATTAGTTTTGTCTGTTAGACAGCTGATGTCCCATCTACAAATCTTACGGTGTTTCTAGATCAGTGCACCAAGATAGGAGATGGTAAATGAAAATGAGTTCAAATATTGTTCCAGTCCTGCATAATCACCTTTATTGACAAGGACAATGGTAAGATTGATTTTGTGCCATTTTTTCATCACAAAGGTTAAGATTTGTTTGGCTGGACATCTACTTTTATCATCTACTCAAAATATAGTAAGGAAATTAGCACTGGTATCATCTTGATACCAGATTGAGGGGAGACTTCGGGAGTCTTTTCTCAACAAGAATAAGCAACTTTAAAGGCTAAGGTCTTGTTGGCAACTTACGAGACAGGCCATAGACATGACTGATTGGGGTTCATGATTTATACAGAAGTGAAGAGTGAGAAGTGCTTGAGTAGATCTTCCACTGGAAGGAACATCCTGCTGAGGCAATAAAGCAAATGTTCAGCACAATATATTTTAATCTGAGCATCCAGACTTTTTCACTCAAGATTAAAGGTAAATATTGGAAGGGTGCTTAACTCAAATATAAGCCAAAAATACTGTTGCTTTCAGATCCTGTTTTGGAAGGCATTTGACTCTGGAGTTGTGTTTTTGCCTTCTGAATCAGAAGCTAGTAATGAGCTGTGCAGTGCTATTCTTCTTTACATCTTTTAAGAGCTATGGTGAGCCTTGCTAAGAGGTCTAATGCGAGTCTAGAAGTGACTTACCACTTGTTCCCTTACCCTAGATGAAAGAATTACCAAAACAATAAATTTAGGTCTAAAATACACATTGCTTTTATATTTTACTTACACTTTCATTTTTACTCCTGGATAAGCAAGGAGACTTTTTACTCCTAGATAAGAAAGGGGACTTTTGCACAGAAAGCCATCCATCTTAATATGAATACTTAGATGAGCTTCTTGTATTTACAAAGAAATATATAATTTATTTGCAAGAAATAGGCCAGTCTGTCGAGACACTGAGAAGCTGGTACAGCTCCTAGGTCTAGGACAGACAGATTAAAGAGCAATTTTAAATGCAAATATTCTTTCTTACCTCTCATTTCACTGATCAAACCAGCCAAACACAGCTTCTTATCTTCTGGAATAAGTGAAGAGCAATTCTTTTAGAAAGTCACTGGGAAAGAACCACACAATAAGATAGATTGTGCTTTTAATGTCATGCTGTTCTTCCTCTCGTTTCAAGCTATTTCAAATGAAAGCAAATGCCACATTCAACTGTTTATTCTAAGCTCAATGGTTATTTACATTTTTCAATAGTTTTCAAACAAACTGAAACAACTGTGCTCATGTTTATTCAGTGCCAACCTAGACAATGAAAAGACTGACAATAAGAGGCATTTTGTCACACTTTAACATTTTAAAAAGAAGAATCAACATTTACATGTGACTGCGATCCCCAAAATTGTGGTTGCAGAGGCTTTGTTTAATATTTTAAACTGGAACTCACAGGGCTTTTAAATCCATTCTATCTGACACTTCTGAATGATGGAAACTGTGTATAAAGACCTGCGCTTCCTCTTCATGGCATGTTTGCACCTCTGTTAGTGCTTTGGTGAATATGTGTCCTGGTTTCATCTGGGATGGAGCTAATTTCCTTCCCGGTAGCTACTGTGTTTTGGATTCAGTATGGGATTTGGTATGTGAAGAATGTTGATAATACACTGATGTTATTAGTTGTTGCTACGAGGTCAAGGACATATTTCAGCTTCCCCGGTTTTGCCAGTGTGCAGGTGCAAAAAGCTGGGAGGATTATAGCCAGTACAGTTGACCCAAACTGGCCAAAGAAAATATTCCATACCATAGATGTCATGCCCAGTATATAAGTGGGGGTCAACCGGTGGGCTGGACACTGTTTGTTCCTGCTTTCATTCGTTCATTCTGCTCTCCCTCATGCGTTCTCTCTGGAACTTGCGGTTCCAAGATCGCTGCTGGGGATTGTTCCAAGATCGCTCTCGGTTTCGCTCCCTGATCACTGCTCGGGACGGGCTGTATCGGTCATTGGGTTGTCAGGCAGTGAGAAATTGCACCTCGTTCGTTTTGTATATTCTATTATCATTATTTTTTTTATTATTAATATCATTATTTATATATAATTATTATTATCTTTTTCTTTGTTGTCCTCGTGAACTGTCTTCATCTCAACCCACGAGTTTTCCTTTCTTTCCGGTTCTCCTCCCCACCCCACTGAGGGAGGGAGGGGGGAGTGAATGAGCGGCTGCGTGGTATTTGGTTGCCAGCTGGGGCTAAACCTTGAGAATATGTTAAAGTGAGCATTTGGTACTTGATTCTGCTACTTTTGAAGTCCGTTCCTATAATCTCAGTATGATATTGTTAGTGAGAGTGAGGCCTGGACAACTAAGAAGACTTGTTCCAAACCTTAAAATAGTGAAATATATTGGATATATAATGATAGTCAAAGGGGATTATTTTCATTTTTTTTTTCATAAATTGTTATTTCCAAGTTTTAAGATGCACCACTTGTTTATTTCTGTGCCTCTTTTGGATGAAAAAAATCAGTGAAGAATGTGCTGAGACTAAAGAGCATTTGAATAAAGCTGGAATTATAGACAGGCGAATCTGCATGGCTGAACAACATATTGATTAAATATGATTGATTACCTATTTATACCCAAGGCACTTAGAAAAAGAGCTAAGCTATATTCAACTTACCTCTGCTGTAACTTGAAAAATCAAATTTTATTTTTACCATAATAGCGATAAACAGGATAATGTTTATATTATCTGAAAGACCCTATCAAGCTTTGGAAGAATACTGTGAATGATGGTCTCACGAAGGTAGAGTGGATTTTTCTGTTAGTAATTCAAACTTTGGAGAATTTAGTCTGTCGATGGTATAAATATATTTATTGTGAAAAAACCCAGCAGCATAAATACAGAATTAAAATAGTAGCAACTTTTTTGTGTTTTTCTCAGAGCAAAAACCACAGTCAGCATTAAACCTTCAGTGTCTGGGAACCTGCAGTTCTAGAGTTTTTTGCTTACCTGTGCAAACTGTACTTTGGGTCTTACTCTTATAGATGATATCTGAATAAAGAAGGCTTGCCCCATGAAACCAAAGGAACTGTCCTGAGAGCAATGCAACAATAAATGTGAATACTACTTTCAGACTCATCACTGCTGTGAATTTCTCACAAATTGACAATGTGCTCTAAAGCAGACTTTATTATATCGTTTTCTTGATTTGTTTTGATTTGATTGTAATAATCATAGTTATTCAATGGACTAAACTTTACTCATAAAATACATAAAACTCTAACATCTACTTATAAATGCTGCAGAAAGATTTTGTGGAGGAGAAGCTCTTCTGTCGTCCTCTTCATGCCCTCCTTACTTGGCAAAAATAATTCTCTCCTTGACATTAGTTATCAAGTTTTCAGTTCAAAATTATTTTCTATGCTAGACAGAGTATAAAAGAAAATGCTGATGCAGCTGTATATGTTTTAGTATTATACATGATGTTAATACAACTACCACCTAATAAATATTTATATTTGTTATATAGAGATCTAAGTGAAGGGCACCTCTCAACTGATCATCCAGCCTTCATATGGCCCTTAAATATTCATAGTGTATGCAGTTATATTCATAAGAACCTACATAAAAAATATATGCAGTATTCTCCATAGAGACAGACTTTGTCTGCGTCATGCAATGCGCCATTTGATCATTAAACAGTGTGACTGTTCAGGAGCCTGTTGCCAGAAATACTTGTCTACTGTCACTGGGATCTGTCACAACTTGTCACTTGGCTATTTATCTGCTTGGTTGGTACAAAATAACTCTATAGGTATTTGCTGGCTAAATTTTATTATATGACTGTATCTCCAACCATGTTATCCTTTTTATGACAGGTTGCAAAGGTGAGTTATAAACTTTTTTTTTTTATAAACTCATACAGACTTAGAGGATTGCTGTTAAAGACTTGGGACAAGTCCAATTTAATTAGAGTTGTTGAGAGTTTGGCTACTGTGTGAATTCAGCTCAGATGGAAGGCTTGGGTTTTCTCTTTCACTTCTCAAAGTTTCTTATCCAGATTTAGTCCACCGAGGTACTAAAAAGTTAAATAATTTTGGACTGCAAGGACTCGTCATGACTAGGGAGTTCCCAGGGAGCCAGACACATATAAACTCAGTGGTAATGAGAAAAGCTCAGTGCAGGCTGCTATTTCATGCAGATTGGTAAACGCAGAGACTTCAGCTGTGCCAGGCAATTACAGAAGCCTTGAGCTCTGTTTCAGGAAAGGCTCTGGGTGATAAGATGCCATGGCACTTAACATTATCACACCAGCCTGGCCTCCAGCATACCAGTCTTACTCATGTGTTTTTCAGTCTAATCTTTTGGTTAACTCAGATTAGTGACTTTATTGTAGTAGATAAACGGAGTGCTCTTTGTATCAATAGATTTCATGTACAGCTAACGGAGTTCTTCTGTTTTGTATATTATCTTTATTTATTAGGAATTTTCACTGTAGCAAAAACATGAGCTTTATTAACATAGTAAAATGCACAGTTTAGGAACCATTTTATATTAATTGAAAACTTTTCTGGATTGTTGCAAAATAGTATTTTACTTTTACTGAAATTTTAAGGGCATGCATTTAAAACATACTTCCTGTTGCAGGAAGCTTTCATCAGAGTTCATCTATGTTCTTCTCTTTGGTACATTTGTGACATTGGCATCTTGCAAAAAAGGCTTCTGCATGAAATGGCAGAGATATACATATTTAGAAACTGCACTTAAAATCAAAGACAAACATTACAGAGCACAGTTCTGTTTCATTCTCCGGCTAACGGGCCTTTTAGCCAGTTGCCTCTATCCATACACTTAATGCTTACTCAGGATAATTGAAAAAGAGGATTTGTATTTGGTAGAATAAAAGGCCTGAAAAGTAGTCTTACATGCCTATAATCTTTTTCCCCTCATTATGTTCAGTGCATTTGGAACTCTGAATTTCAGTTATGCATAGGAAGAAAAAGGTTTGTGCTAGATGAATTATCTCACGTATTTGGGTGCAGAAGTACCTGCCCAGCAGTATGCCTGTTCTTTCTGGGTATTTAAGGGAGGCTCAAATATATACGTGAGCCTAGATTTTCATACACATAGGAATGCATATATATGCCCCGTGTGTATATTGTTACAGACAAAGCTGGCTCAAGCTGTGCCTCGGATGCAGGCCATCTGCAGACACGCAGCAGCAATTGCTTCCCCAGAGGCAGCGTGTGAATGTCCTGTTATCCACCGCTTTTGGAAGGAGGAGGGTTTATGACTCTCCAACTGCTTTAGCATTTCCAGTAAATCTTTGCTTGGGTATAGAGAATACATACATACATTCCGATACAGCTCTGCGTATATGTTATCTATAGCTACAGCACAGAATAATGTGGTACATTTCTTCCAGCACGTCTGTTTATAAGGACTTGCTATTGCGTGGAGCTCCTCTGCAGCCAGCAATGTGCATGAATAACTGTGTAAGGAATCAGTCTGAAGGAACAGAGAAATGAAATGTAAAGCTTTTTTCTTTTTAATAATACAATGTTGGAAAAAAAGATTGTAAATATAGAAAGGAAAAAGGTACTAACAAATATTTTAAAGAATAGTTTTGCTTGTATAATCAAATAGAATGGATGAAGTACACATTTTTTTCCATCTTTTGTTTAGCAATGGTGGTATTAAAGTGACTGGGACATTCATATGAATACCTCTTTGTCAGATAAATAGATCAATGTAGTTCTCAAATATGCTTGTTTTTAAAACAATCAGATCAGTTATATTTTATCAAAGGTGCACACTTAGTGTACCTCTTTAAACTGTAGCAAAAATGCTGAGAAAATTGATCTTGTTATGAAACACAGCGCCTTGAGTTTGACCTATAGGGCTCAGAGAGAGTGTAGCAATTGCTAGAAGAGGGAGATGCGGTATAATGGCTCTGGGACAATAAAGTAGAAGACTAGACATGAAAAATGCTCTTTCTCCATACAGACCTGTTTTTTTCCTGATGAAATTATGGTTGCCTGCATTTTAATAGCTTCTACAATCGTTACAAGTGCTGTTACTCATAGACAGCTAATAGCTCTCTCTGACTACCTGCTGTTGTTTTGTAGCTCTTGGTATGGTGTAAAAATCTGTGGAGTGCAACATCTGAAATCATAAAGAGTGCAATCTTTGTTCAGCAAAATTACATAAGTAAATACTTCTTCTATATTAGTATCGCAAGAATACATTAGTATCCCTAGGACACTCTTGCAAACATACCCCCATATTACCTTATGCATTACAGTAAAACCGCATTTAAATATTTCTCAAAATCTGCCCAAGTGGAGTATGTAACATTACATATCCGTTCCTGACAAGGTGCTTTATAGCTGTAGCCTTGGTGTTCATACAGTCCTTCAATTCTTTCTGGACCAATTAGCAAGTTTCTGTAATGAAAATATTAATAATCCTTTGGATAATATACTACCACCAATTCTTTTGATCATCAAATGTCTGTCAGATGCAGATTATTTAAGCCTGAATGGGGGCACACCAACTTTAAGGTTAGGAACCCCTTATCCTGTTCTCTTTTATTTGGACTTCCCAGTGCCTGATTGTTGTCTCTTACTATACACCCTTGCGACTTCAGACATCCAAACTTTTAGAAAGCTGAAGTGAAAAACAAAAAAAAAACCAACCAGATATACCGAAAGTGAGTCTTGTTTTGGGGCAATATATAAATTCATTTACTCTACTGAAGTATTTTAATATTTTAGTTTCTCTTGCCCTGTATTGGAATCACACAGCTTCTCCCAGTGTCCTTTCTTAGGTTTTTTTCAAAAAAATCTCAAAAAATTAAGTTGTTAACACTATTTATTAATCATTCTGAGGACTAAACTGTAAAACGAGCAAGTATACATTCAAATTGTGCACATTTGGGTATTTTAAAAATAAACTGTCAAAGCCTGATGCTGCACCATTTTACTCAACACTGGATTTCTACAATCACATGTAGCCCATGCACTTGTCTTTGTCAAGACATTGCATGCGTATACCAGTCCTCACACATGCTGCAGCTGGGAGTTTTCTGAAAAAATAATGCATTTAAAAGAAAAAACATTGAAATTCAAACTATATTTCATTCTGTTTTACCAACCAGTTACCATCAATCATTCCACTTTTTGGACAAACGCTGCCTACGCTATTTAACTGACATGCAGAGTTAAAACGTATGCTTGTTTCTTCTAAAACAAATCTTATTTTAAGAATAAATAATTCCATTTTTATTACCTGTTTGCATGTCATTGCAAAAAAAATGGCTTCAGAACCAGGTTTGGTTTGGCTTAGTTTGCTTTTATTGCCAAAATTGCTCAGGTATGTAAAAGCTTACCAAGTTGTATTGATTTTATTTCATTATCAATAATAATAAAAGAATAAGTGCTTTTAAACTGAAACCGAATTTTGGAAATTGAGATTTCCGAGTATTTTGACAGAACTGCATCAGTTAACTAGATGGTCTGCAAATAAAGAAAAAGGATGATAAACAAAGAAAAGTTTGTCAAGGTTGTGTAAATCAGGCTGTAGGGGAGATGCAGAAGGGAGCTGTGTTTCATTGCAAGTTAAATTTCGCCAAATTTAAATGTGGACGCTGCAGCTGGGAGAAAAAGAAAAGAAAAAAAAAAGTGGAGAATCACTGAAATGCAGTTGCTGAGTCTGAGTGCATCTATCAAATAAATTAGAAGCCACAAGACTTTTGTCATTTTTCTCTTTCCTTGAACAGCTATTTCACTTTCTTGCAAGGCCACCCTTCATGCAAACACCCTAAACAAATAAATCCAAAAAGTCATTCAGAGCTCTTCTAACTTATTTCTCTTGAGGTACCTATTATAAGTTGCCATTTTGGAAAAAGCAGCAGAAGTGGCTTGTATGTGCTAAACATAACACAGAGCAACAAGAGAAAAAAAAAGGCATTTTCATTATGTTTTATTCATTTCACTCAGGTTTCAATTGTTTATTTTCTAAGGGGTAAAAAATCTCTGATGCAAGTGATTTGTCTTGTATTTGCGTAGTCTCACTGTGTGTAGTAGTGGAGTATAATTACAAGTGAGGTTACTACATCAGTTGTAGCTGTAGTCAGTAACTGCATGGCCGAATCAGTGGTTAGTAGGTGTACTATTTCTATTTCCACGCACAGTGCAATGTGAAGGGGAGTGAGAGTGTTTTCCTTCTGCAGAATCTGTTGCAGCCCAGGGTTGTGGTATCCACTTGAGTAGGCAGCATCGGGAACGAAGCTTTAAATCCCTAAAGGCAGAGGAAAAACTGAAAGTCAGTGTCTCGCATCTTGGATGAATGAAATGCTGGATAAAAAAAAGAGTGGAAGGACTACTTTTACTCTACTCTTCTAGATTTCTTTTTAAAAGAGACACTTGACCTCTTGCAGAATTTCTACAGAAGTAACGTGCCCACCTCGCCGCCAGAGAGGTCTCAGTGCTGAAAGCAGGACTTGCCTTCCCACAACCCCAACAATGGCACCTACATCTTGGAGAGGATCAAGGTTTACGCAAAGCTCTGTTTTCACCCTTTCCAAGAGGACAGCTAAAGGCTACTAAAGGGGACAGCACTGTGGGTACCATTCTTGGTACCATTCTTAGTCACCTAAGTTTTTCTGTACATCATACAAGAAAGTACATCCATCTTGGATGTCGTTAATTCCAGTAGGGTTCTTTTGTTTATCCAGGATCCAGAAATTTAAGATCCTAAATCACACAAAGTTTGCAAACACAACAGGCTTCTAAGTCCTTAAATTACTTCTGAAAACAGGACTTACATTCTAAATAGCTTATTTTTTTTCCATGCCATTCATTTTGTAGAAAACTTAGGGGGAAAAAATGATTCTCTTTTTTAAAAAAAATCCTACCTATCTGCTTTGACAAGTCTATCACCTTCCTAGGAGGAAGGCAGGCTATGATGTGGCAAGGAAGCAATACTGTTTTGATAGTCCCTGATTGAATGAGGACATTGTTGAGGTGAAATTCAATTTTGAAAGAAAAGACTTTTAAAGGATCTACTTTCTTTCCTCAGGACCTCAGTCGAGCTTTATACAGAGTACACAGTCATTTGTTGTTTGTGTTGGAGGAAGGCAATTGTTATGAAGACCTAAGCTTCCACTCTGTTTGGAAAATGCCAACTCATCCATACTTGATCAGGATTTATATATTTGGGGATAAGCAAACAGGTCACTGGATACAGTCTGAGAAACTGTTTAACATTCTGCAGAGCAGAAGTAATTAATGAAAGCTGAAAGATGTTAAAATAAACTTCCCAGCTTCAGTAACATGAGGCTTTTCCTTCCCTAGTTGGGGGATAATCTTGTTGAACATTTCCTTTAAAGCTGTGTATCTGAGTATACAAATTTGTATGACTTTTAGATGTTGAGTAGCTATGATATAAAACTAGAACATTATTTGGGGGAGGAAGTTACCTGTAGTTATTATTCATGTATTTTCCATCCTCCCAAAATGATGCATGCTGACATAAGAATTTGTTTTGTAAAGAACACTTTTGCTGTGTTAAAAGTGCTGGTTAATTTTACACTGTAAGTTTTATTACTGGAGATCGTCTTCTTGAACTGTCCTGAGATTTGCTGACTTTCTTAGAAAAACAAAATGAAAAATCCAAGGATATACTTTGTTTTTAAGTTCAAAGCATTATGAACCTAATGCTTATTTATTTCTTGAAGCCTGCTTGATGTGGCCTAGAATTTTATGACTGCTTTATCGTTTCCTTATTAAGTAAAAAAATTTCTGAAAGTCAACATAAAAAAGCTGTAAAAAAGACCAAGTCTTGCTGTAGCTACTTCATCCACTGAGAGGAAGAGAGCATAGAGGCAAAGAAAATGAACACCAAATTAACAAAACCAGCAGGATTCTCAGGATGCATACAGGTTTGCATATGTGATCAATAAGTTGTCTAATCATCATGGTCCTTAAGACTGCATATTAAAAAAAAAAAAAAAACCAAACACCAAATATATTGGACTTTTTGGAGATAAGGATAGTTAGCATTTTGTGTTGGCAAGTGGTCATGCCACTCTGTATTCCATCTCCTGAGCAGAGTTCAGAAGTATAAGCAATGTAATAAGTCAAAAATCCATGAATGTATCACTGTAAATCCAGAGTGGCTCTTCTGAAAAATGAGATGGAGATCAGAGTGAGCAGTTATATTTCTAGGCAGAAAATTAGATATTCCGAGAAAATTACTGCTGGATGGGCTGAAGCAAGCTTCGGTCCCCTGAGATACTTCTGGTTGGGCCACTCAGCAAATCCTCAAAAATGTTACTATGTCATCTTATTCCTCTCAGCAATAGGCTTAAAAACCTCTCCCATCTGGGAGCAGTGGTAACAATTTTCAGGCTTTATGCAATCCATAAGGAATTAATGTAAAGCAGATGCATTTTTTCATGGATGGAGTTAGAAGGGCAGTGGGCTGAAGCTCCTAGGTGTTTTTGTCCTTACTCTAGTAGGTAGCTAGAGGTCAAAGGAAGAAGGAATCTGAAATGTGTGCAGTTATCTTTTACTCCACATAAACTAGGGCTGCAATGGAAGCCATAAACTTCAAAGTAGCATTTCAGTACGTGCCAAGAAGGAAAGGACTTCCCCCAGGACTGTGCTACAACCTGCTCTTTCAACGTGATTTCTGAATAGACCCAGTTAGCAGGAGCAGGTTATCTCTGCCAGACAAAGCAGAAAATGTAGTAGATTGCCTAAATATTAGTACAATCCAGCTGTAATGGCTTGATTTATTTATTTTAATTGATGTAGTGCTTCCAGGATTTTAGATTAGCAGTTTAGATTTAAATATGCGTAAAGCAAATCACAAAAGACAAATTGACTCTTTGGATTAGAGTTGCGTGTCCTTTATAGTCCTTGGAGGGGTTCAAGTACAGATAAATGCCTAACAAACACCCTTGTTTAAATTTTCGTAAGCAGCTGTCAAAGACACGGGAGCTATCCTTTACCAGTCCTGGAGAAAAAAAACTCATCATGCGTAATCTTTCAACTAAGAGGCTTATTGAACACAACGGGAATGTAAAGATTATTCCAAAGGGTGCCGGCCACTGCATGAGTTGCCCTTGTGATTTACAGCTGCAATACTGTGCCCTGCATGAATTTCATGACATAACAATCTGTCAGTTCTCGAAGCTATAAAGTCATCCCTCGGAGATAACTGAGTCAGCCTCACATTGATGGTCATTTCAGGACATGACTATCATTTCTTTGCTTAATAATAAAATGGTGATGTGATTTAAAATGTCATGCTTTAGGTATAAGACTAACAATCCTATTAAACTGTGATACAGATGATAGATATTGTAAGATACTGTAACTACTAATCTGGTCCGAAGTAATGTATCGGATCCATTTCAAATTGGATAGATAGGAACTGACAAGGGCCCATAAGCAACTTGGAAAAGAAATGGGATGTTGTAACCAGGTTATTTAGTGAGATGTTAAAAATATTCACAATCATTTTCACTCAGATATGGAGAACCGTAGAGTTCCAACCATCTTCAGCTGCGAAAGTGCTGTGATTTTGTTTATTTGTGTTTAGTTAAGATTCCAGAGTTTTTCAGATAATGTACAAACACGAGACACAAACATGCATCGTCCTCTGGAGAGTTTCCACTGTGTGTAAGAATTTCCTGTGGTGGTGTGTCAGTCCTTAATGTCATCAGCACGGTGACTGAGCACCTTACAAGCACGCATTAAATGAGGCTGATTCTTTTCAACACAAGTCATACTTTTCACTGAAGTCTACTTAAGGATGAACGTCGTTTAAACTAGTTGTATCTGATTGAGAACTTGTATATGTTTAGAGAAATTAGTAAGGCATTGCAGTTAGAGAGCAGGAGAGGAAGCTTGTGACGGCTTCATGTTGGAGCTGACTTCATCATCTCTGACTGGTCCCCGAGGAGTTTCTGTCTCAGGAACAGGGCAAGCTTGTGATTCAAATCACCTTGTGATTTACGGCTGCAATACCAGACCCTGCATGAAAGTCATGACATAATTGTGTGTTGATGCTAGAAGTCCTTATAGAAAGCTCAGTTCTACCTGATAATGGAGGTTTTCAGCCAGCCTCCGATTGGTAAAAGACCTTTGAGATTTTTAAGTCCAGTCAGCATCTGGAATATGAAAATCAACAGCTTTGAGGCTCTCTAGAGAGAGAAAGAGAGATATAATGTATGGAGAGGAATGAGGACTTAGATGTTACATGTGGTAGTAGTTAGATTTTGCTAAGAACTGATACCTTTATGCAGCTACGTCACATTATGGCATCGTGTACCGGTGTTCAGGCCTGTGCTCTCGCCCTGTTTAGATTAATCGTGAATACGTAACTGGGGGAGATCAGAAACTGTGAAGTTCTCAACTAGACCTACTCAGAGTATACTGATGTCAATGAACAGGATGTGTTAGACTATCAGATAGACTTGTAATAGCCTTTTACAAAGCCACAAGAAGTTCTTACAGAAGTATAAAATCTATTGAATTTTTCATTTTGAGAAAGATAGGTTTTAATCAAAGTTATTATACAAGAAGTAGTTGGGACTGCAATGAAAATATACTCAGGTCTCTATTTGCAAATTGTCTTAATATTGTCTAATCATTGAGGTTCTTCCTGCACACCTGCACTTTCTGTGAGTCATATACTCTGCACATGGAAGTTATTAGCATAATGACTGACTATTTTAAAAATGTGTTTCTATTAAGTGCACAGATTTTCTTTTTTGGGCAAATAACCACTATGTGGATAATAACCAATTTGTATCTGTAATTAATTTTTACAAAGGCAAAACAGAAACTGATAGCTATACGCTTGATATTTTTCGTTGCAGGCTTACTTCTGCCATGCAACTTTTCCTTCACTGTAGGTTTCTGACAGCAAAAATACAAGGGTAGTCTTTGTTCCAGTCATCCCCTATAAATATTGCTGATTCATGCAACACACTACTATCTGGATGCTGATCCTCTTGATCTGCTCGGCCTGGATTTATTCTTGGTACTGCTGACTTTACTAAAAAGCCATTTTATGTTGTGAGACAGAAAATTCAGTCATGTCCCAATTCTACATTTTGTATTCTTCAGATTTTTGTTTCACCTCTGTTCTCGCCCAGAAGCTTTCTACCCCAACGTATATGTGGTGCCTCTTTCAGCTTCTCTGGTTTTCGGTATCTTTGATCTAAGCTTTGAGAAGTGGAATATAAGATACAGAAGTCTCTTCTGAATCCCTGACTTGTGTCTGCAAGTTGCAGTTTGTAGGCAGTATGTCATCACTGTCATAATGAACATGGTATTAAAAAGCACATTCATCTTGCCAAATGAGACTCTTTCAGCAAGGTATGTAAGAGATTCTACAAATAGCTCTTGGTATCAAAGGAGCTTACAGTGAGAAGAAAAATAGCCCAAAAAACAAATAGACCTTTCATATTCCATTCTCTTGGTTACCTATCCAAATCCATAGTATTAACGTTGTAGTTATCATACATTATTTATACGGCATAGTAAGCACTTTGCAAACATACATTAAAGTAAAGCTTGGGCCAAGACATGTACAATCTAACAAAGTGTGGACCGGTGGCTGAGGGTGGGAAGGGCAAGTGAAACCTCACTGCTATTGATATGTACCAGTGTCCAGTCCTGAAGGAATTCATTTTGGAAGGATGGTTGGTTGAAAAGTTGATACAAAAGAGCCAAGAAGTTTCAAACATGTTGCAACAAGTGAATCCAACTTACGCACATGACTTTTAGTCTTCAGTTTTAAAAAAGTCTCTTAGGAATTAACTTTTTAAAAAAAAGTCTCTTCAAGGAATCTTCATCAAACACTGGGCCCAAAGTTGCTTTATTCCTGTAATTTGAATTGTGGTTTTGCTTTGAATTAAAGACAACTCTCCCTATCCCCTGAACTTTCACAGATCTTAAGTCTAAATTGAACAGAAGCTTTTTCTGGTTCTGAAAGTCTCTGATTATAGTCAAAAGCATTAATAAGGACAGCTAGCTGTAGTGAAGTAATAATGATCCTAACTTTAACATCTGAGTATTCCTGTAGAATTGTCTCCTCTTGCACTGAAATGAAAGAATTGATGTAGGTTAATGTCAACACCGAAGTTATTTCAACAAACTGTTTTCACCCAATTGCACCTCAGCTAGATGTAAAAAAACATCCTTTTCTGTATGAAAATACACAAAGGTAAACTCATAAAGCAGCAGAAACCTAATAGAAAAGTTAGTCATCTTTAGTCTGTACAACAGAG
This sequence comes from Phoenicopterus ruber ruber, assembly GCA_009819775.1. Taxonomy (NCBI): domain Eukaryota; kingdom Metazoa; phylum Chordata; class Aves; order Phoenicopteriformes; family Phoenicopteridae; genus Phoenicopterus; species Phoenicopterus ruber. The sequence continues at coordinate 99,721,499 of CM020217.1, forward strand.
TCATTTTCAGTTTACTTGAAAGTCAGGTCTGTAGCTAAAATTATATAATCAAGTAGAAAACATGGAAGGAAGGGAACATTTAAAATATTGCTCAAAATATTAAAGAGCAGATTGAGAATTTGGAGTTGGATCTTGGGGACTGAAATCTTTAACAAAGAATAACATTTAGAAATCAAAATTAGGCTGTCACAGTCTTCAGTATTTGTCCCAGACTTCAGCCTCTTCATATTTCAGTCAATTCCACAACAGCCCACTAAACGAGTCATTAAAAGGAAAACCGTACAAAAGAAAGTGGTTTATTCATCAGTCATTTGGGTGTGTTTCTGTAATATTGGCAAAGAATAAAGGTCATTTATACAAGAAACACTTGCTCCCGAAACACTTAGTATTCTGTACGGGCTTATTATGCAGTATTATCAAATCACATTAGATTGCATAAACTTTTCTGCAGTGTAATCAAATGGAAAAAAAATTACAGATGCGGTGCATCAGATGAGTTTCACAAGAGCAGTATTTATATCTTGCAAGCAGTGACATATGCTGGGAGCGATGCTGTTTCCGACTTGGGAGGCAGCACTCTTTTTTCCTGAGAAATATTCTGTTTCCTAAAACTGTAGCAAACAGATATTTCAAGAAGTGTACAGTTGCAAGACTATCTCAGACTGTTATACAAATTACGCATTCACTGATAATTAAAGTGTTTTGAAAAAGAATCAGCAAGAATAAAGTAAACCTCCAGACTGTACAATTTTCTAGCATCTAAAAGGAAATTGCTAGAATACATCTTGAGTAGGCAGTCGACCAGCTTTTTTGTTCTGGATTTGAATTGGTACACGTGTACTGAATCAGGTTTAGACAACACGAAGAACCTGAAGGAAAACTTGCAGCAAGAAGGGAAAAGAGATATGAGGGAGTAATAAAAGTAAGATAAAGAAAGCAGATGATGAAAGCAAGCAAAGGCAGCAAACTTGAATTTTCAGAGAAAAAAGTAAAGATGGTGTTGAAATAAAGGAATGAAGTCTAAGGAAAAACAGAAGTATTTGGAACAGTGGAATAACATGCCTGTCTATGACAGAGGGAGATTAAAAGCCCAGCTGAGAGAATGAGAGCAAAGCAACAAACTCTGCTATGCTTGTATTGAGGAACAAGGGTCACTCATAAGGAGGAGAAAAGAGAACCAAAGCAATGGAGTGGAGAAGAAATTGGAGACAAGTGCATGGGAGAAGGTGCTGTGAGTATAGAAATAAAAGAAACAGTAGACATTGAAAGACTGCGAATTCTTTTGATACCAAATAAAATTCAGTGGGTGCCAACGGACTTAGCATGTTGGAGAATCATGCCTGAAGAGGGGTGATTTTATTATTGTACCTGATTCTCCCTTTTCACTCTCCGTGGTTCCTGGTAGTGTCTTCCTGCACTGTTGCCTTGTCAGTCTAGGCCAAGTCAGGACTGGCCAGCTGCTCTTCTCCTTCTGTTGCCTGCAGTGTCCAGCAGTTTCTCACATCGTTGTCCCATTAGCGTAACTGCAGGACAGGGCTGGCCATCTGCACACATGCCGTAAAACGGATTTATCTCTGAACAATACTGGTCCGTTGTTCATAACGGGTGATACCTAGCACAATCCCTCTGAACGTGTATTTCTGAAATACATGAAGTTGAATGGCTTAGTCAACCAGATGCGTTGCAGAGCATCTCCTAATAGCCAATGCCTTGCAGGATCAGGTCTTACGTGACTAAAAAATTGAAGCCGTGATGTATTATGAGGTTGTACATCTTTCTCTCCATCTTTGTCACATCACTAAAGACCAGCAAAACCCCAAATTGCATTTTTCTCAAAATTTAAAAACTAAACAAACAGACAGAACTTCACACTACATGTGATATAAATTTGTGATGTTAGAAATACAGTGAAATTCTTCCCCTGGAGATGTATAACTTTTGGACCGAGGACAGTATTTTGTCCAGGATCTATATATTCATATTATTAGCAAATAATTGTTCATTGGGCTTCAGAAATTTTGGATTATTTTCTTGGAATATTTTAGTAGGCCATTCTTTTTTTCCCTAAAATCCCATCTCCCATCAAATTTACAAAATGCATCCTTTTGTGAGATTATAATTTATGATGTTAACATGAATGAGATGCTCGCTTTCTAACTGTCACCAGGTAACAGTTTAGACTACCCATTCCCTTATACTTATTTGGGTGTGACTATTTTGGATAGCCAGATCTAGTTCCTTCTCAAAACATACCAGTTCCATCAAAAAATTATTTCTGTTGGGCTCAAACTGTAGTTCCCTCTATAACCTCTATCTTATGAATTGTTAGGCTTGGCTAAAGAAAGGCTTATTAAAAAGAGCATCAATCAAATACTTAAAACTGGCTTAATAATATAGGTTGACCTTCAAATATTTTTCTCTGGTACAAGAAAGTGCAATGGATGAATCTGCTTGCTTCTTGTTGTTTTCAACTCTGTGAAGGTTGTTGGTGTGATTTGCAAAGTATCCGCTATTGTTTGTCACACGAATTGACCATATTTCCTGGCCTTTGCGCATAACATCCCAAATGTATGCATTATGTACTAACCATTCATGTGGAATTTATTGGTCTATTATAGCGTTTTGAAAACTTCATGTGCACTCTCTGATTTTCATTTATCAAGCATGTCATCCTCCCACTTCCAACACTAACCATCATGATGTTAAATGTTTCTTGCCTAGTTCTTCAAACCAATATCCAAGATCAATTTATGACTCTAGTGCGGGAGGCAACTTGCAGAAACTTACTGGATTTTATGACATTTTTATTTATGTATTTCAACAAAGTGACACGAGTATTATCTGGACTACTTCAGTTTCTGCCAGGGAGCTATAATACAGACACAAAAATGCAAATGGAAGAATCTAAAGGATAAAACAAATCTAGTTTAATAAGAGTCAAGATATGACAAGAAAGGTTGCAAACGTCTTCCTCCTTCCTAAACATTTCTAGTAGTTGTGATCACACAAAATCCCCAGGCACGCAAGCAACCAAAAAACCCACCTTTGAAATGCTTTGAACAATTAACAATTTTATTCAGTTCTTTTATGAGCAATTTAGCCCTTTGAGCATCATTTATGTCTAGGAGCACTTTACTCCCACTAGCATCTCCCTGTTTCCCAATGACTTACACCAACTAGCAGTAGGAGTGGCAGAGTAAAGTAGCACTAGAGAAAGATAAGTGGGGACTTCCCTGCTATTCTGCCAGGCTCACTTTTAACACTTACTTGCAATATTAAATATTTTAATCTGAACTTGCAAATCCTATTTAGATGTGGTTGCATGTATTTAAATTCTGGAGCCTCTGAGCCAGTAGGAGAATATTCTGCCTGTGCTTTGAGTCTTCTGAAGCTCTGTGGCAGTGTTGGAGCAGCATTGCACTAAACCTCATCTGAACGTACGCTACTGAGTCAGATACGGGCATCCTCACACTTTTTACTGACTTCACATTTACTTTCAAAATACCATCTAATCACAGGGAATAAATAACCTAGCTTTAGAAAAGTCCTTCACAACAAAGTTCTGCATTTTCCTCTGCAGGATTTAAGGAAGGTAGTGACTTATACTCCAAAATACGTATGGGAGCACATGAAGGTGTTCAGTCATTGAAATAATATCAAGCATTTCTGATAGAGGTCTAGTAAGTGTTAAACTGATGACAGTAATGTGTTGCACGTACCAACTGCTAGAATGTGCTGGGATGAAGACTAGTTTGCTGCATATATCATCAGTGCTATAGTAATCTGCAAGAGTAAGTCTTAGCAAGTACATTTTCATTATTGGAGAAAAGAGGATTATATTCAGAACTGGCCCTAGAAGAATTTCAGGAGGAGGAGGACTGAGGAATTGGTGGTTCTTATTATGTGTTTTGTGTAGGTGTAAGGATGCAGGAAAAGTTTTTGCAGAAGGGAGGGAACACGTATAAATGGCGAGAGAAGTCCACAGTCCATTTCTTGTGCAAGAAATTAACTACATTTCAAGTGATTATTTAAACTAGCAGGTGAAGGAAAGGTGACATTCTTAGGATCATACACAGGGACTGAATCATGACACCAGTAATATCAGAGTAATTCCTGAGAAAGCCTGGCACTAACAAGGAAACAAATAAGGTCACAGGGGCACATTCCAGAAAATGTGAGAGCTGTCTGATACAGGGGATAGTCAGAAGAGGATCCTGGCCATCAACAACAGCAACCAAAGCAATACTTTACACTCCTATGATTTTTTTCTTCTGAAAAATGTCAAATATTGTCATCTTTAAAAAGGTGGTGTATTTTCAAATAGTTATGGCTAACTGAATGTCCAGAGATTTTTTTTTTAAACGTAACACCAAAATGTAAAAGCCTCAAAATAAGTGTCTGCCTTGATGAAATATCATTCCACAAGTTATCATTAATTACATGATGTTGTCACAGAAAGGTGCCGTTTTTCAGGATTATCCAAAAATGAAATTAGGCGTGCTGTCACACTATGTTTCGTTATTGCTAATTTAAGTAAGAATGAGTAAGTTTTCACTGGCTTAAATTATTTCCTTCACTACGGTATCTCATCAGCAACAGGACACATTTACAGGTTGTTGTTTTCCCTTCTCCAGAGCATTTGCATTCTTTCCTTAAGTTCTGTAAGACAGTTGGAAGATATCCAGACTATAGTTTAAATTGCATTTCCAGTCATTTTATTTTAGTTCTTCATTTTTCAACTCAAGTCCCTAAATTGTATACCGAATGCCTTTAATTGAAGAAAGTGCAATGAAAAATCCTACTTATTCAAAACACATGCACTGTATCTGCATAAGCCCAAGGTTTTTATTGAGTACCTACTACTTCTTCATGAGTGATCAAAAGAAATAAGTGTGTGTGCATGTTTTATTAGAGGACTGTGTGTGATTGTAGGAGTATCCTACAGTGGTTTAGATCTGTCTTGCAGTGGTTTAAATTAGGTTTTGGAGACTGGACCTCTAAGAGAACTTTTCATGTCTTTAAGCCTTTAGATTTTTCCTCTGTTTTGTAAAAGTGGTTGCAAAGAAGAGTACAGTCTGTCTGGGGCTGAGACCCTGGTTCTTCAGTTGATGTAGGCAGCGCATTTCAGTTCTCACTGTTCCCGTTGTATCTGTGCAGATCGTCAAGGATAACATTAAAACAGAGCACATGCAGCTCAGCACCTATTAAGCAACTAAGGACAGATTGCCTGGTATAGACAATCAGAGAATTAATTTGGGGTTACTTGGGGTCTTCACACACACAGCAAGGATCCAGTGGGCCTTATATGGGCACTATGCTTTCTCACATAAGGCAGACCAATATTTAGTTAGAGTGGGAGCAATACTTAGTATGCTGCAACAAAAATATGCAACTACTTGGTCAAAACAAGGGAAGATTTACATTGATGTGAGTTGAAGGAGGACATATTACGTATGTTAAAATTCACAGGTTCATAGATAGGGATCATTGCAAGCATCTTGTCTGACCTCTTGTGTAATCAGGACCACTTCTCCATGTGCTTTTTGAAACACAGACATAAGAACTGAACATAATAATCTAGCAGCAGTGGAGCAGGTCTTTGTCTGTTGTATGAAAAAGTAAGACCAATGTCTCAACTGGTCCTCCAGTAAAGTAGAAATACAGAAGATACTCCCTCACCCTCCAGCAATTGTAGCTGGGGTTTACTGGCTGTTACCCTCGCACTTAAAAGTATGGTAAACCTGAGGTCAACCCAACCCTTGTTCTGCTGCTCAGTGGTTGCCTGGGGTCAAAGTCTGGCTCAGAGCACTTTTAAAATGAATTGCAGTTTAATTGACATGCGGTGCTGTTGTTAGGATTGAAATTCTTAAACATCTTCTATTTCTCCGCAGATTTGATCCGTTATTTTTTCACTGTTTCTGCTAAAATACGTGTAACTATAACATGTTAGCTAGGCTGAGGTTGATTTTATATAACTCAGCAGTGTAAAATTTAGCTCTCTGATGGTACAGCTTCATAACGCATGCCTAATACATTTTTTTAGATTACAAACAAAAATTCCAACTTCAGTTTTTCAAATTGCACCAGAAGCCTGTGATGCCAGATGCTTTTTTTCTTAGAAATTGTTTGCTCTGTTTCCAGAACTTCAGTTCACACAGATGTCTTTGAGAAAAACCTGTATTGCATTAAATTTTAAATTGGGTTTACGAGATTTTTAAGTCGTATCAACAGAAAGGCTTGGTAACTTTGTCAGAATCCCTAACCGCTCATTCATTCTTAGGTCTTTCTAGAGGCAATGCATGGAAGATATTGGAGGCAATAGGCTTTAATTTTAGCCAGAGTGCTTTGTCCCAAGGATGATCTCCTTCCCATAGTACCAGTTGTCAGCCAGAGGCTCTGTTCTGCCCCACAGCGTATTTACAGAAAACAGGTTGGAATCACCAAGATTTTGAGACAGACTAATGGTGAGGCTGAGCACGTATTCCCAGGAGGCACACATACAAACACCTGTATGCAGTACACGTATGCACGTATACATGGCCAGCCATAAAGAACAGACAGAGGCACACTCAGCACTCACACAAACGCAGGCAGCACCAGTGGCCTCATCCTGCTCCCCTCTCTGGCTGAGCAGGATGAAGGTCCACTAGTGGGAAATATGTTGTACGTATGTACAAGGTGGGTCGCCCAGCAGCTGTCCTCAGACACTCGGTCTGCCCAGTACCTGCCCCTGGATCCCAGTCTCCCCAGTTACTGGCACCCAGGCGTGAGAGCCCCTGAGGTCACAGCACCTCTCCAGCTGCTGATGCTCACAGCCATTTGCTCACACCTGCACACAGACAGACAAACACACAGACAGACACACACTGATCCACAGTCCCTCCGGTAACACGCAGTAGCTGGTGATGGATGCTCCTTCCTGTGATGGGAGGAGCTGGGCAGGGTGGTATCTGGGCTGTCCCACCTGCCATCGTCTCCCTGTGCTCCTTTGCTAGCATGCAGAGGAACATTTTATCACATTACCTGTCAGTACTCATTAGGACAACTAAACAGACATGCTACACTTAATTCATTTGCTTGCATTTTACAATAGGCTAAAAAAAAAGTCTCAGGCCGCTAAGGAAAACCCAACCGAAATAACCAGCAGTCACCAATTTACTTTTCAGCATGGATTTCACCAGGAAACCGAGTAAGCGATAGCTGTTACTTCCTATGATGAACTCATTTTGCAGCCTTGGATTGTGATAGGTGGCAAAATAAGAATTCTGTGCAGTTTAGAAGGAAGCAGCAGACTAAACACCATTTAGGGTTAATTCTAGGAAGGAAGGCAATATAACCACAATTTTACATGTGAGAGAAGCTAGAAGCAGATAGGCTGAAGGACTTTTTTATGCAGCTTAGAGTAAAAGGACAGTTATTTTCCTCTCATAGCACTAAGAATGGAACCATAATGACTTAGCATTGTTTAAAGCTCGTAAACTGCAACCGTAAATCAGCAAATTAGCTAATGATTGCCTCTGGGTAGTGATACATGATGAAAAACAAATGAGGAAGGGTACTCATGCATTGCACTTTGTAGCTACTGGAAAAATTAAAGTTCTATCTTCATAAAAAAAATGTTAAAGGGATGTTATGAAGGGTTGTGCCCTGGTAGCAGAAAAATTACTGCTCCAAATGAGCGTGTTTTTTAATAAATGCTACTATAGTAAGTCTGCAATTCAGTGCTAGCAGTTTTAAATGATTTATGCTGTAACTGAGAAGTTGTATCTGCAGTGGGAACCTGTGAAACAGAATACTGTGTTTCCAGCCCTTTCTAGATAGTGCCAACCTTGAGTACTACAAATACACATAACTAAATAACCAAATCATGTCACACAGTGATATCACTATACCAATAATCTTCAGCGCAGAGACAGTAATGGTAAGCAAGACCTCAGACCTTTCAAGCCATAAATTGGTTTATTGCCATTTTGAATAAAATAGCGTAACAATAAAATCGCAACAAAGCAATAACATTTTGATCTCATGACCCCACACCCACCAGGCTTGTACCTGCAGAGCATAGGGGGTTCTTGAAACTTGCACAATGATTCTTTAATTCCCACGTTGCTTGTGATCAGCATCTTTTTGTTGTCTTTTTGCTTCCGAATTACATTATTTTTAATGTGAGCTGACTATATTTAATTGTCCATGTTGTGGAAAAATCTAAGTAAATCTTGTTTCTCTTTGCTGTTTAACATCTTCCCAGAGAAATTCTGCAGCTGAGATGCCTTGTATGGTTTTTTATCACAGCATGACTCACGACACTTTTTCACATTGTCATGTCTATTTGCTTACAGTACGCCGTGCACAGTAATCAAGGGTCTGATCAAATTTACATCTCTTTATATCAATCTGGGGTAAGTAAGAAATAGAGTACATGGTCAGCTCATTCAAATAAGATGGAGTTCACATACACAAAATGGTATTATTCTGGCTATATGTTAAAGCTTGATGTTTCTACCATTAATTATTGCTGGTTTGTGTTGTGATAGATAACAACCGATATTTTTAAATGCCATAGGGAGGTATGGCTAGCTCCATGAAATTCGGGGGAGGCACTTAAGTTTCCATGTAGCATATGAAGATTAGTGTGCTAACATTAAATCACATACCTCTCCAGGACTCAGAAGCCAGTCTCTATAGCAAGAGTTTCCTTCATTTTAGTATCGGTAACCCTAACTTTAGGCACCTCACCTCAACGCCACACAAGAGAGCCAGGATGTGACATGTCACTCACCCTTGGAGCCAGCAGCAGGGAGTGCAGGGCACTCACATGGGGCACTGCAGATGAGACACAGAACCCCAACACCATGCTGTACCGCTGTGATGTCTAAATCCCCCCGAGCAGGGAAGAGTTAAATTTTTGTATTCTGCATCTTGGATAGTCAGTCTAATCACTGACTTTTTAAATAAGGGAAGTGTCCTCTCTGTTGGTGGGCAGTGGTGAAGTGGGATTCTCTAGAATCACCCATTGGGTTGGGTTGGGTGCTGCAGGCAAAGGATTTACCTTGTGGGTAGGGTCTGGAGTTTATCGTATCAGGAAGGTAACATTAAGATAATTCTGGTTACACCCAGAAACTGATTTTCAGACATCTGAAGAATTTTAGTTTTAAAAACTTACATATTTCTGGCTTAGGTGGTATGTGACAATGGCAATTTTGAGAATTTGAATTTTAGACTTGAGTGTCTAAAGACACAGTTATGCAGTCTTGTGCTTCAAAGCAAGCGTAATCCTAAATGTCTTCAACATAAGGCATTTTCAAATGCTGTGAGTCATGTTTTCCAAAAACCTTAAACCACATCAGGAAGCTGTCGGAACAGGTCTGTTGCTATAAAAGAAAAAATAAAGAAATCTACAGGCTAGGGAGTAGTAATCTCATGTCAGGGGCACTTGAAAGTGGTGATGAAAGACCTCATACAATTGTCATTTTGTACAAAGGCTGTGCAAGATCTTTTGATCAAAAACTTATGTTTCTTCCACTCCCTGGTATTTAGAGGTCAGTATTATTAGTCAAAGCACCCTTTTTTTTTGGTATACAGCTGTTCTACTACGTCTTTTCTGGCAAACATCTGGTTTACATACGTAGATACTTGCATAAGCCAAAGTGTCATCAACATTGATTATAAATGGGTTTGTGTTTTAGTAGTACCTAAGGACTGCAGAAATCCCTTGTGATACACTTAGAGTGTAGTTATGTATAATAATAAACTTCATTCCAGAATACAGTCTTGAAGCCTTCATGCCAAAAAATGAGCAGGGCTGAAATAAGGGAAGAAGGACTTCTTCTGTGGGGAGAGTACCATCAAAGAAGCATTTTTTTTAGTCCAAACGTGTTTTTGCAGAGACCACTTTGTGATCTCATACATATTTTCTCATGAAAAGAGAAATTGCTGCCTTTTGACATTTTGCTGCAGCAGGCATGCTTTGCAGACAATAAATCTGTAACAATTCATAGACACGTGAAACCAACTGGTAGTTGTGATCTTAGTTTACCAGTTATCATTGCTGATAGTTATATTGACTTTTAATGAACATGGTCTGATAGAGCATAGAGCAGTGATGAGGGATTCTTTGCCAATGAAATAAATAGCTGGAGTGTGAATCCCGTTCCCACAGTGCTGTAAATGTGGAGTAGTTCCAGTGAAGGCATGCGTTTATCACAGCAGAAATCAGAAAAGAGAGTTGAAACTGTTTGTGACGATTGCATAAAATTAAAGTTTTTAGAGGTGAAAAACAGTCTTACACTGCATTTTTTTTTTCCATAATGCTCATCTACATGTAGTTCCTTGGATACTATTTTGAAACAAATAACCAGAACCTGTCTTCAGAATCACCATCTCTCTTATTGACTATATATGGATTCTAGATTTCTTATTAGGCATGTAAGTAAATTAAAGTCTCTTGTGCTTTTATTAATTGTCCAAACTGGCCTCCTCAGGAAGCAGAACACTCTTATGTGCTATAGCATTATGCAGGACCGTCCTCAGTCCTGGGGGACAGTAGCAACTACTAAAAGCTGCTGCTTTTTGCAACTTTTAGTAGTCTTAAGCAGACTGTGTTGTCTTGGCAGTATATTAAATGCCACACGGAGGTAAATAGAGTTATATTCTAGTTCTTATTAGATACTTTTGTTTGGGCTTTTGGGTTTTGTTTTGGTTTTGTTTTTTTTTTAATGAAAGACATCTTCTGATGGAAAAATGATGCCAAGAAAATGTTAAACTGTATTTTTTCTCCACAAAGAATACATTTTCTGCAGAGACCGCTTTTGACCATACATACAAGGTACTTTCTAGTTTAAAGAGAAATTGCTGGTATTTTAACATTTTAATAAAATACAATCCCAAAGCTGTCAACTGAGGTAGTGTATAGTGTGATATAGTAGAGTCCTGGGAAATATACACTGAAATGTTGCCAGTAATGAAACTAAATCACTGTTTTATATTAGTCTGTTTTACAAGATCAAGAGCCACAGTACTTAACTATGTCAAAAATAAGAACCCATGTAGAAAGGTACTGGACAAATAATGGCAGCTGCAAATTAAAACAATAATATTGGTATGGGCAAGAAGTCAAAGTGCTGATATTTGTATATTCAGAACTACTTTTCTCCCCATATGTAACTATGAACTCCAGTTAGTAACAAAATATTAGTGTCTTTGAAATGAGATTTCCCGATTTAAAGTTCCAAGGAGGCTGGTAAAAACAAGTTTCTGTTTGTGGACTTACGCATCTTACACTTGCTGAGACCAAGTACACAGAGAGTGGTGAGTAAAGATTAAAAAATTCCATTACCTTTGGAAAGAAGGATTTCATGTCAGCATTAATTTCAGTCAGCTGCATAGCAGATGATAATACGATGGCTCCTTATCACTGAATCTGATGCAAAGAACAAAAGATAAATCATGAGTCGGGCTTAGATCAAATGTTGTACACAATGGCACCTAACAAAACTACAATGAGCCTGAAATGTGGGTGCCTAGTCCTGTCACTTGGTCTAGCCTTCCTAAAAATATGAAACCTCTATAAAGTCATCTAAGAAGGGTAGGCATCTCCGAAGATCAAGAAAGAGCAGTTGTGTGAATGGAGAAGCTTACCACTGACCTGACGGGGATGGAAGAAGACATTCTGGGACATTCAATATCACAAGTGATACAAATCAAAGTATGAATATGACTTTTTACAGGTTTACTACAAGGGTGAATTAGTTCACATGTTGTATCCTTGTTAATATATATATGGGTGATGCTTTACTGAAGAAAAAATAAAGGAAAATGTCATATTCTGCAGTAACTTGCTCTACCAAAGCAAGAACACACAATAAACTTGCCACAAAGAGCATGTCTATATTACTGCTTGAGTACCACCAGACGCTGAATATAGAGGCAAGGCAAATTCACACCTAAAAAGAACCACTCCGGCACCTTAGGTCACTAATGTAGATATACCCGTGCTGCACACAAGATCTATTTCGTACCACTGACCAGAATAGGGATCATGATGGAAAAGGTCTGCTTTAGCTCCTTTACAGACCCAGCATAGAGCTGAAATCCAGCTCTGCTGTTGTGAAGAGCCAGTTTTATGCTCTGTAAAGATGACATCTAAGGGGCATCTTCTGCTCTCTCTTGAGTCCTGAGAAGCCCTTGGGGACCCCCTGGGTGCTGATGGAATTTATTTTAAAAGGAATAACCATTAAATCTGAAACTATTTATGGGGTTTAGTTTTCAATTAATTACTCGTATAGAAGAATCTTTTTAAACAGGAGAGGTAGTTTAGCATTTGTTCCTTTTCCTTGTAATGATTGTGATCTTTACAGCACAACAGTCAGTTAAGCATTAGCTTCACAATGAGGAGATGAGTATAAACTGAAGTTATTTTTGGGTTGTATATTTTTTATAATGAAACAAACTAAAAAAGAACAGACTGTAATTTTTAATTACTAGTCTAAGATGAATACAATTAGCATAAGTCCAAGTTGGAGTCCCAATTATGACAACAATATAATATACAATAAATATAGCTTATTATATAATATACAAAAAAATGTGTGCCTCCGCACCATCTTATTTAAATGTGCACATGTAGGAGCTTGATTTGAACTACAAGATTTTGCTGAACTTACCTCAAGCTGAACATATATTAATACCTAGAATATTAGGGAAAAAAACGCTTCAACTTCATTAGCAATTCTCCTTTGTTTTATACTAAAGCCAAAAAAGCCAGACTGAAATCAGTCATGTATCATTTTTAATAGAGGTAGGAAAATAAACATCTATAGGTTCTGTTAACAGAAAAAATATGAAAATTATTTCATGCATTAAACAACAATGTAAGCACAGAATAGATGAGTAAAATCACAGGATTAATTTTTCCTGATTGGTTTGGTTTTAAGTGGTTACTCCATGCTAAAAAAGTCATGGGTCAGATGCTGATGTTCTCATAATATTACCTGATGCGTGATACCACTAAAATCTATGGAAATAATCGTGAAGTAAAGCATTAGTACGGTATTAAGTTTAGCAAGATAAGAAATTTTCAGCAATAGATGACACAATCAAAATTATTGTGAGAAAAGTAATGAAAAGGGCCATAAATGAATTATAAGAGGTTGCTGTTGGCATCACCTTTTTCTCTACAATGCCTAGATTTCCCTGAAGGTTTTCCATTCCTGCTTTGTGCACCAGGGTGAAGTGGAGGAAATTCCATGGAAAGGAACAGGGTTGCATCAGCGTGTCTGGCTTTGGGGTAGCTGCCTTACTGATGTTGAGCGAACTATTATACTTGCGATCAGAGGCAAGTTCCCTGTCTACAAGAAAAACAAGGACATGATGCACTGCACAGTGTGTGAATATGCAACTGTGGAAAAATTAGTGCTTCCAGAACAACACCCACACACCTCGGGGGATGTGCGTGTAGGTGGGTGTGTATGTGCACGGTACCTGCGCTCCACAGACTATTCCTTGAGGAAGGGCAAAGTCTGGGATGTACACAGCTGCGATGCAGCTGTATTACATCGAGGGGATTTCTAGAATACAGGGTGATTTCAGACCAGAACGGCTAGTGGTGTACTTGCCCTTGTAGCAGCTTTTTGTATCATTAATAGCTGCCTTGTCCAAGAATCCGGAATGATTAATGTTAGAAGAGTGTATGCTAGCGTTTAGTTTAATTTGTGTTTAGATGGTATCTTATACCTAGTGACCATGTGCTGTGCAAATAAGCAGCCCTTTGCTGTGCAACATTATTAGTGACAGTGATTTGCGAGCAGAGGGGTATAAGGTAAAGAGAGGAACATACAGTATGTAGAAAAGAATGTGCCAGAATATATGAATGACACAACATTATCAAAACCATTTCAAAAGTATATTTTAGAGGCTGCAGCAACTGCCTGTCCTGGAGTTTAATCAGAAACCGAAGCTTTGAAAAGACTGCAGGACGAAAAATGGAGGTAATATAAAAGTGTCACTCAGGCCAGCAGGCAATGCTAACAAATTGCCATGTCTTTGTCAAAGGCTCATCACTCATTCTAGTGTCAGGTAATGACCATACAAATTGCAATTGTATAGATCGGGCAAGATGTTTAATCCAAGCAGTCATCCTTGCTATTTTATTACATGAATGTCTAGTAAACTCAGAAAATGTTGAAAGGACTGTAGTATTTAGAAAAAAACTCAGAAATAAATGCACTGTAAAATAGGATTAATGGTATAAATTTGTGGATTAGCATAAATCCTATTTACCCCTACTTAATGAGGCATTATAAAGCAAGCAAGGTTTTTGTAATAGGATTTAATCTTATGTAATTTCCTTTTCTAACCAAATATCCAGTTGACCCTATAACATACATAATACAAAAGCCAATTTGTGAAATATTCCGTAGATCCGCAAAATCTCTTGTGATTAAGGGTAGTGAATATACTTGACACAGTTGTGTGCAGGCTCCAAGTTATCCATATTACAACCTTGTTCCACAGTTGCCATGCAGAAAAACCTGTCACTAAAATCAAAGGGAATTGTATTTTTCTATGAACTTAATACTCTATCCCTCCCTCCACCCCCCCATTTTTTTTATTTTATTTGGAAAGACTTGGAAATTTATACTCTACAGTTGATTATACACCCATTAGTATGATAAAATTTAGTTGTTTAATAAATGTGCTGTGTTTGTGTGTATTTAATCATTTGATATGTTTATGTGTATCTGGAAATAAATAGTTTTCCAACCAGTAGTTTTCTATTCTGACTATAACTCATGAAATTAGCTTCAACAGTGAGTGATGATAACAGGCCTGATTTTATGTGGATGGTAGACTTAATTAGCGGCTTTCTTACACATGTCTTTGTGAGTTTATATTACTGAATAATAAAAATGGTCTTGTTTGCATTTGAGTAATACTTTTGTCTCAAGATAAAGGTTAATCATGAGATTTAGGATATGTAGAGCTGAAATGTTTTATTTATTACTGGACAGAGTTTCTCCTCCAGGCTGTAAATTTGTTTTTATCCAGTCTCTTTGAGCAGTGTAGATAAACAACGTTTGAAAGTTATCTAACTCAAAAAATTACCACAATTTCAAAGCTGACAGCAAGATATTAATACCCAGAAATAAGCCATCTCAATTTTGCTAGTTGCAATGAAGTTAATGTCTTTCAGATTTTTTTAGACATCTCTCTACCATCATTACTGTCATTTTCCTTGGTCATAATTAATTTCTAAGGCTTTAGGAACATTTAAAAGCTAGCATTTGCACGTGAAATATGAAGTATCATTTTTTCCCTGGACAGTCCTGTAGAAAGTGCTGTTAGTGCTTATGACTGCACCTATACTCCCTTGAACTCTGCATGGCCATGCTAATGATTTTCATGACTTTTTATATTTATAGTGATACATTCTAAATACCAGCTATCATGTCTATTTAGTGGCTGGAATTCCTTTTGTTATTAACCCTACTGCCCTTGTGCGACTTATATTGATAACCCTCCTTTTTTAATTAGCGATACACTATTTTGGAAAGTCAGGCTTTGAAGGTAATTTTTCCGGTTGCTTATAAAAAAGCAACATTAATCTTGTTCATCAAAGATGACCGTAGAAGAGAGCTGTGGCTCCTCAGGTGCATAAATGAATTCCCCACTTCAGAGGAGCTGAATGCGGCACTGACTGAGGAAGCTGCCAGCACATGCGTCCTCAAGGAAAGTGTCCGCCAATGTAAGCAGAATTCCTCCAGTCTGAAGGATTTGAGATTTTCAAGAAAACTCCTCCCTAGTAGCTCTTTTTTGTTGGTTTTTCCCCTCCATCCCTTTCAGAGAATTTTTCATTTTCCTTCAAGAAATGTTTTTTTGATGTTTTTCAACTTGATTCTGTTTCTCGGGCAACACAGACTACACGAATTGCTGCTAATGTTAACTACAGCATCCAAAGTCATTTCCTTGGGATCAGACACAAACTTCCTAACCCCACCTGCCATATGTTCTGTGACACAATCCTGAAGCCGTCTGGTGCAGTTCTCTGGGAATGCTTTCATTTCTTTGAACGCATTTCAGTACATAATATTTTCTTTCAGTACTCATGAAATGAACAAATACAGTCGGTGCTTTTTCCAGGTCATTTCTGATTTTGATATTTAACGCCATTTCATTTTCACCTTCTCCACATGTTTAGTTGAACATTTTGGATAGCTGACTAATACCTACGGCAGAGAAGTTGCACAGGTTGTTTGACAGGCTGTTCTGGTACATTATCGATACTACCAACAGCCTAAACTTGCTGACTGCATTTTCCAAAGAGCAGACAACTTCTTTAACCCAAATAATTCAGTATTTCCATTTAGTTATTGAAAACAGTAATTTATTGTTTCCAAAAAGCAAAGAATTTAGATTTTTAAAAATCCACTTAAAATGTAAAAACTGAATATTCAAAAGGCATTAAAATAACTCGTCAGTAAATAACTCAATAACGAGTCATGGCAAAAGGCACTTTTACAGAACATCATGTCAGCATTGTGAATGGTAGCGCTGCTACAACCTTGAGAAGTCCGCCTGTCACTAATTTGCTAATTAAATATAATTACCAAATATAATAATGAATTCTAAGTGTATTTTATAGGCTGTTGTAAAGAAAAGGTGATTCATTTTAAAAAATATGCATTGGTCTAAGTCTGTGAAAGAAACTAGCTTTTGATATAAACCTCACAGCTGACGTCTGATATGCTTATTTATTTTAAATCACGTATTGCTCTGGAATTCAGTGGCAGTGTTTGAAAAATCCCTACAAATACATCCTCTGTGCTCCTTATGGATAAGCATATGTAGGAATGACCTTCCTTGTCTTTTTTGTTTGCGGAAGCTCTCTTGACACCATTAACGCGGCGCAGGGAAGGTTAGGGACAGACGACTCGCGGACATGCCCTTGCGATCAGATCTGAGTTCCTGAACAACAAGCCCTCGGAGACCCTTCTACCTGCAGACACACACTCGTTCTGCCTCCCTGGTCTCCTCAAGGCGCTGGTGGGAGAGGGGTAGGGATGTCCCAATCCATCCCTGTCCCTTAATCCACTTGGCAAGGTCCAAGAGATGATTCTCTTCAGCGACTCTAACAAGCATTAATGTATTCTCACTGGGAGGGTGTGGTGGGCAGGATGCATAATCTAGAAGTATAAACCAAAATCCTGTCCACCACTACTATTGAATAAAAATTAAGAAACCTTTTTTTAAGTCATTTACTCTGGACCTCCCTGTTCACACAAAATTATGATCTACTTCAGTAGCTCAAGTGCTGTGTCTGATTAGCTCTTTAAAATACCCCTAAGTGGTGGAGCTTCATTTATTTCCCTTGATACATCAACCTATTGCCTGATGGCCCTCACAGAGAGGAAATATTGTCTGTTCTTCAACTTACACACTTGTGGTTTCATATTAAAAAAAAAATCATTCTTTTTAATGCCATTCTCTTGGGTGGGAAGGTCATGCTCTAATTTATGTTGCGCTTTATATTATAAGGCTTGAGCTACCCCAGGTGTCTCAAATATGAATCTGGAGTTCTAAAAGTATAAAAGTAAATATTAACTATATCATTTGTTCATTTGTTCTCTTCTTTTCTACTGACACGTCCTTTTACTTCCCCTTCTTTCCTTTTTCTTCCCTATCTCATCTTTCAAATTTTATTTGCTCCCTTTCTTCTTTAGTATGTTACAGCCATTTTTGTGAAATCTAACCACTTCATAAAAAATGTGTTGGAATTGCTTCAGCTGAGATTTATATATCTTTCCTACCCTTCTGTTGTAATTTCAAATGTATCTGCAGTTTTTTGTAGAACAGTGAAGGGGGATTTTTTTATATATATTTTTGTAGTTCTTCAATATTACCAGAAGTTTTTCATCATGAAGAGAGGTGTGAATTCTGATAGAAGTTCCAGTCATTTCACATACACTGAAGGAAGATGGCAAAACCTGACTTAAAACATGGATTCATAAGTTTTTCTTTATTTTAAATCATCTTTCCCTGCTAGCATACTAGATGTGAATTGAATTAATCATTTTCTGCATCAGACATTATGGATAATGTATTTTTGCTACATGGTTTTAATTCATTCAGCAATATGGTACAAGCTGAAATTGGATTTGCTGTGCTAATCCTTTTAATAAATATTCCAGCATCTTCAACAATATCATCCCACTCCTTGAATCTTTTCCCTTTCTCTGTGTACTTTCATATTAATTGGAAATGTCTCATCTTTACTTCTAAGAGTTTTATATTGCATCTTTCATGTCCCGAGACAGCGTACTTCACATCTACTTCTCCTTCTTGCTCCTTTCTCTCCTTTTTATTCCTCTGAGTCATACTATTTGTGGTGGTGTTATCCACATCTGACATTACAGCCATTTTCAAGGGTCTTCTTCTCTTCTTTAAATCAACAATAAAACAGTGCATACATGTACACTAGGAGGGAAGATAAAAATAGTAACTGTGATAAAAGACTTCTGAGAGAAATGAAGGCTGAACTGGTGAAGATGCCAGCTAATGTGTGTAATCTTTTATTTAAGCAAATATTATTACAGAAACCTGAAGTGCACAAGTATGCTTTAGAAAACAAAGTTTAAACATTATGTCCAATATATCAAGATGTCTTTTGAGTTATAAATTTGAATTTCCAACATATTTGCATTACCATTCCATCTTGAAGTCACCTATGCAACTATATATTTATAACTTCACCCAAGTAATTAAATAATATACTGAATAGCACCGGACCAAGGATAAAGCCCTGTGCCTTTTATTGCATCTTTCTATTTTGATAGTGATTGTTGATAATTGCTCTTGTGAGTATGATTTTTCCAACATTTCTGAATCCATCTTTTAGATGAATAGATGTTGTTTTATCAGATGTGTTTCCCTAGCAACTCCACCAAAGGGCAATTCAGATCTTACACAGGCCAAATTATCTATGAAAATGCCATTTTTTTCTCGGTTAACAGTACAAGAAATGTGAAGCAACAGTGCTCGCAAACTAAGTATCTCAGTCACATACCTAAAGGTGGAAAGATTCTGGGCTTTTGTCAAAAGTAAAATCTATGAATTTCAATAAGCAAGAATGAAAAGTTTAAAAATGAGAACAGGGGAATTGAAATGTCTTTCAGTGGATAGAGATATTAATTAAAGATATAATGAGTCAGAGTCTAAAAAAATGTTTTTGTGTTAATGATTGCTGCTTGAAATTGTGAGTCCAAGGGCATACAAAAGAACAAGTAGGTTTTTCACTTATTTCTTGGTAGTCTACAGGCACTAATTCAAGTTGTGATTATAGATTAGCCACTAAATAGTAATGAACACCTTATAATTATTTTTGTCATCTCAGAACAGATACTGCACTGAAGGCTGAAAGTGAGATAAAGAATTTTTTTTAAAAAAAAAAAAATTCAATAAATGCAAAAATGCCGTCCAAAGGATAAATTTTAAATTTGTCTTAGATTTAGGAATGAAAGAAATAATCAGAGATGATATCGTTGCTTCGTTAGAAAGTAACACCTGAGCTTAGCCTGCAACAGAACTTAAAAATCAGGGATTAAACCAGTACGTGTGTCAGATACAAAAAGTCTGTGAAATAATCAGTTTTATTTGCATCAGTGGGAATGTTAGCAAAATTATTACAATTAACGTGTTTTTTTATTTACTTGCAAAGAGTTGAGATATTTTTGGAGACTGAACTATCAGAAAAAGGAGATTTTGAATACTGAGAGAGCAAGTGATACTCAGATCTCATTGAAGGTTTCTGAACAAAGTGAGTTTAAAATAGGCTAAGCTGTCAGAAAATGAATATGGTCTCCTACTAAAGCAAACATTGTTTCGTAAGAATGCAAAAAATACTTACCCCTGTATGCTGTAATCACTTAGCATGCAGAGGACATGGAGAAAACTCGATTATAAAAGCCAATGAGAGAATAAAAATTTTGTCTACAATGAATCTAAAAAAACCTCAGTGCCACGTTGTTCCTGAAACAATGATTTTTCTGTGCTTAGAAAACTGATTGAAGAAAAGAAATAATAAACAGAATAAAAAAAATCCTGATTCCCATAGTCCCATAGTTGAAACAGCTAGATATCGAACAGCTATATCATGTATTTATGCGTATGATGTTCAGCTATAGACTGTGAAAAGTGGAATCAAACCTGACTTCTTAGGTTCTTTGATTGTTTCAGTAAAGTACTGGAAGAAGAAGCTGAAAAGTTTTATTTATGCCTGCAAAAAGGCTTTTTGCACATGCTGGTGCTTTTGCCTGTTATCTTAATAACCTGTATTTGTTCGATCTTCTCAGAAATAAAATATTCTATTAGGCAAGGTTCTTAGCCTTTATAAATAGTTCTTAGTATTAATAATTGTAGTGTTTAAAGCTTCTGTTTCCATTTCAAGCCTGATTTTGTCCTCTGTTCACCAACAGCTAATAAAGTATTTTCAGCTTTGAATAGGTATGTGTGATGTGTGGTCAGAAGGAGGGGGTTTCTTTTTAGGACTCAGCTGCATTTGTTCATGTGAGGTGCATCTAGCTATAAGACAGAGTAGATTTAAACACGTATCGAAAAATCTTTCCCTTTCTGTGCTAGGTCTTAAATATGTAACAGTGCCTACAAGAGATCTGATATGATTGACTGTATTTACCCATGTAAGCATCACAGCAGGCTCTAAAAAATAATTTGATACCTTGGTCTGTTGAGGTGATAAAGGAACCACCAGCTGAGAGTTTCCCAGCAAGTTTCCCTAGACCATCTGGCTGCTTCATCCCCTGAGGGAGGATATAAGCGGGGAAACACCCTTGTCCATTCATTTTCAGTAACCAAAGTTAAAACTGTCTCAAAGCTTCTCTGAATCATGCCAGATCTATAAAAAACAAAGAAACATAAGCTTTGGTAGACATATAGCACCAGTAGTTGCTCAGAAACTACTGAGAATGTGAACCAGATGTAACTGGTACACATAGTTGCCTATACCTGATGCCTGTCCAATCCACTGGAAGGGATTTCTTAGGTGATCTACGCTGGGTCTTTACTACTGCAGTGTAGTATATCTGTCATAAACCTTTGTTACGTTTATCCTTCTTCTACTCATTTTCAGAACTTTCATTATGGGTTCATTTGCAATGTACTCCAAAGCTTACTGAGGTTGCATCAAATGGGCTTCTAATTACATTTCGTGAATGTAAATGTTCCGTTTGTTATCCTCCTGGCACAGGGTACCATCCCCAGCTTGACAAACTTATCAGAAGTGCTTCTAACCACTCTTTGAAGAATTCATTTTTCAGGCTGTTGGGGTTTTTTTCCAAAATTCTAGTGTAGAGTTTGGCCAAGAATTCTGGAGAAATAACTAGACAGAATCTGAGGAATGATCCAGATGTATGTAATCCAACCTCAGTCCAGAGGCGGGGACCAGTCCTCCATTTCCACAGTTCATTGCTAAGGCTGCCGGAGAACTTGACTCTTTCCCTTGGAAACTCAACTGGTTGGAACCCAGCCACGCACCCAGCCACTCTGAGCACCTCAGAGTCCAAGTACAACAGCATGGTAATGGCCCTTGACATGGGGCCTCTTGCTATCAAGTACTCACATACCACGTATAGACCCACAGATTTCTCACATTTATCTCTAATCATAGTAGTCACTGCAAGCCTGAACCTGAATTTGTAAGGAATTTCATTTATAATGTATTCTTCGGTTACTTATGAAATTTATTTCTCTGCTTTTAACTCCAGTGCTTGAAATATTTTGTGGAAGTACTGTGTTGTCATTGTGAGATGTTTCTGTAGAAGACAACTTGCAGGTCATGTGGCTTTTTACTTAGAATTTATTAACAGAAATTACATACTAAGTATATAAGTTATAGACACCACTTCATGTTTAAATTATTAAGGATTGTATAAGGGTTGTATTTAGACCTCTGTCATTGTAGACACTTACTTTATTCATATACATATTTTTTGTCTAAGTTCCAGGGACAGATAAATGTCTCAGACCACCAGTTGAGCCAAATCAGAATCCCTGACAGTCAGTGGGAACGGGTAGTCATGATAAGAGTAGGTGTTCTACTTTATTCCCGCATCTGCTTTTTTTTTAGGCAGGAACGGACCAAATAATGAAAGTCTGGAGGTAATACTAAACATTTGGAGAAATACTGAATGCTATGACTGATTTTGATTCCTGAGACTAAATGAAGTCTTGTCTTTTCCTTTATACATGCAAGTAATACGGAAGAGCAAAGAAAGTCATAGCGAATATGGTGTAAGGCTTACCATAATAAATTCCAATTTCTTTGAAAATATTGCATGTGATCAGTGAACCTGTTAATGTTGTCTAGGAAATTTATGCGGTCTCCCACCTAACAGACTGTACATCTCCTGCAGAATAATCAGGTTGAAAGTAATTTAAAACCAAAAAACTGCTTTAGTTTTCTAGATTGAAGAAGGGATATTATGCTTCTTATAAATCATAAAGAACTTGAACCCAAATTTGACAGATAAATATGATACAGTGGTTTTGCTGGATGCTAGCATGTGTAGCAAGGGGAACATATACAATTCTAATTGCTTTGGACAGTTGAAGTTGTCAATCTATAATGCTGCACACCACATAGTCAGCCTTGGGCACATCAGTACTCTAATTACAGAAAGTCTGGCTCTTCACCAATGTTTTAACACTTGATTTATTTCCCGTTCAAGTTGTTCAATAGAGCCAGAGTTAATTGGTTTTCCAAATGAGTGTTAAAAATATAAAGATCCAGCTTCATTAAGTGGAGGCTGTACTTATTATGCACCACTGAGTTGTAAATCCATGTAAAGGTTAGAGGGTGAGATTTCAGAGCCCTGTGTACAAAACCACAACTTGAATTGGTTTGTTTTGCTTACAAATTATAGTTAATATCTGATAATTGACCCTAGCTGCCTTTTCTCTTTTAAAGAGGAAGTTAAGCTGCCTGGGGAAAAAAAAAAAAAAATCAAGCTAAATATATTAAAAGCAGGCTAATCCATTTTATTTATTTCATGTGATGTTCACCATTTATCTAAAAGGATCACAGTATTTGTTCGCAATCCCAGTGTACTTTCTTTATTCATAAAAGGAAACAAGCATTTTATTGAGTCCTTTCCTTCCGTTTAAAAGATTCCTCCCAAGCACCTCACAAACCAGCGATCACAAAATCATAATTTCCTGTTCTCGTGACCTGCACGCTGTTAGAGTGCAGCAATCTGATGCCTCTTATAGCAAAACTGCAATTCAAGAAACAAAGAAAGTTGGCAGGTATTTTGAATGTTTTTAAATTCCTGTCGAGGTAATAAAGCAGGGTAGAAGGACTTACCTGTTTTTTCCTCAGGAGCAACTAAAGTTTATTTGCTCTTTTGTTCTGCGTGGGTGCGTATGTGTGATTTTATTTTGCTAGGTGTTTTTTGGGAGGAAGGATTGCACTATTCCCTTGCATTGCTTTTTTTTCTTAAAATATATTCAAACTTTAAGTAAGAAAAAGTATTTGATTTTTAAGACTCTTCAGTTTGGATTGAATAAAAGGAGTGCAGAACACTCTGCGGTGCTTATGGGTAACTCCAGGAAAAAAGCCGTGCAGACTGTGTGCTTTTGTTTAGGAGGGAGGGGTAGGAAGATGTGGTGAGAACGGCTGCGAGCCAGGGCTGGAGCTAATCTCCAGGACGGAGGAGGTAGTGAAGACACCCAGGCACAGAAGCGGCATGATCGGGGAGGGGGTCTCCTGATAAACCCATAAACGAGGATCTCAGAGGAGCAGCGGTGCAGCTGCACATGTTTGTGAGGTTCAGATAGGGGCTGTGGAGGGAGAGAGAGGGTCTCCTGAGGAAGTACATAGAATCATAGAATTGTAGAATTGTTCTGGTTGGAAGAGACCTCCAAGATCATTGGGTACAACCATTAACCTAGCGTTACCAAGTCCACCACTAAATCATATCCCTTAGAGCCTCATCTAAACGTCTTTTGAATACCTCCAGGGACGGGGACTCCACCACCTCCCTGGGCAGCCTGTTCCAATGCCCGACAACCCTTTCGGTGAAGAAATTTTTACGAATATCCAATCTGAACCTCCCCTACATGACTGCAAGGGTGTGACGGGAGAACAAAATTCATTAGTGAGGAAGTAATTTCTGAGGCAGAAGTTTGTTTTTCTGGTAGGCGGTAACAGTAGACAGGACAGCAGGGAAGAGCAGCATCAGTCTCCTTAAGGAGAGTCGAAAACTGAGCCAGAGACCTGTGGCCAAGAAAGGGTGATGCTGATCATTAGGTGAAACCAGGTGAGTTCAGGGGAAGAAAGGAGAGTTAGGCAGAGGATGCGAGTTTCTCACCAGTGCAAAATAATGCTCATATGGATGTTTGGGTTTACCTAGCTGGAAGGCTGTCAAGTGGTTACCTGGGAAGTCACCGAGACATCAATGTGGTAGGCATGAACAAATTGAACTGCAAAATAAAGGAGATTCTTGTATTTTTAAAACCTAATATTGTAGGGAGAGAAAAAGCCTGGCATACTATTAATAATGATTATAGTACAGTAGAGTATGCTTTCTTTTAGGGAGCAGGGAGGGCTGGCAGCTCCCTGGGGCTGAGGGCCAGCGGCAGCACATGCTCTTCTGGGAGGCCTTGGAGCCAGGGCCCATCCCACCGCCCCAGCCAGGAGCAGGGAAGCTGGGGCGCACCAGGACAGCCCCAGCCCTTGGGCATTGGGCATCTCCCAGGCCAGGACGTGGGGCCGCGGCGGGGCCCGGCTCGGCAGGCCCCATGGCCGGGCAGGGCAGGGCTGTGGGGAGCTGGACACTGGCCCTGTTGCAGCATCGCTGGGGCAGGGGCTGAGGACCCCAGCAGGCTGACATGGGGTCCTGGGCTGTGGGAAGGTGGGGAGAGCCCCATGGGGCTGAAATGGGGTCCTGGGCCATGGGCAGGGTGGGGGAGCCTCGGGGGGCTGAGCAGGGAGAGTCAGGGCTGGCAGTGCCCTCAGGGCCTGGGCGTTTTCAGCAAAAATAGAAAAATAAAGAAAGAATGTTGTATAGCATGGTATGTTACTGTGATGACTATCAAAAAATAAAGGACAGAAGGGGAAAAGAAATCAATGTAAATAAAAAATCACTTCAGGGAAAGATTTTTGTGTTTACAAGCTCTCAGCTCGGCTGGAAATCTGCTTCAGATACAGACAGAGTTATCAGAATGTCTTTAGGGAGAAATACCATGAAAAATTGTATCAGGCTTTAACCTCATACCTAGAGATCAGAGCTCAAACATTACTAAACAGTAGTTGAAACAAACAGGAAACTTTTTTTTAATTAAAATATTTTAAAGTGCAGGTATGCTAAGATAAGCACTATGAATTTCCTTAAATTCATTTTCCTGAAATTTCCTTAAACACATTCCATAAAAAAAGAAAACCAAAATGTCACCTTTTTTCTGCGGACTATTATTCACACCCAGGTTATAGATTATTCATAGCCAATAATATTTGGGTTTAGTCTTCAAATTAGGAGCTACTATGAGATGTAAACCTGTCTAAACTATGATGTGCCAAATAAGCTCCATTCTGGTTTGTCAGGGAAATACTTAGAAACTGACGCTTTCCCCAACAAACACTTGAATTTGACATTGAGTTTCCTGGAGCTAATCAAAGGGCTTATCAAAATGCATTGGCTTAAATATCACTAAAACACTGGCTTTGGATCTTATTACTGATCAGGTTTATCCAAAGCAGAGCCAGATTTCAAATGTGATCTTTATATCAGACTACAATAAATATTTTAGGAAAGTTTTCAAGGTTTGGTAGCCATCAGAAATTTGCCTTTGCTAAATTCTCTTACATGGAAAAATGTTTTAGGGTAATCAAATTACAGACTATATACTTGGTCAGCAGACTAATTGTGGTAGTACGTCTCATTAACAATGCTGAATGCTGCAATGGCTTTTCCTCAATTGCTGCTGCATTTAATGAGAAGCAGCACAACGCAAGCCACATTACTGGCCTGACAATTTGTTCTATTGATTTATCATGCCCGTTTTACTGCTGCCTACCCAAAAGGACTGCAAAACATTTGTCAGATACTTGTGGGTTTTGACTTCTTAGCTCCACAAACGTACAATAAGACTCTCTCTTTCAAGCATTGCCACATAACTTAGTGTTTAGTCTTACCTGGGTTTTTCTTTTTCCTCTTCCCCAAATGCCAGCTACAGTCTTCCCTTCAGTAAGGTAGATTGAAGAATCCATTGTAAAGTATCTGAAAAAAATGCTGGTAAGATTAAAAAAAATGCTAGTAATGTCATAAAGGATGCCTCTTCCATTTTATAAAACTTAGTTCTGCCAGCATTTTACGTTATTACACTATTTGTCATAATAGTCTAAATATTTCTCTTGCACTGTGTGTAAAATATAACAGAAGAGACATTTAGAGAAAGCAATGCTAAACATTCATAGATTTTTCTTGGGACATAACAAGGACAAGACTGTACTTCCAAGCACCGAGTCATATGCAAGTGTTATAAATGCCTAGTTGCGATAGCTTACATATAATAAATGTTCCTTGAGAAATTACTCAAGTGAAATGAAACACCACAGAAGTATTTCTACTAGAAGATGCTCATAAAAGCCCTGGACAGGAAAATGAAGCCACAATTAAAATTTTACAAGGACTGAGTGCAAATTGTAATTAGAAATATGCACGAAAAACTGCGTTATAAATGCATGATGATTCATTGGCTGATGAAATCAATAGAACGATTCCCTTGTGAAGTCTGCCTCTAGAAGCTTCTGCTTACATTATTGTTACCTACCATTTTGGCAAAGAGTATCCAAAGAGGTAAGAGAGTCTGTGATTCATTTAGCTGCAACAGCATCTTTGTACGCATTTCAGATAAATTGAAAAAGAAAGAAAGTTGAATTGAGTCAAAGAACATGCTAGGTAGTACAGAACCCAGCCCTATCCCATAAGAGGATGTTTAGGTGTCAGTAGCACGTGCTGGAGGGTGCCCATTTGACATAGAAATGGTAGGAAGGATTACATAGGATGTGGGGTGTTTGAGAAAATTTATGCTATTTTCTATTAGCTAATATGAGCATAGATGAGATTAAAAAAAAATACCAAAAAAAAAATTAGAAAAACACAGGGATAACCATTTCATTATATAAACTAGTTCCCTTTGCCTAATTAGAAGACTTTCTGAAGTTCAGAGCAGGTGTGTATCCTAGATCCTTGGCACTATCTACTGGTCTCATGCTCCTCACCAGACAACACGGCTTTCAAAGCAATGAGGAAATCTGTTTTACCACTATGCAAGTGCTGTACAGTATCTGAATCATCTCCTGGCTGTAGTGGAAAGAGATCTGAGGCAGTTGCCTCAGCTCTTACTTTCTCAGAAAATCTGACTTGGCAAGAGAATTTAAGATCAGGGAACTGAACAGGCATCTGGGTGAGTAGTAGCTTACAATTTCCTCTGAGATTTCGGATGCCTTCCTTGCTTACGAAAATTAACTCAGTGCTTCCTTTTTCTTTTAAAGCTTCTTTTTTTCTTTTAAGCTCATAACTTAAAAATATGTCACAAACTAGTTCCGAAACTCTTGCGAAAGAAAATTGCAGTGATATGAAATCCATCAGAAAAATAACTTGTGGCATCTTGAAAATGAGATACCTGGAGGCATATTACCTGACAGACCTTCTCCCAAATCCATGACGTTATTCTAACAGGTTTTATTTCACACAGCAGAGCCCAAAGAGATGGGTCGTAGTCACCTGAGAGGCTGGATGGATGACAGACATGGAAGATATTGCCATGATCGTGACTCAAACTCACTCATGGCAATGCCTTGGGCTTACATGATAGAAATAGGAATAGACTGACTTCTGAAGTCTAAATGTTGCCAAAACCTTTGCATTTGTAACTCTTATATGCTTATAAGAAATAAAGAAAGAAATTCTAAAATAGATGTTGTATCTGAAAGAACATTGTAGTGTGACTGCCATTGTGTAGAAGTCAAAATTATCAAGCAGGTAAAAAGCAGTGATGGAATCAAAAGATTTGAAGAAGAAGCATCAGAGAGTTTATCAGAATAGTAATGACAAATTCCAAACCGTAATGCAAAAATGTTTGCCATGGATATACTTAACAATTGGCTCCCGTCTTTCTACAAGCCAAATAAAGGAAAAATCACCCTACAACAAAAATTAACATTACCATTTCCTCTTCTCTTCCCATACTTTGTTTAGTGATTGTGAACAAGCTTTTGCCTACAACATTCTCTGATGACTCTTGAAGAGTTATGATAGGGTACCCTAGCATAAGGACTTTGTTGCCATCTCTTCTGGTAAGTCTCACAAAAAGGTTAACACTGCTGTTCATAACAAATCTCTTTTTTTTTTTCCATCAGTCCCTGTCATTATTTGATACTGAGTGACAGTCTTTTGAGGCGATCTGTTCCACAAAATCATGTTTGTGCTCCCAACAATTGCTATCTCTGTATAGGATTATCTGTTCCTGATATATACAGATGTACTGCTCAGTTTGTCATTAACTGGGAATCCTAAGATCTAGAGAAAAGCTGCAAAGATTCACAAAGAGCTATGAATGGCTGTTGACATATATACAAGAGCCCTAATTTCATCGATGTCTTCTGAATTTTGAAGCGCAAGGCTGTGTATTTTCAAGCAGCCTTCCTCACTCTTGAAAATGGTATATAATAAACTTCTCTTAATTTTATTCTAAATGTTCCTTACTATGCTGTCAAAATCTGTAAGGTCAGTGATTTGTAGTAGAACAATGTCCTGATTGTCTGTTTCCTGTCTTTGCTTGTCATAGTCATATAGTCTTTGGAATTATCACGATGTGGAAAATAGAGTAAATCATATTTTTCCTCCAGAGCTGGCTGGATAAACCAATGGATCATTGGCATACGTTGCTTGCATGCGCTACTTAGACACAGGGGTATAAATTATTTTAACCAAATATTTGATAAATTAAGATTCCAGCTTATTTGGAATATTGTAGCATTCCTGATCTGCCTTTCATCCAACAAAGCAGTGATGTAGTCTGACAAATTTCTAACTGTAGCAGCATCTAAATGTCAGTAGCTTCACCAAAAATTCATTTGCACTTTGAAGAGGTATTTAGATCAGAATCTTCTCTCATGAGCCTTAGATTTGGCTGAGTCAGTTAATGAGGAAATTAGCCTGTGCATCCAATTTGCCTAAATCAGTAAAGGCGGCACCACTATCAACTGCGATTGATTAAACTCCTTCACTCCTTATCAGTCAACTATATAAATCAGAAACTGCTAACTGCCTCTTTTCTGCTAAATATATCAACTGTGCTGAAGAGAAGAAAGAAGATATGTCAGTCAGGTGAATGGTCAAACATATGTTAGTTTGCACTGTTGTTTGCATTTTTAGTTCTCAAAGTTGGGCAAGGATCTTGAGCAAGCGATAGCTGCAAGCTGTAAGAAATTCTGCAGAAACTGTGCTGATCATCAGTCTCCAACTATGTCTAAACTAGAAGGTTTGTTAAATTCAACATTACTTCAAAGAAGCCATCTAATTCTTTCATTCCTGAGTCAATACTCAGTACTTTTCTTTTAGGATTTTTCTATTATATATTTAAAGAGAAAATCTCATGCTATTACTAATAATAATGATATCATGTGGTCCAAGTAAGGATTAGTGATGTGTAGCAATGGCTCAATTTGGTAGGAAAACAAGCTGTACATAAGGTAACAATGAGGGAGATAAATAGGTGTTTCTAATGTATATCTACTGTTAGTTTTGTTTATGTAAACAAAAA
The DNA here is from genome assembly GCA_009819775.1 of Phoenicopterus ruber ruber. NCBI lineage: Eukaryota > Metazoa > Chordata > Aves > Phoenicopteriformes > Phoenicopteridae > Phoenicopterus > Phoenicopterus ruber. Next base: position 99,751,334 of record CM020217.1, read on the forward strand.
AAAGTTTCTTCAGCTGCTTCCTACATGTTGGCCCATTTGTGTAGGTTCTGTGGCAGAAGTATATAAATGAATATCAATCCTCCATAGGTCTGTCGGTAAATGTGCACACAAAGTTTATTTGCTCATACAGTCATAGTCAATATATATCCATACAGTTATGGTCAAGGAAATAGTACAAGAGAAACGGTAAGATTCGGACCTACCAGCCCTTTTTATGGTAGTTCACTAACCTCAAGTTTACAAATCTGGCGGATTGAGGTATTTGGACACTTTTAATTATTTCTAGGGGAAGATTATCAGTTGATTGGTTTTTTCTCCAGTTTCTTTCGCATCTGGCACTACATCCTTTTAATTGGCAGTGAAAGGAAGATATTCTCTGGAAAAAAATTTCTTGTCAACATGTGGCAGTCAGAGATGCTTTTGTGGTTCTTATCTCCTTTTTCTAAATTTATTCTTCCTCCATAAATTGTAAATTATTGACTGTCAACAATGCATAATACAAAGTTCACAGATTTTTTTTTTTTTTTGAACAGCAGTCCTGTCATTACTACCTTCCACTTAACTTGGTTTTGTGCACTTAACTTGCTTTTATGTAATTTACCATTAAGTGTTCTATTGTCTTCAGTATTTCTGCCTTTCTCCCTTAAACATAGTGTTGCAACCATGAACTTGAGCTTAAAAAACCAAAAAGCCCACACTTTGAAAATGATCACTTCATAACAGCTATATATCATAAAATGAATAAAAGGTTCTAGTTATTGATCTAATATGCTGGTTGGAAAAAAGATACATTTCAGAGATTGAGGAAGTGACCAGACTATATTTTTTATTTCACCATTTTGCTCCCTCTTACATTTAATGAGCATATATCTTAGTGGTCACCTATTTGTAATGACTCCTTTGCTACCTTTTCTGTAGCTCTATATTTATTAGTAAATGGTTCATGTCATAAAAGAAAGATTACACTTTTTCTTTGGTCAATAGTGTTTCTGAAACTGACTGCTGAGATGGAATTTCATTGTAATTAAACTGAGCCTAGGCAAAAATCAGACCTAAAATACTACTGAGATTGAATTTAAGACAGCTTGGAATTTTCTAACTTATGAATTGTGTATTTTTACAAAAGCTTCCTGCTTATGGCATTGTCTTTGTCTTTACTATATTCTCTGGTTTGGGTTTTTTGTTTGTTTCCTTTTTAAGCTTGTATGTGCTTAGTGGAAGTGAGAGTTTTGCTAGCTGTGTGAATATCACATGAAAAGCATTAAATGTTTAAGAAAAGCAAATATATACAAGCTAAAACTAATTGATAGTTGAACGTCGGCTATTAAATCATTATTTCATTTTACAAGCAAAAAATAAGGAGAAAATTAGCTACTTGAGGCCAAATTCTCTTTGAATGGGCTGCCCACTGAGCTGAGCACTCCCTCAATAGACATTATACCAAGCGAGAGCGGGGGTTTTTCAGACTGAATTGGAGTTTAATTTGTTCTTTGCATCCCTACCGCAAGAAAGCTAATTTAATACTATTATCAAGAAAGATTCCTTTAATTACATCAAAGAATCTATAGACTGTTTGACATCTGTACCTTTAAAATGAACTGCATTGGATATTTGAAGGTGCTGTATAATAAATATAAAATATCTGAGGGCACAGATATCTAAAGAAACAATATGTGTGTTATATAATACTTACAGAGCTGTATCTTGTGATGTTCTTCCAACTTACCTGTGCATTCACTAATTCAATTCCATGCAGATGGCTAATCAGTTCATAGACCACAAAGGCAAAATTTCTATAAAATCTAATGTCAAATTCCACCTCGAAACCTGACTTCTCTCCCCTTCTAGCTGTATTCTCCTACCTGCAATTTACAGTGCCTGTAGGTCAATTCTGTAAGTCTACATGAGCTTCTTCACCCTCATGTGACTCAACTCAAGCTATTGATGGAAAAATCTAGCTAGCTGCTGCTTAGCTGAGATCAGAATTTGCTGCCAAAGAGGGCAGCAGTGACATTTCAAGTCAGGCTCCCATTTTGTGTAACTTGCCCTGTCTCTGAACACCTGTGAGTCAGGTACACCTGATCAAAGCTGAGAGCTCTAGCCCACTAGCTAGCTTATAGCACGCTGTAAGCATTGCCCATATACTGCTTGAATATTCAAAATAGAAAAAAAGTGCGACATCAGTGGCATGTTAGTTAGGCCTCTAGGTAGGATGAAAGTGGAATCAGAATATAGACAAAAAAGCTTTCTCATCTTCCCTAAATGTAACAACATATGCGAGGCGTGGACTTTATTGTTTAAGTTCTACCATGCGGTTTGATCAGATCAATGTAGTTGATATCATAACGCAATACCGTACATATGGCACACAAACGGCACTGATATAAACTACACTGTGAACATACAGTGCAGCAGCCCTGCCATGGTAACTTACTCTGCTTCCAGTTTTACTCCGTGGTAAGTACAACTAACAGAGGCAGACAACAGACACAGCAGTTCGCACAGACGAGGGCCAGTAGCTGTGCAGAGAACAGCAGACGCAGGCTCAGCGGTGGTGGTGATGCTCCACAGGGCACAGTCCCACCACATGCTGGTGCAACATTTCCTGACGCATCAGAGGCCTTGAGTCAGAGTTCCCAAGGGACGATGCAGGTCTGCAGGTGTCAGCTGCAAGGATGCCCAGGACCTCTTGCTGAGGCCAGGGTAGCAAGTGCTGGACTTCTCACTTGCAGAAGGTGTGCACGGGTGTCACCAATCTGTCACCAAGCAAAGGAGCTGCAGGAGGAGGTCAGCAGACTGCACAGCAGCAGTGATGATGAAAAAGACAAAGGGGATTGACCATGCCTTTGCCGGGACCCCGCAGATACAAGAACCTGAACCCCAAACTGTACTAAAGGAGAGGCAGGCAGGGTCTGTGCTTATTGCATTGGGAAACAGAGACTCCTGGTGATGGCAAAGGCTGGAAGCTTGTGACTGCTGGCACCAGAGGAGGGCTCCCGCCCCGTCTGCAGCTCTGCTGCTACAGAATAGGTTCAGTACGCTGGTAGCAGAGGGGAAGCTGGGAGCTCTGTCCAGTGAAGCATCTGAGCCACACAGTAGCACCAGGAGGAAGCGGTGAGTGACTCCCTGCTACCGGGGATGGAGACCCCATTTGCTGACTCGGACAGCTGTCTAGGAAGGCATGTTGCTTGCTGGATCTGGGACATTGTGGAGAGACTACTGAGGCTTGTCTGACTAAACTGTTACTCACTTTGGTTTTTTTGTGGGCACCAGTGTTGCTGCCAGGAGAGATCTGGAGCATATCGAGTGTGTCTGCATGGGTCTGGGAGTGAGGCCCAATGGAATGGGGGCCAAAGTGGTTTGCTCCTCAGTATTGTCAGTGAGGGAGAAGGGCTTGAGAAGGATTGGACAGATCCAGTGGGTCAGCAACTGTTGGTGCAGCTGGTGCCCATGGGGATTCAGCTTTTACAACCATGGGACTCTCTTTGAGAATTGAGGACTGCTAAGAAGATATAAGGTCCACCTGACAAAGTGGGGTGAAAGCATCTTTGCCAACAGGCTGGCCAAGCAGGTGAGGAGAGGTTTAAACTAGGAACAGTGGGGGAGGGAGAGGAAGACCAACAATCGTGTGAAGAATTGGTGGAGCAAAGGGTGTAGAGTGGTGTGGATGGGAGAGATCTTGAAAACAACAGAACAAGGCAGAAAGACCCACACTCAATTGTATGTGCAGGAATAACAAGTGCTGCATTATGGGGGAAACTCACTTTTTATGGGAAATCAATACAACTGGGTGCCTCTCTGAAGTGCTCGTACAATAGTGCAAGCAGCATGGAAAACTAACAGGAGAAATTAAAGTACCGTTACAGGGCTACACTTTTATTGATTACAGAGACATGGTGGAACAGCTCATAACTGGAGTGGTGCAATGGATGGATATAGGTTCTTTAAGAAGGACTGGCTGGGATGGCAAGGAGGAGGATTTGTCCATGTGAAGAGCAGCAGGGGTGCATGGAAGGGTGCTTTGGGGCTGGTGGTGAGCCAGTTGAGAGCTTGTGGGTTAGCAGGCAAACCCACAAGGGTGATGTGGGTGTCAGCTATAGACTACCTGATCAGGAAGAAGTAGAGAAGGCCTTCAGACAACTAAAGAAAGCCTCATATTTGCAGGCTCAGGTCCTTATGGAGTCCTTGAATCACCCCAATATTTGCTGGAGTAGCAACAGCAGGGCACAAGCAATCCAGGTTTCTGGAGTGCATTGGTGATAGCTTGCTGACAGAAGCAATCGATGAGACAACAAGGGCAGGTACTCTGAACCTGATGGTACTTACAAACAAGGATGATCTGGTCAGGGGTGTGAAGGCTGGGGACAGCCTTGGCTGCAGTGACCGTAAGAGGGAGGAGTTCAGGATGCTGAAAGCAGGGAACAAGGCAGAGAGCAGGAGCACCACCCTAGACTCTCAGGAGAACAGACATTGGCCTCTTGGGGAGCTGCTTGTATGCCATCTAGTCCTGGAGAGAAGAGGAATCCAGGAGGTTGATTTTTCAAGGATCACCTTCCCCAAGCTCAAGAATGGTCCATTCCAGCAGGCCCGAAGACAAGTAAAGGTGGCAGGAGACTGGCATGGATAAATGAGGAGCTCCTGATAAAGTTCAGACCTTAAGAAGGAAGCATACAAGCAGTGGACACAGGGACAGATGACCCAGGAGGAATACAGAGACACTGTCTGAGCATGTAGGGGTGGGGTTAGGAAAGCCAAAGCCCATCTGGAGTTGAATCTGGCAAGGGATGTAAAAGTCAACAGGAATGACTTCTAGAGGTATATGAGCAGCAAAAGGAAAACTTAAGAAAATGTGGGCACACTGCTGAATGGGGCACAGAACATGATGGCAAAGGACATAGAAAAGGCCAAAGTACTTGTACCTTCTTCACCTTGATCTTTATTTGTAATTTGTGCCTTTAGGAATCCCAGGCCCCTGAGACATGTGGGAAGCCTGGAGAAAGGAAGTCCTTAGTGGAGGATAGGAAACATTTTAAATAGGTTGGACATACACAGGTATATGGGACCTGATGGGATGCACCCATGTCTGCTGAGGGAGCTAGCGCTATCTGGTGAAGCCACTCTTTATAGTCCTTGAGCCATAGCAATCAGGAGAGGTTACTGAGGAATGGAGAAAGAAAATATCTCTGGAAATCTTTTCCTAACTTCTTATGGACATGAAAGTGACTGGGAGGTGTCTACAGAGATTTACAAAAGGGAAATTGTGCCTGAACAATCTGATAGCCTACGATGAAATAACTATCCCAGTGGACAAGGCAAGAACAGTGGATATTGTTTCTCTTGACTTTAATAAGGCTTTGACACTGTCTGTCATAAAATCCTCATACACAAACTGATGAAGTACAGGGTAGATCAATGGACAGTGAGGTGGACTGAAAACTGGCTGAACTGCTGAGCTCAAAGGGCTGTGATCAGTGGCACAAAGCCCAGCTGGAGGCTGGTTGCTAGTGGATACCCCAGGAGTAAATATGGGGACGAATACTGTTTAACACGTTCTTTAATGACCTGAATGATGGGACAGAGAGCTCCCTCACCAGGCTTGCAGTTGATACAAAACTAGGAAGAGTGGTTCATGCACCAGAGGGTTGTGTTGCCCCTCAGAGAGACCTCAACAACCTGGAGAAATGGGCTGACAGGAACCTGGTGAAGTTCAAGAAAGGGAAATGCCAAGTCCTAAAACTGGGGAGGAATAATCCATGCACCAGGACAAGCTGGGACCAACTGTTTGGAAAGAAGTTTGGCAGGAAAAAGGACCTTGGAATCTTGGTGAACACCAAGTTGACCATGAGCCAACAACGTGCCCTCACAGCAAAGAATGCCAATGCATGCTGGGCTGCGTTAGGAAGAGCATTGCCAGCAGGTCAAGGGAGGTGATCCTTCCTCTTTAGTCAGCACTGGTGAGGCACGTCTGGAGTGCTGGGTCCAGTTCTGGGCTCCCCAGTGCAAGAGAAATGGACGGACTGGAGTGAGTCCAGCAAAGGGCCACGAAGGTGATTAAGGCGCTGGAATATTGACATACATACGAGGAGAGGCTGAGTGAGCAGGGACCGTTCAGCCTGAAAGAAAGAAGACCCAGAGAGATCTTACCAATTTAATACCTGATGAGGAGGAGTAAACAAGACACAAGTGGCATCCAGTGGGAGTTGTAAGTTGAAATACAGTGACAAGGAGCAGCAAGGGCTGGCTGGAGCCAGGAATCGAGGCTGATACCACAGCCAGCAGGGCAGGGGCCTTGTCATCCAGGACCCTGTCCCACAGTGTCCCAGCAAGGCAGACCCAGAGATGGTAGCCAGGCTCAACCAGGACTCCAGACCATCAGACAAGTTTGTAACTGAGGCGGATCTGAGGTCAAGCCAGGAGGTCAATCCACAGGTCACGATCAGGTCTGGTGAGGATGAACAGGGCCAGGGACAGCCCAGTGACTGTAAGGCAGGACCATAGTGACAAGGCAGGCCCGAGGGCTGGTTGGGAAGCTAGTTGACCAGTTGGAGTCCAGATCAACAGGGTACATGGCCAGAGGCAGGCACAGCTGTGGCTGAGCTGGAGACTGACACTCCTATGGTGTCACTGGGGCAGGGAATGAAGGCCAAGCTGAAATGGGGCTCATGGGCTGGGGGTGTGGATGGAGCCTCCAGGTGAAGCTGGTCAGGGCCAGTAAAGTTGGTAAGTGCACCCTGACATACAGGCAATTCCACTTAAATATAAGACACTTCTTTCACTCTGAAGGTGGTCACACAGTGTAATGGCTTGCTTACAGAGGTTGTGGAGTCTCTGTCCTTGACAATATTCAAAACCAGACTGGTCCTGAGAAAATTGCTGTGAGCAAGGGGCAGTTGGACTAGACGATCTCAAGATCCAACCTTCCAATGTCCAGATTTTTGTAATTCTCTGATAGCTGGAAACAAACAGGAGATTAAATTTAGGGTGAGCATGTGCCCATAGGTAACTTCTATGGAATAGCTCTCTTTCAATTCTCGTTCTATCTTACCTGTAGTAACTTGTCATTTTTCCAAGCCCTCAGTCCTTAGACATCTCTTTCTGTTCCATAAATCTACAGCAGAGATTCATATCCAAGCACTTTTTTTAATTTAAGCTGTTTCATAGAATTTGATTCTTAAATGCATTAAATGGGCATAAAAATGTGTAATTAATTAAAAGTCTGGCTATATATATACCTATATTCTGGAAGTTACAAGTTTTCACTCCACAAATATTTTTCCCCAGATTCATATACATATACAAACACCACACAGTTACACTCTTCTTTACATTTCCTTTACATAATATATTGGTGCTGGAAGAATCTAAATTGAGTCACAAGAAATCTTGATTCTGCTATTGTGCTCCTGCTGACTCCATGGACCTCCTGTTGCTCTCAGTGTGAGTTCTGCATACTGAGGGAATGCAGCATATCTGAACTGAGATCAGTCATGTAGATCTAAGAGAATTTTCCCTGACTACACAGTATTGCATATTGTGGGCTGTTTTGTTTATACATTATAGATGACCTATTTTCTGATAGCTAAGCTTTCATCCTAAAGTTAAAACTCAGTACTTTTCATATCTATATTTTTATACTAAATTCACATTTCCAGTTTTCTATTCCCTCAACAGTATTTATGCAAGACATATTTGTCTCCTTTTTGGAAGGGGAAAAAAAAAACACCAACATAAACCAAGAGCTATATAAAAGTAGTTAGTTTTCTTTGTATAGGATCTCTACTGGGCTGATTTGGTGCCTGTTCTGGGATGCATACCACCGATTTAGCAGTCATGCAGTATACTAGATGTGTTACAGAAATTTATTTAATTCTGCAAAACTTACTTGCCACAATTTTGGTATAACTCCAATCCAACTTGTTTAGATTAAAGTTTTAACTCTCCCCATGCTCCTAAGGACCTAATTTCACCCCCCCATAGTTACAGATTTTCTACTCTACCAAAGTTAATTAGTAGCCAGATATGCTTGAGAAATTTGGCCCGAAGCACAATCCTAATAAAACTAGTCTAAAGTATACCTGATTATACAGGAATGACTGGAATAACTGAAGATTTTAATATCTTTATATCTTCTCATCTTTCTAGGTAGCATTTGTTTGAATATACAGGTAAAATAGAGGTGAAAGACTGAGCTACAGTCAGCATCATTGGATAGAAAAATACAGATTTTCCCTATGTGGAAAGTAACGCAAGGATGAGAAGGGCAGGATTACCATCATGATTTCCATTATTTGTCCGTGTTTATTGAGTAATCTATTTTTGCATTCAGTAAACTTAGTTTAACTCCTTTTACTGTAAGAAAGATATTTAACTTTAGCTCTTAGGATCCTCAAAAAGATGCAGTTTTTGTAATGCTGTTGTTGCAAACTCCTTGATTCTGCTGTCTTTGTATTGCTGATTTCCCTATAGTGTTCATCTGGTTTTGGTTTGACTCATCTACAGAATTGGAGAAAATAATTGATTTTTTTTTTTTTGAGGGGAGCAACAATCTTTAGTTTTCATTTTAAAAAAGAAAGAATAAACATTTGTTATAGACACAAAAGCTGACTTATGATCAATAGAAAAGATACTAATGGGCTGTTTTCCTGTCACTTGACTTTTGATGTAATTCTAGTGTCAGCACTCACAGTAGTGCTGGGCTTCTTAGAAGCCAAAAGGAGCAGAGAGAAGCCTCGCTATGTCAGCTAGAATCACAGACCCAGATAAAAGGACCTGTTTTCTGTGCACCACCAGGTACTTTCACCTTTTTCTTAGGAATATACTAGCATGGATTTTGGCCATTTGAAATAAAGTTGAGCAGAATTTAATATGAGACTATCGGACAAGTAATCTCATTGAAATAGTGAAATAGTAAGCTAGCCGTAGACTGCAGATGCAGGCTGGCCAGGAAAAATGCCTTTATGCTCTTAGGGTTTTAACTTTTCTAATCAAACAGTTGAAACCTTTTCTAAATGAAAAATTTTTCTCAAATTCAAGACAAAATTTGATGTGTGACATACTGCTAGATGCCATCCAGACTCCTTTCCAGATACTCTGGAAGTTCAGCTTTCCACACTGGGCTCTGCCTTCAATTCCCTTGAATTTTACTATGCAAAAACTGCACCCAGCTTCACAAGACAAAGTCATTTGGACTCTGCTAGTTAATCACAAATACCCAGTTTGAAAGTTTTACGGTTAGGATTTTGCTGCTAGATTCATCTTTTTCATGTTAAATGCTTTCTTATCTGCTTATCATATGTTAGTAGTGGCAGTCACTTATGGGTCTAGATAGACAAGCAAGCATTGTCCAAATGGAATGAGGCTATATTATTCCCTGCATTTTATATTAGAGAATATGTTTCTCACTCCTGAAAGGAGTTTGTTTATAGTTAGTTCCTTCATTTGGTATCTTTGCAACCTGCAGTTTCTGTGCATTTCATGAATTATGATCATAAGTTACATTTATGCATTTAAATTTGATGTGGTTTTTACTCCTGTCTGAAGCTGAAGTTTGTGGGGTGTGCCTTGGAGAGAGAAATACTGTGAGGCAGTTGTAGCACAGTCAAATGACTTGAGGCAATGCTACATTTTGCTGTGCTGCAGTTTTCTTTGGCTGGGATTGTCGTCTTCCCGGCTTCCATCGAGCCAACTCTAGGGGAAAATGCAGAACTGGAACAGAATGAGCAACCTGCCTGCTTCCTCCCATGCCAGGGTAATGAGCGTGCCTGTCAGGAGGAGATAGCGGGTCTGCTCTCCCCCAGGAGCAAGTTTTGCTATTGCATCTGAGTTTTTTACAACTCCTTCACAGGTAATTTCCTCAACCCCAGCACGTAGGTTAGGCACAAATATACCTTCAGTAAGAGTAAGGAACTAATCAAGTTACCTTAGCTAGAGGAAAGATTTCTGTAGTTAGAAATTCCTTGCAGCACACAGAAACACCATTTTAGAACAAGGAAGGAACATACATTGAAGCTTAATGTAAAATTGTCTCATTTTGTTATGCAAGATGATTTGACTTAATTAGATCTCAAGCTTTCTATCTGTGAGAACAAGAGGACATCAAATTTGCATAAAGTATGTAAGATGCTGTTACAGAAAGAAGACAGGGATGTTTTTGAGGCACTACATAAATAGCTCACAATTGGACATCCATGATATTCAAACATACGCATGCACAGATACTTTCCTTGTGCTTTAAGGCATTGTTGTGATCCATGCTGAACAGGAAGGATGGACATCGTGTGAAGACACATAGCATAAGATAAGCTTAAAGAGCTTCTAAGCGTAACTAACAATAAGTCTGGAAATCCAAAAATTAATGTTGAAAGGTTATCTGTCAACTTCCTGTATGACCAAAAGGCAAGTTAAAAGCAAGTCTTGCTCTGCAGCACACTTCCTTATGGAAGTTATAGGGCATTTGTACAAAGCAGCTGTATCCCAGGAAGATAATCAGATACAGAAGTAGAAAGGGGCATCCACCTGCATACAGGAAAGATGAGTCAAGTTGTGCAAAATTTCGTTGAGGAGGTCAGAGAGAAAGAGACTGAACAGAACACAAAGTTCAATGCTCAAGGTGGATTGAAAACAATGTTATCTTCTTCTCCTATCCTAACTCCCAGGGTTCTTGTTGAAACACAGTAAATAAAATTTCTTTTTAAAATGTATTTGGAATAACCTGGAGAGCTATAAATCAGCAAACTGGACCTTTCTATTGGAAAACTGGTAGAAATTCTGAAGAAGAAAACTGACAGGTGAAGGTAACACATGAAGAAGAAGCTTTGACACAAACATATGCATGGGGTACTCAGGGAGAATCAGCGCAGCTTATCTAGAGGCTTTGTTTTCAAAAACATTAGAGCTCTTTGCATGAGGCAGTGAAAAAGTTAATGGGACGAAGGTTAGACCACTGACATTTCTGAGAAGACTGTGATTATGTTCTTTAAAGAAAAAAAAGCTCTTGGAGGTATTAAGCCATCATGTTATATGAGGAATAGTTTTCTCATGGATTTAATTATTGAATAAAAGATGACAAGGTATGCACAAATCCCATAGTTTGCCCACATATGGAATGGTGTGACTCCAATTTAAAGGATTGAAAAGGAAGCAATTTTTTCACACAGGTAGTAACTTCTGGAACCTGTGTCACAGGATGTTACAGGTGCAAAAACAAGTTTAATATTAGTTAAAAAAAATTATTGCAAACATTCATGGAAGGTAGGTCCACCACAATGGGCACTTGCAACCACTGACATAGGAAGTCCTTCCATTACTGTTGGTTAAAAGTCTATTGTAATTGTCTATACTGTTTATACTTTTTCTCAGAATATTTGCTACCATTTGCAGTCAGAAACAGCATACTAGGCTAGTTGGAGCTTTGGTGTGGTCCATGATATCTGATCTTATATAGGGTGGACAGACAATTTTATGTCACGCAGTCATTAATTGGTATAACCATAGCTGTTATACCTCAGTTGTCTTACTATATTAGAATAAATTGCAGTCGCAAAGATATGTTCAAGTAAGCACTTCCACTACATGTTTTGCCTGGGGGCATGATGGAAAATGACAGCTGGTATCAAAACGGCAATGTGAATAGCGCCTGCAACCACTACGCACCTTAGCAGCACCTTGGCTTGGCACACAGGAATTTCGAAAGAATGTTACCTGTCTTTGGTGGTTATTATCTCTGCTGAAACCTAAATACATGGTTTCCGTGCCACAAAACATCATGGCTTAGATTGCTTTTGAAGACTTTTTTTCTCAAGCAGACTGCTTTTTTTAGAGTAGTTTTTGCGTTGTTTTTTAACATTTTGTGATAATGTAAAGCCTGACATCCACAGAACCATTTGAATGTCTAACACTCCTTGTTTTCATAGTGATTAGTATTAATCAGTAGTGATAATGCCTAAATATCTTTTTAAATTTAGCTCTAAGGCCTTTGGGGGGAGATGTAGCCCTTGTTTTTTCTTTGTTTGTTTGTGAGATTTTGCTTCTCCCTCAGATTTTCTTAACATCACTTTCACTATTTACCTGAATAAAAGGCTAGAAATTACGCGTGGTTTTCATTTTAACAATTTCCAGGTCTTCTCATTTTTGTTTTATTTTCTATAATGCAACTTCACAAACTTAAATCCTACAGACTTTTGCTTCCTCCAGACTCAGGTTGTTACCTCCATCTCTTCTAAAGTATCTGTCTTAAAATGGGACTTAGTATTAAGCTTTTGACAGCCTTGCTCACCACAGAAGACCTTAAATTAAATTTCCAATGAAACAGACAAGCATCCTATTGTTAGTTGTAAACATGGACTCTACGGGGTAGAATGTTTCCAAGATAAATGATTCTTAATAATAAGCACCTAGCACAAGAGGTTATAATTTAAGTTTTTAGAAAGGAACTGTGTAACAAAAGAAATTGGATTTGATGTCCTATTACCCCGGAAAAGTAGTCCTTTGAGGCTCCAAGGCTGGAACAATGCAGGGGAGGCACCAACAGGAATTATACTTTATTTTTTTAACAGGGACACTGGTCATCTATAGCATAGTTGACTGTTGCCTTGATGTTTCTATTAGAACATACCTTAAAGCAACAGCTCTTTAATTTGAATATATCTTTCTGGTTATTCTAACTTTTATATTTAGAATCTAGCACCCTATTTTATGTGATGATGATGAAGACTATATACAAAAAATATCTTTGCAGCTCATCAATATTGATTAGCAAAAGTATTATTTGTAGGTTTTATTTTTAAATGGCTCCCTAAGGTGCTTATGACCGAAGAGGAGAGTTTGAAGTGGTCTTTGAAGAAGAACGTAAATTATGATAACAACAAAGTATAAAGAATTTAGGATATTCTGCAGCTTGAAGATGGTCCTCCCTCATGAGGATGACTGACTTCCTTGGAGAGTCTTTGGTGATTGCAGTGTAATCCGTAAGAAGTTATAAATGAATGTGCTAGTTATCCAAGTTTTTTCAAATAAAAATAGAATAGTTTGCTTGGAGTTTTTCTAAATATGTAACACTACAGAAATGATCTCTTGAGTTTCCTTCAGTTGTGCATGCTACAACTTTTTAAACTTAAGTAGAAGACAAAATTAGTCCACCTCTGTGTAAGAATCTGAATCTTACCTCTGCTCTTGATGAGGAAATACTTCAGTTGTCCATTTTCATACCAATGCCAAGCAGATGGAGAGAAAAAAACCAGTAAAATAACTGTTGCAGGCAGTCTCCACCCAGGGAATTTCACTTAATATGATTGCCAATTAACAAACTTTTAATTACTCGTTTCGGTATTGAGATAAAAAAGACAACGGAAAATTAGACAGACACTTAGAGCAACATCTTTGCTCCCCCTTCCCTGGGCTCAGCTTCAGCCCTACACCTCCACTGCTGCCTTCCTAGGCCCAGCTCCCTTTTCTTCACAGCATGTTATGCTCAATCCCTCCCAGACCAGTTGGTGAGGTGACGAGCGGCACAGGAGGTTGGAGTCAGAGCATGGTGGTTTCTTTCTGCTCTTCAGTCCTTCTTGTTTTCCTCTGCTGCTTCTTGCTTCTTACTCCTCCTCTGCCCTGGCATGGGTTGCCTGCAGGCTGCAGTCCCTCAGGGGTGTCCCTGCCCCAGGGTAGGTTGCCTGCAGCCACAGTCCCCTGACAGGTGTACCTCCTCCAGCGTGGAGCACCTCCTTCCAAGAGTGAGTCTCCAGCCACGTCTCCTCCTAGAATTAAAATGTTTGAAGGCTTTCTTTAATTTCTTTTTTGTTATAGATATACCTAGCAACTGAACAATTAGTATGATCTTTACTTCCTTTTCTTGACTGTCACATCTCTTATTTAGGGAATTTTTTTTTATATATATATTTTCACTGTAGAGCCTGTATTATCCAAGTAGTCCATGTTGTTTTAAATCTGATTCATTGTATTATGGTGAAACTGAAAAATGAAATGGTCATGGTGCCTTTGAGTTTGACAGAAAGAAATTTGATTAGCAGATATTACTAAGTGCAGGTAGAAAATTAATTTTGCAAACACTTTAGCAAATTTCTTTGAAGGTTATTCTGACTTTTATGCATACATGTGTAGTAGCAGTTCTTAAGAAAGACGAGCTTTCAGTCATATGTCTTCACAGAAGGCTCTTAATTTCAAGGGAAAGGTTTCACTTTTCTGAAAGGAAAATTTGACTGAAAAACTTCATTTTATTGTAAAAAGGTATTGTCACTAAATCAAAATAGAAGTATACTTTTATTTCAACTTCTAGTAAATTTTGAAGAAGTTCCAGTTTTTCATCATATGTTCCCTTGATTTTTCTTTGCGTTGCTTCTTTACTTTTATGCCAGCATCCCCCAGGAATGGTTGGACATACATCAGAAGGCCTATAAACTCTCTTGATATAGTATTTTCTAATTAGAAAAGTGTAGTACAAAAGGTGTTAATCTAAATCACACACACAAAAAAAACCCTAAAGAAACAAACAAAAGCCCCAAATGAAATAATATTTTAATGGAAATTAAAACAAAGTATTAGGAAAAAATCTTAACTTTTGAAAATACTAACCAAAAACTAGCGTTAGGGTAAGAAACAAGCTGAAAGTTCTACACAGGCTGTTTCTGGGGGAGGAACATTTGGAATTCCTGATCACATTCAATATGACTACCCTCTGAAATTTAATGTTGAAGTATATGTATAACTAAGTGTTCAGAGCAACCAAATTTCAGATGTATATATGTCAGTGTATGTACATGACTGCTCCTGTGTCGATCCTGTTTGTAGTCATCCAGTAATGGAAGAGAATTAATATGATGTGATGTGAGATTAATTTAAAAGATAAAATACAGATAAAAAGTGACGGTAATCACAGTATTGGCAGAGAACTCTTCAGTATCATTCCCTTTGGATGAAATAATTTGGAAAAAAAAAAAAAAAACAACTCACCTATTTTCAAATACCAGATATACTTAGTTAAATCATAATTTTCTCACAACCAGAAGGGTTAAACTTTTCCCTCAAATAATTATTGTGAGATATACTCTGTCAGCTCTCAGACACTGATGGGCATCACTAAGAATACTAACTTTTTTGTCATCTTGCAATCTTACTCATTTTTTTGTTGTGCCATTATTATAGAATCACAGAATCATAGAATAGTTTGGGTTGGAAGGGACCTTTAAAGGCCATCTAGTCCAACCCCCCTGCCATGAGCAGGGACAACCTCACTAGATCAGGTTGCTCAGAGCCCCGTCCAGCCTGACCTTGAATGCTTACAGGGATGGGGCTTCTACTACCTCTCTGGGCAACCTGTTCCAGTGCTTCACAACCCGCATTGTGAAAAACTTCTTTCTGATTTCCAACCTATATCTCCCCTCCTTTAGTTTAAAACCGTTACCCCTTGTCCTGTCACAACAGGCCCTGCTAAAGAGGTTCTCCCCATAAATATGTTATTAAAGAACATTAAATGAAGGTCTGAAGGGCAGCCTACATCTTCTATGTGTTAGTGAAATCAGATGAGGAACTGTTTTGACAAAGCAAAAGAATACTATGTCTATCAAGTTAGCTTAAAACTGGTCAAAGCCTAAATCATAGAATCATAGAATTGTTCTGGTTGGAAGAGACCTGCAAGATCATTGGGTCCAACCATTAACCTAGCACTACCAAGTCCACCACTAAATCATATCCCTTAGGGCAGAATAAGTTTAAAAATTCATCAAGTGTTATGAGATAAAGGGAAAGTCGTATGAGGGTAGACTGTAATGAACAAAGCCACACCTAAGCTCATCAAGATAGAAATGTACGTCAGTGCAATTTTCAGACTTCTTTTTGCAACAATGATTTGCATGTTCTAAGGTGATGTAAACCTCTTGTTGTTGGTTGCAGACTTCTAATCATGGATCTTAAAGTGTTTGATGGTGAAGCTGTTTTTTTGGGAAAATATTCATACAAGGTCTATAAAACAGCCTTTCCAATAGCATCAATATCTAATCTGCGCTTAAAGCTGATGTGAGCTGATGTGAAATGACTCATACCATTTAGGAAGGTGGTGATGTGATCCAAGTAATTCTGACGGTTTTTTTCTTTGCTCTGACACAGATTTTCACTTTGATTTTGAGCATGTTAATTACATTAACACTTCTAAATTCTGTTTTCTACATCTGTATAAAAGGGATAGTGATAATTAGATATATCACAGGTTTGCTTGAAAGTTGAATTCTTTAATACATTAAACAGAATCAGTATAATTATTTATATCATTAATACATTAGTTGAGTTGCCATTATTTATAACAAAAAGCATAACACAGTTTTTAATTTCTGAGTCAATACCTAGTTACATTTCCCAGATGTAAAAAAGCAAAAGAATTCCCACTTACTTGTTTTTCTGATTTTGATGCCACTCAAGTCCATGAGAGTTCTCCCACCGTTTTAAGGAGGAACTACACTTAGCTCAGTGGATAACTTACTGTTCGCATGCTGTACCTTTATAAAAATATACAGATCAAAATGTCAATGACATTTCTACCACATGGACTGATCCAGGAGACAGATTAATCATGCAGGAAATTGTTTTTCTCTTCTACTTGTCGTTTCTGTGGTCAATGCTAGTTTCTATCAAAAGCAGAGAAGCTGATTCAGGAAATGGGAATATGCAGTGCTTTTTGCTTTTGCTTTCTCATTAAAAGGGAAAGCAAAAGCAAAATATGAAATATTGTTTCTCTTTGTGAACCTAACATTCCAAAAGACAATTAGAAGACTACCTGTAAACAAACAAAGCCTTTACAGAGATATTATGTACTTAAACACCACCATTTATGTCTTAGATTCAAAGGTATTTTGAGGATGGAAATCAAGAACTTTAAAAGATTGCTATTTCCAAAATTTTACTATGTTAAAATACTGTGGTTCACATCCCAATCGCAATGTAATAGAAACTTTATATAGCATGCTTGAATTTTGCTCACTTATGAGTAAATAGGTATAAGTATCTATCTATGAAGTCCATTAGGGATAATTATGATTTACAGCCCTAAATCTTCTGCAGCTAGAAAACTAAGGAATAAAGAGGAACTATATCTTCTTATAAAATGCCCATGAAGGAGAACAGATAATTTTGCCTCAGTGTTCTGTTTCTGCTCTAAGGATGTTAACATGTTGTAAAATAACTAAATACAACTCAGAATAATTTCTGGACCATGGATTGCAATCTAAGACCTCCTTCTCCAAGAGTATGTCCCAAAACCCAAAGTCGGGTATTCATGCTTTATTTGGCAACCTTTCTTTCCTGAATTAATCTTCAAAATTGGAAAAAAATCAACTACGTAAGAGTACCAATAGCACAGAGTAGCTTAACGCCTAGTTGTTGCAATAGCCATTAGAAATGTAGCTTCAGGCTGAAACAGGTATTGAACTAGGCTTGGCACTTCACTAGAGTGTTGTGGTATTGTGCTCTTTTGAAAAGAAAGAAGTGGTATCAGCTGCGTTTTGTGGGCAGACTGATCATGGGTGTATGTATTAGATATTCTTGGGGCATGCCAACTGGCTCAAAACCTTCCTGGATGATAAGTGGAGAACTTCTATTCAGTGGATACTAATTAGGCATTACTAGTATACAGTTGTTGAGATGTTCAGTTCTGCCAAGATTGAAGTAGCTACAAGCCTGCTCAGAAGAAAAGTTTTAGGAATATAAACCTCAATCTTGGGTGCTTCAAGACTTCAGACAGATTGGTAGTTAGCCTCAGCTTTGGAGGATCAGTGCTTGACTAAGACAACTCCCAACTCAAAGCACTAATGTAGCTACACCCTTCACCTCCACATAAATCTCACAGTTCAGGTTCTGTTGGGCTGCCTGGGCACAGGGTCTAATGTCATTTGAGGACCCTACAGACTTCAAGACACCCACAGAAGCTCAACGATGTCACGTAGGACCCAAGAGAGACCGCTGCCCTGCTGGACTAGGAGGCAAAAG
The DNA here is from genome assembly GCA_009819775.1 of Phoenicopterus ruber ruber. Taxonomy (NCBI): domain Eukaryota; kingdom Metazoa; phylum Chordata; class Aves; order Phoenicopteriformes; family Phoenicopteridae; genus Phoenicopterus; species Phoenicopterus ruber. The sequence goes on from CM020217.1 coordinate 99,769,319, forward strand.
CCAGTCAGGATATGTTAGGATGTCTAAAATGACACTAGATAACTATGTGCAGCTGCTGAATTGAGCTCTCAATGTCTGCCTCATGGTCAGATGTGAGGCACCTAGTTTTCACACTGGCACCAAAATGAGTTAGTCTTAAACTAGACAACTCCACTAAATTCTGCTTTTGACCTCCAGTAGATGCTGATGAGAAAGACCTCTTTCGAAGAAGAAAATTGTGCTGCTTATCCTAATGGACTTCAATTTAAACTTTTTAATATGGATTTTTTCCTTAAATAAACCTACCCATATTAGCAAGTCACTTTTATGTTGTCCATTACATTCAACTTCTCCACTCCACATCTTGAAATACAAGAACCCCTTGGATCCTCAGCCACTACAGATGGCAAAATGGACAAGAATGTTGCTTTTAATTTCTACAAGGAATGTTTGCAGTTGTGTCTGGCTGCTCTGATTTTCACTCCTGTGCTGACTGCAAATATATTCATCAATCTACCTCAAGGTCAAAACTGAGACACAGCTTTCTTGAATTGGCAAGACGACTACAATTTAAAAGCTGAAGGCTGGCTTTTGATCACCAGTGAAAAAGCTCTTAATGTTTATTTGAATACTAATAATTTAGTATTATTTCAATGAGGCTTGCAATTAAGTGCTATAAATGTCCTTCCTACATTTTATAATTCTGAGCCAGGTTCTAGGCTTCCTAGATGTTTAGGGTGATGCTCAGGAGTTTACTGATCACTCTTTACTGACACATCTCCAAACATTTTACCAAGGGAATAAATACTGCTAGCCCCAGTGACTCAGTTCCTATTTAATATTAATGCTAAATAGACAAGGCAATATTCAGCACACCTGATTGAAATCTGTGTTCTTGGCTGGCTACTGGTGTGTATAGAAATATGGAAATCGGGAGGAGAGCTTCAATTTTTATATTTTTAGAGGGATACATTGTGAGAAATCAGCATCAGAGTTAAGTCAGCTTCTCTTTAGATGCATTAACAGAGTGAGCTTTTTGGTAGAGATGATGACTTCATTTTAAGATGATGAATTTCCAGCTGTTGTTTTGCTAATCTGCTCCAGCCTCTTGCAAGTAAAGTTCTTGGACTTTGCTTCATGATCCTGACTTGGACACTTCTGACAATAAAATTGGAATACAGAGGATCACTAGTGACAAAAAGAGTCAGTTTCCTTTAAATCCATATCCCCCTAAGTGAGCAATTTGTTGCAGTCAGCAAGTGTATTTTTATGTATTTATTCCCTGTAGTGTTTTAGTATCTTCAGCATTTAGTACTGAGTTTTACAAACTTATGCAACAGACAGCTTACTAAACTGAAAAAGTAAAAAGAATTAATTAAATTATTTTTTTATTTTAAATGATGTTTTGATGTTTTATGTAATCATGTATACATTTTTACACTAGACTAATTCCTAGTCTTGGGTAGGAAGAAAAGAAAAAAAACCAAAACAAAACAGAAACCTCTGTCCCATGGATTTTCTGTTTCAAAACCCAGCTAAATACTATAATGAAGCACTATATAAAGTGCTGATACTGCCCCTGTGAATCATTGAGATTTTTTTTTAACATGGATTCCTGAGTCATTGACTATTACAATCACACCTAAATCGATGTCTTTATTTTCTCCAGTGCATTAACAGAACAAGGACATGCCAATGAGGAGATAATACTGCCATTGTGGACTAGTGGTCCACCAGCTGAATAGTTAGTGATGAAACATTACCAGCATGAACCAGCCCTTCTTAGAAAATCTTGAGACTTTAAAGAATCATGACAGTATCTTCAATCTCTGTCACTAAAGCTTGTAGGATAAGAATAACCTTCTGCTCTTTTTTTAAATATTTAAGCAGAGTCTAAGAGTTAGCTGGCCTCTTCTCTGAACTGATAGTGAAAAAATGTAACCATATGCTCCTCCTTTTCTACGTGAATAAATGCTGACTTCTCCTCTTTGACTTTGTTATTTAGCTGTGAACACTCCATCTTTCAGAACTTCCGAAACTGACATAGTGGCTTTTTGAACTTGCTGCCTAAGACCTGGTATACATTTCAAAGAATTAAATTTAAAAATTCCTTTTAACAGTGTTGCCCTTTAAAACAAAGAAGATCTGAGACACAAGTAGATTTTTATCTTATCCAGCGCAAGGTATTATCACAGCATAAACAAGATAAAGGTGAGTGTGTAAAGTGCTGAAACAATGTTTAATAGGATATAGTAATTACCAAATTATTTCTTTTCATTCCATTGCCTTACTTTCTCTTCCTGTAGTAGAACTCATTAAGATATTTTGCAATCTGTATTTCATACCGTAAGATTATCCCTGTTTAAAAATAAAATAAAAAGAAACAAACAAATAAAAAAAGCTGAAAGTTGCATCAATAAAAATAAAAAGGCTAAAGCTAAAAGTCTTTTATGGCATACAGGGAACTACAACAACTGAGGATATGACCTGGGTGGTAGGTCATAATGGAAAGCTGCTTTTTTTATAAAAATCTTGTGGGTTTGTGGTTTTTTTTTTCTAGAAAGCTGGAGAGAAAACAGAAATGTTTTGTGTAGCAACTGATTACTTAAGTTTCTGCTCACACGTGTACGTTTGTATGTGTTGCAGGGCAAGGATGGGATGACACTAGTTGTCCCTAGAAGATTAATGCAAATTGACTTGGTGTGCAAGCTTTAAAATTTAAACTGTTGAAGAACTAAAATCACACAGAATTATTTTCAATGTGGAATATGGAGCTAAAAGGGTTCTGAGCTTAGTGAGAAATTCTAAGGAATGACAGCAAAATTTATTCATTCAAAAAACCAGCAACAACACAAGATTTCAAGTACATCAGTCAAATGTTCACTGCAGTCTATATTGTGCTTCCACTTCTATGGCCAGAGAATAAGATCTTCACACATTTTTTTTTTTTTTTAGAACATAGTCAGCCTGTCACATTTGGCACTATTTATCTAATGTAGTTGTTAAAAAGAGGAACTAGAAATTACATCTCACCAGAGATTTAAGTTATAGTGAACATCACTTTCTGCCTCCATCATTTTTAGTGAGCCTCAAAACCATGTACACTCATACAGTGTAATTGAATGAAAGGGATGCAAATATTGGTGTTACCCAAGAGCAAGATAGGTGCCCATGTGTATATATGTGTATAGGTATTTATACGTCTATATTCCTATAATGTATTAATATACAGTGTACAAGTTACAAAAAAGGTAGGTTTCTACAGTGCAAAGCGTTTTTATAACTCTATCAGATGTTATGATTGCAGTGGTCAGCTAGGAACCTTTCTCTTCATTTATAGGAGCTCATCAAAATCTAGAATGGCACCTTTTCCAAAACATTGGTGAGTGTAAAGTAGAACAATGAAGTTGGTATGATTATGCTTTCTATGAGTCAGTGCATCTTAAAATGTTCCTATATTCAACATTTTGTTAAATTTTGATTGGTAAACATACCAAAATAAATAGTTGAAAACAAATGGAGGTACATTAGTCAAAATTAAATTGCAAGCTGAAGAGATGGACTATAAGAAATGTTGAGATTCCCCAGGTCCATTTCCAGTTACACTGTTGGACACCATCAGTAGACTGCACAGCGACTGGAGCAGTCGTGGCCCAGGATGGTCTGTACAGCTTTGGGATCCAGCCCTAGACACACTTGAGAAGGTTGTTGAACTCTGCTTTTGGTGTCTCCATTGCAGTAGAAGAAGTAGTATTAGATGTGAACTACTACTTCTATATGGTAAATGAAAATCAGGACTAGTATTAACTGAACTGATTGGCAGCCCATCAATATTTTTAATCACTTTTAGTTCTTCATTTGTTAACCGGCTGTGTCAGGAAAGGTCAGAATCGCTGATCTGAGATGAACAGTCTCACAATGAAAGGGGCTGTTGGCCTTTTTTATCTTTTCTTATGCTTTTGCTTTCTTTTTGTTCTTGGTGAGCATTAGAAGAATTAGCATAGAGATACAACATAGTGTGTTCAGTATGTCAATCTTATATGAAGAGTATGAATCAGGCCTCTGTCTGATTCTGTGTCTTTAATGCACTTAACTCGGTTAACATATCAAATATCCGGTCCATTTTCTGAGTTTTCAACCGTGAATGGTAGTGGGCAGGTAAAGACTACGCTAGACCAAGGCAATTACAATTGCACGGTGAAAGAGTGTAACATTCAATACGGGAAACTGTTCTTATTATTCCTCCTTCCTTCCTGTGTCTTGCTACAATCTGGCATCATGACGCGTCCCTGGTTGCAGCACAACAGTCAGGCTGCACCAGAGTCTAGGAATATGCGACACACAATAACAGGATTTTCATTCTCTGTTTAATACAGATTCTGTTACTGTGATCCATATCTGCATCTCTTTGATCACCTTACAAAAATCTGCAGATTCAGTCTGGTGCACAGCACAAAGACTTGCTGAGTAAGCTGAATGTCTTGCGATGAAACCCATATTCTGAGGTCTGTACAGACTTCCTGCGTGGATTTTAATGCAATAAAATTCCATCAGACTTTAAGGATTTAATTCAGACAGGTCATCTTTCACCACCTGAGAGCCACTTGGGTTAGTGGGCTTTCACTTTAGGGGGCGAGTCGTAGTGTTTGACACCTTGATCCAGTACAGTCAAAGATGACTGGACATCTTTTCCGGCACATCTGTTTGCTGGACATAAGGAAAAGCAAAAGATTTGTGGAGGTAGGGGTCTGTATAAGGTTTTTATGAAGATTTGGGGGTTCTGACTTGCTGCTGTACTATCTGCTGATCAGTATATATCTGTCTGCGTCAGGATTGCATTTGACTTTGAATCTTTAAATTATTTTTAAAAGAAAGTGGAAGAATATAACACAGGCATTGGAGAATACTGAGAATACCGAGTTGGGAGAATACATCTCACTGGTACAGTGAGATATATTTAGTCATACGGGATAAAGTTAGCAGAGGTGTCTGACACAAAGATCTATTAGGCTGTCAGACAGTCTCCCAAGAGAAATGGTGGAATCCCTACTACGGGCAATATTTAGAATTTGATTAGAGAAAGCACTAGAAAATGTGCTGAAAGGAGCAATCATATTTGACAGGAGCTCCTAATAGATGATCTGTTCTTTTCCATCCCTAATTTCTCTAATTGCATGCTAGAACTTGAGGGAATAACAATTTAAAGACTACCTCTAAGTATCTCAATAAGTATTAAACACTTTCTACTCTTTTGCTCATTATTATATTCACAAATGAGAAGTCCCATCACATTCTACGTTTACGTTTAATTATATCTGACCTTTCTGCAATAATTCCTGTACAAGATTGTGCTAGTTAAGTTCACTCTTCTTACATATCTTTTAAAACCAAGAAGAAAATTCTACATTACCTCTAATCCTTGCATTTTATACATCATGCTAAACTATATTTCCTAGTCTGACAATATCTGTTAGAAAATGAAATATTACAGTTAAGAAGATGCCATGAGTAGACACTTTCTTTTTTTATTCCTGTACAATACATAGGAACAAGAATAATTTCAGGGAACATTTTCATTCAAACGTAATTAGCAGCAGTGCAAACATTGCTGTATTCACCATAAACAGCACTTGTATAATAAGTTTAATCATTGTCATAAGCAGAAAAAAAATTAGTTCATCTCTTCTGCAACTGATATCGACTTAACATTTAGTTTCCCTAGTACTAGATCAGTTTTCATAGCTTTTAAAATCTACCTATATTTTTCACAGTAAGTTTCATTATGTCCACCCTTCCAAATTTAAGTTTGAATGAAAAAAAGTTTGATCAATTCAAATATATAAATTGATGAGACACACTATTCAGGTTACAACTTCAAAAATTAAAGGTATCATGGAACTGGTGAAATACTATTTAGCTCTATGGTTAAAACAATGCCAAATAAGAATTACCATTGCTATGTCTTCTAAATACCGCTTTATCGTCTTTTATAAGGTAAGAAAAATAAATATGAGTCAATATGTTCAAGTAAATAATCAAAAATTGTGCAAAATGCATAAATTACATAAACAACACAATTTAAAATTCATTGTCCAAATTTATTTTCAGAAATATTTTTCTGTAAAATTAGATTCTAGGAAATGTGTGATGAACTATCTTTGTAATGATCTGGACATTTGGAATTTGATTCAGCAAGAAATGTAATTTATGAAAAAGTTTGTGGGGTGTCTGGTAAAGAATAGGATATAAAGATTCCAACGTTCAGAATGCATGAACTCTCATCTAGACCTGCTTCAGGATTAATAAATAAATAAGTCTGTATTTGCCCTATTTTTGAGCACTTTAAACAATTTTGTCTCTAACTCCACTGTGAAGTTTTGTTACTTTTATGTATAACTAATGCATGGAATAGTTAAATAGTTAAATGTATTTAAATAGAGGATAGAAATGGACCAAAACCAATGGGATTGCACATAGAATTTACCTATGTGTTTTCTTTTCTTGACATAGAAAATATAAGGCTATTTTTGTGGCGCTTTTTTGTTTTAAAGCTGCAGTGAAATTGGACAGAGCTCCTAGCTGTTAATCATGACAATTCGTACAAGTCTTTTCCTGAGGGAATTCTGTAAATTCAGAGACGTGGGCAGTTTATAGAATTTGAGGATGTATTTACTAGTACATATTATCTTGCATTTGGCCAAGTTGTATTTAATCTTCCTACTTCCAGCATTAATAATACATCAGAGTGAAATTTGATTTAAAATTAAATGTAATTCACGGTTTTGTAAAGCACCTATCAAAGCATTTCTGCTCTTTGCTAGTACCTCAGCATTTACTTGCACGTTTACAAGCTCTGAGATGGACAACCCTGTGGTCCAGTTTTCAAGGGTTGGAAAATAAAAAGGAGAATTCCTGGCAATTCTTAGCCATTCAAGAGCTGGAAATTTCATCTCCTGGATTATTATAAGGTTATTTAAGGTTGAGATGGTTTACTCTTAAGGCTTTGTGTCGAGCAAGTCAAACCATTGTGAAATGCTTTAAACAGTCAATAAGTTGCTAAACTTGGACAGAAGAGTTGTCAGTCTTTAGTAGATACTTGTAATGATTTCTGTATCTACGATACAAGAAACCTTACTGCTCCGTGGACAGATTTTATGTCAGCTCCATCTATCGATCATACAGCTGCTGTAGGGGGAGCATCAGGATGGCAAGAAGTTCACCATCTGCTTTGCTTGAAATTTTGGAAAGAGAAATATTAGATATGATAAAGAGATTAAAAGCAATAGTGGGTGTATTACAGCCCATCCTCCCTTGGCAGCCAAAGTCTGCTTTCTACTCTATTCATTTCAGTTCACAGGAAGAATAAATCTTTCATTTAAATGCCATTTATGTGATATATTACCAGTGCAACTTGCTACTGTAATATATTATCACTCAAGTACAATGTAAAGCGGTACAAGTCATCAGTAAAAATAACAATTAAAAAATCCTTTCTTCAGGGATCTCGGAATCATAACCAAGTGCAAAAATGTAACTTATTACAGATACACAAACAAAATACCTTGCATTATTTTTCATCTTCACTTGCTGCGTATTACTAAAATAAGTAATTTTATTGATATTGGAAGAAAGAGATGTTTCTGCAAGACATTCATGTGTAATAGAACTGAGTAAAGGATTGACGCTGAGGTTAGGATGCTATTCCATAAGGAGAGGCAATATGAAAAAAAGCAGAAGTAAAATTGGAGAGGAAATGGTTTCAGTGTTGATCGCATCGAGGTTAGGGGACAGGGAAAGTACAACAAGTTAAACGGATGTAAGTGGCAGCTGATTATACAGAGCTTTGAGGCATGAATTAGAAGTTTTAATGTGAATCCATGAGCATAGGAGAGCTAACAGAAGGATTTGAAGAAATAAAGATGTAAGTCAGATGCATGTTGTAGTATAATTGTAGTGGCAAATTATGCTGTAAGCTACAGTCTTGCAAGTATGGAAGGAGTGAGAAAAGTCTCATTTCTATTAGATTTTCTTTTACATTTTCATTTTCATTCTGTTCTGATTTTCAGTACAGCAAAATGTATTTTAAGTGTTACTCATTTATTTTAAATTTAGTTGAAAAATTACAGGAAAAATAGAAAAAAAAAAAAGAAACCTACATTTAGGAGAGTACACAGCAATTTCTTGAAGTATCTGAGATTCTGTTTTACTGTGACTGCTTTGGCACTGCACAGTTATTTGCTTCTGTGGCCCCTGCCCTATCTTTATCTTACGCACAATCAATTTGAGAACTTCTGGGTAGTAAACTTGTTTAGTTTGACTCATTCTCGTTACCCTAATTGTTCAACATGAGGTGTATTTAAACCATTGAAATATGAGGACGTAAATAACTCATTTGTGTTCTCTGCTTTGAATCTGCAAAATCTCTATGACTGTGATTATAATGAAATTTTAATTATATTTCCATGACTATGTGAAAAATATTCACCTCTATATACCATTCAGTTAAAAAGATGTTTCCCATTGCTGGTAGGTGAAGAATAAGACTGATTTTGTTAAGAGGTCAAATGTGTTGAGATTACTTCATTGCCTCTGGCAAGCACATCTACTCTGTGTTGTCTTAGCACTGTAGACTCTAGTTCATATATTCACAGAATCATAGAATGGTTTGGGTTGGAAGGGACCTTAAAGATCAGCCAGTTCCACCCCCCCTGCCATGGGCAGGGACACCTTCTACCAGACCAGGTTGCTGAAAGCCCCATCCAATCTGGCCTTGAACACTTCCAGGGATGGGACATCCACAACTTCTCTGGGCAACCTGTTCCAGTGCCTCACCACCCTCACAGTGAAGAGGGTGCAAAATGCAATAAATGCAATATATTGCATTTATGAATTCCATAACATAGAGCTCTGATTTTTCAATTGATTAGTATTCCCATTTTAATTTCAGCATTATTATCTTGGAGTCCTCAGCACAGGAACGACATGGACCTGTTGGAGCAGGTCCAGAGGAGGGGCTCAAAGATGATCAGAGGGCTGGAGCACCCTCCTATGAAGACAGGCTGAGAGAGTTTGGATTGTTCAGCCTGGAGAAGAGAAGACTCCAGGGAGACCTTATTGCAGCCTTTCAGTACTTAAACGGGGCTTGTAAGAAAGATGGGGAAAAACTTTTTAGTAGGGCCTGTTGCGATAGGACAAGGGGGTAATGGTTTTAAACTAAACAAGGGCAAATTTAGACTAGGTATAAGGAAGAAATTTTTTTACGATGGGTGGTGAAACACTGGCACAGGTTGCCCAGAGAGGTGGTAGATGCCCCATCCCTGGAAACATTCCAGGTCAGGCTGGATGGGGCTCTGAGCAACCTGATCTAGTTGAAGATGTCCCTGCCCATTGCAGGGGGCTTGGACTAGATGGCCTTTAAAGGGCCCTTCCAGTCCCAACTATTCTATGATTCTATGATTATTTTTGTTATTATTACTGCTGTTTATCATCTTGATGAATATAATGCCACTCTACTTACTTGTCTTTGAGTTCCTCTCCAAAACCCTTGGTGAGATCTCACCAGTGCAGGAGATACATATCATCTTCAACAAACTGATGATATCTAGTTTCTCTTTTTTCTGGCCCTGGAGGTATAGCTGAAGAATTCGAGGCCAGCTATGATAAGTCATACGCACTTACGGAATAATTTAGTCAGAATTTCAGTTTCTAAGCATAAATTACAGTTCTGAGAATCCTTGCTCAGCAACAGACTAACTTCCCAGGTACTTCAGTGAGATTCATCTGTTCTAACTGCAGGTTTTCAACACTGAATAATCCAAATCTAATTACAGTTTTTACCCCTCTTTGTAGTCGGTAGAAAGAAATTGCCATTTGTCTAAATTACATAAAATTAATATACTGAGATGTGTTCCTCTACATCTACTCAGAGCTACCCCACCTTAGAACGACTTGGGGACTAAGCACCAAACTCATGAGTGTGACTGCGATGGACGGCAAGTCCTCCCCCTTCCAGCGCTCTGGAGAGGCTCAGCCAGCTCAGCACTCAAAAACCGTTGTGAGCACACAATGACGGTGCTGTCACTTTTTTAAAAGGAACGAGTAGAGAAGGAGGTGACAGGAGTACAGGTCCAGGTATAATAGCTGTGATCCGCTTTTAACTTTGGTTAAAATTGCCATTTCTCTGTGACGTGATTTAAATGCTCTTTGCAGGAAAAATTCTAAGATAATTCTAAGGCAAACAGGCAGTGTGACTGGCCAAGGGCGCGAGTCATACATCTGGAAGGAGAAGGCTTCCCAGATGTATTTCTCTATTTTCTCTCCAGTGTTTCATATATACTAAAAGGAGTGGGATTTAAGATTTCCCATAGTTGTTAGCATTTCCTGAGATGTAGGTGTGCAGTCAGTTGCGTGCCAGACTGTCTAACCTGACATCGTCTCTGAACAGAGTGCCATCTGTTTGAGATGCTATTCTGACATGCCCACCCATCCCCATTCATCATTCACAGCGTTCTGATTGCATTCTGGGTCTCAGGTCGCTTCAAAATCGAGCTTAGCAGCACTGATTTTTACAAGCTCAGCTTTCTCTGAGCAATAAATTCCTTCAAACGATGAACTAACTTACATACCTAAAGGTTAGTTATCTAAACCTAACACATCCTTTCCAGGCTCCCTTTATAGTCATTGGAAAGAAAGTTCTCATTTAGAGAGCAGTTCAACTTGTCCTCAAATAGGTGTCAAAAGCATGTGGGATGAATTACCTTCTGAAAATGTTTTATTTCTACCCTGTGATTCTTACGGGAATCTACCGGTGGGTTAGTGGTAGACGACTAGCTTTTAGCCTTCTAAGCTAAGGAAATACGGATGTGTGAGAAAATATGGATGTGATCAAGTCATGACAGAAAAGAGAGTGAGACAGCGTTTGTAGATTTATACAGGCAAGGGGAAGAAAATAATGGAAACTATGCAAAGGCCCCTTTACTGGGAAACAATTGGTTTTACTTAGAGCTACACTTAGAGGTTGATTTTTATACCCTCACCTGCTCTGAGGTACAGCACTAATTTTTGTGTACTGCTGGGTGCAGCTAATGAGAAGGGCTACCCTGGTTCTCTGGCTGCAGACACTTTTCTTGTTCACATATTTGCCAAGTAAAGTACAGAGTTGCGTAAGTCACTTTACTTTGACTTATTGTTGTTTGTGTTTTGCTTTTTTTTAAAAAAAAAAAAAGTCTAGATATTTTGCAGTATGCTACTTTAGGAAGAGTTGGGCTACCTTCTATAAAAAAAACTAATTAGTTTTGACTTCCTTACAGTGTATTTTATCGTGTATTACCAGGACATATGTGAAATATAGTCAGTAGGGCAGTTTTCATTAGAAGTATTAGAATTAGTTTCCTTCTTGGTTTCCCAGAGCTGAAACCTACCATTTTTCAGAGCATGCTGTGAAAATCCTATTTTCTAAGGCTATTCAGAGAAGAGGTGATTTGAACCTGGTGCATTTGAGTGTGGGCTGTTATTGTTTGAAATAGGGTTTTAACATTAAGCAGGAAATTAGAGATCGGATTGCATTAGATTATGATACCGTAGTTACTGATGATACTTATTATTTGGTTTGTATTTCTAATATTTGTTTCAGCACCTGAAACTTGGAGAGGATTTGAGTAAATCTAAATAAATAAATCTTTCTCAATGACATCTCAGGTGTTGAATCAAATTGATACTTAACTTTTTCTCAGGTAGTAGAATATAAACCTTTTTTCCAATTATGTCCCTTTTTTCTTCTACACCCCTTTTTCCCCGACTATAATTTTCTTTATCAGTGGTAGAGTAGTGCGTATTTGCTCCTGAAGTGAGTGTTCCCAATGCTAATTTCATGTGCTATTCTGAGATTCTTCTAAGAGTTTTTCCTATCTTCGCTTTGTGGGGAAAGACTGGTAAATACTTAAATATGCTCATTTTCAAATTAGTATTTTCTTGAATTGAGCTGTATTTTAAAATTTTCCTTAATTTTTCTTTTTTTTGGTTTGTTTTTGGGGTTTTTTTTAACTCTAAACTATAGCAAAACTCAAAATCATCCATAATTGTTTATATACATCGTTAGCCCCGCTGCAGCTCCAGATATGTATTTCTGTTCCTTTATCTCCGGTTCAGGATGTAGCACTGTAAGGCCAGTGACTGAATATTTCTGCTAGTTCTCCAGTTTTGTATTTTAAGTTCATTTCAGTAAACTTTTTCTTTTGAATGGTGGTGGCAGCTATCACGGGGAAAGAGTCTTCTCAGGCAACCAACCCCAGTCCTGTGGATAGCTTTGAGAATCAAGCCTCATCAATAACTTTTTGGAATTCAAAGGAACCTGCTTCCCTCAGGTCTTGCTTATCTGCACCCTCATTATCCTCTTCAAAGAACTCTGAAGGTTTCAGGAAGTGCTTTCTTCCCCTTCACTGAAACCGGATGGCTTGACCTTATCAACTTTTCATACAGGTTTTCTAATATTCTGATTAGCGTGGAGATGGGTTCTCCAGTGGCATACATTGATCAGACCCAAACTTGCTTTATCTGAGATATTTCTGGTTGAAAATGACAGACCTCAATTAAAAGGCGTTAGAACTTACATACGGGATGGAAGGTCTAAGGGTTATACACATATATGTGAAGACTTTTGGTGAAACGAAGGAAATCATAGAAATTGCAGAATAAAAAATGTCATATTCAAAACAGACAGCATGGGTAATCAATCCTTTTTCCTGCGATGAGATGAGGATACGGCACTAGTCACTTTGATTCTTTAAGAGGACAGTTCTCTTCCTATCAGCATACATATACAGAACATTTATCAACTTAATATGGTTGGGTTTGGGGGGTTTTGGGTTGTTCTTTTAATACAAGGACTAATAGACCTAGAGAGTGCATGAAGGAGTCTGACTCTATTGCCGAGTGTAAGATTGCACTGAATTTGGAGAGGGCATCCTGGGTTCTAGTCTCTGACTTATACAGAACTGCTCCTGGGAGCACAGTCCTCATCACACACAGAGCGCTGAATATGTGAATTGGAACATCCTCAAATTCTTGCCCTCTGGATCTTAACAGGGTGTACACGGATGTCTCATCCCTCAAAATGTGCATGCAAGAAATACTTTCAAACATTGAAGTTGCAGGTTCTGGAAAGCTGAAGGTTAAACAGGAGAAAAATGCTCAGTAAGTTTGAGGCACTTTAAGGATGTGAACGGAGCAATTTTGGATGTCAATTCTAGATGCCTAAAGGCTTCTTTGGGACAAGGGTGTCTGGGTACAATACACTGTATTAAACTTTGAAAAAATGCTAGTACGTACCTGTCCTGGTTTGGGCTGGGATGGAGCTAGTTTTGTCTCCAGCAGCTCCTGTGTTTTGGATTTAGTGTGAGAAGAACGGTGATAGCACACTGATGTTGCTGGTTGCTGCCAAACAACCAAGGACATTTTGCAGTTTCCCAGGTTTTGCTAATGTGCAGGTGCAAAAACTTGGGAGGGGTAGAGCCAGAACAGTTGATCCAAACTGGCCAAAGAGAGTATTCCATACCATAGACGTCATGCCCAGTATAAGTGAGGGTCGGCCAGTGGGCCACTAGCCTTAGACCCTTAACTTACCTTAATCCTTAAGCTTCCCTTCAGGTTGCTTTTTGTTTCCCTGTTTTTCCTTTTTTTTTGTTCATTCGGGCCTTTTTGTTTGTTTGTTTGGCTGTTCGTTCCCTCGCCTGCTCTCTCTGGAACTTGCTGTTCTGGGATAGCTGGGGGGGATACCCCTGCTCCCTGACTGCTGCTCGGGACGGGCTGTATCGGTCGTCGGGTGGTGAGAAATTGTGCATCGTTTGTTTTATATATTCTAGTATCCTTATATATATTATTATTATCATTTTTAATATATTTTTATATTTTTCCTTTGCTATCCTGGTGAGCTGTTTTTATCTCAACCTGTGAGTTTTCCTTTCTCTCCAATTCTCCTCCCCACCCCACTGGGGAGGGGGGGAGTGAGCGAGCAGCTGCGTGGTATTTCGGTTACCATCTGGGGTTAAACCACGACAGTACCTTACATAAATAGTGCACCTGTAGGATTAGGAGATAATTCTCATACAGATTGACACAAATAAGAGAACATTATCCAAAAAATACTTTATTAAAGATACATTGTGGTTTTTTTACTCTGTATCTGTTTTCCAACCATTCCCACTTGAACCATTTTCACTGTATTGACCTGCTCTGAGCCTTTAGGGAGGCTGTTAAAATCTGTAACATGAACCCACAGAAGTGTCAAATATTAACAAGTGTTCTCTGCCCTGCTGGTGCTGAACGTTGATCCACCTCAGGCGTCAAGAAACTGAGAGAGCTAATTTGTAATTGTTGCCTTTCCTGTTCTCTCAAATGGTGGGTAAGCGTGCTGAAATGTCTTTCCTCTAGCTATTCGACTTTATATAGGAACTTGCATCACCCTCATCTTCACAGTAGCTGGATCCCATCCAGTAGCATACTAATCGATGTGACTAACATCTGTCTGATGTGGTTCGTTGTTTCTCTCATCCCGTCCCCAGAAGCAAGATTGTGTATTTAGCCATATAACATTAAATATAGTAGTCTGCAGGGGTATGTATGTGTTTAACTGTGCTTTTTGCTATGAGTTTATACTAATGAAAGTGAGTTGAACTGGTGCACTTCCACCCAAAATGGAAGATGATGAGGTTTGTGTGGACTTCAGATTCTGGGAGAGGCCATTCCCCCGTCTCAAACTGGGACTGTCCCTCCTGCCCAGAAAAGTTTTCCCTTACTGCAAGCTGACGCGGGTGCCTGAGAAGTGGAGTCACCATCCAAAGTCCTGTCCTTCCTTCAGGCCACGCAGCACCCCAGGGGTGAAGTCTCCCACCTGGAATCCACACTCACCCTCACTGCTGGGTGGGAGACCAGAAAGACAGGCAAATTTCATATGCTTGACCTAAGGAGACATAACTGAATGCTTTCTCCTTTGCATGTTTTCCTTAGATTGGGAGTACCAGTGAAGCCTAGTTCAATACCCTTGTGGAGTTTAATTAGCAGAAATAATGAAGTACCAAACTAGCACTGTACTTTGTTTCCATACAGCATTTCTTGCCTACTTTGTTGTCCTGTCATATGAAAAGAGCATCTCAAAAGTCAGCCCCTGGATTATCTCTTTATTTATTTATTGTCTGGTTCCTGAGCACTCTTTGGTTCAGAGGCAGCTACAATGGATCATAACTGCCCATGGCTCCCTCAGTAGAAGATTCAGACATTAGATGAGCTGAACCACCTTCTGAAGTTACTTGTGTCTCTCTAGCTTAGGCGGACGGAGCATTTGTCTGAGCCCTTCAGTCAGATCCCTTAGGTTAGGTGGGAGGAACCTGTATTAACTTCATTAACTTGTCACAGAAAAGCATGTCTTTAAAAAGAGTGGGATGCTCAGTGAAGGAGAAGGTGCTTAGTATGAGTTATTTATAAAAATCGTAACCTATTACTTCCTTCACAAACATGCACAAATGTTGTTTCTCATAGATCGTTTTTTGTTTGTTGGGGGTTTTTAATAGATTGAATATTATGATTCTTATCACAATAACATTCTTAATAATGTTGTACAGCCAATATATTTTTCCTGCCATTTGTTCATTTCACCTATAGATATTTATGGAACCATTTATAACAAATTGCTAGGAAATGATTGTTTTCATTATCATTCATCAGTATTCTACATAGATCCTGCTGAAGCTCTGTGGTTTGGACAATACACCACGGTTTATCAATGAATAAGCTAAGTTCTTAAATGAGTAACTGATTTCTTTGCCCTTGCAACGTACAGGTTGTTCTTCACGATTCACAAGTCCCGTCAGTAGGCTACGTGTTTTACATAACACAGGGCAAACATAACACGTATATGTTGATGTAGGTTACTTTTACAGCTTGATAACATGCTTTAATTTATCACTCTCCTAAGCTTGGTGTTCTGTTTTTCCCTTAGGGATACGATGATGGATATGGGGGTGAATATGATGATCCAAGCTATGAGGCATATGACAACAGTTATGCCACCCAAACACAAAGGTAAGCATTTGTAGTTTTACCTTAATTTTTCAAAAAGAGGAACATGTATTTCCTTTTAGCTTTTCATGTAAATTTCCTGTTTTATTTTCCAGATTAAATTCTACAAAATCTCACAGTACTTTAAAAAGTTATCAAAAAGTAATAATGACAGTCAGAGTTTATATACAGAATTTTTCAGATGAAACAAAAATGCCAACAGCTATACTTTTAAAATTGTTGCAAATTAAGTGGGGGTTTTTTTAAAAAAAAAAAAACAAGTGATTACATCCTTTTCCTATCTGATGTCATTCTGAATTTGTTTGTGCAATTTTTTTTTTCCTTCACTAGTGCAAAGTTTTTAAGGGCGTCTCATATTTATGGCTTTTACAATGTTTTGGGAAAAATCAGAAGGAAATAAAAAAACATAATCATGATGGTAAATACCTGCCACTGGTTGGCATCCACTATCAAGGCAAACTACGGAAGGGAATTGCATGCCTGAAGTAACGCTGAAACTATCTACTTTCAGCCAGTTACTTTCTCAGCAACTCTCAGAATTGATAAAAGCAACCAAGTTCGGAAATTTTGTTTTATATCCTTACTGTGTGTGATAATGGGGAAAATTACATTCACATCTTTTATGATTCGTGTCACTAAAATGAAGCAACAAAAATGATCACTTTTTATGTACACATACACCACACGCACTCATATATTAATTCAACAGTTGGTCCATGTTTATTTAATATGGAATGACATCTTTTTCGCAGTTAAGCTGAAGGATAAAAGGGTACTTCAGCCAATTATTCAGAAAATGCTCTTTTGGGTTGCTAAGAGTACATGTACGATTGTGGAAAGGCAAATGAAATTTTAACAAGAAAAGACATAGATTTTAACTGAGTTAGTGTGATTCTCACTGGGCAAGAAAGCGATGTATATGTACAGAGTTCTGCCCTCCAAAGAGCAGAGGACCTTAAACTTGGCTTTTTCTTAAGCCATCTTTTCTGTTGAATGCTTTGCTGATGAAAATGCCTGTCAGAATTACATTCAGCTCCAGAACTGCTGTAGTGAGTGGCACTTGAGCTGATAAAAAAATACTTTATAAGTATTTTTATAACCAGTGAAGTATATTTAAAAGGATTTGTCAGACCTAAATGTGAACCCCATCAAGTATACTTTAACAACACTTTTAAGTAATTATACATTAGTAGCTGCACCCATCATGTCATTGTGTAGGTAGATATTCTTGTTGTCAAATGTACTCCAACTTTTTTGAAAAGAATTCAGCCCATCTTTTGCTACAATAGCGAATTGTCACAGGAGATATTGCCTCTGGTGTAAAAATAATAATTAGTTGGAAATCTCTCTGCTATGACATTGCTTTATATCAGCTGAATTAACCTGTAATTTCTTTGCAAGTTGATGTCCCAGGCAACTAAATGACAAATATATCAAGTTTATGAGGACTGTATTATAATCCAGCTAGAACTGGCAGTGATAATTTGACTCAAGAAAGAAAACTTATAAAGAGTCACATAATTTTGTCAATTAAACAGCTATTAAGTTTAGTCTTCAGATATGTTTTCTACTAATGTGAGCTGCCTCCAGGATACCTAATCTATTTAAAATCTGCAACTAAAACATTTCCTTTTGTAATATATGGCAGAACACACAGTCATACTTATCCATGTTGAGTGGCGCTGAATGCCACAAGTAGTCTATTGATTTCAAAGAGAGCACTTTCGGAACAACACACTACTCATTTCAAAGATTGAGAGAACAAATGGACCATTAGAGATGCAATTTGGACTTCTATATCTTATACGCCATTTAACTTCACAGACGTGCCTCCCTACTGAGCCAAAATAATACAATACAGCGACATAGTATGACCAAAATATTTGGTTAGGCGTATATACCAAAAAGTTTTCTCCTAGTCTCAGATCTTGTTATTAGTATACTCTGATCATATGAGCAAGACATATCATACGCACACTTACCAAAAAGATAAGTTGTACTGCTTCAGAGTACTTATTCCTCTCATCCAGTGTGTGATTTACAGGAAAAAAAATAACAAAACTTGTAGACAATGTCTGTGCTTAGAGAGAAAAATATCATTACTGCCCTCTGCAGGGATTGACTGAAATTCTAAAGCATGAGATGAGAAAAAATTGTAGTCCGTGACTTAACGCAGAGCTCCAAGATTTCTGTTCATGTTAAGGGCAGAGTTGCCACTCACTTTTGATGGCTCATTAGGCAATAAATGTGGAAATTCCTAGAGAAGGTACAAACTCTTGTCTGACACTCACACCACGCATGTTGACCAAGTTTTACTCTCATCATTGCTTCACATTGAAGAATGTGTCAGGGTGGGGGACGGGGACAGGACACGGACAGACGGGACGGGATGGACGAACTGAATGCAAGCTGAATTCAGTCTGCTTTAGAGCAGAGCTCATGCTACGTGCTGCTTTGTTCCCCTGCTCACCCAATGCACAGAGTGAAGATAGTGTTTGGGTAGCCTACCACCACCCCCCCTGTTACCTATACCTTTGTCTTCCGGACCTCGTATCTACTTCCCATTTGGTCATCAGAGGCTTTCTGCCCATATATATTCCTTCTTGGGGCCCTCAGTCCTTCATTGTCCAAGAGATCTGATTTAGACTTTTTTATAAATTAGGCTCTGCCAACAGCAGAGAAAATGAGCGTGCTGGCAACATACACCACTGTGCTACAACACAGGATTATGATTTAGTAGAAGGAGCACCAAAAATACCCAGCCCCAAGACCATCCAGATGCAAGTGGAGATGAAAGCTGTACTTCTGTGCACAATTATCTGAAGATTTGTACTAAAGGTCAGGGATGGTGTTGCAGGCCCAGCAATATATTTTCCATAGGTCCTTCTCTAATGAACTCTACCACTGCCACCCTTCCAGACAGAGAGCTCTGTCCTTCATGACAGCAGTCTGATTTTTAGGCTGAAAATAGGGGGATGGGGTCACTTGTGGAAGAGACCATGACAGAGTCTCGGGATCGGACTGGAATGAGACCCACAATAAGTCTGTGTGGCTGAATGAGCTAAGAGCACCTCAAGAGCACTATGAAATGGACATAATGAACACCTTGAAGGAAGACAACAGCAGGACCCTCACTATGGTAAGTGCCGCCTGTACCTTATTATGTTTGGGGACACTATTATTTTAGGAAGGAAAGAATTATGAGTTATGACAAATTCAGTTACTGCTGCAGTCTGTATTGCATGAGGTATGTCTTGCTTTAACTAACAGAAGCTGTTAGGTCTAAAGCCACCTTTTTTCCTCCTCATCTTCCCATCCCATAATGACTACCCAGAATACAGGATGGAACCTCAGGACAAAGATTTAAATGAACAACTGGCTGCCCTTCCCAATTGTGTCTGTAAACATTATTTACAAGATTCCATAAAAGACTACAGGTTTAGCAAGGACATTTAGAAACCCTACTCATTTTAGAAATTTGTTCATACTGATGTCAAAGTACAGTTTTTAAAGTAATTAGAATAAAAGCATTGTCCGATGCCAAAGAGAACAAGGAGACAACCATTTCAGCGGGCAGTGGAAGACATCAGATCTGACATACTTCCCATAGGCAATGTTGCACTGCACTTCGAATTTCTCATTGAAACCTCTTTTTCCCCTTTCTTCGTCTCCCTTCTATACAGTGTGAAAATGGCTTTCAGTGATAAGTACCTCTGCCTGCTTGGACACACCAAGACATATTCAGTAGTGGTTAAGTTTACACACTACTCCCTAGGCACTTGGAAGTCAAGCAGAGAATACTCAAACCCTTTCTACCAGCTAAATTTACCTCCTGACAACTTTGGTTAATAGTATAAATCCTAGACATGCTAGTCAGAAGTAAAAATCCCTTTCTGAGTATGATTACCATCCCTGTTTTGCCTGTTCACACGTGTCAATGATGAGGAGCAGAAGGGAGGTAAGGGAAAGAATTAGCCTGATGTTCTTCAACAGCAGCATCTCATCTCAGCGACCGGTTAATATCCATCTAAGTTTTCCACTCCCCTTGCACTTGGTACTTAAAAACTTGTAGAAGTATATTCTGGTTGCCTGACAGAATTCTGGCATTAAACAAAATTACTATCACTGCACAAGTGTTTAGCTAGATTCAGCCCTCACCTGTGAGCCATTCTATCAGATGCTGCCCGATTTCCATTGCTAAGGTAGACGTCATTCCTGTGCAGGTCTGTAATGGTATGCTGCTTGTCCACTTTTTTATGATTCTTAGCAGTTCAAGCATGCTGATACTCTCAGTGGCTTCTTACCTTCAAACCGTGTTGGAACCTGTGGTGGCAACCATTCTTACTTTCCATTCCCACTCAGATATTGATTTAAAGAAATAAATATGATTTTTACAGGGCAACAATCAAGCTCATAAAACAGAACTCCAAAATGGTAGAAGTATCAGTTTCCAACTAAGCTGTAACACAGAAGATGTAGGAGAATCCTATTAGTTGTCAAAATATAATACACTTTTTGATTTTCTTAGCAGGAACTTACAAGTCTGTTGAACCACCACCACCACTGTCCAGGATTCATGGGCTGAGAACATAGATCACCAGGAACAAAGGATGAAAAGTTTTGTGAGAGGATCTACAAGATCTGCCTCTTTGATTACTCAGAGGTTGGTAGGGGATCAGACTGTACTGCATGCAAAGTGTGGCCAAACTCCTCAGCCAAGACCAACAGAACAATTTTGCAGAAGTGGATCAGCTGCTGATGAATCAGCTGAGAACCCTGATGGCCAGCAGAGCCATCTTTAGCTCTGCTACCACATCTATAGTCATCTCCACTGACCTTGCTGTCTCTGCCAGCACCTGCACTTTCATTTCAAAGGTACCATGTCTCACAGCCAAAAGAGATACTAAGGAAATCTGGGACTGACTGGCCGGTCATGGGACGAACCAGGAAGGGTATGTCCTACTTAATCCACTTGTGCATAACCTGTCCAACCATAGGCAGTGTAAACAATGGTGCCTGACAGGAAAAGGCAAAGGAAGTCAATGATGGAAGCTTAAAATTTGGGTTTGCTATAATTTCCCTGTTCCACAGTGCCTGGCGTGAACACTCAGACATCAATCAGTTCTGGGTTTGTGAACATGTAGTTGGTATATTGGCAATGGCTTCCAGGGCTGGTTGGTTGGCTTGTTCTTCTGTCTTTTGTTCTGTTTGGCTTTTGTTAAAAGCATAGTTCAGCTGCAAGATGAGCTGCTGAGTGGGTGCTTACTAAAGAAAGAAGAGTCTGTGACTCCCATCCTAGGCTGTAAATAGACTTGTAAATATCAGAAAACCTGTAACATACTGACAAGAAGAATAAATAATTCAGTGATAAAAGATAGATGAAAATAGTGCAAAACATCACTGTTACAGATGCCATCCCACGGTGACACAGGCCTGCTCGTGACTTATCTTCATCTATGCTGTGACTGTAAGATGACACAGGTAAAGGGCATTTCTCTTGCCTGCCTGGACCCAGACACACTAATGACAGGAACACAATTTTAGGGCCTTGAAGCAATTCTTGGCAAAATATTTACTGTTAATCTTGCAAATGCTTAATGTAATGCTATAGGCAACAGTCCTCTCAACACACGTTCCATGCTGGTATGCAGATCATTTAGGGAAAATTACTTCTTTTTAGTCTGTCAAATGTACACTGCAAACCCATCCTGCATCTGCTAAGCAAACAACCAAACTTCTGTTTCTGATGCAGCAATACATGTTATAGGTCATGTCATCTCTGAACTTCCTCTCTGAGAAATTAATGGTAATACAGAGTCAAAATGTTAACATAAAGAAAGATGGCATTAATGTGTTTGAAACAAATTCTAAGTTTTTACATGATCTGAAGACTTACACACATTGTGTTAGATAACTGCCAATATGAATTTTTCTTAGAGGACTGAAGAAGAGAGAAAGGAAAGGTGCAGTATCAGAGAATTTCAAGTTGATAGGCATAGCTTTCATGGAACTGAATTATACTTAATTCAAAAAAAATATAATTATCTGTGGTTCATACCTATAGCTGTGCTGTCATGTGCAAAGTCCCATTGGGATCCTGTTTCTTGATGCTAGTAACAAAAATATAATGAGAAAAACAAATTTCAGGGCATATATGTCGCCTATGTCCACTTTCCTGCTATGGAAGATAGTTGCTATGACCATATCAATGTAGTAGTATCCCAGTAACTATATGTTCGTAGCAATACCTATCAATTCAACCTGTAATAGGCTCTGATATTCCAATTCATGTTCTTATAATGACTCAGACCCACTGAAAATTTCAAGAGCATATTCAACCATTGAGATTGAATATATGACAAGTTACTGACTTTGAAAAGAAACTTTGTTTTCCTGGTTATTCTTGTTTCTATTGTTAAGTTCATGCTATCTACTCTACAGCTTGTGTTTACAGCTCCTTTTTCTGCAGTGTGGGCTGCTAGTACAGGGGATTTAGGGATCACTTACTTATTTCTGATCTGATGTGCAGGAGTATAACACAGACCACAGTTCATCCCATGTCACTTATGTGGCTTACAGTACAGTCACTTCAGTGCAGAGACATACTGCAAAATGGTTTAGGAAGTAAAGCAAAGAATATTTTATCCAGTTGAATCTCCAGGAATTGTTTACATCAGCAGTGTATATTTGCCTGAGCTTCAGTTCATCCTGGTTACGCTTGCTTGACCTCCAGATATCAAGACTTTATATGTACATCTGTTTCCAAAGACGAGTTCTTCACAAACACAACGTTGCAAGTAAAATAACACTTTCAGACTAGTACTCCTGTAAAGACAGCAGTACATAGTTCTGCTGGGCATACATGTTCTTTGATGGACCCTACCCAATGGACTGTTCTTCTCTCCAAGCTCCTTTTGGATTCAGCAAAAAAATGATGACCCTATGTTTCAGTAACAGAAATTTAGTATTAACATTAGGAGGAAGTGAAGAACAGTAAAAGAGGACTAGAGTGCTTGGTAATCTCCATCACCATAGCTTTTAAAACCACATCAGACAAATTTCAGTAAAGAATCATGTAAATAAATTTGTGTGCCTATAGGGAGATGAAATGATCTAGGTGACATCTTAAGATCCCTTCTAGCTCTATTTTCTGTTACCTTTTCCCCTGTTTGTTCACGCATGACTAGATTTACTTCAAGATAACAACACAGGATAATCTAATTGGACTAAAGAAGCTGGTATTTTACAAATAAAATGAAAGTAAACCAATTTTCAATCTCCATTTTAATTTGTGGGGGTTTTATGACTGATAGAAATCCTTTTAGGAACAATTAAAGTAAACCTGATGTTTCAAGCACTAAAAAAGTACAGGTATTTTTAATAGAGTATGATACTGACTTTCATATGTTTTTCATGTTGTGTTACAGTAAATAATTCTAGCTCATTCCTTCAAGATGATTTCATAATAAAGATATCAGATCTTAATTTTTCACAGTTAGCATTTTCATGTAGATACACAAATATACACAAACTGAAGACTGTAATACATCTCATAATACAGTACGACGTAGCACCGGATGAACTTTCTGGTTTAGACTGTCTCCTTAAATATGCTGAAAAGGGGCAAAATTCATTAGAGGAAAAAATCTTAGATACAAAAGTATCAAGAGATGGAAGAGTTATATTAGTTTTATTTGCCACTGCAAAGGCAATTAATATGGCCAACTCATGTAAAGCGTAAACTATCTTAGACACTCCTTTCAGTTTCAAGTATTGACGTAGACTTCTTACAACAGTGCCAGGGTACATGCAATAGTTAGTGCAAATTACAACACAAAACCTGTCTGTCAGTCTTCTCACTGACATCTGTAGTCACGAGAAGAGTAAATAAGTCTGCCAGGATTCTGCGAGAATGAACTGCTAAAAACCTTCTGCTGTGGATCTGAGGGACAGATAGCAGCAGCATGCAAATTGCTCATAGCTTTTACTGATGTGATAGCTGTCTTGGAGCCACCCAGTTTAGAGGCCACCTTTGTCCTTGTACGTGACCTAACAGCATTAATTCATTAGCATCACCGTAAAGTCTAGAAATCCAAGCGGCTGATCAGCGCATTACTGGGCTCGAGTTGTACGACTGAAAAGCTTACGCCTTCTTCAAAGATCTTTGAGTCAAAATTCCTGAAAAGCTTCTACCTGCATGACAGAAATTACACTTGCATTCCATTTTGTGCAGAACCTTTTTTTGATGTATTTTTGAAGGAAAACTTCATCTGAAAACTTCTCAAAATCTAATTAGAACAGTTACTTGAGAAAACCATTGCCAGTAACAAATGGCTGTTGTACAGCAGATAAGGTCTGATCCCTATTTCTGGATTCAGTCTTCAAATGACAGGTATCAGTTTTCTTACCTGCTGGTAGACATTTGGGGAGCAGGGAGAAGCCTGGCAGACTTCTAGTAAGTTCCTATCTCTCGCCAATGTCTCTAGTGTGCTTGTACCTACACCTTGTAGGTGTAGTGTAGTTCAGTGTTCCCCGAGGTGTCCAAATATCTACCCTCCCTCCAGGTGAATCCCCAGCTATAATGCTGTGGAGGGATTTCCAAGCCAAAGATGGCAGAAATGCTCAGGGTAAAAGTAAGATCTTTGGCTGTTTAATTGAATACCAAATAACTACGGAGCAAATATTTCTGAACAGTCTTAAGACAAAGACTTAGAGTTGCCATTGAGAAACTCACAATCGTATTCCCGTGTTCTCTTTCCTAATGTCTTGCTGAGGAGCTTTAGTAAACGGCATTTCTCAGATTCATATGTTCTGATGCATTCAGAAGGACAACACTGAGAGAGGTCGACGGTCTTCCTTGAATGCAGAATGAGTCTAGTAAATGCTTAAAGCGATGATCAGTTACCCTTATGTAAATAATCAGCCAGTCCCACTGTTTTTGACTGCTTGCTTTGTAAAAAGCTCCTGCAGACTAGTTGTGGAGAGAACTATCCGTAGTTAAATGAAACAATTTTGTCCTTAGTTTAAAAATGATGGCTAGACAGAACTGTGAATAATCATTAATTTATTTAGTGAATTATCACATGGTTAAATTTTTTGGTGGTATGATCAGAGGTTTACTCACTTCTCTCTCACTATCAAAATATTGCTGTAGAGTAAAATGTATAGACACATAAATATAATCCAAGCTGCAATAGGTAGAGTGGTTACACTGGTTCTTTGTAAAACGGGATATTCATTATTATCTTCTCTACTGTGCACTCTCTCACTTTTTAACCAGTATGCATTGTATTTATATTTTGTCATATTTCATTTTGGCTTTGTGCTTATATCCACCTGTTCATAAATAAAGATTTCCCTGTATTTTATTTCCAACCTGTTGAAATCAATCAAGCCAGGAAGCCTAGAATATGACATTTTATGTATCTTCACAGCAATCCACTTACAGCATTCATCATCAGAAACTGTTTTCAAATGCCACTTCTCATTTATTTGATTCAATGAGCAAAATGGAATCAAATTTCATTACTCTGAAGTAGAGAAAAGTTTTTCCTCTAAAACTGGGTAGGATTCCTAAAATTCTGCATCATTCCCTTTGCAAACACTGTGTCTGCAGACATTTCATATTATATTCTGAAATACTTGGTCATAATTCTGTGTCTGTGAGAAAAGTACAGTGAAATGGAGAATATTTGAATGGAAATCCCCATGTGTCTGTGGTTGTAGCACATAAATGGCAGTTTGGTTTCTATTTCAGATTTTGCAAAAAGTTCAGAACCCGAAGTCATCTTGCAGTTATGATGGCTCTCCAATCCTATGCTTGTGTAACTCTACTGGCTTCATTATTTATTTTATTTTTTAATTCAGATTTGCAGTAGCATGAAATCAAACATAAGAAAATGCTGGAGACAGATGAGATCTAGCTTAACTTCAGGCATGTAGTAAGCTACTAAATAAATCCAGGGAGTATTGTAATGGAGACATTCTTCTCTGTTAAAAATATTGGATACAATCAAACTTGAGCTTTCAGATAAAGGGAGACTTTATCCACTAAAATGTTCGCCATATTATTCCATTAGTTCTAAAGATCTATTCAGTAAAGGACTATATTTGTGATTTAAGGCTGAATCCTACAAGAAGTTCCTTCATTTAAAAGACTTCTCATCCTTCCTATAGATGTAATGCTCTATTAAGTAGAGATGTTCCAGTAAGTTTCAGTTTCCTGGGATGATTATTTCTTTATTCACACATTTCCACTATGAAATACTATTTTATAAAAATTGCATACATTGCAGTTCATGTGAATGCAAATGTTGCTCACCTGTCTTCCAAGCAGAAGCATACTTCTTTGTGTAAACAGCTTTTCTTTCATGGCCAGTTATGTGTTAAGTCGTGCTGGCTCCCTCCCTCACGTAGGAGTGAGAAGCGTTACAAATGCAGTCTTACATGCAATGACTGCAATAGCATTAGACAGGATCCTGGCAGCATAGGAGCTGAGTATTTGATTGTATCAATTACCAATGTTGAAAGTTGTAAACTCTGAGGATTACTCAACAGAAATGATATTGAGAAAGAGGGAGATAACGGGAGATAGGAGAGCAAGACCTCAAAGGATCCATTTGAGGAAGTGAAAAAGAATGAGAGGATCCTTGTGAATTACCCTGGGTGTTAGCTTGACTCAATAATCTGTTGTCTGAAGCTAACCCAGACTGGGGGGTTATAAAATAAGGTTATAATCCTTAAGATTCCAGAATATATTCTCCCAGTTAAAAACTACAAGGAAAAAAAAAATCCGTTAAAGTTCTAGATCAACAGGTCTTAATTAAAGGCTTTCAGTTTCTTAGGGTCTTTCAGGATAGACTACAGAAGACACTTGTATATGGAATCACATGTTAGCGGTGTTTAAAGCAGATGAACCATTTCTTGTATCTTTCAGCTTTGGCTTTAGTGGGCCCATTGTATGTCTGCAACCACATTTTGTGCTCCACAATTAGAGAATAAAAGGTTAGATGCATCTCTCAGCAAGTAAACGCAAAGAACAAAAAGAGAGAAAGGAAGAACAAAAAAACCCCACCACCATGAGGGAACAAGAAGTACGCAAGTTCTTTAGTTCTTGCAATGTTCCACTGCCTTACATTACAGAAGCTGTAAGAGGAGCCAGGGAACCAGATGGTAATGTTGCTAACCTTGGGTCTCTTGCCAGCAGCTTCCTGCAGGTGCAGGAAGAGACTGGTCAAAGGCTAATGCAGTCTATTCATTAATGTCGTGATTTCCTAGACCTAATGCCATTGATCTCTGAGTGGTGAACATCACCCGTCCCCCAGATGGCTTGCTGACCCAAGAGTCAGGGGGTTGTGGCTTCAATCTTAACTCTTTTGTCTGTGGTTCTCTGCTTAAACCACCTTAAAGCACCATTCTCCACAGCCTTTTGGATAACAAGCTGTGTGGTTTCCCCTGGGTGTTGACACAGTCAAACTGGAATTCAGTTTTGCTTAGCTAATGTCAATTTGAAAAAGTCTCAGTTAACGAGAGGTTAAAAGCCTCTGTTGGCTTTTGAGGTTGCTGTTTAGATACAGAGTCTCTGTATTTGAGGCCTTCTCATATCAGGAGCACCAGATAATTCAGGTTGGAAGGCACCTCAGGGGGCCCTTATCTTTCAAATAAGGAACATCTTTTGTGTTCTTTTTTTGGAACTGATCTGGCTTTATCTGCATGAAAAGAAGACATCACAAGTTTATGGAAACTTTGATCCCAAATCTTTAAAAGTAACAGGTTCAAAAACACTAACTGAAAACAACAGTTCAATTAAAAATAAGCATAAATAGGTTATGATTATGAAGATTAACAGTAAATGTATTATTAATCTTCTTGGCCACAGAATGGGACTAAGGACAGAATCGTGCATCTTTGTTGCAGAAGTTTCATCTAGATAGAGAAAAGTTACACCAGAGGTCCTCAGATTGCAAGCCATTTGAGATATAAAAATAATTATAAACTACTTGTAAGATTCATAGTCCCACGTATATCAATTCTTCCACAAGTGGTACATGTAGAAGAAGGTTCCTAAAGTCTAAGTCACAGCACATGAAGACCTCTGTTTCAGGAGTCTGGTGTTAAAGTATAGTGCAAAGCTTTGAAAACTTGGGAGTAAAAGCTGAGAAGTTGTTAATGAGTTAATCGTATCTGCTTTATAAAATGTATTGCATCCTGCTTTCAGGTGGGTGCATGTACTTAAGTAAATTACACTTCGTGTTGCTTGAAAGTAATGAATGCTAATGACAGATAATGGTGTCTTGTTTCCAATTAGCACTGCCAAGAGAGCCTGAGGTTTCTAGAGCTCATGATCACCATATTTTCCAGGAACAGTCTGAGAACTTTAAAATTATATAAACAAGTTTTATTTATGCTGATTTCATTTGCTGATTGTTTCCTTCCACAGTTGGGCATAATGCGAACGAACTACATCCCTCTGTAGTTCAATAATTAAAAAAAAAAGACCTTATGTATGTAAAGCCATATTCTATCACCCATTTTTTATAAACATCATTCATTGTTCACTTTAATAAAAAACAGAGGAAAATGTTTACAAATAAATGCATGTAATAGATTGTAGTGAATATTCAGAAAGGTTTAAAATAGAGCAGACTAATGGATAAGCAGTCTGGCTCACAAAATGTGAGTTTAAATCAGGTGTTTCACGCTAAGAAATAAATTTGCTTCGCTTAGGTATTGTTCAAAGGACTATCTAATATGAGTTAGCAAGGAATTTGAAATACCTTTTTGGCTCAAATCTATGAAAAATTTATATTATTCAGGGAAATAAAGTTGGAGAACTTAGATCACAATCATGTATTGTGCTATGAGTTATGCATTTTCAGCAATGTGTTAAGTATTGTGCTCACAAACATCAAATACGCAGTATATAACAAATCACTTCCTTTCTACAAGTTGCAATACAGCTTGTTTCTTACTTTAACAGTTTGTGTATTAACTTTGTATTCTGTTTATAATGTATTTCAGTTCCGAATGTTCACTGTGTAGGATTTTTATCTCACCTCCTTATTGTCTGTATGATTGTGTGTTTTTTCTCTAATAAAAACGTACAACACCAATAACGTACCAACGAATTTTTACCTGCTCTTGCAAGTCTTGCGTTTTGCTGGATGTTATATTGATGGTAATAGCTCAAGGCCCTACTCAGTGACCACTGAAAGCAGGACTGCTGTTGATAACTTTTTGGCCTTTGGATTGGGTCCCAAATGCACTCCTTTTAAAGCTGACCTTTGGATGCGGGCGCTTTGTCTTGTAAAATGTATCAGGAAGAAATATTAGCATTTTATCTGCTGACAGAAGATGAGAGTTCTGGGGTTTCTTCTCCTGTAACTCCACTCACTAGTCCAACACCCTCCTCTACCCGGGAAGGCAGGCAGCGTGCCAAAATGCTGCTGCTTAAATTATATTACACGAGATTTTTCATACTGCTGTCTGCCAGATCTGGGTGGCATGTCATCTGTCTGTTCTGAACATTCCAAGTAATTTCTTAGGTCTAAACCATGATCTCTGTAGATATGACTAAATACGTGATTTAACCCCGATGCTGCCAGTGCTCTAGTTCACCTTACGTAATCCTGTAATTTTATTTAACTGGCTACTAGAATCATTGCAAAATAGTACAGAATGCTTAGTATGTTCAACAAATAAAAGATGTATTCTTCCTATTTGTTTCTTGCACCACTTCAATAGGAGGGTGTATATATTTAGGTAATTAATTTTCAAGCAACTGGATGGCTCCCATTATCCTGGAAGGTAATGCTCTATAGTGATTATGCCCTATAGAGCTCGGATGGCATTGGAAAAAATCTTTGGTAGTATTAACTTCATTTTCATTCATGTCACTCGTATGTCCACTTTCTGCAATTGCTTTAGCAAATGAATTTCATCTGTCTGAGATACTGACGTCAGTGTACTATCCACTCACATGAATGACTTCTGGCTAAGTTACTAAATTAATACCCAATGATTATAGTTGCATTTTCAGTTCAAAAAAACCCCACAGATATTTGCAGCTGAAAACTGACTATATGAGAGCTGTGCCTAGCCAGTCAGGGGATGACGTGTCCCAAATCAAAACAGCTTGACTGTCAGTTATCAGATACACGCAATCAGTGCTCTCAAGTGAGATACAGCACATGAATTATTCTCAGAAATTATTCCAAGAATAGCTATGAATAGCTATTAAGTTCGAGAAATTAAAAATCTGATTACAGACAGTTTGTGAACAAAGAAGTCAAAATTAGTTTAAGAAATTAATTGTTACAGATTGCTTGTTTATCTCTATTGCATTTGTGAAATATTTTTACTTATACTCCACTGTCAACTAAGCTTCTCTTTCAATATTTTAAAAATGATAATCCAATATGGAAAATTTCCTGAGCAATAATGTTATAAATAGTGCAATATTGGGCTGATTGCATGCTTCTGTTCATTTTGCAAGAGTCTAACTCACACAGTGTCCAAGGAAAAAGAAGCAACAACAAAAAATTAACAACAGGGAAAGTGTTACATTTTCTGTTTGGTTCACTGCAGACGGAAGACGTACAATATAGTAGAATTCATGGAATTTCTAAGTTTTTCTGGGCAGAGACTGATTCTTGTTTTCTACCTGGTACCTCGTAACAGCAGTAGTCTGATCCTGAATTTGGTACCAGGTACTAAATACACAGTGCAAACTGTAAATAATAATAGCAGTCAAGCAAAAGTGTGAATAATTCCATTTCCATTTCACTATGTCTTAGAGGTCAAATTTTCTGGGTATCTACTCCAGGTAATAGCTGGGCATTGCTGATTATCAGCGTGTAACTATGGTCTGAAATCTTTTGAGAACGTGTTAATATGACCATACATAATTTTTGTTAATTAACAAAAAGCAGCGAAAAAGTGGTTTGGAGACTCTAAGCCTGATTTTCCCGTCCTTGAACCTTGCCACTTTCAATATGCATTTTATTGGTTACTGTATAAAACTTTCCACGGATGTCCAATAAGTACATAAGGACAAAAGCTGTGGAGAATCAGGTTTCTCTCTACAAGCAGTGGAAACATACTTCAGGACCAAAGCTGCAAACCTGTCGGTGTTTTTGGTAAAGATAAGTAGTTTACAGATTCCACACGATACGATACAGTCAGCTTTGGGGAAAACAATCTATGCTGAGTTTGATACCACATAAATATTTGGAATTACAGATAAATGAGATTAACACCTCTATTGCCAGTTTAACAATAGTGAATAATAAAGTGGATGGTCTTTTTTCAGACCTTATTTTTGCAAGTGGAATTTCTGTCAGTGTTTGTCACATCTCCTAGGTTTACTTATTTAGGACCAATTTTGTTTTATGCTCAGTAGATAAGAAATGTGATGTGCTGTATAATAGTTGTTATTGTCACGGATAGATTTTCCTTCATATTTTTTAAATGCTCACTACCTCTGAAACTAGCTGGACTATGCTATCATGTAAAAGTATTGAAATACATTTCATTTTCTGTGCTCTATTTTTGTTTTGAGTTGGTTACCTATGATAATAGTGACATGGCTATCTGAATCTGTTACAGCGTGCCTGAATATTATGACTACGGTCACGGAACAAGCGAAGAGGCTTATGACAGCTACGGTAAGGTCTATTCTATCTTCAGCAAAAGTGTGAAATCAAAACAGAAATCTGTCTCTGACAACTCAGAAATTACTTCCACATACTTTTCTTTCTTCCTCTGCTTTACAAAGACCAAACTAAATGGATTTGTGTAACTTTAGGGTGAGGTTTGACTTACTGAAGAAGGACCAGAAAATTGGACAGATCAATTTCGATCAAAATTATGAAGCCAGTTAATCACAGTCACAGATCAGCTTTAACAGCAACACTGAAGTTTCTGATTAGTGCCTGAATATATTTCACAGTGTTAAGTTTCAGTCTGCTTGATGTGCCGACAATACTATGCATCTGCTACTGTCATATGCATCACTTCAACCAGCAAGTTTTGTAAGATTTTGAAATATAGACCTAATCCAAGTGGAAGGAGAGGGTGCTCCACCACCATGGGAACCTCCATTTCACCAAGAGGTAAAAGAGCATCTCGTGCCACACAAGGCAGTACGAGTAGAGGGAGCGCTGTACTCTTTGCACCTCCCCACCGAACCTGTCTGAGCCGGAATAGTTCCGCTTCACAGGAACCAAGGGCATGAGAGGAGAAGAAAGTGTTGCTCCAATGAGTACAGCCCTTTTTCTAGGTCTGTTGTTGGACATTAGTGACGTGTTTCAATAACTAACTAATTAGAATCTAGTCCGTCTTTCCCATCAGGTTTTTTTTCAGGGCATTTTGCCATCAGACGGCACAGTCAATCTGACTCTGACATTTTCACTGAAATAATAGAGCAAAGCTGACTGTTGTCAGCTTAAAGACTGACCCTAGCATATTCAGCAAAGATGTCATGCTTGATTTACTACTACTAATAAAGTACCATAAGTTTACATGGTGACTTCCAAAGCATTGTGAAAATGAGAGCTGCTGGAAATGACAGTGTAAGTAAAAGTTACAGTAAAGGGTTATATAGGGATTGCTGCTTGAAAGAAATAATTTTATTCGTGCAGCTGTGAAGCAAATGTCACTGTAATGCAAAGTTGCAGTTTCCTTTGTATTTGTACAGAAATCACAAGACGTTACTGGGACGTTGTCAACATGATTGCATTGCATAATCAGAAATAACTTAATATTTTGTATAATCAGTACTCACAGTACATTTGGATAATACAATGCACAGTCAAGCACATTTTCAGTGCTAAACAAGTAATAATAACAACAACTTATCCATATGAATGTGTGTGGTTCGGTTACCCTTTGTTTTGTTTCCTTTCTGTATGTACTTTTTTAATATGTGCAGTGAAAGACCTTTCGTCCTCTCTATAGATCCCCTCTCCACCTCTCCTCCCACATGCATTGCTAAGGTTTTGGGCAATGCAGAAAAGCGTAGTCTGAGCTTAGCAGCAAGTATTACCCACTGCTTAACTTTTAACTGGACTCCTCCACACTGAATCTCCGTGTGTTTGGGCAAGATATTTAAAGTAATGTCACTCTTCCTCCAATCCCTCATTTGTAAAACTAGAAGAATATTACTTGTTTTCCCAGCAGGGGTTTTGAAGGGACTAATTAGCTAAGGCTTACAAAGTGTTCAAAGAGTGGGATCATGACTAAATTTATGCTCTGCATGAAGCTACATTTTTTTTTTCCATTCAGCAGCTGAAACAAACTCAAAATGCCCAGGTTTGCTTTGCTAGACTTGTCTTAAAATACATGGTTGATAACTGTGGACTTGCATGTTTGCTTAAGCTATTTTCTGAGCTAGCATTTGAATACAAAGTTCTGGAATAGTTTTACCAGTATAAACTGGAATAAACTTACAAATGGAATAATATTCCAAACCGTGATTTTTCTACTTTCTGAAATCAGACACATTTCTGTGTGACTGTTTGTGCCTCTGTTGGTTCACTTACATTAGTAGATTAGTAAATTTGGTAGTTCTGTGCTCTGGAAATGCATGTGTGAACTTCCTTCATCCCACCGTTTATCTGAGGAGGTAATCTGAGTGTACGGAGCTATAGAATACATGCCTAACAACTTCCTCATTTTCTGAATTCTTGGTACATATACTGATGTTCTCTCTGTATCTGACTTTTTCAGTGCCTCCCCCCCCAGCCAATAAGCAGTCTGGTGTCACCCCTTCTCATCCTCATGTAACTTTTACCCCAATTCTCTCTTCCCAGAGAACTGTTCCCAGTTCTCTACTTCTTTTTCAGGATGTTTTGCAATTCATCGTGAGTCTTCTGAACCCATCCCACTGTATAAAATCATCTGTCCCTTCACATTTCACCATCCTGCAGAAATCAACAGTCTTTCTTTCCCCCCAGTTCAGTTTCACACCTTGTTTTACGTTCCACAGCAAGACTATATTCCTCCTTTACAACCCTTTCTGGAACACCTCTGTAATTCAGAATTCCTCCAAACTCTGAATAAGACCACACACACAAATGGTACATGAACATAGAACTGGTGTCTTGTTGTTGTTGTCTCTTAGACATTTGGTGTAATGACCTGTCTTTTCACCCTTATCCCTTCCAAGAACAGTATCTGAATTATCAAAAATTAACTAGGTTGGCATTTCTTTATTTTCTCCCATGCATCCTCTTTCTTTCAACTTATCTTTAGGGAGGACAGTTTTCAATCCCAAGAATGTTTTCTTTTTTTCTTTTTCATGAAGTAGATTCCCCTAAATAACAGTGCTATTTCATACCCACAATTTTGCCTTTAAGTATAATATAGAGCTCTCTGTAGCTTGTTAAGTATTATACAGCGCCATAGTACTCCCATACGAGCTGCCTGTTATGACTTTTCTTTCTATCTGGGCTCCTGAGAAGTAGCAGGTGTTTTTTGTCTCATGGATTCTTCTATGCTCTTTTTAAAAGAGCTTGTGGAGAAGTCTGATTGGGGGCACTGTTTCCTCAGAAGTCCTTAGGATTTATGCATTTATGTATTGTTCACGGTAGGGTTGCAAAAATCACAGTGGTGTTTCAGAGCAGAGCCCACCTGAACACTATGTCATTCTCAAGAAGTTCATCTCTCTTTTGATGAGATGGAAGTACTAAACAGGAAAGGGCCTAAGTCACTTATCTGAGACTAGGCAAGACGAATTCTTACACGCTGTTCCCTGCTGTAGAATCCACAACTTGAGTTAATTGCCTTGACTCCTTGTTCAAGTTCTGATGTGAAGGTTCCTGAGAATTCAATCCCTTCCAAATCCAACCAAGACAATGACAAAGGCAGCTGAGAGGGATATATGTAAAATCCCACTATATCCCGTGACTTAGGGTTGTTCCATGAATGAAAGTTCATAGTACAGAACCCTGTCATGCAGCTAGACCCTTAAACTCTATTGCGATTTGAAATGCTTGGCACCCAGTCTCCCAGAAGGATCAAAGTAGAGACACTTCAAAGCATTCCCTGCAGCAGCCTCTGGGCACCTGGAAATAATCTACTAAGGAATTGTGAGATTCCTACAAATTTTTGATAGGATCAGGATTATGCAACTAGTGCTAGAGAATTTTGAAGATCATAGTTTTGGACTGAGGAACATAAATTTGGGACATATGCCTGAAAATCTTCCTGTGGACGTAGCCCTTATAGGCTTCCTCATGCGAGTGACAAAGAAGTTATCTTTAGCAGGCACTTTAAAACTAAAAGGCCAGTCACTTGAAGTACTGTACAATTCTCAAAAATGTAAAGCATCCTCACCTCTGATCACACTCAGTAAGCATTTATGATTCTGATGTCACTGAAGGTCTTGATGTCTGCAGACACAAATTTAAATCTAGGAGTCTAAACTGAGCTGACAGTGTCATTTTAACTCAGTGGTTATGCTTATGTTTTAAAACAGAAGGCATGAAATTAGATTAGTTTATTAAGAAAAAGTTTGTATCCATTGCTCTCATTATACTTTAATAGTTTTGTGTTTTCCCTTCTGGCACTGTTGTCATCTGAGGAGGTATCTAGTGAAAAAATAAATTTAATAATTTGTGTTTTAAATTGATTAGGATAAAATGTATAACTAAAAATTTGGTAACTAAAAACCTTTCCTGCTCATATGTAATGTCATGCTCAATTCCAAAAAGCACCTTCAGTGGACAGGACCACTGTAAAGGAAAAGCTCTTTGTAAACTGTTCCAATGCCCGACAACCCTTTCGGTGAAGAAATTTTTACGAATGTCCAATCTAAACCACCCCTGGCGCAACTTGAGGCCATTTCCTCTTGTCCTATCGCTTGTTACTTGGGAGAAGAGTCTGACCCCCATCTCTCTACAACCTCCTTTCAGGTAGTTGTAGAGAGCAATAAGGTCTCCCCTCAGCCTCCTTTTCTCCAGGCTAAACATCCCCAGTTCCGTCAGCCGCTCCTCATAGGACTTGTGCTCTAGACCCTTCACCAGCTTCGTTGCCCGTCTCTGGACACGCTCCAGCACTTCAATGTCTTTCTTGTAGTGAGGGGCCCAAAACTGAACACAGTACTCGAGGTGCGGCCTCACCAGGGCCGAGTACAGGGGGACGATCACTTCCCTACTCCTGCTGGCCACACTATTTTTGATACAGGCCAGGATGCTGTTGGCCTTCTTGGCCACCTGGGCACACTGCTGGCTCATATTCAGCCGGCCGTCAACCAACACCCCCAGGTCCTTTTCCACCAGGCAGCTTTCCAGCCACTCCCCCCCAAGCCTGTAGTGCTGTCTGGGGTTGTTGTGACCCAGGTGCAGGACCCGGCACTTGGCCTTGTTGAACCTCATACAATTGGCCTCGGCCCATTGATCCAGCCTGTCCAGGTCCCGCTGTAGCGCCTGCCTGCCCTCCAGCAGATCAACACTCCCTCCCAATTTGGTGTCATCTGCAAACTTACTGAGGGTGCACTCGATCCCCTCGTCCAGATCATTGATAAAGATATTGAACAGAACTGGCCCCAGTACTGAGCCCTGGGGAACACCACTTGTGACCGGCCTCCAACCGGATTTAACTCCATTCACCACTGTTCACATTCTCATTTCTTTCTCCTTTTCCCTGTTTTTTAGAGGAACCAGCATTCTCAATGCAAGTGTGGTGCTGTGTTAGGCCACTCTAGAAAGATAGCAGAGGTAGTATGACTTGCTAGCAAGGCACATCCAATACCTTATAAGCTATATTAATTTATATATCTGACCTGCCTCACAGTTGTTTCATCTGAGTCCTTTTTCTCCCTTGCACTGATCAGAGCACTCAAGGTTTTATTTATCAGATACTGTTTCTGTCTTAGTTATTCCAAAAGCTGGGGACTCTAGCAGATGAGCTCTGCCAGTTCCAGAAGGTTGAAGAGGCTCCTGCTTCTGCTTCCAAAGGTTGAAACTGCCATAGCAAGGATGGAGGAAAGTAAGAGTGTGCCTGTTGTCAGATGCTATAGTTCACAGCCTGGTGCATATACTGCCTTGTGTATTACCTGAAAATGATGGTGATTTATGTTTTTATGACAGGTCATGAACTGCAATATCTGAGAGGCCAGCACACATGAACTTCTGTTGCTACTACCAAAAAAGCAGAAACTTTAGGTAGAGGGTGAAAGAGAGGGTTAAAGTCTATAACCTCCTAAACCACCACAATTAAATTAGAATAACACCATCTGCCAAAAGCCTTAGGCACGAGTTAGGAAGGTTAATCTGTACCTTATCTCCTACACAAAGAGGAAAGACATAAGTGAACTCCACTCACATTCCTGTTGCTGTACAGGAAAAGCTTGCAAGGCTGTTTGCTGCATGTGCTGCCATTGCAGCAGCGACATTATTTGTGTTCTGTCTTCACCAAAAATTTTCAAATGTGCACATTTTCTCTAATTACTACATTTTGTAGTGTATATTCTACTCCAGTTTAGCATTAAGTGCTCACTTGTAAACAACTGGGATTTAGTTTTAGGATAATTCCGTCTTTAATTAAAATTGGAGAGTGTAACTGTTTGGTATAATTCCTTTTAATGTAAGACACCATTTAAGTTGTAAAATGCCACCACAATGATTTAACTGACTATTTCGCAAATAATTCCCTGCCAATCACTCAATATGAGAGCTTTGCAGTTGTGATGACAATTAGTTTACTAAGTAATGCTCTACAGACAGCACTTTATAAACAAATTCTTTATAGGGCTAACAACTAACAATGCACAGCAATGTTCCACTACTTTTTTATTGTCTTGTTTATTTTTTAATTTTGTGTTTGTCCTGAAGAGTGTACTATCTAGTAATTTTTTAATTTTAGAATAACAATGATAGTTTCTGCTGAACAAGGAAAAGTAAGAATAAATAAATAGTGATGAAATGTGGGGAGGAAAGAGTGTATGGAGGGTTCAAACTTCAGGAATTCTGATAAACAGGTTGGTTGAAGAGATGTTACCTTGGAAGACATAAATTCTCATACTTCATTATGAGACATAAGCATGCTCATTTCATGGAGAAACTCAAGTAACTACCATCCTAGTGTGAAATAAACCCTATATTGATTAATCTATGGTAGTGGCAAAGCCAGATGAAGCCATACTGCAATGTATACAGAAAAATATTTGTAAATTTTGAAAAAACACTTCTTAGTAATTGCTCTGCAAATGAAGATACGTGGTTTGTTCAGCTGTCAAGTCCAAGTTCCTTCCTCATTTTTAATGATAACTTTGGTATTGTAGGTCATTGGTCCTAATATTCATTACACTCAGAGTCCTAAGGGTTTCTTACCCTATTTTTTTCTAGCCTAGCCCTATTTAAGTCTTCAAATGTAGGAAATTGAGAGCTCAAATAAGGTAGTGACTGATATGCAGATATAAGAGACATATGTCTGATTCTCCTCATTGCAGTGTTTGACTTCACATAGCTTGTGATTACAGGCAAGACCTTTACTAACGCTAATTAATAAAGCCTTACTAATGTGCACTGGTTGTTCATTTATATCATCTGATATCATTTGGTATCTGACAGGAAATATCACTGGCAACATACCAAACAAAACTTTCTTTGATTTCTAGGTCTTAGAGCCTCTTAGCATTGATTAGGCATCTCCGAGGCAACAGGACTCAGATTGCTCCAGTGTGGTGGAGTTTTTCTGCTGTGCCTCGACAGAGGACCTGGACAGCAGGTTAGCTCATGCTGGGTGCTTCTATGCTAGCATAGGACCAGGAGTGCTCTTTTGAAGCAGATTTCCTAATTGTCTCCATTTATTGCTCTTCTTTTCACATCACTGAGTGGGCTCAAAGTACATGACTTTTAATTTGAAACTAAACCAGAAGATGCACTCCCAACTGTAAGAATTCAGTTCAGAGGCTCAAACTAGGGCCAGTCTGAAATGGAAAAAATCTCTAGAAGCCGTATAGTGTGAACATCAGGTCCTCAGCATCAGCTGTTTCACTCTGCAGATCATTCCTCTTTGTATGTAGTGTGTGTGTGCTAACATTGATATAGCATCTGAGTCCTCATGCCTCGCCAGCTGTCCAAGCTAACGACCTTGCTACATGTGCTGTGGTTCTGTCCCAAAAGATACCAGAGTGTGCCATGGGCCCGCATGACCACCTTTATTTTGGGGAGTAGAGGCACCTGGTCTCTCCCTGAGCATGAGGCAGGTGTACACCCAGCCCTGGGAGCTCTGAAGTGCTCCTGAGTCTTCCTGTACAGCGCTCTGTTTTTCTTCCACCAGAAACAACAGTCATTGAAGACTTCTACTGCATATGGACAGAAGATACACCAAGTAAATTGCCCTCCTTTAATCTTCCATTTCAGTCATTCCTATACTTACTAGGGTATCAGAGATCCAGTTCCCACTCTGTGGGACAGAATGAACTGTCAAAAGCATTTCCTTGATTTTCTGCAAAAATTTATCAATTCTTTTATTAGGGGAATCACCTTAGCTGTCTCCCAAATAGTATTCATTCCCTCAGAAGAGATTTATGATTTTCATAAGAGCATGATTTTGAAAGTCTGCAGGAAAAGGAGCAAATTTTGAAATAAGCTATGATGGCTACTGTGGGGATGATACTAAAGTTATTGCTGTTTTGTCAAATCAGTGTTTTAATTAGGCTATAATTCTTTAGAAAGTTCCATGTTTAAACCCATCACATTCTCTTAACTGACTGTATATCCTAAAATATTTGTACTTCAGTTATTATGCTACAACACTGAAAAAAAATCCACATGTAGCACGAGAAAAGAGAGTGCTTTTAATTTATAGTGACTTGTTGTGCTTCCTCTGACCCACTTAGTGGATGAGGGAAAGGCTGTGGATGTTGTGTACCTAGGCTTTAGTAAAGCCTTTGACACTATTTCCCACAGAATCCTCCTGGAGAAACTGTCTGCTCATGGCTTGGATGGGCGTACTCTGCGCTGGGTAGGAAACTGGCTGGATGGCCGGGCCCAAAGAGTTGTGGTAAATGGAGTTAAATCCAGTTGGCGGCCGGCCACAAGTGGTGTTCCCCAGGGCTCAGTAGTGGGGCCAGTCCTGTTCAATATCTTTGCCAATGATCTGGATGAGGGGATTGAGTGCACCCTCAGTAAGTTTGCAGACAACACCAAGTTGGGAGGGAGTGTTGATCTGCTGGAGGGCAGGAAGGCTCTACGGAGGGATCTGGACAGGCTGGATCAATGGGCCCGAGGCCAATTGTATGAGGTTCAACAAGGCCAAGTGCCGGGTCCTGCACCTGGGTCACAACAACCCCAGGCAACGCTACAGGCTTGGGGGGGAGTGGCTGGAAAGCTGCCTGGTGGAAAAGGACCTGGGGGTGTTGGTTGACGGCCGGCTGAATATGAGCCAGCAGTGTGCCCAGGTGGCCAAGAAGGCCAACGGCATCCTGGCCTGTATCAGAAATAGTGTGGCCAGTAGGACTAGGGAGGTGATCGTCCCCCTGTACTCGGCCCTGGTGAGGCCGCACCTCGAGTACTGTGTTCAGTTTTGGGCCCCTCACTACAAGAAAGACATTGAGGTGCTGGAGCGTGTCCAGAGAAGGGCAACGAAGCTGGTGAAGGGTCTGGAACACAAGTCCTATGAGGAGCGGCTGAGGGAACTGGGGATGTTTAGCCTGGAAAGAAGGAGGCTGAGGGGAGACCTTCTTGCTCTCTACAACCACCTGAAAGGAGGTTGTAGTGAGGTGGGTGTCGGTCTCTTCTCCCAAGTAACAAGTGATAGGACAAGAGGAGACAGCCTCAAGTTGCACCAGGGGAGGTTTAGATTGGATATTCGTAAAAATTTCTTCACCGAAAGGGTTGTCGGGCATTGGAACAGGCTGCCCAGGGAAGTGGTGGAGTCACCATCCCTGGAGGGGACATGGTTTAGTGGTGGACTTGGCAGTGTTAGGT
This sequence comes from Phoenicopterus ruber ruber, assembly GCA_009819775.1. NCBI lineage: Eukaryota > Metazoa > Chordata > Aves > Phoenicopteriformes > Phoenicopteridae > Phoenicopterus > Phoenicopterus ruber. The sequence goes on from CM020217.1 coordinate 99,810,304, forward strand.
TTACAGTTGGACTCAATGATCTTGGAGGTCTTTTCCAACCTAAATGATTCTATGATTCTATGATTCTCCATTACTCCTGAATTATAATTCATTTTCTATGAGAGAATAAGTAAATCATGAAAAACTTTCCTATGTAGTATTTCAAATGGTAATTTCACTGACTTTCACTGTGGAAACTGTAGATTTGGAGAATCTAAGAAAGAAGTCCTCATGTTGTATATAAAGTAATAGAAAATTATTTTTTACTGAAAATAAGAGAAAAAGAAAACTCCCTCCACACTGTCACATTCACACTCACCTCACAGCAACATTGACAGTAGTCTGTCTCCTCCCTGTGTTGCAGTTTCCCAAACTAGTGAGCTGTGTCCCCTGATGCTAATCCTTTCCTGTCTGAGGCAGATGTTCGCTGCAAAAGTGGCTGAAGCCTTGTAAGAAATTATTTTCTCCAGTAGCCATTACTGCTCCTCTTGCTGGCGTTCCTCAACCCACGAGTACACAAGCGCTCCTCATCTGCTCCAGTGCTAAGTCAGCTGGAAGATTTCTGTGATTCTCCACTACCAGTTTAAGCCAGGGCAGCTCACAATACTAAAGTAGACTTGGAATATCCGTGCAGTCTAGTTTAGTAAAATAAGTGGTATTTAGCATGGTATGAGTAAGCATAGTGGGTTTGAGCCGATGTTTCAAAAGCATGTTTTGTCTTCTGACAAGATTCCACATTTCAAATAAGAAAGGTACCATTTGTGATTTGACAGATAGCCACTTCAGCTGTTCTTCTCACAAAATTATAAAATACAGAGATACCAAGTCAGAAAATCCTGTGTGTGTTGCAGGCTTGGCAGATAAGCCAAAAGGGAGCAGAAGAGTGAAAAAATAAGTGGATGCTCTCCTTAAAACAAAACAAAACAAAACAAAACAAAACAAAACACTGTTCTTGAATTTTTGTCTAAAATAATATATACTTGTCCAATTATGACACAAGAAAAGTGCAACTGTCTTTTCTTTGTGGATTTATGGGGTGAAATCCTGGCTTTGTCAATGTTAGCTGAACTTTAGTCATTAGCTTGTGTAGGGTAAGTTTCCAACCATTGCTTAGGTCTTTGTCTCCACCCATCTTTTCATGGAGGGAGAAGTTTGGAGGCTTACTAGGAAGACAGCACGAATTGAATTATCCAAGAAAATCACTCTAATTTTCAGTATTCTCATTTTAAGTTTAAATGTCTGGTTTCTGTTGGGTCTTCTGCTCAGCACATCTATAGCACTTTTCTCTCACTGCTCAGGCAATTAATTACATCTCAGAACACCCCAGGGAGGGAGGTATTCCGGTCTCATTTTACCAGTGAGGAAGCCATACCACAAAATATTAAACAATTATCCAAGGTCACTGAGCAAACAAGGAGTAGAGCTAGTAATCACAATTCCTGAATTCCACTTACACTCCATCTCTAGTGCGGTGTGCTCTCTCCAAATGTATGCAGTATAATGACCTTGCAAAGAAGCTAGAGGTTTTTTCCTCAGAGGAAAGAAAATTATTTTATTCTGAATTAAAGCAGCTGCTACGTTTCTAATAGCACTGAAAGCTAACTGGCAAATCAAATTAAACCATTATCTTAATTGCTGTTATGTACATCTTAACTACCTAAACAGAATAACTCTTTTTATCTCTTCCTGGCCACTTGTCCCAAACTAATTGGCCAGAGATGAATAAAATTGTGCCCAAAAACTGTGGGCAATATTCAGGTGTTAAATAAGTTACTAGGAAGAAGAAGTGATCAGGTCTTTATTATTACAGGGAATAAGCAATGAATACAAATGTAAAATTACTAGGAACGAACATATTCATATGCAAATCACATGCTGTTAATATGTATTTTTTAATTTTGAAGCATCTGTTAATATGATCTGCCTTTTAATTACTTGTATTGTTGCCCTCTTTGCATTTGTGAAAGAGTTTTATTCAATGCTGGAAAATTCCATGACAAGGTTGCAGAATGCTGACTGAAGAGTAGGAAAAAAGTGCTCTGAATATGTGCTTTTCTTGCATCTTGTACTAGGAGACATTTAAGCACGTGATGATAGCCACTGCTTGGGGCAGAATTTTGGGGTAGATGGACCACTATGAATTTTTCTGTGCTTTCAATACTACATAGTTAAAATAGTAAGATAGAAACAACTTTATATGTATCTCTCTCTGTTATAAATGATACCTTCAGGTGACCCCACATTCACGGGAATTTCACTGGTTGAAAATACTATGACCTTTTTTTCATTCTGACTCTCCAGTAAGAAAAAAATCTAACTTAAATTCTGCATTTAAACAGTAGATGGGAGCTACTGAGTCTACTAGCAATTGATCAAACAATAATCTTTAAAGATAGTCTCAGCTAATATGTCAATAATGTCTGTAATAGATACCGGAATTATTTATATAACTCAACGCACACAGCAACTAAGAGTCAATCTGAATTGTAAAAAGCAGTGCAAAAGTACTAACATATAATTTCAATCAATCATAAACCAAGGGTGCTGATTGCTTGTGATATTAACAATTAGTCCATGTATCCTAAAGGTGAGCTTCAAATGTCGATTCACCGGGAGCATACAACAGATTGAAACAAGTATCCAGTGTAATTAAAAGGGCTGTGCCCATGACTTCACATTTCCTATCAAAGTAGCCACCAAAAAATTTGCTACGACACTGGTTACCGCACCCAAAGCAATCCTCATGCCCAAGCCCCCTCAGATTCCTCAGCTATAAACTCTTACATTTCCATCATGCTGCCATAACTTCTATACTTTCAGTTTCTGGAAGCAAAGCATACAACGTTTCTTCTTTAGCTAAGAATGGCAACACCTGAGAGATGACTCAGTTGGCAATAACACCAAATTCCTGGAAAAACTAGATCCTCGGCCCTCAGTTATTAAGCTGCCTGTGTGGATTTCTTTTCAATCACAGTCTTTGACACCTGACAGCCCTGGTGACAGTCAGAAGCAGAAAAAGACAGGGGGTGAGAGGAGCCTGCTAGAGCAGAAGGACTGGACAGCAGGCTGGATGTCACCGAGGGAGCGGGGAGGTCAAACTCCACAAGGTTTCTTTGCGTGGGAGTCAGAAGGAGGAAAAGGAATCAGCGCTAAAACACGATGACCGCCCTGCACATCCCTTCAGCTCTTGGGCACGCCGATTCACAGACTCGCTAGCAGGTCTCCCAATTACCTTTCTCTCTCCAAGGCTATAGCTCTTACCTGATCTTCACCTGAAATCCCTCTCAGTTTCCACTTCATTAACACGTCACTTTATTAAGGTAAAATGTGTCCAGGCTCTCTTTCCTTTCCATTTTGGCACAGTCTCTCAGAGAAAGACCAGACTCCACTGTTCTCTTATGTTCTGAAACACCATGAAACTCAGCCTGGGAATCAAAAAGGCTGAAGGGTCTTTTGACCCTTCTGCTACCCAATGAGCTACTCAAATCCCTATGTGACTACTGAGGTAGTCTATACGGCTTCAATCCTTTAAGACTATCCCTGAAGATAGAGCTTTCCATTCTCAGGAGCCCCCCCTTGATGCTGAAAGAAAAAAGGTTACTTTGGAGTACTGGAATTGAGATAAGAAAGAGCGACTTTGCACATGAAGGAGTCTCTAATTACTAGCATATTGTTCTTCATTAAAAATCCCTGTAGGAAAAAGTGCTAATAATCTGATTTCTTGTTTGGTGTGGCTGCATCTTGTAATTTATTGGCATCGTGTGGTTCAGAGACCCTTTATAGTGTTGATCATCTTGCTTTCTCCACAATAAGTATATAATCCTATAGTGCTGCATGAGTGGTAGAGGACAGTGTTTTCTCAGTTGAAGGCTGTAATCCCAAAACTTTCATCTATGTTTTGGCTAGGGGTTCACCTGTTAATGCAGTAGGATCTATCATGCAATATCAACAAGAGCTATTAGCTGTCAACCATCCTCTCATGTTTTGATGATGGTATTACCAAATAGATACAAATAAGTTGTGACCATCATCCTTCCATGTCAAAGTTTGAAATCAAGCAAGTAAGTCCACCATGTTAGTGGAAAAAAGAGCATAAGAGACTTGTACCACAAATTACGTTTCTGTTCTTGTTCTGTATCAGAAGCTGGTACAGCCACAGCAGCAATTTACTTTAAGAACACTGTTAGTCAAGGAAAAACAGCTTCTTCCAATGGGTAATATGAAGTCATTTTTTACTAGATGAGCACTGCCAGAAAGACTGTACGTTTCGCCTTTATATGAAAGTGTTTTAGTCTGGAGGTGGGGGAGGAGACTTGAAGGAAACAAGAAATTGGTTTGTCTTTGTGTTGTACATTTAGTGAGTGTTTTTACTACTTTAGTCGTTTTCATTTATATAAATAAAGCTTCTCCTTTTTTATCTAAATCTTACTTCTCCCCAAGGCCTCTCTGCAAATGCAGTGACACTTCAGCAAAGGGTAATTGAAGCTGCAGCACATTTACAGCAAAATGCCATTTTTAAAGGGTGTAATGAAACATACTGCAGAGGCAGGATTTTTAAATTCACTATATGGAAACTGATTCCCTGTAGGAATGAGAGACCTGAAGATTTAGGACTGTATCATATTGGCTGCCACTTCTTCAACCCTCTAGGCAATAGCTTTCCACAGTAAACATTGGTTTTGTGTGACCATAAAACCCCTGATATTCAACAAGAGAACATCTTGAGCAGCTCAAAGAAAAAGAAAATAAATGGAATGCACCAAAAAATCACGAGAAGAATGTTTCTTGTTCCATAGCAAGATCAGCTGCTACCAAATCTTCTCCTGAGATGTCCACTCCTCATACATGCTAGCCTGAGCCTCACTTTAGCTCTGCAGCTGATATTCCCCCTCCCCAAGCTTTTCCCTCACACCCCAAGGCAATGAGATAATGAAATGTAGTTGCTGAGAAGACATCTTGCAGAGAAGAAATAGCTTTCAGAATTTTAATACGTTTTTTATGTTTTATATTTTCATTTTTCTGTTTTCATAGAGCATTATCTTTTTACAAAAGCAATCTTTGATACCTGTTTTAACCATTCAGTATTTTAGTCTAGAGTCAGCTAATTATTTTCTTACTGGCATGTCGTGGTTTAACCCCAGCCAGCAACTAAGCACCACAGAGCCGCTCACTCACTCCCTGCCCGTTGGGATGGGGGAGAGAATCAGAAGGGTGAAAGTGAGAAAACTCGTGGGTTGAGATAAAGACAGTTTAAGAGGTAAAGCAAAAGCCACGCCCACAAGCCAAGCAAAACAAGGAATTCATTCACTGCTTCCCATGGGCAGGCAGGTGTGCAGCCATCTCCAGGAAAGCAGGGCTCCATCATGCGTAACAGTTACTTGGGAAGACAAAACTCCAAGTGTCCCTCCCTTCCTTCTTCTTCCCCCAGCTTGATATGCTGAGCATGACGTCATATGGGATGGAATATCCCTTTGGTCAGTTGGGGTCAGCTGTCCCAGCTGTGTCCCCTCCCAACTTCTTGTGCACCCCCAGCCTACTCGCTGGTGGGGTGGGGTGAGAAGCAGAAAAGGCCTTGACTCTGTGTAAGCACTGCTCAGCAGTAACAAAAACATGCCTGTGTTATCAACGCTGTTTCCAGCACAAATCCAAAACACAGCCCCATAGTAGTTACTATGAAGAAAATTAACTCTATTCCAGCCAAAACCAGCACATGGCCACAAAAGTCAGCAGTGATTAGCAAAAACAAGATACCAGCAATAAAATCATGCCCATTAAAAAAAAACAGGCTCATTAACTAAAATGCTTCAGTTCAGTCAAACCTATTTTTTTCTTACCTCTGCTCACTCCTGGAGTCTTTCATTTTTTGCAGCTGTAGATCTGTAGCAACATTAGATACTCCAATTAGCCAGGTAAAAAAATGACAAGTATTCTGATTTTCTCAGCGGGTTATTGTGGTTTTTTCCTACTAAATGAAAGTGCATATATGATGAATTTCATTTATTCAGGGAGAATTTTTAAAGTCTTAAAAGTCTTTAAATGTTACTAAAAAAAATAAAAGTAGGCAACAGCAACTTTTAAACTTCAAAGGTGAATGGCCAGAAGGAATAATTCTTTCTTAACATGAACAATGGTTTTATTCCTTTTTAAAATGAAGTCTGGACAATAAAGAGATCAGAGATACATTATACTTCATTTACACTAGAAGAATAGCCAGTATATTACTAATGGTTGACTATCTTAAACCAAAACTGGAAGGAAATCTGCATCACAAAACTTTAAACACTCTTTGACAGCTCTGATGTGAGCGGAGGGGCTAACTCACCCCTTGGTTTTCGGAAATATAGTTGATTTTGGTGAAGGAGTATCTGAGGTGAGGAAGTTAGTGGGCCAGTAACCCCTGTACCCAGAGGAGCAGATGAAAGTCATCAGAAGATAAGAAGAAGAAAATAAGCATCCTTTCCAACCTGCGTTTGGGCTCATTCACAATTCAACGTGATGCCAACATCTAATAACATTGTGTGTGCCTACACTGCTGGTTGGGCCGTGGGCCTGGATCTGGTCTGTGATCTAATGGCTCGACTGACCATTCACACTCAAAATTCACTTTAATAAATAATCTGACCCCATGCAATCCCTATGTAGTATAAATCATGCTCTGCCCTGTGATAATTTGGGGGGAAAAAAATGATGCTTCATCATTGACGATATCTCCAGTCACCAGTGTCCCCCTTGGTGACTACCAGAGTAAAGGTTTACTGGAATTTATATTATTCCATAAGCTCTCAGGTTTTGGTTACTCCTTCTCAACTAAAACATGGTGTCTGATCCTGAACACTGTTTCAAGTCAGTGATGTGGTTTACTTCGCATAAAAAATAGACTATTTGCACTAATGCAGTCACTGACCGTGTCTCAACTGAAAAGGTGTTTTGTGAATCCACCTCTTAAGGGTAACCAAAGATGTGAGTGCTCTCTTAGTTTCCGTGCAAGGTGAAACGTTAATTTACCTTCAGTGTTGACTTGAACTAAGCCATTTTGCTTTGCCCTGAAATGGAGGGCAAACAAAATGTTACCACCTTTCTGTTCACAGTGTAGCTTCTTCAAATATGAAGCTTCCCCAACTGTTCTGCGAGAGCTTCTCTACACTAAATATCAATACCTTTGTACTTTTCCACCCATGCAACATTTAGAGTTTAGATTCCCTCCCATGGCCGGGAGTTCTCCTTCTCCTTTACCCAGGAGGACTTGGTGACCTGCCAGAGAAAGAAATTGTGACTTCAGTTTCCCATGTGGGTGGACAGTATGTGGTCCTATCCATGTTGGGTAAGATTTCAATTTCACAAAGTTTCTGCTAATAGAATGGGGTTTTTAAACTTATTTACTCACATACTTCCTATGTTAGGGCTAAAAGTGTGGTATGACTGACAGCAAAATATATTGTATTATGAAGGTTTTGGAAATAGTAAACCGAAAATGTAACATCAGCACACCATTCCGTACATGTAGCTAATATGTCACCATATTGCTCAAAAATTCATTTGGAACTTGGACTCTAACACATGCATATAAAAAGAAAAATCCAAACATTTTTTTCTGTGCTTGTACTATGCAACAATATCACTATCATGTATTGGGAATTCTGTATTATTATCAACAGACGCATTAATCAAGATGCAGAAGAGAAACAAAGGCCTCTGTATGTATTAGTTTCACCGGGGAGTCTTGTCATTTTAAGCTCATCATAACCAAATTATATGAATAAACTATTTAAGGAGAAACTAGTGAAGATTGAACTTTAGTAAGTTATCTATAGCAACTGAGCCCAAAGCAATCAAAATATGGACCTTTTACTGAACTCTTGTTCTGCTCTAGAAGGTATATTTATGAAGTCTTTACTTGAGAGGAAAATGTTGCTATCACTCTAAAAACTTGCTTTAATAAAAGAAAATCTTTGATATGTCTTAATGGAGATGAAGTTTTTTTCAGTTCCTTTTTATATTTAAGGCCATCGTTCCATTAGTCAAGTAGCTGACTAAATTTAAGGCAATGTAGTTAGCTTTCATTGGAATGTATGAATAATACAGTCTTGATTTTTAATATTCTCCTGTACTAGCCTCTTTATTTTATTTTGTATAGAAAGCTCTATTCTCTTGTTTAGGTCATTCTGTTAAAAAACTGAACAAAATTCTTCAATGCTTTGAGTGAATTGCAACAGACACACTACTTTCAAAAAGTTAGGAATCCATCACTGCTTTCTGGCAGTGACCTGACACTTGAAAGCTCAGTCTCTCCTTCCAGTAGTGGGAATGGAATATAAAAAAAAAAGAAAAATTAACTGAGATTGGATTCACTCTACAGGTACATCAGGAACCAGATCGAACTCAAGAACATCTCTGCTTGGCCTCTTAGAAAATAAATGAGAAAGTTGCATATAACATGAAAGATGTAGTAAAAATACGTTCTTCCTGGCTATGAGCAGTGAATATTTTTGCCCCTGCTCGCCGTAGCTAACACGTCGCACATTGGCTCACAGCTTATCCCCTTACACCTGGGAGTTCAGCAAGTTTCACATTGATATTCCACAAAGATGAATTTTATTGACCATACTGAGTCAGGAGTACTCATTTCAATACTTGGTGGCTGAGTCGGGTAGCAAAAGTCTAAAACAAGACCTGAGCAAGGAAAATATGTTCTGAAATGTTAATTTCTTCAACAGGCACTTAAAAATATTTGTATGGATCAAGGCATAGCAATTATGTACCTCTTAAAGAACAGATACAACTGGATTTTTAAATTTATGGGGCAAGGACCTCGAATGTTTCCAATCTTCAGAGTAGTTCAAGAGCGGCTAGTTCAGCTTATTACTGTGTTACCTATTTATAAAAGAAATAAAATAGCCCCACTTTAGACTTAAGGAAAAGGATCTATTTTAGTATACCAATCAATTAGTTTTGTTTTGATAGCAACAGCAAGTATACTGTTTCATCATCAGTTTGAATCTCCCTTTCCCTTTCCCACTGGCTTCAAGTCACCTTCAAATCTTTTAAACTCCTCTCCTTTCAATCTCTGGTTTTTATGCACCTTAAAAAGTCTTCTTTTTTTCCCTAGCATCAGAAGACTTGAGACTTACTTTTGTATTTTACAAACATTAATCGTCTACGCATACCTGTAACACAAGCATGCCGATCACCAATAAAATAAAACAATAAGGAAAATAGCTAACATTTGCCATGCTGATTTCTAAATAGCTTCTATATTTCATTATAAAGACATAGATTATGATATAACTTTGGGGTGGGTATGTAGAGATTTAGAAGCTTCCTGGTGAACATGTATATATGTCAGATGTATTCTGCAACTATTGTAACAGGAGTAACGTTGCACTATGATGTGATATAAGACAGAAGATATACTGTGATTTCTGCATTTCCATTTCAACCACCGTGTGTATGATCAGATGAGGTCAGTGGAACGCAAAACCAGAGATCATTTGATGATCCACTAGCTAATTTAGGAGAGAGTTCAAGTTTGGGGTTCAACTGCTGGACTACCGGTGTGGGTAGCTTCCTGTGTGCTCCTTTGGGAGGCTTAACTTCCAGCAATACCTTGTCTGTGGGAAAAAAAAGGAAAAAAAAAAAAGCTTTGCAGAAGCTTTGTAAAAACTGAACTAGCCTTACAGTTTTTAACTTACTCTTCCCGTGCATATTTCATTCACACAAATTTGAAAAAGTATTCTAAAGTAATGCAAAGTAGAAACTATTTGGCAAAACTCTTCTGCTTAATGTAGGAGCTTCATTTCTACACAGTATTTTTCTTCCATTATTTTCTTTCTTTTCGTCTCAAATGGAAGTAAAAAATCAAATGTATTTCTATTATCTTTTCATGATTCAACTCCTCATTAACATACCAACTGCATTAAATGTTATTCACATTTGTGTTTTAGCTTAAACGCTAGAAGCTCAAAACATCAAGTAAATTCTGAGCTGGCAGACTAGTGTAATGATTTTTGCAGAGCTGACTGTACTGCCACCACACTAGGTATTCATTCTCTGCTGAAAGTGAAGGAGTAAGGGGTTTTCATCCTGAGATAGACAGGTTGCCTGTGTAGAGAAGTAAAAGGTTAGTTTTCCGTAAGTTTTTGTGGGAGGATAAAAAAATGGATCATAACACCATCCGCATTTTATTTTTGTAAAGCTTTCGGCCAAAACCCTCGAGAATTTTGACAGCCTAATGGCACCACTTTGTTCTTTCAAGTTTAGATATTTACAAAACATGTCTTCTCTCTTCTGTTTTTAGCACAAGAAGAATGGGCCACAACCCGTTCCAGCCTAAAGGCACCACCTCCAAGGTCAGCCAGAGGGGGTTACAGGGAACACCCCTATGGTAGATATTGAAGGTCCTCCTCATCTGTGACCTCATCTCAAAGACAATTAATAGCCTGTGGTCTCCACATAAACAGCAACAAGACAAGTAATAGTCCATTTCTTTTCTATCCTAGGGATTACTGCTCATTATTATCCTATGTACTACTTGTATTTCCTATAACATTGGAGTGACATTGGCATTAGTATTATTTTATAACACGGACTTAAAAAAAAACAGAGACAAAAAACCTTTGGCAAGCATTGTCTATAAACCATTCAAAGATGATGTTCTGTTGGTTGTATTCATTGCTGTGTGTAACTTAAAAAGCATGACACTGTTACAGATCTTGAGTCTCTCTACATACTAGCTAAGGCTGAGTTTTTGTTTAGGGTTGCTGAAAGACTGTAATATGATTCTCTTTTTTTCCTTTTTTTTTTTGAACCAGACAATAATCAAGCTGTAGATAAGATGTTTTAACCTGTCTTTTTTAATATATGTTAGTTTAGATTAAGATGTTCGATATTAAGTTTGTAAATTTAATTTTAAATGCTGTTTTAATGGGGTTGAAAACAAGCAGCTACTGTATGTATGTAGCTAACTGAATTTGTTCAGTGTTTTAACCTGTATTTGTTAAAAAAAATCACATAAAGTTCCATGTGTAAGCTTCTCTAAATAGGAAACCATAATTTTGTCAAATATGTTTGCCATAATTTGTCAATAAAGCTGAAACCTTTTGTAACAAACTAAATTTGGAATTACTTGTTTTCTAGCTTTAAATGCCTGCTTTATTTCTTTTTCAAGAGATGCCTAAAATGTTTTTTATATAAAAATTACAAAAATGAACCCAAGCCTGTTTTAAGATTTTTTGTGTAAGACTTTAAAAGTTGTATTAATAACTTCTGGTTGTTAAATAATTTAAAAGTTAACAAACTAAACTGTTACATGAACCATGGTTAGTATCCACTAATGTATAACATGTTAATGGAAAAAAATGCTTTAGAACAATAAATGGATTTTAAACTATCCTCTAAGCTTGATCTTGCTAAACACAAACTCTGATTGACTTGTTTGTATTAGCATGTCTCTCGTGAGAATGTAATGGAGTTTAAAGAGGTAAGATTACCACTTACCACTGTTAGACTGTCTAAATGCTAGTTCTTCAACCTTTGAGTTTCCCCGCACATTAAATATCCCATTCAACATGTAAGCATTGCATAGATTCACCTATTTGTTTTCACTCAGAAGAGTGCGTTGACTGCATTTTTCGTAGTATACAACAATCTGTCTTGATAAACAAATCATCAGTGTCACTGCCCAGTTGTTGGTACTCAACTTCAAAAACTTTATTTGTAATTTTCAGTGCTAAATATCACCGCCCTTGAAGGCAGTTTAGAGGGCTGATATTTCTTTTGAGACTATCAGACTTGATGGCTGATGATTATTAAGGAAATATGTCGCAGGACTCAAAGGATGACTAAACGTTAAACAGGTAACACTAATAGTAACTCTGTAATTTTGAGTATGCAACAGTAATGTTAAATATTCTCAGTTATTAAGTTACTGATAGTTAAAAAAGTAAACCTACCAAAAGATAACAAATAGGTATATAGGCTATTAAAACAACTAATTAACATTAACTAGTGACAACAAAATTATTCTACAATATATAACCCTCAAGGTAATAAACAGAACTAAAATTAACAATAATAGTAATGCAACTCTTGCTAACAACAAATATATAACCTAAATTTTGATGAAAAAAAAAAAAAAAAAGAACAGAAGACTTGATGGTAGGGATGCCAAAACTGTTAATCCTTTAAATACAGTCTTTTTGTTTACAGTGGCTTTTTGTCAATGTGATTGGTTTACTTTTTTGATGAGAATTAAGTACAGGCCTATTGCTGTTCAGTTTGTGAACAAAATCTTTTGCAGCTGGAGTTGCATGCTAACTCTTTTGGAGTAGTTTATGAAGCGTTTGTTTTGTCGTTTGAAGTGTTAAAGTGAATTGAGTAGGCTACATGATGGTTACATTGAGTTTATTCTGTCTCACTATTTCAGGGACTCACAGGCACTGGACAGCTAAGCAGCAGATCTGCTGAGAAGTGGTCAGGTAAGCTCTGCCGCATCTCAGGGTTTTTTCCTATTTCCTTTTTTATCTGTGCATTTGTCTTTACTAACACACAGAAACAGATTCAGCCATAGTTTTAAAATAAATAATTCTTTCCAGCAATGTTTCCCTGCATAGCAGCATAGTGATTATGGTATAATGGCAATCAAAGCATTTGCTTTTATATGGTATAATACCCTTCATTTAAATGAAAGAAGTCTTGTCATCTAGCCTTTTAATGGTACGTATTAAGATGGTATACTTTGTAACTGCTCCTGCTAAAAACGAGAGCTGGTGTATATTAAAAGCATGCCTACATTTTGGAAACAAACTAGTCATGTGATATAGAAAAATACCATACTGGCTTACCTTTGCTTCTCAAAATATTTATCATTTCTTTGTAAGACAAAATTATCTATAAAGAGACAGGAAGCTTGTTATTTATTCTTTTGCTTGGTAGGTTTTTCTTTTGTATGCTTTAGAATGGCAGAGACATTAATGGCATTACCATGCAATGGCATGGATCAAGGCATAACTTTCCATATTTCTGTGTTAAATCCATTTAAAGATAAAGGTGTATCTTGGATAACCTTCTTATATAGACTTCAGATTATAGATGAGATTTTTGATTGAAGACAAATGTCATTGCTGGAAACATAAAAAAAATTCAGCTCAGGTACGACTTTGTCCACTCACCCAGAAGTGCCAACCTAATCACAATACAAAAAGTACAAATTCTCTTCCTCTCTTGTGATTGTTAAGCTAGAGAAGTGTTAATAAACAAAACTGATGATGTTGCACACCCAATACACAATCCCAGACACATTTATTATTCTGACATCTTTTCCCATGATTGTAGTCTGGCTGATTTAACGTTTTCCAGCTATCGGTGTATTCAACGGTTACTTACAAGCCACAAGTCGTGTTGTATAACAAGATATAAAGGGCTTAATTTTCCTCTCCAAAGGGTTGCCTCAAGACCTTTATGAATTGGTTTGATTTATGTGCTACAACCACTCTACAGGCCAAAGTGATATAACACGGCATTAAGATTTGTCTGCATATTACAGTTACATCAGTAGTAAACAGCTATAGTAAACAGCTTCCATCTACCCACCTTGCATATATTTATACAAGTGTGCTTCAGTCAGTATATGTTATATCTATACAGACAAGAAAAACGCACTCCACTGCTATAAATACAGTTTTGTACTGGTATAACTGTGATTATAGATTATTATACATCATGGATTTTACTATATAAGTATTTCATGAAATGCTCATATGCCTTACTGAAATGGTTAATTACACAAAACTGTGAGCAGGTCATACCTGATGTAAGGGAGATCCAGGGCAAAGTACATAAAATTAATTTCTCACTTGTGCATCAGATTTTTATGTGAGGGTAACTAGTGTGAGCTCCTTGCGTATGGAATCCAACAAATACAACTTTATAGCAGAGCAGTGTCCTTTAATATTATTGTCTCAAAGTCCACTTTACAGCCATTATTTTTGGAGATTAAAAAAATTGGAGATTAAAAAATATGTCAGTAAAATGACGCATTGTGAAATATTCTTATACAAGAATTATTTAGAAAAAGTAGGTTAATAAGTCAGGGCAACCAACTGTTTATGCAAACATTTGTTTTATTGATTTTCAGGAAATTAGTATGAAAAATTGCCCATGACTGCATGTGCTGTTCTGTGCTAACGACAAAGTGTATTTCGCATCAGTTTCTGAAGAAGTCTTACAGTTAATCAGCTATGTCTTAATAAAAATTCCACCTTCTTAATTTGTGAAAGAGTAACAAGAGAGTCTGGTTATTCTAATTAAGAGTCATCTTTAAGTCTTCCATGAAAAGCTGTGATGTATTCAACACGTCTGCCATAATTCTGAGGTTCTGAAAACTTACATGCATCAGCAGAAAACACAGACTTCACTTGTGCTACAGATAATTCCAAGAGACTAGTCACCAACCAAACATTTTCTTTGGATGAATTCACATACCAAGTAGTTTTGTTTGTAATAGGAAGAAAAACTAGTATAAAATGTCAAAACAATGAGCAAAAAACACTGGAAAAGACAACCAGAGTGGAAGAAGCAAAATTTCTGTTAAAATATTTCTAAGATTTTTTTTTTTTGTCCAGGTTGACCTCATCTATAGAACAACTTGATCTTTAAAAGAAAGTAGTGTATTATAATTTTCAGTACTTAAAAGAGCAAAATATATTATTTTACAGAATTGCACTACAATATTCTTAATTGTACCTCTGCAGCATCAAGCTAAATATTCTTTTCATTGTTTTCTTTTTAAAATGGAGCTGTCTACTTTTGAAAAATTCTTTGCTTTCATGAGAGAGTAGATACTATATGCAGTCCTGGGTGAAAACTCTTATTACCCTAAATAGGTAGGTTATTGCATTATGAATGCACACAATGCACATTCCGAAAAGTATTTGTTATGAATAGAATCGATGAGCCAGTTTCGAAACTGACGATTTCTGGAGGTGAATGGTGCAACATTTGACAGTCTGCATTTGGAAATGGTGATCGGACGGTGGAGTGGATGGCACAGTGATAGAATCTGTAGCTTCATATGTCCTACTGACGCGGCTGTACTTGCTGGACATTAGTCTGAGAGGAAGGAGCAATTTTCAAGTCCAGACAGAAACAGAGTAGGAAGAAAGCGCCAAGGGGCTGAGAGCATTGTCACCTGCTGGAGCAGAACCCACAGAGCTGCACCACCAGGGACAAGCTCCTGGAAAAGTAACAGATGAGGAAAAATTGCACTACTGGACTGTTTTGTCTGGCCGACTTGTTGCATGTATTCAAGAACCCTTGTAACAGAAAAAATTAGATATCCCTAGAGTAGCAACCTTTATCAGAAAATGAAGTAGCACCGTGTAACTATCTCTTTCCTATACAGCTTATTTTACACTGTTTAAACAAGAAGATCTTAAATCTTCATATGAATAAATGAAGAACCTTAGGAAGTACAGTATACCTGACCTCACCTCAAAGGGTATTGGCAATGTTTTTCTAGCTCAATGAGGTCCTCAACCTCCATTCAGAATAACGAAGCTATAGTCATAAAGCCAGGAGATATTCCTTACTGCACATGCCCCAATCAGTCTATAACCCAGCAATAATTGCTCCATTATACTTGAATATGTGCTGTCTTCTAAACCAAGTAACACCAATGTTAGTGAGTGAGTGTGTGTAAAACTGTGTCTATGGTAGCTCTGAAGGAACGGACGTGAAGACCTGGTCACTAAGCACGGCAGGCTGGAAGAGTCTGTGTCTCCACCTCAGCCAGGACTGAGGTACTGAGCTGAGTATCTGGAATTTAGTAAAGCAACCGAGTTACCATTAGAATCAGCATAATGAACATATGTGAGTGTATCAGTTAAAAGGCTTAACATATTGAGAATATAGATTTATGGTCCTCCTCATGAAATATCATCCAGGATTATTATCTGAAGGTTAAAATCAAGAACAAGCAAGCAATGTATTGTGTTCAAATAAAAACTAATTTGGTCTACCTTAGGGATGTATTTCCTTCATGTTTAACAGTAGGAGTGTTGTTTTGTGTACTGTCTTTCTAAGAAGTCCAAAGTTTTATAAGAGTCAAATAATGCAGTTGTTTTAAAAAATTATAAATGGTGGCAAACGAGAGTCATAGAATAAACTAAACATCAGAGACAAAAAGTGTTTGTTAACATCTGAAAGAAGAATATGATCCGTTAAGGAAGGGAAGTCCTAGAAAGTTTTCCATATTGTATTGTATTAACTTGCAGAAGCAAGTCAAGATTGTGTAAAGATTAAATAGGGACATCACTGGATATCAGTGTTCTCCATACAACCTACTCAGAGATGCCTCATGCTCTGTAAAGTTTACTCATGCATCTCCTTTCTTTTATGGAAAAATACTATCTGAAATGAAAAGATAACTGAGAAACTCTAACTGAATTTCCTAAGCAGCTACATATTCTGACAGAAAAATTGTTTTCCTGTAATATTGTGAAACAAATGCCAAATCTAAACAAAATTATAATCTCCCTACAGAATCTATTTACTAACAACTTTCTAGCAAAGATATTAAAGAAAATAGTATTTTTTTTTTCCATTAAGTACCTGAATTCTTTTATAATGCTGTAGAACTTCAGTAAATCATAGAATAGGTTATAAATGCATCCTATGTGACAAAGAACCCACTTATCCCTATATCAGAACGTATGTATTTTGCGGATTCAGGAGGGCAGATTTCATTTGTAGATGCATTTTATCAAGGTAGGAATCAAAAAAAAAAATTTTACTAAGAGATTACAAGGTTTTTACAAAAAAAAAAGCAATAATTTTAGTTTAAAAAATTGAAAAGATTGGCTATAATTAAAGATATGTCAAAAGAATGAAGATCATATTTGTTACTATTTCAAGTCATCCTCTGCTGTCAACAGATTAACCAAAGTACAAAAGAACCCTAATTAATGAGTAAAATCACAGGAAAAAATGAAAAATACTTGAATGCTAAACAGAAAAACAAGTCTAATGTCTTCTGAAGTTTTTTGTCCTCCATTAAAAACTTAGATGCACTCTATGACCTCCATCAGTTATTAGAACCCGAGAGTTATCAAAAAAAGTATCACATTATCCGTTTTACCTTATTGGTCTATGGAGACAGAAAAAGCGCACAGGTAACTTTCTCAGACCAATTACGGCTTCAAAGATGATCGCCGTCTTCCACTCTGTTGTTAGCTAATTACATTTTTCTAGTCATTATTATTGCTCATCGGGACCTGACTGAAACCTTTGAAATCATTAAGCCTTTCCTTTTTCTTCAATTGGTTTTGTTTCTGGTCCTGTAGGTTCGATGCTAACATTCATTTGGAGACATTAAGGAAAATGATTCCCACTGAAAGATTTGCTGATCTACGTAGTCATTAGACAAATTATGAGCTTTGCTCATGAATATGCTGATATTTTTTAGTGAAGATGTGCTGTATGCAGTATTTATTTTCTGAAACAGTGGAATCTAAAGATGAACTGTGGCTCCCAGTATGAGCACAGGAAAGTTTCTCTGTCCTTTCACGATCTCTGGTTGAGTAAGTAATTTATATTATAACTCAGCAGAACATTTTAAAATTGTTGAAATACATCTCTAAATCATGCATATCTGGAACAACATTTTCATTCTCAAACAGAAGCAATCTCTGTCAATTTAAGCATGAGAGATGCAGATTTCTAAACTTCTACTAAAAATATGTCACTGTTTTAAAGGTTTGTTTTCCTTCTATAAATCCTAATAAAGGGCTGTGTTTAGTACTTATTGAAAGACATAAATACCTCCTTTCCTAAAATAATTGAATTAACTTTGAAATCTAGGATGCTTTACCAGAGAACAGCAAGATTTATTGAGAAAGCAATTTCAGGCTTTCACATTGCAAATCTGTAAATCAGAAGGAAGGTTTATTGGAGGAAGATCACACCCATGCTGTAATGGTATAGGTCATCATTCACATATTAAAAGGAAAAAAAATGAAAGAAAAGGCTGTGTAGTTGATTTTGTAAATCCTGTGTATGCCCAAAGAATTTTTCAAGATGCTGTATAGAAATGACCAGAGCTTTCTGATAGCTTTTAGCAACATTTGGGTGTACAAGTGGGATAGTGGAAATGCTTGAGTGCCCTGATAAGAGTAGAATTAATTCTGAAAACAACGTTTCTTTTTTCTTCGTGTTGCTGCTGTACCCTATTGATTTAATTGAGTTATAGTTTCTTATTATACAGTGTTGTTATAAAGTGTGAGAGTACCTGCTTGTATCATGTTTGGCACCGTTCTTGCCATGCTGGATGCATTAGCTGATGATGGATGGCTTACTCACAGGAAAACAGCGAATACCTTTGGTATATGCCCTTGCATTACAGGACCTTCACACTGTGTTACCACTAACAAGTCAGAGGTGCAAACTCCTGAGCTGCTCATTTAGGACTTCGTAGCATTCTGGGTGGGTTTTTTTTCTTCACTTCTGCACAGTAAACAGAACAAAATGTGCGGATATTTTGTATCGTGATTTACTATAGTCATTTATGACTCCATATTCATTGCTCAGCTAATAATTCACTATATTTCTTCTTGAACTTTATAACAATCCTGTACAATCACTGGCAAAATTCAGTGGAAAGGTCTTGCCTGTGTGGCTGCTTTCTTTTTTTTGTTGTTTCCTTTCTTTTCCTCTTCTTCCCAGAGGAACATAACTGTTCATATACCTACTTTAGCGGAAAAGATAATCAAGGAAACTAATTCAAATGAAATGTTGTTATTCTCTGATAATATAGGACTTCAGCTTAGTATTCTCAGAGTATTTAAAATTGATAGGGTTCTTTTTCTTATTCTGTATGGTATTTTGGGCATTGTATACCTTTTTAATATCTCTATTAGAGTCCATGATGTAAAGATACAAACAACTAACAGGAGTGTTCTGTTATGTTAGATTCCAGTTGAGCAAAGTAGCTTTTAGATGGAGAATTCATTCCTGCAGGTCTTACTCAGCTTTTATTCACTAAAAATCCATGCTGACGTCAAGGAATGAAAAGGGAATATGAAATTCAGAATTTGATCTGCAGTTATTTTTATAATTTAATTAAATTCAAACAGAACACGTATCTGTTAAGGACTGGATTGTGTCATTCCAGCCGATGTCCTGCTTAGCGAGCAGTGTGAAGTAACCTTGACCCAGGAAGAGTACTTCAGTTACAGTACCAACATCAAGATTCTACTTTTTATATCATCAAAACTCATTTTCCCATGTGCAAGAAAAATAGTTAGTTGAACCTACTTGCTTGGGACTGTCGCTCACTCCAAATCTCAACTTGGCAACCAAGTTCATCCATTTATGGTAGTCACCGCTTTATTTTCACGGAGTGAGAACTAACAAATAACTTTCTGAAGGAGGCACAATACTTTTCTTTACATAGTCTTTAATGACAGTATTACTGAACCTGATTGCAGATCTAAGGCAAAAATGGGCTGCCCACTAGACTGGGAAGGCCTGTGGGATACGTGCTTCAGGGAATCTGGCGCTCATTCGAAAGAAAAGAAGACAGCTGTCTGTTATTGTAACACCAAGAGTACTGCATAGCTCTTACAAAGCTGGAATAGGACCTATGGAACTTAAAAAAAAATTGCTGCATAGAACTCAAAATACTTACTGAAGGAAGCAGGTATTTTAGTCTCTGCCTTGTAACGGAGAATTAGAAAAACAGCGAAGCTGAATGATTTGGCTAAGGTCACTCAGCAGGCCAAAGAGATGTAATAAAGTGCAATTAGCAAAGCAGCAGGCGAGGGTAAGAAGTTGCATCAGGAAATGAAACACAGGATGTATTCAGAGCCGCGATTTGTTTTGGGAGCTGAACTCTCTCGTCCACGGAGCGGATATCCTATCATCACTTGAAGCCTGCTGGGCTTTACTAGGCAACTGGATGAAGCAGCTAGCAGAATGTGTGCATGCAGTGAGCATACATAGGCAAAATTTACATTGAAGAAGCCTGTTATTATTATTTTTTCCATTTGTATTATAGCTGTATTTTTCTATATCTGCATCACCTGTTGCCATGGTAATTTTCTCATGCTGTATGTCTTTGATGAACAAGAAATACATCTCTAAACACTGATAAGGGCTTGAGACTCCTGGTAATACCCAATGCCTTCCCCGTAGCACTGAGCACAATAGGATTGGACCCTAAAAACCTACATATTGTAAAACTTCACAGTATTGACAATTTTAGAAATAACAGAAGTTCTATTTTAGATCATTTTAGGGATGACTTTAGACTCAGAGATGGACTCAGAGATGGGGGTTTTTTCTGCTTTGGAGTCTACTTAGCTAGATTAATGGACATAAGACACCTGGCTTCATAATACATTGTCAACCAAAAATAACCCTAAGAATATATTTAAGGATCTAGAAAACAGTTTTGTTTTTTTAATATAAAATCATTTTTATACCAGGTTCTTCAGCTGGACTTATTTGAATGACTCATTCTCATTCACAGCTCTCACAGATAAAATACAGAACTCCAAAATAAGCCATACAATTTTAATCTGTCATGCCTCCATTTGTCTCATTTATTTTGTAAATGTACTATTGGCAGGGCTGGTAATACTATCTACCATTAAGATCACCAGTACTTTCTATAAATGCAGCTCTGTCCGCTCCAAATTAAATTTTCCATGATGGATATCTGCTTATCCAAGGATTTTGGCCAAAATGCCAAACAGTTCAGAAAAATAGACGACTTTGGTCATTTACAAAATAATAAAAGATCTTCTTTTATCAGCAAATGTCTATGAAAGTATATTGCAAAGTATGTGTCGCAGTACACTCTAGTGCTGCTTTCTCATGCATGAGAGTGTAAGAACTGCCTTCCTTTGTCAGACCATTAATCTATCCCGATCAGTATCTTTTTTCTATCAGATCCAGAAATGGATGCTTGGGGTGCATGGTGTAGGGGTCAGGAGAAATGCGTAGAGCAAGTAGAAGCTCTATCTGTATTAGCAAATTAAACAACACCAGGACATTCCTATCTCAGACTTGTCTTCCCAGTGTCCGTATTTTTAATGC
Organism: Phoenicopterus ruber ruber; assembly: GCA_009819775.1. Taxonomy (NCBI): domain Eukaryota; kingdom Metazoa; phylum Chordata; class Aves; order Phoenicopteriformes; family Phoenicopteridae; genus Phoenicopterus; species Phoenicopterus ruber. The sequence continues at coordinate 99,831,373 of CM020217.1, forward strand.
CACTGTCTTGCCTAATGTATAGATAGGCAGCTGCGGTAATCTATAGGGGTTGTGCGCCTGAATAGGTTCTTATCCATAGAACCACTGGCTGACATTCCCAGGTGCTGGGGTCTGTGCAGTGATTTGGGTTACAAGAAAAGTGGAGGGAGTTTCATGACCAAACAGCAGAGTTTGACTAAAACAGAGGAATGGATAATAGTCTCCTTCAGCATCTCTACCCAGCAGAGTTTTGTGTGAGGGCAGGCAAATTGCTCAAAGTAAAAGCCCAGTAATGCTGTATTTCTTGTTGTCTTGAGGTCTTACAGAAAATCCTGGGATCTGATTTGTATCAGAATTGCAAGTGGCATCATCAGGAGTTGTGCCTGACTATGCAAAGTGCTGTTAAGGTTAGGTATTTAAAAAATCAAGCCTTGGGTTTCCTGGGTTATGTAACAGTGATGAATGGATTATTTTAACTCAGAAATACAATAATAAAAATTAGTCACACTGGTGAGGTGTTCACATACTATAGCCACAAGTGGCACAGAAAGCCAACCGTGAAATTCGTAATTTTGTCAAGAAAAATTAAGGATTTGAATACAGTTAAGCAAATTAATAAAGGAACAACACATTGAATAATGAGGATAACAGAAATACTGAATAGCTGTTCTTTCACTGCCCTTTCTTTTGCATTAAATCAAGCAGAAAAAAAAAATTAACTTGGCCATTGTAAAGACTACATCAAATGTATACATGAAAGGAACTGAATTAGGGTTTCACTGGCCTGTAATTCATATTTATCTAACTTCAGAACGCATGGCTTACTTTAACCATTTCTTTTTCAAGCCTGACATTTATACCTACCTAATACTTTCCATCATAGAAAAAAGTCTCCAAGTTTATGGAAGGGCTTACACAGTTTGCAAATTGAGGGTTCCTGCAATTTGTAACAGGAACTTGCTTTTGGTAGGGGGAATTCTCCTGAGGGTCCCAGAAATGATTTTTTGATGCTTTCATGAAAATCTGTTTGTTTTGGAGAGTATCATGAGACATCCAAAAAGTTGCCTTTTGCCAACTCGGTAAACTTGCTAGAAGCTTTACAAAAAGGTCTCTATTCCCCTACCCCACTAATCAGATTTTTTTTCTTTTATGTGAAGTTACCTTAGTGTGGCATTGGGGGAAATATTGAGCACGTTCACCACCTAGTTTCAAATACCTAGCTTTTGCCACTACAGGTACCTAGGGTACCTATACATTCAGTGTCTTTGCTTACAGAAAATAATTCAGAGTACATAAGACGGGTACTCTAAAACGCTGTCTGGATGTACCTTCTCTCCATTGGCTGGTTGCAGAGACCAACTAACCAATGCGTTTAAAAAATTACCTCCCTCTTCAGCCTAAATCTTCAAATTATCTCTCAATCCATTGATTTTAATAAGAACTGATTTTAATTAGTCTCTCATAGACCTGATTATGTCAACATCATCAAGAAATGAAGCACAACTCCAACCCAACCTGTTCTCACAAGTTCCCATTCTCATCCATACCAGCACTTAGAAGTAATTTGCTCAGGATGAATATAATTACTCTGCTGTATTATCTGCATAAAGAGTGTTGGTGTTCATAAAATTTGCTGCCACAAACCTCCTTTTTTATTACATTGATAAAAGCATGCTCACACTACTATGCATGGACCATGAGCCTTCATCTCAAGTAGATGATTGCAGGTGGAGAAAAGGTATTGAAGTCAGCACTTCATAAATTTGTAGCATTATAAAAAGTAAGAAGTTAAATGAGTAAGCTGAGCTAAACTGATATCACTGAAGATCCATACAGTAAATTTACAAAAAAAAAAAGTTCAAAAAGTACAAAAAAAATGTTCAAAAAGTTCAAAAAAATTTCAAAACTAGAAATGCCAGTGTTTAGTTTGTTCCCTTTCCTAATTTTTGCTCTGTTGTCCACATTCATTCTTTTAGAGACCCTAAGCAGATGATAACATGCTCTTCCATTCTACTTGTGTTTCTTGCAGGGCACAGGAACGTGCCAGAACTGTGTAGCAAATTATGTTGGGGTTTTTTTTTGTTACTGCTTTATCTTTAGAATTTGGAAGGTAGTGTCTTCCAAGAGTTTTCTGTCATCCATCCTGTGTCACAGAGATGCTGTGTGAATCTACATAAGTCATTTAAGCTAAAATATTAATGTGACAACTAATTTTGTGTTCTTCATTGAATGTGTCTGCCCAACTTTGCCTTGATTTTCAGATTTTTGGAGCCCTTAGGGAAGTACTGTACCTTTTGAGAGTGTTCAACATCATTTCCAATAAATCAGTGGGATCTGAAGGACTGAGCCTCAGGTTGGGACTCTCCACAGTCCTGAGTTCTGGACCTGCCATTACCACCCTCTCTAGGACATGTCTGCACTCAGACTTACAGTGATCTTCCAGTCTATCAGGTGAGCTGTGGTATTTGTCTATATGTTTTTAGTTTATGTCAAATATGAGGTAATTCAGTTTACCTCAGTCTGCAAAAAAATAGGATTATTTTCAAGTAGTTCACCTTATGTTTGCCGTTGGAAGAGAGCTCATACACAGATACCTATGATGCATGTTACTTTGAACCAGGATCATTTGATAATGTATCTAAGTTCTTATGCTCTCTTTCTGTGGTAAAGAAATACAATATTTAATCGTCTTTCTCACAGAAGTAACATAAAAATAATCAAACTACATTTGTGCAGTGTGTTGAACATAGAAATAGTTTTTAAAACTGCCAAATATTTGGAGAAATCATCTCCCCTTGGGATGAGTTAACTCATTGAGATGGTCATCTTAAAACCACATTTTGCAGATTCTGGGGTTTTTTGCTCTGTTCTCCACTTGTTCATCTAGAACAATCTTGGTATCTTCATGAGCTGTTGTGAACATACACTTATTAATGTTTATAAGGTTCAGTTACTGTAGCATTGTTGCTATAAACTATGGACAATGAAAACCTGTAAGAAGGCAAATAAATCTACACCAGTAGGCATTTGGATGGAAAACAGTAAACAAAAAAGACTCATATCACTAGTGTTTATGATAGATACAAATATTTCATTCCATCTCATATCCAGAATAAATTACGTTTTGTGGAGAGAAGGGTAGCAAGGGGTCCTGTAATTAAAGGCTATGTCCTCTTGTATATACTAAAGAACATCATCTAATTATACTGGAAAGTATAAATCTAATGTTTCCTAAATCTTCCAAACTAAATACTTATGTGGAAGTTGTATTTTTCTGTAATAAACTTATTTATAGCCATATGTCATATGTCATAAAAATACAGTTATTGCATTTAGTTATTAGAAATTAGCTTGTTTCTTCAGCAAACGGCATGTGAAACAAAAGACCATTTTCAGTCTTTGTTGATGGCAGCTAGCAACGTCCAGAGGGTTTCAGGTCACTAGCAAAAGTAGTATCAATAGCTAATGTAGAGTTACTCTGTGGCTGCTCCGGCAGGTTACATACAGCGGCAGCAGAAATACCCACCTCGGTCCTGTACGCACCATCACCGCCCATACCTCTGGTGCAACCACAGTCCTTCCCTTGCTCCTTCTGACTCTACACCAGAAAATAGGCCTGAAGCTTCGTCTCCTGCACTGCAGAACAGCATGAAGTCCTCTTACAGGACTCCATTCCGTGTCATCACGTGTTCTGAAAGTGATGGCACTTTTTTGCCCATGCTATTTTTGGATTTGCTCTCTGCAAATGGCAACAAAAATTTGAACTATGCCTTGCTTTAGATTTAGATTTTTCTCTACAGAGAAAGAGCTAAAAGAATGTGGCCAAAAGCTATTCAAACTTACACGTCTCTAGACTTGAGAAAAAAATCAGTGTATTTTTTCAAGATTCCTCCTCCTAGCTAGAGCTGGAAATAAACCCTAGGTCCCAGTACTCACACTCCAGTTTTAAGTAGGCTGTGAGTGAGATAATGAAATGGGTGAAAATATGCAGGTTTCCTAAGGGTTTACTTAGATTATAGTTAAGTGTGTTAACGCTTTGTAAATAGTAATCTAGGGCTCTTAGAAATGTTTTACACATTATAGCAATGTGGAATAAGAAGATTGATGCCTCCATTATTTGTGCTTTGCACATAGGAAATGGAAGGAGAAGGGGGAAGCTCTTTGCTCTGTGTCACAGAGAATGCTGTTCGTCAGAACCAAAATACCTTTACTTGTAGCCCGATCTCCTAACCATTGGACTACATTTGCTAAAATGGCTTAAAAGTGAGACTTAGAAGGAGGTGATCATTTTCACTCTTTGCCTAAAGAAAATGACTTAGTGTTCTTGGAAACTCAGAGTAGTAATTCCTTTTGGCTTGATAACTTCAGGTTTTAATAAGTGAAAAAGTGTTTCAGAAGGGTGGAAGGCCCTACTTATATTTCTAGAAGGTGAATAGAAATCTGTGGAGGAAGAGAGGGAAGTCTGATTTTTCCGCATGCTGAGCAATCCAGAACTTCATAGTACAATAACAAGGTTCATCTGCTTTCATGACTTCCTTTGCATTTTCTGACTTTCTTGTTTTGCAGCTGTATATATATGTGCATATACTCATGTCCAAAGGGCAATTTAGCCCCTTTTCAGGTATGTGTCAAACAAGTGGGATGAAATGCCCTCTACTGTTTAGAAAATGGGACTAGTTGCCTAGTGTAGACTATATAGCTATCTTAGATAACTGAGGTTGGGTGAAATTAATCCCAGTCTTAATAATTAAACTTTTAAGGAACAGAATTTTAAATTTCAGTTGTGGGAGATGCTTACATTAAAAGCTACAGATTGTGTGTATCATATCATATCATATCATATCATATCATATCATTAATTAAATTGTGTAGAGCTGAGGGAACACAAGGCTTGACCCATATGCTGGTCCTTGGAGTTTGAGGTAAGCTGTTCTGTGCCCAATGCTCTGCTGTGGAGCAAGAGGTTGAAAAGTGGCCATAGAGAAGCACAGCCCAAGGCACAAGAGCTTTGCTGTGATAGAACAGGCTGTTCAAGGCCTTCACTTTGACCCGCCCTGCACGGCATTCACCTTATGGAAACTGGCCTACGGAGTTTCCCAGAAGTGGATTTTCTGTACTTCTATAACCTTTGCTAACTCTTTCCTCTGATGGCTTTGTTGTTGAATTGCTTGTTTATTAAAGAAATGGAATTTGCTTAGGAGAAGGCACTTCTGTCGATAACCCTTAAAGTTTTCAAAAGATAGATTAGAAAATTCCATCTGTATTTGAGCAGTGAAGACATACTTTTGTTTTCGGAAGTGCTGAAAGCCTGCAGCTTTCACTAACCTCAACTTCAGGTTCTCAAAAATCAGGAGTCATCACTGGCACACAAGATCTAAACATCCTCACCCGAAACACCTTTTTTGTCTTCTTGTCTTGCATCTTTATACAGATACTGTGGAAATTAAGATATTACAGATTTTGAGACACCCAGCTGGTATTAATGAAAGCCAGACAAGTACTGAAGATGCATATATTACACTAATATTTCACTAATAGCTTGAATTGCAGCTGAAGTGAGCCTACTTTATTTTTCTAAAAGCATCCCTAATGACTGGGATATGTTGCTGTACTCATGCAATATCGTGATGATCTACGAAAACAGGTAAGCAAATAAGAAGATAAATTGTGTAAGTATATGTATTTTTATAAAGGTAGGTAGAATTAAATGTTGGAGAGTATTCAGCTTGAAGCTAATAAGGCACTGCGAACCATACTAGTAATAAATACATTAAGCTGTTAGTTAATCAAAGATCTTGCCGGTGAGTTCTGTAGCTACAACTGTAACCGCTCTGCAGCATGTAGGTTCGGGTGACTAAGCACTCCTTATAACACTGATGCAGAGATAAATGTTTAGTTAGGGCTGAATCTAGCCTTTAGGCTGTGTCCTGAACTCTCTTTTCTCTCAAAGTCAAATGCTCTTTTTAGCGGTTATTGACCTGACCAGCTGACTCCACTCAGCATTAGTTTCTGGTCAAATGCACTTCTCCCTCTCTACGTCTAAACTGACTGACCAAAGAGGTTGTGTTCTTCAGACATGAAATGGATTTTTATCACTGAGGTCCACAGTGCAGATCATTGGAAGTTACGTAATAATGTGAAAGGACATATAATTGAAAGGCTGTCAGAAGATAAAAGTGTATCAAGCTTCCCAGAGCATTCACATTGCAACTCATGAAGTCGGATGACATTGAAGGAGCAATTCAGTGTTTAATGCATGCGCCTCTGGTGGCTGTGCTCTTCCACAGCACTAGCTGTTGAAGTATCAATCACAAAGTCTGTAGCATAGAATTTAATACAGGAGTTTTCCATTAAAGAAGTTCGCTGTTGCAGTTCGCTGTAACTTTCTAGCTCAACTTTTAGCTGCTGAGGACACAGTACTTTGTCCTTGAGTACGCAGGATTGCTTTCATCTTGTTCTTCCCACTGGAACGGAGAGGAAGTGGAGTGTGAGTACATATGGAGCAATGCACAACAAGTGAGTAACTGCAACACAGGCATATATTATTACTGGATTTTTTTTTAAATGTCGAGCAATAATACATGAGAAATAAAAGTAAGTCTGTAACCATCCTGAAATTCTCCTAAATGTGCAGTAACACCATAAAAGATGCCTGTATTTACTACAAATAATAAAACTGTAGCATTACACTAATCAAATTCAAATCAGTTCAACTGCATAATTTTCAGTGAAGAGGTGCTTATGAAACACAAAATGAACTCTAGAATGGAAGGTTCATTGCTTCCTAATCAAAAGCAGTCAGCTTTAAACACCAGCCAGTCAGGTGGTAAGTTTGTCATTTCTCAGCTGCGCTCTTGGAGGGAAGTTGCCAAGAAGGCTTGACAGCCTTTAAACTTCGTAGAGCGTTTTTTGGCTGTTTCTGAACATCATGTTGATCTACAAAAACTCCTGGGAGGCTGGGAGGACAGGCAGAGTAACAGCAGTTGTATTAAAATATAGTTGCAGCAATGAATGTCAAGCAGAGTTTATGGTGTGAAAAAATGTGTAGTTCCTGCAAAGAAATTTTCACCACCCCTCAAGTCTGGCTCGTTCTTGTCTAATTGTGTCCAGCTACTTTGGGGGACTGAGAGGTGTCAATGATTAATTGCCTCGGTGTCAGAGAAGTACAGGCTTGTAATGCATCATTAAAAGCCAGAGATCAAGGTGTCTGAATTAAAATGGGAAGCTCTGAATGAATATATTACTGCTATATACAATTAACAGCACAAGCCAGAAATCATTTACTTTCATAATTTAGAACAATGGCAGCTCTCCAGTGAAAACATATTTACAGTAGGTTTACATTGCTTTCTACAGGCTTAGTACAAAAGGGAGAGACAAAAATTAATATGCACCAAGGCAGTAGCAGAGAAACCTGTCTTTGAACTGTTCTTTCCTTTTAATCAGCATAAGCTCTGTTAAATAGGGGAAAGAAGTATGAGTAGGTGGAGAGCATCTAGGTTACTGAGGGCAAATCACTCTCAGGGGAATAACATGACTTGGGATGAACAGGTCTTCGCTGTTTTAACCCAACATGAACAGCAATTGCAAGGCAGCCAACCTGAAGTCACTCAACCATCTTTCCCTACGTGAAGGTCTGATTTCCCCTCCTTTGGCAATTATACCATTGTCCTGGAAGAGTTCTCTAATGCTGACTAATGTCTTCCATTTCACATCCTCAAGTGTGGGACCTTACACGTATTTTAGTAATTTTTCGTGTTGGTTGGAGTCCCATTAAGCTTCTGAGGTTCTTAAATTGCTTCTTGGAGTTTATTTGTCTTGTAACTTAGGTTATAAAAGTAGCACCATAAACATTAATTGAACAGCCATTAAGCAGTATGGCTGTTTGTTTTGGGTTGATAGAGGACATAAAGCTTCATACCCTGTGGTGGAAAACAATTAGATCTGATGATGAACATGCTATTAAATATACCATTACCAGACTTCTATCAGTTTAACTTTAGAAAATAACAACCAGCTGTAGCCAAAGCATACACAAGTGATAGAAAGTCATATTTTAATTGTCATGTCATAGCCTGTTATAAATATTGTCGTTTCTAATGTTTTATGCTAATGACAGTGACTAATGGTAGTCATTACCTCCATTCATTCTCATAAAAAATTTCCTCAAGAGAGGATGATCATAACTAGAATGCTATTTAAAATTAAACTGTGTTTTTCTAAAATAGAGAACATAAAAAACATTTAAATACCAAGAGGTTGGCTAGCTAATTTATTTTGTTTTGAGTGTGTTTGACAACTACAGCTGTTGTTAATTGTGCCATGAGTTGAACAGATATTCCTTTTAGAAATGTTTTTGGCATACTAACGTGTATACATGTCATGTCTTCGTATGGTCTCTGCAGAGTGGGATAAAAGGTGAACCTCACAGCGGGATACCTGTGGCCAGGAAAAAAGTCTCATGCTGCCCCTGTAGAGCCTAAATATTAAGAACATTGAATTTCCTCATCCGTTTCTTATTTCAGTTATGTATTCTGCTTACTTGACAGGTACAGAGTACTTCATTATGTGCACGAACAAAAATGCTTAAATGGATGAAGCAGCTATTTACGTCTGATAGGAGCTAAGTGGGACATTAAATTAATGCCAAACAAGTGAGTGCTCATTTTAGTTTCATTATAAATGGCTGCAGCACAGCAGTAATGTGTTGACTCTCATGTGCTGACAAGTTCTATATTTCTTGCAAACTTCCCTTAGAGCTCGATGTGGAAAGACAAAATCATGCTCTGCATGATGAAATTAGCAGCAGATGCATTAATAATTGAATAAGGATCTCTGGAGACACATCATAGTTCAGCAGGAGAGTTGGTGACTGGTTGGATTTAACTAGAGGCTTCTGTCATATATATATGTATATATATGCGCTTACTTATATATACCCGAGTTAAGAGCCGCTGCCTGTATGTAGCCTTTGGTATCAAATCCGCTTCTTGCTTTTAGGAGACCTTGCATGGTTACGTTTGGCAGGTCCACGAGCAGACTGCGAACAAGCAGTGTGTGGCCTTGCTTGTCCCTCCTTCCTCTGTGACTGTCCTCAAACTTACAGCCAAATTCAACGCACTCCCGTCTGAATTTGTCTCCGGACGATGAATGGAGTATGAGTGACTGAAAGACTGTGTGCAAGACTCTTGCCGTAGACCTCCACATCTGAAGTTCCTATGGAGTTGAAACATTTTCCTGAAGTGCAAACCCCAGCTTCTCTCAGAAAAACATTAACATACTGTACTGCCATCTTCATTTGCATCCCTGTCAGCAAAGTTGATGTCCTTTGATTGAACCACATGCATTGCCGATTCCCAGGTTTGGGAAAGGAAGGAGCTTGTGTCTTTTGGACAGTAGCAAAGAAAGCAGGAGGATTGCCAGAAAAAAACTCTGCTTTTTAAACATACCACCAAGGCCACGATGCAATTCCTAGTACTGAAATTATGATCATTCTTCACACCAAGTAATATTATGCTCAGAAGACACTGACAAAACAGTGTGACGTCTCATAGACAGCAATACTACTGGGGCAAACTCTCATGGGTTTAAAATCAGCACTTTATTGCACTAGTGCCGAGAGAGTGATAGCAATTTGAATAATCTGAGAATTTGTCCCAGTTAGAAGAAGAGTAGCAAAATTTAGCACACTGTTACTAGATTCACTCCACATAGTTGTCAGCTCTACTAACTCTCCATGCAGACTTCAGTCACTGGTTTTGAGTTGCACAGGTTGGACTGACCTCTGTGTTTTACTTTCCTCCAGTTACAGGTTATTTTATAAATCTCAGGTCTGGAAAACAGAAAAATTTAACTTCAAAATGTCTAATAGTGTATTTTCTGGACTTTCATCAGCTAAAGGAAAGCTAATTTTAATCTTAGTTTTTTAAGTATATTGCAATATTTTGAATAAGCTATAATACGATTTAATAAAGTGGTACTGTCTTTAAAACAATACTCATTAATGTAAGTATGAAGTTCAATTCCTTCTCTTTAGATATGCAACTCTTTTTGTTCAACAAGAGTGGATATGTTATTTATTCAGTAAGAGTTTGGTATCAGTCTTGTCCTAATTGAAATACTGGATTTGAGATCTTTTTAGTATAAGAAACTTTTAAACAGTTTATGTTGTCACTTGAAATAGGAGATAAGTCCCAGAGATTCATATTTGTATAATGAAATAATGTCTCGATCTATTAGACACCCTGCAATATCCTGCAAGTGACTCAGCTGAGGAAAGAACAGTACATTTTTTGCTTTGTGATGTTGGACCACGATGCAGATGTTAGAGATCAGAGAATATCAGATGAAGGAGTAAACATGCTAAAAGAATACCCTGGTTTCAGCACCACCTCTTCTTTAGAGGTGCTTGAAACAAAGATGTGGAAATTAAATTGGATTTACATATACATTTTTAGTGGACAGAAGTGACATTTCAGAATAATATTTTTCATTTGATTCACACATGTATAATACATTTCATTGCTGTTTAAAAAAAGTAATGTTACCATCAGATGAGTTTTTAAGGAAAAGACTAAATACTTAAACAAGGTCATGTACTGCTGGATGAGAAGAATATACATGAATTACATAGACCAAAGAGGAATAAAGAAGCTGTATTGATGGGGACAAGGGGAAAGAGATCACGAGTCATTAACTATGGCTTTATGCTTCACATCTCTGTACAGTGGATTTAATCCTATTAACTGCTTTCCAGTCATTCTGTTATTCCCATGGAATAGGATTCTAAGTCTGCTCCAGGTTAGTCATGAATATTATGCAATCCAATAACTTTTGTGTCTTTTGTTAGCATATACAAGGCACGTCAGAGGTGCCACTGTTTATTCTTAACAGCCGAAGCAATCGCCAAATTTCACAACTCCAGGCAGTTATCACTCCTGTAGAAGCGAAGAGATACTTCTAAAGCCTGCTAGCGAATGAATAAACCAATGGCTTTTATCCAGGTTTTGCAGGTCACTGGATGTTCAAAACAGCAAAGCAAATTAAAAGAACCCCTTCTCTTTTGCTATCACGGTAATTTTGCACTTGAGTATATGAGGATTTGCTAATATAAAAGCTATTGAGGAAGATATGGAGTGATTTTCTTCTAGCACTGCCTTGAAAAGTAGCAATAAATGTTGCATTTCAAATTACAGCTTTCCTTGAAATGTGACTTCATTTTAAAAAAAAAGGTCTCTTGAGCACCAGATTTTTGTCCCTTGGTGACTTCCAATCAGAAGTAATCCACTCAGAAGTAGAAAGATAATTTTCTAATTGCCAGTCCAGTAACCTCAGCCTGAAGATCAAGTGGCTACTTTTTGGTTTATGCCTCATCACTAGTATCGATGCTTCTGCAGGCCAGGAATTTTTTTCCCTTGTACATTCACAACCTTCTAGTCTTCATACTTTTTCTCAGTTGCCCCTTTCTCTTATTATGTCTTTTCTGAATTGTTGCCCAGGTATTGTTTAGATGCACCATTGGAACAACTTGGCAAGTCTGTTGGTACTCCATTTGTGTATTTGTACTTTTGTACAAATTTCCCAGAAGAATAAATTGTACCTTAGATTCGATATGTGAAATGAGGGAAAAAAACCAACCACCTTTTTTTACATTTTTTTCTGAACTTGAACACAGTTGTGGAGAAACTGGTAAATGCTGCACCCTCCATAAGCACGAGCTCTAGGAATGGCCAACACAGCTGAAGCAGAGCAAGATGCTGCAGCAGCAAATTATTGCTGCTAGAAACTGGACAGAATATCAGATCTTTGCTTGGGAGGTCTTGGGATGACAGAATAAGTATGGACAGTGTCCACAGAGAGTCCTCACCTACTGTATTCAAGCAAAACAGATAGATATAGATAGGGTCACTGTGCGTATCCAAACTACCCTCTGAGGGCTGTGATAGCTGTGCTGAGCTGGCAGGGCTAAAAATTCAACACAGTCCCAACAGTGGTTTTGATTTCTTTCTAGCCCACCCTGAGAAGAGCAAGGGCAAGTGTTTCCATGGATTATCTGTAAACCTTGTTTGAATTTAAAAAATCAGATCGGATGACAATTACGCGGAGTGATCCGAGCTTTTACATAAAATGATACCCCTTCATTCATCCCAGCAAGTAATACCATAATTCCACTTTTTCTTCTTCTGCTATTTGAGAAAGTAGGACCTATTTTTCCAATGTCCCATATGAGAAGTGCAGCCTCTTCTGATCACAGAAAAAGGTGTATATTTTTCGTAGCCTTTCCCTTCTACTTTCCAGTCTACTGAAAGAGACTTTTCTCTTCCATCATGGTCTTCATCAGTTCCCTAACATTTCTTAATCCAATTAGTGTTGTCACCTTTCTTGCTTCCCTTCTGTCTTTCTGATAACGCATGGCTAATACATGAGATGTCTGCTGATTTTGGAATTAAAATGTCTATTTTGAACTTCACTATGCAGAAATGTCTAAAATTGGACACTAACTTAACACATGCAGTTCCAAAGTCTTCGGTATTGCACAGTGGACCAGCCATTAAAGAAGCAGACTTTTTCTTGAAGGTCTCGTTTAGGAGCTGACTTTCCCACTGCTGGAACAGTAAACCCAATTTTGTCTTTCAGATACTCTTCTGAAATGCCTGTCTATCTTCTACACAGTGTCAGAGTACTTCAGATGCAGGCAGTTACCCTGCCTTTGCTAATCACTGCTCCTGTGGAGTTGATAGGAGATTTGCATATAGATATATTAAAGCAATTTTGGTGAAGGTAGGCTTTTGCAACTTAAAAATGGCAGTCTTTGTGGGGAATAGGGTGAATATTACGGTATGAATAGATAGTGGTTACACTCCTAATCCAAGCTGCAGGTCCATTCCACATACTTTCATCCTCTTGCAAAGTAATATTCAATACGCATCTCCACAAATGTATTTGCGTGCTCTGAATGTCTCCCCTAACACACTTCTGTACTTGTCATTTTAAGAAATAAAACTTTTTTGAACATAGATGATGCAGTAAAGGACTTTCAAAAGATAATTACACATTCAAAGACTTCAGTTAGGACAGCGATTCCTGAGTACAAGTGACTGGATTCTCTTAGTTATTCGCTAGATAAATGCACTAAGAAAGTGAAGGGAACTGTTAGAAGGGCAGGAATCTCAAGATGGGAGTAGAAGGTGGAAACACAAAGCGAGAGAAGATGGAAGACACTTTTTTTCTCTGAAAAATAAAAAGCTGTGAATCTTGGATGTTGCCTAGCACGGCCAACTGGAACTCAGCAAAGGGACAGGGGATATAGTGTGGATCTTAACAGTGCTTCCATAGAAACTACCCATAAAGGCTCTAGGAGTATCAGTTGCTGCAAAATCAGGTTGCAATGCGGCCTTAAAAGGATGACTTCGAGCAGCTCCTGAAAAATCCTATGCCCAGACCTGAGCAGAAAGGCAGATGTTGACACAGGAGGTTTCCTTGCCAGGGCAACAGATTTTGCACTCTCTATGGCTTTGACATCGTGCCTACATGAAGTTAAAGCCTTCAAACTGAACCCAGCTTTTGGCTTGTTTGTTTCTTTTTAAGCAACGGTCAAGTAGAGGCTGGTAATATATGCATAATTTTCCAGAATATTAAAACAGGCAACAAATTATTAGCATTTATGTAAATAAGAAATAACCCAGGTTGTAATCACATTCTTATAAGGGTTAAAAACTAAACCCATCAGCACGAACCAGCCCATCTTTCAGGAAATGAAGCAGAGGTTAAATACCGCGTGCGTTGTGAGTGCGCTGTGGCTTCATGTTCCACTTCAGCATAGCGGATTTGGTGAAATAAGCAATTACACTGATAAACAGAGGACCTCTTCCAGATAGAGAGATGTGCCCAGAAAGAGATGAGCTGTTGCATAACCAGTGCCCAAACCTGAGCTAGGTGAAAACTGAGGAATATCAGACGTTTCTAACAGTGGCCCAGTAGCGATGGGTTCCCCAGGAGGAATAACTGTGCCAACAGAGAAAGTTCCTCCCCAGTCTCAGGAATTTGATGGCATATTTTTGCTTTAAAGGATAAGGATTTGCATTCCATATTATTTAAAAAATAAATGCCACATCACTTTAGAATTTTTCTCTATGTTAAAGGTACAGAAGAGACTTCAACTCCAGGGTTCCTCTAGAAGATTAAAGTGGGGTTTGGTGTGTTCATTCTTTTTTGGGGGTAAGGAGATGTGCTTTCACCAGAATTATGGCTGTTCCTGTTGCCCATAAACACGTATTTGTGATGTATATTAGAAGAGTTTTAGTTCAGTGCTTACTAATAATTTGGCTTACTGACATTTTACATTACATTTACATTTTACATTTACATTTTACATTTTAAAAAAAATTGCTTTTCTCTGAACTCTTCTGGTTTTGCTTATTTCTAAATTAAACGAATAGTAAGATTTTCATCAATAGGCAACACTGACATTTTAGCCACTAGAATTTTTCAAGTATTTTAGATGCAGATTCAAGCACACTTTGGGGCTATAAAATAATCTAATATTCTAATTGCACTTCACATTCAACTGTTTGCTGTTTCTTGGACATCTGTTACGCATTGAGCAGCTGCTTCTATTGGGACAGACACAATGACTTCTATATATTTTCCATGAATCCAATTAATTAAAAAGCAAGGAATATATATTAGTATTCAGATTTCTGAAGTACATCATTAAGCATTTTGTCAAAATGCATGTTGGCATACCAGTGTATTTCTCAGTTGCCTTTTTTAATGTCATCTCTGAAATTTTTTAACTGTCTTTTCAGATCTATCCTACTTAGATTTTTATGTACTTCCTATTTTGACATATCACTTTCAGCCATATTCTTATATTTTAAATAAAGTCTAGTCAGCATCAATCTTTATATGAATATTAAGGTGGTGCAATATTAGTCTTCTAATATGGCTTTCCAATCATTCCTGTTGCTTGTTATCAGAATCTCATCCAGCTTTTATCTTCTCACAATTGATCCTTGTCCAGAGAGATTTTTAAGGTGTGACAATAATGACATAGTATAGAAAGCAGGATTTTTGTAAGGACTGGTTGTTTAATTGGTAGTTGAGTGGAAAGCATTTTCACTACTTTTGTAAGCTTTGTCTATGCAATCAGAAAGAATTAAATCTCTGCACAGCACCACAGAACAAGGTACAAGGACTATGAGACTTTTGCAGTCTCTTCTAATGCATCACATAGTGACAACACTAGAAAAAGGATCCTGAATTAGATATAGAAAAATGTTATCTATGATGTCTACTGTTCTCGTGCTCCAGGTGTCTCTCAGCATTTCTACTCTCTGTAACCCAGAAATATTATCTGTAGTATTGTAATATTTTTAGCATTCTCATAAATATATTTTTGAGTAAAAACCAGTTATTTTGTAAATATTTGTGAACTCTGGACAAACGTTCAGCTCATTCCACTACCTGTGGATTCAGCTGGCAGAATCATAGAATCATATAATCGTTTAGGTTGGAAAAGACCTTTAAGATCATCGACTCCAACCATTAACCTATCACTACCAAGTCCACCACTAAACCATGTCCCTAAGCACCACATCTACACGTCTTTTAAATACCCCCAGAGATGGGGACTCCACCACCTCCCTGGGCAGCCTGTTCCAACGCCCGACAACCCTCTTGGTGAAGAAATTTTTCCAAATATCCAATCTAAACCTCCCCTGGCGCAACTTGAGGCCATTTCCTCTTGTTCTGTTGTCTGTTACTAGGGAGAAGAGTCTGACCCCCATCTCTCTACAACCTCCTTTCAGGTAGTTGTAGAGAGCAAGAAGGTCTCCCCTCAGCCTCCTTTTCTCCAGACTAAACATCCCCAGTTCCCTCAGCCGCTCCTCATAGGACTTGTGTTCCAGACCCTTCACCAGCCTCGTTGCCCGTCTCTGGACACGCTCCAGCACTTCAATGTCTTTCTTGTAGTGAGGGGCCCAAAACTGAACACAGTACTCGAGGTGCGGCCTCACCAGGGCCGAGTACAGGGGACGATCACTTCCCTACTCCTGCTGGCCACGCTATTTCTGATACAAAATGAGCTAAGTGTAACAATACTGTGGCAAATAATACACTTAAAGAATGTAATGTGTATGCTTCAGAGGTACATGTATATCAGTAGAATACAGCATATGCCTGTCCTATCAACAAAAGAGCAGGTATTTCCATCACATGGAAACTGGTTGGCACAACTAGTTCTCTGTGAGAATCTGGAAGAGGGACGACAAAACTGATTTTGTCGAGGACAAAAGGAGAGTAAAGGGCAACACAAGAGTAAACAATAATATATTTAGGCATACACCTAAAAAGATTTGAATGATCCTGATCCAAGCAAAGGACAGTTAAGGGTGATAAATGTAATAACCCTGAAAAATAAATATGAGAACTCATTTAAGCTTTTTACTAAAACCACAAAGGGCTGACTTACCATAAGCTATAAAAGATGTCATTAAATCATCAGCCTTTATGAATAATTGCCTGTTGTGGTTTCTGAGATGCTCCTTTCTCTCCCAGTACTCTGAGTAACTATGTAGAACTCCAAGAATTGATACCTGTAAGGAAGTTCCAGTGTCAGACTGACAAAGAAAGTAAAAAATTTTTTAAAAGTTGTGTGTTACTAAAATAATGAAAAGTCCTATTCAGCTCAGTGGGTCTAGTCATAGGTGTATAGATTGTAAGATCTGTCTAAAATTATACTGTGCTAAATATAAGAGTACAGAAAACAGTTTAATAAATGACCACATCAACTCAGGTCACGGGTGTTCTGTGGAGTACAGTCTGTGTACCAGTAAAAATCTCCATGATTTTTATTAATTCCATTAAAGTAGCACACCACCTCCAAATATTTATAGAGATCAAGCAGACTCACTTCAGGATGAGCCCTTCATACATACCAGAGGTACCATTTCCTGAAATGTAAACAATTGACATCTGCTGAGCCATAATCCCTAAATCAGATACACAAATGTTTGGATTAACAAAAAATGGAAAGTCTCATTCTTTGGTGTTGACCTCCCAATACATACTTTTTCACTTTCAGTGTTGTGTGCATGACTAGCACTCTTTATCCAGGACTGGAAATGCAGTGGCTTTTTGCCACGCTGACCGCAAAGGAGAGCGGTGATCGAATTCAAGCCAATTCAAACCCTCACTGAAGCTCACTGACTTCAGGAGATTTGAAATCAAACCTTCAATTCAATACTACACATATGATGCAGTATGAAGCAACTGAGATTTGATATTCTTAAGAATCAGAGAAATAAAAGGATTTTTATTTTACCCGTTTAAAAGAGTAGATGGATCTGATACAAGAAAAGGTTGAGGAAATATGAAACATAAGCTTATGTGTACTGTCATTGAAATCTATTTGACTTTTATATACATAAAGTTTTAGCATTCCACTGCACCAGAGACGAAGTGTTTATTAACTGTTAAGTGTTTTAGCACAGACCTGGAACTACAGTCTGTCATATTTGCAGTGCATATATATGGAAACAGAATGCAGATATACAGAATAATCCATTGCACAAACTAAAGCTATAACAATGAGCAAACTGCTTATACTCTAGCGTTGAGGGAATGAAATTTGAAATTCTTTTCCAGAATAGTTTATTTTTGGACAGGGTGTTTTCTTGAAGAGATTGAATACAGAGCTAGTGGAGAGCACTGAGAAGTTGGAGAAGGGTGAGGAGAGTACTGCCTGGGTTGCAGGTGTGGGTGCTCAGGACCTGGGGCACAAGCAGTGATCTTGGAAGCCCTGCCCGTTCTGGTTTGTGCTGTGATTTTTAGGCCGTATGGATCCCAGTAGGACAACCCATAATCAAGCATTTGCTGGGGTTTGGGGGCTTCCAGTCTTCCTCTTCCCAAGCCACGCTCCAGCCACTGCTCCCAGCCTCGTGCCAGGGGCTCTAAAAGTTGTTGGAGCTTCTCCAGCTCCATAGCAGGAGGAACCAAGTGCTCCAGGTCAACCTGCCTGGTGAGGGGGTTACTGCAGCCTCTGCTCCTAAAAGTAATGGATTGGTAACTGCACATTGGAGCCAGCAGTGGCCTCTCTGAACCAGCAACTCTTTGGAGCCTGAGGTGGTCACCAGGGGTTGCCTTTGGCAAGACGACAGAGAAACAGTCACGTTTCCACTGGATTCTGCCCAGCTTTGCACACATTCATCACAGGTACTTAGTGTCCACTCAATTTTTTTTTGATTCCACAAATCTATTTGGCTGGAAAGTAACTCTAAGTAAGTTTCAGGGAAGACTGGGATTGTCCGCATACAAAAGATCGATGCTTTGAAACTGCTACAAAACAATAAAAATTAAAATCAGTAAAATACCCCCAAGTGCTATTTTAATTGTTTTAATAAGTCCTTTTCATGCTCTATTTTCATTTTCTATTAATTTCTGGACACATTAGATTTCATTATACTCTGTAAGAAGAAAGGAAGTTTTTCAAATTTGTTGTTGTGTTGGGTATTAAATTTTAGATCTCTGCATTAGAATTTCCACACGACTTCAAAATTATCAAAAGAATTACTTTTTGTCTATGCAAATATGCAGGTTTTGCTTTCATTCCTACCCTGTCGTAAGAAATCCAAAATTCTAGGCAGTATAAAAAACTCACCCTGAATCCTAGTGTCAATATTCACCTATTTCCCTTTTGAAAATATAGTGTAATTTTACCAGACATCACTTTAACCCTGGGGTAAAGGAAAGTAGCTCTTTCCATGTTAAATAATAAGCTGTGTAAATTTCAGCTGTTGGGGATCTATTCTGTGCCTCTAACAGGAGAAAAAGCTATTTCCAGTGGTTATGACTTTTAATGTTCATAATTTGAAATAACCCATATACTGACATCATTCAGGGGAAATCTAGATTTTCTGCACCCTTACTCTTACCAAAAAGGTCTTAGAAAACAATATAAAATCATATTATATTATGGCCGCTGCCTTGACACCAGAATTGACATAGTACAGTGCATTTGTATTTATAGTTTGCACAGTAGTACATTTGATCCTTGATTTTATTATTCTACTGTCATATAATTCATGTCTTTCCAGATTGTGTCACACTGAGTTACTTATTCACCTGGAGTTACTTATTCAACCTGGGAATTTTTAATCAATTGTATTTTAAGTAGCCATCATTGTTGTGCAGTTCAACTACCTGGGTTCCTAAGGTACGCCTGCATGCCACTTTGATGAGTACTGCAAGGCTAAGAAATACCCTGCAGGAATTAAAAGGCTTGTCTTTTTTTCAAAATGGGTCAGTGATTAGGGACTGCTTCATTGCCTACAAAAAATAAAGGACATTTGCATGAAATAAAAGTAAATACAAGGATCAAATGGCTTGACAAGCAAGCATAAAGTGGTATTTGGAGAATTGAGTCTGAAGGAACTTGCTTGACGTCTAACTTCAAACAAAAATTTATTATGGAAAAGTCTTCCTGCTACCAGGAAATCTGTCCAGCTACCAGGGAAGCTGATTCCTATAGGATACATATACAGCTCATGTCTTAAGAGAAGAGGTTGAGCTTCTTAATTCTTTGAGAAAATTGTGTGACTTTTCTAAAAAAAAAAAAAAAAATTAAAAAAAAAAGAAGACAAGAAAAGAAAGCAGAAGGGAAAAAAAAGGACAAAGAAATGAAAAAAGAAGAAAAATCTTAACCTTACAATCCATTGATAAAATTAAATTAGTTTTCTTGGGTTTGGCTATTTGGGAGCACACAAAAATGTTTCATAAACACAATGAGATCTCCTGTCATGTAAAATCCCTGTCCTTTCTTCAAGGGCCTGGCAAGAAAACTGAGTTTTCTACCTAAATTGTATTTTTCTAACTAAAAGCCAGAATGCCCTGAAAAATTAAGCTGTCACTAGTTAATGCTGTCAAAATATCGTATCTCAACTGTTCATGCTTGTTTAGTTAGACTTCACTCTTTCTTCCCTCTCATTTTGAACGGTATTTGTGCATTTGTTATTCTCCAGGCTCTTTTTTCACAGTCCCTTGAAAACAAAACATAAAATCAATGATGCCGAGGTTTATGTAGGCTTAATATTAGGCAAAAATCGAAAGTGCCTAGTCCCCTGTCGACAGGACGCATTTGTGTAGTTCTCCATGTAGCAGTTTAAAGTAGGGTAAGTGACAGTAATCTCATTCTGAGAAGAGGAAGAGCCATATGGCTCCATTTTATGGGTGGCTGGTTGTATAATAGCTCAGAACAAAACATTCACGATCCTTAAACAGATTCAGTTGGCTCATGTAGATGGGCCACGTAGCCATGCACAGTGCCCTGGAGTTCCAGTCTTTTCATGTGCTGCCCTGCTAGGAAAGCATGTCAAGGCTTGCGGTTTGTCAAGAAAGAGGAGAAATGTTCCCTCCAAGGAACCTACAGATTCAGCAGGAGGTTCCCGTGGTTTGCGTGGCTACTTGAGGCCAGACTATGGTGATTAGTTCGTACCTGTAGCTTTCAGTGCCTCCGATAAGAATGCCTTTGAAGGCATCCCCGGGCAGAACGGGACAGTCTATGGTGATATGCCATATGGCTGTTTCTAATATGTAGACACTAGAAAAGGTTGTAAGTTCACATTTCAGTCACTACGTGTGTGTGTGTGTGCATGTGCCTGGCTACCCACATGTGCATCCGTATGAATACTAGATCTCTGAAAGGATCTTAAATGACTTGCTTTGGCTTTACTCCTTCCTTTTGATACTGAGCTATCTGTCTATATAAATGGAAAGTGAGAAAATAGTTAATACAGTATCTACTTTCATTGTAAAATCTTCCTGATTGATGACTTGCCTTCTCCCAGGACACAGCATTATAGCACAAACCAATTGGTATAACCTGCAGCTAAAACTACTTCTTTGAGTTCTGCTTCTTTTCTAGGGAAATGTGTTTTTCATTAATACTAATGTTCAGACTCAGGAAAAAAATGTATCTAAGGAAGTGTGTTGTACACAGAACTTTAAGCTATTGCTCTTCTTGATGATACTAATCTGTTTTCCTACAGAGAATCATGTGAATTGTTACCTGTCATTGCATCCCCATGTTCATCTCTTAATACTTGTGGGTGTGATACAAACCACTTAAAAGAAATTCACTGCCCAGGCTAGGCCGTTTCCTCTGTTACACCGATATATTTTCCCTGTTGTATCTTTTGGTTTGATACGTGCTAATACAAATATTCTTACCTAGAGCTTTTAAGACGCTTACTGATCTACAGAGACAGCAAAAGTAAACAACAGTTAACAAATTGCTCTGACAGATAGTGCAGTCCCTCAGGAGGCATTCATAACATCGACACCAACGTTGAGTTATTCTGTCTCAGGAGCACCATTAGCAGTCATTTTATCACCACCAAGTGCGTATGTAATTCTGTAACATCAGCCCCAACACTGGGCAGTTCTCCTGGTCAGAGGTTAACTACAGGCAAAACCGTTTCACTATTGAAAAGAAAGTGGAAACCAGCCTAAAGTGTTAAACTTCCAGTTTACAGTCCCACTAATGCAAGCATTTACAGATAGCAGAACCAAACCGTGAACACAAGTGAGCAGTGTATTGACCTTTTTTTTAATTGCATACAAAGGGACAGCTTGTGTCTCATTTTTTGTTTTGATTCATAGTTTATTTTGGGTTTAGTCTGTGTTAGTCCTGAGTTAGCCAGAAAAATAATAATTTAGAGAAGGACGCAGTGTCACTATAGATAATAAGTTGGATATGAACTATGAGTGGGATGCTCTTCGGAGACAAATATAATTCTTGTAAGAGTAAATAGGTAAATAGTATTCAGAAATTGGCACAGAATTATTTGGTCACAACATTTGTGAAACTTTTACTGGAAAGCCATGTGCCACTATGGTTTGTGGAAAAGGATGCTGAAAATCAAAAAAAAGTACAGAAAAGAGTTCTGAAATGAATAAAATTTAGAAAAAAACGCACCAACAGCCAGACACAAAAGAAATTCTGTTAATTCAGTGAAGACTGAGAAGTAGCTTGACTACAGCCTTCAGATACCTACAGGCAAAAAGGATTTCTGACAATTAAGAGCTCTCTAATTTAAGAGGAAGGAATGTATAATTAGCTGGAGCCAAGGATTCCATTCTGTCCCCCCTCCACCAAATTAGCAGTGGGAGCTTTTAACCATTGGAGCAATCTGTGTCCTTCCGAAAGATACGCTGCATCTCATACAGAAGTGGCAGAGGCTGACAGAGAAATTTTTGACACCACACAGGAGGTTAGACTTGACAATAATGTACAATTTCTTCTGCCCTTAATATCTATTTCTGAATTTAAGAATCTGTAAATCAACAAAGATGAGTAAGGTTAACAGAATCTGGCCCTCGGTCATAGATATTTTATCGTTTAATTACATTTCCATTTGAGGATTATAATTCAGTTCTCTTACGACTTCATCTCCGAAACTTTTCTGCAGATCCCAGAAATAGAGTCTTTCTTGTTCTAATAATTAAGCTTTGAACCAAATAGAAGCTCTTCAGCTTGAGACTCTGTATTGTCATGAGGAAAATTTAAATAAACATCATTTTAGCTTCTTTGTTACGAGCGAACACAGCAATGATATAGCACAAAAAGTGTTAATGTCTGTTATAGCCCTTAAGCTATACAAATGTGTGGTTCTGTTTTGATCATGCTTGATATGCCATGTCTTGACTAGGTCTTATTCCATTCTGTTTGTACAGGTTAGTGAGACTTTAATCAAGGAAAAAAAAAAAATCTAATGAACAGCAATTTGAAACATAGCATTTGGAAAGGTCAAAATGGTACGTTACATCCTTATTATCCAAAAGAACAGATGAGTTTAATATCCTGGCAGCATTTCCCTGTGAAGAAGATATTAAACAAGAACTGAAAATGGCACAAGGTTCCCTCTTCCTTTCTTATGACAAAGATTGTAACAAGATGATGAAACTATACAGAATAAATCTCTTTCTGCTTTAATGTCCAGGCTGTGGATCCTGCCTAGATTTCAAAAACCTAAGCTAACCAAAGAGCCAACACACATGCTATTTGTTTCAGATCCTTTACAACACATTTTCCTGCTTATATGACCCAGTTTCCATTAATATTTTCTAGCCTTAAAGACGGGAAGAGATGTTAACAGAAGGTGCACAGGGCAATGAGTTCTGGCAAATGCTAACTGTGTTGAGCTGCAACAAATAATGCACCGCATCAGCACCGCTTAGAACGGAGATTTTTCAGCTCCTGGCTGAATAGACCTAAGAACAGAGATAATGTCTTCCAACACACGACACATTGCATGTGTCCTGCTTTGGAGAGTCCCTGAAAGTACGGAACTGTTTGAAGGCAAAGGAATTTGTAGCATAACCCATAGGTTGTTAACAATTTGATTAATATAAGGAACTGTCACAATTTTCTTCCTTAAATCATCTGCATGAAGACTCTTCCTTTTACTTTATAGGTCTAAGGAGAGAAAGAAACCTTCTGGAACTTGAGATGTTGTATTTTAGCACTAAAATACACCATCTGGATCCTCGTGTTAAATCTTATCATGACAACTGAACAAATACTATGCTTAAAAATCAAAAAATGAGTATATGGTGTGCACCTTTATTATTTACATGTATTCATTCCACATGAGATATGAGAAGTTTGCTATTACATAAGAATGTAACAAGTTATATATTAAAGATTTTCATAATTATTAAAGAAAACACTTTACATTATTCCAAAAGATATCTGTCTTGAAGTATTGCTGGCTGAAGTAGACCTACATGGATGTGCAGAAGCTCACAAGTAGAAATCATATCGAACCTCTTTTTTCCACACCATCCAGGGAATACATTTGAAAAAAAATTTCTCCATGGTACATTACATGCAGCATCTTGCTGAGAAAAGCAGTTCTGCTTTGGTCAAGAGAGAGAAAATGAACATACCTAAAATATGTTTTCAATGTCTCAAGTGAATACATATATATATGCGTGTGTATATATATACTTATTTTTTTCTTTTCCTTAGGTGATTTTGTTTTCCACTGGAGATTGTAAATGTATTTTTCATCCTTTGTTTTGCAACTATAAAGTAGGATAGCTTTTTCAATGCATTGGCAATGTGCAACCTATTTTGAAACTTCAAAGGTTTTGCAGAACTACAGACAAAAATCCCTAATGGGTGTTCATTTCATAAATGCCTACAGAAATTAATGTTTTCCGTGTATCTAGAAAAAATCCACTAGATACAAGTTTCTATCAAGTTCCTTGTGATTTAGCTAATAGTTCTTGAAACTAAAATGACTAAATAGCTCTTTTCTGCTTCCCAACCAGATATACCAGCCATCAAGTACGCAGCCTACAGAAAATAATAAACAAAACTATTTTTTCAATTCCTAATTATTATTCACAATAGAAATCCATGAATTTTTACAATTTGAATTACTAAGAACTCTGACCATATATACTTTTGCTGTGAAAAAATAAAATACATGCTGTTGTATCCATTTTTTAAAAGATCATGGTTAGGGAATGACTGAGTAGAGAATCCAGGGTTTTGAGGGGGAGATTCAATGTGTAGTCACAAAAAGAACACCGGGATTTCTCAGAGAGTGAGTCCAATATATCAGATGAAGACAGTGGGTTTTGTTACACTCTTTTCAGTTCGCTCATGATTATGCAAAATGCTGTTACTGTGTCACACGCTATTTAACATGGGGAACACCTTGAACACATTATGCAGCCATATTTAGTTATTTCATGAAATGGATTTTTTCCGCTAGGTGATTGCAGTCATTCTTTTTTGAAAAATTACCAAAATAATCAAGAACATCTTATGAACCAATACACCAGTTTGAAGTTAAACTTTAAGAGGCACCTCCTTTCATCACTTATCTTCAATAAATCATGTGGTGGTTGGGCATTTCCATGAAGTCTTTCTTTAATGAGGAAGATGAAGAGTAAAAGTTGAATGTAAAATGTTGGACCTGTGAACCCATGAGACCATCTCAAAGCAAAGGATCATGTAATCTGCTGTGAGGTATATTCATTAAATTAACAGCAGATGAAAAAAGGATGTGGCTGGTGGGAAAGGTGTCATATTGATGCCAGATCACAAAAGAGAGACATCAAAACACAACAGACCATGCGCAGCGCACACATTCCCACACACGTGATTTTGCACCAGGAGGTGCTGGTTTGTTGTAGTCCCAGTAAGAAGGGCACTCAGACTCTGTGAAGCGTTGCTTAAAATACCATTTATTGCAGCTACCGCTATAAAGAAAAAGAAAGTAGCACAGATGATAATCTTACATCCCTTCACATGCTGGAACTCCAGGTTATGCACCATCGAATGGGCCTCCACGCAGAGCGCAGCATCCTGTGCAGATCCTGTTTGTGTAAAGGTTACCCAATGTTTCAGTCTTCTGAGTTCTTGCAGGGTTTTCCTAAGGGAAAATAACTCCATTTATAATTTTTGCTGTCAAACAAAAAAGATGTGCACGTGAGAATCTGGTGCAGCTGTTTTAGATAAACACAAGGATCCGCAGGTGGTACAATCGGTGAGACCAAGTGGCAGCTGCCCACAGGCTGCTTCGTTACAATTAGCCAGCTAAGTTATCCTGCGGCCAGAGGATGTGCACAGCGCAGCAGAGACCTGAAGGTCATGTCGTGCGCGCGGCACAATGCCGGCCTGCGCCTGCTCAGGGTAATTGCTCTGCGGGTCACTCACTCCTCCAGGTACAATGGTCTTCTGGTCAGGGTCTCCACACGTGTATACATCCCTACCTATTTTGCATCTGCATATGAAAAGCTCCTTTTGTGCTCCACTGCACACATTCAAAATCTGTATATATCTACTGCAAACGCTCCTTTGTACAGATCTCTGTGTTCATCAAGCTGGAATTGTACAGGAAGTCAGATAGGCAATTTATACCTCCAAATGCTGTTAAAAGGCTGTGTAAGTACATTTTTGCAAGTGCGCTTTTTGTGCCTGCAGCTCAAAATCTGGTTATACTTGCATTTGAATTTGTTTTGTTTTGTCACACAATGTTACTTGATATTATATGAATAAATAATCCATGAGCTGGAAAACAGACTAAAATCAAAGGAATGAAGTCAGTTGCATTATTAAAGAGAGATTAAAATAATTTGACATGAAAGGCATTTTAGAGACAATACAGCCTGTCTGATTTACTGATGTGCACAGAAGCAAATACATCATTCAGCCCTGCTACCACCTGACAGCTGCTCAGCACCTAATGGGAAATGGGATGGTGGCCACAGTCTAGTTCATATAGTGGACAGGTGTCGGCATCACAAAAATCGTCATCACAACTGGCACTAATTGGCACCTTTGTTGGCAGTCTCAGCAGAAAGGCCGGTGATTGAACGGGCATGGAGGCTGCCTTGCAAGCTCTGCTGGCGTAGGACGCTGGGCTCAGCTCATCCTTCACTGAAACCGTCCTTAGTTTTGCACATATTTCAAAGAAGGAACACAGTCAGGTCCTGTCATGCTTTATTTGCCTGTAAATTCTGTGAGTGTGCGCACTGCTGTGGCATAGCTCTGGAAGTATTGCCTCCGTACAGAGGGTCAGACACATCTCAGGGACACTGAAGCTTCCCCACTGACACTGGCCAACAGAAGAGCCCGTGGACTTGGGCTTGGGTTGGAAGAAGACCAAAGGGGATGAAACCAAAGACTGGTGTAAAGGAGAAGCCACACGTGACCCACATGGGGCTCCAGTTTCATCCAAGCTTTTCTCAATTTTAGTTTATTTTAGATGCAACCATGATTCTGTGGTCTTCTAGTGGCCACTTTACTCCTCCGTGCCTCAATTTATTCTTTTGTATGAAAGTCATAATATTTGTCTCACTCTCAGACATAATATGAGGCTTTGCTAACTAGCCGATGCCTTAAAGTATTTAAACACCTCTGATGGAAGATAATAGACACATTAAAACTCAGGCTTCAAATTTATAGGAACTTTGGTTTCTTAATAGTCCTGTTAAATGAGTTGTAGGCAATGACTATTGAATGTTTCCACTTTGCATTTACCCATCTTTCCATTCACTCTGTTGAATATTAAATATAGTTTCTTCTTCCACTCAGCCTGCCTTGTCCAAATTAGCATTTAAAACTAATTTTCCTTTGGTGTACAGAAACCTATACTGTTTGTGGGTTAATTATCACTTACTTTTTTTTTTTTTTAGCTCTACAGACAAATGTAATATAGGTCAATAATGTGACTGTAGGATTTGAGAATGTTTTCATGGTAATAAAAAAAAGTAAGAAATGGATGATAAGTTTGATTGCAATTAGCAGCAGTAACTGAAGTATAGAGAGATTATTAGAACTCATTAGTACCTTTTTCCAAAGTGAAGAAAGGAAGGCAGAAAGGAAGGAAGGAAGGAAGGGAGGAAGGGAGGAAGGAAGGAAGGAAAGAAGGACAAAAAGCAAAGGAAATAAAGAAAAAGAAAAAGTAAAAGTAGGGAGGTTGGGAAAAAGGAAAGGAGGAACAGTTCAAGTTTCGTGTGTATGGAAAAAAAGTTGAATTTGTTGCACATGGCTTTGTCAGTATATAGATAACAGTGAGAAAACCAAATTGGGAAATTGACACACAAATTCAGGTAAAATACATCATAAAGGACTGAAAAAACTATGTAAAAAGCCTGAGGTTTATCTGTCTGTGTCATTGTACCTGAGGCCTACCTGCATTAGAAACAATAAGGGTATAAGATAACATGAGCGCTTACAGAGGCTCAAAACACCACCGAGCCAGATTCTGATCTCTCCCCATTTTTCACTGCTGTATTACATCTGATTTCAAGGAAATGTCTTCTCATTTACATGCATCTACATAAATTCAGGATCAAGCCACCGGCTTTTGCTTCCTCCAGTGTAAATAACGAGCAGTGGCTGCTATAGTGTGCTCCTAAAGGCACTCTGGAAAAAGAATATGTCATCGTTAGCCTAATGAGGGGAAAGAGGGAGAGAGATTGCTAAATGTTTTCTCTCTAGCCCAATTAAAGGAGAGAGAGCAAGGCAAAGAGAGGGGGAAGGCGTGCTGGAGGGAGAGCTGTGTACGTGACAGATTTCTTCCTGCCTTTAGCTACAAGAGCATTCTCGTTAGGTAGAACTGAAAAAGACAGGAGGACGTGGGAATACAAAGGATAAATCCTTCGACTGAAATCAGACTGTGGCAGCACGGACCATCAGTCTGAGCTGCACATTGCCTTCCAAAAATAGCTTGCTTGGGAAGGAAAGAATATGATAACAAGTACTCTATTGTCATTACTGTTCTTAAGACAAATTATCCTTGTAAATATTAAGGAGTAAGGCTTGTCTGCCTGCTGAGAGCCTCCTTGGCCATCCACGGTCACCTTTCAAGACTGCTCTAGAGGGAGAGAACTGCTTGCGTACGAAGGACTTCGCCGGCCTGGACGTTGCTGAGCTCACTGACAAGTGCCAACTCACTGTTTATAAAGCAAGCAGAACTTCATCCCATGAAGTTCTGTGCCAACGACATCAGACCTGCCAGAAAGGGTGTCTACATCTCAAACCGCATGCTAGGTCCCAAACTCATGCTGTCTCATGGGCTGGGCCTGGGCACTGTCAGGAAGGGCGGTAGCTCATCTAGCCCAGACCTATGGCAGGTACCATGCCAAAAACTTCACATTACAGATGCCTGCAAGCCAACACTCGGGACCACATGCCAGGCCAGTTTAGGTTTTTGTGACTCAGAAGTGTCTGGGGTTGAGTGTGCTGTTTAGGACTCCAGGAGCTATGCAGGGAGTGGAGGCTCCTAGCCCAAGCTAAAAACTGTGGCGTGACCGTTTGCATGTACATCACTGAAGCCGAGGAGACTGTTTTCTTTCCGAACACAGAAAAGAGCATTGCATACAGTCGTACAGGAGGACAATGTACACACATTATCTCGTATGACAGAAGAATACCTGCTCCTTTAGGCTGCAGCAGAGATATAAATGGGATTGCTAGAAAGATTTCTTTGCACCCACAGCTCTGCTGCCGACTCCACATGCAGCTCACGGCACCTTTCTGCCGTGCTGTGACCACACATTAAAGATATACCCAGTCCATCGATCTGCACGCTGCTGACTGACTGCATGTGAGCTATGGTCCATGGGCAGGTCCACGGTGTCTGCAACAGAACAAACACATGAGCCCACAGATGATGGGTGAGAGTCAAATGAATAGTCCTTGTGTCCAGACCCTGAAATTTAACAGGACTGCGTGGCTACATGAAGATGCAAGGTTTTTTCCATATGTTATAGAGACCTATGACCAAAGGTAACTAGGAAGGTGCGAGTTTCCCTGTCATCGTGTCAGCCACCAGCCCCTGATGGGACTCCAGGATTATATCCCACGCTGTTCTCATTACCTGCACAATGGCCTGAGCCATGCAGAGAGCAGAAGAAATTACCTTGCATCCCTATTTATATATAATGCTCAGACACTGAGCTGGGCGATAAAAAGCAGGCTTGATGTGCCTGGTATAATCCAGTCCCCAAAAGTTGAATTCCTGTTACTTATTTCAAATCTCTCCATATTTCCTTGCCTTCTGACTAAAATGTAGCAGGTTTGTGAGCTAAGCCATAGCTGCCCTTTCACCATTGCAAGTGCCAGAAGCTTTAGCTAGGGAAAATGATTTTGTAAAGACTTGCTGTGCTCTGCTCCTCTCTCCCTATAACTGCTCTGCAGTTTCTCCCTATAACTAAAAGGAAGTTGAGAAAGTTCCCGAGAAAGATTTGCATTACCAGTCTCTTGCTGTAATTATTTTTTAATCTGTGATTCCTGAGTTCCCATCCTGGGAGAACTTTTGGCTTGTTCTGTCATCAAGCCATCACTGGATTAGATATTTTTTTCCCCTGCAACGAGACCTACTTTCTTTATTCGCCACTTAGCTGAGCACAGACAACAGAGGGGGAATATTGGGTCTGGCTTCTGGTTGTCCAGCAGGAATCACAGGATGATTTCCCAAGTCTTCCAGTGAGGAACGCAGGGCAGGAATGGCTCCATCAACTCTCCTGTCAGCACAACAGAAGTTGGTGGAAAAAGCAGCCTGTGCTGCTTTGGGGAGAAGGGTAAGTCTGCCGGGAAGACTGGCAGCAGCCCCGACTCATGCAAGCAAGCCCAACTCAGCCTTGTTCATACAACGGCAAACACACAGGAGGTGAGGGAAGGCTGCGATTAGGGTCCAGATGCTTTCAATCTCCTTACGACATTTTTAGATTATTCCAAATTTCTTCCTGGACATTTACATATTATAAATATTCTAGCTAACAATGACCATGTCGTAAGATTTCCATTCAAGACTTTGAAAGTTTGAGTTACTGTCTCTCAGAAGGCTTTTGATGTGTTAGATTCCTTTCTCCTCATTATGATTTGTTTCTTAAGAAGTACTGAGCTCCCTAGTAAAAAACTGCCCAGCTCACATTTGTAAAACTCAAGTTCTCTCTATTTTTTAATTAAAAATTCTGGCCCACTAAATTCTGACATTCTAGCGGTGCACTCTGTGCTGGGTGCTACCAAAATCAGCAAATACATGACTCGGTACTTTCAGCTCCTCTGTCCTGAAACTGCAAATATCACAAGATCTGAAATAGAAACATTATCCCTGATGTTTGAGAACAAGATACTGAATTCAGTTTGATTTAGTGATAAAGCCTGCAACTTTGGAAGATATAACGGCTACCTAACGAAATGGTATCATATTTGCTTACAAATGCCATCTTCTAAAATATCATCCTTAAAAGAAATTAGTCACTTATTGTATCTGTTGGGAGTTTAGCACAATGGTAAAGTTTAGTGGACGGATGTGAGTTCAGTTAACTCCAGCTCACATACAACGGACTGAAAACCCAGCACATCCCTCTAAAGTTTACAAATGGCAGATCTTTGTGCCCCAGCCTGGAAGCAAACGCCTTACGTTACCCAGCAATGGTCTGAGGCGATGTAAGGAGGGAGGAGATGAGCACAGTCAACGTTAGTATGATGCAGAAACTACTCAGACACTTTCTGGTCACTTTCCTGTCGTATCTCAACCACTGCAAAGTCTGCCTCGCATTAAGGAGGCTGAAGTTACTAGCTTCAACACACAGCAATTTAATTTTTATATAAAAATACTGTTTTAAATAGGAGAGTTGTCTGCAAAAGCTACAAGTAAAAATTCAATCTCAATCAGCAAGACCAACAGAAAAGGCCAATCTAGTCTGAATTCTCAGTCAGCACTTCAGCAACATTCTGATTATTTTCATCATTTAGAATGACCCTAGCAGTATTTTGAAATTATATTTAAAACTGTAGTGGTTATTAATCAGGGAGCTATGGCAAGCCAGCGTCATGATCAGCAGAAGGGTGGAGACAGATACTATATCACTTTGATCTTACTGAATAAATTGCTTTTAAGCACAAAACTTCTTGCAACTGCATCTCTTCATCATTTGGATGTCCAGAATAACAAGCAGAGTATCTTGTGGTGGTTTAGAGGGCTTTTACTACATGTCGCAAGAAGAAAAATGAAATTAAATTCTATCTATCTATATCCCCCCAAAACTGCATGATTTTTTCATTCATATAAATTTAATCTTCATTAAATCTCAATTTCTTAGCCGTTAGGATGCACAGCAGGACCTGCAGTAGCCCTGACTGCAGCAGACCGGAGCTGGAATGAGTTGTGAACAACACTTATTTAGGGCTGAAGTTTCCTTACAGGAAATAAAAAGAATCGATTTTTTTTCCTTTAATTTGTGAAACTCCATGGCTACAATTTTTGTTTGTAGCATTCATTCACATTTTCAATATGTAAAAAGCAACACTCTTAAAATTTTCTTAATAACATTATTAAATACTTGTGCTTTTAAAAAGAAAAGCAACATTTATTTTTGCTTTTGAGCCATTTTGGGACTCTTGCATTCATGTGCTTCAACAGGCCTCTTCTTTTCCAGTGTAGCTAAGTTATGTCCTAAGCATCATCACTTGGGTATTATGAAGAAGAGATGTAATTTTGCTTCATCTTATTTCTTATTCCAAGCAAAACAAATGGTTTCTCTACTCCTTTGAAGTTCTATTTTCCATGGATCAGCAAAATTCTATTACAATGCTCAGTAAAAAATCTGGCCAAATTTACTTTTATTATCTTAAAAAAAGGAAGGTCAGTAAGGCTATTTTTTCAAGTAATGCTCATGGTTTTTTGGTGATTTTAAGCATTAAACAAAGCAATTTCTTTTTATGTATTAAAAATGGGAGCTGTTAAGCACTGAGTTTACATAATCCCACTTCTGATTAAAGCATCTCATTTAGAGAAGCTAAAAGTGCCAAAAACTGCAGACAATAAAGCGTTGTCTGAGGAGTATTTTATTTCTCTGAAACACCGTTCAGACAAACCTGTTCCGTGTAACTATCCACACAAAGAGCTGCTGGATTCTGTTTTAGTTAAAAAATCAGAACAATCTTTAAAACTTTTCCCTGTATTAAAGCCACTTCAATGCCAACAGTACACACTGAATAGAACCCTTTAAACGTCTCCTAGAAGATCCATAATTCAGTTCGTTTCTGAAGAATGAGGAAGAGAGCTGCACGTAGGATTTCCTTGGCTATTACTGTACTATCCTAAAAAGCCTGTATCATCTTTGGTATTGTCAGTCGAATAAGATTGAAGCAATCCAACTCGTTAACTTTACTTGATTCTGGCCACCAGCCCTAGATAAGAGCAGCAATGAAGGCTGCAAGTCTGGGTGAACGGTGAACCCACTGCTATGCTGAAGCATCACCCTTAGCTCCGGTGTTGAGAAGGAATTGCCCAGAATCCCCCTGTGACTATCAGAAAGACACTTTACCCAGCTATCATCTAGCATCCCTTTTGGGAGGTAAAGGTTGTTACTCTTGGTTTTGCCAGAAGCAAGTGAACTAAGGGAAAGATCCTTCCGTATCCGGCATCTTTTAGATCCTCTCCTTATGCGTCTGCTACCAGCCACTGACAGAACTACACCTTTGGACTGAACTCGGTGTGATCTGCCTTATGGGTCACTTACTCAGCTGCTTTTTGTGGATACTCTTCATCTATTTTATATAGACACAAACCCCAGAAATATTCTTGCCAGATGGCTACCTAGCATCCTTATTAACTGGGAGGTCCCAGTTGACTGGAAGCTGGCAAATGTGACGCCCATCTACAAGAAGGGCCGGAAGGAGGATCCGGGCAACTACAGGCCTGTCAGCCTGACCTCGGTGCCCGGGAAGGTTATGGAGCAGATCATCTTGAGTGCCATCACGCGGCACATACGGGACAACCGGGTGATCGGGCCCAGTCAGCACGGGTTTATGAAAGGAAGGTCCTGTCTGACCAACCTGATCTCCTTCTACGACATGGTGACCCGCTTAGTGGATGAGGGAAAGGCTGTGGACGTTGTGTACCTGGACTTTAGTAAAGCCTTTGACACCGTCTCCCACAGCATTCTCTTGGAGAAGTTGGCTACCCATGGCTTGGATGGGCATACTCTGCGCTGGGTAGGAAACTGGCTGGATGGCCGGGCCCAAAGAGTTGTGGTGAATGGAGTTAAATCCGGTTGGAGGCCGGTCACAAGTGGTGTTCCCCAGGGCTCAGTACTGGGGCCAGTTCTGTTCAATATCTTTGTCAATGATCTGGATGAGGGGATCGAGTGCACCCTCAGTAAGTTTGCAGATGACACCAAGTTGGGAGGGAGTGTTGACCTGCTGGAGGGCAGGCAGGCGCTACAGCGGGACCTGGACAGGCTGGATCGATGGGCCGAGGCCAATTGTATGAGGTTCAACAAGGCCAAGTGCCGGGTCCTGCACTTGGGTCACAACAACCCCAGGCAATGCTACAGGCTTGGGGGGGAGTGGCTGGAAAGCTGCCCGGCGGAAAAGGACCTGGGGGTGTTGGTTGACGGCCGGCTGAACATGAGCCAGCAGTGTGCCCAGGTGGCCAAGAAGGCCAACGGCATCCTGGCCTGTATCAGAAATAGTGTGGCCAGCAGGAGTAGGGAAGTGATTGTCCCCCTGTACTCGGCCCTGGTGAGGCCGCACCTCGAGTACTGTGTTCAGTTTTGGGCCCCTCACTACAAGAAAGACATTGAGGTGCTGGAGCGTGTCCAGAGACGGGCAACAAGGCTGGTGAAGGGTCTGGAACACAAGTCCTATGAGGAGCGGCTGAGGGAACTGGGGATGTTTAGCCTGGAGAAAAGGAGGCTGAGGGGAGACCTTATTGCTCTCTACAACTACCTGAAAGGAGGTTGTAGAGAGATGGGGGTTGGTCTCTTCTCCCTAGTAACAGACAACAAAACAAGAGGAAATGGCTTCAAGTTGCGCCAGGGGAGGTTTAGATTGGACATTCGTAAAAACTTCTTTACCGAAAGGGTTGTCAGGCATTGGAACAGGCTGCCCAGGGAGGTGGTGGAGTCCCCATCTCTGGGGGTATTCAAAAGGCGTTTAGATGAGGCCCTAAGGGATATGATTTAGTGGGGGACTTGGTAGTGATAGGTTAATGGTTGGACCCGATGATCTTGGAGGTCTCTTCCAACCAGAACAATTCTATGATTCTATGATTCTATGAATTACTAGTTGAGGGTGTACTTCAATTATCATGACAGGAGGTGCCCAGGTGTCAAAGAGACTTTAAAAAATTCTCTAAAATATTACAGACAGAAAAATCCCTTACAGCTCAGTTACAGTGTCTTCTGTCAAAGCATAGGCTTTGTGAAAATTTGGTCTGAATAACAGCATGTTCATGCTTCAGGAATTTCCACTGAAACAGTACAACATTCTCATTCAAAAGGAAAGAAGTTTTTTGTGACGTTCTCTGATTTCCCAATGAGTTTCCATAAGACTTAACTCATCCTAGTATGGAATAGCATGCAGCTGAATGGCAAGAAAAGACAGTGTGCCTAAACATGATGTTTAAAGAGCAAAACAAAAACCAATCCAGGCAATGTTAGCAACACAGCAAACAGATGAGGGGATATTTAGGGCTATGACAACCAATCTAACCATGTGTCTGGACAGATAATATAACACATAGGAGAGAATGAAGTTATTTACTGGCTGCGGCTCCTGTATGATACCAAGTTATAACTCTCCTCTTGCACCCTGACATGTTCATTTGATGGTATTTCATCAACTGAAAACAAGTGGTTGAAGAAAAAAGTGTCTTACTTATAAGCACCTGTGAGAAGCCTGGGGTTTAAACTATAAAAAAGAGGGTGGTGCATGCTTTGTTTTTAATTAAAGCTCATTTGGTAAGTGTACAATTATGCCAGAGCAGGTAAAAGGTGCCTTCTTTCTATAACTTTCTTCACAATTGCGCCAAACTCCATTTACTTAAATATTCAAGAGCCATACAGCACAGTAAGTACAGACTGAGAAGAAAATATGCAAAGCAAAAGTGTATCTTTTCAGAGGTATGATAGATTTACAAAGTACTGTACACTTGACCTTGAAATATTGCCACAGTTTCTTACACTCGTTACACAGATGATTTCGTCCACCTTCTATGTCTGGGTGATCTTTATGTCCTAGCTTACTAAGTGAGATAGGTATGTGACAACTCTGAAATTCAGTCCCTCGGACAGATACTTTGTGTCTAAATTTAAGGATGCACTTTGAAATTTTTACATGAAGTTTTACAATTTAAAAGTATCTGGAATTGCTACGCTTCTATTTTTTCCCCCATATGAAAACACTGAAATTGATTTTAAAATGTATTGCATTTAGAATGAGAATTAACTTCACTAAGTCTTATCTCAGTAGGTCGTCTAATACCCCCTGGAAAATAAACTGGAAATTACTACTGACACAGCTGAAGAAGATGAAAGAAAAAAACATATTTAAAACATTCAACCCATAATAACATTCAAGAACCAATGTATTAGAGTAGTCACAACCATAACTTATTCATGTGCTATATTGAGGACTCTGAAAAGCAGTTTTAAATAAGCAGTTATAAACACTTAGTTGGTTCAAGGAATTCTAACAATGAGAGGCTGCATGAATGATAAACAGCTAAGCAGAAAGCAAATGATTCGCTTTATCCCCAAAGCCGACACACAGGCTTTCAGCATCAGAAACTCTATGAAATTGGAATATACGGATACACACTTCTGAAATACCATCTTTTCATCCAATCGAAGTAAACAAACATCTTGCACACTTCAACAATGAAGAGTTTCCTTTTACCCCTGGGATGCAAAATGAGAGCGAAAATAAGCATTGCATTCATGCTTTGTGGTTCAGAAGTGAGCAATTCTCTGCCTTGTTTTCTCTGAAGAGCATACAGGAGCTTGCCTGTGTAGCTTGCGAAATGAAATCCAGAATGCAGCTGTAGTTAACATATTTCAGAAAGCGTAACAATTCCACATGTTCTGCCTGATTTCTGCTGCTGGAATAGCCTGTAAAATATAATGTCACTCTTCTTTTGGGGAAGGGATAAATCTTGAGTAGAATAACAAATTTGTAATTATAAGACTAGCAGTCAAGTTGTGGTAGTATTTGAAATGCATGGTTTGAATAAATAAATAATTGTGTGACTTTTATGCACAGGTAACAGACTGGAAATTTTGGAGAACAAGTCTGACAAAGCAAACAGAATAAGCAAATGATACAAGCTTTCTCTTCCAAACCTGGAAATGTCCGACACTTCTTGAGTGAAAGTGTGGGCCATATTCTGTTCTTATATAAGAGCTGAGCTTTCTGCTAATACTGCAAATCGGTGTGCTGCTTCTGCGCTACCAACCATCAACCGGAGCTGAGGCTTCAGGTGGTAACAGCCCTGCCCACGTAGGCATCTGCCTCTGAATTGGAACTCATAGGATCATTACCAACTCCGATCCCTCATACTTTAACTGGGTTACAGCACACTGTTCTCTATGTGTATGCACGAAAATGTAATGTGGGAGGAAAAAAACTAGCTCCTGGATGGCTATGGGATTCCACACCCACTCATCAGAAGTGCTAACCTCCTTCCACTTTCAGTGAGATGCAGATGAGGTTTTTTCTGTTGGTACATTGTACTACACAGGTAATCTGAGATAGTTTATGTCTTTGATACTTCTGCTTCTTACATTAGGAAGGTATGTATCATTTTTCTCTTTACTGATCCCCAAACAAATACAATCAGCAATGATTATGATTCTGCTTTTCATTGATTTCATTTTTCACCTCTTATCCTGGTTTAGGCTGGGACGGAGCTAGTTTTGTCTCCAGCAGCTCCTGTGTTTTGGATTTAGTGTGAGAAGAACGGTGATAGCACACTGATGTTGTTGGTTGCTGCTAAACGACCAAGGACATTTTGCAGTTTCCCAGGTTTTGCTAATGTGCAGGTGCAAAAACTTGGGAGGGGTAGAGCCAGAATAGTGGATCCAAACTGGCCAAAGAGAGTATTCCATACCATAGACGTCATGCCTGGTATAAGTGAGGGTCAGCCAGCGGGCCACTAGCTTTTTGTGCCCTTAGAGCCTTAACTCTTAAGCTTCCCTTTGGGTTGCTTTTTGTTTCCCTGTTTTTCTTTTTTTTTTTCATTCGTTCGGGCCTTTTCATTCGTTCATTCGGCTGTTCGTTCCCTCGCCTGCTCTCTCTAGAACTTGCTGTTCTGGGATAGCTGGGGGGGCAATACCCGTGGTCCCTGGCTGCTGCTCGGGACAGGCTGTATTGGGCGCTGGGTGGTGAGAAATTGTGCATCGTTTGTTTTATATATTCTATTAGCCTTATATATATAATTATTATTATTATTAATACATTATCTTTTTCTTTGCTGTCCTGGTGAACTGTTTTTATCTCAACATGCGAGTTTTCTTTTCTCCCCAATTCTCCTCCCCACCCCACCGGGGAGGGGGGGAGTGAGCGAGCGGCTGCGTGGTGTTTGGTTACTATCTGGGGTTAAACCATGACACCTCTCCTTTTTATCTGGATCCTTTTTTAAAAAAAAGTAAGATTTTTTTAAAAACTGGAAATGTACTGAACATCTAAATAATTGTTTCCAAAGTGCCTTCTGTAAAGTTAGATTTTATGACCACTGAGATGCATCGTCAGCCATATGTAGCAGGCCAATGCTGACATGGAAATGTCAGGATAATCAGAGAAGCGCGCAGCACTCCGTGCAGCTAATGCAGAGAGTCCTGGGGTCATTTCCTCATCCAGAATGATTCTCTAAATGTGTTGGTCTAATTTATAGTGGATGTAAACTACTTTACATTGCATTCTTAGCAGAATTTAAATGTGATGTGACATTAATAAAGCATAAAGGAAAAATGCTAATGCTAAAAGTCTTCCACAACATATCTGTGCTGGGCACGCATTCTTCTCTATTAAGGATCGATTTGAAGAATGCTCCTAGTCTTTTCTTGGCTCATTTTTTCCCCCTCACTGCTCCTAGGAGTTTTTAGTGTACTGAGTGGGCCCGAGTCTTAGGCTATCAGATGGCCCTGTTCATTGAGCTATCTTGATGAATCAGCAAAGGAACAGGCAGACGTTTTAACACACAGTGAAATGGTGAATTATTTCCTTCTTTGTGAGTGTGTTTCATGAACCTTCTTCCAAGAATAGGAACTTGCATGCTACTTTTACAATGCTGGTAGCATAAGAGATTCGTTTGTGTCAGATTTTACACCTTTGTCCTCTTTTTAAACATCATTGAAATAAACTCAGTTTAAAATCTCACAACTTCACCCACTTTTTAGACCCATGAAGGACAGTGTTGCTTGTTTCAGTTGAAGGGCTTTTTGCGATTGCCCGCAAAAATATAAAAATCTTGAATGACAGAGCACTTTCTCTGAAGGGTGTTTTGGAAAAAAATCACATTTCCAAGGGCATATGTACAAAACCAGTACAGAATCATGGAGTATGTTCGTTAAACTACAGTAAAAGCATGCACTGCAAACCAGTCCCTCCCTGGTTCTGCCACCCGTGCAGCAGCGTGTGGTCAGCAGTGGCACACTACCTGGTCACCCCAAAGCACAGCGGTCAGTTGGCGGCTCCCCACAGCCCCTCCTCACTCTTTGCTCTGAGACAGACGCTGTTTACCACCACTCTGTGCCTGTGAGCAGCTGTTACATCTGCCCATCACTAGCTCACTCTGCACATCTAGGGTAGCGCACCCGCATTTGCAAGGACCTCCACTCATCCACCGGGCCAGTCTGAGGAGGAGATGAAGAAGAAGAGAGAGGAGGCTCTGCTTCCTTTCTCTTCAACTCACTACCTGCGCAACACGGGCTGGAGTGCCGTTTGCCTCCTAACAGACGTAAATCAAATGGCTTGCAAATCGGACATGCTCATCAGCCACCCTGCAGATGATGCCTGGGATGGGTGATGAACCAAAAGCCTCCAAAATACAACCCCCACCCCAGAAGTTTAGATCAGCACAGGCCGTTCATGAAATTTCTTGTAAATAATACCCCTCTCCTTCCAGATCCGTACAGCTGCCCCCCAGCTCAGTGTTTGGCTTGGCTGTACTTGAACAAGCCGTGGGTGAAGGAGTTTTCTGACAGCACAATCTCATACAAATTGAATCCTTTGTGCAACCGTGCTGCAACTACATTTTTCAAAGCTATTCTTTTTC
The DNA here is from genome assembly GCA_009819775.1 of Phoenicopterus ruber ruber. Classification (NCBI taxonomy): domain Eukaryota; kingdom Metazoa; phylum Chordata; class Aves; order Phoenicopteriformes; family Phoenicopteridae; genus Phoenicopterus; species Phoenicopterus ruber. The sequence goes on from CM020217.1 coordinate 99,870,939, forward strand.
AAAGGTTATTTTTAAATACTTTTTTTTCCCTGCTTGATCTTCCCTACTTTTAAAAGGCCACACAGGAAGATTTGTTGGCAATTTACTGTATCGATGGTAGGGGAGTGGGAAAAAAGATTTCACTTGCCACCTGGACAGACAATCACTCATAAATCCTGGTCACAGGTGTGTGATGCTTGATCCCACACCAAGGCAGAGTTTCATTTCAGTCTGCTTCTGCCGCTACGACTGATGCAACCCCTGCTTTTGTACTGGCCCTCAAAGATGAAATGCTGCTTTCTGCATCGTGTTTCAGTGAAGAGGAAAAGTGACAGAAATGTGATGTGGGGTCCAACAGGCTGTCGGGATCAGTGCCTTGCCTAGTGAAATGGGTTCCAGGATAAAACCTGGCATAATCGGGAGAGCAAAAGTCAACCTTTCTGTCAAAATGTTAGGTCCCATTTCTCAGCCTCCTGCATCTTCCCTTTCAGATATCTATCCTAAACACTTCCAGCAGGAAAGGTACCTCAAATTTGTCTTTTTCAAGAAAGAAACAGCCTTAGTGGATGAAGCCTTACAGCCTGCAAGTATTCCAGCCATATCTGATGTTATGCATCTAGCTCTTTTCAGAACTATGTGTCCTGTCAGGGCATATAAACTCAACAGACTTGGTAAACAAGTGGCCCAAAGGGAGCTGCTACCGGCTGCATTATAAATATTCAAGATCCAGTCAGTCATAATTAGTTTGTTCCCTCATGTTGACTTTAATACATCCCCCTCCTTCCAGTCTGTATATTTTGTTAAAATTCCTCCTTGAGAACAAAAGCTCGCCTGGGCAGTTTTATCCTCCTCGTCTGGCCGTGCAATAGCACTGTAAGTGTGTCCCATACATACAGGAGGGAAAAAAATCTTTCCTCCTTTCTGATGGGAACACCAGAGTTTTATTATCCTCCATGTTTCTTCTGAAAGGAAACATCACAATTTATATGCTTTGTTCCTCCAAACCTTGTATCCTTCTGCATTCTGCTTGGTTATTAAATTTTTAAACATGAAAGAGTGTAACTTACAGTCTCATCCCTATTAACGGTAAAAGTGGCTTTGCTGCTGTATGACCCAGAAATTCTGTGAAGTGCCTTCGTTCATATCAGAACCGTTGCACAAAGCTGGAAAATACAAAGTGTTGGGGTTTGCCTATCACAAAACATACTTTATTGCGTATTTGCAAAATGAAGCATAAACACATTAAAAATTAATCAGTGATACAAAGGCAGAACAATCCACAGAAAATCTACGCAGTCAAAGGGACAAGGGATAAATGAATTGAACAAGAAATTACCTCTCCAAATAGTTATTTCTAGTGTTCAGCACTTGAAGGAAAGTAAGCTGGAATATTTCTGGGTTTAAAGAGATTGAGTTCAGATAAAGCATTCCTTGTCCCTTTCTAAATACTGGCACTGCAGCTCAGCAAGCTCACCGCACAGTGCCTCCTCTTGCTTGTCCAGAGCCCTCTCTCAGAAGCTGGCAGTGGGGATATGGCAAGCTGAATGGAGGGTGATGAACCTGTCTGGTCGTATTAGACATCCACTGCTGTCTATCTTGCCTTCCTGTTCTATAGCCTTTTCTAATGTAGAATGAAGGTTTTCAAAGTCAAGCACTGAAACAGTCATGACATGGAGTCCCATCCCTGGAGAGGAATCCAGACTAAGCTCCTTTTTGTGGTGCACATATAGCATATAATAGTTCAGTAGCTGGAATAGCTGGATTTCTTAAGTGACTAATCCACATTTAAATCCCATTTCAAAACAGAGTTATGTTACTGGTCATACCATTATAGAAATATCATTAGGATTATCATACAATCTAATGACAAAGAAGAGTGCTCTTAAATGCAGGACTTGGAACTGTACGTAACTTTCTTCAAAGCTCAAGAAAGTTCAGATCAATTGTTTGGTATTGACTCATCTCCATTCATAGTAAGAAAATCTAATCACTTTTGCAGCTAGAAACACTCAGAGAATAAACACTGAGAACAGCTTAGATGATACAATCAAAACAATTGTCAGTGGAGTGAGGTGATGTTTAGTCAAGCTGTCAGGGCCCTGAGGGTGCTACCATCCCTTTCTATCCCTGTCCAGACCCCCAGGGCCTTCACCCACCCTGTCCACAGCCCAGAGCCCTATTTGAGCCCAGCCCAGGGCTGTCAGTCACTGCACAGAGATGCTGCAGCAGGGCCAGTCCCTGGCCATACGTCCTGGACAGCCCTCAGACCTGCGCTCTACCCATGTTTCCAGACTTGTCTCCGGCTTTTCCTGGATGGACCCTGGACATGACTCATTACCTCACCTTGTCTAGGGCTGTGGATGAACCTTTTCCCATTACCTCACCAGTCCTGCTCAATTTTGGTCTGATCAGTAAAGTCACATTCCCTGCTTGTGCCAGGGTTGCCCTTGCTCAGGTCCTGGCTCATCCTCCCTTGAGGAGCTACTCTGCTGTCGCTTCCCCCTGACAAAAGCAGGGTGAGAGTACAATTAGGGAGATTGCTTTAATCAGAGAAGAACTTTGACTAAATGAGAGTAAATGACTAAATTGTGTGACTGAAGGTAAGCAAAGTGATTTTATTTAAAAAAATCTGAAATACCAGACCTGTGGCACCGCAAAACCAGCAGTGTCAAAGGGTGGTGCTGGGATTAAGTCCTCTTATCCCAGACCAAGGAGCTGCTTCCTCTGGAAGCGGTGTCTGGTTAGTTGTCTCAGTACAAGCTAAGTGACTGCGCAGCTTCACAAGCCCAGTTTCATTAGCCTAACTGACCTCTCTCCCTGCCTTGAAGCTGAGTCATTAGGTAATAAAACAACCTTGCTTCCAAAGTTTAACCATTTTAGAAGTGCTCGAATTTTTACACTTTAACTCCAATTTTATCTTTGGGTATCCATCAGGTGCTAGCAAATCAATGGAATTAAATTGCACATATATGTATGGAACTGAATGCACATGGGATACATCTAATCTAACTTCAGATAATCTGAACTAGTCTACATGTAAACTAGCCATCCTGGCCTCCTTTTTTAGGTAATGAAGAGAAAGATTTTTTTTTTAAGGGCAAGATCCATCGGATCTATTTTGGACATTATTTTAGCATAAAACAGGTCACAGCCTAGAAGAGTCCTTAGTGTCTCTTAGCCAGGACAGGAGGTGCCACCAGACTGGATCTAGCAGTGGTGGTGCTGAAGGCCAGGCAGCTTTTGGGAGGGACTTGGCCAGGGCTGAGACCAGGAACTCCAGGGAGTTCAACAAAGGCAAGTGGGAAGTGCCGGGCTGGGGCTGGGCTAATTCCCTGTAGCAGGTTGGTCCAGGGCCAAGTTGCTAATGAGCAGCTCTGTGGGCCTTGGGGGACTAGGTGCCAAGTTGGGCAGGAGTGGGCAGTGTACCTGGGCAGTGAGGACAGTCCCGCACCCTGGGCTGTGTTAGCAAGGGCACGGACAGCACTGCTGGGGAAGGACAAGATAAGGGCAGCCACAAGGGTGTGGGTCTCAGGAAGCTCTAGCAGCTTCAGATGAGCACGGTCAGCTGCCCTTGACCCAGGGTGCCTGGAGCCTCTGATGCAGCTGTTCCCTGATTAGGGAGGGTCAAGCACCCTTGTAGCTGGTGCTAGGGAGAGGCAGGTTCTGCTCTGGGAGCTTCTGGATCTTCTAGGGACAAGGTCCAGCATCATTGGGGAACCTCTGTTACCACAGGGCTTTGTCAGGGATCTCCTCTCACTCTTCCTGCAGAGCTGTGGCAGCCCTGGTACCTCCGTGAACATGGGGATCAGGCCCTGGCTGAGCTGCAGGGGTTTTACCTGGACCTCAGCTGTTCTGGCCAGTGCTGCTGGGCCGATGGTGTGTGCCAAGTGACACTGTGCCTCCAGCTGCCATCTGGGTCTCTGGCTTTGCAGCTGTAGCGTGCCTCAAGGCTCCACACACAAATGAGTGGACTGTGGCCCAGGTGCACTGGTAGGTGCATCTTGTATATCAATGGTACCTATGCTAGTGTTGGGACTTTCTCTATTTACATCCTATTGGCAGAAAGCACTCTAGTAATGGTGAGCTCGAGTAGTGTCACTCTTCCTGTAACGGAAATAGAACTATTTAAATATAAAGTCTTTCAAATGACAAAGCAACTTTACAGTTCATCTAGTTTCTTAAGGCTCCAGTTAATCTATTTCTTCCTGTCCTCAAGGCACCTTTGCGTACACAGATATTTTGATAGGCTTTACTCTGATTTTTGTTGCTAATGAGTGGATAAAGACCCTTCACTGTCATAGAATCATAGAATCATAGAATTGTTCTGGTTGGAAGAGACCTCCAAGATCATTGGGTCCAACCATTAACCTAGCATTACCGAGTCTACCACTAAATCATATCCCTTAGGGCCTCGTCTAAACGTCTTTTGAATACCCCCAGAGATGGGGACTCCACCACCTCCCTGGGCAGCCTGTTCCAATGCCCGACAACCCTTTCAGTGAAGAAGTTTTTACGAATATCCAATCTAAATCTCCCCTGGTGCAACTTGAGGCCATTTCCTCTTGTTCTGTCGTCTGTTACTAGGGAGAAGAGTCCGACCCCCATCTCTCTACAACCTCCTTTCAGGTAGTTGTAGAGAGCAATAAGGTCTCCCCTCAGCCTCCTTTTCTCCAGGCTAAACATCCCCAGTTCCGTCAGCCGCTCCTCATAGGACTTGTGTTCCAGACCCTTCACCAGCTTTGTTGCCCATCTCTGGACACGCTCCAGCACCTCAATGTCTTTCTTGTAGTGAGGGGCCCAAAACTGAACACAGTACTCAAGGTGCGGCCTCAGCAGGGCTGAGTACAGGGGGACAATCACCTCCCTAGTCCTATCGGCCACACTATTGCTGATACAGGCCAGGATGCCGTTGGCCTTCTTGGCCACCTGGGCACACTGCTGGCTCATATTCAGCTGGCTGTCGACCAGCACCCCCAGGTCCTTTTCCGCCGGGCAGCTTTCCAGCCACTCCCCCCCAAGCCTGTAGCATTACCTGGGGTTGTTGTGACCCAAGTGCAGGACCCGGCACTTGGCCTTGTTGAACCTCATACGATTGGCCTCGGCCCATCGATCCAGCCTGTCCAGATCCCGCTGTAGCGCCTGCCTGCCCTCCAGCAGATCAACACTCCCTCCCAACTTGGTGTCATCTGCAAACTTACTGAGGGTGCACTCAATCCCCTCGTCCAGATCACTGATAAAGATATTGAACAGGACTGGCCCCATCCTGGTCACCACCCTGCTCTCCACTCTTACTGGACACCTCTCTAGATACTGTCTAATGGCTACTTTCTCCCTTGTAGCTCTCATACTCCTGCTATATCATGACCTACCCCCTTTATAAGCATTCAGTTCAACATGTCTCTTGTTTCTGCTGTTAGTGGAAAACAATGTGTTTGGCTGTCCTGTTTGAACTTCACGGTGCTTTACCATAAAAGTATTTGGCTTGTTGTTGCTGCTGTTTAACTTGGCCTCTCACTTTTCATACTTCAGCTGCATCTGGTATTTTTGGTGCCTAAAACTATATAGTCTCAGATTAGCTTCTAAATAAGCCATTGGCACTTGAGGCTAATAACGGGTGCAGTCTGACTGTAAACTTGGTCTATATACTTTCTGTTTAATTTTGATCAAATGAGGACATGTCTCTGAGACTGTGTTTCTCTAAAGAACTGCAGAATTAAATGAATGAAAGATAAATGCTGAAGGCAATGATGATTCAAGTTGTCAGAGAATCAAGGCATTATTTGATACCTTCAGTGTATTCCGGAATTCACAGCTATGTTCATGACAGGACATGGCTATTGCAATGGAAGCCTTCAGCCTCAGCTATTAGGAGTCTGGTTAGATTCCACTTACTGTTAGACATCTATCCTCTACACCATACCCGGGGAATTAGTCATCAAAGAGTGGCAGCCCCAAAGAGTATGAAACTATCTCCATTGAAAGTAGGAATACTGAGGAGCTGTGTTTCTTACATCTCATTCCCCACTGGAGCTTTCACGCAAACTGCACTGCAAATGGAGGACTCATTTCCCTCACCTCAGGATGCATTCATAGTCATGTCTTTAAATCCTCATATCTTTATATCCTAGAAGGGAATACATAAGTCTATTTCAAAAAAAATCCCAACAAAACTAATACAAAACCTACAAGTAAAATGATTCTTTGAAACCGCAGGGAGTTTCAGGGTGTGAAGGGGGGCAAACGGTTGGACTCAATGGTCTTAAAGATCTTTTCCAACCTAAATAATTCTATGATTCTAAATATTATCATTCCCACCTTTTCATCCAGAGGATCACGGTACTAAGTCTGGGTACAAAAGTTGTAAGCTCATCTCACTCATTGACCAAAGTGATCAGGGCATTTGCCATGCACAATCTAATTTTAACTAGTTTTGTAACTCCCACAACAGGTTACGTCTTCTTGTGCACTATCCACTGGGAACTTATCTATTTTCTCTTAATTTAGATGTAGAAGAAATCTGGGAGGGGGTGTCCCCCATCAGAGTGTTCCCCATTATACACCAGTGCAATACCTCAAAGGAATTAAGGTGTGTTCCTCTAAGAAGGTGACACGGCCGACAGCCCAGCTGAAGTGCCTCTACACCAATGGACGCAGCATGGGCAGCAAACAGGAGGAGCTGGAAGCCACCGTGCTGCTAGAAAGCTACGACCTAGTTGCCATTACTGAAACTTGGTGGGACGAATCCCATGATTGGAGTGCGGCTATCGATGGCTACAGGCTGTTCAGAAGGGGCAGGCAAGGAAGGAGGGGCAGAGGCGTTGCCCTCTACATCAAGAAATGGATAGAGTGTGAGGAGCTGTCTCTGAAGAATAGCCACAAGCAGGTTGAAAGCTTATGGGTAAGAATCAGAGACCAAGGCAACAAAGGGAACCTTGTGGTTGATGTCTACTACAGGCTGCCCAATCAAGGGGAGCCTATTGACAAAGCCTTCTTACTCCAGCTACAGGAGACATCATGCTCGCAGGCTCTAATCTTGCTGAGGGACTTCAACCACCCCGACATCTGCTGGAAAAGTAACACAGCAATCTGCAAGGCAATCCAGGAGACTCCTGGAATGCATTGAGGATGACTTCTTAAGGCAGGTAATAGACAGCCCTACCAGAGGGGATGTGATACTGGACCTGATGGTCATCAACACAAGTGAGCTAATCGGTGATGTCAAGATTGGAGGCAGCCTGGGCTGCAGTGATCACACACTGCTGGAGTTCGCAGTCCTGAGGGATATGGGTCAGGCAAAGAGTAAAAAGTCAGGACCCTGAATTTTAGGAAAGCAAACTTCCAGCTCTTCAAGGAGTTAGTCAACAGGACCCCCTGGGAAACTGCCCTCAGGAACAAGGGAGCAGAACAGAGCTGGCAGATTTCTAAGGAGGCTTTCCATAGAGCACAAGAGCTCTCGATCCCCAGCTGTAAGAGGGAAAGAGACCAGCATGGCTGAGTTGAGACCTGCTGGTCAAACTAAAGGGCAAGAAGGAAATGCAGAGGCAGTGGAAGCGGGGACAGGTATCCTGGGAAGAGTATAGGGACACTGCCCAGCTGTGTAGGGATGGGATCAGGAAGCTGGATCAAGGCACAGCTGGAGCTGAACTTGGCAGGGGATGCAAAGAATAATAAGAAGGGCTTCTACAGGTATGTCAGCCGGAAAAGGAAAGTCAAAGAAAGCATACCCCTCCTGATGAGCGTCTTGCTCATCTGGCAAACTGGTAACAACGGACGAGGAGAAGGCTGAGGTACTCAACAAATTTTTTGCCTCAGTCTTCACCAGCCACCTCTCTTCCCACACCTCTTGAGTGGATGGACCACAAGACAGGGACTGGAGGAGCAAAGTCCCTCCCACTGTAAGAGAAGATCAGGTTCATGACCACTTGAGGAACCTGAACATATGTAAGTCTATGGGACCTGACAAGATGCATCCCAGAGTCATCAGGGAATTGTCTGATGTAGTTGCCAAGCCACTCTCCATGATATTTGAAAAGTCATGGCAGTCGGGTGAAGTCCCTGGGGACCGGAAAAAGGGAAACATTGCATCCATTTTTAAAAAGGGTAGAAAGGAGGACCTTGGGAACTACCGACCTGTCAGCCTCACCTCTGTGCCTGGGAAGATCATAGAACAGATCCTCCTAGAAGCTATGCTGAGGCTCATGGAGGACAGGGAGGTGGAGACAGCCAGCATGGCTTCACCAAGGGCAAGTCCTGCCTGACCAACCTAGTGGCCTATGATGGAGTGACTACATCAGCGGACAAGGGAAGAGCTATGGATGTCATCTATCTGGATTTCTGTAAGGCCTTTGACACGATCCCCCACAACATAGAATCATAGAATCGTTTAGGTTGGAATCGTTAAGACATCCTTCTCTCTAAATTGGAGAGATATGGATTTGATGGGTGGCCTGTTCAGTGGATGAGAAATTGGTTGGATGGTCACATCCAGAGGGTAGTGGTCAATGGCTCAATGTCCAGATGGAAATCAGCGACAAGTGATGTCCCTCAGGGGTCCATACTGGGACCAGTACTCTTTAATATCTTCATCAATGACATAGACAGAGGGATCAAGGGCACCCTGAGCAAGTTTGCAGATGACACCAAGCTGAGTGGTGCGGTGGACATGCCTGAGGGATGGGATGCCATCCAGAGGGACCTGGACAAGCTCAGGAAGTGGGCCTGGGTGAACTTCATGAGGTTCAACAAGGCCAAATGCAAGGTCCTCCACCTGGGTCGGGAAAACCCTTAGTATCAATACAGGCTGGGGAATGAAGGGATTGAGAGCAGCCCTGCCAGGAAGGACCTGGGGGTATTGGTGGATGAAAAGCTGGACATGAGCCAGCAATTTGCGCTCACAGCCCAGAAAGCCAACTGTATCCTCGGTTGCATCAAAAGCAGCGTGGCGAGCAGGTCAAGGGAGGTGATTCTGCCCCTCTGCTCCACTCTGGTGAGGCCCCACGTGGAGTGCTGCATCCAGCTCTGGGGCCCCCAACACAGGAAAGACATGGACCTGCTGGAGCAGGTTCAGAGAGGACGATAATAATGATCAGAGGGATGGAGCACCTCTCCTATGAGGAACGACTGAGAGTTGGTCTTGTTCAGCCTGGAGAAGAGAAGGCTCCAGGGAGACCTTATTGCAGCTTTTCAGTACTTAAAAGGGGCCTATAGGAAAGATGGGGAGAAACTTTTTATCAGGGCCTGTTGCGATAGGACAAGGGGTAATGGTTTTAAACTAAAAAGAGGATAGATTTAGACTAGACATAAGGAAGACATGTTTTTTACAATGAGGGTGGTGAAGCACTGGCACAGGTTGCCCAGAGAGGTGGTAGATGCCCCATCCCTGGAAACATATTCAAGGTCAGGCTGGATGGGGCTCTGGGCAACCTGATCTAGTTGAGGATGTCCCTGCTGATTGCAGGAGGGTTGGACTAGATGATCTTTAAAGGTCCCTTTCAACCCAAACTATTCTATATGATTATACTTTCTTTTTCTTTGGATACTACTTGTTTTTCAAACCCGGCATGTTGCATGGGAATATAGTGAATGGAGCTGAACAAACTCAAAATTTCTGTGCCTGAGCATAAATGAAGAAGCTCTGGATGCTAAGCTGTCTGCCTCTGCCTATGATGGCAATACAGAAACAGAAGCATTCAGTTCATAGGACCAGACTAGAGCTAGTCGAAAGTGAAAATCCCAAAATACCTGTGGAACGCATTCATCCCTAACTGTATCAAATCTGCTATGCTGCACACTAATGTAGGCATAGCCCTCTTTACCATAATGCCCCTTCAGACCAGCTTCTTCTGATAACAGTAGAACAAAAACATGCAGCAACCTCAATATAAGAATTCAGATAATATAATCTAAAAATTCCACCTCATTTTCATCCCTTACACCTAACTATTACACATTAGAAATCTGGCAGAGAGCTCTGTCAAATTGAACTATTGAACTCAAAGTGGCAAAAGTCCCTCCCCAGGCAAGACATTTAAATCATTTTCAAAGTTAATTTCCTGCTCCCAGACGGAGAACAAATCTAATCGGGTTTACTTCATTCTTCTGACGAACGGGAAAATGTTGCTTGCATACTCAACAAGGGAAAGTGTCCTAGAAGGCAGCCGGAGCGCTTGCTTTGCAGCACCGAAGAAGCATCGTCTGCAAAGCAACGCGTGTGGATCAGCATGTGAATGGGGATTCGGATTTAACCTGTCAGATCTTCCTGGTCTCCTGCTAACTCTGGTTTATAGTGAAATTATGAACTGTTTACAAGCTAACAGTGCACATGGGAGATTGAAAGTAGCCAGCAAAATACAGTATGGCTGCAGGGATATGTTTCAGAAAACTGACTATGCGTTTAAAAAGACCCTCCTCCGGTCCCTCTGGGTTCCCAGTGACCAAGGCTTTTCCCAGGTTTGAAGGATATTTCCATGAAAACTTCTGATAACAGAACTTCAATGAGCATTGCGAAGAACTGAATGAGGTTACTCGATGACTAAAGAGAGTTTGTAGAAGAGTGAAGAGTGAAGAAAAGTGTATATACATGTATATATGATACAGCTTAAGATAAAACAGGCTTAATTAACATCTAAGTCACTGTATTCTCAAAGGTAGAAGACAACTAGTATTAACTTTCTAAACAAAAGAGTTGTCAGATTCTGTTTCTGCGTGTGATTTTACAATTCCACGGGAAAAAGGTATATATAGCACCTGAGCTCCTGAGTATTTCTCGTTTCTTTTGAATGAAATAGTAATTTTTTTTTGTGAAATAGCAGATATATATTTAAGTCTTTTTGAAGTGGTTTAACTTTAACTAAAATTTTCCTAATTTCAGCATATGATGTATGACCTTTTATTGCTCTACAGAGACAAATGCTATACTTAGAAAAAACTGAAAATACTGATATGGTCGATTTAAGTTTACTTAGCAGTAATAAGTTTTCAGTCCATGCAAGGAAATCAGATGTTCATTGCTAAAAGCATAAATCCTCATTTATATTTAATTCTAATGTTTGTGCTTTTATTTGTGCATCATATGTAAGTACAAGGATGAATTACTTCAATGGATATAGAGTTCTTAAGTACAGTACTTCTATAAACCAGGGAAAAAAGTAAACTTCATCAAGCTAATGCTGTAGGGATGAACAATCAAAACAATTACAATCTCACCATTAGAAAATAATTAGTTCAAGTCACTGAAAACTTTTTTTTCAAGTCATTGAAAACTACCATTGAAAACTTGGTAGTTTCCAAGTAGCTCATTCATATTAGTTGCTTTACTCAGAATGTATCTATCTCAGTTGCTTTACTCCTTACTCTGTCTGTCCAGAAATTCTTCTTTCTGCACCCAAATTTATCCTCAGTGATTGACGGAAAGTTCTCTTCCGTTGAGCGATAATATAACTTACCATACAGCATGATTAGTCCTGCCACGAGAATTAAGACAGTTAATGCCATTGCTTGCTTCCTTAATTTTGCTTTCTCTGACAAGCCCACGTAAACTTTTGCATAACCAAAAGATGCATATCTCCAAACTGCTCCTCCCCAGTGAAGCTAAAATTGTCCGTTGAACTAAAATTGACCCTTCCTGGCACTTAAAAAAAAGGAAATATTTCTTCAAATATGCTGAAACAAGCTCAGCATGAACAAACTAGCATGCTAAATTTTCAAGGATCACTTCTAGAGCCCTGCTATAACAAATTAAATTGCCTGAGGGTAATGGGTAGGAGAGGGAAACCAGGAGCCTAACTGAAAACTGTAGGATACTGTTCTCTCATATTGACCTCAGGAGCATACAATGGAGGAAGAAGCATCCCGGTTTCATTCCTGTATCTTCAGATTTTTCTCTGTTCCCTTCTTTTTAAGGTAGGTACTACTAAGTCTATATTCCTACAAATCCTAGACTATGCTCTCGGTTTAATATGTGTTGTCTGCAATAAATTAAGTAGGTTTTATTTAGTTAGTAAAAACATTATAATTAGCATTTCCTTGCCCAGTAGTAAAAAAAAATCTCATTTAAGGTCTTTTTTTGTATGTGTGAACTTCCTCTGTATTGCAAATGTTTCAGTAGCTCAGACTGTATTTTGATAAAAACTGATATTTGAGCAATATGCTGTGAAAACACTCCATTTATCTATCTGCTCTGTTGTTATTAATAGGATATTGTATTGCCATGGAAGAGGAACTCTAAGTTTAAAAGTCAGGGTTGAATTATTTTTTTAGTATTGTCTATTGTCCAGCAGAAGGTTATGGGATCCTTCTGCATTCCATTACTTAACATTTTGTGTGCTCAGCAAAATCATCTTTAGATTAAGTTACAAGATTAATACAGTGTAATCAGTTGTTTATTTTTTTTCTTTAAGAAACTTTGGTGGCTGTGATTTAAAACAAGCCCATTTATGCAACAGCGTAGCAAAATGGGTGGAGACAAATCCCATAATGCCACCTTTATTGTGCATCATCAGCCAGGTGATTGTACCACTGGATATTTTCACCCTCTAACTTCAAAACACAGATAGTTAAAAATTAAAATCAGGATGTAAAAGAAGGAATTAATTGACTGCTTCAGGTAATTTGGAGAGAGCCCACAGTGTTTAAAGCACATGAAAAAAATGGATCCATGTAAATTATTTAAATAACTGCATGAGAGTGAATGCATTTTTTAACAACTTTTAGCAAATGTTAAGTTCCCCATACAATGAACTTTACTGCTTCTTCTGCTTCATTGCAGCGCATTTCTTGGCAAAAGTTTTGCTATAAGTATCTAATTGTCTTGCTTTTGGAAACTGCAGCTTCATCCAGTTATTTCATAGGATGCTGTGCTGGGTTTGGCTGGGATAGAGTTAATTTTCTTCATAGTAGCTAGTATGGGGCAATGTTTGGGATTTGTGCTGAGAACAGTGTTGATAATGCAGAGATGTTTTCATTATCGCTGAGCAGAGCTTACAGAGAGTCAACACGTGATGGAGCCCTGCTTTCCTGGAGATGGCTGAACATCTGCCTGCCCATGGGAAGGAGTGAATGAATTCCTTGTTTTGCTTTGCTTGCGTGCATGGCTTTTGCTTTACCTTGTAAACTGTCTTTGTCTCCACCCACGAGTTTTCTCACTTTTACGCTTCTGATTCTCTTCCCCATCCCACTGAGGGAGAGGGAGTGAGCGGCTGTGTGGTGCTTAGTTGCTGGCTGGGGTTAAACCATGACAGATGCAATAGAAGAAAAGAAACCTCACAGTTTTATATGTGATCATTCTTCCAGACAGATGGTACCCACTAAATACCCAGAAGCATCATCGAGATGACTATATTATAAAATTCAGGAAATATTAATATGTAATGCTTACCAAATGATACACAGCTAGATCATCATTCCAGAATCAGGCTTTAAGGTAAGAATAAAATGAAAATATGTATGGCATATTTGCTTAGGTGGAGGGGCTGAAGAGAGATAAGGAAAAAATTCCAAGTATTAGTTTCTTAACTGGAAAATGGTACAAGTAATTCACTCATAGAAAACAATGCTCTCATCTTGACAATCATTAATGAAACTACCGTCGGTTTCAGTGGCACAAGATCCAACACAAGACTCTCTCTACTATATCCAAAACCCTACACTGGAATTATCCTTTGAAGGTATAAATTCTGTGGTGTGAATAGCTTAGTTATATAATTTATTTTCAAAGGTCAATTGCAAAGATTTAAAGGTTTTCATCATGCCCACGGAATCATAATTCTTACGGGCCAAGTGGCACTTTCTTTTGAAAGGCAAATGTTGCCTCTCATGAAAGACTAAATAAGGTGTTTACAACTCTAAAAACAGTCTTTTCAATTAGAAAGGAATATTTTATGTTTGCCATTAATTGTCAGGATAACACTGCTGTACACTAGGCAGAGTAGTAAAGATTACTGAAAACAGATTTATTAGCAATTCATCATAGATTATTTAAAAATATTTGTGGGTTTTAGTGTTGTTTTCTGTTATTACAACAACCGGTTTAACCAAAACCATATCAAAACAATCTGCTTTTCCCATTTCCCATACTTCCTCACAGGAAAAACACCAATTAGAATGGTGGAATTTTCAAGGATCATTATACACACTGTGCAGTGCTAAAGAAAGTTAGTATTAAGGTGTGCGTGTGGCCTTTGTTAAGATGAATTTACCTCTAGATTGAGGCACCATTTTGAGTTTTTCTCACAAAATACCCTGTCCTCTAAAAAAAGGCAAAACAAAATGAAAAGCTAGGAGTGGAGAGAAATGGACACATTACTTTACTTTGAAAGGATATAGACTATTTCATTCTGAAAGGAAAGCAATTTTTTTTTTCTTTTGTCAAGAAGCATCTAATACAAAGCAACGTGGAAAGAAACCAGCAATTATTTTGGTTTGAATTTTCAGTACAGTAGTAAAAACATGAGATGATACAAGATTTTCTGGGAAAGTATTGCCTTTTCTAAAAAAAACCACTTGCACAGTTGGGAAAAAGGACAGCTTTAAGGCAGAGAAGTCCTTCCTTGGGTTTGGAACAAAGGCAGCAGCCTTAGGGTCGAGTTGGTCTAAGCTTAGCTTGATTATCTTAAATAATTAGACAGCTTGAGAGAAAGAGGTGATTTGAACTTGGGGAGAAAAGGGAGGAAGGTGAGGAAGAGGAGGATGCTATTAACCCTAGAATGACAGAGAGAGAGAAACAGGTAACTGCTGCTTATGAGACACTGTAAAGTTAGCTTTAGATATAATGTGGTAAAAGTTGTAATGTGCTAACAAATTACAATCTCTACTGAGTTCATGATATGCATTATCTACCAGATATGAAAAATAACAATAATGAAAAATGAAACTGTCATGGTTTGACCCTGGCTGGATGCCAGGTGCCCACCAAAGCCACTCTATCACTCCCCCTCCTCAGCTGGACAGGGGAGACAAAATATAACGAAAAGCTCGTGGGTCGAGATAAGGACAGGGAGAGATCACTCACCAATTACCGTCACAGGCAAAACAGACATGACTTGGGGAAAAATTAATTTAATTTATTACCAATGAAATCAGAGCAGAATAATGAGAAATAAAAACAAATCTTAAAAACACCTTCCCCCACCCCTCCCTTTTTCTCAGGCTCAACTTCATTCCCGAGTTCTCTCCCTCCTCCCCGCAAGTGGCACAGGGGGATGGGGAATGGGGGTTGCAGTCAGTTCATCACACGTCGTTTCTGCCGCTCCTTCCTCCTCAGGGGGAGGACTGCTCACACTCTTCCCCTGCTCCAGTGTGGGGTCCCTCCCACGGGAAAGTCCCCCATGAACTTCTCCAATGTGAGTCCTTCCCATGGGCTGCAGTTCTTCACAAACTGCTCCAGCATGGGTCCCTTCCACAGGGTGCAGTCCTTCAGGAACACACTGCTCCAGCGTGGGTCCCCCACAGGGTCACAAGTCCTGACAGCAAACCTGCTCCAGCCTGGGCTCCTCTCTCCACAGGGCCACAGGTCCTGCCAGGAGCCTGCTCCAGCGCAGGCTTCCCACAGAGTCACAGCCTCCTTCGGGCACACCCACCTGCTCTGGCGTGGGGTCCTCCATGGGCTGCAGGTGGATATCTGCTCCACCATGGACCTCCATGGGCTGCAGGGGGACAGCCTGCCTCACCATGGTCTTCACCACAGGCTGCAGGGGAATCTCCTCTGGCGCCTGGAGCACCTCCTCCCCCTCCTTCTTCACTGACCTTGGTGTCTGCAGAGTTGTTGCTCTCACATATTCTCACTCCTCTCTCCCCTGCTCTATTCCTGCAGCAGGGTTTTTTCCCCCTTTTTAACTATGTTATCCCAGAGACGCTACCACTGTCGCTGATGGGCTCAGCCTTGGCCAGCGGTGGGTCCATCTTGGAGCCGGCTGGCATTGGCTCTGTTGGACATGGGGGAAGCTTCTAACAGCTTCTCACAGAAGCCACCCCTGTAGCCCGCCCCCCCACTACCAAAACCTTGCCATGCAAACCCAGTACAGAAACTATGCATTTTTGTTCCTCGATTCATATTTTGAAGACCATAGGGAGGTCCCTCTTTTATTCCAGCTATATCTGTTTCTCTAGTATAAGATATTATCTTTCTGACAAGTCTTGCCTCACTTACATCTTTAAACAATCAATCACAGCTACATCAGCAGCATAACATAAACAAAACAAAACAAAAAGCAAATTTAGGTTAATTTCTTTGTGAGTTTAATAACATGCAAAACTAACTTTAGTGTGGGATCTTCTAAGACGGGCTGCAGATTAGGGGACAGTTTGCTGGGCTTCTGGGAGTACATACACTTCCACAAAGCATCTTCCTGTTATGATAGGTTTCATCTTTTAGCTGATCAGCTCCTGCCATTTTGTTTAAAAAATCTATATGCTAAACTTTGTCCCGTATCTAAGAGGGAATTCCTCCAAATTTCCTCTTTAAAACAAATCTCAATTGTGATAGACAGGTCCATGAAGGAATCTGAAAGCATATTGGGAATATTATTTCCAAACATGAATGAATTAGACTTTAGTAGTAGAGATTTCAAATATGACTGAATACAAGAATTACGTAGTATAATTCATCTGTTAATTTCCTCCATTGTATCCCAACTTTAGAAAGGTTGGCAGCAGTGACCAGTTTTCACTCCTTACCAGGGACCTCCAATTATACCTTTGAAAGTTGAAGTGTCTGTGCCAATATTGATTCCTGGGGAAAGGAAGGAACCAGGTAAGGAAAGCAAAATGTTATATAGAAGCCCTAGAGCCTCAAACACAGTAATAGCTCTGGAAACACAGGCAATTTGGTTTTATTTTTGCATTGATCATATTTAATGTTACCAGTTCAGATAACTGGATGAGATACAAATCTGTATTTAGGTGAGGGCTTCATCGGTTACGCTTAGGAGCAAATAATATTCAGCCTACACTTCTGGCAGACATGCTTGTAGTCAATCTGGTGAATGAAACTATCAGAGGGTGTATAGCACAAATTGGCAAACTGCCGAGAAAAACATGAACAATGTCTCCCAGAAGCTCCATTCCAAGTCTTAAGAACAGGGTCTAAGAACTGTAAATACAGACCAAGTTACTCAAAAAAATTATTTCTTAGTCACACTATAGAAATCTGGCAAGTCATCAGGGAACTAAACCTGAGATCTCTACTTTCTCAATTAAATTATCATTATAATAGACTGGGGGAATGCATCTGTCAAAGTGACAGTTTGCATATGGTCTCTGAATTGTACAGTTGTTCCATACAGTACTATAATCCTTTTCCCATTTTAAGCTTTCAGTCCGTGCCAGCGATTCATTGAAACTTGGTCATATTTTAATTTAGAAAAAAGATTACGAACTTGTCTGAATTCAAAATATCCCATACTGCTGCCTCATGTGTTTACAATAGTGCCTACGTTGCCTATGGGTTAATCAAGCAAATTTCATGAGCACTCTGATATAACTAATGCAACAGGTCACTGCAGATTAGTAACTGAATATCAGTTACCGCCAGAAAGGCTGATTTCTAAATAAATCCACTTACAGTGCAGGTAGAGTGCGCTCCAGTCTTGTCTGTGTAAAACATGGAAGGAACAAACACACAAGTAGAGTCTCCACAGTAAATATATGATTCCACTATAGTGCATAAACAGAGATCCACCAGGTCATTCGTCAAATAGCAATATTTTAAAAAAGATAAATTGTCATTTCTTTGAGTGTATCTAAAAATTATCCATGGAAAGATGCTATCTGTTGGATAACATCTACATGAGAAAATGAGAAAGGCAAAAATACGTTGTATTCGGAGACAGGAGAGCTACCATACCAAAGAAGGCAAAGAGGCATACAGCAAATGTATGGAAATTGTGAACTTCTTAACCTCTGCACAGTTTTCACCCTTTCTGATTTAGGATTGCTATGATGAGCTTTTCTATTTTTCCTGCTCCACAAGAATGGGCCTTTATTCACATGTACATCACAAAGACAGCTGAGGAAGAACAATTATGGGTATAAATAAGGCCAGACAGTTTGAAACAGGTACTACAGCAAGTGTGCAAGCAAAATCACTGGAGAGAAGTCTAGCTACCTGTGGTCTTTTGGACACAGATTTGTATCTTGCAATTCCAAATATAAAATGCTGCACAAAAGCTCATTATTCTTTCTGGAGTCCAGAAACTCCCACGACACTCACAGAATGAATTTGGGTATGGAAATAATTTTCTACTACCTAACTTTATCCTAACATAGTTGCTTTGTAAAATAAAAGCTAGGACTATTTCAGACCAATGCTTCTGAAAGTAAAAGGGAAAAGGGTATTGCTAAACATAAATCCTACAAGAAATATTCTGCTGGTAGTGGTTATTTTACCACTTTTTATTCTAAAATGGTTCAGATCAAAGTAGTTCTATTTAATAACTTCAGAAAACCTGAAATAAAGAAACATAAACAAGGGTAAAAGGCTTATTGAAAATATGATATAAGATGGCAGTATTTTATGGTATTCCTTTAGTAAAGTCACTTCATATATTTGTTTTCTTTAAGCTGTGGCAGAACATTCAAGCCATTCTCTGCCATAAGCAGCCATCTGTCACATCACCGTCCTTCATATTTTTTTCATTTCTGTGTAATAGCATGCACTGACTGAACATATGGCCTAGAAGGTGGACAAATGTCCCTCCTGGCTAATATAAACTCTTCAGAGGTGTTTGCTGGTGGAAATCATTACACTTCTCACTAATAGAGTGAGAAAATTCTTTCCTTCTAGCGATCGATCAGCTGTTAGCTCGGGAAATCATTGTAGGAGGCTCCAATTCTCTAGTATCTCCTTCACCACTCTTCGTAAGCCAGACTGCTGACCACAGCATGGTACAGGCACTGGTTGATCTGAACAGTCTTAATCTTCTCCCAGAGAAGGACAAAGGCCATTCTTCTTTTCATCTAAGTACAACTATTAAATATTAGGGCCCTACTGAACTGGATGAATCCAGAAAGGAGGTGGGAATGTAGAAAAAGTCATTAAAGGTTTTCAGTATTTTACCATGTGCCTCAAGTGTTCTGCAATAGCCTTAATTAGGGAGAATACTGGGGAGAGATGGGTAAGTAGGCTCTAAAGTGCAATGCCAAAAACAAGTAGAGGAAATTCAACCTGCCGCCATATTTTAATTTAACCCAGATGATGCTGGGTTAGATGAAAGGATAGGGTTTTAAAAACCACCCAGATCTGGTGGTGACCATGATAAGCTGAAGAAGGAATATTAGGGAAGAAAGCAGTAGCAAACCATTCCTTACAGAAAGGGGGGCATCCCATCTTTCACTACAAATGTTTTAGTGTGTCCTTTCCTGAACTTCTACTGTTGCAGAATAGTGCAGGCCACTATTAGTGAACAAGCACATCGCAACCTTTCCTGTCCAAAGCATATGTCACCACATTCTTAATGACTTCATCATATTAGATTATACCCATCTTTGAAGTCTTTGTGAAAATTCAGCAAATGCAGAAAGTGACTTAGAAAGGAAGCAGAAAGTACCTGCGCTTGAAAGAGACCATTTTTATTGGTTTGTTTCCAGGGTTTCTTGAACAACACCACTTTCCACTAGCACTATCATGAAGATTCATATTGGCAGAAAATGGCTTTACTGATCTTCAAGTCAAGGTCATCAACTGATTGTGAAGGTCATCAATTAATCTGAGATGTTCCGTAAGAAAAATGGCTTACCATTATTCAGATCTCTTAGAATCATAGAATCATAGAATTGTTCTGGTTGGAAGAGACCTCCAAGATCATCGGGTCCATTAACCATATTTTGCAGTTTTATTATGTACTTTTTGTCATGAACATAAATATGTGATGGCATACTTTTAACATACCTATATGAAAACAACACGGTTAGATTAACTTGATATGATCACAAGGCACATGAATAGCTTATTTTTTTACTTTAGGAATAGGCTTGCTATATATACACCAATAGAGAAAACATCACTTCCTACAGATTTGCTGTATTACTAGGATATATCTGGTGCTGGGAACTTTCCTGGTCAGCTGTTATTATGTTTTGTGGCATCACTTGTCCAAGTTTTTTAAATTTCAGGCAACAAAAGCTGTGATGATTCAATAATTATCTAATCAAAGACAACCTAACAAATATAGTCTTAGTCCCTGTCAGTTAGAGGTGGCAGTTTTCTTGATATAATATATATAGAACCAGACTCAACTAATGAAACTGTAGTCTTTAGTATGTTCATGTGATTTCAGTAGTGATCATTCTTACTAAGTGTTTGAGTCTCTAAATTGCAGTAAAGAAATTACTAGGGACCCTGTTATATTTAGAACAAACTAATAGGGCAGCCCCAAAATGTGACTACAAACTTTGAAGAACTACAGATAGTTACAGATACAGGAGATGTTTATTGTCTGAGAGAATTGCTCCAGATTCTTCCCTATATTCCAGTTTTGTAGGTTGCTAAGGATCTTTCAGGACACTAATGATATTTGCCTTATCTTCTCCAATGCTCTGACCTTCAAGGCAGGTTAAACAAGCCAGAGCTCTGTTCTCAGATGTACCAGGAGCAAGTTCATTCATTGTCTGAACGGAGCTTAACACTCCCTGATCATACCTGCATACAGGGAACATAACTTCCCACGTCTAAATCATTATAGCAAAATAGTGGACTGGTTTGTAATGTTAATTAACCTTTTTGACCTGCATGCTCACAACAAGGCAATTAGAAGCAAAAGTCAGTGGTTGATTCATCTTGATTTATGTGATGCATTCTGCTGCTTTTACAAAGAATGTGCAAAGTCCCTAGATGCAGGAGTCGGCTTCCAAAGAAAAATAAAGCTCACATTCCAAGGTTTTCACTCAGTACAGTCACCTTACTTTTTGTGCTTTTTCTTAGGGCCATGTTGTGGTGTTGAGAGGATGTGTCCTTCAGCCTCTCTCTTAAAGCTTTTTTGAAGCTTTTTTTTTTAAAGCTGCTTCTATTCTTGCCTGCCCAAAGCTGAAAAAGCAACTGTCTGTATTCACCTTCATGTTCAGTCATGACATACATCTGCATTTTGATGCAGAGGTTTATACTGTCTTCTAAAACAGCAGTCTTCCAGAACTTGGACATGCTTAAACCCTTAACGTATGCACTTCCCCATGCCATCTCCCTATTTTTAAGCATATTTAACCCATGAATAATAGCAAGAAACTGAAAGATTTGGGCAAAATGGAAGTAGTTTTTCAAGTGTGAATTTCCAAGTTGCTTGCAGGACACGAAATATTTCTTATGCCCTTTCACCTATGACAACCTCTGAGCCCAACAGAGTAACTTTCTAGGCTCTGAATAAAATGTATTTAAGGTAACTGCATGACAGTAATTAGGAAATGAATTCTGCTTTCCTACTGCTGTCTTGCAGTTTTCCTGCTGGTCTTATTTTCTTTACATCGATCTCCTACAAAGTGGCAGATATAGTTTAAGCTGTTACTGTTAATAATTACGACAAGAGGAAAACTATTTTCCCTAGTAAATGGCTTGATTGCTTTGCCTGTAGGAGAAAGAGCAGCAAATGGAGTGCACTTTGGCAGATACCCATATTTGTGAATAGGTCTTCTTTCTACACGTGCTGCTGTGATATGAAATCAACAGAAAACTATTAGTTTCTTTTAGGGAACCAGTTTTTCTGAATGCTTGGTTGAGAGTGGAGGTATGATGAAGATACAGTGCTGGGGAGAAGTATTGTGATGTATTTCTTTTTTCTAGTTCAAGAGTTCTGCAGGATTAGGAAGCCAATTTCCCTCTTACCAGCTGCTTCTTTTCTTAGGAAAGATGAGCAAAGGAGAAATGCCATGGGTTCATTAAAATATCATTTTTTTTAAAAATTGCTTCTTCACTTAGCATATTCAGGAATAAAAAAAGAGAGTCCTTAGTCCAAATTCCTCAAATCTATCTAAATGCCTGTCTCCCTTAGAAATCGGTGGAAATTAGGCACTTGAATCACTAGAGAGTATGCCTGCCTGGTCCTAGTTGAAGTCACTTTAAGGCCTTCCAGAGTGAGCGATGCAATAGAACAACCTACAGAGATTAAATGAAATATACCAAAGCTTCAAAAACTGGCATTCTCACTATAATTCCTCTATCAGAATCATAGACTCATCGTGTAATTCAGGTACGAAAGGGACTGAGGAGGTCTCCAGTTCAACCTTCCACTCAAAGCAAGGCCAGGCAAGGGATGACACCAGGTTGCTTAGGGCTTTACCTAGTCTGGTCTTGAAAGTCGCCAAGGAAAGAGGCTGCATAACATCCCTGGGCAACCAGCTCCACTGCTTGGCTGTCCTCATGGTGACAAGGCTTCTCCTTATAGCTAGTCTGAACCTTTCTTTCAGCTTACAATTTTGCCTCTCATCCTCCCACTAGGCACCACTGTGAAGAGCCTGAGTCCGCCTCCTCAACGCCCTCCACGTAGGCACTAGGGTCTGCTGTTAGGTTCCCCTGAAATCATCTCTTCACCAGACTGAGCAATCCCAGCTTCCTCAGCCCCTCCTCACAGGGCAAGTGCTCAGCCCCCAAACATTTTGGTGGCCTCAGCTAACTCATTCTAGTTTATTGAGGTCTTCCTTGTACTGGGGGCCTAAAACTGGATGCTGATTCTGGACAAGGTCTAACAAGTGCCAAATAGAGGAGAATAAGCTCTTCCCTCTGTCTACTGGCCATGATTCTCTTAATATAGCCCATGACTGTTGGCCGTCTTTGCTGCCAGGGCGTACTGCTGGCTCATGTGCAGCTCACTGTCCATCAAGAGCTCCCAATCCTTTTAAGCAGAGCTGCTCCCCAAGCAGCCCCAGCCTGTGTCATTGCAAAAGGTTCTTCCTCCCCAGGTGCAGTGCTTTCCATTGAATCACATGAGGTGCTTGTGGGCCACTGCTCCACCCTGTCTGGGACCCCCTGAATGGCAGCCCTGTCATTGAGTGCAATCCAGAAACTTTCCGGAGTTGTTTAAAGAAGGCTTTGTCTGCTTACCCACCCAGGACGTGGGATCTCCCACCACAGACTCCTACCACAATGCCACCATCACTTGCCCCTTCTCTGGTCTTGACCCATATGCTCTCACCCAGCCTGTTGTCCATCCTTTACAAGAGCTCCCTACATTTGAGCTGCTATTTCATGCAGGGAACTTCTCCCCCAGCTCCCCTGCCACTATCTTCCTTGCCAGTCTTTCCTGAAGAGCTTGTACCTGCCCATTACAGGTGTCCAGCTGCAAGCTGCCCCACTATGTCTCAGTCCTCCTCTGCATTTCTGTTGGCAAAGAGACTCTTGCCACATTTTGTCAGGTGGGTCCCATTGCTCTCATTCTCAGTTTTTAAAGAGGTTCCTGTGTTTGTAGAAACCAAATCCCCATGTATAAAACAACTTCTATACAAGGTGTTGACCTACAGAATTGGCCTACCCCTCCCCAAACCCTTCCCTTAGATCAAGAAAAGGCCATCAGGGCTCCCGTTGCCCGCAGGCTCACCCCAGGGCCCTGCAGCCCCTCTTGATGTCCTCAGGGTCTCTCCCCTGGCCAGATCATTGGTGCCCACATGGATGAGCAGCAGGGGGATCAGCTAGCAACAATGCGGAAAAGGTGCCATTAAGAAGTGATTGGATGTGTTTTTTATGGTCATATCTTAAAATGCTTTGTTTGAAGATTCATTAAGTGGCTAGATTTCACTTTCAGAAAATAATTACCCGTTGGAAAAAAATAACTGTGGCCTTCTTTCCAGCTTCATGAGGAAAGAATTAAGAGTATTTAAGAGATTCTCTATCTGGCCCAGATTCTGTTTTCAAGTTCATGGGCTGTAAACCCACATAAACCTCATCTAGGAGATGTGCTTTAATCAAACTGAAGGTTCTCCTCTGCTAAGCATTTTTATTTCAAATGTCTCTCTTCTGGCTTTATGTCGGTGTTACCGAGAGCAGAATGTGATTCATTACAGTCATCCTCACCTTTTTTAAATGCCATTATTTTTAATCCTCAGTTTTATCAAGGCCTTTCACACGTCGTGCTGATGTTTACAGGATGGCCAAAGAGGCATTTTTATTTTTAGTCAAGGTTCTCCTTTAAAACACCTTGCCGGTATAATGTGTCTGTGTTTGATTATCTAATCTATGAACAGATCAGTCCTCTCAAGAAAAAATGTTAACTTGCTCCCAGGAGGCCAGAATAGCTGTTATACAGACATATATCTGCATCCATCTCTCTCTCGCATCTTCATGATTCTGGTAATATAGATTTGCTAGCAGCAGAAAATACTTTGTACTTGTATCCCAGTTTCCATCCATGGATCTCAAAGCTCTTTTCCAATGTTAACAAAGATAAATAAATGTCACTTAAGATAAATAAGTCATCCAGACAAGTATGACTATCAATATTTTGTGGATGGCGAAATCAAAGTACAGAAAGCTTAGATGACTTGCCCAAGGTCATGTTGCAAACAAACAAGAGGATCAAGGAAAAAAAAAGCCTATTTTAACTGTTAGGTCATTTTTAATTGCAAGCTATAAGCTTAAAAAATTATTTGTATTGCTATGAATATTTTGACTTTCTAATTAAAATAAGCAAACAATTAATTAATTATTTAACCCACTAAATCTTTGGGGGAAAAAATGGAAGTATATCAAGGTGCAAAATGACATTTTCAAAATGTTGTATAATGCTCTACAAAAGCATTGCTCAAGCATGTGTCCTTAGGGACACATTCTATAAGGAGACTAAGAAGCTAATACCATGATTTTTGTCCCCACATCATCTTCATCATCACTAGCATATGCAACCTGTGTGCTATAAACTTTTATGTAGGTACTGGCAGACAGATATGAAGCAACTCAAACGTCAATATTAGTACACAAAACCAGGAGCTATACTCAAACCATGAGAGGGAGGTTTTTAAATTAGATATTCACTGTCAGCTACATGGTGAGTCCTGAGGTCTCGAGGGAAACTCAGAGCACACTCATAAAGGAAACACTCTGCAAAAAAAGAGGACAAAAAGAGACAGAGAAGGATTTATTTGCCTACACACGGCCACTTCAGGCATGGTGGGATGTTTCATCTGGCCTCCAGCTGCAACTCTAACAGAGCGGAATTGTCCCTTTGGTCCACTGCCGTGTTTGGCAGCCTTGTGTAGCTATTCTAGGTATTCCAGACCATCTCCAACAGGACTATATACTTGTATTTAGCCAATCCCACCCCACACGTCCAGGTTTACTCTTCTCACATGAATGTAGTAAATGTAGGTCCAAGTCCCCTCACCTTTGTCTCCAAGGTGCGGGGTCTTTGCTGTTACAGCAGCCCTACTTTGTATAGAATGCTATTAACAACAGTCTTGAATCCCATTCTCCCACAATCTAGGGTGTCCTTTAGCAACTGGGCCAAAGACTGAGACATTTTCTTTTATTTAGCTCAATGCATATTATTTGTTCCTGGAAAATGAGATATTTCTAAAAAGAAAAACTGACTCAGGTTGAGCCCCTGGTGCATTACAGCTCTCAGGAGCATGAGAGAGAGCTGAGCTCTCGTCCCTTCTCCAAGTCACACAGAAACAAGTCCACCTCTATCCTGAACTTCCCAAAGTGATACTGTAACCACAAAGTTATTTGGGGGTAACACACCTGCTTTCTCATGATTTCTTAATGAAAGCAGGCTGAACTCCAGGGCACAGTCCGTAAGTCATGGCTGAGAAGCCCGCTGTGTGTGAGGAATATATAGGTGCCTTTAACAATGTGGACATTAATATAAATAGCTGTTAAAGCAGTTGCTTCACATTTAGTAAGAACACATTCTTTATCAGGTACATGGTGAAAAAAATTAAATCCACTGCTAGAAGCCTCTGTGAAATCCAAATATCCAAACTGTATTTCATGATAGTTATTGATACACTAGAAGCGGTCTTATGATGTGCTTCTAATCTGTATCATCAACCACATAATTACTCTTTAATTCAGCCAGGAAAAGCTAAACATGATTTACACGGGCTCTGTATCTGATACACATGGAAAAATCCCAAACTTGAATCAATATACTGTCTGTTACTGTAACCAGCACACTGGGGTTGCAGAAGAAAAAAAATGCCTTCTGTTTTTGACTGGCCTTGTTCATGCAGGAGCCTGTCTGCTGATTAGAAAGCAGATCATGCTTTCCTTGGCATTTATCCAGTTGCTGTCTGGACTGAAAGGTTACAGAAGCACACGTACCATGGCTCCGCAAAAAGTAGAAAGGCCAGCGAGTCACGTATCCTCAGTGCCTGAGGCAGAGAAAATACTGTTCCCTTCTCAGAGTTTCTTTCCACCTTCAGTCTTCTAAGGGAGTGTAGGACTTAAGGTATCAACTTGCATTAGCAAGTTTGGAGACTGACAGTTTTATTCATTTTTTTGTCGGATTCTTAAGCGCAATGTAGCAGACAGTATATGAGATTTATTCTCACCTACTATGCGTACCAGAATTTCCACCTGGAAACCTAGCTCTCCCACACCCCCTTCCTATTTGATTTTCATCATAAAATGTAAAACAGAATAAAGGTTGAGACAAGAGCCAAAATTCAATCCAAACTGATAAAGATAATTGTTTGGATTATTGGTTTTTCAATAAGACCATCTATTCTTTAGCCACATATCGATCAGAAATGTTCTGATTTACAGGAACTTCCCTGATTAAATACCACAACAAACAATCGGGTAACAAATGTGCTGAAAATGTTATTGTTCAGTTTGTAATAGGGTTCTTCTACACTGCCCTTCTAAAAAAAAAAAAAAAAAAAAAAAAAATCACAGTCCCAGCAAATCTTCTGTTTTAATGAAAGACAAAATTCTGTAAGTCTGAATGCTCAAACTAGTCCTTTGGCTCAAACTAGTGCCAAAAAGTATGTACATCAATGTATGTCTGCTCGACACAGTGTAGCCCCATGCAGTTGCACCCAAGTTATCCTATGGTGAATTAGCTCAGCTGTCACAAGCAGCATAGTCAGATTAGACCAGCAGTCTCTCTATCTGTACAGACCCCACACGAGCACAAGAGCAACAGGCTAATGTGGCCATGTCTGGCATGGCACTGCAGTTATTCACAGGACGGAATCCAGATCAAATGGCTGCTCTGGCAGGGGGGTTGGACTAGGTGATCTCCAGAGGTCCCTTCCAACCCCTGCCATTCTGTGATTCTGTGAAACAGTAGAGCGGCATTGGCTTCAGAGGTTTTACGTAGCATGATACTCATTGTGAGCTTTGTCCTTACTGAGCCCAAACTAGTCAGGCTTCACCTGACTAGGAGGCAGATCATGACTAACTCGTGGAGTTTTCAGCCCTTTTTCCTGGCCTCCCTTCCTGTGCAAAGTCCATCATGGTCAGAATTTTTGCGTATTGTCTACAGCTTCCTTCCCAAGCCAGGTTAGAAGTCTAATGGTGAGGTTAGCCATATCCTCCCAAAATTTCCACCCTTAAAAATCCCTTTCAACCTCCTGAATTTGCTCCAAACCACGCTGGTATTTCTAGTTAACTCCCTAATATCTCCTCCGTATGTGTAAGGTCTACTTCTGACCTGATCAGTCAAGCACTTGGCTTACCCCTGGGCACTGCCAGGATTCACAGTCTAGGCACTGTTTTGTCTGCCTTGCCTGTAGCACCAGATCTGGAGGGTACGTTCTGAAAACGTCCCCTTTCTTCCCAACTTGTCCACATACAAGACATGAAAAGCTTGTTACAAGTGGTCATGAGTGCTGAAGTCCGCAACCTTTGTGTTTACTCTGTTAAAACCTACGCAGGGACTGAACACTGATCTCAGCAACTTTGAATGTTCACCACATCAGTTGTAGATAATTACTTCCCAGAAAGAAATTTAGAAATGTTTGGCAACTGTACTAACACAAGCTCAGTAACAGCCCGATTTCTTTATACTGTGAGCATGACAATGAAAATCTAATGCATTTTCTTGGATGACCTTAATATCTTTTCCTTATCACTTTTTAACTTGGCTTAAAGTATGATACAGCAATTTTCAGGTAGAAAAGGAAAGACTAAAAAGCGTGTAATTCAGCTCACAATGGATTTTACAGGCCTCAATGGAATTAATTACTGAGAACTTGCACATGTAGTAATTAATTTCATGCAATTCAGCACCATCTGCAGATGCATTATTTCCTTTCAAAGCTACTATAATTTGATGTAAAATAGAAATTGTTAGGAGTTTTTAGGCAGCAAAAGCTTTTGTATCTTGTTTATGCCAAAGCAATTAGATAAGGAAATTAAATATTATTTGAAAAAACATAACCTCTTTTTTCACTGAAGAGAAAATGAATTCCAGTTGTTGGTAAGGGAACTGCTTACAGTTACAGAGATTTGGGGAAAAGAAACTTTGATTTAGAACCAGTTTTCTGATTTAAAAAAATAATCTTTTTTTTTGGCAGGAATCTCTATTATTCGCAGGTGAAGTGTATTATTGCATCAAACTTTGTACCAACTGCAAGCAAAACCTACTGAATATACAGCACTCTGATGAAATAAATTCCAAAACTACCTTATATTATTTACACGTAAGATATATTAAGATGTTACTTCAACTACTTTTCCCTTCATCAGCTTGTATATATCTTGTCCTGGAACAGAAAAGAAAAGACTGCAACAAATGACACGAACTGCTTTTCTTGTATTCAAGGGGGGTTTTTATCCTTTTTGACCCCTATTCAGGGTTCATCTGTACTGAAAAGCAATTCCATAAACCAAAGCTCATTTACATTAAGCGCTTTCTTAAGCGGGATCCTGAGGTTTTCAAGAGCATTCCTCAGTTGCATCTTTAAAGTCTATACGATTTAAAGCCAGAAATACTGTCAGAGAACAGTTTGGAACAATGTACTAGAATTTACTCTGTGCACCAGCTGAACTATTAGTTTTGTGCTGGGACCTCTGGAAAATCAATCCTGATTTTTTCCCGAATATTCATGTAGCACCTAACACAAGGGCTGATTCTGCTGTAATACTGTGATGGGGAAAGAGTATGTGTTTGGGAGGGAGAAGATATTCACATATCACAGCTTTTTTTCTGCAGTATGTTAGGCAGCGTGCATTGTTCCTTGGCAGTAATAATGAATGGGTTACAGCCCCATCAATCTATGGCCATTTAACACAGAGTCACATTATCACGGGATCGTTCCTGTTTTGAAAAAAAAACGTATAATTATTATTTGCATTTGTTAGCACTTACAGTATTCAACTTCAGCTGAGAGCTCGTTGTCCTCTGGAAAAAATAAACACTGTGGCAACACAGAGCTGAAACAGCCAAGGAGCACAGGCATTATAATTGCAAGAAGAGGTACAAGACCAGTGGGGCTCTATATACTTTCCACCTGCTGACCAAAGTCTGGACATGGTTTTCCTTTCTGTCAAATATCCACCGAAGTCTCATGTCTAACAAGCAAACTAGACAACAGCATTAAAGTTACATTTGGAGCTAAAGGAGATGCCATTATGACAGTCACATATGAGAATAGTATACGGCAATAGAGATGATGATTGATTTTAGTGCAATCGCTTATCAAAGCAAGAAGCAGTAAGCAAGCAAAAACTCTTTCCAATGCATTTTACAAAGAAAACATGAAGACTTCCAGGCAACCAGTCTATAGTGTTCCCACAAGAACTACTTTTAAACAAGCAGAGTATCTTTACCTAGATAAGTGAAGCTGGTGAAACATGAAACAATTACAGTGAGGTGTCCTTATTTTTGAAGAGCAGTACTAATGCAGCTTTTTGGATGTATATGTAGTGGAATGGAGCTGGCGATTGGATCTGTAAAATCCCCAGTTCAGTCCTGAGAAAGAAAAAAATTTGAAAGAGTGAACATGAATGTCATATCAAGGGCCTGAATAGGTCAATAAGGTTTTTTTTGAAAAGGACCTTGAAATCACACTTCTAAAAATGCCAGAGGAATTGGTTATTTTTGTACTGTTCTTACTGTCATTACATTCACTGACAAGAGAAGAGATGAATAGTTTGAGGAAGAGGAGGCTCGAGAGATTCGCTCACTCTGCAGCCCTCAGATTTCCTCAGACTTGGACTGACGGCCATTTCCTGATCCTGCGGTGATGTTTATCACAATAGGTTATCATCAGCCTTTAATGTCTTATATATTCTTAATGAATATTGTCATCCTGCTTACTATGGCAAAAGGACAGAGTCATATAGTAAATGCAGAAAATATCATGAATTTAATGTATTCACATAAAGAGATCTGCATGCTATGACAAAAAAGGCTCAGAACGTATGCAGTCTGATAATTAAATTGGGAATTGGTAAAAGAAGCAAACAAAAAAATCTTTCAAATCATTCTTCCTCCAGACAGATTTAAGATTATGATCTCCCAGTTCTTGGTGCTGCTGTACATGTACAAGCAATTCAACCTCATGAAAGTTTTAATTTAGAGGGCTTAAGTTCAGTTCATTTTTTGTTTTTTTGACTGAAAAGAAATTATTTAGATTAGTGAAATGTTACCATGATTTCTGGATGACCTTAAATAAACAACTGGTGCAATAAATCCATAGTTATCTAGTAAAAACTTCCATTTTTAGTTAAATACAGTGTTCAACATGCTTATTTTTGTGTTAGCCCTTCATGGACTTTGTCGGTTCTGTTAAATGATGTAATGAATTACCCATTATTAACATTATGAAACTGTTTCTTATGGAACCGTTTCTTTGGAATAGTTCAGGTGACAATATTATAACATAAACCCATGAGATGATGACATGCGTCCTGTGCTGTAATGAACGATATCAGAGTCTTTTTCCACTTACTAAAAACCTTTCTTACAGAGGTCCCAAACCCTTGAGCAAACATTGTGTGGGGACCACATGGCTCGCCACTATAAATGCTGGTACAAGAGTTAATTGCGCTGTACATGAGGTAGACAAACCTTTGACTGCCATACATGCTCAAAGGCTGATTCTTTTGATTTCTGGATGCTGTAAATGGTCGCATTTGGTTCAGCATGTAGCCTTATTATATACTAAATCTGTCTTAATGTCTGCTTTATGTAGCCAGAGCTTCTCCTCTGTCATATCTTTTTTAAAGGAAAACATTGCTATAAGTTAGAAGTGAGAAGCTAGAAGGTTTTATCAGCCTAATGGTATATAAAAGTACATAAAAAACACACACACATAAACAAGTATGTGAGAAGACTGGCAATGCAGAAAGGAACTGAAATATATTAAGAGGCTTACGCAGTATGCTCGCTCTTCTTATATGAGCCTTTGAACTGTGCCCCTTCAGGTACACTTCTGACTCAAACTTCTAAGTGTCTGCAACTCTCTGTGAAGCCTTCCTTTCCGCTTTCCTAAAGTAGCAGATGCAAGAAGATGAAATAAACAGAGCTGCATTGAATGATCTCCTGTTTTCACGGCCTCCTTTTCTTCATTAAAAATTTTCCCGTGTCACTTTACAGTGTAAATGCAGTCACGGCTTGGCACAAAGGACTATGTTTCATAGTGGTTGCAGCAGAAGAGAAGTAACTTGAATACAAATATTTATATGTGGTAGACTTTGATTTCTTCCCTGGAAAATTTTTAAAAGTTAAGTGAAACATTTTGCATTAAATAATACCGCTTTTTTGAATAGTTAAGCTTCAGAGAGGAGATACACATTTACATAACAGCATAGGAATAACACATTCTAGTGAACAAAAGCAAATAGCAGCTGCTCATTCAAACATTTAGCTCTCTAGAACACAGGAGATGTAGGCAACGTGATGTGCCGCAAGACCTGCAAGGCATTTAAAAACAAGCATCTTATGGCACATACCTAGAGCTCCTACAAGCCATAAACTAGGTATTTTTTAGCACAAAATTCCTAACAGATCTTCCTATCTTTTCCTGTCCTAAATAACATTCACCATAAATACTAAGAATTAATATACCCAGATCACAGTGAGACAGTAAATAAAAAAAACAACCAACTTGCAAAGCAAGTCATTTGCTCAATGATCACCAACTTCCCTTTAATTCTGTCTTACATAATACAAGTACAATAATGTCTACTTCATCTCTAATCTCCTTATCACTGAAATTCTATTTTCTAGAATGCAACTGCTTGGGGAAAAAAAAATAATAGTGTTTAATATCAGGTATTAATACCACCAAGACTTACTTCTAGTGACAATAAGGACACAACATATTACTGCTCCATCTTCTAGTTTTTGTAAGTATTCCCAGTGACAGAAAGTATATGCTTATTTTTAATCTGTTTCAATTTGTAAATATAAAAATGTTTCTCATCGTAATGGTTTGTGTGCCCAGATGAAAGTAGTAGTCAACACTATATCTTTAAGAAAGTGAGATGATAAAATATCCTTTTGTCCATGAAATTTAACAAAAAATTGTTTGAGCTAAACCCCAAAGCAATAAGCAATATTTCTTTTGACTTTGGTAGATCTTGACTCAAATTTCATTATGTTCATGATCTTGAAACAATCTTTCAGTCTACCTAGTCCCACCATTTCAATGGGCATACTGCATAGCAGAAAAGATGCCTGCAAGATGTTTATGGCTCTCGATAACGACGTGACCTGTGAATGTTTGTAAACCAGAGAAATGTACTTTGATTCGTCTGATGGTTTAGCCATTGCTGTGGCAATTCCCGACATTGGTGTTGTATTGATGTTAAGGGTAGTGGTAAAAGGAAATAAACAAGTTTTCAATGCTATAGAAAAATAGCCAACAGCTCGTAATTCTCCTGTGAAACAAGAGCCCTGAAGTTCTCAAATTTACCCAGTCTGTTTCAAGCCTTCTCAGATCATCAGGTGAAGGTGGTTAGTGCAAAGTACAGAGCCCTTTACCAAGAGCGCACAAGAGCAATGTGGCCAGCAAAACATCGTCAGTGGCTGCTGAATCTCATAACGCGTGGGAATTCACAACAAAGTCCAGCAAACAAAGTCCTCATCACACATGCTACTGTTGACAAAAGAATATACTAATGACCCTAGAACGTGAAAGGAATAATTTACAAAGTATTGGGCTAATTTAGATGCTTTAAAATAATCCTAACTTTAAAAACAAAACAAAAAAAATCAAACGTAACTTCATCCAAGGATAAAGACAAAGTAAAAGCAATCTCAGATTTACAACACTTATCTTTAAGAATTTGTGTACGGGAGGCAAAGGACAGAAGACAGAAAGGGAGCAAACAGAGAGTAGGAAGTTTTAGGTCAATTAGCATAATGTGAATTCTCAGGTGAGAAATAAATCAACTGGAAGTATAAGCTTACTACTTATAAAAACAAGTCAAAACAAACTAATACTCTTGCAATTCAATGTAACCTTGTGGATTCAAGAGAAGTAGCTTATCCTGTATATGACGACTCTCACGTGAGACTTTTTAAGCAAGCTAAGAAAACATGAGCAAGATTAAATCGTTCTGGAATAGGTCTACTGTCAGAATGACGCATGAAGAGGAGTTCTTCAGACTTCTGCTCTGCATCCAGCCTTATTAAACAATTCCATTCGTGACCAGCAAAGACAGACTAGAGTGAGTTTTTTTAATCTCTGCTGCCAACAGGAGGCTGGTGGGACTGCAGGTATTTTGGAAGCTAGGGTTCAATTCAAAATGATCTTGATGGAGTAAATAAATAGGCCCCAAAATAACCTAACATGTGGAAGTGGGAATAGCTGATCACAGGCTACAGAACAACTTATTGGTTCTTTGGAAAAGGATCTGGAATTTACAGTATATCAAATATTGAATGCGAAACTACATCCACTCCATTCAGCACAGGAACACTTTCTTTACTATATTGTACCTGCTCTCTTCAGCAAGAGCATGAGTTCAGTTTTAGGAAACGTACATGCAGAACAATTAGAAAAACTTCAGAGGATCAGATGCATGAAGAACAATCTGTTAATAAAAAAAAGAAAAAAAAAAAAAAAAAAGAACTGAGGTGGTTTAGCATAAAGAAAGGATGTCTGAGAGAAGAATTCTGAAAATAGTCTCCAGTTCCCTAAAGACTGCTGCAATAAGGAAGACATTAATCTCTACTCCACATGCATAGTTGATATGAGAAGAAAATACTTTAAGCTACAAGGAGCAATAATTCAGGCGAGACATTAGGAAAACTTTTTTATGGCCAGAAGTGAAACACTGGAATAGATTACCCTGAGGCTCTGGCATCTTCATTGTTTGTGGTCTGTAAAAATGTTGAGCAGACCTTAGATGACAAGAAACAAAAAAGGAATAGGTTACCTTAGGATAAGGCAGTTGATTAGGTGACCTAAGGTCTCTTTCCAATGAATTTTTCAAGGCAGAGCAAAACTTAAAATTATGCTCCTGTGTGTATACACTAAACCCTGTGCCCATTCTGTCACCTCATTCCTACATATTTTCATTTTACACATTTTCAAGGAAACTATGGCTCTGCAGCAACCACCTTCATCTTAGACATCATCTTCAGCAGTGAAGCATGCAAGAAAATTTACCTTTTCTTACACAGCATCAGAAAAAAGTAGTTTTCTCTGTATTTCAAAGCCACTCTACCAAGTAGCAAGACAACACTATTTATTTTAACACCAGACATGCAATTTTGGCGCCTTTCTGAGGCACTGTCACGCCTGACAAATGCCACTCCAGAGTCCAGGGACTTCCTCTCTGCAGAGCACAGCACCCACCAAAGGCCTCGAGGGATTCTTAAGGACTTTCTAACCTTCCCTGTGGAAGCAATGGCAGCTGAAGCAGAGTTGGGATTAGAAAAGCCTGCGTTGCATATACTTTTCCTGCACCAGCTGCAGCTTGCTAGCTCATGGAGAAGAGTGATGACCCCAGTTGCAACTGCCACGTATCAGTGCTGCTGGCTGTGCTAGCCAAGCACTCCTCCTGTCCGGAGACTCCGGGAGCTCAGTGATTAAGAACTCGATTGCCCCCAATTTACACACCTGCACATCCCTATACCTAGCTGCAGTCTGGCCCCGTGGCATTAAAAGAATGCACATGAGAAATAGAAAATTCAAATACTGCCTCTTTATGACAGAGTATGAATAAATAAGAGTGAAAGATTTATAGTACATTAACCATTGGAGAATTCAACCACTATAAATATAGTGTTCTCTTGAAATTATAGTGACAATTTGGAAGTAATTGAAGGATACTATGTGTAAATGTGTCTCTATATACAAGCAGGTCCATTCACCCAAAATTGTAGAGAATAAATAACATGCAATACAATTTCTTTTATACTAAAATGACACTGTAGAGAAATTGGAGAGCAGAAGCAGGATAATGTGACAGAAAAAGGCAGACAAAGGACACTGTAAAAATGCTCGGGGGAGGAGAAAAGGAGAAAGGAAAAACAGCACAATGTGCTAAGGAAAAAACCTGGGCTGCAAAAGGAGAAATAAAGGTTGGTTAATGTGATATGCTAAAACAAGGAGATTAAATGAAGGGGATAGGTGTAATGGGGAAGAAAAAATAAGAAGATATACGATAAAAGAGAATAAAGCTAACAGAGTAGTATACAGAAGAAAATAGCTAATATGATGCAGATAAATATAGAGGTAGTTCAGTGCTAAAAGAGAAGAAGGGAAGACACAAGGTAGGCTGGACATTTCCTTCTTGAGACAGACAGACATGTGAAAATGGGACAGGATCAGGTGTGTGAAAAATGAAATACGTGAGGAAACAATGGGGAAAAAAGTAAGACGAAAAGCTATGAGTTCTGCTATGGTAATGACGTTTCTTCTGTGCTGATGTACTCAAGTTTAGTAGTGCCCATAACGGCACAAACACACCCTGCATAAAGCTTTGCACCAATGTCATAAAAGACAGGATTTTTAGAAATGAGAAAGATAGTGGTCTGACGCGCAGGGTGGAAAGGAGCACAGTTCACAGCATGTACTTGGGGATATCTCAAAGAATATCATTTGTAGTGCTAAAGGGCTTCTCTTCCTTCCTCCAGTGATTTTTCCACGTGCCCACTGCATACTAGTGACTCAAGGTAACATGTACACAGAGGATCAGACGCAGGAGGCCATAGAGCATCTGGGACACTGACATGGGATTGGAAGACATGACACAGGGTCTAGAAGAAACTGTTGCTTTTTTAAAAGTAGCACCTGGAGTCCAGGCATATCCTAATCTTCCAGGACATCTAAAATAGCGCTGGATACCTAGGCAGCCAAGTCCAACCCATGACCTAGTTCTTAAGGGGATAGCGCTTGACTTTATTGGACATAATATCTGCTGTAAAGGTTTTACAGCTGTGTGAATAGAGCTGTATAAGGTCATTTCACAGATTTGTTCTTAGCAACAACTAACAGGCAGAGAGAACACTACCTCGCTACCTTATAACCTGTCGGTATGTGATGTGATGTGATTGGGAAGTTGCTGGTAGGAAATTGCTGGGACTTTCACCTTCTCCACTACTTCTCTAGAAAACTGAAAACCTAACTCAAACTCAAAAGTTCTTCACAAACCGACAGCCAAGAAATAGTTCATAACTAGGTCACCTTGTAAAATCGCCACTCTTTCTCTACAGGAGAAATCTGTACACTCATCAGATTTTGGGGGGAGGTCCTTAAAGACATCATCTCTACACACAGGAGTTACATATAACTATGTCTGTCTCTCACCTTCTTCACTGTGCCACGTGACGGGAATTTCAGATGGCATGAACTTGAGCTGGAAGAGCAAGGACTACTTCTTGATTCATACTGAAAATTACTTTAAACAGGTTAATATTTAGATTTGGCCATGTCTTCAGTAAGCAGGAAGGCAAACTGTTGGTGAAAGTAGTAGAAACTATAATGCTTTCTACTAAAAGGTGAGCTGCAAAACTGGGACTGACATCCCACATGGGCAGTAACATTTTGGTCAGCCTTGTAGGAGGAGAAAACATTAGCAGGGCATGAGGACAATTCCATTCACCTTAACCAAGCATAAAGACAATTTACTATCTCTCAGCCCTAGACAGCAAGAGAATTTATGGATGGTATATATGGTATTAGAGACTTTAGATTGAGCCAGACAAAAAAACCCCAAAGTCCTCCACTTTTCTAGGTATTCCTGCCATATAGGAAGTTTTCTCAGACCTTTCAGGATGTTCTCTCTCACTGGGAGAAAGTGAGAACAATCTAGGAATCACTGAGAACAGTCCATCATCCAGGCTTCAAAGAGAAGAGATTTAAGGTCGTTGCAAGACTGTTCTTTCTTCTTCCTAGCACACCGGGCCTGGGGATCAAGACAAGTCTTTAAAATTAAGGGATAAGAGAAGTAAAACTTCTAGGAACAAGAATTGTCCATAAGAAAAGTACATAGGAAATAGCATTTTTAAGTTGTTTCACAAGTAATAACCTTCCTCAGCAAATCCAGGGCAGACATACTGTGACCATCCCATTGAACACCTGGCACTTGAGACTTGTTTCTCCTGGCTGCTGTCTCTCACGTAAAAATAGCAACAGGACATAGGAGAACAGGATGCCCCGCATCTTCCTCACTTGGACTTTCCAGAAGAAGAAATTGACCTCACTTACATCTTCAGTGGAGACTACTGATTTTCAAAATTATTTTCAGCTCTGTTTTATTTGCCTTGTGGGCATCTTTTTCATCAGATTAGCAACTACAGTGTCTATTTAGCATTTTCTTACCCTTATGTTGCTTCTGTGAAAAAAAGCTGGATCAACATTTGTCTAACTAGTACCAGATACACAATATAGGAGTAAACATAGGGAAATGCTGTCATTACACATTAAAGCTCTTAGAATGCTGTATTTGTGTCAGAAATATATACTCTACATGAGATGATGCATTCTGCTTTCAATTTTAAAAAATCTAACAGATTTTGATTTAATTCAAAAACGTTTCTAACGCATCCGACCTGGTGAAAATTCTAGGGAAAAAGCCCTCCTTACAAGCAAAATAAACTTGGATTTGTGGGTTATTAATCATGGGATAAGTACAATACACTATTGAAAGAAGAGAAAAGTGTCTTTATAGATTTTCAGTAATTTCACATCTCCTTTTGAATAAAATTGGCAAATAACAAAGAGTTGTTAAATACTTCAAAATTAACAATTCCCAGTATTGAGGTGTATCAATGATTATGATGTGCAGCTTTCATAATCAAGCAATAAACATACACACCTTCTAGCTAGTAATTAGAGTAGATTTGTAGACTATGATTCTAAATGTGTGTATTTGTCTTGAGTGGTACCTTCTCCCCCCAGTTGCATCTCACTGAAATCATGGCATATTCAACAAGATAACTCAGTGCATAAACTGCAATTAGCATGAATGCCAAGCCTGGCTATTTTGTTCTATGGTTTTAGGGCATATTTCTATTTTCCTTGTCAGTCAGCAGCTCCAAACTCAATTGCATTTCCTAATTATTCCCAAATTGCTCATAAGTTAAATCTTATTAGTTGTATGTAAAACGTATTGCTGTGTTTGGGATCTCAGTGTGCAAGTGGAACCCTGCACCCTTTCTTGCTTAGTACAGCAGAAACTGAAGGTGTGCAAAAAAAGGTGAATCGTTCCTTCAGTGCATGTCCTTCAAGTGTCAGCTGCAAGATTAGGACTTTCTTTGAAAAGACGGCTTCCCTGAAGATGCTCTTGTACACTGGCTTGAATCAAAACCCTGTACTTTAAGCTCTTGAAAAAATGCATCAAAATGGAACTTGTGAATTGGTTCTATTTGCCATCTGTAGAAACAAATATTTGAGGCAAGGGGGAAAAAGTTTACCTTCAATGCATGGTAAGCATGGTTCCGCAAGCAGCTGAGATTCACGCGGTCAGACGTATAGGGAGTAAAAACACGAAGCCAGTAAAGGCATTCTCGTGTTCATGTGTACGCTTCTCAAGGAACGTTAGAGGCCAGAAAAAACATGACTGGTTGGCCTGACTTCCTCTGTGAAAAGCATTAAAACAGTAACCACAGCAAGGAAAAGATTATTGTCAGATCCTTTACCTCTCTTGCTTCTGCTTTTGAAAAGTTTTCTCAATACCAGATTTAAGAAACCCTGCAAAATATTGCATTTAGAAGACTACAAATGGTTCCAGTGGCGAGACAGAGTAAGATACCTGTTACCAGCAGGCAGTTCTGTGATTGGGGTCATATTCATCTACTATTGTAAGCTGAGGCTTTTCGAACACATAAAAATCTTGTCTGCATTTTGAAATATAATATTTATATTTAGAAATTCCAGTTTTGTTTTTAAATTCCTTCCCAATTTATATTTTCTGCCAAGTCTATTCTTAACTACGTTTGCCTCTTGATGGAGGATATTACAGCCTAAGAAAGCCTGAAAATGACCAAACTATCCAGAAACCCAGTCATCACAAATGGTGACAGGGGTGTATAGCTGAGCTCCTCTTTGAAAGAAACCTAAACAATATGGAAGATGTCCCTGAAAAGCAGCTGAAGTAAATATTGTTAAGAAAAATCCCATGAAACAAAACCAAAAATTCTTTCCTTTGTTTTTCTGCAATTTTTAATTAAAATCCAATTCTTTCTGCAGTAATACATTTATTATCACTATATTAAAAAATATAGTATTTTGCAGTGTAATAACACTATAATACTTAAAAATTTGTACAGGAAAAATTAACAACATAATGAATGGTTGAAATGAGGAGTAACCAAATGGCAAAACAGTAAAGCGGTGATCCTTATGGAACAATAATAATTGTAATCACAAGAAAGGAAGGAAAAGCAAGGAATATTAGTGCAACCACAATGAAGATTTTTTTTAGTTTGTTTCAAAAATATTATAGATCAGAATTTACTTGTTGCTAAATAACATGCTCCTGGATAAAATGATTTGGTCAATGTTCTCTGATATTTTCCAGGAGCTACAGTGCAGTCCTTCACGTTGAAGAATGTCTTTGAGTTTTATAATGCATTTGTCATTTGGCGGAGGGAATTCTACTCTCCAGTTTATTTGCTTTTTGGCAATCAATAAAGCTATTTGTACAAAAGTCCCTTTGAATTTGTCTAGTCTGGTATTTTCATTTCTGTGGAGTAAACAAACATGGGATAAATAGGAACTTTTATTTTAGCTGTTCCATTTGTGACTTGAATCTCTTGAGACTAATACTTTCACAATCTAGAAGTTCAAAACATATGCATGGGGTCACTTTCATTTTTTTTAAAAATCTTGGACAGCAAAAACTAGTAACCTTTACTGAATAAACTAAAAGATTTGTAGCTTGCAAAAAAAGTATTAATATAACTACTGACATTTAACAGAATTGTATACTTTAAAACTGATTTGCATTTTTCATTTGGCTTTGAGCAAGCTTCTGCAGACTTCATTGTTTCCTGTACTTCATGTTTTGTGATGAATTTGTAAGACCAGAGTAAACTTGAGTTTGAAAAATTGTCATCTACCTCTGCACCAGTACTTTTCGCTCACAATATGTCTGAGAAACACTTCTGCTGAAAAATGGATTTTCTAACCATTCAAGGGTACATCCACTTTATACATCAACATTGAGCCAGGCTCCGCCATCATATTTCTTCTTCCTGCCTCCTCTGAAGTGTTTTGTATGCCAGTGACAAAAGTCAGCATCTAGACAGCATCCACATGATAATTCCTTCTCATTCTAGTCATTACTTTCTACTCAATTATGTCTATCTATTATGCGCTACTCATTTTTCATTTTAGGCTTTACAAGGGTGCTTCATGCAGAGATGCTGGAAGCGTGTAAAGGCAGAGAGCCTTGTTGGCTTTTCACATCTGAGACTTGGTGTATATAGTTTCCACTATGTGACAATATACCCTTCCTAGGTTATGTTTGCTCTCCAGCAAACCCAAAGACTTCACCAGTGGCTTTTCTTTTAGTTTGAGGCTTATGCAATCACGTTTGTATATGGCCTAGTGTGTGTGAACTTAGGTATGTGTTTATAGATACATCTTTTTGTCGGTTTCTGTGTCTGTCAGTAACTTCTAAACATGCAGCCAACTTCATGTTGCCATGACAGAGCAAGAGGAATTTCCAAGTATATGAAGTTCCTAAAAGTGCCATGAAAATAAGCAGATGGGTGAAAAACAAAGAATGGAAAAGGCAGGAACACCTCTGTTCACATCTTTTTTCCTTTGGCCCACATCATAGCCCACAAAGAGCAACTGTCTTGACCACTTCACACTTACTAGCTGTCCAGGCAGCCCGCGCTCACCCTGCAAACTAGCCATGGCATATGCTGCCCCTTACCTCGGCAGAAGAGGTGGGAGGGATCTGCACGTAGATGTAAGAGGTACATAGGAGAAGTAAAGAGGCGGAATGAGGGGACAGCAGCTAAGGGGACGTGGGACGAAAAACTGCTCCCAGGACCAGTTTCAGGGAGAAACCGGGTGGCTTCCTATTATAGTGTCTTTATTTCTTCTCTGCTTGAGGAACCATCTGCTTGAAGACATCATAATTATTTAGCTGACACCAGGTAATTGGACAGAAGAAGAACACGTAGTTTGAACTACTTCATATCCAAGATTTTTTATGTGGCAAGAGATATTTTGATTCTTGAACAATTAGACCGCTTATTGATAATGGCTTATTGATAAGAACAGCAACAGAAGAAAAGGCTGGGATGACTTTAATGAATGTACATCGTTAACTAGAATAAAGTGCTTTGATGGCTGGTATTCTCAAATAATTGGCTCATTAACCTTAACTATATCAACCTTTTCTCATTATCAAGGTTAAATAATTGGATAGCCTTCTGGGGAACCTGCAGTCTTACACAGAGGACAGCCACTTAGTCACATGGCAGAAACCTGCTATTTAAAGAAGCTGTTTGTGAGAGAGGGGGAATATTCACACACATACACACAAATTAATAAATACTTGCATTTTAATTGTGAGAAAACACAACACAAAAAAGAAAATTGGGCAGTCCTGAACAATTTTCAAGCAGTAGTCATGTATTTTATGAAGTATTTATTTACCAGTGATAGTACCTGTCAAATTCTGCTTTCTTGTAGATAACCAGCAAAGAGTATTTCACGTGCAGGCCTCCTCATTCCCTAGCTATGGTTCTCAAAATTGTTTCAATGACAGAAGCACCTGAAACCCCTGTGCAAACAGGTCCCTGTGAAGCACAACATCATTGAGATTTTTACAGAAAAGAAAAACTTCTCACTCTAAATGAAAGAGAACCAAGAAGATGCTGTCCAGTAGTCATTACAGATGAGGGATATAGAAGCACCAGTTTTGTAGTCTATGTATCATCTGCATGTCACTAAAAAGGATTAAAATAGACTGGTGTAAGACCAATATGCACCAACATGGTGGCATTACAAGAAATCAGGTTCTTGTGCTGTTCCTATTCTTTGTATAACTGAAAGACATAATTGCAAATGTTGGCCTTGCAGTGACAGTACATGACGGTAACCACCACGCACTGCTCTTCTCAGGACAAGCAGCTAAGCGCTACCTGCTGCCATCACCGCTACCACATTCACCTTGCCAATGGGTTAAAACCATTTCTTCCCCACTTTTGAACACACCTTCTGCTACTGAGAGCCACTGCAGGAGTATGAGTGAGGGAGTAGTTTGCAAACACCCTTGGATTTGCAGCACAAAATCATGGTCTGAACAGCTGGAAGGGACTTGAAACCTGAGAAGAGACAGTGGGAGGAGGAGCAGCGCTCAAGCTGCAACTTTCAGAAAGATTATGAATTTACTTTTCCTTGGGGCTAAGGTGAGGAGGGTTGAATTATTCATTGCACACCAGACTGAGCAGCAATACAAGGACAAATGATGCAGACAGGGGCAGATTAGAGAAGTCCCCTAGGAATGGAGGGAATCTCCAGGTAAGCCAGTGTATTCAAATGCACAAAAAGACCTGAGATATTACTGTCCAAACAGACACCTATAAACTAGTTACACAGGATAAATATGGAAATTTAACTAAGAAGTGATACATCCATCATCTGGAGACCCTACTTGATACTCCAAATAAAGCTATTAAATAGGAGAAACCTCAATAAAAAAATCCAATCCTCAGTTCATTTCTCTCTTTCCCAGGATGCTTCCAAGCTGTTCTGTTTCTTTTTTAAAAAGTTGTTTTTGACTTTCGGTATATCTACAAAGTAAACAATATGAAATCAACACCACCACTTAAGATGCTGTGGTTTTGGAAATCTATACTGTATAAATGATCAAATAAGAAGGTAAAGGTCAGAATAGTGTCTTGCTAAAAATACTGGCAGCTAATTGGAAAAATCTGTCGACTCTGAGCTCAACTAAGCTCCCTGTTGTATTTCTTCAGAACGTGTCTGTTGTTTTATTTATGTGTGTAGTGTGTTGTGATTTTGCCTACTATGATTTGTGTTTGTTTTTCAGCCTGTTCTTGCAGGTATTTTGCATGGAACTAATACTCTCTCCAGCTCATCCTCCTCCACTTCTAACCTAACTTGAGTTATAGTTTGATATTTGAAAGATTTCCTGCAAATAATTGTGTCTTGAGTGGGAGGATTATAATAATGTTCAGAACATTGATCTCAGTGAAACTTATAGGGCAAAAAATTGCACAGAGAATCATGAGTTTACCCACAGGCATAAAACATTAAATTAGTCAGACAGCTGATAAATCTGTAGTGAGGGATGTATAATATTGAACTGGCTGATGCAGTTAAATGGTTAACAGGCAAGGTTCAAGGAATAGCTATGCAATGCATTGCATTTCTAAGTGCTCTACTATAAATCTCATACTTTCAAAATGGCCTATAAGTACTCTTGTTTTATGGATGAATGGTAACTGATCTGAGTGTTCTCTAACCACTTGTTTTTAGACAGAACGAGGCTCTGAATATCTCAGTACTGAAGCCCTTTAAATTATCTTCAGATAAGCAGTTAAAATACCAATGTGCCCAAAATATTTTGTCACTTCATTTATTTAGTCTTGACTTGAAAATAGTCTAAAGAAAGGATTTCTTATAGTAGAAAGCGATGAAGAAACAGATACTGTCTATATCACACAGTTAATACCACACATTGGCACTACAACTATCAAGGAAACCTTGCATGATTTCCCTCTCAAAACACACTGCAGCTGGAGCGATAAAGAAAGCGCCTTCCTATCCTGGGCAATCAATGTCATTTTCTGCGAAACCAGGAAAAATCTTTAATCACTATTAAACTTTTTTCTGAGCAGAACTGAATACGAGCTTACGATTTGTTCACAATTGCAATTTTCTACATAAAACTTATAACATTGCATGTAATAAGGTCATGTAAAAACAGGGCTTTCTCCTGTAATTTATTCATTTTAGCAACAAGGGTGATTATAAAGCTATCATACATCCAAACCTCCAACAAGTTAACTCTTCAAGGACACAACTGGAGATGCACAGTAGTGACTCTGAGCTGCCACTATGGAGCTTGTGCACTGTAAAGGAAATGGTGACTTGTGTCTATTGGAGGTACCACTGCTTTGTATCTAGTATAAAATGTATACATACATTTTGCATACAATATAAACACATACAAAAAGATTTTTAAAGGAGATTTCTGGAAGGTGAAGGGTGAGAAGAGATGATCCATTATTTAGATGTTCTTAAAACAGTAGAAATTGTCTATTCTGAAGACTGACAGTGGCAGAGGTCT
This sequence comes from Phoenicopterus ruber ruber, assembly GCA_009819775.1. Lineage (NCBI taxonomy): Eukaryota > Metazoa > Chordata > Aves > Phoenicopteriformes > Phoenicopteridae > Phoenicopterus > Phoenicopterus ruber. The sequence goes on from CM020217.1 coordinate 99,915,517, forward strand.
GACTAGTAGTATGAATTTTGGGATATTTATTGTCTCTGTCTTAGGGTCTCTGTTCCAGCAACCGCCACAGCTGCTGGGTCTTTCACATGACACCTGCAACCCAGCACTCCATACCCGGTATGAAACCAGGTTTGCTGAATTTGGTACCCAAAGAAGCAGGTAAAACATTACAAAGACATAGAATGAGCTGATAGGACTGCACAAGTCTCCGCTGTCTATGTCTATCCTGACTTAGGCCCACAGCAAAAGCATTGTTGTCCAAAAACTCGTGCTCCAGAAAAGGACTGCGGTAGAAGGCATAAGGAAACCCCGCTACCACAGATCCCCAAAGTGCCGTTAACAGAGAAGGGGTAACTTTGGAAAACATCTGTAAAAAACATCTTTTCACCAAAAATGTGTCTCCACACTTAAACATTAAGATACCTAGGCAGATAGGCAGTCACACAGATGAGCAGATGTGCACTATAAGTTAGGGACCATGAACGTGAGTTTCTTAAAACTAGAAGCTTTCAAAGCAGAGGAATAAGAGTAAGGTCAAAAGGAGTTATTCTAATCTAAACTCATCTCCTGCCTAAAACAGGTCAAAAGTGCTCCCTGACACTGTTAATTCCTGCCAACACTACAGAAATACTTTTCAAAAATTGAGGCAGGATTATTTTCTTAATTATCACCTGTGGTGACAACCTATGACACTATTCAGTAAGTTGTTCCACTAGCTACGTATTGTAACATTTACAAATGTTCATCTGAACAAGCTTAGCATCAAACTTCCGTTTTCCTATCTAAATGCAGTGTTGAGGTGGAGCAGCAGAGTAACCAGTTCCTTTTACCTCCATCATGACCAGCCCTCAAGGCCTGTGCAGAAGGAGAAATGAGAAGGTAGGGCTGGATTGGATGTGACTGACAGGCTTGCGTGTGCTGAGCACTCACACTTGTGCACCGGAGCTGCATGACACCGGGTTTTCTCCCATCTGAAAAACAAATCTCGGTACCTGCCAGCTCAACACATTCACAGTGAGGTCGCGGTGAACAGTGACGTGTGTGGGTCCTGTAGCTGCCCGCTTTGGCATCAGCAGAAATCACAAGAGCCCAAAGGCTCTCATATATGCTCCCATACGCAGTGAACTGACCTTTTCTTTTACTACCTTCAAAAGACATTTGACCAATTTTGTAGACAGACAAATTGACTAGCTATTCTCTTTCTAATTTTGTTTTACTTATATGGATATTTTTACTTTATGGATATTGTTAGTTATCTCTCATTCTCTTTGGACACTTTTTCCTGGTTCAAGTCATTTCTTCGCATTACACTGGTCAGCTATTGATCTTGATCAGGTTGTTACCATGCTCTGTTACTCTACACATTTCTTTTTGGCAAAGTGCTGTGTCCTTTTCCCCTCTCATTGTTACAGACTGCAGCAATTTTTATTCTCAATGAATTTGTTTCAACTTATTTCTGTGTTTATGACTCTTTTTCTTCAGATGAAGTGTACCTACTCTGTCTCTCAGGTCATTTGCCAAGCAGCAGTGCACGAGGGATTAACTATTTCTAGAATTCATTCGGTTACACAGCTCAAGAAGGTCCTTGTACTTTGGACAAAGACAGTGTCTCCCACTAGTTATTCATACTCTGACACAAGACTTATCGATGACAGGAGACAATAATTACAGGTGTCACCAGGGTGTAGAAACAGTGCAGGTCATGGATCCTCAGATGTCTTTTCTTGTCCATTAGAAAAACATTTTACAAGAACATTCGGAGTCTTTCATACTTGTAATTAGATTGCCAGAGAGAGAAAAAGATAAATTCATACAGTTCATACAAATCACTTACAGTAGATACCTCCTAAAAAGATTGCTGTTCCACAAAGCGATGGTAGCATTATAATACTGTATGCTTTTGATTAATGATAGCTATATCAACACACAAACATTTTATCCGTCATTCTGTCCACTGTGCACATGTCTGTGAGCTAAAGCATGCACACACCAATTTCAAACCAATTTCCTTCAGTTAGGTAGAAGATGTAACTGCCCAACAAAAATGCAAAATGAGAATTTCACCTGGAAAATGTTCAAGATTTGTTCATCAATTTTTCCTTTGTGAAAGGGATTCAACAGTTATGAGAAATCATTTAAGAAAAGTTTCTTTAAAAGCACTTGTCTAGTTGAAAATGTGTTCATCAAAGTTTATTCATAATTGCTGATCATAAATACTTAATAAACACATAATTGAGCATTTAGATATAGCTTTAACCGATCATGTTTAGCAATGACTACATAAGTGCACACACAAAAAAAAACCCAACCTGAAGATCTTTAGAGAGATCTCTAAAGAAAGAACTAGACTGATAAAAAGGATGCTTGTTGCACATTGTTGTTCAAATCATTGCTCCCTCAGACTTCGAGGTCATGAATTCTCTGCAGATCACAGCAGGGTATTGACCAATCCATTCTGGAGATCAGTTTGGGGAGGGTATTTGAAGAATAAGCACTCCTACTATACTGAGTTTACTTCTTGGTTTCAAAAGTGAGCAATGCATACTTCAGATATGCCTGTTAGCTCCAAGAGCTACAGATCAAAACTCAAGGAAAGATCATGATGTGGATATTCTTCTTTTCTAAACCATCCAGTGAACAAAAACCACTGAAAGCAAATAATTAAATAGACAAGAAATAAAATGTGTTCAATGAGTGGCAATGTAAAGTTTGCAAGGGAATTCAGGCAGTAGCCTGGACTTAGTAGCTCAAGGGCAAGTGAACTCAGACTTCCCTTTACTCAGGTAACATCATGACATATGTAGTCCTTGATATTCACACACTATTACTTCTACAACAAGGCTTACTGGGCACTAAGAGCAGTGTAAGTAAGTGGCCTTTGCACTGATAAAATGAGAGTAGGGAGAAGTTCTGACTTTAGGTGATCTTTCTGAGGAACAGTAGTATCTCAGAAGGGATGTTAGGAAGGACATTTTTTTTTCTTTTTTAAGGCTCCATATTCCTAAGGACAGTTTTGCTGAGTAGTTTTCCAAAATCATTGCTGTTCATTTGTCTCGTTTCACAAATTCTTTGGGACCATGCTGTCAAACTCCTACACATACGCATCAGATCCATGTGAATTTCCTGCACAACTTGCTATGCAAGCGATTGCATCTTAAGGAGTCAGTGATAACTGTTCCTGGGCACGTGCCAAATGGGAACAGCTAAAGCCAGCTACTGTGGCTTGAGTTGCCTCCCGCTAGCTGAAGGCTGAGCATGTGCACATGAAGAGTTGCCACAGAGCAGCTGACACTCAGTAGTGTGCACATATTCTAAGCCTTTAAACTAATTTGGCTCTTTAAAAGCCCTGGTCGTGTAATGCTCTCAAAGTGCTTACAATCTCACTCTCTCTCTTTTCCTTTCTCTTATTGTTTTAATAGCTTAATATAGACTTCTCTAGTGTGTGCATTAAAAGGCAGAACAGGTAATAAAAGCAGAAGTATAAATACCTTGTCTACTTCATGAAATTACACTGGTTTAATTTTGCCTTCCTCGTTCAAGTAGCATGAGACCCTAGTATAAACAAGGACAACAACATTAAAATGTGTTCAGCAGTATTGGTCAAGCCAGCTAAACTCATGGTTTAACTGTTTTCATCCAAGCTACACACTAACTGGTATCACCAAGTTAACCACCTTTCATAAGAAGCTTCGTTTTTCAGATGTTGTCAAGACCATTATCTGTCTATGCAAAATACTAGTGGAAGCCAGAATGGCTTCACTAGCAAGCCACAGATCACCAAAAGGCTTCCTAATTATTTTTTGAATGGGGAGATAAGAGAAAATACATCAGAAAAGCTAATAGCTTGAATATTTGTTAAAAGTGCCAGTCAACACCAATGAAGAGTGAATGAGAGACAGTCTCGGAGACTGTATACAAAGCCGACATAGAAATTGCAGGCTGCGGTCACACAGCACAATGCTGTGTCAGGTTAGAGGTACCAAGCAAACTAAGACATCAGATCAATATGCACAGCCCTGAACGTTAAGCTGAGTCCACTTTGCAGTCTAAGGGTTTTGGTAATGTGGTACTATGCCCATTAGCCCAAAAAGAGAATCGCAGCTGCACACAAACCAGCTCTTTCAGATCTAGATCTGCAGCTTGCCAAACTCTTTCAGCCAGGGCCACTCAGAAATGGAGTTCTGGAGGAGACCACTGAATTCACAACCTAATTTTCTGGCAGGATCAACTGTATCTAAAGCCTTCCTGACAGCTACTTGTCTGTTCAGTTGTTATCATTTGGTGACAATTTGATTTCTTTCTTCACAGTTCACTCTATGTTATATTATGTTAAAATGATGTTGTGGTGCTCTAGGTCAGTTGAGAGCCTCTGGAGGGGATGGTTCTTTCCTTGGAAAAATTGGGTATGATCAGATAGGAGAAGTGTCTGGTATGTAGCATGGAGCACATGGGGATTGAAAGGTATAGCCATCAGGGAGACCGCAGCATGAGCTCAGCACGTGGGGCTCTGGACAAAAGCTGGGTAAAAAGCCTGCAGACAGGGCTTAGAAAGAGAAATGGGACTCTTTCCAGGAGAGCCAGAAGGGACTACACAAAATGCGTTGCAAAGCAGGTATCCTCTGAAAGTTACTATCCTGAGAACAAGACCAGAGGAAAGCTCTTACCCAGCGAGGGCAGAGGGAACAGAAGAGAAATTCTGCAATTTCTTTCATTTCAATCTCCCTCACCTAGCAGATCTGAGCGTTCCTCACTTAGAGTTCCTAAGTCTAGTTGACGTTTGGTAAAGACTACCTTTGAAGGCTGTAGTCCCAACAATATTTTTTATTCACTCACTGAAGAGAAAGTCAAGGGAGTCCGTCCTGATCACTCTGGCTGGTGCAGATTCCCACTGTGCACACTTAAAGATACATAGCTTTGTGGATTTCCCAGATGTCCTATGCATGTTTTTTAAAAGATTAATGATTTTTATTTGAGAAAAGTTGCTAATGTAAATTCTCATTACTGTAAATTAAACCCATTTACTTCTTGTTCCCCTTCTCAGCAGATATGAAGACCAATACATACTGTCTTTTTATAAGAAATCTTTTACACATGATCCCATCCATCTTCTTTTGTACAAGACTAATCAAAACCAACGTTTTCCATCTTTCCTTGGTATTTTTATTCATAGTTTTAAATTTAGCTGTGGTGTATATAACTGGCACAGAACTTTAGCTGAGACTACAATGAGACTGGGTGTCAATGTATATGAAACAATAGCAATGATAGATTTATTTCTGACATGATTTATAAAGACTTTCTGTTTGAAATTGAAATTGAAAATAAAGACTTACTGATTGAATACTCTGTATCAGAAATTATTTATCCAGCATGCAGGTGGTCTTCCAGTGCTAAAGCAGAATTATCTCCCTGCACATGATACTTCTATTAATACTTCAGAATATCATCTGCCTGCTATTTGGAAAGGTGCCTGCCATATCTGTTGACTAGTTTTCACTCTCTGATCCATCAAAACATACAGACCCAGCCCTGCTGCTTAGCAGGACCTTCCCATTTATTCATTTGATTTCTACCTCCACTTTGTATTCCAAAGTTGGATTTCATCTTCCTGATTTCAATTCACCTGTTAAATGAATCCAAAGCTAAAGCAAAGCAGTGGCAAAGGGGAAAAAGAACTTGCTCCAGGTTTGCCTCTAAATAGAGGACTAAATGGGCTCAAATGTACAGAACTAGTGAAGCCTATTTCTTGAGAAAGAGAGTGTGAAAGCTGAAAAATATCAGTAGATGAAGAACTTCATTTTCAACATCCATTGCCGTCACAAGCAGTGAATGGCAGAGGATATGGGGGAAAGTTGGAGGAGGAGGTGGCATCGTTCATACTACTCAGCCCAGTTAACTTCTACTCATGCCTTTGAATGTGCTTGTAAGGCCCTTCAGGATGCTGAAAATAAATGGTTTCTCTTTATTCCAGCACCCCAAACTGCCAGTGAAAGTATTGACTCGCACTGAACTCAGATTAGGATTTTGTCATATTGCATGTGATAAACCTTTACAGTTTGACAGACAGCAATTGATAACTACTATCCCATTACAGGTTTTCAACCACTTGTGCATCAACATTACTGTAATTTCCTCACCTGTAATTTCATCATATTTCCCTGAGAGTGTCATAGGGGATATCATCAAAAGCCGTACTCAAGTCAAGAACTATCACGTCTTCTGCTTCTCCTTTTGTCCTCTAAACCAGTTATCCTGTCAAAGAAGGAAATTAGGCTGGTTTGTCGTTATTTGCTCTTAGCAAATCCATATTAGCTGTCTCTTATCACCTTATTATTCTCCGGGTACTTTCAAATTGATTGCTTAATAAATTGTTCCAATAACTTTCTAGTATTGAATTTACACTGCCCGCTCTATAATTCTCTGGATTCTCCTCTGTGGATAGGTCCTTCTATATCTGCCCTTTTCCAATCCCCCAGAGACCTTAACTGTCTCACGCTAAATCTTGGAAATAAATGCTGACGGCGTATTCAACTCTGATGATTTACTACTTGAAGCAGATGTTTATTTACAAGAAGAATCTAAGTTAAAATCAGTATTTCAAAGCAGAATATTTACAATATTATGTCATTTTAGCTGCAAGTGAAGACTTTGCAGGAACCCACTATATGGAAATGTCATTGCCCTCAGGAGACATTTGTGTCCATTCCTTACAAAAGTATTACTTCACATCCATCATTATAGGTGGATTTATAGGAAAATATGGAAGGCAGGAAAGAAGAAAGGCAGGAAGGAAAGAAGGAATGGAGGAAAGGAGGGAGGGAAATATATTTCCAAAAAGGTAAATACAGGCACGTAAGAAGAAGCATCACAGAATGACTCTGAGAATGGTGTCTAGCTAAATCTCCATCAACACAGTACCCTAAAATAACAATAAATAAAAAATAAACAGAGCTCTTTTGAAGCAGAACACGTGAAAATACTAAAACTAGTATAAGTCTGTCTGTCCTTGCATCTACTTACATATGTGAATGACTTTCTGGACTGCCTCAGGGAAACTGATCTGGAAAAACTAAACTACAGCTTCCTCCAAAATACAGCTCTCCCTACAGAGGTGTTTCTTATCGGTTTAACTTAAAGTATTTCAGGCTTTGTGCATGTTCCTGGAAACACCTGTGAAGTAAATGGTTGCCCAGATTAAAAGAAAAAAAACACGCAGCTTGAAGCTAAAAGACGGTAGGCTGATTTCCCAGACAGCTTTGTCATTATTTAAAGCTGCCGTTCTGTTTTCAGGTGAGAATGAAGTACTCTGCATGGAAATGCTTCCTAATTTAAAGAACCTTGTGTACATTTTTATTTTTTAACATAATCACTGGTAAATGTTACTTACTTTGTGCATGTTCCTAACTGTTCTCGTATATAATTTTATGCACAAAATATTAACTGTAGTTTACTCACATCAATGATGTTATTTGCATTCATGACTGCAAGACCACGGTCTGCTATTATCTTCACTGGCCTGTGAAAATAGGATTCTTCCAGAGAAAGCCTTCAGTTTATCAAATCCCGCTTTCACTCTGGTAGCAACTGGCCACAGAAATATCTAAAGTACAATAGAGGTAATATTTCAGCAACATAATAGAGTCAATGCTGAAATTCTCTATTGGTTTTTAATTGAATATACTCAATAATACTAGCAAGGAAATACTGACTGTACTTCAAAAACTGTCTTAGGTAGGTGGAAGCAGTAGCAAATAGGGAAGGGTTACTCTGTAAACAGACGGTAAACATTAAGGTCATTTATCCAGTTTAAGGGATAAAAAAAAGGAAACATTGCAGACAGAGCTGGCTTTCAACATTTCCTTCTCCTTAGAACAAATTTGTCTTTTTACAGATTACAGTAAGCTGTAAGGAGAGTGAGATGTCAGGGAACTGCAAGAAATCCTTTATGAAACAGGACAAGGAGACAGTGACAATTGGCAAGAAGTGGAGACAACTAAAGTGAGGGGGATATTTCTAAAAGGCATCTCTGCTCACAGCGTGTCTCTTGTGGATATAAAGAATGGCTTGATAATGAGTAAGGCTCTGATTTCAAACGTCCAAACCTGATGAAAAGAGGCAAATTCTGTTTCAGTCCCCTATTGTTCCATTTGCTGGAATGTGCTCCATGTCTCATTGCGCGCAGCCTGCACATACAGGTGCCCCCAAGGCCCTGGCTCCGTCAGCAGCACCATTCTCCTCTTGCTTTAAAATATTCCACTTGAAGCATGTTAGACATGTTCCTTTCAGTTTTCTCTGGCAAGAAGAAGTAGAAGACTACATTTAAGGGGTCATTTTTTGTTCCGTTTACTGCTAATTATGAATATATCCCATGCAGCATTTCTTCACAGAAATAACTTTTCATCCTGTCTCATAGCACATCACTTCTTGTTTTCTAAAAGGCTGCTACATTCAGAAATATTCTCTGGTTTTGAGCTGCATCCATTTTAGCTCTCTCTAGTGTCTTCCCCTCCCCCACAAAATGTTACTCGTTGGAATTTCAATCAGCTCGCTATTACCTATTTAGATGCTCGAATCATCAAGGTACCTTGAGATTCAGGATTGCCTCCAAAACCTGGAAATTGTCTGATTGCCTGGCTGCCTGAGTGTGAAACTGAGGGAAAATGTGAACCTTACATGTGGCATCACAGCCGGTTATGGAAATAATAACTGGGAAAGTTAAGGGACTGCGGTGAGATTACTAGCCATTATGCAAATCTCACCAGACGATCTAACCAAAACCCAGGCAAGGCAATGCCACAGGTGTTAACTATTAGATGTCAGTGTCTATAGAATTACTTAATATGGCAAAGGTTGTGTGCCACATATGGAAAAATATTAAGTTCGTATTAAACTCTAACAAAAAATGGATGTAACAAGAGGTTAATTTGATTCTGACAAGTAGTAGCAGTGAGAGAGGCAAGCAAGATGATGCCTTGCAGGATGCCTCAGACCAACCTTTTTACAAAAATCTTTCTAGAGATAAGGAGACATATTTGACAAAGAAATACAGTAGAGTTGCAGACAGTTCTCAGAAGACACAAACGGGTCAAATCACAAAAGAAGCATTTTACTAGGGAAAAATGGGACAACACAAAGCCCTAAAGAAATCATAAAAAAAAAAAAAAAAGGCAGAATATTTGGGGAAAATAAAAGGCTCAATTAAAAACAAGAAAAGAAAACAAGCTATGAAAATGATATGCGTAAGATTAAGTTATCTGGAAACACAGTCAAGCCAAGGGTACAATTGGTAAAAAAGGCTAACTGTAACGTGACAACAAATGCCAAAGAAAAGCCAGCAGGACAGAAGGAACGTTCTGACAAAGCGCTAATCCCTGCTGACCGTGCAGATCCAAGCAGCCCAGGCATGCTGGAAGGACAGGGCAGCTTTCAAGGCAGAAGGGACGTGAGCACTGCGCTGCCAGGAGAAAAAGAAGGCAGAAGGAGCACTGATGTAGATCAGACGAGGAGAGCTGATGGTGCAGACAGCATAACTGCTGAGCTGTAAATAACCAGAAGGACAAGTGTGAACAAAGCGTCAGAAGTACAATCCTTTAAGCTTTTGAGCAGAGGTGATACTCAGTGACTGGGAAAACACAGAAGCTGTGTCAATCTATAGGGCCACCTACCTAATTCAGGCAATGACAGGTACAAATCTCATTGACAGTTTCTGAAAAAAACAAAACAAAACAAAACACAACGTGAAGAATGAGACTTTTAACAGATTCAGACAAGTTATAAAGAAAGTTGTAGATGAAAAGTATAGTTTCAGATCAGGTAGTGTTTGGATATACTCACCCTGAGCTGACCAAGGACAAAAATGGGAATAGGGATGGTGGTGTTTGCTCTTTTCACTGAATTCCTGAAGGCATTCAATTTAGAGTTTAGAAAAGCATTATAGAAAGCAGCAAAATTATATGATGTTCTAGATAAAACAGATTCTATTTAAAATGCACATGTAAAACCTTCTCAAGTGAAATTGGTAGCTGTTTCACACTGGAGGTTAGAGTAAGAGCGAAGATGACCTTCCTGTTGTTTGACATCCCTCTATGCTGAGTTAGTAAGGATGCTGTAAGAGATGTCAGAGGAGAAATTAGATGATCTAGAACTAATGAGCTACTGTGCAAACAGCACTACACAGGGTCGATAAACGAAATGCAGCGAAATGCATTGTGGTGAAATTTCAAGTGTGCCACAGAAGTTTGGTTAGCCCTGATGATTCAAGAATGAGGTTGGATGAACAATGGGAAACCTGATGGAGATGTGTCCCAGCTATAAGTGTTGCATGGAAATTGGGAATAAATGGTTATCAACAGCATTGTTAACAAGCTCATGAAAGCAACATTCCAAGACGATTCCTCAACAGCCTGGAATTTGCTATATAAAATGAAACAGGCTTCAAAACACTGAAGAATGAATGTGGGGTAATACAGAATTATTTTTATGAAAACTTATGAAGAGGGGTGGAGAATAATCCTTGATATGGAGTTACAGGAGTGGCAAGAGTCAAGAAAGTTAGAATGGAAGGAGCAAGACAGAAAGCAAGAGAGGATGCCCAATAGCTAGATTGCTGTACATGGGGACAGGAATTAGCTTTAACTGAGGTAAAAACACTGGAGAGGTGTCACAGGGGAATTCGGGGTGGGATAGCTGCAAGAATGGAACCACACCAGCCATTGACATAAAATTTAAAATTTATTTATCAAGATAGGTATAGCAGGTAGGTAGTGATCACCTCAGACACACATCAGTCAAGGTCCATGTCCCTGTCCCTGGACCCAGGGAACAGGACATGCACCTCTGACCGCTCAATGTGTCTCAGACCTGGCTGGCAGCCCGGCCACTTCGCACAGTGGTTCCACCGTGGGCTCAGACTTCTGCACGGTGTCGAACTTCCGTGTATGGACGTTCCCCACGAGGGACTGGGCACGTATCAGGAAAGACGGATCTCTCATAATACATAATATACACATCATGTACTTTCAAATTCTTAGAAATGATCCATAAATACCAGGAACTGGAAGACAATACAATTTTAGAATGAAAATAAAAAACTGTTGCAAAAAAAAAATGCTTCTGCTATGACAGTGCCCGGTCTATTCTTCTTTTAAGGAAAAGAAACTTCAGTGTAAAGAGTCAAAGGCTGGAATTTGATCAGATCACCAGTATTTGGTTCAAGTTCTCTTTACTTTTGTACCCTGTAGCACACTGAGTACTACAAGTCCCCCCACTCTATCCTGCAAAGATGCAGGTCCCTCCATACCTGAATTATCCTATAGTCCTGTGATTCTATGAGATAATCATAAGAATACATGAGCAAACTCTCTAGTAAAATCTAAATAATTTAAATCCTTAGCAAATTTAGAGCAGATCTAATTTTAAGTCTAGATCCCTTATCTTAACAGTCCAAGACCCTTTCAGCAAAATCAATCGATACGACACACTTCACCAGTATGGGAGACAAAATAGGCATGATTTTCCCAACATTTTTTGGATCAATTTGGAATACATTATTGAGAACCTAGCAGAACCTATTAGATCCAGATTTGCTGAAGGTAAAACTTCATTTCTACAGTGTTTGATTTACGTATTTCAAAGTGTCTTAGCAGAAACAATATATCCATTAAGAACAGCTTAAAAGGCAAAAATACTATTAGAATTTAACAGGTGCATATAAACTAATAAAGAAGCAGACACTTCGAGGGACCCCTTTTCAGTTTTTCCTCTTGCTCCCACGTAAGTTTAATGCAGTGTTAGAACAGGTAAGTTCAGTAGGAGTGAATGAACTCTGGGCTCTTTGGGCATTCATGCTTGATTTCCTTGAATCACTGATTCATGATGGTATTCAAGCTCTGAGGGTAAGAATATAGCAAAATCAGACATTTAGCTAATTTCCGTAGTAAAGTTTCAGTGCACGTGAATTGGCAACAATGCGAAGTGACGCATAGAGGCTGGGCTACCGGACAGCTTTATGAACAATTAGGACAGAGGGTAAATACTGCAGTGCCATTTGAATGTCGATGCTGTTTCGATAGTCCATAGCATGATTGCTTTACAGTCACACTTTCTGGAGAAATTAAATATGTGAAAACCTTCATGGTTTTCCCCATAGCTTCTACCTGCCAGCATTTGAATACAAATCAGCTGCAGAAGCCTCCCTTGAGTTATTCTCAAAACAACAGCCTTCCTTATGTGTTTCCTCTGAATGTAAATGTCAGCTTTATCACTAAGCAGGCCATACAGCAGCTTGGTCTGGAAATAGCATCCTCGTCCATCAAGAACCAGGATCAGAGCTCCAAGTGCCAGGAGGTGGAGGTCAACATGCGCACCAGAGCCTGCCAACACACTCTAACTTAAAGGTTTGCGAGGGACATTTCTGTGCTGTCCCAGCAGTCAGGATAGAGAAGAAATTGTAATTCAGTTTCATACTATCTTCATGAGTTTCCATGGTGATGCAGGGAAAAAAAAACCTGCAGTAACTCCCTGCTACCAGTGTCTTGGGAGACAGAGGTGGAGGTTTATGGTAAGGAGCAGGAGCCTCCCAGACATTTCTCTGCTCACCCGTGCTGCAGACATGAATGCATGTCCTAGGTGGTGTGATACAACACACACAACCACATGATCCAGTAACGCCAGAGGACCTGTTGCTATCACTCATCCGTACTGTGGTACCTCTTTTGGCACCATAGCAGTACGGCTGTATAAGACTTACAGTTACGTGTGCACATTCATTACAGAAATTATTTGTCTCTAAAAGGAAAATGGAAGTCCAGCTAGCAGCAGCTTCAAAAATTAAACTAGAATATTACCTTCAGCCTATTTTTCATCTGTTCAGCCACCTGTGTTAGTCAATAGGAATAAGACTAGCTTTGGGAATATTTATTGCTTAGAAAACCAGCAGAGACAGATCACACCAAGGTCTTACACCCTTTTTTTTCAAGCCATGATTATGTCAGAGAGAATGTCTCTGTGGGACAATATAATGGGATATAATGGGTTAAATCATTTTTAAAAATAGGGATGATATTCCCCTGTAAATCGATGAAAGTCATGAGTCTGAACAGCTACAAGTCTCAGCTAAATTCGACAAGCTACACCTGTTAGGATGCTCAGCACCCAGGAGGATTTGGCTTAAGTATTTCAAGACAGAGTTTTAAGAGAGGTGTTTTTTAACCTAATCTAAAAGTTTATGACCCCATGCTAAGGACTGTTGACCATTTGCCATTCTCACTAGATGGTTTAGCCATTAAACACATTTTGTAATTTGGTTATTAAGCAATCAGATAGATACTCTTTGAAGAGAAAAAGTCCCTTATAGCTCTTTGAGACTGCACTATGGTTTTCATGTTATGATGAATATAATTTGCATCCTTTGGGTGCTATTTCCTACTTGTCCTTGCCTAACAGAAAATATTAATATCACTAAATCTTTCAGAGGGGTGGAGAGGAGCTGGAGAAGCAAACAAATGTGGCTTATCCCCCAATTTAAGATCATCGGAACCATCCATAAAGTAAAGCTTTTTAACAGGAGACTGGTGACTGAGACTTTAGCTGCAATAAGATATATACATTGATGCTTGCACCCACTCAAAAACATAAAAATAGCAAATTTGGCATTCAAGCTTATATTGTGGACAGCATAATAATGCAATCGAAACTCTGTTACAGAGAAGTACGTAATTCCCCAAAGCCTTTGCATCATTGCAAACTAACACCCACTTCATAAGGTCGTTTATGAAGGACAAACTACTCATCAATATGATTGGAAGGTACCCTCCAAGAATTTCCTAATGTGAGTACTCCATCAATGTCATCCAAAGAAATTATAAAATGCAATTAAACAAAAACAGTTTTTTGAAAATTAACTACTTTGTAATAAAACATTGACTTTGTAATAGCCATTGCACATAACTATTTCTTCAATAAACATCAGTTGGAGAATGTAGAATAATTTTATCACCACATCACAGACCAAAGAAGACAACACTGAAATATGGCAAATATTTCTACCAAAAAAAAAGTGTATACAATTTTCTTAGAAATATTTAAGAAAAGCCACCCACGTATAACACAGTGATGACAAAATCAAATCAACCATTTCACTTCCCCAGAAATTGTTACTTCAGGGAGAACTTGGCTCATATTCACACCTGATTTAGTTACATGGCTGCAGCTAGAGACAGTTTAGATACCCAAATGAGAAATTAAGCCCTCAGTGACTAAATTTTATTATCACAGTTCTGTTGAAGAAATATGTGGTGAAAATCAGAAACCTCTGTTGCTAAAATCCGTTTTCTTACTTCTCAGAAAGAATGCTTATGTTGGTGAAGTTTAGACCAATTGGATAGATGAGGTTTTTGAACATGGTGTTCCCACTCAGGGTGCTGCTGACCCCCTGTATCAGCACAATACAGTGGAGCCAACCATCCAACACCAGTCAGGACAAAACTGTGTCTCAGAGGTAAATACAGATGTAACTGGCAGAACTGTGCCATTTATTTTCCTTTTTTTTTTTGAGAGAGAGAAAGAATTTTTTTAACACTGATTTTGAAACAAAATCACAACGACAATTTTCAAACCTGGCATCTTATGCCAAGGAAAAAGACGTGCAAACAATGAAATTACTCTTCCTTTGTTGAATACGGAATATTTTATTATTCTGAAATTGAAATGTTGGTGTCCTGGTTCCTGACTTGGCCCAAAACATTATTTTGTTGTTCCACAATATAGTCCCATATTGGTCTGAAAAGAAAAAAAAACTCTTCGTTTTACATGTATACCCTAATAAAGGATCTTAACACACCAGTGCATCACAAATTGTGAAAAACTGCTATTTTTAAAGGTTAACAATTCCCTTTGACCCTCAGCTTTTCAGCCCTTCATTCATAGAATCATAGAATATAATCATAGAATGATTTGAGTTGGAAGGGACCTTTAAAGGTCATCTAGTCCAACCCCCTGCCATCAGCAGGAACATCCTCAACTAGATCAGGTTGCTCAGAGCCCCATCCCGCCTGGCCTGGAATGTTTCCAGGGATGGGGCTTCTACCATCTCTCTGGGCAACCTCTTCCAGTGCTTCACCACCCTCATCGTAGAAAATTTCTTATATCTAGTCTGAATCTGCCTTCGTTTAGTTTAAAACCATTACCCATTGTCCTATCACTACAGGCCCTGCTAAAAAAGTTTTTCCCCCATCTCTCTTATGGGCCCCCTTTAAGTACTGAAAGGCTGCAGAAAGGTCTCTCCAGAGCCTTCTCTTCTCCAGGCTGAACAACCCCAAGTCTCTCAGCCTGTCTTCAGAGGAGAGGTGCTCCAGCCCTCTGATCATTTTTGTGGCCCTCCTCTGGACCTGCTCCAGCAGGTCCACGTCCTTCTTGTGCTGAGGGCTCCAGAGCTGGACACAGTACTCTAGGCTGTTGTCCATTTTCATGGAGTACTACAGACAGGTTGGCCGCTACTGCAACAGATTGCATCGGTGCTGTTAAGAAATCATCTGCTATGCAAATATGGGTTTAACCTCAACTTATTCCGCTGCCTCTGAGTGACAGCGTTCATAGGGAAGCTTGTGAATGGTTGAATATCCAGGGCGTTTGTGGCCTGCCTGCTCGTTTTTGCAGTAGCGGTGGGTACTAAGCTGACATAGGCAATAATAATTGAACACAACCGTTGCTTGCTCTGTTGTGCCTTGACAATACCACTTCACCACACAGAAAAAACAAGTTCCCACCCATGTTGTAATTCTTATCTTGGATCTGCTTTTAACGGGCTAGCTGCTCCCATGCACTGTTTCTTCATGTAAAACAACCTGTTTAGTACTCCTGGGCTCTTGAGAGCCTGTAAACCACATATTCATTTTTTTCCCCCTGTATTGCATTTCTCCCCTTTCAATTTATGTTCCCCTAAGAAGTGCTGCTAAAGCTACATGTGTAGAGATTAAAGGCAGGGTCTGCTGTGGCTTACAGACATCAAAAGCCAAGAGCAGTACGAGACCGAGTAAATTGCATGGTACTGGCTTTTGTTAGCCTCCAAAAGCCTCTCATTATCATTCTTGTTGTAAGTGCTCTCTACCGCTTCTGTAGTGATTGTAGATGCCCATCAGAGGTGATAAATACTACCTCCGAAGAGAGCCCAGGTGATTTAATTGACATGCGAGAGGAGGAACTGAGGCGGGTGGGTGTAGCGACCTGTGAAAGCTGTTATTCGTGACATATCACACGTTACATTTCCCGGTTAATTTATTGTTTGCAGAAACAATTGCGGTTTGTCTAAAACCAGATTGCAAACAGAAAAAATCTTTTGGTGGTAGTTTAATTACACTGTAAAGCCATGCTCTCACCACTCCCCTCTCATGCGATGCACTTATACTGGTGTAAAGAGGCTTTACATACATACTTTTTTATATATAAATATATACATACACCTCTCTCCCTCTGGAGAGGGAAGTACCTATTCCAGTGCAAGCTACCTTCAGAGTCGTATAACAAAATGTGCGTTCTCATAAAATTACACCTCTTGAATGCGTGAGAATGAGCATATTGGTTTTTTTAAAGGCCCATCCATCCCAGTACCCCATTTCCAGCACCAGCTGTTAGCAGATCTGGATGGAGAAGTGTGAGACTGGAGCAAGAGCGTGCAGTATTCCCCTTAGTGCTGTCCCATCTCACTGATCCCTACTGGAGGGATTTTCTGCCTGATCTGGTTTTGATATTTAGAAATTTAGATTAGAAACCATAACATAATTCTGCATAATAACTTAGACCAGATATACGTCTTTTTTTTCAATTTCTCTGCACAATTTACTGCATTTTACAGAATCTGTCTGCGTGCAGTTCTAATTCCAGGTTTCCCTGCTGGTATTCAGGATGGCTTACAGGTTCTTGCCATTCCCCTCATATCTAGCTCCTCACTCTCCCAATATTTCATTCCTTCCTGTCCATTGCCTGCAAATTTCTGAGGGATTGCTCCATTATTTGTTCTGTTATGGGGATCTCATTTTGCTCGCTCATCTTAAATCTTCCTTCTTTTGTTCTTTAGTGTATAAGTGACTTGCAGCATAAAACTCTTGCAATACCCTGTATGAAAACACCAGAATATTTTTTCTGTATGAACAATTGAGGAATGTTTCTTTCATTCTTAGTCAAATTGTTGGCTTTCCACTGAAATAAAAAGGCATTGCATATTTTTGTATCTTTCAAATGGGCTTCCACACATACAATATTCTTGAATTTATTGTAGAAATGTCCCTAAAAGACGCAGAACGTTGTTTCACTTTTATAGGTAAATTAAAAATAAATGCATGTGGGTTACTACATCTTTGGATGGGTTTAGGGGTTGGTTTTGTGGGTTTTTCTTTTTACTTCTGACTGTTCAGGGCAGTGGTAAAATTAAATATATGCAATTGCAAAAATTGGTTTAAATATCTTCTTCAGTGAAAAATACGTTTGATTAAAACTTCGAATTTAACATACACTCTTTCAAAGATTTTATGTATGTAGAGGTATTTAGTTAGTTGTAACTAGGTATTGTGTTGTAGACCAGGCTATATGGCAAAATATGGAGAAAAAAGTAAATAAAGAGTGACAAGATTGACAAGAATAGCATGACTGTAGGATGATGATAGTAACATGAAGAAATGGTCTAGGGAATGATTAGTCACAAAAAAAAGTTTGTGAAAAGTTGGGGGTTTTTTATTATCTTTGTATGAGTTGCTGTATGAGAAAAAAAGTAAATAAAGAATGACAAGAATAGCATGACTGTAGGATGATGATACTGACATGAAGAAATGGTCTAGGGAATGATGAGTCACAAAAAAAAGTTTGAGAAAAATTGGGGATTTTTTTATTATCTTTGTATGAGTTGCTGTTAGTTCACATAAAATATTCTCTCTCCTCACCTCTTTATTAATTTGTTTTGGATGCAATGCCTCTGTTTACACAGAAGAAGGCACTTGCTCTGATACGTTAGCCACATCCGAGGCCAACTTGTACAGGGTCGCTCATGTACAGACTGCTGAGGGCCAGACCCTCTTTGGGGAGACTGACCACTTCCACACAGCCTAGCACTTGGCTTGAGTCTCCCTTCCCAAGGTGGTCACCCAAAGCCTTTCATAATCATTTTCTCTGAGCTTTTAAAGTTGAAAGAATTTGAAATCACCTGAGGTTTACATTGCAAGTCACTAAAGCAGAGTTCTTCTAGTATTAGGCTGAGGATATGTGGTTTATGCCCCGGAGACTTCTGACCAAAGAGGAGCTTGGGGTGCGCAGGGTCTCCGTGTTGGAAAACACAGTATCTCTACAGGACACAGTTCTGGGAACTACCTCCAGAAACACACTCCGGTTTCGTCAAGAAGGGAACTGATTTACTCCAAAGGAGAGTACAGGAATGAACGCAGTATGTATGCGATCGGAACGATTCGGGGCAAAACAAGGAAATAGATTTACTTGACATTTTACCTAGTGAGTTCTCAAATAGTCTCAGGGGTTTCCAAAGAGGGCCTTTTCACGCAAAAACTTGGTATTATGGGAATAAATTAGAAGCTGGAAGTAGTGAGCAGTATACTTTGGGAAGTAGTGAGCAGTATACTTTGTGGCACAGATTTGAACAAGAGAAAAAGGATAGCAATGAATGTGAAGGTAAATGAAAAAAGGGTTGCAACAAGGGCAAAGCAGGAGAGGAATCTAATAGGAACAAGAATTCTGCAAAAATATACAGAAACCTGTGGTGATCTCTTTGAAATGAGTTTGTATAAAAGAGAAAACTAAATTAGACATGACATTAATGGGTTATGAGTTTGTGGGTTTATGTTATTATACAATTTAAAAAAAACAATTATAAAGGCATCTATGTGCACTGTTGAGTCATACCATACTTTCTCACTCAACATTTCCTTCTGTCCAGAGTTTCTCCATATTTATTCAAGGTACACTGCAGGGAATATATAGACATAAATTCTTCTCTAGTTTCAGCATTGTATACTTGAACAAGGAAAATAACAAATTCCTCTCAGGTTGTCAGTCTAGTAGGTGGTAGTAAACCTACCTCTTGCCAGCTCCCAAATTCCATTCTGAATTCCGCCCATGTTCCTCCTCTTACATGCATTGGAGGATATATTAATCGTAAAAATGTAGTGGAGTAGTGTCGTGGTTTAACCCCAGATGGTATCCGAATACCACGCAGCCGCTCGCTCACTCCCCCCCTCCCCGGTGGGGTGGGGAGGAGAATCGGAGAGAAAGGAAAACTCATGGATTGAGACTGAAAACAGTTCACCAGGACAGCAACAAAAAAGATAAAAATATATTAATAATGATAATAATAATTTAAAAAAAAAATATAAGGATAATAGAATATATAAAACAAACGATGCACAATTTCTCACCACCCGACGACCGATACAGCCCATCCCGAGCAGCAGCCAGGGAGCAGGGGATATTCCCCCCCCAGCTATCCCAGAACAGCAAGTTCCAGAGAGAGCAAGAGAGGGAATGAACAGCCGAATGAATGAATGAAAAGGCCAGAATGAACAAAAAAAGGGAAAAAGAAGGGAAGTGTCCCACCAGCTGACCCTCACTTGTATCAGGCATGACGTCTATGGTATGGAATACTCTCTTTGGCCAGTTTGGATCCACTATTCTGGCTCTACCCCTCCCAAGTTTTTGCACCTGCACATTAGCAAAACCTGGGAAACTGCAAAATGTCCTTGGTCGTTCAGCAGCAACCAACAACATCAGTGTGCTATCACCGTTCTTCTCACACTAAATCCAAAACACGGCAGCTGCTGGAGACAAAACTAGCTCTGTCCTGGCCGAAACCAGGACAAGTAGCAGAACGGTAATTTAAATAGTCCGATCTGGCAAATGCTTTCATCTGTGTGGAGCAAGGCACAGGAAAGGAAAATTCAGTAATTACCCATTCGAAACATGAAAGAAAAAAGAAAAGGCAAGTACAAATTATTCTTGAAAAAACAAACAAACCAACCTAAAAAAACCCTAAAATTGTTAGTCTCTGCCATTTGACAAACCTCTATGTTGTTAATGAAGAGCTTAGACAAGCATTATTCATCATCACAAGACTTCAAGGTGGTAAACAAGAAAGGAGAATAATATTTTGCTGACTTGACAAAGCAGCCCAATATTTTGAGAACAATTGTTTAGCCCAGAATATTTTACAAAAGGGTGGGACTGCAGAAAATTATGTCATTTCTTTTACTAGTTTTCTATTTACTTCATATGCTTCCATAAATGTGAGAGGTTTTAATGTTTTATTTCTTTTCGGATTACCTCTTTTTTAGAGTGTACATTTTTGCTTAATTTAATCTAAAAGTGCAGTTATCCAAATTTAATAAGTACGTTTCTGGACATAAGATCTTCCTAGGTGATAAAGCCAAGAAACTCACTTATTGCAGTGAATAGATGAATGATCACTTTGTTAGCTTCTCTGTAGAAACATGAAGTACGGAGTAATCTAATCGTTTTTAAGGAGGTTTTGTTTTGAAGAAAATACTGTGAAAAATCAGATTCCTCATATTTAGAATCCAACTCTATTAGCTTAGATTTAATAACAGCAACATAAAACCAAATTATTTGCATAAGATTTTAACTAGGAAATGAGAAATCAGGAAGATTAATTTTTCTCATTGTAGTATTTCTTAGAACTTAATCTTGGACTCAAACTGAGCTGCGCCTATTTCTTCTTTTGAAGATATTGAGGATGATTTCTGGGTGGACCCAGGAGAAAAATATATTTTTTTAGTAGACATTGTCTGCCTTGCTCCTAGTAGTAGCAAAGTCCTGCCACCTCTCTAAAGCATTTATTTTTAAAACCTTCTTTTGTCTATTCAAAAGGAATTATAATTAGCACTTATCTGTCATTTTGAAGTCTCATTAGTTAGCCTTGCATTCTTATTAAATTATGAAGAGTTGAAGGTCATGTCATACATCATTTCAAAAGTAAATGTCCCCTAAGTTTTTAATACAGTCTTGAAATTTACCACTTTTACAGACATGACATTTGGCATTAAAGATTTCAACATTGTTAGAACGCACGTTAAAAAGAAAAATCCATGTTTTATAAAGTGCATTGATTTTCTTATTTTATAAGGGGAAATTTGATTTAGTATACTCATTTTCTAAAATCACTGAATAACATGATTCACCATTTGCAGCGGTTTTATACCAGCTTATCTCAATTGCATTGTCGCAGTTACTCCTATGTATTTTGAAATGATCCAACACAGAACGAGATCCAATTACTTATACGTGCTTTTCAACATTTGCATGGTCATATCTGACTTAGCAACATAACCACCTCTTCTCCCTGCCCCACCGATTACAGAAGCGGGATGCTCCGATGGCAACAGAAAGCCCAAGTGATTTTCTGCACTGGAGAAGTTACAGAGCTGGGAAATGGTCCGGAGAGCAGGCATTTTCTGGGGTGGGGAAAAGCAGAGGTGTGGGAAGCAGTCCCCCTGTCCCCTGCAAACAGACATGGGGAGAGGGCTCTGGGTCACCCACGGGAGCGAGGTGGGAGCCTGCGGGGTGCAGGTCTCACTCACAGGTGCCCCAGGTGAGTCAGTGTCTTGTGGAAGGAAGGGATTGAAGTCCACAGGCATTGCCTTCAGCTTTTACACCCCACGGCTTTGTTCAGCTGGTTCCAGGTCCTTTACAGCCTCAACTGGAGAGTCCTGGCTGTTCAGCATCTCCTGGGTGCTCCTTAGCCCAAAAGGCAGCCCCACGGCACCTTCTCCTTGCTGCAGACAGACTGCTGGGTGTGAGCAAACCTTCACATCAGCCTGCACAGGAACAGGTCGCTTCTGTGTGTCTCTCTCTGGTTTTCGTGTCTGCGCTCACAAACTGCACCTGCAGTTTTGGTACGGGCTGCTGAGGGAAGACTTTACACCTGGAAGAAACTGTACATTTGAGAATCAGCTGCAAAGTTTTCAGCAGCTTTGGTTGTTTTGCTTATTACAGTTCCCATAACTGAACTCTCAACATTTGTTATATCTAAAGAAAACATTTGTAGAGTAGAATTGTTTCATTTTTCAAAATAATTTAGAAATAAAAATCCATCTGTGTTCTGATCTGTATTTAGTCAGGGCTTTAGAAATTACATTTGGGTCTGTGGTCGTATAAATCAAACCAAAAGATTTAAATGGATAAAAAACATTTTGGGTTTTTATTTTTCTGTCGTTTCTTGTTTTTTGCAATGCCTAGCTCTCTGATGGGGTTTTATTTTTAAGGCTTCACTGTGTGTTTTGCCACCAAGTTAACCAACCAACTGGCATTCTTTCCAGGCAAACGCACGTGCACCTGCACCACACTTGCCTTCATCAGCAGTATGCTCAGAGAGAAGGGAGGGAGGTGAGAAAGAACTCAGCAAAGCAAGTTGCAAAGTGCTAAATCCAACTGCATGTCAATGATGCGGTGAAACCTTGGAAGGCCTTCAAAAGGATGTTGGCATATCTGTCCTTTCTGTCTTAACAAACTGACAAATGTCTTGATTGGCTTGAGCAGATCTTTCAGTAACTATTCCAGAATTATGCTCCACAGTGGATAATCTATTTTGGGGGGTCAGCCACTTCTTTGATGGCTACAGCTATAGAGTTACCACTAAAGATTACTAACTGCTTCTAAGCTTACAGTTTAAGATGGGAAATAGGGCTGAAGGTATTATATTTTTCTCAAACCGAAGGCAGGGAAGTAGGAAGTGGAAGAAAAGGAAAGCTTAAAATTGGGGCATCTGGTGAGAAACATGAACTTCTTCTTAACACAGAGTAAATTCTAATTCTTCTAACAGGCCATTACAGTGACTTGGAAAAGCATCCACCCTTCAACTCTATAAACCTTATGTTTAGGGCTCAAAGATATCAACCTGAAATGCAGAATCTGATAGCAGGTACTGCTGAAACACCCAGGAGTACATTCGTCTGATGGAGCCTCATTGCTCTGTAAATACGAGCCCACCTTTTTACTTGCAGTACTGCTATTAAAAAAAAAAAAAAAAAAATCATTCACAACGTCAGCTAAATCTCAGTTCAATCTCAAGAACAGGCTCAGGTCTTACACTGTCAACTTTGACATCTCAACTTTAGGCAAAAAAAAAGGAACATTAGTTAAAAGTATAAAAAGGGCACAATTTTTTACCCATGACTTGTCCATAAAAGTTTTGTTTCCCACCATGCCAAATGTTGTGGCAAGATAAATGACGTGGGCCACCCTAGAAGCATGGAAAGCGAAGTCCCCATGCATCTTTCTTTAAAAAAGAAAACCGGCATCCTGCAAAGCCAGTTGTAGCCCTCCACCTGCTCAGCTGAGAGGCTGAGGATGCCCTTAATGTGCTGAGTCTCCTTTTTCCCCATATGATAAATTTGAACTAAATAGTTTTTGACATCTTTTAGGACAAGTCAGAATCAAAGCAAGCCAATTGCCTGGTTTATGCCTTAGGCCTAGCCAAGCAGGATAACCAGAGGACAGCCATTAATCATCAACAAATTAGAAAGCAATCACCATGCCAAGTCAAAGGTAAAATCAATTACAGTGACAATTAAAGTGGTCAGATATCAGACCTGAAAGCTTTGCAGTTAATAGCTGTTCTAATACAAGGTAGCAGAGACTGTAGGCTTCTGAATTTTCAACTAAGAAACTAGATTTTCCCTGGAAGGAATAAAGCTATTAGTTAAAAGCAATTATTTGTATAATAAGCTAAACACAAAACTACGTATAGAAATTAAATTAATGAACTAATCTCTTTCCTTGCAAAGAATAACTGATAGTTAAAGCAAAGATAATATTGAACATTACAACACTTGTAATAATCACAGTTGCTTTTAGCTGCGATTGTATCTCTAGGAAGATAAGAACAGAAGAAATCGGCACCATACTTTTCTTTAAATCGAGTGATAAAAAGGCAAAGAAAAGTGTGGATTACTTAGTGGCCAGGGTCAGAAGGCGTACAAATTGTGCCTTCTACTCCTATTCCTGGAACGAAGCAAAGACTAAGACTTTTCCAATCTACAACTTTGTGCAGCTAAATAGGTCCTTCCATTGACATAATACAGCATGAATGTTTTTAATTTGGGTTGAAAAAGTTCAAGATAGCTGAATTCAAATGGGAATTCCAGGTACAAAGAAAAGCAACAATCAAAAGGAGAATATCCTATCATATCAGTCTCCTAACCAAAGCTCAGGCAAACCATCATGCTGATATAAATACACAGTGTCTGGTTTGAAGATAAATTGTCATCTATCAATCAATCAGACTGCCTGAGAACATGAACGTAGAAGCGGATCCCTCCTGAGAAGACCATGCAGGCAGGTTGAAACACTGCTGGTAGACCCGAACTCCTGAATGCGGTTCCCCAGTTGAGAGAGGTACCTCCTTGAGAGCCCTCCTTCGGGCACCTGGACTTCAGATGGAGTCTGGATTTCTGAAAAACAGCAGCCCTAAATCACTCTACATTTACGCTGTTTTGAAGGGACAGTCACAAAACAATGAGTTTCTGGCTCAGCTCATCAAGGATCCTTGGCAAGTGGCCCATAGTTAATGTTAGTCAAAAAGTGCTTCCTGCTTTATGGGTGAGAAATTTGTGCACACGATAAAATCATTTGTCTAACAAAGTGCAAAAACCCCCCCACCAACCAACCAAAAGACCACCCCCATCAGGATTTAAGTACAAAATACAATTTCATTGAGTGTTTTATCTGGGTTCTACTTCTTGCTTTATTCCTAGGAGCTCTTGCCCTCAGAATTTCTCTAAACTACGGATCAAAATTGCTAGGTTTACAGACTTGAAAATTCACTGTGGTTATGCCATATTTTGAATTCCCAGCCGGAGAGGATCACTTCGTACCAGACAGCTGGTGGCCAATACATTCAAGTAGAAGGAATTAACGACAGACTCACACTCCTTGTCTATTAGAACTAAATCCTTGTATTAGTCTTTTGGCTTTTAGAAACAATTAGTCAAAACATTTTAAAAATGAAATATTAATATAAAGATGCATTTAAAAAGCAACTGCCAATATTAAATCTGAAAAAAGCTACTAGACAAAATGCAAAAGAGTGCAAAAATGCACGGAAGCTGCTCTCATACTTTCAGCCATGTAGTCAGCACAAGCAGGTCCCTGCCTTCCAAACCTCTGGGGTTATTTTCATAAAGTAATTATGGAGTGGCATCTATTTATCACTATGTAAATGGATGTGCTCAGAAACTGAATCCAACATACAGAATAACTAACTGCATACATAACTATTCTTTAAAAGTGAAATGGGCTGAAGCCTAGCTTATCTTTGCTGACAAGTTTCACTGTGGGCCAAAGATCATATGGTTATTATTAAATTTTTAATGGGAAACTTTTCAAAATACATATTTGTTTCACTTATAACTGTGGAATTTCAGTTTAACAATCTGCAGAATGTAGGGGCAGGAGCTTTTATATTTTTTTTATTTTTGACCACGAAATAGGCTTTTTCTTTCTTACTTTTCTAACAAAAAAATTTGAGCTATAATGAGCACTATTAACTGTCTCAGACTGTAGGCACTGCAGTGATGTATTTTTCTCTAGATACAGATACTATATGTTTTTAATCTCTTCAGTTCAATAAACATTTCACAGCTTGGACTAAAAATATTAGTTTAATGTTTTAATCATGGAGAGCATTTATCTGAGATAATCTATAATGTTTTAAAATACTTACAGGTTAATATTAAAACCTTGAGTTGAGGCAACTTGTTTATCTCCAAATATTAATCAATTCATATGTTGATGGCTAGTCAAAATTGTCAGTGGTTACAAGGTCTTAATCTGTCTTTCCAATCAGATATGGACATCTTCTTCAGGTTGAGGGGGTTATTTTTATTCCTAGGTGGATGCCAAAGGTTGAAACAGCTACATGGGTGAGGCCCTGTACCTAGCTCAATAAACTGTGAAAGATTTGGCCTCGCTCTACATCACATAAGTGTCCTTGTCTCCTTTGCTTTTCCATGCAGTAATACCTCTATCTAGGTGGGTGTCTGCTTGTCCTCCTGACTGGATATATTCCAGAGGCCAAATATGTCTCCTGTGCATGTGAAGTCTAGTACCTAGGCCACTAGCTGACCTTCCCTGTTTTAGATATATGCTTTGCATTTTCTTGTTTCTATAATTTACTTCAGTAGTTAGCTTATTCAAAGTTATTTCTTCCCTGCACTCTTGTCATTAACCTTTAATAACTTTTTCTGCACATAAGTCACGAAAGTAAAATGACCAGTTTGACATAACATTACAAGACGTCTTTGAAACGTAAGAATTGACATTAAGACTGGGGAAATCGGATTATTGTTTCTTTACTTTGTCACTAACTTACTGTCTGTCCTTGAGCTTTCTGTATTTCTAGACTCTATCTGCAAAATAGTAAAAATAATAATTAAATATATATTAGATATATAAAAATATATTCTACAACACACATTTATATATTCCATATTATACACAAAAGCCATTCTCTTTCAACATTCTACAGCCTTATAGGCCTGTCTCTCAAGCTTTCAATGCTCCAGCTAGATTGCATTAAACACAAATGGCTGCTCTTACAGAGGGAAAACACCAATCTGCTGGGTGAGACAAGCCGAAATACAGAATCACCCTTTTGCCCACTGGAGTTCTGCAGGATAAACTCTCTCCTCTAGCCTTGCTTTCTAGTACAGCAAATTTCAGCATTTTCCCAACAAATTCTGAAGAAACCCCTGTGCGTTCCCAGGATAACCGCCTACAAGTACAGGCAAGCTCCCTCCCCTGCTCCAGGCTGCCTGCTTCCCGCATTGTCCATCACATCTGCATCTCCAGGGACGTCCTCTTGCAGCGCACGTTCAGGCTTTGTCTAGCAATGAAGAGTACCTCCTCCAGCCAGAGGGTTTGGCCAAGAGAGTAGGCAACTGCCAGAATAGCTGGTTGTTCTTCTGTGCTTCAGAGCCCGAGCCTTTTTGACCTACAAAATACTAACGCGTTAATCTATGTATGAACAAGATGAGAATAAACACATCCATATGGTCTGCCAGTTCTCCTGCCCCGAGTTTGTAAAGTCCTTTGCATTATAGGGAACTGCTAGGCCCAAAGTGGTTCTTTACAGATCTCTGTCCGCAGGCAACTTTGTCCTTGTGCTGCAGGCTGGAGACCCTGTAGCTCTAAAACTAATTTGCTTGCTTTAGTCTTACACCTTCATTACTCTAAAAATGAAAGCTCTTCAAATCACTGATTTCTTAGCCAGACCATGTAAGTTCTATGACAGTCCCCCAAAGATCAGCTTGCCAAATAAAAATAAATTTTCCTGCCATAAATGCTATGAAAAACCTACTACCTAGCAGAATATCTCCTCGTTATAATGAAAAATATCAGTTGCATTACGGCTTGGATTTTTTTTTCCTGTCTGAATGACAAAGGCTCAGGAGACTGATCGCTTCCTGTACAGCAAGAAGGTCGTTCTATGAACTGAGAGTTGTGAGGATTGGACAGGCTAGGGCTACATGGGATTTTGTTTACTGCAAATATTAAATAGATACTTAATGACCCAGAAGGATTTTCACAACTTTTACAGCAATTGCAAAGGAGTTGCTTGAAATATTTGGTATCTTTATCATGAAACATTTGGATACATTTCTAAGAAATTTTGTGATGATGCTATAGACATCACAGAGACAGTGACAGAGGGAAAAAAAAATAAATTAAGTTTAGTCTATTAGAGAACAGATGTCAGTCTAGGACCTCCAGAGACTGCAGGGTTAATAAACAGTTGTTGATTCAACAGTGTTTGAATTACAAGATAGAATAAAAAGAGGAAGGTGAGATAAGCACTGGTGATTGGGGGGGAAGTGGAGAAGAACCTATAAATAAGTCATAGGCTCCAACATGACTAAAATCTATTTGTAGATTTATTACTGAAATAAAACACTGCAGAAAGGATGGCATGCTGTAGAGTGTGGTCAAAACCAATTGATATAAGAAATCCCAACAGAACTTGATGAAATAATGCAACAGGTGGCTGGCACCTGCCTAGAAAGTTTATTGAGGATCAACAACACTGTCGTCTGTGAAACAGTTTAAACTGCAGAGGTGGAAGAAGAGCTATTCAGCAGCTAAAAAGATCAGAAAGCTCAGCGAGATATTCATCCTGAAAAAAATGTCCAGCTAACAGAATCTGTGTTATATGTTGATATAGATAAAGACATATGTTTTCACTCTAGGTTGCAGTGTAATGTTGGAACAACTTGACCTCATGTGAAATGAGCTAGCTCAGATATTGGAAGCAGTATAAATGCTATGCTACGCTGCAGTATTTATTCTGCAAAGGCAATTAGAGCTCTCTGCTTCTATGGCTAGCTTCCTTCTAATGAATTTGCTTGCTACTTGCTTATCAAAGCAATCTAGTTCACTGAAAGCTATTTCTAATATCTCTGCAGTCTTTAAAAGGTACGTGTACCCAGATGTCACAATAATGTAAGACTGAAACAAATGTTGTTGGGACTATACCGCCAGTTTCCTATCTGGTAAGGAAAAGGATACTGAACAAATTCTACTGAGATAGCTGAAATAAGCAAAAAAGTCTGAAAAACGCATGTGAGGGCAAAGTCAGCTACCCAAATAAATGATTGTCTTCATTAAAGGCTGGAAACCACACAGCCAAATCAGTGGCTCAGTTGTGTTCTTTGAAAAATCTTTCCTGGGAGAAAATGGTCTTCGGCCTGATTTCAATTCTCACTGCCAACCCTCATAACACAGGTGAACTTCAAGTAATTTCAGCTTCCCCGGAGTAACTTCAGCTTTACCCAAAGTAACTCCAGAGTAAACATAAAATGCACAGATTCAGAAGTGAAGGGACCACTTCTCTTTGCCGGGACTGGGCACCACTGGCATTTAAAGGCAGGTCTGTACTCTGTCCCACCAGGGAGAAACAAAAGAAGAGAAAAGATTAGGAAGCCTGCAAATATCAGCCTGCTAACTGTTCTTGCACCTTACCCTCACATCAGAACATGGCAAGTGAACCCCCTCTTTCCTTATTCCCAGGTCCCTGGTCTATATAGTAGCTCCACTAATTGAATCTGATTTTACGTGGGATAGATCAATTTGCTCCTTAATACACAATACCAAGAGAGCTACTTTGTAGGTATATGTTGTTTGTCAAAGGCTTATACTAATCAAATCTGCAGTAATCTCGTTCACTTTTAGGACCTTTTTATGTTTACCTTCTAGTGAGTTTAAGCATTTTTTTACTCGACTGTTAAATAATTTCTTCTTCAGGTTGATGTAAAAAAATATCAAATTTCAATTGCCTTTAAGAGCATTGCAATGTTTTATCTTAACTAGACCTTTAAATAAATCCCTTTTTAACTATATTATTTTCCTTAGTAGTGGGAAATCTACGCTGCTACAGCAAAAATCGACTTTTCTAGTGCAGCTCAATTTTGACTTGTAATGAAATTCTCTACTACTGCTGAAATTGGCATCTTCTAAAACATCTTTTAAGACTTTGCCCATGACAAATGTTCTTGGAACTGCCTTCACAGCAAGGTTTATATTGATGACAAAAACAAGTAAATAGAAGAAAAGATCAACATGAATCTCACCTATTCCTTTCAGTGTTTCCAGGAGAGAGAGATCAGTTCATTGATTATTTCAGAAGCAACTGTCCCGTTCACCCACTTCAAAGTCTCTCTGCTGGGAACGCACCTAGATAAGGTACCTATCCCATAAAGGCAGGAAAACTACATATTCAGCATACTATAGTTTAATTAGTTTCACCCCAGCAAGAAGTTATTTCTCCATAAAATGTGTGAACCTAATCCTCCTCAATGCAAAATAAAATATGTTAATTTAAATAACCACTTATGATGTAGTCAGTCATTCTGGTGGGGGAGAAGTCTTACTTGTGATGTCCAATATGGCAAAATTCAGTCTAAACAGCTAAAATTCAGGAAAGACAAAATCAGCTGAAAATCAGATCTTATAATGGAAATTGTCAGAGGCGTTGATTTCTGTTACACAAAGACGCATACACATACACAAAACAATAAGTCTCTGTATTTTTTTATTCTTTCTTACAGCACAACACATGGAATCACACAGTTTTTACTATTAAACAGCCATGGGAATAGTAGACATTATATTTTTTCATGCACAGCCATCTCACACACAAATGGGGTCTAAAACCTTGGGTAATTTCAGCCCTAGCCACAACCTCTTGATGCATTAGAAAGCAATTTGAAAATGAAAGGAAGAAAAAGGGCTATACAGCTAACTTAAACCCAAATAGTAGATCTGATCACACTCTAGAATCAAATGAACAGATCTTCCAAACATATAGAATCATAGAATCATGGAATCGTTTAGGTTGGAAGAGACCTTTAAGATCATTGAGTCCAATCATATGGACTATATATCTCAAAGGGTGATTCAAGTTTTAATCATGGTAAAAACAAACCTATTCAAGAGGCTCTCCAAGCCTCTAGCAAAGGAAAGGAAGTCAAAATGTTGGTTGTCATATAGATCAATACATTTTTTCAGATGAGATTGGTTGCATGTCCTTGTTCAGCTACAGTTGCATTTGAAGGCCTCTAATGAAATCCTAGCCTTCAAACATATCTGCAATTACGCATGTAATCTTTGCAGCTGTTTCCAGATGCACAAGAGTCTCCACAGATATGTCTCAAGTAAAACTAGGAAGGATAGCGCTTTTTTGTCAGAATGAGTAAAAAAGCAGATGGTCAAGCATCATAGAAAGATAATGATACTTACCTCAGTAATAACATTAGGTACTTTCAAGTTACATTTAAGGAACTCTTTATTTAAGTATATTCTGGGGCACAAAACATGCTTTTCCACTGAATTCAGAGTGGAATCCAGGAAATAACTGACAGCACCACTGGCTTAAATGCTTCTATGTGTAGGAAGACTGGCAGCATGGACACAACATGTCATTGCGTTCTGATATCGTGCCCTAATTCTCACCTAGATATTGATAGGATAGGTGGGATTCATCCCATCTTACTCTGAAAATGAGGTGGTTAGTAAGCTGGCAAGCTAGAACAGCTGTCCAAAACGAGTGAGATAAATCAATGGACAGACACATGGGTTTGTATCCGTTGATGGTAGCGGGACTCTAGCACGCCTCCCTGGGATATGGCAACTAGGTGAATTAATCACAATGAATCCCCACCGTGTGTTATATGCCAATCTCAAATAAAAATTTGGCTTGCAGTGTCTTTACTGACACTTCCACCAAAATCAGTCTCAGTATTATGTTACTGCCATTGAGACATAGCTATATCAGGGTGCCTAGCAATAGCTGTGAGCTAGCCTCAGCCAGCTGAATCTCTTTCCATTCTCTGTCTCACAGATTTCTTTAAAAAACTTCACTATACCTTTAATAATCATAATCAAAACAAGGTGAGAAATAAAGAGGGAGGGGGAAAAAAAAGAAAAAAAAAAGAAAAACAACAGAGGATCATGAGAAAGAAGGAAAACTCAGGAATTTAAAAAAAAAAAGAGAGAGGAATAAAAGAGAGTGAGGACTAGAGAAAGAACAGAGTTGGTCAGTTAAACAGAGGGAGAAAATAGGGAAGGAAATGGAAAACAAAAACCAGAAAGGAGCAGGAAAGGGATAAGAAAGAAGATGTAATTACTGCATTTATTATAATTAATCCAATTGATTTAAAAGCTATAAAGAATTATATGAAATCCCTAGTGTGTAGTAATCATACTTAGTCATAATTTAACCTTGCTCTTGCAAATTTTTAAGGGCAAAGCCCAATATGATTGTTTAAGGAGCAGCACACTAAAACAGCCTACAGGTTGATAACGTTAGTATCCCATTCTTGTGAAAGCTCAATAAATTCAGCTTGTCCATGGGCAAAAATGAAAACAAAAAGGCATTTATTTGATTAATTATGTCTGTAAAACTAGTTAAATTTTGCAAAAACATGTCAGTAAAAACATATCATGCCTTAACACTCAGCTGCAATATAACATGAAAAAGTTATTATTGTATCAAAATGAGTCAAGAGGAGACACATACTCTCATTTGAGTTCCTATTGTTTACACCATTTCTGTTAAATCAGCTTCCTAGATAGTTGAAGTAAAATTCACGTCAGCACGGGAGCATTAATGCCTGCAATCTGAACAGAAGAAACCCTGATACTTCAGCCTGAATGAAATGTGGCAATATCCATTTCTTTCAAAGGCCTTCTTTTTGTCATTTGCTGTTCCTTAGTCTTAACCTATTACAGATTCTCTAAAATTACTTTATGTAGAAGGGAAAAAAAAAAGAGTTGTGAAAGGTTATCAGCTTGTAAACTATTTGCTGAAAAATAGCATAAAATAGGCCTGCTAAGTGTACATTATTTCTGTATTTTGTGCCTGAAAAGCTGTAAGAAGGCAGTTTATAACTAAACAAGGTATGTCTTTCTTACCAATCATATGCCACTGTAATCCAATTTGCTGGGGTAAAATCCATTTTACAGGGAGACAAAGAATATATAGGCTGGTACACTGATAGCATATAAAACCTCCTAATATACAATATACTGCTCAAACCAAGTTGTCACTTCAAGTTTATTGCTTACTCACTAGTATTCGCTTTACATTTTTCTGTGAGACACTACGCAAATTCAAAATGAGTTCATTTCACAGTGTTTGTGAGAAGCAAGATCCAGAATAGCAAACAAGAGACAAGCCAAGTATATTTTAAAATGTGATCAAACTCACCAGTAGCAAGGATTATAATTGTGCAGGCTGTTGAAAGAATAGGGATTTCTAATCTCTGAAATATGGTTCAGTTGGTGTTCTAGTTGTGGACAAGGACCTACAAGACATTGTGTTGAATATCAGATACTGATACTTAAATAACAGGGTCATGTATATAATCTTTTTTTTTTTATTTCAGCTTTTCAGAAAATACAGCTCCACAGCACTTTAGCAAGATACGGTTCCATGTTAGAAGAAACTTTTTCAGTACATTGTCAGGATTACAGTTCTGTGAAAGTGGACAAGTGCATATTCTGGTATACTTCACAGGGCAAGGGAATTATTCACAGTAAATTTGGGGGATTGACAGCTTTTTCTTATGTCTGTCTAGATGTAGTTTCACCGTAAAAAATTATTCACATGGCCATATCTGAATGGAAAAGAAACTCCTTTGCTTCTGATACCGCAGATCTGGGACCATTTACTGGAAACACATGACTCTGTGTGTGTGTGTGTGTGTGTGTGTGTGTGTGTGTAGGGGTCTGAGTACCAGCAACCGGGGTGAGGCTGCAAACCTCAGGGCATTCAAATGTGCAGATGCTAGCAGCTGGAAGACCAGTGACCTGGGGCCAGCTACTGGATTGATTGAGTCAGCAAATGGAGAGATGCAGATAATGTGCATGTGTGTGTAAATGTATACGTATGTATATATTCCACTAGCAGACTTCAACCCTGACCAGCTGGAGGAGGAGAACAGGACTGGGTAGTCCACGCTGTTCATTTTTGCACAAGATCTATCTATTTATGTGGGTGGTGGGGAGTCACTATTTTCTCTCTGTGCGGACCTGTGTGGCTGGCTGCGTGTGCGCGCGTGTGTGCGCACACGTGTGTGCACGCCTGTCGGGAATACGCACTCAGCCCTGCCGCTGCCTGAACCTGGGCACAGGGAGCCACGGCAGCCCCGCAGCTGTGGGGCTAGTGGAGAGAGCAGCCCCTGTGCTGCTGGAGCTGCCTCCTGCTGAACTCCAGAGCATCCCTTCTGAATTTCTTGACATCTGGCCACCAAGATTACAATCCAGCTCATCCTACTCAGCATTGCATTAGCCCCACTGACTGCGGGACAGATGGGTCACATCTTGAAGGACTACATCGCCATAGTCATCTCACAGATTGCTGAGTGGTGACAGCTTACGATCTCTAACAAGCAGGTCTGAATTCAAGCTTACAGAAGACTCATAAGAGGCTCCGGATCACTTAACAAACACTGGGACATCCAGTTCCCTAGAAGATGGTGTTTCATCTTTTGTTAATGAAAATAAGACTTATTCTTAATTTTTATATTGCTTTCAACTA
Organism: Phoenicopterus ruber ruber; assembly: GCA_009819775.1. Taxonomy (NCBI): domain Eukaryota; kingdom Metazoa; phylum Chordata; class Aves; order Phoenicopteriformes; family Phoenicopteridae; genus Phoenicopterus; species Phoenicopterus ruber. Next base: position 99,949,616 of record CM020217.1, read on the forward strand.
TTTTACTCGCAAGTTCACACTGAGGTAAAACAGCTAATATAAAAGTATGTTGTAAGAAGGAAATGCAGAATGTGCATTCAGACTGATATCAAAATTGAAATAAAAATATTAACACTTAAAACATCCACAAAAAAATTAGATTTAGATTATAGAGGGGAGAATCTTGTAAGCAAACTCTCAAAATAAGACAGTTATAGGCATGAGATCAGCAGGTTACTTGCATTCCTGAAAGCAGCAGAAAAATGTGAATCTGATGTAGCTCAACAGAAAAACCACAAGGAACCTAACAGAAATTTCATCTCAGTCCATGACTTCATATTTCTAACTTTAAGTCTAAGATGATTATGGTTCATTAACTGAAATTGCTGTAGAAAAGTTTATAGAAAGATTTATTTGGGATGATTATTTCAGTTAGTGAGGAGAAAATCTTAGTAGACTGCCAAGTCCATCTGCCTTCAAAAACAGCATACTTTCTACTGACCAGGGGACAGATCAGATATTAAACTAATAACTTGTTCTTAGCCAAAAAGCAGGAAAAAGAAATGTATTTGCATATCATTTTCTTTATTGCAGAAACTGCAGTCTAGTTCTAAAAGAACAAAACAGACCTTTCAACTTCATCTTGTCTTTTGTGACTCTCATTTGCTTGTTGAGGCTTTTTTTAAAAAAAAAAAACCACAAAACCAAACAAAAAAATCCCCACATAGATGCACTGTGGATACTCGTCTCACCTTTTTTTAGCAAGTAAACTTGAGAGTTATTCATGGAACTGCACTGAAAAGAGACTGAACTTAAAAGACACTTTGGGCTATAAAACACGTTGGTGTTTTAAGTGCTCTGTTGAGTGACACTCCCATTGCATGGCTAAGGCCATTAAACCACATCTCTGTCTACGCAAACATACCCCAGCCCTTTTCATGTTTCTTATTTATAAATAACGTTTATCTTATAACATACATTTTGTAGGTATCCATTGTGAATCAGACAGCATCCAGCCTGTGTAACCACAACTGTAATTATTTTTTTTTCCTTTCCCATTTCTGTCCAAGCCATTAATTAATTCTTCACTATCCCTCAAATTAATTTCCTTCCTGTTCCTGAACCCTCAGCTCTGTTCCTTCCCTAGGCAGATCTCTCAGAAACTTGCACTTACAATGGACATTTAACTTTGCTTATCTTTTTCCTCTCTCCCTGCCCCCTAATCTGCCCTGTTTGCTTCTTTTCCCCTCACATCTTCCCTGTTCCCAGTGCTATCCTTTTTGCCCAGTTTCTCTTTGCCTGCCAAAGGTACTCAGTGCTATCCCTTCTGCCACGTGGCTGTGCTAACGCTTCCACTTATTCTCAATGGAGAGTATCTTAGATGGACATCAACCCCTGAGTCTATTTTACATGTCATAGAAGAACTGATGTTGAGAATGGGCTTCCCTTTGATGATAGTTTTCACAGGCACATACTTCTCTTCATTTACTGGGTATGCTGTATCAGAGGATTGATTTCTCCAATAGATGCTACTGGGAGTCTCACATCTAAGATTTTGTTGAGAAATTTAAACCAGTCTCAGTGGGTATGAATGAACATACATTAATCTCTCAAAAACAGAGCCTCTCTGTGAGGGCTGTTGACAGTCTGGAACTTGGTTAGTTAAAGTTTAAGCTTGTTTTTTCCAAACAAAGTGATTTGTCTCCCTTATCACAAATTTGTCCCTCAAGAATCAGAAATTCTTGGACTGAAGTAAAGAAGAATTGTCCTCTTCCTTCTCTCATCTCTTTGGCTTCTTCCTCATTTCTGGACACCAGAAAGCTCCTGCCATAGCTTCCACTGGGCCAGAGCTGTCCTGTAATTTTTGCATGGGTAAGACAGAAACAACTGATTTACTGGTCCTTCCAAAGCAAGAGTTTTAATCAAAATACCTGCTGAACAACACTGGCCTGAAAAACAAGGATCTTGACCCACTAAGGAAATGTCTTGAAGCACTCTTACTGAGGATGAAACATTCCCATGAAACTGCACAAAAAACCCTTTGCATTTTATTTTACACTTTAAATAATACTAACAAGAAAATATACCAAAAATATAAATAACCTAGTGATCAACGGGACCAGATATAGAAAAGTTACATTCACATCATTTCGCTTAGTTCATCCACTCTTCTGTGCTAATTGTTTCCTGGGGTACGCCAGCCCACCAGCCCTGGTTTCAGAGTAGCGTGGCCACACACATTGATGTTCATCTACTCGCCATGACTGTAGAGTGAATATAATTTGAGTCTTTGAAAGCTTTATAGATTTTCCCTGGCAAAAGAGGGAAGTTCACTCTCTGTCTGAGACGGACCAGGTAGGATGGAGGAACAGATTTATTGTTGCCTTTTCCTGATGAAGTGTCACTCCTTATTCCACTGGCAGCAGCGCCCCATCCACCTGTGAGTACCATCGAGTGAAACTTCTTCCTTATGCATTTCTCAGGATTTCACTGCCTTCCTAACTCTATTCAGAACTCAATTTGAGACTTTATTCCCACCATCTATCTAGTTATAGACTATTCACTATCTTATACCACTTACAGTTGTGGAGAAACTCTCATTTAAAATATCTCGAACTCCAATTTAGTTTTCTCTGGTTGTCAAGCCATTTTCTTCCAGGTACTAATGATAATAGCCAAAGCAACTATTTCCATTAGCTGCTGAAACCTGATCAGCGGGAGGTTCTACTACCTACTCCTCTCCTTAGCTAACAATACCAAAAGTAGGGATTGATTGGTACTTTGTCACTTCTTCAACTTCAGGGTGCAGGACTGCACTTAAAAAAAAAAAAAATCAAACCACAACTTGTTACAGCTTTTGTTCTTTCAATTGGATTTTATTTTTAGCTCTCAGTAGAAAAAATATTTATCTGACTAAAAATAGCAAAGAGTCAGAGCAGACGTAGCTTAGGTTATGATTGGCATAAAGAACAACTGACTGCGGTGACCATGATGGGAGGTATTTCATACTCTGGAGGAGGCTTTTCTAACAGAATAGTAATTGAGTCTGCACTCCTTGCTTTTCACTCCTTATTTATAGTCTCTTTTGTTACTTGATGGCTGAGACACAGTAAAAGGATTTCATTTAATACATGATACTTTTTAGAGATGAGGTTTGAAACCCTTTCTCTTTTTCCATTTCTTTGCTCCTGACGTGTATCAGAACAGAGATCCAAATTTCAAAACTGGTTCATTTTAAGCCAGATGCTATAACTCTGTGATTGACAGATGGCTGCTGCTTGTAACTCCACTACAATTAAAAGCACTGTTTTGTAAAGAGCTTTCTCCTAAGAAAATAAAGCTACTACCCTAATTGATTTTATCAATGACACCAGTGACAATTTATTTTTACTTTGAAGTCAGCATGTAAGATCTACTTCAGGGAGAGCTGTGAAACCTGTTAGTGCTAGAAAGCACTCTTCTTTAAAAGAAAGAACCGCTTTCAATCTCTCTTTTTAAAGACTCTGCTATCACCACACCTCACTGACCGGTGTTCACGGGGAAGTTTTTTATATGCTTTCTCATCTCCAAGACTTCCGAAGTTTTTCTTCTCAGGGTCAATAGTTTCTCTTCCTTTCCATGTACTTAAAATTGTCTCAGGCATCTGTGCTAGCTGGTCTTGCTTCATCCTCCCATCATCGATACTCTTACCATATAGCCCTACCCACTTTGAATTTCCACCTACACTGTACCTCAGTTCCAAAGTATATTTTAGTAACGCTTCTGAAGATCATAAACAAGGGAATATTACAGAGCACAAGGCTCCCCAGGGTGAGATGGGCAAGACTGCCAATTCCCACCGTCCCAGAGAAAAGAATGAAACATGACTTCATTCAATACAAAATGTAGCCTTCTCTGCTTAGAATGAATAGGGACATCAACAGACTAAAAGTAGAGATGTCAACACTGAAATACTTAAACATTACAGGCTGAGTCCAAACTCCATCGAACTTAATGGCTAAGCTCTTGGCTGACTTCAATGAGTTTTGACACAACTGCGGCAAATGAAGATCTTCTACATGTCCAGCATGGAGGAAAAAGAGCTTGTACAAAGTTATTCAGCATAAAGATTTTTAGCAAGCATCTCTGACTTCTTGGCAGTGAGACGGAACGTTTCCAGCCACAGTTATGAAATTGTTTGGGATTTATTCCATGATTACTCTTTTATGAATGTGTTTGTCACTTCTGCTGAAGACCTGCTTTCTTCCAGTTAGCTCAAATCTGAATAGGATATGCATGACATTTAATAGTCCTTCATCTACTGTAACACTCTTATGTTTACATCTGGGCACACTAATCAACAGCAGATAAATCAAGGTAAAGATTATCTCTACAATTAGTCTTCTCTATGATGTGAAAAAGGTGATGTGAATTTCCTGGTATATTCAAATATATCTTTTATTTCGCAAACTATGGACAAACAATGGCGTTAACAGGGAATGAATTATTGTGCATTATGAGAACAATCTAAAAGAAAAAATGGATATTTATATTAATTCTTCCAATCATCTTTTATGTTTCAAGATATAAAATGCAGTTTCATTTTGAAAACAATTTTTAGCAAATGTTTTATGTGGCTTCAACAAATTCATAGCAATACCATATTTAATCTCTAATATGTCTTAAAAATATTCTGAACACATTCTCTCTGACTATTGATATACCAGCAAACAAATACCCTGTAGACTGTAAAAAAATAGCGCTCCCACTTCCTATGTGAAAGCACAGTAAGATCTTCTATATCCTGTTCAATAGAACCTTTGCAGATTTCAGAAGATATTTTAAGAAATTGTATCGCTATAGAAACTAGAAATCAGCAATTTATACTACTTCTGTTACTTTGTACATCTCAGAACTTGAAGACTATCCTGGGTAGTTTCAAAAGCACAATGCCTTGATATTTGCCTGTACCTTTTGTCCTTTTGGTAAACAGAGAAAAGCCCCAGGGGAGGTTATTTCATCTTTCACTACTCACAAGCTTTGGGATACAAATGTATCTAGTCCAATTTTATTAACTGTATGCTCTTAACATTTGCTATTACTTTGGGCAGAGGCAGATTGAAAATAACAAAAGCAACAGCAAAGATTTCATAAATAGAGCACCACTTTCACAACTTCAGCAGAAGTGCTCTGTCCTAAGGTAAGCAGACAGAATAAACTTCTGTCTCCATTCTTCCCCAGACGCATTCAAGTCCTTCCACAAGAATATCTTCCCAGGGCTCTTGATCAAAATTAGCAACCTATTGAGTCCAATAGTTATATATCTATAGCTCATCTTTTTAGTGCTTATGCTCAATAGGTCACATCAGTCTGTGATGTAACTCCAAAGAAGACCAGATTTGCACCAGCCATGATATGGAAACAAGTTCTCAGAACTGGTACAAGCTGCACATCATCACTTTTCATCCGCTCTTCTCATGTAAAGCATGCTCAAGCACCGAGCTGCTCAGCTGCCAGACAGTTATATTTACAGTAGCTCTTAATTCCTTCCCCAGATTCCTATCTCAGATATTTAGTTCAGGAACATTTTTGTTCCTACATCGTTGATATTTTTATTACGTAGTGTTGGTTATGACTAAGCACTACTTACCTCAGTGTATCACTGCACTTACAGCATAGAGCAGACCAAGCACAAACCCAATGAAGCCAGCACGTTTTCCTACAATGTTAATTTCTGGCTGTAATGTAAGTATGTATATTTACATGCATTATTTTCATAAATCAGTCTATAAGATAGCTATAAGCACTACCAAAGAAGATATTTAAGTCAGGATCCTACCTTAAATTTTAAAAAATTAATTCATACAAATCCATTTATGTGTTTCCACATAAAGGACAATATCTTTTTGCTTTTGTTTGTAAATTGAAAATGAAATTATTGAATGACCTGACTGTACATCCACACCTTTACTACATAAAAACTCGACACACACATTCAGAAAATCAAAATGTACAAGGGTACACTAAAAAATAGGAATTTTTATTTCATTTTGCATGGAATAGCATCTGGTATGTTTTTCTTTGAGGTTTGTGATCAAATCTGTTCGAGCCCTATTAACATACATCATGTTTTCCTGAATTCAGGGAAAAAAAAATACGCATAGACTAAATCTGCCAGGTCATTCACTTTTGTGACTAGACTTGTCTTGATAGCTGAAATCTGCTCATTTCCAAGCAATTTCAGACTTTCTTCTGAGTATTTCACATAATGTTATTATGCATCAAATAAAAATTCAAAGTATAGTTATACAGGACACATGCCTCAAGAGGGACTATAATTTATTCCTACCCTTCAGATATTAGGGAATATAGTGTGCTGTCAACTAACCCCTGTGTTCATTCAGAAACAAGACTCTAGGACGCAGTCTGCATTGCAGAAAGCTTCAGCAGAAAATTATGTAAAGGGAGCCGCTGGTTTAAGATCTCTTTAGAGCAAATTTGACTTTCAGATTCTCTCAGGAAGCAGAACATCACGCAGCAGTAATACACAAGCAACTTTTACTGTGGTAGCTATATATTTAAGCTTCATGAGGTAACATCGCATAACACATTACTTCCAATTGCATAATACACTTCAAAGCTTGGCTGTGTACTTTTTTCACGTACAAAAGTTCTTTTTCAAGCAAAGGGATTTTTTGCCTTCGATCTTTTTCCTTTATATTTATGCCATGTTTCCTTTTATCTGATAATATATTTGCTTCAACATGAGCACAAAACTTTTCTATAATCCCTTCAAAACTTGCCTCTCAAATTTTAGTAGTCACTCACACTAGTATGGAAACAGCAGATGAAATGCCACCTCTTAAAAATTGAATAGAAATCGTTTGTGTCCTTGCTAAGATGACATTTTTCAGCAAATTGATTTTTAACTTATTCTCAGAAGGCCAAATTGTTTATTACATGTTTAAAATGATACTCTCTTACTTAAGATAAGATGCAAGAGTGGTTTTTTGAGGGCTTAGTGGGGTCTTTCATATGGTAACTCACATATCAACTATTATACTCTAATGTTTCAGCCAGAGCAAATGATATTGAAAGATTATTTCAACTATGAAGAGCAAGTAATATTGCTACTCATATTTTCTTTCATCAGTGTCATAAGATACTTTATAAGTATACATTATAAGATACATTATCTTGTATATAACAAGTAACCAATTGTTAATAAAATATAGATTAGCATGACAAGTAAATCACATGGAAAGATGTGCTGTGAATTAGCTCTGGGCCAGGGTCACATTCCTGATTAACATACCGTGTGTGTATGGAGTGTGACGCGTTTCCCCAGTTTCTGCTTTCAAAGACACAGAGATTTAAAACCAATACATTTTAAATTTTGAGCACAGGGTGCTCCCCTTTCACAACTAAGCTGAAGGACACAACTTCAGGCTGAAGGAAAGGTCATTCTTTAAGGAGAGGTTCCCACTACAGAAGCTGTCTTCCTTGCTTTTCCCTCTCTCTACCCATAGCCATGGTCTTCCCAGTGTCTTGGCCCAGCAGTGGAAACCATCTGATTCTGCACTTAACTAATACAACAAAAAAAGTGAGCAGTTTTCTGAATAATCTCACTCTGAGACATGATTTTTAGCAGTGCTACCACTAGGAAAGCAATGGGAGCACGTGACCAACTGGAAGATCAGAGGAGGATTGTCCCCTTTCAGCAGCAGCCAGTGTGTCCCTCAGCCTGCCCAGCACTCTCCGTCCATTCAAAATGAGGCAACACAGTACACAAGAGGAGTAACTGTGAGATAGCAGGGAATATATGAAAATTAATTTTTTTTTTCCTTCTCTCTAATTGAGAGACATCAGCTATGTGAACACAGGTAAATATTATTCTGAGAATATTTTCTTGCCCTGTATAATGGCAGATAGATAGACATAGTGACGGTGCTGTTAATACCACCCGAGGAGATACCACTTCCGTTGGGCTTACTTGAGTTTGGCTCTTTGAGCCAATTTACATGAAATTGTTGGATGTAAAAGAGCAACCCCTGGCATACATCTTAAAGAAACAATGAAGCTGGCAAAGAAGGTTGTAATGAAATCCCATATAGTGGCCTAGGAGCTCCATTGGAAGAGGGGTTACAGACATCTCTAGTTTGTCATGTTATTCTGAGAAATTTTTGGCAAAGACAACTCAATTAATCCTGTTGTAATAGCTACCAGGGTCCTGTTATAAAGTGAACTTGCACAAACCGAGTTATCTAATGAACACATAATAGTTCTCCAGCGTGATGTTCTGGTGATAATTACGGCTGTAAATACTTCTGTAGATGTAAATATTAAGCAGCTGTCAGGAGGGAAGCTATAATTGTAATGTGCAGTCTTGGGTTTTTAGGTTAGCATAATTTCTGCTAAGATATAGAACATGTTTAAGAAGACTTTTTCTCTTTTTTCTTTTTCAAAGTCGTCTGTACTTTTGGTGTCCTTATGAGTCAGTCTCCAACAGAAAAGAAAATTACATAGCTCAGAATATAATTTTATGAACAGTATTATACAAATGTTCATCCTGTATTGGGCTACTCTGCCTATCACACTCCACGCATCAGGTTTAGCTACAACTTTACCCTATTTTCTCTAACACAGCAAAAGATTTATTTTGCCACCTGTTTTCATGTTCAGTACCTTAATTTGCAAAAGCAACGAGCTGCAGAGTAACCGACTGCTTTAAGTAATACAGAGACAGAAATGGAATTTTCCATTAGGACTTTAATTGTTCATTTGTTCAAGACATAAGCTAGTGAATTGCAAACTAAAAACCTCAAAAATGATTGACCATAAGGCTGATACTACATTCTAAAACCTGAACTCAAAATCTAAGACTTCATAATGTGAATAGGTTCTTTCAGGTTCAGTAAACAATTCGACTATTACCAAGCCTAGGCTGCTACTCTGATGAGTAAAGTGGGAGATGTGACCAGCCTAAAGAATCATTGCTCTCCATGCGAGGGTAACACCTACTCAAGCAGACTTTAATATTTTTATGTTTTATTGCAGGAGTGCTTCCCACAGGAATAAATTACACACTATACCCGTAGTGCAGTGATAGTAATCACTGATCAGCTGAATATCTCCTCTGCATCCAACAACACTTTTAGTAACACAGATTCGTCTGTGCTGGCATTAGCTGAATTAGAGAACCTTGGCCAGGAGGACAGCAGGTCAGAGCACCAGGGATATTATTTTAAGGGCTACAGGATCTCCAACAATTTTTGCAAATTTGGCCTCACTTTAATGCTGACCCCAAAGGCTGCACATTTAAGTCAACTGCAGTTGCTCCTCAGTGTTACACTAATTATTGACACGCTGACAGTGAAACTTTGATTTATTATCCTGTTTTTCAAAAGTGGGAACCATAGGAGCTCCCAATACTATTAATCCTGGGAGATGCTCGGGTAGAAAACTCTGTGGATTATCAGGAAAAGTTCTGGCAAGTATTTATGATAGGGAGTTTGCAAAACATTGAAACTGATACAGAAAATAGAGAGTTATCCATGCCTATCAGAGCTTACTGTACCGCTCAGGCTGCAGATCCTTTAGCATTTGGTTTAGAGCAATTGTAGGATTTGAATTGAAGCATTCACTTATCACTCACCGGCCACACTTAACACATTGAATGGCTCGCTTCACAGCACAGATGTGGTGCTCGCAGACACGGTTTGGTTTGGTAGCCTCTGCTCTAGGTGCGCAACAAATGTACTTCATCACCTCCTGGGAGTGGAAAACATAATGGTCCAAAACAGTGTTTGTCCTTTGGGCAATTTTAAACCACATTCATGATAAGGACATCCAATCGAGATGACTAGACTAAATTCAATCCAAAATAAAGCCTCTGAATACGGCTGATGTAGGCACCCCAGTACCGATGGATTCAACCTGTGATTTGTTCCTACTCTGCCAAATTACTTGCTAATGTAGATATAGCCTTAGCCTTATGAAGGGGTTCGCGGAACTCTATGAAAACAGACATGTTATATTGCCAACTAAAGACATAACATTCTCAGCTCTTAATGAGGATGTCTATAGTCTTCTCTGGCTATTGTAGCCCATACTCCAGAGGATGGATCGGCTCCTGGATTCCTATGCAAATGTCTAAATATAATTACAAAGTAATTTTCTTTACAGTCATTGATAAAGACTTAATAAGTGCTTACACACTATTTTAGGAGAAACCAATATGGCATTTCTATACCTAATTCAATATGGAAGTGAACACTTAATGTAGACTTCTTGGCATCTGAGTTTTCATTCCAATTAAGTTTAATTCATAATTGAGAGAAAATGCTTTTTTTTCATAATAGTGCACTACTGAACCAGTAAAATCAAAGCAAGGAAGGAAATCACATTTCAAGGGGAAAAAGGACAAAGCTGTGCTTTTCTGAACTACATATTTAAATTCTTATTGATGTCTGCACATTCATAATCCCCAAATCAAGTACTTTCCAAAATATTTCTTCATAATTACATTAGGTAAAACAATATTAACCATAACATAGACCTGTATATAAAATCCACCAGTGAACTTATGTAAGAAGAAATTTTCAGGCACATTATGCATAGATTAGCTATACAAAGAAACTTTTTAATTCAGCCCTATTACGTGCGCTGCAAAAGGAGATGGATCCCATCCCTTTTATTATGTCTCCTGCTAGTTTCCATGAGTCTGATATCTTCATTGGCGGTTGTTTCTCAGCCAAGGACCTCTCAACAACATGACGGCCCACAGCACGATCTGTCTGTCACAACATCTGCCCTGCCTCTCACTCACTTATCTCTTATCCTGCGTTTGTATAGCTTATCTGATTATGCATGTTATCTGAAGCGTATATTCATGAAAGGATGCTAATAGTTATCAGACTTGGATTTTCAAATTTTCAGCTGGGTCACCAGCCACCTCATTCCTACTTAATGCTGTGGTAATGTATCTTTTCAACATGTTTTATTTTGTGCCATTTTTCTAGTTTCTGTGTATTACAACAGTTGTAACTTCTTTGTGTCAGATTTGCGAACAACTGAAGTCTTGCAAAAAATTAGAGAGTGATTAATTGTTTTGTTAACATTCATAACAAAAGGCCAACCCTCAGCAGGTCAATTGTCTTTAGAGTAAATTAGGTTATAATCCATCAAACAGATGTCAGAACCCCATAAAGATAGGAGCATATGTGTACACTGACAAATTCATTATATGAAAATCGTTCAGATGATGGTATGAGAATATTTTGTTGTTCCCTTAGGCATCACGTATGAAACATATTTTCTGAATTGCAGTTTGCCATATTTTACTGAATTTGTGATAATAAATAACAGTCATCTGGAAGTGGCATACCACTGGCAATGGAAGCACAGTATGTTCACTCGCTGCGATAATAACAGGATTTGCCAAGGCAAGGCAAAGGCAAGCCAAGGATCGGCTGCAGAAATCAGCTTTCAGACTTCAAGTCTTATGTCACCTGCATCCCTTCGTGCAATCCCAGAGAGAGATCCAAGCACACACAAGTTCTCTGCCTAATTCCCACACAAAGGGGATCCAAGTCTCAGGTTGGAAAGGAGCTGTGGTGCGTCCTGGCCAGGACTCTGTGCAAATGACTGAAAGATCATGATTTTGGGGTGTACCATGCTACTCATCCAGACTCTATGTAGCTCTAGTCTGATCCTCAGACTCCCAAAAGTACCTTGTTTAGTATTAGACAGAAAGAACCAACAGCACCCAACCACCAGCCTAGGGGTCCACTGAACACACATAGTACTTGAAAACAACAAATAGAGTAATTCCATTGAGTAGCCCAGAAAAGCCCCAGAAAACTGAAGCTACTCACAAAGGGACATTAGACGTAATCAGCCCCTGTCCGGAGACTGTCAACCATTTGGCGTCACTCTTATCTAAGACATAACTAAAAATTCAGCTTACACACCTTTGTAGCCATATTGACATGACCTAATATAGGTGCCTAACTTACGTACTAAGACTGCAACAGCCCGGACATTCAAGAGAGCAATGAGCAATCACACTGTTAGGCCTGCTGTACGCTGGCTCCCTATGCAGTCAATGCAGAGGACTAGTCACAGTGCTCCCGTTAGGCACTTCTAGTAGCTGTTCTTCCTATTTTGGGCGTCGTAATGAATTTCTTCCCTCAACTGCATCGGCAATGAGGGTCTGGCACCTCTGGTTAGCAAATGGTCCAAATCATAAGTTAAGCATCATCATAAAGTGGCTGGAATGCAGGCCATTGCAGTTATCCGCACCTGTTGCAATAGGACAAAACCAAGAGCATCACTAGTTACTCCCATTAACCCTGCAAACCGTGAATGGATTGTACTAAATGGGCTCTAAACTCCACAGGTAATTTTCAGCAGTTTGCTTCAATTAATGCCCAGCTTACCTTTTCTTTTCAGAATTCATGAAAGCTCATGAAAATTATAGCATGAAAAGATTATGCAAATAGCAGCTGCACAGAAGCCTTTTAATTCTTTAATAATTTTTATACAGTTCGTTTCACTGACTTGAACTATTTAGAGCAAATGTTTTTCTGGAAAATCAGGCAACGCTGTAGAGAAACACAATGGTAGTTAATAGGAAACAGAGACTCAGGCACTCAGGTGGGGTTCTAGGTAATTGGCACTCAGCTGTAATTCAAAATTATATTGTAGCTAAAATGTGAACATTTCCCAGAAACCTAATAACTATTTTTAGCTTTCCGTTTAACTGCAATAATGTCACCTATGGATGTTTTCTTGTAGCAAATTAAGTTTCAGTTAATGAGAGACATTAAATCCATTTTACATGAAACTGTTAACTAGGTTTTTTTAACTTGTTTCTTTCTTGGGTGCCTTTTGAGATCTTTTGTTTGTTCCATCAGAGTCACTTTGAATTAAAACGCATGCGGTACTCCTTGAAATGCGTGATAAAAAGCACCTGACAAATTCAAGAGGTTAAGTGGCCATGATCTGTGTGCTGTCTGCACTGCAGCTGACAAGAAGATGCAGTTTGACACAATATCTAATTTGCTGTGACATTCAAGTTTTAAGTGATGTTCAAGGAGATGGAAGTGCTGGCTCTGAACATATCCCAACGTGTGCTGGTCTTCTGTCTGTTAACTTGCTAATGAACCATGATTGAGTAAAGTAATGAAGAGTTTACAGAGAGCCCCAGGAAACCAATTTCCAATTTTGCAACCAGCAGGCTTTAACTTCACTGCAGCCTTTGCTAATTTTGTCTAGAAGGGGACTTGGATACTGAATGCCATTTCTGCTTTGTGAATCAGACAGACTTTTCTAATCCCTGAATACTTACTTGCTAATGAATGTCTCTTCTTCAGATCCATTTTATTTCCATCTGTAGTTGTTAAAAATAGACTGAAGAACTAAAAAATGATTACCGAGAGAAATGAAATTATAATCACTGAAAATCAGAGAAACTGTTAGGCTTGTGGAGAGAAGGAGATTTTAATCGTCAGTCTGACCTGGGATGAACCATGGGGATAGGTGTAAGAGAAATACAAAAGGTTAATTTGAGGGGGACTCGGGGGGGTGGAATCAATGTGAAAATCTTTTATACATGATGTCTGTATGTGACTGTAAGAAACCAATGCTTCTACCCACCCCGCATACACATATATGCAGCCCATAGAATCACATTTGCTATGAAACTGTTTCTCTGGAGCCAGCATCCTCAATGTTTGTCACACAGGGCCACTGAAGGCAGTTGGAAAGAAAAGTAAAATAGGAAAGAAATCAAATGTCAAGAGAAAAGATAAATTTCTAAGCACGAGTTTGCTACACATCTCTCTCTGCTGAACAGAAGGGTTTCTATACCCAGGCCCTGTAAATTGCAAATGCCACGTTTGCTTTGTTTCTCTTCTTTTCAATAAAACATCATTTTAAAACCACAGTTTCCAAAGAAGATAATGCCAGTACAACATTTCAACAGATACGTCTGCAAATAATAATGCAGAAACACTTCTGTGCTATATCTATAGAAACAACTACAAAAGTAGTGGTGTCCATATTTCAGCAAATCTTTTAATTGAATTAATGTACTTCACATAAATTGCAATCTAAAATATTACGCATCATGCAGAAGGGAATTTTTTCCTCCTGTTTTCTCTTGACTCTGAAGTTGTAATTTACAGAGCTTGCAACTTTATCAACAGATATAATCTTGCAATCCTTAAAACAGCTTTGTCTATGTTATTCATGCTTGCACGAGTGCAGGTTGAGATGATTCAAAACTGTAGAGTACTATCAATGATTTTTTTAGTGAATGACACTATTGTATTGACAGAGGAATAATTTGGGATATAATGATTAAAACAGGCATAAAAGTGAAATGATGTATTTCATGGACAATGGAGTGAGGAGAAAGCTATAATCTAAAAGTCATAAAGAAGTGTGTGTCAGTAACTATACAGCTTCTATGGCTGAATACAATTAGTACAGCTCTTACGAATTCTGGGTGCTGCTTTCTATTCTCTGTTCTAAAAGGCACTTATATGTGGGGTGTATTTTAACATTTCAGAGCATCTCCAGATTAAATATTTGAGATAATAGCAAACTGTCTGCAACCTATCATTGAAAGAGTCATGTTTCATAATTATCAACAAGAAAAGAGCCTTTTTTCTTTTTATTTTGGTTGTGGAAAAAGCAAAAAGCATTATCAGGAGAGCATCAGTCTGGATTTCTGCCTCCAGTGCTATTATCTCAGTCAACTTTCTACTTATCTTAGCTGAGTGAAGGATTCTGAGTTATTTCAGGTCCAGTTGGCAGTGAAATGCACTGTTCCATTTATTAACTGCATGTACTTAATATGCATTCCAGTTTCACAACAAATCCTGATGGATCCATAATCTACACATAGTATTATTTATTTAATAAATCAGATTTCTGCTTTCCGTGGTTAAAATATAACCACTATCTTCAGTAATGAACAGAAGCCCATTAGAGTCTCAATAATCAGAAGCTGTTAAGAGAAACACTGTTAGAAATTACAGACATTTTCTTGAGAAATTTCAAAATCTTAGGAAAACAACTGCAACCGAGGACGAGAATGCTACCAGCAAAATCAGGATTCCACAAATCTTGGCACATGCTGTCTCAAGTGAAACCTAATTTTTTTTTAATGTGAGTTTTATGAATGTCTTTCTATCATTAAATCTCTGAGCTCATGTATAGCATAGATAACAATGAAATTTGACATATTGAGAAATGCTAATGAGTACAGAAGTACCCCACAGAACAAACACTATAAATCCTTCACAATGACATCTTCAGGCAAAAACCTGAATAAGTTTTATAGTAAGCCTTGAAGGTCTACAAACATAGTCTTGATCTAAGGTGCGGAATTAAAATCAAGATCCAGGGCTACTACAGTTAAACTCTGCCAAAAGCTTTTGGAGGTCCATTTGAGGACAGTGGGTAGAGTTGCCATAGGACTATATAAGGAATGACACATCCAGCATCAAGTCTTGAATTTGCACAAGAAAATAAAACTCCATCAAAGAGTTTATGAAAATGCATCAGTCATACTGCTGATGAGAGCAAAGACTGCATTTCAGATTACACACCTTTCCGGGATCACCTAGGGATTGAAGGTGTAAGCACCTTTGAGGCCCAGGTACACATCACTCATCTGAGGGAATCTAGTGCTTGTGCAACAGCACAGGTACTAGGCTAATCCAGTGCTCAGCCCAAGCTGGATTTTGCCTTCCAGCTCAGCTTATTAGCTTGCATTTGCTGCCATAACAACATCTCCAGGGAGGTGTTATTCTGGCCCTTCAATATACAAAGAGGGCTTACAAGCAAGGTGGAGACTTTTTACCAAGGCCTGTAGTGACAGAACAAGGGGCAATGGTTTTAAACTGAAAGAGGGTAGACTTAGATTGGACATGAGGAAGACATTTTTTACAATGAGGGTGGTGAGACATTGGAACAGGTTGCCCAGAGAAGTTGTGGATGCCCCATCATTGGAAGTGTTCAAGGTCAGGTTGGGTGAGGCTTTGAGCAACCTGATCTAGTGAAAGATGTTCCTGCCCAATGCGGGGGGGCTGGACTAGATGATCTTGGGAGTTGTGCAAGTTCTGAAGCTCTCTGCCCAAGTCTGGCAATTGGCAGGGTTGGACCTGGTTTACAATAATGTTGGCAGAGCCTTACCTGATGGCAAAGGAAGAGCAGATCAGAATAAATTGCAGCAGTAACCCACTAAACAGAAAAAGAAACAAAAGATAGATGAAAATTGACCCCATCTGAAAGAAATTTTGAAGATGGCTCCAAGATCCTGGGGAAGAAATGGAGAAGTGGCACAAAAGCTCAACTGTCAAGCTAGCAGTATAACAAGGAGATAAGTAACAGATCAAGTAACAGCTGAAAGCAGAAGCAGCCACCAAAGAAAGCTGTGAGCCTACTCCCACTTCAAGGGGATCTTATAAACAACTGCTTAGCGAGTTGTGTGAAATCAGCTGCTGCAATGAGAGTGCCCTGCCTCTGGCCAGGAAAAAGGTGTTTATTGAACATTTAGGGTACAGGGACCCAGCATAACCAATCCCATCAAGCACCGAGCCCTCACAGACACCAGTGCCCCATGCACCCTATTGCTCTCATACCAGACAGAAGAGATGCCTACTGCTGCCACGGGAGTGGCTGGGGGCATGACCCAGCTGGCCGTGCCGTGGGGACCGATTAGTCTTAATAGTGACTGGTGGGAACACATGACTCCTATGAGAGGTCCAGTTAGGACTAGATTACCAGAGGGGTGGAGACCACAAAGACCCATGGAGACATAAATGGGCTTTTGGCGTTGCTGCTGAAGAGGGACGCTTTGTCTTACCTGAGCTCTCCAGACTGACTGAACAATCAGAGGTGGTGAGCCTTTTGCAAGTCCCCTGAAGTTTTAAAGCTTCTTGGGACAGACATTATGTTTTTCCAAATGACTAAGACACTGAGCTACATGTGTAGACTGTAAAAGAACAGAGATGGAAGAAAGAAGATTGAAACAAGGGAAACCTGAATCCCTCGTCTTATGTCTGTTATCTTTCAGATGAGCAAAGTTAGTCCATTTGTTTTAAGAGCCTGTAGAAGACAAGCCCTTAGAGGAATAAACTTCTTCAGTAAACAGACTGGTGCAATAATTTTCTTTGGCCAAATGAAATTGATTCAGGTTATTAATAGTTGCATAATGAATGTCTCACTATTTCTTTTTAGAACTTACTGCATTGTACACTATTATTAAAAAACCAGAGAGTGAGTCAATATTGTATAGAATGCCAAAGCCACTAATTGAAAATGTATTATGAAAAGGAATGCATGGCTGAGATACTTTATTCAGTCCAGTAACAGATTCAATGACATTTGCAGCAATAGCTCTCTATTATCTACATTGTATTACTTGGTAAATTTAGCAGAAAGAAGGGGATGGGAAAATATGAACACAAGAAATATGAAAATAATGAAACTTTAATGTAGCACAAAAAGTGTGACAGATGTAATACCACAAAGAGTCATTAAATACTTCCCAGTCCATCTCCTTTTATCTCTCTCATCCTGTCACTATCAATTATTCCTAATGTTTTTTCTTGTTCCTGCTAGACTTAAGGAAGCAAAATTAATTTATGTTTTTTGCTTGTTATCTCTCCATCTAAACTGTCTACTGACATTTCAAGATGCCGAACCACGTGATGCAAAATCCCTTTTAATGGAGGAAAAGATAACCATTTTATGAGATAAGCCATGAGTCATTCTAGTATTTGTTTGTTCCTGGTGCTCACATCTTAAAAAAAACACGTCTAAACAATAACAATGCTTACAGTTCTCAGCTAACCTCCTTATCTTATATTTACTTCTTGGTTTTAGGCCCACAACATATTCCAATAGAACTTATATTAGTCTTTTTAGCATGGATCAATGCAGATGAAAGAGCGCCCTGAGCAGAACTCATTTGTCCTTGTCAGCTGTGGACAACCAACTAATACACTTAAAATAAAATTACACTGAAATGGCCTGATCTTATTAGGTTTATTTAAAGTAATAAGTGCTATTAAGTCTTTAAGACCTAATTTAAAGTTGCAATGGCCTACAAAGATGTACTGAATTCACCTAAAGCAATATTTCATATGGTAAACTGAAGTAGTCTAGCATACAGAATGAAACCATTTTTTTTTTCAGAAAATAAGCTGCTCATTCTGCAGACAAAATAATGCCAAGACTAAGTTATTACTTAATTCTACTCATTCTTCTCAGTTCAAAACATTTCTAATAAACATAACCCATGAAAAAACATACAGTAATCAGTAAAGCATTAACGTAGCCATTTTCTTTATAGACGTCCAGGCTATTCCAGGCCAATTTATTTGAATATTTAGAGGGATGCATTATGTATCGGTGTTACGTAAGTGCAAGATTAGTGTTAGTCTTATTTCTACAACGGCACAGAAGGGTTACCTTCTACAGCTTGGCAGGCTCAGTTGTGGACATTAAGGCCTTGTTTCTATTTCCATTTAAAATATACCCTTACAATAACCATTAAAATCAGATTCAAGAGTGCATTACAAAATAATGGGGAACACTTTATTAGCTAATCTTAGAAAGATATCCCATCATAAACAAATGAATATTTTTTCCATTTGCTTCACATTTTGAATGCACATAATAGTCTTTTTTTTTTTTTCTAATTACTTATATAATTAGAATAAATTGGATTAGTTCTATGTGAAGTAAATATTAAAATATTGGGAAATATATATGGGAAATAGAACTTTCATGAGTTAAAATTCCAATTCTGCAAAATACAGAAGTCCTTTGTACCCTATTCACAGCACAAAGTTATATACATGCTTAAATACCTCTACGACAGAAGCTGTGAGATTATGAAGAATCAGAAAGATTCATGGAATCTACGCTGTTGGCAAATTTGAGATATGTAGGAAATGAATGATGCCTGTTGCCTGTCTAAGCTAGAATGAGACCTTAGACATTTTTAGTTCATAGGTGGGGATTTCACTAAGCAAATCAAATCTCTGGTGATGACAGACAGAGTGGCTATTTTCAATACTAATTGCACAAGATACTTTAGACTGAGGTAGCAAAAATTCTTGCCATTCCTGGCAGAACAGCTCCAAAATACCAATTTCATTGACATCCCAGTTAAATCCTTCTGATTTTTTTTTTGCCAACTTATGTGCTGGAACTTTCTGCAACTTCCCCACTCAGACTGCAACCCTGGGAACTAATATGATGGCTGAGACAGCAACCCAGCCTCCTGTCTGGTCATGAAATCCAACAGAGGAGAAGCCTGACACATAGACTCTATCCCCTCTGAGTCTTGAACTCGATCTTTTTCTTCTGTCTTTGGAGGTAAAGAAGGCAATATGTCTTTTGCCAAAGCTGGGCAAAAAGGAACATCTTCTGGATCTTGAATTATTTTTTTTTTTTTTCTTAACTGGTCAACTTTAATTAGAACAGAAAATGTTTATATGCTTCTCCAAATGAAACAGAGGGATTTCTACGTGGATTCAATATCAATATCTTGGGTTAAAAAACAAAACCAAAAAAACAAAACAAACAAACAAACAAAAACCACAAAAAAAAAAAAAAACACAAACAAACAAAAAAAACACAACGGAAAAATGGACCACTATAACCTTTCTTTAATATATTTTCCTGCCAACTTTGAGGATCACAAATAACTCAGATCTCAGGTATGGGCTTATTTAATCAACCAAATATCCAACATTTTCTAACGTATTTGTTCAGCCAGGGGGCACTGAGGATCTAAGAACTATGTTAGCCTGCTGATCACATGCTGTCTCCCCGTCTATGGGAAACCTAGTACACAAGGAACGAAATAGAAAACACAGAGGTATCTGGTATCTGGTTCTCTGTTAGAGTACTTTTCACACCTCCCAAATTACTTTTGCGTGCTGGGAGCAGTAAAGTTTAAGATGAAAGTGCTCAACTAAGCAACTTGTTTACTTGATAAATATGGTTATAGTCTGGTATATACCTCTTTTTACCTGTGTTCTTTAACAAAGGGAATTATACAAATTACCACCCAATCTCCAGTGAAAATAAGGCCTAGCGTTTAACCTCTTTATTTGTGCATGTACTTTTAGGACATCTAGTTCACATAAAGCAGTCCAGTTTTTCTAGGTCTGTAAGTCGGCACAACTACCCATCCAATAGAATTTGAAAGTACAATTTCAGAGGTTTCTCTGTTGCCTCGAGAAATGGAGAGGACATAGAGTATTCCCTCAGCAAAGGCTACAGACAGTTTGTTAACACATTCTGCTGCGACTTAGCAAATGTGGGTTTCTATCTGCCCAGGAAGAAAAGAGAAGTGAACAAGGTATTTTACATCCTGGGCCAGTGATCTAAACACTTAGCTTAATTACAGCTCCGAGAGCCAAGATAGGAGGAATGCTGATTAAAAAGATCCTAGTGGTTTTTTACACACAGGGCAAGTGTGTAAAAGCTGACTAATTCCTAACAAGCCAGAAGCAATTCCAAAGCAAAGATATGGACAGCTGCAGAACTTCATGGTGAAAAATGAAAGGGACTACAGACCTGGGATGCCTTCAGGATTGAGCTGTATCTGAACAGGGAAACTGATGGTTGGGAGTAGTCAGCATGGATTTACGAAGGGAAAGAGTGTCTGACCAACCTGATAGCCTTCTACAATGAAATGACTAGCTTAGTGGACAAGGGAAGAGCAGTAGATGTTGTTTATGCTAAATTCAGACAGACTTCTGGCTTGCTGAGAAGGACCTTGGGGTCCTGATGGACACGAAGTTGGCCGTGAATCAGCAATGTACCCTCACAGCAAAGAAGGCCAACAGCTCCTTCGTCTGCATTAGGCAGAGTGTTGCCAGCAGATCAAGAGAGATGATCCTTCCCCTCTACTCAGCAATGCTAAGGCCACATCTGATATGTGGTTTCCAGTTCTGGGCTCCCTGGAGAAACAGGTACGGATGTCCTAGAGCAAGTCCACTGAAGGGCCATGAAGATGATTAAGGTATTAGAGCATTTGTGATACAAGGAGAGAGTGAGAGAGCTACGGTTGTTTAGCCTTGGGAAGGCTCGGGAGAGGATCTTATAAACGTGTATAAATGCCTGATAGAAGCAGTAAAGCAAGAACAGCCAGATTCTTCTCAGTGGTGTCCAGTGACAGGACAACAGGCAATAGGCAGAAACTGCAATACAGGAAATTTCATTTAAACCTAAGAAAAAAAAATTTATTGGAAGGATGGTTGACTACTGAAACAGTTCCCCAGAGAGGTTGTGCAGTTTCAGTCCTTGGAGATATTCAAAATCTGACTTGACGTGTCCCTGAGCAACCTGCTCTACTTGACACTGCTCTGGGTTGGACTAGACAATCTCCTTCCAACCCCAAAAATAGTGTGATTCTGTGAGGATCTCAATTTTCTGGGCAGAGGCCCTAAATTATGTACTCCAGTCCTTTTTTAAGATGTGGCATAAGTATGTTTGTGCTATTCAATATGATGATTTTTACATTAATTCCTTTTCATACATATTATTTGAGCCTGCAGTTCTGTAAATAACATTATTTAGCATTCCTGTAGGTAAGTTATACATCACTCACCTCACTTCTTAAGCAATAGAAAAGAGGATCATTCCACCTGAGATTTTAACAGTTAGTATTTCAACAAGGATTAGCTATTCTTGAACCATATAGAATGTAATTTAATATTTCTGACTAGGACCACTCTTTGTCTTCATTCTATGAAGAATGAAGCTTCATAGATTATGTCAGTAA
This sequence comes from Phoenicopterus ruber ruber, assembly GCA_009819775.1. Taxonomy (NCBI): domain Eukaryota; kingdom Metazoa; phylum Chordata; class Aves; order Phoenicopteriformes; family Phoenicopteridae; genus Phoenicopterus; species Phoenicopterus ruber. Next base: position 99,971,394 of record CM020217.1, read on the forward strand.
CATATGCTATTAAAAAAAGTTTGGTGGACGCCTAATATCTGTGTTCTTGAGAAGTCCTTATGGCTTGAGGGGGGACAATTTATGGCAACATTCTTACAAGTCAATTTTTAATTAGGAAATTATAATTAATAATATGGCATTCAAACTCATATCCTGGATAGGAATTATGAAGTTAGACATCTCTTTAGTTGATCTTGTCAAGTGGTGTGGAATTCAGTTTGAGATTACCACACATAAACTTAGGCTGAAGTTACCATGCATAAATTCAGGGGTCTGCAGCTGACCAGGAACACAAAGACTAAGGTTCAGTTGCATAAACAAAAGCTGCATCTATGTTAGCAAGTACTGGGATATGGTAGAAGTAGACATTTAGAGAAAAACAGTAGATGCTGAGGACTGGACTTCCAAATGCTTTTCAGGGGACTTATTTCAGGCTAGCTCTGATTTAGTTCCATGGACTAAGCTCCTGCTGGCAGCTGGAACACAGTAAATGCACTCCAGAAGCACACTTTCTAGTTTAATTTCATCTGAGAAAAGTCATGTTGATGTCATCCAAGATTGCTCTGTGATGTGAACCAAAGCTTTGATGATGGGAATGATTGGAGATGTGCTTCAAAAGAGCACTCCTTATCTAAACTAAAATGCTAATGTAGACAGATCCCTGCTGTTGTTTGAAATGTACTATGTCCCACCTTGCCTTCAACTGCTGTTTCAGAAGGACATGGGTCTCTCACAGGTCCTGTGTCACACTTAACAGCCCCATGTCCTAGACACCCAAGGACACCAAGGAAACATCCAGGTACATCCTCCTAGGAAACTGAACACCTCTTAGGTTACTACAGTGGACAACTGAATCATTCTCGGGACCCCCGGTACTGACTAGCCTCCACTGACTAAAATGTTATTTTAAAACACTGGAAATGTTTTTAAACACAAGTGGATGCTTACATTTAGGCATCATAATCTTGAACTGAATCCAACTCATTGTATACCCCTCTACTGAGCCCTTTCTTGTACTCTGTTATGTCCCTGGTCTGACACCCTATTTCAGGTTACAGTTTTTAGCAGGCAGACATCTTTAATGGACCAGATGTGCCTCAATAGTTGGAGCTTTCCCCTCCTTATCACATCAACAACTATTTGTTTCACACTTTCTTTTTCTGATTACTCAATTTCAAATATGGTCTCATCAGGAGGTCGTAAATTTCATTGCAAAATTTAACTGACTTGCCAGCTTTTTGATGATCCACCTTTCCTCAGCATAAAGAATGCTTTAAAACTTGTCTGTTTTGAGCATTCTGGGAGATTCCTTGCCCTTCCGTATCAACTGGAAGTTGCATAAGACCACCTACATTAAGCATAATTTCCTCAATCTTCTTAGAATAGCAACATAACATAAAAAACATGATGTAGTCTCATAAGTTGATAAAGCTGTCCATATTATCCACCTTGCTGCTGCCTGCTTTACTGCCTGCACGGCTCTCTTCCTTTCTCTTAAGAGGATGATAAGCATTGACATTCTCATGCTGTGTAGTGGGTTGACCTTGGCTAGCCGCCAGGTGCCTACCAAGGCACTCCATCACTTCCCCTCCATCAACAATGCAAGGGGAGAAAATACAACAAAAAGCTCTTGGGTTGAGATAAGGACAGAGAGATCACTCACCGATTACCATCACAGGAAAAACAGACTTGACTTGGGGAAGTTAATTCAATTTATTGCCAATTAATAATGGAGTACAATAATGAGAAATACGAACAAATTTTAAAAATCTAAAAAAACTTCAACTTCTCCCCACCCTTCCCTTCTTCCCGGGCTCAACTTCACTCCCAAGTTCTATACCTACTCCCCCTGAGTAGTGCAGGGGGACAGGGAATGGGGGTTGCAGTCAGTTCATCACACGTTGTCTCTGCTGCTCCTTCTTCCTCATGCTCTTCCCCTGCTCCAGTGTGGGGTCCCTCCCACAGGAGACAGTCCTTCACAAACTTCTCCAATGTGTGTCCTTCCCACAGGCTGCAGTTCTTCACAAACTGCTCCAGCGTGGGTCCTTTCCATGGGAGACAGTCCTTCAGGAATAGACTGCTCCAACGTGGGTCCCCCTGGGCCCACAGGTCCTGCCAGCAAACCTGCTCCAGCATGGGCTCCTCTCTCCACAGGGCCACAGGTCCTGCCAGGAGCCTGCTCCAGCACAGGCTCTCCATGGGGTCACAGCCTCCTTCGGGTGCATCCACCTGCTCCAGTGTGGGGTCATCCACGGGCTGCAGGTGGATACCTGCTCCACCATTAACATCCATGGGCTGCAGGGGGACAACCTGTGTTACCATGGTCTTCACCACGGGCTGCAGGGGAATCTCTGCACCAACACCTGGAGCACCTCCTCCCCCTCCTTCCTCACTGACCTTGGTGTCTCCAGAGTTGTTGCTCTCACATATTCTCACTCCTCTCTACCAGCTGCAGTTGTGCAGCATTTTTTATCCTTTCTTAAATGTGTTATCACAGAGGCGCTACCAACAACGCTGTTTGGCTCAGCTTTGGCCAGTAGCTGGTCCGTCTAGGAGCTGGCTGGCACTGGCTCTGTCTGACACAGGGGCAGCTTCTGGCATCTTTTGACACAAGCCACCCTTGCGGCCCCCCTGCTACCAAAAGCTTATCGTGTAAGCCAAATACACACTGAAATGCAGGCCAGATATTTTTGGGTCCTCCTGAAAGAGGTGACTTGGCTTTTGCCCAGGTGAAAGCAATACCCAGCTCAGCTCTCCAGGATGTCCCTTTCTGAAAGGCTTGAGCTATCTCTGTCTCTGATGGTGTGATAGGAGCCCATAGGTTTGAGGCAACTCTGCATGGACTTTTTTCTTACAGTGATATCCTGGAAGACCAGAATGGCTTTTCAATTCAAAAAAGACCAGGTTATATTTTAGAATATAAACTAGTGTAGTTCACTCTTAAGTAAGAAATATTCAAAGGAATTGTATCAGGTAAAATCTGAATAGCTTGTGATTTTATACCATGCTGCTTTTGGATACTATATGCTTACCCCATGGACCTCTACTTGCTGACTTGGCTTCAGCTGCCTAACTCAAAGATTTTCCAAGATGCGGCAAAATCTGCACAATCTCCTCTGATCCATGGGATACTTTTTTCCCGCTCCATCGCTCCCAAAGCCTTTCTGTCCCCTCCCTTCTCCTTCCAGTAATCTGTCAGTGTCTGTGCTAACTGCCAGCCCCCACCTCATGGCTGTGCCTCTCTGATTGCTTCGCCTTCTCATGTCGTGCAGTTGCTGTGACCATCTCTCTTTGAGCACCTGCTGAAGGAAAGAGCAACCACCACTCCCCAGGGAGTTTCTGCCCTACCTGGTCCTGCTTCTTACAGGAACACCGCATGAAAGCCAAGAACAAGGTATATATGTCTTTCACCAAAGATTTCTTGTGGGAATTTTTTCTTCCTTACTATTTTGAATCTTTCTGTCGGTGTGGACGTCTAGCAGCTTCTAACCTCTGCAGCACTACGGCTTGGGCCAGTTCGCCCTGTTCATCTCAGAAACTAACAGAGACCAATGTTTTATGCCACAAAACAATGAACATCCATCACTGGATGGCTGGCATTTTGTGTTTTTTATTAACTGGGAACAAACAAAGAAATGTGAAACAAGAGTTTTAGTACCAATTCCAGACAGGTAACTAAAGAACAGAGACGACATACAAACACTAGCTTTCTCAAAGTTACAAAAGATCTCTAAATAAAATCAGCAAAGTGACATGCTGCATTGAAGCACAAATTCGTGAACAATTTGCTGAGTGCTATCTACCTGGTAGGCTAGCCAGTTAGGGGGTTTACTCCAGAAACCTGAATTTGTAGGCGGAAAAATGTTTCTAGTCCTTTATGCAAAAAGAGGCATTTAAAACTCAACTGCCAATATGGTTCATTAAAAAAGAAATGTCAGAATGTTTAAAGTGCTATTACAAGTGTGGATGAGTATGAAATCCATTTACGAATATACCAAACACTTGTGTCATTTATTTTTCTTTTTGAAAATGTTGGGAGCTAATGATTAGATTTAAAATTCAGATTCTAAAAAAATTGTAGACTTCTTTTCTGTAAGATCCTGAGACAGCGTTGGGGGTTTGGTTACAGCCTCAGTGAAGAACTAGGTTGCTTTGCAGAAAGAGGAGCATATTCTCAGGGCACAGCGGGAGCCATCGGGTCCCTTGGGTCAGGTGCCGGTAGCAGCGGGGGCTCCCCATGGCGGGTCCGTCAGGGCAGGGCCTGGCAGCCAGGGCCCGTCCCACCGCCCCAGCCAGGAGCAGGGCAGCCGGGGGACACTGGGGCAGCGCCAGCTCCGGGCATTGGGCACCTCCATGGGGATGGGCTGAGGCCAGGCCAGGATGTGGGCCCATGGGTGGGCCCAGCTTGGCGGGGCCCATGGCCGGGCAGGGCAGGGCTGTGGGGAGCTGGAGACCGGCCCTGCTGTGGCGTCGCTGGGGCAGGGGCTGACGGCCCCAGGGGCTGATGTGGGCTCCTGGGCTGTGAGCAGGGTGGGGGGAGCCCCGGGGGGCCAGGCAGGGACAGTCAGGGCTGGTGGTGCCCCCAGGGCCCGGACACATACATGGAGTAACAGCATCGTGTTCCCTGACCATTCTGGCTGGTCAGGAAAACTGATAAAGAAAATAGAGCAGAGGCTTAATTACGACAGCTGTTGAAAACAAACAGTTTGCAAGTGCAGTAAGGTTTGGGATACATGCTAATGCACCAGAAGTTGTAAAAAAACAAAAAACTGAAGGTTTCTAAAGGGAAATAATCTAAAACAGATTGCAGTTGCTTGCAAATTTATGTCAGGCCCATAAATGTTAGGTATGAATGGTTCCAGGCAATATATAAAGTTTAAGAATGCAGATTCATATGAAAACTGGACCCAAGGAGAATAGTCTGTAAAGTCCTATGTGAGAGAGTGACTTTTCATTTCCCCACATTAGTAAGGAACTCATAAAAATGGTCTTGGTACAGAAAGAGTTAATTATTCTGAACGTTTTCTCTCCTTGACCCCTGGAGATTTCACTTGAGTTAGAAACCTGAATTAAGCAAAGCATTTATGCTTAACTTTGTCAAAGAAGTCAAAGAAGACGGCAATAGATTCATCCCATCCTGACTCTAAAATTTGCCAGTTAATAAGAAACTGTAAAATTGAGACTTTCCATCGAGTCCTAAACATCAAAATTGTTAAAAGACAGATAACAATACCAAAGACTCATAAGACTTGACAGAGAAAAATCACTACCACTAAGACCTTCTCTGATAAGGAAAGCAGTTAAGCACATGCTTAAACCTGCGCAAAAGGTTTGGTGCAAAAAATTCTGTGTTTTGTCCATGATTGTGTACATATTCTGGGCACACTCCGAGCTGATGACCGTTACCAAAAATTAACAAGACCATTGTCAAGGCTCCTGTTAATTCAATGGGTTTGAATCAGCCAAGTTAGAAACTGTGTGAATATCTATGTACTATCAGAGAAACTCAGTGAAAAATTATCTTTTCTAGTCTTTTTCTCTTTTGCTCGATTTTTTACATCAAGTATTTAATCTAAAAGGTCCGCTCATATAAGTAATATTATTGTATTATTGTATTAATGCATAATGCAGTTTTTCTATCAACATTCATATTTTACCCACGCCAACTGCTGTATGGGTACAGTGTCCTGTGCTACTAAACTGTATATCAAATAGTTTAATATCCTAAGATTTTCCTCACTTGTAACTCAAACACTATTTTAGTGTTTCTGAGTATGTATCTTATATCAGTGAATATAATTTTTTAAACAATTAAAAAAAAAAGGTACAATAAATCTCAGTTTAAGTAGGATCAAAGACATGACACCCTAAGGATCCTGAAACAAAGCACTTCTAGGGAGTGAAGGTATGAGTGGTCTTCCAGAAGTCTCCTGACCTCACAAACCTAGGACTTGCTGCCTTAAGTTTTAAAATACATTTTAATCCTTGTCCAGTGTAAGATGTAAGAAAAAATGCACCATTTTTTTGAAGCTCTACAACTTCAGCTGCATACAAAACAACAGCAGACAGACTGCTGTGTTAGCATGAGCTACTGAGATACTAAAGCCAAGGTCTTAAAAATACTTCAACACTAAGGGTGAGATCCACTTTCCCTAGTTCGTAGGTGCTTTGTGAGCGAGTCTCTATATTGTAAATTCCTACGTTCTCTTTGCATTCAGTGAAGAGGAGGGTATCCTTCATGGTCATCAGAGCAAGATCTGACTGCAGACCTCCATTGGAAATTAAGCAATATCTTTGACAGCACTGCATCCCGTTGCTAATCCTTGTATAGTTATTTCAGTCCTAGTCTAGGAGATGGCAAAGAATGGAATGGACTACAGAATATTTTTTAATGTTTTGAAGGCACCCAACATGATGATTAATGCCAGCTAAAAAGATAAGTAAAACCATACTGAGATTTCACAGAGAATCACAACAAGGAGACGTGTTTTGAATCAGAGGAGATCTTGCCCCACAGAATAAGGTGACTTATTTGAGCTGACCAAGAGGAGTGAAGTGCAACCCCATCTGAGATGACTTTGGCTGTCCATTTTATTCCTACCATGTGCATAGGCAGGAAAGAATGGGAATTTGGCTACCAGGAAAATAGTATCAGAAGGCTTGTATTTAAAAAAAAAAAAAGAAAGAAAAAAGAAAGACAACTGCAGGGGGCAAGAACTACCCTAGGATTCAAACTGGTTTTGCCCTTCTTAGTCAGGGCATGTGTGTGCTGGAAGGCTTTGCATGTGGAAGAAATTATTTGACAAGCATAAAAAATGAGAAAAGAATCTAGAAATCCTTGTGTTAAATGCAAACTGACAGCATCCCTCAGACGGTAGGTTTGAATTAACCTTTAGTCCCTTATAAAAATGCACCAGTTTTTTTATGCTGTTCTGAAGCAGAATGTTTACAGATCTTAGTTCGTCCGTCATCAGAGTAAGAGGGTAGAGAATAACTCGCAGAACAGCTATAATTCATAAGTACACATCTTGGTCTTTGAATCATGTAGCATGAGTTTTCACTGTAGTAAACTAACAGTTAACTGGCTGTCAAGCACATTTGCAAGTAATAGGGAGAAGCTGCTGTGTAGAAAGCTGAGGTATGTACCAAGTAAATTATTCCATTGTTAACAATTCTATTTACTCCTGCATCCTCATTACTGTCAATAATTTTTGTTACATTCTGAGGCCTTAAAATTCTGCACTTTGTTTCTGTACTGACTTCTGCTGAAAAGGGAAGAGATTTTTTTGGCATCTGTAGCTATATAACTGTAGGGGGAAAAAAATGACAAGAAGCCTGAAAGTCTGGAAGATACTTTAAAACTTCAGAGGATGTGAAACTCTCTTACTCCCTTTCTGTATGTATGTATGTCATTCACTAAAGCTGTAGGAACTGCTTTGACTGAAACACTCTCAGCTCAGCAAATCCCCACCAAATCTAACAAAAAAGTCCAAGAGAGTCTGGTCTGGATTCCAGCCAAATGTCCTCAGGGTCCATTGCCCTAATGCAGTTTACCAAATCTACCCTTGTGGCACAACGGTCTGCTTGGTGTAGTACATGGTCTCCAGCCCTAATACAATTTATCTGGTAGGATTCAAGTCTGTAACTGGGGCAAGTGCAACAGTTGGAATGGCTCAAGACCAGAGAATGTGCCAAATCCTCTTGGCAGAGACAAGTTGCCCAGACTAAAAAAAAAGGTAGAGGAGGAATGTTGCTTGCATTCATTTATTGACAAGAGTTTACGAGCCTGAACTAGTCTATCTAGCAAACAGAGAAATAAGAGCAGCTGCAGAGTTCGGTCTTCTGCATCTTAGATACCTGTGTTAGAAGAAATGTTTGTTCTCTCTTTTGATTGTACAGGAAGACAAGGATATGTATAGTCACACTGCAGCATCTATCTCGTGACACGTAATCTCAGGTAAGATTAACTCTACTTCTGCTTACCCTACTTGGTGTCTAGAAAATTGGCTCTAATGAAAGCTTGGCTCCCACCTGCTAGCATGGCTTTTGGATTAAGGTGTAAGATACACAGAAGAGTAATGCCAAACAGCTGAAATCCTGAGGATACCCCACCCCAGAAGTTGCCTACTGAAATGCTTGACAGGGAAGCTCACATCTATCGATAATGGTAATTTACCTGAGTAAGGATCAATGGGATCAATAGCATTGTTTTAGAATGATTTGGGCCAGAACAAAGTTTTGAAAAGCAAGATTTTTCACAGGAAGGAAATCCTCCATTGTAGTCACTTCTAATAATGGACCCCACTTCTAATGCAATCACCAAGCCCTGGGGGGGGGGGGGGGAAAGCTCACTAGCATATATCTTCTGCCTCTCTTGCCATTTGTGTCCATCAAAGCAGTGTGATGTGGTTTTTTTTAAAAATGAATGTGTGTTTTCATTACACTTAGAGATCTGCATTGATATATTTTCATAGTGATTAAGTCAGAGAGGCTCAGGAACTGAAACAGAACCAGATCATCGGCCAGTGGCGGTCAGCGGCTCACTGACTTCACTAGAATTGGTTGTTTATCACTAGCCGAGATACATTACTGTATTCACTTTCTATTTCTTGATTTAATGTAAGTTTAATGCAGGAATCCTGTCCAAGCTACATAAACAATTATTGTCCTTTCTTGTTGTGGTGGGTTACCCTTGGCCAGCAGCCCGCTGCCCGCCCAGCTGCTCACTCACTCCCCTTCCTCAACAGGACAGGGTGAGAAAATAGGATGAGAAAGATCATAAATTGAGATAAAGACAGGGAGATTGCTTATGCATTACCACTGTGATCACAGGCAAAAGAGACTCGACTTGGGGGCAAGTAATTTAATTAATTGCCAGTTAAGACAGATTTGGGTAGTGAGAAACAAAGACAAGTTTTAAAAACACACTTTCTCCCTTCTTATCTGACCTTGTTGTTCACACTACTGGTTTTCAGTGTTTTTCTTCCCTCCTCCCATGCCTGTGAGGTATTTTCTGCCCTTTCTTAGGTATGTTATTACAGAGGCACCACCATCTTGGCTGAGGGACAAAGCTTTGTCCTGCAGTGGGTCTGCTGGAGCCGGCCTGGAACCGGTTTTATCCAGCATGGGCGCCTCTCCTCACACCTCCCCAGTCCCCTGCTACCAAAACCTTACCACCTACACACAATGCACTTATGCACAAAGTTTCTCTTTCCTTTTGATGTTAGTTCCATCATCTACAGTTAGCTTACTCTGTCTTCACTTAACAGACTAATGTTCTTCTCAGAAGAAAGTTAGCCATTTGTATCCATTCAGACTTTAAAGAGCACAGTTTTCTAAGATGTGCTACAAAGATGGGCAGAGACCTAGAGCATATGGCCTTTGAAGAGATGTGAAGAGAGATCAGCTTATTTAGTCTCATGAAGAGAAAGTTAAGGGATGATCTGATACCTGCCTGCAACTTCTGGAAAAGCAGTGCAAAATGTGAGAGAGTCAACCTCTTCTCAGTACTCTCAGGTGACAGGGACATAAACTTGTGGCTTGGAAGGTACCAGTTGGACTTACAGAAGCAAATTTTCACCATGAGGATAGCGCAGCATTGAAACATGTTGCCTAGAGAGACTGTGAAACTGTCAAGTTCATTACTTGGCTAGACAAAGCCAAAGCTAACCTGATCTAATGATGATAGAACTGCCTTATGAGGGAGGCTGAACTACTTGACATACAGAGGTCCCTTCCGACAAACATTTCTATAATTTTGTAATTCTCATTTTTCGCCCCTTTGTTGATCCAAATAATTAGCATTGGATCATGCAGATCCATGAATACATTCAAAGGCTGAGTGAAAAAAAGCAATGATTTTGCTTAGTCCATTCTACTCAAGTAGACCTCCGCCTGCTCTCTACTTTGGCACCTTCATCAGTTTTATTTTTAAAAGACATTAATTTGGGAAAAACTACAGAAATATGTACTCATGGATGAAAATAGTTCTGTAACTGTTATTCTGTACCTCTTACTATTAAAAATATCTCAGATGTATTTATACTATGAGGATTTTCCTGAGATGGTAAAACATCAGATTGGTGACTGCAACTACCCACATACTGAATATTCCACTTCCAACAAGTACTCATCCCTGGACAGAGCTTCCGTATCTGTCCTCATAAACCTCACTGCTGAACTATGACTAATGTTTCTCATTTTGTTTGCTATAATCTGGACTATCTAACATTTAAGAAGTCTTTCAGCAGGTATGAATTTTTCAGAATACAACAATCAAGTAAGTATATATTCAATACTCTTCAGCATCTAACCCTGATTTGGAAAAAATATTTATTTTAACTTGTATTTCAAAAGGAGTGTAATCTCTCTTAGCAGACAGAGATATATAAACAGGTATATTCTGCTAAATTAAAAAAAATTTACCCACACAAAGTGCAGAGAAAAACAACATTAAAATAAATTATTTCTCTCTGCTTTTTTTGTGAGTTTTGTCTGCTGTAATACTTTTTTCACTGGCAAGTCTCAGGTGTGTTATCCTCTACAGCACTTCATAAACCACTTTGTAGAATATAAATGTGACAAATCTTCCATTCTGTCACATCTGAATAAACTCCAAACACCTTTGAAGTTGGCATGACCTCCTTTTGCAAACTCTTTGAGATCTACAGATGAAAAGTACTATATGATACTAGATAGATATTATCATCTATTTCTTTATACACTTAGGGACAACTGCCATTTATTTTCACCTATTTGTCACATCAAACAATGTTTAAATTCCAGATTTGCTAAATGTTCAAAAATGGATTCCATCTGCATCACTGAAAGTCACTCTTTGTCTTGGGGCAATATACTGAAGAATTTCCAGAGCTGTGTTGTGAAACGGACAGTTTCAACATCTAATTATATTTTGACATTGTTTCTGTATAACCTCTTTGTATATATAAATTTATAGAGAGAGAATTTTTTGGTAAACTGATACATGTTTTAACACCAGTTTCTTTTTAGTTACCTGCCCGTAATATTCTTCCAACCATATTCACTGTCCGAAAACTATGTCCTTTAATAGTGCAGTCCGTCCAGAATAAGACTTGATAGAGAAAGGAGGGTCCGTATGGTATCACAAGCATGTCCTGCCTACATGTCAAACAGCAAAATGCAGATAGACACTCTTACGCAATGCCAAGTGCGGGTGTATTATCTTTGACTCAGTATGGCACTAATTTCTAATTAAAGTTACACCTCTCTGGATTGAAGCAGGCTAGTATCCTGCTGTTTTGTCAAATGAGCAAAGCAAGCTTGAGATGATTGTGGACAATAATCCTTGTAGGTGTACCCTAAATGCAATTTTTTTTAAAATGGCCATGAAAGAACAAGGAGGTGACTTCTCAATTTGCAAGAGACAGGGAAAATGGCTGTCATCCCCTGTCCTTTAGCTATTAGTTAGCAGCACCAACTAATAACTAACTGGTTAGTAGCTGACTAACCAGAACATAGTTTGCCAGTAGTTTTTTCTGCTACATGAGCTTTTAGTAGGTCATTCGCCGTTCTTTTACCCCAAAGAAAGAAATCTCTGAATTCCTAGTGCTCTGCAGAGTGTATGTAGCCATACGCAACATGGGAGTAAAGTGCAGCATTCTGCCTAGCCTCCAGTTTTGGAGCGTGAGTAATACTGATGGCTGCGGACAGGCCTGCATGGCGTCTCTGTTACGAAAGAGAAGACATTATCTTGGGCCTTCACTGAATGATGTGGAAGTGTCATTGCTAAAGAGAACTACATTAGGAAAATGGACATTTCTAAAATTATTTGCAGAGTAGCAGACAGCGAACAAGAAAATGTTCTGCCTTTATTTTGCATATAGTACACTGTATTTCCAAAAGGAGGATTGTGAGATCACTTCTAATTTTCTTATGAAAAAATAATGGAACCTTTAATGGACCCTAAATGTAAGATCATCTGGGTTTTTTGCCTGAGAAAACTTCAGATGTCTTGACACTATTCTTAAATTTGGTGGGGAACAAAGGCAAATACTCAGCTAGTTCTGCCATGCACTTTTTAGTAGAGAAAACAAAATCTGTTTGTGGGAAATTAAGCTACAATTTAGAAAATAAAATCAGATGAGGCCATTCAATTGCCTGAAGTCTGAAAAATGCTGCAATAAATGTAAACAACTACCGGTAAATTAGTTTAAGTATGATCAATGTAATTTTTTATCTTGCCACCCAGGTATAACATCTGCTTTTGAATACTATACCTATTTCTTTCTAGAATTTCAAGTCAGTAGTGATCTGAATTTTATTGTTCAGGATAGCAGATGACGAGAGGTAACTTTTTGTTAGTACTATGATCCCTTTTACCATAAGCACTGTGCAACCTCTTGCATGACACATCTTGAGCTTTCAGGCGCTTCCACACCACGTCCGCATACACTGAGGACATAGGTCATGAAGGAAGAGAAGTAAGCTGAAAGGCAGACTCTCTGCTACTCCAAAGAGGGGAAAGCTGGTGATGAAAAAATCTAAATTAGAAAATAAAAAAAGAAACCAATAACTGAGGAAATTCTTCTTCTCCTTTGTTCACACAGGGCCCAGGTGAACGTACAGTTCAGTCTGTTTATTCAACAAAATATAAGACCCTGTGAAGATTGACTTTAAAACTACAGCAGGCAGTAAATACCAAGTGGGGAACAGGGAACTATATGAGCTAATAAACACCGCAAGCATGTGAGCAAATAACTAAGTGAAACTCTAGCTTTGCATCAGCATGTTTTAATGGCCAGAAAGGGAAGTTCTGGGGCAGCCGCCTTCTTGGAGTAGGGAGGACACAAACCAATTTAATATTAATTGTCAGCTTGATAAACTTAGGAAAGGAATTACACAAATACCTGTCTGTGATTGCTTTGTGATCTCCTTAGTGAACTAAGGGACCCCATCTACTACTGTGTGTCCTGTGTATGCTTCCAGCTTCTAAAGGGTATTGACATCAAATTAAATGAGCCTTTTTTTTTTTCAGTAGATAATTTCAGTCCAAAAACAATTGCATTGTAACTTGACACTATAAGTTAAGGGTGGGAGAATATAATGGTTATAGTGCACAATGCGTGAATAAGAAACGGAGACGGAGAGAGAGGCATAGCCTGACATAAACAAGAATTTAGACATCTCAGCCTGGGTCTATACAGCACAGTGGGACGCTGTCTAGAGAAAACAATACCAGAAGAGGTGGAACCACATAGTGTGGGAAAGAGCCACTTTTGTGTTTAGGTCCCAAAAGCAGTACAGCCATAGTAGGGATTCACCACCTATGTCTTTAGGGGGAAAGGAAACAGTCCAGAGCCACCCTCTAGCTTCTGAGCCAAATGGTACACCCTGGATTGCATCCGTACAGCTAGCCTGTGTTATCCACCAGAACACGGCAGCTTGTCCAGCCTGCCCGTTGAGAAAGCTCCCTCACCCGTGCAAAAGCTCAGACACATTTTGGGGTTTATCTAGAAGAGTGTTAGCTGGCCCTAGGCCAAGACCACACCAGGGACTGCATGCTGCAAAGCTGGGTACATGTGCTCGGTCTTACTCCCTAACTCTTCTCAGCTTACTACTATAGATGCAGCCACTGGGACTAATTAAGGTAGGCACTGTGCTATATTGATATAGCTGTAACGCTCCCCTCTGAAGTTCCTATAAATTAAGAAAAACTTCATAACTCTTACAATTCTGACAGACTTTCTGAACATATTAATTGTATTTAGAAACCGTCAGAGCATAAAACACTTTTCCTGCTAGATAGCATGGGGACAGTTTTTTACAATGAAATAAGCCCAAAGTTTTGGATTTCTTTTATCATTATCTCAGGTTTTATTTCTGATATCTTTGCATCTTAGCATGTGGAGAAAAGAAATATTAAGTGCAGAAAAGCAGTTGTAGATTTTATTCAGTTAGAATCTATTTCACAGAAATATTCGCTGCTTCATTTCTGGATTGTAGGTATCCCAAAATGAAAGCTATGCAGTTATAGCAAGACAGCCTCCAGGAGACTGTAAGGGAATGCTCATGGACTGTCTGCAGTGTTATGAAATAGACTGTGAAGTCTGATAGAAAATTTCAGCTACTCTCCATCTGAGCCATATTTAAACAAGAGTTGTGGATACCTTCCTGACTTCTCCAGCAACGCTACAGTGTATACATAGGCCCTTGAAGTTAAGAAAAAAGTTTTTCCTATATTTAATGCATAGTTTACAGTTTGTTAGACATCTAAAGTAAACTGAACTTGTGCAGATGTAGCCTGTATTTCCTTTGAACTGCTATAGCTTCCCCAGTGGCTGCAATTCCTGTTGAGTAACACCTGAATAACAGCAAAGTAGACGCACAGTTCTCAGCCTGTTGTTTTCCTGTGCTTCATTTTAGTGACTTAAAGACGTGACTTTGTAACATCACTTCTTCTAAGACTCATGAAATTCTGGTGCTTTTGATATTGCTTGCCACAGCCACTTGCCCCATTAAGATGTCTCTGTAAGAAATATGTTGTTACTTAATCTTGCTTTGGAAAAGCCAGAGATCAACAGAAGAGCTCTGACAATCTAAAAAAAAATGATTTAGAGACAAATATCTTTGTTTAATTTAGTTCCTTTTGTATCTGAGTACCAACATGAGATTTTTCAACTGATACAAGCAGAAACCAAATAACGATGCATTTGCTTCTGAAGCTTATCGAGTAAGGTGAATTTTGATTGACAAAGCAGAATAAAAGCATGTTGTACTATGAATGACCTTTATTGTTTCAGTAAGTTGCTCTATCTCTACATTTCATAATAGATAATTCTGGTTTAGAAAGATAGGTATTTAATTATTTATATTTTATGTCTCTGAGCTTATTGCAGAATTTTACATTACCTCTACTGATAAATATGTAGAATATACATATAAAAAGATACCATATATTTTTGATACTAATTCAACATGGCCAATTTTGACTAACAAAGCAGGCTGGAAGAGTGTCCTTTTTCCTCTAATTTGCTGTATTTAATTTCTTTGTTTCTGGGAATTTTTGGACAAACTGGGAAAAATGGTTCTTCCAATTTGTAGAGAAACAGGATGCAAAGTCTTGTTCAAATTTTCCTTCTGGACTAAAAAAATTGAGACACAGGAAAGGTATTGCTTATCAGTGTCATATCTTTATTATGTTTCCTACATTATTGATTTGATTTCTAGACTATTGCTGCAGTATATCCACTTACATTTTTGTCATCTGCTTTGCCTGGAATCTCATAATAGCAGAGATATCTTTAACATTATTTAGGTTATTTTCTATTGGAGGAGCTTTGAAGGAACCCGTAACCCAGAGATATGATTATAGTAAATAACAGTACACAGAATTACATCTTACACTAACACACATTTGCATATGGTACTGATACATATATAGCTACAATTTCTATAAGCGAATTAGACTCTAAGATCACCCTTCTGGGAGGCTCCTAACTTTTACCAGAAGTACCTTTCATCTAAAAATGATGGGACTTTGAGATGGTTGACTGACTTCTTTTAAACTGCCTGTTTTATTTTCAAGATGCTTTATCCTGGTTTGGGATAGTTTCATCTGTAAATTGCGGTCAAATCAGGTAAATGGGTGAATAACAAATAACATAAAATCTTTATAGGCATGGAAATTCAAGGCCCAAAGAGAAAAAGCATAGTATCAAGATTGCTCAGCTGGGACAGTGATAGTGACTGTGAGAGGCTGAAGGTGATTAGAACCTAAAGAGAAAAATGTAATGAGATTCCATCTACTGTTACATAGATTGGATAGAAATCACTTTTCAGGTGTGAAACCAAGACAGTTTTTCAGGCACAAGGAATGATAGCTTTGCAGACCTGGTTTAAAATTTACTTTCAAAGACCCTGATAGATAAATATCAATTATCTTTTCAGGAGTAAGAAAAGCAATACAGCCACTGTAGCAGTGCTTAATTTCAAAACAAAGACTTACATTAAAAATGAGAAAAACTTCTAGAGAGAAATGAAAAAAGGAAGCCAAAACTGCAAAATGTTGGCAGACAACACATCAGAAATTCAAAACAAATGTGCACTATTTGCCAAAATGCTTTTAGAAACATCACAAAGAAGGAAGCCAGTATGGCTAAATGACAAAATAATGGAGGCTATTTAAGATAAGAAGGCACATTTCCAAAACTTGAAATTGTATTAAAAGAAAAAAGAAAGGAGAAGAGGAAAAAAATAAAAAACAAGCTAAAAAAAAGAGGTTTAGGGACAGCATATCGAAAGGCATAAACAATCCTCTCCAGGGATGTCTTTGAAGAGATGGTCAAGGTATAAAACATAGACAATGTTGTCGGGACAACCGGGCTATCAGACCCAGTCAGCATGGGTTTATGAAAGGCAGGTCCTGCCTGACCAACCTGATCTCCTTCTATGACATGGTGACCCGCCTAGTGGATGAGGGAAAGGCTGTGGACGTTGTGTACCTGGACTTTAGTAAAGCCTTTGACACCGTCTCCCACAGCATCCTCCTGGAGAAGCTGGCTACCCATGGCTTGGATGGGCGTACTCTGCGCTGGGTAGGAAACTGGCTGGATGGCCGGGCCCAAAGAGTTGTGGTGAATGGAGTTAAATCCGGTTGGCAGCCGGTCACAAGTGGTGTTCCCCAGGGCTCAGTACTGGGGCCAGTTCTGTTTAATATCTTTATCAATGATCTGGACGAGGGGATCGAGAGCATCCTCAGTAAGTTTGCAGATGACACCAAATTGGGAGGGAGTGTTGATCTGCTGGAGGGCAGGCAGGCGCTACAGCGGGACCTGGACAGGCTGGATCGATGGGCCGAGGCCAACTGTATGAGATTCAACAAGGCCAAGTGCCGGGTCCTGCACTTGGGACACGGCAACCCCAGGCAATGCTACAGGCTTGGGGGGGAGTGGCTGGAAAGCTGCCCACAGGAAAAGGACCTGGGGGTGTTGGTTGACAGCCAGCTGAATATGAGCCAGCAGTGAGCCCAGGTGGCCAAGAAGGCCAACGGCATCCTGGCCTGTATCAGAAATAGTGTGGCCAGCAGGACTAGGGAGGTGATTGTCCCCCTGTACTCAGCCCTTGTGAGGCCACACCTTGAGTACTGTGTTCAGTTTTGGGCCCCTCACTGCAAGAAAGACATTGAGGTGCTGGAGCGTGTCCAGAGAAGGGCAACGAAGCTGGGGAAGGGTCTAGAACACAAGTCCTATGAGGAGCGGCTGAGGGAACTGGGGATGTTTAGCCTGGAGAAAAGGAGGCTGAGGGGAGACCTTCTTGCTCTCTACAACTACCTGAAAGGAGGTTGTAGAGAGATGGGGGTCGGTCTCTTCTCCCTAGTAACAGACAACAAAAGAGGAAATGGCCTCAAGTTGCAGCAGGGGAGGTTCAGATTGGACATTCGTAAAAACTTCTTTACCGAAAGGGTTGTCGGGCATTGGAACAGGCTGCCCAGGGAGGCAGTGGAGTCCCCATCCCTGGAGGTATTCAAAAGACATTTAGACGAGGCCCTAAGGGATATGATTTAGTGGTGGACTTGGTAGTGATAGGTTAATGGTTGGACCCGATGACCTTGGAGGTCTCTTCCAACCAGAACAATTCTATGATTCTATGATTCTATAGCTCAGAGAAGACAAGACCACAACAGACACATGAAATGATTCTTTCCAACCAAGTTTACCAGGAAGCAAGGTAAAGCTTAGAGAGGCATCTGTGTGACAATGCTTTTTACAAAAAAAAATTAGAGGATTTATCTAGAACTGGACTGACAGCAGAAGGTATGAGCAGTCTTTAGCATGCTTGGTTTGTCTTCTTTTTCTTTATTTTTGTGGACACACTCATTCCACCAACATTAGCTGAACTGAAGTTGTCAGGGTGGGGAAATGCAAGATTAATTTCTTATTTCTAAAACTTTCATTTTTAAGAATTTACTATCTGAACAATGACCATTGTTGTCTTTTTGGAGATGCTTTTACAGCTCTTCCTCATTAAATGGTGTGGTGAACATTGTCTTTATAGTTTTTTGAGGAGAAAACAAGGTTGCCAGGGCTATAAACCAAAAAATGTACCACTTACAAATGTTAAACATCCTTACAGCCCTATGTCACTGTTTAACCACAGCCAGCAACTAAGCACCACACAGCCGCTCGCTCACTCCCCCCTGGTGGGATGGGGGAGAGAATTGGAAGGGTAAAAGTGAGAAAACTCATGAGTTGAGACAGATAAAGACAGTTCGGTAGGTAAAGCAAAAGCCACGCATGCAAGCAAAGCAAAACAAGGAATTCATTCACTCCTTCCCATGGGCAGGCAGGTGTTCAGCCATCTCCAGGAAAGCAGGGCTCCATCACGCGGAACAGTTACTTGGGAAGACAAAACGCCATCACTCTGAATGTCCCCCCCTTCCTTCTTCTTCCCTAAGCTTGATATGCTGAGCATGACGTCATATGGTGTGGAATATCCCTTTGGTCAGTTGGGGTCAGCTGTCCCAGCTGTGTCCCCTCCCAACTCCTTGTGCACCCCCAGCCTACTCGCTGGTGGGGTGGGGTGAGAAGCAGAAAAGGCCTTGACTCTGTGTAAGCTCTGCTCAGCAATAATGAAAACATCCCTTTATTCTCAGCCCTGTTTCCAGCACAAATCCAAAACACAGCCCCATAGTAGTTACTATGAAGAAAATTAACTCTAACCCAGCCAAAACCAGCACACCCTATTTATCAGAGATACGTTGAATCACAGCTAAGCCGATATTTCTTTGAAGCAGAGGACTGTCCAAAAATAAGCTAAAGAAAGTGTAGTGAACTGTTGTTTTACAAGGTTTGGGAATCATTTGCAGCTACTTGTGTTGTGGCTCATCATAAATAATGATGATCATTTAGAAACCAGACACTAAGTGCGGCTGATCCCAGCCATGCTTCCTGAGGGTTGAATTGATCTCACTTGCTATTACTCTTCTAAACGTTAGGCATCATGTCTAAACTACCAGTTTAGACTCTCTCTGTACTCAGAGAGATGTTCGTTCAAAGCATGATTCATCCTACCGGTCTTAATATGAATGAATGGGGAAGCACCCATCGTGCTCCTCTTCAGAGCCAGGAGTTAATCCCAATGTCTCTGCTTCTAAATTTTAGCTGACAAAAATTAAGTTGGATAAATCTAGGCCTGACTGATTCATGAACACCTTAAAAAGGATTTTTTCCTTCTTAATACAGGAGGGACAGCTATCTGAATCAGATAGTGAGTCAGAAGTAAGGTATTTAGAAGTGTAAATCATGTCAACACACAGTTTTCACAAAAAGTTACACTAGCTAAATCCTAGTATCTCCTGGTTTTGAGAAAAAGTGCATTTAAAGCAAATGGGAAAAAAAATGAGGTAACAGCTTATTGAATATATTAGATTAGACTTGATATGTAAGTGATTGAAGTATTTTCACACTGGTTTTCATGTCAAGGAAAAGTTCAGGAAGAAAGTGTAACAGAGTATAATCCTGTTTGTCTAGGTATATAATGTGCATGTATGTATAAGCAGATACATCTATATCTTTGAAACCAGTAATGTTAAAGTGTAAACAAACAGATGCCTTCATTCTCTGGATATTATTTAAAAGTTGTTCCCTGGACTATTAAACACTAGATGTTTTGCTTCTCTGTATGAGAAGGCACACATCTGAAAAAGCTGTACTAATATTTCAGATTCCTTTTGAAAATTGGTATATGTGATTACACTTTCAGTTTTCAGTTCCATTTAAAAAATGGGCAATTAGAACTACCTTTACTATGGAGGAGAAATAATGCTTTCCCTTAATTAAAGTAACTTGTATATAACCATGCCTTTTTCTTGCAGTAAGATTGTCTTCATGTAAAACTGATGGTTTTATACACCAGCTCTACAGATGGGGCCAAGGCTTTCCCCTGAGCTGAGGTTAGCAATGCAGAAATCATTCAGCCTGACAGCTTGAACCAACTTAAACGTGAAAGAACAGAAACACACTCTTGTTCATCTCTGCTGATATACTTATGTCAGAGCCAACACCAGTAAATTTGCTGTTCAAAAAGCTCATCAGAAAGACGAGTTAACCTTTTTTTTTAATATGTCACAAAAGCCTAATATGAAGTGTGACAGAGGGGATGAAAAGGAATAAATAAACAGATGTAAGTCATGTGTTATACTGAAGTTAATGTCACTGTGCATGAATTCAGAAGTAATGTGATAAAGAACCATGCAAAGACATGATTCAATTACAAGAATACAGCTCTCTCAAACATCTGGAAACAATACTGCTATTTTCACACCTCTTAACCAATCAGTTCTAGTTTCACACAGAAGTCTCAAGCGGACCTTAATTCCTTAATGCCATAAATTGTTTTTTAAAGTCTAAAACTAAAATATGCTAGGATTAGAGAAGTGACTTATTACAGTTGTACTTAAACTAATTCCACAATGTAGTGACAAAGACTTTGCAACTCCCTTTTGTTGGTCTATTGTTGGAAGATCTGGCAATTAAGAAGTAAGAACCAATAAATCAAATGAAAGTCGCCTCTTAAATTCATATGCATTTAAGAGAACTGGCTTGGACAACGGTCCATCTTATCAGGTTGCTCCCTGCCAAGTAGGGATTTACACCAACCACAAAGGAAATGAACTCCAGCCAAGAATAGTTGTTATTATTTGTAAGCAAGATACTCTGAAGGACTGACTGATTTCACATTAGCTATCACGTTTCAAATGCAGTGTCTAAAGCAGACAGATTTCTTGGAACTGCACAAAAGAGGATGCCGGCCAGCTTTTCCCCCAGAATTTCCAGGGCTTCGTACCTTTGGTTATAGCACAAAAATAAGCTTGTAGTGGGCAAAAATGAGCAAACAAGCACAATAGCGAGGGGCGGGGGGGGGAGGGGAGGGAAGTAACTGGTATGTTTCATAACTTGTTCAGGTTTTATTACTATTTTGTTAGAAGATTTGGCACCAAAAGATTGATTCTTATTTTACCTAAACCAGTATTAACAGGTTAAACCTTGGTAAAACTTTCTAAAAGTGAGAACAATCAAGCACTGGTATAATTTGTCATTTCAGTAAGGACGTTTCAATAACAGAAATTAGAGGGGGTGGTGGGTTGCATAGTTTTGTATTTTCAGGAACAGGTCAAACATAAGACTGTCAGGAATAATTTAAAAAGAGTTGGTTCAGCTGTGGCCCATGAGGAGGAATTGTGACTTTCCTTTCAACCCTGTTTCTTACATGAAATTCATTCCAGAAACAGTTTTTCTTCGTTTTAAGCAGTTATTTAAGGATAGTAATGGAAAAAGTGATTCTTCAGCATCTTATAACTGTTAAAATTTGTTTCATTGATGATGAGAGGTGAAATGGATTTCTGTTGCAAAGATGGTTTTAGTAATCTAATTATTAGACACTACCATAGATATAAAGTAAGGGAATTGTGGTAGCTTGTAGTCAAGAACACTTTGTTCACCTCCTTGCTGCTACTATATATCTCTTTCCAATTTTGTTTGCCTTTCTATTTTTTCATTTTTGTTTAATTTTCAGTTTGGTCTAACAAAAGCTGCAACACAACAATATTGGCTGCAGATGATTCAGGAGCCTTTTAAAAGCAGTATATATTTCAGGAAAATGTTCCAAATTTAGATTCTGGCATTACCAAATAAGATTATTGTGCTGGTTTTGGCTGGGGGAGAGTTAAATTGCTTCATAGTAGCTTGTATGGGGCTGTGTTTTGGATTTGTGCTGCAAACGGCTGAGAATACAGGGATGTTTTCGTTATTGCTGAGCAGAGCTTGCACAGAGTCAAGGCCTTTTCTGCTTCTCACCCCACCCCACCAGCGAGGAGGCTGGGGGGGCACAAGGAGTTGGGAGGGGACACAGCTGGGACAGCTGACCCCAACTGACCAAAGGGATATTCCATCCCATATGACGTCATGCTCAGCATATCAAGCTTAGGAAAGAAGAAGGAAGGGGGGGACGTTCAGAGTGATGGCATTTTGTCTTCCCACGTAACCATTCCGCGTGATGGAGCCCTGCTTTCCTGGAGATGGCTGAGCACCTGCCTGCCCATGGGAAGCAGTGAATGAATTCCTTGTTTTGCTTTACTTGTGCACGTGGCTTTTGCTTTACCTCTTAAACTGTCTTTATCTCAGCCCATGGGTTTTCTCACTTTTACCTTTCTGATTCTCTCTCCCATCCCACCGGTCGGGGAGTGAGCGAGGGGCTCTGTGGTGCTTAGTTGCCGGCTGGGGTTAAACCATGATAATTATGTAATACTTTCATTGCTTTTGATATTAAATTTCCCCATGTAAATAAAATCTAGGAGATAAATATGCTGTTCAACGAAACAGATGGCATGTAGCCTCTTTAAGGCATAGATTTACACATTTCTTCTGAATACATGAGATATTGATCCAAACACTTTGTTATTATTATTTCTCCTAGTGAGTGGCAAAGATGCCCCATTTCGCCAGACAAAAATACGGCTGCAGATGCACAACAACAGGGAAAAGAAATAAGTTGAAGATGAGGATTTTGATTGATGAAAGTAAAAGAATAGAACAGACAGATAAAATGAAATAGAAGACTACAAAAGGGAAGAAATAAAAGTCTAATGGGGAGCGGGTGGCATGTACCACAGAACACTAGATGAAAACAACCCTTACTTGTCATACTGGGAGGCAGAGAATGAGCCTGTGGTGGGTTGACCTTGGCTGGTCGCCAGGTGCCCACCAAAGCCATTCTATCACTTCCCTCCTCAGCCGGACAGGGGAGTGAAAATGTAACAAAAGGCTCATGGGTCGAGATAAGGACAGGGAGAGATCACTCAGCAATGCCTGTCATGGGCAGAACAGACTCAACTTGGGTAAAAAATTAGTTTAATTTATTGGCAATCAAATCAGAGTAGGATAATGAGAAATAAAACCAAATCTTAAAAGCACTTTCCCCCCACCCCTCCCTTCTTCCCAAGCTCAACTTCACTACCAATTTTCTCTACCTTCTCCCCTGAGTGGCGCAGGGGGACGGGGAATGGGGGTTGAGGTCAGTTCATCACACGTTGTTTCTGCCGCTCCTTCCTCCTCAGGGGGAGGACTCCTCACGCTCTTCCCCTGCTCCAGCGTGGGGTCCCTCCCACGCGAGACAGTCCTCCACAGACTTCTCCAATGTGAGTCCTTCCCTACGGTTCTTCACAAACTGCTCCAGTGTGGGTCCCTTCCACTGGGTGCAGTCCTTCAGGAACACACTGCTCCAGCGTGGGTCCCCCACAGGGTCACAAGTCCTGCCAGCAAACCTGCTCCAGCATGGGCTCCTCTCTCTTCACGGCTCCACAGGTCCTGCCAAGAGCCTGCTCTACAGTGTTGGCTTCCCACAGGGTCACAGCCTCCTTTGGGCATCCACCTGCTCTGGCATGGGGTCCTCCATGGGCTGCAGGTGGATATCTGCTCCACCATTAACCTCCATGGGCTGCAGGGGGACAGCTTGCCTCACCATGGTCTTCACCATGGGCTGCAGGGGAATCTCTGCTCCGGCAGCTGGAGCACCTCCTCCCCCTCCTTCTTCACTGACCTTGGTGTCTGCAGAGTTGTTGCTCTCACATATTCTCACTCCTCTCTCCCCTGCTCTATTCCTGCAGCAGGGTTTTTTTCCCCTTCTTAACTATGTTATCCCAGCGGCACTACCACTGTCGCTGATGGGCTCGGCCTTGGCCAGCGGCGGGTCCATCTTGGAGCCGGCTGGCATTGGATCTATCAGAGATAGGGGAAGCTTCTAGCAGCTTCTCACAGAAGCCACCCCTGAAGCCCCCCCACTACCAAAACCTGGCCAAGCAAACCCAATACACAGCCTCAACCAACTCAACTGCCTCTCTTACTGCACAGTACTGGGCACATATCCTTAAAATCCAATACCATGGAAAATGTCCAAACCTGTCTCAAATCAACACAGTTTTCTTGTTTTCTTTAGCCCAGTGGCACTAAAAATTCCTGTCAAAGCAGAGAAGAAAAAGAAAAGTAACTAGATTCTTAGAAAAGCACGTCAAGGAAGAACATTAAACAGCTAGGGAGCACGTATCTTACTACTTTTCTTGTCTTCTATACTATTCTTAACAAACTCTTTTTTAATAATTTTCTTTCTTTCATTCTTTTCTTTCTTTTTTTCTTTTTTTTTTTTTTTTTTGCTGCAGCATGGTTAATTTTTCAATTTGAAGAGCTATTGGTATAAAGTATGCCTCATTAGCTTTGGGAGGTAGCTATTCTTCATTAATTCAGTTCTCACTTCATTTGCTTTGCATACAGTCATAATTAGCTTCAGAATAACTTTGGTAACTTCAGCAGATTTATAGCTTCAGTTTTATTCTGCATTTAGGTTTTTCCTCTTGTTTCAATGTGTTGTATGAATTTTAAAAAATCACAAACAGCAATGATTGCTTTAGGGAATAATTTCAAGTTGCAATTTTTAGAGTGACAGTCTCTCTACATCCCTCTGTCTGCTGAGCTACACAAACAGTTAAAAACATTAAGCCTTACGTAATCTCAGATGACGTTTTCTTACAAATAGGCAGAAATTCCCACTTTATCTGGCATGCATTCTCTGCAGAAGCAATCCTTTCCCATGTATGCCAGTCCCTCGCCATAGTGTATATGGCAGCAGAGGAACACACTCGTACTGTTCAGAGCTGAGGAAGGAATCATGTCAGTCTTTTATTGATGTCCTACAGCCAAAAGAGGATTTGGTTTATTCATTGGGGACATGCTGTTGTAGTAAGGATACGTGCACAGCACCACACTTAGTTCAAACTCGTTTACATAGTCTGGCAAGGCAGCACTCCTATTTTAAGAAGGGCAAAGAGGACACAGCTGAAGACAACAGAGCCACAGCATCTCCTGACACCTCTGTAAGGTTGATAGGAAGTGTGTCAGTGTATTTAGCACATCAGCCCACCCCCTGGCTGAGCTGATGATTTCTTTCTTCTTGACACAAAAGCACAACGCTTTGCTCCACTAGACTGGGCCACATTGAGTAAGAGGAAGGGAAATAAGCCCTTCAGAGAAGTCCCAGAACTTTTATATAGATTATCATCATCTTGGCACACGTGCCAAGGTACCACCACCAGAAAGATGGAAACACTTCCAGGAACAAGCCACAGCAACTGCTAGAGATATTCCCTAGGAATTTGTGATGCTGTAAAGGAGCTTCAGGGAAAAATATCGGTGGTAGAAATAAGGCGTCCAGTCCCCCACAGACACCATTTGAGAACTGAGACGGTCCGAGCATAGGGCAAGGGCAGGAGTTATAAATACAATGCTAAGAGCAATGCTGCAAAGGCTGCTGTTTTCCTGGTTTAAATAGAAGCTCTGGAATCTGTGTGCATTCACTGTGTGCTCAGCCAGCATGAACTGCTGCACTGTCTGCAAATCCCACCAAAAACTCCTCACTCCAGTATTTCCCACAGAAAACCAGAAACCTATGAGTTAATGCTCTGTAGCTATTATACTTTTCCCTTACTTGAAAAGCCAGTTGACACAGTCCAAAACAAAATGAAGTTCTGAGGAGGTTTCACCAATAAGCTGCAAGTGGTTCAGTTCAGGCTAGGAAAGAAGTAAAGCGGTATTGTAAATGCTAATAACCTGCCAAAGTCCTATTAATTGCTCTGCACGGACTGCTAAATCATGCCTTCTCTGCAGCAGTCCATGTGCTGACTTGGAGATACATGATCTTGGAGAACAACTTTCCCGCACAGTTAGCCAACATGTGAGCAGGCCACTAAGCCAGGCTGATGGTGTTCCTGGCACACTCCACACGTCTCTAAGAAATGTTTTATTTGCTCCGCAGTATCATCTTCGCTTTAGGTCAAGATTTAAACTCTCGGGGATGTGATCAGTCCATACCACTGCCACCAGATGAGCACGTGGCAAGCCCAAGCCCAACACTTAGTAATGTCCTTATACCTGTCATAAAACCCATAGGTAATTTCACCCTGCATGCATGATTAAAAGCCATCCCTTCAACAGCAGGCCACCTTGAAGAGCAAATTGTTGACTAGGATCCAAACATGCAGCAAATCGAGCTTAATATGTGGAAGACTAACACTCCTGGCAGAGCCTCATGAGCAGAAAGTGTGTTTGAGCAGCTTGTTGTGCTGATCAGATTTCAGACAGCCCCTGGCACCTGCAGGGAAACAAGGGCAGCCTGTTTTCAATAAGCCCTGCATCACCTGTCCCAGATGGTTGACTCTGTGATATCATCCCTCCCATATAAGAGTCTTTTCTGAGAAGCCCAGTAAAAGAATTGTGTATCATATTAGACCTGCTACACTGTAAGTACAAAAGAGAATCATGCTATATCATTGAGGAGATGGGTACAAAATTGTTTGTCATCAGTTTTGATGTAGAAATCTCAGAAGTTGCTGGTATGCCTGGGCAAATGCAAGAGATTTTCTTTCTATCGGCACATATTCTTATTTGTCAGATTGTTCTGGAAGTATTTGGTGCTCAGACTCTCCTGTCTACATCACACCATAGAATTCATTCTGATTTTGTTCTCGTTTTGCTATAGCCCTTTGTGCTACAGTCTTACTGTGCCACCAGGCTTGACTTCCATTACCCTGGCGTAAGCTGCAGGTTCCGTCAGCTGGCAGGTACCAGGGTGCCCGTCAGCTTTTGGAACTGCCCTGTCACTCTGGAAGGTGGCTGGTGGTGATGCTCCTCAGACTTCCAAGTGCCCAACACCACCAAATACTCAGAAGGAAGACAAGCTGCCCTTTTTAACCCCTAAAATCTCCATGTGATATGCCTATTCACAATATAAGCCCCCTATTTCATATGTAAATGAGAGAAGATTAGAGGGGTGAATTTAAGGGTACATGCAGATGTACCAAAGTGTACAAAGTCAGGTTGCAGTTCTGTCCTGACATATATGTAAGAATAGCAGAACACTGAAAGTCCTTATGAAAAATACTGCTCAGTTCAGTACATAATAATGTGTGTTTACAATATGTTCATAACTATTGTATACACGATCGGTAATTTTTCTCTGTCTGTTTAAAGTACGGGCAATTCAGGGTTATAATTTTTTGGAGTCTGAGAACTGTTACTCAAGGTCTATAAAAGGAAAGCTGCAGGGTAGCTGTTCTGGAATATCAAGAGTTCACCACAGGGACAGTGCTGTTTTCCAAAATAAATGTATTGTTCTGCACTGGGTGGGGTGGAGGGGGAGAGAGAGAAAGAGAGTGCAGGGCTTTTTCAGCGTGTCAGTAAGAAAGGCCTGACAATAAATGGAATATTAAAATAGCTGCTTTAAGAAAATAGAAAAAAAAAAAAAAAAAAAGAGGACTATAGATAAAAGAGTAAATCTTATGTCCCTTCAAATGCTGGGAACCTCTCCATGGCTGGGATCTGCACAGCATACCATGGGAAAGTCCATCTGGGGTCCATCTGATGCTGCATGAAATCGAGGTTCCCAGCACCTGAAAGGATGTAAGATTTACTCACTATCTATATTCCTCTTTTTATTCTATCTTCCTGAAGTAACTATTTTAATATGCCATTTGTTGTCAGGACTTTCTTACTGACATCCAGAAACAGCCCTGGACCATCTCTCCCCCACACACCCCCTTCCACTCCCTGCACAGAACATGTATCTAGACAACAGTTACTATAGAATAGCTGTGACACTTTAAAGTCATACCCTACCTTAATGATTTCCCTATGCAGCAAGACCCTTCTCACTGACACACTCGGCACACAGTCAGAGGCTGCTGCTTGCAGCAGAGAAGAAATGCCTGAAACCAATTTGAGAAACTTTAATTCCTGGGCCTGCTCAAGCCGGAACAGCTCTTTGTCAATTTTCAGGGTGGTAATCTTGCTTTTATTGTCCCAATTATCCACCACACAAATGGAGAGGTCTTAGGTGAAGTATCTAAGGTTGCCCATGCCTCAGTCTGGTGTGGAACCTTTCTTCTATAAACACAAAAATAGATCATGACAGACCTGGCAGGATTTGGGGACTAATTGCTGAAAGAATTCATATTTTAAACTGGGGAAAATTCTGCAAAGTTATTATTAATATTTAAAAAATACCATTTCTCCCTGTCTATTGCATCAATACTGTCTCTGCCTCACGCTTTCTAGTTAGAACACAACAGTGAGATGCACAAAGCCATCAGCAAATGTTTTTAGCTGAATTTTCTCCACTTCTCCTTTCCTAATTGTTTGTCATTTAAGAATTCAGTCAAAAGACTTTAAAAGTTTGCTATAATAAGGCAAAGACTGCTGAAACAGAACATAGGTTCAGCAGTAAAAGACTGCCTCTGAGATTTTGAGAGATGCAACAAATTGCCTTAAAAAAAAAAATTACAAGCAATGCTGTGAAAGTTCCAACATCTGGAAAAGGATTTGTGTTGCTAGCTGCCATGAATAGTCTCTAATTATACTGAGCATCTTTACACCAAGAAACAGGGTTTATCAGCACCAGGCGCTGGGCTGCAATCAAATGCGCACAGTGAATTCTAGCTCCCAGAAGTTAAAGATGCATTGAAAAGTTGTAATGAAGTGTACAATTGGAAACATTTATCGGTGATTCTGTCCCAGTATGAGCCAAGCAATTGTCTGAAATCACTGGAAGCTGGTCTGTTGGCTATTCAAAGTCTAGACTGAAGAGCTGATTGAGCTTGCATATAATTTTTTTAACAACTTAAGCTTTCAGACTTCAAACCAATGGGGATGCATGCTGTATGATCGAGAAGAACTTTGACTAAGTGCATTCAAAATCTGCCATTATATCTTGACATAGTCCAGCTTTTGAACACTTCAGGCTTGATTTCCCATTCTAAGTGGAAGACAGCAACATGACTGGAGGGCCTGGGACTGTTTTTCCTGTTCTTTTGCATAATCCAACTTGAAGCAGAGAAATTTTAGCAAGAAACTTGGGCCCAGATCCCCATGGCCTCTCAAATCTTTTGTAGTTGGGCTTTGTCAGCAGAAAGACTCCAACCACATCCTCATATGTATTTTGCAAAAGGGTTGTCAAGAGTCTAAAATCATTACACTGCCTTTTACCACTTGAATATACAATTCCCTGATGGTCATATCCACTTCATATGTCCCTGTTTTGCTGTTATAAATATCTGTTACGTGATGAAGAAGTGCAATATTACCGCAATTCATCAGTCAATTGAAACCATCAATCTAAACACAGTTCCTTCATAACAAATCACCTTTTAAGATTAAAAAATGGTCTCTTCTCATTAATAAAGAAGCTTTCATGTAAGAGGAAGATAGAGATAATATTTGGGATACCATCAACTCAGTATGTATCTATCTCTTAACTGAGAAAAATCTAGCAATTTTGCTTGAATACCAAAAAACAATGGATATATGGGAATGGAGGTTACCCAATATTGTTCATCATTTAATGGAAAAAGGGGTGGAGTGATCATCAAGAATTATTATCTAAAAGGTGATTCAATTTCTAGATTTTTAAAATATGAAAGAAGTGTTACCCATGCTGTCAGAAAGCTTTCACTTCTACCTAGCCAGGTAATAGAGAGGCCTCCTAGTATGCGACTTTCCAGCTGTGATGAGTTCTTCGTGCTAAGTGAATTGAAACAGAGAATAGTGTACAGAGAGCTTGAAACAGGCTCTCAGGGAGCCATCCATTGACCAGAAAATCTTTCCGTCCTTCAGACCCGGTCCAGATGCAGCTGAACTCAACTTCTGGCTATGCAGCGCTGAGATGTCCTGACAGAGGGGCTCTTAGCAGGTGTCTGTAGGTCCCAGTTCAGCACCAAAGCCACCTGTCGCTTT
The DNA here is from genome assembly GCA_009819775.1 of Phoenicopterus ruber ruber. Classification (NCBI taxonomy): domain Eukaryota; kingdom Metazoa; phylum Chordata; class Aves; order Phoenicopteriformes; family Phoenicopteridae; genus Phoenicopterus; species Phoenicopterus ruber. Next base: position 100,001,204 of record CM020217.1, read on the forward strand.
CTCCCAAAGCCTTGCAAGTGCTCCCCCTCCTAGAAGGCCAGGCAGAACGTAGCTCTTATAAAAGCACCATGAAAAGCCAAATGATAAATCGATGTTCTTTCAGTCTGAAATTAAAACTTATGTCAATTGTAATGGCAGAAATATACGTTTTAAATTGGACTCAAATTGCTTTCAGCAAAACAACATTTGAAAGCATCACGAGCAGATTGAAGTTTCCAAAAAAAATAGCAGCCCCCAACATCAGTAATCCCTGGAGCACTGCAGAGAACAAAAGAGCCTCTCCCATTGAATTTCGCCTGCGGAAAGCCACTGCTTGGAGCGGCTGGATGTGTGGAAAACACATATTTTTAAATGAGCTTTAGGACCTGAGTAGGTCAAATTATAAACATGAAAAAAAGCTTGATATTTCAAAGAATATGGAAGTCTACCAGTGCAACTGAATGCAGCCTGGATTACAAAGCTGCAGATTTTTGCCCTGCCAAGGTTCAGTTCTACGAGTGCTTAATCAGTCACCCTAACAACAGGATAAGGCTGTGAACTGCTTTGCTGGCTCACTGGAGTATGTTGTTGGCATTATCCTGTAATGGCACAACAGATTCTATAGACGAATTTTGCTGCAAAAGCAATTTCTCTCATTTTCACCTTAAAAAAACATGCACAGTAATTAACTTCACAGCAGTTTCATCTGGCAAAGTAATACAGTATATAGAATCAAATATGCAGTAATAATTGAGTATGAAAACTGTAGTTAAACTATGTTCAGCTAATGTAATAGCTAAAACAGCTAGAAGAATACAGAGGATATGGTTCTTCGCAAGAACAAAATATTTCAATCCAGTAGTGTTTGAGAGTGAATAACTAGTAAAACTGCAAAGGGCCCACTACAAAAAGAGAGGATTGCTGGGGATACCGAGAGTACTTTGTACAAACTTTTGACCCATAATACAGAACACTTCTGAGAATGAGATCATTGATAATTTCTCCAAACCCAAGTAACGTATCTATTCTGAAGATTTACAAGGGACAGCCAATGGTTTCTTTTCACTGAGGACTTAAACTGCAAGGAAACAGAACTGCATTACTAACAAAACCTGATAGCAACATGTGATGACATATGGTGGAATATAGAATGAAATCTCCGATAACTGTACATTGAATCAACTCTTTTGTTTCCACGTTAAAGCTCTAGTCTTATCTTTTTACATTGTCTTTCCACAGTCCCCTTAATTCCAATTCGCTATTCCTTAATGGGAAACAAAACATAGTCCTACTTACCATGTTTGACTGGGATGTGGTGCATTCTCTTGCTCTCTCTTCTTTCTTTGCATGTATCAAAATTTGCTAAGTAATTTTTCTGCCTGAAAGAGAGCTTGAAGCTCCATGGAGCTCCTGTCTAATGCTTCAGCTTTCATATGTTAAGTGTCTGCAAAACCTTTTAGGCAGAAAAGAAAACAAAGGCAATAGGAATATTTTCTCCCGAGCTGTTTTTTTTCCACTGTATAGCTCACCTTTCATAATTATTCTACCCATGCAGCCTGACTTATGCTGGAAAATAATCCAGAAGCAGAGAATTGATATGTCCTTTCCAAAAAGAAGTCTTAGAAACCAGCATATGAAAACTCCAGAATGCAGCAATACATTTTGATAAGAAGGATAAAACCACACTTTTAAGATTGTTATCTATTTTCTCCCAAGTGATCAGAATTTCCAAGACATGAGACCGAATCTAAGGTCAAGCTTTCTCTGAAGCTTCAATGTATTAGAAACTATGGTCCAGATTCAGACCTTTTGACAGATAGAATGGCCAGGATTCTGTTTGACCTTAATTATAGACACCTGATTTAGGTGTCTATAGGCACCCTTGCTGTCTAAACTCTCCCTTGTAGTCCATGGAAATAGCCAATACAATAAAAATTGCCTGAAGAGATACTGAGCTGCCCAGCCACAAGGGGATCAATAGAGTTGTCCATGCACACAGATCCTTCCTGTTATGTCCAAAATCTGCACAGACTGGCAATATTATGCAAGGTGTATAAGAGACACATGAAATTAAATGGTGGCCTGTATGTCCACTTTTGGATGTGGTGAATGACTCCCCAGGCTCCCTTGGCTGGGAGCAGAATCCAGCTCCCAACACCACAGTGTGTCCAAGATGCCACAGGACACCCAAGACGCTTGCACAGGATGAATGGACATGATGTAGGACTCACAAGAGAGCTTTACTTTCTGGAGAGGCAGCTGGAGCCCAGGTAGTAAACCTCATACAGTTAAGTAGCACCAGTTGCTACAACAAGGTAGCTGCATCCTGCGCTATATCTCCACACAGGAGGAGTTTAGACAACTAGAGGGCTTGTAGACACCTAAACTTATGTTTCTTATTTTGAATTAAATCCCACCATAGAAATCTGTATGTGAAACCCAACTTCCCCAAGTTTCAAACAAGATCAAGGGGTTCTGACTCACGCTATACACTTATCACCAGAGTGCCAAATAAGCAAGCGAAGTGTTCATACTGAATAAATTTAAACCCCAAATCCCAAACTTCTCTCTTGCCTTCATGCCAAGTGTGTATCCTATTAAAGAGAATCATCTCTGTCCCCATCTGTACATCTAGTGTTTCTCAATTAGAGATGTATTAAATCTTTTTCTTTTTTTTACTGTGAAGAAAGCAGTGACATTAATCTCATTAGAACAAAGCACATCCTTTTCTTTCCTAGTTGTTTCAAAACTTCCAATTGCAAAAAGAGAAAAAATAATTTCTACAATCATGCAGTAAAAAATAGATTTTGCTTACTGAAACCAAAAGTTTCATAACTGGCATTGAAAGGACAAAGTCTATTCAAATTCTTCTTCAGACAGCGTTTCCAGCTGCAAGGGCAGAGAGGCATTTATATGCCTATATGCAGGCATTTGTAACTGTTCCATGTGATCACTATGATCATATTTCTCCCTTACATCTTGTAAATTGAAGGGCGGGGGGCAGAAAAAATGAAAAAAATCACTAAAGGAAACGCAAATATGTACTTGTTCTTTGGGGTTTCTAGGAACTCACATAATCATCTTTCATCACATACGCAGTCTAGTTACATTTTCAAACATAAATAAAAAGCACTAGAGGTAAGTGTTGTCTAGGTCAGAGTCACTTTTAATAGCAGAAGAACAGAAGCTCTTTAATAGTACACACAATATACAACTATTTTGGATAGTAAATAAGAGCTAATTTTCCTACTGGGAACATGGGATAGATGTAGATAAACCTGTTTCACCATTACACCGACTATTAACTAGAATCCTTATTCTCAGAAACTATTTACAGTCTTTTAAAGGCTATAAGTAGCCAGGACATCTGCCACTTTCAAAAGAAAATTAAAGTTTCACAATAATAGCAGAACACAGGAATAATTTACATTTTAAATATATCCATCACCTTTTCTAAATTATCTTCAGATTATCATTCCGTGAGAAAAGGAAAAAAAAAAACCCCACACACAACTTTTTTTAAAGTAAATAAAACCAGGAACTCGGCAGTCAGCTGTAGCTTGATGCTGTTGTAGCACACTACCAAGAGAAAGTTGCTGCTACACTGGCGAAGGATTCCCAGAGATATTCAGGTGATCTTCCTAACATCACCTAAACCCCGTATAACGGTACAAACCAAGAGCAGAGCAATGAAGTGTCCAGGCAGCGGAAAGCATCAGATTTCTAAGCAGTAACTAACACTTGAATTTCATCCAGCTGAGGGTAGAGCTGCACAGAAGTGAGCTTCGCTCCACTCATAGGGCAAGTAGCGTTATTTTGCCCTAAAAAGAAGAGCAGAGTGGATTTACTCCAAAGGGAGTTAATTTCAACAGTTCTGTCTACTGATAACTAACATGCGAATTAGCAGGGCAAGCCTCCCATCCAGGAGGCACAAACAGAGATAGTCCACACTGGCAACTCTGCTAGAAATTAGCGACTGGACATCAAAGGAGAATTTCCAAGCGCTGAGATGAGATCATAATTCATGCTTAGATTTGACCAGGATGCACTGCAGCCTTTTCTAATGAAATAATACCCCAAAAAAAGCAGACTGAGATTTATTTCTTTGTCAATGCGTTGCCTGACCTTCTTTTTTGGCTGGGTTCTCCTTGTTCATACCCAAAACCAACTACCACACTAATCGCATTAAAAGAAAAAGATCTAATGGATTGTTAATGAAAAGAGAACAGGATAAAAGCCCATTGCATAGCCGAGGCAGACAACCTGTTTAGCAGCAGGAGGTGATTCTACTAAGTGCAAAGATAACATTTATTCAGTCTTATCTAAAGACAGGTTTCGTTTATTTTCGAACTCCCAAAATGAAATCATTCACCATTTAAACAAGAGAGCTGATCAAGAGATTCCCAACTTCAAAACGTGATGGACTAGCAAAGATCTGACATTTGAAACTGCCAACTACACAAGGATTTTTGGTAGCATTTCAAAAGTTTCTGTGATACTTTAGACACAGATTTTTTTTTGTAGATTTTTAAAGCTCCAGTCTTAAATGCAGCAAATTTTTTGTGAGCTTCACATGAAAGAAAATCACATTCATAACTTGAGTGAGGGTCTTGGGATTCAGTGTTTCCATGTACTCCTCCTCTCCAAAAATCAGGTCACCTCCCTCAGTATTTAGATATACCTTCAGGTTCCTTTCTCTATACTTTCCAGTAACACCCATTTTAATTTTCTCTATTAAGTAACACAGTCTATAAATAATTAACTGTATGAAATCCATTATGATCTCGGGTTGAAATGCATCATCACTGTCACTTTCACTTGTGCATACTCTCTCTCTATATATATACTGATTTATGTAATTACTTCGCCCAAGAAAAGAACAGTTGGCCTTCAGGTGTTTGGCTTGAAAATGTATTTCTGTACTTCATAAGCCCGTAAAGTAGTTTGGTTTGTATATTCTCCCTCTCAATTTGATTTTATTGAGACCAAGGGAATAGAACATGCAATACTAAGCTCGCTTCCTGTTCTTTTTCCCTCTTAAAAAGAAGGGATTGTTTCTTCCCATGGCTATAGCTACTCAGCACAGTACGTATGCCCTTTCAATTCTGAATGTTACTAAACTCTGAGCAAAAGATGATGGGGTTTTAGCTTACCAAATGTCGTTCAAAAATAGCTCAGTGTACAAATAACCTGTTACTGTGTATCTACATCATTGGAAAGTCTGTGTGCTATGCGGATGGAGAGACTTAAACCAAACAAGCTAAAGCTAACATCTTCAAAGCCAAGTGGCTAATCATCATTCAAAGTTATTTGATGCTCAGATCATCCATGGGCCTCTGTGTGTACCCAGTCGGCCGCACAGAAACTAAAGCAGCCCACTGTGCAAGGAGGTGAACGACCACATACACAAACATAATGCCTGTTTCTGTTCTATTAACAAAGCCCCTCCTGATGCTCTTGAGACCAGATTTCTCGATTGGTCAAAGGCAAGGCAGGATAACTGCAACAATTTTGGATTGCTCACCACCTGTATGCAAACACACAGAAGTTAATCAACAGAGTAAATACTGGGATACAGAATATTCCCTTAGCTGAACAGATCCAGACGCTCATTTAATACTCCATGCCAGATCTCTTCTTCCTGACTAAACCATTTCTCTTACTGCAGGTCGCAGTGCTGGCAGGCTGCTGAAGCAGAAGACACTGCCCAGCCCTGCATAGAAATAGCTGACTTCTGGGCAGGCGCTGGCTAGCCCAGCCATAAGCATTGACAGAAACACGATTCAGAGCAATTTCGTTTTCTCTTTGAAGGTGGACAGCACTGGACCTTCTTGATCCATTTTGCTCCCCCAGTTCTGCTATATGTAGAGCTGATTCCCTACCCAGCCTGATGTCTACAGACATCTCAGCATATGCAGTACATCAATTCTCTAAAAGGATTGAAGTATTGTCCTTTTCAAAAGTGGGTCTTTCAGGGAAAAGGGGATGGACGGTGCCACCGAGGTACTGCTGGGGTGGCAAGGTGAACAGTTTCAACACTGAGCCCATACTGGAAACATGTTTCTGCCTACTCCATAGTCAATGCCACTTAGTGGAGGTGTGACGAGCTGAGTGAGACCTTGCTACCTTGAGTATCCTAGGGGCAGTCGAGCAAAATGGTGCAAGCTGAAACAAGTGGGCATGCCCCAAATACTCTGCCACTCTGGTGTCCATGTGCTGGTGTGAGATTGGTCTAAGGTATTGAGCACCTTTCAAAATACATAGGTCTGCCCAGACCTGGACCTGCTGTGAAAAGGACAGGATCATTTTGTACAGAATATTTACCCACCCATAATACCATTCATGTAACAAACAAGATTGTGCTTACCCACACACTTCAAATTTGCATTTTGAGGCATGCACAGATGAGTAGGTACCAGGAACAGTTACTGCTAACTAGCAGATTTCCAGGCATAGATTTCAACTCTTAAGGAAGTTTTTAACATCCTAAGGACAGCTTGGGTTTTGTCTTTTAACATTTCTCAACATGCAATTAAGATATTTTTAATAACATGCTCCAAAGCTTCACTGAAATCCTCAGAAGTCCTTATATTAACCAGGAAAGCATCATCAGAATTGATATGTTGGTTATCAACATCTGCGGGCTACCTGAAACAGTGTGCTCTGAGTTCCTTGTCATCTCAGTGCAACGGGAATGACTGGGGGACTGGAAAACAGTATAAAATGCCACTGCTGAAGGTGCGATCAATCCATTTTTAAAATCCTCGTAAGGCATGTTTGTGTGATTTATCTGAGAAGGACACAAAGTTTGTTTTATATAGTTCATAAAGAGCTTGGCCTGATTTTGCTACACAGTATTATCTTATCAAAGATCTACAGAAATTCTGATGTGCTAGTAAACAGTGGCATTTCATCTATGTTTTTTGTCTTATTATGTCTCTGCTATCGCATTTATCAATCATGTGTCCTAACTAGCATGACAAGGTTTCTCACAGCACATATTTGCTGCCTTTAATTTTAGACTTGTAGCTGCACTTGTTTCAAAGCTTCTTTTAACATTGCATTGCATTATTTTAATCTCCTGTGTTTATAAAATATAAATATCATGGATACTAAATTTCAGTCCTATCAGGATTTCAAGAGTCTAATACATTTTATGCTGGATAACTTCTTCTGTTCTTGTGATGATGAATGGAAAGTAGCAGAGGAATCACTAGATTAAAAACTTGTCACTTTGATGTGATGAGGTCAGGGTAAAATTTGGAAGAATATGCCATCTGCATCTGCTCAGGAACTTTGGTCTATCTACTGTCAACCTACTTACTTACCATCTGTCATCCAGATGATGTCTCCTCCCCTAAGATGCAAGCACAGCTTTCTCACTCTCTCTTTTTTTATTGCACACTACCATACTACATGCAAACACTGATTTGTCAGGTCATTCATCTTATGCCATGCTTGGTCTCTATCCCACTACGTTTTTCCTTGCTTTTGAAAATCTTTGACTGTGACCCCCTTGGCATACTTTTCCTTCTTCCAACAAAATCTGTGTTAGCTATATTTGAAAAAGACATTTGTGATTACCATCATCTCATCCTCCTCTTGCATTTTGTGAGGTTTCACTTCTGTATCTCTCCTTCTCTTCTGTCTTTGTTAATAGTTTTCATATAAGTCTGAACTTCCTTGTAGGACAGAGGATGTGGAGCAGATTTCAAGATATCTCCTTTCAGATGAGTCTTTGATCTAGGTTATTTGCATTTGGTATTACTCTACACTTTTCTAGATAAGCATCATCAGGATTTTTGCTTTCTTTCCTGTTGTCTGAAGAAGACAGGTGTGCACCCAATATATGCCATGTTTTCGGTATATGTGTCCTCAGAAGTCATACAAATAATCTGCTGACTAGACACTTACAGACCTTGTCTGCCCGTTCCTTGAGTGAGACTGTCTGTACTAACAGCTTTAAAGCAATAATGACAACATCATTAAAATGTTTGGGGGAAAAACAAAGGAGTACAATTTCACGAAAAATTCCTCTCTGGCACTCCCAGTTTTTACTCTCCAGTATTGACTCTAATATAATTTTATTCTTCCACAGAAGAACTCACACCAACTAAGTCAGCGTTGTAGTAGTAGCACAGGTGCATCTGTGGGTGAGAGACAATTAACATTTTTCACCTTTGTAAGGCTTCCCTAGAAGCAGGTTTCATCCTTTATCCATGCTTCAAGAGCCCTTATTGAATATGGGGTGGTATTCTGAAATCCTGGCGCCAAAAATGTGTTTTATTCTACCTCAGAAGGCAGCAAACACAAAAAGGCTATTTGAAAGACATGAAGATTTCAAAGTCTGGTACTATTTCATGTTGTCAGCAAAGTTAAGCTAAACATTTCTTTTATAAAGTCCCTACCTCAGTTAAAACAGCAGCTTATAATTGTGGGGGTTTGGCACAGAAAAGGCAAAACATGACCCAGCTCATTTAACAATAAAAGCACAATATACAGAAATAAAATGACCACTATATTGGATGTATTTGTCCGTCGCTGTTCATTCAATAAGGTTTGATTCATTTTCCTAGCTATAAATGGGACTTATTACTCCTCTGTTATGCACAAATGTTATAATTTGGAGGATAAGACATTGCAAACCTCAGTATCTCTGTGTTCCCTTGGAGACATCCCAGGCAAACTAATGATTTTCATTTCAGACTCTCATTTCACTCTGCACTTTTCCTGACTATGAGGGCTTTGTGGTGATCACAAAATGCTTACCCAAGCAAAATAAAACTAAAATTCATCTAAGGTACCCAGAAGTCTACTATACTACCCTTGGAAAATGTGCGTTATTCTTTTCAGTATTGCTGGCTTAATGAAATGTGAATGTGTAACCCTTTTACCCTTTTTTTTTTTGCTTTCATCCAAGTTCACATTACCAATAGCGACACAAAAGCAACATATTTTCAGGTCCAGAAGCAAAATATTCCTTTTTCGCTAGCTAGTCAAAATCAGCTTAATGTCCATTTTTAAGCCAAAATCTGTAGTATGATGTCCTGTAGAGCAAAATTTGTCATGTGTTTCATTACACATACGTGCCATTTGTATTTCATCTCAAAATGGGAATTTGTATACAATTTCTAATTTTTGCTTTATTTACCAAATGCTGACTTCTGATTTTGTAATGTTTACCAGCCTTTTCTCATTCATATCCTTCTATAAATGCATTTTCTACCTGCAACTTTAATTGCTTCTTTTTGAAATATTTTTTTAATTTTAACATTAAAAAATGTTGTCTGTTATGCATTACAATCAATGCACATTAATATACATTTCTTAACCTTGAAACTGCTTCTCTTATTACTTCAAGTTTATGATGTCAAGAACAAATCACACAAAACTGAATAAACCTTTGATATACAAATTATTTCATAAAAACAATGACAAAGAAGTAATCTAACTCAAAAAAAATAACCTACTCAAAACATAACAAACCCTCCTGTGAATCTTTAAATAGACCTGTTAGCATAGCAGTTAATGACTGTGAGGTTTTTAGGTGTCTATTATTTCCAGGTTTGTTATTAATAGCAATAGTAACAATTCACAGACAGGCAATACCTGAAATGGTATTACAGTTGTTAGACTGAATTGCTTCCAAACCTTATCAAAGGCAATTCAACACATGCTCAACACAAAAATGGGTATTAGACACTAATATTGTTATAAAATTAGGATCTATGTCCAGATAAATGACTTATGAACATGCTGCGAAAACTGTTTTAATGAGTGTTACCCCAGTATAGAAAAGCCATATTAAGCCATTAAATATTGCGCAGCAAATGTTTATGAAGATGACTGTGACAAAACAAGAGACCGTAATTTAAGTGCCCAAGCTATCTCTGCGCGTATCGTAAATAAAGATGCGGAAAAAAAGCATAAAGAAGAATAACTCCCCTATATGGCATGCAAATATTCCTTTCTATCAAGGAATTTATCTGTACTCTTTTTAGTGTTGATAACTTCAGAAACAGAATCTAACAGTTGCAAAATAATATAAGAAGAGTAATAAAATGGCCTTCTCACCAACTTCAGCATGTGTATGGCAGAAGGGAGAGACACTTAAGTGAACACTGAGCAAAGAAAGTGTGAGCAGCAAGTAAGTATTCTGAACAAAGTCAGCCATTAAAACCACTACCGAAAATACTGTTGCTTTGTTTTCTCTCCGGTGTAAAATTTCACTCCTGAAATGTGCTGTCTTCTAGGTAGCACAATTTGTAAAGCCCATACACAATAATTTGCTTGGCAGTCACAATTTAGTGATCCATTAAAGACTTATCTTTAGGCTCCAGTTCCCTGAACCCATCAATCAGAGCTAAAGCAATAAAATCTTGCTGAGGGCAGAGGCTTTGGGGCTCATTTTCAGAACAGCTGAGCACCCTCAGCTGTCAAAGTCATAGCTACAGGTACCCAGCACAATAAAAAAAAATTTAAAAAAAAAAAAAAGACCTGTATTCTGTCTCTTGGTTTCTTTCACCTGCACTGCCACTAGGCAGAGAAAATCTGCTTTTGTGGATTTCCCAATAAGTCAGCTCTCACATTTCCACAAGTAACGTTCATGCCAGTTTGTTAAGATCAGAATCAGTCATTCAGCAGTAGTAACATATTTTTGCTTGGTCACAGCAAAGAACTTCCAAAAACTAAAGTAGGCAAGGAAAGACCTAGGAGTAGACAATAAAGTTGTGCCATCATGAAAAGTAGAGGTCAGGAGAAGCTGGACAGTCACCTTGTCTTGCCGCTGAACCAACATCCTTCTAGGGGAATAGTTGCCAATGATTCATGAAGAAACTGTCTTCATCAGCACTGAAACTGCGGGTTTTTACTGCAGGGGCTGAATTTGCATTAGAGGGAGTTAGAATGACAGTATTTGCATTTGCATTTCAAATATGTTTTTCTTTTGCCCATAGATTTAGAACTGTTTATACCTAGGATTATGACTTAAACCAGTTTGGACGTATGAATCATGCCTGACATTCAAATCCAGAACTGCAGTTCAGAGTTTGAAAATGTCCGGAATTAGTATTTTTATTTGGAGTACATGGTGGTTCCAGACCACCCCAGCTAGGAACTTACCTAGCTGAATGCATTTCACCGAGCCCCCAGGTGCTACCGAGGCTGAAGATCTGTTCTGGTCAACTGGTAAACTTTTCTGAACACGGAGTTGTGATGTGATTGCCAAAACTCCTGAGACACACACAAGATTACCGTGTTGCCAGCTCCCTCGTTGTTGCTATTTTTCTCATGATAATAATAGTTTTTTTCAAGCTCCGGCTCCTGAAATGAGAGTCTCGGTTTTCATTATACAAAAAACAGATTTCTAGTTCTTTCTGTTGCAAGGGCAAGTTTGAAAATAAGACTTCAGAACACCTTAACATTTTAGAAACTCCAAAATAAATAATATTATTATTACTTGAGGTTTTTGTATTTTGATTTTTTAAACTTGCTCAAAATTATTCTGGGGAATCTGATTCACTGTTTGTAAATGCATAAGAATGGTAATGATGAGAAATACACAGAAGGTCCCTCATGCAGGTGAATGGAACACCAGGAGAGATACAGAAGACACATAGAAGATATTTTGGTCTTTTCTGTGCAAGGATAGCTCTAAACTAGTCAGTATAAATTGCGACTGGGGAGATAGCTGCTGCGACTTGCCTTCACTATGTTCTATTTCCCTTTCAGAGTAGCAAAGAAAGCACGCGTGGTAGGCCTGTATGCACTGCACAGCTTGCGTCGTATGTGTGAGCAGTATAGTCCTAGCTGGAGGCTAGCTGGAAGACAGCTAACACACGGGGAGAGGGCTGCAAAGGGACATAAAGTCTCAATCGATTTGTTACCAACCAACAGAACTATAAAGACAACAAACTCGAAGTCAACAAATTGTTCAGTCTCTTAGATACCAAATGCCAGGGTAACAAGAAGGGTGAAGTGGAAATTCCTGTGGATAAGAGGAAATGTGACTTAATTGGCAACATTAAATCCAAGAAGAATAATTCATATGATCGGCATGTTAAAATCACTGGGGTAGATCTGGAAAAGAGAGGTGAGTGGGTGGTATGGTGTGCCACATGAAAGAGAAAACATTCCTCATGGAGTAAATGAGGACTCTGAGCAGCAGGTTCCGCACGTATCAGTATACAGATCTACACAATAATGAAGGTCAAGAGAGTCTAATAACAGGGTGTGCTACAGACCACTAAAACAACCTAGCGAAGAGGGTAAATCAATCCCCTGTAATGAGAAACAGTAAAAGCTGTATATAGAGGAGCTTTGGTTGGGCAGGAGGCCACAAGCAGCCAGTGGCAAACGAGATGAGAGCTGCTGACAGGTACAGATGATAATGGCCCAGCTCAAACTCCACTGCAGAAGGTACACAAGTTGGGTTTGTTTGGGGTGAAGCTGTGGGATAAAGAGATGAACGAATCACATGCCTGTGCTAGGGGCAGTCGCCTATTGCTAGCTGTCAAACCGAATTAAGATTACTGAGGGCCCTACTGTCTCTTTGCTAGACGCTACTCCAGCTGAGTCCTGAAATTATTACAGAAGATCACCAGTTTGTTTCAACAGTAATCACGAGGCGGTACATTCATTTTTGGTAAAATCAAAGCAGTTGCTTATTTTGTTTTATCTTAACCCACTGTGGCAAAAGATGGTTGCCCTTCATGAAAGAAGAACCACTTCATAAAGCCTGTACTATGTGCCCCGACGTGAGTTGCGTCTCTGTTAAACCTTTTCAGTATCACATGGAGCCCGTAGGTGGTATGCATGCCCCCACACAAAACATCTGAGGACAGAAATATAAAAATCTCTATTTAAAAATGTAATTGTTTATAATGAAGCCAGAAAAAAACAAAACAAAACAAAACAAAACAAAACAAAACAAAGGCAGAGTGCAAAAACTCTCAGCACCAGGTAACACCCAGGGATACTCCTGGGAGAAATACCTTGATGATGACAGATCTGACAAACCTGTGACACATCCCAAAATCTGTAGATGCTGTTACTGTCAATGTGAGGTGAACAGGGCTTGAATGTCACTCCATTGCCCCCATACGCTCCTTCCTGGCACCAGCGGGAGAGCCTGAGAGAGGCAGCTGGGGCAGGGCTTTTTGTCATAAAACAAGAAGGACCTTTTCTAGCCCTGTCCAAGGATAATCTGAACCCATGTTGCAGTAAAGAGACTCTTTTACTAATCTGGAAAGTTTATGGCGTGCACATTCACACACAATCACTAGCGGTCACATTTTGTTGGGGTGGGCTCATAGATCTTGGTTGTCTTGGTTTTTGCAGAGTTAAAAGCCTCATTCCTAAGCAGCATTTTTAAGAGGATAATCACATGAACTGGGTTTTTTCTGGATATGTATAGTTCTATAATAGCTGGGTATGGCATTTTTTTTTTCCACTATTCAGATTGCAATAGGAAATGGCTATGCAAACTGTGGAAGCCATAAACCAGATAATCCTAAGACATTTGGGGTTTTATTTTGCCAATCTGTACTCTTCTGAACCACCTCCAGGCAGGAATTTGAGAAGAATGCTCTGCATTTTGTTTATTCTGTCACAAGGTAGATATGGCTTGAGTTTTGAAAACATACTTAGCTTATTTTCGTAGTACCTTTTCCTTTAATGTGCCCAAGCTGGAGTTTCCCCATACAAGCAGAAGTATGAAAGCCAAAACCCATCAGTAACAGGCAGAGACAGGGAAAAAAAAATTATCTGCCCATTGTGAGGTTCTGGGGGACGCTAGAGAATTCACACGGCAAGTCACAGTCATTAACTCCTTCCTCTGCCACGAGTGCATTTGAGGAAGCTGCAAGAAGTATGTCAAGGTCACGTTTACCCAATTCTAATGAAGCAAAGCATAAATCACAATTTGCTAACCATCTACTGGGAATAAAAGTGTAATTTTTTTTTTTTTTTAACAGCTAAGTAATTAAAAAGGCAAATGTGTTCCATATTGAAAGAATGTTACTATATTAGATAAGGGAACGGTTCATGACCACGTGACACTATTAATATGACCAAAAATGATCTGGTCTCTTAAATTACTTTATTTCCCTTAGCAGAATGTTAATTTCAGGTTAGTAATTTTAATTGCATTAGTATCTGACTGCTTAAAAGTGGCATTTCATTTGATTTTTTTAAGTTGCTCCTCTTTTAATTTCTTCTCCTCCTACTCACAGGGTTCTGTTTATTTTAATTGGGAGTCACTTATGCCAGATTGTGTACTGACTCCCCATGATACTTTTTTTAAATAAACAGCTCTTTTCAAACCCTCCATACCATGGAAAGAATCACTATAAATAACAGAGAAAATTTAAAATCCAATCTCACTTGAATGGAGAGTCTCTCTCTTCAAGACGCACAATGACCTAATAATTTCATGGGCACTATAGGTTTTTGCTTGATTCTGTCACCCTTTCTCATGCTGATCAGCAATGTCTTTTGCAAGCAGTGCCACTGAAATCAGCGTAGGAGGCAAATAACCCATTTTATTTAAAGTCGTGTATTTTACACAAAGGAGGAAACATAACATGGCTATGTTATCCAATGTGGAAATACCGTATGAGGCAATAACTACGTAACTGCTCCTATTCTGTTAGTTTTGTCACAAAATTAGAAAATAGCTTTACCTCTTTCCCAATAAAGGCAATATTTGCATTGTAATTTAATTCTTCATTTGCTGCAGTGTGTTCCCTTGGTAACTAAAAACTTTACCACAAACTTCAATGAACAACAAGCAGAGCAACCAATTAGTTTACAATGATGTTTAAACAAGCAGCACCTACCATCAGCAGCCTCACAGCGGTGGGGGTAGGTGCTGATCAGGTAAAAATGGGGTGGAGGGGGAGACAAAGAGAGAAAACTGACAGGGAGTTGTAATTAGCGCTGAATGGGGAAAATTTGCTACCAATTTTCCTAAGAAAGCTGAACTGGACGATAAAAATATCGAGGAGTTTTTGCCAAAGAGGTTACTTCATCTCTTATTTATTATTGTATAATGAGGTGCGTACTTGGTACCCACCAGGTGCGTATGCATGTATGGGAAACAGCAAATGTGACAGCAATGCATCTTTCTAGCTGGTGAAATGTGACCTGCAATTTTGTACTCTTAACTTTTTGACATCTCAGCTGACTGAGCACCACCAGCCTGCCTTAATAAAACAGACAGCTGAAGGCTTAGCACCCCCCGTAACCAGCCCCTGCCTTGCTGCGGCGTGCTCCGACGCACGCTGTACAAACGGCTTTAGAGTCACAAGAAGGGATTGTGATGGCCCCCTTTAACTATGTGGACGTCTTCTGACAGAGATTTCCGCGGGATAAAAGATGTCACTTGAGTAAAGATGAATTAAAATCACTAAAGACAGAGGTATGTAGGGAAATGGTCATAAATTAATCTTGTAGGTTTTACCAGGAGCAGTAACGCTGAAATGGCATGTGTGGTGTCTGTGTTACTCAGACCTTGGTTTCAACAGGCTCAAAAAGTAAGAACACAAGTTAGAGTCAAGATGCAGAAAAAATTATTGCCTTCCAGGAAGAAGATGACTTTTCGTTGTGGTTGAATTCTCATGTATTCATAAGAGTACCCAGGCCAGGAGCAAAGAGGATTTTTTTAAATTTATAGAAAAAGTGTATTTGCATTTTGGGTTTGTTCATTTGTTTGTTTTCAAGATAAAATACATATGAGCTGTTTGAAAATAATGAAAGTTAAACCTTACAAAATAACACTTTGATATTCTTTGATATATGATTCTAATTCATAAAGGAAACTGATGAATTCATAGATTTTGTTGAAACTTAACATGTGTTCAAATACTCTCTGTTTAGTACATTAACTGAATATCTCTGTACTTCCAGATAATTACATCAGTCATTCTGATACCAGTCACTGAAACAGCTGATGGCAATTGCAATAGAACATCTACCACTTTGCTGTAGACAGGCGTAGGTTCCATAAGAATCAAGGAAAAGATATAGGTGTTGCTTTTTCAACAGGGTACTAGGTACACATGTAGTGTTTCCAGTTAAATCATAGTCTCGGTGACTTGTCTTATTGTAGCATTACTAAAAAAAGTATTAATGAAAATTTTTACTGGCATATAGTAGAATAGATAATAAAGAATACATACAGATTTTAAAAATTAGAAGATACAGGTGAAATCAATTCTCCTGGTGAATGGCAGGATCTGCCAGTGCAGCTTTTGGTACAGTTCTGAGAGGTAGTGATAATGGTAAGATTTAGCTAACTGGAAAAGACAGAAAAGAATCCCATAATCAGCTTACCATGATTAAATACCCGTATAAGAAGTAAACAAATTCTCCTCTTTAAGAACAACTTTAAATGGGATACACTACAGATCTCACAGCATCTGGAATTCTTCATTGATAAATGAAGCACTAAGCATATCCATAAAACATGCTCTTTTGATTAATTCAGATGCGCTTAATGCATCTCAGTACTCTGCTTTTATTTGCAGGAACAGAAGAGCAGAAACTTGCTGCTATATCACGTGCATGTTACACAGGCCTGAAGAGACTAACACAGGGTATCCAGAACTGCAGAACAAACTACCCCAACACATCACATCTTGGCAGCTTTTTCAAAGAATATGAGCAAGAATAAATTTGCTTTGCAACCCCATGTCTGAGGAAGCTACAATACCTCCAGTGCTGGCTACCTACGTTTTCCTACTTCAATAGAAAAAGAAAGGTCTGATACTATGGCAAGGACATGACTGTGAGGAGGTTTTTTTGTTTTTAACTGCTGTTAAAAATATGAATGAACCAGTAGATGAAATATGGTGCTGAATGATCAGACCTGGAGGCTGCATGAAGTATTTCCATGATTAAAATTGCTCTTTCTAACAAAGGATGGGGAACTGATGCAGAAACCCTTCATAGGCTTTGAATATCACACAGGCTGGAGCTTTTGAAGAGATGCAGCTCTATTTTCTAGCTGGTTTGTTGCAAGACGGATCCTCACATCTTAAAGGAAGTGTCTTTGGTATTTTGTCCGCACAAAATTACGTACACCTCTTGATTGGGTGCTTTCAAAGGCCCCTGAGAAAGTGGTTAATCTTAGTCAAAGCTCTCAAGTATTAGTGGCTGTTAGAAGCTGGTGAGTATTGCAGAGAGTAGTTATTAGTCTCTTTGTGATCCAGTAACAATTTTTTCACAGAGGCTGGCTTCTTTTAGTGAGTTCTTCTGTAAGAAAGTGTGTTATTTATAGGCAGAAACTCTACAAAGTGCCGTAGCATCTGAAGGCTGGAGTGCGCTGGCATCATCCGGTCCTGACGACAGACAGGGAGAATTCCAACACCATATGCTTTCATCTGCAAAACGCCTACTTCTGAGTACAAGTGCCCCATAAAATTAGAATTATCTTCCTGCCGAATTCAAAGTGGTTTGCAAATCTCCTTCTGTTAAACAAGCTCAGAAATAAGATTAATGGAGTAATGAAATTAACTCTGCACCAAACCAGTTTTATCTTCTGACTCTTTCAGCAGGTTCTGAATTTCCGTGACTCCTTTGCAAACATATTCACAGGACTCTAGTCAAAACTATCATCTTTCCTGTAGCAAACACAAGTTCTCTCTTGCTATAGCAGCATCGTTCTTTTTGTGACACCTGGAGATCAGGCAAAGTCAAACATCATTTAAAAAAACATACAATGCTTAGCTTCATTCTTTTTTCACTGTTCCTTTAATTACTTCGTGTCAAATAGTTTGAAGAGTTGAAACATATCCTAAAAAAAATCAGAATACCTTGGAAAAGTGATGCTTTCATGTTGTATCACCAGGTTTTGTTATTAGCATCATTCTTGTTCTAATTACCAAAGGTACATGCTGCAGACAGCCTGAGATCCTCCGCAGTGTCTCGAGGTGATGCTACAGGAGAGACACAACTCACTTGCACAGTGTTCTCACATGATCTTTTATCGCTCCTCTGGTAATGAAGAATCAGTGGTAAATCAATTAAAAGTGTTAAAACTATTGGCAGGCTAACAAGCAAATACTGACAGCGTGGCAAATCGAGAACCTCGTTGCGATATCAAAGCAAGAAGGATGGTTTACTGGAGGTGTAACAGAGGGCTGAAAGCTACCGTGGAGACAGCCAAGGACAAAGACACCCTGTGAGCGCAGCCCACGGGGATGTTAATTCTCACTGTTGCGAGAATCCACAAAGGGAAGCACACCAAGACTGGGCTGCATTTCTTTAGCTGAGGAATGAACAGAATGCAGACTTCTGAAACTTTACATATATACATATATGTATATATGTTTCTTGCTGTATTTTACATTGCAGGGAGGGTAGAACATCAATAGATTTTTTTATTATTATTATTATTATTTTTAAATTGGGTTTGCATGAAAAGCTTGCAGTGTCTGAAAAAGCCAGGAAAACTTTTTCATTCAGGCTGTATTATCCAGGACGTTTTGTAGCTTTCCAAAATGGTCTAAACAGGACAATACAAACCCAGGGATGGATTGTTATTCCTTTTCTCTGACTGACACAAAAGACTTGCAGTGGGAAGGAAATTGTGCTGTGACTCACGCCATCAAATGACTGCTTGTGGCACACAATGGGCTCCATATATCACTGGGAAAAAGAGAATGGCAATATTTAAAACAAACAAATTTCATGGCATTATCAGCCCATCAGGAAGTGATTCAACTCCAGAAAGTCTTCATTTTTATTTTGAAATCATAATTCATCTCTGCCGAGCCCTGGTCAGGTTCATCTTTCTTTTCCATTGCAGCAGCCTCAGATGCCTGCAATGTGCTACACAACTGTTTCCCTTAAACCCAGTGGCTGAGCTTTGTTATCAGAGCTATGTTCAGAAACACTACTTCAGCCTAAAATTGAATGAAAATCTATTTTCACCTTTTATATTGAGTACATTTGCTTCTCCACTAGGGTAAGAAGACTATCAGAGGCACACAGTGCTTAAAAGTATTATTGATTTTTAGAAATTAAAGCCAGTTTCACATAGCTCTGGGCTTCAAAGAGTCATAAAACCCCATCAACAGTTAGTTCAGATGTTTTTTGCTCCTGGAAGACAGGGATAGATTCCTGTGAACTGACAGGTGCAAATGTATTCAGTGTGAAAACTTCTGAAGGAATTTTTGAAGTGGGACTCTTAGCAGAAAGAGGCTGATTTTAACTAACCCACAACCAGCTGAGTACAGAGACCAATTTGTAATGAAATGGGGTCATCACATTAGGGAAGTCTGAGTTTCAAACCTGCAGATGTTCATGCTGGATGCTTATCTGAACCTCTGGAGTCTTCAAAGCTGTGCTTTAAAAAATGTATTTCATGAGAAGAGGGATTTTTCTTTTCTTGTGACCCTTCCACCTCATAGTAATGCTAAAAATTCCCAGAACGCAATCTCCAGGTCAGCACTTTTTCATCTTGCTTGTTTCAGGATATGTAAAGATGGCCAAGGTAGCAACATGATTTAAAAATGAAAGAAAAAACAACTTAGAGAAATAAAAACATACATTTCTTAAGAAAAAATACCTTAAATTTGCTCATGCTGTTTCTATCACATGGTGACTCAATGCCTGCCTTTAGCAGATGTTCGATTACGTACAACTGTCTAGAAAAAAACATTCGTTTTCTCACACAAAACATGTATCAGACGCTGCTTGAACGCAGACACATTCAGATATGGAAAATGTCTGTTTTCATAATATATCAGTAAGCAAAATGCTGTAATTACTACCACCAAAATAATGAAGTTATTACTCAGACATAGGCCACCGATTCTCAGTGTCCCACCCTATATCAAGAAACCATCAAGCATTCTGAAAACAGTGAAATGCACAAAGCTGCCCAGCAAAGAGCAAGGAAGAACCCCACAAATATTTCCTCCTAGAATTCCTTATAGCTGTTCACCTCCCACCACCAATAGGCAGTACTTCCCAAACTCTATGGGAATACTTGTAGGATCTACAGTTATATCTGGAGGACTTCCCATCTGGCATGAGTTAATGGATGCATGTCTCCTGCCCAACCCTAATCTCTAACTCTCCTTCTTTTCCAGTTAGAGATTGTCCATGAGATCTTAAAAATTAGATGAGTTTTCCCTTTCCCTCATTATAATATCTCTTCTTGTCATCATTATTGTCATCACAAGATCCAGATGGCAAGGGATTCTCTTCTCAGCATATAAACCCTCGCCAGCATTTCATACAAGCAGGTGCTCTGCGTGGTTTGGGCTGCTGCTAGTAGCCTGTTGGGACATCCTAGCAGATAGCAGTATCATAGGATAATTAAGGTGTGGAGGGATCTAGGGAGGTCTCGAATAGGATCAGTTACGGGGTTCCTCAGGGCTTTATCCAGTTGAATCTTGAAAACCTTCAAGGACAGAGACTGCACCACCCTTCTGAGCAACCCACTCTACTGCTTAGCTGTACTCATGGCAAAAAACCTTTTCCTTTTGTTTACATTTATTTATTTTTAATTCTTATTTTATTTGTTATTTCTATTATTCTATGTATTTATTTTATTTATTCCTAGTCTGGCTCTCTCATTTCAGCTTATGCCTGCTGTCTCTCATCTTCTTGCCACACAGCACTGTGAGGAGCCTGTCTCCATCTTCTAATATTCTGCACCACCCTTCAACCTTCGGACTTCTGGACCTTCTGCCATTTGTCCATAAAGATCTGCTTGGGAGTCGCTCGTCTCTCATTACATCTTTCTAAAGGCTGTTTGCCTTTTACTGTTGACCAAAGGAGGACACTTTGTTCCTCTCTCTTGCTGCACATACCAGTAAGTTATCTAAGTAATTCTTCTTGGGTTTAGGAAACTACCTTTTTCCCACCTGGGAAAAGTAAATTCGTAAGAGTTTCCTCTCCAACATCAAGCTAAGAATTATAGTTCTGACTACAAAGCAGCTTTGGAGAAATGGTGAGAACTCCCAGGCCCCATAAGGTGAGGCAGGACTTATTCCTGTACCAAGTAGCAGAGTGGTATGGGTGTGCCTCACTTCACGCTGCAGATGCAGGAGAGCAGCTGCTGAGTTGAACAATGAATAATGGAGTCTTCATGCTTCATGCGAAGAGGATGTTACTGGAGTTCTTTCATTTGTAAACTTTACATGGTAACAGCATTGGTATACCTTTTAGTTTAGGATTCAGACATCCACCTGAAGCTAAAACTGTTGACTTCTCAGATAGGCTGCAAGCACAGTTGGACTACTTTAATGATAGTTCATCTGAGGAGTGGTAAGCTGCTTGCCTCATTTTTATGATGTTTCTTACCCTCAGTTTTGTGCTCCCATCCCAGGCCTCAAAATCACACCATTTAAAAACTTAAAAGCAAGCAATTACAATTTAATACTTAAATAACCTGTATAACGAATGGATCTAAGATCATCTATAAAATGGCGCTTGAGGGACAGCAGATCCTGGTTACACACGCTGTTTTCAAAAGCTTTCTTTCAGACCATATGAGTGATTTGCACACCAGTGTAAATCATTGCTTTCTCAGCAAGTACATTCCTGTAAACTGGTATTAATGTCAAATTTATACTCATAAAAGCATGCAGACTGAAAGAATAAGTGACAGGCATTGATTTAATTTCTTGTCATGCATATATTTGCATAGTATTTACAGATTAATAAATGAGACATACCTTGTGTAAATCAATAGCTACCCTCCCTGTATAGTGTAAACTTCATTATTCATGGTCTTACATTATGTTGAATGAAACATTAAAGATACAAGTTAAATGACTATGGATTGCTTTGAAGGACATAGGGAAGGTCATTGTCTTAGAAAGATGGAACAGAGGCGTACAGGATTTCACAAATTTCACTCTCTGTCCTTTTCCCCATTCTTTCATATTCTCTCACCTGTTTCCCATTCTGTCAAACACAGATGAGAGCATCTCAAAGGGTCATTGTGAGGTGCTTGTAAATGTCTGAGAAAAGGATACTTATTTTACAGGCATGGATGTCTTCTAGTTTACAGTGTCGTTAGGCCGTTTCCTGACTTTGTAGATCCATGTGAAGTGATTATTTACATCTCAAGGAAAGGAGGCTACAAGATAAACAAAGGACAGCATTTGCTTCCCAACTCCCCAGAGAATTTGATCACCATACATTGATATCATGATTCATTTGTGATTACTCTTATAGATTAAGGCAACATAATATTAGCCTCATTCTGCTCCCTTTACACAAACAAGCCTCTCTGTGGAAGATGCTTCCTGTATGGGGAAACATCTAGAAGTCACATAAGTTCATTTCTGCAAAGGATATTGAGGACAAGTAGGGTGAGGAGGCAGGGAGAAGGAAGAATTGTGATACACTCAGCAAAACACAGCAACTGCTTTGTCCCAGGGAACACTGCCAGCAACAAGAAGTTTGGTCAATCTGGAGGTCATGTTGGCAAGCCTGCCACTGCCTACTGCTGGCCAGCTGCGTGATACGATGGACACTGGACTAAGGCTATCCCAGCTAACACACAGCACAGAAACGGCAGCATTCACCACGACAGCACTAAGTGTCCCTTTAGTTCCTAGCCTGCTTAACCAGGCAGAAAAAAAATAAGAGTTTGGGATAGGAATAAGTTCTGTGACCAAAACTACAGGAGAGTTGTAGTTTTCTCAGTCTACAGCCATTGCTCAAGCACCAAGTGCTCCTTCCGTTCCTCCAGGAACTGGGGCAAACTACATAGAAAGCAGCACGGAGGAGCAGAGAGTAGCGGAGATGAAAGAAGCCAGTCACACAAAAACCAGCTGCTGGTCAGTGCACTTGTCTAACTGAGCCCTATGCGTGATCACTGTAATCTCTGTTCTTACTAAATCCCCTTTTCTAACTATATCTTCTGTGTGAGTGTGCTCTCTCTTCTGAGCCCGTGTGGGTGAGCCCTCACAACCTCCAAACCAGACTGGACACTGAGCAGGGTATCAGGTCTGAGTGCCAGCCACCAAGATGGAACCATAAGCCTGGGGGCTGGTCCTGGCTTCGGCTGGGATGGAGGTAATTTTCTTCACAGTAGCTACTGTGTTTTGGATTTAGCATGGGATTTGGTATGTGAAGAATGTTGATAATACACTGATGTTATTAGTTGTTGCTAAGAGATCAAGGACATTTTCCAGCTTCCGAGGTTTTGCTAAAGTGCAGGTGCAAGAAGCTGGGAGAAGTATAGCCAGTATAGTTAACTCAAACCAGCCAAAGAAAGTATTCCATACCATAGATGTCATGTCTAGTATATAAGTGGGGGTTAGCTGGTGGGCCGGACGCAGTTTGTTCGGGCTGTCATTCATTTGTTCAGCTGTTTGTTCCCTCACTTGCTCTCTCTGGAACTTGCTGTTCTGAGATCACTGCCTGGGATTGTTCTGAGATCACTCTTGGTTTTGCCCCACGATCGCTGCTCAGGACAGGCTGTATCAGTTATCAGGTCGTCAAGCAGTGAGAAACTGTGCATCATTCATTTTGTATATTCTATTATAATTATATTTTATTATTACTGTTACCATTATTAATATATAATATAATTATTATTATCTTTTTCTTTGCTGTCCTGGTGAACTGTCTTTACCTCAGCCCACAAGTTTTCCTTTTCTTTCCAATTCTCCTCCCCACCTCACTGCAGGGGAGAGGGAATGAGCAAGCAGCTGCATCATATTTGGTTGCCAGATGGAGTTAAACCACGACAGGGCTCAATAGTCTTGGGCTCAGCAACTGAGGGAGAGCAGGGCTGGGGGGCCGGTTTCTAGGCAGAACAAGCATCGAACACCAGCTTTTGGAGAGACCCACAGCATCTCAGTGTGTATGTGTGTCCAATGCAAACTGCAACCCCAACAAGCAAACAAGAAGGAATAGGTTTGGGTTGTCTGTGCAGTTTATGGCCACGTGAGTGCTGTTTGTTTTCACACTGGCCAAAGCACTGGCATCTGTGGTGACTTGCGTGGCCAGCCGATGGGTGTCTGCGCATGTGGGTGTCTTCTGGGGAAACACGCTCAGCCTCGCTACTGGCTGAATTTACAAATGGCAATAGCAGCAGTCTGGCTCTGCTGGACTGGGCCAGGAAGGATCCCCTCGGTCCCCATGGCCGAGATGTGTCTCCAGTGGACCAGGAAGCAGAAATCCCCTAGATCATGAAGCTGACCAGATCCAGTTAACATCCAGCACCTTCCCCATACAAAAAGGATGAATGTGCTCCTCCCTGGCCAGCACATCAAGTGTCTCCACAACCCCAGAGTCTTACTGAAAATATCAAGCCACTCCAGTCTCTCCTTCCCACACTAGGAGCATCTGGTGCCTTCTCATCCTTTCTTCTTCCATAATTGTTATTTTTGTGTTACCTTTATAACAAAGATGGACAGAGTTGAGATTAGGAATATCATCATGCCATGACACATAGTATGCTGCCACCAATCTACAGACACGCCATTGAAGCTGCTGTGTCCAGAACCCCAAATTCTACGTATATCATGTTTGAACTGTTCTGGTTTTCAAATCTTCAGTAAAACTAGTAAAAGCCAGCCCACTGTATCTGTGCAAGTTCCTTTAACACAGTACTGATCAAAGCTGTGTTATTTCCAAGCAGAGAAATGTTATCACATTGAACCTGGAATTAATTTTGCTTTTCTATAACTGAACAAAACCAAAGCTGACAAATCCTTGGGGCTGAATTCCAGTAAAGACAAGACAAACAGGAGAGGTCATAGAGCCTTTCAGGAACTTGTCTTTCATCTGAAATTGTGAGCTGGGAAATGGGAGAAGGATACTGAAGGGGTAGGCTGTTCTGCTACTGGAGAGAATGCCGTGGAAGCTGTGAGCCCTCACTGCTCAAGCCAAGTGCAGAAAGCTGATGCTATGAATTTATGAAGATAAAATGTGACCAGAAAAACCCTCACCATGCCCTGCCTGATCCTATAAACCCTGGCACATTGCACCACAAGATCTAATCTTTTATAGTTGACAGCACTATTGGTGCTTCATAATATGAAAGAAAATAAATCCTCAAGGAAAAAAATAAAGCTCACAAAAAAGCATGGTTTAACTTTTGTTTTACTTCTCAAATACCTTTTGCTCACCCTGACTGATCTTAGCCGGATCAAATGGAAAACAAATCTCCACAGAAATAACACAGCTGTCTTTCTGGGCTCTCAGATCCTTTGGAGAGGTGGAGAGGGCGCTCAGAACTTAAAAGTGTTGTTTTCTGGTTCTCTCCTCCCTCTTTCTCAATATCCAAAAAAATCAGAGCATAGAAATGGGGGTGAAGCCCTTAAAGCTAGGAAGGGTAAAACTTCCAACTTTCTTAGCAAAATGGAGAAGTTAAAAGAAGGTTAAAGAATACAAGTGGCAAAGGCAGCAGGAAAATTCAAACACGGAGCTTTCTAAAAGGGCTTAAATATAAACTTGCAAACATGCCCAATCTTAATATTCTGTCCTCAAAGAGATTCTGAGGACATGAGAGGGGGAATAAACACAATGAGAGAATTCAGAGGTCTTCTGCCATCATTTATCCAGGAGAGAAACAAGAATGAAAAATGAATGGAGCAAGAGATGGGATGTCTGGCAGCTGTAAACATCTACAGCTACACTAATAGAATCACAGAATGGTAGGGGTTGGAAGGGACCTCTGGAGACCATCTAGTCCAACCCCCCTGCCAGAGCAGGGTCACCTAGAGCAGGCTGCACAGGACTGTGTCCAGGCGGGTTTTGAACATCTCCAGAGAAGGAGACTCCACACCCTCCCCGGGCAGCCTGTGCCAGGGCTCTGTCACCCTCACAGTAACAAAGTTTTTCCTCATGTTCAGGCGGAACTTCCTGTGTTCCAGTTTGTGCCCGTTGCCCCTTGTCCTGTCACTGGGCACCACTGAAAAGAGTCTGGCCCCATCCTCTTAACACTCGCCCTTGAGATATTTATAAGCGTTGATGAGGTCCCCTCTCAGTCTTCTCTTCCTCAGGCTGAACAGCCCCAGCTCCCTCAGCCTTTCCCCATAGGAGAGATGCTCCAGTCCCCTCATCATCTTTGTAGCCTCCGCTGGACTCTCTCCAGTAGTTCCTCGTCTTTCTTGAACTGGGGAGCCCAGAACTGGACGCAGTACTCCAGATGGGGCCTCACTAGGGCAGAGTAGAGGGGGAGGAGAACCTCCCTTGACCTGCTGGCCACACTCTTCTTAATGCACCCCAGGATGCCGTTGGCTTTCCTGGCCACAAGGGCACATTGCTGGCTCATGGTGAATTTGTTGTCTACCAGGACTCCCAGGTCCTTCTCCTCAGAGCTGCTTTCCAGGAGGTCAACCCCTAACCTGTACCAGTGCACGCGTAATGTAGGAGGTTGACCAAGGGATGGGGAAACAGGATGGCAAGAGTTCGCCCATTGGATCATACCGCATTTGTCACGCAGTGTGAATGAAAATGGCAAAAGCAAGTGGAAAATCTTTCCTCTGGGGGAAATACCAGACTGTGCATTGACAGAAACCTAATGCAGGAACTTGAAAACATATCGCTAGAAAACAAGGGGCTGAGAAGACAATAGTACAGCACTGCAAGTGACAAACTAAAATCAAAGTCAGAACCTAGGCACCTGAAGGAATAAAAAAAAATTAACTCACTACAGCCTACACACGTGCGCAGCCACCCTTGCAGGAACCCACCAGTACTCAAATAAACCACAACTGCAACAGAGAGATGAATAGTTGGGTACACAGCCTGACTGATCCTATTCCAGGTGAGGCATCAGAAGGCTCTAAGAAGGGGGGGGGGGGGGAATATTTCTTTTTATCCCCTGTGTCTAATGGCTATTTTTGTTATTGTTCTTCAGCAACAACAACAAAAACACTGGAAAACTGTACTGAACAGCAAACTAAAACATGCCTATGGCAAGAGACAGCTTTTTAAACTTCCATCTCGCTAGTGTCTGTCTGTATGAATAATGTCACCATGTCACTGCCTTTCCTGCATTCTATTACGGTATATTCGTCCCCCACTTTTATTATGCTATTCTATTTCAACTTGATGAATTATCTATATTACATTTTTTGAGAAATATTCCCTCTAGGGATGGACATACTTAGTTTAGAAAGTTTCCAGCTGAAAGAGGAAAAGAAAAGGGGAAGAGAAAAAGAAACTTCCACATCTCTACTTTCTTTAAGCTACCCCTGGGAGTATGTCGTGGTTTAACAGCAGCTGGCAGCCAAGTACCATGCAGCCGCTTGCTCACTCCCCCCCTCCCCAGTGGGATGGGGAGGAGAATGGAAAAAAAAGTAAAACTCCTGGGTTAAAATAAAGACAGTTTGATAGGACAGTAAAGGAAGAGATAATAATAATAATAATAATAATAATAATAATAATAGAAGAATACACAAAACAAGTGATGCACAATGCAATTGCTCACCACCTGCTGACCGATGCCCAGCCCGTCCTCGAGCAGCGATCTCCCCCTGGCCAACTGCCCCCAGTTTATATACTGAGCATGACGTCATATGGTATGGAATATCCCTTTGGCCAGTCTGGGTCAGCTGTCCTGGCTGTGCCCCCTCCCAGCTTCTTGTGCACCTCCTCTCTGGCAGAGCATGGGAAGCTAAAAAGTCCTTGATTTAATATAAGCACTACTCAGCAACAACTAAAAACATCAGTGTGTTATCAACATTATTCTCATACTGAATCCAAAACACAGCACTATACCAGCTACTAGGAAGAAAATTAACTCTATCCCAGCCAAAACCAGGACAGAATAGGACATAATTATCCACATTCTGCAATTGCCAGCCAACTCTTAGCAGACGTAATGCATTTAGGGTGATGAAAATTAGTGGTACTAAATGATGCTCAGGCAAGCCCAGACAGAAGGAAAAAGGAGTCTGTTAGCAGAGAGCGAGAATGGGAAGCTGAAAACACAAGATGGGGGCCCAGCTAAATAGTTTCATTGGCACTGAGTTTGTTTTTCTACTCTTTTCTCCGTTGTTCCACAAGTGATACGCTTACTCATTCAACCAAAGAGAACACGCTCAGTAACTTTCTCTTTGAAAGTGGCACAGAATAACAAAACAACTTTCCCCATAGCAACTGTTAGCAGCAGAATAGGCGGGTACGCTCTGGATTATGTAGTAAAGCAGATTTCCTATCCGATAGAGACCAATTTGAGGTCAAAATCTGTGACTCTATGGATACAGTTTTCACTTTGTCCTCCTCTCCAACATGAGAAATAAAAGGAAATAAAACATGCTAAGTCACCTTCTCTTTGTGGGTATAGTTATTAATGGATTTTTTTACATTTCTGCATTCCAGCAGGCTTTAACAAGCATTGCTGATAAGACCTCTTCTCCCTTCTGCAGTACTGAGGACCGAGGACTCCACAGGCCGGGCGTGCATGGTTTAACTTGTTTGCTGCTGTTACAGCAGCCTATACTTTCATATGAATACGGAAACCCATTCCCATGGTGCCAGCCTTCAATAGAAATTCGATGCTGAACATGTAAGCTTCTGTTCTGTTGGGTTACTGCAGACATGTTTTTATGTTCAGAGACCGGTTTTGTCACCATAGTAATTTTGGACAAGGAGACCCTGTAGACATTTTTTATTAAAAAAAAAAAAAAAAAAAGTCATTTTGGGAAAATAAGTTCCACCAGCTGAGCTGAGTTTCAAATAAATCTGTAAGTAATAATATGTGTGTTCTACTACTGTGAAAATCTTTATAGGACTAATCAGTCCTTGAGGAACTGTAAGCCAACTTTGCCATGTAGGATGACTGCAGTACAAAACCTCCTACTTATCCTTTCTTCACACTTGTTTGTTTTAATTGAGTTTACCACTAATTGGTTTTTAATAATTGTTAATACTTAAAATTCAAGCATGCCTATTTGTTTAGAATGAGAAAAAGTCTTCCTATGCATTCAGTTAGAATGTAAAACATTCTGCAATCAATCTTCAACATTCACCATATATCACAAAAACTTTACTTGTTTAGTGCCACATTTTTTTTCCCTTTTCAAAGATATGGCTCATTGCTATGTTTCCTTACCTAAAGGGAATGACCCACTTAGAGAGCCTGGTAGCTTCCCATTGCTAAACAAGTGTCCGAGCCTTAAACTGAAATGAGTAGTATGAACAGTCCTGCACGCTGCAACAACAGTTCTTACTAAAGACCCAATATGATTAAGTTCTAGACTCATGGTCTAGCTATAATTTTGTCTCATCAGCTGTTTTAGGCCTGTGGACCTTTCTCTTATAGGTAAATTGTATGGGTCTGAGTTGTTCATGGATTTGGGACATTCACAGGTGTGTTTCTGCAGTGGCCATATGTTCTTGTTGCCTGGTTGCAACTTGGCTACAATAGGGCTGAGACAAACATGACTTCTGCAATGACTTTTCCCTAAAAAGCAGAGAGCATGGAGATTCACTGTTGTCTCATAGAGAAAAAAGTTGCTTGTGAGTGCCCGAGCTATGTATATTGCTTCTTTCAAATTGTAGCTGCAGATCAGTTGGAGGACAGAGAGGTCTAGAGTGGGGAAAAATAATCTTCCTCTTCCAAGGCTTTCTCTCCAGGAGACATGTCCTCAATTTTCATTGCCCAGCACACTACATTTCAACATGGGACAGCAGAAAGATGCTCATCAGCAATTTGACCCTTGTCTTGCAGGGCTCCAAAAATCTGATACTCCCACTGATTATGAGGGAGTAAAAAAAAGATTTAGAAGCTGATTTAGTAAAAGTGTCTCTTTGGTCTATGCTATTTATCAACACTTATGACCTTGAAAAGCCATTTGCATTTAAGAAGAGGACATTACTGTTTGAGTCAGGAATGTCTTTGATGTAATCCCATTCATTTCACACTCTACTCCCTCACCCCCCCCCCAAAAAATCCTCTTTCACTGAACACTGGAAAAATAAACTGTGAACAGACTGTTCCCTAGAGAAATCCTGATGTTTATCTCAACAGTGAGTTCATTGCCTACAAATCTCTACCTCTTTTCTTTCGAAGTCACATTTTGAACTCCTTTTTCTGGTCTTTAACTACATCAGCTATACACAGGACATCAAGGCACAGGCGCCCTTTTGCCCGGGCAAGAGCTCTGCTCAGAGCTCACCGTGCAATTCAATAAACTAGGCAGTAATCCCCACTCTGTACAGCTGTCTCACTGCAAAAAGGAGCTCGCTCACCTTCATTAAGTTCAACAGGAGTCCTTATTGTATTCATTACTTTTAATAAGACGTCTCATCGTTTGAGAGCAAAGGCCTATTTGATAGAGGCCATTAGCACCTTCCAGCTTAAAACAGTATGAAATACCATCCTTATGGGACAGTCACTGGAGGATGTCCCGGTGTTCTTTGCGCCATATTGTTTAGTCCTTGTTTAAAAGTGGTTTCTATCAAACAACCATTTTTGCTGTTACCTTGAACGGTAGCTTCAGACATATTTTTCCAATATATTGAAAAAAACAACCAATCAAGATGTATATAAGCAAAGACGAAGCAGTTAACCAAATTAAAAAAGCGTGTCATTGCCGAGGATCACATCTGTTTCATGAACATGTAATAATCAGTAGTTTCTTTGCATGGCAGGGGAGGAAGTTATGCATTTTGGAAGAGGTTCATACATCAGCATCGGAATCCATTATCACACTTCCACGAGTTTTCACACACATTCTCTTGGGATGATAAATTATTACACCATTTAATGTGCTTACTCTTTGCTGCTTTTAAAGGATTATCATATTCTTAGTTGAGAGTTTCATTACATAGAATCTTGACTCTTTTGGTCTAAGTACCCTTATGTTTCACACAGGGGAAAAAGGAAGTCTGGACATGCCTTGTAACTTGGTTATTTTTTTCCTTCTGGATGTCTTGTTACAGATTAGAAGTCAGATTTTGTTTTAACTCTGACTGGAACGGATCTGTTCTTAGGTGGAAGGCTACTCACTTGAGTACTGACAGTCTTTACATTTCCACCATTCCCCTCAGAAGGAGAGACATACTGTCTTGCAATTATTGGGAAAGAATCCTAAAGCATCACTATACACAGAGTCATTCTTCTAATTACAACTAGTCAGAAGCAAAAACAGTGGTGGTGGAATAGCCTAGAGGTAGGGCTTTGCATTTGGCTAGGTTAAGTTAGGTTCTCAAATTAATTGCCAACTGTAGGCTTACTTGAGGAGACTTTCTATTCTCTGAGGCCACCTTTGCTCACTTAGCATTAGTCGGGGGATTCAGACTCGAGCTTCATAGACTGAAACTAGAGGATGCTGCAGCCCATTCTTAGTGGGGGCTCCACACCTTTGAAATTCGTACTTTCCTTTTTGCTTGGAACAGTCCAGCTCTGATGACCTCCAGATTACATTGCACTACCCTATTTTTTCCAGAACTTTGTACATAGTAGGATAGAGGAGACTAAAAATGTTCAAAGGAACGATTTTTCACCAGGACTGTCTTTCAGAGCTGCACTTAGGATACGTTTTATATTATGTCGAAAATTTTGGGTGCATACGCAGGAAATGTCTTTTACTGTTCCAGAACTCTAAATAAATACATAAATTCAGACAGTATAATGAACTGCAGCTTTCAAAATAAATGTACATTTTTAAAGTTACATTTATATTTCAAGTAATGACTGTCTCACTAAAATCTGAGTAATGGTCAGGTAATGACTATTTCACAATACTGTGTTAAAACAGCAGCAACTGAAAAATCCAAAAGTTCTATTTACAAGTTCCGAGAAGATATTTTTTTAAAAGCATTATCATCTTAGCAAGAAATTTCTTCCACGGTGAGCAGGAAAATGGAAAAATAAATAGTTGTATATATATAGGGCACTTTTCTGTAGTCTGCTTTCTCAACAGTTCCTTGGTCAGAAGAAATTAGAGGCACTAAACTTTATGAATTTCTTGAGAGCCTTTAACATGTAGTTGCAATTATTAAAGGTGCTAGGCCAAAATAATGTAGATTATTTCTGCCTTTTAAAGGTCCCTGAATAACATTCAAGTATCTGGTACAGTCTTGAAGAAGCTAAGGTATGACTGTCTTCCATAACCAAATCTGTCCCCTCTCGACCCTATATTCAGTAGCTACATCTGTTCTCTTTTGACCCATGGTAAGGTAATAAACTTCCAGATCTCAGTGTGGCCTATGCTGGCTGAAATGATTACAGCTTCGTAGAAAAGTAATTTTTCCAGGGAAACAACGCTGTAGACTTAAAACACACAGAGCATATAAAGAAAAGTTAATTGGGCACATAATGATTCCTGAGCCATAAGGTTAAGTACTGAAAAACAAGGAGATAAACAAATCCCATAGACCAGACTACAGTGCATGCCACGTTGTAATTGATGTAATACGCTGCTTAGCTTTCCTTCAGAGAGAAAGAAGTGTTAGGGAGTGAAGTGAAGCAAACAAGGCAATACGTTAACTGAAACAATAGTGATTGTATTAATTTGATAAAGTGCTGTACCAGAGCAGTCCCTCTAATCTTGTAAGAGTTTATCACAGAACTATTTCACAGTTAGAAACCACTGGATTTAGCTCCTAACAAGAAGCGACATTAAGCCTTGTGAAAAAACTGACCAAGCTCTCTACAGAAATAACACATTTTGCAACTATGATACTGCACTGCCGACTTTGATTTTTAAGAGATTAGTGATAACAGAGGTTCTTTCTGCATATAACAATATTTCCAGAGCCAGCTATTCCAAATGCAGGACCACCATCTACTGCTTGTAGGTCAGGGTCTCACAGTTTCGGAGGGGTTTTGTCTGTCAATAGTCGTTTACTTGCAATGTTTAGGTCTTTACAGACCACTTGAACATTTAAACAAGTCCAATCTATTTTATTGGTTTTACTTATTTTTCCAAGGCATTTCCAGATTCCCTTTCTTCTTCTGTA
The DNA here is from genome assembly GCA_009819775.1 of Phoenicopterus ruber ruber. Taxonomy (NCBI): domain Eukaryota; kingdom Metazoa; phylum Chordata; class Aves; order Phoenicopteriformes; family Phoenicopteridae; genus Phoenicopterus; species Phoenicopterus ruber. The sequence continues at coordinate 100,034,075 of CM020217.1, forward strand.
GCTATTATTTTGATTTGAAACTGAAAAGTGTTCTTTAAACACAGAAAATTTTTACTGCTTCCTAATAATATATATTTAGACTACCCATTAATTTTATTTAGGAAGTATTGTAGGTATACATTTTCTAAACATCTAGAGACCTCAAATCCTCTTTCAGAGATTAAGGCAACTGAATCACAGATATCTCATTTTGCCCACCTTTCATCTAGGATTGAATTCTCTTGTTCAGTTTGAAACAGAAAACAGCTCCTTATGCTGTTAGTGGATCTTCTTGTCAATTAAAACAACATAGTAATTGTTATAAACTCAACTACGACAATAATGAACATTCCTTCAGCACAATCAAACCCAGGAATTTTACAGTAACATGAGATAAAATAATCACTTGAATCATTCCAGGATTAAAATAATGATTTCATGCCACATATAAGTGATGCTTATGAAACACTCACTAATCTTGAAAATTTAAGCAAAACTGGGAATGCTTTCTAGACCCCTCAGACAGGCCATTTAAGGCTATAGCCCACATGTTTTATACTTTAGTACAAAAAGGCTGCTTGTAGCTGCCACCTTCCCTTCTCTGCAGAATATATTTATGCATCTTGACACAGGGTGACGTAAGGATTGTATTCTAGAGATGTGGATATATGCATGCTGCTACATAAACCTGAGAAAAGGGAAAATCCAAACAGCCCTTAGCTCGCAGACATGAGCCCGCATTCAACACGAAATGGCAGAAGGAGATGCTGTCTTAGCTGCTGCAAAGTACAGAAAAGAAAAGAAAAAGAAATTAGTAAGGGCGTCATCCAAAGTAGCATTTGTATGCCTGAAATGCCATAAAACCCTAGGGTTTCCCAACTACAATCTTGCACACAGATGCCCGCTTCTTTTACTGCTTAGAAATTCGGTCATTGTGGCTGAACGGGTTATTCAACTGTACTGAAGTCTGTCTCCTTCTGGGGGAATTACTTCCAAAGTGAATATCTTTGAATCCAAGTCCAAAAGGAGCTTGATTTAATAAGTATCCAGTAAGTTTATCCTCGATTCTGCTGCAGAATAGCTATTAAAAACAGGCAAACAGCAAAAGAAAAGGAGTGGTGCCTTCCCTTCCTTTTGCTGCAGCTCCATCATTGGGATACCTCCCCAAGGCAGGGAAGAGACACCCCTCTGACAGTCGCCAGCCTAAAGGGGTGCTGGTCATTGCTCCTCTCCCTTACAGAGAAGCTGCACGTGTCTCTATAAAAAACCTGCGTAAAACTAAAAGCGTTTTTCATGTCTCATTTGCAGCAAAATGAGAAGAGCTGAGAAACAATACGGAGAGCAGGAGAGAGGAATTCTGATTCTGGAGGGCACGTGGGGAACATGATCCTGCTTTCAACCTCTGCTCCCCAAAGTATTCATCCTGGGATGAGAAACAGGAATAATCCAGCTGGAGACGACTGAGACTGTTTTTCTCAAAAATAAATTGGAGCTTTAAAGAGCTCATCCAATGCTAGGATGGTCAGTCTTGCACCGTTAGATGTGGTGGGGTCTTTTTGCAAGTTACTTGATATCATATCCTTCTTTTCAAGTTACAGATTGTAACTACGGATAGCAGACACAGTCAAAAGTCATAAGAACGGAGGGCTGGAAAGCACCTAAGCCCAGTGGGATATTTTGAAGCATTCCCAGACCATCCCTAACAAGTGTTTGTTTCAGCTGTTCTTCAAAATCTCTGATGCCACCAGCTCCTTAACACAGCCTTTTCTGGACTTGCACAATTTTAACAATCAGAAAGGTTTTCTTAATATCCACCTTAAGCCATCTTTCCTTCAAATTAAATTGCCGCCTTCTTTTCTTTTTCCCAGTGATTATGTGGAATAGTTGATCACAGGTATCTTTATAAAAACCTTTAACATCTCAGAAAACAGCTCCTTAGTCCTCCATACTTTTGAAAAAACAGCTGCAGTTCTTTCAACCTTTTTTTTGTTGTTGTTGCTTGGGCTTCATAGATCTCTCGTAATTACTAATGCTCTTTCCTGGATGCTCTCTAATTCGTTTACATCTTTCCTGAGGTTCGGTACACAACACTGGACACAGTTCTTAGATAACCTCGCTAGCACCAAGTAGAGTTAAATAATTACCTCCCCTCTCTGACATAACCTCTTCCTTATAATAATAATTCCAGAATGAGATTAGGTTCCTGGCAACAGCATTGATTCTCAGCCTTAATTATATGCATCTAGCATTATAATCCCCTGCCGTTAACAGAAGTACTGTTGTCTACTTATTTCCACCATTCAGTATTTGTGTTTGATACTTCCCTCTGAAGAACAGTACTTTGTGTTTGCCCTTATTTCATATTGTTGATATCAGAGCATTTCTTCAAACCATGAGCTCAGTTAAAGGATTTTGCAGATGCTGTTTTGATCCATTCTCCTTATAACAATTTGGGTGAAGATTATATACATTTCTGTGCTTTCCTGTATATTCTTGGCATGATCAAGATCTAATCATCACCCTATTTTCTTTCTCCCCTCACACTTTTCACCCAGCCTCCCACATTTTCATTCTCTCAACATTTTTTTTTCTTTAATTCTTGTTCTCTTTTATTTGAAAGAAATCATAGAATGATTAATAATTTTTCTTTCCTTGGTAGAATAAAGGTCACTCTCAACAACATGAAAGTATTACAAAATGTATCTGAACTGGGAAAGAAAATAACAATTTGCACCAAAAATGGAAAGATATACAAATTTGGACTCAAGCCTATTCCATTGATATATATCATTTAACCAAAATAAGAGACTTTGTGGGTTAATTCATACCACAGGACTACTTAATATAATGTAGATGCTATCTTGTCCTCAAGGAAGATGTCAAGGAGTATGTGTTAGCTCTCTAGTCCACCAATAAAACTGTCCTGATGGAAAATATCGTTTAAAGGGGAAAAGACCACAGATGCTGTAATGGTGGAGCTTTCCCTACAGACCCAATTCAAGAGGAACTGGTGGATAATTTCTTTGGAAAATTTACATTTTTATTATTCTTTTGACAATTGTTTTGAAATTAAATAGCACAGAAAGCCATTAGGACTTTCTAACCAACAGGGGGGAAATTACTGCAAATACCAAGGGAAAGGACATCTGGAAAAAAAGCAAGAGTGAAATGACATGTTTAGAAGAAAGGAGATCAGGCAAATAAAAACAGCGGTATTTAGGAAGACAGATTTCAACGTATTGAAGAAATTTCAAGATACAGCCTCCTGGAAGGCTAATCAAGGCGGAAACCTGTTAAAGAAACTGAGTTCCTTGAAGAAACTCTATTAAGGGTAAATACACAAACAATCCCACCACAGAAGAAAGAAAAGCAGTATAGCCAACAGACTGATGTGGCTAAATCACGAGTGCTTTATGGATTTCAAATGCAAAGGAGGAGGTATACAGGAACGGTGACAAGGTCAGCTTAAAAAAGGCAAAACCAAAATTTTAGTGTAACAAGTAGAGACAAAACCAAGGTACAAACTGGGATGAAACTAGGCAAAAACTTGGAGAATGGGACTTTGTATATGCCCCATGTTTGTGTTTTGAAACTTCTCCTCACCTGGAAATTTTCCATACCAATCTTGATCTCCCTTGCTGCATTTTTGTATGGTTTTCCTGTCCTGTCATCCCAACATGAAGAACAGGGGTTTACATCAGTCTTCTGCATATCTAAAAACCTTTAGCATGCTCCTCTTTGATCTTCTCTTCTAATCCTTAATTACATTATCACTTTGCATTTTCTCCATGGGATCACAACTTCATTCAGTACAGGAGCTGTTATTCAATATTTTGTTTTAACCTTCTTGTTCAACTTGTGATTCAGATATTTGCTTCTTCTCCTTTTTTTATTAAAAATATGTAAAAAAGCACATATCAAAAAATTATTTATTTCCTCCTGGGTTTTCCCTTTGAGGTGCACCGCATTTGAGCACTTTAGAAGCATTAATTAATTTCTCTCCACAACACAGTTGTTGTGAGATAGATGCTATTCTTTTTTCACTGAATGGTTGGGAACCTGAGGCACAGATATTCAAGTTAAAATTGTTAAAAGCATTCATTAATTGCGGACTCTCAAGTTCAGCCATATAGGAGGGTGATCCTTCATATTTTATGCAAGCTCAAAGCACAGTTCCAGAAGGCAGAGCTGGAGATGTTAAGCGTTATCCATTTTAGCGGATTTGTCCCTCGGTGTAACACACCGGGAACACATTCATGGCCTAATGATTTATGTGACTTGCCCAGTGCCACGCGGCAGCTCTCTGGTAGAGGCAGGAATAAAGCCCAGTTTTCCAAAACAGCACTCTACTCCCTTAAGCATTAATGAATGTTTATGCAATTAAATATCATATCACTGTGTATAGAAGGAGATCAAAAGTTGTATAGATAACTGTATCGCTGGTATTCTGTATTCCAATTTTGTAACTTTTATGGTAGTCAGACATTCTCAGGAGAGATGTGGGGGGCACGGAGGAAGAAGTCTTGCTGTGCCCACTTCTGATACTTGACATTACAGTTTCCCCCAGAAAAAGGACAGCCTCAAGGGAAAACCCCAGTAATTTCAGACTGGATTGTACCCTGTCCAAAGCTGCCAATTCACACAAAACACTAATAAACTCGGGACTGTGTGAATAGATTCCTACATTCAGGAAAATTTTCACCAGCACTGCGATCTGCACACCAAATACCTTACTAAATGTCAAGACTGCCCATAAAATCAGGGATTTCAGTGTCTTTTTGAAAAACACTAATAAAACAAATAAATGGTACATAAATTACAATTAAAAAAAAAAACAAACTGAGCCAAAAGCAGATCAGATTGAATTTAGGTTTCTGATTTTGGTTTAACTGTAAGGCATGCTGAGAAATCTCTCTGTTGTCAACAACACGTGAAATTCTAAAGCCCCCCAGTATAGTTATCTTTGTATTGTGTTCAGACCAGACAGGATTCAGTGTTGGCCTAGTGTCAGGTTTTTCTTGATGTAAAATTTCCATGCTGTTCATACACCACGGTGCCAAGCACAGCCAGATGAGTAACAGAAACAGTGTGTCACTGGAAAGCACATTCCTGACTCTGGAGTCAGAAAAATAATTTGCTCGTAGCTATGGAAGGGCACATTTCTTCCTACTAGGAAATTTTAACACGGCCGGACAGATTCACAAAACCTGCTTATCACATGTGGTTTGCAGCCCGTCCAACACATCTCATCTGCCAGCTTGTCTCTCCCACACCATCCTACATGGCAAAAATCAAAACATAATGGATTTAGCAAACCCATCCTACCTATGCAGCGCAACAGAGGAGGGGCCTATATGGGATGGGTAGATGTGCTATAGGGGGCAGACTATGGTCCCCCCATTCTGGCTGGTTACCCCACCTGAAGGCAGATGCCATGGCCAGGAGTTCAGACTCCGTGAGCAGCCCAGGAACCACAACATGTAGCAGGTCAAGGCAAGGGAATCATCAAATGCCTGACCAAAGCTCAAGAAATCAGGGTTTGTCTACAGCAAGCAAAGGTACCACGCAAAGGGCGAACGGGCAGGAGCAAGTGTTTCTAGGCAGGTCAGGAATCACAGCCAAAATAAAGTGAATTTTGAAGCTGGAAGAGGAGCAAGGCTTAGGGAGCCAGCCTGGAGATGAGGTCAACAGCAGGACTCGAGGTAGCCCACACGGTCTGAGGGTTTCTCCTTCATACAATTACATCTACCTGCTGTCTGCGTGTTGACTACAGCAGCACACAACAACCGATAGCCAGGAGTCACACCCAGAGGACATCTCTCTCCAAGGCAGGCTGTGACTCCTGATGGGCAGGAGCTCCCACCATGGGAAACCAGCTTCTGAACCATCCACACTTGATGGTTTCCAGCTCACTACATCCCAATACCCAGCATCACACAGAGAGAAAAACATTTTTGATGAGGTCTTAGGTCCAAACACAACTGGAGCAGTGTGACGCATGCATACCTCAAACACTTCAAAAGTAAAAAACATCATAAACACGAGAAGAATAGTCATTTCACTAGTTATAGGATTTGCAATTCTCTTTGGCTTTAAAGAAGGATTAATTCCCTTATTCCTTTACCTTTTTAATGTCAAAACTGACACAGTGACAGTGTTATTGAATCCTGGCAAAAATATCAGAAAAAGAATGAAAAATGAGTAGAACTTTGATAGTAGTTGTGTCTGATCCCCAACATCACAAGAGACTCAGGAAAGTAGCTAGAGTGCTAGAAAGATATTTCATGTGAACAGAATATAAGCTTTTCAGATCTAAGTCTTGCAACATCACATAGAAGGAAATAATTTGTGTATGGCAAGGAAGTCTGCGCGGATGACAGAAAAATGTCTTCACACATATTCCCAGCTAGATTCCAGACAGAGCAGAAAAACTCTTTGTAAACCGTGAACGGGGTACAAACAAGCAGCCTAGGACCAAAGCGAGCAAAACACTAAACTCAGTGCTACGGCCGGGACTTGAGTCCTGTACTCAGATTTGGCACTTTTTTTTTTTTTTTGTGGTGGCGGTGGTTGCACACTTTGACTGCTCCTCTGTAAAACAGACACCTGGAAGGAGAGTTGTGTAACCCTTTACACTATATTTATGCTAGTTAACCAAACAGACCCAAAAAATATACCCAGGCACTCAGTTATCTCTGTGGGGAATTGTTGGAACTGGCACAGATCTGGCCTTGGCTCCCACACAATTTCTGGGCTTAATCAGGAATTAGCACGGGCCAAAAACGATGCTCGCTGGGTAGTGAAGGAAAGATTTTAGTAGTGAATTATTAGGAGGTCATTTCAAGTCAATTGGTCTCAGTGCCAGACAACAGTCTTGAACACACTTAATTTACCAGAATGGACACAGCCTAAGTGTCTGTAAGCTGCTTCGATGCAGAATTGCAGGAGCTGTGCTTACAAACGCACTGTCGTTAATAATTCTGTAATCAAGCAGCCTCTGGCGACTACAGCGTGAGTGGTTCACGGCATTGCCCAGGTGCCTGTCCCCACAGATGGAGGTGCCAAAGCAAACCATGACAGCGATAATAGTCCTTTTTAGGACAAAGTCATCCAGATTCATTTCAGCTGCCTTCATTCATGAGTTAAACTAATCCAGCTCGATTTAAACTCGTCTGGATTAGGAATAACTAAACCGCCATAGGCATTACATTCACTGCAATGGAAAATAAACCCCAGAGGACAGATTTAAAAGGCAGCACAGGGACAGAAGTCTCTGACTCTTCTAATTACGTGAGAGGACACCTAGCTGCACTTCGACACGGATCTGTCCAACCGCCAGAATAGAGCAGCAATACACCTGTTCGCAATTTTATGTTTTTCTAATAAAAGCTTTTCTTCACTATAAAGAATTAAACCAAAGTAGAAAGTGGCAAAATTGAATGTTCCTGTATTTTTGTGCTGTAGCTGCAGAGCGAGTAAGGTAACTAGAAAAGGAACAAAAGCAGAAATTATCAGATTGCCTTGGGTAAAGTAAATGACGTGTATCTTCCCTTCCAGCTTGATCATATCTACCAAGAGATTTGAAAAACAACATTTTAATATTTTTACTAATTATTCAGTCCTTTCCATGATTCTAGGTATAAGACAGCAGCAGTAACTGAAAATAACAGAAATCCAAGATACATTATTTTTAGGTTATGTATCCATACCATCCAGAATAATGAATATAGGAAGATTTGCAGGTTTTCTTACACTGATTCTATTTCAATCCTTCTTGGCACACTACTGAAAAATAAAATCTCCTGTCATCACAAAATGAGTGTGCAGATCTACCAACCTCATTTAGACTCCTTTTACAAATGCCAGGGGAAAATTAGACACATCATCTGCTTTCTCCAGCATCATTTTAAGTCAGATGTTTTCAACCTGTAAAGCCCTAAAAATGTTTCAGAGAAATGTGGACACCCTTTAAGCCTATTCCAGATTGGTTTTTGTGACTGTCTTTTTCAGAACCTTTTAGACATAAGCAATCGACCATCAAATTTTAAGTTGCAAAGCAGTGCTCAGATCGAAACAAAAATATGTTACCTTTCCATTTTACCATAAAAGAAAGTTGTTCAGGAAAATTACAGCTGCCAAAATAGCAGTGACTTTTGTCTCCATGTGATCTGATCTGTTCACTGCTTCACAATGGTTCTGAATGACCAAAAGCTTGAGATGTTCATGTGGCATACTGCAGATTTATGTCAATGAGGAGCCACGTGCAGAAGCAAACACGCAGGCCGCTCGTGTCCACCCTAGTATGCTGGCACCTCAGGGTTTACTCAGCAGAGCTGGGAAGGAAGCATTAGTATTGCCTTTGAGCCTTGTGCTCTTTCAACTTTATGAATCAGAAACTGGTTGATACTCCTATAATGCAATCTGTGCAGGGCATCATTGTTTCATATGACACTCAATCCTACAACCAAGTTCTACATTAAAAGGTGACTTCCCCCCTCCCTTCATCTCTTCTCCAAAGAAATGATCATTCTTTCAATGGTTTTAGTTCTCCTGGATGTTTTTCTTGGGACCAGAAAATTTACTATGCCTCTTTCTGTTCATATATGTGTCCTATCCACTCCGACCCAAAACCAGGGGAGGTTTATTTCACAGAATCACAGAAGAGAGATTCTGCAAAGCTGTCTGATCTCCTCCTTTCTCCAAGCCATGGTTTCTCTTCAGTTCAGTCCATTTGATCCATTTCAGTCATTCCTGACACGTATCCTCCTGGCCCTCCTCTGTACAGTGAAATACTACCTTTCCTACGAGTGTGGTTGTCGTGGTTTAACCCCAGCCAGCAACTCAGCACCACACAGCTGCTCGCTCACTCTACCACCCCCCCAGTGGGATGGGGGAGAGAATTCAGAAGAGTAAAAGTGAGAAAACTCGTGGGTTGAAATAAAAACAGTTTAATAATTGAAATAAAGTAAAATAAAATATAATAATAATAATTAATAGTAATAATAATAAATTGTAATGAAAAGGAAAATAACAAAAAGAGAGAGAGGTAAAATCCAAGAAAGACAAGTAATGCAAATTAAAAACTATTGCTCACCACCAACTGACCAATGCCCAGCCTGTTGCTGAGCAGTGGCCCCCTGGCCAGCTTTCCCCCTAGTTTATACACTAAGCATGACATCATATGGTATGGAATATCCCTTGGGCCAGTCAACTGTCTTGGCTGTGTCCCCTCCCAGCTTCTTGTGCACTCCCAGCCTCCTTGTTGGTAGGGCAGCATGAGAAGCTGAAAAGTCCTTGACTTAGTGTAAGCACTGCTTAACAACAACTAAAACATCAGTGTGTTATCAACATTATTCTCATCCTAAATCCAAAACACAGCACTATACACCAGCTACTAGGAAGAAAATTAACTCTATCCTAGCCAAAACCAGGACAATGGTATATTCTTACCATCCTTTGGACAAGCAGATCTCCGCATGGTCTTCCCCATCATTAACCCAGCCACACTCTGTGTCACCCCTTGGCAGACAGCCATAGCTGACCCTGCACCTTCCTCCTACCTGTCCTGTTCTTCAGGTTGCTTTCTGCCCCTTGTGTCTTTGTACTGAAGAATATTGCCATCATCTTCCACGACCAGATGTACTCGGTTCACCTCCTACAGGATCCACCCACACTCATTATAACTTCCTCCAGAGTTCTCTATAAATACAATCCAAAATTAAAAAAAAAACACTACACTGCACATTTATTGTAATATATAATTTGCAAGAACAGGCAAGGTAAAGTGCATTGTTTTAAATATAGAGCCTGATTTTCTTCTCATCTACAGAATACATTAATCCCACAGAACAGCAGGCAGCACTGTAGGAAATAATGTCGCAATATCGTAGCAGCCACATAGGAAACCACAATGCAGGACCTTACAGGAGGGGGAGATGATTTTATTTTTAAATGAAACCAATTTCAGTTGTTGGTACTCAACTTCTCATATCCACATACTCACAACACTAAAATGTGTAAGCCCAAGTCATCTGCCCATCATGCAGGCAAGAGGCCATGTATATGCAGGTTCTGTGTCTAGGAGTCCTTGCAATGACGTGGGGGACAGGAGGCTCCAGCTGTCAAGTCCTTCTCACATCTTCTGGGTTCCTCTTATGCTGGTGACCATGTGCTGGCTTTAAATATACCTTTTTGCACCCATTAGGAACTGTCAGTTTCTCCATCCCCATCTCTACCTCCATGAGGATTTGCTGTCCTTTGTCTTTCAATCTTGGTGGGAAGCTGCAGGTAGATGTGTGTTAGGATCTTGCCAGCCATCAGCACACACCATTCTACAGCCTTTCTGACTTTCCCTCAGTGCTTCTACAGCCAGGTATTCCCAGTCTTAACATTTCTGTAATAACTCTCTATAACACCATCTACACAAGAAGGTTTCTAGGGCTCCGGGTTGGCCTACATATTTGCAAGATGCCTGAGAGTTCAATAACGGTTCTTTCTTCAGAAGAGGGTGCCTAAAATGACTGTTGAGCATGTAAAGTGGTTTGAACATGTACCCAAAGACCGCATTATTTGGGACTCTGTCCTATGACTTGGATATCCTTATTGCACCAGTGCAAATAGCCCGCTACAAGTAGCGGGAAATTGCAGGAATGCAAATCGAGTCTTTTCACTTGCTGCTCTCAAGGTTCATTTATATCTCTCAGAGCCCATGTAAAATCCCATCAAGGACAATGCATTACTTTGAAATAAATCGATTGTTAGGAAGTTTCCAGCAATAATCATAATTACCTTAGTATTGAATAAGACAAAAACATTCCTATAAAAACACTCAAGCAATTCTTTCCACAGAAGATCACACAGATCGGCAAATAAAAAACTATTGATAGGAAACAGTTACACTTACAGGTTTTTCTATGTGCTTACAACATTCGACCTCACACATAGCAATTTTGAGGAGAATAGGAAATAATCTTCTGCGTTAAACATACAAAATCTAGAAATAAATGTGAACAGACAACTCACTTCATATATTTCTTGCTTGCTCCCGATCACTTGCATTTCCCCACTCTCAGAACTCAGCATCTCTGAGTATCAAGCCACCTGACACTCCCCAAACACCACCATGGGATGCCTTCCACTCAGTACCTCCTGCTTCTTTACCCCTAACTTTCTCTCCCACATATTAGCAATAGCCCTCCCATAAAATTGAAGTTTACTTCACTGGACATTACTTCTCCCATATTACTCATCTCAGACCCTGCTTCTTACAAGACAAGGCCGCAGACAATAACTTTCCCCTTCAGCAACCCACCAAACTCGTGTTATGTCTCCAACACTCCAAAAAAAACTTACTTCTCTGCCACAGAGTAGCTCAGGCTTCTTATAACTCCAAGCCACCACGGCTGCATACAGTATCAACACAGCAACACTATTATAAAAAAATAAAATAAAACTAAAAAAAAAAAAATGAGAGCATGGGTACTTGTCTGCATGTCCTTTCAGGTGGAAGATGGTATTAAAACAATATGCGGGTGATGTTCACTCATCCTTTCGTCTTAGCTTGTCTGTGCAATTTTAAGATCTATTCTTCATATGAAAATCATTCCTTTTCTCCTTTACCTTGTTATTTCAGTGTGTCCAGTATTCAAGACTGATTGACTGCAGCTTTTTCACCACCATGAGGACAATTATATTGACAGAAGTGCCTCTGACAAACAAAGTATTAATGTCTCTGCAAGTACAGCACCGAGTGCACTCGTATATACCTCAGATTTCTGTGGGGCTGCTGCTGCTAAAAATAATAACAGAGAGATGTGTGACACTCCCGTGTATGAAGAGGCTTCTCTGGGGTCTAAGGCAAACACACTTGTTCAGCTGCTTTTCCAACCTCCCTGCTTTGTCATCCTGAAACCGTAACCCAGCAGTGAGCTACTGTGGCAAAGCACAGCATTCTCTGGAAGTAAGTGAGAGACGATGATACATCCCTGAAGAAAAAAAAAAATGACTTAATCTAAACATGTCAGCAGCTCAGCGCATGGCCAGAGGGCTGCCTGCATTCAGCCCTCAACATTAATTTCATGTTGAGACTTGGCAATGGGAGTCGTTCATAGCATCATATTTTAGAAAGCCATGGTCACTTCAGGGCTAGAAGGTGGCCTGTGCCCAAATCCTGATTTCAAACTTTTACCAAAAAAAAGGAATTGTGAAGAAACTTTATTTTTTAAAAAAAGCATAAAACCCACACAGTGGAATCCCTAGAAATTCCTACCAAAGAATAAATACTGCTATCTGAAGCAGGCATTGTGCTAAAATAGTGATTTCGTGTATAAACTGAATTGGCCTACAACAAATTAGTAGCACTTTGTAAAAATGTCTCATATACAATACAGAGATAATCATATATAAGGGCAAAGATGTCTAACTGACATAATATTGAAGTCATCATTACTTTTTTACAGTAAAGTTCTAAGGATTGCGTGACTTTTAACATAACAGCATAATAATTGCATGACTTCCAAAAACTGCATTTCATTGCTGCATGGAATTTTTATATAGAATCATAGAACTGTTCTGGTTGGAAGAGACCTCCAAGATCATCAGGTCCAACCATTAACCTGTCACTACCAAGTCCCCCACTAAATCATATCCCTTAGCGCCACATCTAAACGTCTTTTGAATACCTCCAGGGATGGTGACTCCACCACCTCCCTGGGCAGCCTGTTCCAATGCCCGACAACCCTTTCAGTGAAGAAATTATGTATATAATTACTCTTCTATTTATATATAAAGTATATATGCATGAAAATATATGTATATACAGCTATAAAATATACATATATATATATACTTGCACTTATGTGTGATGCATTGCTGGTTTATGCAGTAGAAGACATTTTACTCAAAAGGATTTGTGTCAGCTGATCTCATGTGTTTAATGGCAGCAGATCTTCTGCTGAAGAAGTTGCGCCTCCAGATTACAGAGAACCTGTCCCATGCAAGTGGCTGTGATTAACAACTTGCACTGTGTCAGAGCCACGGCAGTCAACAACATGTTGCAGTCCAGCTATGCAAAACCATAAGCCTGTGCACATCGAGGGAGCCTAGAAGAAATAGTCCTTCAATCCCCCTTTGAATAAATAACTTACATTATTGTGCAGCTGATCATACATCACCCTGCAAAAGGAAACATTGGTAACGTTCACTTTTCAACATTGTGCACATGGAGTTTTCACCTGTTTTGTTGCTTTGTGCTTTTTTCAGATGTTTCGTAACAGCGCAGTAATGGAAATGAAGGGGTTTTTTGTTTCTGCATAAAACAGGACTGCAGAACAAGATTACATCTGCCAGAAATGACGTATCTTTGCCTCCATGCAATGCACTGATTGCTTGACAAACAAAAGCCATCCTGATTGATAGTGTCACAGCTCCGTACAGGTGTGATGGAGTGCTGCTTTTCATGGAGAGCTCCGATTTATCTCACGGCTATGAAAAAAAGCCACGTGTAGCACGGCAATTTCAGAGTGACCACTCATCTGCAGACACGGAGGAACACACGCTATTCCAGCTAGCAACAACGCAAATGAAATTTCTGCATGTGGCAGTGCCGCTCCCCTGGCTATTGTAGGGCTTGATCCCACCCTCCCTGCTCACATCCCACTGACTGAAACAGAGGTGAGGAAGAGCCTGAAGAGAAGCAGATTTCAGTCTTTATGGACATAGGTGAACACTTCATTGTTTATATCCTGGATATAAAATTATCATGCAGTTTGAGTAGTTGTGTTTTTCATGTGTACAAACCATAATAAATATTTGTGTGGACCTGAAGATGAGCACTTTTAAAGAAAGGTGTTTTATCAGAGCATCCTGACTATGCAGAGAATCCTACTTAAGCCGTTAAATATTTTAATAATGTACTTCTTAGGGAACAAAACATTATAGAGCTGACATTACTATGTGGGCCAGCCAGAAACAGGGTTTCAGGGATGGAAAATTCTCTCTCCTATTATTCACTGAGGCAATAAAAGTGACAGCAGCAAAAGTCACCTTTTTTGCACTACACTTCTAGACGAGCTTTGTCAGGACACATGATCAGAAAGATATAACAATTTAGCATTGCAAAGATCAGATTAAAAAAAGTGCAGTGAATCTGCTCACATTAGGTTGCTTGCAGTGAAATGGCAGCAACTGTAAGATGGAAATTTCATGAGCACTTAAAACACTTCAGACTTGACGTAGACATGACTGCGGGATTTTTCCTCTTTCCTGTGAACTCAGTGGGCATCAAGGGTGCTCAGCACCTCGCAGGAGCAAATCCTTTCCTTCCTCCGCTTGCCATGCATCTCTGCCTTTCAGATATTCTCTGTGCCTCTGTGGCTTCTCCCTGCTATCCCCTTATTCCTGAAACATGCTCTGTTAAATACGTGTTCCAGCGCATGTCATGGGCAGCTCTGCTCACACTCTAGCTATCGGTTTTCTTGTCAAAACATGTACGCCTCACATTTTCTGTTGTTTTTGTCCAGGCACAGCAGTGCTCCCATGTTCAAGTGCCTAGATATACCCTTTCCCGCAACCCTCCCCAGCTGCTAGAGCAAACACGCGGCTGTCCTGGTGGAGACAGAAGAGCTCAGGAGCACGGTGCTCCGAACGCCCGCTGCTGGCTGTGCTATTTACTGCTCTTTGTCAGCCCACCAAAGACCAAGACGCAGGCACAAGTCCAGGAGGAACCATTTATAGGGTGATGGCCCTGCTCTGTGTTAGTCCTCTTCAGTAAAGTTACCTGATATGATTAATTATCCCATGTTGTATGATGGGCAGGTCTACTTTTACCCTAGCTTTTTGTTTGTATGTCAGGATACATATACTTCTACTTTTTGTGTATGAATAAAGAATATGGAAAGAAATCCAGACTTCCATGGCTCAACCTAGCATATTTTTGTCAACCCATATAGTAGTATCAGAAAAATGTCATTAAGATATTAAAACCTCTGTGCAACGACATAAAGTTCACAGTGTCAAGAACAATGCAAGGAGAAACCATTTGCTCCAGAGTTGCCACCTAGTGTTAGGAGAGCAAAGACTCTTAAAACAATTGCCAGCAGGATTATTTTTGGTCTTGAGTATGCACAAGGCCACCCGCATGTCCTCTAAACTAGTAGGGTAAAAACGATCCTGTGTCTTCGTGTGGCACTGGAAACGGTGCGGTCTACTGGAGCGAGCGCAGGGTTGGCAGCGGGGAAGTCCTGAGCTGTAACTAATCCGACACAAGCAACTGATTCATTATGTGGCCTTAGGCAAATCCCTTCACTCCCCTGCTTTCATTTCCCCGTCTGTAAAGTGAGAACAGCAACGATGTGCACTTCGCAGGGATGCTGTGACCGTGGGCTGCAGCGATGTCAGTGCCTCCCAGCCACGCTTTCCAAGGAAACTTTAGCCTGCCTGCGCAGAAAGCAAACCCAGTTCATTCCCATGGTGCAGGCTCAGGGGAGCAAAACCAGAACGGCGTAGAGGAAATTGCCAAATTAGAAAGTAGAAAACAGAGCCTGGAAAATAGATGCTGAAAAGGCACTGCATTCAAAGAGGCACCAGCTTCTTTGGGATTTACTGAGCCTCCTCTGGCAGATCATAAATTCTGCTTTTTCTACCCCTGTTTAAAAGTTTTGGCAAAGTCCATGAGGTGGATAATTTTCCTGAGGTTGAACTTAAAAGTCATTTGATGAGACTGCGATTCTGACAAAAATCAAAAGGGAACTTTTCATGCAGACATTTGAGCCAACATTATCAAATACATAAACAATATCCATTTTCTGTGTATGTCATGTTTCTCTTCTGACTAGTTTGTTCTATCACCAAGCAGCCTTCATTTTTTATAGAGTACTGCAAAATGCAATAGGTATTATCAAGAAAAGAAAAAACAATTGAGGCAGTCTATCAAAGCCTGTCATGTTTTAAGAGAGTCTCAACCACAGCAAACAACAAAATGTGCCAACACCAGCAACTGAAGGAAGATGCATTTACAAGATGAAGCTCAGCCTTCTCCATGCTAAAGCACCCACTTGAACAGACGAAGGGTGTACACGATCATTGCCTGGAGCGCGTGGCTGGCGAGAAGGTATTCCTACAGCCACAGTACTGGGCAGTAATTGAAGGTGTCTGTCCCATTCCCCGTCCCTATGCGACAGGACACCTGTGATACGTCTTCTGACTCTGCCACTCTCTGCCAAGCAACTCTCTCATTAGCTTCCTTAAACACCACCTCTCCATATTGAGAAATCGTTCTGAAACAGCAACATCAGCGTGTTACACCCTGCTCTTATTAGGAAGCTAGCCGCAAGCATCGCGGGCCTAAGAGCAAGGTGCCCAGCCTGAGCACTGCCACCTATTCTGGCCATTCCCCTGATGTTACAAAATTAAAAACTAACAGGCCACTTATTTTTCTGCTGGTTATTGGAAGGAATGCTGAAATGCCTTGTGGTGTATTATTCCAAACAGCTAATCCAGTTTATACAGCTACAGGATTTATTCAGGGGAGGAAGGAAGATTTTCAGACAAATGTTTTACACATAACTGTGCACTTAATTGAGTGTAATTGTACTGAAACTTCTTTTTGAATCGACCCACTTTTCTCCTTTTTGGACACTTCTTTACAGGCTACCTGGATCCCTGTCTGTAGCTTAGGAATGATCTCCTGCACTTACCTGGCAGATACTGTCATTACTCAACTGATTCCCATAGAATTATGATAATTACTCCTCTTAATCTGCCAGTACCTCTACGGCCCTTGTTCCTGCCTTCAGTATAATTCATCCCATCTATTTACAGAGTCATCATCTTTTTTTTTCCCCATAGCTGAGTCACCAGTCCCAGTACAGTGACACTTTGGGTTTCTTTGAACTCTCTTGCTGACATCTATTCTGTACCTGTTGTATGAATTTCGAGAGGAGAACTGTTGTGACTTTCTCTGGAGATCTACGGAAAACCCTCTGATTCTTCTTTCAACCTGCATTGATCCTTTGGGAGAGCAAGGTGGAGGGCATGCTCCTCATATGCCTGGTTAGATCATTGCACAGAATAAGCCTTTGAAGGAATCCTAACGAATTAAAATTACTTTCTTGCAGCAGAGAACGGCATAGCAAGTGTCCTGAATCACACAACTATCTGACTGGGCGTTGCAGCCACCTAACAACATTAGAAGACAATTACTATGCAAAATAGGAACATACAATCTGACAGCATAAAGGTTTAACCAGAGAGAGAACTATCTGCATTACAACGGATAGCACTGCACCACATCATGCTGCGATGTTTGCATGCACAAACCTCTGTCTAGGTTAAATAGCCCTTCTGCTGTAATTTTGTCCATGGTGGGAACTCCATGTTAGATTGTGACAGGAATAAGAGAGAAGTGTGAGGGGAGGAGATAGCTATTTTCATTGTGTTTTATTTGATGCATTAAGCATAATTTTTCCTATTCTGTGACAATAATTTACAGTAATTGTATGCGGTGCCTTCAAGATCCATTTGCAGGACGTTTGGCCCCAGATCGCTTCCTTTCAGCTGCACAGCAAATCCTCCGTAGAGTCCTCAACCCTGACTTTCCAATCCATACCTAAAGAGCTAAGGATGAACCAGCAGTTCACTAGGACATTGGCCACAGGAGGGCCGAGAGGGATTTGGGAGTATCACAGAAGAGGATAAGAATGAATCATTGGAGGTCTCTGTGCACAGCCATTGCAAACCCAGCAGGCTCAAACCTCAAGAAGGGCTTCTTCATCTGCAACTGGGGTTTGAGGTAAGCCACTGCAGCACATGAGGCTCTTCTAAAAGGTTAAGCAATTTATTTTTCATGTCCATGGAAGTACATGGGTCTTGGGAATAATTTCCATCCCCCTCTCCACTTCTGTTCAGCCCTGATACACGTTAAAGTACCTAATACACAGCTAAAGCCATTGCCAGGCTGGTTCATAGCTCTCTGCCTGTTTTTCCAGTTTCAAAGCATTAACCATCTTGGAAAAATGTGCAGAAGTATTTGACACACAGTCAAAAATAAACATCTGGAGGAATAAAGGGGTGGGTGTGCAGGGACTACTCATTACAGTCTCTCCTACAAAAAAGCCTAGAAAACAAAGACAATTAAGTTGTTGAGTAATTATTTCAAAACTAAGATGGAAAAGGAGGTGAGGAAACTGGTGCATTTATTAAAACTGCAGGTAGTAGCAGGCTATTGTCAGCACCTTAATCACAATCTCTAGTACAGCAACAACTAATGCTTTCATTTTGTGACAAGGACACAGTCAATAGCAAGGTGCTGCTGTACTGGCATGAATACTGTGGGACATGCTGTGGTTCAGGAGACCATTTTTCCTTCCTAGCTCCCAGAGGAAAGGGATTCACTGCTGCAGTGTATTTATTTGTGCTAAATACCCACATTGGTCAGTGGAAGAGCAGCGTGATTCTACCCATTCCTCTTCCCTTGCCCATTTGCTCCTGAATGATAGGAGCAAGCCCTGCCTGACCAGACCCAATTTCCTAAATAACACCATACGAAGCCTGCAAGGCAGGTAGCCCATAGGCACAAGACCCAGACCTCTCCAATGCCCGAGTTGTCTAATGCTGTTCTGAAAGACGAGCCTTGCTACTCAGGTATGATGCTGATGAAATATTACCATCGTTCCTCTTGAAAGTGAATCAATTTATCACAATGTTGTTGGCTTTTATTCCAGAAATTCCAGATATGAAGTGAAAAATATGATGGTACTAAATATTTTGCAGTAATAAATTAATATAATTACATATTTAATACTATCTATAAAATGTTCTTTCTCAGGAGAAAACAGGTATTTTTCTGCTGTTGTGATATTCCTGGCAGTTGATAGAAATGCAAAGTTAAACAACAGAACCTCCTTTAATTTCACAGTCTGTGATTCTTTCATAAAACTTTTAAAGATCAATTATGTCCCATCAATGCAGAAGTCAGGCTGAACTAAGTGATTTATGCATAAATAACCTTATACAGTCAACTACTGTGTAGAATGAGCAACTCATCTGTTAAACGTACATTCAAAGAATTGTTATTTTTGGAACTGTATTATACTTTACCATTACATTAATCTTTCTGATTCTTCATATTTTCTGTCATGGAGGCATCTTGTTTTATACATAGCTCTGTGTGACTTTCATAAAACATGTGCAGTTGCATAAAACAGGAATTAAAATCAGAGAGCAATTGTTTACTAATGGGCCTGTGCGATATCCGAAACACAAAATGAAAACAGTGAATTAACGCTTTTCAGAGGTCTGTGGTGGCTTCACCCTGGCTGGACACCAGGTGCCCACCAAAGCCGCTCTACCACTCCCCTCCTCAGCCGGACAGGGGAGAGAAAATACCATGAAAGGCTCGTGGGTCGAGATAAGGACAGGGAGATCACACAACAAATACCATCATGGGAAAAATAGACTTGATTCAGGGAAAAAATAGCTTAATTTGTTACCAATCATATAATGAGAAAATAAAACCAAATCTTAAACACACCTTCCCCCACCCCTCCCTTCTTCCCAAGCTCAACTTCACTTCCAAGTTCTCTACCTCCTCCCCCCGAGCAGCGCAGGGGGATGGGGAATGGGGGTTGAGGTCAGTTCATCACATGTCGTTTCTGCTGCTCCTTTCTCCTCAGGGGGAGGACTCCTCACACTCTTCCCCTGCTGCAGCGTGGGGTTCCTCCCACAGGAGACAGTCCTTCATGGACTTCTCCAACATGAGTCCTTCCCACGGGCTGCAGTTCTTCACAAACTGCTCCAGTGTGGGTCCCTTCCACTGGGTGCAGTCCTTCAGGAACACACTGCTCCAGCGTGGGCTCCTCTCTCCACAGGGCCACAGGTCCTGCCAGGAGCCTGCTCCAGCACAGGCTTCCCACAGGGTCACAGCCTCCTTTGGGCACATCCACCTGCTCCGGCGTGGGGTCCTCCACAGGCTGCAGGTGGATATCTGCTCCACCATTAACCTCCATGGGCTGCAGGGGGACAGCCTGCCTCACCATGGTCTTCACCATGGGCTGCAGGGGAATCTCTGCTCCGGCACCTGGAGCACCTCCTCCCCCTCCTTCTTCACTGACCTTGGTGTCTGCAGAGTTGTTGCTCTCACATATTCTCACTCCTCTCTCCCCTGCTCTATTCCTGCAGCAGGGTTTTTTTCCCCTTCTTAACTATGTTATCCCAGAGGCGCTACCACTGTCGCTGATGGGCTCGGCCTTGGCCAGCGGCGGGTCCATCTTGGAGCCGGCTGGCATTGGATCTATCAGAGATAGGAGAAGCTTCTAGCAGCTTCTCACAGAAGCCACCCCTGTAGCCTCCCCGCTACCAAAACCTTGTCATGCAAACCCAATACACAAAGCCACCCTCATTTTTCAGGTTTGTCTCACAATCAGTTTGTTTAAGACAAAAAACAAGATAGATTTGTTTTCCTTTTCCCTGGAAAATAGAGGAAGTGTTTGCATTCCAGTAGAAGCTGAAAACATGGCTGGGAGTGACTTTTGAAGAAATGACATTGCAATAGCTTGTTGGGCCTTTCTGATTAAACTGAAGGCTTGCCTAAAAACTGAAAGCACTCTTCCTCATCTGGAGCAGAGCTAGCGACACTCAGACAAGTCTTTGAAAACTCATTCTCCAACTCAGAGGCTGGAAATATCAATTAGCTAACATCTGGTGGTAGAGCTTGCATGCTCTGGTGAGAGCTGAAGAAAATTGTGTCTGCCTTATTTTTAGCTCCACAGTCCATAGTAGTCAGTAATTTTATCACCAGGTACTTCTCAACGCCGTTGCAACACAGCAGGCAGTGCCCACAGCTAATGGAGAGCGGGGAGGAGCAGGGAGCCCTTCTGGAGCTGGCATTTCCCTCCTGCTGCAGGGCAGCTGCCGAGCTCCCCCGCTGCAAAGTTCAGGTCAGGGGAAGAGCTGAGGGGCAGGATGCGTCCCAGCGGGTGGCACGGCAGAGCCCCGTCCCGGTACAACAAATGGCTGGTTTTTCTCTATTCGCAGAGGCCACAAACTATCAGAGCAAGATGTTGGCGTATACTGACACCTTTGTGAGTCTGAGAAATGGTCTGCAAAGTCAGCATCCAACCAGAGATCTTCAGAAGTATTTTTGGAGTAGCTTGTAAAATATAACTGCGTACTAGCGAAAATGCAGTCTCATGATTAGTTTCATTCCACATTTTTAACTGAAGAATTAGAATTATATTCACAGTGGCTCTTTAATCAGGCAGAAGAGCCACTAGGTATTTTGATTTTGCTGTTGAAGAGTCCTGCAAGTCCAAACTCAAAACAGTACACAATCCAAATGCTAAAGTAACAAAGAAATCCTATTGCAGAGGAGAAGAAACAGGCAACATCTATTCAATCAATATCTAACAGAGCAAAGCATCAACATTCAGAAATCCTTTTCTTATGCTTAAAAGTCTATGATCATCCAGTGGAGCAAATGAGTTGAGATGCATCTTTAAAATCTCCCTGTGAAGTAAAGGATTGGAGCACATTGAAGCAATACAAAGCTTATGGCACATCTGGTCCAGCGGAAGGTGTCTCTGCCCATGGCAGGTGGGTTGGAAATAGATGATTATTAAGGTCCCTTCCAACCCAAACCATTCTATGATTCTATTATTTACAAGAAGCAGTTACAACACTGTCATACCCAACAAAACCTCCCTAGAAAAACAAGAAAGAGCAGGTTTTTCAGCCAGCATTAGGATGAGCATGGGGGAGAGCATGAGAGAATCTAGAAATTATGTTTCTCTTTGGCGTTGATTTATTGTTATTTGTCTATCAGCAATGTGGCTGAGCCCTCAACACTGCAGGAAAGAGACCCTCCGGGCTGCTTCATGCGGTGCCAGCGGAAGGTGGATGGATTACTCTGTGCTTGGTCCAGCTCAGTCCCCCCTCTCTTTCATAACAGTGCTGTGGATCGGGAGACCAGAATGTGACTATCTCAGTGCGTTTGCATTGGGTTCACATGTCCAGGTTTTGGTAGCAGCGGGCTACAGGGGTGGCTTCTGTGAGAAGCTGCTAGAAGCTTCCCCTGTGTCCAATAGAGCCAATGCCAGCCGGCTCCAAGATGGACCCGCCACTGGCCAAGGGCGAGCCCATCAGCAACGGTGGTAGCACCTCTGGGATAACACAGTTAAAGGGGGGGGGGGGGGGGGGGGGGGGGGGGCAGGAACCTGTGCAACTGCAGCCAAAGAGAGGAGTGAGAATATGTGAGAGCAACAACTCTGCAGACACCAAGGTCAGCGAAGAAGGAGGGGGAGGAGGTGCTCCAGGCGCCAGAGCAGAGATCCACCCGCAGCCCTTGGAGGACCCCACACCAGAGCAGGTGGATGTGCCCAAAGGAGGCTGTGACCCTGTGGGAAGCCCACACTGGAGCAGGCTCCTGGCAGGACCTGTGGACCCGTGGAGAGAGAGGAGCCCAGGCTGGAGCAGGTTTGCTGGCAGGACTTGTGACCGCACTGGAGCAGTCTGTTCCTGAAGGACTGCACCCCGTGGAAGGGACCCATGCTGGAGCAGTTTGTGAAGAACTGTAGCCTCTGGGAAGGACTCATGTTGAAGTCTGTGGAGGACTGTCTCGTGTGGGAGGGACCCCACGCTGGGGCAGAGGAAGAGTGTGAGGAGTCCTCCCCCTGAGGAGGAAGGAGCGGCAGAAACAACGTGTGATGAACTGACCTCAACCCCCATTCCCCGTCCCCCTGCGCTGCTCAGGGGGAGGAGGTAGAGAACTTGGGAGTGAAGCCGAGCCCGGGAAGAAGGGAGGGGAGTGGAGAAGGTGTTTTAAAATTTGGTTTTATTTCTCATTATCCTACTCTGATTTGATTGGTAATAAATTAAACTAATTTCCCCAAGTCAAGTCTGTTTTTCCCATGATGGTAATTGGTGAATGATCTGTATAATGTCTTTATCAATGATCTGGATGAGGGGATCAGGTGCACCCTCAGTAAGTTTACAGACAATACCAAGTTGGGCAGGAGTGTTGATCTGCTTGTGGGTAGGAAGGCTCTATGGAGGGATCTGGACAGGCTGGATCGATGGGCCGAGGCCAATTGTATGACGTTCAACAGGGCCAAGTGCTGGGTCCTGCACTTGGGACACAACAACCCCAGGCAACGCTACAGGCTTGGGGGGGAGTGGCTGGAAAGCTGCCCGGCGGAAAAGGACCTGGGGGTGCTGGTCGACAGCCGGCTGAATATGAGCCAGCAGTGTGCCCAGGTGGCCAAGAAGGCCAACGGCTTCCTGGCGTGTATCAGAAATAGTGTGGCCAGCAGGAGTAGGGCAGGGATCGTCCCCCTGTACTCGGCCCTGGTGAGGCCACACCTCGAGTACTGGGTTCAGTTTTGGGCCCCTCACTACAAGAAAGACATGGAGCTGCTGGAGCGTGTCCAGAGACGGGCAACGAGGCTGGTGAGGGGTCTAGAGCACAAGTCTTATGAGGAGCGGCTGAGGGAACTGGAGTTGTTTAACCTGGAGAAAAAGAGGCTGAGGGGAGACCTTATTGCTCTCTACAACTACCTGAAAGGAGGTTGTAGCGAGGTGGGGGTCGGTCTCTTCTCCCAAGTAACAGGCGACAGGGCAAGAGGAAATGGCCTCAAGTTGCGCCAGGGGAGGTTTAGATTGGATATTCAGAAAAATGCCTTCACTGAAAGGGTTGTCAAGCATTGGAACAGGCTGCCCAGGGAGGCGGTTGAGTCACTGTTCCTGGAGGTATTTAAAAGACGTGTAGATGTGGTGCTTAGGGACATGGTTTAGTGGTGGACTTGGAAGTGCTATGCTAACAGTTGGACTTGATGATCTTAAAGGTCTTTTCCAACCTAAATAATTCTATGATTCTATGATATCTTCTTGTCTTTATCTTGACCCATGAGCTTTTTGTTATATTTTCTCTCCCCTGTCTAGCTGAGGAGGGGGAGTGACAAAGCAGCTTTGGTGGGCACCTGGCATCTAGCCAGGGCCAATCCACCACAGCATTGCTAAAAGTTACAATCAAAACCAAAAAAAAAAACCCCAACCACAAAGGTTTAGAGCCCCGTATCCAGCAGTCACCAGCTCTTAGGAGGAGAACGAAGGAATTGGAAAGGAAGCAATTGGAAAACTCTCATCATAAGAACACAGTCTTTTATCAGAGGTGCTTCCTCTGCTATGTCCTTACATGCTCTGAGTACAATGTACTTACAGAATTGCATGTTTTATTGACCATCCCATACTTAATTTTAGCTAATGGATGGTATCAGTTATTCAACCAGCTGGTAGAGGAGAGATTTTAAATCATGCTGAAATGCAAATATAACTCACAAGACCATACTCTTTGCAGATTTTATGCAAGTGCTAGAGCATCATAGCCTAAAGTGCAAACACAGAAAAGATTTTGGAAAACAAAGCAGAATGTCTCTGACTCCATACTGCTCTGCATCCCGTAATCTTTTACATTCATACAAAATGTAATGATGCAGCCAAACAAAAGCAGTGTTTTTCATCCACTTTCCAGTGACACCAGTGAATTACCTCTCCAGGCAGATCACTTAGGAGCACATATAACTTGCAACACACAGGCAATGTAATGTTACTTCTACCTACCCAACAGGGTAGCAAGAGCTCCCGCTTTGCTGGATTGGGCCCTAAATAACGACTTGCCATACAAGATGAAGGAAAAGAGGGTATTTTAGATAACCATTTTAACCTCTTCTTTAAGTAAACAGGGTGCAAACTGAAGGTTCAATCTGGCTGGCAGTAACGTTCATTGCATTAGTAACAGGAATTTAACCTGTAGGAAATGTGGGGGAGGCAAATTAATTTCAAGCATGCCTATCTGAACATGTGGTCGCAGCACTCGGAGAGGCACCACGCTTAGAGGTCCCTGGCGCTGATGAGAAAAGTTTTATTAATTTTCCTTGAAGAACAGCAGACATGGGAAAGAAATGGGTCCCTGTGCCTCCAGTCTGAAAGGGGCTGCAACACTCAGCTATGGGCAGCTACAGCAGGGTAACCCTTAACAGAGGTTGCTTCTTTCCGATAAGCAGCCTGGAGGTGGAAAGGAATTTCTGCGATGCTGCCTCAGTGGGGCTGCTCCCTCCTGCCCCCGTATGAACGTGAGGTTCTCCTCAAGGACTTCTTGTGCCGAGAGATTTCCCACCCCTCCTCAGCCGCAGGGGAGCCGAGTAGCCAACATTATCCCTGGACAAGACACAAATAAACACACATCTGAGGGCAGAGATGGCAGGAAAGGGTATTAACCCCCTTTCTTCCTGGAAGGGCTGAGGCAGGATCATGTGTGAGTATGGCCAGTAACCTCTCTGTGGTAAAGAAAAGGTAAGAATCTTCATGACTGTCACATTACTTGTGTTACTATATAGTAATGTAACAGGCAGGGGTTTTGTCCCCATTTCTCTGTTATGCTGAGCTTCTTCCTAGGCTGTTCCTCCCAGAATTTTGTGTTACTGCAGTTTTGCTTGCCTTCGCAAAGCAGAAGAGCACCAGCATCTCCTGTGGCTTAGGAAGAACTGTAAAAACCCTGATTTGAAAGGACCTCTGGGCCTGCTGCCTGGCTGCTTCAGGCAGCAAAGGATTCGCATGCTATTGAATTACGGTCTTCTGTGGCTGAAGGGAGCAGCAAGGGAATGCCACGCTCGCTGGCTGATAGCGCAGCTGCTGAAGCATCTTTTTACAGATTTTAAACATCAGCTCTCTCTCCTATAGTAGCTGTGTTGCATAAACAGTGCATGCAGCGCCTTAGCTTTCAAACTAGCATCCAACTGCTGAGAACAACTTAGCCGCATGTCTGGTGGGGTTAGTCTAAAAGTATATATAAATGTATATATACTCGTGCATGACAGAATTATGTTATACAAACATACAAAAATGGGATCATGCCTTAAGGTAAGCGTGTTTATATGAGGTATCACAATATACATCCATCAATATACCTCTGAAGTCCTATGGAACCATCCATATCAACATTATATACATCAGAACAGAAATAGATTTTGTATTATTTAAATACAAAACATTCATAGTTTTTCATCTTAAAATGATATGTGTCCAGTCTTTAGAAAATGATGCGGGTATGCACACAAATGCGAGTCTGTGTGCATATATCTACAAGATCACGTGTATGTATACTGTACATATAAAATCACACATGGTATACATATATACATTATCTGTAATATGAATGTGTTATTATGTGAGAAGAGTACATAACAGTTTGTTTCCAGGGAAATTCCAGCTAAGGTCCTTAAGCACATCTCTCCTCTGCCCACATGGAGAACGTTTGAGGTAGCGGGGTGAAAAAAATAAGAGTATGGTGTGATCACACACTTGCATGCAAGACAGAAGTTTGCAAGGCTACAAAGAAGGCAAGAATACACTTTTTTCTCCAGCTGCCAGTGACTGTTGAGCTCAGATACTGCGAGCCGGGAGATATTCCCTCTCATAGAGACAAGACACCACCAAGCTGCTGGTGACTCCCGCCTTGCTCCTCAGCAAAGTCTTCCATCAAATGGAAGAACTGGCAGCATTTTGAAGGCAGCAATGAAAATGTTTCAAAAGCAGCAGTAAAATAGCAGTGAATCTACTTTCTCTCCTCCTCCTTTGACAACCTTACATACCACGCAGTCATACACCCATGCAGATTGTCTACCCTTATACTTATGAATGTATTTCTCTAATGCATGTGTACATACATACCCAACGTAGAGTGGTTCTACAGGAGTTTAGGGCAAATGGTTAAAAGCATGTAAAAACATATTCACTTCTACATGTGCACAGATTATCTAGGACTCTGCTACTCATGAGCAGAACAAACACAAATGAATGGAGAAAACTGCACAAAGATGTGCCTTTTACCTATTTTATTTATTTATAACATTTATGGAGGGTTTTGCAAAGCTAATTCTCAATCGTTACTTGCCATTTTACAAGCATGTTTAACATCTGCCATGTCAGGTAAATGTGTAGCTATTTACTCTTCTGTAGAGATGGTGCTGATTACATAAAGGAGCAGGTGTATTTCTTGGGTAATGCAGCTGAAACAGAAATATTTTGTCCCAGGGGAAACCAGCCATGATGCATGAAATGTGCTGAGGATACAGGATGCAGTGCTTACTAGGAAAGTCTTGACAAATTCCCTTGCAAGGTGTGCAACCTCTGTACATCAGGAGCATCACCACCAGGTACCTTAACATACTGTAATGGAATTATTGCACCAACAATTGCAGACTGTTCTTTCAACTGGGAGGCCAACAGCAATTTTCCTTCTCAGCAAGAGAGACTAACTAAGCCCTTGTTTTTTCTCTCTCTCTCTATCTCACAGAAACACACACGCACTTTGCATACAACAGCCCTTTATATGCTCTTCTTTCCTTTGGGGACCATAGATGCCCTGACTCCGCAAACGTGTACAGCTGGCCAGGATCCTGCTGTGCAGCTTCGTTACTGCAATGGTTATGAACTGTGCCAAAACCCATCGCTTTCTGCTCCTGCGCCAGTACCATCATTTGCTCTAGGTGCTCTTCTCCACATTTAGCCTCAGATTGCAGCCCACACCCATCATTGTCTGCCCTGATGTTCTCCTCTGTGATCAACGTCCAGCTCCCAGATCATACTCACAGCTGCCCGCTGCACCTTTCTCCATTTCAGCTTAGCTTAGCTTTCCTTTTATCCAGCCAAAATATAGCACCTCCAAGCCATATCACACATAGGCAGCCTGTCTTTGGATGAAGTTACCTCAGAGTATTTACTACATAATTTGGTAGCTCACTCCTTAATGGGCTCTAGTCCGGCTGCAGGCAGATCTAGTCAAGGTATGTTAATTAGCAAGCAGTCAGACCTATGAAATATTGGCCCAGTAATTATCCACTGAAAGTTTTCATCTTACTGAACCATTTTTGAGCCCATCTAAATTGCTTCCCATCAGCCCAGCAGGGCTGATTCAGAGGCAGTGACTGGTACAGTACAAAGAAGGTGAACCTTACTAATGAAAAACCCTCCCTGAGAGTAGTATGCAAATGGGATTTGTTTCATCCTTTATAGTCTGCAACTCAAAATGCTGTATGGCTGTCTCCCACTCGTTAGAGCAAAGGCATCATGCTGGATATACACGCTGCCCTCTATCCCTGTTGCTTCGTTCCTCAGTAATTCACACTCGGGAAGAACTGCATGGTCAATACAGTTCACTGAGCAACGTGGCACAGAGGAACGAGGTTTTTGCAGAGCATATAGAGTCACGCTGCAGCCTTCTCACTCCTGAAAGCCCTAGTGGTTTCCAAATGTTGTGCCTTTCCTTGTACACTCTGTTCACAATCTGGAAATTCATAAAAGGGTTTTAGTTCAGAATTGCACAGACAGGGCAATGAAATACTGCTCTGCTGGCACAGTTCAGTGTTAGGTGCTGCTCTGACTTAATAAATTGTGAGAGACCATAGACTCTTGCCTGATGGAGAACTTCCTCGGTGGATTTTTAAGAGCTCTTTGATCTGAGGCTTCACAGTGTGACGCACAGATTGACTGAAAGACACAACGATGTTACTGAAGTTTGAGTGTTGTTTGGTTGGTACAGAATTGTACTAGCTCCCCTTGTCTCCTGTGTCATTTAATTTGATCTTTCTTGAGCTTCTTCCCTGACATTTCTAATCATACAGCAGATTTTTTTAAAGGCCAGGGGGGTGGAGGGGGATGCAGGACACCAGATTGTTCTCAACCTTTTGCAAATGCAGTGGCCTACCGCAGTATTTCTCTCTTGCAGTGGTGCTTTCCTGGAGTTTTCCTCCATTCTTCCATCACATCTGCACAAGTACAATCAGAGATGAGAATTCAGAAAAAAATAAATATATGAGCACAGACCTTGCAGGAGGTGAGTTTGTCATTATTCTCTTTAATGGCATTGATTTCCTTTTCATTTTCACTGCTGAAGAGAAAGGAAGAACTGTAAATAAGAGAATAATGCTACTGTCACACTGACATACTGTAATGAACAGCACAATACGCCTTGAATGAAAAACACAGGAAAGCAGTTCTGCAAAACTACCATTTCCAGGGTCATAGGTGATGTATTTATGGAGTTTTATTTTTTCCTGGCTTATTGTGTAATGGAATCATTGAAATGCAGAACCAGAAGGCGCTCAAGGGGTCACACAGGACAGCCCTCCGTGAGACATTTAACTTCCGAGGAGGAGGGGGGAGTTTGGCATCCCACCGCGCGTCCCCTGGTGTCTGGGGACCGAGGCTGCGGGTGCAGAAAGCCCAGTTTATCAGAGCGTGGGATGACCTGCACCTACCCACCATGTTCTTTCTGCCCCTACAGCAGCTCTGAACCTGTGAGGTAAGGGCGAGCTGAGGAAGACTTTGGCCCAGAGCAGACCGCTGCTGCACCAGAATAAGTCCCCCTAGCACCCTCATGAATGAGCTTTTGGGCAAGCCAGAGACAGACACCAGGCTGAAAACTTCTCATCTACCCTATCCCTCCTTCTACCAAGACATGGTCCCCTGTCTCCAGATCCCCACATATCCAATTTTCTTGGATGAACCCAAGACCCTCTATAACTGTGCATGCTGCATTTACCCTAGAGAGAAAGCTTTTCCTAATGTCTAAACTGAATATTCTCTTGATGTAAAATTAGCCTAATTTATTCTGGTCTCTCAGCAGAAAGTAAACCACAGCATAAATTACTAGTTCCAGAGAGATCCTATTTCATCTTCCTGTCATACTCCAAGATAAAGCCTGACCCTAAGCAATTTGAGACTTATACTTTTCAAATAGGACTGTCACAAACATAATCCAGCAAGAAGGCAAAGATAGAAAGCTTTGCCTTTTCTTAATGAGAAAGACGCTTGGAAACACCTCTTTTTAGGATGAAGCTGAGATACAAGTGAGTATATTGTAGGAATCTTACATGGCAGGGTCAGAGACAACCCGAGGAGATGACTTGAAAAATTTGGTCTGGTGATAATCTGTGACAAGAGAAAGTAAGTCTGTTTTAATGGAAATATTTCCTGACATAATTATTTGGAGATATTTGAGTTCATCAGTGAGTCAGACCCAAAAGGAATGAAGCTATTTGCACTTATTCAATCAAATCTCATTGAAAACTACCTTTATGAAAAAAGCTTTAATGCTACTGGAGAAAGAGGGCTGGAGGAGGGGCAGGGGGGTAACCACCAGGTTAAGCTAATTCATAGGGTCAAAAAATGAACAAACAAACAAACACACACACACAAAGGCATTTGTTTGGTCACTGCAACAGAAGACCAGAGGATACTGGGAATTCTTCTAGACTTCCGCAGAACACCAGTCATCGCGATTTTGCCCCTCTCCTGTCTAGCAATCATATGCTCACATTTTACTTGATCCTGGTCACAGTTCTTTAATCCTTATAGAGTAGACTTTACTGAAACAGATTATTGTACAGCAAGGTCTTTGCTATTTCCTCTGCTGTATTTATTTCTCCAGAGACTTGTGTAGGAAACCAATCAGAGCATCAGCTTCTTTCCGTCCATGCAGAAACATGAAAGGTTATGAGTTTCACTGCTCAAGACTGCCTTACAGTAGAGTATTTTAAATGAGGTCATTTGAAAGAGAGCTAAACTGCAGAAAATGCCATAAACTTCCTTGAAGAGTATGTATTCTTCTGCAAGTTAAACTTAGTTACAAGACTGAATTTACAGTTAACTTTAGTATAGACTTACAACAGAGGGAAGGAGTAAATGCCATGATGTCATGCTGAGACAGACCTTTATGTGAAAGAAAAAAATACATACGTGAAATTCTGAAGTAGTTGGAAGCAGTGAATCTGAGCATATTAGTGTCCAGAGAGGGAATTTACGTGATACACAGATTTATCTGTCCTTATGGGGTCAAGTCTTTTATACTAGTGGCTTAACAGTAGGATTTTAGTTTTCGCACTCACAAGAGTTTTATAATGCTGGCTTCCTGAATATTTCTTTGCCTATCAAGCATTCTGTTGTGGTTTAACCCCAGCCGGCAGGTAAGCACCACACAGCCGCTCACTCACTCCCCCCTGGTGGGATGGGGGAGAGAATCAGAAGAGTAAAAGTGAGAAAACTCATGGGTTGAGATAAAGACAGTTCAATAGGTAAAGCAAAAGCCACACGCACAAGTAAAACAAAACAAGGAATTCGTTCACTACATCCCATGGGCAGGCAGGTGCTCAGCCATCTCCAGGAAAGCAGGGCTCCATCACACGTAACAGTTACTTGGGAAGACAAAATGCCATCACTCTGAACATCCCCCCCTTCTTTCTTCTTCCCCCAGCTTGATATGCTGAGCATGATGTCATACAGTGTGGAATACCCCTTTGGTTGGTTGGGGTCAGCTGTCCCAGCTGTGTCCCCTCCCAACTTCTTGTGCACCCTCAGCCTACTCGCTGGTGGGGTGGGGTGAGAAGCAGAAAAGGCCTTGACTCTGTGCAAGCTCTGCTCAGCAATAACAAAAACATCTCTGCCTTATCAATGCTGTGTTTGTGTGTTTCCAGCACAAATCCAAAACACCACCCCATACTAGCTACTATGAAGAAAATTAACTCTATCCCAGCCAAAACCGGCACACATTCACAGACAGACTAGGAGTAAAGATCAATGTATTTTTAACTTACATGGTACATTTGTTACAGATTATGCCATTCTGAAGACAGGCAAGCCTCAGAGCAGGACTATGAAGCAGACCTTCAGCCAGAAGATGAGTTCTGCCTATAGGAAAAGATGCACAAGAAAACATACTTAGATGAAGAATTGTTGTATGTTCAGACATTAAACAACAGACAGAAGGAAAGCCACAGGGAGAAACAACAACAATTTAACTGTACACCAAGAAATGCAAACCGGGTCTACTCGAAGACCATCTAAGGAGAACCCAAAGAGCTGATACACCAAGCAATCACCGGCTCTTCAATATCAGTTCTCCTCAGCTTGTACCTGCCAGCATGACTATAGGTTGTTGGCCAGATTTCCGTAGAATAAGCTCTGCAAGAAGTTGGGGGGGGTTTTATACATGTATATTATGTATCAAAGAAAGAAAAGAGAAGAGCAGAAGCCGAGCAGCAGGAAAGAAGTGCAGGGTAGTGGGGCAAGCAGGAGCTCATGGGAGCCACAGGGGTAGGAGCTTGATGCTCCAGGCCATGCTCAGTGTGCAGAACATGAAAATCTTCAAAAGTCTGATCATCACCTAGAAGTCCGAGGTGAGGCAGACATTGTCTGAAGCCACAGCAGCAAACTAAGGGGCTGCGACAGACTAGCTGGGCCTGGAGCAGCAGCCCGGCGAGGGCCAAGGAGCTGTGAGACAGTTGTGGAGAAAAATGGACTTTAACCTTCCAGGGCAACCACGTAACAGGGATGTGTTTGGACTATTGAAGGTGAGTAACAGATCATGCTGGTCCTGATTACATCGGCTTGAAACACTCTCTCCTTCCCCAGGTGAAATGGGCTCACAGAGCTTCCAGATCCCATGGGAACATGTCAATGCAGGAAGGTACGAAGGAAATATCAGCACCTTTCCCAGGCAATGCAATTCAAACTGACGTACATCGCTCTGAACCCCTCTCCCAAACCATTTGCGTTTACAAAATGAGCAACTCGCGCTTCCAGTTCATATCTTTACTGCCTGATCTGAACATTGGTTGCTTAAGCTCTAATGCTTTTCTTAGGGAGTTTCTAGATATCAATACTGCCGTCCTGCAGATGAGGAGCCTGGTACCTGGAAGGCTATACAATGTGGTTTAGAAGCAGAAGGCAGACCAAAGTCCAGGTCTCCCTCACAGCACAGTCAATACAGCAGCACAATATTTGCAGATAGCTTCAGTGACATGAAATTTAACCGACATAAAAATGTAACCGAATGCTGTTAGCTTGTGTGTGCCTGCCAAAAATCAAACTTCAGTGTGCTCAGAGACGTCACACAACTTATGAACAAGAGGAGTACATCAGCACCACCTCCTGGCAGCTGCCTAACTCTAGACATCTATGAAATAAAGAACAGCAGGAGAGAAAAAATCTGATCTCTGCATGGGAAAAACAGCAAAATCATGCTGTCCATGCACTCATGATAACATTTCCAATTCTTAGAATAGTCTTTTAGTACCAACATATGTCCCTGCTCTTTGGGAGTACTGGTCTAAAAGGTAGGTGTGGTTGACCCTGGCTGGATGCCAGCTGCCCACAGAAGCCGCTCTATCGCTCCCCTCCTCAGCTGGGCAGGGGAGAGAAAATATAACAAAAGGCTCGTGGGTTGAGCCAAGAACAGGGAGGGATCATTCACCAGTTACTGTCACGGGAAAAACAGGCTCGACTTGGGGAAATTAGTTTAATTTATTACCAATCAACTCAGAGTAGGATAATGAGAAATAAAATCTTAAAAACACCTTCCCCCTGCCCCTCCCTTCTTCCCAAGTTCATTCCCAAGTTCCCTCCCTCCTCCCCCCAAGCAGCGCAAGGGGATGGGGAATGGGCATTGAGGTCAGTTCATCACACATTGTCTCTGTGCCAGTGTTTCTGCCGCTCCTTCCTCCTCAGGGGGAGGACTCCTCACACTCTTCCCCTGCTCCAACATGGGGTCCCTCCCACAGGAGACAGTCCTTCACAAACTTCTCCAATGTGAGTCCTTCCCACGGGCTGCAGTTCTTCACAAGCTGCTCAAGCGTGGGTCCCTTCCACAGGGTGCAGTCCTTTAGGAACAGACTGTTCCACCATGGGTCCCCCACGGGGTCACAAGTCCTGCCAGCAAACCTGCTCCAGCCTGGGCTCCTCTCTCTCCATGGGTCCACAGGTCCTGCCAGGAGCCTGCTCTGCAGCATGGGCTTCCCACAGGGTCACAGCCTCCTTTGGGCACATCCACCTGCTCCGGCATGGGGTCCTCCACGGGCTGCAGGTGGATATCTGCTCCACCATGGGCCTCCATGGGCTGCAGGGGGACAGCCTGCCTCACCATGGTCTTCACCACAGGCTGCAGGGCAATCTCTGCTCTGGCGCCTGGAGCACCTCCTCCCCCTCCTTCCTCACTGACCCTGATGTCTGCAGAGCTGTTGGTTTCACATATTCTCACTCTTCTCTTCAGCTGCAGTTGCGCAGGTTTTTTTCTCCCTTCTTAACTATGTTATCCCAGAGGCGCTACCACCATCCCTGATGGGCTCGTCCTTGGCCAGCAGTGGGTCCGTCTTGGAGCCGGCTGGCATTGGCTCTATTGGACACAGGGAAAGCTTCTAGCAGCTTCTCACAGAAGCCACCCTTGTAGCCCCCCCACTACCAAAACCTTGCCACACAACCCTAATACAGTAGGCAATGCCTTAGATGAATGTGGGGCACCATGGTACAGAGCAGGATGAGACATAAACACACCAAGACACACTCCTTGACACATAAGGACTAGGGTGAAGTAAGCCCAAAAGCTCTCCCCACATTCAGTTGTCATCTGAAAATCAAAGCACTCTGAAACTTTAGTGCAATGGCCTGAGAGAGGTTTTGAAACGTGTATAAGCAGTCTTCGCAGTAAGAAAATCCGAGTACATCCATGCTTTGCTTGCTCCTCAGATCAGTGTAGCCAAGACTGTGGTCTCCTTACAAAAGCCAGAAAAGCAATGTCAACATTTGTCTGGAGCAGAGAGAAAAAGCAATTCAAAGATAAGTGCTGGCAGTTTCCTTCAGAAGGTGTTGGATCCTGTACTTGAACATGACGGCCTCGCAAAGGGCAGTACGTTGATTATCAGCACTACAAAAAGGACCGAGACAGCTTCCTAGCTCTTTCTTTGCACACTTGACAGTGCAAAATGATGATGGAGGAGGGAAATCACTGAGCATAAAATGCTCCCTGACTCTCAAAACTTACGTGGAGAAAAAAAAGAAATAAACTCTTGCAATATCAAATGAAATTATATTATATTTTTATACTGTTTTTCCAAGCTGTGAGGTTACTCAAACAGAACTGCTGGTAACCAGGAGGAGGGGCAACTGGCAAACTGAAACCTGTTTACATCCGTGGGAAAGATCAAGGTCCTAAAACAGAGGTAAAAGAAACCTTCTAATTTTAACTAAACTGAAAAACAAAACCAAAAAAAAAAAAAAAAGGAATGCGGGAGAAATCCTGAATTCAATGTCTCAGAAAGAAGCTGCAAATGTCAGCATTTCATGAAAGCTGAACAGTGAACTCTTAGGATCTGCACAGAGGGCTTCTAATTTGAAGTTTAGCAAATTAATTTTCTCACTCCCAAACTTCAGTGAAAAGGTTTTCAAGAGCCTTCTTCTTTTTCTGGTTTATACAGCTCCCTTCACTTTCTTGTGGCCAAATACAACTTCTAATATACATCAATAGAAGAGCTATTTGCAGGGCTAGCAAGGGCTAGCACCTTTTTTTCCTGACACAGGTGCAAGGCCTTTATTTTTATAATGACATAGTTTATTAGTCATTTTTAAAGGTTATTTAACAATAACTTCTGCTCATTTACTAAAAAAAAGTGTCATGAGTGAATTTGGCTTCTGTGGGAGTACAGAATGACACTCCAAGGACAGACTTGGTCCCTCTGCTCTTCAGCCTTTTGAAGAGTCACCCGGGCAAACCTCACTGTGGTGCTTCAATGATAGGAAAGCACGTTAAGTTCCATTAAACCTGGGGAGAGAAATGTTTTTCCCTGGTTCAAAGCTAAATCTCACAGATCCTACTCCAAAAGTTAAGCTAATCAGGGAATAAATCAATGTCTAAATCTTCTTGGAATCAGGAGGAGGGAATATTAGTAAGTGAGATGCGCCACAAGTTCATGTCTCGCCTACCACTTCCCAAGCATACTAAATACAAGGTATACCATCTTTACCCCCAAACCAGCTAAGTCTGTTTCACTGGTCAGGAAGAACCACAGAGGAAGGCTACACAGCACACATCCATGAAAAAAAGCCAGATAAGTACGTCAACCTCTGCTTAAGTACAATATTTTTTTACCTTCCATTGACGCTTAGTATCTCAAAGCAATATCAAGTCAATGTTCTGACTGGACATCCAACCGCTATTTCAAGCCCCAGACTTTCCTGAATTGTTGATACTGAACCTTACAATTAAGGAGGAGGGGATGGGTCATTCCCAGAGCTGTGCATGTCTCCATCTCAGGTGGATATGTGTTGTTGGTAGCAGTGAAGACCGTACAGTAGAAAACACTTCTCTTTACCATTAGTACCCAAGTTTCTCTTCAATTGCTCAATGCTTTCGAAAGCTGGGAATGCAGTTTTGCTACAGTCTGGGTGGCAAGCTCTTGTGCAAAACCGGAGGTTTTATGAGACAGAGGTGAGACAACCTTCTTCACTAACACGCTCAAAGCAAACGACCATCTGAAGACACCAGGCACCTCATCGCAGCAGATGCAACTTTTCTATGTGTGTATTTAAACATAACATATAGCGTATGTTTGAAGAGTAGGACAGTGAGCATTCGTGTTCCCAAGCTAGGGGATAGTTAGCCAAATCTGTTATAAAAAACAGGAAGCAAGTATTGGTGTTATTTATCAGTCCTATAAAGAAGAATAATTGTCATTGTTAAAAGTCCTAGGTAGCTGGAAATGAATTCAGGGGAAGCACTGATGAACAAAAGCACAGCCCCCAAACACTGTGCTTACACCACTTTGGTAAATTATAAATAAACAAACAATTTCTTAATGACAAACAG
This sequence comes from Phoenicopterus ruber ruber, assembly GCA_009819775.1. Taxonomy (NCBI): domain Eukaryota; kingdom Metazoa; phylum Chordata; class Aves; order Phoenicopteriformes; family Phoenicopteridae; genus Phoenicopterus; species Phoenicopterus ruber. The sequence continues at coordinate 100,070,736 of CM020217.1, forward strand.
ACAGATATAAACATAATAGCTGTTTTCTCTTAAAAGGGGCCTAAAGATCAACTGAGAAGTTTGGCTTGCTAAAATATACTCACATTTCACAACCAAATGAAATAATTCAAGTTAGAAACTTTTAATTAAAAGTGCTTTATAAATGGCATTCATTATGTATGTTTGCAGTGATATATTTCTTTGCTTTCTGGAGCAATCTGTTTTCCTTGGTTTCTTTTTTTTTCCACTTAATAAATTATCCTCATTTACACAAAATGTTAATGCCAAACTCTTTATTAATAGGATAAATATGGACTTCAGTAGCAACAAATTATGTGGTGTCACTGTTAAATGATCTGCCCCTTCCCAGCTTAAGTTCACTGTTCAACATCAAGCCTGCAAATGGTTTGGCAGCTGCTTTTTGCAGCACAACACGAGAAACATTTAAAGCAAAGCTTTCAGGAATTCCTCCTTTGGGGTGGTCTAGCACAATCTGAAGTTTCCTGTGCCTTATTTCGAAGCAGGACTGTGAGCACTTCTGCTCGCTGCACTGACCTTCCTCCCACGGGGCTGCAGCAGATTAGGATGCTCAGGAAAGCCAGTGGCAGGGCAGACCGACTCTGTTTCTTAGCCGATTTGATCAGTTTGACATTTAAACTCATTTAAGACATGAGCCCCAAAATATATTATGTTTTCTCACAGATTTTGGCTGCTGTGCCAGATGCCCCGTCCTTACAGAGACCATGCAGACAGAGACAGCTCGATGGAAAGGGGCAAAGACTGCTTCCACGGTAGCATTAACAAGCTGCGAGGCACATGCAAAACTAGCAGAGTGTCTTGCTTTTCTTATAAAACCTTACTGATTTTCTTTTTCTATATTAAGTACATCATGGCTTTAGTAATAATTCTAGCCCAGCTATTAAGCCACACAGTTTCAAACCGGTGTGCTACAAGTGAGGTACCTAAGTCTGTGTGTGGGCACCTAAATACAGACGGCTTGGTTTGGTACTGTGCACTGACTCAGAAAGTCAAGGGAATTAACTGCTTGGTGGAGAAGTGCACTCATCTGTAGTCAGGGAAGCACAGAACCCTCCTGGATAAGTCTATGTGAACTACTGTAGTCCTAAAGAATTTTTTTACCTGAAACCACTACATTAAACAAAAATAAGTTTGAATTTTTCAGCCATCATCTCATGGGCTCTGTCTTGTCTTTTATTATGCCACTGATATAGTTTGATCATCGTAAAGACCCACACTCTGACACAGGACAAAAACCACCCCTAAGCAACAGCCCAGCCCAGCCTTCTCAAGACTAATTCGGGCTTTCATATGTCCTCGGTCTGTTGACAGGACTGATCTCAAGCCAGCTGGTGGCAATGTCCGTGCATTTCCCCGTGTCATCATCAACCCTTGCACACCTTGTTCCTATTGCTGGGAGCATGACAGGGAAGAGCCTGCAAACAACCACAAGTTAAGCATGCCAAGCAGCCACTTGTTGAAGATTAGGAACAACTTCTATGAGGTTTTCCTCTCCCTGGAGAGCCACTGATTTTCCCCAAACGACTGTAGGCAGCCTGTCTGCAGATGTCACATTTTTACACAGCAGATGAGAGTGATCCTTTCCAACCTTGTACCTTCTCCTGCCACTGTTCCTCCCAGCTATATCAGTTGCACATGGCAAAACACAAGAACAAAACCTCGGGACGTGGCCTTCAGTAGTCTCAAACACCCCCAGCTCTGGCACCCAGGCGACAAAAAGAAGACTGCTACCTGATGCAAAAAACAGGGGACAAGAAAGAAACAATGGAAGGACTAGGTTAGGACAAGAAATGATTAAAGGCTTGATAAGCCAGGAGAAGCCAATAAGACTGAGATCGGCTGAGAAAGAGGGCTGACTTCAGAGGACTGAGGAAGAGACCGTAATAGATGTAGTCAAGAACGATCTCTAACCACCAAAGGAACTTCCTCTTCAAAATTCAGAGCATAACTCCAACATCCTAAACCTCACGTCTCCCCGGGTATCAGCCATGGGCTGTAAAGTGCCTTGGAAAGGGCACTTTTCATTCTCCTTTACTTCTGGTAAGCACAGGCGGTGACAATCTGCTATCAGTTATTCTACTGCTGAAGTGGCAAAGATCTGTGCGATAGAAGGCTCCAGTTCTGTCGATCGACAATTTCTCAAGTGAAAATTTCCAGGTTTTTTCAGTTTGACTTCTAAAAACCCAAGAATACGTAGGCATTTTTTCTGAAGAATCAGTAAGGCTGCGAAGTCAAGGATTTAAAAGTTCAAAAATGGTAGAATTAAGGCTTTACAGACAGCATCACTTTGTGCAAATTCACTATGATACAGTTAATAACTACAGGGTCATATGACATCATGCTCTTTATAGGCTCCACCACATTATTTAGTGAATAAAATAAACAGTATTCAACTGAATGAACACATTTTGTTTAAATTGTTCAGTGTGATGCCCCAGGCCTTGCATGCTGCAATATTGTTTAACACCAAGGGGCTGGGACTCATCTGGGCTTTGATGCACCCGGTGTAGGCATCCATTCCAGAGCTGGCCATCTACCTTCTCTTTAAGGCAATGAAGAGGAAATAGGCAGTTTTAGGAAGCAATTCTTGAGACCCAATTGAAATAGATACATCCAACTTGGATGCATCCAGTCAGGTGCTAAAGAATGATATCTTTACAGCCAGTGGCCATCTGAGAAAAGTCAGTGGACAAGCAATGGCCGGAGTTTTGCAGCAGAGGCCGGGAAAGACCCTCTCCCTCCAGGGCAGTATTATTCCCTCACCTAAGAATTTGTCCTTTCCCTAATTTACAGTTCTCTCAGCTTCAGTTTTGGCATTTGCTGGTTTTAGGTGATTTTGCAACTCGATGACCCTTAGGATGTAGGCTGTGCGTGTGCATAACAAAGGTATGGGAGTGGAAGACGAAGGCTACTTCACTGTTACTACATGCAAAGGCCCTCCCAATTGCTTTAGGACTGCTGCAGCTGACCTCCGGAGGGTCATCAAACAGCCAAAGCTTATTTGCTCCGCATGCACAGTGGAGGTTTTATAGCAATTTCGAAGGTGTTTACCATGTTCATCCTAACAGAGAAAAAGTGGGCTGGAGAACTGATCAAATTGTAGCCTGAGAAAACGGGGAGAAAGACAAGGCTGTCAAGAGAGGGGTCAAGATCTGCAGAAAATCACGTTTAGTTTCCTTAAGGAACAGGGAAGTCCACCTCTTGGCAGGACTGTCTTTTCTGTCCCTGGCCTGTCCCACACCGAAAAACCACATTTTTTTCCCCCTTTACAGACATTCATTTTCATGGAATATATATTTCATTAGCAGGCTGAAATTCCCTCCTGAAACGCCCTGCCCTCTGCCACTCTGCAGGCAGGAGCCCTGGCAAAGGCTGGTCTTTGTGATGTCTGAGTGTGAAGAAATCAGGTAGTGCAGGGAGCCTCCAGAAAATGAGAGTTGCCTGGCTTGAAAAAATCTTTTAGCAAAGTGCCGGCATCTTTCAGACTGAAGATGAGTTCGGCCACACACCTCGGCAGAGCCAGTTACATGTGCCTGAAAATGAAGTACACGAGTGGGCATACCTGGATACGGAAAATGACCTGCCTTAAGAGGAAAATTAATGTAACCGCAAAGCCAATGGGTACTGTTACCGTGCTTGTTCATATTTCCTGATGACATTTTTGACATGAAGCTTAGCTTGGAATGGAAGATATATAAATATATATTTCATTTGGCAGCCTGACCTAGATAAAGAGTATACATTATCGTGGATACAGGATTTACAAATGTCTCTGGAGACTAGAAACTCTTGACAATCCTCAAGACTGTAATTGATCTTACTTGCTGGCCTTTTGCATTCATATTACTTCTGTCTCTCATATGTTAAATAATTCAACCATCTTATTTTCTGATTGCAAAGAGTTAGGCTTGACTCATGGTTTTTTCAGCAGCATGAGCCTGCAGAGTAAAGAAATGGTAACAGCAGGCTCCTGTGTGGTAGATCACTTCTGTGACAGGGTTTTGTTCTTGCTGTGAGTGTGTGCTACACTAGTGCCTATTTATATTTTACTGAATAAGTCAAAGTGTAAATTCCAAAAATAAAAGCACAAATGTTTCTTTTGTGGGGAAAAATAGTGGTTGTCAAATACATGTACTTACTTTTGAGGACATGAGTGAGCTAACAGCATGTCTAACCTTTACTAAGGAGGGGTATCTGTGCTATTCAAATATTTTTTTTCTTTTCTTTTCCTCTAATAAATTAGAGGATGGAAGGGCAGGTATCTCTTCTTATGCAAGAGCTTGATGCAACACAAAAAGAATTTAACCACTAAACATGGACTCATTGACTGTTTTCCCAGGAGAAGCTGTACTTGCAGTATGTTTTATATCTGGTGTACGTTAGCCCCTGTCAAACAAAATATTCCTCGTAAACACATGGAAGGGTCATTTGAATTCCCCCTTAAGTAGCTTGACTTGAAAGTACTTGGCAGAGGAACACTGGTGACAACCCGTCAGCACTAACCACATTTTCAAGATTTCTCTGATTAGCCTTTCAAATCCATATGAGCTACTCTGGAGTAAATCCGCAGCAAATGCAACTGGAAGAGATCCTGAGACATCCCTCAGCTTGTGCTGGATGGGAGGTCCTCCAGCTCTCGCCCCTGCAGGGCAGGAATTGCTGTACAGAATTACACCCACCGGGCAGACTTTCCCTGAAGGCATCCTTCCTGCTGGCCAAGGAGAGCAGTGGGGCCACCACGCTGGACACGGTGGTGGCAGCCGTGGGGCCCGTGCCCCCTTCCTGCTGCTCTCGTCCATCCCAGTCACCAGCAGCCACGTGCCACCACTGCCTGCCCGCTGCCCGTGTTTCTCAAAGGCCTTCTCGCCTGTCCACACCCTAAGGGAATTTCATGATCCAAACCAGTACCAGCGGCTGTGTACGCTGGAGTTGAGACCAAACAAGCAATGATCACGTGTGGCCTAATAAATACTTAATAGTCCATTATGAGATAACAAAAATTCCTGATGCTGCCCCTACATATCTAGACAGACTTGATTGACAACATAAGTAAGCTAACCTTTACATTTTTCAAAAGATGGCTGTTCTAAACATACAGCATACAAAACGTGGCAGAAAGTGTTATTTTTAACATCTTTACAGGTTGGGGATTTTTTACTAGTACATGTGTGTTTGAGATATAGATTACGATATATGTTATAGTGCTCAAAGAGCACGTTCAGCTTGTGGTATGGCAAAAGCCCTGCTTGGAGACCTGCTCAAGGTTTTCTGCCTTTGACAGCTTTATGCTCTTGTTATCAGCATGTTCATCTTCTCTTGGGGTTTTAGCATTCTGAATGTTCCTGCTACGGTGTCTTCAAATCAAAATAATGAGGCACAAGCAGACACTATCTTACATATGTCATTGTCGGTAATTGACAGGGACTGCTTACTTGCAGACCCTCGTGGCTGTAACCCAGGCAAAGAGCTTAAACTCTATATTGAACCATAACTCTAAATTTAGAACCATTATGGTCCTTTATTAATAATAGCAATACTCAGCACTTGCGTATAGCAGTGCCTTTTATAGGAGAACCTTGAACATGCAGTGAGAGCACTAAATAAGCCACAAAACACCCTTGGGTAGTTCAGAATGATTATTATCCCTTCATTTTACAAAGGAGCTTCAAGAGGTCTTTTTTTTTTTTTTTCTTTTCAGTAGCAACCATTACTGCTTCATCTAAATGTTTGCAAGGAAAACCAGGTCTGCCTAGCTAAGTTGTTAGCAGGTTTTGTGAACCACTCTGCTTTTACTTATAAATTTTAAGGCCATGAGGAATGACTATGATCATCTAGTCTGACCTCATGGATAATACAAGACTGTTCTTTCTGCCTGGAAAATGGAAATTTTTCAGTTCTGTAGAGCAGTATTATATCTGTACCCTTACTACACACATTATACACTCTATAAACTTATGCCATATACACAGTCTAAGTAAATCAGTCCTGTTAGTATCAAATCAGAGATTATGTGACCTGTCAATCTCTCTTATAAATTCATTTCACAGTTGACCTTCCTCAGCCGAGTACACGTTATTGCCAGCACCCACACTGCAGCACGGTGGTTTATTGAGAGTGGACTCTATTCATGCACCACCATGACTAAACACTGCAGAGGTTTGTGCAATTAGAGTAGCATGAAGCTTGGTGTCTTATTGCCCAGAGTGAATTACATCCTTACTGTGAGCAGAATATTTAGCGTTCAACAATAGAAGATGATAGATGTCTGCAAGGAATATTTTGTAATAATTACCCTGTGCCACGTGCTCCCCATTAGCATAGCAATGAACTACTCTCTTTTGAGATAATGTGAAGGAAAAATCTACCACGGAGGTTATCTCCTTTTATATTTAACTCCTTTCAAAGTGTCCTGGTTTTGGCTGGGATGGAGGTAATTTTCTTCCCAGTAGCTACTGTGTTTTGGATTTAGTACGGGATTTGGTATGTGAAGAATGTTGATAACATATTGATGTTATTAGTTGTTGCTAAGGGATCAAGGACATTTTCCAGCTTCCCAGGTTTTGCCAGTGTGCAGGTGCAAAAAGCTGGGAGGGGTGTAGCCGGTACAGTTCACACAAACCCACCAAAGACAATATCCCGTATCATAGAGGTCATGCCCAGTATGTAAGTGGGGGTCAGCCAGTGGGCCGGATGCTGTTCGTTCAAGCTTTTGTTTGTTCATTCTGCTCTCCCTCACTCGCTCTCTCTGGAACTTGCAGTTCCGAGATTGCTGCTGGGGAAATTCATGTTCCGAGATCACTGCTCAGGATTGTTCCCAGGTCGCTCTCGGTTTCGCTCTGTGATCACTGCTCAGGACGGGCTGTATCAGTCACTGGGTGGTGAGAAATTGTGCATCATTCATTTTGTATATTCTATTATAATTATATTTTATTATTATTGTTACCATTATTAATATATAATATAATTATTATTATTATCTTTTTCTTTGCTGTCCTGGTGAACTGTCTTTACCTCAACCCACGAGTTTTCCTTTCTTTCCGATTCTCCTCCCCACCCCACTGGGGAGGGAGGGGGAACAAGCGAGCCGCTGTGTGGCATTTGGTTGCCATCTGGGGTTAAACCATGACACAAACATAGAAGATGTGAGAACAAAACAGAGTGGGCAAGACAAAGCCATTACAGCAATGCATGACTACACGCATAAATTCACCAGAGAACAATAGGATGAGAAAACAAAAATCAAAGCTGAACAGCGGAGGTACAGGTATGCTAGAAGGATGTATATATACCATAGCAGACTGAAACTGTTCTTTTTACTGATTTGCTTAATGCTATAGAGGAATAATTCTGTTCATACTCTCTTCAAGGGAGATATGCCAGGCACTGTATTTTTACTATTCAGAAGTGTTTTCTATTAGACATATACACAGGATTTTTCCTATTCAAAAACCTTTTCCTGGGAGCCTTTTTGTCCATTGTTGAATCAGTGACTGATGACGTATCGTTGGAAAGATCCACTGTGGACACCAGACTGGGCTTCTAAATGTATCTTGTTTTCATCAGAACCTGGTGGGTTTTAAAAGTAGCAGAGTAAGCATGATATTTCAGGTTTTGGGAGAACGTACCATCAAACTGCTTGCAAATAAACCCCAGGAAATGAAAAGAGAAGATAGGAAGAGATAATGGGGGAAAAATGTTTCCTACTCAGAGCATCTTGCCAACAAACAGAAACGCTTCAGGAAGGTTACTGTGCTCAGTGGTAGAGATATAACTGGAATATGACTTGGCAAGATTTTTTTTATTTTTAGTAGAAACGGAGCAACAGTTATTGTTTATGTGTCCTATCAGGGTCTCACATACTGAGAACAAAAAAAAACCGTGTGTCTTAACTACCAATATCTGCCTTCCAATAAACGTTGGAAGAAGAAAAGAAATACACAGAGGGCACGTGTTAAAATCAATACTTTCAACGTCCAGCAGAAGGGAAAGACGTTAAAAATTTTGTCGTTGAACCAGTTGTAATTCTGATAACAAAGGAAGGGAGAGGACAGGGAAAAGAGGTACCAAATTAAAGACTTACTCACACAGAAACATAGTCATTCCCACAGCAAAATCGTCCTGCTGTTACTGAATTCTTCCTGCCCAGTACGTGAAAAGGTTTGTTTTGCTGGGATAGTCCAGCACCCCTTCTTAGTCAGTGGTGCTAATTGCAGGAGAACTTCTCTGTCCCTCAAGAAGAGGGTGGAAATGATATTAGAAGACTGCAAGCATTTATGGGATCTCTGAAAGCAGCTAGTGCTCGGCCTGGTTTTAATCACACCGTCTGCCACAGGAGGAATCACGGGTTAAATATATGTGCTTGACAACTGTGGCTGGAAGGGCTCAGGCGACAGGACTTGCCGAATGAAAGGCTAAGACTACAAATTATTCCACTCTCTGTGAAATCAAAGTCTTGATAGTTATTTGTCAGAATTGCTGAGTGCCTTTTCTGACAGGTCTCTTTAGGATCCTAGAGACTGTCTCTTGAGAGTGAAGGAGATCGCACTAACTTTTGAAGAAGGCAGAAGAGTGAGTGCACGAATACAAGGGGCTTCTACAGAGACAGCGCTGCAATAAAATTGGCATAAGTGAGCAAAGGAAAGGGGAAAAATCAATTGTACAAAGTATCACGAACTTTGATGCTTCAGTCTCTGCGCTTTTCTGTGTAGAAGTATGGTTTTTTTCTTTTGATGCATTTTCAGTTAAAATGTCACTGTTTTTTTCAGGTAGAGAAAACACTGTTTTTCATGCTCTTTAGAACGTATCTGCCCAAAAAGCAAATCATCTGTAACACAAGACACATGTCTTATTACCTCTGACACACATGCGTGCAATTCTTACTCTTATACATAGAAGTCCTTGTCATTGATTTGTTACTGAGAGCTCCCATGAGGTCAATGAAAGCCTGGAAAATGTGACCATATGTTTCAGTCTTGCCCTTGGTTGGGTAGTTACTGACACCTTCCTTATCCAAGATTAAAGCTTCTTTATCACATTTTATGTTTCAAAGACATACGTTATTTTAAAGTAATTGACTGAGATAGTGATCTCTGGAATTAAGATAGGTGTGATTTGCATGCACATCTGCTCTGCTATAAATTGTTGGCAAGGAAATGTAGTATCTAAACTTCAGCTGCTTTGATCATCCCCGTGTTATATTTAATATGCTCGCAGTGAGAATTATGTGAATAATAAACCAGTTTACCCAGAAGGAAGGAAGGAAGGAAGGAAGGAAGGAAGGAAGGAAGGAAGGAAGGAAGGTTGGCGCAGCCTCTAAATAAAAGACAGAATGACACTACCAAAACTCGTACAAAGGCCCTTACTGAATTTTTTCTGTCCTGCAAGGTGTGATGTTTTGGATGGTAATAACGGTGCAACTGCAGCAGTGTTTCCAGACATATAAGGATGTTTCTAAGACATAATTTTTGGTTTTAGTTAGGTGTTGCTGAGATTGACGTTAAACCAAAGGAGAAAAAGAAGCCCTCACATATCTATTATTTCACATACGTGCACCTTCGATTTAGCAAAAATATATTGCCTGAACTACATGGCATGAATCCTTTAAGTAAGTGTTGCTTGTGTAAGACTCACTCAAGGTGAATTAAATTCAACATTCAGAAAAGTTTCAGGTCAGTCCTACTTTTATCAAAGCAATTCAAACTGGAATGCACCCTAGCCATTCTTAGGACTTTTCTATTGTAAATGAAGCTAAAATTATTGATCAACTTTTTGCATGGTCAAACATAACATAAAGGTTATAATAATGGGGAAAACTCTCTAAATTTCTATCCAACATCAAGCAAAATTAGAATATTTCTTTTACTTCCCCCCCAAGAAAACCCCGTATTTTTTTGCAGTAACTTTTCAGACAGTTTGATTTTTGTGTATTCAAAACCAAAAGCTTTCTAGTGATTCTATTTTTAATATCATTTGACAAAGGACTATAACAGGCATCTAGGTGCAAACAGATTTAAACCCTATTTTAGCAGGTGCTGCAAAAAAATCCCAATATCTGCCATAAGAATCATTAACTTCTTAAAGAGATAACAGGCAGCCAAGGAAAGTAAGCATGTTATAAACAAAAAAAGAGAGGGGGCACAACAAAAGGTTAATAGTGACTATTTTCTGTAACTGCTGTTTGAAATGTAAGGTATTTTACTTTGGCAAACCAAAACTAAGCAATATCAGAGGAAAATAGTAAAAAGAAGTCCGCAGGGAGGTATGGAGAAGATTTAGGAAGAAATGGAAAGGTCCAGAAAGGAAATTAGAGGCTCTGAAGATGCCTCTGAAGAAAGAAGAAGGCCTGAGGGGTAAGAAAATCTGAGACTCATTGTGAAAAGCAGCAGTTGTCAAGTCCTTCCACTGGCTTAAAACATAGATTACAAACCCTTCAGAAAACAGATCATCTTTTACATGAAGATTTGGTGATTTTGTAGTTAGTAGAATGGAACAATTATTTCTGATTCAGGTCTCCCGCAACACAAGGACCGTTACTAATTGCAGAAATTGTACAGCCCTCTGCAGTCGTCATTCACACTGCGCGGTTAATGCAGTGATTTTCCTCCTATGGCCTACAGACTCCCAGGAAATTCATATTTCTAGGTCCAGAAAAAGTAACTAAAACCAGCATTCCGTTAGGAACAGACTAATAAATAGACTACGCAGGAATCCATAGCTCTCCTGGAAAGTGCTGAAGCATTAATACATTGAAAAAAAAAGATGAAAACTACCGGTCTCGTATCATTTTGCAATAATCAGCAAAGGAGAAAGACAGACTGTGCCTTTATGGAGAGCGCGTGTCCGTGCCTTGTTGGGAAGCTGAGGAGCGGAGGAGGTCCTATGAGGTCCCGTCACCTCGCGCCGGGATGCTGCCCGCTGCCACTTTCTCCCTGCGGGTAGCAGAGCTGTGTCCCGCAGGAGACAGCATACAGATTGCATTAAGAACTCTGCCTCGGGTCTTCGTAATTTGCATAATGTCTTTTTTTTTTTTTTTGCACACCTATAGTTGGAGACATGATACCATTTGTCTAATTGAACCTACACTGAAGATGATCGTTTTCTTGGCGGAGCGGGTGTTTTGACTAGCACTTAGGATGTATCATCAAGGGCTTAAGAAAGGGGAAAGAGAAGAAATGGTTGTGCAACCTGTTCTATTTGGCTGACTTTCTCTTGTTTTAAGAAATGCAGCCCTTGGGAAGTTGTTGAGCAGAGGAGGTCGGGGTGTTACCGGCTCATCCTTCCTGACACACTGTCCGTGTTCATTCTACAGACTCAGGCATAGACACTATACTAGGTAAAAGTGCTAGCTACATAGTTATTGGAAACGTGCTTTTAATTGTTGGCCTGCTTTCACTACTGATTATTCTTGTTTCTACCTGTTTTATAACCCCCTTCTGACTAGTAACACGTTTCTATGGGGTTTTTTCCCCTGTATGTTTTGAATAGTTCTTCATGGATTTCTTTTAACGGTGCTTATTTTTAGTCATTCAGAGGATGTTTTCCCGGAATGTTTTGGTATGTTTTCATACAATTCAGGGGGGGAAAGAACAAGAAGTGGTCATTTTAAAAAGGTCTGGTTTTCAAATAGGTAATATCAGATGTGAAAACTCAACAGAGTTCAGTTGTAAGAATTTATTTATATATTGGTGAATAACAGGAGATACAGGGACACTCAAAATATAGATTTTTAATAATGAGATTATATAAAATAGGCATCTAACCTGAAAGGAACCTTCAGAGACAATATAATCCATTTCCTACCTTTAAGCAGGACCAAATGTACCTTCACTATTCCTGGCAGATGCTTGTCTAACCTAATCTTAACAATGCACCACAATGGAGCTCTCACAACCTTTCTAAGTAATCTGTTTCCATGAATAAGTACACCCTTAACATTAGAAAGGTTTAGGGGATTTTTTTCTGTTTTACTGTCTCATCCAAACTTGCCTTGCTGCACTGAAAGGCCATTTCTTTTTGTCCTATCCAGAGGGAACAAAAATTAATATTTGCGGGGGTTGGTTTTCTCTTATTCAGAATAAAGAATAAAAACCTTCTCTCCCTAAGAAGACAAAGATAGGTACCAAGTTTTCATTCCTTCAGAATTTCACTTACCCTCCACAAATTCCCAAAGATTAATAATGACCCTTTATTGATTCAGCCAGTTCTTCCAATATCCTGGCATAAATGTCATGATCCGGATAATTTGTTAAACTGCTTTAAGTGTTCTCCAATCTGTCTTTCCACTAGTCTAACCTGAGCTTTCATCCACTCATTGCCAGTCTAAATAGCAGTTGGCTAAGTGGCAATCCAAGGAATGAAGCTAAGAAAGCGTTAAATATTTCTGTATTTTAGCTTTCATCTGTCCACAACTTTCCCTCTTCAAGGAGTGGAAGGCTTTTCTTCCTGCTGTTGTACTTAGATAATGACGTATTTTACACTGCACATTCTTGGTTTGCTTATCTTTGTATGCCTTGGTTTTTCTGAATTTTTTCTCTCATTCCTATTTCATTCTTTACAATTCATCCTTAGTAACTTGACCAAATCTCCACATCCGCTCTTTTTAGACTTAGAATTTGCTTTTAGCTAAGCTTTTTCTTATAACACTTCCTATTCTTCCTCCTCATTGAAATGATTCATACCTGAACATTTAATATAGCTTCTGAGGGAACTGCCAACTATTCCTAACTCCTTTTTCCATCTCAGACTTGCCTCCTGTGATTAGCAATACCACTGCAGCCGTAAATCTGAAACCACATGCAGAAACCTAACACAACCTTTGCACATAGCAGGGAATGAATTTCAGAAGTGAGAAATGACTTGCAGAACAAATATGAACTCCTTCTATATATATGAACTGGGGAAAGTCCCCTTTCAAATGGTACATGAATTTGTCAGATTTTGAAATGTGTAATGATGAGTTAATGTTACCGCATTGAATCCCAGCAGTCAATTGTGAAGAAAACAGACTTTCATAAAATATATTATTACTACAATTCAGGAAGCTGTGTGGAAAATTAAAACCAATTTAAATGTTTAAGACAGCTTTTCTGAATGGCAAGAGTCAGAACCTTAAGAAAAGGTTCTGTTGTTAGGACATAGTATTCACTAGATGTCAGGATGACATGTTTTTACTTTAAATAAGTACTAATTATGTATTTACTTAACAGACAACAGACAAAAGTATTTCCAATTTATCTTTGTCATGTAAGTGTTCGGGTGTTCCCATGGGGTCAGAAATGAGGCTCACTAAAGTCAGTGCAAAGCCTCAGAGTTACCTCAGTGGTCTCTAGATCCACCTTTAATGTGTATGATAAGATAATGTGAAGTGAAAAACTTGAAGATAAACATAATCAAAGCATGATTGAGTAGCTTTGCAGTCATACAGACTTGTTAACCAAGGAGAGGTACATGGCATTGCTGCTCAGACATAGAGAAATAAATAAAGTCTATCCTGTAAGTCAAGTCTGAGGAAAGGATAAATAGGTGGTGATGCAGAAAGATCTATGGAGCTGTTTATCCTCCTGGTGTTGAGCCAAGTTATGACTATTGGAGAACATATCATCCAAGTGACTTTTATACTGCTGTATAATGGACTGATTAAATAGGCTTATAAAACATTAAAGAATGTAGAAAAACTACTACAGATTAACAAAAAAGGTTTGACAAAGCTTCAGGAAAGGGGAAAAAGATCTGAAAAGATATGGGGAACTCTGCAGGCAACCAGGACTTCTCAAGTCATTGATGCCCTCACTACAAGAGACCTCCAGTGTGTACATGCTGGTTGCTTAAAAAATTGAAAATCCAGAAAAGTAAGCTGAAATTTGTCAGGAACCTTTATAAAAGAGCAGAGATTTGCAGGCTGCACTATAGAATGTGAATATGCATTTTTCCAAAATGAAATGATAATATCTTTTCTATTTGAACTGTGGAAAGGTGATATTTAGAGCATATCTCGTCTTCTGGGGACCTTCACAGTTTCAGACAGCAATGGATTTAGGACTTTATAGTGTCACATCTATTTTCAGATGAAGCCTGTTACTCAGCTACCCATCCCAGCCGAACAAAGACCTCAGTGCCTTTAACAAATAACTTACTGCAAACCAAAAAGTAAACACTAACAGCAAGACAACTCTACCCTGAGAGAACAGAAAATACAGAGCTCCATCCAACAGCAGCTCAGCATTCCCCCATTACAGTACCTGTCAAAATTTATTATTCTTCTCTTAAAAGACAACATATAGTGAAGTGCCAAACCAAAACAGATAACGGAGCCACATACAGATTTCCCTTCGGCAAAAAGTTTCGTATACCGCTATCTCTGACCTAAGGGAGCACTAGATTATTCTAAGCTTAAAGAGAACATAATGCTAGAAAAAAGCTGGTGAGTAAAAAGTAGATATTTCTTGGCATTATTGTGATTCACAAATTTTGTCCTTAGGTACTCAGAAATAGCTGAATCAACATTAAAGATACTGAGAGGGGACTGGGGTTCTACACAAGTTCAGCACGGACCTGGAGGAGGGGAGAAATTTCTCTACTGAAGACATAAAGGTAACTGCAAGGGAAAACATCTAAAGAATAATGACAGCTTAAAGGTTTCGCCTTTTTTTTTTAATTCACACAGGTTTTTAGCTGCTTGAAGAAAAAATAATTTTAAAGCCGTTCCTGTGGAACCAGATGATCGCAGCGTGAGGCTTGCGCCCAGCAGCTTTCAAGGATTTCCTACCCTGTGGCAGGATGAAGGCCAAGCTCCTTTTACTAGCATAGTCTGAACTTACGTCTAACGATCAGCAGCTTATAAACATATATAAAACAGCTACATTTCAACCCAGGCATTGCTCTGAGCTTTGCTATAGGTACTTCTGAAACAGAGAGATGATCTTTAGGGTATTTGCTGCACTTGGAAGAGTCACAGAGGGAATCGTTTGGCCCAACGCGTTCAATTAGTGCTTGTACAAGAAAAATGAAAGGACTCAAACTGTCTTTCCCTTTTCAAGAGTATTCTCGATTACCCTGTCTGTCCACGCAAAAGTCATGGTCTACTTTTCATTCTTCATTTCTTTTAGATCTGTTCCTTCCAAAACAAACACATTTGAATTTAGCTGTACAAAATGCTTATGTTCAGCCCTTGGTCTGCAAGTGCCAGTAGCAATACGGCCAGATGCATGACCCCAGGTCTTGGTCATATGTTGTCGTAAATATTTACAGTACAAAGAGTTATGCTACAGGATTTGGAAAGATGAACTATTCTGATAGTACGGTGGTACTTACACAACCAGATGTTTATGATCAAATTAGAAAAAGGTTATATATCCTGTGGGTATGACTCAAGAGGAGCTTGAGATACTCCCAGAGTACAAAAAGCTGCAGGTTACCTCTTCCCAGCCGACATTTGGCAACAGACCACATGCACTTCCAGTCATTTGCATTGCAAAGTGAACAACAGGCATATAAATCACCTAAAATCTCAGACATTCACCTGACAATGCTACAAGGAGTAGATGATTAACAGCACTTAGCTATGACTAAGCGAGAAGTGACATGAGGTTTACTCCATGTTTTATAGTTGATATTTCAATTTTGTTTTCATCTCTGCTTTGCTTTCGTATTATACTTCGTTAATTGCTTCAGGAAATGGTTGGAGTTTACAGGCTGCCTGGAAATTGGGATGTTTTAAGAGAATGTACTGAAGCGCATTGATCTGAATGATATCGAATGTATTCTTTCCCGACGGTGCATAGCAAGTGACCTTACCTGATTGCACAAGTCTACTACTTTTCCATTAATAGTTTACAACTCATGGTTCCAGTTTTCACCCATATTAAATATATTATAAATATTTAACTTGAGAAGCAGCCGGCCAACATGCAGGAGTCTGTAATGTTTTGAAACTCCTCTGTTGTTTGAAATTGTGGTTAGCGCCTGGGGATGGGTTTCTCTCTGGGAGGGCAAGGGCTCTGTGCTGGAATATGCTGTTAGAAAAAGCAGTGATGGATAGACTTCTTACTTAGAAAAAACCACACCCAATAACACCTTTGTGCAAGTCATCATGAATATATGAACATGTGAATATATGAACATATGCACCCACCAGTAGCCTTTATTGAACACAAATTGTCCCCCTAAATATAGAGCAGGTACAGGACACTCTGAGCACCTAGCTCTGACTTTGAGCATTTAGTGAGTGACATTATATCATGACCACAGAATCACACAGAATCACAGAATGGCAGGGGTTGGAAGGGACCTCTGGAGATCATCTAGTCCAACCCCCCTGCCAGAGCAGGTTTACCTAGAGCAGCTAGGTAGACCAGCTGCTTCAGAGAGTAAATACAACATTTTAACTAAAAATTACATTACTCTTTTTCCTTTGTTCCTTAGCCAATGGTCTCAAACACCTACACAACTTGGTGCTTGACAGAACGCCTATGCATGCTTTGCAATAAGATGTGGAACAGAGGCTCCATCTCAGAATTGTCCTTTAATACTGCAGTTTTGTCTGAGAAATATATGTTTAATGATTTGGTGGGATTTCATCTGTCATATCCATCATTACTGTGTCACTATAACTAACAAGCATTTTCAGAAGATACAATAAACTATGCAGCAAAAGTTCCGTTAATTATTTGATGCAAGCATTGTCCACAGCGTGAGGGGGATTTTTGTCCTTGCCATTTCAATCACTGGAAATAGATATGGAACATTTGAGATTTTAGCTTCTCATTTTGTTTTTGAAGCAGCAAAGTGTCAGCCATCATTAACTATGTGCCATGTACCTGAATACAAATCAGAAAGGAAAAGTCAAGAAAACCTTATCTGTAGCAGCGTTACCATATAGTGCAGTAGTATAATATCTAGATGGACAAGAATAACCAGAAAAGAGTCTACCACTTCTTTTCAACAAGGTAATGTCCATGTTGTTTAAACCTTAAAAAAAAATCTTGTTCTAATGAAGTTGTAGTGGCAACCTCACCTTGTAGCCAATTTGTAGTTAATACAGATGAATATAGATTTATCGATTTCAGTTCTCCATAGATGAAAATTGATGAGAGGATAGTCATTATTAAAGGAGATGTTATGCTGAAGAAAGATGGATTTAGGATTATAATTTTCAGAGGGGCTTCATGTTTACCTCACAAAACTTGTGCCTGGAAATGTCCGTAAGGCTGCGATGTTTTACTCACGGGTTTGCCAGGTTTAACTTGGGGTGGGCAGGAAGAGAAAAATAAATCCATAGGTTGATTTTTCTGTTATTGAGAAACAGCCAAGAGAACTTCAGCATGTTCTGCCACAACTCCCTGTAGGAGTAAAACTAGAGCAATGGAGTCTCTGCTTTGCCCATTGGAATAATGACATTACATTGACATGGATGCCATTAAGCCTTACCAATAAAAGAAAAGGGCATTTGGTGTATACAAACAAACGCACACTGTCTTTGCCTTCACACCTCTTACCCAGAAACCATGGACCTGTGACCATGAGAGCTGGACCCAAGCAAAAACATGCTGCCGCCTGTGTTTCCTCTTACTGATGGATGCTATTCACAACACAGTTAAAAAGCTTTTAAAACTGACCCTAACTTCTAGAATGAAACATTATCGCATGCTGCAGAGGAAATGGTCATACGTGAAGTAGTGTCCTCCACATGCCTGAAAGTTTTATTCGTCTTCAAGGTGGGATCTCAGTGGTATGTCCCTGACAAAACCTTGTTTCAAAGACAACTCAACTTTGCAAACCAATTCTGCACAAACAGCATGAAAGGGTTTGTCAGGTCTTCATGAGTTCATGCGAGAGTTGTTCGTTTCACAAACAAAGGGATGGGTATTTCTGAGTGCAGCTAACCCAGAGCTCCTTCTGTGTTGCTCCTGACTCACACACAACCTCCGTCACTGAAGTTCTCACAGGCTACGCCCTTTCTCCGTGCCCTTACTGTCCTCCCACAGACATAAGTGGGGGCTCAACTTGGCACCACAAACCAGAATTTATTTAACAGTTCTCTTGTGTTGGGAAAGTTAGACAAAAATCCGTTTCAGTTCTTTCCAGGTGCATTTGCAGGGTTAAGACTAAGAGGAAAAATAAGCAGGAAAAAAACTTTTAGGAAATTAATCATCGATGGGCAAAACCAAATCCAAATCTGTATGCACACAGGAAATGAAACTGCTACATAAGAATGTACCACTTTTATATATTAGCTATCCAGAGATAAAATGCCTTTTAAGACACGAATTCCAGACATCGCAAGTAAGCAATGAGAGAATGAAATTCCAATTACTCACCTTGGGCACTAAGAGAAAAACTCCAAAAATAAACATATCGCTTCCGCTGTCCCTAGCAGACCTACCCATATACCAGGGACAGAGAGAGTTTGTGATAAAGGGAATCCCCTTCAAGGTCATGTCACCACAATAGGGATGTTTTGTATTTTTGTTTTCCATTATCCTGAGGCTATTCTACCTCCAGTCACCAGCAGAAAAGGGCACGTTGCTACTTACAGATGAAGAGTAACCTAATATAGTTTTATTACCAGGCTTTGGTAAACTGGGATAAACAAAAACTCAAGAAAAAGAGTTCTTATCTACTTAATGTAGACAAGCGAGCAGATGAACAACAGGCCAAAGGGAGTCTCTGGTGGAAAGCGACCAGCTCTGAACTTTGATCCAATGCAATGGTCACAAGAGACTTCCATGGGGACTGCAGCAAGCTGGAAGACAAAACAAAAAAAAAGAGGACATTACATGGGAGAAAAGCATATAGGAAAAAATATTTGCCTATTTGATAGAAATGCGTTAATGGAGAGAAAAAGAATTTCAGTTCCTCAGAATATAAAGACAGGACATCATAAAAACTACCAGAGTAAATGTTAAACCGTAAAAAGCATATTAGATAAGAAGGTTGTCTAGTTAACTAGTTTAGCGGTTACTATACGTTTTTAGCCAACCTTCATCTTATCTCACATATTAACGCACAGCTTTATGAGCACACTCACCTGGGAAAACTATGGGTTTGACCACTTACGACGACTCCAAGGATCAGCTGCGGATCACTTCCCACCGCCAAACAAACAGGTCCCCAGGGGTCCCCGTTGGCTGGAGAGCCTCTGACAGGGAGGTCGCTCAGCACAGCACCTCTGGTGACACTGGGAGGAGAAGGCCATCCCTTCTCTCCATTGCTCCTGCCCCTCCACCTGCGCAGCGCAGCCGCTCGTGGAACCGTGCTAGGAAATGGACTGACGAAATGGTCCGGACTGGAATAACCCTCCCAGAGGAACTGCCTGACAGGCCATGAGCTTTACTTCCAGTTGTCTATTACAAACATTATTTTTTTTTCTCCAACTAGATCTGTGATGACTGCTTAGGCACGCTACAGTTTGAAAACAGACTTTGTGGATTTTATGCTTTTTATGTGGCTTTGCACGTTGTTTCTGGACCTCTTGGGAATTTTGCTATGGCCATATTGAACTGAGCCCATACCCGGCAGCGTCTGAAGGAATCAGCTATGAAAAACAAGCTAGACAAGTATATGAAGTGCTGATCACCCCAAGACTGAAAAAATAACTTTATGTGCAAATTAGATACATTCCTGGAAGCATGTTTGCTCTGCAACACTAAGAGCTTAATTCACTTGATGACTTTGAATAAGAACAAGCAGAACTGTTCTCATTTTTAAATACAAAAGATACAACTGCATTGCATTATCTTCCAGTTAGTAATGCTTGCTGAATAATTATATTTTATTGTATTTCATTCTTTTAATATCCTTTTTCTGGAGAAATAAGGAGCACGCGTGACTGTAGGCAAGCAACGACATCTGTGCCAGTGTATTTCATAAAGGAGCATAATGTATGATCACGATTTATTATTTACCAGATTAGTTACTGGACAGTAAGAGCAGAGCTCCTCATTTGCCTTCCTCAATGACAGAGGATGAAGAAAAGAGAAGTGGCAAGTGTTAGAGCAGCATCGCTGAGCAGCCCCCCCGTCTGCATTGCACGAGAGAAACTCCAGCACCGCCCTGCAGCGTCTGCAGTCCAACACCAGAACTCTTCTAAAACATTTTTTGCATTTTACCTGTAATCACACAATGTTTTTGAGCAGTAGGGAGCAGGGAAAGGGGCAAGGAAGAGGTTTCTGCCCAGCATGAGATAGAGACGACCCGAGGGCAGCTGTGCCAGGCCCAGTCAGAAGAGGACACCTCCAGCATCAATGTCATTTACAGCTCTCATTTGCTTCTTCCCTTCCCTCATAAATAAGATAACAGGCACATCATTGCTGGGACACTCCCAGCCTTCTTGAAAACTGCTGGCATTTCATAGCTAAAGACAGGAATTACATGATGAAATGGGTCATTAAATAAAGCAGCTGCTTTTATCGTAGCACATTAACTTCTGTGTTATTCTGGAAGAAATGCTTACGCTTGGGCTGAGTGCATGCTCCATTCCTCCAAAGCCAGCCACTGAGCTTAATCCACTTGTCAAGCATTAAGTGAGTCAGAGCCACACTATCAGAGGTCACCGACTGCCTCATACATTCATTTGCTATAAAATTATTTTTTTAAGCATCCAAGGCACTTCTTTGCACTAACCCGTGCATTGTACCTGGCTCCATTTCTTGTAATGTCATACAGCTCTCAAGGCATCTGTCAACATCTGTAGCTGCTCCCAGGGTAATCTGGGAGGTGACCCTCAAGCAATAATAGTCCTGATGAGGGAGCAGGTTCTTAGGTTTGGGGGCTTTGTGTTTTAGGTTTCAGGGACACATACTGCAGCTGTATCTGTCAGCTTAGCTGATTGTTCCAACACACATAGAAACACCTTGTGGGATTCACAGAGCGGTTGGTGCACAGGGGGAAATGAGACCGGGGATTTTATTTTCCAGAACAGACACAGTAAACATCTTAAGGAAGGACAACAGAGCACAAGAAAGAAGGTATAAAGGAAGGTAAAGGGAAGGGGGCAAAAGGAACACCCTGAAAGTCCAGCCCACAGCATGCTCAGTGGTAAAACGAAATCTTCTAATCAGATGGATGCTTGGAGCTTACTTTTTTTGTTTCTGCTTCAGGAAACTGTGCTGATGCTCAGACAAATATTCTCCCATCGAACATGCACTTTTAACATTTCAGCTGCTTGTGTCAAAAGTAATTTTGATGCCAGATGAGAGTTGCTTAACATCATTACTTTATTGGAAGGTGTGTTTTTTTCCACAATTGCAATATGCTTTTCCTACCAAAGGGAAAAAAAATGTACCAAAGGTAGAAAGAGAGTAACTCCACAGAAGGGCTGTGCAGTGGGATTCTTCAGACTAATGTTCTTATTAAAAGGATTTTTGTACTGGGATATCCTCCCCCTTCTTTTTAAGGCTTTCTTAGTGCACCTGTAGATAATGGCATCTCAACAGGACAGGCATCCATTGCACCTACCGTCTGCAGGAGCAAGTCCCAAATGTGCCACAGTAAAAGGAGGAGACTTTTAAAGATAAAGGCACAGTGTTTTCATACACCAGAGCATTGCCCTACAGCCTAGGGTGCTCTCATCAGTCGTTGTCAGGGCCACCTACATGTTTCCTCCTCCCATGACACGGATACTACAGACACGGGTTGGAAAAGCCACTGCCAGGTCAGAACACAGCTCCCCACAGCATCCTCCTTGCGCCAGGGAGGTCAGGGTAGTGAGGGAACGCTCCCCTTCTGAAAGGGGAGAAGATGAAAGGAGAAAAGGGTCTACAGAAACCAGCAGTCTGGATTCTTTTAAGCATCAATAAGCCAGGAACAGATATCCTTCCCCATTATAGCAATTTGGTTTTTTACCCTGTCTGACAGACCCATTTCCTCGCCGCAGCATCGCCTCTCGCAGGTGCCCAGGCAGCGGGCGAGACAGGATGCCTGGTGCTGCCCGCGCTGCAAACATGTCTCGGTATTTTCTGCCAACTGCTACAACATCTTCTCTTGCACTAACCTCAGAATAAAATATGCTGTTTAAGGCTGTCCAAGCCATCAAAAGCATATTACACGGGGAGCTGTCTTGCTGCCTCTCAGCCATGCAGGCAAAGCTGTCCTATAGGATAGAGGACTCACCAGGGACAGG
This sequence comes from Phoenicopterus ruber ruber, assembly GCA_009819775.1. Lineage (NCBI taxonomy): Eukaryota > Metazoa > Chordata > Aves > Phoenicopteriformes > Phoenicopteridae > Phoenicopterus > Phoenicopterus ruber. The sequence continues at coordinate 100,092,871 of CM020217.1, forward strand.
GCAGGAGAACAGAAAGGGACTGGCGATGGGCTGCAGGGCTGACACCGCAGCACCTCTGCTGAGAGCTTCCTATGCCCTCAGCAGAGGGACGGAGGACAAGGGAGCCGCAGGGAGAGGACGGACAGGCAGGGCTGCCCCGCTCACGCGCAGCTCGGAAGCCGCTGCAGCAGCTCTCCCGGGCTCTGCCAGCAACAGAGCTTGGCAGCAAGGTCATGGGCATATCCCTAATTTCCTAGGCGCCTTCCTCCTCTGTCTATGCATGAAACTACCCTTCTTGACCTTTTCTGGCCCCCTTTTTTGGCTCCAGTGAGTCAATAAATTCTTCACATAAGGTGGGATAGGGGTGGGAGGGGAGGAGGGACTGCAGTGCTCCTCTGCACACAGGCTGAGCAGCACTGGTTTACACAAGTCTGTTCCTCCTGCATCAATTCTCAGCTGAGCTGGTAGTAATTAAAATCTATGGGTGATACTTTTTAAACCCTTCTAGCAGAGGGGCAGAGTTCCTGTGCTCATACCCTTCCACAGCAAAGGAAATTATACCTTAACCCTCAAAGATGTTAAACACCTATTTCTCCCCCATATCAAAAACTTTAGTGAATAACCAGAAGCCGAAGCTTACTCCAATAGGGAGATTTACTAACTGCTACTTTGGACTATTGAAATGTAAATTAAAATCTCTTAGGGCTGCATTCTAGCAATTTAATTTTAGGCTGTGCGGAGCTGTGGAGCAATGCCAGGAAACAATATCTCCCTCCCCTTGTTGAAAAGCCAAATTAAAATATGGAAGCTGGTTTACAGTCTTTTGTGCTGTTTTTCACCCCATGCTACCTGTGTCAAACAAATGACTGGGGATCAAGCAGTCATCAATAAGTCTCAGAAACGTCCATGAACTTTATATGCAGACTTCTTACTTTGTACTGCCTACCAAAACCACTTCTCCGCATGAATCCTCCGAGGTGGAGCTGAAGAGAACTGGTGCTTTACACCTGTGAAGCACCAACCATCGTGCTGTCTGCACTGGAGCAAAATGGGTGAAGCTTCCTGCAGAAAGACCAGGCAGGTGGGAAGGAAATGTATTTCATCTAAAGCTGCTGAAATTGCCAGATCTGGGGTCTGTGGACTGTGCGGTGGGAATTCAGGTGCTGAGGTAAGTGTTCCTCTGCTAAACGCTATGATATGAGATGAGAGAAATAACGCTAAACTATAACCAAGTTATTTCCCACTGTAAATCAGAAAAGACAAGACAAAAATCAGTCTTTTTCCCTCATCGCAATAGAAGTGAAGCAAGAGAAGAAGCCTGGAGGGAGCAAATGCTCTTCAGAAGCCATTAGAGTTAAATATAGAATAATTTCAAAGACCAAACATTCCTCTCCTCTTCTGCCTAACCCGCTCTGTTGCCAGCGCGCAGGATCATTTCTACGGAGTCGGAACAAGCACGTGGGGCAAAAACGTGATCCCGTCAGTCTATGGCAGCCCTGCACACCAGGCTGTCCAGGCCTCCTCTCCCCAAATCCCCACCGAGCAGCTACTCCCCGAACGCAGCGCTGCGAGCGAGAGGCTGCTCGCAGCACACCCAGCTCCGGTATCCCACTAGCCCAGGAACATGGGAGACACCACCGTTCAGTTAGCACAGCCTCTGGCAAAATTAATGCCTAAGGCTACTAATTAGCCTACATGCTGGTCCACTCTAGAAAAAAACAAGGCAGTTAACACCCAGGTTTCTTACTCATTTTTGGGGACCCCACTGTCACCAGTGTAACAGAGACACCAGAGCTATTTTATCACTCTCCACACAAGCCAGATTTGCCAGCCACTGCCACAAGACGGCTGTGCTATGTGAATGCCTTGTACAATGCCCTGTGCGAATTCCCTCCAGACCAGATCAGGGAATGCCATAAAAAGGCCATCGCCGAAGGGAGAAAGCAAACCCATATATCCTGACTGTTATTAAAGAAATGTATCCAGCCTACATTAGTAAAACTAGGAACAGGTATCGTATTACATCCCAAAAAGAAAGAAAAAGCTGTGCAACAAAATGTTCGTTTAGCACTTCTGACTGTACCAGAGCAATAACCCTTCCTCAGAAGTTAGGACCAGAGACACAGAATTGCTCAGGGGACTCAGTCTTGTCACTCCTCAAACCCGCTCCATCCACCCGTGACCATGAACCTGCTCCTTTTCCCACCTCTATTCATTGCAAGTCTCTCCTCCTCATTGCTTTTTGGGTCCCAAAGGCCATCATTCAAGCAGAAAGTTCCAAAAATCAGCAGCGCAACCTATTGCTTTACATGGTGCAAAGGACGTACCCATGAGAGGCGAGATTCATTCCTTAGCTGGGATAACAACGCGGCAGCCCTTCCGTGCCGGTGGGTATGCTGGTACCGAGGGCAGCGGGGCTGAGCCCGTGCCCTGCAGCGTGCTGCCCAGCTGGCTGCTTCTGGGACAGCCGGCAGGAATTTGGGAGGGTTTGGAAAGCAAGATCATTAGAGGTTCATTTCACCATCGCCACCTTCAACAGCGAAAATAAGTCTGTAATCACAATGAGTTTGTCTGATTATGGGTGCAAATTAAATATGCTGGAATCACAGGGAGCAACAAATACTCTGACTTATTGTAACAGGCACTGGTCCCCATTTATAAACCTTTGAATTTGTGCTGTACAGCGGTTCGACAAAAAGCCTCAGTAAGTCATTCGCTATCCAATAGTTACATTGAGTTATCACATAAGCAGCCATTACTCAAGGTGACAGCCTCAGCACAACAAGCCCCTGTTGAGAGCACTTGAGTTTATGTCAACATGAAACAGATGAACCTAATGGATATCCACCTGGATGAACCCAGCGGCTGCACGTAGCCACAAGCCCGACTGTACACAGGGGGACAAATCGACCGAGCGGTGCGTATCTCCAACATTACGCTCTGCTTTTCTTTAGATAAGCCTGGGGTTTTGTTGATTTTTTTTTTGAGGGGGTGGGAAGTGAAAATAATTCCTAATTGACAGCCACATCTGGCCACATGTTTAGCATGGGGGGGGGGGGAGGGGGCAGTAACCTTTCAAAAGTGATGGAAGAAAGCTTGGCTTTGATTTTCTCCATCAGACCTGATCCACCTGGCACACTGGGGCATGAAGATGCTCAAAGGTCTCACTACGCAGCCCACTTTGGGGAAGAAAGGGGCTTTGCCCAGTTCTGGTGCAGGTTAGACCAATCTTAGAAGATATTCTGACCTGACACCTTCTTTATAATCTTCTTTAGCTAATTCCGTAGGCTTACCTATTTATGAAAGATCTTGAAAGGCAAGTTTTCTAAAGCTGCTAGCTGAGAAAGATCAGGATTTCCTCTGTGGTTCTCTTTTGATTAGGAGATATTTCTTTACTGCAAGCAGACATCACTGTTTCTGAGCTGGTCCCAAATTACTTTGTTAAAACCTATGGCTGAGCCTCATGGTGCAAAGAGAAGATTCATTCCCTAACTAAGAATAGTAGAGAACAAATAAAATGCACACCAGTTATTTTTCTACTGCCAAAGTTACTTCATTGTCATTTCCTAATACACAATTCTCTAAATTACATACAGAAATTTCCTCCTTCTTCTAAAAAAAGTAATGAAAGTCAATGTCTGAAAGCCGAGTATTCATCTTCTGACTTTTTTTACTGCAGTTTTAGGCTTTTATATCTTCACTGCATATTAGAAGGGGGGGGGAACCCAATAAGTAGCTCATGAGATTGATTTCTGGAGCTGTTATTTAATCTCTGGGTTTTTTTCAGCACTTAACACAACGTAGCCAGTAGGGAACAGTCACATTTTGTGTTCATTCATCTGACTAAGGAGAAAAAGTCACTTCCCAGTGCCACGCATTCAGCGGGGGATTAGCCAAATTACCACGGCCTGAGTCACCGGGCCCATAACCGCCCCCCGTCAGTCTCTGCACAGCCCCTCAAGCGGGGAGCCCGAGGCAGGGCCCCGCAGCGCTGCACCCCCAGCCTCCGCGCTGCCGCCACCCCCAGCGCAGGGTCCGGCCGGGGCCACCCCCAGAGCACTGCCCGCTCCCCCGACCCCCGGCGAGCGCGGCTCCCGCAGGGCCCGGAGGCAGCACGGGGCTGAGAAAGTCCTCCTCGCCACAGGCACCGAGGAAACACCCCCCAGACAAGCCAGGGGTAGGTTATGTCTATCTGGAGTCATTTATTTGGAGCTTTGGTTAACAGGAGCGAGAAGCAGATGGAAACAGAATAAATCTGCAGTGAGAAGCGAAGTAGGATAACAAATAAGAAGACAATACTGAACTCTGTTCTTCAGGGAGCACGTTAATACTCTTATCTAACAATATGTCCCTTTAGTGATAATACACTGGAAACAATTCAAAATCATATTAATATAAATAAGGGGTAGCTGTTACCAGAGCTCAGTTTAAATGACAAAGCTCTCTATTAACGTGAATTCATTAGTATCCTCTTCCCTGGATGTGTGTATCTAATTTGCAACTAAATTATTTAGGGGGTTTACGCTATACGTGACCCCGACCTGATGCTGCAGTACTTTTACCCTCAGAGAACCAGGGGTGGGAGGGGTGAGGAGCAGGCTCTCTTCTGAACCATTGCCAAACACCGCGGTACAGCAACTCCAGTACCCGATTAGGCAAAAACCTCCTTTCAAAGGCAATGGTCATTTGCAGAGAGAGTAAAGAGCGAGAGATGAGAGCTCCACTGTGCGGCACAGCCACAAGAAATTACACCCTGTTTCTCTGTCCAAAGATGGAGAAAGCCGCTTACAGAAACCACAGCAAAATTAGTCGAGTCGTCCTCCATCCATCACAACGTCTGCAGCTTCCTTCTCAAGGCGGGCAAGATGATGATAAATACGGCGCGAGCGTATTACACTGTGTCTTTTTCCTGAGCCGTAAATAAAGCTGCCTGCAGGATCTGCCTCCCCAGGAGCAAAAGCCAAGGAGAAATCCAGGGAAAACAAAGGGATCTGGTTAATTGAGTGGTGCCCATGTCCCTCAACAGACATGATCCTACAGAATGGAGCATGCAGTCCCAATCTGGCACTGTTTACAAACACGATGCAACTGGCATCATTTCAATATCACCGTAACAGGTGAGCACACGTACAGGCTGGAGAGGAAATAGCATTTTTATTGACTGACAGATTGCAGCACTACTTTACATTGAACATCCCATTAAAAATGAAGTGAGCCCTGCCTAAAATATGGCACTGTGCAAAGGTTAGCGGTACAGTGGTCATTTTATCAAGGGTAAGGCTACCCTGTAAAGCTTTGCTGGAACAGCTATGTTGGTTATGAACGTTAAATAAATAAATAAACACAAATCTATCTCAAAGCCAGCTTAGCTCTGCCGAGGGAACACCTAGAGTAGGTACAGATAGGCTTTTATCAGCTTAGTTGGGCTGTTTGAGGAAATAGCGTAACAAAAGTAGCATCTGTATCTGCAGCTTTACTGCAGGGCTCAGCAGACACACAACGCCAGCACGGCTGCTGCAGCAGCACTGCTTCCAGAATAAACCACCCCCGACGCAAGCTGTATACACGTATGTATGTACATATAGATGATGTGTGTCTGTACGGACATATCCTGACTCTCAAGTCCCGGTTCCAGCCGTGGCCACATCCTTCGACCACTTCTGGAGCACGCGCAGTGCCCAGCAGCTCCTGACAGCGGTGACAGTCACTCTACTGCCACCTCCCTTGGCTCTGCACTTCTGGCCTGCCTAAAACCAGATTGATAAAGTACAAAACAGATAAAAAGTTATTGCGCATGTAAAAATTTGACACTTCAGCACTGAAGATTTTGCAGGGATCTGAATTACATCTCTGCTAATTACACAGCTAGGTTTCCTCACTCTGACAACTTCACGACTGGCATTTGTTTGCCCCTGATTTCTGCACTGAGCTTCCATCTCTACAGCAACCAGTGCTCAAGTACTCATTGAATAACATTTCTCATCAAATACCGTAGAGAGTAACTCCTCTGTGTTGCCAAAAACAAGGACTGAAAAATGCTCCATGAAAGACTGTATCACTTAAAGACCTTTGAGGGATATTGTAGAATAGCCAAATAAGTCTGGATGGGATGACTTTCCTGTCTTGCAAAAAGTTTTCAAATGTTGTTGTTGGCTTTTTTTTCCCCTTGCATCCTGATGAAAAAGGATTTTAAAAAAAAAAATGATTAGAGGTCATATATTTCTCAAAACTGACTGCTATACCAATCAGAATATGTATCCCAAATGAGAAAGACAGGAATTAAATCCCTCCTCTGTTTCTTTCAGACCAGGAGCTTCCCTTCAAAAACCCATTCCCCCTGAGAATCATGTCTCATAAACAAGTCAAAAAAAATTCAGCAGCCTCTTTAACTTACCTCCAACATAAAAATTCCGCTCTGGTCTATCAGACAAGGAGGGAAATGATAGCAACTCACATTTAGGTTAGAAACATGTATCTTTAAGATAATCTTTCACTGAAAGCAGAGCCAGCCCCGAGTGCAGGCAGAGCTGACCATCTCATCACCTGCCTGTGCTCATGCCTGTGCGAAGGAGGATGTCCTCAAACCCGCCCATTCCGGTCCTCCAAAAACAGCAGCACAAGAATGAAGCTCTTGGGCTTTCTCAAGCCTCGACCTCCCCTCCCATGCCACTTGTGCCTTCCCTGGAGTCAGGGTCTGGCCGTTCCCCCCCAGAATGCCAAGGCTCAAGTCGGCTTCTGGAGCGGAGCAGCTCTGAGCCAGCGCTGGGGTTATGTTGGCTCAGTTATCCTAACGGGCCAGCTCGAGCTCGAATCTCCCAAGGACCTTCCCTGAAACAGTAATTAATAAGAAACTTGACATATTTCTCCTACTTGGTATGTCAGCAGCGTGTACGTGGGCCCTATATACACTGAAAAGCAACGAGGAAACATCTGCAGAGTATTTGCACATGTCGCTCCACCTTTTTAGACACCACAAGCTACCATCTCTAGCAAAAGCTTTGCAGTCTCTCCTGGGTTTATGAATCTGAGGGTCTATATAACTCTCAGTATCCCTTAAATTCTGCCATACGTTTGGACAGACCCAGCATAGCGTTTCTTTAATTGACTACATGTTACACAGAGCCATGACTCCTTGGATGGAGCATAGTTGGGAATGCATTTTGGTGACGCAAATATACTAGCACTAATTACAACACTGCTCATGAACATGGAAAGAGAACAGCAATGTTTAGATGACTAACAAAAACATACTTACTACACATGGACACCTTTGTTCAGTTATAGCCAGGCGTTTCTCAAGTACTACTGAGCTTGAGGCTTTGACAGCAAATGGACGAGTGGAGAGAGAGTGGAAAGTAACCCAGTGCCTGGGAAGCTGATCTCTCTTAAGTAAAAGGTGCCAACATTTCTTACAGGAGAGAGAAATGCTTTCTTGTCTTCTCCTTCGACACAGATAAGTCTGGTGGGAGGAACCAGCAGAAGGAGGACCCTGCCCCAGGTGTTGCGCTGTGCCGTGCAGCTCGCACTCCATCCGTGGTCATCGTTGCTGTTGGTTTTCAGAAGCCTGATCATTCTTGCAGAAATAGGCTGCTCCCATTAAAAAAAAAACCCTCCAATGCCTAGAACAGATGGAAAGCATGAAGTTGTGTTTGGAAAAGTGGGGGGAGGATTACCAAAAAGTGGCTTTTCAGTTATTAATTTCTTCCAAAGTCTGAAGAAAAGCTAACCTATAATATTTCTGCAGTCGCTTCAGCCAGCTCGTGTTCTTAAAATTCCTGGAAATTATAATTTTCAAAACAGCGTTTAAAGGCCCCTATGGATTCCAGACTTTTTTAATCATGAGTCAGAATAATAGAATAATGGGCAGATCACAACAGATAAGGCTAGAAGAAACCAAAACCCACCGAAGTTGAAAGACATCTCCAAAAGCTCCAGGAGGATTTGGCCCAGCGTGTGCCTTGTACTCTAACTGTCCTAAAGGCTGCTGGCAACGATATAGTGAGATTTCTTTTTTTTCATAGGGAAAGTCACATGAATTGACAAATGCTGCCTCATTTGAAAGCCGGGTGCTTAGTCCCTGGCTGCAATAACACTCTGTAGATTGATGACTGATTAATTGACAGGCATTTTTGGGATACCTAGTGATGAATATCAACAACAAAGTGAAATGTCAGCAAGTGAGTGAAATACATTGCAAGGCTTACGGGGATTATGAGAAGTTGTATTATCAAACAAGAGAACGAAGTCAAGGGATAAGCAAGTGTAGAATCAGAGCATCCAGCAGGATAGTGATAATTAAGTCCAGAGAGATAATTTTATAAACGTAGACTTAACGGCTTTACTCAGATTCTCATCTTTTCTTGTATAACCAGTAGGTTTATTCAGAGATCGTGTTAGTAATCAACTCAAGTAGAAGTGGCAACGTGAGTAGAAAAGCGGCTGCACAGAGGAATAGTTAGGTTGAAGAAAAGCAAAATTACAATTTCCCTGCTGCCTGCTAATGACTTAATGACCTCAAATGCGATCCACGGGGGGCTGGAAAAGGAAGCTGTCTTTTGAAATTCAAGCAGGCGTTTCATATCTGTTATGCTAATTTCCAGACACTAATGTGACCGATTTTATATATAAACAACAATTTCATCTGTCATTTTGGGCTCAAGTTGCAATCCTTCTCAGTAAAAAAAAATATCAGCAAGTAGGTAATAATGTCCCTTAGGCTAGAATTGTGACCCCGGCGTCACCCAGAAAACAAGCCGTGTTAATCACCCAGGTGCAGTGACATGAAAATAAACACATCTGTTTATGAGCAATCCCCTGTTCTTATGTACCTGTTACTGGGTGCGTCACATCCACCACCTTACACTTATAAAGAGGCTGGACAGAAAAGAAACAAAATGCTTAACAAAATGGTTCATATTTCACCACTGAGTTTTGCCTCTTGTAGGGATGAGCTGGAGTAACTGTACATGGCTTTGGGAAGGGACAGGAGAAAAACACGGTGGTGAGATAATTGCTGTGGATATCCAGTGTTAAATCACCATTCCTCGAGCTGCCTGATTTCCCAGCAGTTCCCCAGCCACGATACTGTGCGATTAATATTCCACCTTCCATGCATAAATGAAATGACTGGCTTCCAATCTGCAGCCTCTAGACCCCTAAGGAGGACACAGAGTGATTTTAAGTTGTCCAAGAAAGGGGATTACAAAAGCAAGCTCCTATACTCTACACGTAATTGGGTGGGGAGTTTTTTAGTGTCCACAAATTACTAGAAACTGAAATTCTCTAAATGAAGTTTTAAACAGGCTAATGGGAGTGGTAACCACCAAAATCATGAGGCTTGACCTGCGGTCTTACAACACCAGTTAAAGTGACACTGCCATCAAGAGCTCCCTCAACCTTTTTTGCTGCACACACCCAGCCAGAACCTGAGGAGCCTTTCTAACAGACATCTCCTTGAAACGTTTGCCCAAAGCTTTTAATTTCAGCAGATGAGAATTTTGGCCTCAAGTTGCGCCAGGGGAGGTTTAGATTGGACATTCGTAAAAATTTCTTTACCGAAAGGGTTGTCGGGCATTGGAACAGGCTGCCCAGGGAGGTGGTGGAGTCACCATCTCTGGGGGTATTCAAAAGGCGTTTAGATGAGGCCCTAAGGGATACGATTTAGTGGGGGACTGGGTAGTGATAGGTTAATGGTTGGACCCGATGATCTTGGAGGTCTCTTCCAACCAGAACAATTCTATGATTCTATGATTCTATGATTCCCTATATCGAAAACTTTCCAATCACCTGTAATAAACACGGGCGTACAGAGTTTGCACAAAGCATTTCAGTCCTTGGGTTTTGTAAGCTTAGAATCAACAACTCAACTGGAAAATTGAAAAAAGTCTCAGTGTAGTGAGAGATTACAACTGAACAGAACGATCCTAAATTATTAGGAGAATAAATACATTTTCTTGTGCTGGTTTTGGTTGGGGTAGAGTTAATTTTCTGCATAGTAGCTTGTATGCGGCTGTGTTTTGGATTTGTGCTACAGCGTTGATAATTCAGGGATGTTTTCGTTACTGCTGAGCAGTGCTTACACAGAGTCAAGGCCTTTTCTGCTTCTCACCCCACCCCACCAGCGAGTAGGCTGGGGGTGCACGAGGAGTTGGGGGGGGACACAGCTGGGACAGCTGACCCCAACTGACCAAAGGGATATTCCACACTATACGATGTCATACTCACCATATAAAGCTGGGGGAAGAAGGAGGGGGGGGATGTTCAGAGTGATGGCATTTGTCTTCCCAAGTAACTGTTCCGCGTGATGGAGCCCTGCTTTCCTGGAGATGGCTGAACACCTGCCTGCCCATGGGAAGCAGTGAATGAATTCCTTGTTTTGCTTTGCTTGTATGCATGGCTTTTGCTTTACCTATTAAACTGTCTTTATCTCAACCCACGAGTTTTCTCACTTTTACTCTTCTGATTCTCTCCCCCATGCCACCGGGGGGGAGTAAGCGAGCGGCTCTGTGGTGCTTAGTTGCCATCTGGGGTTAAACCACGACAATTCTTTTTAAATGTTGTAAAGTCTGATTTCACATTTAAGCAATTGTTTCATTATAACAGCACTTAAATACCTATAATTACACGTTGGTTTCTATTGTTCAGACCATTTTATATGCACACGTAAGGCAAACACTCAGATATAAATTCCAGGCAGTGATTATTTTTAATAGCATAATTATTTTCTCATCGTAATCACCAGGGTACAATTCCCGTTAAACTATTCAGCATTCCTTGAGAAAGTTAAGTAAAAATCAATCTGATTTACTTTAAGGTAAGGGCTTCCCAGCTCTGCTCTCTCCCTCTTCTCTGCTCAAATAAATATAAATGTGTATTAGCTATGGGGAGAATCAATGAAATTATATTAAATTTGCAATTCAGCCAAGCATCTACAAATCCAACTAATTATTTATATTTTGAGTCTTGCTGATATTGAAAAGCTCAATAGCCCATCTCTGTAATGTAAGCAATATCTGAGGTTTTTACACCTCCATTTCATTCAAGCTGAAACATTTTGTGGCCTTTCTAATTATTTACTGGAAATTGTGAAAAAAAGTTTGGTCTCCTGAAATGTATTTTCTAGACCCCACACAGCTGGTCCAGCTCCAGGAAGCTGTGTAAAAAAAACCCCAAAAAAACCCCAAAAACAAAAACCACACACACACACAAAAAAAACAAACCCAAAAAACCCAAAATCCCATCATTCTCTCTATTCCAGCAGTAAGAAAGCAATTAGCCTGATGTTAGTAAACCCTGACAGGGATGAGGAAAACCTGCCCAAAGACTGCAGGGCAATGAATCTCAACCCATAATATGGCAAACACTGGTGCAAATACCTCAAAATCGATTTGGATCCACAAGGATGGGTTCACCGCAAAGACCTACCCTCCCACGGTTGCTAAACACCCTGCGACATTTATCAGAGGAGTGCAGGTAATGACCTCACTTCTGCTTGGCAGATTACATTCTGCCTCCATGAACTCACCTTTAAAATTTCAAACGGATTGCGCATTATTCATTTCCTGTTTCAAAATGTCCAGTATTAGCAAAAAATGGCATTTCGGCAGAGAGAGAAATGATTTCAATGTAATCTGCAAATCAATTTGTAAGGATTTCAGCAAAGCAATCAGGGCAATTTCTGGGCTACAAACACTGTGTAATGTGAGATTTCATCTTGACTGATAGACCTGTCAGAATTTCCATCCAAAAATACAGCTGCGTTTCCCTCCTTTCCACCCCACCTTTTCATGAGTTATATCTGAAAGTTTTGTTCTTTCCTGTATTTATTATTGGCACCTTGGCGCTTTACCCAATTTTAATCCATTTTAAACCTCCCGTTGTCCCACTGAGCGGAACGGATGCCAAGCAGGACTGGAGAAAAGGGACAAATTGATGCCATATCTACAGTGCTCAGGAGCCACCGAAGAGAAACGCAAACCCAATTAAGCCTCTAAAATGTACGGAGTGCTCGTTGGGCAGGGGAAAGCGAGACCGACCAAAGCTGAGTTTGGGTACCTCATGCAGTCTGCAGATGACAACCGGTCTCAACATTTCCTAACAAAACAGGCAAAATGCAGGATCACAAGTTACGAGCTCTGCCAAGAGGCCCCAGGGCATCATTTTAGGAAGCTACATGGTTGGGGCGGGGGGGTAGGGTTTTTTCCCCTCTTTCCCTCTAAATGCAGTGAATTCATAGTTGTGTTCCAGTTTCTTTTGAACTATGCACCAGAGACTTCATAAATAACAACCTTGCTGCCACCTCATTAAGAATCAGAAGTTTTCCAGCCATTAAGAAACTGAATTCCTTTCACATTTGCAGGTTGTGCCGTCTCACTGGCAGCTCCCTCTGAAAGGTTCCCTGACATCCCAAGCTTAGTGCAAATAAAACCAAAACCTTAATTCATCCTCCGTCTTCTCTCCTAGTTCTTTGTTAGAAATGTCACGTCCACAACGCTGTATGTTTGGCCCCATATCTCAAGGGTCATCTCCAGTTCCCTCTTCCCTCTCTCAGAGCCTGTGTCAGTCAAATCTGTTAAGATCTATTATTTTTCTTTTCCTCCTTGGAGGCAGTCAGGTTCCGGTTTGATTATTGCACTTTGCCTTCTGGGGCCCTTCTTCACTGCAATTTTTTCTAGTCCATACAAAACCAGTCTTCCTTTCTACCTTGTGAATCCCCTCAAACCTAGCTGGTAGGTTAGTTTAGTTAGTTAAACTAAACTTAGTTTAAGTAATTAAGTCTTGCATGTGTATAAAGAAATGTCTTAGGAGAAGCTGGCATCTACACACCGAGCCTAGCTCTTGTTTTGACCTGCATGTCCCTGCATCATCTCGCTAGGGTAGGAAAGAAATTCATGAAGCATTTAACCAACTTCCAGAGCTTTTGTGTTGGAAACAGGAATAAACAGAACAGCTGAGCTGGTCAAAAGCATCCAGCTGGGATCCTCTTCCCTAAGCTTCAGACACAGTCGTGCCGGCTGCGCTGGGAGGGAACGCAAGCACAGATAAACAGAACATTCAAAATAATTAGATACCCACAACACTGCAAATGACTTAAATAGGGGCTTTCACACTCTGAAAGAGTGGGATGGAGCTGTTCATGACAGATTTTTCAGGGCTGCGTCTGAGCTGACTATTAAACTGAACAATGGAGCAGAAGAGTGAACTCAAGGCAAGAGCAGCCTGCGCCAGCCGTGCAGTCAGAAGGAAGTTTTCATCTCCTACTCTACGTACACCGTGTTGCAGCCCTTACACACAGGCAGTACGCGGCCCCTAGGAGCGAAACAGAGGATACGTTGTGATAGGGGAGTGGGAACAGTTCCAGGTGAGCTGTCGGAAGCACAGGAGATTTGAAGGCAATACCAAATGGCAGATGGAAATCTAGCAACCCCGGACCAATGTGAAATCCAAAACATTACAGAATTAGCAACTAGGAGTGCCCCAAAACATCTAGAACTTTTAGCATCAGGATGTTAGAGGAGGCCACCTGGAATATTTGTTTCTATTATAATCCAAAGTTATTGCTGAAGTAAAATACACCTTTACAGATCAAGTGCCTGGAAAGAGAACTTTTATCGTTGCTCATTGTCATTGCAGGCAAGCTTGGAGAATTCAGCTGAGACAATCCTCTCAATATGCCACACAAATTGGGAGATAGAATCCACATGGCATAGACTGCTACACATGGGGCAGAACTGGGGTTGAGGAGGGATGGTTCCCTCTGCCTCGCACGTGAGGCAGGCAGGCAGTTTGCCACGGATGACCAGTGAAATCCATGGCCACATCTCACATTGAACACAAACTCTCCCAGGCTCTGCAGCGTGGTCTTCGAGTGGCAAGAAAGGTGATGTTCAGTGCGTCGGCGCTAACAGCAGCAACGGGGTTGTGCCTGCTAAGCCAGCATGAATCTGGTACATTTATTAAGAAGGGAAAATGAGTGCATTTCACTCATTCTTGTCCCAACATTTCCAGCATGTCTGCACACAACAACCTTCTCTGCTTACTGCTGGCACACGGGAGCTTGGGGCTCCATTAGTCACTTATTCCCTCACCTCCCAGTAAGACGTTTTCCTCTCCCTTTGAACAGCCCTGCAAGCAATTCTCCTTTATTTGTAATAACGTCAAGCTCTTCCTAAACTTTGTCACTTCAGATGAAAAACAGCCATATGCAAAAGCATTGTGAAATTAGCGGTTTTCCATACACAACCAAAGCCACAAGCTTTGGGCTCCAGCAATCAGAGGCCTTCGTTTTTTGCTTGCTCCTGTTATGCAGAAAATATCATGTCATTCAAGTCTGGGAGGAAACGAAAGCGGAACATGACTGCATGTGTGAGAAGCTGTCCCCTGCCCACCACCAGCACGACACGGGCAGTTGTGCAGCCCTGCCTCCACGGTCAAGCTCATCAAGAGGAGAGCTGTGCTTTTTCTCAAAGCTTCACGGAGAGATGAAAAGATTGATGGAGCAGGAAAAGCCGGTGTCAACAGCAAAATCTGTTACTGCAGCTGCACCACTTCAGAGCTTTAGACAGCAAATTGTGTATTTGCACCCTTCCCCACAACTTCCCAAGGAGAGCGCACTATTTTAGAGGTATGACCAGAGAAGTCTAGATATAGGCTCGGCCCCGCCAAAATTTCACTGTAAATGGATAGAGGCATTTGCAATCAGGTCAAAATTCTGGAAATATGTGGCCTTAGGCTCATATCTGGCATTAAACTCTGGCAGTTTCTGGTAAGCAGGCAAGACAATGTTTTTCTCTTCATATCTTAACGGTCTTCCCATCATCTCCCAGTTCACCAAGGCAAAACCATATTCCACCTACCTCTGACGGGACGTGAACCTTCTTTTCTTGGCAGGATTACCCACGTAGCACCCATTTACTGTACTTCATCATACAAGCTGAATACTGTGCCTGCTGACACAGCCTGAAGGTGTGACTCTGCAGATTTTCATTATTCTCTTTGCAAACCATTCTGTATTCTTTTGTAATGGAGGTACATAAAACTGTTTTCCCCCTCCAGGCCCTAAAATATTTTCATTTTTTAAATATTGAGTAAAACAAATAAAAAATCATGTTTAGTGACCGCTTTTACATATACTTATGCCTAAGAGATGCCTTTTTTTGGCACATTAATGAGAAATATGTGTTAGAAGTATTAAGTTTTGCCCGCAGTCTGTTGTGACAAAGCTTTTATTTCTGACTGTGTGCAGCCACCATCTGCGCCTCACTGTGCAACCTGACAGCTGCCACCGGTGGTGTGACCTCCTGAGCAATCCTCGTTAGTGCAGCTTCTTACCCTACCATTTAAGAAATGACTATGGAATAGCTCCCAAATGTGCACCTCTCCCTACAACTGAAATTCAAGGGACGAGGCAAGAGGCAGAACATCTAGCAGAGAACGGTATATTTTGTATGTTAATCAGCAGCGGAGAGCAAATAAAGCGTGTTCTGGAAAACAGAAAATTGGCTTCTCCCAAGCCAGGAGAGATCATAAGAATATATGCCTACTCTGAGACGGAAGCGCAGCCCCGGCGAAAGGCAAGGCAGGTCCCCAGCCTGGACGCTGGTCAGCCGGCAGAGCAAGCGCTGCGGCTCCCACAAAGTCTGGGGCTCCCGGGTAGGGGAAACGCCGTCCCTCCAGTATAGACATCAGGCGTTATTTAAGGGAGTTAAGGTCAACAAAATATTTTGCCTCTTTGGCTTTCTTGCCTGATATCTTTTTAGGCTCTTTGATACTGTGTCCTTGGAACTGAAAGCTCAAAAAGCAAATGCAGGAAAGTGAATTTTTATTCTTCTCCAGTCTTTTGTCAGGAGCAAAAGCATTTGGTTACTGAACTACCTGTGGAGAAACAGAAAGCAACACTTCAATCACCCGTTCCAAATCAGAAACACAAGGTAAAAGCCAAACAACTGGGAGCGTGCACAAGGATCATAAATTTCCTTATGCGAGTCCATTTCTCTAACAAGCTTCTGCTCCTGAAAGTACTACTAAAAAATAAAAAAAATTAAAAATGTTTTCCTTCAAAGCAAATTCTGGAATAGCAGAAAGAAATTAATAAAGTGACCAGAGTACTGTTTTAAGCAAGTTTTCAGTGCTCATGAAACATATTGAACATATTCAACTGACAGCTCTGTAGAATAAAAACTTCTATGGCTAGGAAGAGCCGAACAGTAGACAGAATATGCTTCTTGCTTAGCTCCAGCCATGTCTCTTTAACCCTGATATATTAGGGAAACGTATCTAGAGAGGAGAAGATAGTTCAGTCATCATGTCAGAAATTAATCAAGTATCCCAGTATCCATTTTGGATATCCAAATATCCAAAAATTGTTTGTCATAAATTATTAGGTTGCATTTAAACCATTAACAGGAACAGGAGTTTTCTTATTCCTTAGTCAACCAAATCTGCCAAGCAAAAGAGATTTTTGTTGCTTTGTTTGGCTGTGTAATAATTTGCATATTACAAATTGTGAATAGTTACTTATGATTATAAAATAGTAATTAAGACAGGAAATAGACCAGTTTTATGGCATCAATCCAAAATCATTTGCTGCAGCACGTAAGCTAGCGTATGAAATTTGCTGAAGCCAGAGTTTCGCTCCGGCGGTAAAACCACAAGACTAGAATACAAAACACCAGTGTTCAAATACAAAGGCATTTACGAACCTTAAATACCTGTGTTTAGAGACTAGGAGAACTGTGATGCTCCAAACAAGAGAAAGTATTTACAAAGTATACACAATCCTATTCTTTGGTCGATCAGTAATTATAAAAATAGTTTATATTTGGGGTATTTCATCTCATCTTCAAGATCTCTCATAGAGGAGTACGGTGACAAAACATGGGGCTTGCTTTGGCTTTCTCAACGTTGAAATCAATCAAGTATCTATAGGCAGTCCAAAGGGACAATAAATCGTGTTTGTCACACCTATAACCAATTTTCTGTACACAAAAGATGTAACAATTTACAGAAACTCAGATGCCCTATATTTATCTTTTCTCTGAGAGCTAGAAGTGAAGACAGAATCCATTCCTCCCTCTTTTGTTTTAATAAGCATCTTTTTTAATAGGCCTCTTTTTTTTTTAGTGGTAGATTTCTTACTACAGCTGAAGCTTTTACTTGAGGCAGAAGATGTTTGAAGTGTTTGAAACAGAGCACTCTGGGCCTCATGGAGTGGCCTGGATTATACTTCATATAAATGAAGTTATTACATTAATCTCAACATTCATCACAAAGTATGACAAAGTTTAAAATGCCTTAGATTTGTTATGAAAAACAATATTATGAAAAATCCTTCTTATTATAACTGTTTAACATACTACATCCTTCTACATATATATTCTAGTTACAAGACATGTTTGTTTTCTTTATTGGTAAATATTAGAACAATATGAGAGATTAAATTGGAAAAAATATGTGCTGTTGCAAACTCTTAGTTACAGAATTACTTGCTTCCACTGCATTGCCTAGATAATTCACTTATTTGTATAACCTAATAAATCTTCACGCAGGTCAGTCTCAAGCACAGATCCTCAAGCACACACCACCAAGCTGTGTGGTGGGGTCGACACGCTGGAGGGAAGGGATGCCTTCCAGAGGGACCTTGACAGGCTTGAGAGGTGGGCCCACGCAAACCTCATGAAGTTCAACAAGGCCAAGTGCAAGGTCCTGCACATGGGTCGGGGCAATCCCAAGCACAAACACAGGCTGGGCGGAGAATGGATTGAGAGCAGCCCTGAGGAGAAGGACTCAGGGGTGCTGGTTGATGAAAAGCTGAACATGACCTGGCAATGTGCGCTTGCAGCCCAGAAAGACAACCTGGGCTGCATCAAAAGAAGGGTGACTAGCAGGTCAAGGGAGGTGATTCTGCCCCTCTACTCCGCTCTGGTGAGACCCCACCTGGAGTACTGCGCCCAGCTCTGGGGCCCTCAACACAACAAGGACATGGACCCGTTGGAGCGAGTCCAGAGGAGGGCCACAAAAATAGTCAGAGGGCTGGAGCACCTCTCCTCTGAAGACAAGCTGAGAGAGTTGAGCTTGTTCAGCCTGGAGAAGAGAAGGCTCTGGGGAGACCTTCTAGCAGCCTTCCAGTACCTAAAGAGGGCCTACAAGAAAGCTGGAGAGGGACTTTGGACAAGGGCATGTAGTGATAGGACAAGGGGTAATGGCTTTAAACTGAAAGAGGGGAGATTTAGGTTAGATCTAAGGAAGAAATTCTTCACTCTGAGGGTGGTGAGGCACTGGAACAGGTTGCCCAGAGAAGTTGTGGATGCCCCATGCCTGGAAGTGTTCAAGGCCAGGTTGGATGGAGCTTTGAGCAACCTGGTCTAGCAGAAGGTGTCCCTGCCCATGGCAGGGGGGTTGGAACTAGATGATCTTTAAGGTCCCTTCCAACCCAAACCATTCTATGATTCTATCAGGCAGATGTATTTGAGGCATCTCAGTTTCTGGAGCCAAGAAAACACAAGAGAGTCATTCTCTCTGCATCATGTCCAGCCACCTTTGGTTACCCCCAGCCAAAATTACCGGGTACTCAATTACAGCTCAGTTAGCTGGCGGCAGCTTTCATGCAGGTTCGACGTGAGATGTGAACTCGTGCCTCTGGTTGTGTTGTGAGACTCATTAGCCGCACTGCAACAGCGACTGAGTAAGCCTCTGGAGCACCGGGACCGAAAACACAACTGGAAATCTGGCACAGAGATGAACCACGTACAAAAAGGACGTAGGAAGAAGTAATAGCAGAGGCATAGAAGAACATCCATGTGCAGAAATATTAAACATAGGAAGACTCTTTGGTTTAGGAAAGCAATAACTGAGGAGACGTACAGCTGGGACCTGTTAAATCGAGAAGGTGAAAAGAACAGTTAGTTGCTGTTTCTCATCATACAACATAATGATACGATCAGGCACCGAGCTTAAAATAACAAAAAGGAAGCCTTTTTTTCACGATACATAATCACATCATGGGAACTATTGTTACACAAGCATATGAAGGTAAAAATAATAAATTACTTCAAAAACGGTTTTAAAAATTCATGGACTGCCCAGAGAGGGATCACTGTTCACCTGCCCTCTTCCTTTTCCGGAGCATCCGGCCAGTTACAGCTGCCAGGGATGAGATACGGACTAGGAAGCCATAGGACTCACTCACTTAGCTTCATTAGGTAGGAAGCACTCATCTCAATTCAAAATGCTCAGGGAGTTCAAAGCAGCAGCAATAACAATGAAAATTTAAGATTTGCCCGTCAGAATAAACAATATACTGAGTAGGCAATAAGTATATATCAAGCTTGTTATTGCCATTCTATGCTATGAGAATTAGAGCTGGGATTGAGAGATTGCAAGCAGCTCCACTGTTCCTCACCTGAATTACAGAGCTTCTTTCAAACAGGTCTTTCAAAACAGAAGGAATCATGACTAATTTGTGTGCATAATATTTACTTATTTTTATTTGGATTGAAACAAGCAAAGAAATCCAGGCTCTAGATGCCCTTGCGATCACTCATGAATGCATTTTAGTGCACCAAACCCCAATACATTAAAATAATCTTTATAAATAATTATGAACTGACACCTAAGAGCTAACATAGCTGAAATGACAAATTAGAAATGTCATCTCGTGATGTGCGTTAGCCCAGTGTCACTCAAAGCCAATGTATTTTCACTCACATCAAATTAGAATTGCCAGCTACTGTGGATTTTTTTCCTTGAACAAGGTAGAGCTGAAAGCTCTGCAAATTCTTTTGGAGTAATCCATAAACCATCTTCATCTGCCATTAGCACTGGACATGGGAGCAGGGCTGCTGTGTGTCAAAATGCTCACAGGACAGAAGTGTTTCTTTTGAGAACAAACCATAAAGGCTAATAAAAAGGTCTTTTATAAGCTGGCAAAAAGATTCCAAAGCTGAATGAAAGAGACTTGGACAACAATAAAACAAAGACCTGGGCTGTACTTTCTCTAGAAGTCTCAGGCAAAGGAACAGGTAGAGCTTTCTGGACTCCGAGAAGAGCAACATCATGAATGGAGGTCTTGTCAGACACCAAAGTGTCCTTCTGTGAAACAGAAGCGCAGTACGTGGAGTGGTACATGCAGAAACGATCCTTGGGGAAAAAAAAAGAATTCTCACCTGGTGCTACCTTTTGTTCCATCAGCAGTCCGTATTTGCTGCTGGCTGAGCATCCTTCTCAGATAACCACCTTAAACTACCTCCTTCTCCTTTCTTCAAGCAGGTATCACTGAATCTGTGTTGGTTTTGCAGATGCAGAAATGTTCATACAGTTTTCCCAGGCAGTGGGTTTTGAACTGCTGTCACTCACAGGCCTCTGCATTCAGCGTAATGAGTGACCAGGCCAGCAACAGGGACAACAGTTACTCTCCTTTAGCCGCTGCTTGGACATTGCTAGACGAAATCAAGTCTATGAAACGATACTGTGCACGACAGACCCAAGATGTTGGATTTATTATCATTTATGTGCATTGGTGAAACCTGAAAATGAATGTCCTTAAGGTTATTATCACCAGCTGGAAAGGTGCAAACAGTTTGCAATTCAGCCCACACACCTGCCTACAATTCAGAAGCGTCCAGCTGGTTTCAAGGAACAGCTAAGATTCCCGTGCCTTTTGTTATCGCTGCAATGTCACATCAATAATGCAAAACGAAGAGCCAGAAAGTGAGGGCCCCTATTCAAACAAGAGCTTCTGCATCATCACAGATCCTGAAAAGTTTGCGAACAGCGAGAGAACTCAGACAGTAAGGGAGGCACAGACTTCAGCTCAGGGTTATTTAGCATGTAATTTGATTTCATGTGTTTTCCTGCTTTGTATTCATTGATTTCAAATCCTTCCTCAGTACCCATTTCTGCCACAATAGCTGTGGTAAATTGCCAGCTCATATTGGATAGGCAAGTGGCCAGCTGAGACTACGGACATAATTAACATGTCTATTTTAACAACCCACCTCAAACCTTCAATTTATACAACAATGCATCTATGTAAAAGCATCTTCTGGTCACAGTCCTTTCCATTTTTTTTTTTAACATCTACCCCTCATATTTGTTACATTCACTCGTCACAACATCTCATAATTTAAATTGTAAACTGTTGAGGACAAAAAAATATTATGTCTTGCTATATTCTTCTGCAATGAGACCGTGAACAATGAGACCCTGCCACAATAGCTCCTCTGGAAATTAATACATGTAATAATATTATTTTTACCTTCCAATCATTTCCTTATCATTTTGAAGTATATTTTTTTCCTGTATTTTTTAAGCAGAGCAATGGAAGCTGCTGTCTGATTTGCATTCAAACGCGAATAAGATGCCAAGGTCTGCACCTCTTTGCACTTTGCACCGTGTGCTCCTTACAGCATGCATCTTCCATAGAGAAAAGTGTGTTGTAGCAGCAGCAGACTAAATGAATCCAGACAGGTTTTGTCCTTCAGGGAAAGACACCTTGTTTTTGTCACGCTCCAGTTTGTCGATGCTCTAAAATCACAGGATCGCAATCTGCAGCACACGGCATCTCAGTATAGCGATGGAGATCAGAAATGGAAATTGTGTTCTTCTTTGGGAAAAAACGATCTTTCGTACAACATCTATTGACCAAAATGCTGCAACTCTGGTGAGCAGTTGTCATTTAAGCAACCTTCGGCTTCCCACAGACCGATGAAGGAAGCAGATGGGTCTTCACATCTTCCTGGTGCATATTTTCCCTCTTCCAGACTCCCTGAACACAGAACACACAAAACGAGACAAAGACAACATGAAGTTTGTCACACTGTCTCCATTCAGCCAAACCTCTTTTGAAGAGCAAACCAGACATCAAAAACCCATCTAGGGAGTGTTTTCCACCAAAACCCTGCTCAGAGAGAGCACGCACAAATGGAAAGGCCTGCTGCCTGCCAAAGAAAAAAAAGCTCTTGGGTTTGAATCACGCATCCATTAGCAGCTGTGAATAGTAACAGCAGCCTGTAATCATGAGCTCTATGCCCTGAGATGATCACTTCATACTATTTCGCTTATGGGCAAGGGTGGTTTTAATATTATTTCTTTTACATCAAATAACCAGGTTTAGCGTCACAATTCTTTTGATAGTGTGATTCTGTGCATTCACAGAAATGAAAATCCATACAGAAAAATTTTTTTTGAGATATTTGTCTTCTAATAACCATGAGTTACAGACAAAGTCCCTCAGACGTCGCCCACAACAACTCTTGTTTTTCCTAGGGATCTGATGGCTCTTTTTGACGCATGCAGCCAACAGCCCACATCCCTCTTAGCTCACTACTCCACACCAGTACATCCACACAGAAAGTAAACACATAGATGCTTTTATCCCTCCTTTTGCTATTCCAAAGCCACCTTGTGACCCCAAGGACCAGGCCCGACTCCTTTCAGTGCTAACAACTGCTCTGAACGGTGAGCAACAGCAGGAGTGATTGCCAACAGAAACCTCACGCTCCTTTCTTCACCCCTGGGAAGTTAAGATTTTACAGTCACTTACAAACGTCCCACAGAGACTAGTTTAGAACTATACGTTTATTAGACTGTCTTCCACCTGGCAGAACAAACAGATGCAGAGTAACCCATGGCTTCAATCATTTTCCCTCCGCAGGCACAATTTGGCCATACAGCTAATTCATGCTGTAGATTCTGCTCAGCGAAGCACTGCAAATTATCCACACAAGCGAAAAACCATTTCCAGAGAGTAGATTTAGGTTAAGCATCATTCAAGGATTTGCATGCAAGACTCTCACCACGCTGAACCATGAAGACATTAACACCATGATACATTGAAAAGATACACCGAACGCATTTATTTAATTAGAGCACAGAGAAGAGCCAACTTTTCATTCCCAAAACAATCATTCAGCGACAATTGAAAATTAAAACTCTTCAAAAGTACCGAGGAATAGCATGTGGTGGTGATGTTTGTTTGGTTTTAATTAAAATATTTAGACATCTGGGATTGAAGGGAATGTCTTCAACTTACTGGCAGAGAGAGGAAATAAGATACTTTTCTAGTATCTTCCTAGCACTTAATTTTAGTTCACACAATTAAAAACATTAGTCCCAATCATCTTGATTATCTCCTTGCACAGCTATACACTGAGCATTCAACTTCACGTAAGATCTCCGAGTTTTCTGAGCAGCTGGTCAAGGTACCTGCGTGGTCCACCTGCCTGGCAGACCGGAGTTCACAATCCTCAGCTGGAAAAAGGCATGAAGAGCAAACACTTTAGCCTGCTACTACGAATCGCAGCCCTGTTAAGACATCGGTTGATACCAATTGCAGTATAAGCCTTGCTCAGTAAAGTAGAAAGGGCCTATTCACTTCTTTAAAAAGTCAGTTTAACAATGTTTGTTAGAAATGGTCTTTACTAAAGCTTGGAATGGGCTCATTTAGACATTTCTTCCGGGCTTATGGACAACATCAGGTCCTTGTAATTAAATGTTGTCTACATTTATGGTGATGAAGAAGGTGGCAACTGAATGAATAACACCACTATACATAGGAGTACTACTTTCTTTTCTGTTTTAAGATGTTGTTCTTGCAGGCTACAGAAACACTCCTCAGGCAATTTTTGTTAGAGAAAATGATTCTTGCAGCCATTATCAATGAGGAAGAACAGTGACTCAGACAGGTTTAGGTCTACTAACAGGAAAGAAAAAAAAAAAGTAATTTCTTGGGAACAAACTTCATCACTAGCAATAAGCTCCAACTGACTGTAAGAAACTTTAATAAGAGACTGTAATTAAGAAATGCATTTTTCCCAACAGTTTAAACAGTATTAAAAGCTTTTTAATTTTTTTTTTTTTTAAACACTACCTAGAAATACTGGATCACTACAGCTGAAGGGTGGAAGTAAATTTTTTCAAACAGCACTAAATTCTAAGTCATGTTCAAAGATAAGATTGACTACTAACTAGCCTTTTGAGAAACTGGATCTCAACTGAAAGATTTAGTGGCTGGGTTTAGCGCAAAAATTTGAGCAGCATTCCTTGAGATCTGGGCTTAGTGTGTTTTAAATTCTGCACAAAAGATAATTTAATAAATATTGAACCTATCATGTAATAAAACAATCACATGGCAAGAACACTGCTTGCAAAAATATGAAAGGTCTGTTACCACTACAGCTATTGTTTTTTCAGTCATAAAGCCCGTATATTGAAAGCACTTTAACAGAACCAGTTATACAGCTGTACGGTGATGCTGTGATAGCTGTGATTCTGTGATGGTATTACAGATTCCGTGATAGCTGTGATGGTATTACAGAGAGATGATTTTTCCCTCCCAGATCTGTATTTAAGTGTCACACAGGTGGACTTTTTAAAAATAAATAGGTTTCAGCTACCTACAGGAAAAAAGTGGCTCTTCTCTCCTCTGCCATCTAACTTGGTGTTGGGAGCCCACACCGCAGTTAAAAAGAGTGAATATCCCATCAAATCTGCTTGATAATCAATTTGGATATGCCGGTTTGGTGGCTGTGCTTCAGATCAGGTTGGCCTTCAGTTTGGAAGCAATTAAGCCAGCTGAATATTCTGCTGTTTTTATTTCTGATAAGGATAGCGAGGCTGGTTTGGTTTTCCCTCAGAAGTGAAGTCCCATTTACATATGCTCCAAAACAACTTGCAGATCAAAAGACAAATATTGCATTTAGAACTGGAATAAATATATTGTCATGAGGCCCCCTGGGTGTAACAGGGGAACTTCTACAGAAAGTTGATCAAATGTGTTTAGAAGAAAATTTACTTCGATTTTTATTTTTTATCTATATGCACTCAGCATTTCATTTGGTGGGAACTTCAGAAGGGCAAAAAGAGGAGTTAATTTAATATGGCCTATGAAGGTCTTTAAAATTTTTATGGTGTAGGGACTTTTTTCTAGTCGATGCATGAAGAGAAAATGAATGAAGTGACATTCTCTATTCCAAAGTTGCAAAAGCCTGAGGTTTCAAGGTAAGGCCTTACATATCTCATAAAAGTCAGTTTAAGCCAAAATATAGAGGCAATAGACAGAAAGTCCACAAAAATCAGTGATTAAATTAAAAAGGACATCCAAATGTATATTTCCACTGCATAATACATTTGAAATTTTTACAAAACAAAATTATAATATTCTTTAAATGAATGTTAAAAAGGTGAGAAATATTTTTTCAAGGCTCATTTCTAAACATACCGAGTAGAAATAGGCAGGGAGAGGAGTACCGCACTTTCACATATGCTTGCACTCAGCAGATTACTATAGCCGCACTACCAACATACTCAACTATTGTAACTCTTATTACACACCCTATAAGTGATTTGAAACATATATTTAAATAATAGAATTTACTTTTGCTATTTGTATGTTGATTCAGATACTTGTACTTGTTATTCTTGATGTGCTGTAATAGTGATGAAACCGTGAGAAGAAAGACCTTAGGCGAATACCTAAATCCAAGTGAAAAGTTCCCCCAACTGTCAAAATTATATTTCTGTTAATACTAGATCCTGAAAAATGCAGTTTTACAATCACCTCTCAGGACATCATAATAAAGAGAAAAATGTGATCAGCGGTAGATAAAACCATTACCTTCAACAGCGCCTCCTGATTTAACAGAGAGACAGTGTAAGAAACCCCCAGCCTCCTAAGTCACAGCTGACAAGGATTTTCCTTTTTTCCTTTCGAAATCATATAGCAAGAGCAATTATAACTATTTTTTACCTATAGCGTGTTAAGAACTTTACATATTTTTAATTATGCTCTAACAGCAGAGATCTGAGTAGAATTAATGTCGTTCAGCAGGTTTCCTGGTATTTTTCTACAGCCAACCATTTCTCTGAAAACTGCAGTTGGCCAAACCATTGATGCTCCAAAGACTTGAACAGAGCAGCTGAATCACACATTTCTAACTCTCGGGTCCGTCTACTTAGAGTGCCTCTATATTCTACCCAAAAGCACTAGAGCAGCTGTCTGAACCAAGGACACTCCACAGCTTGGAAGATTAAATTCTAATTAAACACAAAAATAAATCCAAATGTCATAGACTTTAATGGCCAAAAGGGCCAGTCGGATCATCTACTTTGAACAGCACAACACAGACCATTATATTTCATCCAGTAGTTCATGCATCAATTGGACTAGTTCAGTTTAAGCAAAGACATTTCCTCTGATCTAACTTAATTTTTACTGAAGTTCACGTTGTAAGTGCTGCCATTAAGCATGGCAGTGACTTTCTGTTTGCATAACATCTCCCACGATACAACTCTGATTCTGAGTAGAATGAAATGTTCTTCTGAAAAATAAATATTAAGGTTATGCCATATCTGCTTCTGCTGTACCAATGTACAGGTTGCCCAGAGAGGTAGTAGAAGCCCCATCCCTGGAAACATTCCAGGTCAGGCTGGATGGGGCTCTGAGCAACCTGATCTAGTTGAGGATGTCCCTGCTCATTGCAGGGAGGTTGGACTAGATGGCCTTTAAAGGTCCCTTCCAACCCAAACTATTCTATGATTCTATGATTCTATGTCCTTTTCATTATCCCATGTTCATGAACCATCTTACTTAAGGTTTATGATTATATGACAAAACATCTTCAACTTGGCTGAGAACTTGCATTTGAGCTAGAAACACAGCATCTTGTGATGCTTTCATTGTGGTTATCGTTTTTGTTTTAAGAGGTACTGAGAGTTCATGCATCTTCCTGCTTTTTGCAGCCTAATCACCAAGTCCTGCTCTCCCTCGACAGATCTGTCGATATCACCTTCCTGTCTCCAGCTATTGATCTACTTTTCACCCACCCTAACCCACTTCTAAAGTCTTCCAGTGCTTCCTCTGTTAACAAGCTAGTATTTAGATACCTATTCCTATATATTTCCCAGCTACAATTCATTCTTGACATTATTCCAACCATTTTTATACCTGTTTTCCAATCAATTTACCTACATGAACACTTGAGGTTCCTTGGGGGATGGAATTGTACCCACTGATCATAACAACCTTTGTCTGACTCAAATGCCTTAGATCCTTCAGCATTTGATGGATTTAAACAAATCTTAGCAAATAAGTGTGCTAAGAGGTGAAAGTCTTTATTTTTCTTTCTGTGAACTAGATATCAAAGGTAGAAGTTTTGATGTTGAAATGAACTACTTTTGGTAATAGTATTAAGAGTACAGATCAAAAGTTTGGAAAGAAAGGTTTGTACTCTCAAAAGGACCTGTTAAAATCAGGGATCCGCCGACATGAACTAGGCTTCTGATTCAGACGGGCCAGTGAAGGATGATAACATTTTGTACAGTCTGATGCAGCAATAAACATAGAAGGGATAATAGAACACGAAAGGCAGTGACTGGCAAGCACAGCAGCGAGGATGGGTTACTCTGCTAACGTGAACTAAGTAGCGGACTTCACAATAGTTCTAAAACCCACCATCAGTAACATCTGCTATGTAGTAGCTAAGGAGGAAGACAGGATGGTGAAATAAGGAGACAGCGAACAGCGGAGGTTAGTTAAAAGACACCAGCTATTCAGCAGACCTACAATGTAGTAAAAAGAGGAAACAACAACAACAAAACCCATATAATGACCTAAAAGGACAAAATGATTCTTTTGTGGATTTTTAAGATACTTGAGAGACAGATTTTAGAATATGCTGTATATACTTTAAAAAAAGTAATTCTTAAGTATCATGACGTCAAATCTACCCAAAAGAACCGCTCAGATATTGTGACCTTGACTACATCCGTCCAGCTGTTATCCATCACGTGTTTCTGGTATGGGCTTGGGAAAACAAGGAAAGCCTCAGTAATTGTAATGGGATAGGCTTGCCCAAAAGCTCTGGATTACATCTGCCCTGCCCTAATGATTTAGGTATATGTAGGGAAGAAACAAAAAGTGTAAACGAGCTCTTAAGTTTTACATCTTTGAAACAAATCTGGGCCATGAAGCCAGATGATAACAACCTAGGTAACATAAATGTCCTTGACAGGCCAACATGTCTAAGTAAAACTAAAAAATTCTTGCCCTAGGAGCGAGGTGTTAACTGTTTTCCTTCCTTAGTCACAGTAAAAAAAAAAAAAACAAAAAAAAAACCACAACAAAAACCTCAGGAAAGTAACCCTGGGGTTCTGGAATCCTTTTATTGTACTTAGCATATTACCAGATTTGGGGGAAAATAGGTCTTTCAAAGAGTAAAATCTTTGACATATTAAATGTCTATAAATATTTCTATAGTAGCAACCACAAGAAACTTCACATTTCACAACCATGTGAAGATAACAGCACCACAGAGTAAGCACCTGTATCACAAAGGTGTTGCCCTATCTCACCTTCTAAACGTATTCTTGCTACCATGCGCCTTCCAAGGGAATCTCTCGGTCGTCCCTGCTTACTCTGCTTTGGCTCACACTGTTCGCTGCTCTGGCAGCATGCAAACTGGATTCCTTTTGGAAGAAATTCACCCAAAACGTGCACATCTGCTAACAACTGCTCCAGCCATACTGTAAGACTAAAACTGGTCCAGAGTAAAACTCCCACACGTGCACAGAAGGAACGCCATGTGCTCAGCATCAATTGTTTTGCTCCACAGATCCATTCCTATCGTGCCACGGTACTGGCTCCTCTCCTCACCGCCCTTCCCAGGGCAGTGCTCCACATCTCAGCAGAGTGACTTACAAAGTCACACACAACCTGTGAGCTCCTCGCCCTTCCTTCTGCAGAACACCCAACAGTAAAGTCCTCTTCTTCATTAGACCCTGAAAGGCTTTGAAGCCAGAGACAGTTTTATTGTCTTTGATGCTAGCACTTCAAAAGATTACAAGCTATGGACCGGCATTCCTTTTGAAACCTCCGCCTCTAACTTTAACTGTGGTACATTGAAGATGAGACGTTGTAAAGACACCATGGCTGCACAGGGCTATCTTTTGGCAACGGGCACAGTTGTGTGCATCCTCTCAGAAATGCAACCAGATATTATCCTAATACCTCCTTTACTGACCCAAAATACAGAAGTGTCTTGTCCAGAACAGTTTCAAACTTGAGATGTTTGTGTCTCCCATTTTTTTTTCCAAGTTGCAAAATCTAACAAAAGTTTACTTTGAAGAGACACTTCTAGAAGGAGAGCTGATGCTTACAAACATCCATTTGCAATGCTTTACCGCAGAAATACATTTTCTTTTCAACTTGTAGAAGAACAGGGTTTGAGGGCTGTTGGTTGTTTTTGCTGTTATGTTTTACTACTGCATAACCGTATCAGTCACTTGGTTTTCAGAATCCTTACCTTCTGACCAAATATAATTTTTAAATAGCATTACTACAATGCAGGATTTTTTTTTTTTTCCAAATGAATGATTTACATATTCTTACTGATTTTGCCTTTCCTATCTCAAACAGCTCTATAATGAAGGAACAAGTGATTCTCATTGAAATTACAAAGCAGTAAGAGTCTAAAGCTCAAGACGACAAACAATTCCTCAGTGTCCAACTGCTCAAAAGGACGATCCTCATTTTGGATTTTTCTCCACTATCAAATTCGAAATATTCTACTTTCAAAGAAAAATGAAAATAGTCATAATGTGTGAAATATGAAAATAAATTGCCATTTTCTCCAAATAGCAACAAAAGTATTAATTTCAATCCTTTGCTAGTTACGTGTAACTGCATGCTGTAATTTGTACATTTTTCTATTATATATTTTATTATAGTCCATCTGACAGGTAATAAAAGGGAAGAAAATATAGTTTAAAGCAATTTGTAGTACTATTAATCAAGAGAGGCAAACTCACAATAATGAAGTAAACCAATGAAGGACAAAGGCTTTGTCACATACTCTTATGTTTGTTGCACTTCAGATTAGTATTTTTCACGCGGAGGATTTGTGCGGTTATATTCCCTTTCTTGTAATAGAGACTTATTTTTAAATTTTATGCTTGAATTTATAAAAGTAACTTTATTCTGCCAATGTAGCAATCCAATGTAGAATACATGAACAAGACACCAATTCCCAACATGACAGATTTCAAAGTACATGTAAAGCTCAGAAATGAAGTGGTAGGAGTTTCATTCACGCAGCAAGTGACAATGTCTACATGAGTAGGGTAGGGGCATAACAGAAATGTTTCTACTGAGTCAGAAATTACAATTCATAGAATCATAGAGTCGTTCTGGTTGGAAGAGACCTCCAAGATCATTGGGTCCAACCATTAACCTATCACTACCAAGTCCACCACTAAATCATATCCCTTAGCGCCACATCTAAACGTCTTTTGAATACCTCCAGAGATGGGGACTCCACCACCTCCCTGGGCAGCCTGTTCCAATTTGTGAGCCTTGGCTGGGAAACACCACCTGCATTCAGTGCCTCAAACAACTCATTCTTCTCCCAGCTGTTTCGCTTAGGAACACAAATCTTATTGCAGGTCTGAAACAGTTTCACTTCTATTAAAAGGATCCATGATGTCCACTAAGGCACCTCCAGTTCAGTCACTCAAAATCAGAGGGTAGTTACCACTTGCACGGACACTTCAAAACCCTAAGGTCAAATTTCTTAACCATCTAATACAACCAGTGGACTTCTACACATCAGGTGGGGTGCTGCCAGGAGCTTAGCCAACAGGAGAAACCAAGCCCACATCTGTTCGTAACTCCTTGCTTCTCGGGCCCAGAACAACCACCGCCCTGCAGGATCCAGGGGACAGAGCCTTTGCTCAGGGTGCATTTCTACAACTCCTTGGAATATGTGATACCCACAGGAGTAAGGGGTTTGGTAGTTTACACAAAGCAGTCCCTAAATAAATTAAGGAATAATTCAAGGAAGAGAAAAGGAACAATGAATCCTGGCAGATCTTCTTCTAACAACAAACGACATGTTTTATTTTAAAGCCTGGTGTTGCACTAGCCCTGTGGGAGTTATGTGCCCTTAAATGAACACTCTACATATGAGAAGCCAAAGATTTACAGTTAGCTCAAAATCTTAAAGAGTAATAAAATAGTCTTTAGCCCAGTCACAATATTAATAGTCTAAATCAGTCAATTATTGTAGAGAAAATAAAACCTCCAACATAATACAACTAGCAAATGTTACATACTCACACACTCCCTTGTATCCATCCCTTTCTCTAGTGTTGTACACACCTTCCCACTGCCCCGTGGGGTCCTGGCATCAACAGCACACGGTCAAGGTCCCACGTTGCTCATCAGGAGTAGTAGGATGCTGATGGTGGGGATTGTTCTTTCTTCTCTCTAGAGTCCACCTGGAGTAATACTACACATTTCCAAAAATGTTCTACTCACTATTCTTTCTTCATTGGTCTGGCAATTCCATGTTACAGCCAAATAATTATACATAGTGTGGTATACTCACATTGCATATTTGTTCTTTCTTCTCATATCCCTAAAAACTTGTTTTGCACAACTCTTTAGGTTGTATTTCTTTAAGGATTAGCACTTGGCCATGGGTTATTTGTTGATATCCATAGGGCCTCTGGCACCTAAGATCATAGATTAATTGATTCTACACAAAATAACTACTTATTACTAGCCATTAGCCATAGAAATATATCAAAATTGTTATAAACAGAGGCAGTACATCACGCAATTGTACAAAGTTAGGCTGTCATTTGACAGTTGCTCTGATGGCTAAAACAAAGCTTCAGGAAGGGCAAGATAAGCCCAGAAAAATCAAGCTCAGTGAGTCTTCACGCTAAGGCCTTGCAGCGTTAATACAAGTTACTAGCAATGACAATACTGTGTTTATGTGGTTACAGGGCTATACCAGTAGCAAGGTCACTCTCCAGGGAAGGGCTAATGTCTTAAACTCCTTAAGCATCAGATAAAATAAGACTCAGGCCTTCCAAATCCCCGGGAGAATACTCAAACAGCGTGATATAAAATACCAGTTGTACTTAGAGCTTCCACCCACCGCGCAGTTGCAGCTGCTCAACTGAATGGCATTTGTGTGTTGGGTGACTTGGGCTTTGGTGGGAATGGGTGGAATTTAGGTGACCCAAGGATGCATTCAGACAGCTGTTTAGCTTAGCAGGACAGAAGGCTCCAGCCACGTTCAGACATTGTGGACACTTTAAACTTAAACGGGGATACATGCCATTAAGTTTTTAGCTTCTTCAAGATGAGTCAGTTGGTGGAGCGTCAGCTTTTTGGATTACCTTCTTACATACAGGTGTCTCAACTCTGCTTATGTTCTATTTCAAGCACCAAAACCAGCTCTCTAAATTTAGTGTCAGGGTACACAAATTAAGAAGCTGATTTCCCTGAGCTCCTCATGTAGAAAAGAGACAGACAGACTCCTCCAGAGGGTAATTTTGATCATAAGAGCTCCTGCTTAATTACCATCCAAATACAGCTAAAAAGAAAATACCATAAACTTTTGCTTTGCAATTTATTTATTAAGAAGAAACATATAAAAGTGACCACAAATGGTATAAAAATATTTAAACATTTTGGAGAAAAACAAAAAAGGTAAGTCAGACAAAAATCACCTAATAATTGGGAAGGAACTTTCATTTCCCATCCTTCAACATGCCATATAAAAGAGTATCCTAAAGCAATGAGAATAAGTACTGGATGCAATTACAGCTTCAGTATCTATCTTTCTTTTCTTCAGCCTATTCAAAGCACTAAATGCCTGTGTCTTTCAGGTAGTGAAGGGCATATTCCTTGGTATAGGGACAAATCCAGGTAGAGAAGGGAAAGAATGAAAGAAAGAAAAAAAAAAACCCCACACCCCAAACCAAACAAACCAAAACCCCAAATAACACAGCTGCTTAGTCTTCAGTGAAGTATGCCTCCAGTCCCTCCAGTTCTGCATCAGTTGTTGTTTTTGAAGAGGTGGGAGTAGAATTTGAATTCATGCTTTCCTGACTATTACTTTTTTGTTGAGAGTTTCCTGAACTACTTAGTTCCTTCTTCAGTTCTCTACCACCACTTAATAGCTTTTGACTCTCTGTAAAATACTGATTAGGATGATTCAAAGAAAACCCAATGTCATCAACCTGCATATAAAAAGAAAGAAACAGTGAGTTATTATATTTATTTCAAAAAGTCATCATTTTCACATTCAAGAACAAAATTAATTAGCAATTTAGTAAGTTCCGATTTTGTTGAAGAAAAAGACATCAGTTTGTAAATACTATCCCAGTAAATATTACCTTGACACAGATCTACTTTCATCACAAAATTTCTTCCTTTATGTTAGAAATAAAATGACTGCTTTGGCATATTCAAACAGTATTTCACACACCTTTCTGTAAAGGTATGCCAAAACATATAAAACAGTATAAGTAAAATGGCATACCTTTACAGACGTAGGACAATTGAACCTACACCTTAAACCAGCATTTCCCTACCCCAAAGAGGGACTGAGACAGTCTAGAGTACAAATGGCAGTACAGAATACTACTAAAAGTTGTGACAACTGCACAATATAAATCTAGATCTTAAGTACCAGTGTGAAACTGTAAATAGAAACGAGTAGCTTCACCTCTTTCCCTGTTTTCTCCAGTAGCCATAAATGCAATATTTACAAGGCAGCAGGCTAAGACAGAAGCCCAATAGATCAAGCTTATCTCTGCTCCATCAGTGCCAACATCAGCATCCTGAAACCAGATGCACAACCAATACCAAAGAACATTTAGTCTTCAGTGGAAAAGAATACAGAAAACTAGCATAAGGTGCAGAATGTTTTTATTGCTCCTTTCTACTTGGCAGGCGCGTTCTTTCAGCTCCATAATTATTTGATAAATGAACATGCAATTAATGCTCATCAAATATTTCAAATCAACAAAGCTTTCAGTTTTAAAAGTAAGCTATCCTGACATATTCACCACAAATCTCAGTTAAAACCTTTGTATCTCTTTTGGGGGGCTCAGAAGTTGGAAATGCTTACTTTAAAACGTGCTTCCACCTCATATTCAGGCAATCTGCACCTTTTATCTGCCTATCAGTTCACATGAATACGAAGAACATTTTGAGAAAAATACTGCTCTTAAAAAAACATTGGAGAACTTCCCAAACCTGGGATACAACAAACCAAGGAAGACCAAGAGCCATATACTGGTAATTTTCTGCTCCCACTATCTTCCCTTTTTCCCAGTAAGGTGGGGCCAATTCAAGTTTGCACACACACAGTGTCTCATGAGGACATATGCTGCAACTGATTTAATATGCCAAAACTGATTAGTTTAAATTTCAGCCACTTGTGAAAAATCATAAAGCAGAGGATCAATGTGCGCTCTAAATGGAACCCTGATGAAATGCATTACCACTGCCTAGCTTAGCTCCATCAGAACATGGCGACATGTGTAAGAAAATCTAATTCAGACACAAAGAAGACATTAGCAACTGTAGTAAGTGACCTTGCTTGAAAAATCTTAACAATAAGTGACAGGCCCTGCACACTAATTTGGTACTCAAAATAAAAGGCACAAAGTTAAAAAAAAAAAAAAAAAAAGGAAACCCAAAGCCACCACTGAATTTCATTTCAGTCTTATCTGGATGAGTTTCATCCAGCCAGCTTTCATCCATGCTCCAATTTCCATTATGTGGGAACTAAATTACTTCTTTACACCAAAAAGGCTTAGAAAGAAGCGATACAGTGAAAAGCTGGCTTTCCTAGAGGCAGCTCTTAATTAGGTCTAGTTTTTTAACCTTAAAATCTCAGTTTTCTTCAGACTAATTTAAGATCCACTTTGTAACTCTTAATTTTTTCTAAACTCCTCTCTCCCCAACAAATTGGAATAAGCTGTAGAAGCAGCTCATTGTATGAATGGAGCCTACAACCATGTTTTCAGATGTGATTGATGGTATTTGGCTAAAAGCTATTTACAGGTTGTTAGTTAAAATTGTAGTATGATTCCATGTACCATTTCTCCTTTTCAAACCTGAATGCTACTAAAATAAAGCTCTACTGGATGAAGCTTAGACAACTCTATTTTAATTAAAAGAATTCTGCCCATTCATACTATCACCTTTTTTTGAGAGCCTGAAGAAAGAAAGAGGAAGTTTTGTTCATAATCATCACCTTCATTTGTGATATAGTGATACATAAACAATTCTGTTCTGTGTAATTTTCAACAAGGTTCACCGAGCATTTCTCTGAATAAAAATATTCTGCTCTGGCTGGAAATACACAAGAAATTTGACCACAAAAATGGAGGTGAAGCATACAAAACTTTCCTGGGTTTTTTATGTTAGACTGCTCATGTTACTTCATGTAAGTTTTACAATGTTTTTAGGTAATATAGATCAAAGCACATCAATTTTAAAAGCCTCATCATTAACTTAGCTGTAAGTTACCTGAAACTTACTACCAGAAATAGGGAAACTAGATTTCTCTAACAGCTTTACCCATTCACATCTGTAAATCCATCTGGAATCCACTATGCCAAAAGAAAAGTGTATTTTCTGTGCAGTCAAAAATTTAAGCTTATAACATGTATTGATTGACCCAAGTGAAAAGGCCTGTCACTTCAGACAGAACTGTTTATTCCATCTAGTAGGTGATACTAACACAAGACTTTCTTTGGATGCAACACATTTTGCACATACTGGCTTTCATACAAACTCTAGTGTTGTATTTCTGCTATAGCAAACATTGTTTTGAAAAAACTGAAGCAATCATTTTGTAGCTTTGTGTTTTAACCAAGAACTTTTAAAATGACAGCTGATATTACAGAAAAACTATGTGGAGCAACGATGGTGCTACAGTAAACGATATCAATTAACCACATCCCTATTTTTAAAAATAAGTCCAGTGTTCTTGTGATTGGATCACAAAAGACTAAGAAAAATGGGGTTTGCATATGTTTTTAAATAAACTATTCAAAAGTGATTCTTCTGTACCAGGAAGTTTGCTATGTGCCAGATTTCATTCACTACTTAAAAATACACAAGGATTGTAAAATATCAGTACTCAAGAATAAAATGTTTAGAGATAAATATTAATATATAAATAATCAGCCATTACAGCTGTAACCGTAACAAGTAACTAATACAGCAATATTCATGTAAACAACATTAACATCATTAGTTCCTTTGGACTATAACTTAGTAACACAGGCATTGGCCAGTTAGGCTTTATTATTTATTCATAATGCTCAGGCTCTTAAAACAGTGGATTTATACACAATCAGATTTTCAAGCACTAATTATTTCTACAGGCACTCTGTCACAAGAACATTTATTTAACCTACTAGTAGTTCATAGCTGATATGATCAATCTCTTTTACTTGACTGCATATACGTAGCCAAGATCTCCAAACTGTTTGAACTGGAAATATTTTTCTCTATTTTGAGTTACCATTCAATTCTACCAACTAAAGTAAAATAAAATCTTGCCACTACTGTGACCATGAAAGACATTCCTCATTACTGTGGCTATTTACTTTTGGTTATGGTTACACTGCTTACATTTTCAGGGTCTCATTTCCACTTTATGTAAGTTGCCTTGTGTCCTCACTTTAGTACAAAATAAAAACTTATCTAAATGGGATAATCAACATGAAACAGCTTATTATGAACTCAAGTACAAATATTAGAACTTCAAACAGTTATGATGCTTTCCATATGGCTGAAAATCCAAATTTGACCATCAAGAAAGATGCTTTAGTATTTTGGTAGTGTTTGATTGAATGCTTATTCTAGTTACCGTATAAACATAGTTTACTCTTGATTCTTACTAAAATATGATAATGTTTGAAAATACCTATCCTACAGGCCATTCAGCCATACCTCTATCAAGTCTAAAGACCTTCTTTTCTTCACATATATAGGACAACTTGTCTTGATCAAATTGCAGTGTTATTATTTAGAAAATAGCTTTCCCAAAAAGGCCTATGCCCTAATATCCCAGAACTTGAAAAACATGGTAAAACCATTCAGGCACTATATGTAGTGCTTTCCTTTCCCACACTTATTGAAAGACTTAACAAATTGCATACGCGTCCATTTCCTTAACACATTAGTTCCTGCCTGAAGACAATGCACTGGACCACACAAATGATGGTTGTTTTTGTTCTGTGGTTGTGAGATAGTGAAACGAAAGTTTGGGAGAGCTGTAGCATTAAAGTTAATAAGCCCAGTTTACACAGAACATGCAGAGAAGCAGCTTTTAGGTAACCTGTGCTATTTGAACCAGTAGCACCGAGGTGCAAAGACTTCCCCCCCCCCCCCCCAATCTAAACATTCTCACTGTAGTCCAGCTGAATTTATTAGCATAATCTTAGTGCCAAGCACTAGATTACTGAAACCAACAGCAAAGCTGCTGCCAGCGTGAGTATAAGATGTAGTAGAAATTTGAGAGAGGATGCTGGGGAGGAAATGCAAAGAGAGTCCTTAAGTAGACATAGTGTGCAACTGACCCTGTGAACTTAGAAAAATATCATAATCTTAAACAAGTCTCCACTACAAAGTCATTCACAGTAGATCTAACCCGCATACACACTGTAACTTTCAAGAATTCTAGGTAACACTAACAGCTCTGCCCAACATATATCAAACACCTTCTCCGCCAAATTTTTACATAATTGAAGCTGAAATTCTCCATGTGAGCCAGTCCATTATTTCTACAAAAATTTTACTTAAGATTGTTCACCTATTTGAATAAACAATAACAATCCGTGTTATGCTGATTGATTCTTCAGAAATTTCCTTCACTGAAAAGCTCTGCTAGTGAGATAAAGGAAAGCAAGGGTTTGATTGTCTGATTAGGTGCCACCAGCTTCAGACACACATCTTTTGACCACCTCATAAAAAAAAAATATTCCTAAAGCATATAGTTGTAGGACAGAAAAATCATTCCAAGCAGGCTGGTAACAAGTTTAGCAGCTAAATTCTCTAAAAAAAACTGCCCTTATAAGCATGTGCCATTCAAACTACAGAAAGTGCCATTCTGTGCATTCTGCTTTCTCTCACTGAAGTAAGAGACTTATTAAGAGCAAAGCAGAAAGATGATTCTTAGTGCAAGCAGCAAAGATAGATATTTATATTACCACAAGACTGAAAAAAGTAATGCTCTTCTGGAATTTGCCATAGAAGAATGGAAAGACAGCTTTCATAAAATACAACAGATCTTCGGCACTGTGCCGATTTATCCTTTGGTGAATGTTGACCTTGGGGTCTATAGTCATCTTGGGAAAATATTATTTCTACTGACTTAGCCTTACACAGGGACACAAGTGTTATCTAAATTTCAAATTGTATATTATTTTGAATTTCCTTCCAGGTTATTACACTTGTTTTATCGTTTTCTAAGAGTGTAAGACAAAGTGTCCCTCTCAAATTACAGCTGCCAAAACAACACTGGATATGGGTTCAGAGTATACCTTTGCTATGCATTCACACATATGATTGCTGGAAATTTGGGGAGACAAACAGTTCCATTTAAATCAAATGTGAAAACCAGTCAGAACAAAAAAGTCTATGCTAAAGGTCTCTGGGTGGGTCATCTAATCCTCATCCTTATCTTTAGCAAGGCTGTTCCATAGTCTGCTCTTTGAAAGGGATGTTTCCATTTTTTGAGTTGTTGAGAGAACAAGGGTATAAGAAAGGCTGTGCTTCATTGTTTTTTCTTGATGATAAAGAGTCTTGAACCAATGCGAAAGCTGGTTCTTTGAATCAAGAAATCACATAGAAGATGGACTACGGCCATTTGCTATCTTACAATTTTGTGGAGGATCTTACTTTAATTTTGCCTATGATTAAGCAAATGGGAAAGCTCTGAGAATGTTCATCTTGATTTAAAAACTAATCACACATGACTAAAGATGTGAAAAACCACCAAGTGAAAATCAACAATATTAACTATGTATGTACGTGCTGGGAGATTTGAGTTTTAATCACACTTTTTAGATCCTTTTTGTTTATTTTTAAGGTATATCTCAAAATATCAAACTTGCATAATGAGTTAAAAAACATAAATTTGATTAAAAACAGGATATTGAAAAAGTTAAATGGCTTAAAATAGATAAAATTCAACAATATTGACATTTTCAGGAAGAAAGCATAACCTTTTACTACATCTTGTAATGTTCAGGGTATTAATAACATCAATATATAAATGCAGAAAATTACAAAAGAATATTTGAAATTATTGAAATGAAAACTAACAAGACAAGACAGCTAATGATGGATATGAAAATTGCAAACAGTCTCTGGGCTTCATGCATGATTTCCAAAGCCTTCCTCAAGACAAAGATGGGGATTATAGTTTAAGAAAAATTAGTAGCTACTTACATCATGCGTCAACTCAAAGTACTTCTGACAGGCCAGTTGGTAATGCATGCCCTTCACCAATTCCAGGATCTGTACAGAGGGAGAAAAACGTAACGGATTCAGAGGTAGCACATGTACATCTTGTTGATACTTACCATGACAAGGTATTTCACAACAGCCTTGTATAATAGCTCATGGAAATTTGCAGCGCATGACATCTTTGACATCTGTGTATCCCATTAATAACTGACAACATTTAGACATCCTATCGTTCTTTAAAAATACCCTGGCTGCGTTAAAAACAAGATAAAAACACAGGAAGATACGCCTGGTCCTTAAAATATCATTTCAATACTCTTAACTTCAAGAATAAGTTGAATCTATATTTTGGTAATACAATTGTGACAGTTATTGTCAAACTATCATATTGCAACATCTCTTCCATAATTGCAGACATAAATCTAGTAATTCAAGTGGTTGAAGCATGAAGCAATCAAGGACACGATTTGTATTTTTATTTTCCACATTACCAGTTCATGCAGATGCAGAATAAAATACTACTGTGCTCCCATCAAGAAAATTTAATGCAAATCCTTTAGACAAGTATCTGTGAGAGGGGAATGCTTTTACCTTCAATCAGATTTGTCCTTTTTGAAATGAAGTTATTTCTAGTCAAGCTCAGCAGAATATGCGAGTGAATAGCCTGTTTTGAACACCTATTAGGAAAATCATGCCATCTTTTGTAAATACAATTTGCTTCCCAATTCTACTTCAGGTAATCTCTTCTGTGCTGCATAAAGTCCCATTCTTATCACCAGAATGCAATGCCGGTTGAAATTTTTTAAAGTTTCATCGCCTCTTCCCTCCTTTATATAATCAAAATGTACGCTCTCTCTGCTTATCAAACAGAGAAAATTGCTGGAATTAAGAGATAGCCTCAGTGGAAGGAAAAATAGTTTTCAAGAAATGTAAATTTCAAGCCCCTTTCCCAAGGTTGACCTTTGTGTCAAACACAGCAATACACTCCAGCTTAAATCCCTGCTGTACTCATTATTGGATGCTGCCTTCTATTTATTGACAGATGTATAAATAAATTACATTTGCTGAATGGATAAAAACAGCAACACACTGCCAAGAAAGTACTTAGCCGCATTGTTTCTCTGTAATAGCCCAACTGATTACATTTCTATCCCTCTTGCCACCTCCTGTTAAATCTTCTGTGAAGGATCAAGGACAAGGCCAACTAGGCAATGAAGTTTGAAATCTGGCACTATCTGTGTACATATACATACATACATATATATATATTTTACCTCCTCCCTCCTTTGAAATTGACTGAAAAAAATAGTGTCACATTAAGTAGTTAAGGACTGAAGAAAACTCATCTATTCTAAACACTTCAACTACATATTGCCTTATGTTTTTCCTGTTTGCTCCTTACAATAAAATCTATGCCATGCAAAGGAGCTATCTCTATTTTTAAGTAAATGCTAACCACGTTCTATGTACGTACTTTTTAAAAAAATATTTTTCACATAATTTGGAGTAATGATCAGAAGACCTATACATCTGTTAGTTAGTTGAAAGAAACATTCATAATGTTCTGTAGCATTCAGACTTTTCCAACCTGAATTTTCCAGCTGAAATAAGTCAACTATTTTAATCTAGTTCATAAATACTTTAGGTTTTCTCAAAATTATTCTTCATTTAATCAAGATTACACCTAATAGAAATTATACAAATAAAAAGTTCTCTAAAAACAGGTGTAAATATATTTTAAGTCTCAGAACCTTAAGTGAGCAAACAAAAACTTAAGTATGGACAAATTCTGAGTATAAACCCCCAAAGTTTAAAAGCATGGAGGCTGTCTTGCAATTTAAGAGAACTTTTTGAAAAAGCTGATCAGTTAAAAGGCTAGTGGTCAGTCTGCAGTTTGTTTAACTTTTGAATCACAGACCACAGTTAGAGCTGCTTTTTGTATCAATGACGCCATTATGCAACTATCCTGAAAAGTGGAAAAGACAAGGATTACCAAAGCTAGCTTTTGATTTACTAATTCACAACGATTCACAGGATGTGAGAGCAAGCTGCTGTTGTCTTCTCTGACAGTTCAGCAGAAAAATGGTAACTTCAAGTGACAGATGTCAGAAGAGGGACCAACACAGCACAGATGATGACAGAAAAAAGGGGCACTTATAAAGAAATTCCAGTTTTGTAGGAGAGATTATTCTGAGCAAACTGTTCTGAAACCAAGCCCATTTAAGCCCTTGACCCATCCCTGGGAAAATCTTGACCCACGTTTAAGGTGGAGAAGAGGATTTCATTGAATCAATGCTGCTGACATATGAAAGCTATAATGGTCATGTTCTCAGAGCTGGCCTTGAGAGACTTTAAATTTTAAAGAGTAACGATATTATTTTGCAGCAGCTCAATCTTTATTGCCCAGCTACACTGCCGTTTCACCAAGGAACTACTGTCCCCCTCCCTTGAGACTTCTTCTCAGACCTCTCAGAGGCTGCTATTAGGTCACCACACGGATTTTCTGCTGTACTACTATGAAGACATGTATCTTGGAGCACAGCTGTTAGAGAAACCTCTACCAGCATTCTCCAGTGAAGTTTGGTAACTAGGTCTTCATGTTGCTTCTCTTCCCAACATTGATAGAGAGCTCCATAGAACAGATGCCCACCAGAACCAGACCAGAGACTTTCATCCAGTTTGTTAAATTTATTAACATACATGATTGCACTGGTAGTCATCATCTTACTCCTGCTCCTTTACCCTCTCTACCATATCACCTCCCCAACGTTGCCTGGTTGGCCAATTTCAGCCAAATTTGATAAATAGAGATGAAAAAGCTATACAATTCCTACTTGTTGATTAAAAGTTGTGGTTAGGTAGAAAAGCCAGACCAACATTTGTGGCTCATTCAGAAAAAAGTAGTTATAATTCAGCTCCTACTCATTCTGAGAGGCAGCCAGAAGGCAACCAAATGGTAAGCCTGATATTTAGCACATATGTAAGTTTAAACCGGCCACATCATGGAGGACCAGATTCACCTTCTGCATATATGACAGGGTTAAGGAATAAGGGGCACATTAAATATATCCAAAGAAGAACAGGTTTAGTAGATTAACTGGCTTAAACAGGGAACAAGTTGCTAAGAGAAGAAAGAAAAAAAGGTTAAAAACTGCAGTAGAATGGAGCCTAGCTAGAAAGGAGTCCTCTGTGTGAGAGAAACTATCAATCCTCTATTTAAATAAAACAGAATTATCATTCATAATAAGTATTATCTTTCCTACTACATTTGTGCACATAATGAAAGCAAGCTTGCAGCTGTTTTTCACTAGAGTTACCCAGAAACAGACCTCCACTCAAAACTACCTTAATTCACAGCAGCAATCTTTTGCCTCTACATATATTAAGACATTTACACTACATTGCTTTATTTTGCAAGTAAAGGTACATACTCAAGGACTCTTTTTGTTAGTTCTTATGTGCCTTTTCTTTCACTGCCATCTGCAACTTGCTTTTCTGATGTTGCTTTACTGACTACTAATGAGGTTAAGATGATGTTTGGCAGCTGTATGCAGCCACCTGCTTTATAGATCCTTGGCATTCAAAGCTAAGATGGTGCATAGCAGGATAGTTAGGGCTCTGTAATTATCCATTGTTATTTTCACTTACTCAAAGTTAGTTTATTAGAAAATTGCAGAATTACCTTATCTTTTCAAAATGAAAATCTTTCTACTATAGATTCAGTTAAGTATGGCTCATTTCTAACTTTGCTTTTATTCAAAGGTGACTGA
The DNA here is from genome assembly GCA_009819775.1 of Phoenicopterus ruber ruber. Lineage (NCBI taxonomy): Eukaryota > Metazoa > Chordata > Aves > Phoenicopteriformes > Phoenicopteridae > Phoenicopterus > Phoenicopterus ruber. Next base: position 100,135,903 of record CM020217.1, read on the forward strand.
AGATACGATTGGTTGAAACTGCTGGAACATACCTGAACACATTCCAGTTTTCATCTGTTTCAGGCCGGTCTGCGACCATCTCAGCGCTAAGTCCTGCCCCAGGACTCCCCAGTGCCCTTCGCTTCCTGGTCAGTACAGCCATCTGTCCTTTTTGCTGCTTTCAGATATTTCCTTTGTATTTTAAACTGATTTTGAAGGTTTCATGTCTATAATGTATACATATATATGACAATTTTCTGAGGTTTAAGCTGTTTTCCCTCAGGGACTCACTCACAGGCTAGAAAATCACTGTTACAGCTTTGCCAGAGCTCCTGTTCCTTTTATACTCTTTGACTTGTCTTTTGTAGTGAAGAGTACTTGATCGCACAGTGTTCAGCACTGCACACGGTAATATTTAGGGCACCATAAAAGATCAATTTCTCCCCTGCAATTTGCCTCACAACTGTCAAACAACAAAACCTAATTGTATTCTAGCACACTTTATAAAGGTATAAAAGAAAGAAGCAGTCATGATCCAGAACAAGGTATTTTATTAATGTCTCTTAAAAATACCTATATTTTTCCTCCATTTTTAATGTATAGGTTTTCTAGCCTGAAGTTCTTATTTAATGTATGTCAGTAAGGAAATCAACAAAAGAGTAAGTGAATGTCTGAATGAAAAGAATACGTCAATATGTGCCCATATTTGCTGCAGCAACCTCTAGGCAGCTTAGTAAATGAAGACAAACGTTAATTTAAACTGAGTTAATCATTTTAGAAGGAGATGGCTCTAATGATAGTTGGGTTTGTTTGCTTGGTTGTGGGCTATTTTTCCAAGATCTATACAGTCTACAGCTGAAAGTCAATGATGTGAACATCAAAGGCAAGCAGGGTTAATGCACCTGAGTATTCGACTTCTCTGATTTCACATAGTTTTAGAAGAGTGCTATAAAAATGTACATTTTATGATTACAAAATTTGTTGCCTATTTTTCAGTGACACATTTTCATTTAACTGACAAATCCTGCATGAGTTTACAGCCACCTATTTTAAAAGACAGTCATGTCTGGGTTTAGATATGATAGATAACCCACATTCCTCTGTTGCAAGGAAATGCTGAGTCAAAGCCTGGACTGCTATCAAGTATGAAAGCAAGCATCTGAAATACTTCAAAATTTTAAAAAAAAGTTACAAAAGAAATAAAATTGAAGTATTTGCTTCATGTACATTCTAAGTTTGCAATGTAACAGTTTCAAGAACAATGAGCTGAAACATTATTTCATGTTTGTTCTTTGTTTTCCTGTTTTCTCATCCTGAACTGTGTGTTTAATCCCTTTGACTTATTTTGTGTGCTTCTTTTTTCCTTCTTTCTCTTCTAAATAAAAAATTCATGAGTAGTTTAATACAGCATAAATTGCAGCTGCTGAAGTGTGAAGACACAGCCCCTCATTCTGTCCACCCATTCCTGCCATCTGAAAACGAAACTCATTCCTCCTCACCTTCCCCAGGTAAACCTATAGTTGGACAATTTTTTTAATCCATTTTACCGTGTAGTCATAAGGCCAGTATAAGGAAAGGAATGGAAACTCAACAGGCAGGGATGAACAGAGAGTAGAAGTGCCTTCCACACCAGCAGGGCCCATTTAGGCTAATTAACTGCTCCTGGAACTAAAGTTTAAGATTTGACTAATGAATTCAAATTCTTCTAAATTGGACACACTGAATTAATGCCATTCATCTCTTTAACAACAGGAAAAAAATACGCATTTTAACTCTACTTTTCATATTATTTGTTCTAAAAGGCACATTTGACTGAGCACTGGCAGAGGTTGCCCAGAGAGGCTGTGGAGTCTCGATCCTTGGAGATATTCAAAACCCGCCTGGACACAGTCCTGGGCAACAGGCTCTAGATGACCCTCCTTGAGCAGGGGGGTTGGACAAGATGACTTCCAGAGGCATCTTCCAAACTCATCTATTCTGTGATTCCATAATAAACACTCTCAACAGCACCTGACCATATATTTTAATAACATCCTTTTGGCAGTTAGAACATCAAATCTAAACTTTAAGAGATATATTTTCTAGCTCAACTTTTAATAGTTTCCAATTTAATACAACATCTACCTTAGGTACTTCAAATGTGTTCTATGCATAATAAAATCTGTCCATGTACTCTAAAAGTCTTCTGTATTCTTATAGCCTTTTATTACCAAAAAGGCTAGCCGTGCTTCTCACCAGGTTTCTGCATCTTTCAGCATTCTCTCAAGTTTTCTTTTCCTACACTCTTTTTTTGTTTTACTGTCACAAGCTCATCCATCAGTCCAGCAGTTCGACATTTACACTTTTTTTCTTACCAGTACTTATATCAGATTTTTTAACAGTCCACTCTTATTTAATTACATACAGCCTTTTTAACATTACAATCTCACCTGACAATGGCCAGATATACCTTCTTATTTCTAATATTTGTTTCAACTTTTCAGCAATAAACTGAAGATTGGGAAAACTTAGTAGTCTGAAATACCATAATGCAAATTTTTAAAATAATTAGTTTTAAGCCACGTCATGTTAAGATGTTGTAAGTCATCTTAAGATGTGAAGCCATGTCATGTTAATACTCTACAGTATTCTACCCATTGATGATGTCAGTAATACTAACACCACAGCACCAATAAACACACACTAAAAGAGTCACTGGCATTGATCAAGAGACATAATATCAGAGTAATCAGAATAGGTGGGAGCTTTAATATCAGAAAAGAAGGCTTAGTATTGGCTGTTTAAATTGGTATTTGTATCTGTTCAGCTTATGTGCAAAAGTAGTCCTAGTGAAATCAATATGCATGTTCATACTTGAAAAATAAACCAAATACAAGACAATTAAACAAGGCACACATTTTAGCTGAGAAACTATAAAAGTGTAGTGTCAAAATACAGGGTCTAGAGAGTAAGTCAGAGAAAGTATAATCTCAGATAAAATGGGGAAGACATACTCCTAACACACAACTATTATTCTCAAAATAATGGAAAAGCTGAACACTGTCTCCTATCGATAAATGTTTCCTATCTATAGAAAAATATATGGAAACTTTCAGCATTCATATTTACACAAATCTACACCAGACTGCCACAAAGATTTATTTTCACTGTGAAGTTTCCTTGAATAATCTTACTTTCAAGACTTTTACACTGTTTACTTTGAAAGATTTAATCATTTTAAAGCATTTACAGGTTTTGATGTAGTAAAGACAATAACTACCTGAGAAATTTTGGACAGCAAACAAGGAGTCTTAACCCACCACTTGAGAAATCTGAACAATGTACAATTTCTAGATCAAAGGTGTAATGCCTTTTTAAAATTTCTTGGCAGCAAATGTGTAAGGGTATCCTGTTTTAAGATTTAAGTTTTAAGTAGTTAATTTATTGGGGAAAGAATCCCACCACAAATATCCACAAAATCTGTGTTCTAAGTAAAAATATGAATTTTATGAAAAAGGTAAATTAATAAATATGAAGTGCCATACGATATCATCATCAATTAAATATTTATTATAGCCACAAGTCAAAAAAGACAAGACTTAAAATTAGAATTGCTGAAAGACATTTTAAGGAACTTTGATGTATCAAATTTCACTGTAATAATAAAATGGATATCACATGAAGTTTGTCTATATCAAGAATATCAATTGTTCCTGTATTTTTGTTTCTGTTTTATATATTTCCACAAAAAATACTGACTTAATAAAAGATCTCTTATTTAATTTCTGAACTAATAAAATATCTCTTATTTAAACAATACTTGCTCTTATTTAATCAGAACTTACAAAAGCACTCCTATGGAGATGACTGATGTTAGGGCAAAATTCTTCAGCTGCAAGGGAAAATATTTTTAGAGCCAGCAATGATCTAAAATTTCTAATATTAGATCATCAGAAGGGAAAGTGTGGGGGTTTTTTCCACTGTGGTGGGTTGGGTTTTTTTAAATTCATGGAAACATATAGCCACATCAGAGGCATAGGCACAGACTGGCTTATTTATTTCTATCTCCGAGAAGACTCTCCAATCCCCCAAAACACTAAATTTTTTCACAGAACATTTGCCAAAGTTCAATGACTCAATCAAAATCTTTAATTTAATCCAATTATGGGAAAAGGCAGCTTTTTAAATTAAAAGAACAATTCTACTAGAATGAACATTTTCTTCTGAAGTTATGTACTGCTCATTTACATAAGCATTTTTCCCTAAAGAAAAAACAGTAATTGGAGCAAAAGCAAAAACGATGAGTCTAGATCCCCTGCTTCTCCTGATTGTAGAACCAGAAATTTTTACTACCCTTTGCTTTTGCTATTGTGATAGCAGTGAATTGGGAAAAAGGCAATTTCTCCAAGAAAGCTTTAAGAAACAAATAATAGATATTTTGAAATAACTCTGAGTCAAAGCCTATCATATCTATTTTTCTATTTGAGATATGTAAGCAACGCATTGCAGTGCACTTAAACACACCTGTTGCGGTGCTGTACTATCTTAACATATGCTTTAATCTTTATATTCTTCAAATTGATTAGCTGTTGTCAAACCTGGTTTCATAAAGATTTTACCTGATTAGCAGTATACCAAAGGCAGAAATGAAACGTGATCCAAAATATACTATAAATTCAAATGCTATACAATAACACATTCACACATTAGATGCTCAGCTAACCACGTTACTTCTCCAAGAAGCATTTTTAAAACAAACAAAAAAAGCTACTGTCACAAATAAAGAAATAGCCTAACCTAAGGAAAATGTGAAATAAATACAAGTTAAACAATTCAGTTCTTGGAATAAACATCAGGATTAACTCTTTCTGCTTCAGGCTATATAATAACTAGGCAAGACCTGGAAGTCATCTGCTATATTACCTCGAGAAAATGACTTCAGCAGATACAATCTCAGACAAGATACAGCCTCAGAAAATCTGGACTGGGACAGCAGGCTGGATCTAGATATTTCACAGCAAGCAGATTCACATATTCAAATGTTTTGATCAATTTTTTCATTACTGGCTGTACTACAAAATTACTGCAATGAAAGCAGTCCAATGCTCAGACTGCCTACTGAAGTCATGTGAGGTCTGGCAGTATTTGCTCTGCACCATGATCCCAAGGTCCAGCTTTCCTGTTGCACACTTAGCCCGTGCAGAGAGAACGCTTTGGAATAGCACTGTGAGGATGGGGTTTGTTTCCACCACAGACCAGCCAAATACTTCATCTGTATGAAAAAAACTCAGAAACTTCCTGGTTTTGTGAACCTGAAATGAAAAGGTGTACTCCTTATCTCAAGAGTATGAAGGACAGCCCTAAAAACAGAAGACTGAGAACAGCACTGGAAAACTAACCATCTTGGATAAAACCGCAACCATATGGGCTGGACACTAGCCCACATTCTGGCTCACATAATAGGCATGAGGAACAAGCTTCATAAACAAGAAAGGGGCTTGTTCATGGGCTTGAAGGGAAGACACGTGAGTACTCTAAAAGAACAGATTAAAATCCCAGTGGGGGACCAACTCATGACTACATAGCTAAATCCAAAATAAACGTTTGGAAAATTATGCATCATTCACTTAAAAATGGACAGGTCTGACAAATTAAAAATTTTGAGCAGAGAAGGCCAGTTCTTTAGAAACTAAAGAAAAGCTGCACGTTCTTCAAATCCAAGAAATATCACCAAATAAGCAAGACAAAAACACTGAAAAAGATTGAAAAGAACATTAATAGACATTGTGACAGTGACAGAATGAAGTATATACAACTCTTGGTGTTGAAAAAAACCCAAACGCTTGACCAGAGAAGAACGCAATTTATCGCAGAGAACCAACTACTATCTACACTGGAAAACAGAGCGCTTCAAGGACAACTGAAGCACTCGATGAAAGTCCTAACAATGAATTGCAGGAACAGGCAAAGGACTCGGGTTCTGAATGGACAGACAGGGAAAGACCTGGGAAAGGCCTAGAACCAGAACTGAAGTCAAGGTGGAGCGGAGGTGATTTGGAAAGAACCCATAGAAACAGATGGCATAAATACCAAACACAGCAAGGGAAACGCATCCAAATCAATGCTTGCAATTTTTTCCTGAAACAACCAAACCCACCTGAAGCAATTGCCAATCAACTTGAGATCAACTAAGACAGTAGCCTGGATTTCATGATTCAAGGACCTCCTGAGATAACCTGTGAAAGTTATGGGAGAACTAGGAAAAAGAATCACTTATGTGGCTGCTGATGTACTACAAATCCAAATCTGATGGTCTAAAGCACCACCACTCAGGAGTCTGTATCCCCTTAATCAACACAATATATTCAGGAATAAGCCATGTTGCTGACAGACAGCACAAAGATCACTCAAGAGAAACACATAAAATATCAAAAGACCATTGTCCTATGACAAGCCCTGGGACTCTCATCAGCAAAAAAAGTCCTCAAGATTAGTTTGTCAGCAGGACCTTGATGAATAATTTAAAATGTTGTGAACAAATGGAAAGGAAACACCTTCAAACAGTAACAGTTCTGATCCAGATCACCGCATATGAACTGGAGATAACAGGGGTTCAACAGACAGCTGTGAAAAATAAGAGTCCCCCAAACAAGAAATGCAAGCCTCCAGGCACTGCTGATAAAGACACATGCTATCTCCATCAAACTCAAACTTGAGTATTCACACTTGCACAAATTAAGGTTAATACACCAGCTCTGTTTCATTTTGTGTACAAAGTAGCCAGCAACGTAAAATCCTTTGTGCACAGCCTGAGCTGCCATGGCTTCTCCAGCCCTTCTGGCCAGGACAGCATCAACAGCCTGATTGATGCTTCTGGAAGGCCTGATGAGTTTACAGTCAACCTCTGTTTCAGAATGAGAATTTAATCTCAGTAGGGAACAGAAATTGTTGAGCTTTCAACCCCTTAAAGTGAACTTCTTAGCTTAGGAGAGAAACATTTATTACTGCTCACCTGAAGAAAGAAGCGTGATGGACTCCTCTCACAAATACCATTCACCCAGAAGAGAGCCCTGGAGTATCTAGTTCAACAAAAACAATGGGACTGTACAGAAGTTTCAACAAGAGCAAAACACTTGGTGAACAGAACTGTAGGTGGGAGCTCTGAAGATCTCATGACCTTGCGCACAGAGATGCTCCTTGAGACCTTGCATGATGATATCTTTTAAAAATCTCATTTGTTTCCATGACAATGGCTACATAACAGATTTGCATATTGTCAGTTAAACATAGGAAAAATTTTAGTGCAGAAACCATCCACTCAAGAGGCCTCCTGGGTATAGATACAGGCACATTCTTGAAAAGAAGCATGTCTTATGCTTATAGCATATAAGGAATCTGTAGCCCTAAAAATATTTCGTTTAGGTGAAAAATATATTACTAAATAAAGATTAATCTCCTAAAATTTAGACACCACTATAAGCAAAAACCTACAGTTCATTTTAAGGATTAATATTATCTCAAAATGGAGAGAATTGATGAATTAAAAAAAAAAGGATTCTATGGTTCTGTTGCAATTACTGTCAGCTAAAGGTCATATTCCTAGAAAGGCAAAAAAGAAGCAAATGCTCATTAGTCCAAAAAAATAATGAATGGCTAAGTTGAGATGCTGGTGGGAGACTGGGTTCTCACAGAGGAAATGCCATAGCTAGACCTTTGGAAAAAAACCAATTAAAAAAACCATTTATGTCTGAAGGTGAAGGATTTCTATGTAGCCAGTTGTTGGCTGAGTCAGTTCAGTAAGTCGTACCTTCTCAAGTCCAGTAAATTACTATAAATTATAGGTAAAAATCACCTATGAGGAGGATAGTAACTTTGACATACACCAAGTAAAAAAGCGGTACCCCAGGCCACAAGTTATGCCCAGCAGAATGTTTCCTGATGTTAATCAAAGATATCCTCTTAAGAAATGAGCAGGAATACTCTATTTTTTGAAGTCAAACATGAGGTAGTTCAAACAGGATTGGGATTTGGACAGCAAACTTGACCAGATTCTAGAATTATAAGGTCTTGGAATAGTGATCGAAACCTGGGATTCCACAGTGAAGTAGCCTGATACCAAACTGTCTTGGATTTTTTTGTGCAGCAGGAGCATACTCGCTGAAGAGAAGTATCAGAGGAAAAGCACAGAACAGCTTTCCTAATTAGGGAAGCTGACAGCAGTCCCACAACCTGTCCATTCCAGGAACAGAAATACTAGCACTTCTTGTTAGTTTCCAAGATGGACAGTTCAATTTTGGGGTGCCTCGTTCATAAAAGGTGACTTCTAAGATACTATTCCACCCTGCTTGCAATCCGTTCGATATGTAAGTCTATGTACTCATATATATGTTTGGTTTTACTGCTCAGTGCATTACTTTCACAGATCTTGTAGTATTTTATTTTGCTGATACAGAACTTGATAGTGATATAATATCTGCTGTACGCAGGGAGGGCTGAAAGGATGAATTGATTCAGGAACAGAAGATCCGGTGTGTTACCTTTCAATGTGATTTCCAGAATGCTGTAATTTTTACTTAACAGGGACTGCAAATCTTGAGCTTTCATTTGAATTCCTTAAAGCAACTCCTTAGCTGCAGAGACAAGCATGCATCACTACTAACCTGGAAAGCAGAAGTCTACTGTTCACATGATCTGACACCTGTTACCACTGCAGGCAGTCTCAAAACTCCCTCAGAATCACCCATCACAAAGTAAGCTGGGAAACAGGTAAGCAAGTAACAGTTGGTTCAAGTTACTTTTGCACAGATTTCACACAGAGGCTTGTAAAACATCCAAAACTGAATTTTCGAACCATCAAGCATGAACCTGCTAGCTAGCTGCAACTGGTATGGAGTGGTTGTAAATTTTGATAACATTTGGACCAAGTGTGACATGCTCTGATCTTCCCATTGGTAAAGAGACATGACACAGAACTACCAGTTAGGAACCCGACCACAGGTTTTGTGGATAGACTATTTAGATGAAGAAAAATGGTGGCTTACGAGTACAGAAAGATGAGAGTGAAGATCCTAGGAAACTGAGGATGATCCTGGAGATCAGAGATGCATGCAGATGAATGCTGGGGAATGCCCTAGGACCACAGCCTGTAATGCCTGAGACTTTAATTGCCAGCAGCTGAAAAGCAGGTATTGATATGACTTTCTGCCCCATCCTCCCAGACCAGCAGTGATTCCCTTGGTGGGAAGGAAAGTCGAGACCTCAGTAAACACACCACCAGGATGGGGAGCAAGTAAGGGACTGTGTGAGACAATCAAGTAGTGGTATAGTTCTAATCTCCTTGACTCTTAAAAAAAACAAAAACAAAAAAATAAAAACACCCCCAAATCCAAACCAGTATCCAGATCCACTACAAGCTGTCATTTACTGTCTCACCTGTGACACCATGGCACACATTTGTTGATAACTGAACTACTTTGTACACTGTCTTTCATTAAGTGGATGTGAGACTTCACTCATTGCAGACAGCTCAGAGTCCTGGAAAACTGATGTAAAACACCTGCTCCTTTTGAGTTTGCTGTCCTCTGCACATGGCTGCTTGAATGTCCCCTCAGTCCAGAACAACACATTTATCTCTACCATAAACCAGGCAGAGAGAACTGAAAAAGCATTTAGGTACATACACTGATCTGGTTTTGACAACACAGAACGGAATTTTTCACTTTGTGACAACCTGCTTGTCTAGAGCATATAAAGCAAGAGAAGACACTAAACAAAGTCACATTTGAAGACAGCAAAAGAATTTTGGAACAAAGCAAGGAACACGTGTAAGAGGCCATGAGCCCCAGGAAAGACATATCATTTATTAAAATACATAGCTGAAAGGTCAAGCTCTGAATCATTCATTAAAAATAGGAATCTGTCAGTTTGTAAGTAAGTTCTCATTTGATCTGGAGTTAACAGGAGGTATCACAGACTCAAAGGGTATGGTTTGAGTGAATGTCAATCTTGAGGCCCAGATACTGGAAAAGTGACTACATCAGTGGCTTCAAAAGATTGACAAACCATCCACCCCTAATAACCATTCACTGAACTGAAGGAAAAACAACATTTCTGATACTCACCAACTATCACCAGCATCAGAGAAGACTTGAAAAAGCCATGGACTGGACTGAAGGATCCTGAACTGTTATTGGTCATGCAAATGTTATTGGACCATGCAAGTGTATCAACGAGGAGTGGTAGCAACAAGATCTGTACGAGACCTTGGAGACAGATGTGACCCAATCCTCTTCCTCCTCCTCCTGAATATTTCAAAGACTGCCTGATGTAAGAGATCAATTTCTGAAAACCCAGCCACGGCCAACTTTTTTTTTATTATTATTATTAGTTGTTGGGCGGAGGTGTTTTGTTTTGGGTTTCTTTTTTGGGTTTCTTTTTCTTGGGTTTAACACTAGGAGTGGCCACTGCAGAGCCCTGTACCCTGACTGCACTTAAACTGACACTACAAAATGCATGGACAGCACAGTGTCCATTTCCAGGCAAAGACAACATTGATGGAGACACTTTTTCTTTAGTCACTTTTGATAAGAAAGTTTAAGACTCCTAGTGAATCCCAATTCTACTTTACAAGGGAAAAAAACCCAAAAACACGCATACACAAAAAACCCTAGAACCCAATTCACATCAACTAAGGAACTATGTTAAATACAAAGATACTAGCCCACTGTGCAAATTCACTGAAGAAATAATGTCTACTAAATCCTGCCCACACACAGCAAGGCAGCTAAAACAGTAAATCCTCACCAATCTTTCCAATGATTAGCAGGATAAAAATCTCAGAGCAGCATCAATTTTTGATGCATATAAAAAGGAAAAAAGCCAAAAGAAAAGTATGTCTAGTGCCTGTCAGATGCTTATTTATATGAACCAGGAGAAAAGAAGAAAAAAACATTCCTAGGAAAAAGTTTGGGTATTTCAAGAATTTGTCAAGAATGACTATGAGTGAATGATAAACACTTTAAAACTATTCTCTTTTAACTTGTATCTTAACTATTCCTTTCAAGAGAGACTACTCTAAGTGGAACTTCCACATTCTTTTCTATCTAATTCAACACTTTGTTGATGCCTGACAAGCAATGGTGACACTCCACACAAACTAAAGATGACAACTTAAAGCAAGTTTTTCCTATGGACCTAAAGCAGATTTCAGGCAGTTAATAAACACAACTTTTTGCTGAACTGTCTCTGCTTAACTCTAACCCGTACATCTTCCTCCAATGAAGATGATGGCATACTTTTAGAGCCTTAACCTCTTGCTAGAGCAAGCAACGGGAGTCACAGTCCTTCAGTATACATGTCAAAAAGTTCCAATTTCTGTGTTGCCCTTGCTATATAAGGTAGGTTTTCAATTTAGTGTTACCTTTTAGAAAGCTGCTAAAAATTGCTGCTTAATTTCACTAGGCATTTCATATCCTTTTGTTGTTTAGGGGAAGTTAGCGCAATGGATGATTAAGAATGTACGTTTTTTAGAAGTTTATTACATAAAAAATTACTTATGTCTACTGACTACACAGTAGCATCTTCCACAAGTCACTGCAAGGATAAAAATAAATTCTCTAAAATATTGCCAGATTCATTTAAACTATTTTTTTTTAATCACAGTGCAGTAAAATGAAGTAAAACAAAATTCTGCATTGTATCCACTATAGTAATAAACCAACTCATAATATTAAATAATAAAAGATGATGACAATAATCAACACATCAGTGGGAGCACTGGAGCCAGAAAGCCAAGATTCTGGTTTAAACCTTTTATAAGAAGACATATTTCACAACACATACTGACAAATTGCATACAGCATCCCTACACAAATAGAAAGTAAAATTGAAAAGCAGTGCCTTATTAATGAAAGTGCCAAACAAAACATGCCTTACCTGAGTTATTCCACTGGGAGCGATCTTGTATGACTGCAGCTTCTGCTTCAGTAGCTCAGGATCACTGTGGCGGAATGGGCACCCTGACAGTAAAAAAACAAGCAAGCTCACAAACAAGGCTGTTTACCCAGGAGTTAGCGCAGTAAGGCACTCAAGAGACCAGCTAAGCTGTTCCTAATTGTCTAGCAGCTTATTAATAAGAAAGTTAATTGCCCATGTGTACAATTGCTTTTTTCTTTTTATTTTTTTTAAATAATACTCCACTGCATGGTTATCAGGGCACCACAGGCTCAAAAGTTACATAAAATATCCCAACATAAACAGGCCACAATTCTCATTCACTGACAAGAAAAGAGTTTTAGTTGGTTCCTTACTAACAACGATAGCGCTGGTACATTTAATAGCTGTGAAAAAACAGGAAAAGACAAGTAAGGAGGGTCAACTGGTCTTTAAAGCATGGTCCTTTGTAAAAATATTAGTTTAGAAATACCTGAGAAAGCTCTACCACCTTAAATAAGAGTGGGGTTTCTTTGTCACAGAATTAGTTTTGAGACACAACTGAATGAATGTAGAATAACAACCATGAAGCCAGTGCAGGTTTTCCATGTTTAGTCGCATGGAGGTAGGAGGGTTTTAAATTACCCTAGAAAACTTCAGAATTTTTGTGTGATTGAATTAGTATCTCAAAACACCTCTAATTGGTTGCTTTTTAAAGCACCTATACTTTTAAAGTCTCCTTGCACTGTATGACACAATGTACGTAAAACCAGAAGCTATCACATGCAATCTAAAGAGAACAGTGCTGTGGCCTTGAAATTAAATACATAATTTAAGAGACTACAGGAGGGAGTAACTTCTCTAGCCAAGGGTTTCTGCTATTTTTAAACACACACACCCACACCCACCCCCACCCACACCCACACCCCCACCCCCCCCCCCCCCCCCACACACACACCCACCCACCCCCCCCCCCCGCCCCCCCCAAGGAACTCACCATGATAATCCCCTTGACTTGGTGGATTGGACATGATGATCTTCATGCAGCTGTATGGGGTATAATCAGTTCTCTTTCCTTCTTTCCCATAGCTGTGGCGAATGCTGTAAGCATATCCTTTGTCAAACTAAATAAAAACAAAAGAATAAATTCTTACATATTGTGCCAGTGATTCTATCTGCTCTGCAAATAGCAATATTTGATAACAAATCTTCCAAGCATATTTAAACTGAGAAAAATCGAGTTGCCTGCTGCTAGGTTTGATTTTTATATTTTTATTTGACTTTATATAAGTCCATTTTTATGGACTTGTATATGCACATATACATGTTTTACAGACACATCACAAGAGAAGTGTGTAACTGCATTGATTTAAGGTATTTTCGGCTGATGCAGTAATTGCTTTAAAGATAAGATGATTTAAAGATAAAAATTTTGAACCCGACAATGTTAGTAAATGAAGAAAACATAGTAATTTAAAATCTTTCATAAATGTCCATAAATTGATTGCTTTATCAGGGAAAAAAAAATAGAAATATAGATTTCTTTACTCAGGTTCACATTCTTGTTCTCCCAAAGCATAATGCTTCACCTATACTTTGTTCCAGCACTGAAGTTCAATTGATTAGATTCTAAAATGGAGTATACTTCACTTGTACAAAAGAGAAAGAATTTAGCAAATCTCTTCTGTCTACTGATAGACTACCAGCTCCTCCAATAAAATGAAATCTTCTCAAGTAATATAAATGTAAACAAACATTTATCTTGGCAGTTGAGTATGGTGCTATCAATATATCATTTTACAGCACTTCATAGCACTTGAGTCCTGTGGAGAACATTCAATGACATGAATTCATGTTATTTTGTATGTGGCAATAGGTGACATAAAATCTGTAGCAGAAACAGGTAGTTTAACATATGGATTCTGTTAAGTTGCATTAGCTACTACAAGACACCAAGGAACATTTGTTCAAATATCATACTTCTAGTTCCAAAAAACCCCGAATAGGATAAAATAATGAAGCATCATATTTCAAATTACACATCCTCCGTCTCTCTTCTCCTGAAAAAAGCTATGACAATACATAAAAGAACAACTGTGCTCTTGCTCAATTCAAAATTTTAGCATTAACCTTATGTAAAGTTCTGTGTCTGAATTAAATATAAACAACTCCCATAAGAATTTATGTTTTCTTCTCAAAAACACACTTTAAGATCTTTTTTTACTCTGATATTTTATTAGTATAAGACAACGTAATATACTGAGAAAAATCATTCAAGCGTACAACTGGTAACTCTACTATTTCAAGGATACTCTCATTTCTACAGATAAAAGTAGTTCACTGTTTGGCTTGTGGACATTCAAATAGTAATTCAGAATATTCATATACCTATGAAATACCTTGACCTGCTAAAACATATCTAAAATAAAATAGAAAAATAATTATTTTTTTCTTCAAACAAAACACTTTCATGTTTTTGAAAAATATAAATAATTGAAAACCTAGAACATAATATGCAAATACATAATAAATATGTATAAAAATATACATAACCTTTGAGAATAAAATCCTAAATTGCACCTTATTCAAAGGGTAAAAAAGAAACTTCTCTGTCAAGATGCTGGTCATAATCAAGTCAATGTATCAAGAAGAGTAATATTCAGCACTCCTTCCAAATAAGGTTTAAGACATCCAAAGCTCTGAACAAACATTGACTAATTAATCCCTACCGTGCATTTGACAAAGTGATTTTACTCTATTTTAAGAGATTTTTAAAAAAGGGGGGGGGGGGGGGGGGGGGGGGGGGGGAAGAGATAAAACAGATAGCATTGTGTTTTCCAGCACAGCCACGGGGAGGATCCAGCACATAGGAATATTCCTATCTTGTCAAGCCTTTTGCCCAGGAGAGAAAAGAATTGGTTGGTTGAATAGTAAATGAACACTATTTTTGCTCGCAATGGAGAGTTGGGCTTACCAACTCTTCATTAGAGAGAAGAGTAAGACTGTATGAGGACCTGCTACACGTGTGTGCACGTACTTGGGAAGTGCTGGGGGAACAGGCATCCTCCTCAGAGCAGGGCAAGCAGCAGCTGCTGGCTGAGACCTGCTGCTGCTCCTGCGGGAGCTGCAAATGTTATATTTACTCCTGAAAAAGAGCAAACATCAAATACAACGACGTGCGTATTTTAATTCCCAACCTCTGAGTGAACCTGTTAAACTGAAGATGAAGTCTGTGATCCTATAGCCACCTATTGTTCCATCCAGAAGCTCTGGAACCTTTCCTCCTTCTTTGCAAAAGATGAATGAAAGCATATTTCATTTGCTTAACAAAGGATACTTGAGTAAGCAGTTAAATTAGATTAAATTAGGTTTTTGCAATGCTTCAGGATGTATTGCTTAGTTTGCCAGAAAATTAACACCCCTCTTTAACAGTTCTGTAGACTAAAATCTTTAGCTGTACTTTTCACATCACTTGCCTTAATGCCTACAGAAATTACTTTTACTACCTAACTCATTATTTTATGCTGAGAAGCAGCTCTTGCAGTAAATAGAAACAACAGCTACATAATAACACATCGTGGCCTTGGGACAGGTTGGATCTTTTTTCATCCCTTTCTTGTAACCCTGTTTGGATCTCAGAGTTTTCACAGTGGCAGATGGCAGAGAAGAGTAACACAACTACGTGGTGCAAGCTAGCACACGTGCAGTTACGTGCTCCACTAAGAGCACTCTCATCCTTGTGATTCAGCGTTTCTTATCATTAAGGAAACAGGATTTTAGCAGGGCCAATATCCAACAGGCTGTGTGGTCATCCTCAGTGGGAAGAAACCATGAAATGTGGCATTTCTTTTCAGAAAATACATCCTGTGGAACAGCCCTCTCTGTACATTGGGGGATGAACTCAATGATCAGGCTTGCTCTTTCCCCATACCATAACTCTAAGACATGTACAAAGAAAAATCTCCCTCAGGAGCAATCCCTTTTGTCAGCAAGAGCACCGAGGTATAATTAGACATGTTTGAAATGTGCAGAAACGAGAAGGCAGAGGTAGGCAACTGTCCTCTCTGATTTATTCTAACCCCCCAAATTGAAGCGGTAGGATTTTCACAGTTCCTTGAACAAAATAAAACAAATTATGTGCAGCATACATCATGCATATAGGTGTTTGCAGGGTCATTCTAATTGCTTATAAATTGCTTGGTTTTAAACTATTTCAGAGAAACAGTTTAAAAACCTGTAAAACTACTATTACAGTATATTTTAACTGCAATCTACTATAAGGTCATTATGGCAAAATATTGTAAAAGGCGAAAACTTAAATTAAGTGATTTGAAAAAACACTTTTTGGTGATGGCCCTATAAGAACTTTCAAGGTTTCTACTGAAGCCTGGTATGAACTTGTCAACAATAAAGATGCTGCATGAGTGGGTGCATTTACCTTGTATTCTGCCTGACAGTTTCCACTAAGACCAAAGAAACTCAGGAATGCACAGCCAAAAAATTATTCTATTATCACAGAAAAACTGGGTATGCATATATATCCCACCATAGTCTGCGCTAAATATCAATGGAAACTTACCACCAAAGTTACAATAAAACAGCAATGTTAAAGCAGCATCATTATACTATTGAGTATCTTCATGTACTGGATCACCTACTGCTGGTAATACTTGAGAGCAGGAATTCTCTTCAACTTTTTAACAGTATGGCCCACATCTCAACTATCTCAGTTATTTCTCCTCCATTTAGCTCTCCGAGCTTTCCAAAATCTGCAAGGCATTTATAATTTATGTGCTGGGTGGATGGGCCATGGCTTTGGGTGAGGGAGAAAGGGATCAAGAAATACGTCTTGTTTAAGCAGTGAACTGGTTCACACTGAAGCCAAGAAGCTGAGGCAAAGATGACCCTTTAACAACATCTCTATCAAAATTTGTCACTCTGATGTTGGAATGTGCAAATCTTAGGATTAGCAGCACTGTGAATTTTTGTTTTAAAAGATTGCAAGTCAACCGTCTGAGCTTTGACTTGATCCCTGAAGATATAAAGCTTTTTGGGGACTTCTCTTTCCTCCAGGCATGGCCGTAGGATGCACATGATGCCTGGTCTGAAGAGCACTGCTGACAACAAACGGGTAGTTTTGAGTTTTTATGCATCAGTATTTGTTGTAATGAACCGAGGTGTGCAGTGTATGGTACTGAATGTACTAATGATGATCCTAGGTATGCCGGAACAGGTGACATCAAGGCTTTCTTAGACGACTTCTCCCTTAAGAAACTAAGCTCTTAGCACTGATCAGTGGGATTAAACCAGCAGTCCAAAACCAGAATCAAGGGGGCTGAGGGACAATTCACTGGGTATAGATGAGTGTACTGTAGCAAGGAACTTATATTTTGCTCTTATGTGGTATATTCACATGAGTATCAGATTAATGCAGATTAATTTGCCTTATAACTGTTAGTTAAGACACACATACTGTATTAGACAGTCTTCAATAGAGGACATACAAGTTTATAAATTAACGTGTAAGTAAAGTGTAAATAAAAAGGTATAAAAAATATATATATATAAGCTCTAAATTTGCAACTGGTATAGCCTAATAGCAGATTATTGTGTTCCAGATAGGAATTTAAGGAAATGCTATTTTCAATAAATTCTGATCACATAGATGCACACAAGATCTTTGGATATGGAATGAGGATGTACATCAAATGGACCATTTGGCAGAGATATGCTTTCCTTGAAGAAAAGCTTTCATTGAACAAAGCAGGGAAGGATGGGTCATGTGTGTCTACTAATTATCAATTTGATACAACTGAATTCACTTTCAAAAGAGAACAATAACAAACGACATTCCCAAGGCATTCCAGCCACTGCAGAATAAGTATCATGATATGACTGAGAGTCACTTTCCTTATATCACTTGTCATATTTGCAGATTAGTATCTGGAAATAGAGCCAGGTCCTCCATAAATTTTGTTATCAATTCTGATATTCAGCATGCGTATTAGGATGGAAAATAATTTGCTGACAGGTCTTCCAAGCCCTGCATGCTCAGGTTCACAGTTCCACACAACTTTTATGTTTCAGTTTAACTACTTTTATAGACTTGTGTAAGTTTTTATGCATCTATTCCTTACAGTACTGGGAGATTTATTTATTTAAAGTCTAACAACTAAGCAAAATGACTGCAGTAATTCTGTCTAGCTTCTTGGCTGACCACCAGATTAGTTCCAACTCTGCAAAATTCAAAGAAGTAATGGTTTAACACCTTTTTTTAAACAGTTATTGGGTAATTTCCTGTCTAAAATTGTTGAGCCTGTATGGATAACAGCTTCAAATTCATAAATTTATCGCACAAACTTGTGTATCTTCTGAAATAATTGGTTCACTTTTTCATCCATTTCCTAGGCAGTCGCTCAAATCATTACTGTTGACACTGCTTAGTTGGCATATCTTTTTCCAAGCAACTTTTTTTTTTTTTAAGCTCACTCTTAAAATAACCTCAAGTTGAGGTTATCTTTTCCCAAGCACGGTTGTCATTTAGGAGCACAAATAAATGCTTCTCCATCTGCCAATGACAAAAATTTTCAATTTATCCTAAATTCTCAACCTATAGCACAATTTCTATGCTTTAAGGTCCAGATCAGACACATCATCTAAAACTAGGCTGAAAAATTCTGATAGGTTGTGCAGCAGTCATTACAGACCGAGTCACATCAAGTACAAAAAACCTCTTCCCTTCCCATTTCAGATTTTCCAAACCACATGAGGCAAGAATTGCTTTGCCCTGGAGATGGCTCCATCTACCACAAGGAAATCAGGAAATGATTACAGAATTACACAGCAGTCTTGTTTAAAGATTATTTCTACAGACATGATATGATTCCTTCAGCATAATGTCCTATCTTCTTGGCATAGTATCACCGATACATAGCATTTTTCTTGGATAAAAAGATAGAAATATCTGAAAGAAATAAATCCTTTCCATATTACACTGCACTGATCTAATTCTTTATGGGATTACAATGCTTAAGTCATTTCACATAGTACTCCACTAATTATACTAGTCATTTTCTCTAATATCGTTAATATTTCCAAAAATTACAAACTTCAAAAAAGGTGAAAATGCTATGTATCTATGAATATCAGTGTTCTGGTATTCCCAAGAATCATTATTTTTCCTAAATATTTGCTTAACCTACGGCAAAATTTTCAGTGAGTAACACTACCAAAAAAAGAAAAATCTGAGAGAAAGAACAGTCATTTTAAGGCAAAAATCAGTTTGTGGGTGACAATTTCACCCATATCAGAATTCCACGAACAAATTAATCCACAATCTTATTGAAAATATTGAAAGTTTTATGCTGACAGTTCAGTATTAACTGAACACAGAGGTGTAAATTTCTTGCCATTTCAAATGAAACAACTACAGAAAGAAGGTCATGTTTATGAATTATAATCAAGAATTATAAGGAAATTGGAAATTACAGCAAGAAAATAAATATTTTGGATGGTAATTAACAATGAACAGGTGATGAAAACTTCTGTTGCTTTGTTTTTAAATTGAAGAAGATATTATATCTTATTTTAAACAAGAATTAAACAGCTGCATTAAAATGGCAATATTTGGCAGCACCATAAGACACACCGTGCTTTTCTTAAGTATCTAAAAAAATATGTTGGTACTTTCCTTCAAGTAACAAATGAGCACTCAATAAACCTGATTACTGTAAACATGTTTTATTTTCAACAGATTTCTGCAGACCGTTCTCTACAGTTTTAAGGAACCCTTTAGAAAAGCCTTTCTAATATCAGAGAACATTCTTGAATCCTTTACTAAATATTTACTCCATAACACACTCATTTAGAAAGTTTAATAAGAAATAGAAAAAAAAAATGCCAAGAATCAGTTTCTAAACCAAGGAATCTCATTCAGTTAGGAAAAAAACACACACCACACTTCTGGTACTCCACAAATTACAAGCACACCAATGCATTTCAGATTGTTCTGCTGCTGTTTTTCAATCAGTGTTTCTCACATTTCAATATTCAGAGAAGTTAACTGATGTAACTTGGAAGTGTATCTTTCAGCGGAAGGTAAGCAGTAAACTAACATGTTTATTCATTTCATCAGAAGGGGCAGACAGAGAGTAAGAGTCCCCAAAACATTCAATGGCAAAGGAGAACACAGAAGGCATTATCACTGAAGGAGATGCAAAAGTGTTAACAGATTGCAAAGTAGACAGAAATTGGGCATGTGGTACAATAAAAATCAACTAAGAAAGTTAAACGGAAGTAGAATAGTAACTAACTGTGTGCATCTATAGGAATAAGATTCAGCTCCAGACATCTAAATCCAGACGTCTCCCATTATTGTCAATGGAGGTCAATGCAATCAGAGGAGACTGGGGAGCAATTCAATTTACCCTAACGTAGGCACCTAGAGGCTCATTAAATAAATCATTCTCTAGACACTATTGACTGTATAGGCTAGATCTCTATTGATCATAATGGCATCTTACAATCCCAGTATAAAGAATACGTGTACCAAGGCGAAAAGAAATTCAGTAAGTCTGTATCAGAACTGGGAGAAATCCATACTTATATGTATACCACTGCGGCACGTATTACAGGTTTTCAGAGAAGATGGATGAAGACTGGTCAGGGACCCCTGCAAAGTCCAAAACCGAAATTCCTACTGCTTATCCAAGCTCTATCAGTACTCTAAACAAGAGCGCTCTGATATGATGTTCTAGTTTTATTTGAGCACAGCGAACATGCAATGCATTTACAGTCTCACGTAGCTCATGATCTATTATACTGTAGCATATACTGTAACCTAGACCAGCATGTACAATAAAAACCCAAATGCATAGGGAAGAAATAGGAAAGAAAACTGATGTCAGCATGGAGACATGTTGTCACTTTGTGACGAATCCTGAAATGTGTCCAGTTGGACTCTGGTTTTCAACAGATTATAAGACAAACCAGCAATAAAACGCAGGACTGGGACATGAGGTTTAGACTGCATGCCGACAGAGGGTTTATTCGCACTAACGCATCACAACTCCTTAAAGCTGTGGATGAGAAGACAGGCATACAGCAGACCAGACTCCAACAGGCCAAAGTGGCAGCCAAATGGACTTTGGAAGAGATTTAGAGGAGAGCCACTACTCTTGGCTCTAGCTCGTACCCTACGTATTTGGGTATCTTTTGCTTCATGGAAAATAGTCTAACGTGGATATTAGACAGAAAATTGTTATCATTCAACTCAACGGTCTGGCATGGCAGGCTCCTTCATTCATAATAATTTTCCTTATAAGGAAGGAGAAAGAGCATACCAGAAAGCAAAGCTATCCAAGCAGCTATATTATAAAGGTCATCTAGTCCAACCGCCATACAGGTCTCTTCCAACCCAAACTATTCTATGATTACAAACTGGAACTTCAGCAGGGTATGACGACTCCCAGGCTGCTGGGATAGCATAAGAGAAACTTACAAATGAGAGAAGGTCTGAGGAAAAAAAAATTGTCTCAGCCATTCCAGGCAATCAAAATTAGCAGGACCTGCCTCATTTTGAACAGGACTCTTGGCATTAAAACAACAGACACGCATTCAACTACAGCACCAGAAATCCAGAGTCCAAAGGAACAGTGCATATTTATCTACTCTTGAAGAGTGCTGCTGCTGGCACGGGCTGCAATTCACCTATGCTAGGGTCTTCCCAATTTCAAAGACCTCTAGAGGATACTGGAATTAATCCAAGGAAGTCTGGCTCATTATCCAATATTGCAGTTCTACTTAGTACCTCTGGCAGAGTCTCAAAAGACCTAAGCAAGTTCACCACAACAGTGGAAGTTCTCTGTCTATGCATCATTTCCAAAGAGCAACCATCTCTTGACACAGACAAAGACGTCATGTGCTCACTGAATTGTTTGTATTTTACAACCTGGTTGAACTACGCAGCTTTCCCTAAATATGCAATCTTTGAAGCAGAGACTGGAAGGTTTTGCACACCTTTTGGACTACTTAAGCCACAGAATTGCTCTTCCCTTTTAAAACCATGTACCTTGCATAGGGTGTTCACCCAAGTAAGCTCCCCATCTTGACTGGTAAATATATTATTGAATTACTTCATTAAGTTATTACTGCATCCCCTTGCAAGCACACTTGCGGTGCAGCAGTATTATTAGGAATCCTTTACAGATTGTTATTCCTCAATCCATACACTGATCAGAATGACATCTGAAGCCAAATTCAGCATTAGATGACAAAATGCACATAAAAAGCAAGCTGGGTTAAAAAAACCAAAGGCAGGCCTTCTTCACTGATCATGAGATTGAGCGGTAAATCACCGTTACCATCACGTTGTAACAGTCCACCAGCAAAGCAGTCCTCATTCATTAGAAATCTATGACTAACCCAATCCAGTCTGTAATGAGATACAGTAAAGTGCAAGAGATTCAATTTTACCCTAAGCCTCAGATTTACAGAAGCAGCATCATTCAAAGACATCCAGTGACTTGGGCTGGAGAACATCCCTCAACCAATCCAAGTGACAAAGTTATCAAAATGTGATACAATTGCGGCAAAAAACTTGCCTTTTACTGAGATATGGTTAAACTTCTTGGACAAGGATCAGTGTCAGAACAGAAGGATATTAAGTGCCCAATCACATAATGTCTAAAGATATACCAGTACAAGTGCAGATGAAAAACATAAAATTAATTTTCTGGATAAACTGATCATTGGAAAAAATCAAATAATTCTTAAAATAAAACTACAAGGAGGCCAAGTAATGAATATGTTTCCTCAGACTAATAAGTATTCCTTACCTCTACTCTTGAAACATGTAGACTTAACTTTTTTGATGCAGTCATAAAAGAATGACAAAAACAAGGCATTAAAACACAAAACCATGCACAGAGATTTGATGTTTGTGAACCCTTTTGAACATAGAGTAAACTAGATATTGGAGCTCTCCAAACAGCACAGTTTGGCTCAAGAACACTGGCATTCTCTCTGTAAAAATTCTGCTGTAAAAACAGATTGTTTTTCTTTATTAACAGCACAATAAAAGACAAAAACACATTTTAAGATGATGATCAAAGGAAACAGAAGTGCAGAAAAACAAATATTAGCCCTTGCTGCCATAATAAGGAGAACTGCTTACATATAAAGACCCTTTTATATTCTATCTTATGCACAAAGTGTAATCAAGACATATTTGAACTCTAGACTGCAAGTATGACAAGTCTTTCTGCATTCAACAACAGAAGAACGCTTGTTTTAAAATGCACAAGACTAATTTCCCATCTTTAACTTTTGTCGTGATTTAACCCCAGTCAGCAACCAAGCACCACACAGCTGCTCACTCACTCTCCCCCCTCCATGGGATGAGGAAGAGAATCGAAAAAAAACTTCATGGGTTGAGATAAAGACAGTTCAATAGGATAGCAAAGGAAGAGAGAATAATAATAATAAAAAAACATACAAAACAACTGATGCATAATGCAATTGCTCACCACCCACTGACCGATGTCCAGCCTGTCCCCAAGCAGTAATGCCCCCCAGCCAGCTCCCCCAAGTTTATATACTGAGCAGGACGTCATATGGTATGGAATATCCCTTTGGCCAGTCTGGGTCAGCTGTCCTAGCTCTGCCCCTTCCCAGCTTCTTGTGCACTCCCAGCCTACTCACTATTAGGGCATGAGAAGCTGAAAAGTCCTTGACTTAATATAAACACTGCTTACCAACAGCTAAAATATCAGTGTGTTATCAACATTATTCTCACACTAAATCCAAAACACAGCACTATACCAACTACTAGGAAGAAAATTAACTCTATCCCAGCCGAAACCAGACCTTTTTTTTTTTTTAAACTTTTGTTAAGTCATCATTAATTAAAAGATGACTTGACTGCAGGGAAAAAGCAAACAGAAAATTAAAGAAGCTCTACTGCCAGACTGCTCTGAACTGTCTCAGGAGAAGTAACATACTCCCCATTTTTTTGGTGTCTGCTGTAAGGTTCTAAAAACAGGGAAATAACTCTGGTAACAAAATACAAGAAAGAGCCCAATTACTATAATTCACCTAAAAAAAAAAAAAAAAAATTTTTTTTTTTAAAGAAACTCTTTTTTTTTAAAAAAAAAAAAGTGAAACACTTTTTTTTTTTTTTAGAGTTTCACTGGTATTGCCCCAGTTCTCATGCCCCAAACCCAACTCCATTAAGTATATGAATTAGAAAAAGAAAAAAAAAAAAAGGAATTTAAACAAGGAAACTTCCCATAAAGACCACTAGCTTCTGCTTCTCCATGTATAGCGGGGGGGGAGGAAGGGGGGAAGGTATTTGAAGGACATTTTGTTTTTCTCCTTGTGTGAGTGGACTTAAGAAGGAACACAGGGAACAGGAAAAGCTCAGGGCACACCACATTATGCACAATTCAGTTTCACAGCTAAATAGCGTTGTACATTTCAATATAAAATCAGAACTTAACCTTCTTTCAAGAAGTAGCAACCTCTATAATGTTGAAATACTTAAGCCCTATCATAGTAATTTAACTTTCCTAAATCAATATATTAAATTCCTGAAACATAAATTGTGCATAGCACAAATAATGTATAAGAGCTGTCCTGCCTTTATTCATGAGATTCAATAGATTCCAAAGTCAGGCAGCAGAATGTTAAATCAATTCTGAAAATAAAAATACATTTTCATTTACATCGTGCCTATGCGGTATATCTGCAGAGTGCACATTTGATACAACATGCTGCTCTTCTGGATGACTGAATATGAAATACAGCCACAATTTGCTGGCTGAATATAGACAGATGGAATATGACAGCTATATGATGTTACAACAATTACATGGACGTTATCAAAAGAGAAGGCAAAGTATACAGGATTCTCGGGTTTGTTTTGGAAGTCAGATTATATGATTACAGGAAATCTGAACCTTCAATAAAATAATTTTGAAATATTCTTTCAAACAATTATATCAAGATCAATAAATTATTCTACCAAAACTTTTCTGTTCAAAAAGCACAGGAACACAACTAGAAGAGACCGGCTATGTCATTCAGTTTGTCCTGGAAGGCAATAAAAAGATACGGATGAATAGATTCGCATCTCAAAAACAGTTAACCCCTGTCTCAGAACTTGGGGTAAACAGTTGAAGAGCTTAAATACATTACTGGTGGTGTGTGTGGCAACGCACAGCAGGTATTTTTCACAGCAGATGGCTATAAAGAGAGAGCTGTATGGTTAAGAAGGTATTCGACAGAGCCTGCTGAAGACCATACTTAGCGACACTCAGATACCTCACAATTGCTGAACTTAGAAATTTGGCAACCAGATAGACAAATCCATCTATTACTTTTCTTAAAATGTCATGGACCTACTTGCTGCTGCTGTGATGGCTATAAAACAGAAACCTCTTCTGACAGTACACAGTCTTTCTACGGAGATAATAAAGTGCAAGTCTGACAAGTGGTTCAAGACTACAAAAGGAATCTTAGAAAATTAAAGGTCTGGCTTTAACATCCATTTTTATACATGCAATTCTAAAAAGATACTACAGTATGGAAAGAAAATGTGCGTTGCTGGGAATAAAACAAGTCATAAGAGACCAGGCTCTGGTCTAAATCAGTTTTAGTACAGGAAAGGTATTTATTGCTTTCATTCTTGTCAGCACAAGAACCTTATCACTAACCTGCTCATACACTAGATTACTAAATACAGATTTCAGTGCCTAATACATAACAACTATGAAAACTGACCCTATTTCTTTTTATGGCAGCTAGTACAGTTAAAAAACATCACTAAAATTATGTCAGCATTGTAATTAATGTCCTGGAAGGGAGATTATGTAGCTAGAGCTCTTCTTTGTCCCTAAGACATGCCACAGGCTGAAAACCATCCAAAATTTTCCTGTATAATGTAAGTCAGATGATGAAAACTGAAAATCAAAAGCAAGGGCAGATACATTTTTAACAGGTTAAAAATAGGCTGAACAAATTAAAGTACTTTAAAGCAAATAATCATAGTAAAATGCCACTGTAACTTTGGCTTCACAACAAAGACTGAAGAATTCCAGTTTTAAAAGAACATAATTGAGAAATCTGGTAGCAACTGAAAAGGGATTGTGTTTGGAGTGAAAGAGCACACATTTTTACCATAGTACTTATTACTGTGATTCCTAGAATATTTATGTACCCACACAATAACCTCCAAGTATATCATAGTATAAAATTATTTTATGTTTTCTAGTACACCATCATCAGTTGTGGTCTATTTGAATAACATCCATGAAACAAAAATATGGTGAAAAATAATGCTTTTATACCAGCTCCATTTCATTGAAGAAATATCACTTTAAGATTTTGAAACTATTACACTTTTTTTTTTTAATTCTAAGGGTTTTTTAAAAACAAAGTTTCTGTAACAAAAATACTGTCTTATTAAAAAAAGTCAAAATATAGAACAACAAATAGTGAAACAGATTCTTGCCAATATTCAGTAAGCTTAGATAACTAAGATACACTGATATGCTGATTAGTAATTTAAGGCCTGAGAAAAAAGTTTCAGAGGGAAATACACAGAAGCATGATTGAGTTTAATATACATCTACATTAGCTACAGGGCATAATTAAAACTATGTCACTCCTTAAATCTACATAATTATGTCCCAAAGACACTTTCTCTTTAGTATCCTTAACTTTACTGATAAACCAGTAAGGGTCTCGGGTTTAAAAGGTCAGGCAATATTGTTTTAAAGTGAAATACATCCTTACAAGTAAAAGGGTAAAAAAGTAAGGTTTTGGTTTGGCTTTATTCCTTCTAATGCTCAGAGCTCCAGATGCGGCAGGGAAAACAAAATTCTAACACACACTGAAAGAAAACAGTACCAAGCTAAGTTGCAGATTATTCCCCTGCCAAAAGGTGCAGGGAATTGATGCAGCATCTACCACTGGGGGGAAAGAAAGTGAACATGGCTAATTTTGGAAACACCAATAACTCCATTAATTGATCCTAAAAACCATCACTAATTGGGGGCGGGGGGGGGAGGGGAGCAGCAATACATACAAACTTGCACACATTTGTGTGAGTATTGTGAACAATGTAGATGTTACTGGTAAATCCCTTTGCAGCAAAGTCAGGATTTCCTATTTACAGGAAAGTAGAAATAGTATCAACTGCTTCGCAAAACTATTATTATTAATCATGTCATGCAGTAATGTCCATAAATATAATATGGTATGTTATTTTATGGACAGCAATTCCATACAATATTTAACTGCAAGTCCTAATAAAAATCACCATCTGGTGCAAACAACTTTAAACTATTTTGATTTGATCTCACGACGCTTAATTAAACAGGAAGCAAACAGCTATCTCTAGCTCTAACTAGATGAACTAATTTTCAGCAATCTTTCCAGAATGATTGTGTCCACAACACTAAACAGAAGTAACATTGACAATGCTGAGAGTGACTTCCCTTTAGCCATGGGCCAGTGTTACATGTTTACAGGCATTGCTAGTATTCTCTACATTTGATACAGTCAGTGAGGAATCTTATCCCAGCTCCTTCCTATAACTTAGCAGAATTTAACAGGACCCTGCAAGACATTACATATGTTTGAACATACTCCTTGGAATACAATCAAATGCAACCCCTGTGAGCATGCTTTCTCAGTCCTCTCACCTCCAGAATTCATTACAGATCTCTTTACTATTGCTTTGGTCAATAGGTATACAAAACAAATAGAAGAAATCAAACCATGCAGACCAGTATGTCAGTAATATGCCAACGGTGCTCATCTGAGTGTTTCCAAATTCTGAAGTGCTCTACAAGAGAAGGGAACAGAATGCTAGCAAGCATAAATGAATGCGCACAGGACACGAAGGACAAATTCCCACCTATAAAACACAACTTTAAATAAAAATGATAATATATGATAGCAAGAATCTTGCATAGACTTAACATACTTACTGTGATACACTTATTGCCAAATAACAACCTAATGTTAATGGCAATTAAAACTTATTTCCATTCAGCTAAAGAAGGATGTTATGATTCCTTGGACTAAACTCTGTGGTCAGACCACAGAGGTTTTGCAAGAAATGTCTAGTTTTCAGGCTCAGGTCTAACCGTTCATACGGAACCAAATGGGGAAGAATAATAGCTGTTCACAATGTAAGTCCTCAGGATTTTCAGTTTTTTGAGTCCAACTCCTCACTGCTTCTTATTAGCAAATTACTATAGCCAAAGGAAAGAAAACAAAATCTTTTTCCAACTACAACCAACGAGAAAGCTGTACTAATTCAGCTTGACTCAGATGCAACAACAACAATCCATGTATTTACAGCTTCAAGTCATGCTTTTAATTCTCATGCCTAGTTGTATAAATTTTGACTGTAAAACAAATTCACTCAAAACACTTCTTCTGCATATTGTTTATTAAGACATAAAACAAACTCCAGACTATCCTCTTCAGCCAAGACCACGCCAGCTGATCAATTTTAGCAGCCATCTCTCTTCACATGAATATCACCTTCGACAACAGTTATGTCCCATTTGAACAATGCACCTGTTAACCTCCAGGCTTCAATCTATATGCAAAAAAGCCATTAAGGAAGCTATATGAAAGGAGTAGATCTCTTGATGATCGATTCACTGCCATAAAAGCTCATTTCTGGAAACCAACATGACTATGGAGTTCAGACTACGCACATTTTTAACTTGGTGTTCAGTGTATCGCTGTGGCAAAGGCTGTTCAGCTCCTAACAACTGGCATCTTGGTTGAGTCACTTCACAGTTTTGCACAAATACTCTGATTTCATAGACCTGGCTGTTCAGAGGAATGCCACAAAGGACTATAGTTTAAAAAACAAACAAGCAAACAACAACAAACCAAAACCACACAAAACAACTTGGGAATAGTGAAATTTGAAAGTCCTTTTCTTTAGCCTTTGAGGTTAAAATTCAAATTAAATACTAATTTTTATTTCAAGCCTACATGCCTAGGATGCACCTGGACCATCTACTGTCTTGAAACTCCCATAACACTTGCACATTACTGTTTTTTTTCTTCAAACTTGCATTTAAAGAAAAGGTTTAATGTAAATTCAATAGTAAGTTTGGGAATCAAAATGAGTCATGTAAATGAAAATGTATTTTCGCGTTTCTTCTGACAATTAAATCACTTTTAGCCTGCTATTAAAGCAATTTCAAGAGCTAACTTTGTAGAATACAAAAAACATTTAGAAATATATCATTAAAGTATTTTGACTTTCTTTATGCTCAGTTATACTAGGTAAGCATAGCCATTCAACATATAATAATGTTATGAATAGAATGTCATTTTGCCAATACAGAATAAAAATGATTCACTCAAAATCTTTAAAATTCACTTGTTCTATCTCATTACAACTAGAGTATGAAATGATAATTTCCAAATAATGAAAGAGAAATACAGGTAGTAAGTGGTTCTACTGAAGCTAATTTTTACAGTCACTGGTGGAACGAAAAAAAATTCTATTCCGTTTTATGATAAGTTTAACACAAAAATACAATTTAATCAAGAATTTGACTATCTAGTCCCCTGATAACCAATGAAAGCAAGGGCAATATGCTTAACTATATTAATGCTTTGTTACCATGACATACCCTTCCACTTCCACAGATTTCAGGGGGATTAGATTTTACAGGTAATATATGCTGCACTTTTATTACATTTTTTTATATCCTAGAAGAGAGCAAACATTTTCTTAAAGGTCCATAGTAGTCATTATACATGTCAGGAGAATTCAAGCCTAGCCATCTATTTGCATTAGAGTACTACTGATGTACAATTAAAAAAAATTAAGATTTTAATCTGTATAGAGGAATTTCAATTATATTTATATCTTTATCTCAGATGTCAAATATTGTGGCTTGCTGTTCAACATGTCACTCTAGGCTGCAGATTTGTAAAGTTGTACAAGTTTGTAAAAAATTCAAGAATAAAAGTACCAAATGACATTCCATTAGGGAATTATAATTAAAAATGTGACAGAATAAAGATCCTTTTCTGATTTATGAATCAAAATATGTTCCCAAAATAGTAGACACCATTACCCAATATAAAGGAGGCAAGTAAAAAAAAGAATCTAGCTGCAAAACAACCCCCAAATCTCAAACAAATGAGAAAGTAAAATACCAAAACCAAATGTAAATGAGTGATAAAGAAAATATTCCTAGGGATTTAAGGAAGTGAAGGTTGTTTTAAAGAACCATCACATCATCCATGCACTATAAATTGCTGTGGGGATAGTTGTGTGTGCTTAAAAGCACTGCCCTGCAGATTATCAAGTGCCTATTTCTATTTTCATTTAAACACGGGGGGGGGGGGGGGGGGGGGGGGGTTTATAATATAATTGTATAGATCTACAAAGCATTACAGCATAAACACTTCTAATTTATATCTACACATTATATTTGTTTATTCCTTATGATCTTGTCTCCCTCTAGTGGCTGGCCCTCACAAAAATGTACTTCTACCCGTATTCAGACCTGTAGGCAGAAGCACAGGATAATTAAAGCTGGAAAGGACCTCAGGAGGTCTCTAGTCCAAGCTCCCCCTCATGGAATTTCTGGTTGGCCCTGGTAGAAACATTTGCCACCAGCTGTTTGCAATCAAAGTAAAGCCTCACTCCTGAATTGAGATTCAAGGACCTCCTAAGATCATCTGGAAAAGAAATGGATGAGCCAGGAAAATTAAATCACTGGAACTATCTTCATCCCAAAGTTTCATCACTTCTTAACAGAGTAGGAGATGTATTCCTTTGCATATTGATGCAGTATATGGCTGGCAAGTTATCTGTCCCCAGTTTCATACACGATCATCATGTGTGGAAGAAACATCTAGAATATATTAATAATCAACTGAAGCTCAAAAGCTTCACTGTGACGGGTTTGCTTCTTTACCAATCACAGACCCTGAGCAAGGTTAAGTCTAAGTAAACTTTCCTCTTCCTTCTTCCAGGAAAATGTCTGTAATGAGGACCTCCACTAGTGGGAAGGGATGAAGAGTCATACCTCAGACAAGAACCTCTGACAACTAGAAAACAACCTGCTCGTTGCCACTTGTGATCAACTGCCACAGAAAACAACAAGCCATATGAAACTGCAGTAAGATGATCTGGAAAATTAAATGAGGAAGAATAAGAGGCTTCACTAGCCTGAATGCCACCACATGCCCCAGGAAAGAGTCCTAGAACACGGGCTAAAAAGCCATGTCTCGTTCTCAGAAAGAAGTCACAAGGACAAGAAATAATTTTGTAAATATAGTTAACACTTAAGTTTTGGTGATTAAATAAAAAACAAAACAAACCACAAACTCTTGCACAATTATCAGATGCACTTCAGTAGCATATGCAACAAGAATACAAATCAGTGCAATATCAAATTGCAATACCGAAGGAATTACTTTTCAACACAGAAGTGCACAACTAGCAACTGTCTCTTCTGTAAAAAGTGGCAAATAATCAGAGTACCAGAAGAGAGCATTTCACATCATTGTGCACCAAATACTGCTAAGAAAAAGAATATATATCACAAGTATGTATGTAGCAAAGGAAAGCAGAAAGTGACGGGTTGCCTTAAAGTCATCCATCTGTATCAAAGCCTTGATTCCAGGGTATTAGCTAAAGAAGTAACTCAATAATGCCTTAAAGAAATTGATCCAGCTTTCATTCTTTCCTTTGTTCTAAACACCACATCATCTTTAAAGTCTCCAGTTTCACATTTACAGACTATTCATACAAATAGATCTGAAAACAATAACAGCCAAGTAATGATCACAGCTATAAGAGGATTTCATTTTCAACTATCAGCGCATTTTTACAACTGTACTGTAATTATTTAATTCATCTTGATTCATCTTATTACTTTCTTGTTTCAAGTATTTTAAAAGTTTACTGGAGTTACCCCCCTCTTTTTGGGGGCAGCAGGGAGTTAATTTTTATGCAGCAAGAACAGAATGTGAAAGAATCTATGGGAATTAATACCTGTTTAGAGTAAGATTACATTTTATAGAAAAAACAAAGCGGCCTTAAAGTAACACTGAGGTTATGAAGCCAACTGGCACAACCATTCAGTCAGAAATAACACATCTACCACCATTTGAGAGTTGATCCTATCATCTGAACAACAATAATTTACCATTTAGGCACTTTTAGCCTAGCAATTTGCAGAGTAATTTTAATTACAGTGCCTAAAGAACAAAACATTTTATTTTGTGCTCTGCATTTGTCTCTGTTGTGAACATGTCAGTACATGATCATTCTCCCCTCCCGCCCCCAACAGAGCATCTCTACCAGCTTCAGTGCTTTCTTTGTAGGCACTACTTGATTTTTTTTTTTTTTCCCCACTGAATACATGGTTTCACATTTTGTTTACAATGTACTTTACAGATTCCTCTCTAAAGGTAAAATATTGTTTCTTACAACCTGTCCTACAGTGTTTTTATCAATGAGCCCTGGGGTATGTCCACATCAGTGATTCAGAGCACAGGAGGAGTTCTTTTTGGTGCAAATTTTCCTTGTGCCTACGCTTAGCCTGGTGGTAGGCACTCCAGTGTGCCACTGGTGTGTTCAAGGTAACTTCCTTCCTGCTGAAGACTGAAGTTGTGTGCCAAGAAATCTTAGGATTGAGAAATTGCATCCATGTTGCAGCCATTAGAGACAAATGTGAACACACAGTTTTGAAACCATAACCATTTGCAGCAAATTGAACACTCCCTCTTTGCAATACACCAGTCAGCAATGAATAATTAACCTTAGTCTTCAGCAAGTATCATGCATGTATCTTCACAATGCTCCAGTAAGACAAAACAGTATCATTATCTCCACTCTACAGGAAAGGAACAATGGCATGAGTGTCAGAAAAGCAGAACGCAAAAGAAGAAAGTACTAATAAGAATTATATTAATCTTCATTTTTTCAGGACATTAAACATTATATGACATTTTACTATGAAAAACCACAGACCACCGACTTCAGTTACAGGTGTCTGAAGTTGGTTCTCTAGAACTTGAGAAGAAGAATGAAAATACATGGAAATAGCAGCCTGCTTGTAAAAAATGCAGTAACTACAACCCCTTGCTTCATTCACAATATGCTTTCTAATGTCTGAAGCTAAACACAGGATCATAAAACTTCATGTATTTCTAGGGCCTATCAAGAGAGATGCTATAGTAGAAAGTCATAATCGTGTGACTGAAAACAGGATCCAAGGTGCATACATGTCTTCGTACATGTGCATACACCTAGGGTCAAAGCACAAGTAGGTGGAATCAGACCTGTTCACACAATATTTTTTTAAAACTGAAATAATAAACGTATATATTTACATTGTTATTGTTTCTGATAGCTTATTTTTATTCTTTCCATTTCCCTTAAGCACAGGAAATTGCACCTGAAAGGTCTGTATTTTCCTGAATTCAACTAGTAATTAATTTGCATTCAACTGCAAAAATTAAGTTATTACCTCTCTTCAAATCCTTTCTTGAAACCTTTGTAAGGGAATGCATTTGGATTTCTGTTTTAACAAAATACCTATCTCCTCTTAAATCATATCCCATTTAAGGAGCTAGATTTACAGAGGTTTAGGTACTCATTCGAATCATACCTTCAAATCCCTTTCTGCTTCCCAAAAAATCTGCAGATCAGTTGATCTATCTTCTGGGACTTGAAAGAGACATACATACCATAATTCATTGTAGTCAGCATTACTTTTTGCCCTGTATCTTGTATAAACAGCCATGTCCCAGAGAATCTAAGCTAACAAAAGATTGTCTACCAAACATTCCAAAATACTTCATAGTACTCTGGAAAGCCGAGTTCTCACAATATTAAATGCAAAGTATCACAGTCCAAACAAAACTGACATAAGGTCTGAAACATCTGCTCCAGCACATAGCACAGGCCAGGCAGAGACGGATGAGAGAGGAAGCCTGCTTGATTCTACTTAGGCTGTTCAAGGTAAGGAGCAGGTCACAAACCTCCAAAAATTAGCATACATTTTTCATGCTCTCAAAGGACACAGCACATGTATGCTACACTTTCCTCACTCACAATATTCTTAAGAATATTAGCAAGGGTTAGGCCAATGACTAGTAAGTCAATAACACTGCCCATTGCACTGAACAGCCTTTTCTCACTATTTCCTTGAACATATTCTTCTGTCTTCATTCACCTCCAGTTTCTTCTTTTATTCTTAGACTGTAAATTTGCTAAAGCAAGCTCACCTCACAAACAGTTGCCCAATTAATATTTTTTTTAATTAACCAACAAAAAAGGCTAACCTTGCCTTTCAGATAGTACTGTTTGTGGTCACTTACCTGTTTGGTGAATTAATTTAGTCACATAGTACCTGTATTTTATAAAGGACATTGGTTTCCTAGTGATCTAGTGTAAGATTTTTCTAGTTCTCATCTATAAAAAGCCTCTTTGTGGCTTGCCTTTTTTCCCCATGCTTCAGGAGAATGACCAACAAAATGAATAAAATCATAAGCAAAGAGAGGAAAAAAAAGAAACACCTTTAAAAGACATTACTGTGCCTTTTGCTTAATTATCTACTTGCACAAGCATTTATCCAAATATATAGCACAATGTACACATTAACTACATCTTCACATTCATATATTTAGATCTTTTTCATTTGTTGAATTACCTTGTCTGCATCCACTTTTCCTCTGATAAATTCTTTCTTCCAAAATTCCAGTGCCTGTTCCAGAGTCAAGCCGATGCCTTTTAAGAACAGTCCGTATTGCATACGGCCTCCGTGACGGAGATGATGGTTATCACGTAGGGCTTTGTGCAGCTGGCGCATGCAAAGAGGGAATGATTTCACAGAAAGCTGTCAAGAGAAAAATTTGGGTTTAAGTCATACTGATCATTTAATTTGTAGGATATATGCTTATTGTGATTATTAATTAGCTTCATTTGAAAATGCCAGTGGCTGGAAGAAAAGATATGCATGTGCAGAGCACCTTGGGACTGATGATAACACAAGCGTGTCCATAAGCCATTAAATCCAATAAGCATCTCAAGCAAAATCCAAAGGACAGAGTAATACAGGTGGTAGTATCAGACTATCTCCAGCTACAAAGTAACACAGGTTTAATTGCTGTCAGGAAAAATATATCCACAGTTCCATTACAATGTTTCTTGCTTCTTCCTTATTTTAGTTTCTGGAATGGCAAGGTGACCTTTGTGAAGTTTTTGGGGTTAAGGGAGGGAATAGGTTTTTTTAAACATCTTTGAAAAACTACAAGCAGGAGTAAAATCCACTGCAACTGATCTGCATTTTTTTTTTTCCCTCAAGAATACTATTTCTTATAAAGCAAGATCTCAGAGATAAAAAAAATGTAACATTCAAGTTTACGTGGGCTTTGCATTTTTATTTTTAACATCTGAGTCATACCATGGAATTCACTACCAAAGGAACGCTGTCATGGTTAAGACGGACACTGAAAACACAAACAATTTCTAAAGTTCAGATAAAGGAGTTGTAATGTGTTTTTAATTGTCTCTGCACCATTGATGTGGTTTTACAATCCTTTTTATTTATTTCCTTGTTTTGAAAAACCGTTCTGTAAGTCAAAAGTCCAAAAAAGAGCATTGAAAAGACTGATATTGCAACACAATAATCATAAACTAAACATCATGGGTTGCAAAATTATTAAATAAGAAAATTTTGTTAAACTCTCTTTATAATTATGTTAGGTATTTGTGAAAGTACACAAAATTAAGCAGTAAATTAAGCAATTCATTATAGCTCCAGTCTAAGTCTTAATTAGATGCATTTTCGGTTAATTCTGCTCCGTTTTAAACTTGATCACAAT
Source organism: Phoenicopterus ruber ruber (assembly GCA_009819775.1). Lineage (NCBI taxonomy): Eukaryota > Metazoa > Chordata > Aves > Phoenicopteriformes > Phoenicopteridae > Phoenicopterus > Phoenicopterus ruber. The sequence goes on from CM020217.1 coordinate 100,171,681, forward strand.
TTCATTCCAGTAGTTCTCAAGAGTTACAAAGCAAATATGATTCAGAAAAAGATAAAAGGCTTTATATGTTGTCTGTACATAGAGTACTTGAATTTAAAAAGCTAGGTATCAACATACAGTATAACTCAATAAACACAGAGGACTTACAGTATCGATCTGTTCTAGAGAAATTTTTCCAGTGTTCTTTTGCACACTGTAGTCTGGGCCAACGTAAGAATGGCTGAAAAACAAAGCAAACAGTACAGCATCATTTAAAACTGTTCCAAAAAAAAAATTCTTTTAAAGTTTACAAATTTAGAAAGAAATTATTTTACCAATTAAGGGCTGCAAATATTTTGTATCAGGTAAAACCAAGAAAACAGTTTTTGATAGTTATGTAAGTAATTAAGATTATTAAACCAACATTAGAGTCAATACGGTAAAGAAACCCTCCCTCTCTTTATCAGAAAGGAGTGGTGAGGGGTCATTCAGAATTCAGATCACAGGATCACACTACTGTTGAGGTTGAGAGAGACCTCTGAAAATCATCTAGTACAACCTCCTGCTCAAAAGAGAGTTAACTACAGCTCAGCATCTCATCAAGCTGGGTTTTGAGCATCTCCAAGGACAGAGACTTCATAACCTTCTGAGCAACCTGTTCCAATGTTTGACCACCCTGGCAGTAAAAAAAGTGTTTTCTTATGTTTAACTGGAATTTCCCGTATATCAGTTTGTGCCCATTGCCTCCTGGCTATCACTGGATACCACCGAGAAGAGTCTCGCTCTGTCATTTTTACTCCCCCTTATCAGACACCTATTTATACGCGCTGATAAGATTCACACACACCCCCTCCTGAAATTTATCTCCTCCAGGCTCAACAATCTCAGCTCTCTCCTCATATGTACTGGGGAGCCCAGGATTGGACAGCCCTCCAGATGCAGCCTCACAGTGCTGAGTAGAGGGGAAGGATCACCTCCCTCAACCTCCTGGGAGTGCTCTTCCTAATGCCACCCACTTCTTTGCTTCAAGGGTACACTGGTGGCTCACAGTCAGCTTGTTGTCCACCAGGACCCCAAGGTCCTCTTCTGCAACCCTGTTTCACAGCCGTTCAGCCCTCAGCCTATACTGGTACATGGCATTATTCCTCTCCAGATGCAGAGCTCGGTGTTTCCCTTTGTTGAACTTCATAGGGTTCCTGTCAGCCCATTTCTCCAGTCTGTCCAAGACCATCTGAAAGGCAGCACGCCCATCTCGTGTAAACCATTCCTCCCAGTTTTGTATCATCTGAGCCTTGCTGAGAGCACACTCTGCTCCATCACCTAGGACACTAAAGAAGCAGCTAAACAATATACGAGTCAGTATCGATTTCCAAGGTACTCCACTAGTGATTGGCCTCCAGCTGGTCTTAATGTTTCTGATCACAAAACTTTGAGCACAGCAGTCCACCTCACTGTCCATTTACCTAGCCCACATTTCATCAGCTGTCAATGAGGATGTAACACGACACAGTGTCAAAAACCTTGCTACAGTCAAGATAAACAACATTCACTGCTTCCCCATCCATCCGTTGAGCCTTCTATGATACAATGACCAGCTATGCGGTTAGTAAGCATAATTTCCCATTCACAAATCCATGCTGACCACTCATGATCACCTTCTTGTCCTTCATATCTTTGGAACTGAGACGAGGCTGACCAGCCTATAGTTCCATGGATCCTTCTCCTTACTCTTCGTGAAGGCAGGGTTCACTTTTGCTTTCTTCCAGTAATCAAGAAGCTCTTCTACTTTACTACTTGTGTAGCATTTTAGAAACAAACAACCAACAAAAAACCTGATGTATCACTATGAACATCTACTGTGGGGGAAAAGTAAAAACTCAACAACTACTTAAGTGTACCAATAACAAGCTGGGAAGGCTTTTACTGCAGTACTGACATACAAATGCATGTTAACTCCTGACAGTAGCTGTCTAGCCAAAACAGCACAGGACTTTGCATGTGCTGCCTCATCTTTCATTCATACTGCAACAAAGCTGCTTCTGATACCTGAGCTTAGCTCAGGTAACCCTACGCTACCGCAGAGATGGTCATGTAGACATTGTCACCAAAGTAATTTCAAATCAAATACAAGCATCTAATGTCCAGCTTTTACTTTTAAATACATAGACTTATTGAATGAGGATATATGCAGGGCTGCAGAATAGGCCAAGAGAAATGCTTACAGCAGAACCCAACCAAACTCAAGAGTTGACAGTACAGCAGGCAATAAAGCAACAGGGGCTTTAGATACAGCATATTGGTCCAAAAATCAGGTTGCAAAGTCTGGGTAAGAGCAAATTTCTTTGTGCAAGAGGGAATTTGCAACTAACTTACAAAGATCATTTCTTAAATCTTTTGAAGGCATATAGAGGTTAACTCCAGAAAAAAGGAATTTAGCTAAATGATGATACTAGGTGCTACAGATTGTTTTGTGACATTTCAATAATGTAAAGTGTGAAAAGCATATAGCTAAGAGTTGATTTTACTACAGTACAAATAGTTTGTTTAATTATACATGCATTCATTTGTTCCTTAGTCTTATTTCTGGCACACACTGGAGCACTAGGCAAGCTTACTGTACTTAATGGATTTTTTTTTTCATTACACAAAAATGGATAAATAATTAAAAGTATTTGAGCTGTGTATGTCTATTACTACTGATTCTACTAAAGAAGCATCTAAATCTCCTTGTAGAATCAGATCTGCACCACTTTACTTAGGCAAACTGCAAACAAAACAAAAATCACAGTCCAAAAAGTATTACAATCGAAGCATAGGACAATAGAAAACAGCTGTTGCTTAGGGAACTTCATTTTTTGTTTGTAAAACAACCAGTTAGGAAAATGACCACATTCAGTTATCACATCCCAGGATGAGTGCTAGTAACTTCTTAAGCTACTCTACTATAATCACTTTAGATCACCTGCTTGTATCCTATAGTATTTATTAGAATCATACCATACTGAAAAAAATTGCTAAGCTAAAGAAAACCACTTCTTCCTACTTCTAGCATCCGTAGAAAGGATTGGCCTGGGAAGGGAAGTCCAAAGAGAAGACACAAAAGTTTTCCTATACAATAAGTGAACAAAATAAGACTTCAGAAGTTACTGCTAAAAAGCGGACATACTGCAAGGACAGAAAACTTAATGCGGGGGGGGGGGGGGGGGGGGGGGGGGGGGGGTGGTGCAGGGAGGAGAAGAAATTCTACTTTTCAGACTCTGAAAAGCTCAAATAGTCTCAGCATGGTAAGCAAACAGGAAAAGTTTTTCATAAACGTTTCCTTATTTTTACATTAAAAACTAGCATATGACCTTTGCTAGGTCTAAGTTTCTTGATACCTGACATCTCACCAAGAGCTGAACCCTACAAACTGGTTCAAAGGTGGTGCTCTGAAAAAGAGTATGCTTTATCCATCCAGAATATGTGGCAGATTGGAGGTGGGCATAAAGAGGCCAGCACTAGTCATGTGGCCTCTGGCAGCTAAGCTGTTGGATTCCTGTCCCAAGGAACTCAAGGGACTAGAACTTTTGGGTTTGCAATTCTAGGTGCCAGGTCTTCTGATCTTCTACAGTAGAGATTCCCCAGGTCCCTTGATTTCATCACAAGAAAATCACACTACCTTCTCCATGGATTGCCATTATTTTCTCTACATTTCTATTAAAAAAATCTCAACAACCTTGCAAAAAAAAAAAAAAAAAAAAAAAAAGACTATCCTTTGTTCTATGAACAATGGTCTTCATTTTTTCATGTTATTAAATGTTGCCAAACAGCTTCCTACTGCTGGTTGGAAAACATATTACAACACAATCCAACTAGGCTTATGATCAGCTTCACTTTCTTTTCCCATTTTTTGCTTCCAGTTTTATCTCTTAATTTGGACTCATCCTTTCTTTTATTCCACATAGCTTCTGAGGTAACTTCCGGATCAAGCTTCTTACTCACCTAGAAATATCTATAGTTCTTCATAATTTCTTTTTGTGATTTACTGGAATGCAAGAAGCAATGTCTTCACTTTTCACTTAAACACCAGTTTTATTTTACCTCCATATATAAATTCCTGTCTCTCTCCATTCAGCCTGACTCAATCACTGTTTTTCTAAAATCCAAAATCTTAGTTACCAAAAGTTTTCTAAAGATATCTTGCAACTAAAGATCAATACATACATTTGGACCACTGTTGACCAAGAAGAAACCTCCACTACATCAATGTTTCCAAGAATGGGATCTGTGCCTTTCAAATAAACAGCTGTAGGACCGTTCTGACAATTATTGTATTATTCACAGATGTGTTAGTGTATCATGACATTTAGTAAGGATATGAAAGGCACTTTGTAGATGTTGAGGATAGTAAATGACACCAGTCTACTAAGGTGTGCATTCTTATTTACTTGCTTGTGAGATGAGCACAAGTGAGAAGGAGGGTGAATATGTCTGCATGAGCACTGTGTTATCCACTAAAAAAATCCTGTCCTGCAAAACACTTGCTTTCTGTATCAATCTTATGAACTACCATTTGAAGACAGAATTAATAGAATCACATAAATGTTGGTTGTAAAGGATGTTAGAAGACCATTTAGTCCCACACCCCAACTTAAGTAGGACTACTGCCAACACTAGTCAGGTGAGCCGTGGCTTTTTCTAGCTGAATCCTAAAAATTTCCATGAACCAAGATTCCACATCTCTGGGCAATCTGCTGCACTGTCATTCTAGTATAGACGTTTTTCCTAATGTCCGATCTAAAACTCCCAAGCTGCTCTATGTGACCACTATCATTTGTTACATCCTCTGGCACCATCAAGAATTCCAATGCCATGATGTTTGTCCTTCAAACAGTTGTAGGCTGCTATTTGATCTTCCCTAAGCCTCCTCTTCACCAGACTAAACTAAGTCAGCTCAGCTTCTCCTTGTAATTCATGTACAGGCACAGTCCTATAGTAGTTTGATGGGATTACATACGACAGTTTTTGTCTATCTTTGAAATTATTCCTGCTGAAGATTTTAAACAGTAGAGTGTTATGACCCTGTAATTTTATCACAAAACCCATATAAACTCCTTTGAAAGCAGGAGTTGCAGAAGTATTCTTCTCATGCATTTAGGCATAAAGTTTCCATTTCTATTAAATTGCTAAAGTTTTGGCATTTTAAATCTCCTTGTAGCCATTGTGAGCATGTGAAATCCCTAAGCACAATTTTGCATCAAATATTTTAACATTTTAACTAAAAATTTTTTTTTTTTTGGTCTAGTACAATTAATATTAGAAAGCACCAATGACACAGAATAGCACAAAGAGAGGACCAAAGTCACAGATAAAACATATATTTAGTGCAGAACAGTCCAATTACAAAACACGTTATGTCCATTTAAAAAAATAAGCACGGATTAAAATATCTATGCAAACATAATCCACAGTAAAATGACCTTTTCTGAGGACTAGCTAATTTAAAAGTCACAAGCAGATATGAATAGCTGCCAAAAAATGTGTGGGGCATTAGCAACCAAACAATGCTCTGTAACCTTCAATTGTATGCTCTTTTCACACGTTTCTATCTAAGCTTTTGCTCCCCTGATAAAGCTCTATTGACATATGCCAAAAATAAAATACTGCTGTAAGAATTCACACAAGGAAGGTAGAGGAAAGCCTACAACTAACTAATATTCTCCTTTCTTATGAGCAAGATGAAGCAAAGATGAATCACAGATTCACAGAAATAAACAACAGAGAAGATCTATTTAGTCATCTGTCTGTTCACTGCCAGAGCTTGTTTTTCGAGTTGTAAGGTTTGATGTATTTTGTCTGTTTTAAAGGAACTTCCGAAAAGGCAACTTGGAAGCATTTGTGTAGTTTTTTCAATTGGTGACAAAATGTACTGGGAACAGCCCCTCCATTTTCACAAAAGTAAAATGGAAGTAACTTAGCAGTCATTAAACATACATACCCAAGTTAACGTAAGAATGTGCAAAAAAAACCTTTTTGCATAAATGTAGGATACAGTATCCCCGTTAAAGTAGCTGATGTTAAACTAGCTTTTTTTGCAACCTTTCCTTTTCCCATCTTTAAAAAAAAAAAGCACAGAGAAGATTGTGATTGCTGTGATACTGAAGGCTGTTCCACTTATAGATGCATAGCATATATCAAAAGAAATTTCAGATTTCTCAGTAATTACTCCTAGAGAGCATGATTTATAAAAAGCTAACCTAATTGCTCTTTAGCTTCAAATGAAAAAAGGTATGCCACTGAGGCGTTTTTTTTTTTAAATCCCAGTAAGATGTATGGTAATAAAAACACGGGAGGTTATTGGCATTCAGAAGTATCCCCTAACCAGCTATGTAACAGTTACACTGCAATATTTATTTCATTCATTGCTCTTGAACAAAGTTCAATCATATGTAAATAAGCAGACATACAACGAAAGCTATTTTTCCTATTCTGATTTACACTAAAAACAATAAAACATGAAACTGTTCCTATGTAATAAAAATTACGAGAATTTTTTTTAAATCAAACGTTAGATTTTGGGTACAGATACCTTGAGCAGTAGAGCACCATAGAAAATACAGAGCATGCTAACTAGATCTGCATCCTAATTCTGGTGCAGTACTGTCATGACGGAGCTTCACCGCTTCCATTTCTAATTCATCCAACATCATTTCAGTGATCTTAATGCAAAGCTCTGTGTGTGTGTTCAAAAACAGAGCCTTCATTACTGACATTCAATATTTAAGTAAATTTCTGCCCTTAGAGAGATTAAAAATTCAACTGAATAAATACCTGAGCAACTCAGTCTAACCAGATCTGCATTGAGCAAGGGCTAGATGAAATGATCTCCAGAGGTTCACTCCAAGCTAAATTATTCAATGATTCTAAGACAATGCATCTCCCTCTAATTGTATGGTCTTTGTCCTCCTGCTTACTACCGTAGTAAGAGAACTCTCCCAAACAATATAAAGTGGTAAAAAGCAATCACGTATATAAGAAAGAGACTAGATCTATGCTTAGTCTGAAGAGCATCAGAAAAGTATTTTTTCCTTACTCTTCATCCCCAAACACATTCAAAGAAAGCAGAAAGGTCCTATACACTGCATACTACTAAGAGAGAGGTAGACTATTTCAGCTGTGTTGTAGAGCACTCTTAATGATTCACATTTTCAGCTCTCTCCTTAGGTCCATCAAAAGAAGAAAATAGGAATCCATCCATCAAGGACAGTGACAGAAAAATCTTCCAAAAAGATTATAGAGCATAAAATATTTGCAATAAGAAAGGCCCATACTCTGGGCAGTGCAATTTGGAATCTGTTTTGTTCATAAAGAAGCTTAACAACTTTGCACTTACTATAAAAAAAAAAGCTTTTATAAAAGCTACAAATATTTTCTTGTTACTTAGAAGCAACACCAGCTCTGTAAATTATGTTTCACGTCATTTACAAAGCTTTTGTTAAGTTGAAAGGATACTTTCAGAGGTTTTTTTCCAGTCAAAGCCAATCACACAGATGAGGTGTCTGAAAAAAAACTGCAGCTAAAACATTCTACTAATACAATTATTTTAATCTGTATGAAAGAATAAACTCATGTATTCAGTTTACGCTACCTGAGATGATTAAGCAGAGGTTGTAGTCTCTCGTCACACTGTATGGAAGGCAGCGATCGTGCTGTCAGCTAGGAGAAAACAGAAGTTCAGTTAATAAAATATTAGGTTCAAAAAAATTGATAGCACAAAGCAGGAATGATGTAACAAATCACCCTGCATTGCTACAACTTTACCTGACATTGGATAAGACATATTTTCTCCTATTAAAAATAACTAAGCACAACCTTCCAGAATCTGAAGTTAGCAGAAATATTTACAAGTTAACAAAGTCAAATAGTGAAAAATACTTTTCTAAAATTACCATGTTATTTGAATTAAATAGCAAGACATCATTGAAAGTGGTATACTTTTTTTGAAACATATTTGAACTAGAAGGCATAGTCTACCTAGATAGCCTTCTACCAGTCACTTAATGTAAATATAGTCCATTAAGCCGTATTATATACAATTTACATTTGTATAGAAAAATTTACATAATATTTAGCACTATATGACTTTTATACAGATATGCCCCTGTGTACACCATTTTTTTTAAATGGGCATAACCTGTATTTCGTAATTTGACTGTTCTAAACTAAAGGACATGCTTTTTTCTTGTAGCTGTTTCATATGACTAGTTAAAACATTAAACTTTTTCTGAAAAAATAAGTCTAGTAGTCTATAAATCAACAAGTACATGTCACGCTGTTGCAGAATACTAGTTAACTGGTGTATTAACTAAAGTATTGGAAAAGTGTATGTATTAAGTTTGCTTAATATCAGTATTTAGGTGTCTACCTTCACCTACAGAAGTTAAAAGCACAGCAGTTCTGATACTGCTGACATACATCTAATATAAAATATTTAATATAACATGCATTTCATGATTCTATCATGGCCAAGTTAGGCTGTATTTTGAAAACTACCTTCATACAAATTTAAAATTTCAACATATTTCACATTGTATAAATCACCGTCAAGTTCTTAAGTATTTTACAGGTAACAAGATAGCATACATACAGTTATACATACTCTTTAAAAATCTTATTAAAACAAAACAAAACACCACAACTTCTAGCACCAACAGCATAGCTTCACCTTGCTGGCTTCAACACCAAAGGAAAGGCAAGCACTGAAGTAGGACTATCTAGCAGGCTGCAACTTCTATTTATAACCCACAAATAAATACATCCTAGAAAAGGCTGCGCTCAGTGTTTGGGTACAAGGGGTTTATTTGTAACTGTAACAAACTCCATGCCAACCTCCATCAGCTCATAGGTAGACCATGTGAATATGAAGGAGTCTAATATTTTCCTGAAAGATCACCCATTCATCACATCCATTGCATAACCTTTGCTGCTAGGCAGAAGTCAGATTGGGGCCAAATTTTAAGCTCGTGCCTCAAACTAGCAATACCAACCACGAGGTAAACGAGAGGAGGTTCAAAACACAGCTAGTCTGTCAAGTGAAAGTTGAAGCTACTGAACACAAGGGCAGCGGGGAAGGAGGAAGGGGCCATTTCAGCTGTTAAGGCAGTCCTGGCCTGCAGCAATCACCGCTTGAAAACGCAGCTCTTCTCAGTCCCGGGCAACCCAAGTGTACTCGCCCAATCTGACTGCGGCAGTAAAGGTAACTCAGGCAGTCTCGGCCAGCCATTCACCTTTTTCTTTAAAAAAAGGCTGGTATCTTGGCAATTAAAGCATTATCCACATTCCCTTATTTTATTGAGCTAGACTGAGATGCATACGGTATACTAAAAATTCTTTAAGCTCTGTATTTATTCAGAAGTTTCTTTTGATATAAAACTTATTTTCTTACCACTGAGTATTAAAGGCCAATACGCGTATTGTTCTATATTCACGTCCTCTATAAAGTAACCCTCTAATTTTGTTTTAAACACAATCAGAAAACCAGATATCATTTCTGAAGAGAACGTGGAAGCCCTCTCAATACCAGCCAAGTTATTCCACTTGGCTAAAATCAGAACAGAGCCTGAACTACCTGAAATACCATTTGCTTCTCTTTCTATTAATAACTGATAGAGAAAACAGTGTTTGCGTGCACACTAACATACATGTGTGTATTTTTACATGAAACAAGCATACAGTATTTTTCTCTATACAGTACTTTAAATATTCATTTAATCACAGAAAACCACATTTTTTTCCCCTCATTATAAACAATGCATTTACAACAAGACAATGTTTATGAAAGTCAAACTGGACAGTGGTGTAAGAAGGAAAAAATAGTAAAATTCAAAACCTGCAAAAGTATTGATATTATTGTCAAAGTTATATATACAGTAAACTACAATGTTGTGTAAACATTATCAATGAGCAGAAATACTGTTTTAAAACTAATTTGGGAGACTTGTAGGAATTGAGGTAGAACCAAGAACTAGTGATCTTGGTGTTTAACCAAGTTTTTTCTTGATGTTGCAATGAAAGAATATGGAAGAAGTGGCCTATGCTGGCTGTTTTGGGAATCGCCATTAAAGAGGAAAAAAACATAATCCATTGAAGTTACAGGAGAATCCACATGGCCAATCTTTTTATTTTTTTTTTCTTACTGTCTTGTGTTTCACCAACAGTTATGGAATCTGCAAATTTTAGGAGCAAAATGAATCCCCATTTTCCTCCATTATGTTGCCTGGAAGGGCAAGATAAAGTTCTCTAGAGAATATGCTCTTGTGAAAATAAGATCATACACCTTTCAACTCTTACAACAAACACTTTGTTAGGTTAGTTCAAATGTTTATTTTCAGGAAAGATGTAGGATCCTCATGACACTGTTCTTTTCTATCTAAAACTAAGGATAGTTTTCCTTAAACACAGTTGAGGAGAGCCCATCAAAATATTTGAACAATTTTAATTGAAAGAGCAAATTTTCCTTTAACTTACTTGGATTATAAAAATAAAAGATAACATTTTAATGTGTAAAGTCTTTCCTCACAACTGTGTTTTTTCTAACTGAGCCACACTGTAAATAAAATTACCTTTTACAAAGGTGGTGGTAAACTGATGCTAGTGTTTTCAAACAGCTAAGAATTTCATGTCCTTTTTTCAACAGTATTTTTCTAAAAGAAAAAGATAATCCCAATTACAGACTCCAAACTGAGATTCTGCAGACTTTTTCCAATCACTCTGAAATGAATTTAGACAAACTCCTGCAAGCACAGCCTTGCATTCATCTCTATATGGTACTCAACACAAAGATGATCTTACCAGAAAAAAAGCAAAAACATGCCATTCAGTATTTTAGATAAATGAAAGACATCAAAATGTTGTCAAGTAAGGAGCATAGCTCCAAACTCTAATCATGCTGAAGCATTTTAATTTACAGAGAACATAAAACACTGCAGACTTAAGATATTTCCAGTCCCAAGGCCCGGATGATCAGCGGAGCGGGCAGAGTGAGCCACAGACAGAACATGCGGACACCTCAGAGTTGAGCTGAGATGGTGAAAGCTGGGGTGAGTGACGTAGATCATTAAGGCAAATTAAGCACCATGTTACCAATATCACACAACATTTAAAATTGAGAAAGGAGGAAGAATACTTAACAACATGAGGAAAAGGAATGAATAAACTGAAAGCTGAGATGACAACATCAGTCCAAATTCATACTAGCTTTAGTACCAGAGTCACCAGCTGTCTTTGCTGCAATTCAGATTACCAACAGTAAAAAAAAAAAACAAACAAAAAAAAAAAAAAACAAAGGCACAAACATTGGAGGGGAAAATCAAACTAGAATCTTCATACATTTGAAGTAATCAGAATTTCCCAAAAGTAAGCTTCCTGAAGTTTTGACAAAATTCTGTAATATTTTAATGTAATCTTGTAGAAGAAGAGAAAGAAGCTGAGTTCTTTTCTATTGAGCTCTATGCAACAATCACATCTCTAGTGTTCACTACACTGCACTTGTGGCAAATAAACAGGGCATTTTCAAATGCCGTGAAGAAGGTAACAATTTGAGAACGTAGAAAGCACACGATGATTGGAAAACTACATGAACATTAGAATTATTTAAGATATGGCAGTGGTACTTCAAGTAATAATGAAGGTAAAAGGATGACAACTTATAGATTGATGTCTAAGAACTGGTCTGTTTTCCTTCTTCCCATCCAAACGTGAGACCAGCACATGAAATTGCAAGTTATCAAAAATTTACTGTAAACCTTAAAAAAAATTCACTTGACACAAAGCCTGAAGTTAAGTAGCAGCTCCACATGCTATCAGGAAGGCAATGACATTTTTATACATGGCAATTAAGAACAAGATCATCATGACTCAATTAACTTGTCTCAATTTTTTAGGAGTGCGTGAATTTCTTGGTTTTTAGGTTATCATATCAGAGCTATTTGCTCTCTAAGTGTTTTTCTGCGCAAAAAAGATGATAGAATTTTTATTTTCACAAAGAGTTTACTTCCTAAATGAGATGTCCTAATTAGCTGTATTGCACAAGAAAATTTTAATATGCTGTCAGACCATTTGATGAATATATTTTTTTAAAACATCACATTAAGTTGGATGTCATTGAGAAAATTGACATGGAAGGCTTAGGAGGAAAGCACAGAAAGAAGGATTTTGTGGCAAAGATTACTTTTAGCTGAGGCAGGCTACTGAATTATTCCAGGCTCTTCCTACAATTTACTAGGAAAAAATAAGTTCCTTGAGGAGAGTGCCTTAGAAAACCTAAAATGTAAATTATTACCAAGAGTATTTTCTTATCAATGGCTAAGTACTTCTAGAACAACAAGGAGTGTCTGAAGGCATGCTGTCCACATCCACATCCACAGGCTGTGATTTGCCTCTACGCAATTTGTCAAGCCCAACTTTTGTTTTTAATATCCTAGAACTACCTGTGCTGGCATTCATGCTATTTCTTTCACATGTTAACAAACACTGTACAAGCAGGCTTAGCGTGCTTTTGCCTCCTCAGTTCTTATAAAACCCAGGCAGGCAGGACTACATCATACAGGACTCGTATTTAAAAGGGAGAGTGACTGCATTGTGAATACATCTAGGGACAAGGTAGCTCAAAGAATGCCCAGTCCCTGGAAAGTTACCTTGCTTCTTCCCCCCAAGAAATTCTTCCGTTGTTACTCCAAGCTTTATAACAAAATTTACTTGAAGAAGGCTTGCAGAGACTTTGAACGGAGGACTGCTCTATCAAGTGCTAAACACACCTCCAAAATACATAGTACTTTTAAAGGTGAGCCCCAAGTTCCCAGCAGGTACTCTGCAGTTCTTGGAAATACAGGCACTTCTCTTCAGGGGCTACCTAAATTATTTAACCTGTATCTCCACTGGCAGTTCCAGAACAAACATCACCTCCATATGTGCTCCACTACTCAGTGTAACAAGGTCTGGATTAAGACCATGCATAGGTTTGGGAGCTTTCTGCAGCATAGATCAAGAGATTTTCCTAGAATGTTTTTCTCTGTTTATTTCTGCTACGATAGTTACACCACTAACAAAGGGTGTGAAGGAATGGCTCTAATCCAAATGCAAAGATGAAAGAAGGTTAAAGTAGGGACTGATCACAGCAGCCATAAAAACTAAAGAAAAGGCTTTAACAAAAACACCCAAAATCAACAAACAGAAAAAAGCCAGTTACCTTTGCCATCTGCAAAAGTCTACCGTCACCTGTGACCACATAACATCATGCTCAGCAATAAAACTGAGGGGTAGTTTTTCCAAAGTAGCCATTGCTCAGAGCACGGCTGGGCATCGGTCTGCTGCCGTTGAGCGTCACTTGTGTTTTTTTCCTTTTTTCCCCTGTTCACTTAATAAACTGTCTTTACCTCAATCCATGAGTTTTCTTATTTTTGCCTGTCCTGAATCTCTCTCCCATCCCTTGGGGAAGGATGGGGGGAGGCTTTCCCACCAGCCAGGGTCAATCCACCACATACATATATAAACTCATTACACACCATTAAGAAGCTGATAAATTTGAGTTTAAGCATAGATTTCCCAGTATTTTGAAAGCTTAGTTGTCTATCTTACAGGAATTCAACAAGAGCTGCTACTGGTTTGTACAATATCTACTGAAGGTGGTTCTGTACCACCTCCTTTTACCTTTTACACTCAACAGCAAGTCTTCCCTATTAACAGAGGCAAATTAAAAACAAAAAAAGAGAAAAATTATATTCCAGGCGGGGGAGAGGGAGACTACATGTGTTTAACTAAAAACTAAGATACAAAGGGTCAAAAATTCGCTATAAATGAAGTCTTTTATATCCCTTTAAAAAACAGAAAGTTGATCCCATGTAGACAGAAAAAAATTGAACTTCAACCCCCACTCCTAACTGCCTCCCCAGTAATCTATAGACCTGACGTGAAGAAGCCAACTCCAAAAGTAACAAGTATAGTCACCATATCCATTTGAAATGGTACTAACAAATTATACTATTTTTAATTATCAAATTTAATACACTAATTTACAGCACATTTTTAATACCCTCCCAAAAAGGTCAAAGAAAAATGCAGGAAGACTTTGTGCTTACAATATGTAATATTACACATCAGCTAATTTTTCCCTACAATTGCACATGTCCCTACAATTTTCCTGCACAACCAGTTTAACACTTCACTACTCCATTACTGGGCTTCAACTTTTAAGTTGGAGAGATCACATCCAGGTTACTTGCTCTTCCATTTTATTTTTAATTGCTCTAATTAAATATATTGGTACCAAAACTAGTTTTAAATGCTACTGGGGACAACACTGACAAGATAATTATATGGTCTTTAATACTATCCACAAATGTTTTATACCATTAGTATAACAGTTTCCAAGCCTTGGTGAAAACCAGTCAACAAAGGTTCATAAGACCTGTTCTCCACCCACAGAAATTAAAAAAAAAAAAAAAAATGAAGTAAACTTTAAGCAATTATACTATGAACAGCAGCAAGAAATAACAGGACACTGTGACAACAAAGCTCACAGATGAAAAAAGAAAAGCAGAAGAGTATGGAAAGTGTTTACCTTAGAAAATTTCATTGCTCAATTCCAAATCTTTCCATCTTTGTAGCAGCAGTAACAAAACCAGTAGATTAAGCAAAGTAAAAACCTTTGACAAGTGTATTGTGTGCTGATTTTAAGAATTTAGAAATAACACTCCTATATTCCATGCTCTAACTCTTCGACTAAATATCATTAATGCATTAGTGAAAAACACCTACAGCAAATTTCTTTAACAGTGATTTTGATGCAGCATAGAATAACTTAAGTTGTTAGGCTTTTGTTAGATTTCAATTAGATAACTAGCAAGCAAATTTTTGAAAGTAATAAGAACACAGAAATTAGAAATAAGAGTATTAGAAGGGAAACAAAACCCTACATGTTTTGAATCTTACACCACAGGTTACAGACAACATTTTTATGAAGATCAAATTTTCACTGTGAAGGGTCTTGCGTCTTCCTATTACATGTATTGATGAACAGAAAAATAAAGGATTAGGTATCTAACAGGTTAAGTATAGAGAGGAAATTTCTATTTAGAAAGCAGAGAAACAAAGCACGGATTAGTGTTTTCTTTTACTCTTTAGTTTGTTCTCCCACCAACAACCATTTGTTCCTATATATATTTGTCCCACTTCAATGCCTTTATTGCTACAGGCAACCCCTTCCTGCATTTCTGTTTCCCGGTTGTTACAATAAGAAAGGAGGGAGCATAAAAAAACCAAAATCAGTTTGGACATCAGAACTTCAATTTCAGCCTTCCAAGTGAAAGCTGTATATTGTTCTTTATTACTTTAGTGCAATTTAACAAATATTTCTATGAAGAGATGAAAGAAACTTTGGTCTGTATAACGTCAACAATTCAACATGTTCAGAATGATCACATCACTAAAATGCTTCCTTAATAATGCTGTATGGATTAAAAAATACCAAGCAAACAAAAAAACCCCACCCTTAGGTCAGACATTAAATTATTACAGTTAGGACTTTAAAATTTAAAGAGAGAATCTATTTCAGTCTCTCGTTGCTGCCTAAGGAATAAGCCATAACTTAGATGTTTTCTATTTCATTTGTTTTCTAATATGCCACTTCACAGAATGTGCCCTTCTTGTTAAAGTGTCCGAATTGTGACCTTTGCTTTTTGTTAGCTCATCTTAAAAACCTTAAAAAAAGTTTCCTATTCACTGTTGCCCTGAAACACTGAGTTAGATAATTCTTTCCTGTCTGCTCTGAAAAGGACGCAATACATATGTGATGGTTCAGAAAAGCATTAGTTATTAGTCCAAAGGGTTACAGTGGCCTGGTCTGTTGTCTAAAAGGAAAACAAAGGCATGACAGTTTAGATGGTTTGCTAGAACTGGTTTTGATTAGTATGAACTGCAGTATTACAAATTTATCGCCAAAGTTATACAAAAGAGATTTTTTGACCGAGGTTGGAGCAGACAGGGAAAAAGGTATCAAAAAACCCCCACCAAACCAACAAACAATTATCCAGAAGGCTTAAACATACCAGTAACTTACACCTCTATAGGATTTTCCCCGAGAGATCTATGAAACAAAATAAAGTAGAAACCTTGATGCTAACATAAACTTGACAACTTTGTTTGTGTAGACTATAGAAATTATACCATAGCTTAATCAGTGTTAACAAGTGAGCAGAAAAATGAATACATGAACTAGACAAAAATAAGAAAGACATGGTTCTATGGATGTAGACTTCACAGAAGCCTTCTCAAGGTGACATTATGCCACCATGTTCTGAAAGGTCATGTTAAGATTACCCCAATTTTAACAGTGAAAGGTGCTAACACTGCATCCTGCTGGAAGTTTTTATAAAACAGTGAGTTTTCGCAGGAATGTTTCCTGTCAGAAACAAACTTAGCTTAGATTTGAGCTAAAGCAGGATCTGACCTTGTGACCAGTAAGACAGAGGAAGGGGAAACTCCTTTCACTTGTGGTATACATGCAAACCATAGCTTTTCCTGAAATTATTCAAATCTGCTGTTAAAGGTCCTGATACGAACAATTCATCTCCATCAAAGACTAAATAACAAGCCTATTTTCAGGAATTTAAAATCTTTTTATCTAACAAACAAACTTTGGCAGAAAACAGAGGTGATATTAACTGCATTGCTCCTTGAACCGTTCAATTCTTACATAATGATTAAAAATCATTACACTGTACATCTATTAGAAACAGAAAGTCTTCCTTCTTACGCCTCTGGCTATGGTCTATTTGTTCCCATTAAATGCATCACCCAGCTGAGTACAAGCCTGCACAGTAGTGAAGTGCAAGAGGGAGGTAAGGCTAAAGACAAGTGGAAAAAAGATACAAATACAACATAACATGGTAGTAGTACCTGCAGCAGTAACACATCTGAAGTAACTGTATGCAACTAGAAATTCTCTTTTGTGGAATGAAACGAAATTACGTTTTAGACTGGTAATCCAACGCTACTTTACCTTTTCACATCTTTCTTTTGAATTTTTTGAAAGAGAGACTACATTTAGAGATACCTATTTAACATTACTAGGCACTACACTTGTTCCAACTAACTCCTTAATACTAGACAAGCTTTCTTCAAAGATGTGCCTGGCCAGCAATGTTTTAAGTTGTTTTCCAGATGTAACCACTCTCACAGAGTTACCAGCTTTTACGTAACCAAAACCAGATATACACTTTTTTTTTTTTATTGACAGCACAGTAGCCACAACATATCCAAGAGTTAGAAATACAGATCCCAGCTTTCCTCCCTCACTGGGGATATCTGAAAAATGAGAGAGGACAGCAAGATGTTTTCTGTGAAAGTTCTTTACCTTAATTCAGTATTTTTCTCCTTCTTCCTAGTCTATCTAGATCAGCTATCTTTCTGGAGTCTCTGCTTGATCAAAAGAAAAAACAGTCTCCAGGAGATGCTACAAAAGCATTTGGGAGGCTTTCCTTCCCTCACCCCCATTTTAAGATACAGAACAGGTTAAAAATAATGCTGTAGAAACATCTTAGTTCTACTTAAGGACTGTGTCATAACTTTCACTATATTATTACAGATACACTACAGATATGAAAGTACTCTTTACATATTTATAATATTTAGGATCAACATAAACCATGCACATACCCAGCATGATTACAGTAAATAACAGGCCTTTAAGTCTCGGTTTCCCTTATACTGAGTCCAACTACAAGTGTTTCTCAATGTATATAATCAAGACCATGCTTTTATTTAAAAAGGGAGACTCTACTATATACTGACATCTTATTTCAAACATGAATCGCTCAGGTAAAATCTTTTTCCCACTGCAATCTGATTGTCTTCAGAGACGAACAAGTTTCGATGTACCTTTTATTCCAGAATACAGCCTAAATGGGGGAAGTAATAGTCACAAGAGGCTTCTTAATACTTTTCTCTTTGATTAGACGCATTGTTGATGAATAGGAACTCTAAAACTTTAAAACAACTTCATTTCCAACAAAACCTGAATTTTAGCTATCAATTCCCTAAAAAGTAGTGTTAAAGGATATGAACCCTCCGGGAAGGCAGCCTATTTTCCTATCTTGCATTTTAATGCACCAGGCACCAAAATAATTGCCTTAAATTAAATTTAAAATACAATGCCTAGAAAATTTTTGTACTTCTGAGAAAGTCTTAGTATTGCTTTCTTTTGCCTTTTTTTTTTTTAATTTTAAGATATTTCAGAATGATAACCTTACATGGTCTTCAAAACTGTACAGTTTTGCAGCCACCACTAAGAAGTCATGAGATGCAGATATTGCCAGAACCCAAGAATTCAATTTAATTACGTTTCAGAGAAATGCCTTCAACATCCAACTAAGTTGCAGGCTGCCTCATACCAACAAAAACTGATTGATTTTGAAACATCAGCTATCTCACTAATGTTGTAACAAAATGTCACAATGCAAATGCTATGCAGCTGGGGAACCTGAAATAAGAGAACAGTGTTTGCATGCCGGTATGCTGCTGTACCTAGACAGTTGACATTTTAGTGC
Source organism: Phoenicopterus ruber ruber (assembly GCA_009819775.1). NCBI lineage: Eukaryota > Metazoa > Chordata > Aves > Phoenicopteriformes > Phoenicopteridae > Phoenicopterus > Phoenicopterus ruber. The sequence continues at coordinate 100,190,241 of CM020217.1, forward strand.
TGATCAATTTTCTTTTGGAAAAAAGTTGGGTTTTAACCTTTCACAGCATGTTACAAGTCTCAAGTGTTGTACAAAATTAATAAGCCATTTTCGCCACAGCTTTTTTCAGCTATTAAAAGTTATTTCAGCAGCACTTACTTATACTGAAATAAGCTTGACAAAAATGATATTGAATAAACAATATTACACTTATTCCATGTTAAGTGTTCGCACATAATCTGAATGAACAGGGATAACATTTTTCAAAACTAACAAAACTATTTAAGTGAAAATGTTTTTGACATTACCAAATGTTTTTTGCAATGAGCCAGTATAACTTATTATATAAAGCATTTAGATTATTTTCATACAGCACCACCAAATGTATGGAATAAAAGAAATAAATAACATAGATTGGCATTACTGGGCTTTTAGTACAAACGTAACAACTCAGTGACATTTTCAAAGGACAGGAAAAAAATTCCCTCATGAATCTCTAGTGGTTGATGGAAGTGTCAATACAAGGCTGAAGCTTGTTTTTGTGGGGTTTTTTTGTTTGTTTTGTTTTTCTAATTAAATAAAACTCCCCACTGCTCGCTCTCTCACATGCACACATCCCTTCACAATAACACAAATCAACCCAAAGAAAATCACAGAGAATGCAAAGTGGCCTTTTATGTCTTAAGGAAGGCAAATCAAAGGCAACAGCTAACTCATGACTTATTTAAACAAAGAAATTCAAGTTATAGTCTTAGCACTGTAATTTTCTTTTTTTAGACTCTAAAGGGGAGAGCACAACAGTTACCATCAATGTTGCTTAAATGCTTTATCTAACAATTTAAAAGCCATATATAAATATAAATTGCATTATAAAATATCTATTATAAATTATATATATTATATATAAAATTAATGTATATTTATATTTAGTCAGTTAAGTTGCCAACGGACAAATCTTCCATAGCAGAAGAAACAAATTAACAGTTGTGAAGAACTTCCTTGCTAGCATGTCCTAGATATTTACCTAATGCTTCAAGAACTTTGAAGAAACTGAACTCCACTAATTTCAGCTCAGCATTTGTCAAATGCATTCAGAATAATAATTAATGTTTTCCTGAGGCATTTGCTTCTGAAAGCAATTGGTTTCTTTTTTCCATTTGGAAATGTCTAGCTTTCATATTCACATTGAGGTATAAATAACATCTGGGTTGAAGATTAATATTTAGTCTTTAAAGCAAAATTTTTCAATAATTAAACCTTGTTTAATTGGTAAGTGAACTGTTGCTGGTTTTTACATCATTATTACTTGTGAATATACTCATTTCACTTGCATGTCAGGGTGAAAATATGTAAATGAACTCATCTCTTGTACTTTTTTGCATTCTAATACAAAGCTAAAGTTGACAGTTACCAAGATGCTCATTAGATATTTTTTCCCCAAAACCAGATTATTAATTCCATCTTTCTTACAATAGTGTATAGTGTCTTTCAGGCTTTAATTATATGTAGATGGTAGCCACTTAGAAAGCTATCTTGTCAGCAAAATCCAAATCTTCTGTTAAATAATACTGCTTCCCATAATTGTGAAGGTTCTTCAGTGATTTTATCAACTACTTCACCACTGACCTGCCCTTTACTGATAGCTTTCTCAACTTTTAATTTAGTCCTTAGCCTTTTTTGTATCTAGTTCCAGATACCTAGTAATTTTAAAACTAAGTATATAGTCTACTGAAACACTTGTCTTCACAGCAAGCCTGGAAAATGAAATAATTTACTTTATTTCACTACCAAATCTGATACATGCAAATATTTCTTCATCTCTTCAATACCGCTTACTGTTCTTTGGCTGCATGCAGATCTTTTGTTTCTTTTTCTGGCATTATTTATGAACAGAAGCTTCTTGGTTTTACTGTCTTTCTCCCAGGTTCACAGACTAAATATTGATTCCAGTATTCCAAGGTAACCTGGAATCTCTTCTTCAGTTCAACTATACGTTGCTGCTTTAATTAACTTGCATCAATGGAGTGTTACTGGAGGGAAGGAGGTCACTCAGACTGCAGTGATTTCCCTAAGGTTTTAATGTTATGATTTTGAAGTTTCCACCCCCTCTTCCCTTCATTCATGAGAAGGAAATTAAGAAAACTAACATCTCGGCATAATTTGGGAGAAGTTACTAGCCAATACCACACAAGAAGCAATCAGCTAGAAAGCATGAAAGATTCATTATTGCTTCACTAAGCACCCTCAAGTCACTGTCAGAAACCATGGTAGGTTTTTCCCATAACAAACTTCATCCGTCTAACACTAATGCTATATTCCAAAACTGCTTTAAGAACAACCATAACCACGCTAGCAAAACTTCTCCAATGCTGAAGACAATATGCAGTCAAAAAGAGAATAAACAAGAATCTATATACCCATCCAATCCATTTGATTAAAACCTCATTTTCCATAATCATCATTACTACGGGGCTTCATCTATTGTTCTACAATGTAGACCATCATAAAAATCTGGAGTTAAAAAGCTGTTATGTAGTTATTAATCTTGACAAACCTTATTACTAAAGCCCTATGCCATTCACAAGGCACTACAGAACATAAATACATCTGCCATCGTATAAAAATCAGTTATCATAAATCAGTTTTATTACAGAACTTCAGAGAAGAGATTTCATTTTCTTAGCAGGATTTTACTACTACAAATCAATTACTCGGTCCAGTTCTGGGCTCCTGAGGATAAAACAGAGATGGACGTACTGGAGAGAGACCAGCATAGGGCCACTAAGTTGATTAAGGGACTGGAGCATCTCTCCTATGAGGAAAGGCTGAGGCAGCTGGGACTGTTCAGCCTGGAGAAGAGAAGGCGCAGGGACGATCTTACCAATGCATATAAATACTGGAAGGGAGGGTGCAAAGAGGACAGAGCCAGGCTCTTTTCAGTGGTGCCCAGTGGCAGGACCAGAGGCAATGGGCACAAACTGCAACACAGGACATTCCATCTGAACATCAGGAAACCCCTTTTCCCCTATGAGGGTGACTGAGCACTGGCACAGGTTGCCCAGAGAGGTTGTGGAGCCTCCATCCTTGGAGATATTCAAAACTTGCCTGGATAGTCCTGGGCAACCAGCTCTAGATGGCCCTGCTTGATCTGGGGGGCTGGATCAGATAATCTCCAGAGGTCCCTTCCAACCTCAACCATTCTGTGATTCTGTGAAAAACCACAGCAGATCAGACAAGTTCTGCCAATCTTCTAATCTAAACTGCCCAACTATCAAAGATGGTCAAAAAGAATCACAATTGTTTAAAACCAAATACACAATATGTAATACAGACCTTCAGTACCAAATATTTCTGTACAACTACTAGCATTCCTGTTTCCTGTACAAGAACTTCCATTCTCTAAGCATCCTCAAAAGTCCACATTTTCATCTGCAATGCAGTGAAACTTTCAAAATTACTACTGATTAGCAATTAGACACAAATTCTAACAAGATTGTTAAATGCTTTTTCAGGAGTTAAAAGGACAAAATGAAGTGATTTTTTAGAAATGAGATCATTCTACTCTTAGATTGCTTTCAAAGAAAAATAACTAACAAAAATCTTAAAAACACTTGTTGTTAGGTACCAGGATTATTTACCACAGTCGACACTGCCCAAGGCTATGTTCCTATTCAGTCTTTAAACACTAGGGTAAAGACATTCAGATCTAAGGAAAAAGGATCTTATTGCAAAGCATTTTCTCTGTTTAATGAGCTTGTCAAATCTTCATATACTGACTTTTCTTCCTTGAGAAAGTTACTATACAACTTCTAATAAATTTAAATAATCCTTAAGAATTCCATACTTGATCTTTAGTAACAACAAACATAGAAAAGATTTTATTACAACAGTCTGCGTGATGCCAACCTCTCACTTTCAAACCTCAAACAAAGGCATTTGAATGTCAGTGTCTTATTCTCTCAACATGTGGTACTGCTTGGAAATTAATTGTTTTGTTGCTAAGACTTGGAAAATACCCATCTTCTGAAAGTAAAAAAGGTATTTGGAATACTTTTGCTCAGTTATGCATATTTTACAATATTGATTCTTTTTTTTTTAAGAAACAAAATCAAATCTTGCCAACCTTTGAAAGAGTTTTAAGCCCTAGCTTCCCATATGTTCAAGTACCAGTGATTATAGTCTTATCTTTAGTGAATAGAGCTAAAAACGACAGGCACTCACATTTCATGCTGCTAAAAATCAGCATTAATCTGAGCCTACTTATCATCATTTTCAAATATTTTACTTAATCTCAACTCTCAATTGCCAGCAACAGCAATGACATTTATGACTAAGAGTTAACGTTTAAATATTTTCTTTCCAAAACAGAAAAGGACATTTGCATTAAGGAAAACTACTAGCAACTCCAACAACATGCAATTTCTTTACTCCCTTTTTTAAAATGTTGATTATTTAAATTTGCAATTATTACAAATATTTTACTTCTGAATAAAAATACACTCTGACATAAGAACACTCCCCCAGGACTCAAGTTCATGAAGCAGAAAACCAAGCCTTAAAAAAACCTACTTAATTATAAAACACATTATTGTTGCCTTAGAACTTAACTATGGCAGTGAGACTTCCAACTTGACCTCCTTTTAAGGCCTGTGGCTTGGTGCTTTTAAGTAAAAACAGAAGTGCACACAGCAAGCTGCTTCAATGAAGCTGAAGCTGATGGGCTTCAAGGCCCAGGGATGTTCTCCTTCCTAGCCCACCGGAGCCAGGCTGATGCCACCCCCCAACCCTAGCCCCAGCCAGCAGCAAGACTGACCATGTACCCCTCATACACACGCTGTACAGACACCACTGGCCACCAGAAGAACACCACAAACACAAGAAGAGGCACCACACACACACAAACAGCACATGCATAAACAAACTGTACAAATGGTCTGATCTGTTCATACATGTTGGCTGATCTCATGCATATGAGCCTCTCGTAGCTGGCCACAAACTCTGGTCTCCCCAGAGCCTGCCACTCTAAGTCCTGACTCTCATTCTGGGAGTTGGCTTGGATGTCAGTCCCTCCAGCCACGGACTCCCAAACTCTCTGCTCTCTCCAGTATCCTGCCCCCTGACCTATAGGCTCCATCTCTCAGATCTCTGAAGGCACCCACTAGCCACACACACAGAGCACAGAGAGAACCCTCAACCAGGAAAATAATTAGGAATAGGGTTTAATAAGATAGATTTTCTTATTAAGTCATTACTGCAGTGATAAGGCACTGGGCACAAGCTTAATGGTCAGCAGATTTCTTATGCTCCATTTTCCCTGCCTTTGGCTCTTCCCCTAGACGATCCATAACAACTTTTACACAATCCCACAAGCCCCTTCAAATATCCCGTAGTAACTTTGCTCTTTTCCATGAGACACATGATAATCTTGTTTCCCTCAAGGCTTTGAGCTGCTCCTTCAATGGTCCATCAACCAATAGTCTGATAGTTTTTTGGTCTTCGGTATCTTCTTAATTATCTCCCATTCTTCAGAGTTTGTGTATCTGGGTGTTTAATTTATTACTTGTCTTGTCTTTTGTCCTAGTTTTTCTTGCTGAATAGCCATTAGTCAGATACGTTTGCATAAGGATATGTGGAATGTAAGACTACTTCCCATGTTCAACAATTACATGTGTTTTACCCCTTGATGTTAATCAATAACAACGGCAATAGCACTATTTTTTACAGAACCAGGAAGAAAGATGACCACTTATGGATGAGGTAAAGGAGAGAACACAGTAGAAAGAAACCACAGCCCAGCTCAGTCCAGATTGATACAAAACCTCAATTATAGCTCTTGAAGCATTAGGACACAAACTCAGACTGCTTCACCACACAGTTTGGTAAGATCTTGGACCTTAAAGCATGTATACAATAAGATGTGAACACTGGAAAAGCACAAGTTCTGGACAATAACTTCTCATGGCTTGTTTAAATTAGTCCTGCATGTAATGGTATTGTAATGAAATGTAGAACATGGAGCATACTCACAAAAAAACAAAATGGCTATCCCACCAAGATATCTTTCCTGAATACATCTGGTATAGAAGAGAGATCTTGTACATGAACAAGGATGGTGTAAAGTGGCAAATATTGTACTCCATACACACCTGCTCAAGACTGCCTGAATCACTAGAGCCATGACAGAGAAGCTGAGAAAGTAAAACTCACCATTAAGTTATGAGCTATAATAGTAATGGCAGATTTAGTCCTAATCACAGAATCACAGAACTGTTGAGGCTGGAAGGGACATCTTTGGAGGTGATGGAAGGGACCTCCTCCAGAGGTCTTCTGGTCCAATCTCCATGCTCAAGCAGGGCCACCTAGAGCCAGTTGCCTAGAACCACGTCCAGCTGGTTTTTGAATATCTCCAAGGTAGGAGACTCTACAGCTTCTCTGGGCAACCTGTGCCAATGCTCAGTCACCCTCAGGTATTTATATACATTGATAAGATCCCTCTGAGCCATGCCTCATCCAGGCTGAACAGTTCCAGCTCACTCAGCCTTTCCTCACAGGAGAGATGCTCCAGTCCCTTCATCATTTTAGTGGCCTTTTGCTGGACTTTCTCCAGTATGTCCATGTCTCTCTTGTACTGGGGAGCCCAGACCTGGATGTGGTACTCCAGTTGTGGCCTCACCAGTGCTGAGCAGAGGGGAAGGATCACCTCCCTTGGCGTGCCAGCAAGACTCCTCCCAATGCAGTCCCATTAGAACTCTTTGCCACAAGGGCACATTGCTAATACTCAATTTTATCTAGATAGAGCTTTAGGAAAGGACAAAGATGAACGTCAACCATTTTAGTTGTCCAACATGATACCCTCATCCTACACATACTCTTCTTTATAACTCTCCTCCTAGATTCAAATATATATTTAATAGAAAACACCCTGGACCTGAAATCCAATGACTCTTCAAGACAAAGGGCAATTGCACAGAGAAGTATACAGAATGACCTCCCTTAACAGAGTCTTATACACAGGCTAGCAAATCCATTCCTAACTAGAGTATAAAGGCAATTCAACCCTTTCCTAAAGATGAACACTATGAAAAGCATTACATCTAACATCATCAAGACACTGTATCTTTCAGTCTCCATGCCCCCTTCTGGGCAATAACTAATACAGCTTCACTGACAAAGACAAATTCATTTTCAACCAACACCTTTTGATTTTCTAGACCTGTAAGTAAATACCATGACAACTACTTTGCACATTTTTCCCAGAGAAAATGAGGCTAGAGTGATCTTGTTATTTACACTCATCTTTAAGTGTTAGAATTAATAACTTTTGCCCAACTTAGCCCATCTCACCACATTTGATAGAGAAAAGAATCTGAAGACGCTAAGTCCTAACAAGTTTCACAGGAAAATATTAGGTGAGACACACCATTATCTCTCAGAAAGCAAAGCACTACAAAAAAAGAACATAAACTATACAGAACAGCAAAGACCCTACAAGGAAAATGTGGCATATGTCAATTACAAGAGAATTTTCAGAGTTTTCAGTTTGTTAAACTCTGAAGTATCCAAACAACAAAATAATCACAGGAAACTAGCCCCCTGCTCAGATGACAGTGTAACTGAAAAGATTAGCAGACAAATATAGAACAATTAACTAGCAACTGAGGTGTGTCTACTACTTTTCAAGGACAGACTTCAAGAACAGGACACTAGCAAAATATCAGAGGGAACTATTAGGACCATGACTGTCACCAGCCCTTATTTTTTTCTGACTACTGGTCACCTAGAAGAAAGTCTGAAACCTGCGCCTATTAGCCAATGCATCCGACTTACTGTGAGGTGACTAATGAAATAATTGGACACTGAACAAATAAATGCACATAATGACTACAGCACAAGGGCTGAAAAAGACTATGGAGTCCAGCAACCAAGAGTGTACAGGACTGAAAGATATAAGTGGCTGTTTGAAGCCAGCTGAATGTGCAACAGAAGAACACCCAACCTAAAGAAGAGCCAAACCAGGTATTATCACTGCATTTCAGGAGAGAAGCTACTTTACAGTAATGTCCTCAAATAAAGGGGGCATTAAAAAAAAAGTTTTTATTAAGAGTGTACTCCCCAAGCACTAGTCTTTGAACAGATCCAGTATCCATTTTCTAAAGCAAGACCAACATATTGTAAGGTGAAACTTGTGAGTAAATATCCTTTGTATTCTTTCTATTATTCTAGCATTCTTCAAACCACAGCTTACGATCCATTGAGAACCATGACAACATACAACAGGTGTTGGCCAAGTGTCTGATGGCAACAGACAGCAGAAGTTTGGTTCCTCCTGAATTACAGCAGTTCACCACCCTTCGGGCAGAAGAATACAAGATGTAATTACTATCGGCAGAGGATCAGAGGCTGTAATTACTAGTTCAAGTGTTTATATTAGCCAAGGAACTCCTGCTGTTAGCATCAAATCTGTTTCGCCATGGCAGCTGAGTAATTGCAAAGCCCTAAAGGATCTAAGCTACTCACAACTACTTGTAGCATGCTCCTATGACAGAAAATAACCTGTGTAGAGGAACACTACATAAAGTACATAAAAAGCTAGTTTCTACATAGTTCAGCAAAGCCACTGCTAAATATAGTATAAAAAAATAAGGTCTATATACAAGTTAGAAGTGACTAGACACAAATATGGATCAGTCTTGTTCTGGGTAGTTTATTGTCGTGGTTTAGCCCCAGCCGGAGGCTGAGCCACGCGGTCGCTCGCTCACCCCCCCCTCCCGGCGGGACGGGGAGAGAATCGGGACAAAGAAAGGCAAAACTCGTGGGTTAACAACAACAGTTTAACCGGACAACAAAAGGAAAGAAAATAAACAAACAAACGAGAAACCCCAACAATACCAACAACAGCGTGTACTTAGCGGTGCTTCCCGTACCGGTCGCTCGCCGCCCGGAGCCCGACGCCCAGCCCGCTCCCGAGCAGCGATCCCCCCCTCCGGTGGTCGTCCCCCTCTATATAGTGAGCGGGACGGTCACATGGTACAGAATAGACCCCGGCCAGCTTCTGGCGAAAATTAACCCTATCCCAGCCGCAACCAGGACATTTATCAATAGCAAATAACAAATAATCACTTGTCAATGAGAGTCAACTTACTAATTCTTTTGCAGATTGGTTTGGCATAACAGTTGGACACCAAAAAGGCTCCAGTGATCTTCTCACTAAACTGTGACCAGATGTGTTGAGTAACACTTTCTTTTTTACTCATTAAATACTTTATTTCCCAAAACACACCGATGACAAGTCCTCCTAAGCATACCTCCTATAGCACTCAACATATTCCACAATCCCTATGACCATAAAAACCATGACTCCAAATCTGCACAGCTCTTAATTTCACTTCTTACAACATTTTCTCTAATGGTTACTGAAAATCATGTGAAATGCCGCTCTCCATTTTGCGTAAGAAAAATTGCTTCTTTTCACACTAACTTGTGACTTCACCAAGACTAAGCCTGTACAGAATATTCAAGCAGGAGAAAAATTATCTGGGACAAGGACAATAAGGTCACTGAGGTTGGGAAAATAAAATTGTTTTCAAATATGTACAAGAGACAACGGAAGAGATTAGGAGAAAACAGAAAACAGCTCCGATAAAATGCCAAAGCAATCAGTCACCCCACAGCCCATATAAGACATTGTTTTAGGAAGCAAGGATTAATGGGAAATTATTTGTCTAAAAGATTATCTCTGCTCTTTAAGGTCAACTCAGTACGTCAAAATGGAAGTGCACATGCAACAAAACATTAACTTCTTTATTTTTAATTTCAAACTTTTTGCACCCAATGCCTTTAATAAGTGACAGATGAAAACAACTGTATATTGTCCGAGCCTGCTTGCAAGTATTACTCAGAAAATAAGACTTTGACTGCATTTGTCCAACTCTAACTCATTAGATGATCCTAGTATACAGTGGGAAAGCACAGATAATTCTTATGGGGGGTACGTTTGCCCAAAAGACTACATTTGCCTTGCTCTAATGGTTTAGGTATGCACAGGACAAAAACAAAGCAGCATGAATAAACCCTTAACAGCTTTACATTCTTACAACACATTTGGGTCAGAAAGCCAAAATCTGATAGCATCTCAGGTAACAACTGCAAGTGGGCTTAAGATATGGAGAAGGGCAAAGAGATAACATCACCAACCAAGCCACTGACAACTTACGCCAAGTGCCTAAACTAGAAAATAATAAAGTGAAAAAAATTAGCCCTGGTTAGGAGGAGGTGACACATCCATGAACATCTGTAAAAGGCTGAGCCCAAGGGGGAAGCACTATGCATGGAAGCCAGGCCACCAGCCAAGACCTGAACCCCCTGACCAGCTGGAGTGCCCTGTTCAGAGTCTGTGGCACCAGTCACAGCTTGACAAGAGGAGAAGATGACTTCTTTGATGTGACTCTGTATTACGCAGAATCACAGAATGGTAGGGGTTGGAAGGGACCTCTGGAGACCATCCAGTCCAACCCCCCTGCTAGAGCAGGGTCACCTAGAGCAGGCTGCACAGGACTGCATCCAGGCAGGTTTTGAATATCTCCAGAGAAGGAGACTCCACACCCTCCCTGGGCAGCCTGTGTCAGGGCTCTGTCACCCTCACAGTAAAGAAGTTTTTCCACATGTTCAGGCAGAACCTCCTGTGTTCCAGTTTGTGCCCGTTGCCCCTTGTCCTGTTGCTGGGCACCACTGAAAAGAGTCTGGCCCCATCCTCTTGACACCCGCCCTTGAGATAGTTATAAGCGTTGATGAGATCCCCTCTCAGTCTTCTCTTCCTCAGGCTAAACAGCCCCAGCTCCATCAGCCTTTCCCCATAGGAGAGATGCTCCAGTCCCTTAATCATCTTCGTAGCCCTCCACTGGACTCTATCCAGTAGTTCCTCATCCTTCTTGAACTGGGGAGCCCAGAACTGGATGCAGTACTCCAGATAGGGCCTCACCAGGGCAGAGTAGAGGGGGAGGAGAACCTCGACCTGCTGGCCACGCTCTTCTTCACAGCATGTGTGAGCAGGTCATAAAATAGAAACCCTAAAGCAGTTTGGTGGGTGGACCTTGGCTAAGGGCCAACATCCCACCCAGCCATTCACATACTCCTGGTCCTCAACAGGAGAGTGGGAGAAAATAGATCGAAAAGCTCTTGGGTCACTTATCAATTACCATTACAAGCAAAACAGACTCAGCTTGGAGAAAAGTAATTTAATGTATCGACAATTAAAACAGATCTGGAAGGTGAGAAACAAAGACAAAAAAAATCCCACCACCTTCCTGGGTTCCCCCTCTTCTTCCCAGGCCATCCAGAGGGACCTGGACAAGCTCAAGAGGTGGGCCCAGGCAAACCTCATGAGGTTCAACAAGGCCAAGTGCAACATCCTGCCCCTGCGTCGGAGCAACCCCCAGTATCAATACAGGCTGGGGGATGAAGGGATTGAGAGCAGCCCTGCCCAGAAGGACTTGGGGGTACTGGTGGATGAAAAGCTGGACATGAGCCAGCAATGTGCGCTTGCAGCCCAGAAGGCCAACTGTATCCTGGGCTGCATCAAAAGAAGCATGGCCAGCAGGTCGAGGGAGGTGATTCTGCCCCTCTACTCCATTCTGGTGAGACCCCACCTGGAGTACCGCGTCCAGCTCTGGAGCTCCCAACACAAGAAGGACATGGACCTGCTGGAGCAGGTCCAGAGGAGGGCCACAAAAATGATCAGAGGGATGGAACACCTCTCCTCTGAAGACAGGCTGAGAGAGTTGGGGTTGTTCAGCCTGGAGAAGAGAAGGCTCCAGGGAGACCTTATTGCAGCCTTTCAATACTTGAAGGGGGCTTACAGGAAAGATGGGGAAAAACTTTTTAGCAGGGCCAGTTGTGATAGAACAAGGGGTAATGGTTTTAAACTAGAGGATGGGAGATTTAGACTAGATATAAGCAAGAAGTTTTTCACAATGAGGGTGGTGAAGCACTGGAGCAGGTTGCCTAGAGAGGTGATAGATGCCCCATCCCTGGAAACATTCAAGGTCAGGCTGGATGGGGCTCTGGGCAACCTGATCTAGTTGAAGATATCCCTGCTCATTGCAGGAGGGTTGGACTAGATGACCCTTAAAAGGTCCCTTCCAACCCAAACTATTCTATGATTCTATGAACTTCATTCCTGTATTCCCAATTTCTTTACTCAACCCTGCCAAGTGGTACAGGGTGGATGGGAAATGAAGAAAGTAAATCAGTGTGCAGTGTTTTATTTAAGAAATTGCAATGTTTTTAACTATGTGCTCAAAAAGGCATATTAATGGTATACTGTCATGCAGGGTTTTTATTTGTTTGTTCTTGGGGTTTTTTTACTATTTTACCAATTAATTTGTCTTTTACTAAATTCTTCAATGAAATAATCTCTATATAGACACAAAGTACAAAAACCTTACTAGCAGTGAAGTAGTATTATTGAGGATGGGCAGCTTTTTTGTATCATCTAGCAAGAGGTAGTTTTTTGCCATGTAAGGCCCAATACCTTTTCTTTTCAGAAAGAGGCACTCCAGCTCTACACCTGCCATCCACTGCCATTTCAGTTGTTCTTCACTGAATGCCACATCTGTAAAGTACTCCAGATGAAGAAGGTAATGTACACATTACCTTCACAGGTACACACAGGACTGTACACCTGAACAAACACAGGTTAATAGTAACTTAGTTTGTCTGAGACAGTTTGAAACTTGGATAAAGACAAGGACAACAGCCTTCACCAATCTTGTTTAGGAGATGATAGTGGAGCAAGCAATGTGAAAGTATGTATCCTGCAGGTGGTATAAATGCACCTCCTTTCCTGAATCACGGGCAGAAACATAGACCAGATCATCTTCCCAAATTTAAGTTGTGAATATGAAAGTTCAGTTCCCACAAGTCTGCGGTTAGAAACCAGTCCCTCTTTACTTTTAGCACAAAGTGATGTTGTAGGAGCATTTGCCTGGCTCTTGAGCTGGCAATCTCTAAAGCATTTTTCAACAGAGTGAACTAACGTCCTGCTGGATCAAGATCTTTCAAGAACAATGTCACTGTCGTAATACAACTGGATAGTAAGACGTGCCAATCTTGCACCAAACAACAGAGAGATCAAAAGCAACAGAACATGCAAAGAAAGTCATAGAATTCCATTGGGGCTTCTGGGTAGAAACAGGTGATAAAACAAAAGTTATACAAGTTAATCAGTCAAGTCTAGAGACAACAAAATTAAAAAAACCCAAGATATTCTTCATAAAACATTGTTGTTTAACTCAAATATTACATTTCAAAAACCTAGTAAGTGATCAGGTAAGACATCTCAGGGTCTTTTTAAATTAAAATACAGTAAAAAATGTTTAAAATAGCATGTTTAATTTTTGCATATGACCAAATACACAGAAACAAGAATCTGCTAATTCCCACATCTGTTTTCAATAAAAATGCAACTGTTTTTTACATAGTCCTAATGGTTAAGCAAGTACACTTAAGAAACACACCCCCCCCAAAAATACCCCAAACAAATTAACAACCCACCCCCACCCCCCCCACCCCCAAAAAAAGAGCAGAAAAGAAATTGGAATCTCTATCAAAAACCCATGAACTTTAAGTTGAGACATTCTGTTTGTGTTTTTAATCTTCCTTATGTGTTCCCGAGAATGTTTAATGAATTAGTTCATATAAAGACGACTGGGTAAGTCCTCACCTTTTTGAGAAAAGTACTCAGGACTTGAAAAGGTATAATAAGCAAATAGAAATTCAAACCATTCTCACCATTCACCTTGATCATTAGTGAGGCAAATCTTGTTTTAGGAATGACACATTCAGAACTTCATCATGCAAACACTAAATGAATCTGCCTCCTCCACAATGACTATCTGACCACAGCAGTGATACATATCCTCAACTTGAATTAAATAGTAAATTCAGTGACTACACTGACAGGTCTCTTTCATTTTCCTAAATTAACATATTCTTTTGATTCAAGTTTTATATAATAAAAAAAATGCCTGAACAGACACATTTAAAATAGATATAATTTATAGTACTCTTCTAGTTAGTGATTACAAGGATTTAAATGCACTGTAAGGTACATTAAAAAATAGTGATTAACTTTTTTTGTAAGAAAAAAAAAATATTTTATTAGGACTAGCTTGCAAAATTTAGAATACCTTCGCTTTAACTCATACAATGCAGTTCTAGGGTTGGTTTGGAATCACTTTGTATGCCAAAGACCTTTCACTTCATCTTGCAGATAAAGAAAATTTATCTTTCTAATAACAAATAATTACATAAGCATATCTGACACCGCCCTTCTTCAATAACGACTTGCAGTTTCATGGGTCTATGGTCAGGAAGAGGCATGAAAAAATCCTTTCAAGTGCTCAAAGTATCTTCAGATATCTGTTTTTTAGAAACAGATGTCTGTTTCTAAACAGATGTCCCCTGTGGGGCCTTCTAATCTAATGCTGCATAACTGGATCATAACAGAGTTGATTAAACTATATTTTCAATTCAACGCAGTACACAGGTATATGCAGCGCACTGCTATTCTGACTCAAACTTCACAAACAAGTTGTTATAAATGCAAGTTGTTAACTGAAAAACACAGGAAAGAACTTCTATCACTAAGGTATCACTAACATTTTATGATTAGGATTTGTAAGTCAGATTTCAATTACTGAGGAAGTACTACTTCTCTTATTATTGTTCTTGCTTTGAGAAAGACTGCTGCAAACTGCAGGAGAAAACTTTGTTACAGGAGGAAAACAGCAAAACTGAACTATATAAGAAACACTGCTTACAGACAAATTATGTCAGAAAATGTGTCAAATATTTTTCAAGGCTATTTTATTGCTTTATCTTGCCACAAGAGCAGACAACTGCAGAAGCAGATAAACACATTCCAAACTGATGTATTTTGTTGCTCAAACGTATTGGGTTTGCATGGCAAGGTTTTGGTAGCGGGAGGGCTTCGGGGGTGGCTTCTGTGAGAAGCTGCTAGAAGCTTCCCCTATCTCTGACAGATCCAATGCCAGCCAGCTCCAAGACGGACCCACCACTGGCCAAGGCCAAGCCCATCAGCAACAGTGGTAGCGCCTCTGGGATAACATAGTTAAGAAGGGGGAAAAAAACCTGCTGGGAAAAACACAGGAGCAGACACAGGATTGAGATGTGAGCACAACAACTCATCAGACACCAAGGTCAGTGAAGAAGGAGGGGGAGGAGGTGCTCCAGGTGCCAGAGCAGAGATTCCCCTGCAGCCTGTGGTGAAGACCATGGTGAGGCAGACTGTCCCCCTGCAGCCCATGGAGGTCCATGGTGGAGCAGATATCCACCTGCAGCCCGTGGAGGACCCCATGCCAGAGCAGGTGGATGTGTCTGAAGGAGGCCATGACCCCGTGGGAAGCCTGCACTGGAGCAGGCTCCTGGCAGGACCTGTGGCCCTGTGGAGAGAGGAGCCCACGCTGGAGCAGGTTTGCTGGCAGGACTTGTGACCCCATGGGGGACCCACACTGGAGCAGTCACTTCCTGAAGGACTGCAGCCTGTGGAAGGGACCCATGCTGGAGCAGTTTGTGAAGAACTGCAGCCCGTGGGAAGGACCCACATTGGAGAAGTTCATGGAGGACTGTCTCCTGTGGGAGACACACTGGAGCAGGGGAAGAGTGTGAGGAGTCCTCCCCCTGCGGAGGAAGGAGCAGCAGAAACAACGTGTGATGAACTGACCTCAACCCCCATTCCCCCGACGCGCTGCTCGGGGGGAGGAGGGAGAAAATTCGTGAGTAAAGTTAAACCCAGGAAGAAGCTGTGGGCGGGGGGGGAGGCAGGGGGGAAGGTGTTTTAAGATTTAGTTTTTATTTCTCATTATCCTACTCTGAGTTGATTGGTAATAAAATTAAACTAATTTCCCCAAGTCGAGTCTGTTTTGCCCGTGACAGTAATTGGTAAATGATCTCTCCCCGTCCTTCTCTCGACCCATGAGCCTTTTGTTATATTTTCTCTACCCTGTCCAGCTGAGGAGGGGAGTGACAGAGCGGCTTTGGTGGGCACCTGGCATCCAGCCAGGGTCAACCCACCACATCAAGCCTCTACTACTTCATTGGTTTAGCAGCTAGAACATTGGCAGTAACAAGGTTTCAGCCCATTCCTGATGTGTCAGACAACCTGAATTTATATTGCCATTTAAATTAGGCAGACCTGAGCTGAATTAGAAGCAAATCTGAACTATGTTTGCACTGTATTCAAGTTTACACGCAGTAAAGCCATAGTATGTAGGTAAAATCATGTTCAGAATGTACTTGCCTCCATGTGTGCTAGACATGCACAGCCTTCACTAGAGATACCACCGCAAATCCTAAGGATAAAATCATTATGTTAGCACGGAACTGCATCTGTTACTACTTTCATCCACTTCTCAGAGTTATCATTCACAGTGTGACATAACACAGATATGTAGCTGAAGGTAACAGAGCCACATGTAGCTAATTCTGTTATCTCTGCAGTAAGCTGCACAGTTACCACCTCAGCATAACTTTTTTTTTTTTTTTTAAGGCTGTGGCTCTACCAAGAGTAAGCAGTGTGGTTCATTTATTTATTTTTATCATAGACCTCTATAATAGAGTTGTGTTTTGTTTTTTTAGGCTTGCTGCAGAATTGGGTTTGTTGCCAGGCAGGGAACACACAACACAACGTAAGATAGATCTGACAATGAACAGAATTCAAATAGAACACAAGCCTGTGGGAAATAAGATTGTAATATTAACACTTTATTTGTAAACTGCCTTGGGTAAGCTGATTCCAAATCTTACTATTGGCCCAATGAAAGAAAAAAGATCTGGTTTCACTAATAGATCTAGAGGAGGTGATAGAGTATTTAGAACAGTAGATGGCTTAGTTAAAGATGCAGGACATCAAACTCTGACTGTAGCAATGACTTGGAAAACTGAGGACGAGGAAGGCCACTGCAAGAAGTAATCTGGCACCTCGGGTTTTCTCCTATGCTTGCTGCTGAGAAGACACAGAAGCTACATGAAGTGATTGAACAAGGGAAGGTTAATAGAAAAGCCAAATAAATGAAAATTAAGTGAATACAAGTAAAACTTCTAACATTGCTCTTGAGTACTATGTAGTTATGTCATATTCTTGTATGTGTGTCCAGGTATCAGAGCAAGGAATGGTGACCATATCAGTATGCAATCATTTTGAACACTGAAGCATACGATTGCATGCAAGTATGTACATCCATATTGAATACTGAAATACAAACAGATCGGCTTTAATACCGAACTCTAAAAAACCCAAAGAAATTAAGTTCAGGGTCATTCAGGGCCTTAAGGATACTTGAAATGAATAGATACTTTTAAGGTATTGACTGTAATGCATTCAAATGACAAGGTTTGATTGAAGTCAACTTCCACTGGCATGGCCACGTTCATGACTTGAACTGACCCATGACTGTTGAGCTTCTTGACAAGTTCATTCCGTTCTACATTAAAAGATGAGACTCTACAAGAGCCCTCTCCAGACTTATTTGTAAGGAAACATGTAGTTGATGGGGATGAGAAGGATGCATGAACACCTCCCAGTTGCTGGTTCTGAAAGACAGGGATGGATTCGCACCTGGTAATGAGGATTCCTGCTCCATCAAAATATCAAAACCAAAATCAGTGTGAGAAAGTAAAGCATGTCCAGAGAATATCTAGTCTTGAGAGATCTAGATAAGGAGGGAGATTTGTAAATTTCTTTCTCCCTTCAATGAAAACACAGAGCCTGAGGCTATCCCAAGCTCTTATAAAACTTGCCAGTTGCCAGCATGACTCGGTATAACATAGTTAAAATTGAAGACCTTTTGCAAACTCTACATGTAAGATCCTTTCCTCCTTCCCCCAAGACAGGTTGAAGATAGGGGTCTGTGGAGGTCAGGTCAGTGAAAAAAACTGAACAGATCAGAACTGAGGATATGAATGTTACATCCTCTTCTCGGAAAGTTTTAGACATAACCTTGCAATATTAGCTAAAATCTGAAATGTCTTTTCTATAAGAAACCTGACATGCAATTTCATAGCTGTGCTGACAAGAATAAAAATCTGGGACCAGAAACAGTACCACCGCGACTCCAGAGCATCAGGAGTAGCCGGTGCTCTTCATACCATATCAAATGCAGGACATCCCTCTAAACATCCAACTGGTAAAACGGTAACTGCAGAGATCCAATAAACTACATTTGCAGGAAAAAATCAAACACACACATAGATCTTAAATCATTCAAAGAATGTCTAGAACACTAGTCAGATTAAGGTTAGGTGTAATGAATATAACCACGTCAAGGCCAAGAACAAAGCTCTAAACACAGGATGATTCTTACAGCCAGATGTCCACTAATGATGATGCATCTGCAGTATTTCAGGTTATAGAAGACTTGAGGGAACCTGAAAGGATGCTGAAGGAAAATGCCCAAGTAATAATCTTAGAAAGCTGAAAAGACATGAAAATAGAAGCAGAGTTTCTACGGATGAGTAGCTAGTTGATTAATAACATAGTTTTCCATTTTATGGATAAGGCCAAATAGCATTATTTTCCAAGATCAGCATTAGTTGGTAAAAAAAATATTCTGAGAGAAAAAAAAAAAAACACACTGATCTTCTAAAGATGATACAAAGCTTTTAACGTAATTATTAAAAAAAAGGAACAAGAAGTGCCCATTTAATAAGAATACAATGACACAAGGAACAAAATTAACTAAGACACTAAAGAGAGAAAACAAGAACAGGAATTGCCCATAAAAATCAATGCTAAGCAGTCTTGACAATAATTAAGAGAAAAACATAACTGCTCCTTTATGGTCAGATACTCGGTTTAGTTGGTGCTAAACCTTATGGAATGAAGTCTAATGACTCAAAGACTAACCTATATAGTCATAATATCATGGACAACACATAATATTACCTCAGACACTGAAAACTTCGAATGCAGCAGGTGATATCTGCTACATCAGATTAAAAACCAGAATGAGCTACACATCACAAATACATAAAAGCCTGGTAACAGTGGATGACATATGCAAGCAGATTCATGAGGCCTCTGTTAAGATATCATCGGAATTTTTAAATGTTGATCATTTCTTAACTTTTGCTTATCAGTTCATACTGACAGATACAGGGAAATTAATCACTGAACTAAAAATTAATGACATTTAGTGAAATGCTTATTTGCATTTGGTGTATACCAAGAGAATAAAATCAACCTCATTTACATACATTCCACATTAGACCAAATACAACACATTTTTCCTTAGAATTAAGAACTCAATCTCATGTCTTCATCTCCTCCTTAAAGGAATACCACTGCTATACAGAAAGGCTGCATTTCAGGCACAATTTCCCTGCGTTACCTCGTTCAGCACTCTTGCGGTGCCCTCTGATGGCCAAGGCCAGAAGGTGCAGCTATAACCTCTCAGGCTAATTAAGCATCTGGACACATACATTGTAAGCATCATGGGTCAGGCAGGAACCATAAGAAAAATGCATTAACAATTTGATTTTAAGTGAGACTAGATGCAATAGCAAGCCAGAATTTTCTCCCAAACCTCACCTCATTAACTCTGTGCTGACCAGAACTAAAACTGCCACCATACCTTACAAAGACTGTCAGCTTATAAAACATGGAATTGATAAATTTGCTCCACACTCAGTAGGCAAAATGTCCAATTGGACTGCATGAGATAAGATGTGGAGCTGCAGCAACCTGGACAGAAGGCTGACATATAGCATTTAATTTTTAGTATTTTGTCTAGGTTTGTATCTGCTTCTCTGAAAGTGAAAGGTTTCTTGAATTCAAGCTCAACATTGAAAATGATGCTTTCACAGAGCTTGCTTATAAAAAGCTGAAAAAAGACTTCAGGAGAAAAAAAAATAGAAAAAGATTTTAAAAGTTAAGTTAAAAAATGACAGAATTACCTAAATTTGCAATTCCACACTTTGCATTTTGAATCCCGCAAATATAGAAAACTGAGTCCAATCATGCAGTCAATGAAGTACAATTAATGTACCATTTCCAAGTAATACTAAAACCACACAGTTCAATTATATTTGCTAAGTGACAGGACACAGTTTTTCAGTCATTTATGCCTTACAGAGATTATTCAAGGAAGTGAAGAACCAACAAGTAGTCGAAAAGTATTGAGTAGGGGATCTACCAAAGAAACCTCTCATGCAAGTCCATGGAACTTAATGGGATGTTCCTGAGGGTGCTGAGTAAGCTGTCATTATGAGCCTGCTCTCCATCGTTGCTGAAAGGCCACTGCAATCAGGAGAGGCTCCTGATGACTAGAAGGCAAGTCTTGCACCCATCTTCTGACAGAGCAATAAGGATGACTGGAGAACAACAGGCCAGTCAGCCTCATTTCAGACCCTGGGAAAGTCACAGAGTGGGTCTTTTTGGAATGCACTTCTGGGCACACAATGGAGAAGGTCATCAGGAATAGCCAGCATGGATCTACCAAGGGTAAATAATTTTTTATTATTATTATTTTTAACCAACCTGGCTGCCTTCTGAGACAAAATTAGTAGATCTGTGCCTAAAGAGCAGTGGATGTCACCTGCCTTGGCTTTAACAAGACTTTTGACACAGCATTCTACAATATCCCTGTATTTAAGATGCAACTTCATAGTCCAGTCCCCTGCTAGATGGGTGAAAAGCTGTTTGGATCACTGTAGTGATCCTAACTGGAATATCATTGTACATCAAGGAGTTAGGGATTCCCTTAACAGTAAACCTGCGTAGGCACAGGCTGGGCTGTGCTATACTGCATGTATAACTTGGCCTTCTGGTGTTGTGCCACACACATCCCTTGGCCGCAGAACAAACTTAGGTGGCTAATTGTAATGAAGCAGCCTGTGGGCACCTCCCACCAGCAACTGCACCACCTGCATGTCCTTGTCTTTATTTAGAAATGTGACAACAAATCCTTATGTGAACATGTAAAAACGATGAACAGAAAATCCTGTAAGAGCTCAAAAGACCAAAATGGGGTAACCTTTCACAGACAGGATCTGCACAGTGAGATGTGCCCTGTTTGGTGGCTCATTCGATGTCCCACAACTCTTGAGTTCCCAGAACCCGAAGCGAATAAGATTATCAGTACTATCCTCTCTTTATCATATTACCTCCAATACCTGCCATTTTAAGCAACACTTTACTGAGTCTGACTGCTTTTCTTACCGAGATCAAAACAAACCAGCAGCTCCCGATATAAAACAGTCATCAGGCTCAAAGGGTAGCGGTTTATGTTTTGTACACTACCTGGAGACCAGTTACAAGAGGAGCTCCTCAAGTGCCTATCCCAAGAGCTATGCTGTTTAATAACTTTACCAATTACCTAGAAGAGACAAAAATGCATCTTCATCAGGTTCATAAACACCAGTTGAGGGAAGGCAGTCAATGCACTGAAGAGCAGTGCTGCCATTCAGGGGGATCTAAACAGGGTAGGGGACTGGGCTAACAAGGACCTCATGAAATTCACCAAGCACAACTGAAAAGTTGACAAAATAAATCCCTGCATCAGTACAGGATGGTGGCCAGACTCCTTGGGGAACAGCTCTTCTGGAAAAGACCTGAAGATCTGTTAAACAGTAGGCTCAACTTTGTCAGTAAAGACAGGCAGAAAACGTAGAGGGTAGAATTCTATAAACTTGCCCCAGTTTATCAAGATCTTTCTTGTACCGGGAGCCCCAAAACTGGACACAGTTTTCTAGATGTGGTCTAATGAGTGTCAAGTACAGGGGGATCCCTTCCCTCTACCTGTACTTCTGTTGATACAGCTCAAGATACTGTTGACACCTCCGATGCCAGTGCGCTCCACTGGCTCATGTTGAGCCTACTGTTTGCTTAGATGTGAACTACACTAAATCCAAGCTGTAATGCTTATACTAAAAGTTTAAGAAACAAGATCACATAAATGTAAGTCATCTCATCAAACTCAGATACACAATCCCATTGTGGCTGCTTTTGTCTCTATATGCCATTTAAGTGGCTGAAGGAACATGCATCAGTGGCCAGGGAAGTTCTTTGTGACTTTGACTTAGATTTCAATAGTGCTACCCAACATTCACAAGAAAATGTAAGGAAAAAAGTTGGAGCAATCACTTGTTAGATGAAAGCATGTTATCTTCTGCTATACAAAGTAGTAACTTTCTATGGTGAACTCTATCTTTAAAAAAAAAAAAACACAAAACAAACACACCACAACACACACACACACAAGCAAAAGCCTCTTCTTTTCTATTCCTGGGAGGTTTCTCTGTGGCTTCTAGACACTGTCACAAAGGTAAAGAAGGTTATGAAAAAGATAAGAAAAGAAAATGTATTTCTTTTTTGCAACTATCTCATATCCTTCTACTACTCATAATAGTATTCATGCCTGAGGCACAAGAAAGGCTTCCACCTGAGAGAAGTGCTCACAATGACACTCACATAGCTTCTGCACAGATATGCTAGCAATGCTGGCAGAGCACCCTGCACAGGGCAGGCCAGGAGCTTCCATTCTCCCCTACTCCACAGCTACTTTTTAATCCCTCAGCAGTAGAGCACAGGCTTATGCTTATGCATTGTCTGATGTATTCTTCTTTGCATCAATTGAATTGAGGTATCCCCACATCTGCTCAGGAAACAATCCAACTCTTTAAAGAGCCAGGTACTAGGCTGTGGACTTCACAAGAATTACCATTATCTTTGAACCATAATAAATCCTCCAAAGTCACATGCTCGTTTCAAAAGCATGCAGCTTGGAAGAATTTTTTATTATTGCCTCTCTAATTATTACTTCAATCATCTCTCTGCTTTCATTGCAGGCTCTACCAGCATTATCCTATGCCATAAGAAAAATATATAGATGGACAGAAGTGCCTAATAGCTTTCCACTAGAAAGTATACTGATAATGAAAATCAGAGGTTACTCCCCAGCCTAAATTTAGGCAAATGCATATGATCAGATGATCCACAAAACTCCCTTCTTTATTCCTCCCAAAATAGCTTCAGATCAAAAGTCCAACTGGACTTACCATTTAAAACTGGCAACTCTAAAATTGGCTAGTTGTACTATGAGTGATGAAGTACTATAAGGGTGGAAAGAGAAAGTAACTACCAGCATCAAGATGTTTCCCCTCCAATGCCCTTTGTTTCTTACACAGGAGTATCAGAGAACATACCAAATTTAAAAGCAGATTAACCCCAAGATTTTCATTTGTTCAGTAGAAACAACCTCGAAAAACAACTTCAGTATAGAAGCGTGTTTCAAAAGAAATAGTGTAATTCGCCTTTGAAATTCCACTTATTAAAATATCTATCAAGGCAAAATGTTCTTGTATGTGACAGATAAGAGACTGATTTTAAATTTAAATATATTCTAAACAAATTCATAGCTCTTATTCTTTAGCCTACCTCCTCTGTTACATCTCTTTTACTCATTTGTTCATGCAATATGAGATATCATCAACTTTTATTGAGAAACAGGTATTTGCTTTCTGTCACTGAAAGGTGTTACATGGCTAGCGTTCTACAATAGTGCCTGGGAGACCCAACTCTTCCAAAAATTACTTTAAAAGCTTGTCATTTGGAATAAGAACCAATTAATAGCTTTATTCATTCTCTTTGACGACTGGTGAATTCACGTTTTAAAGAAGTAATTCAACATTTTCATGTACAACAAACAGGATTCTTCTGATTCACAGTTCAGTTTGGGGGGGAGGAGGGGGCTGGGATTGCCACATTTTTTAATTTATTTTTATTGTCTATACATCAAAAGGATGGAGTAAAAACGGATTAACAAAGCTGATAACAGAACAACCTTCACCTCATTTTGGCAGCATAACTAGGAAAACAACAGGGAAAACTCATGGGGATTTCTATTACTTAAGAAGCTCTCAGCACTACATCCAAATTGAATTCATTTCTTTCATATGTACAAATATAAACAAAGGCTGTAGTCATTAATAAACCATGTCATTTTGCTTAACTCATGACAGATGATAATAAAAAAACCTTTGCTTTCTGATATTTGTTCAAGACTACAGATTATTTAAATTAAACATCAATCCTTACAAACAGAAAAATACTAGTATTTACATAAAAAGGAATTTGTTTACATAAATACAGAAAAAAAATTATAACTAAAAAGATCTTTCACAAGCTACATGTAAATTGAAACTGTATATCTTCACTGGTCTGTTTTTCTTGGATACTTCATCTTATTTTCTGCCTTTCTACAACTTGGACACTGAACAGCTAATTCAGTGTCCTTTCAAAATCTACAGAACACGTACAAGCTTTCATAAAATTTCACTTATACCTGGAGACTTTCCTGTGACCCTGGATGCTGAATAAATCCATCATTGCCTTTCAAAATCCATTTTTGCTACAAAACATCTGTATTACAGTACTTTTGTGCCTTCTCCCTCAGACAGATGAGGCATCATCAGACAGATGAGATGATACAAAACATTTTATATATATACTTACACTTGACATGCTACCAAACGTACATAACCCATGCAGAACCTATGGAAAACCTCTCCTGGTTTTCTATTGCACTGTAATAGAAGATCCAAGGAATAACAAAAACCAGTCCAGGTAAGGCCATACAGACATGCCCACTAATGTAGAGATTATTGCTACTAGACCACCTCCTCCTTACATACCTCAAGAGAAAAGAAAGCCACTTCAGACATTTCAGTTCATAGCAATGTCAAAGTGCTCCACATGAAGCTACTGCCATCTTTCAGGACTTCAGTGCTTATAAGCCCAGGCAGGCTTGAAGCACTGACAGATTAAGGTAGACGTGTAAAGGTGGAACATGGCAGCATGGAGGCCTCTCCTAAGGAAAATTAACTCAGTAATGCTGCACACCCAACTTATGAATCATACCTTTCTTCAGGCTGAATAAATCACATGAGATAACTGGATATGCAGATACAATACAGTACACCTCTCATGGCAATGCAAGGCCGGACTCCTCAATAAGGAATGGAAAATGAACTGGAAAGTATTCTACGTAGCAAGAGGTAGTTTGCATCAGTGGGTCAGTATTTTCCTGTAGGTCACTAATTCGGAAGTTTGGAAAAAAATAACAGAGGTGAACTATAAAAATAACCAGAGATAATCCAGCAGGAGGTAAAACAAAAACCACAGCCAACCAAAAAAAAGGCTTTCAGATACTCAAGAAAAACTTAACAAGGAAACAGCTAAAAAAAATCAGCTGGGCATAAGACACCGATTAACCAACTTTAAAAATGGATCCCTGCAGTCAAGGTATTCGAGGATAAAGTAGTACCCTCCTCAGGCAGGTCAGTTGATGGCTACTAGGAGGAAAGAAAGTGATAATCCATTAGGAGCACAGCAGCAGAGTACAGGCAACGCAGAGGCACCTGATGCTCTCCTGGAGACAAGTAATCGTTCAAATGAGGACCTGCTTCTTCACAACCCAGAACTGCAAAACACTGTCACAGCTGGGAAGGGAGTGGGCCAGGCAGGGTACTCCAACAGGCCCAATACTACTAGAGCCAAGTTTAACTACCCTAGCTCTGTATTTGCAGCCCAATTAAATCATGTTTCTAGTATTTCAGGAAGACGGTACTCCAGTGATTTCAGTGACAGCCTGTACAAACTGCCCGTAAGACATAGGTGTGTGTTTTTATTGTAAAAATTCTGCTCAACTATATTGCCTCTGAAACATACCCTGCTTTCCTATTACCAGGAAAAAAATATTCTGACAAATAATCTTCATTTACAAGAACTACAAAAAAAAAGTCCACTTCCTCTCTAGCACAAATATGCAGATTAGCAATTAACTGCAGAAGAAATACATTAACAGATGAACTTCCCTTTGAGAAATTGCAGTAAAATGGAAAGTTATACAATGAGACCACCCAGAAATCAGCTGCAGCAAGTGACTAGCATTTATAAAAATACTCATTTCATCTATATTTAAAACAGTTTAAAAATAAATATTCAATAAGTTCAAAAAGCATATTGCTACAGTTTTTCTTAAAAGAGTTCAGAACACTTGAGTTGTGTAATCAGTAAAATTAGTGGGTTTTTTTAATTAGTCTACAGCAGAATTTCTTTTAAACACATCTTATTGAAGGCATTTCTGAGATGAGACTTTTGCATACTTTATTCTTACACTTGCTGCTTAAAGAAGTGCTCCAACCTCTAGATTCTATACATTAATTAACTAGGTGTCATCTGATATAACTATCAGTTGTGCAATTTATCTCATGCCTGACTTTGAGCTACTGACAGTCATTTCCCATTTTTCCTTCTGATTGAAAAAGGGATTCAAGATTACGCCTTCCCTAAAGTCAGCTGATCTTTATCATTAGTAGGAATGGCAAAAACATGTTAACATCACATATGCACATACATTCACTGGCTTAGGATATCGTACCTCTTTACTCAGGAGAATAGCCACTCTCTATATTTCACGGAAAAAATGTATGGGGAAAAAAAAAATAATGTAACTGGAAAGGTAGTCATCATAATTTTTAGTGATTCAACCTACTTCTTTTTGCCTGCTCCATAAACTTGCATTAAACATTTTAAAGCATATCCTCTTCCTATCCTTCTACATTCCATATTTTTTGCAGCCTTTTTTGCTGTTAATCCAAATTGTTAATTCAAACTGTAATCATAACTTAAGATACTGTAGCTTAATTTAGGTCTCAAAATAACTTGCATGACTCTAGTTCTTTCTTGAATGCTTAATCTGACGCTCACTGCTGTACGCACTGCTTGCAAAAGCCACAAGACCCACTGATTTTGTTGTGACTACTCATAACAGCAAGTCCTACGAGCATCTGTATTTGGTATGCTATAAAATATTTACTATTTATAAACAAGGCACAACTTTTTTTGATATCTGTAGAGTAGGTTTACAAAAATGTGCAATATGCTAGCCAGAATTTAACATCTAACCAAGGATCATGAGAAGAACAGGTTACAGACAATAGAGGTAATGAAAAATCACCATGGTGAATGCAGGTGCATTTACTCTTGCATTGTTTGTGACTTTTCTGTCATACAGAATTTTTTAGGATTACATTGCAAAGCTTTCAAAAAGTTCCTCTCCCCTTTACTTCCAAAACAGTTTTTAGAAAGGGAGCAAAGTGATAAAAGAATCACTTTGAAAAGCAAATGCGAGGCAGGCACTCTAAAATGTAATGAAGAAATTCAGGGGGGTGCCCCCAAAAACCCCACATTTCTTTCGACACACAAGGCTTGAGATTAGCTGAAAGGATGAGGTGGAGCAAGAATAAGTCCAATTTTAAGAATTGGGCAAGGGCATGTACTCCACAGAGCTTTCAAGTAGAAGAAATTTTAATTTGTCTAACAGAAGTGATGAAATGAGTTACCAGAGCGATTAGACAAAGAGGCAAGCAAGAATAAGGGTATCATTTATATTCTACAGGAACTGCAAATTTAGCATAAACACTTGTAAAGTTCAAGTCATAAACAATTTGAAAGTTAGGACAAGAGTGGCACGCTCTTTAGAAATGTTATAAAAATGTAACTGTCAGGATTTGACCATGCTTCTTCAAAAGTGTCAGTGAGGCAGCAATGTTGCTTTTCAACAATCATGAATGTAAGAATCCATTTATTAAGCCCAGTGAATAACTGTTGTGTTCTAAAAGCAACTACATCACTTGAAAGAATTGGTTTAGACAAAGCACATCTAAGATTTATGCTCCTTTACAGAATCCTGCAACGTTGTAGGCAAGATTCAATATATTCATTTCAAGAGAAGTTTATGATTTACTGTACATGGCAGTGGTAGGTAAATTGTGTCTCTTGAACCACACATAAAACTAATACATGGTTGAAACTTGCATCTCAATAATGAACCTCTATTAATGTATAGACGGGTGGGAAATCCAAGTCCCCACTATCACAGAAGGGATTCAGCTGGCGTTACTGAGATATATGAATCAAGTTTCCCTAGGAAACAATTGCACACACAAATCAGTCTCATTCCACAGTGAAACACTGGAAGGCTGAGATACACATTAGGTACATCTTCACCGGCAGTTTGGATGGCTCACTGTGTCACTCGAGTCCTGCTCCATTGGTGGTCCACAGTAAACATCAGCTAGATCATTCATCAGTTAACTGCCAGAAACTTAACTAGTTTTCTCCAAGAAAAAGCCAGAACACAGTTGACAAAATAATTTCTCATTAACTTCGGTGTAAATCAACTCCAAATAGCTACTACTACAGCTATCACTTAGCAACTGTCTATGGGTCACAGAAAGCCATAAGAAAATAATCAGGAGAAAACTCAAGTTTCTAACACAGTGTCGTCTTGAAATACAGATTTCTGTTTACTTATCAACCACATATGCCATTACAGTTCTTTCTTACTGACTATAGTGCACCATTCTCAAATTACTGTTACCAGCATGTTAATAAATTGTTGTCACGTGACATTAAACAGGTACTATATTAACTGATGCACTTCCGGGTTATTGCATCTATCACACAACATAGAAATAAAATTGTACTTCCTGCTAATGTATTCTATTCCAATATTCTTTCTGAAATTTGGGGAACATCTCAACAGTTAAGCAAGCCTTCCACATGCTTCAAATCCTGTACATCTTGCTTTGTTACTTTTACTATCAGGAAACACCTACGTTGATTTGAAGATGGAAATATTTCCATATAAATCAAACCGAACAGGACCATGCAGAGAACACAGCAGTTGTTTATGCTGCAAGTTTAGTACTTAACAAAATCTTATACTTTGTAGTAGATGCAAGAAGCAGATAGAAGAAATAGAAAGACAAAATACTGAATACAGTCAAAATGCATTTAGCCTCCTAATATTATTTATAATTACTTTATGCTAGCAATCTATGTAGTCTCTAAAAGAAACACATGCACTTCAATTAGTAGAGGAGATAAACCACTGAAGGATGGATTTCAGAAAATAGCCAACAATGGGACAATTAAGGGGCTATGGCAAAAAAAGAGGTCCACAAAGAAAAGTCCAATGAGTTTCCCTGTCTTGCAGGTAACTATTCCACACACAGGCTTGAGTCCTCTCTGACACACAAACACACACTCGAAGTCACTTCCCTTGATTTTGCTTCTCCCACTCAAAATATCACCATTTTATTCAGTAGACCTGTGCCTTAGACAATGACCTTACAATATACTACTACTCAGAAATGAAGACCAGCTGCTTCTCTGCAAAACTCTCACAGAAAACTTTCATCTGAGAGATTCAGAGGACAAAGTCACTGTAATCACGTTTTACCCCGCACTGCCAAAGTTATTACCTTACTAACCTTGTATGTGCATATTATAAAAATCATCCATTTATGTTACAGTGAATTACTTTAAGTTAACACTGGGAACACAACACCTGAAATGAATTTCAAGTGGCAAGACCATCATCAATCATGCTTTCTCAACATTAATGCGACTACATAAAGCCTTCTGCTTCACTGCTTGAAAACATAGGTGTTTTAGGAAGAAAATGTTTTGCAGGTGGTGCCACATATACTGATCCTTTTCCCAAATTAGCTGGTTCTTTGAACATATAGCATAATCAACTGAAATAGCATATTTGACTAATATTTAAAAGACAAACCATTACAAGTATTAGTAAAGCTAGAAGAAACTTACTTGATCCACATTTCTAACAATTTTGAAGATTACATCCCAAATAGTGAAAGGAACAAACAAAAAATACATAAAAATTAGAAAACACCAGGGAGGTCTTCCTTTTGTGGTAAATCCTCAAAACCCAACAATTCGATTGTAGACATTTTATCAGATTACACAAGATCATACTGCAAAGCAAAAAAGTAGGCATTAAATAAAGAAGAAACCCATGCTATCAAGATTGTACATATTAACATTAGAATCTTGATTTCTTATGGTACCAGTTTGTGTTATTTTCAGTTAATATTTTAATTTGCACATGGTTAGATCCTATATGATGTTCTGACAAAGTATTTTCACAAAAGCAACTTTTTGCAGTACAGCTATAATACAAAGACCAGCCAAGTTATTACTTCAATTGTCAGGCTCAAGACGGGGGGAAAAAAGGGCTGGATTTAAATACAAGTATGACAAATCTACTGAGAAACTGCCATTAGACTATGAATGGAAAGTTCAGTTATGCTATCATCGATAATTACAAGTCTTTGTAAAATAAACTCTTCAAATCCACAATAAAAGCACTCATGCTACACAGGAATATTTACACATTCTCAAGCATTTGATTATAGCTTTAAAATGTAATGTTCAACAAGCACTAAAACTTTAGGACAAAAAGGGGGGAGGGCGAAGGGGGGCAGAGGGCAGGGGCAGCTACGGTCAGTCCATAACAGCTCCCCTCTGTGGCTCCTACCCACTCACATATTTCCCCTACTCTGGCATGGTCTCCCCCCACAGGCTACAGTCTTTCAGAAAAAAAAAATTGCTTCAGCGTGGCCTCTCCACAGGCTGTGGTTCCTTCAGGAACTCTCCACCTGCTCTAGCATGGGGTCCTCATGGGTGCCCTGTAGATCTGCTCCAGCATCATGGAGCTGCTCCTCTGACCTTGGTGTTCCCTCTGCTGCTTCTCACTCCTTTTGGTTTCCTGCTCCTCTCTCTGTCA
Organism: Phoenicopterus ruber ruber; assembly: GCA_009819775.1. Lineage (NCBI taxonomy): Eukaryota > Metazoa > Chordata > Aves > Phoenicopteriformes > Phoenicopteridae > Phoenicopterus > Phoenicopterus ruber. The sequence continues at coordinate 100,220,894 of CM020217.1, forward strand.
GGTGTTTTGCCCTTTCTTAAATACATTTCTCCAAGGTGCCCCCACCTTGGCTGTGGGGCTCAGCCGTGCCCTGCGGTGGGTGGGCTGGAGCCGGCTGGAACCGGCTGTGTCCGGCTCGGGGCAGCCCCGGCCTCTCCTCACAGAGGCCACCCTGCAGCCCCCGCCTGGGCACCTGCACCCAGTACACAGGTTTAGTCAAGACTACTAGTGTTATTTTAATAATAAAAAGAGCGTTTTACATGCTCAAACTAAAACCATAATCTCTATATAAAGGATTTTCTAATCAATCACACAGGAAGAGTATTTGTGTGAGACACGGAGTACTAAATGGTTCTACAAAAAAAAATAGTTCAAAAAACCTAAATGCATCTTCAGAAATTACATCATTTCTGGGGATCAGACATTACAGGGAAGCTCACACTGAACGCTGCAACACTTCCAGCAGGTGGGAGACGTCGCCCACCCCTACGCCCGTTGCAGTTAGCCACGCAGGGCGGGAATTGTGGAGGCAAACTGCTGCCCAACACAAACTCCCGTTCAAACAAGTCAGACAACTGCTAACATAATATTAAGTCATATTCTCAATTATTTGAGGACACTGCTGTTAAAGGCAAGCCCTAGCCAATGATCCAGCAGCCTCTTCTCTCCTTTCCCACTTTTTGTCCTATTTCAGATTTCTCTGGAGCAATCCTCCTTTGTGCAGTACTGAGTATAACACAGGTCTGATACGGGTCTACGGGTCTGAACCATGACACTAAGAGCCAAATCTTCCGATTTCAAGAAATCAAAAATTCAGGCAACTATCCTCAAAAAGGCAGATCCAATACTGCCAATAATTTCACAACCTGAGTTCACTACATGGATATAACTGAAATTACCAAAATGCAGCATAGCATTACTGCAGAAATGTTTGTGTATTAGCATAAACACAGTGAAACCCTCATGAATAAAATATAATGCAATTTGAATTAATAAAAGTTTGTTTTAAGTTATAAAACAATTGTAGAGCTAATATTACAACTTACGTGAGCTACAGAAAATGTTTAGGCTTTCTACAGTTTAATCATCATTAATGGCACAAAGGAAATTATTTACTATCGAATGAGTCAGAGAATATAGAAAGAAGGTCCTTGCAGTATTGATTTTGCACATAAAATGAACTACTTCAGTTGCATTTGCAATTTCCAAGAAGGCTTGAATAGCATTAACTTCCTCCTATTATTAAGCCTCAAGGAATAGCCACATAGTCAAGATGTCACACTTATTTTTAAAGGATGAAACAAAACATAGGACTGCTTCGTTGGCTTGACTAGTAAGCAATTAAAGCATAACTCTGACTAAACTGAATTTGTGCCAGTGTCAACATAAAACTTTTTAAAAAAAGTCAGTACCATGAATCATTTACTGTTCTCTCAAAGCTCAGTATCAACACATCAATTCACTCTCGTTATATTCCTCCTTTATAACCCCAGCTAGAATCACTCTGTAACGTGCAAGACGGTGGCGACACAAGCCTGCAATGTAGTGAGCAATGTAGCGAGGCTAGGCGACCACCCAAATTATTCAATACTTTGGAGACCTAGGAAGAGTAGCACAAGCACACTCCCATAAAGTGTAACAGGTTCAGAGCACCTTGGAAAAGAGAGGGCAGGCCTTCACCATGAAATCATTCCTGTGTAGGGGTAACTCCTTCCAAAAACCTGCGGATGTGACTGCTTGGAGTAGCACCAAACAACCTCCAAGAGGCAAAACATGCAGCACAGTACATAATCAGTAACACTACACAAACAGCCCGCACTTGGAAAACCATGCTGCTTTAATGTTGAAGAATTGAACCACTAATGAGAGCCATAAGAAAGATTCCTCAAAACTACGTGCCTGAAAGAACGTCTTTCCACTATCTATATTCAGGGTATTTTGTCCCTTAGAAGCTTGTAACAGACTGTCAAAGCCAGAGGTATTTGCCAAAGTCAAACTATTCCATAGAAGACAGAAGTATTTAGCCTAATTTTATGGCCCTGTGAAGATACAAACCCCTTCTTTAGAAATAGCATTCAAGTCTAATTTGGTTTATCACATCATTAAGATCTTTAATTCTCAAATTCTAATAAAACAAGGATTGCCCATTAGAAAGTGCTGAGAACAAAGTGTAAATAGCCAGATGCTACAAAACATACAGTAAAACATACTCCTAAAAGCACACCTAAGTAATGCTTACCAAAGTAGTAATGTTATAAAATACATTCATTAAGAGACAAATTAAATAACAAATCAGTGATGCTGTTTTAGGTTCTATTACTTCTTAATTAAGCCTGGCCAGGATGCACAACTTCTGTGCAAAGTCATGAAGACCTCTATACTATCATAGTGCCTGAAATTCAGCACATTTCTTGATTGATTTTTTCCTTTGCAGCAGACACATACAAACATCCATGTGCTACAAAAGCATTACCAAGCAATACTAAACCAGCTCTACTTGCAGAACTTAAGCCTAGATCAAATAGTATTTCAACAACTACTTTTCAAAAAAAATACTGGAAGAAGGCCACTGTATCAGAACTTCTATTGAAATGTCCCTCTTCTCTCCAGACAAGGCTGAGGAAAAAAGGTACTTCACTGAAGATTATCCTCCTCATTTCTGTGTTGCGGAACAGGAACTGTAACCATCTTTAAATTTAAAGAAGATTCCTTATGTACAATCCTTTCTTTAAAAGTGTATTCTTATAGTTTCACTGAAATGTAATTGATGATTATAGTTTTGTTCCAGTGAAAACTACTCTAATTATCCAGCCACCAAGTGTCACACTCCAGTTATGCTTCTGTTTGCTACAACAGAATTACATTAGATTGACCTCTGGAGAACATGCTGGAATTTTGGCCTTAATTTCCAAAAGACGCAATTTAATAACATTCCCAGCATCTCTCAGTAGTGCACTGTGCTGGCTAAAATCAGCTCAAACACCTTATTACATGTGGTTTTGCAAACTAAATTAGTAATCAAACCCCCACAACTTCAATCAGGAGCTTTGGAATAGGACAGAAATCACTAATCTTCTTTTATTGCTTACTCTGAAAATATGGCCAACTTTAATAAACAAAATGTATGTATGAAAACTAACGCAAACCTGAAGTACTGCAATAACTTAAAACATAGCAGTTCTACAGAAGATAGTTCTCCAAGCTCATGAGAGTGTTAGAATTTCTAAATCATGATTACAGAGGATAACATAAAGAAGTACTTCTTTACTATAAAGCACCTATTAGCTTTAACAAAGTAATCTGGGTTAAATGAATTATATTTAAGAGTGTGTGTTTGTAAGAAAAAATTGCAGATTTTTCCTCAAACTGAAAAGTCAGGCAGCCTACTCATTACGATTCCTACTGTTTTTCAGACTTCTCCTCAGCTACTCACAGAACAGGCCAATTCCAGAAGTCCATGAAGCTTCTCAAAAGTATTTTAAACAGATGCAGATAACCTGTGTGCTTAACCACACTTTTATAGAATACATTGTTTTTAAATCCCACACAAGTGTTACCAGCTTTCAGCAAGAACATTATACATCAACTGAAACAACGATGTCTCTAGTTGCAGTTGGATTAAAGAGTTCTAATGGAAATGTTCACATAAGAGTATCACAATTTTCACTGCACATTAAATAATCCCACAGACCCCAGTTATATTCAAAATTAACAAATTAGAAAATTAGCATACTGGCAGCTTCTTAAAGAAATGCATTTTTACTTCACACTGTTTACTAAACATGCATGGGCAACCTCGATATTAATGTGACATAGCAAAATAAGGCTTTGAAAACATTTTTTGAAAAGCAATCCAAAGCGCCTTCACGTTATTCAACACCGTACTTTCTAGGACTTAAATTCTGTGCATTAGACATGATCACCAACTTTTAAACCCTGTGAAGAGTCTAATATTGTAAAACTAGCAATTCCTAAATTGATCACCGCCTTACTAACAGAAGCACATTCACATACAGTATTTACCATCGGTGTCCTAACTAGATTTGATACCTCAAACATTCATACAATGAAGACTCTATTTTTGCCTGACATGTTCTGACTTATCCTCATTTCAGTTCTCACTAACAAAAGAAAAAAGAAAAAACCCACAAATCACTATTTTACTTGTTTCAACAAAAAACTGTTGCAAAATGTTGTCGGAGAAAAGATGGATATGAAGAGAACAAACAGTTGTCTGTACGGGGCTAACATTTTGAATGAAAAGTCATGTTACTCTCTATGTGGGAAACAATTTTAAAATCCTCTAGCAGAAATTTCTTTACAATGCACATCACATGCTAAATTCTATTTAAAATTAATGAACTCTCAGCTCATAATGAACTTTTTTTAGTGCTGTCAGCACTTTTGATAGGGTTTCTGGTATTCTCCAGATGGAAGCAGATAAATTTAAAAATCCAAAAGGCTACTGTCCAAGAGTGTCACTAAACAATGCAACAAAATTTGTAAAATTCAAACTTTATCAGACTTACCGCCAGTGCTTTAGATAACTTCGTTCTATAGTTATTCGTAACAATTGCATCAATGTCCTTAAGTGGCACATATGCAAAGCCATCTTTGATAAACACTCTTCTGGCTCTAAATAGATCCACAGCATCTACAAGTCCAACCTGAGAAAGAAGGGAAACCCACACTGTGGAATAGCAAAACAATGCATAACAATGTTTACAACCCTAAGATTCAAGACGAACCTGTAAAGCTTGAAGTCATTCTCTGTCTTTTAACAAAGCTCTATTCAGGCAAAACGCAAAGATTTTGAAATTAAATATTGACTTTGCAATAGCTTATTGTTTACTTACAGATCGTCATGCAACTAGACAAACCAATCTACTTTGAAGTTTGTATCTATGATTATTAGCCCAATTATGTAGCTTTGCATCACTTACTGATTTGATATTTGAAAATGGACTTCTGTTGGCCTTCTGTTTCAGGCATCTTGAAATATTTGATTCATGTAAGCTACATATAAAAGGTCTCGGAAACAGATCTAGAACCCAACCAACTTCGCTCCAAAGAAGAATCAGCGGGCTACATTAGATACTTCTTTCCTCTCCTCCCCTTGCTCTCTTGCAAAGAGAATTTCAGACTAATACAATCAGAGCAAACCTAGTTTCAGCAACAGATGTTTGAGAACGTCTCCATCCTGAACGGTCTGTCAGCCAGGTGAGTTAAGTCATTTGTCTGGGAAACGTTAAAACCTAAGACCGTTTTTGTGGCAAAAGACAAGGGATGGCAGAAGAGGAGAGAAGACATTAATAGTACTTTAAAGCTCCCTTCATTCTCCCAGTCCCTCCCTCTACCCTTAAACTGACATGAAGAAGAGGAACTCTCATTAGTCTCAGTTAATTTAGATACTTTGATTAACTGTTAGCAATAGAATTATGTGAACTTAAAATGAGTAACTCCAAGTTTAACTGAAAGAGAATGAATGCAAATCTGTGGAACTTACAAATTTCTACTCACCTTATAAAACATTTGTTCTTTTACTTTAAGCATACTGAAGCCAGGGGTTGATGCACACAGGTCATTTGCCAATTCATTTTTCAGGTCTTCACTAATCTAAAATTAAGAGCATGTTTTAAAACTGCTGAAATACTTTAGAATAAGGCTTTTTTTTTTTTAATTAACATGAGCTAAAAGATTACTTAATCTGTGAATATATCATCACTATAGTTGACAAGGGAAAAAGAATTACACATTCAGCAAGTGATCACTAACAATTAAGCATAAAGCAGCAAAACACTAGTGGTCAATACTGTTAAATAACCTTCCTTCTGAAGCAGTAGTGCAGATTTTAAAATATAATAATAATATAAAACAAAGCATGATGACTCAACGGCAAGTGGTAAGGACTTAAATAACTTTGTCAGTTTTTAAACAAAAACATCAGTTTCAGCTCATTTTTAAATCCAGACTTTTAGAAAAATGACGTATCATCTTATATTCATGGATTTATCTCTCTCTTCTTTCTTTTGAGGAGCAAGAACAATGGCATACTTACTGTTCTCTTAATGTTAGTGCTTTTCCAGTTCTTGAAACAGGTAAAATAAGCAGCAATGCTCTAATTTAACAAGTTAAAGTATTTAAGCCAAAATTTCTAGCTTGACAAATCATGGACAATGTTACACTTCCTAATACAAAAACTTAAATACTGCATATACATAAATATATATTATGCTTTTTGACTATTTAATAAGGCATCAAATACAGGACAAAACCCACACTTAAAATTAGCATATTGTAATGATTTTACTAGTCAATAAATAATTTTGGGGTTTTACTCAACAGAAAACAATTAGCAACAAAATTTGAAATCAAATTGTTCTCCTTTAAAGCATGATTAAGCTCAGGCTTTAAAACCCGAAAAAGTAATAAATAAATAAAAACAAAATCATAAATAATCCACTCTGATAAAACAGGTCATACATGCTAGTAATCCAGCAATTATACCTAGTAACTTAACTACAAGCAACAATAGTCTTAAATATTTGCACAATATGTTCTTGGTAAAGTAAAATGGAAGTAGTCCCTCACTGGAACGGATTAAATATTAAGGAACACAAAATATCTTCCCAAAACATAGATGGACACAGATGCCACCAAAGTATAACACATTGTGTGACACCGCTCTATATAAACTGGACGTGCCCTCCAATATCTTATGGAGAGGTGACATAAGGCTGCAGCAGTCAAGATGGCTCGGTTCCTGACTAGTCTCTAAAAGCTAAGCGTATCACGTGCAATAGACATCTAGACTCCGAAAGCAAGATCAAAAAGGCACTCAGTGTCCTTTTACCCTTCCTCTCCACAGAAAGGGATGTGCATAAGCAGTTCCGTTTCTTCTCTGAATGGGGCAGAATATCTAATTTGTTGACTAACGAGTCTATGCAGTTAAATGGGCATTTAAACATAACTTTTTTCCTTCTTCTCAGTTGGAAAACTGACAAAATGAAAAAAAAAAAACCCCACGTTTCTTGGAAGTCATAGGAAGGACCCTTTAATTTCAAACTTGGAGGAGTAGCTCAGCAAATCCCCTCTATGCAAGTGATTCGATAGATGCATATGAAACAGCTGAGGCAGCGATGTCTATAAGGCTTATAGTTACCCTGTCTGCATCTTGATGTAATATGTAGTACTCTCCCAGGAAAATCAGCTTTAAAATACAGTAATAAAGCTGCCAGCAAGGCAGAAGAATGTCACTTTCAAGACAGAGGAAATACACAGTAGCATTATATGCCTGCATGTGAAAATCTAATGTTCCAGGGAAAAATAGCCTGTAAGGAAACCATTTTTCTTTAACAAAGTAGCTGTATGAAAACAATTAAATGTGTTTGTGTAACTGACATGAGAACACACTTTCTATAAAATACTCTCACTAACAATCTTCTTTTTGTTAGTCTTTGAAAAGCGAGAATCTTTCAAATGTGACACCCTGGAACTATATACAAATTTCACACAGCGCTACCAAAACCCTGCTACTTCTTCCAGATGATGTATTTCTTGTTTAAATAAGTATAAACCTAAGTCATGACATCAGCCTGCAAGCTTGCCTTTCACCTAGTATAGACCAAAGTTTTAATTTTAATTCCAGAATAGTGACTTCCATTTTTCAAATGTAAGCTTTATGCTTTCTCAATAGAAATTGCTTAAGAGAGCCCAGTTTACCATGTCACTCAAAACCCTTGGTGAAACTGTGTTCAAATAAAAACTATACAACATATTGTATAGCTATAGTGGTTACAACTGCATCATTTCTTATTGGGTATCTCACTAAGAAAAGTCAAACTGAGCCAAGAATAGGGTTTTTTTACAGAAAGCCATTACAACAGTCCAGTGACTGTTTTACAGACAGGCTTGCAGGTTGGGGGGAGAATGAGAAGGGGAGAAATGTAAGGATTCCTTATTTGTTTCTTGAAAATTAATTTGCTCATTTTAATCAATAAAACTATCTTGTTTCATATTACATTTAATTTAAAGGATTTTTTACCTTTTAATATACGCATAAAATAATTATACTGATGGACTCCAAACTTCACAAGCTGTCCGGATCCTTCTTTATTAGTAATTTGACCATATCAGTCTTGTACAGATGTAAAGTCACAGTGATTTTAGCTTTTTTTGCATCTCACTAGCAAAAAATTTAACGCTGTTGGGGTAAAAGTGATCCTGGTGTAACCTCCAGAAAAATAGGTTAATGGGCCATGACTAAAGATTTGGATAAGATTCTGGACAGTGTTACCGAACATACAGTTTCATCAGAAATTGTATTTTTTAAACAAACACAAATATTATTGCAAAACAATATTTATCATATAAATAAATACTACTTATAAAGCTGTTAAATAATTTACTTCTTACAGCCTCACGTATCTTATAAGTTAGGCAAACCTTCAGCAGCCCTACAAACATTTTGCTCCTTGCTTTTCACCAAATTTCCATTGCCTTCATGTTTTCAGCAAAAGGAGAGAGAGGAAGAAGAAAGAAGGATATCCCTAGCTCCTAACTAAAGCTGGGAGATGACTCCAGAATGCACTTAAAAATAAAACTTGCTTCCCTAAAGAAAAGACTGTAACATTAAAAATAACCTTGCATTGACATTAAGGATTTTCACATAAAATTGTGTAAAACTGACTGACGATGCAATGCAATGAAACTAAGCTCCTTATAGTCTAAACTCAGCCTCAACCTTTCAGTTAGGTCATGCCTGTACATAGCTCTGTATACAGAGCATCATGAAACATGTATCCCAATTTTTCTTGGTTCATGGAAGCTAGAAAAGCTTTTTTTTTTTTTCTTAAATTTTAATAAGAACACTACGGTTTGTACATTTAATAATTTTATCTCTAAAATGGCACCCGCAAAAACACATTCCGGTAATCATTAAAAAATTAGACACAATTAAATACAGCTTTTAGGATTCTAATCAAGATCAGAAAGATAAACAGACTGCTTAACTTTTTACAGCACTCAATGATATTCACCAGATAAAATATTGTGATGTTCAAAAGATTAAAAAAAAAAAATCCAACAGAATTTTTCTGAGGGTGTCATCTGGTGCTCATCTGACCCTCACACTGAACTGATTCAACTCACCCAACAGAAAACAATTCACTGGTTTTGCCTCGTTAGTTTGTTGCCAGTTTAATAAACTGAAACTGTTTATCACCAAGTCAGTCCAAGGCACAAGCAAAGAACAAGAACACCAGGAAAAGGATCTTCCCTTTTCAGTGACAGTGTGGGTCACATGTCGTAGCTTGAAACAATTCAACACTTCATCCTAAGTTTCTGAGACTTAGAAAAATGAGAAAAATCAAGACGGGAAAAGGGAGATGGGAAAAGGGAGACGGGAGCAAGGATTTGGGACAAGTTGCATTATTTCTAGTTTTCTTGCTTTCTACATGCAGTTTACTCATTGATTTTAATCACAGAATTGTCCTGGAAACACAAAGACACATAAATTTAGATTAAAATATGAATAATTTAATATGTAAGGCTTGGTTAAACAAACACTGGCAGTGAGGCAGTCCAAAAACTTCAAAATAAATTTGATATTCCTACTCTGTTTTAATGAAGAGCTAAAGATGCATGCACACATTATACTATTATACATGCACAACCACTTAATTTTGCTGTTCCTTGCTGGGAGACTTAGAAACAAGAACTCAATGCACGAGTCCTTTCCCTTTCCAAGACTCAGCTTCAGGTACTTACATGCACACATCACTAGTGTCCTTAGAAAGTGAACTTTTTAAAACTTGCTTTTAGTCACTGAGCAGCCGGTCCTCAAATGGCACAGCACCCTTCTCAAAAAGAGATGGTGTCAGTCTCTCAATACTGCGCTATATTGCAATTTTAAATACCAAACAGATAAAACAAAAATTTCCTAGTCAATCTTCTCCGTTGCCACAGAGCCACAGTACAAACTAAGCTAGAACTAGAATACGAAAGTGTTAACGTAGATACCATTAAATTTAAGAATATAAACTTAAAGTGTATTCAACTGGTTAACAAATACTAGCTTGATTAGGAAAAAATGTCATTCCTAGCTGTCCTACCAATTAAAAACATGAAGAGCCTTAAATAAAACCTTTGAGGCTCATAAATTGGTTGTTCACAAATCTGATTACAAAGTTTCTTAAGAGGTATCAATTCCATTTTGGCTAGGCACAAATTAATTAAGAAAAAATTTGTATTTCCCATAGTACTACAACTCACTATTATAGCTCAAGTTCAGGTTGCTGGCATTCCTAAAAATATAAAGGGCTCCACTTGGAATTATTATGTATTCTTATCCATAGACTGAAATGTTGTTTAGGTTTTGTTGGTTTGTTGGGGTTTTGGGGGGGTTTTTTTGTTTTTTTTTTTTAAAAAAAGTCAACAGTGGGCATGGAAAGGACATTTTATGGATCTTCCTCAACTATTCATAGTTACCATAATCACAGAGAAACTCAGTGACACAGGTCCAGTTTCCTACATTCCTGACAAACATTTCCCTACATCCATGAAAAGGAAAGCCAAACAAAACAATTACTACAGATTACTCGAGAAACATCACCACGTACATATTAGAGTCACACATGACTGAAGAGGTAATGGAAGATCCTTATGAGAAATACGGCAAAAAGTTTTCTTCCATTTACAAATCAGGATGCTAACAACAGACTCAATTTTACAGCAACTTGTTAACAAATGTTTCTCTAGATTCAATCACAGGATTAGCAGGGAAAAGTATTTCAGTGTTTACAGACCATTTTACGAAGCTTACGCCCAAAACAGCAGCTAGTAAATTCTACTTGCAGTGTAATTACATCCTGCACAAACTATCCTATCAGCTTTTATGCTGTTGTACTAAGGAACAATATAAACATTTCCAAAGTTACTGCATTCACTGCTATGTGAAGAATAAATTCATTTTGGAAACATTCTTAACCTCAACCACTACAAAAGAACTTAACATCTTGATTATCTAACGAATTTATTTTCTTCTTGAATAACATATGGATATCTTTTTAAAAAATACACTACTGATTTCCCAATTTTCTCTTCCCTTATGCTCCAAAAGAATGTCTAAAATACTTATAGAAAAAGAGAGGACAGTTGATGACACCATTCTCCTTGTCTATACTAAGTTTCTTCCAGGAATCCAAAATTGCCAATTGCTAAGAACTGAGGATCTAGAAGGATCAGGTTAGGACTTGACATTCTTTCATCATTTCCAAGCTATTAGATAAATGGCAGTCAAGCGTCACCTGGTCAATCACTGAGTACTAGAGCACATTATCACACAAGCAGTGTGGGTACCCTTCCCATCTTTTCTATCATAAGCTGAAGAACATGGTGTAGGAGATCTATTCTCCACTGCATTTCTGGTACAGCTGCCATTTCATATTACTTTAGAAATCCAGGGTTTCAGCAGAACATCTGCCTCAGGATTTAGACTGTATTCCAAATGTTGTCTGGTTGTTTTCAGCTAGATTAGGAGGAAGAACATTTTTATTCATCATCTCATTTTTATTGCAGCCTTTTTTGCAATTTTTATTTCAAAGTATGTAATTTTTTCAAAGCAGGAAGAGAATGTACTTCAAACCAGAAAGAGTGTGTATAGTACCCAGTACAGAAGGATTCACCCTTACAGTGGACTCTAAAGGTCCTATTTAGCTCAAATGTTGAATCACACAAAGCTATTTAATAAGATTCATAGTGCTCCAGTGCACTATGGGGGCATAAGTAACTGTACAGTCTGTGGTTTAGTTTGACTTTAGTTTCACAAGTCAATTTTAAGCAATAAAAGCTATCTTCTAAGGGTCCATTTAGATTTCTGCAGATAACCAGCATCTGTTTCTAATCAAACCAAGATGATTACCAAATTAAAACTTTTAATTAGCATTTTGCGTAATTTACAAACTGTTGTTCATTATGTTTATGAAGGTGAAAAGGGACATCCCCAGTAGCTATATATTCTTCAATCACATTTATTACTTAATTTCACAATTTTATAGAACATCACCAACACCATATGTGCAAATAAATACATGCAACTAGAATTACTGCAGCAAAATGCTAGCTTTCTCCATGACTAATAACAAAGTCATGCTTGTAGTTCGAGGATCCATTAGAGAGGGGTAAATAAAGACCCCCTCCCCATCCATCCTGCCAGTGCATGAAAAAATGGCAAGTGCATGTTCTCCTCTCCTTCCAGCCAAAACTTCTCCCTCTTAGATTTATGAGATATGCTTAGATTCTCCTGTGAATCAAGCTTTGTTAAAAAAGTCTGTAAGAGAATACTACAATTCATTTTAACCCTAAATATTTTAACCAAACCTCACCCCATCTACCCATCCCTCACAATGTTAGCTCGCTAGGATACTCAGGCTGCTTTGCGATCAACCCAATTATTTTGAGTTGCAGCCAGTTAGTAAGACTGCTTTGTGAAAGACATTACTTTGCAAACAGACCTGCCAGTTGGCCTACCAAATCCTGACTGCAGTACAATGGCCTAAAGAGTACTACGTACTGGTTGAACTGGATTCCCACGCTGCTAATACTTCTGAGGAAAGAGGTCTCCCTAGGATTTTCTTCCCCTAATGCATAACTACAGTCAACTACAAGAGTAGCCATAAACCTAGATATCAATGGGGTCTTTTTAGCTAGGAACAGTCAATTCTATGACAAAGCTGCCACTTGGTTTCACTTAAATTTATCTTCTGAAACTTGAATGATTAAACTGAGAAATTTATTACTTCCTTTGAAATTAAGTACTTTAGGATGAGAATAACCTCTTACATTTTTTAAAGTGCTAATGGTATACGTTTAGTTGTCTTATTTAACAAACTCTAGCATTTAAAAAAAAAACCCCTACTCCTAAGCCTTTCACCATACATTTTTGTTTCTATTATGACTTTAAGCATGGAGCTAAGTGACAGAATACGTATTTTGAGCTTAACTTTTCAATAGGGCACTACTTCCCACTTACACATGCATCACTTCTGACCTTTGCTGTCACCTGTAAGACAAGCAGCATTGGTTTTCAAGCAAACGGACAAATGTAAGATTCAAGTAGCAGGAAACCAAGATAAAATTCAGAACCGTTTCCTTCACAAATGCAAACTGCAGCCTACTTGGTCATAGTTACTGTTTTAGCTTGGCATATGTTTCCACACAGTAAAATTAGGCTCTAGAGAGTTTCCACTTTTAAGCATTTTTCCCCATCCCATTTGGGAAAGGAAGAAATATTATCTGATGCTTCTGAAACGCAAAGCCATAAGCCCAATCAGACCAACATTTTGGTTTATACACCTGGTACCAAAATAGATAATTACAGTTACAGCCTTTTAGTGGCTAGACATGATACTGAGTACTTTCTTTCACCTATACTTGTCCTTATTAAGGACACAAACTAGTCTCACTCTCATTAATCCAAATCTGACCTTAGGATCTTCCATACCCAATAAAGGCAGTCATAAAACATTTTTTCAAGAAGCTAAACTACAAATATTTGTACAACTGCCCCACTACTGAGATAAATGCTTTTGAAGAAAGCATAATAGTGATATCAGAAAGTCTCTCATAGGAGTGCTCTGATCATAAAAATGGAAATTAAAGAAGTTTAATTTCTACTGCTTAAAGCTGCTAAAAAAGTACTTCAACCACAACATCAAAGAAGAGCTACTGTGGAAAAAAAAAAATTAACTCCACTAATGCATTTTGCTCTTTCCTTCTATTTTGCAGTTCTTATTCTTTCCTCTCAAATGCTGGCAGATGCACTATAGAGCATTAGCTCCCCCAACTGACTATTCCCATCTGCTGTTCATTCCCCATTACTATGATCCAAAACATTTTAATAAAATAATGGGCTTTATAATAGCATTAAAAAAAATTAAGATGGTTAATTTTGCACCAACTGGCAGTTACCCAAAAATAAGGCATCTAACCTAGAAGTTATAAAAAAAATTCATAGTATTTTTTAAATTTCAAGAGGCTTTTCAGAGGTGAAGAAGTTCTAAGATAATTTACACAGGATCTTTTATGCTCTGTGTAGAGGAAACAGCTACACAGAAAGATGTATTCAAGAAGAAATATACTACACTTTGAAGTTTATTTCTTCTGCACAGTGAAGAAAGATAACACAGAACAGAAGCACTGCAGGGAATCTAAATTCAATTATACATCACCCTTACACCACAGATAAAGATATGATAATAACTATTAATTTTCATTTCTTGTGGAAGCAACAAAGAAGAAATACGTCTGTTTCAAGGAATGAACAGTCTGAAGATAAGATGAAGGAAGGGTGACAGGAAATCGGAACAGTCAAGATGATGACTGAACATCACTGAAAAATAAATTTAGGATAAAACTTTACATTCTATTCCACTCCACATTCCATTATATCAAGTTAAATTCCTGGAAAGGTACAGCAACAAACCAAAGCATCTGATAGCACTTAGGAAAAAACACAGGAGACAAGTAACAGCCCATGTGGATCTGTCAAAAAACAAATTGTGTTAAGCCAATTTCAAATTGACTACCTTTATGACAGTGCAACAGACCTTAGGGATAGGGAAAAAAGCAGGTGTCATATTGTGTCAAAAGCCCTTAAAGTCACTCTCATAAGACACATTCACAAGCAAATGACCAAATAGTTCCACTGAATCTCCTATAATCTGGGTACAAAACCAACTGCAAAAGCCATGCATGGAGGAATTTAACTCAAAAATAGAAGGATGTATTAAGCCAAGTTCCACGATTATTTAATTTTAAACTAAAATTGTATAATTTAGTTACTAGCTTGTACACTAAAATAGGAGCAGATTACGTATTTAAATACCACAAGGCTGAGAAGACTGCAAGGGCTCTGGAGAAAGGGATCAGACAAGAGCATCTGGTCTAAAACTGAAGGCTGTATTTCAGCTGAGCTATTGCAAGGTTCTACATCTGAGCCAGTTCTGTACTAACAGAGGAAGAGCTGATTAACAGGGAGCGCTGAGAGAAGCAGTTGAGAGACCTCCCCATCTCCAGCTTGGGACTCACTATATCATGCTACTGGAGGGGGGGGATGCAAAGAATACACGAATTTAATCTCCATGTCATCTTAGAATTGGTAATGGTTCAGCTGGAATATTCTGACCAGCTGACACTAAACTTAAAAAAACATGTTGGCCCGTTAAAAAATGGCAAAGGACACCCACAGAAATGACGAGCCACCACACACAATGAAAGGCTAAAAGAAACAACAAGAAAGCATAATTAGAGTTATCTTATATGTAGACGGCAAATACAAAGATGAAGGAAAACCAAAAAAAAAAAACTACCTTTCTCAATTAGTGGATAGAACAGGAAAAAAATAGACGTACATTACTGGAAGGTAGACTTAGGTTTGACATTAGCAAAAAAAGTTATAAGGAAATTAAAGTAGCAGAACAATGACCACCACTGTGAGACATGAATGTACAGGTGCCGGGGACTTTGCAAGCAACGCTGTGAAGTTTTCATGCGCAAGGCAAATGAAACAACTGTCATCTTCAAAGTGCTATTGAAAGAGTCAAAGACAAAAAGAGAAGAAATACATAGCGTTTTGAAAGCAACCACAGAACATTTTGGTCCACATGAACAAGAGAGAGACCCTTAAACAGCCCCGAGAGAGACAAAGTCTGACTAGCTAAAATGAACAAGTTTTGTGGCAAGTTTTCACAAGAACCAAGTGGAAAAGAATGAGTTCACTGTCTCTTCCAAATCAACACAAGATGTATCACCGACCTACAGAGACCTTCAGCTGCAGATGCTGAAAGGACAGATCTTTCATATCTAGTGTAAGAACAAGTGGTAAATCTTGGACAGTTAAAATTATGCAAGGCAAAGCAAACAAAAGGCTGAAACTCAGACTGAGGGCTTCAAAGGAGATACTTCTGACAGTGCCAAGAAGTAAATGGTGTTCTAAGGAAAAGTACAGCTTTGGTACCCTAAATATAAGCTAGGAGAACATCCAAAAGAGAAAGTGGAAAAGACAAAACTAATCGAAAACAAAGAGCTAGTAGCAAAAAAGTATTTTTAACTGTGAGGTAAGGGTTAAGACCACAGTGACAGTGATATCACACATCCATGAAAAAGAAGGAAATCTGAAGAACTGAATCCTATTGCCTTCACAACAGAAACAGAACAGAACTTATAAAAGAAAATAATCAAAATATCCACAGTTATACACAATGAAAGAAGCATGACTGAGGACACCAGAAAGTAGTTTCAGCAGAGGAAGAAAAAGCTGTAGCTGAGAAACACCAGAAGGACCTGAAGTTGAAGTTGGAACAAAGAAAAAGCAAGCATTATAACTGCTATGTACAGTTAATTTAGTGATGAAGTACTGAATACGATATTGGCAGGAGAGCTCATTACTTGAAGACAGATAGTGAATTTTTAAATTTTCTTCAAAATTTAAATCCTGTCAAAAGAAAGATTATGAACAGCTTAAGCACATGAACAGTTTCACTGAAGCAGACTATAGCGTGGAAGAAACTCCCAGAATTTAAGAGCAAAATTAGGCATTGCTTCTGCTGAGATTTGTACGCAGGAAGTAGGAATGCAAGATGCTCAGATGGGTAAGCTACAGAGGGTTACTTTGTGATAGGAGAAAGAGGACTAGACTGATTTGAGAAACAGGAGAGAATAGCAAGATGAGTATAGAATTGTAGAAACATACAATAGTTTGGGTTGGAAGTGACCTTTAAAGGTCATCTAGTCCAACCCCCCTGCAATGAGCAGGGACAGCTTCAACTAGATCAGGTTGCCCAGAGCCCCATCCCGCCTGACCTTGAACGTTTCCAGAGATGGGGCATCTACCAACTCTCTGGGCAACCTGTTCCAGTGTTTCACCACCCTCATTGTAAAAAATTTCTTCCTTATGTCTAGTCTAAATCTCCCCTCTTTTAATTTAAAACCCATCGCAACAGGCCCTGCTAAAAATTTTGTCCCCATCTTTCTTATGGGCCCCCTTCAAGTACTGAAAGGCCGCAATAAGGTCTCCCTGGAGCCTTCTCTTCTCCAGGCTGAACAACCTCAACTCTCTCAGCCTTTCCTCATAAGAGAGGTGCTCCATCCCTCAGATCATTTTTGTGGCCCTCCTCTGGACCTGCTCCAGCAGGTCCACATCCTTCCTGCGTTGAGGGCTCCAGAGCTGGGTGCAGTACTCCAGGTGGGGTCTCACCAGAGCGTAGTAGAGGGGCAGAATCACCTCCCTCAACCTGCTGGCCATGTTCCTTTTGATGCAGCCCAGGATATGGTTGGCCTTCTGGGCTGCAAGCACACGTTGCCAGCTCATGTCCAGCCTTTCATCCACCAGCACCCCCAAGTCCTTCTGGGCAGGGCTGCTCTCAATCCCTTCATCCCCCAGCCTGTATTGATACCGGGGCTTGCCCCGACCCAGGTGCAGGACCTTGCACATGGCCTTATTGATCCTCTTGAGTTTCACACAGGCCCACCTCTTGAGCTTGTCCAGGTCCCTCTGGACGCCATCCCGTCCCCCAGGCATGTCCACTGCACCACTCAGCTTGGTGTCATCTGCAAACTTGCTCAGGGTGCCCTCGATCCCTCTATGTCACTGATGAAGATATTAAAGAGTACTGGTCCCAATAGGGACCCCTGAGGGACACCACTTGTCACCGATCTCCTTCTGGACATTGAGCCATTGACCACTACCCTCTGGATGCGACCATCCAACCAATTCCTCATCCACCAAACAGTCCACCCATCAGATCCATATCTCTCCAATTTAGAGAGAAGGATGTTGTGGAGGACCGTGGGGTAGGGTGACTACTCCTGGCACACCCTTCCGTGCAAACTGCCATGCCAACTGCCGCCCCAGGCCCTGTTGCCCGCTCCAGTGGCTGGCACTCCCTGGGCTGCTTTGTGTAGGCGTGGAGGTGGGGGCGGTTGCTCTGGCAGTGCCCAGGCCTTGTCGGCATCTCCTGCAAGAGCTGCTGGCTCCTGGTGGGTCTCTCCGCTGCCCCAGCCTTCCCCTGCCTCAGGAAAACCCCGTGTGCCCAGATCTGCTGCTCTGCTGCGGGTTGGGCCGGTTCCAGAGCAGCTCCCCTCGGTGACTGAGTATGGCAGACCTATTCCTGGAATTAGAAGTTAAAGGCCCCAGAATATGTGGCAGTTATCTAAAATGAATTAGATAAGTGATAGTTCCTATATGAAAAGTGTTATGAAAACTTAATGAAGAGGAAAGTTCTGTTTATTGTCATTTTAGGGAACAGAAGGATTGAGCAACAGCTGAGGAAAAAGTCAAATTCATGGAAAAGAAGGAAGTGTTAATAATTACAGAAATTAACATGCAAGTTAAATTCACAAGGAATGAAAAGAAAGATAATTTAGATTTCTGATAGTAGAGTTTCTTTTTAAGGAAGCATTACTGCAAATACTAACTTACAGTAACTAGTATGTTATTTGCCAATCCAGGGGACTCTACTTCTGTTGAGCAAAGCTGAGATACCAGTATGACTAGGCAACTTTTGACCCAATTTCTCCTTTAGAATCATAGAATTGTTTAGGTTGGAAGAGACCTTTCAGATCATCGAGTCCAACCATTAATGCTATAAAGCACAAATTGGCATATAATAGAAGGAAAAAAAAAGTGTAAATAAAACTCTAAAGAGAATACTCTCATCGCTTTTCCAAAATATCTTACAACAACTGCTGAAAGAGGCAGAACGTATTAGCGGTCCCTATTTGTATTTCAGAAGCATGCAAAAATCCAGCCTAAGATCTAGGAGTTACTATGCAATATGATATACATAGACAGAGCCTTGAAGGGCAAGAAAAAGATAAGCAGCATACAGAGTGAAGAAAAATAAATTTACACCATTTTTATGGCTTCAGGTTATCATCATCATGATGATTAACTACTTCCCCAGTGTTAGGTCCTGTAAGACCAAATACATGAACAATAGGAAGCTCAACACCTTAATTCAGGATTTTCTAGGAACGCAAATGACCCAGATATCTTGCAGTTTTCCTCAAACTTACAGATGCATTGAAAGACTTTCAATAACAACTTGTGGCATTTGCCATAAATATTCTGATTATGTCAAAAAGGCTATCAGAACGTCAAATCGATAAACTAGGATTTATCTCACATTACGAAGTTCTAAAAGCACTATTACAACAAAAAAGTGTAAGTATGGTAAATTCTTAAGGGCTTCTGATATGGGTATGCATAACCAGCTACAAGAAAAAAGAGAAAAAGACAAGTGAAAAGGTTGGGGTAGGAACAGGGGGACAAATGAGGGAGTACATACGTAGCAGGGCATGTGGAAAACCACACAGACAACCAATCTTGCTGATAAAAGTTACATGACAAAATAGGGCTTGGGCATAATGCAAACTGACTGCAAACAGGTCTTGTATCACTATCTGGCAGAAATAAAATCAGGCACTTCAGACTTAAACAAAGGAAAACATCAGATGCCCGTAGCTTGTGGTAAGAAAGAAAAACCACTTTCTAGTTAAAGCTCAAGTGTCGCTTACCTGTAAAACCATTTACTTCATATAATTCCTTCATATGCTGAAGAACTTACTTTGAGATTAAGTATTTTCTTCAATGACTATAATATTTAAAATATTCACTATATTTCCCTTTAAATATCTGAAAAATCTATGTTAGTGGCTTTTACTGCCAGAAACTGTCAGGCATCATTGCTGTAATTACTCATTTATAGTAAGATTTTAATGCTTTAATCTCCTAAATTAATGTAAATCTCAGCTGCACACCTGTGTTTGCATATTCTCTTTGATGGGCTCTGTCACCTTAAATGTCAGCATTTACTTCTCTTGAGTGCTGCTTAAGGATTTCCTGTGCTCCCTATGTGACTGACTTTGCACATAGACTATTTAATGTGCCTTGAGAGCTGAAAATTACATGCCATACATAAAAAGCTTCAGTATTTGTCTGGATGATGTCAGCACTGTCCCTTAAAAACTTTTTTTCTTTTTCTTAAAGTACATAAAGTATAGAACAGACTGAAAACACTCTGAAATACCTTCAGAACCATTCCATGATTCTCCTATTATTGTGACAGAAAAACATTCAATATATCAGGGGAAAATACTCTTAAAGTATAGATTAAAAATAAGCAAGCTCTAGAAAGAGGGAACAGATTAGTAAGTATTTCTTGTTCACTAGAAAGAAAGAGACAATTATACAACAGAATCTTCTTCTCATATTGAATGCCTCATATTAAAGTGTCAAGAAAGGCAATGTAGCACTCCTCTCCTTTCAGGACAAGGAAACATCAAAAGCAGGAAGCTCTCACATCTGAACATACCCAAAAGCTGACAAACCACATAATGCTGAAATAACATTAACTTATATGACCAGGTGAAAAAGGAGTGAGTCAGGGATCCACCATGTGTGGTGTTTTTTTTAAAAAAAGTAAGCTTAGTTTTGAGGCAAGAGTATTTCTATCAAACAGTAAGACATGCATTAACCAGTCTTCCAGTTTCTTCTCCCTTAAGCAGTTCCCCAAAATTTGGTAGACACTTGACAGCAAGTCATCTATGAAGCATTCCATAAAGTCAAGATAGATAAGATTACACAATGAGGTCCAGAAACTAATGTGTCAAATAAGGATAAAAATAAGCTTTACTGAACAAGAGAACTGCAGAATTACTGAATAGAAAGTTTAGCAAATGTTCCTTTAAGTCCAATGCTCTAAGCTGAACAATTAGACCCTTTTTGCAAGACAGCAGGATTTTAACTAACATGAAGCAAACACTATTCAAATTGCCATTTTCCCAGGGAACAGGTAACAAAGAGAAATATCCCACAACTGGTATCAATTACATGACATTGCTCTAATAAAACTACATGTTAAATGAGGTAGTAAATACCTATAACAATATTTTATCAAAATATTATTTCCTAAAAGTTGTTATTGTAAAAGTGTCATGTAAAAAATGTTGCTCCCAGGCCAAGCCTAACCACTCCCAAGTCAAGCCTAATCACTCTCAGGAAAACACATGGAAGGGACTTCTACCAAATAATGTATCACAGAGTGTGTGTGTATACAAAATCATTTCTACTTGCCCCCAAAAATTCTAACTACTGTCAAAGGTAAAGTTCAAAAGTTAAACTTCTTCAGTGTCCTTCTATTTACTGGAAAGGAGGCTATATTGTAAACATCACCTTTGACACCATGGTTCAACTACAACTTATTTCCTGAGGAAACGCAGGGTAAATTCTGAATTGTTTAAGTTCCCAATATAATAATTTTGAGGGGAAAGCTATTCATGAAAGGTGTACAAGTGATTTTGTTACGATAGAAATCTTGTTGAAAATTGAATGTTTTAATTTTTAAAAAGATAGCAAAAAAGAACAGAAGAGAGACATTTTTAAAAGTGTCTGAAGAGCACAAATCTTAAATAATTTCATAGAATCATAGAATGGTTTGAGTTGGAAGGGACCTTAAAGATCATCTAGTTCTAACTCCCCTGCCAAGGACAGGGACACCTTCCACTAGACCAGGTTGCTCAAAGCCCCATCCAACCTGGCCTTGAACACTTCCAGGCATGGGGCATCCACAACTTCTCTGGGCAACCTGTTCCAGTGCCTCACCACACTCAGAGTGAAGAATGTCTTCCTTCTGTCTAATCTAAATCTAACTTCTTTCAGTTTAAAGCCATTCCCCCTTGTCCTATCCCTACATCCCCTTGTCAAAAGTCCCTCTCCAGCCTTCTTATAGGCCCCTTTAGGTACTGGAAAGCTGCAATAAGGTCTCCCCAAGGCCTTCTCTTCTCCAGGCTAAACAAGACCAACTTTCTCAGCCTTTCCTCATAGGAGAGGTGCTCCACCCCCTGACCATCTTCATGGCTCTCTTCTGGACTCACTCCAACAGGTCCATGTCTTTCCTGTGTTGAGGGCTCCAGAGATGGACGCAGTACTCCAGGTGGGGTCTTACCAGAGTGGAGTAGAGGGGCAGAATCACCTCCCTTGACCTGCTGGCCACGCTTCTTTTGATGCGGCCCAGGATACGGTTGGCCTTCTGGGCTGCAAGCACACATTGCCAGGTCATGCTGACCTTCTCATCAACCAACACCCCCAAGTCCTTCTCCTCAGGGCTGCTCTCAATCCATTCTCCACCCAGCCTGTGTTTGTGCTTGGGATTGCCCCGACCCATGTGCAGGACCTTGCACTTGGCCTTGCTGAACTTCATGAGGTTCGCAGGGGCCCACCTCTCAAGCCTGTCAAGGTCCCTCTGGATGGCATCCCTTCCCTCCAGTGTGTCGACCCCATCACACAGCTTGGTGTCGTCAGCAAACTTGCTGAGGGTGCACTCAATCCCACTGTCCATGTCGCCCACAAAGATGTCAACCAGTGCTGGCCCCAATACCAATCCCCGAGGAACACCACTCGTCACTGGTCTCCACTTGGACATCAAGCCATTGACTGCAACTCTTTGAGTGTGACCATCCATCCAATTCTTTATCCACCGACTGGTCCATCCGTCAAATCCATGTCTCTCCAATTTAGAGACAAGGATGTCATGTGGGACAGTGTCAAATGCTTTGCACAAGTCCAGGTAGGTGACGTCAGTTGCTCTTCCCTTACCCACCAACGCTGTAACCCCATCGTAGAAGGCCACCAAATTTATGAGGTATGATTTGCCCTTAGTGAAGGTACGTTGGCTGTCACCAACCACCTCCTTATTTTCCATGCGCCTTAGCATAGTTTCCAGGAGGATCTGCTGCACGATCTTGCCGGGCACAGAGGTCAGACTGAGTGGCCTGTAGTTCCCCGGGTCTTCCTTTTTTCCCTTTTTAAAAATGGGGGTTATGCTTCCCTTTTTCCAGTCAGTGGGAACTTCACCAGACTGCCACAACTTCTCAAATAGAATGGACAGTGGCTTAGCAGCTTCAATTTATTTTCTAATGCAATATCAACAGCTTTAAAGCTGTTTAGTTTAAAGCTGTTGCTATTGTATTAGAAAAATAAATGACTGCATTAGAAATTAAATGATGGAAATTAAGACAGCTACTCCCAGATACTATGAAGTACACTACCCTGTATTATTTTTGTACTATTTGCAAGCAAAACAGCACCTCATTATAACACTTTCTTTTGCCAAAAAAAAATTGTGTTTTTTTATTCTGATTAAGAGCCAAACACTCATTACACTACACAGAATGCTTTAACTAAAAGGAATAAAGAAAATAGTTTCACTCCTGACCCAAACTGTGGCCAAAAAATCAAAAGCTGAAGCAAGTTATTGTCGGAGATGTTGAATACATCCTCTCAGAAGTTGAGACCATTGAGTTTTTCAAACTGAGAAGTAACAAGAGTAAAATTGCAAATAATCCTCATCAGTCTCTATTTTTGGGCACAGCCTCAGCCCTTGCCACCAGTGACCTGACAACCTCTTCTTATCCAACCTAACACATCCATGCTTAAAGAAAAGGAAAACACCACTGCCATTTACGTAACGTTTTTCCCCTCTACCATTTACAAGTAACTGGAAGAATGTCAGTTGTCAAAGGCTCCAGTAGGGTCTGAATCTCAGTAACAGTCAATCACCTACATCAGAGTTTAAAATAAAAGTGTAAATAATTTAAAATGTACAGAAGTTGCAACAAAGGAACCAAATGAAGCTGTCATTTCACACTATGGTACAGTTACAATTAACAGCAGCTCACCACACCCAAAAAAAAAAAAAAAAAAAAAAAAGAAGAAAGAGCAAGAATGAAGTCCATCATTCCCTCTCTCCCACTGTTATTCCTGCTTTCCTTCTACCCTCTACCTTTCTTGACATTTTATTCA
Source organism: Phoenicopterus ruber ruber (assembly GCA_009819775.1). Lineage (NCBI taxonomy): Eukaryota > Metazoa > Chordata > Aves > Phoenicopteriformes > Phoenicopteridae > Phoenicopterus > Phoenicopterus ruber. The sequence continues at coordinate 100,244,733 of CM020217.1, forward strand.
ACACCCCATGCTCTACCACTTGCCCATGCTGGCATAAATCGGTAGGATAATATAAACACTAATATTTCAGAGCAGTGTAAAATTTTGCGCACCAAACTAATGTTCCAGCAGGCTGAACAGCACCAATCCAGGCATCTTGCACACTTGCCAGAAAACAGATTGGCCAAAGTTATTTCGTACAACTGATTAAAATGCAATCTACCTGTTAGTAGTTCAAAAAAGTGTCTCAAATGTAAACTCAAAGCAAACTTTCAGTTTTTTCAGAAAGCCCAAGTTCCAGAGGCTTCTCACAGAAATACTAAAGATGGACTAATTCAGTGCAATGACAGCTTTGTAAAAACATTTCAAGGAAGAACTTACTTTCGCTTCAAATTTCCATAATTTATACTAAATGTAGAGAAGCTTATTTTCACAAACATTGTAAAAATTTTGAATGATCATAATCCTATGCATATTCAAACACAACTTTATTATACTGAAGTCATCATCGTTAATCTGAATACTTTGAATAGTTTATAGCCTCCCTTTTACAAGCAAATGGCATCTTTATATTCAGGTACAGCTCCCCAGAGCAAATATCTACTTAATTTAACAAACCTCTTTCCATGTACTTTGCTCCATTAGCAATATAAATGTCAGTCACAGGACATAAGAAATCCTATTATAAAAGTGAAAACATTCATTTTCATTAAATTTCATTTCCATTTTTATTTTCAGAAAGTTCTTGTTCTTTGATAAAAATTCTTTTTAATCATGAGATCAGAACTATTATAATTTCAAATTTTTCACAACTGACTGTCATATAAAAAAAATTCAGAGTCTGATACTTTTTTCTTCGAGTTGTTAACAACTTCATTCTTTCCAAAAAGTTGCTAAATAAGATCTTTGGTGCTACTGCCTTCAAATATCTTAACAGCTGCTTAAATACTATCCCTGAGTGGGACTAAAGACTTCTTGATTCTATAAAGCAATAATTCTCAATCCATAATTCACAAAACCTCAGGAATTAGTTTGCAAAACCTCTGCAAAAAAATTATAAGAATACACGTCTCACTTTCCCATGCATGTAAGCAAACATGAAAAGGAGAGAAGTGACAGTTATTGAATCCTCAGTGTTTAGCTTCACTTTGTTGTTGCTGTAAATGAAGACAACTGTGACAAAACTGTACAAGATGATCCACTTATTCCCCCTCTCCACAAAAAAGTTGACCGTTTCTTTTATTAAATACTGAGAATCGCTTCTTACAGTGGTTCTTAGAATTGTTACCTGGAGATACAGCTACGCCAGACTACACTGAAGTCTGAACTTCAGCAGCTCTGGCCCACCTTAGATTCCAATTCTGAAATGCAGAACCATTATCTAGAAAATGCAAAGTGCCTGTCTTCTCTTTAAAGAAATTTAACTAACTTTCTTAGGATACCTTAAGCAATTAAAATCCAATAGGAAAATTCTTATTGGTTTACCCATACAGAAACTGGCTGTAATATCAGAACTTACTTCCTTTTCCTGGAGACCATTCCCTTTTCTAACAGGCGGAACACACAGTTTGATTTCCATCTTGTTTTATGTAAGGCATGAAAACATCGTAACTTCTAACAGGGAAGTATGAATAGTACAGTTCTTTATTTCCCTTTTAAAGCCTTTTACAAATACAACACACTGAGAAAAAGAATACTGCTTTTACAGTGGCCTTATTTTTTAGTGGCCCCTATATAGCACCATAGAGTTTAGACCTATTTCAGATACATATGGAATTCCTTAGTAATATTCAAATATTTTATACACGATAGTGTGAGGAGGGATCAGTTTTGCTTAAATTCCCACCAGAAATCAAAGGAGGAAAAACAGTAGAAGCAGGGAAGTAGATTTTCAATGAAACAATGTTTTGTTGCCACAATAGGCCTAAGAAAGTAATACTTTCTTAATCATTTTGACATATTGAAGGCACACTCAATAGCACAGAGCCAAGCGATACTCCCAGCTATTTCCAGCAACCTGTAAACATTCTTTTATTCTCACAAGCCTGAATGCTGAAACTGTGACAGGACAATATGAGCCTGGAGAATAAGCAGCGGAAATACAGCTTCACAAACACACCATTCGCTGAAAGGTCTGTTGAACCAAAGAATGACATTTCTAATAGTCTCTCAAAGACACAGGAAAGCCCATGTGTTACTGTTTAGCTGGACAAATTCATTCTCAATGCTGCACAAGTCATCTTTTATCATCAACATGCACTGGTGCCAGATCTTTCAATCCAGCAACATATAATGCATAAGTCAGCCACATATTTTAGAATATTTAAGTTTTTCTATTTAAGTTCTTCTAATTAACCAGTATTTTAAGAGAAAGTTTTTTTCAGTAGAGTGATGATCATACATTAATTTTTATTAATTTAAGTTTACTCTGAGAGCTACAGGCAAAGCTGGCGCTTTCTAACAAAATAGTTCATGGCTACAATGCAAAATTTTACTGAAATCATTAATGCAGAAACTGCAGTAGACATTTTCCTTTAATCAACTCAGACAACGAAGCAGTATATAACAGCAGGAACTCTTTTGTAATATCCCGAAAGCATCTCAAAAGCAACAGTTGTTTGTCTACACAGATTTGGTATTTTTAAGGTTTTTCATAAGCTGGTAAAGAACTAGAATGACATTGTTTGATAACTTGCTTTTGTAATTACACATTTTTCATTTAAGTGTTGGTTGACCGAAGCAGACTGAACTTCTCTTGTTGCAGTACAAAATCACAGCACTTAATCCTCATTTCTGTGGCATGACTATTCTCCAAGTTCAGAAGTTCTGTGCAGTTGTTTTTTAAAGGCACAAGGGCACTTTTTAAACAGAAGTACTAAAACTATCTTAATGAGAATTCTAAAAAACACATGCTATACAACACAAATCCAGAAAGTAACATACTTACAGCTTCAAAAGATAAGTTAACATGTTCCAGAAATTTCTGCCTTAAATTGTCAGTCAGTTGATTGAAGCGGTATCGCAAGAGATCCATTTCTTGTTGAAGAAACCAACGCCTGAGATCCTCACTGGAAAGAAATGATAAAAGAAACCCCATAATACACTTTCTGATTATGCATTCCCTCTTTCTTTATAAACTAGATGTCAAACCTAGTGAACACAGCATTAAATGTAGTGCTGACTTTGGCATGGACACACAAACTGAGGAGCTTGGAAGAGAAGGTAGGAAAGATTCAGGAAGGAGCACTCAATCAGAAAAGACTTTTGGAAAGAAAATACACAAAAAAGCATGACTGCAGATGTTTTGGAAGAACAGAGGTAGTCAATCTCAACGCTAAAAATTGCTCTGTAGGTATCAAAGCTGTTACTCTCTTTTAAATGGTAGTCACCATTTTTTACTTGTTTTAGATAAGAATAACCAACTGCAGATAGTGTTCTCCTTCAGTATTTAAAGGACAGCTTTTTTTCTTCAACATGGCACAATATTTCTTCATTGTACAATTAACATCACAATTAATCTGATGAGGCAAATACATTATGAAACCTATGTCTTGTAATTCTCACTTTTGAGGTATCTCCAGCTGAAGGAACACACACGCATCTCAGATACTGTAACAACAGTGCTCTATGCTAGGCAAAAAATAGCCTGGAAGCAGGCAAAAGGAAAATATATGACAATGAACTTGGGTGAGGAACACAAATAGAACATCTAACACTTGACAAAAGAGCAAAAGGGGTTTAGCAACTGCAGGTGAGCAAGTAGGAGAAAGAACAAAAAACACAGGGACAGGAGTCAGTAGAAAGCATAAAAGAAAAACAACGCTAAAGCCAGTCTTCAAGTACTCTAAGTACTGATATTACTCTTTGCGTACCGGATTGCTCACATCCCAGCACTCAGATTCCCAGGCATCAGCATGTTACTCAAAGCTATAGCAAGTAGGTACCAGAATACTAGTAACAAAAGCCACCCTTGTCAGTACAAGCACAGAATGCAGATGATACTGTACCTCACTATTACAGGGCATTCTTTTAAACTGTCCTCTTGAGAGCTACGCTGTGGGCTACTGCCATGACAATTCACAGAGCACAGAAATACTGCAGTCTTACATGTTCTCCTTACAATATTTAAGCATCTTTTCCCAGAGGGGACCAGTGAATTACAACAGAGTTGCTTGTGTTTTTCTGGGCAAAATCTCTGCTTGAAATATGGCTCGGAGAAAAATAATTATTATTCAAATTATCATTCCAGATGGAAAGGCTCTGTTAAGGTGCTTTGTAAAGTATAACCCTGTGGACAGTTTCAGTGCTTGGGATGTCTTAATAATCTTAAACTTAAAATGGAAGTTAATGCCACTATGACTGATCTTCTGCAGTTCTTCTGTGATCATCTTAGACAGTAACAAAATCCTAGGACGTGACAATTTTACTCTTTTCCTAATTCATCAGCTTTACACTGCATTTGTCAGTTTAAATCAGATCAGTAGATTCCTGACTAGGAAAACAATATGAAAGAACAGGCTCTTTCATTGCAGGGAACAGCACTCGGGAAGGAGTGAGGGGTGGAATCCTCTTCACCCCCCAAGAAGTGGTAGGAAAGACCAACACATTTGTTGTGAAGCATCAACATAGAAGTACTTTAGAAAGACATGAAAATGCTCCTAAGTCTGGAGCCTAAGACTAGTAGCTCACATTCCACAATTAAATATGAGAGTTCAATTACCAACAACTTAACATTAACTTGTGAAAAGCCTGGGCATGGGCCAGAGCTCTGTTCTCCTAGGTAACCAACACCAGAAGACTCCTCAGAGTTTAAGTTTCAAAAAGTAGACAGCAAGGGGAACATGGGTACAGAAAGCACACAAAAGTAAATGCTATTCAATGGAAGAGGCAGCAATTTCAGCACACAAGTCTAATTTACCATAAAGGAAAAAAAAACGGCAGGAAGTAGAGAAAAGGCCTTGCTATGTTTGATAAAGAACTTATGTCTTTGCTATGGGACAGAAACAGCAAAAAAAAAAAAAAAAAAAAACACCAAACCCAAAAAAACCACAGAAGTATGTTTGAAATTTTCCTGAATAGAAGAGAGAGTTTCACTGTCACAGCGGAGGCAAGGTTTATTTCTTCCATCTTAAATAAGTGAAGTGAAGATTATGCTCCTGGGACTTTCATAATTCTTCATAACTAATCTGATAAAGTGAAGAGACATGCAACAGACAGAAGCAGAAATACAGGGTCATGGCCAACATGCAAGTAAAATTCTCTTCAGAGCTGTGTTTGCCATGAAAGTGAATGAAACAAGATTATTCTATTTCCTGGTCTTGACAAATATAAGTGGCATTACAAGAGGTGTGAAAGAAGGGTATGGATGAGACCGTTCACTCAAGACTGTACATACCGTATCTTAGCAACATTATATGGGAATGAGCTTTAAAGTCTTGGATTTCAGAAGGCAGAAGAAGGACAGTCAAGAGATGATGACTCCATTATAAATTTAACTGACAAGAATGGTGGAGCTGGCCACTTCAGATCACGTAAAAACCAAAATAAAACAACCCAGTTTATAAGGGAGAACTGATAAAGACTAGGGGAAAAAGTTGATGTAAAAGTTGATGTACCCCTGGGTGGCACTGTTGGCCAACTAGAAACTTAAAAAGGCGGTGTCGCAGGAAAACAAGCCTGTAAACACAACTGCCTGGCAGGCCACAAGGAACTGAATTCAACCTAGTTTGCAGTTATGTCTATAAATAAAGTACACTTTCTCAAACACTCCTACCTTAATAGCTTTCATCAATTAACCTAATGATATGTGCCAAGCTTATTTTTCTGACCTAATATGATAAAAACTTAGAGAACAGTATATTCTATTTGCCTCCCAATTTTATCTTTTGGGGAACGTGCCAGTTTTAGAGCATAGAAATCTCTCATCCCCGAAACAGCTGTTTTTCAAGACAGAATGAAGAATGCTGGGTACAGGGTCACAACACAGTACTTAAGATGCTATTTTCCATTTTATGAGTAAGCACTAAGTCCACCTTTTCAAAGAAACAAAAAAGCTAGTTTAAGTGGAAACTGACTATCAAGCTGCTTTATTGAAACACTGCATCAAACTATCTGTATATAAACAGGAACACAAAAATACATTTGCAAGTAGTTTAGAGTGCCCTGGAGCCCCATCCAAGGCCCCTCCTCCCTAAGAAGGGGTCTTTCCCCCTAGACTACAAAGCCCAGCTCCTTCCTGCTGATTCTGTGGCCCAAAATAGCTTGTATTCATTTCTGCACAGTGGTTCACCTTCAACAAGCTGCCCACCTCTGCCCTGCCTATAGTCTAATTCTTAAGATACTTCCCTGAAACACAGGGCTTGAACCATGTCTCCCATTTATTTCCTAAGCAAGTACTGCACACTCAAATAAGCTCTCATACAAAAGACAAGGATCTTCTTTTTAAAAGATAGCTTGCAGAGAAAAAGAAAGCAGTCCAATTAATCTGCATCTATCATTAATTCCAGGAGATTCCAGAGCCATTATAGCAATGCAGGGCTGGGGAGGGGGGGGAAGATATCACATCAGTGACAAAGGCAAATGTTTAGTCAAGTCCCTGCTTGGTTATTTCTCACTGAGGCAGCCTTTCAGTCAGCATGCTGGCCACTGTCATTCACATATGCCTTCCTCCCTTCTCAGCACAGTGGACAAAGCTTAGTAAATTCCACTCCTGAACCAAGTATCTAACCTTCAGGCTTTTGCTACGTGGCTTGTATTGCCTTCTGTGAATCTGACCCAAACTCATTTTTCCTGAAGCCACACACCAACCGAAAATAGATGCCTCTTGAATTCCAGATCAGATTCTTGCCACCAGACAATTCTACCTTCCAGAACAGCAGAACTTTCTTCAAATGTGTCACTACCAACACCCTCAAAGTGTCTCATCTCCCACAGAAAAGCAATGGTCCCATCTAAATAATAACTAAATGCTTAAAGTAAAGTTTTACAAGAGGGGATAATGGAAACCAAATTGACTATTCAAAATGCCACTAGCTGCAAAATAAGAAACATTAAGTTTTCAGGGGCTTTTTAGTCCCAGGCTACTTAAGGATACTACGTTTTAGGGGGTTTTGGTAGAAACTTACAATATAGGTAAAGCAAGATATTTTCTTGTAAAAATCAGCAGGACCAGTATGACTAAGGGAGTTTATAAAAATATACACAACAAACATAAGCATTAGAAACTAACCAATATTACATTTGTTATTTATATTCACAAATAATACATGTAGAATAGAGAAGGGCAGAAGGAATTTCAGTTGTAATTCTGTCATTAAACTTGCTCTCTTCTTTCAGGATTTTAAACTATACTATCAGAGTCACTGCAGTGAAGGCTGCTATTGACCTGCACCATCCACAACCCATTCCTCATTGCACATACATCACAGATCTAGCTGGCTCATCGATCACATACATCAACAAACTGTCTTCAGCACAGCCCAGCTGCCTTTTGAAAGGGCAACATGATGGGATGTGAATAATCCAGAAGATTTCAGGGTGTTTAAAGTCACCCAGGGCCTGTCATGGTGAGGTTTCCTCCATCTGGAGGCTTTTGAGGCCTCTGCTACTTCCTATCCTGACCAGATGGTCTGTAGCAGGCACTTACCATGTTGTTAGACACCTTGGTCTCTTCTCCAACACTTGCCCCAAAATTCTCAACTGTCTCATGACCCATTCCAAGGAAAAGCCCCATCCATTCCAGCTCCATATCTTGGCTTAGAGCACAATCCCTCCTATGTACCTTCCCGGTCCGGTTTTGCTTATGAATCTGTATCCATCCATAGCAGCACTTCCATCACATCAGCTATCACAGTATCATAATATGTATTCTACCACACTCACCTAATTTAAACAAACTACATTGCAACTTAAAGTGCAATTGAATTAACAGTTCAAAACAGTACACACTTCATATTTACCAGTTTTAACTCTAAAAATGGACTGCAATGGCAAGGAGTCAGGAGTTCACACTGATGCATAACCAAGATGCTAACAGACATAAAGCACTGACAACCTCTATAATTTCATCCAAAAACTACAGCTGAAGGAAAAGGAATGCACTTGACAGGACCAACTTTGTGCCTGAGATTTCACACGACAAAAAAATTGCAGTGCAACCATCCACAGCAATGAATTTGGAAGAAAAGCAGAGTAAGTAGAGGAAACCTCAAACTCAGATGGTATTTTTAGTTTGTCTAAAGAGAGAGCCTTGTTTCTGGCAATAATATAAAGCCTATTTACATAGTCAGGTCTTTGGTCAGTAATCAACAGTTTAAGCATATGCAGCAGTTAATTTAAACTAAATTATCAGTCACTGTGAATGTCTGACAAACACTTAATACTGGTGTGCTTTAATCTCAAAAAAGATGTCAAAAGGAAGAGACTCAAATCAACATTTTGTGCATAAAACCCAAAAGTTTATACTTCTTTTTTAATTACTACAAAATCTGGATCTTAATTTTGATCCCGAGTATCCCTTTCATCACAGTTGAAATAAGGTTCCTAGCAAAAAAAACCCCTCTGTTTGAGCCTACCTCTCTCTTCAGTAGCCATGCAACTCTAAAGTATCTGTAATGTCTATAATAAAGCACTGTAGTATCTGTATACATTTAAAATTAATAGTAAGAGTACAGCATAATCCAAAAAGTACTTACGACTGACAGTAAGCAAGGCGTAGTATGAAATGAGAGATATGGTCTTTTCTTCTTGCCTCATAATCATCCTCAGCCAAAGCCTACAGAACATATTATTATTTCAGAGAAATAATCTCTCCCAGATTAAAAATCCACAATTAATTTATCATTGCTGTTCAACAGTGCATTAATACTCATCTTTAAGGCAATAAATGTAAGACTATTAAAGAAGGGGGTTGTCCTATACTCTCAAAGAAATACTACACCTCTGACAAAATAACAGAATTTAAGTTTTAGGAATAGTATTTCATCACCTCTACTTTCATTCTTGAACGGTGAATAGAAAATAAAGTGCAAGAGAGTTCCCTTTTTTGATTTTTACTTACTTTGTAGGGAAACTTAAGTTTCCGGAGCTCACCCTCCAGCTTGGCTTGGTATAAATCACTACTTCTTACATAGCTCACACCAAGGTTTTCAACTACTTTGAGCACTGGGAAAAAAAAAAAAAAGAAAAGTCCATGATAGAAACAACATATCGAAATCTAACTGTATCATGTCTTGTGAAATGCACAAACTGGGGCAAGGCCACATGAATTGCTTTTAGTGGTATGGGGAGCAAAGGGTAAGAAATATGGAGAATAAGGTGTGACCCACAAGTCCTGAACAGCTCGCCCAACTTTGGGATCCATGCAGTCAACAAGGAAAGGGAGACAGCTCACTCTGACGGACCAGTCTCAGAACATCAGTTTCCACTGTAATGACGGAAACCTTGGATTCAGTGGTTTTCAGGAGCTCAGGGGAACCCTTGCTTCCAGCCACAGCCATTTGAATCACTGTACTGAGAGACATCAAATATGTCACAACACCTACAAAGCGAAACATGCTCATAAAAACCACCAGTGTAAACCAAAACTGTACAGTCCTGACTGCTATACACCAAATGCTCACTGTGAAATCAGTCGCAGCTCTCTGAAACACCTAAAGCAACACGTTTTCCTTTAAAGGGGGTTCATTTCAGCACGAGCAGGCAGCCAGCTCACATTAATAACAGGCAAGGAGGGCATCTAAGCCCGCCAAAAATACATACATCCATGACAGGAAGAATCAAAAGCTTCGGGGGGGGGGGGGGGGGGGGGGGGGGGTGTGTGGCTGGGGACGCTACTTACGCTTCAGGCGGTCGACGGCAAAGCTCTCAAACTCCACCAGAGAGATGTTTTCCGTGGGGGGTTCCAGGTAGAACTGCAGGCTGTGAGGGTACAGCTCCCGCCGGTCCCCAAGCCGCCCCTGCTTCAGCCTCGCCCGGCTGCTGAACTCCATCTCCCCCGCCGGCGGGCCTGGGGGCGACAGGGGCGCTCAACCACGAGGGAGGGGGGAAGGCCGCCGCCGGCCCTCGGGTCGGACAGGGCCCGCCCGCCACCGAGCCGCCCCGGGGCTGCCTCCGGCCCCCTCCCGTAGTGACCAACCCCCTCGTTCCCATGGCAACTACCCCCGCCCGCCGCCATAACGCAGAAGCCCCCACCTGCTGCCGCGCACCGGCCGCGCGCCCCAGCTTCCCGCGCACAGCCAGCCCCGCCTACTTCCGCCCCGCCCCCGCCGCTCCGCCGCGCCTCATGCCCAGCCCCGCCTCCACGGGCCACGCCTCCCGCGCGGCGATTGGCTGGCGACAGCGAAGCGTGCGGAGTCCCAGTGAAAGGTGCCCACAATCAACATGGCGGCTCCTGCTACGTGCGGGCAGGTTGCGGCGGCCTCTCTAGCCCCGGAGGGAGCTCTATGGTGCTTGGCCCGTCGTCCCCAAATGCCTCAACTGATTAAACGGGTCTTTTTGTCTGGTTTTTCTGACAGCGCGTGATACGCTGTAACTAACTTTCTGTCAGTGTGTCGTTTTTACGGCTGAAGATGTTTATAAATATTTGCCACCACATGAAACAAATAGCCTTCCTCTTTTTTTCCCCCTAACCTTCGATGTACTGGGAGGCTACCGGGTGGCTGCCAGTCTCTGGGGTGGCGGTCGCTTCCACCACCTGCCCGCCCGCAGGCATTTTCCCTCTTTACAATACTCAGTATTGAGTGTCAGTGCAGTAAAACGGCTCCCCGGGGGCAGAAGCGGAGGCGTGAGCCGCCCCCCCGGCAGGAGAGCCGTGCCAGGCCAAGTCTGTCGGTAGCACCAGGCCGCAGCCGGCATCAGGCGGGCAGCCGTTGCGGAGGGCCTGGCCGTGCAACCGCGGTGCATAAACCCTGGGTGGCTGGGGCACCCACGATGCTGTCTCCGAAGGGTCTACCCGAGGCATCCTCCCATGGCACCCACCATTTCCCATCCCCTTCTTGCCAACGTGGTGGAAGGGGACAGCAATTCTTGGCCTGTTTTACCACAACATGGGACTTGATGCAGTTGATTAATTTTTTTACCAATTCCTGAGGCACAACTGTTGTCTTTGCCAATTTTACAACTGAATTTAATTTCTCCAGAATATACAATTCCCTTATTTTCTCTAATGCTTTGTTATTCTGCTACCCTACCAAAGTCAGTGAAATGAAAGCACCTCTAAACCCCATTCTTGCTCTCCCCTTCCTCTATTGGTTTCAAGAGCTTGAGGATCTGAAGCCACGTTCTTCCTTATCTCTTCCTGTTTTCTATTAAACTGACCTGAATCTGTTAACTGTCTTCATCATGATACTCTACAGTCCTAACATTAAACTGTAATTTATTTTATTATTTTTTTTGTTCAGGAAAATTGTCTGTCCTCAAGATTGGCACAACTACTGGTTTCATCAGTCATCTACTGTTGTCCCCTGTTTGCATTAGCGACAGCAATATCATCTGAATCTTATACCACTCCAGTACCCAAAACCGAGGATCACAGTATCACTGAGTTTCATGATGCTGTTAAGCTGGTTTGAAAGTGAAATATTCAGCACAGTATTCAAACACGGAGGAACTTCCTTTTAATTCCCCGATCCCATAAACTCTGCACCATTCTAGAGTTGTATAATTTTGTCATTTTCCCAAGATAACTGCAGGATTTGCTATTTTTGCCACTGTCTTGACCATTTTGCTGCAATTGAGGTTATGTTCTCTTTTGTGTCCCTGCCTTAAAATGCCACTTATTTGCTATTTTTCCCAACCAGAAAAGTTGGTTGATGATCTTGCAACAAATTCAGTGTGTAAAGGGATGGAAAATCAGAATTTACATACAGTTTATACCCACAAAGTGAGGAAAATCAGTAGCTTAGGCTGGCAAGTTGTTCTTAAGAACAATGAAGTGATCATGGACGAGGACACATACTGGTCTCATGTTCACCTAAAACATTGCCGAGTAATCCGATTGCAGCTGCCACTGGAAACTGGCCTAAAACTGCAGCCTACCTCTGTACTAGCAGATTAAACATGGTGCTGAGTTCAACTGATGTTGGACAATCCACTGCAATTGCCTTTCAAAACAAGGTGGCCACATCCAAATTGCCTATGGAGAATCATCTTATGTTCCTGCTAATTCTCAAACTGTGAAGTGTGCTCTTTGGTCTGGGCCGAACCTCTGCCAAGGGACCATTTGTACAGTTTAACAGGATAGAAAATCAAGATTCACTCTCCAGGGCTGCTCTGTAGTTTTCCAGGATAAAAACATTCTATCACTATCTTTTTAGATATTTTTACAAATATGTTTAACCCGAAGCAACTTTATATCTTTATATACATGTAAAGCAACTTTAACCCAAAGCAACTTTTTTTTGAATAGCAAGCACTTATCCCTGCAGTTTCTTCCCTTCTCCACCTGGTTGCTCCACAAGTTGCTCAGGAGTAGGAGTGAACCCGCTAAAATCCACCTAGTAGTTGCAAGAAGGCAGAGCTTTTGCCTTTGACTGACCAGTGTGTTAATATCCAAGAGATCTTACTGAGACTGGCAGTGCACCGTCCAGGGCAGGCCACGGAGTAAGGTAAGAGCTCGTACATTTGCTTTGAGTGCTGTACCCGGCCTGGACCGGAGGGGGAGAAGTGCGACAATGCTGAGTAGCACTCCGCAGAAACCAGCGATGTTTTTCATTTTAATTTCATTTCAATTAATGTTTTAGGGTTTGGCACATAAGCAGTACCACACTTTTAGAAACCACGGTATGCAGTTTGCTGTCCATCACCATTTCTTCTATTGAACCATGTCCTGCTGATTTTTTACAGATCAGCAGTTATGTCTACATCTGCCTTTTTTTTTCCCCACTACTAGTTTCTTTTCCTCTAATGCTGAGTAACGATCCCTGAATTGTCTGGAATTAGGTGAAGACCTAACTTGTTTGTTGGGGTTTTTTTGTTTGGTTTTTTTTTTCCAATTAACCATTAACACTAACATTATTGCAAAAAGTCATAGGATCACTTCAGCAGAAATTAAGATGCAAAATTAATGTCTATATAATAGACTCAAATCTTAGAATGCAAAACTTTACAAGGGGTTTGTCAGCCCTTTCACCACAAAAATCCCTTTCTTGGGAAAGAAAACAGACAAAGAAGTGAAAAGATACCATTTTGGTGGAAAACTCCCGAAACCACAATTCAAACAATTTCATAACCCAAACTTTCTTACTGATGTATTTATTGAAACCTATAGACAGTTTCAATAGTATTTTGGTTACTTTTTTCCATGTATATTCGCATCACTTCCACAGTAACATTCCCAGTAGGGACTGATTTTTTTAAGTATTTTTTTAACAGAATCTTTGATGTTGCAACAACCCACCTCACAAATGTTTTGCAACAACATCCATATGGTCAGCTGTCAAACTGTCCCCATCATCCCATCCAAACACAGTCCAATCCATCATACCCCAACCTGTTCTGCTACCTAATTAACAAAAAACAAATTCCTTATTTGCATTAAATATACATCATTGCACAGTTTCTACTCCCACTTTTGTTATACTGACTAGCAGAGTGCCCGATGCTAATCCATTGGAGCCCAGTTCTTCTCTACTTGCATGACTACCACTGCTAATAGGAGGGTAAACATGGTGATGCCAATATCTAGTCTCTCCTTCAAGTTGCCCTCGTTCATCCATCATGTCTGGGATGTTCGGATCTCTATGGATGGCAGGGATTAGCACAAAATGTCCCTTCTCTGCTTCCAGCTCCCTTTCAGCTCTTATTGTTAATTTACCCACAATCTTATTACGGCATGTATCATCAGTCTGATTGAAATCTCATGTAACTCAGTCTTTACATACATTGTCGTCATAACTTGCTTTCTTGATGTTTTCACCTCTTAAAATATTCTTCTTGATTTTTTTTTTAACTTTTGTTTATTCAGAATACTTATTTATAGATTTTTCCGTCATTTAACTCAATTCCTTTACTGATCTGTGTTGTGGTTTAACCCCAGCCAGGAACTAAGTACCACACAGCCGCTCACTCACTCCCTCCCAGAGGGATGGGGGAGAAAATTGGAAGGGTAAAAGTGAGAAAACTCATGGGTTGAGATAAAAACAGTTTAATAGGTAAAGCAAAGCCATGTGTGCAAGCAAAGCAAAAGAAGGAATTCATTCACTCCTTCCCATCAGCAGGCAGGTGTTCAGCCATCTCCAGGAAAGCAGGGCTCCATCATGCATAACGGTTACTTGGGAAGACAAACACCATCAGTCCAAACGTCCCCCCCTTCCTTCTTCTTCCTCCAGCTTGATATGCTGAGCATGACGTCATACGGTGTGGAATATCCCTCTGGTCAGTTGGGGTCAGCTGTCCCAGCTGCGTCCCCTCCCAACTCCTTGTGCACCCCAAGCCTCCTCGCTGGTGGGGTGGGGTGAGAAGCAGAAAAGGCCTTGACTCTGTGTAAGCAATAACGAAAACATCACTGTGTTATGAACAGTGTTTTCAGCAGAAATCCAAAACATAGCCTCATACTAGCTACTATGAAGAAAATTAACTCTATCCCAGTCAAAACCAGCACAATCTGGCTTTTTCAGAAGTCTTGACAGATTTACACTTTTCTTATAGTGTATTTGTGTCATTGCTAGCCCAACTTCTCTTTGTATGTCTGTTTTGCAGTTCTCTGTTCCATGCTTTTTATTACTTCCTTAAATATTTGTCATCCAGGTTATACCAAGCTTTTTTTTCTGACCATGATGCACAGATACCTCTGTACTTACTATAATAGCAGAGTAAATGTTCTGAGATGGCCTTTAAATTCCTGCAGGCTCCGAAGTGAGTAAAGCGTGAATCATGCACTGAAGAGAGGTTCAGGGGCTATTTTAGTCAAATACGCTCTCAGTCTCTCAGTGTTAATGTATTTAAACTGGGGAGTGATGATGGTCACATCCCTTGTGACACTCTAAGTCTCTCTGGCTCCATTTGTACAGGGCTTTCGGATCCTGAATTTATTCCTCAAGTCCCCTATTCAAGACTCTAGGACACAGGTGGAGAAAATCTATATATGTCTTCACAGTCTTCTTAAATTTATCCTGACAGGTAGGTCTGTCATCCACCTCTGCCTCTCACTGCATGCATCTTCTTCAGTATGTTTAGGCTGCTGTAGTGAATATGCTTACTGCATCCTTGTTCTGTTATATATCATATTTTTGATCCCCTAGCATCTTTTTCAGGCTACATATCAAGGAAGGATCTGCGCTGTCCCTGTGCTAGGCTTCTCCAAAAGGATGCCACTCTTGTACTCTGTTACAAGATGTTCCATGTACTTTAAATAATTTACCTGCCGTGCTGGGCCTTGGGCGGGGGGGGGGGCGGGGTGACCTTTTTTTTTCCTTGTTAATCTCCTCTGATAACTTTTCAGCGTTCGATCAATGTTAGAGAGAGGGGTTGGAGCATCAAAGATGAGAAGTACTCACAAATTTGAGAAATTAGAGCCTGGGTAAAGGAGAGAGAGAGAGATTCCAATTTCTACCATGGGAAAGAAAAGCAGAACTCGGCCTCTTTTGTGTAACAAAAACTCTTTTTTGTAACACAAACATCCTGCCCGATCAGTGTAAATATAGCTTGAGCTCAGCCACTGCACCGTCATCTCCAACAGACAGGAGAAGATTTGAACTATCAAGCATCAGGACTAAGAAAGTAGAATTCATTTGTAGACATAATGTATTCTGCTGCACAAGGATCTCCTTCTTTTCTTAATCTAATTTCTATCTTTACCATATTTAAATTGTGAGTTTCTGAAACACGCAAAGAAGTTATTCAGTCTGTCTATCTGTATAGATACTGATGTTTCTTTTCTTGGAAATGATTACCACTAAACTAATTTACAAGAAGAAAATGCATTTGTTACATATACATTTAAGATTGCTGCATTTCTAATACTCTTTTGAAGATTAATCAAATTTCTATCTGTATAGCAGTAAAGAATAGCATCCTTTCTTTTCAAGTAATCTGTAGGTATTTGAAAGATTTCTTTAATCTCAAAAGTATTGCTATCTAACATAAAAACTAGTCATAGCTATGTATCTAGGATTTTTATCTTTTTTTTAATCGTGTGAAGAATTAATTGTCAGGATTCAGAATAATGCAAAAAAGGTTTAAAATATTGTTTTAGGAGAATCTCTTATTGTCTGAACATTCCAAAATATTATCTGTCTCCATTCAAAGAAACCCACTGCAGTTTAAGGATTTTCTTCAGCCTTTTTGGTGTTTATTTAGGGCTATTGAATAATACAGACTTGGCCAGGCAGATTTCCCGTTTTAAGCCTATGACTTGATCGTGAAAAAATGTCCTGTTCAGTACTGACACACACTGAGTTTTCAAATACCCAGTCGCTGGGTAAAACAGTCTGCAAAATTCCAACTTAAATGTAAGTGGCCAGCTGCCTTCCAATTGCTCATAAACCTCTGTGTTAGACTTACTCAGAGCACTTTCACTGTTACAAGTAAACCCTCCCCCAAAATAAACACTAAGGGGGGATCCAGTCTGCCTGATCTAACCACTAAACCTACACCTACCTTTTAAGCTCTTCTTTAAAGGGAATAGCTTCCCATGGAATACTTGGAAAGAGGTAGGTATCCTGCTGGCCTCCAAAAGGACATCCAGCCTGCCTAAATTTAGGTGTCTGGGTAGCTGATTTATTTTCCATTTGTTTCCTGAAGTTTGCTTTGGGGTTGGGTTTTTTTGGTTTGGGGGGGTTGGGTTTTGTGGGTTTTTTTCAAAAGCAGGTGATGCACAGGAATGAAAACTTAAGCATTTTTGCAAGTTAGGGGAAAAGAGTCTCCCTTGTATGCAGTACTAGGTCCTGTTCCTTGGTATGAATTAACACCAGCATAAGGAGTTAGAGCTAACTCCTTGTCCTGGTTTGGGCTGAGACAGAGCTCGTTTTGTCTCCAGCAGCTCCTGTGTTTTGGATTTAGTGTGAGAAGAACGGTGATAGCACTCTGATGTTGTTGGTTGCTGCCAAACGACCAAGGACATTTTGCAGTTTCCCAGGTTTTGCTAATGTGCAGGTGCAAAAACTTGGGAGGGGTAGAGCCAGAATAGTGGATCCAAACTGGCCAAAGAGAGTATTCCATACCATAGACGTCATGCCCAGTATAAGTGAGGGTCGGCTGGTGGGCCACTTCCCCTTCTTGTTTCCCTTGTTTTTCACTTTTTTTCCCTTTTTTCATTCGTTTGGGCCTTTTGTTCATTCATTCAGCTGTTGGTTCCCTCACCTGCTCTCTCTGGAACTTGCTGTTCTGGGATGGCTGGGGGGGGATACCTCTGCTCCCTGACTGCTGCTCGGGATGGGCTGTGTCGGTCGTCGGGTGGGTGAGAAATTGTGCATCATTTGTTTTATATATTCTGTTATCCTTATATGTATATTATTATTATTATCATTAATATATTTTTATATTTTTCCTTTGCTGTCCTGGTGAACTGTTTTTATCTCAACCCATGAGTTTTCCTTTCTCTCCAATTCTCCTCCCCACCCCACTGGGGAGTTGGGGAGTGTGCGAGCGGCTGCATGGTATTCAGTTACCATCTGGGGTTAAACCATGACACTCCTACATTCCTTATGCAAGCAAAATTCCGAATTAATTGGAAGTTGCCTGAGCAAGACATATGAGATCAAGATGATTAACATACCAGCTAATTCTTGAGCCACCTTTCTACTGGAAACTAAATAAATATATTACTTTGTCTTAGTTCTTAGTATTTTGTCTTTATACCACTTTTGTCTTGTTCTAGCATTTCCTTTGGCTGAGGCTTTGTGGAAATTGCGCTAAAGAAGCAACAGCGACTAGTTTATTAAAAAGTATCAGTGAAAAGGTCAAATAAAGGCCCCTATCCCCATTAAGCCTTGTCTAAAACTGCATTGGTTTCACTGGAAGCAGAATGTAGCCTCAGAATGTAAAACCCCAACCCCATCCTCCAGCACTGTGGACATCAGTTCCTGCTGTAATGCTCCTTAAAATTCAGGGCTTACTGACAAAACTGTTGATTTATTTTCAGACTGCAGAGCTAGAATAACTATTGGCATCACTATCTTGGCAATTTTTCTTCAGATTATCTACATGAATATGTGGAAATCTGGTACGCACATTATTGTTTGGAAAACTACATCGTACCTTTGTATAACAAATTTCAGAAGCCAAGACTTATCCTAGTAAGTTTAAAATAACCATTAAAAATTGCCTCAATATAGCCACATTAAGTAAAAGACATTACTATGTTTACACTTTCAAGTAGGAAACCAAGTATATCAGTTACACAGCTATTATTCACATACTGCTTTCACAACCACAAAGTTATTAGATATATTGAAGACCGAACATTTTTATAACAAATCTGGTAACAGTTAAATGGCAAGGGTGGATCACAATGAATCTAAATGAATCCAGATGGTATACCTTACTGTCAAATTTTAGATGGTATTGATGCATTGCAAAAAAAAAGCAGCAGCATTTTTTTCTAGCATATAGTGTCCCAAATGCTTTCAAAAGTGACGGTGTTCTCGTTATACATATTTAGCTTCTATGGACCCATTGCTTACGTGGGTATCTGCAGGGTATTACACACTTCAGTGCCTGCAGTTTTGCCTTCTCAATGAACTGTGTACAGTTAAATATGGGTACAAATGATGGCAGATATGTAATTACATATTGAGGTTGAGTACGTGTGGAGCTGTTGAGTGCTTTGCTGATTTATGATGAATATGATGACCTCTGCATTACCTTGATACTCGCATGCTAGTGGGAGAAAGTTCTTTCAAGGTCTTCTAGTCCAGACTTTAGGCAAAAGTGGACTTTGAAAGTAGAATACAACAAAGATTTGTCAGGCAGATACAACGGTTACAACAGCGGCCAACATAGCTAAAAATCACTGTTAGCATTTCTCTTTGCTCTTCTTGCTGTTCTCTGGCAGCCTGAATACTCTCCAGATTCCTCCCTTTCTCGATTGCATAGTACAGAGTGCGCACACTCGTCCGCCTTCACCTTGCAAGAAAAGGTACCAAGTAATGGGCACCTATAGGCAGATTCTAGAGGGCAGGGAAATAAAATGAGCGTCGTTTAGCTGTAGCAGAATGGTCAATTGCATATCAAAATACTGAATTTTTCCACTTCAGAGAGCCAGCCAAGTCTTGTTTTAGAATAACAGAAAATTCACATATGTTAGAGCTGCGGTAGTTTACAATCAACTACTCTTTCAGAGACTTTTTCAACAATTCTGAAGGCTGGAAGTCGCAAGGGCAACACAGGACATTTTTTTCTGCTAAGTCCACAGCTGAGGGGTCACATAGCACAAAGAGCTCCAGGAGTGGTTTAGTTTGTGTGCTTTAGTTTGAACTGTTTGTTGCATTCCAACAAATTTGCTTGATATTTTAATGATTAAGAAAAGTTTCTGTATCTTCTTTGTTCCCATCTACTGGCTCTCTATTGAACACAAAGTCTTTTTCTTACTCTCGAGGACAAACAAACTTCCATGGCCAAAGGATCACCTAAGATTAAGGTCAATATTATTTTCCTCAGGGAATATAAGCATCTTTCTAACAAGGCAAAAGATGACAGGGGCTTGGGGAGGCAGTTTTCTGTGCTTTTACTTCAAGTGCAAGAATTTCTTTGCCTTCCTTTCTCTATCATAATACAAATTGGCAACAAGGCCTAAAACTTCACATACAGTTCTGCCTCCGGTAAGAGTATAAGAGAAAGAACCAACCATGTGGAACAAATTCATATTATTGCATATATCCGTAGAAGTTGTCCACACAGTAGACAGATGAGGCTAGTTGTAGTGGGTTGACCCTGGCTGGACGCCAGGTGCCCACCAAAGCTGCCTTATCACTCCCCTCCTCAGCTGGGCAGGGGAGAGGAAATACAATGAAAGGCTCGTGGGTCGAGATAAGGACAGGGAGATCACTCACCAAGTACCATCATGGGCAAAACAGACTCAACTTGGGGAAATTAGTTTAATTATTACCAATCAAATCAGAGTAGGGTAATCAGAAATAAAAAACAACCTTAAAACACCTTCTCCCCTCCCTCCCTTCTTCCCGGGCTCAACTTCACTCCCGAGTTCTACCTCCTCCACCCGAGTGGCGCAGGGGGATGGGGAATGGGGATTGCGGTCAGTCATCACACGGTTGTCTCTGCTGCTCCTTCCTCTGCAGGGGAGGACTCCTCATACTCTTCCCCTGCTCCAGCATGGGGTCCCTCCCATGGGAGACAGTCCTCCACGAACTTCTCCAACATGACTCTTTCCCACGGGCTGCAGTTCTCACGAACTGCTCCAGCGTGGGTCCCCCACGGGGTCACAAGTCCTGCCAGCAAACCTGCTCCAGCATGGGCTCCTCTGTCTCCACAGGTTCACAGGTCCTTCCAGGAGCCTGCTCCAGCGTGGGCTCTCTGGGGTCACAGCCTCCTTCAGGCGCATCCACCTGCTCTGGCATGGGGTCCTCCACGGGCTGCAGGTGGACAGCCTGCCTCACCATGGTCTTCACCACGGGCTGCAGGGGAATCTCTGCTTCGGTGCCTGGAGCACCTCCTCCCCCTCCTTCTTCACTGACCTTGGTGTCTGATAGAGTTGTTGCTCTCACATATGTCAGTCCTCTCTTCCGGCTGCTGTTTCCCAGCATTTTTTTTTCCCCTTCTTAACTACGTTATCCCAGAGGCGCTACCACCATCCCTGATGGGCTTGGCCTTGCCAGCGGTAGGTCCATCTTGGAGCCGGCTGGCATGGCTCTGTTGGACATGGGGCAAGCTTCTAGCATCTTCTCACAGAAGCCACCCCTGTAGCCCCCCCGCTACCAAACCTTGCCATGCACACCCAACACACTAGTACAAAAACCTACATAGGACAAAACCCTATATGCTGTACATATAGGTACTACGTAACAACAATATATTTTTTAGTAGAAAAAAATAATATATTAGAAGAGTAATAAAGAAAAACTATATCGGTTTGATTAAAAAGTCCAATTAGTTGGAAAGATCTAATGAAATGGAGAAGGACAATGAGAAAATCAGCAATAATTGGAAAAGTGCTCTTCTGTGACAGTAACTCATGCTAGGGTTTAAAAGTCCACTGTATCATCTCTCAGGGAACCTCTTGCACAGAGGTGAACAGAGAATTTCCTACACCAAACGCAGTTTTATGGCAGTGAGACAGAAGCTGCCAGTAGCCCTTGGTGGCAAGTGGTAAGCAGGCAGCACAGCCTCCGTGTTACAACCTCCTCATCCAATGCCGACTGATCTCATTGCCTTGCAGGAAGGAGCAGGTGATACTCTCAGGGAACCAGAGCCAAGAGTGTTAATTTATTTACAGGCCTGGGAAGATCTCATTTTGCTTTGCATGCCCACAGCAGCCTGCAAATTCTACACAGGGCACTGAGAAAGCCAAAGCTGTAGGAGGGGAGTACACAGCAGGCAGTCTCAAAAAGGGAGGGACAGTCCCAGGTGTCCTCAGAAGTATGCTCGTTAGGCTGCCATCCCTACCTCCCTCTCTACTCACCTGCCATCCTGGTTCACTTACAACAAGCAAGTTTGCTGATGATACAAAACTGGGAGGACTGGCTGATACACCAGAAGGCTGTGCTGCCATTCAGTGAGACCTGGACAGGCTGCAGCGTTGAGCGGAGAGGAACCTCATGAGGTTCAACACGGGCAAGTGCAGGGTCCTGCACCTGGGGAGGAACAACCCCATGCACCGGTACAGGTTAGGGGTTGGCCTCCTGGAAAGCAGCTCTGTGGAGAAGGACCTGGGAGTCCCTGGTAGACAACAAATTCACTATGAGCCAGCAATGTGCCCTTGCGGCCAGGAAAGCCAACAGCATCCTGGGGTGCATTAAGAAGAGGTGTGGCCAAGCAGGTCAAGGGAGGTTCTCCTCGCCCTCTACTCTGCCCTAGTGAGGCCCCATCTGGAGTCCTGCGTCCAGTTCTGGGCTCCCCAGTTCAAGAAAGACGAGGAACTACTGAGAGGAGTCCAGCAGAGGGCTACAAAGATGGTGGAGGGGGACTGGAGCCTCTCTCCTATGGGAAAGGCATTGAGGGAGCTGGGGCTGTTCAGCCTGAGGAAGAGAAGACTGAGAGGGGATCTCATCAATGCTGATAAATATCTCAAGGGCGGGTGTCAAGAGGATGGGGCCAGACTCTTTTCAGTGGTGCCCAGTGACAGGACAAGGGGCAACAGGCACAAACTGGAACACAGGAAGTTCCACCTGAACGTGAGGAAAAACTTTGTTACTGTGAGGGTGACAGAGCCCTGGCACAGGCTGCCCAGGGAGGGTGTGGAGTCCTCCTTCTCTGGAGATATTCAAACCCCGCCTGGACGCAGTCCTGTGCAGCCTGCTCTAGGTGACCCTGCTCTGGCAGGGGTGTTGGACCAGGTGATCTCCAGAGGTCCCTTCCAACCCCTACCGTTCTGTGATTCTGTGATCTCAGTCCACTCTGACAGCTTCTGGGCCCCAGGAGCTAGTGATGCTCAGTTTCCCCATCCCCCCAGTATTTCCTTCCCCGACTCTGTTCCTCCTGCATAGGTAGCACTGGTGTTACTGCCTGCACAGATTCCCCAGCTCCAAATATGTGGACATCCCTCACTTGTAGGTAGCAGTAATTCAGTAGTTGGAGTAATAGTAGTAAACCCCATCCCCAGCCAGCCTGGTGTCCCAGATAATTCCACCATAGTTCACTTCTTTCCCTCACTTGCAGCCTATAGCCAGCTCCATTTCTTCCCACACTTCTTTTCACCAGCATCACATTTACTAACCTGCTTATTCTGCATCTCCAGGCACTCCCCGTTCAGCAGTTCCTTCAGTCTGGCTCCATCTCAGCTTGCCATCCAAGGAGTTCAGACTGTCCCAGGAAGAGGCAGCAGAACTACCACCTCCAGCCCTCTGCCCCTCCAAATGTAGGCATAGGCCAAGTAAGGCAACCACAGCACAGCTGCAACCCCTGGTGCAGTCTCCTGACTACTGAAATTCAAAGGAACACGTCGGACAAAGGGCTTTCTGAAAATTTGGTGATGTGATGTATAAAAAAGGAGTAGCAGAGGGGAGGTAATGACATTTTAGATAATTACAAATACATTTGCTCTTACAGATTATTGGCTTTGGAGACAAAAGACTAGCATAACTTCCCATTTCATATAACCTTCTTCATAGTGTTTTACTTTTATGGTTTTTATTGAGCATTTTTCTCAGAGCCTGGTAAAAAAATACCTGCACCTCACTTATAAGGTTCCTGTCTGCCTCAGTAAGCTAAAGTTGGACTCATTAACTTTTTTTTTAAGGTTGCTATGACAGACTCCTCAAAGTTCAAGTGTAATAGCCTGAATATAGATGAGTTTTCAGTAGCAGCCAAAGAAAATGTCAGAAGCTCATTCTCCTGACATTTCTGAACTTTGAAAAGACTGAGAAAAATGCCTGGCTGAGATTTTGCAAAACCAACCAAATTTTTATACCAATTTGTTTTTGCTGTTGCGACTCTCTACTAGCTGGTTTGTCAGCCCCATTTTTACTTTGGGATATTATCTTTCCCATGCTGCGTAGGACTAAGTCAGTTGGCTAGAAACTTTGGATATCTGTAAAAACTCCTTAGAAAATGAGATAGCTCTGGAAATTGAACAGTACAATTTCTATATTGCTTTTGTGATTGACAGATCTATTTCCATCAGTGACAATTGTCCATTTTAAATTGTGGTCTACTGATGGTGGGGTTGACTGTAAGGTGCTTGCTAGTGGCCTACAGAAAGAGACTGGTCACACAATTAGAAAAAATAACATATACTCTATGATATACTTTTTCTTCTCTATTTTTAATAGATTTTAGAGCCAGAAGGAAATATATTTAAATTGCCTACATGCAACAGGCTATACACTTTCATCCACTGTATGGATCCGTACAACTAAAATTGGTCTAAGATACCTGGTTTAGGAAAGAGTGGATCTTAGGTTCTTTCAGTTAAACTCAAATACAAGTTTTCTGGAGTAACTTGAAGTAAAAGGGAGATCTGGTTGTGCTCAAAACTTAGTAAAGTCCACACGCTGTGGTCACAAGAACGTGGAATGTATTACATATCTGAAATTTGCAGGCAAGACGTTGCAAACGGTCCTTCAGATCAATAATTATTTATTCACATAGGACAGCAAGACTGGGGCTGGTAGAGACCACTATTTATTTTCTTATATTTACCAAAACATAGGGGTTTTTTCCTATAGTTTCACTGTAACGTCTTACAAAGTCAAATGTTGTTGTCTTGTTGCTTTTAACTAAGTGTAGCCTTTCTTAAGTATAAATTGCTTTCCTCTCCTGCTTGCAACAGAAATACAGAAGACTTACGAGAGCGGGCCTGGTAAACACAGATGCAGATATTTCCACTGTGATCTGTACAAAGATGTTATAAAGTTGTCTGTATGTTTCCCAGTTGTTTTTTTGCTTTTATTGGTGTTAGTTAGTTCCAAATTTCTTGCCTTATTTTCCTCCTTATGGGCGTGGACATAGATTTAGTTTTTATGTCTACATTGACATGACCTCAGCCTGACAGTACATTATGGGAAGGCTGGAAGATTTTTTGGCAGAAGAGAGCCTGTTGGAAAAAAAGCTGGGAAGTGGTAATTGGAGAATGAGTCAGTGTCTGGAGTCCAGCTGTGCTTGCTGCACAAGCCTGACTATAGCGGAGTTACTCAGATTTCTTCAACTATCTGAAACTGGGTTTTTTAAAAAAGGGAGTAGGCGTTATGTATGCTGGATACATTTTTAGCTGAGAGCATTTGTATAAAGGCAGCAAATTATCTTTCTTCCTTTTCATTGTTAATGTTGCAGTGGAGTATAGGAGCCACGCTCTCGGAGAAGCAATTCATTATACACGCACAACTGGCACGTCTGAAAGAGGTCATGGCATCAACATCTCGAACTGCACCACTAATAGTTTGATATGCAATAAGTTCTGTGACTAATATTGTAAAGACACCTACATTCTGACCCGGGAGCAAAGCATTGCTATTTCTTATTGCACGCACTTACAGTGGTAGAAGCTTAAGAAGCGCAGCATTGGTTCATGATTGGTATGATTTTAACTAGTGATTTGAATATGAGGTTTACTTCACCAGCATCCCCAAAATTGAACCTTCGAACAATACACTGTTTTAAAGGAAAAAGTCATGTTAAATGTCTTTACAGAATATTGTGAAATTAACATACTGAATTTGCAGCCAATTTTATAAACTAAGCTCTTACAAATCCATCATTTTTATCTCTTAGCCATACTAATAAAAAAGTTCCTTCTAAGTTCCTCACAGATTGCAGCAAGAACCTCAAAGGTTACCATGGATATATCTTTCTTACCTAATTTTGTTGTCAAGAGTGAAAGAAAAACAAAACATAAATGAATTGTAAATAATTTACATTTTTCCATTTCTTTCTATTTTAATAATTCCTGAAAGTTTAAAAACATAGTTAAGAAATTTGCTTTTTTTAATATAAGATTCATGAACAGAAACATTTAAAACAAAAGAAATTGTACAGACAAGCTATGACTATTTGGGACTACAGACACAGAGCCTAGGATGATAACAGCAGTACTGCATGAGCCACAAAAAAGTCAGGATTGAAATTTATGAAAAGATAGATCAAGTGCTGGGGGTCTCATTTAATACAGAAAAGCCTTTGGCAGTCAGCTGGAAGAACATTTTGACGCAACACACACATATTCAGGCTGAAGTTTTGCCAGTGATATGATATCTAAAACAGTTTCAGCTCACTAAAGTGTGACGTGGTTGCCCAGTTTCTCATCTCAGTTTTTGGCTTATTCATTGCAATTATAATTGCAGATAAGTAGACCAATAGTTGAGGAGAGCAAACCTGACGAGATAGCGTATCTTGTATTTGTTGCAGGCATTAATAATACTGTTTCTGGAATTTTGGGTCCTCTTGAGAATTTAAATAAACTAAAACAGAAGGGAAAAGATAAGAAGCCATGTTATCCTTTCCTTTCCATCTACATTACTCCACACAGATGTTGCAAAACAATTATTCCAGCTCTGCGTAGCTATAAAGCTAGCAGTGCCTGCTGGGTGTAGAGAGCTGGATTTCTGAGTAGCTTTGTTCTAGCTGGGAACGGAGAGTGACCCACACAGGCTGTGGGAACAGGTCATTGAATAAAGAAGATCTCCCTGAATCATCTGGGACCTGGCGTAATTCCTGAACTTTCTATGGCATTAGAAGTACTTCACTTATTCTATGATTAGGAGAGCACAAACAACTTGGCTTTTTATAGATCACTGTGTTTTCTTTCCCCTAGCATGCCTACAACCCTCTGCTCCGTTTCACACACAACAGCCTCGCCCTCTGTCGTGGTTTAGCCCCAGCCGACAACCAAGCACCGTCCAGCCAGTCACTCACTCCCCCCCTCCCCAGTGGGGGCGGGGAGGAGAATCGGAAAGAAAGGAAAACTCGTGGGTTTGAGATAAGACAGTTTACTATGATAGCAAAGGAAAATATAATAATAATAATAATAATATATAATTTATATAGGGGGCATGGCATCTATGGTATGGAATACTTTCTTTGGCCAGTTTGGATCAACTGTACTGGCTATACCCCTCCCAGCTTTTTGCACCTGCACACTGGCAAAACCTGGGAAGCTGAAAAAAGTCCTTGATCTCTTAGCAACAACTAATAACATCAGTGTATTATCAACATTCTTCACATATCAAATCCCATACTGAATCTAAAACACAGTAGCTACTGGGAAGAAAATTAGCTCCATCTCAGCCAAAACCAGGACATCCTCTTCCCCATTCTTGTTTTCTAGGTCCCTCCTTTCTTCCTCCTGCCAGAAGAAGATTGTACATGTGCTGAGCATAGCCTGGATGCTAATTAGCTAAATAGTGGCTATCAAAAGTTACAGATGATTTCTGCTGTCTTGCCTCTGATGAACACAGTCATTTATCTAGGTCTCTTTCGTCTACTTAGCTGCCAATTTTCAGACAACATGTCCAGACAACATTTACCATGTTTGAGATGTTTATCTATCTATATTATTTGGTTTCTATCTATATGATTTGGAATCTACTTTTATTAGGAGGAATCATTCACCACCATCACCAGCTGCCAACTTCAAATAGAGAATTCTTCTGCAATTACATTAGCAACAGTCTGCAGTGTATTAGGTTGCAAAGGCAGTCAGCAGAGATCAGCTGTGTGGACAGTATTTGCTACTCAAAGACAGGAATGGGGACAATGCTGGTAGGGTGATACAGTGCCCATCTTGCAAACTCATAGCACATTGTTTCTGATGAGGAAAAAACAAGACTTTTGGTCACAATATTGCTTTCTCAGTTTTCTTGTGTCTTACAGAAGAAGGTACTTTATTGTAAGGTCCTTATAAATGATGACTACCAGAATTCAGTTCTATAGAATATTCAATATCTCACATGGTATCTCACACCATAGTTTCACATTATGATAAATTCAGGCAGTGATGCTAGCATAGGCATTTTCTCTTATCCCTGTAGACAATGTGCCATGCTGTGACGCAGATCAGGGAACTGATTTGACTTCAGAAAAAAAAAAAAACCTTAGTGTTTTTTGAACAGTAGGTTGAGTTCATAATCCAATTTACATTGTGAGCAAAACTGTTGTTCCAGTGGCACAGACACAGAGGCACAGCACAGGGAGGAGGACAGCAGTACCTTGAGTATTTCCATCAAATGTTAAGCTCCTACATACACTTTACCTGTTTGCAAAGTATGTGGAGCTGCTATGAATAGGCAAACACTTTCTGTCTCCTTGCTTCCCATGCTGGATCCCTGCCATGAAGTTGTAAGATGAAAGATGGAGCAGCAACGTAAGCTGAAGTCTCAGGTTCCTTCTTCTGCAACTGAACCCCACTCCTCCTTGGACTTTCAGTTCGCATTAGGAGCCTCAGCAACCCAAACCTCCAGGCCTACTCATAGTCCTTGCCCCAAAAACACTGCCTTCAAACAATCTTCAGTTTTCTAGGTACCAGACCAAACCCATTTGTCCTAGCTTCCAAAGAGCTTATCCTCTCAATTTCCTCGATATGCCTATCCACATCTATATAGCAGTTTCATCCAGATATCCAGATGTCCCATCTACCTCAGAGTAGTGCAGAGGCTGCTGATCTGAAGGCAGTGCTCAAGGAAATAGGAAAGTTCACAGGATTTTTAGTCCTTATCATCAACCTGTATGATATATATAACCACATCTTCCTAGTCACGCTCAGCAATATGTTGTGTGAGGCGTGTTCTAGCCTGGAGTTTCCCAGGGTTCACGGCGAGAGTCTATCCTCATTTGCATGAAGGGTATTTCCTTCATTACTGTTATATCAATCCCGAAGATAATACAATAATAACTCCAGTTTGTAGGGAGGCAAAGAGGAAAGTGAAAAGTCACTTAAAATAAAGAGGTTCAAATGGTACTTCTGAAACCCTCTTCTGGAGAAACAAGGGATTTCCCTGGATGAGAGCCAGGGTGAAGTTCAGCCAGTAGTGGGCTTCTCATAGGCATAATTTTGCATCACCATAGTTATTCTACCTTGAAGGTAGCATTAGCTTTAACTATTACAAATTCACACATTTAATGATTTGAATCATTTTTCTAAGTGACAAAAACATGTCTTCTTGACATTTTTCTTTCCCCAAAAAAGGTTTGAGCTATGTGATTTTTTAGGAGAGAAATCAGTTCCCTATATTTTTCAATACAAGAGAGACAAGCTCTAAAGGGAAAGTCAACATAATAATAGGAAAGATAAAAATTAGCTACTACCGATGCTGAGGTGACTGATAACCACTCACTAGGCAAAGAGCCTTGGTACTGAAAGAAATCTAAAGCTACTGAAGTAGAAAGTGTAATCTAAAGCAAGAGGACCACTGTGCACTAGCCCCATAAGTGGGACGTCAGATTAAGTGCTAATATTCTTTCATAGCAACCATCACCAAGGACATCAGTTATATAAAAATGTGATATAAAAATGTGAACAGATAGATATCCTTCTACAAATGAAGTAAAAGTGGGTTGGTTGCATATACATGCATCTATACAAAGTGCAGGAGCTGCAAATACAGGAGCAGCTCAAGCATCTACTTAATGCGATCTGTTTCTGACAGTGATCGGTACTAGATGCTGTGAAGGAAATTCCCACAGAATCCACGAGGTAAGCAGTCGCAGAAGAACTGATACATAAGGACAGTTTCTTCCTAACTTTGCTGTTTACCTGGTGCATGCCCTGAAGAATGGCATCTTACACCCTTTTCAAATTCACTCTCTCCCATCACCTTAATAATGTGTATCGCCTTTAGTGAACCCCGTCTCTTTTTTCCTGCACCCTGCTGCAAGCTTCCGCCATCTCCAGGGCTTTAGCAGTCTGTGTACCAAGGATCCACGGGCCAGCTCTGACACCACAGCTGCACAACCTCTACTCAGACTGCCAAAAATGAGCTGTGAGTCTGTACACAGACAAGAAAAATAAAAATTAGAGATAGAGCTAGAACTGGCGAGACAGGATTGTTTGTTAGCAGCTCAAGGATTCAAGAGGGAAAACACTGGCATGGAAAGGTGTATAATCCTAAATTTAAAAAGAGAGGGAGGCTTGTCAGCGCAGGGACTAGTCAGGAGCTACTGGGTCAAGTCACCAGTGTCATGAGTGTTGGTGGAGCTGGTGGTAGGTGGCAGCTCAGCAGCCCCGTGCATCCATTGCGGGGAGCTGTGGGACCACCCTGCCCTCCTCCTCATGACTGATGCCTGGCTGGGTAGAAGCGGCCCTGGGTGCCGTATCTGGAGCAGTGAGTGTATTAATCCTTAACCTAAGAGGTCATTAAATCCAAGCTATTTTTTGTGTAAGTCTACATCACTTACGTAGTACTTGTGAGTTGTGCATATCCTACTTGTAGAAGATCACAGGGCATGGCTACACATGCCCAAACAAACCAACTCAAAGTAGGGACCATAAAAATTGATGTCCACTTATTTCTGAAATCTACTAGACTCTTAACCTCAGTAATTTATTGAACAACCAAATCCATGAATTATATGTTGTATAAAACACTGGTGATTGTGTAAACTGAGAGAAATTGCACATTTCTGAGTCTGTGCTGCAGATGCCTCATTGAAGTAAGTCTTTTTCAACATGATGTTTATATTATTTTTTAATCTCTGCAAAACCAGCCAATTCCTACCACTCGATTTGCTCATACTGCAGTGATTCAACCCTGGCATTTTTAGCAGATTCACCACAGGTCATTAGTTGCGATGTGTGTGTACAGTTTATTGAGTAGATAGCCCACAACTGTGCCTATTTTGCTTTTACAAGCATTTTTGTTCAGTTACGCTGGACAAAGCAGTCAGCAGGATAATATTTCATGAAGTCATCTTTTGCAGTAGCATTTTGTTTTCAGTAGTAATAAGAATTTCTGAAACAGAATATTGTTGCTAATTACTTTCACTCACCTAATTTAGCCATCTAAAGGTTAAGTGTCTAATTTAAGCTAATTGACTTGGCTGCCTCAGTGATGACTGGAGAGAGAGAGAGAGAGGTCTCAGAGAGCAAAAGATCTCTAGTGTATTATTTTTGATACTTACTTTATCCCAAGATGAATCACCCTCGGGAGTCCTCCCTCTTTCTGCTGAGTACAGAGGTGGTCAAGATGAGAAATTTAACTGGATGCCCACCCTTGCTTTTATGTAGTGTACATACGAAGTTCTCTGCAGATGGACTGCAAAGAAACGACGTTACATAGGCACAGCTTGAAATGACAGTTAGCTGATACATATTATTTAGATACAGGAAAGCAAGCTTGAGATTTTCTACTCCAAACCAAACAAACCCCAGGGTCTCTGTCGTTTTCATTGTTATGATGAAAGTTGGATTACATTGAGCTGGATGAAGCTTCATTGAATTTGGTAGCGCAATGAGTCTTTTGCACAGCTATTCAGCTCAAGGTAGTTCAGCTTCTTTTTTTTTCCCTCCTTTTTTTATTTTGGAATTTCAGTAGGAACCATCACCAAAACCCAGACCAAAAGTCCACAAGTGGGGCCATGAGTACGGTTTTTGCAGCTGATCATCCTATTTTAAGAAGGATGCACAAAAACAGTGTCCAGCAACAAGTATAATCAAAGATCTAAAATCACACAGATAAAATAAAGTGGGGTTGTTTAGCTTAATAAGAGAAGACTGGTAGAGTAGAGTGGGAACCTGATGATTTTCAAAAAACCATCACAGAGGAAAAGCAATGATCACAGCAGGGAAGATTTCAGGGTAGACATGAGGAAAAACCTTCTCATAGTAAAGAAGTGCCTGGGGGGACTTGCCAAGTTTACATTTCTGGAGCTTGTTAAAAATAAACAAGACAAATGTCTATCAGGAATGACTTAGGCATAGATGGTCTGCCCTAGGGAAAGGGAAATAGAACAAATATATCCTTTCTTTATAATCTTTCACTATCTAAATAATTTCTTATGTATAAGAAATTTATTTCTTATTTCTCTGTTTCTTCTGAATTTCTTATAAATAAGAAATGGACTGATAGGAACCTTGTAAAATTCAAAGTCCTGCACGCGTGGAGGAACAACCCCAGGCACCAGAACATGCTGGGGGCACCCAGCTGGAAAGCAGCTTTGCAGAAAAGGACCTGGGGGTCCTGGTGGACACCAAGTTGAATGTGAGCCAGCAGTGTGCCCTTGCCACAAAGAAGGCTAACGGTATCCTGGGCTGCATTAGGATGAGTGTCGACAGCATGTAGAGGGGGGTGATCTTTCCCCTCTGCTCAGCATTGGTGGGGCCACACCTGGAGTGCTGTGTCCTGTTCTGGGCTTCCCAGTACAAGAGAGAGATGGATGTACTGGAGAGAGACCAGCATAGGGCCACTAAGATGATTAAGGGACTGGAGCATCTCTCCTATGAGGAAAGGCTGAGGCAGCTGGGACTGTTCAGCCTGGAGAAGAGAAGGCGCAGGGACAATCTTACCAATGCATATAAATACTGGAAGGGAGGGTGCAAAGAGGACAGAGCCAGGCTCTTTTCAGTGGTGCCCTGTGGCAGGACCAGAGGCAATGGGCACAGACTGAAACACAGGACGTTCCATCTGAACATCAGGAAACCCCTTTTCCCCTATGAGGGTGACTGAGCACTGGCACAGGTTGCCCAGAGAGGTTGTGGAGTCTCCATCCTTGGAGATATTCAAAACCTGCCTGGATAGTCCTGGGCAACTGGCTCTAGGTGGCCCTCCTTGGTCTTTTTCCAATTGATAATTACATTTGACAATCTGAATCTGCTTTACCTAAATACGTAAACTCTGTTTTAAACCTTTTGTCACGAGCCAGAGTCAATGTTAAAAAAGAGATTTTCAGATTCCATATTTTCCCTTCTGCCTTGTGATACTGAAAACCAAACTCTCCTAACTGATTTGAACCTTCCCATCCAAGTTAAGCTTACCTACACCACCTTCCTAATTCCACCTCTATCATTTAAATGCAACTCACCAATTTCTTTCTTTACAGGCATGCCACAACCTGCCCTGACTTTCTTAAACTATTGCTAATGCATTTACTGGTCTTTAAAGTGATGTAAATATTGTGTTTCAGTTGTCAAAGACTCTTCTTTACCTATAATCATTCTGAAAAGGCAGTCAATACTATTACTGAGCGTGTTTAGTGGGTGGTGTCTAAGTGACGAGCAGAATATGCACTCTGGAAGCACAAGGAGATTACCAAGGAAGATTGGTATTTACCTGGAGGTATCAAGTATCAGTAACATAGACATGAAAATAAGCAGCACAACAATTAGTGTGATTGCAGGATAAAATAGCAAAGTTCTAAGTCTAAAGTAGCAACCAAAAATAATATTTTCAATTTTCTACACATGAAATTTCAAGATAATCGATCCTCTTTATGCCACAGCTTCTCCCCACACAACATGTAGATGCAATATTTCCTTTTTTCTCTTTTATTCTCTTTTTAAAAGACTTACTATTGCCATTGGCTATAAAAGCCAGCCAGATGAAGTGCTTCGTTATATGTCTCTTAATTAAGCTAATGAGAACATTTAATAGAGCCATTTTTTTAATTTTCTCCTGCCCCTCTACAATAAAAATGCACTCCCTAGTCTCCCAGTCACCTTTTAAAAACCTCATATATTGAGAAAGAGATATATTGGGCTCTTGATCCTTGCCATTTGGCTAGTATATTTTACTTTTATTCTTCCTTTGGAGGGGTGGAGATATTCAGTATAACATTGTTAGAGTTGCCCATTTAAAAAGTCTTTTCCTGAAGAACATTTTACTGATTTTTAAGATGATTTTATTTATGTAGCTTAATATGTCTTTGCTTTTATTACTGAAGGTTGTACTGCAGCAAACGTCTAAAAGACAAACCTGAAAGTAGATTAGTTATCCCAACTGTTCAAACTTTCCAGACCCACATTGGCACTTACTGGGTTTCATTAGCTTTTCTAGGGGGAGGAAAGCTTGAAAAGTAATCTAGTCATAAAACCAAAACCCTCAGTACACTCTGGGAGCAAGAGTGTATGGAATGGAGGGGGAAAAAAATACAAGGCTTTTATTTTGTCGATGGGCCCATATGGGACAGACACCTCATGTAATGGATGCTGTGTCAGAAGAAAGGGGTTTAGCATAATAGTGGGGTCTCAAAATACAACTTGGGCTTAAAGAACGAGCCCAGTTTTCTGATAGCAGAATTTACAAAGGTGAATTTGTTAATAGTGGAGATAAGCAATATCAGCTGGGTGCTGTTTTCCTGCAGACTTAGGAAAAGTTAGGAAGTGCAGTGTATCCCCAAACAAACAGTACTGCTGAGAGGTAGAGCTGGAATTTGGATCTGGTGATACCCTCATGTACAAACCCTCACATTTTCAAGATAAAGAAATCTCATCTCTAATCTAGCAAAATAACCATATAGTTATGCTTGGCTAAATACAACTCCTAACCCAACTGATATCAGAGGAGGGATTATTTTTTTCAGCCCATATTATATTGACATGTCAGTCAATGGTGGATTTCCACATATTAGTTACTTACAGCTTCCTCTGAAGCTATGGTTTGCTGGTTTAGCAGAAGTTCAATGACTCACCGTGCCCCTAGGAAGTTAAGCGTGAGCTGTATTCATTTCAACAGAGCCGTTGGCAGAGAAAGTCAATCCCTCTGTCGACAGGAGCTATAGACAACCTGCTTGTGTAAGGCAAGCTGCAGCGCTCCACCAGGTTACCACGCCTCGCAGTGAAAAGCTATGCAGTAATTTCCTCCTCTTTTCAGTGACATTTTAGTTGACATCAACTTTATCCATGTATATTTTCCATTGAAAGGTTAAGTTATATAGCTGACTCCAACAGGCATTCTGGGAAAATAACTTGTGAGCTTTCCTGAGATTTGTGGTAATCCGGCAATGCACGTGAATGTCTGAAATGAATACTGAGGTCTAAGACCTCTAACCCCATCTCAGCTGTAACCGGCCATACAATATAAATAAGCAAGGTATGAATGTGAAAGAGAAAACAGGAAAAGTAAGTCTTTAAGACAATGTTCAGGAGTGACTTACTGTTTCATGGGTTTCAGGGTTGTTTTTCCCTCCACTATGATTTCTGATTTCTTGGGCAGATATTTCCAAAAGCAGTAAAAGACCTACTTTACTCATAGACCACAAATCTTCTATATAATTCTACTTTATGAATTATTTTGATTATTTTCCTAAAATCAGCTAGCTAGCTAGATATATTCTCAGTCCTAGTCCAATATAAAATCTAGATGCATCAAAACAGACCAGCAAAAAACCCAACAAATAATACAGGTAAAAAAAGATAAAAGTCTGAGATGAAAAAAAAGTCTTCCATGAATTGTTTGTGAGAAGCAAAGAGCGGGCTGCTCCCCAGGGGAGGCCAGCCAGGAGCCGGGGTGCAGCAAGCTGGCAGGGCACCGTCCTCACCAGCAAGGGCACAGTCCCACCGTGCCCGAGCAAGGAGAGCAGGGCAGGTCCGGTGATGGTAACCAGGGTCAGCCACAGCCCAGGGAAGGCCCCGGTGACGAGACAGGTCTGAGGCCAAGTCAGCAGGTCGGGATCAGGACCAGGCACAGGCGCGGCTCCAGTGTGGCTCAGGCGAGAACCAAGGTCGAGGGCCTGAGCTTAAATGCAGCTCCCAGGCAAAGAAGAGACTCCCAAAAGAAGCATCTCACAGCTCTGCGTGTTCCCAGCAGCCTGATCCCAGCTTACGTGCTGCCCCGTAGCAGAGCCGGCCTCCAGCCCAGGCAGCTGGCCCCTGCGCGGGGGGCAGCGGTTGCAGAGCCCGGGGGTGCACGCGGGGCCCTGCTGCAAGATTGCACCTCCATCTGTCATCCTCTTCTCTGCCCATGTCTGTGATCAAAGTCACGAAACAAACTTTGGTGTTTGCCTAATCTCATATATTAAATGTCCCAGAGTTAGGCAGAGGGTAACGCTCCCCGGTCAGGATTTGAAGCAGCCAGCGCAGTGAGATGACTGAACCAGGCAGAAACAAAGGCCGAAGAAAGAGGTGTACCTAAAACATTTTCTCCTGTGTGGTCTATTTTAATGGCTTTAGACACCAAAATTAATTCCTAATTTAAAGTGTCTTCATTTACTCAGGATTAAAAAAATCAGCTGTCTTTGGAGAAGAAAGTCTTTTTAGAAAAAGGTCTAATTTTTGAGCACTCACCCAGGACCTGCAAAACCATGGGTTTCAGTCATATTGCAGCTGGACAGGGTTTGAACTCACAACATCTAACTCTCTTAACAAGTTTATGAGGGTTTTTTATATCCCCCTTTTATATCCCCTTTTGAATATTCACTACCAAGAAGCGGCCAGGAAGGGAGCAGGCAAAAAAAGGATATGCCCATAGCGACATGTCTATTTCATAGCATAGACCTTGTCTTCTACCTACCTATCTACCTATATATTTTCTTTCATTTCTGAATGTGTGTCCTTGGAGGGCTGTAAAATGATTTCAAAGACTCTAAAGCAGCAGTGGATTTGCTGACACCAAACTAGCCCCCAGCTAAAATGCAGAAGTTTGGACTGGCTTGGCTCTGTAGAAAACGATGGCTTCTACCCTGTTTTCATGACTAGGTGACAGCAGCTCTGACAGACATATGCTGTCACTGCAGGGCAGTGGGTACAGCGTTCTGGATATGGCCCTTCTTTTTCTAAACTCAGCACTTGTCATCCCCAAAATGGAAGACAATATGGTCCCACAAATGGGTGCTGGCTCCCTCACCCAAAACCTCTGTTGGATAATAGAAAGACTGGGCTGGGATGCACTTGTTACCTGGCCACAGAGGACACTGGCCTTGGCTGTCATCCAGTGGAGGACATAAAGGGCACCGTCCCATCTGAAATAGCACTGGCTACACCCAGTGTTTTGGGTGAAGATGAGGTCTGTGATCATAGAATCATAGAATTGTTCTGGTTGGAAGAGACCTCCAAGATCATCGGGTCCAACCATTAACCTATCACTACCAAATCCCCCACTAAATCATATCCCTTAGGGCCTCATCTAAACGTCTTTTGAATACCTCCAGGGATGGGGACTCCACCACCTCCCTGGGCAGCCTGTTCCAATGCCCGACAACCCTTTCGATGAAGAAATTTTTACGAATGTCCACCATCCATCTGCCCTAGCCTATAGAATACTGATGGTCCTCATCTAGCCCTGCATAGCTTCACTGGCAGCAGGCACAGCAAGGGCAAATGAGAGGCCAAGGGGCAGTGATGGGCATGGCCCCTCATACCGAGTATAGTGATACAGTCAGAAGGCATATGCCAATCAGGTGATAGAGAAACAGAAAGTGTGCTAAAAACCTATATAGTACAAGGATGAAAAGGGTGAAGAGTTAAGCTCTCATATCACAGACCACTCTTGCCATCACGTTATATGAACTGTCTGCCCCCAAGGACAGGGAGACAAGAACAGTATGCACCATTTGCCCTAGGAGTCATCGTCCGGTGAGCTTCCAACCTCACACAAAGCATGAGGCAGCATTTTGGCAGTTCTTTCTGCTTACTTGCCCAGTGCTTAGAGTTATAATTTGGAAAACTGACATCTAGTTCACATTCCTCTTCCGCCTGATTGAACCCAAATCTTTTATCCCTCCAGTGTGTCCTTCCAGCATATTGGTAAAATCATGAATCAGGTTACTTGGGCAGAGAGAGAAGGTTTGACCAAATGACATTTTACCTCAATTAATGCATTCCCTCAGCAAATTATTTCCTTACAAAAATTCATTTTTGATGAAACATATACACCAATTTCAATATACATACATTTCCCTCCAAGCTCATCATGTTGTATAATCATAAACACAAAAATTCCTAAGAAAACTACAGTTACTTGATGGCAAATGTAGAAAACCCCAGCATTATGGAGAAGGCACAAAAGACAGGTCACTACCAGGACGTAAGAATCAACTTTTTATCAAATAACTTGTATTGGTTGCTCTTTTCAGCAGTTATTTAAAACAAGCCTATAGCTGACTTGAAGTTGTTGTCCCCACAGGAATTAACACACTTCAGCTTCAGGCTCCGCTGTTCAAACCATAAAAGTTTAAGGCAGCTTCAGAGAAAATTAGATCTTCATTAGAGAGCACTCAGGCAGACCCTAGAAAGGACTTTTAGACCACAGAAAGGACTGTCAGCCACAAGTAATGCTGGAAGGAAGGAGGAAGGGTACTGTAGCCTTATATAAAAATACCAAGTTTATTTTAACATTGTTTTTTACTGAGTCAAAACATATGGTACTTATTTGTCTGTACACTTAATCTCATTTGCAGCAGATTTATTCCATTTAATTCAGTGTGAATTAAAGTAAAATTAAATAGATTTCATAGCAAATTGACCTATTAT
Organism: Phoenicopterus ruber ruber; assembly: GCA_009819775.1. Lineage (NCBI taxonomy): Eukaryota > Metazoa > Chordata > Aves > Phoenicopteriformes > Phoenicopteridae > Phoenicopterus > Phoenicopterus ruber. The sequence continues at coordinate 100,282,654 of CM020217.1, forward strand.
CCTCGCACCAGTTTTCTTGACAGTTCTGCCTGAGACTTTTCTGATTGCTCTAATGCAAAATATCTCGCTTCACTCTTGTAGAGTGTCCTTTTTGGCATCTTCCTTTATACTTAACAGTTTTCTTTGTGTTTATGTAAAGAAAAGGACAATAAGTGGAGCTCATTTTTTTAAAAAAACAGATTCTGTTAAATTTTGTAAATATACTTTAAAAAGTATCTAAAAATCAGTCTAAACTCAGTCCTGACATACTTCAGGAAACAACTTTCTAACATCCCACATTACCAAGATCATTACACAACTGCAGACAATTTCTCTGGCTTAACCAAGGGGAAAAGCAAATCCACATTTCTGTAAGAATCTAAATAGAACATCTTCATCTCTGCCAAAAGCAACCTATTTGACGTGTAAAACACTTTCATCTATAAGCTTGTGTATTAGGACACCTTCATCTCACAGTGCTATGAAGTTTAAGATGTAACTGCAGATGGAATACTTTATTAGATACCATCCACCATACGATCTACCAGTGGCTGGTCACAGCATCACAAGTATCTTACGGGTCTCCTTTAATTGCAAATATCAAAAGGGTAACATCTTAATAATTGTATACTTTTATTGTGTTATATGTTCTGCTAAAAGATAACTGTATGTCTACATAAATAAATAAAGTTAATAATATAAAATACCTACAGATCTGCACTAATCTCAAAATATTTATCCACAATCACTTTGTTACAGAGTTCAGCAGTTACTTTTCCATAGATTTGGAGCACAAGACAGATGGCGTTTCACAGTAGAAACCAGATGAGATATCACATAGACAAATTTGTAACATATGGTAAACACAAGTCTCTTCCTTACTGTGGTAGATCATAGCAACATTTTCCCCAAATACGTGTGTTGTTTTGTAGTAGTGCAATATTTCAAAGCTTTATTCAGACGGTGATTATCAGTGTCTTGATTTGAGAAATATACATCCTGAAACAAAATTGGTTTATGATAATCTCAAACATTTAGCTTGTTTCATGGCATTTTTTGTCTGAAATAAGCTGAACTTCACAGACTGAACTGGAATAGCAGCACATAACGTGGTAGTCCACATTTAAACTGCTTTCTAGCAACAAGTGTCTGAAAAGACACTCGTCAGCATGCAAAATTTGTAATGTGGAGAACTAATGCTTCCGAAAATAAGGATACAAAGATGCTGACAACTCAATACAGTAAATTAACACCTTCTATCTAACAGAGCAGGTTTAAAATAAGGTTACATCAGTCTCACATAAGATGTTAACTTACTTCAAAAATAGTTTGCACACATATGACTCATTGTACACAAAGCTGATTTCTTCCACTTCTACTAATGTGACAATTATGAATTATTCCACTCCTTGAAAAATTTCTCAAATAATAAAAATTGGCAACAGGCAAATACATTACATGCCTAGCTACAGGGACCCACAGGCGTGTTTCTTTTCTCTAATTCCTGCCACTGCAAGTTTCAAATGCTATTACACTGGTAAGTAAGTACATCTTACTGACTGCCAAGATTGGGCCACAAAAATAGATAAAGTCACACAAGGTATCTCTCAAATCATGAACTTCCTATAAAGCCTTCAGTGACTCAAAAGAGAACTTGAAAAATGTGGGGGAACCTAAATGTTGATGAATGACAATGCATCTGTGAAGAAAAGAAGCAAATTACTATCTTTGTAAAACTCATAACTGCCTCTGAGAACGACCTCACTTAACTATAACTTACAGCATTCTGGTGACTCCAGTTCCTGAATGGCATTAGTTTATCATTAGGAAGGTTTTGCACTTCATAGGAACATTTTTCTCTAATTTCACATGAGGATTAAAATACTTTCTGCAGAAAGCCTGAACAGCACTTACAAATGACAGTGGGTAGGAAAAAAAACTCTTCATGGCTTAGGTCTCTGGGTAGCTTTCTTTTAATTAACTGTATGCATTTTCATAACAAGTTCTCAAGACTAAAGCAATGGAAGTGTCTGCTTTCCTCTGACCTTCTTAGACCTTTTGACTTTATCCTGTTGAACAGCAAGCTGATTTCCCCACAGTGATGATTGCTGCCGATATTTCTTTTTTTTTTTCTATTAGACATTTCACAGTTTTAAGAAACCAGTTAATTGGAATCTTTTTAATTTCAGAGGATTATTGTCACCTTCCTTGCATCTCATTTCTATTCTATCGTCTGCTTAATTCTTCCCAGAAATGCTGTCAAAATGTTTATTCACAAAATACACAGAAGTAAAAAAGTGCATTTGCACAAGGTATTTCAGTCAACATATGCACATGTCCTGTAAGGTACATATATATATGTATGCATGTAGGTACATATACAGTTAACAGTTTTCTAGGTTACTCAGATTCTTCAGCTCCACTGATTTCCAGGCAAGCTGTAAGTCCTCAGTATATCAAAAACTCATATAGCCTCTGTTACATGGTTTTAGATGAACTCTGAATGTACACAACTTTAAACACTTTCAGCATTTTCGTTAGGCAAATGCATTTCCAGATGAAGTCAGCTACAGCAAATACTAAAACTACGCATGATTCTTCAATACGTATAACTGAATTATCTAATATTTAGTGTTCCAATCCTGATGCTGTTCTCATATTTCTATTTCTCTTCTCTTTACATTTTTATTACTCAAAAACCATACAGCACACAGATCAATTATTTTGATTTTTTTGTCAGTCTCTATAGAGTTAATAGAAATAACTGTATTTAGAAATTCTACTTTGTCATTGTATGACACACTTTGTACCTGACAATTCAACAGCATCGCTGAATATATTAGTTGAAATTAGCTGAAAGCACTGCTGCCAGCAACTTATCTTGTTTTATTTACTTTGTTTACACCTAAGCATAGCAACTATTGCCTTCAGCATGAGAAACATCTTCAGAACTGTTGACATCTCAAGGCTCATTAACTTCTACTCATAGATCACATTTGGTTTGGGCATATTTAAGATTTACATAACAATGCATTAATAACTGCAATCTTAAACATTAATATGCTCAGAATGACAAAAATAGCCATAAAAATACTTCGATGCAACACATCTTACTTTCTCTGACCTTGCTGACGTAGCCCCAACCCTGGCATTACAAAATGACCATGGCAGACTGTATCATACGATCATCAGTTTCAAAAAATACAAAAAGAACATACTGAAAATTTATATTTGTATATGTTTGTGAAGTATATGAAAATTAAAATTGAGTATGATATATAAATGAAACACATGAAAATTATAAATAAATGGCAATGAAAAATGGTATGGCTTCTAAAAACTTATTTTTGCCTGTTTTTTCATTCAGATGCCAAGCAAAACTGGATTATTTGTGGAATAAATTTTTAGTGTCAAAAATGCAAGCAAATATTGATTAAAAAGTGGGACTTTATATATCACGGATAGGCTTCACGTAAAAAAATACCACATAGCTACTGACACTTTTACACTGTGGCATTCAAGTGAACATTTTATTTCATACCTAGCTATTCCTGGGATTGGGTTGTATATTTTTTCTCCAACTTTCAGCAGAGGTTCTGTTTAACGAAAGAAAGAAAACATAAAACTGCTTTGAGAAGACACTATATTGGGTGTGACATGTCAGCTTGGAATCTAATGAAAACCTTGGGATTGTTTATTTTAGGATACTCAGATAATTCCTTACAGGCATTGTTTGGAAAACTAGTTCTTCTGATATCATAGAGAGGACAATACATAAAATCTACAAAAATAAGTGATAACAACAGAAATAGTAGGTTGGAAGAAAATGGTAGGTCGGAACTGCAAATTTGCAAGGCTCTTAGTAATGGGGGAGAGAGAGAGAAAAAAAAGAATAATGAAGAATATCAGTGGCAGCAGATTTGAGAGGCAAACCTCGGCTTCCAACTCAAACCTTTCAAGAAGTTTGGATGGTTTGTGTCTGTAAGTCTGAGTTGCTGAATTGTGGAGAAGCGTCTCTCTTGGCAAGTGTTAACCTGACCTCTTTGCCAAGCAGTGGAGTACAGAGGAGAGAAAGGCCGAGATGGGGAATCACTACGGCTCATTGCATGCTTCACTATGGCGAGGTCCGCCGTCACCCCCATAAGTTTAGGAGCTTGTGGGAACTGGTGATCTTAGTCATCCACTCAAAGGAGCACATCACCATTCACTTGTGTCTCTGACCCTGTCTGTTCTACTTCAGCTGTATCCGCTTACTCGTAATGACTTATTAGCATGCAGTTCAGCTCCTAGGTATTCTATATGAGCAACTACATTAAAATCCAACTTTAAAAGGATTTAAGATAATAAAATATAAACATATATAAATGGAAATATTTTCATCACATTAACAAAAATATAGTGACTAAAAGTCCAGCATGCAGCACATTTTCACAGAAAACAAATGATATCAAGAAGTTGCTGTCTCTTTTTGGGTTTTTTTTTCAGGATTGCATTGGCTGAAAGGCATACATTGTATGGAAAAAACAGGTCATGCAGCAGATGCATTAAATTAGCTCACTGAGCGATTTCAAAACATAGTTGTGATTATGGAGATACCAGCAACTAGAATGACTCTAATGGGACTCCCAAGGACCCCTTGTGAAACACTATTTAACATTTTTATTGATTAATCAGACAGTGATATTCATGTAAAGCTTGCGGTTAACAAACAGATTACTTTAATAAAGGACGGCATTACTTTCCTGTTATAGATCAATATGATTTGCCTTGCAGTCAAACAAAATAATTTCATTGTAGCTAACTGCACCATAATACATCTGGATAAAAAAGAATATGGGCTATATGCTCATGTTAAAAAAATGCCTTGGAAAGCAGTAATCACAGGAGAACGTGCAGAAAACCATCTGAATAGGAGACCTTGGTGAAATGATATGGCGAAAGGGATTAGTGTGCCCTTTTGGGGGTCTGTAAAGGGGAATGCAAAGTAAAAGGTAGGAAGTTGCCTCACCTCTGTACATCTACTACTATAACACTAATTTGGTATAATTTGCTTCCTAATTTCGTGTATCTGCTTACAACATCAAAATACTGGAAAGTGTTCAAAGGAGTGTCACAGAAAGTGATCTCGATGCTGAAAAGTTAGCATGTGATAGGTGTCTTACAGGGCTTGGGATATCCAGTTTGTTGACGAGAAGGTCCACAGCTGGTTTCATTAGTGTGTCCTGGTACCTGAAAATGGAAAAGGTATCCAAGAGTAGGTGCTAGTCAATCTCCATGAAAAGATGTAGGAAGATCCAGTGACTGGAATTTTAATTTAGACAAATTGAAAAGAGATACAATTTTTTAGTTGCAAACAAATCACACTGCTGACTGATCTCATCATGAATCATCAAATCACATATTATGCTGAAGCCTTGAAATCTGTGAATGTATCAGTTCCCCCATTCTTCTCTTTCCTTTGCGACAAATGATAAGAAAAGTTTCCTGAATTGCTCTCAATATACCCATAAGACATTCTGGGATGGTTCAGCCTCACTGAATTGTTGGGGTTTCACAAAGAATTATCTGCGCAGTGCCAATATGACAGGCAGGTCACAGTACGTGTTCTAGCCTTACACTTCACAAAAGCATTACCCAATATATGGAATTTAAAGAACAGAAAATCAAAAACTAGAATTATTAACAGCAGTCACTAACTTACTGCCCAAATTAGGGCACTTAGGATAGTACATGTCTCCTCTAGTCTTGTATAGCTGTGGCCACAGGCTCCCTTTCCAGTCAACGGAGGGAACTGAGGGAGCGGTTCACCTGGGCTATTTGATAGCCATCTGAAGGTGAACCATACCATACAAATGTTTACAATAGAGGTATGAGGCGAGATGAATCCCAGCCATGCACCTCACGTCTCCCATGACGAAAACTGGGAAGTACAATAAAAATCATTTCTGACATAATTACTTTGGTATTAGGCAGGTAAGAAATTTATCTTAGAGTTAATGGGAGGGCTCTCTAATTCAAGGCCTTTTGGCACACACAAGCCCTGGCATCAGACGGACTCTGAGACTTAGCAGCTGGGGTCAGCATGAACAAAAGCATAAATTTCAGAATAAAAACCATGTGTGGAACTTAGCCATTCTTTTGAAGCGTAGCTGCAAAATGCGCTAATACAAAAGATATGTATTTAGGCACAGGCAATGCCAATTGACTCTAGAGTGAAGACGTAGCCTTGGGAAGCACAGGACATGGATAAAGAGACCTCAGTTGCACAAGAAAGTTCTCAACAACCTGAACCTGGTAATACCCGAGTGTTACTCTGCCATGCTTGAGTAGCAGGAGTGCTGGCGGGGTATTGAGAGCAGCCAACGAGATGTGCTTTGGAATATGAAAACAGAAAGGGATTTTAAGGCAGGGGACATCTTTTATCAGTCTAAAATAAAACAGAACATCTTCAGATCTTAAGACTATCACATCTACAGTTATGCTAGATCCTATCACATTGTTTTATGTAAAGTGTGGGAGCTGGCAGACCATGTGCCACAGTGATGGGGTGAGACCTGGCGCGGTCACACCTTGGTCAAAAAAAATGGGTACTGCCGCAGCACTACCCACAGGAACGGCAGCTGCCTTCAGCGATGGCTGTGAAAGCCTGAGGAAAGCCCATGGATGGTCACAGTTTTGTCTTCCATGGAAGACGAGGTGAGGAAGAAAGGCCGCCGCGTAAGGAGTGAAGCAGGGATGAATGCCCCTGGGGCCGGGAAGATCAGCCTTGCTCAGATCTTTCCTCAGGAACCCAGACAAAAACCTCTCACACCAGGCAGGCACATCCGATCCGCCACCTCTCCGTCCCTTCTCCCCCGACTCGGGCGGCCAACGGGCCCGAAGCCAAACCCCATGGGAGGGGCGGCCGGCCGGCCGGCCCCCACCCCCGCGCCCGTCCCGTCCCCGACAAGCGCCCCGATCGCCTCCCGCCTCCCCGCCACCGCCTCCCCGCACCGCCCCAGCCGGGGGCCGCCGCCGCGGGGGCGGGGGCAGCGGGCGGGCGCCTCCCCGAGCGGCGCCCCCGGTCCTGACGGCGTTTCCGGGCGGGCGAGCCGGGATGTGCGTCCGGGTTGGGTCGGCCCCAGCGAGCGGTTTCATCTCGCCTTCCCTCCTTCTCCTCTTCCCTGCCTCCCTCCCGCGCCGTCGCTGAGGCGGAGCCGGCGCCGTGCCCTCTGAGGGAGCGCCGCCCGCCCCGCTCCTGCCAGGGCTTGGTGAGAGGGGCCGCGGGCAGGCGGGGAGCGCGGCCCTGGGGGTGCCCCGGGGCTGGAGGGGGCTGGCGGGGAGCGGGGCCGGGGAGGCGGCGGGGCGGGCGCCGGAGGGGCCGGGGCCGCGGGAGGGGGGCCGGGGCGGCCGGCCGAGCCTCCGCCCTCAGCGTGGCCGCGGCGGCGGCGCCCGCCGGGGCAGGGCCGGGAGGTGGCGGCGGGCGGCCCCTTGCGCGGAGACCACCGAACGCCGAGCGTAGGTCCTCGCTTAAAATGGCCATCCGGATTCCTGGAGGCCGACCTGGCGGCGGTTTTAGCGGTGCTTGCCGAATACCCGATAAAAAAATGTGTGGTACGGGTGTTCAGTGCAACTAAAGGCAGCCCTTTTTAAATAAAACATGGTCTGCCCGGGTGAGCCGGGGCGAGGGCATCGGGTGGCCCAGCTCTTCGGCACGGGGTGCGTGTGTGCGGCACGGGCGTGTTGTTCCCCGCCTGTGAAGGAGGGTCACTCACCTCATGGGCGGAGAGTCGCCGCTCTGCAGGTGCCAAGTGTCACTGCGATGATACCCCGGCACAGCAAAACGGGGGGGAACCTAGCTCTTACCTGCGCCCCCCTTTCTTCCTCGTTAAAAAAAATACACCACCAAAACCTGAGTGAAATATCTTTATGCTAGGCCCAATAAATTATTTTCCATTTTTGCACATGGGAACTTCAGTTTATACAAAAATCTCCATGTCCACTGTAACTGCTGTGAACTTTTGTCCATGTACTTCAGCGACTTGACTTTGTCTCCAGTTAATGTACGGGGGGACACAGGCAAAATTAAATCGGAGAGAAGTTAGGTGGCTCCCCTGCAGTGGGATGTGGGATGGTGGTCACACGTAATATACTTATGATATAGACTTTTCAAATGTAAATAACTTGTGTTGTATCAATAAGATAAATTGTCTAAAAGTTTAAACATTTAAAAAATGTTTTAAGACAGTTGAATTATTCAGTTTCTTGGTTTGTTTTTTTTTTTAATCTTTGGCAAATGCATAATCTTCAGAATTATCTGATAATATTTAGTACATTTAGTGGTTTGATTCACATGCAAAAAAAAAAAAAAGAGTGCACAAATTTTTTTTTTTAATCTACTTCCCCAGAAAGACAAATTTAGACAAGTTCATAAGAACTGGAGTAAGGGATATAATTACAGAATTAGATAGGTTTATGTCTTCAAAGCATCAGTGTTGGTGTTAGGTGATGGTATCTGAACAGGGTATGAGAGAGCAGTGGCTGAAGTTAGAAGTTGCCGTACTTCAGCCTCATGATACATGCTGGGTTGATCAGTTGAGCGTCTTGTACGTGTTAGCAGTGGAGCATTAGGAACGTAATCAACATGACAATATATTCGTACAGTGGACGGATATTTTTTATGAACAGTTGTATTAATTTCCAATTAATAAGTGGCAAATCAAAGTATAGGCTGGTTAAATAACTTGCCCGAGGTCACTTAAGCAGTCTGTGGCAGAGCTGGAAATAAACTGTACTATGTGAATCCTAATGTGTGATCATCTTTCTTCTTGCTTTCTATTCACAGCATTTTCATGAACATAGCTATTTACTTTGTTTACAGAATCAGTAGTTCCCTGAATAAGCCAGAGTCACCTGAGACGCAAAGATGTTGGAAGAAGATATGGAGGTGGCCATCAAGGTGGTAGTAGTAGGAAATGGAGCTGTTGGGAAGTCCAGTATGATTCAGCGATATTGCAAGGGGATTTTTACAAAAGACTACAAGAAAACTATTGGTGTAGATTTCCTGGAAAGACAAATCCAGTATGTATTAAACAGATGCCACACTATTGATTTTTGCCTTTCCCTCTGTTTCTTTGTTCTGTTGTAATCCTAAGATTTACGAAGGCGTGGAAAACAAGGCCTGCTGTTTCTGAAGCACAGTAAAGGGAGTTGTTTTCTCTCTTGCACTGTGGGCTAAAATTATATCACTCTATTTTCCATCCAAGATTTAAAATTGTAAACAAAATTTGGAACCTGTGGTGTTCTAAGCTTTTTGACAAGTTTCCTTTGTATTCTATCATCTGTTGATTTTTTTTTTTTGGTAATTTCTTGTGGAAGAAGTGGAAGTGCTTATGATGAAACAATTGCACAAATTTATTAGCCAATATAGATAAAATGGCTGTGGAAAAAAATAATTAAATATGCTATAGATTTAGTCTCTTTATGTAATATAAGCAGATAATACCCAATTATGTTTGTTAAAATGGAAAATCCTATGGTAATGAGGAGTAAGAAAATCCTGTAAATGCTGTAAGCTGATTAAAAAGACAAAAGGACCATTATTCAGGCACCTAAGTTTTGTTTTGATGTCTATATTATTTGCCTCATAGAGGGAAATGTAGAGGAAGAGGAAAATACAATACAGATTGTCCGTAAAGAGCATGTAATGTAATTGAGGGACTATTGCCATAGTACGTTACAGAGGTGAACCGTTATTAATATTAAGTTACATTATATTTAAATCAAGTTAAATTTGACTTGGATTACTCTTAGTTTGTAGACATGGAAGTATTTCCATGTCAGCTGTTTTGAATTGCTCTTGTTCGTTGTATTGATTACAAAACTGTGTCGTTTATTTCAGAGTTAATGATGAAGACGTCAGGCTAATGTTGTGGGACACTGCGGGTCAAGAAGAATTTGATGCAATAACTAAGGCCTACTATAGAGGTGAAAATACCATGTTTGTTATTTGGTAGCTGATGATGGTTTTTTTGATCTGCACATCTCTAAGATACTTTCCTATCTTTGTATTAAGAATTTTAGTTATTTCATGTGTGTGCAAAGCATGTTTAGTTCGCCTTTTTCAATTCTTAAATATTTTTCACCTTCATGCAAGATCCTTGCCTTCATTAAGTACTACTTTATGCAGGATGCTCAGTAGTGGCCTTTAAAAAACATAGAACAAAATGAGACAAATATCTGCACAGAAACTGCGCAGAATGTAGCCATTCAAACAATCAAATGCAAATTTGTATTTCCCCTCTAAAAGTGTTTTCTTACTTCTGTAAGATGTGTATTTGTAAATGTTCCAAAAACTATGGCTGGGCCACTTGGAAATTAATCCAAGGGGAAAAACAATCCACCAGTCATCCTAGAGAGATAGTTTACTAGGCACAGCAGTTCTCTTGCTAGTACAGACTGCCTCAAACACGTTAGCACAATGGTGTAATAAGGAAAGTGTATTTACTTCATAAAATAGAAACTGTATGGTTCAGTCACATGAAGGCAGGTTATCTATTTAGCCAGTTAGAAATTGCATACTTAGGCTTTCTGTGCGTACAGTTTAACAATGATTGTGAAAATCTTCCCTTTTTGTTTTTTAACATGGGAGATATGAATGACTTGGCAAAGATTCCATCATTCAGTTCTTGTCAAACTAATTACCTGATGGCTGGGAAACATATATTGCTATGTTATAAAATTACCTCATTTCGAGATAAAATAATAGTTATGCTGTGCTATTTCAGAGTGGTATAGTCCTCTGACCTTTTTATATCTCATGATCGTTTTGTCAACTAATAGGATTTTTTTGGTCATAGTTCTAGTTGTCACTCATAATTGATGATTACTATTTCTTCAAAGAAAGATCTGTCTTTTCTTATTTCTTTTTATCCTCATGTGGAAATAGACCATTCTGTTATTTTACAGCTGACAAGTTGAGCATATGCATTTTAGAAGGTAGTACTTGATTCTCTTAGAGCTTGCTTTTTACTCTCCTGGCCTTCAGTTCTCATGTGCTTTGTGCTCCCCAGTTGTTTCAAGCCAAAGCCTTTTTCTCCTAATTACTGGGACTAATAGGCTAAAATGTGGACTGTTCAGAAGAGCTCTCAAGTATACTTACTGACTGCACTCACCACAAGCAATCTGGTGGTTTAAAAAAAAAATCTGCATGAGTATCTTGAAATCTTGCTCATGATTTGTGCCCAGTGTAGTGCAGTTCGATCTCTACCTTCAATATCTTTATACTGAAGAGGCTACTGTGATGTAGGACATAGTCATCCTGTGGATGCACATTGTAGACAGTATGATGGATATATTAACAGCTTGAGCTATTAGATACAATGACTGTTCTGCACTAGACTCTGACTCACGAAGGACAAGGGAAATTGTAAGACCCTGGAATGCAATTTTGGTTTAGCAGCAGGTCTGCAAGCACAACATTATAGAAGCAAAAGGTCAAGCTTACTTTGGAAATGCAAGGATTTCATTGCCAGTTACTGCTGATAAGGGGAGGACGCCTCTAAGGTAGGTAAGATAGATGCTGGCTGTTACTTCAAGGTCTGCCTCTCCCGCAGGTCACTGTCCCACTATCATTACACTAGGGCTTATGTACTCTCCTGGAATGTTGTGTATTATCAGTTCTTCAGGGAACAGCTGGTCATCCGTGGTCACACAGTGAATGCTTCAGAGCCTGTTGCTGAGCCCTTGTCCAGGGACCAAATTCATTCAGCCTTGCAGAGAAACAAAATCAGAGCTGACGGGGGATTTGCCATGTGGTTTTCTGTGTACAGGCAAATATGTGCAGCCGGTGTAGCTGCGTGCCCATGATCACACAACACAAGGAGTCCAGCAGCCTAAATTCAAAGAGTTGAAGGAAGCTCTGTATGTATTTAATAATTTCTTTTTTATATTGTATCATGCATCTTCTTACCAGTTTCTGTCCGATGGAAGTCACGCATTTTCTAGTTGGCTAGGTACTTCATTCGTATGGTAAGCACGTACACGAGTGGCTGTCATTAGCAGCACCATGTGTTCTGTCCATGTTACAGATGTTTCAAGGCAGTATTTGATCACTTCTTTGTGCTTGCATCCTCTTCCATCCGCTACCACTGGTGTCTTGAGTAGACCCTTGTTAGGTTTTTGATGGAAAACAGACATCTTGCTCATTAGTCTGTTACTCAGTTGCTGATTAGTCAAATTCTCAAGCTCCTCATTTTGTTGCACAATAGTTAGACTTCATATTTCTCTAGCCTTCATAGCATTGCTCTAGCTTGCACCTGTCAACCGCTTTTGGCTGTAGTAACTATGATAAAGGGCGGGCTGCAAGACTGTCCTGGTCCAACTTGGATCAAGGCCGCCCTCTTTTGGATACTGTTAGTGAGACCTTACACCCTGCTAAGCCTGTTGAAGACAGCCAGGAGCCACAGCAGTTAGACCATCAACAGTAGACAAGAACTTCTGGACGATGGTATCATTTGACCTTGCGTTTTATCTTAGTTTAAGGTTGAAGGAGCCACCATCAATTTTATAGTGAACATGTGGGTTTTGTCATAGCCTGAAAAAGCTGAGGCAAAGAACAGAAGAGTGAAACAAACAGGTGCCAGGTACAAAGCCCTACGTGAGCCCACTCACAGCATGGAATTTCTTTACACGTTTCCTATTACATAGGCTTTGTACCATTATGAAAGGAGAAAATACGGTTACGGAGTCTATGAGGATGGGATAGTTTGCTGAGGATCTTTGGGACCTACTCAGCTGACAAGCTCATGCTCTATTTGAATCAAGTAGAGATGCTAGCACTACTTTCTTGATTTTTTTTCTGAATTAGTCTAGATAAGAATATCATACCAGTGATTCTGCAGACAGTTGGAACCTTTTTAAAATAAAGATACAGGGGTCATCAAAGCAGTAATTGCACACAAAAAATCCAGTGTCCTTTTCTTCAGTACTTTAAAGTAGCTTTACAAAACAGCTTTTTACAAAAGAACTTGGATTTAAAATATTCATCAAGAACATCCTGGTTTTAGCTGTTATGCTCCTGTCTGACACTATCCTGTGCCTTTGCGGCTGGTGTCTGTTGTTGTACACAGTCTGTTGTATGACAGAGGTGGTGTATGACTCCATTTGGAGTGGATGAGTGAGATGATAATGTTATTGACTCTCTTGAATAGTGGCAGTCGCTGCATACAGAAAGGTGTTTCAGTGCCTAAATCCTGTTTTTTGTCGTCTTTTTTTTTTTTTCCCCCCCTTAAAGCTCCTACGTGGACATTATAATTTCTTAAACTTATGTTCTCAATAAAAATATTGAGTATTTAGCAATATTCTTAGAAGATTAAAAGAATTGACCTAGTAAGATCTCTGCCCTGCAGCATCTTCTGGTGAACTCTGTTGCCATTCTAACTTCTGCACTATACTGAAGCATACTTTCAGAAAGATCACATTTGATACTGTTTTGAATTGAGCACAAGAAGAATAGTCCTTTTGTTCTTCTCTTCTTAAATAAGCATTTTGCAGGGTTACTGGCTTAGTAAATTCTGATATTTCTTACAATCCAGTGATCAAAACCTTCAGCAGACGTTTGGAAATACATAATTACATATAGAGTATATGTATAGAATTTGTCATTGTTGATACACAGGTGTATCTCTTGATGAGGAAAGACACTTCCATTTACTGTTGTTTGTTAACTTCCTGGTGAGAACCTTTAAATGTCAGAATCTTGAAGGTCCTCAAAAATATTTCAGTTTGGTTCCTAATTAGAGCCTTTTGTATAATTCTCTTTAAAAAGCAATATGGTCAAGTTGAGTTATTTTTACTGTCCCTGTCCACTGCATTCTACATGTATTATATCTAGATTGAATAAGGGGTTCTGTTGTAAGTCACTCCCTTTTTACCTACCGCATGCTAGGACTTTTCCCTCTAAACTTACTATTTACCAAGTTACCTCCGTGTTTTAGCATTCAGAAGACAGGGGTGGAAGGAGAGAGATGAAGTGAAAGTGCCGTAGAGTGGAAACTTCACAATGGATTTCTTAGTCTTAAAACTGAACAAGATGATGTTTACAGGTGGTGAGAGTCTTTTAATAAACATTCTCATCTCCAGTAGAGCAAAGAACTTGAGAGGCTTTATTAAGCTAGACTGTGAGACAATAGGTTAAATTCAGCATTGACAAATGCAAAGTAACCTGCTTTGGAAAGAATAATTAATTTTGCACCTGTCTCACAGGATTCTAAGTGGAATTGCATTAGAAGAATTGCATGCATTAGAATATGATGTGGACATTAAGGAAAACAAACAAAATTTTAGAACATAAGTAATCGGGAAAATTACGGAAGACTACATTGCTACTGTTTTATTGGTAGAGCTTGGTTTGAAATTCTGAGGGCAGTTCTTCTTATTCTGTATAAAACCATACCAGAAGGGTCTTAATGGCACATGAAAGAATGTTAAAGAGCATAGGAAAACTTTCGTAAAGATAGACTGAACTTGGCTTTGAAAAGATAAATAAAAGGAAACCTAATAAAAGAACTTGAGTGTTTTGTGTCAAAGAGATACAAAGACAAACAGAATACAGGAACAGGGGGATACTTGGTGAAACTCATAGATAAAAGAAAATTCATACTGATGAATTACTTTTTCATGCTGTATATAATTACATTGGGATATTTGCCACAAGATAGCACTGGAGTCTCAAAGATACTAGCTATCTATTCCTTTTACGCTCTGTTACTAAATATCAAGTATATTAAAGGCCTATAAATAATAAAGTGTTTCTCCGTGTGTTTATGTGCAAAGAAAAGTAGTTTCTTGAGGATAACAAAGGGCTACTGGACAGTCAAAAAACCACTCGCTAATATTTCGACTATGGCAGTACCTTCTCAGTATCCTTGGGTTTTAACTATTGTTTGCTAAGGCTGTTACAAAACCATAACAAAACCAGTACAAAACATTTTGTATAATTTACCATAGTGCTGTAATAGAATGAGTATGAAAGAGAAATACACTTACTTTCCACTAAACCATTTGCTTGAAATAATCACAACTTTCTCTGAAGACTTTAAGTTTTCTGCTTTTCAAAATCCAAATTACTGTAGCACAAAGAATAATGTGAAGTGTGCTTTACAGATACTGCATGCAGAAGAATATTTGCCTTCTGGCCTCCATTAAGCTGTCTGGAAAAGAGTGAGCAATAAGCAAACCTCCCTTTCCCTTTTTCCAGCCTTTCCACACCCCTCCTGTTCCTTCTCCCTGCATACATGCACCATACTGGAAATAGCTTGAAAGGTAACAGACCTGTAGCCATCATGAAGAATGGGTATAATGATTAAAATAATATGGCAGTCTATTTTCACATGAGGAGTTTATGACCACTGGTTTGACAAGCTGGTGGTAAAGTTCAGTTTTATGGGAGAAACTTGAAAAATCCCTCATTTGAAATACATTATATAGGATTCTTCTTTTTTTTAATGTTTGTTGGTTGATTTGTATCTAATTGTATTTGTAATTGATTTGTATATTTTTAGGAGCCCAGGCTTGTGTTCTTGTGTTTTCTACAACTGACAGAGAGTCCTTCAAAGCAATCCCTACCTGGAAGGAAAAAGTTGTGACCGAAGTTGGAGACATTCCCACAGTTCTTGTGCAGAATAAGATTGATCTTCTTGATGACTCTTGTATAAAGAAGTAGGAGTTTTATCTTACTATTTTTAAAGAACAATATATGACCACGATATACACACATTTAAAAAAAAAAAGTCTTTGGGAGTTTCTGGTGAAAACTTACAATATCTAGGTTGTCAGACCTATGCCCTGCATCAAAACGTGCCCCAGAAGCACAGGTGACAGGTATTCCTGCATAAGTGTAATTACTTGGGCAGATGTGCTTGCCAAGCTAGGAGCTTTCTGTTTGTTTCAGACCTTCTGAAGTGTCAGCCAAAAAACCAGGAAGAGCATAAAGAGTTTAGTTGTGCCATGATATGATTCTCCTTTATTTTTTTTTTTAAATCAGAAATTCTAAAACTGTAAAATTTCTCTCCTGTTAAAATTTACAGTTACTGTTAAACTGTGCTGTGCGCCAGTGAAGTTACATTGTCTAGTTTGGCTGGTGAATGCTTGCTAAAATGATGAAGTAGTATTGAACAGGTTATTTGAAAAAGTATCTTAATATTCTTTGCTTCGCTTTTCTTTTAATTTGTTTTTATTGCTCATTTTTATCAAAACATTTTAACTCTATAGAAATTCGTATCTGTTAGCATTCTCAAACTGCATGCTGCTGATCCTTCTTCACTGTTTTTCTTTACAGATTTTACTGTCAGTTCATTCTGCCTTTGTATATATGAGCAATTTCATTCTTGCCATAAAATCAGCTTAACAAATGCTAACTTTTATTTACCGCAGCATATCATGTAGAAAATATTGCATGATGAAGTTGATCGTTCTCCACTTCTTTGTTTCTACCATCTTCCTGAGAGATTTAAATTATTTCTTCTTTTTGTTGTTTCCTGCACTGGCTTGCTTTGTTCTCTCTTTGCTATCATTGATGGCATAAATCAGCTTCTACTCCCTCTGCAAAGAATACTGAGGATTTTTCAAAGGAAAACCAAAATTGCGTTTGAACTCCTCCTTTATTCATGGTATGTCACTTAGGTTTTGTTCTCAGAGTACTTCGTCTGCCTCACTAACTTCATCTTTCTGATGACGTGATTTCCATTGGTGAAATTTTCAAAGTTTCCTCAACTTTTCCTTTAAAATTTAGCACAAGTTGTCTTTCACTTCACAGAAAAAAAGTAATTCTTGATTTCATCTCTGCACTCATCTGATTGCATAGTCTACTGCTTCATTAAAATATACTTAAGGATTACTTTTTTGTTGTTGTTTTGACTTTGCAGTGGTAGTTGTTCTGATTCTAGTGCTGTTAATTACAGCCTCCTTCCTTTTGGTTTCACTGACACCTGTCTTCAAACCCTTGGGAAATTGTAGTTGATGAAGTCAATAAATATTGAAAAGCAATTACATTTGGTCATAAAGAAACTGCATGTAAAATACATTCTTGTCATAGTGGAGATAATGTAAAGAAATTAAGGATCAGGGGTTTTTTTGACTGTCTGAGTTTCTTAACCCACCTTGCTGTGCTTAACTTACCATGAAGCATTTTGACCATAAGAATAAATGCTGATGAATAATACAAATTAGTATTTACAAAGTCTTCCTCTGTTGTGCAGTGAAGAGGCAGAAGCGCTGGCAAAGAAGCTAAAATTAAGGTTCTACCGAGCATCTGTGAAGGAAGACCTAAACGTAACTGAAGGTACGAGATACAGCAGCGTAAGGGTCTGTCTGTCCTGCCTTCTGCTATGTAGCACTGTCCGTCCCTCTAGTTTGGAGCTGATCTGTTACTTCCCCTGTTGATGCATGCTGTTGGCAATCATTTTTATATTTCTTAGCAGCACGCTTTAAACATAGCTAGAATTACTTGATATCGGTGTGTTAGGCCCATTTCTTTGTGTACGTCTTTCCTTTCTCTTCCACCAACAGTGCGTAGCTTCAATATTTAGAAGTGCCAGTGTGTTAAGGCTGCTTAGTTCTAATGAGTGTCAGTAAGCACTGAGCTTTTAAAAAAATTATATGTAGAAGTTCAATTACTGCAATATACAAGTTGTTCAACAGATTATTTTGTAATTGTTACTAGTTAATAAATAATTGATGTAAACAATTATTTAATAGCTTAGTTATATTTAAATAAAGTACATTAAAAGATTGGATCTCTTGGCAGCCTTTTGTCTACTGGTGATATTTTACTAGTTCCCAAGTATCACTTTTTAACGTAGGTATTTAATTTCGTAAGAGTACTGTTAAAAAATTCAGTCACTATCTTTTGTGGAGTAGGTTTGAATAATCTTGAATTATAGTTTCTGATAACTTACTTTTTTGTTTAATCAGGCAAAACTAATAGTAAACTAATTGTTTCTCCTCTGTTAACATCATTCACCTTGGGGAAAAAAAAATCTACAAGAGAAAATGTAAAATGTTTCTGTATCATCTTTACATGAGTTATTAATTACAAATGTAAATAATCATAACATAGGTTCTGAAAACTCTCCTATAGTTGTAGATTTTTTTTTCAGAATCCCAGGTAGACTTTCTATACCCCAACACAAATGAGGATAGCATTACTTAATTAGAAAAATGTTGCTGCCAAGTTTTATTATTAACCTTATTTTACATGGCTGCTATTATTCTAAGGCTTCTTGCAAAAAGAATATATATTAAATTCGTACATAATTTTAAAAAGTTCCAAGTTGCATGAATTGGAGCATTTGGCAATATGTATGTGCCAGCTTGATTATAGGAGTATTGAGATGTTTCTGTCTGCTGTGTGAGACCCTCGTACTGCAAACTCGGTAAGACCCGGGTAGACACTGGACTAATCTGGGTTCTGCTCAGGTGCACAGACCTGCCGAGAGAGAATCGCTTACCAGATCGGGCTTAACCTGTGGTGTCCGGTGCACTTCTGTCATCATGCAGAATTTTGATACAAAGGTATTATTATTGATATGGAGATTATTTTTAAGCATACTCTGATGTACCTTTTTCTTTTTAACATTCCAGTTTTTAAGTATTTGGCTGATAAATATCTTCAAAGGCTCAAGCAACAGACAGCTGAAGATCCAGAACTAGTACATACAAGCAGTAACAAGATTGGTATGTATACTGTAATAAAAAACCCAAAAGACAGTATTTTGTGCCATCAAAGCTTATGGTCTCATCTGTTTCCTTATGGAGTTAATACAAGGTGAATCAGGGTCTAATTATTACCTTCCTGTCTTAGGATATTATCTCCTTCCCCTCTGTAAAACAACTTTGTGACTCTCTAAAGTTACAGAATTGTCAAACTGATGTACTAAAGTTTCTAGCTAATGTTTGGCAAGTGCCCTTTTATTAAATTCATTTAAACAAACATTGTGTAAGGACTTGAGAAAGGATGCTTGTTGGGTTTTTTTACATGTAATTAGTATTAGTGTTACTCATCTTGGTGCAGATTTACAAGACTCATGGTGAAAGAATCTGGCGTTTAATAAGAAGGTCTTTGTAAACTGCCTTTTGTAAGGGAACACTGAACTTCTGTAGTCCTCCTTTAAAGCATTTCTGAGTCAGTTCATTTATTTTCCTTAAAGCACTCCCTTGTTGTTCAGGCTTTTTCCTTACCTTTATCTCAGCAAAGTTTCTAACTTTAAAATTGTCGTGTTTTTCTTTTATCATATTACTCAACTAACCATAACTTTGTTATTATGCAATTGGTAGCATACTCATAAACAGGTGAGTGCATATGCTGCCCTTCAATTACACAGATGTTGTATACCAGCTTTAAATGCTGCCTGGCTAGTAATTCCAACTGGCTCTACTTCAAATTTAGCTGCAAAAATGACCCAGAAATAGATAAAGCCTTTAAAAACTAGAATATGCATTTGAGGTGCGCTACTATGCCTTAGTAAGTGTTGCATCTTAAGTGTTAATGTATTATGCTGCAGGCAGTAAAGAAATACAAATACTTTTCTTGTCTTTAATTTCTGTAGGTGTTTTTAATACAGCTGGTGGAAGTCACTCCAACCAAAATTCTAGCACTCTTAATGGTGGAGATGTCATCAACCTTAGACCAAACAAACAGAGGACCAAGAAAAACAGAAGTCCTTTTAGCAACTGCAGCATACCTTAGACCACTTTTCGAGGAAAAAAACCAAACAAAACAAAGTAGTGAACTGGATGAAGTTGTGCAATTGAATACAGAATAAAGCCAGCTGTAGAGGTATTTTTACCAGTGCTTTAGCAAATCTTGTGCCTATGGGATCTATGATAGAGGGTGGATTCATATAAACATGCTGATGCTGTGTTTTTTGGTGTGGAGAGTGAGACACCTGGTGGCAAAACACAGAACCGTGGCTGCCCCGTGCACTTTGTAAAAATTAGGCAAGCTTCTCCTTTCTCAAGGAATTATTTGCAGAGCTATGAACTAGGTATTGCTGAATTGCAAAGCACATGTAACGTAAGGATAATACTTACAAGTATAGGTACAGACCATAACACTATGGCCCAAGGTAAAGTAGCAACCTTGCAACTAAATTTCAAAGAAAATGTTAGAATTGGTTAGTCAGGACACTAAGATGATAAATGAAGAGCAAAGAGAAGGCACTACATTTTATGCCTGACTATATTAATATGGATTCTGGCAGTTCTGTCGGTGCAGTATACTTGTATTATATATATCTGAGTGCTAAGGTATACACGTAAATGTTTGGTATGAATATTTAGGCTAAATTCCAGTGTGTACGTTACTTGGAGAACAGCTAATGATCATAAAATAGCATCTTCCAAAAAAAATTTTCCTTTAAAAATGTTGCATTTCAGATGAGGCTTTCCCAGCTGCCACTGTGTACATTTAACTTGCTATACTTTGGGCCTAAAAGCTTAGATTTAAAAATGTACTGTGCCAAAAATGCTCCTTCTTTTTACCTAATGCTGTGCTACAGATGTTTTTGTAAGTTTGTTTTTCTCAGTCTTAACAGGTTGAACAAATAACACAGTCTTTGACACTAATAGCTATTCAGAAGGAACATACAATATAATCATATTCCTGTTCAAGTTTGATTGTTGTATCCTGTGTTGTCCATGAAAAAGGAACTTGCAAAGTGGTGTCACAAAATGTTTATGTTCTTTGGAAAAATTTTTCATAGATTCTATAAACTAAGTTATGGAGGATCCAAAAAAAAAAAAAAGGCAGCTGATGACTGAATTACATTAATGAGACGTTCCTGAATGTTGTCTCAGATTCAAAGTTAGCTGCTGGTTACAGAACATCTAATTCTGCAAGATCAGAGACATGGCAAAAATTTTTCAAAGTGCTTAAGTAATTTTACAGAATTGATTTAGATGTTTAGGAGCCCAAATCTAAATTAAAGTTATTTGTACTTAGGCTCCTAAATCACTAAGGTGCTTTTAAAAATGCTAAGCAAGATATCTTTTATTTACCAAAAATAAACACTTTTTAATCCTCTTCAAGAGCATGCATGCCTTTTAAAAAATATCCATTTTGTTTACATGTTTTTGTATGGTATGATAGAATTTTAACTTTCTAGGATTTCTACAACAAACCTGCCAGTGACAAATGCAAAATATGCTGCTTGAAATAATTCAGAGTTTAATAGTTTTTTTAAATGGTGTATGAGAATGAAAATGAGTCGAGTGATCCTGTATATTTTTGGAGGAAGGACTTTTCACTGTGTGAATTCATGTAGGAAGCTTGACTGACTTTGTTTCTAAGTCAATGAGTATGAAAACTGAAACATACTCTTTTTCCCATTGCCTGCAGGGAGAGAAGTGGGTGGCAAGTTATGCACACACACTAAAGATCTCCGAACTCTGTGTTTTATGTTTACTGTATTAGACTTTCTACCAAGTACCATTGTTTCTTTGACGTGCTGTTAGAGCATCTCCTGTTGCTGGCAAAGTGGCCTTCAAGGCGCTCGATCCCCTTTGCTATTGCAGCAAAACTGTGTGTTCTTCACCGTAATGTTTCCTATATTTTCTCTTGGATAAAGGCCTTTATTTTTTAACAAGTGCATTTCATCACTGTGTGGATGTATAAATGGAGTCAAGTCCTATCTGTCTCAGCAATTTAAGAAGTAAGGTACTTAGGATAAGACTTACGATTGTACATCATGGGGCCACCTTACAACTTCAGGATGTAGGATAGAGTGTATGCATGAAGAATTTTGACAACTGTTTTTAATATGGAAACTTCTACATTTCGTTGTCTGTCTGCTGGTTTCATGGTTTTTTAATTCATTTTTCTTGAAAAAGAACAAAACCACAAAGTGTCTGAAACATCTTTTTTGCCTTGTTTGACTTTGTACAGAGTACTGAAAAATAAGTCTTTGTTACGTATAATGACCATTTGTACTATTACATGTTATACTGTAGACGTTGTACTATTACATAAGCCATTTGTATTTAAGGTCTGTCATTATAAACCACTGTTTTAAGGACTGAAAACTCAATAGAAATTTCCATAGGTGGAGACTTGACAGACTTGCTAAATTTAGGATATGTTGAAATTTAGTACACATATACTTTAACGTAGGCATATGTATTTGCAGCATTGGGTAACAGTGAGTTTTAATTTCATTCCCATCTTAAATCTGAAGTGGCTCGCTCTTTGTTGTGACTTTGCAGTGCTTGCTCTCCAATACGACTGAGATGGAGACTGTCCAAATTAGCATTTTTCTGGAGAGTGCTCTGCATGTACACTGCTTGAAAATTTATTTTTTATCTTACTGGGGTTAGCGTGTAGATGTAAACCAGATGACTTGCCTATTGCAGGAATCCTTAGGTATTCCCATCACTCTTCAGTGGGAGTAACTTTTGCCTTTTGGATGAAGAGACATGCCTAAACGTTTAGCACTCGAGTTGTTCCTCGTGAATAATTTTTTTTATAAACATAGCCCCGTTCTCCACTCAAAGCGTTCTCATTAAAACATCATATGTTTTAGTTACCAAAACCTACAGGTGCAGAGCTGGTAATAAAAGTGCCCCTCTCCGTGCGTCTGTGTGAGCGCACGGTGGAAGAGGATGTAGCTGTTACACCCGTGGCACATGGGCGTGCTGGGCTAGGAGCAACCGAGGTTCCGACAGGACATGAAGGTCTGTTCCGGGAGACTAAGCTAATGGCACTCCTGTTGCATCTGTTAATGTCTCTTCAATAGCTCATTGGATGTATTATCTGAATCTTGCCAAAATTCTTTGCTTTCAGCTGATAACGCTACCACTAGTAGAAAACCTGAGTAATTGTTAATGCCTTAGTGAAATAAGCAATCACTAAAGAGTACGACGCTAAAGCATCTGTCACTCCCGTGTTGTATCCATTCAGTGAATGGGTGTTCTCCCAGTAAGTGGGGCATCGTTTGATGCAAAGCGGTAATGCTAGGGATGTATTTCCAACTGGAAATAACAAATCTCAAAGTTGTAAGACTGATCACACTAAGATTTTTGTGCTTGTGTGTGTGTGGTTAATTTAAAAAAAAAAAATTAAATATTCCACTTAAGACAATTTTGGAGTTTTCTTATTTTCAGTGTTTCTTAAGGCAGCGCTTACCCTTTTGAGTCAAAATGCCTGAATTACCGTACTGTCAGTCTGATTTCCTGTTTAATTTTTTTATGCTTCAGTAAAAATTGTCTTTTTTTTTCTCTCCATTATTGGGCTGCAGCATATTTGACACGTAGTTTTCCTTTGCATCACTTCCGTGGATGTATGTTATGCTAAAGGGAATTGAGCAGCTGAACACGTTGTGCTGCCTGGAGGTTACGCAGGGGTACATGCATAATACTCAGTGAACATGCACTTTGAACCTGTTAATTCATCTGTTCAAGTTGGTAGCTACCAGTTAATAATAGAATTAATTATTTGCACTGCGGAACCCTCTTGTGGGAATTCAGTCGTGCTTCTTGGATTCCAGTGACGGTACCTAAGGCCCTACTGCTTTTCTAAACATCATCATCGGCCTTTGGCTGAAGTTGCAGTACCTGAACACTAATTGTACATAAACCAGAGCGCAAACATGGTCTAACAAGCGTGATTTCATCACAACTACCTTATCTTTCTGTAGGAAGCAGCAGTTGTGCATCTCTTCTTTTGAATGCTCAAATCATATTGACAGAAGAAAATACTTCTCCCTGTTAAATGTGGCATCCAAACAGATAAGCAAAATTATAGAAGAAAAAAATGCAGCAATGCTTAGATTTAAGATGAAAGGTGCTATAACAGAATAAGAGAAACTTTCAAACGGTTCCATGTCGGAGTGTTCTACGAGAGTCATCTCAAAGCCAGGTGAGCCCTAGTACTGAACTAGACTCATTCTCAGGTTTCTAGTAGTAGGGTAATACTGATAAATAATTTGTGGAGTGAGTGCTCTTTCTTCTCTTACTGAGATAAAGGTTGTTCAGCAGAACCGACTACACTTGGTCAAAAAAGTAAAAATTAACCTGGACCAGGAGAAATATCGCTCTCATTGCAAGGATAAAGATGCATTGTTACTAATAACTTAGTTGCAAGGTCACGTGAGTCTGAATGGTTAAAACAGAAAATGTACATAACTGTTTTTATCACCGTTGTGATCTCAAGTAAATGTAATATATTTTTAGAAAAAAAAAGCCACCATAACTTGGAGTAAATCCTCAAGTGGAGAAATAAATGTTTAAAACTGAGTATTCTGTGTATGCCGTTCCTGTAAAATCCCGACGAGTTAATTCTGCTGTTCTCTTGTGACAGTTGTATCGTGCAACTTACTTAAACATGTTTATTTGATTACTGTTTGGTCTGATACTGGTCCCTACTTTCATGATTATATTAAATCGTCAGTGTATTAAATATTGCAAAAAATTTGCTATAACCCTGTAGCTGTGAACCTGACTCCGCTCAAGAAACTCGTGTGCCTGATCCTCGTCCCTGGGCTGCCAACAGCTGGGATCTGAGGCAGCACACACAGGTACCCTCAAGGAGCAGGTCTGGGCACCCTGATCTAACAGAAACGCCCTTCCTGAGCTCTTGCCTCCGATTTCTCCACTGCACAGTTCAAATACAAAACACCGGTTCTGTTCTGCTCTTTCTGGTCGCTTTATTTTTTAGGATTGGTCTGGTTAATACAGTGACAAGGTTTAAATGAATGGTTGTAGACATTGGAAGTGGCATTAAAATATTAGTAATATATCAATATATCTTTTCTGAAAAGAAACAGGTAAATAGTCATGGGTTTATTTATTTATTTTAGTAAAAGAGAACTCAGAGCAGCTGGGTCTGCCTCTTTACCCAGGTATCTCAGGAATCCGGGAAGGAATATACTCCTGCTTCCTCTTGCATGCAGTTTTGCACACAGGAAAACAATTTCCTTGCTTAACACCCCCAATAAGGCTTAATTAGCAATGTTTTAGGTGAGAAAAAAATCTTGAAATGTGAGAAGACTCACCTTTTCATGGTCATGTATTTTTAGGTCAGGGAAGTGCTTAACTACCACTAAGTGAGGAACTTGAGAAAGCTGAAGCTTTGGCACTGCCTGGGTGGGGGTTTGGGCGCTGTGCTGCTGCGGGGTGCTCAGCCGCAGGAGGCTGGGTGCTCCTGCTGCCAGCCCCCGCCACAGCCACTGCAAACGCCCGGGGGCTTTCCCGCGTCTCTGAGAAAGTGTTTCATGCTCACAGGTGCCCATTTCCAAGACTGGCTTATGCTGAAAAGTGGCGCACAGCCTTATGTTACTGCTCGGGAGATAACGGGACCAAAAGTTCATGGGGCTTTTCTTACACCTTCTCTGTCCCAGCTGTCTTACGCCCGCTGAGCCTTGCCTACTGCGATTTGCTTTGTGACAACAGGTAGCACTTAAAAAAAGTGAAAAACTTTAATCTGGTCTTTTGTTGATCTGTTATGTGTAGCTAGTTTGAGTTTAACAGTGATACATGTTTAAGATGATAGCCATTTTTTTTGAAAAAACAAGGTGTCTTTTGCTGTGTCTGTCTCACAGGTAGGACTGTGTGAAAGAAACTTCAAGGACGGCATCACTGGTTTTAAAATTGTTCAGACCTATGGGACCTTTGGTGGATGTGGCACGTCAGCGTGCAGTCTTAAAGCACAGGAGAGGGCAGGGAGGGCTGTATCGCAGACCTCCTCTGTGTCAGCTGACGCAGGATTTAGGAAAGTGGAAGGGAAATAGAAGCAGGAATTTTAAAAACAAACCAGTAACCGGTCAAATCTACACTGTCAGTTTTAAACTGCAGGTATCTGTCTGTCCTTGAAAGTACCGTGATCTACTTATGAATAGTGCCAAACTATTAAAATTGCAAATGGTAATGAGTAGGACAGTGTGTTGTTTATGAAAATACAATATACAGTTTATTAATGTTTTCGATTTATTACCATGATTTGTCTTGTTTCCCCAAAAGTCTAGTTCGCACGCTATGTGTACAGCAGAGAAAAGCTGAAATCTCACTATATGACAAAACAACTTTAGTTTAAAAAAACCCCAGGAGAATGGAGGAAAGGCGAGATTTTGACGGTTTCTGACAGTTCAGCAGAAGCACAATTACAATTTGCAATAGAGCGGTATCGACTCTACAGGAGAACTCCCAATAGCATTCTTTATTGCCAAAAGAAAATGCCAATGCTACCAAAACCCGTTAAATGCTCGCACCTCGCAATCAAAGGTACTTCGGTGCGTGTGCATGCGTATATACGCGCGTGCTTGTATAGAGACTTTTTTTCTTAGCTTCTGTGTGCTTTTTATGGAGATTTGCTCATCCTGTGACTTGCCAGAATTAGCCAGGAGGATAGTTTAATCCTGTTTGCTGTTGCAGGACTGTCGAACAGATGATTTCTGATGCTCCAACAACGTGATTGACTTTTCAGAATTTTCTAAGTTTCTGAGCAGAGTCTCTAGCCGCCTTTTGATTTTCTTCTGATCCTCAATGGCACAGCCGATTACCACAGACTGAAATTTCTGATCGATGGGTCCCGCTGGCACGTCAGATGTGCACGCACCGTAAAGTGACATTAAGCGGATTTTGGCATCTTCCAAATCATCTAGAAGTTTATTGACAATTTCATCGATCATCTTCGTGGCATGCAGTAGGGATTCCTGCTGCTGGGCGTTGCGGATGGTTTCTACAGAAACCTCCACAGTGAGGGTTCGGCCCATCAGACGATTAGCAGTCAAATTAAGTTCCTCCCTCTCACCTAAATCAAAACCAAGAAAGTATTCTAGGTTAACAGGCTAACGCTTTCCTGTGCCAGTAAGATAATTGAGACAATCAAACTGCTACAGCTTTGCAATAAACAAGTTTTTTTTTTAAATAAGTGACACTCAACAAGATTTCCAGGGGTAAGAAATGAGGTTTTTGCGTTTGCCGAAGTCCTACTTCTTTCACGGAAGCTAGCATGTTCCTATTTGAAATGAGGCAGTAAGCGCTACTAAAAACGTAAGCCATGCTTTTCTGTTGCTGACACAATGCTCGCTGTGTCACGTTAAAGCAAAGCATACAATATTATCAGGAAACATTATTCATTAACAGAACAGGCACATTAAGGACCTTCTGTGCCACTGTGAGGGAGGGATTTAGACAGTGCCCCAGAAGGCCATAAAGAGAAAACTGGTTTCTGACTACCAGATGCAATTAGGGGGCCAGGAAACAAATAGTTTTCTGTTTTCTGAAAACTTAAGTTTTTTCCTAAAATAAGGACACAACATGTTTGACATGTAGGCTCTTGAAGAGCCAAGAAACCAGCAACTTAAAGCACCTAATATAACACATACAGATTTAGGGAACATATTTAAAGCCACACATCACACAACCACGACAACCATCTTAATCATCAGGTTCTTGCAGGGTATACACTTTGTAGCACTCGTGCCTGTCCAGTAGTCAAAGCCACTAAAATGCTGGGTTTTCAACTATATTTAATCATCGTCATTATCATCAACTTCTGCCTCAGCTGAGCTACATTAACCCTGACTTTGAAAATAAATCGGTGAACTGAGTATGGGCTGTCACACACCCCGCAGTGACCTCCATGGTAGACCATCCAGCTGAACAGGATGTGCATTTACAGAGTCAAGGAAAAGGGGATCCCAGGGTAGCGGACGGCCCTGCAGTAGCCTCACCTGGCTCCATCGCCCGTCCCTGGCCAGCAGCAAGCAATGGAGGGGAGCTGGTCCCTAAGGCACGGGCTGGTTTGACTTTGGGTCGGTGGGGAGGGTACGGCAAAGCAGCGGCTCACCTTCACTGATGTGCCTCATATCCTGGCTGTTCTGTATGTTGTGGATCATTTCTAGCAGGGTTTCCTTCTCTTGTTCCATAGCAGATGCTGCGTCACGGAAAGCCTCGACCCTGAACATGGTTGAACCAAACAAAATGTTTAAATAATAAAATAGCTGTTCACCTGTGTAGCTGCCAAGAACTGGTTTTTTTAAACTTCAACTTAAGAAGTACAGACAGTTCTTAATTATCGATGAGCCAGACTCTCCGATTTCATGACACCCCATACCTTAACTTCACTTTTCAAGACTCAATATAATTTTAAAAAACCAACAAATGGGGGACAAAACCACCCCAAACAACAGTAATTTGATCAGACTTAAATCTTTTATTTTACTGACAGTGCTGTTCTATCCTACTCCGCGCTTAGTGTGGATATCCGGAGCCTGACAGTACTGCAGCCCCGTAGCAGAAGTCCTACTGGCAATTATTATCAGCTGCTTAACTAGAAGAGAAACGGACCGAGTCCCCATCGGGGAAGTCGGGGGTGAAGGTCGCAGGTGCGGGGATGGAGGCAGCAAGGGGGCCTGGCTGCCCTGCCACCCCCAGGCCGGCAGCGCAGAATCCCTACGACCCACCTCCAAAGCAACAAACGCTCCAGAAAACTCAAACGCCGCCTTGTAGCCCAACGACCCCTTTCACGAGGGAGAAAAATGGGAGAGAGGGACAACGCTCACACACTTTTATCAGTGTGACAAGGGCTCCCCTGCCAAGTGGCGTGCCTTGGTCGCTGGCAGAAGATGCTGGACCGCCTGCCCTCACGGTCCCTGCTGTTTTCCACGGAGCGATGCTCGCCGTGATTCACACATGGAGGAAGCTTCTGTGGGAGCAGCTCCTACTTCTGGGCTTGCAGGGAAGCACAGAACTGGGTTCCTCCCGAAACAGGACCCCTACTCCAGTCCTGTTCACTGTGCTGAAACTCTCACGTGATGCGGTGAGGGCGAGGGGAAAGCCCATCAGAAACTGCTCTCCCTGATAACTACTCGGTCTCGGTAAGCGGCATGGTCGTGCGCCCATAGTCTGCCCTCCTCCTCGTGCCGTGAGGTACAGACCCATCGGGCCATGGGCAATGTGAAAATGCCACACTAGAAATCTGAGTCCAGCTCCTTAATTCATGTCTTATCCCCCGCCACGGTTTTAAGGAGGGGGCTTTTGCATTCAACCGAGTAATATGGAAAAGCACATCTGGGAACTGTCTGCTGTGGAGGCCAGGGACAAGAGGGAAACGTCCCCCTCCCTTGGCTTTGCCCTGGAGGCTTGAGGGAAGGGGCTTGCAGAGGACTTGCCAAGCTGCAACTGGCTGCAAGAGTTGTGCCAAAAACATTGACCCTGCGCTCCCAGACCCCACCGAAAAGCAGAGTATCATCAGAACCTGGCCGACAGTTTCAGATGCTTTCAACGCGCGGCTCGGGAGGTCTAGCTGCCGTAAGCAGCACGGGAATCCACCTATCCTGAAACGCTTATTAAACCTGGCCAGGAAAGGGGAAACAAACCAAAACATCGTGAAGTCTCTTAGGTGCTCTGCGCTTTTCAACATCACTGGACGCTGCCCTGAAACGGTGGTGGCTCATTGCTGCTCCTGCAGATGAGGGCTTATCTCTCGAGATAGGTACGGAGCTGCTGCTCCTTCCTCAAAGGCTGGCTGGGGGCAGGGAGCTTCGGAAAAACAGCAATAGGAGAAAAGAGGGCAATTGAGCATTTGAGGATATAAATAGTCACACTTCACATGCAGCCTGCTCACGAAATGGTTCTGTTTTACAAAATATTTAACCTAATTTAGTCAGTGAAAGCACAAGCTTCGGGCCTTGCCTTTAATGTTCATTCTGAGGAGGAGTGGGAAAAGTTAATGCAATGCAAATTCTTGCCGAGAGCAAATACTTTTAATTATTATTTTGGACTGGTTAGTAAGAGCAATGAGGCAGGTGGAGTCATTTCATACTTCAGATGTCTGCACTTTATAATTTAGGAAGTCTAGCAATATTTTCATAAATGCCTTGCCATGCCTTTTTAAAAAACTAGTATTTTCCCAATTTAAAAAATGCATTGTGGTTGCTGGAAACCTTAAAAATAAAATTTGGAAGTGCAGAATTTCAATTTTAATAGTGTTTTTAAATCGGATTCGGTATATCATTGTACTGACTTAAAAACTACAGGTCTGCCTTCAGCAGATGGATCAATCCATGATTTCCACAGGCTTTGCTGGGTCCTATAAAGAATGTGGAAAAACTGCATTGCAGAGAGGCATCCTGAATTGGTGCAATTCTAAAGAGAGTGCCTGAAACACCACTGCTTCCAAGAGCCAGCTACTGGTATGCGAGGTAGGACCTAAAAGCCAAATGATCAGAATTAATGATTGTATACTTGAAAAAAAAAAAACAAACCCATAATTTACCAACTAGAACTCTGACTGACATTTTTTTACAGAAAGTCATATAACCAAATCTCGAGAACTATTTTATTTGCAATAATTGCTTCTTGGGAATTATTTTAACCACTTCTTCAACTGCCATACAGAGTGCCACGCAGCTGAAATGCACCGGGATTTTAATTTTGGTGTATTTGCGTCCATAAACAGCAGTCAAAACGAGCGCCCACCCCGGCACCGCGTAACGGCGCGCGAAGGAGGCGCAGCAGCTCCTGCCACGGGGGCAAAGGGACGGGAAAGCTGCACGTCAGGACTCCCCCGCCCCTCTGCTATCCCTTCGAAAGATTTCCGTCCTGACTAATTATTAGCAGCGTGACGGGGCTAAATAACCCTAAAGAATAAACTCCTGGGTTTTCCGAGACCTCTGGAGGGCAGGGCGGAGGCACAGCGCGATAACACGGCAGCTGGCAGCCACGGCAGCACCCCAGCAGCCAGCCAGCGGGAGGGAGGGAGGGAGCGACACGCTCCCACAGAAGACAAGGGGAAATGCCCTGAGAAAAGCATGACAAGGGAGCGGAGGCAACGGCCAGCTGTCGCTGCGGGGGACCTGGATCACGCTGGGGTCAAAACAACGGGATAGGATCATTTCGGAACGGCGGCCTACGGGGAAAAATGAAAAAACAAGGAAACCACTCATGCCAGCCCCAGGAAAAGAGTCAGTGCTCCAGAGAAGATGCTGGGGGCTGAGATACCCACCACAGCCTCACCCTATTTCGCTGCCCGGCTTGTACCGAGGCCTCCGGCCACCTGCCCCCACGCGGGGTGGGTCCCGCCGGCCCCTCCCGGCCCCACGCCACAGCCCGGCGAGACCCCGGCCCCGGCAGGGACTGCACGCCTTTCCCTCCTTACCCGCTGCGAGAGCGTCAGGTCCACACCTCCCGCTCAGCTCTCACAACTTCTGTCCTAAAACGTGCTCTAACTTCATAGCTTTGTGTAAATCTTTCCTTCCTCGGGGTGGGGGGACAAAAAAAAAAGACTGGAAGAGAGAAACCTCTAGCAGAGGTGACTGCCGTGGAAAAGGGTGGAAACACAATCCCAAGTCTCAAAAAAACAACCAACCAAAGAATAGAAGGCAAAGAAAACAGAACACAAAATACTCATATTTATGCCCAATTATCAATTATCTGAATGCAGCAGTATGGTCTTTTTCTACCAGATGAAAACATCCAATCATATTTTGACTTGGAGTGTATTTGTCACTTTGAACATCAACTAAATATTCCATCCATTACCTAAGACTAAAAAAAACATTCCTTACTTCTGATTTTGCCGGTCCGAGAGCAATTAGCCACGCAGTGCCTTTCTTTCCGACATGCCACTTCCATGAGCAGAGCATTCCCCCGAGGAACAGGTGGACCAGCCTGCCCTTTTGTTTCCAGATGAGAAACTCGATACCCGCTTTCTTACGACAGCTGCAATAACTCCGTCCTTTAAGCTACTGACTGACTTAAACAGCTCACTGTTAAGGCTTGCACGCTGGAGGTGCGGATAAGTTTTCAAAGGAAATAAGAAACATCTGAAGGTGGTGCAGCTTTTTTCCCGAAACGGAGCCGAGCACGCTGGACGGAATCAAAGCAGGGGGTTTCACCCCGGCCTCCCCACCTGCTTAAACTGAGTTTCCGTTCTCATGTGAGCGGTCCCATGAACACAGAAGTGAATGGTGGGGGGGTACGGTTGTTCCGAAGGAGAACAGGAGGAAAAGTACAAAAAGTAAAGATTAAAAAAAAAAAAACAAACAAGAGCCTGACTTATCTCGTGTATCGTTACACCTAGGACTCTGTGTTCACTTAACACAACCACCAGAACACTGTGACTCACAGACAGAGACTCTGGTCCCGCTTCCAGCTGCTCCCGAGAGCATTCGCCAGCAGCCCCGGCAACACGAAAGTCCAGGCCCTGACGCTGGGCCAACGTGCCACCCGGCCAACGTGCCACCCGCCCCCCCTCCGGCCCCTGCAGGGCAGGGGGTGTTGCTCCCTGGCAGCCCAATTAATCCCCCTTTCCTGCTCACCTTCCCTAAAAAAGAAAGTCCCTGCGCAAACACCTAGCAGGGAGGTTACAAAAATACCCCGTTACTGTCGGAAAAGCAGCTCTCGGGGCGAAAGGGAAGGGAGAAGAGGGAAAGCTGTTCAAAGCAGAGCATTTCCGATGGGATGAGAGTTGCTCTGGGGTTCGGGCAACCTTAAGCAACTTGAGAACTGAGGATTGTCGAGGGGTTTAATTAAAGGCCGTAGTTCACTTCGACAAATTTTCACTTATTATATTTACAAGCAACATCTCAAGGGTCTATAGCTAAGCTAAACTAAACTAAACCGGCTGGAGAAGGAAGAAGTGTGGAAGCTCTTCCTCCTGCCATTCAAATAACTTTGAAATGAGGCATGTTCATTAGTTGTGCACAGAAAAAAAAACAAGACTTGAGTGACTTTAATCAAAGTTTGACTCTTTTTCTGTAATTATTCCACATTTAGAACTCTGCCTGTTTGAAAGACGCACAGCAAACTGGGAAGTTTAATTTCTGGCTCACCAAACTGCCTGCTTCAGAGTCGCTCAGTACATTTAAAACACATTTTTGCATATTCTGCTGCTTGTTTTGCACTTGCATATTCACGCACCAGACCTGGATGTGAGCAGCGAGACTTGTTTGCAGACAGTGATTTTGTTTAGTCAAATTCAGAGAAGTCTGCGAAGGACTTCAAGGAGATTTAATCAAGCTAAGTGAAAGGCTAATGGAACAGCCCATGAAGTCCACTCCTGAATAATGCAAAGTAACGCAGGCAGAAAGGGGAAAACGCAACTCCTCTATCCCACAGAGCTCTTTTAATTACAGGAAAGTCCTAGAAACATTCTGGGTGGTTCTGTGAAAGCCGCTGATCAATATGCAGCTGTAATGAAGGAAAGGGCGTGTTGAAACAGTACCGGCAGGAGGTGAATCAGTGGTACACCCACGGCACCCTGCGCATCCATCCACCTCAGAAAGGACACTGTGTAATTAGGCAGAGCTGAGAGGATGAGGAGGATGATTAAAGGCAAGGAATCGTCTCTCATGCGGCCAAACTGGGGAAAAAATCAAATGGCATTATTTGGGGAACGTCAAGCAGCAGGAAGAGACAGGACGCGTCTTGGCGCAACGACAAAATACGCACGGTATTCGTAATTACTTTGGAAAAATACACCTAAGCTGCAGAATGCAATGCTATTCACGTTATAGTTACATGATCTATTACACTTCAGAGAGGAGGTGGGCATAAACACGGGCAACAAGACCATCCATAGCTGAACCAGTAAGTGCAAAGGGAGGTTTGGGAGACACGAAGCCTCACGCGCCGGCATTCAGCACTGCGGCTTAAAGGCTTGCAAGAGCCTCCGGGAGCCCGAACGACACCGCGTCTTATCCTCGGCTTTCCTGCACCTTCTTGTAAAGCACCTGCCCAGCAGCTGCGGGACGGGGGCTGCAGAGCGGGACGACGGACGCGATCCACCACGGGGCTTGTACACGTCGTGTCGCTGCTGCCCCGGCACCGCCAGCGACCTGCCGTGCCCCGTCTGCCACAGGCTCCCCAAACCGCCACGGGAAACAAACCCGAAAAAGCCTTTTGCACCTTCTCTGAAAAACGCCTGTTTTCAGGTACGTCCAGGCCACGTTATTTCACCTTAGAGCAGCAGCTGCCATTTTTAAACATGCCCCCCCCCGCCCCCGACGACGGGGGATCCTTTTTCCCTCGGTCACCTCGGGAAGCCTCACCCCGGCGCCGCTCCCCCCCGCTCCCGCCGCCGGGCCGCGTTGAGGAGCCATCGGCTCGGGGCCAGGCGGCCGCCCCGGCCCGGCAGCTCCCGGCCGCGGCCCCCTGCCCTGCGCCCGCCCGGCCCCGGCCCCGGCCCCGGCCCCGCCCGGCCGCAGCGGTGCGCGGTGCCGCCGCCCGCCGGGGCCCCACCTGAGCTCCAGCTGGTCCAGGTTCTCGAGCAGGCGGCTCGAGCGGTCCGCCATGGAGGTGGAGCGGTAGAAGCGGCCTCGGAGCTGCCCGCCGGACTGCGGCTGCTGCTGCTGCTGCTGCTGCTGCGCCCCCTCGTTGGCCTTGGCGCTGATCTTGGCCTGGGCCATAGCACCCGCCCGCTGCCGGCGGCGGATCCTCGCTGCGGCCGCTCCCTCCCCGCGTCCCGCAGGCAGCGGCGGCGGCCGAATGCCGGCACCTCGCTCATGGCCAAAGAAGGAGCCCGCCCCGCCGCCTGCCCCCGCGGCCACCCCGCCTCCCCGCCCGGCCGCGGCCCCGCGGGCGCCGCCTCACGCAGCGCGCCGGGCCCCCGCGCCCGCCCCGGCCGCGCCCGCCGCCCCGGGGGGCCGCGCCGCTGCCCCCGGCCGGCTGCGGGGCGGCTCAGCGGGACAGCCCCGCCGGCGGGACCACGCACCGCTTCCCTCGGCGCAGAAACACCGGCTGTGGCAGGCTGAACCCCTCAGCGAGCCGGGGGAACAGGCGACGCGCGTGGATTAAACCCGCTGGGGGACAAGTGTTTCCTGTTGTTACGGACACCTCGGTGTCACCCCGTGTCCTGCCCCACGCGTGTGCCCGAGAGCAGTGCCCAGCCGCCACGCACCGCGACGCAGGGCGGCCGCCCGCTGCCTCTGCTTGTCCCCGTGGGCTTGCTGGGGCACAGGGAGACCCCGAGCTGCCCCCGCCCCTGTCCCCAGTCCCCTTCGCGACAAAAGGAGCAAAGCCTGGACCAGCCAAAAGCACCGTGAGCTCTGTCTCCTGCTAAACCAGAAGCTAAGGGAGGAGTAACGAGGTTTTCAATACATGAGCCTCGTTCGAGATGGTAGTTGTTAGGATTTGCCTTCCAGAGCTCTTCTGTATGATTAGTTCATTGGTTTGCTCTTTCATGAAAGAAAGCAAGAAGCACCACCACCCCCCAACTGTTCTTATATAAAGCGATCGAAAAGGTGAGGTACACAGCTGAAACTTCTGAAAATGCAAGAAAGGGGGGGGGGGGGAAACAAAATGCTTTAAAAATCCAGAAGCCTGTTTGAGGGGAGAGAAAAGTTGGAGAGGAGTAAACCAGAGGCAGCCCTTCCTGCAAGCAGAACCTGAGCAGCAGTCCTAAAAACGAGACACTTGAGATACTGCCACCGATAGCACATCTTTCTGATGCCAACCGTAAGAGCCCTCTGACTACCTGCAGAAGAGAAGCCGTTCTACCGACCCTCATTGTCCAAGATAAACAATTTTATTTCCAGTAAGCTTTTTTGCCTTAATGTTTTCCTTCTATGTCAAAAAGAAAAAAATGTGTCTATTTCATGGTAGCCAAGGTAGTGGATCTACGTCTGGTAACGACTTGTTCCGAGGTCGTGTTTAACTCGACTGTACAAAACGGTGACTTCTCTCTTGCAAGTGCCCACCGTACCAACTTAGCAAATGAGTCGCACAGAAACCTCTTGTACTTTGAGTTCCTGCTGGGAGCATTGGTTCCAGCAATTCAAGTCACACATAGGCTTTACTTGCCACTGCTGTGAGTATTTAAAAAGGAATTTGCTTATCCCAAAAGTCCAGGTTTGGGCAAATACCCCATGGCTCTAACAGACCAATTTTTGGCAGCCAGCTGAGAGGGATTTTGCTGCACAGGGATACTGGTTTGTATGCTTCTCCCGCTGTGATTCAAAATAGCTGTTTTCTCAGGCTTGTCGATTCAGAATGATATCATGTCCCAAGCGCTCTTGCTAAATTAATTGCCTGAGTTTTCTTTGTTTTACGGAGTTGGATAAGTAAGGCTCGTTGCCTGTGAGCTCATGGAAATAACTTCATTTGAACAATTGTTCCATCCCTCCCTTTACGGTCTCTGTAGAAGATAATTAAAAACCGCTTCCCACCCCAAACAGAAGCCATTTGTAGCCATGACACACAGCTTGCAACCATTTTTTTCCTAGGATCCTTCTGTTCTTCCCGTGCCATTTTATTAAGTGTCAATTAGATTGGGTTTAAAAAGCAGAAATCAAAATAGCTGAACAGCTCTGAACATTTTTTTCCTTGCACAGGGGTATAATTCCACGCAGGTAGAAGCTGCAATGAAACACAGGCACAGAACAGCTGTAGTTGTGTCCCAACGTATCACATACAACTTATCCTCTTTAGCAGCAAAATGGCATTTTACCCTAGAAGTGAGAGTAGCCCAAACCATGGAACCAAAACGCGGGTTTAAAAGCAAAAATGGTCTTCCAGGACAAGCCCCGCCATCACTGCCTGTGCAACCCGGGGTATTTCCCCATTTAGAAACTTGGGAGGACCATGAAAACTGCTTGTCCTGCTCTCTGGAGGGGTGGGTTGCCCCCGTCCCCTCTATTTCTTGCTGAGGCATGTAAAGGGACAGTTGTCACCACTTTTCCAAAATAATGGATGTCTGGGCTGGAAGACAGGAGTCCGTCTCTGGAGGAAGGGAAGTGACTCACAGCTGAACTGGGAGAAGTTTGGGGACACAAAAGGCAGAAATTGGGTCATTTGAGGCCGCAAAGCAACGGGAGGAGGAAGGGCCCCCACATCTGAAGCAAAGCACAGATTTCTTCCTCCTCCTTGCGGTCTGTGGCGAAGAACGGCGATGGCCGGGTGAGGACCGCTGGTGCTGCCAAGCGTACGTCCCCCCCTCTTCACCTTCTCCACAGTTGCGTTCACGCGAGGGACTGCACAGCCCTGCTCTGGCTGTGGGCACCAGCACGAAGAGCATGAGGAAAGGGTGTGTATCTCATGGTTTCTGCAGGGAAGCTGCCGGCTGTCTCTTGTTTGAACTACAGCATCGTAAAAAATGGGTGCCACTG
The DNA here is from genome assembly GCA_009819775.1 of Phoenicopterus ruber ruber. Classification (NCBI taxonomy): domain Eukaryota; kingdom Metazoa; phylum Chordata; class Aves; order Phoenicopteriformes; family Phoenicopteridae; genus Phoenicopterus; species Phoenicopterus ruber. The sequence continues at coordinate 100,319,712 of CM020217.1, forward strand.
GCGAAACAGAGCAACGTACAGAAGAGTCTCGTTCACGCGCACAAGGTCCCTTGAGGTAGCAGAAAGAGCAACTTTCCCAGGCCTCAGACATCTGCTGTATCTGTAGAAGTTCCAGAGCCAGGGAGATGATGTACGCCAAAAGCACTACAAATTGTCACGTTGCTAAATAGCACCTTCGTTCCAACTTTGCCTTATTCCAAACCCTGATATATACCTTGTCACATACCCTAACGCTTATACATGAGCTGTCATGGAATAAGATCAAAGAGAAAGTCCACACCCAAGCAATGCCATGCCAGATTATTTCCCTCCCTTCTCCTACAGGAACTTCATATGAAAAATCTTCATATGCAGGCGTTACAGAAACACCACGGTTTCCATACACAGCAGAAGGATGCAACCCTGGCTCGGGCCAGCCAACCACAGCCAGCTTGCAGTCTCCCCAGCACCCTAACAATAAAGATGGGCCAACGTGAGTTTCCAGGACACATTTTCAATCAAAATACGTACCTGCTATCACAGTAGGCTTCCCCCTCACTTAGCACCTGCTGAACCTGCGCGACCGTGTCTTCGCTGCTGTTGCTACCGGTGCTAATTAAAGGTAGCCCTGGGTTTGCCTACACACGTCGCAGTCATTTGACTGTGTAGGCAAGCCCCGAGGTCCCAAGCCTGTCAGAAGTCTGAATGAAGTCCTCTATCTCAGAAGCAATCTGAAAGCTGGTATGACCATTTCAGGGCATGCAGCAGTTCATTCTCACGGAGAGGAAAACTGCCTCCTAAATGAGCCAGTGAATTCTGCACAGCTGCAGATGCTCGGCCGATTGTCAACGGAGCTCTGAGCAAAAAAAACAAACAGAAGGACTCCTAGAAATTAGGGTACTGCAGTCAGTGAAAGTAAGCAAGCTTGCACAGATTTACAAAGGGAACTTCACATTAAATTTCCATGCATGCAGAACTTTGCTGTCCAAGTGTACGCTTTGCATGTACTTGCCACTTGCCATCAATTTTGACTTGCTTACATCCACTTTCATAATATCTTGGACCGTATTATTTGACCCAGAGTGTTACAACTGAGCTCTTAAACCACTCGAATTAAGAATTTCTACAGGAAATTTGATGAGGTTTAGAAGCGTCAAAGAAATATGCAGATGTAGACTTCAATAAAGCTACTTAGCTGGAAAGAATTGCCAGAAAGTATCTCTGTGCTAATGTCAGCCAATTTTTCTAAATTAATTTTGAAACAATTCGTCATCCTTCCTCCTCACCTCCTTCCAATTTACAGCAGTCATTGTAAACATCGCTAGGACAGCACAAGCAGATGATAGAACACTTTCCTTTTAAGAAAGAAGACAGCGTAACTTCATACCTCTATAAACTTCACCATATTTGGTAAAGATTCAGTAAAGGTTTGCATTCTGTGACCACTATAGGAACGGTAGTGGACATTTCTGTATACCTTGAAGAGCTAAAAAATTAACCCACTACCCAAAAACATGTACGAAGCAAGTAGCTTACAGTAAGCCAATCTCTTTTTTTTTTAAAAATTTTATTTTTTTTAATATTATTAAACTACAGAAGCAATGAGGCAGGCAATGGCGTTTTAGTGCTTCAGTGACTTTCGTAACAGTTGCACTGACTTATTTGGCATCTCATCTTCTCTCCGAAGATGACCAAAAGAGGGATTTTGTTTGATAGGAAAGAATATGGCACACAAAGCACCAAAGAGATAAGAGCCTTGTACCAATCTTGCCTAGTCACGATTTCAGTTTTGTAAAACTTACACATGCACCATGCAGAAATTAAGAGCATTAAAATGAACAGCTGGTGGTAGTCAGGTGGAGATTAGACTTTTTCCTCATTAAAGATAAATATAAAAAAGCACCACAGGATTACTTTAGACTAATGAAGGGTGAACTCAAACATCACCACAAAAGCAAATTCTTTTAAAAAGGCCAGGCCAAATGACTTTTAGTACAAACATAAAGGATGCTGGGCAAGCTCCTTTTAAACAGATGAGCTGCGCTCGTAAATGCAGACAAATCTCTCGGTGTATGCAGGGCAAACCTCAAAAATTTCAGCCAGTTAAACAAGACTCCCCAGCCAGAAACATTAAATTCTGAAACACAGCCATTTACCAGACACCTCTTCCAGCTGAAGAACAAGGTGCAGTACCACAAGATGTTGGTGAGTAACAAGTCACATGTCTGTACACGCAGCGTTTTGAGAATCCAATTTTCTCTGCTCTTCTGGAAACAGAAGGATCAACAAGCCTGTGATGGCAGAAAACTTTGCAAAGAAAAATTTCAGAGAGTTAAGAGAACTTCAAAGAGACCAAAGAAAATGAGGACAATTTGAGACATCGATAATTCTGGAGACTACTTTTAACATAAAAAGAATACAGAGACTAGAACCCTATTTAGCCCATTTATAAAAGCAGTGGCTGGGATTTGCTACTTGTTTTGGTAATCAGAGGAGGAGGCCGATACAATGTGTTTAGTAACTGGAGCTCCAAGTATAGAGAATGTGTGTGCACACACAGCTTTTTTTTTTTTTTTTTTTAATGCAACCAATTAAGTCATGGCCCATCAGGTACAAGCAAACTTTACATTTATGACAGAATAAAGTGTTATGAGGAATAAAGCACATGATCGAAATCCAACATAGCAGACTCCGGACAAGACCATCTACCCAGGTTTTAAACATTTGTTGAGCCAAGCAAAGAATTTTCTCAAGCTGAAACATCTTTTCATGTGAAAGCAATTTCAACTCCTGGGTCTGCACTGAAAAAAAACCTGCCCAAAAGCCTCTAACTTGGACTGAGATGTTTTTGAGGATGAAAATTGTTTTCTGTCTCATTCTGCTCTTTATGGTGTGAAACTTGGTGTGAAAAGTTCTGGAACTGATTTAGCTTGAGTGAGTAGCTAAAGGCAACTCAGAATCTTCCAGAACAGGGCTTCCTCAGCCGCAGCATGAGCTACACACCCAGACCTGAACAGGAGTGCGATTAATCTGAGATGTGCAGTGGGAAAGCAAGCAGCAGGCACAAGGGAAAAACATTAGAGAGGTCCTGTTCACTCTGTAACACTTGGGTGTCAAGAGTCAAACGTACTAAAAGTTTCTTCAAGTTGTACGACTGCTAACGAGTGCTGAGATACTTCACTAGATTCTTCATTAATTCTATTTGTTTCAGAGATGGCAATTACATCAGAATCATGATTGGAAATAAACCAGCGCCAGTTTCCCAGCTTTTCTAACCATGATGACACACAGCTGTAGTTATTCTGACTCTTTGGAATCAAGAGTAAGAAAAATCTAGCCTTCCCCTTGTCTTGCTCTCCACAAAAAGTATTTGCATAACAAATATTTAGATTTACATCAGTTAGAAGCAAACTCACAGGCTAATTAATAATAATAAAAAGATCAAGCTGGCATTTTATTACATTGAGATTTCTTACTGATTGACAGCAATCATTAACTGAAGTGTAACAGGCTGGTAAAGCTGGACAGCTTGCATAGGTATTTTTAAACAAAGGAACTGAGAAAGGTGGCATAGATAACAATTTTAAACACAGAAATAATTGTTCATCTTAAAATAAGGACAGTACAAAAATAATTAACACATTTACATTCATTTATCCAAGGCCACCTCTTCATGAACAGAAGGGAGCAAAGACAATAGTATATAGGAATAATACAGCTTAAATTCTCTCACATCCATTCCAAACAGGAACTAGAAAGTTTATTTAGCTTCTGTTCGCTTAAAAAGTTGTTCCATCCTCAGATGAGGGAGAGGAACCGAACCTGTCAAACTTTAAGCCATCAAATCCACCACTCTACCATGCTAATATTGAAAAACCAGACACATTTATAAAAATAAAGCTAACAAACTAACTGTACAGCCTGTGGTCCCAATTCTGACATTTATAACAAACAGGACATAGACAAAGTTACAGTCTATGAGGTGGGACTGGCCACAGGCAAGCGTTAGGCCATATGTTCAATTTATAAACCCGGGATTTAAGCTTCTCTTTATAACAAGATTAGCTAGGCAAATCTGAGATAATTGGAGTTTACTATTTTTATCTGTTTGAAAGACCACATGAAAAAGTAAATAAAGACAGTGACACTTTGTGACAGAAAAATTAAATACAAGAACCAATTTAAATAAAACGAACAACTAAAAAGCCCAAAATACCTAGTAAGACCAGCCTACTAATTAGGCAACAACTTATACAGCTAGACTGGACAGACTTAGTCATCACCCATTAGAAACAGAATATGCAAAGGCTTAAAAATTTATTTTTTGTCATACACAGTAAGTATATTGCAGCAGATATCCATAAACTCCAGCTGTTCATCAGCATGACAGGAGAACATAAGATTATAAATCTAACAATTCAAGATACAGACGTGTTTTTGAAGTGGTATTTCTGAACCTTTGTAAATAGATGAACAAGCTTCCATTTTTGTGAGCAGCTCTGATGACATGGTGTTACTGTACTGAAGTATCGTCATTTACATTTCCTCAAGGCTTCTCTTGATAGCTTCTTCCAATTCCGCATCTTGCTCTGTATAAATACAAAGAAACGATTATAATCTCAAACTATGGTTGTTAACTAGTCATAAACACAACTACATTGATATTACTACATAAAGCAGCAGATTACTTCTGTGGGCAATGTCAGTAGACTGTAAAAAAAGGCAGAGAAACAGAATGAAAGTATTTTCCCTCCTTCTGTCTTATGCTATCTTTTCAACACTTCAAAATACAGGAACAACCTCTACAACCTTTCACTGCATTAACTAGGGGCAGCCCAATGATTAGTTTAAGAGTATAACGCAACTACATATTTACTGGTCAAAATACCACCAAGATTAGAACCCACATGTATGCACCAAGAAAAATAAATAAAGTATAAATACAAAAAAAGACAGACACACAAAACAAGCAGAGAGGTTTCAGCATTTTCATTCCAGTTCCTTATCAACAGATACTCCCGTATCTACATTCTAACTTGGCACCGCTGTTGCCATTCTTACTAGGAAGGCCAGACATAAGTAGAGGAAAAAGTCGTACCAACAGTAAGAATAGTCTAGATCAGGACTGTAACATTTTTGATGGTGGGGGGAAGACTGCATTGCCCTCATCTGACTTGTTAACAACCTCTCTTAAACACCTTTCATAATACTCAAAAAAGCAGCTCTGTTCCTGCATTACATTTAGATTGTTTTGGGCGCTAATTGTTTGGTGTTAGTGAATTAAATATCATAAGTTAGACAAGTTTTATATGTACAGTAAATATTAATACCAATGGTATAGTTGGAAAAATTAAAGCGGCTTTCAGACACACTGTCATTCTTGAATTATTCATCTTCTGCTTTAGGAGGACACAAGCACATCCTATAAAAAAGCTGTCTGTTCTTATGACAAAGGAAACAGAATAATTATATATATTACCATAACAGATTTTAAAACTTTAATTATTGTTGGGCTGTTTTATGCAAGGCCTAGACTTGGAACAGAAATAGTATCAATGAATGGTCTCTCATGTCAGCAGAGCCATATTCATTCACCTGGACTTTACTGTAACAGCTGGTATTACTGATAAAAGAGAAGTCAGTTTCTGAAAGGAAAACATTACATTGTCACAGAAACAAAAAATAAATTTTGAAACCAAAATAAAGCAGAAAGCCAACTGCAGACAACTGCTTGCATTAAAATATGTTGTCAGTTACCCACTAAACATGTGCAAGAATCAATAAGGTCCAAACTGTGACTCTGTTGCTAATGGCATGCAGTTTGCTCCACAGTGATACCTGCACTCTCCTCTATTCCCTGGAGCTGCTGAAGCAGCTTTTTCTGCATCCTATGCTTGCTTTTTGCTTTCTCCTCTTCCAGCAGTTGCTAGTGCATTTTCTTTTTACCCCTTTCTGGGGTGGATTTTGCCTCCTCACTCCCTCCTGCCCCATGAGAGAACTGCCATTAACCACGCAGGCAGCCAGGGAACGCAGCTGAAGCCCGGCTGCTTCCTAAGCTCAGATGCCTTCAGCACTGCAGCATCCGAACTGGGACCTCCTGCATGCACCGAATGCCACTGCCATCCCTGATGGCAATACCCACTGCTAGGGCGACCTGAGCGCGGCAAGCTTTCAGTACTCTAGATGAATATGTTGGATGTTTAACAACAATATTTAGTAACAGTTGGTAAGTTTATAACTGAATAAATTCTGGGAATAAGAGATTCAGTTATCAGTTTTGTCACTAACCTTGTACAAATTAGTGATTTTTTTTTTTTTAGTTCATTTTATTTCCATCAGGTGGAAGGGCAGAGTCAAGCCTTTAAACAACACATTATTTTCAAAGTGCACTGTAGTCTGTCACCAAAAATTAATGACTACATTGTATGTAATGACTACCACTAAGCACAACAGAAAAAGGATGAAAACCATTTCAAATAAGGTAAGATATGATGTGAGCAGACAGCTGTACTGCTGAGTCAAACTTGTGCATAAATTTACAGCTCTTTTAGGAGACCAGAGTGCTTTGTTGAGATACAGTACCTAATTTTGAACTATTTATTCAGAGGTTCGACTATTTAGTCAGTAGTTCTACTCTGAGTCAACATAGTCATATTAAACTGGTACAAAGTGAGCTCAGTCAAGTCTTCAATTGCACAATACCCTGTGGTGCACCAGTAAAATAGATTTTGAGTCTGCTAGCATACTTTTCAGGTTAGGAAATTATTTTCTATTTGTAACTCATCACAGTGTTCTTAACTACTCAAGATTGCCCAGCATATTTTAGAGAGTATTCCTAAGAGGTCACTTGCCATAAAACTGGTTGTAAGTTTAGTTTCTGTATCTTCCATGATTAGTAGCACTCCTGAACACAGAAAAGTAAAAGTTAACAGACCTTCCTCTTTCTTTGTTTCTTCTAAGCTCCTCTTCACTGTTTGTTTGATATCTTCATCCTCTTCGCTATCTGAACCTTAAATGTACAAATGAAACAAAAATTACACATTGCTACTAATAAACAAGTTAACAGTCCCCTCTTGCATTTCTCTTACTGTAACAACATCATAGGTTGGATTTGAAGAAATACACTTGTTATGATCTGAAAATCAAGATAAAAATACATTATCGTGGTAGTTTAAGACAGTAACTCAAGAGAGTTATTTTTCAGCTACCTTCTTCCCTTTCTCCCCCAAAATCTAGAGGCAGACTGCCTCAATTTTATATTATTTTAAAGCGGTAACAAGAAATAATAGGTGCAAAAGCTACTGTTAGTGTCTACTGCATATACTGTTTTACAAAAACTCAGTTATTAAAAAAGACATTACTCACTTTCTAAAATGTATCAAGGATTTAATTATGGGAAGAAGTGCTATAGTGTGTCTCCGCCTACACATGATCTTAGCTGTATTTTGTTGCCTAAATACTCCATTTGAACAATGGAGTGCTGTAACTCAACTGAGCAGTGCAATTCAGCAGATGCTGTTGAAGTCTCACAGAAGAAAAAAGTTGATACACTTAGTTTAATCTGCTAACTCATCATAGCCAAGCCCAGCCAAAACTCCACCACCTTTCCCTTTCTAAATAATGCTCTTCATGAGGCTGGTTTCCAGCTCCAGAATGACAGCTCTATTTTGAAGTGTCCAGTAGGGACTGGTGTACCTAAGGTGTTTTTTTTTTTCATTTGTTTTAAACAAAGTCTCAGTAAACTACAGGTTAAAAAATAAACAAGTCGATGAGTCACATTATGTATTCATTCTCCTGCCAGAGGCTATTGCTATTTTGGGAGACAGTCTCTGTAATGAGGTCTTATAGTATTGGCAATCAACTAGGTCTCCTACGGTCATATCAACAGAATCACTTCCCTTAAAAGTCATCACATTTATTAGTACACCAATGTACTTCTGATTACGTTTACTGGCAAAGAACATTCCGATATGGGCATCTAATTTGCTAACTGTGTGTGTGTGACTTCTGGCATTTTACATGACCCAAGTTAGGTATTCAAAGTGACAGGTACACTTTCTAAAGTTTGTTTTCAAACCTCTGACACATATACCTTGTTTCAACAGCAACGTTGCTGACTTTCCCAATTCCGGGAATAGAAACAGCTGGTATCAAACAGCGATCAGGAGCCCACAAAGATGCCAGAAAAAGCTGTATATACACTGCAGTTAAAATAGTCTTTCTCCAGTCACTTGGGCAGACTGACTGTGAATCCTTTTTGGAGCTGCCTACTGTCTCTGGGCAGAAGAGATACTATCTTTTACATCATCTTCCAAAGCAAACAAAGCAAAAGAAAGAAAAATCCACACAACCCAAGAAAATGTCATTACAATCACTTATGAAAGGGAGGAAAAAGTGCAAAGAAAAGGCTTTCCACACGTGGCTTCTCCTTTATTAACCACCCTTTTTAGTCTTCCAGCCCGGAAGACATCTCAGACTGCTCTAAAAAGTTTTATACCTGTTAGAGTTTTAACAGTTGAAGCAATCACTCCCTAACTCATTTCGTGGCATAAGTATAATGGAAGAATTGAATTCTTTTGAGCAGTAAGGCATAGTACAAGAGGGTCTCTGGTTTGCTACCATTTCAAATAAAAATGCATTAAGGGAACTTTTCTGAAGGTTTGTGGGGGGGTTTTTAGGCAACTTGACCGAAGATGCTGGCAAACGGGAAAGGCAATATTCTTCCAATTGGCATCTTGCGTAGATAGTTAAACAGCAGAGGATAGGAGCAGTCAGAAATCCAGGAGTTTCTTTCAAATATAAAGAAGTCAACTTTCCTGGAACTGGTTATAGAGTTAGTTAGCATTCACCACAGACGAAGCCATGATGGCAACCCACTGACACGCTGTCAGAGGACAGCACTTTCCTGCTTACTCCTGGCTTCCCCGACCCAGGCAACAGGCTAACTTGACACTCATTTTTCAGAATACAGCAGATGGGCAGCTAAGTTGACTTTATTGTCAACTAGGACAGTTATGAATGCTAAAACAGGATTTGTAGATAGAATTATTATTTTAGTTCATTAAGAAAGTTTAGGATTCATCTTATGTATAAATGCAGGCCTCATCTTGCCAAAATGTTTTGCTAGTCACACCACCTTAATTACACCACTGTAATAACATGGGGTACACATTCATATTGGAAGAGAGGTATATGCAAACTGGCATGCAAAGCATTTGAACATTTTTAAAACAAGCTGCCTGCCCCATGATTTATCACTGCACTTAATATGCAATAACTAAATACTACTTGATAGTTATCACAGAGAACAGGTTTGCTTAAAGCATAGTTGAAGAAACACCATTCCACTGCCAGAAACTATGAAACTTGAAAACAATTAGTACTGATGATCTTCTGCTAGTTTGAGGGGAAAAAAATCAGCTCAGAGCCAAATATCATTATGAAGCATGTTAAAAGAAGCATGTTAAGAGTCTCATGAGCTACACCCTGCCTCCACTGGTCATTATTTGCAAGACTTCTCTCCCCTCTATGTAACTGTATTAATGCATGCTCAACTTCCCATGAAGGTAGCTGCTGGATTCTCTGAAATCGCTGAGTTGGTGAAAGTTAACTTATTAAGAGGCTAACACAGAGCCAAATCTTATTTAGGAGCTTTTCATGCAAAGGCTTGTCAGTATCTCAAATTATACTGAGATGTTCCTTACCCAAAAGGAAAAAACATGGTTATGCTTGTCCTCAGTGTTCCCCCGCTGCCCCTACCCTCCCCAAACTTACACAGAGCAAAGACTAAATGCACAAAAGCAGTAAAGATAAGAATTTTAAGATGTTCTAATATGGCTCTATGTGAATCATGAATAAGACTGTAACAGTCAGAAGAAAAGCTGTGTGCAGGCAAAAATCCTAGGCAGAAATAAGGGGGTGGGGGGTGGGGGCAGGAATTCAGCTTCCTTTAGGGGCTAGACAGCAAGAACTAATAGTGTAGAACTCATCACTTGTCAACCAAAGAGAAGGAAAGGCCAACTGATTGAACAGATGTATTTTCAAGTCAGAAGACACCAGGCTGCTCTTCCACATGGGACAGGTCATTGTGCTTGACCTTATGTTGCTTGTAGCGTGTCTGTACCCTGTGACTGAACTCTGCTCTCAAGGAGATCCTGGATTCCAGTTAAGAATCTACTCCATGCAAATATCACAGAATGCTGGAGGTTAGAAGGGACCTCTGGAGGTCATCTTGTCCAACCTCCCTGCTCAAGCAGGATCACCTAGAGCCAGCTGCCCAGAACTATGTCCAGACGGCTTTTGAATATTACCAAAAAGATACTGTACTGGGGAGCTCAGAAATTGACAGTTATGGCCTTAACCAGGGCTGAGTAGAGGGAAAGGACCACCTCCCTCAACCTGCTTGCAACAGTCGACCTAATGCAGCCCAGGGTACCACTGGCCACCTTAGCTATGAGAGCTCGTGGTCAACTTGGTGTCCACCAGGACCCCTAGGTCCTTTTCTGCAAAGCTGTTTTCCAGCTGGTTGACCCCTGGTCAGCATATATTGCTGCCTGGGGTTATTCCTCCCCAAGTGCAGGACTTGGCACTTCTCCTTGTTGAACTTCATAAGGTTCCTGTCAGCCCATTTCTCTCCTGTCAAGGTTCCTCTGGATGGCAGCACAACCCTCTGGTGTATCACCTGCCACTCCCAGTTTTGTGTCATCAGGAAATCTGCTGAGGGTACACTCTGCCCCATCATCTAGGTCATTAATGAAGACATTAAACAGGACCGGACCCAGTATTGACCCCTGAGGTACACCGGTGGTTACTGGCCTCCAAATGGACTTCAGGCCACTGGTCGTGTTCTAGGTCTGGCCATTCAGACAGTTATCAGTCCACCTCACAGTTTGCTCATCCAGCCCACACTTCATCAGCATATACTCCTGGTACTGCTGGCATCTTCTGATGAAAGAGTAAATGAGAATGTTTAATTTGGAGAAATCAGGCATGTCCTGTCTCTCTTGTTAAAATGCTTAGCACATTCTGTAGCTCCCAGCTCCTCTGGGGTCAGAGGAAAAGCAATTCGCCAGTTTCTCAGCTAAGAGATCTCAAGCCACAGTCTCTCCTCTAGTACGTTTTGTTAAATAAACAGCAGCTAAGAAACTCTGACCATACCTATTCTCCCAAAGAAATCCTACTGCTCGCTATTGTCCTCACACATTGCCAAATTCCTGCTGGAAGAACAAAAAAACAGGAAAGCAAATTCTGGATGAATACAGAGCTCTGAGATCAGAAAGATTAACCCTATAGATGGGAGCAAATATAGTGATTTTTCGATATTTCATGAGTCTCTCATAGAAACCTATTCTGGGTAAACTTTCACAGAATGCAAGCGCCACCCACTGTCCTGACATCAAAGCGCCACAGCTTGATTGGATTAGTTGCCCACATACCTCAGCGTAATTCTCCCCCTATATCTGACCCTCTTCTCTTGCAACCCCCCTAGTTACCACCATCCCCTTAATAATTTCCATCAGGTTTACTGGTTCCTGTGTCTCACCAGAGACTGCATTTCCCTTCCCTGGCCTTAGTCCTCCTCACTTGCCACACAACTTCTTAACATACCTCCTGACTACTTCACACGTCATGCAGTCTCACCCCCTACCTCCACCTGTCTCTCCTATAATGCTCCTTCTCTTAGTCTTTTCAGTAACTCCCAACTTCATCTGCCTCTTTCCCATCCCAATGTACGGTGACATTAATATCATACTTAACTCACTGTCTCTCCAACCACTGACCCTTTTCCTTTTACAGCTGACATCTGAAGTTTTAGTGCTACCTTACCTCAAGGATACCATTAAAGTTACCTCATTCAGGATCCTAGTAACTACTTAGCCAAAAACTTTAAGTTCAGTACCCCATCCTTACTTCTGTTAACAAATCACATTCAGTATGTGTGATCATGCTGCCTTTAAAATACTGTTCCTTGGCTTCCAGAATCTTTTCCTTTATTCCTTTTTCACTATGTCCCCGGAGGATCCTCCCCACATACTCCTCCCCAATACTTACTGCTCTAACCTCCATTTCTTCATTAAGGTAACATCATCTGTAAATGCAAGTACAGCTCCTCCCTGCTGAGGGTTCACAAATACACAGACCTCTCTTCCTCCATGCAAACTAAAGCTTTGCTCGATGTATCTTTCCCTACAGATGCTCATTCATCTGTTCTTTCAAGTGTAGCATGACTGAAAATAAAGCTCTCGATCCCCCACCCTCCTCCAATTGCATTTTTTGGAAACTGTGGCCAATACCATGATGGTCACTCAGACTTTCATTTAGCCTTCATCTTAGACACCTCTCTAAAAATTCACAACCAGATTAAATTAAACCTTGAGGATTTTTTTGCATGATCTGAGCGGTGAGGTCTTCCCAGTTCATCCACTTGGCTACAATTCTTGTTCAGACTCACTATCTTAGGTCTTAACACATTGCTTTCTCCCTAGGGCATATACATATATTCAAAGATGCACACAAGAGATGCCACTGACATACCAAAGCCAATAACAACTTCCTGTTGTAGCTAAACACAAGGTTGCAACTCAAGGGTGATTTTCTTATCACTCCCTACTGCAATAGGCTGTGGCTATTGTAATAACAGTGTAAATAAAGGAATAGATGCTTACTAGAGTAACTATCATTCATTCAGGGTGCATCACACTGCAGAAGCTCATGCCCTTCACATTCAGTCTCTTTGGGCAGTGGGGGCTGGAGGCTGTGACCTATCGAGTCATGCGCAGTCTGCGTTAACTGAAGGTTCAGAAAAAGCAGAGACTGGAGTTGGATGTGGTATTCATATTGGACCTCAACACCCACAAAAACTTGACTACTGAGAAGGCGAGCAATTACTCTCAATGTCTTCTGTAAATTAATTCTTAACTCCTCTTAAATTCTTTTGTTGGCTGTATGTAAACCAAAAGCTTTTTAGGACAGTGGGAGCTAGGAAGCTTAGCAGCATTCATCAAAATGAGCTGAAATCCTGCTCTTCCAAATACAAACTCTCATGGAAGCTGCATTCAGTAGTATTTAAACCCTTCAGGCAATAGTGGCAGATTGAAGATGCAGGCTGACAACTCCACTTGAGCACAGTGGAAACAAACCTTATGGGTCAGTGAAAGAGGTGCAGTGGCTATTGGGCAGACAACATAGTACATCATTGATTCTGACAGTCTCATGGGACAGCCTGGCTCTTCAAAAGAAAGCAGAACTCCAAAAAATTTGGTCCTCTTATTATTAAAAAAGTCTGTTTTACTTAAGAGCTCAGACAATAAAGGATCTAATTTGAATATGACTGGGAGAAATCCAGTTAAGCTAAAGCCATCAACTTACACAAAAATCACTCGTGTCAACCAAGAAGTTGTGGCATTCCTGTCAGTGTCAGGATGGGTATGATGACCCCTAACCTACCATCAGCTTTGCCTTCAACATTGTCCAGCACTCATTAGAAGTGTAAGCTGTAGCAGTACGGTCACGATTAGATATCAAGTGTCACGACACAGGCAAGCGAATAATAGTGTTTTTCTGCATGTCACGAACTTTTCTTTGCAAAGAAATTACAAAGGGAGACATTGAAAACTCTTCTACCCTTCCCAAACCACTCAATTAACATGCATGAATCTCCCATCATGTGTTGTGTCTTCAGCATAAAAGAAAAAAACCTTCTGTATTTATGAACTCAGGTTTAGCAGCAGAAGAGAGCAAATAAGAATAAATGGCTTGCCTACTCTTTTCATACCTCAAAGGAAATTCATGCATCCACTACAGCCAATGGTCTCCTAAGGTAACAATGTAGTTGATATCCTATTGCAACATGTACAGGAACTTTTGTATTTATTTATTTATTTTAAAATGAAGACACATACCATAGTTCCCACAGTAGTTCTGCTGACATGTAAAATGGTTCACAACGTGCAACTGTCAGATTGTCACAATCCCAATACAAACCAGCTGCTCACAAGCTAATGATAGCTCTGTGAAGGTGATTCAGGGAAACAGCTTTTTCATTTTGAAGCTCATCCAATACCAACAACTGTCTTATATTTTTCAACACAATTCTCTGTGATAACTGTGTCTCACTTATTTCTCCCTCCAGAATAATAGCCATAGGCTTGAGAAAGTCACAAAGCAAGCAATTTTTGTTTATATTTCCTTATATTCAGCTGCATTTCTATAACAGAACAACAGGTTATACCAGCCTATGATACACTGCATGACTTTCCATCTCAGCCCTCCGATACTGGTCTTGCCACACTAAGACTTGCAAATGCTTGCTGATGCTGCTGAGCCACACAGTGAAGCGTGTATTCCGCAGTGGCTTTATCTTTTTAAAAAACCTTTATAGACTCTTGGCAACGACATCATCCCACTATGCAGTGAACATAAACCTATTATCAAAACTGAATTTTCTAATGTCCTGTTTTAATGCAGAAAAAGGAGACAAAGGCAGCTCTCACTGCCTGGATCTCCTTTGCTGACGCTGACTGGAGAAAGGGACCAAGGATGGCTCACGACAATTCCGTTTCTTACAAGTTTGCCAGGGAATGCCGACAGCCAAAGGACTCATGCACGATTCCATCACTTTCCTGCTCAAAGTATTTTTCTTTTTTCATAGCGACCAAATGCGTAACTTAAGTGCGATGCACAATGATCAGCCAGCCAGCAAGTTAAGGTTTTGGGCCTCTCAATAGTGCCCATCACCATAATAGTAAATTAAATATTAACATAGTAAAGGACACTGAAAGAAGGGTTAGATTAGGAAACTTGTGAAAGCAAGACCAATATAAAAAAAAAATACTGGAGTATAATTTATACACAGAAAATGGTTAGATCAAAGTCATCACCTCTGAGCCAGTATACCCCAGTGAATAAAGCCATACTAGCAAAACTACCCAAGCAGGGAGCTTAAGTACCCTTGCGTGGCAAAACAGTCTCTCCTCACCATCTCGTATCGTTAAGTTGCACAAACTGTACAAGAAAGGAAGCCCCTACAGCTAAATTGCCTTAAATTGACTGCTGGCAAGTTACAGCTCTCTTCCAACTCTTCCTCCCCAAAACATGCAAAGCTCCTGAAGCAAAACCAGCCTCCCACAATAACATATAGTTATAGCTATAATTATATTAGAAGAGATCTATCAATTTAGGAATTTCAATATGCTCTACAAAGAAAACATTCATACCAGGAATGCAACGATTCAATGTGTAGCTTTATGGATAACTGTGGAGAAAAGTCATCTTCCCCCTTAAGGAAGGGGGGAAGTGAAAATGAAAGTTCTTGTTGCGAATCCTGATTTAGGATCCTGCCGACTATGCCAGTTTGTCACAAAAAAGTTGATTTAGATCACTTAAACAACCACTGTCAAAGTATTGGAAAAAGTGGTTTTAATAGAATGTAGTAAAAGTGTGACATAAAGGTTGATGGCAAGGTTCGCTCTATTACTGCATGGAAGAAACATACAAAGGAAAACTGAGTTAGAATGTAGTTCACTGAGAGACTGCAGGTGTGAAAGGATAAGAAAGACCCTCCCGTTTAGTCACGAGATTCAGAGTGAAACCCCTTGCTTTCTAAACTCCTTCTCAGAGAGGAGCCTGGGCGTGACTAGGTCCAAACTTAGTCCTAGACTTGGTCAACAGTTTATGTCTACAGGATTATATATGCAAAGTTCTGCATGAATTAGTAATGTTTCATTAGTATCAATTCAGCATGCAATCAAAGTTACCAAGGCAAAATCAAAGTTACCATACTACAAGGTTATGTGCAATATCGGTTGCTTACCAAAGATCTGCCATTGGTAAAAGGTCTCTCTGCCTTGAAGAGCAACCTTGAGAGGTGTCTCAGCTCAAGGGGAGATCACCGCTATGCAGCCACACTGCCCAGCAGGGAGAGCTCAAAGAAGGCTCACTTAGGCTGTCATATTTATGGGATAAAGTGGTTGGCTTGTAGTCAAATTACATGCAATGGAAAAGGTATGCATGAGACTCCTTGTACCCACAACTTTCTTTGTTCCTTGATAAATGAGTCTTGGAAAAGCCACCCACTATTCATGTATTAACCGCATGATCGATGTTCCAAGCTCATATGCCTGGGGTGGCCAGAAAACTCTATAAGCACCTTTTCTGTATCAGAAGCACATGAATCAATTGCAGCTCACCACAGATATTTTTTTTCGGGAAACCATTTAATTATCCTATCTTTCTTTTTCCCCTTTAATCGATTGATGCCAATTCACCATTCAGTGCTAGCACTCCACTTTAATCTCCCGGTAGAACAGCAGCACTATGTGATAGCTCTCATGCACCTGCATCAAGAATAGCAGTGTATTTTTCTGAAAACAGTTTAGGGCTAATTCAGAAACAACTTTCTGTAATATGCGCTCAATTTACAAGCCCCCAAAACCACAACAAAAAGCCAGGAAAAGCAATAATGTCTCTACAGAGAAATGTCAGGTCTTCTAGATATTACCACTAGATAATAGTCCTAGATATTACTTCAAGATATTTTAAAATACTGAGAAGTATTAAAACTCATCTCAGCTCCAGTATCCTTTGCATGAAAATGCATCCTCGCTCACACCTCTTTGATTATCCTATATAAAAACAGTGTGATTGTTTTAGCGTGCCATTAATTAGAATACGGCATTCTAGACAACTGAAAAGCTTTCATCGATATTTTTCCTCCAAACGGATGTGTGAACCATGTGCCAGTGAAGGCAAATATCAAGTGACTGGAAGTGGCCGGGAGGACAATCAGAGTTAAAATAGGCAGAGATATTTTGGGAAATAATGATGCTTTAGCAGGGTCATGTTTGTTTCAGACCCAAAGCAGATCTAAGTACAAACTGACAAATATGCACACGAGACTGCTCTAAACAGCTTCTCTGAACTAGAAAGGAGTTTTCAGACCAAAACAAGTTTGTCTCCTGCTGTAATAAAGAATACAGGGAGGACAGAGTTTGTTATGTTGAATAAAAATGCTTAATTAAGTCTGGTTTCAAATCTTGCCCCAAGCAAACTGATTTTCTCATCTATATTTCATTGAAATACCAGTACAATACAAGAAGCATCAAGCAATAGCTTGTGTTACCAGCACAAGCGTTTAATTCTTTTATTGGAAAGAGCTACCAGTTTACTGGAAAGATTGTGTTTAATGTTTACTTTCTACCTTTAGTGGTATCTGAAATGCTGTTTAGCAAGGCACACATCATGTCTCCTTCAATGTGGTGAGGATTTAGGATGTGAGCTGACCGCTGGGTCATCTTAAATTGAGCTTCCAGTTCCAGGAAGCTTTTGTCTCCAGAAAGTACAGTGAAAGGAATTTGCTTGGGCAGGTGCTCATCCAGACGACCAGCCTGTACGGAAACAAAAGACGAGTGTTGAACTGAGATCGTATTTTTATCTCTTGAGGTTTGGTTAGCTTTTTGTAAGACACATCTACATAGGAAAGCCTTCTACAGCAACTTACCTCTGCTTTTATAGCCTGATGCACATTGTACCACTGTGAAAGGTATTATTTCAACAGTTTGTCACTGCATTTATTCTATACATATGACAATAGGTATAGGAAATGGCTGCCACAACAGTACAGATGGAGTATGGAACGAATTCCTAAAAAGCAGCATTTCAGAACCATCTCCACATAAAACAAGTCATCTGTGCAGAGCATTTTAAGAATCATAAAAAAAAGCATAATGTAACATACAAACACTGCTGCAAAACATGCTTATATCGTACGATTAGATTCTTAAATAGTTTTACCTAACTGATAAAGCGCTATATTAAGAACATGAGTCCCCATGGCATCCCAGATGCCTGTCCTTCACCTGCACCTCTCCCAACCCAGCCAAAGCCCTAGGTCTACTGAACAGAGACACTGCTCTTTGTCAGCCCACAGGGTCTCTGAAACTGGCACCCATCCAACTTCATCTTAAAAGATGGCTCTAGATTTGGGCTACTTGGAGAGAGGCAGAAGTTACATTTCTCTCTGAAACTATAAGGATTGAGGGTTTTTTATTCTTCATTCCCTAACCAGCCCCCTTCCTCTCCACCACAGACTGATGCCCTATTTGGGCTAACTTTTTTTATTCCTACAGAAAGAAAAAAAAAAAAACACGTAAATCACTTCTCAACAAGGCTGTCTCCACTCAGTTCGGTGACAGGTTTATCACTCTTTTTAGTGGACGCAGAAGTCACGGGAAGAGAATCTAAGAATCTCATCTCTAATTAGTACTTAACATCAATAGTGGTATCATCTGCCACTCTTTTCTGGGTACAGAAGCACAACAATACAGCAAGCATGCACTAACTTACATGAACACAGAGAGCAAAGTCTGCTGCTTCTCTTCTGGTACCGCAACGTGGATGAAGAAAGAAACATCCAATCCTCTTAAGATAATTGTAAATTTTGCACTGCACTGGAGGTTTCCAGTTGCTGTGTCCTCCTAAACAGTGAAGACGACAAAAAAAAACCACCAACAAAAAAACAGAAATGCCACCGTGAATTAAGAATGCAGAAGGCAAAAGCAAAGATAAATCTGGCTTTAAAGACAGAATTTATTTTGACCAATGTGAAAGCTATAATAAACGTATAACCAAAATCGTGAAAGAACCCTTGTTCTTGGGTTAGAAAGCAAAAAAGGAAAAAGTAGCTAGCCTGATCCTGCACAAAGCCTCTCAACTCAATTTTGTATGAATTTTTCTTCTAATCCTGAAAAATTTATCTTCTAGAAATCATGTGCATTTAGACACAAGGATGTATTTTTTTCCAGTTTTAAGCACAGTTATGGTTAATGTGCAGAAGCAGAGGAGCTCTGGGAATGTAGTACAAGTAACAGAAATGCTTCTCTTAGGGAATCCTGTACTAATGTCATGTCCAAGATTATTTCCAACACACTCTGCGTGACACATCACATGTCAGAAATCTTTAAAAAGAAGATCCAAGAACTGGAGCAACAGCTGAAACAAATGCTAGAGTCCTGACAAACACTTGGATGCAGTCAAGGATAAGCAAAATGAGGCTACAACTGGGGGGGGGGGGAAGGGGGAAGTGCAGGAATTTTCTCAACAGTATCCTAAAACATGTAGTTACTGGCTAAGAAAATAGTTGGATAATAGAGATGAGCTGAGTAACAGGCCTGCTACAGATAAAAAGAATACCAGGCTGAAACAGGTTGCAAGGGAAAGGAAAGGAGCAGCAAGTCTCAAGAAGAGAGGGGAAAAAAACAGAGGAGCTTGCAGTTACCATGACAACATAAAAAGAAAAACAAACGGAAGGACAATTTGAAGGGAGTGAATAAGAATTTCATGACATCCCCAATTGCTAAGAAATAATGGGTCTGCGATGGAAAGGGAAAAATGTTGCTTTATCTGCCAGATGATAGAGTGGCTGGATGTAAGAAAGGATTTTGAATGGAAAGTGAAAGCAGTCATTGATGGCACTTCATGCGAGGACATGTGAAACTAAGGCTCAAGTACACAGGCTACAGAGGATTGTGTATTCCAACCCGCCCACCCCTGGTCTGACAAAGAAGCAATCTTCAGTAGATTTCTCCTGGTTTTTTGTTTTGTTTGTTTGTTTTCCCTTTTCAGCCTAATGGCTGTAAGAGGGTATCAAAAATTGTCTCAAAGATTTAGTAACAGACTACAAAGAAATGATTTAGAGGTATCTGTCCATGACAAAAATGGTATTTACAAGTCATTCTCATCTGTTGTGACAGCCTTGGTCACTGCTATTTGGGAAAGACTTGTAATCACCAATCCTGGCTTTTGGCTGCATAAACGTACAACATAAACATTTGACCAGGACAGCTGAAAAAAAAATGACAGAACTGTATTTACTCTGGAGGAGCTAGACCACAAATGGGTGAAGGATACCTGAATATCTGAAAACAGAAACAATACAGAGCCTGGGAAATACAACAGAAGAACTCAAAGCAAAGCTAAGGCTGTATTAGCGATAGGAATAACAGAAATAATGCAAAAGTATCATAGAAAAGTAAGAAAATCAGAAATGTTGTTCGGGAAATGCAGAAAAAAAAAATCAGGAGAAACAGGGATGTCGCTATATTTTCACAGGCTAAACAAACAAGAATAGCATACATCAAGTAACTCTGTAAACCATTATTATGAGAGGGCACCTACAACAATAAATCCAGATGCGCCTGGGAGCCTTAGTGTTCCGTTCCCAGGCTCTGTAACAATATAGTTGACACTAATAAACTGCTAAAGTGTTCTCCGATATGAATATGGCCCATTTTAATCACCATTAACTCTTTGGTGTGCGTTTTTCAGTTCAAGTGCTCCAGGGGCCATTCCCACGAGGCAGCCTGCATGCAACAAGCCCGGTCGGGAAGCAAGAAATAGAGTGGCACTGACATGGGCTGGGCTATGCCAGCAGGCACACGTGTTTGGAACATCCCTGGGCACAGCGTCTTAACTAGCACAGAGGTACCTCTGGGCGAGATGATCGTATTAATAGAAGTTCCTAACGATAGATTAGTAACACTAAGACTGTACTGTGGATTATTTCTCCTTCTTAGATAGGTCAGAGAAGAGACATTTCTGAAAATAATACAGTTCAGACATTCCTGCGTTCAATCAGTTTTTTCTTACTGAATCAAAACACAGCATTTTAACCTTGGAAAATAATAATAACAGCACAGAGGACTGTCATAACAAACAAGCTTGGGTCAATTGGTGACAAATCAGTTTTCACAGAATCATAGAATGGTTTGGGTTGGAAGGGACCTTAAAGATCATCTAGTTCCACCCCTCCTGCCATGGGCAGGGACACCTTCCACTAGACCAGGTTGCTCAATTTTGATTAAATTAAATAAAATTACAAAGTACAACTGAAAGCAAGTGTCTGAATTCAAGTGGGGAAAGTTTGACATAACTGTGAAAAATTATTCTTTACTAAATAATTCTTTATAAAACCCAGACAGAGGAGCTTTGGACTTTAGATGTCAAACAGGCCTGACATTTCTTCAGGCCAGATTCCTAACAGTTTCTTATTTTTATCTGCAGAAAAAGAAAAAAAAAAAAGTTTTTCCAAGGCCAAGTGGGTTGAATAACTATAGAAATAAACAACAAAACTTCAGCAATTAAAAGCCACAACCAAAGGCCAAATCACAACAGTCTTAGAAGTCAAGGAGTGCAAAGGCAAAGTGCAATTTGATCAGAAGTCAAGCTGGGCAAAGCCTCACAAAAGACAGTAAGAACAAACAACAAGTTGTTCAGCCATACAGAAAAGAGAATATAAATAAATGGAGCAGCCAGGCAGCAAGGATGAAATAGAAATCCAGGATGATTAGGTATAACCTAAATCCCCAGAAATCAGTATTTCCTGTGGCTTTGTGTGCACGCACAAAAATACTGTTACTGTACAGAGAGGCCAAAGGCTAGGTAATGACAATACAGGTAATGATACAGAACTAACACCTGAGCAGAACACAAAACTCAGGAGCAAAACCCGCTGTAACAGTGAAGAGCAGAGGATTTGTCCCCAGAACTCCTAACCACCAGACATTAGACTACAGGTACAGAAGCACAGCTGACTGTTTCAAGAACTTACACTTTACGCTAACAGACATACTTGCTCTGCCTTCATCAGCTAACTGGAATACCTGTTTCTAAGTGGAAAAATAAAAGCAATTCAGGCAGCAACAGGCCTTTCTGTCCAACCTCAGCAGCATGAAAACTCTCAGCTTTCAGGATGTTCTTGATTATCTTTTAAAGGAAGAGATAATCAAGAACATTAAGTAAAGAAGTGCAGTGCAATGGTGTTTACTAAGTGTAAAACACTTGATAATTCCTACAAATGTGTTAAGATGATGCCTATGTTTCAGGCAATAAATATTTTGAACCTATCCCCTAGCTAGACCTTACTGAAGTATTCAATGTACAACAGGCAAAATAATTATAAAGGCAGATACAGAGAAAACCAGCAGAAAAAGCATGAGGTGGACAAGAAGTTCGTTCAAGAATAGTCAGGTAAGGAAAAGTATCACGTTGAAGGGATGCTATCGGTAGACTTCGCAACAGTTGTCTTACAAACCCATAATAACGTGAGTTCCATCAATCACCTTGTACCATTACTGGTATCCTCCAGATAAGAGATACACCTATTGATGTACAGGACGACCAGGGACATCCTTAAGGAGCAAGCCAGAGACGAACAAAATTCAAGTACAAGAATGTAAAATCATGCCTTTTGGAACTAAAAAGAAAAAGAACATTATGACAAAGACTTGGGAGTTAGAAAGAAAATAATCTCCGAGTTTTATGGCTGTCCTAATAATTACGAAAACCTCGTATGATACAGCCCAAGTAAGTTCAGAAAGAAAGCCAAAGAAAGACTCCTAAACCATTCAGCAATTCTGGAACAACATTCTACAAGGAATAGTAAGAGCAGAGGAGGTTAAGACTGAGTTAGAAAAGTTCAAGAACATATCTATTACATGGTGCCTGGGACACTGTGACTTAAGAAGCCCTAGTGGCTGCTTGTTCCTGTTCTTCATTCTCTCAGATTCAAAGAATCTCTGCTCAAGTATTTGTGTAGACTTGTTAATCTTATCTTCCTATTTCCTTCAACCACTTTTTACCTTGAAAGCCCCAGATAAATGTCCCTTGGTTCAGGTTAGCTGGCAGCTGCGTGAATAAGCTTCCCCAGTTGTCCAGATCCACCAACACAATGTGAGTCATGGTACTCAGGTAGTCAAGATCAGGAAGTTCACCATCTTCAATGGGATAAAAAGGATGCATTTAAAGTTCACCTGACTTTCTGGTCAACCAACACACATCATCTTAGATATGCTTATGAAAATTCACGTATTCAACCGCTCTATAAGCTAACAGTTACAAAACATGATCCTATTTGGTGACTGCATTGTTTTTAAATCAACTGAAGTAGCATTTAGTAACGCACAAATCAGACAGAAGAAAGAATCTAGCTATACGATGGTATAGAGCTGGATAGTTTTGTGGTAGGCACAGAAACTGTTGTCCTGCACTGACACATTTTAATAGTCCATTTAATATTCAACTGTGCACCTCCTACTATGGCAAGTCTGTGACATTTAATTGCTTACATGCATAAAAGCATGTACAATGTTTAGAGACATACTTTTTGCTGTATATCTAACAAATGTCAACCTTTTAATCAAAAGCATTATGACACCATGAGCAATTAAAAACACCTCCAATTTTTGAACACAAGGCACACCTTGAGCATTCTTGATGTCATTCTTAGAGGTGACATGAACCTCAAAAAAAATATTTGCATGCTCAAGGCAAAAAAAAACCCTAATACATACTGAGACTATAAATTCTCAGCTGAACTTATTTTTTGGCAAGCTAAAGGAAACTGAGGAGATGGTGGTATAATAGGACTGCCCGCACAGAAAGCACTACCAGGCTCATAAATATTTATACATACAAAGAAGGCAAGTTTCTCTTGAATGTGTGTGTATTATAGACCACTTTTACATTTCTAGGAGTTAGATCTCTATATGCGGTCCTTGATTGTCCTCTTCCTTTTAACACCAAATTATTCTCCCAACTAACTAAATTTAAATGTTTCAGTCCAAGGGTTCTCACATCTGCCTACTTTTTGTTTTTTAAAGACTTCATGCATACAGCATATAGCAATAAATTGTTGAGTCCAAGTTCTGGAAACTCAAATACCAAGAATTCAAAATGCAGCTTTGAGAAATAACAAATATTAAATTCTGAGCTTATTTATAGACTGGATGTAGGCAAATTGTACGCTACATACTTGTACTGACATTGAAACAGAGTGTATTAAAGACAACAATATTTTTCTAATGTTAAAAAAATAATTTCTACAAACCTTCACCAGGTTCTTCAGAGTGTGCCGAGTTTTCTTTTTTTTCGTTCTTTCCCTGTATTGGTCCCTGCAGAGATGATGACTGTGGTCTTTCCTGAGTCTTGGATGGAGATGCTTGAAATTTTAGCTTGTGAGGTTTTCTGTCCACACAAGCCCCACTTGCTGTGAACTTGAATACTGTATTTTCCGATTCTGATGCAAGACTTGATAGATCAGGTTTCTGCAAGAAGCAGTGTTTCATGTGATAGTGCTGATGTGCGCTCTGAAGATCGTCGAAGTTTTTGTTGCACGCAGCACATCTAACAACGTACATCTCCTCCTTATGTTTCAGTGACGTGTGACTGTTGAGATGACTCTTCAAATCAGCAAAATTCTGTGCAGTTGCAGAACAGGAGCAGCATCGAAACCATAAGTTTCCTTTTTGCAACATGGCTTTCTGACAAGTCACATAATCGTTCCTCCTGTTCATTCTGGAAACATAAGTTGTCCGGCAACCACAGGTTAAACGGTCTCCTTTTTCCACTGGGAGGAAGTCCTCCTCTTTTTTTATTGATACTTCCATCTGCTCGGGCACAAATGCATAGTCCATGCTATGAATTTCCTTATAATGGATTAGAAATTCTTCTTCCGTGTCAAAGAAAAGATTACCACAAAGGCCACAGAAGTATTTAGTCTGTATCTCCTCGTTATGATGCTCTTGGAAGTGTCGCTGTAGCGTTCCTACTTTCCGAAAGTGATTTCTGCATAAGCCACAGCAGTATCTGTGAAATGCATGGCTTTCTAAGGACATGCAATGTTGTTTAACACTCTCTTCAGATTCAAACATCTCCTCACAAATGCGGCATTGCCATTGTCCCAGAATAGGACTTTTTTCAGGGGAGAGTTCCATAGGACTAGGAATGCAGTCTTTCCTTTCACCTCCAGAAACGCATGCTGCATCAGAAGCGGATGGCATAGATTCATCTTCTTGAGCTTCTTGCTCATAGTAGTAACTATGTCCACCATGAAATTCAGTTACGTGTCCCATAATATCCTCTTCTCTGAGATCTACAGAGCATGCTCTGCACCAGAGAAGAAAATTAGTCAAGTGTGCTCCCCCATGGAATCGACTCATATGCAGGCGGATAATGCTTGAATTTTCAGCAAGCTTTCCACACACAGCACACTTGTGACAGATCCTATTTGCGGATAAAATGTGCTTTTCTACTGACTCTTCTGTAAAAAACTTTTGAAGGCATTCACAAAACCAAGCTTTTACTTTGCAAGCACTACCTTGACTTTGGTTTGCTACATGATCTTCACTTTTATCTTTTAAATTGGTCTTCCGTTTTGAAGGAGTAGACTCCCTTTCACTGATAGACTCATTTGAAGTCAAATGTCTTTTAAGCAGTGGTCTTGACCGATCCACAATATGGCACAAATGAGACTGATTTTTATTTTTTCCATTGATATGACAGAACATCAAGATGGACTCTTCCATTGTAGTAAGAACTTTGATGTTATGTTGAGTGGTTTGCTTATGCTGAGTGATCTGATTCTTATCAGCAAACAGTTTATCACAGTTCTCACAGTGACCTTTTGTTTTAAATATCTCTGCAACTTGGGAGATGCTCTTCTTTGACACTGCCACGGGCCCAGAATTACGACAACGTGTCCTAGAATGGATAAAAAAAAGTTACATAACAATCTGAAACATTTCTAAACTTTCAGATATACTTTGAATATTACATAGTAGCTACAGCAATAAATGCATGGGAATAGCATCCTTTGTATACTTTAACTCACCTACTAGCTTGTCAACAAAACCATGCAATGCCTATCTAGTCTCTGCACTTTAAAGAGAATTAGGCGTTAATTTCCAAAACTAGCACTTGGATTAATGCTTATGTTGTTGACTCAATACATTTTAGAAATCAAATGCTGCCAACTTAGAAACAACAGAACAGAGACCAAGTTCTGTTTTTCTGTTACAGAAAGTAACAAAAAGGACACAGATGTCAATCAGCATTCTGCAGTGTGGGGAAAGGTGGGGTAAAAGACATGGAAAGGGGGAAAGTTTTTTGATAGTTTACTTAGGAAGTCAACATTCAGATGGTCCTAGACACCCTGAAATCCACTAGCACCACTAAGAACACATCTGCCTATTTGTTATCGATCTATGGATGTTCACATTATAAAGACATCTGTCTCTCACAAACCTGAAATGAGCTGTTAATTCCATATGCGAGCGTAGTATCTGGTAGCAGGATATACACTTCACTTGGAAGGGGACCTCTTTGCACAGAGATATCAGAAGGTTCTTTGCATAGGATGGGAAAGGTAGAGGAAGGTCAGCCTTCATTTCATCTATAATATGGAATGGCAGAAAGTGCAACCACACATTAAAGAGTTCTTTCATAGTATTTCAGCTCTCAGATGACAGTTACAATCGTGCTTGTTTGTCACAGGGTTCAGCTGAGTCACAGTAATTGTGCAATGGAAGCTTTAAGTAAAACTGCATTGATTTTTCAAACTTCTGTAGCAATCTCACATATGAATCTGTTTGTATCTTGCTTTTTCATACTTAGTGACTGACTCTACCTCCCTTTTCCTCCTTCGACAAGGTCAGGTCAGATAGCTCTCTTAGGAAGGTTCTTACTGACCTTCTTCCCCTCCATCTATCACCACCTGTCTACTCTTACCACATGCACTTTTGTTTAAAGCCATATGTGTTTAAAAAAGAAAAGAGTATGCAATTCATTTAACAAGTTCCCACATACACTCTCTCTCTCTCTCTCTTTCCCCATCCTCAATGTTAATGCTCCTTAAATTTTTAGGTGCAGGACTTTCTGTTGTTCCGAGTACATACTCCATGACTAACTCCAGGTACCAGAACAAAGAGTTTTCTATTGAAAAGAGAATGGGAAATGGCTTATGAACTATATGTTGCTGTTAATGTTCTGCATCTTAGGAGGCAAATTCTCTTTGAATTTTCTGTTTAGTAAGATGTGATGATCAGCAGGCAGTAATTTGAGGTTATGCCTTTCAACTAACTTCACTGCGAGATCTTACAGACCATGCTGATAATATCAATCATGAAAACCTACCAATGCAAAGGAAAAAATGGAGCACTTCCTTTTTTTGTTCTGAGCTAAGCGCTATCCATCTCTAAAGAAGAAAACACTATTTTGTGCTTTTAATCTTTTCAAAGCAATAGCTCACCAGTAATATTTTTTAAAACCTATAGCCTGATTCTGAAGGCATCTACAGTCAGCACATTCAGAATTAATAACCTATTTGAGAATAAAAGTACATTAGATTTACAGTACATAAGAGAACTCAGAACTGTGCGGCTGATAGTCACTTCCATGAAGATGGCAGTACTGACTTGACCTGCAGGAAGATTCCTTCAAAGCCTGTCTTTACTGTACACTTCCTGCAGCCACTCTGGGGGAGGGCAGAAGTAGAAGATAAAGTTATGAAGATGCGAAATAACTATACCAATCCTTTTGGCCGTGTAGGCTTATCCTGAAAGCTTGACTATCTAAAATATGGCAGCTTCTTGAATAAGAAGTCAACTCCATCTATATTTCATCTGTCTCAGCTGTCTACCTAACATTAAAGTATATGCTTTAATGGCTATTGCTTATGTCAAAGCTAAAAAGTCAGTACAGCTATGATGGTCATTAACCCTGTTTTCAAAACCATGATCAGACAGCTATCTTCTGTGGAATGTAGTAAGTATGGTTCAGGATGTTACCAGCTCACAACATAACCAGTATTTTAGCCTTCAGTAGCAATGCGGCCAGTGCAAGGCATCAGACTGGCAGCACTGTTCCAGCTAAGCAGGCTAAATTTGCAATTATATGGAGAAGAAACTTTCACAGATCTTTTCCATCAGGAATGCCAAGGACACTGACAAGAAAAACAGCCTCCAGCAGACAGTACAGTAAGGGGAAGGAACATCACAGCCAGTCTGACTGGAATTGAAAAAAAAATTTATGTCTTTTGGTCTGAGTTCCTACCAACATGCTCAAAGTAAACTTAGTTAAGACAGTAGTTGCACAGAGTCACTGGAGGATGAGAAGCTTACACGAGAGACCTGACAGCATGGAGATGAAGGAAAGTCTGCTTCTTGTTACAGCAACTATGATGGAGGAATCCTTTCTACACAAAAATATGAATTTCAAAGCATCTCCTCTTACAGAACTGTATCACATTTAAGACCTTAAAAGAAAAACAAACTTAAAAACTTTAAGCTTTTTTACACAGCAGAAAAATATAAGTCACTTCATATCATAAGGATCAATTGTCAGAAGGAATGAAAAGCAGTACACTTAGTAGCAACATACCACTCAATTTAGAAACCTGGAGGAAGTGGTTCTTTCCTGACATATGCTGCAAGCATTCGTCTCTTTTGGTGAAAAGAAGGAAGCAGTTTGGGCATGCAAAACACTGAATATGCTGTGGAGGGAGATCTTTTTTATGCCCGTCATTTTCATTGAGCTGGAAGAGAAAGTGATCTAGTTAGGAAAAATGTTAAATCAAGAAACCAGTCCCAGTTCTCCTCATGTCCTTCCATTCCTCTCTCCCTTCTGTGGTAGTATTTTCACTTTTAGGTTTTTAGCTATCACATCTACGTTTATCTACAGCCTACCCCTATGCACTTCAGCTCATGGGACACAAGGGACTGGCCAAACTGCCATTGTCAAACTCAGTTACTCATCCTTACTACACTGGCAACTTTTCCATTCCCTTCTTGCACTGCTGGGAGCAACCACCTTCCCCAGGAACTATGGGCTCCATCAATTCTTAGCTAAGTCCCCTTACCCAGGGTCTCAGAAAAAGCTCCTGTCACTAAAGCAGCTGTTTTCCCTCATGTTGGTTCTTCCCTAATCCTGCTAACCTCCAACTTCTCAAAATGCCACTCCTCAGAGTAGCCTGACAGGCCTGTGACTTTTATCCAAGTCAACTCCTTCCACCTCTTTTGCCTTCTACATCAACTTCAGATCTCTGTCTTCAGGGCAAAAATTCTTTAATTTTGCTTCTGACATTTTTGCTTACTCCTTTCTTATGTCACTCAAAGACTCCTCATGACATGCTTATGCTTTCTTCCACAGCTTTGTTTAGGATTATCTCCCCATCCTTCCACACCAAAATAATCCCATCTTCTTGCCTGCTGCAAGAGCCACTTCCTTTCACCAAACTTGTCTGTAACTCCTGCTAATGCCCCTGGACACACCACAGGCACACAACGTGGAAGCAGTGGAAAAAGAGCAGGGGCAAACTATGATGCAATCTTTCAAGCTTGTCAGATATGACTACGCATCAGGAATTACTATTACTAGCTAAAGATAGTCTGATTTCCAGAGTATCTAAAACTTCCCCTGAATTTAACACAGCTTCTGGAGACTAGGTGGGTACACAACAATATTTGTTATTAAAACACTAAACTTTGAAACTGGTATCCATTATCCAATTCAACATCAGAGTGCTTAAATAAAACCATGCACCCTGAAGATAACACCTGAGCATCCCTCATTGAGCTAAGGTTTTACAGAGGTAAGTTATGAACAGAGGGGAAAGAGTGAGAGCATTATCAAAAAAAAAAGTGAAAAGAGTGGAGGCAGGGAGGAACAACAACAAAAAAAAGCAAATACTATTACCTTATATTCAAATCAAAACTCAGATGCTAGATTAGCCTTTTCCCTTCTGTAAGTTAACTAGTGAGTAGCAGCAAATACATCTATCAACAGAGACCAGAAATAGAGAAGAAACAGTTGCATCTGAATCACCCAAGTTTCTTTTCTCATTCTGTTGCCTCTTTTTCCCCCATCTCCTTTCTGCTGCTTCTCTTTTCTGTCATTTATTTCACCCTAACTTCTTGCCTTTATCTTTCATAGTTGTGGAGATGCCAAAAAAGAGAATACCTTTCGACAGCACCAATAGTGGGACAAGAGGTTCAAAACAGAACTATGGTCCTCTCGAAAGTATACTGGAAAGTACAACCTAATGGTCAGATCTAATAGGAGCACTGTCAGGATACACCAGGTGTTTGAAACACAGCAGAATAAGAAAAATCTATCTTGAAGACTAAAAGAAGGGAGAGGAGAGAAAGAGGATTAAAAGGAAAAAAAATCGGTGCAAAATTATACATCTTGAAAACCCTCTACTACATTCAGTCAGGCGAATTACTTATCCTTCTGATCTTGCCTTAGATAAAAGATGATCACTGTACTGCTGAGTGGTTGAAAATCTTTTGCAGCATATCACACAGGCAACAGCATTATTTGGGGGTCCATGTAATGTGACTGTTGGGTCACAAGGAGAATGATCAAACCTGGAGAGGAAGAAATAATTAACAAATTAGCCCCCTCTAAATAGTCAAAATGTTTTTTAATGGGAAAAATCTGTCTTTTGAAGCTGTTGGACAAAAATCTATCAAATCAACCTGAACTGTAAAATTCCTCATTTCACCTATCATTAACTGTATCAGTTGAAGTATCCTGTACTGAGACGATTCTCCCTGCAGCTTACCTGCTATAATGACCATTTTGCAGAGGAATCATACTGTTCTTAAGAGCAAGAAAACCAAAAAAGCCTCTATTTCCTACAGAGGAATTTTAAAAATGTATTTATTGTTACCTCCCTGCACTAGTTCTGGCTCGGACGGAGTTAATTTTCTTCATAGCAGCTTGTATGATACTGTGGTTTGGATTTATGAACAACAGTGTTGATAGCACAGGGATGTTTTAGCTGTTGCTGAGCAGTGGTTGCACAGGGTGAAGGCCTTCTCTGTTTTTCAGACTGCACCACCAGCGAGTAGGCAGTGGGTAGGCAAGAGGCTGGGAGGGGACACAGCTGGGATAGCTGACCCCAACTGACCAATACCATACCATATGACATCATGCTCAGCAATAAAAGCTGGGGGGAGGAGGAAGGGGAGATGTTCAGAGTGATGGCGTTTGTCTTCCCAAGTAACCGTTATGTGTGACAAAGCCCTGCTTGCCAATGGGAATTCCTTATTTTGCTTTGCTTGCACGCGCAGCTTTTGCTTTACTTATTAACCCGTTTTTATCTCAGCCCAGAGTTTTCTCACTTTTACCCTTCCGAGCCTCTTCCCCATCCCACTGGGGTGGGTGAGCGAGCAGCTGTGTGGGGCTGAGCTGCCTACCGGGGTAACCCACAACACTCCCCTCAGCTTCTCTCCTTACCATCTTCCCCATGCAACATTCACTAGTTAAAAGGCAGTATATACTGGAATTGACCCCAGAGACAGCGAGTGCTGACTAGCAATGATCAGCTATGAACAGATGTCTGGCCTATAGGTACTCTTTGCTACTCTTTCCCTTCATCAGGGACATCTTTTTTATTTTACCATCAAGTTGTGTACATAGCCTTTTGCTCTTTTTCAAGACTGGATGAAGAAACAACAGAACTGGAGAACAGAAATCTTGCTTCTCAAAAAAACTAGATATTAAAAAATGCTTAACAAGAGGAAGAAATCAATTCTGAATGAAAAAAAACCCAACCAAACAAAAAACCGCCAACCAACCAGGAAGTTCATCACGTCATCTGTATAAAATCTGTAACATATTAATCTGCTTTCCAAACAGAATTTTGTCACTATAGGCAGGTTAAAGTAGACTTGCTGATGTCCTAAGTTCGAGCATATTCTTTCATTATTATTTCTTGCACTGATGTCCTGGTTTCAGCTGGGATGGAGCTAGTTTTCTTCCCAGTAGCTACTGCGTTTTGAATTTAGTATAGCATTTGGTATATGAAGAATGTCGATAAAACACTGATGATGTTAGTTGTTGTTAAGAGATCAAGGACTTCTTTCAGCTTCCCAAGTTTTGCTAATGTGCAGGGGCAAGAAGTGGGGAGGGGTATAGCCAGTATAGTTGACCCAAACTGGCCAAAGAAAGCATTCCATACCATAGACATCATGCACAATATATAAGTGGGGTCAGCCAGTGGGATGGGTGCCTTTTGTTTGTTCGTGCTTTCATTTGTTTGGCTGTTCATTCCCTCGCTCTCTCTCTCTCTCTGGAACTTGTGATTCTGAAATCGCTGCTGGGGAAACTGCTGCTCTGAGATTGCTGCTCTGAGATTGCTGCTCAGGATCATTCCGAGATCGCTCTGTTTCGCTCCATGATCGCTACTCGGGACAGGCTGTATTGGTCATGGGGTGGTGAGAAATTGTGCATCGTTCGTTTTGTATATTCTATTATCATTATATTATTTATTAGTAGTATTATTATTATATAATTATCTTTTTCTTTGCTGTCCTGGTAAACTGTCTTTGTCTCAACCCACGAGTTTTCCTTTCTTTCCAGTTCTCCTTCCTACCCCACTTGGGAAGGGGGGGAGTGGGTGAGCGCCCGTGTGGTGCTTGGTTGCCAGCTGGGGTTAAATGACGACAACTGAGCTCTTGCACTATGTCCTTACCTTTGAAGGTGACCTAGAAGAAGATGTCCATTATCAAACTCTCTGTTGCAATGCATCACAGGACAAGATATGGGACTGGTGTTGGCTCGTGTCTGACCTGCTCTCTTATAAATACCCCTTTTTCCACTGTTAATGGTGCCTGGTTTGAGACCTGTGTTATAAAACAAAGCACTTAACCAGAATCTGAATTATAGATGCTTAAGAAGACAAACAAAGTAACACACAAGCCCTAAAGCATTTAAAAAATCAAGTTAGATTGATTCCACTAAACCTGATCTAGTTGAGGATGTCCCTGCTTATTGCAGAGGGGTTAGACTAGATGACCTTTAAAGGTCCCTTCCAACCCCTTTTGATTACTTTTCAAACACTTTGACACCCCTCTTCCAGGTCCTCCAGGCAATGTTTTAAATTGATTGAACTTCCTGAAGTTATACTTACTTATATAGACATTTTCCTGAGCAACAGTTCAACAGTAGTATTTTTCCTTCTGGCAACTTTGCTATAAAAGTAGTTAACATTGCCTTAGTGGTTTTTAGACTTTGTATATTAAATTTTCTAAGCAGCAAAACATTAGAAGAATAGCTTTTATGGAAATGAGTGTATAAGAACTTTCAAATGCCACACTCCAGCAAAGATACTTAAATATTGTAAGATTTGGTTATGCATAAGAGGCACCTGCAAGCTCAATGTCAGTACTGCTCAATGCAGCTATCAGATGTTCTATTCTGCAATGCAGGACTTAGAAAACATATCACTGAAACTTAGTTTTCTATTCTTACCTGGCATTTTTAACCACTGGTCCACACATAATCTTGCAGCTTCTGTGTCACTGTGTTCCCGAATAAATTCTAATTCTTGCAACCCATGAGCATACTGGGAATCAACTTTCTCCTGAAGAGGAAAACATATCAAGCAAGATGGCGATCAAATTTAAAAAAAAAATGAATACAAGATTAAGTATGCATACCAAAACTTACATGTGGGTCTCTAAAAACCTAAGGAAAAAAACCCCACAGAAACCTAAGGGAGGGGGAGGGGGGGGAATCTTACAACTTGACTGACTTCTATATAAACACAATAAAGATCAAATGTAACAGCAATAAAAAATAAATTAAAAAAATAGTACTAATTTTTGTGCTCTAAATAAAAGCTACAGCTTAGGTCAATTTATTTACTTTCACTGCACCTACTGAAGTTTCTGAAGCATGTACATAACCAAGAAGATTTTTAAGATCGTAAGAGTATAAAAAGAAATAAATGATAATGATTTTTTTTTTTTTTAAAAAAAGCAACACAAAATGGTCATTGAAACCAAAGAGTCAATTTGTTCCACTGCCGAGGCAAAAAAAAAAATATGGCAGTTTCACTTTGAAGAGTAATTTGAATTCTGCAGATTGCATTACCTGATGAGGAGTGAGGAGCCGCCCAGCAGGAAAATATTCATCATTAACAAAAGGATTTTTTAGCCTTCATTCTCAGACTACTTTAAAAGCTACACAGCTATCTCTGACTCCACTTTACAGGTGAACAACGGTATGTGGAGGCATTAACAGGTTGCCAAATTCTTAGTGGAGAAGACAGGAGAGGGATGTAGGCCTCTGGACTTCAAAGATACCTTGGACTGTATCTAACAGCCTTTTACCCTGTTGTATTACAGCTGCATAGTCTATTGTAGACCTTAACAAGCTGTAACTATAGTACAATTATGTGACTTTAAAAGCCATTAACAGTGTTCAGAAAATCAGGCTGGAAAGTCAGTATGTTCCACAAATATATATATAGTGACAAAATTCTGTTTGGAGAGCAGATTTATATTCCCTGTTGAATTTCATGAGGTTCTTGTAAGCCCTTTCCTTCAAGCTGTCCAGGTCCCGCTGATAGCGGCCCTACCCTTAAGCCTACTGACTGCACCTCCCAGTTTGTAATAAAAATAAAAAATCCATGTCTTTCAAATGGCTGCATAACACAATTAATAGGATTCAACTTTAAAATTATGCCTTTATATATAGGAAATTTTATCCCATTATAAAATATTACCTGATACAGAGATTTAATGTGGCAAATGGCTTCCCAAAAAAACTCAGACAAAAGCATGTAGATAACTAAGTTTGTTTCATGGTGGTTTGTGATAACTGTTATTTTTCAATATTTAACCAGAATAATTGATGCTAAGGTCCCTCTGCTATATATACAAACAAGAGAACAAGTTTTTGCCATTGGCTTGCATGAAGTTAGGTTATTTTTTCTGCATGAAGTTAGGTTACTTTTTCCTTAGGAACTGCAATAAGATTAGCAAATTGATCAGTTAAAAGTCACCGAAGAGACAAAGTCCGTATTGTGTTTCAAACAATGTTCCAGAAGCAAAAATCTCTAGTTGCTAGTTCCAGGTCTGGCTCACCAATGTTTTTATTTACTTAATAGTGAAAACAAACACATTCACAACTACACGGCCTGTATTATGCAATTCTACTGAAACAAAATACACCCAATACCTTAAAGGCTTTGTTTTTCTCTTCTTTTTGCTGTTTCTCTACTTCAACATGGCGTGCCAGACGATCCAAGGTTGACATAACTCGTTCTTTCTGATAGTCAATGTAATCTTTACGCTTAGTATTTCTCTACAATTGAAAAGTTAAACTTTTATCTGGTAATTGTTAAGTAACAGGCACTAAAATAAAGTGATGCCCAAGCATCAGGACATAATTCAGTACAGATACTCCAGTCCTAAGTTCCATGATCTACCTTGCTAGTTTTCTCTTTGTATTTACCAGCATCTGTAACTTCTGTTAAAAAAACAAACAAAACAACCCTACATATTCAAGGCAATTCAACATCAACGTTAGCCTCACCAAAGCACTAGAAGGGACGTGGATGACTGTGCTGGGTGTCCTAGAAGTCTCCAACAAATAAAAATTAAGTAAATTCTTCTAACTAACAAAATTCCTAAAGACTTCAAAGCCAACATGCAGCCCATATGAAAATCTGAGAACTGTTATCGTTCTTGCTCTAAGACAACATTGCCCAGTATCTTCACAAAGGCAGATCATTAGCTTTTTCTAGCATAAAGGATAGGCCATACACTGTAGTTTGCTCCTACATGATCAGCTCTAGCACTCATCACTGTGGAGTGAGCCTCTGCATGTACAGAAGACCCACCTCTCCTTAAGAATCAGGTTTGTTACACACATCCTCTACCACAATACTGGAAAACAGAAGTCAAGAGACGGCCACTGCTGCCAAAACCAACTCTAGTAGAGTCCTTGTCAGTCACTGTCCCTCTCAAAGATACATGAATTGACTACCCTGCTTCTGACTCATACATTCTTAGGTGGGATTATGCAAAATGAGGCTGAGTTAAGACCAGGCTATCATCAGAATAAGGTCCTCCAACCTATAAACTGCTCCTAAAAAGTTATTTTAGAAGGAAAAGGCCTGGCAGTAGGCCAGGTACATTTACAGGCTGGAGACTGGACACACTGACTTCTGAGGTCACTTGTAAAGTAACATTTTTCTTCGCCACACTTGCTAAAACCACTGAAAGCCAAATAAAAGTTCTAAGTCCATTTCAAGAAGGCAAAAAACGGCTCTGGAAAAAATGAAGTGTTGGCATTCTTGCCTTCCACTCAACAGTAGGTAAAAATCAAGAGACTTTAATGTTGGTTTATTTATTACTTGTTAAAAATACCTCTAACAAGTTTTTTGTGAAGAGTAACTGATGGGAAAAAATACAGGAGACATTATTTTATTCAATTGAAAAGTCCCAAAATACATTACAACATACTCACGTGAACATAAGAACTGCTGTTAGGTTCTTCATCCTCACTGCTGACAAGATCAATGCATTCAAGTACAGGTCTTAAAGGTCCTTCCTGAAAAAAAATGTTAAAAACACACACAAAAGCATTTAATTGTTTTCCTCAGACATAAAATGTTGCATTCATCACAGCACACTGTCAGCATTAGCAATACCTGAAGAAGAATTTCACCAAGGTTTGAAG
This sequence comes from Phoenicopterus ruber ruber, assembly GCA_009819775.1. Lineage (NCBI taxonomy): Eukaryota > Metazoa > Chordata > Aves > Phoenicopteriformes > Phoenicopteridae > Phoenicopterus > Phoenicopterus ruber. The sequence goes on from CM020217.1 coordinate 100,355,997, forward strand.
AGAGTGCAGTAATGAAATTCCTGCAGGGCAACTTTTCCACTTAACAGACTAATCTACAAAATTGCTAAAATATGCAAATAAATAAGTATTCACAAATAATTAAAATATCAACTTAACATATAGATATCAACTAGGAAAAAATAATCAAATTAACAGTCTTGGCTTGCTTAACCTTCTATTCTTCACCTTCTCAATCAACTTAGATCTACATTTTTAAAGATACTCAACTTGCGCCATTAGTTTAATGGTAATAGGGTAACAGGCTGTTACTAAGAGAGGAACAGTCTTAGATTTCACTAAGCAATGCTAAATGTTTTTTTCTTGTTTTTCAGGGTTTGTTTTGGTTTTGTTTGGTTTTTTTTTTTAAGACACAAATTAAGTTCCAACTCCAAAAGAAATTAAACTCTTCAGGCATTTCAAACATTAAGAAAGTGGGAAATGGTTTCATACACATTTAAACCCTGAAGGCTATTCCTTTTTGAGCAGATATTCCATAACCAGCTTACAAGTGTTTTCTCTGTATTGGAATCACAATGACAGGGAGGTCATTTTATTTAAAAAAAACAAAACCAAAACCCAAACACAACACATTTCACCTATTCACACCACATACTCAAAAGCACAAAGACACATGTCCAAATAGTCTGTCCAGGATTCAGTTGCAAAGATGTGCCTCGAGGAAGCCTGGTCAGGACACCCCCCCCCTTCAGTATGAAATAAAATGAGGATTAGCGACTCGGCTGCAGAACTACAAGCAGATGAGAATTGGCAATTTGTTCCCTGCTGCACGGCCTAGATCCTCCACTGGGAATGCAACAAAAAACCTGACTCTGGAGCATGACTTGAACGTACTGATGAGAAAAGGTATTTAGTATTGTATCAAACTCTCTCATTTTTTCCTTCTGTGCACTGCAGGAAAGCATTCTGATGATCAAAACTGGTGGGTTTTAAGTGTCCTTCACAGGCTAAGATTATCAGTGCTGCTGGAATACTGAATGTGAGTTTTCCGTAAGTATGAACGAAAAGTCATTGTGGCAATGGGAGGATGTTGAACATAAATTCAGAAAAATTTCTTCACCGAAAGGGTTGTCAGGCACTGGAACAGGCTGCCCAAGGAAGTGGTGGAGTCACCATCCCTGAAGGTATTTAAAAGACGTGTAGATGTGGCGCTAAGGGACATGGTTTAGTGGTGGACTTGGTAGTGATAGGTTAACGGTTGGACTTGATGATCTTGGAGGTCTCTTCCAACCAAAATGATTCTATGATTCTATGACTCCATACAGCGATATGGAGGACAAAGGACCCCGGCTATCAAGTACATCGGTCTTCTCTATTCTTCCTAGGTTGGCAGCTCTGTGCTCCTTTTGCATATTTCCGATCTTTTGTCTGCCCCTCCTCTGTGGGTCACTAAGGGGTCACTAAAAACACTGATTGTTTTTGTCTCCTCCTTAGGATGTCTTAAGGCTCTAGCCCTGTTCTTTGTCTTCTGCAATCACCTTAATGGTTTAAGTCTTGGTTTTAATTTGTGTGAATAGTCCCTTGCTTTCCTGATCTGAGTGTCTTCAGAAACTTCAAGTAGATCCTCTCTGACCTCAATGACCTGCTAGTCTAGGTAGTATCAACACCAGTTGATTTACAGGCCTTTATATGCCCCTTTTTTTCATTCTGTCTGGTGCTTCCAGACACGTGTGTGTGTGTATATATATTCCCATTCACTCTCAATTCAAACCAATTTTAGCATTTCTACTACAAGCTTCTGTTAGATAGCAGAATGTTGGCACAAACATGAAAAAGCAAACAGAGAAGAAACGTTAAAATCAGCAAACCAAACTAAGTACATAGGTCATAAGTTTTTTTAAGAAGATGTACAAAATAGTGTCTGGAGCTCCATTCACACTTACTGTGACAAGAGTCTTCAGTTCTTAAAGGCAAAAAAAGAAGCACTATGTCCACATAATCTGATGTCATGCAAAAAAACCCCCCTGCATCATGCTACAACATTATCACACGTCAACTAATCAGTATAATGAACATGAAACAGGATGAGTAAGTCTACATACACCAAAAAAAAATATTCCTAGTGACCCCAACTCACACCCCTGGTCACATGTGTACACATCTTCAGTGAGAGGCAAAGTTAACTAAAACCTCTACATGCCATAAAAAGTTTCCCATCCAAATTCTGAAAGTTACTATCTAACCTCAAAGTAAATAAACAAAAAACAAAGATAGTTTAAAAGTGTTTGGTGTTGGGAGGGAGTGGTTGGGGTTTTTTTGTTTTTTGTGGGTTTTGTTGTTGTTGTTGTTGTTTTTTTTTAAAGTCTGTACATGTAATGCCATCGACATCATATGACAGTTTTTGACTAAGCTGCAGTATTAGCTATTTGTCTGGCAATATTGCTGGCAGATACCACAGAGCTGTAATATACTCCAAAGGTATTCTTTATTTGTTAAAAAGTTAAGTTTTCCAGGCAGAAAAAGGACTTAATGATAGTCAGATGACTGACTTATTGAAGAGATAAAGTACTATATCCACCACCTCTGCCATATATTTGGCAGTGTCCTCAACATCTTAAAAATCAACCAACTAGGGCAGGCTAGGAAGATTTATAGCCTCATGAGAAGTGGCAGAGAGAACAGCAGCATGCAATTCTCTCTGCTGTCCTTACTGCATCTCATTCTTTACATTCTTCCGCCTTTCAAGGCTGTAAAGCTGTTCAGCTGGCCAGGCATAAACAGTCCTCATTGTCTCACTGGGGAGGAAGAGGGATGAGATCTTGGACAGATGACAAAAGCTTATATGAATCAAGCTGCAGGCCTCAAATTACCCCAAAAAAGTGCTTAACTTTTTATGATTAAATAAATAAAGAGAACATGGCTTTCTAAATGAAATTAAAAAAAAAAATCCATGATTTACTTTTGTAGAAACTGACAACCTCTATAAACTTAGAAGAAATTAAATCTTTATCAAACAACAGGTGTTAGCAAGTAACAGTTCAAAGACACACTCAGACCACCTGACTGTTCGATCAGTTCAATAATGTGTTTTGACATGTTCAACTCTGATCATAACAGCTGCAGCTTCTTCAAATGCAGAGATTTTCCTTATTTCTGTTTACTTACTCCCTGGGTTCAGCAACTAAATAAGTGTTAGGAAACTGACAGCTGAAAAGCAGAGTAACTTGCTTTCAAGCCTAGGAACTTCTAGTGACCAGAACAGTAAATTCAATTTATCACAAGTAATACTACATTTGTTAAAATGTTGTTTGCATACATGAAACGTTCTTTCTCCCTTCCAAATTCTCTGCCTCTTACTACACAATTTTTGTGTACTACTTTTTGGGTTACATTCCAATTTGAACACAAATGCAACATGGTAATTCTTTAAAATGACTCCTCAAAGATATACACCCTTATTTTCCACAAAAATAAAATGGAGAAAAAAACCCCACAAACCACCACACCATCTGCCTATATATGATCCTGAATAATAACGCAAGTTCCAAATGTAGTATTTATTTAGGCTAGTTTGTGTTTCACTGGTTGGTAATTTAACCTTCAGATGAAGATTAAAAACAAATACTGAAATTAAGAGTGTAAGAACTACAATCCTGGGTCCAATCAAGAACTCATCTGTGCTACAAAAAGATTATTTTGAGAAAAGTATAAGGATTGGGGAGAACAGTATAAACCTATCCCAAGTATATCCACTCAGCAACTGCTTAAGTCAATATATGAGAAACCTTGATTGAAAGTCATCATTAAATGTCACAACACTGGTTTAGATCCATCCCAGCTGAGTGCCATTACACAGAAAAGACTCCAGATACTACTTGTAAAGAGACAGTGACTTCAGCATGGGCTCATCCTGACAGCAGCGCTCCTCTCTGCCAAACAGTGTCAATACCAAAATGAAAGCTGAAGTTCAAAGCCTCTTTATTCAGTAGCCCAGGATAGAAATCATCCTCATGGAGGGAGACTAAGTCTAGGACTGCTCTCCCCTTTAAATGTTCACAGAGGCCTTCTGAGAATTTCATGCAAGCCATAGCTTCAGATGGACTTCCTATATTTTCAATCTTGATTGGAGAAGTGGTGCTAGGTGAAACATATCCTTTTTCCAGCACAAGAGAGCAGGTATTGCTAGTAAACATTCCCAATTAATATTCCAGCACCAAATGAAGGGAAAGTGCTAAACAGTGGGAATTTAGGTTTTGCTCTGTTGGCTCACCTCTGCACAGGGTGAGCCCCAAACTGAAAGTTAAGAGAAGTCTAATTACTTCATTTTTTCCAACTGGTTAAACTAAATAGTAACATAATGCAAAGATAGTGCCAACCCTGAGGATTCCATCACTGTAGGAAAGTTAAGAAGCCAAGGATCAGTTAGCTTCATGCAACTCTTTGTGTCTCTCCACAAGATGAATACCACCAGCTAAAAAGTATCTTGGCACACAAGAGCCTGAGATTACAGAAGAAACAACATGGACAAGCACTCAACGAACAGCTGAAAGTTGTGGCCTCTCTAGCTGACTATACTAGCATACTTGGCACCCAGAAAGCCATCAATGCTCTGTATCAAGGTATACTCGGTCTTCACATCTTAGAAGCAGATCCTTCACATTCAAAAAACCCAAACCAAACCACCCCCCCATGCTCCATTTCTCAATTACTTCTCTAAACAATCTCCGAAAGCCACTCTCCTCACCAACCAACAGCCACGCCACCGAGAAATAAACCAATAGCCAAATTGCAGCTATTTCGGTTACTAGAAGAATTTCTATGTTTTAATTGCCAGAAAATTATCTTATGACTCTCCAGGCAGATGTGGTGTCTCTGCTGTTATTCATAGCTTTGGTTGAAAGCATTAGCATTAAATCAACAAAACTATAATTTCACTATGCTATGCAAAATACCAGTTGTAACAGTTAATACAATCAAGTCTGTTTAATCAGTGGCTGGTAAAGATGGAGCCTCATATTCATCTCCAAGGACAGTTACCTCTCAAGGAGTCCTGTGAAGCTCATTTTTACCACCTCCAGAAGTTTTCTCAAAAAGTCCTAAACTATGGTCTCACTTTCTTCCTCTCCCTTATTTCAATCATTCCTTTCCCTCATTTTGGGTTATCAGGCCTAGCTAACAGACACCTAGTTCACTGATACATCATGTAAGATTTTTTGTTTTGTTCAGCTTTTAGCTTTATGTGCATTCAGTACAAATACCCAGTTTACTTAAAAAGCACAATTAAACTTCTGCGTAATTACATACACACCAGCATACAGAAAGCATGAAACTGGCTTTCAGTATACGCGACCACAGACTTAACATATCTTTGACAAAATAATTATGTGAGCATAGTTGTGTATACACATGTAAACATACCAATTAGCACGGAACAAGCTTAAATTAAAATAAATTTTAAAATCTGACACAAGTTGTACTATTTGTGCTCTAAATCTTTGTCCCAGCAGATTTCCAAGTTTAAGCCTGCTGAATAACTGACCAACGTTGTGAACCAACATGCGCTTAGAACGTTTTGATTTCTGTAACCTAGCAAATGAAAAATCCAAGTCCTTGGCTGACTTGGGTTGGGAGCAAAAATAGAAGTCCTGCTTCAGACATGCTTCGTAACACCTCTACAATTTTCTTCAGTTCCTGCTGTGATGCAACTGAAAGCCAGAGACACAAATATTTGAGTCTGCATATCTAATATTTAACACCTCAGGGGGAAAGGAACCAAAACATTTAATGGTAACTGTCTTGTTTCAGCAAATCACTTGATTTCGGTACATCCCACGGCCAAGGGTTCTTCAGATATCTATTTTTACTGGAAAATAATAACTACAAGGAAAACCAAAAACTTTACCTGTTCCTTAAGACCTCTGCAGGAACTCAGAGAACTGCAATTGTTTTTAATGAATCAATTTTTCTAATATCATTCATTCCCAAAATAGGCCAGAAGTCCTCTTCAGGTTTGAAATAAAAACAAACATTAATTTGCAAGAAATTAAGTGGCTGCTCCAACTCTTCCAGGACAGAAAGGGGCTGTATCTTTTGTTATGAAGTGCAGCCAAAACATTGTCAAAGGGAAAAGCTGCAAAGTATATGAAGTATGTTTGGTTTTGCTGGATCTCAAAATCAATTCAGAACTCATTATTGAATAAGCCAGGGTCTATGGAAGTATGTTTTCCTTTGAATTCAGACTTTTGAAATAAAAATCACCAGTAGTGAAGAAAACTTGGCATAAACATAACATTGCATCAGAAAATGAAAGCAATTTTTAAATACAGAGATCTTCAATTTTCCAGTTGAGTTTTATTTTGGATACGTAATCTTTATATGTACTTAACAAATGTTTACAGAAAATAAACACAAATAACCTCCTTAACAGTGTTTGCCATTGTAACACAACAGAGGAGTTGGGAGGTATTTAAACACTTTATAAAACTACGTATTATTTTGAGGTCCCTGTCCTGGTTTCGGCCAGGATGGAGCTAGTTTTGTCTCCAGCAGCTACCGTGTTTTGGATTTAGTGTGTGAAAAATGGTAATAGTACACTGATGGTGTTGGCTGCTGCTAAACGACCAAGGACATTTTGCAGTTTCCCAGGTTTTGCTAATGTGCAGGTGCAAAAACTTGGGAGGGGTAGAGCCAGAATAGTTGATCCAAACTGGCCAGAGTATTCCATACCATGGACATCATGACCATGATGTGGGGATTGAGTGAGCAGCTGTGTGGTATTTGGTTACCATCTGGGGTTAAACCACAACAGTCCCACATAGAGTAACAAAGGTAAGAAGAGAGAGGAAAGCCATCAACTTTATCAGGGATAACTTACTTTTTTTAAAAACGCAGTATAATGATGAGCCTCATCTTTAAAGGAATTAGTCAGAAAAAAAAATGTGAGTGGATTGATACCATTAAAAAACCCCAAACAAACACAAAACAATTCAGGAGTCCAATGCTTTCAGTGTAGACTGTCGCAACTTGAATGATCTGTCTATAGCTTAAGTGCTATAGACCTCATTAAACCTGTGAATCTCTTCACTCTTACCTTATCCTTCCTTCCCAAGGAAACAGAACAAGGGCCGGACCATCCTATCCTAAGAAATTAAGCCATTAGGAATAATGGCTTGCATTGTAGATTAAGTTAGATTTTTCTGCTAGTATGCAAAACTTAATGATTTTCAGTGGACAAAATATGTTGTTATGCAGAATTAAAAGGTGGGAAATTATGGAAGAACCATTGTAAGTTTCCTGAATGAGGGTGAATCTGACTGTAAAAGCTCAAAAACTCTGGCGGCAGTAGCGATTGCTTTTGCTCCATCAAATGAGGACTTTTTGTCATAGTCCTACAGTAAGAATTCAAACACCCTAAGATGAGTGATTGAAATGGAAAAACCCACCAAAAAAACCCTCAAAATCCCATGCTAAAAAACCACCCAACTTTCAAGGGGGGGGGAAGAAAAGAAGAACACAGAGATCACATGGCCTACAACTATTTGTTTTCTATCAAAATGAGCATAGGTTGAGATATCGAAGTGGCTTCTCTAATTCAATTTATATGGTACCACCTGGTGCACCGAGTCCTCAGGACATGCAGAAAATAGTACTTGGATGATCAGGTAGCATTCATACACAACTTTTATGAAGCCTATACACTTCTAGTCATACACATTATTATATGGAAATGATGATCTAAAGCTAGCCAAATAGTTTAGAAATCCTTTTGCAAAGTCCAAGTTCACCCTCACTCAGAGGAGCAAATGGGAGATTGAAGACACACTGCTGACATGAGGTGATGGCCAGTGTCACACACCTTTCCCCTTGTATTCAATGACAACAGCTCCTCACCCCAAGATACCAATCCTGCACAAACAAGCCTAAGCACAATCATCTTCCTATGTATAGCAGCCTCTCTCAGAGGTAATCATCACTGGGACCACAAAGACACCGTGTTATCCACAGGTGAAACCAAGAAAAGTAGCAGATGCGTTGACTTCAGTAAGTCTCTTTTCTTTCAATTACTGCTCTGGGTGCTCCAGCAGCCTTTCAGTCATTACACATTCAAAGCTATACTAGCTTCCTCATTCTTTGCCCAGTGTTTCAAGAAAATGAAGCTTATACAATCATGCTACACATGAATACTTGTGTGTGTATATAACGAACTTTGAACTCATTACTCAATTTTGACCAAATCAACTAAAAGACCAAGAAGTCTCAGAGATAATAAACTATTTCTAATTTTTGCAAAAATATACATGTCCCTCATAGTTGAGCTCCTAAATACCCCTGCAGAAAAATACCCTGAACTTAGGCTTTAATCAAACACCATACAAAACAGGGAAAAAAAAAAATCTAGTTATTGTTCAGCATTAAAAGTGAGACAAATCCATAGGAAACCAGCCATTATTAGTCCTGGCATCAATTAATCATCTTATTCGCATGACTTGTTCCTTAAGGAAAATCATCTTTCTGCTCTTGCATGTATCCCTGCCATCCAGCACCACTTCACTGATGATGGATTGAGGCCAGAACATAGGCAGCACGAAAAACATTCTGCTTTTCTTGGATATTCAACAGATATAAGTGTCTTAAAGTTACATTCACATAAGCCACACGTCAGCATTAGACTAGGTGTTGTACTGTAGCTATTATACAGTGCTTCACAATTTGAGAAGATTGTTTAAGGCCTCTAACCCATTATTTCCTTCCTCTTCTTCTAAACAAAGTATAGTGGTTTTGACGTTGTTTTGCAGAGTGAGCAGTGCTTTATTCCATTAACTTCAGTGGGTCTATTCATGAAGCAAAATGCTATGCAATATGATTACTAGAAAAGTAATCTACAGTGACTTCTCATATACCTCACTGATCACCGTAATCCCCCACCCTTGCTGAGATACTCAAGCCTATATTCTCTCTGTAGGACCAACTGACATCATCTTATACCCTTCCAAAGAAAGGGTAGATAAAACTTTAAGATGAACTTGTTATCTGCCACAAAGATTTACAAATTAAATTATCTTTAAATCCAAAAGTAACACTTCCCATCAAAATATAATCAAGATCATCAACACAGTACAGAAAGACTCCCTCCTATTTTATCGGGCTACTGAGAGCATATTTACAATAACAGGTAGTATGTTTCCAGTTCAAGACCTACTTACTCCAACGAACTCAATCTCATCTTCACTTTCAGAAGTTGTCGATTTACTCTCGTGAACGCTGATAGAGCTATGAGACTCCATTATCTAAACAGAAAGAAACCAAACACGCTTCATCATTCTATTTTGTAATTTTCTTTAGCTACACGGCATTTTCCATTTTATGCCTACTTTGGCTTTACAGCCTACCTGCACTCAACCATCCTCTCTATATCATTCACTGACAATTAGCAGTAATACCAGGATAAGTGATAACAATTTTGACTCGGATCACGTTACTGTATTTTTTCAAAATATGCAAAACGTTGCCTAATCTACAAAGCATCCCCATACTTATACTGCTCCAGCAGCCACAGCTATAGCGTACCGCCAGAGTTCAGTAACACGGTTAAGTCTGGAAACCATAGCAGGAGACAGACCGGAGCCCTAACCCAACGGCGCTGCGCTACCGCTACAACACAGGGGACGGTTTAGTAACCGACGCGAGCTGAGTTCAGGCGTAATTAGCAGCCGCAGGTATTTCTGATGCCTTTGGCCGCTTTAGGACCACAGCGGAGCCAGAAGGCTGAGCTGCTTGCTTCAAAACAAGCGCCGTCCTGCCAAACGGAAGGTCTGCGTGAGCGGGCAGGAACCGCGGCCCGCCCGAGGGCGGCCCCGGCAGCGCGGACCCAGCGGGCGGCTTTGCTGACTCACGTTTCTTCATCCGCACGGACACCCCAGCCCCACGACACACCGCCGCCAGGCCGCCCCGCCGCCGCAGCTCGGGGTGGGCGGCGGGTGAGGAAGCGGCGGCCTCGCCGGGCGCCCGCTCCTCGCCCGGCCGCGCCGCGGGGGTTGGGTTGCTAAGCGACGGCCCCGCGCCCCTCACAGTGCCCTGGCCCCGCCGCAGGCCCCGGCCCCGCTCACCCCGCCGCCAGCACCCGAGGGCACACCAACGCCCCGACCCAGCGCGCCTCCGCTTCCTCTTCACCCCGGGGGCGGCGGGGAGGGGAGAGGTGGGGCGGGAGCGCGGCACGGCTTGCCGGGATTTGTAGTTGCCGCCTGCTTCGCCTCGCTCCCCCTCCTCTTCCCCCATGGCAGGTGCCGGCGCTACCGCGACAGCGCCATGGCGCAGCCCCCCGGGGCGGCGTTTCGGGGCTCTTTCCTTCAATAACTTCCTGCCTCCCCTCTTCCGCCTTCAGTTGGGTTGCATAGAGCTCCTGCTCAAAGGAGGAAAACCCACACGCCGCTTCCGGGGGAAGAGGAGGAGGGTGGCGGCCATTGGGGCTGACAGCGGAGGGGGAGGGAAGGCGGGAAAATCGCCGCTCCGGGCGGAGGGCGGGCCCGGCCGTTAGCGCCGCGCTGGGGCGGCGGGGCGCTGCCCCCCGCGTCGCTGTGCGTTTTCAGGCAGCCAGTGTTCAGTCCACCTCACTGCTTATCCAGGCCAGACATCAACAGCTTGTCTGTGAGGATCTTATGGAAGAGGGTGCCAAGGGCCTTAGTGGAGCCCAGACAGACAACGTCCATTGCTCTCCCCTCATCTACCAGGCCAATCACTATATCATAGAAGTTTATCCAGTTGGTCAAGCATGGCTTCCCCTTGGTAATGCCAATACTGATTACTCCTGATGATTTTCTTGTCACTGAAGTGCCTGGAAATGGTTTCTAGGATTAGCTGACCCATCACCTTCCCAGGGATCAGGGTGAGGCTGACCAGCCTGTAGTTCTGTGTCCTTCTTGAAGATGGAGGCGACATTTACTTTTCTCCAGCCCTCAGGCACCTCTCCTAGTCACTATGATTGATAGAAGATTATCGAGAGTGGCCTCTCAATGACATCTGCCAGCTTGCTCAGCACTCATGGGTGCATCCCATCAGGGCCCAGGGACTTAATGTATGTCCAGTTTGCTTAAGTATCCCCTGACCTGATCCTCTTCCACTAAGGGTACATCTTCCTTGGTCTAGCCTTTCCCCCTGATCTCTGGGATTCCTGAAAGCCAACCTTGCTAGCAAAGACTGAGACAAAGGAGGTGTTCAGTAACTCAGCCTTTTCCATGTCCTATGTCACCAGGTCACCCATCTCATTTAGCAATGGACCCATGTTTTCCCTAGTCTTCCTTATGTCACCTATGTACTTAGAGAAGCCATTCTTGTTGTCTTTGACATGTCTGACTAGATCCAATCCAACTGGGCTTTAACTTTCCTAACTTCATCCCTGTATGCTTGAATAATGTTTCTGTATTCCTCCTAGGTTACCCATCCATGCTTCCACCCTTTGTATGCTTCCTTTTTGTGTTTGAGTTTGACCAGGAGCTCCTTGTTCATCTACACAGGCCTACTGGCATTTTTGCCTGACTTCCTATTTGCTGGGATGGACCACTCTTGAGCTTGGAGGAGGTGATCCTTAAACATTAACCAGCTTTCTTGGGCCTTATCCCATGGGACTCTTCCAAGTAGATCTTTGAAAAGGCCAAAGTTCACTCTCCTGAAGTCCAGGGTTGTGAGCCTGCTTTTTACACTCCTCCCTCCCCTCAGGATCCTGAGCTCCACCATCTCATGGTCACTGCAGCCAAGGCTGCGTTTGAGCTTCACATTCCCAACAAGCCCCTCGTTGGTATGAGGTCCAGCAAAGCGCTGGTCTTCATTGGTCCTTGTTGACTCCTTTATGACTTGGAAGAGCAAGTTATCAGTGCGCTCCAGGAACCTCCTGGATCACTTATGCCCTGCTGCCTTGTCCCTCCAGCAAACATCTGGGTGGTTGAAGTCCCCTCATTTCCCCTCACTGGCAGGATTGAGGAAACATCACTTACCATGCCCATGATTCTTGCTATTTATCTGCTGCTGCTCTCCTGCTTCATCTTATAGTTACCTTGAGCCACCCAAAGTAAAAGTCGGTATGAATCATCTTTACTCAGTGCATTGGCTTTGAGTTAGCTGACCAGTGGAAATGTCACCTTCGAGTTGTGTGTCTATATAAAAGAGCTGCTTGCACACAAACAAAGCACTTCACTGGTGTGTGCTTATCAAATCCTGTATACACAGGAGAGAAAGAATTCAGGATACATGTTAAATTTTGATGTTATGGGAGCTTTGTGAATGAACAACTATCAGAAATAACGTATCACGTGGTATTTATTGTCAGCGTTAAGTTAGTGCACTTATTTTTCTTGTAAACAGAGTTACTATTACTAATGTTATTTTAAGCCTCCTTCCATATATGAATGAAAAAATAGCTTTATGATAGAAGATAGACATACTGAGATGCTATTTATATATACTAGTTATATACCCGTTAACAAATTGCTACAAATTAATCCCTATTGCTGGACTGTATAAACAACATTGATTTGAGCGGTTTCATTTCATTATTAAAATAATGGAAACCGGACTACCACTTGGAAAATTAAAGTCATTGTTGCTGCCTAAACTTTCATATTTTGCATTTATAACTTAAATTTGCTAACAGAATGTTGATAGCAGCCATTCTGTTTGTAGCTTGCATTTGCACTTAATTACTTTTGATTCTTGAGAACAGATAATATGAGGTACAATTGTAACAAGTTACTAGAACAGCAAGGTGGCATTATTTTTCCAGACTCCGATACCCTATGAAAATGACACTCATTTGAATATGAATTTTTCAGTAGTAATTAATGTAAATGTTTACTCTTGCAATGACCCACTCAAGCATCCTCCTCGTATTTAAACAATACACTTAAGGAAAAAAAATAGTAAGGGAATTGCCATGCAATCATGTCAGCATTTCCAATATGCTAACAAAACTCTGAGTTCCAAAATTTGTGTATGTCAGCTAATTCCTGGAAAAGCACAGGCTTCCCAGTCTGGGTCAGCTTAGGAAAGTTCTTATGCAGAGTTTGTTTCACAGAGGAAAGACGAGATGCAGCCTGCTGGACTTCTTGGCTGGTGGGCTACCTGCAAGGCACTTCCACTGTCTAACTCAGTAAGAGAGTAGGCATTTTTTTTAAACGCAGGCAGTAGGCTGCCGAAGGCAGGAGCCGACAAACCTAGGAGAGCAGGGGGTACTCACGGTCTGCTCTTCACGAGCTCAGATCTCCCAAGTCCAAACCTCCAAATGAAGTCTGGATATGACAGGATGTGGAAGCTGTTTGAGCAGACCGTCTTTATAAACTCAGTAATGCTCTCTAGCAACTAATGCCACATGTTCATTATGTGCCCTTAGTTATTTTCTTTTATAGAATTTGAACGTATTTTAACAGCCTCGTTTCTCTCCTTGCTCCTTAAAGTGAGTGAAACATTGCCTTTTAACCATTGATTTCCCTCTTGTATCAACACTGCATACTGCCACTTACTCTTGATCTAGAAAATTCAGATGTCTGGTGCTTTGGGTTTTTTTGACTCCTCTTTATGTACCATAATAAGGGGGGACATAAACTCGACATGCATTAAAAACCCTGATTTATTCAATACTGTACTTTTTCAGTAAGTTTTTTATCCCATTCTTCACATATCTCAATATTCTTCCCTCCTTAGGAAGCAAGTGTTCTTACTGAGCAGTTCATAATAAACAATGACCAAATTATTTTCCGTGGTAATCTTCAAATTCAATCTATAGTGCAGTAATAGAAACAAATAGTTCAAATTATTAGTTTTAGTATTGCTTACCTTTTCAGTACTAAATCTCCAGCTACTAAATGCTGTACAGTCATATAGCTGTTAAGTTTTTCTGCAGTAGCCGTCAGCCTTATCCAATTCTGAGTAATGCAAATAATGCGTCCTCTGTCACTCAGAAGAATTTTACACTTCATGACACCACACATTTACACATCGCCAATTAATTTTGATTTTAGTGCAAATTTTGGGAGAAGCAGCATTAGACTGTTCTGCTCTCCTCTCCCTTTCTGTTACTTCTGAAGTTTCTAATCTGCGATTATCTGGTCTTCAATTTTGTGTTCTCAGAGTTTGTCAGGGTCATTTTGGAAAACCAGTCGTATTTTCTTCTTTTGGTCATACTGCAAGGAGTATGGCTTTTCTGTTAACTGTGTAGTTGTGTAAAAGCTATTTATCTTCTTTTATCCAGTGGAGTAACATCAGTTCTATACTTTAGGAGAGAGGAAGGAACTGGCTTTTTGCAGCTTGCTTCTTCTTTACTCTTAGGTAAAACATTAAAATGTCTCTTTCTGCAACTAAGAAATCTTGTTCTTTTTGTCCAGACCATCCATCTCTCTCCCTGGCCCGCGCCTGGGGGTAGGCCCTTCACCTTACAATGAAAATCCTCCTTTACTCTTTCTGGTGAGCTACCAGCCCCACCGGTTTTCCTTTGACAACTTACCAAGCCAGCAGAACAGAAAAGCCCATAGTACAGCGTGATCTGCAGTGCTGCACCAGCAACAGGGAGAGCAGCCGCTCACATTTGGCTCCGTGTACCTGCCCAAGTGCCTCTACACCTCCCGAACAGCAGAACAGGTGCAGCTGTGCAGTATCAGCTGTGACGAATTTAAGGTTAGAGAGCCCTTGTAAGGCGGGCCAACCACTCCCCCAGCTAAAAATTACGAGCTTTACAGAAACTGGCTTCAGAGCAGTTATTAAAGAGAAAAAAAAAAAGTGAGAGAGAAAAAAAACCCCAACCTTAGAGTGTACAACAGAGGCTGATGTAAGAAAAAGCTCAGAAGACAGTAAGGACAATAAAATAGAATTAAGACATATAATGTTTCATTTTATTTGATAGAAAGTTGCTTCAAAAATATGATTAACTATATACATTCTTATATGCTGTACATACAATTACATATACAAAATGTACATAATAGCAAACATCCTTCTGTTACATTTTATGGATGGCAGTTAATAACATGAGATAGAACTTACATCATATTTCATACCTGCTTCCATCCTGATCCTATCTACAAGGAATTGATAAACGTGAGAGATGGAAAAGGCTAGCAGATCATTTAATTCATACCCCAGCCTACACAGAAGTCTTCTCCCCAGTGCATTTTATTAGTGCATTGTTCTAGTACAGTTAGGCTTGCAGCACTTTCCTTTAGAGGTATTTGGCTGCTAAACTTATCTTCAGATTTTTTTTTCCTGGCATTCACCCTAATACTATTTCTAATTTATTTCTATAACTCAGGTCTCCTGAGTTATAGAAATCCTCCTCAAATCAAGCTAGATTTCTTCAACTTTATGTTATTTTCTTATTTTTTTTCATCTTGATTCCTTAGTTGCTTGTTTGCCATGTATGAAATAGATTTGACTATTAGTACTCTCTGTTCTGGGAGAAGTACACTCAAGCACAAAAGCTATAATCCAGGTGGTCTCTCCTTCCCATGCTACCAGCACACTCTAAACCTGGAATCAGCAAGGAAAAAAATGTACCTTCCCTCCTCCTCCTCAGGCAATTACAGGGGGTGTGACTGCCAGCGGCTCCCTGGGACAAGTGGTGTCAGATCTCAAGAGGAACACCCCAGTTACTGGGATCTTTCTGGTCCCAGTCCCATGAGGAATGCTCTGCCTGTCCACCCTCTCTCTAAGCAAGAGGTAGCATACCAAAATCAAAACACAGGGAGTAGAGGCTGGCAACTCTGCTCTTTACTAGTCACTTCCAAGAGACTGTCCTCCATTTCCCAACTGGGGGGATCAGGCACCCTTATCCTATGGACCTGATGTTCAGGGAAGAAGAGAGAGTGAGAGCTGGCAAACCAGCAGAGTAGCAGCAGCAGAAGGCCTGTGAGAGAAGCCACGGCCTCCACAGCCTAATGGACTATCCTGGAGGACCCTTATCATAGAATCATAGAGTGGTTTGGGTTGGAAGGGACCTTAAAAATCATCTAGTTCCAACCCCCCTGCCATGGGCAGGGACACCTTCCGCTAGACCAGGTTGCTCAAAGGCCCATCCAACTTGGCCTTGAACACTTCCAGGGATGGGGCATCCAGAATTTCTCTGGGCAACCTGTTCCAGTGCCTCACCACCCTCACAGTGAAGAATTTCTTCCTTTTATCTAATCTAAAGTGTTCCATTTAAAAGCTAAGAGGGAACATGGCTTCTTTCATTGCCTTTCCAACTTTCAGAGGTTAAAAATGAGCTGCTTCTTTCCTGCAGACATCTTGAGAGCTGCAGTTTCATTGCCTTAAGAATGTTTTCTTCTTTCCAGGTTAACAGCATCCTTAAATATCCATTTTATTTCTTCTTCTCTGCTCATGCAGCCCTGTGCTTTCTAACCCTGTGCTGGCCATAGTCTTCATTTCACTAAGAAATTTTTTTATTCTCTTTTCATACCTCTATATCTTTTTGTATTAATATGCAATAGCTTTCTCTGATCAGTAAAGCGGTTTCCCATCAGCTGTCAAGGTGAAAGCAAAGGGATTAAGGTTCCTCATATACATATTTTTGGTATTACTTTAAATAATGTTTTTTTTCTAACTAAGGGGAACTCTTCTTATATTCTTTGGAACAAGTTTCTATTTTTTGAATTACCGCATAACATGCATATATTTAATAATATCTTAAAGCCAAAGATATTAATATGCCTTCATTTTTTTTCTAGGCTCTGGGATTTTCATTTGTTTGAGAAAATGGTTTTCAGGCTTCTATTCTGCTTGCAGTATCTCTGTCCACTGTTGCTAGGACCATTTAGGTATTATTTCTTTTTTATTTTACACTACTCCTTAATCTCCATTGAGAATTTGAACTGGTATGAAATACCTTCTGTTATTCCTTGTCTGAATTCCTGAGATCCTGTCCGCAGCCCTGGTTGGGAGAGGGTGCTGGTGAGCTTCTGGCGAGATGAGACTCCACTTTAGAAGAAGGGGGTTTGAAACACTCCTGCTGACCTTGTGTGGTGGGAGGTGGAGGAGTCAGACGGCTGTCACTTTGCTGACTTTGTGCATTAGCAGCTGGTGAATCATCATCCTGCTGGTCTTGTGCGCTGGGAGGAACAGCCGAAGAGACGATGCCCTGAGGAGCAGCTGTTGAACCACTGTTGAGACAATTTATAACTAAGCTTGAGATATTAACATTAAATGTGCAATTACTACTGTTCTTAGTTTCCGAGCAGCAGAGCTTGTTTATTAGCTAGGTAACTGGTTTTCTTCATTGACACCGTCCCCTTTTCCTTGTTTCACCTCAGCCTAATGGATCTGAGATGATGACTTGTCTGTCTCGTTGGATTTGACTCCAAATTCCTTCTCTTGAATCGTTTTGTATTCTGGGGAAAGGTGGAGGAGGTAGGCAAGGAAGAAGAAGCTCAAAACTGCAGTATCACTAGTTTTAAAAGTTAGTAAATTGTGTGTAAGTTGTTACTAAAGGTACTGCACAACAGGATTTTCTCTTGACCCCTCTCTGTACTTCATCGCTGGAAGGTGAACTGAAGGAGTAACAGTGAGCTTATGAGCACTTTTAAATTCTCCTAATTTTCTTAGAGAAAACTTGTATCATCTGAGTTAAAGGAATCACCACCATTATCTCAAGTACAAGGTGCTTAAATGCTTTTACAGCGAGGAAATTCTGAACAGGTGTACAATGAATCCATTCTAATAATCACCCATTCAAGACAGATGATGCAGGCAGTATTTGCATTGGTTTCAATGGATATTGGACTGGATTTTACATAAGCACCTCTCAGTAACAGACATAAAGACATTTTTAAGTTATCAAGTTTAAATTGAAAGGTCTATAGGCAGTATTAAAAAACAACCCAGAATTGTTATAGTGCTAGTTCAAGATCCTCTCATCAAGGCTTCAGGAATACTGTGTCTGTAGATGAGAAGACTCAGGAATTAGCAAAATTCATGGATTCCTCTGATGAAGATAAAAATTTAAAATACAAAATATTTAAGATTTAGTACTTTCAAAGAAGACCGAGTCTGTGTTTCTGTGCTGTTACTTTTACCACCTGTGTCAAGGACAAGGAAAAATACTACAGTGAATCAATGCACACTGTATGTTACAAATACAAAGGACCTTTGTTTTATGAAGCCCTCTCATCTCTTAAGAGAAAAGCATTAACACAGTAAACTGTATTTTAGCCAGGCTGGTGCATTTGTTTATTGTTTCCAGATGGGAAAACCTGTGTATGTGGATTCTTCCAATAGATATTATCTGAGTATTTCTCAAGTAGTAATTCATAGACCGCTGGTGGTCCATGGAGTACTTCCAGGTGGCTTAAAGAGGAATTTTAGTAGCAAAGCACTGCTACTTTTCAAACAATTGTGTTGTAACATAGGCAAATACCTTGGGGTGGTTTTGTTTGTTTGTTTTTGTTATGAAGTGTCTTACAGTTGCAAATATGGATTTTAAACCATGCACAAGATAACTGAACTAGGAAGAAGTAAAATATTACTTCAGTATGGAAAGTCTAAGGACAAATCTGTTCTCCCTGCCTCACTGATTTTAATCTCTTATCCTGTTCCTTGTTAATCTCTTATCCTGTTCCTGAGGAAAGGCTGAGAGAGCTGGGAGCGTTTAGCCTCAAGAAGGCTCAAGGGGATCTTCTCTATGTGTATTAGTATCTGATGGGAGGGTGTAAAGAAGATGGAGCCCCTTCTCAATGGTGCCCAGTGGCAGGACCAGAGGCAATGAGCACAAACTGAAACACGGGAGGTGCTGTCTGAACATGAGGAAACACTTTTTCACTGTGAGGGTGACAGACCACTGGCACAGATTGCCCAGAGAGGTTGTGGAGTCTCCATCCTTGGAGATACTCAACCCAACTGTACATGGCTCTGAGCAACCTGGTCTACGTGACCCTGCTTTGAGCAGCAGGGGTTGGACTAGCCAATCTCCAAAGGTCCCTCCCAACCTCAACTATTCTGTGATATGTACATTTGGTATATATGGAAACTACTATGCAAATAGCTGACTTCACCAATGATAGGGATGAGTTCAGCAATTTTAGACTACTCTTGTTCACAAGGTAAGAATGCCCATAATAAGCAAGATGTTATTTAATAATTCCTCTGCCCCAATAATTTAGACTCTCCTGGCAGTAAAAGGATGCTAATTTAGCTCTCCTACAGTATTTTTATCAGTAGGTACAAAAGAGGTGTAATTTTCCTTATCTTGTGGGTTAATTGAGGCACAACAGGTGACGTGAAAATGGAATTGACTGGTCTCTGGAGAGCCTACAGAGAATAATAAGAAAAGAAAATAATGCCAAATCTAAAGTAGACATATTGATCAAAGTAACTCCATGTGTTTACTCTTGTCTTCTCTTCCTGTAATTTAATAGCCTTGTGCCGCTTTGCCTAGAAAGAACAACTTTTTTGTGTGCTGTAATGTTAAGCTGGACTGCTTCTGTATTACGTATTTCTTGTACAAGGTTACAAAAGTATCTACCTACTTGGCAACGCATATATGAACACATATCATCATGGTAATTTTAAGATTGCTTTTAGATTTTGTTACCACAGGCTAACATATGGAATTACGCATTGCAGGCTACAATTTTTTTTTAAAGACTTACCAAAAGCTATGCTTCTGAAAAGCACCTGAGTTAAGATCTTTGCTTAAAAGTGGCTTCTTGGTGCAATTGTTCAGTTTTTGTCCCATCATTCGCCTAATTAAAGCATCATCTGTGTTTGGAAACAACTGTTTTGTGATTCCTGCAAAATAAAGAGATGATATTTATGAGGCCTCCAAATCAGGAAACCACAGATGCATGATCTAAAATGCATTTATTGCATCTTTGAAATTTCCAGCTACTTCAGCTTCAGCTCTAGTTACTTCGCTGTCTCCACTCACTACTTCATAGATTTTGCACGTGCCAGCTCTTGCTTTTCTCTGTGCCTTCCATATTGCTGTGCCTGCTCTTGGCAAACCCAAAGGGAAATCCAGGGCCACAAGGGCTTCCTGTAGTAAGTGATTTGTGTTTGCTCATCCTCTCTTCCTTTGTTCTGTTCTTGATGAGAGTCCTATTCCTATCCTCGTCAATCCTCATGCCTCTGAATCTTACAGGTTTTGTTCATTAATTTTCATTTGCAGGTGATGTCTCCTTCCCCAAACATTTCCTTTCTGTTTTGCCCGGCTAACTTTTTTTGAATGCAAAAAACCTAACAAGACTCAACATCAGGAATGCATTTCCTGCTCTCCTCTTCTCCGTCATCTTCCCTCCCCTTGATTTTTTTTCCCCCTTTCATTTCATTTTGAACTCTTGTTTCCATCTTCTTTAAATAATCTGATCTACTAACTCATTTTCTACAGTCCTAGAACTCCCAGGCTTCCTTCTTATTTTTCTTCTTCTCTTGTATAATGTTGACACTTTTCTATTTGAATTCAGGAGTGCTCTCATTTCCCTTAACAAACTTCTTTGACTTCTCTATAGGCTCCCCTTTGTCACTGAATTCTCCGCAGCATGCTGTATTCAATGTCCTGATTATCTTCTCTGCTTCCCTTTTCAGTTTGGCCTAGACCCTTCCCCAGAATCCACCTTTAGAAGATTCACTAGTAGCTCACAGAATCATAGAATCATTTACGTTGGAAAAGACCCTTAAGATCATCGAGTCCGACTGTTCTTCTCATCCCATGAAATCTTTTTAATTTTTCTCATGCATCATTCTGAAATTGTCTTATCTTACCGTCTCTAAATATATTTTCACCATCTTACACACTCTTTCCTTTTCTCTCTCTTGACTTTGGGCCTTTTTCTCTAGCTAGGTTCTTAAGGAAAAGAGGTTTCTGCAACAGATAACTTTGGAAACTGCTGGCCAACTTCAACAAAACTGGACCAAGATACAGGAACTGGAGCTAAGCTGGGAAGGGAACAGAGAGAACTGGGGAAGTCCAAGGGAATGGCAAGGGGTGAGGGATTCTAGTACAGGAATTTAGGCTATGTTGTTCAAGTATTAAGCTATAGGGGTGAAACCAATATAAATCAGGCTTCATGTGATCACAAAATACTGTTTTCTTTAAAGCTGCTACTTCCATCTGAAATTATTCTCTTTCCTATGCACCAAACATTTTTTGCCTTAAACCTCAGCATAAATCAAATTTTGTTTGCTTCTCTGATCACTATTCCTGTCTTCTGTATTGTTGTCTCATTTTGCCTCCAGGGCTATTTCAAATGTCAGAATTCATAATATGCACTAACTTCAGAATATAGCAGACATTATTTTAAATTTGATCCAAGTGCGTCCTCTCTTTGCCTTCCCTTATCTGTTAATCGTCATGCTCCAAGTTTGACTGTTGTAGATTAACCTTTTAAAGGGTAATATCGCCGTGCTGAGTAACCACTTAGGTAAAAACCACAAAATTCACACAATAGAAATTACTATTAGCATTTCACTGACAGTATTTGTAATAAATGGGTTAAGTATGTAGCCGAAGAAGGAAATATGAAACATGTTGTACATCACCTGAGTAGACCAGCTGTTAAGCATTACAGCCCCTCCCTCAGAGAAAGCCCTCTGTCAAGTCAGTGCCACATTGAGTAACGTTAACAAGTCATCACCTATGATTTCCTGAACTTCATTCTGATTCATAGCTGGTTTTGCCGCTTTATCCTTTGAAGAGGAAGACTTTGCACCTGTCAGGCTGTGTGTAGCCATGTATTCATGTGTATAAAGCGCTTGCATCAAGTCATTTATAAACTTTTGAGGTTTGCTCTTGTTACAAAGTGCAATCTGCCACTTTTCGATCTTGAACTGGAAAAGAAAATTGGTCATGGACATAACTATTGCAGTTCTCTAGAAGTATTATATAACATTACCTCTGAAATACATTTTTTACAATTTTCTTTTTTTTTAAAACCACAATTTCAAAAGTAATCTCTGCAAACTGTGTGCTTGAGATCAATGCTAAACTTGCATACCCCTCAACGTTTGCAGCTGTACACGCAGGTTGTTTTTTTTTCAGAAGCATGTGTGGGGCAGACTAAGGACCCCTATTCATCCTAGCAAACGCTTCACCAAGCGATCCTTATTACTCACTAGTGGAGACAGGACATGTTCAGACATATCAAAATCCTTCTGCTTGCACTCCATGCGGGCTGGCTGTGGTCCAGTTCTGGCCTGGAATCTGTACAGCCTCGGGAGCGTGGCACTACGCCCAAGCTAATATTCCTGCCTCCGAGCAGACGTGCCCTAAGAACTGTGACATCTGGTCCCGGGCTTTGAGAGTGACTTCTACACACAGCACTTGTGCAGCCTAAGTATTTGAACTCTCCTAATGGGCAGTTTTGAGCTACCTTTATTAAGTCAGGCTAGGTTGCTTAGAAAATTCATTCATTTTATTTCTTTGGAGATGTTAGGTCAAATTTTGTGTATTGCAATATTCAGTCAGAACATCATACCTTGATAAATCATAATAGATTTCTTTGGTTTTGGGGACCCCATGACAACACACAAGAATGATTTCCATCAATTGGCATGACTCAGTGCACAAGAATGTTTATGTAAATTGTGAAAGCTGAAGCTGGAATTATTCTCTTGGTTTGGTCTTTACGTTTTTCATGTACAGCCTCTGTGCCTGAGATTTCTCAATTATGTCCTGTTACAATTATGGAGAATAAGGGAACATCTTTATTCAGTATCATCTATGTATATATGTATTTGTACTTAACTGCTGGCCAATGTCTGGAACAAGAGCAGAAACATACCATTCTCCATTTACTTATTAACAGGTTAAACAGACTGCTGCTATTTTTCTTAGACTATCTCTGAAATAATACCATTCCCCTTTAGCATCCAAAACATTAGGCTGGAAGTTATCCCTGGATCTCAGTATTTTCTTCCTGCATCCTCATTCTGCCCTTAGGCACAGATGTGCAAAGCTACTGAAATCAAAGCGAGTTTAGGAGTGTAGCAGCACACTGAATTAAGTCTAGTGGTTCTTGTGGAAAGACCCTTCTGCACAAAAGGAGCTCATTTGTCACGTCATCAACTGAACGATGATAAAATGATTTTTACTGATGCTTATTTTTTATATTTGTTAGACTATAACAAAGTTTGTACTGTATCAAGTTTTATTTTTTATGCCTGAAATTGCCTTTTAACTGACCTGTTTCTCGGTCTGTTGCTCCTCGTCTTCCACATTCAAAGTTATTGGTGAGTTGGAGTTACTATGCATAGCTGCATATGAATCTGCTAACGAATTGTTAGATGCTTTCCAAACAGCGTGTGAATGCAGACTGGATGTAGATGATGTCACTCCCCCTTTGAGCAGTGCTTCAGCCATCCCTACCAGTTCCTCAAAATGGGTGACTGCCTGTGGCAACACTGAAATCAAACGGAAAGTGATGGGTAAAAGTAACTGAAGCTTTCAGACTCTAATTACATAAGGATGTATATTTTTGTAATTAGATTCCCATCGCACTGCAAAAGAGTCGAAGTAGTCAGCAATGATGCTTTAACATCCTTTTTTCCTGTTCTCTCAAACCTTTTCCTGCCATTCTGCTGTCCCCACCCATGAAGATCCGGCCTTTGTTTTTAGAATAGGATAGATCAGTTCTCTGCAAGGCTAAGAGGAACCATTAGTTTACGCCCATCATGGCACTAAGTTGGCTATTTCTGTTTTTTCTTTTTGTGATCTCAAAATCTCTACAAGTCTGTAAAGCTAATGAATATGGGCTAAGTAATGTTATCCCTGACTTTTTTTTTTGCTTCAAAGAAGTTACACAGACTGCATAGATTTTTTTTCTCCTCTTTTTAATCTATAGACAATATCTTTTAAATGTCCCCTTCTCCAAGTAGTATTTATTTTCAAATGTAAACTTTTATTGAGTCCATTAAGAAGAATGAATTCAGCAGAGTGAAAAGGATGCAGGGGATGAAGAACCGGCAAGGTACAGAATCACTAAATTACAGAAAATACTGTAGAAGGCTAACACAAGTGCTTAAGATGTAAGGCAAATGTACCCAAATGCCTAAGAAAAGTTGTCAGACACTAACAAAATGGTTAAAAATAATATTCAAAAAGGTGGAGATGAATGATTCAAACCAAGATGAGTAACATATGGAATGGCATCAGGTGGGCAATGAAACTGATAAGCACTTGCAAAATCATATGACAATAAAAAAAGAAAAGGGATACTAGGCTGTCTAGGGATGCTATGATGTAGCTGGCAAGGGAAGGAGTAAATCCTCTTTAAACCTTATTCATTCCCTAACGTTCTGAAATTTTGGATTCAGTCTTGGCTGCCCCAGAGTATAAAGGACGGGGACAAGTAAGAGGGGCTTCAGACATGATCACTAAGTGATGAAGGATTCATTTATAAAAGAACAAAATGGTTCACCTCTAGGAAAGGACTAAATTTATTGCACCTGGAACTAACTCAGATTATCAATAATGAGGAATTACCAAAGCAATTAGAAATGAAATCATTCCAGAATAAAGGAAGTTTCAGTAGATCAAGAAAGACTGCTAATAAATAAGGTCAGTTGGACCGGTCAGTGGAGTGTTTGAGCTGAGCCAATGGTTATACACAGCATACAGAAAGGTTCTCTTGGGAACAACTGACAGGATTTAGACAGATTTTTCCATTTCTAACTCTGTGATTGCATGGCCTCCACGTAAGACAGTTTTTTCTAAGTGCTGCTGGTATTAAATGTTGCCATGTATCAAAGACTTTGATGCTAATGGTAGGCCTTGATCGTGTCAGGTGCTTGAGCATCCATAATTCCCATCCAAATGGCCTCTTATAAATCAAGCTTTTCATGACCTTCAGGCTTTCCTCTTCATCAAAATATTTCCTCTGACTTTACCTTGAAGCATCACCAGGGACTGCCTTAGGCGGCAGTTTTCTCTCATGGTGTCTGTCAGCTTCCTCTTGAGACTTTTTATTTTGGCACACAGTTCCACCTTGGATAGTTGAAATAAAGGCTCTTCATCATCACTGCTACTTTCACTGTACAGAAAGTTGCTTCCTGAATATGGTTCTCTCTGAAAAAAATAAAACATGGTATATAGAGCAACTACAACATAAAATTAAAGCATTAAAACTAACATTAAAATATCCGGCTAAATCATAATATTCTCTTTGTACACAGAATGTATAAACAGACTCAGTGCATTTTAATAATAGCTGTTACTGACCATAGATATTACCATTCCTATTAAAATTCAAAATGAAATGTCAGGGTAATACATAACCATTAGGTACTTCTCTCTCTGTTCTCCATTCACCAGTTTTCTAAGATAGTGTCTTTTAGAACCATTAACTTCACTAAAACAAAAGTCTTATGCCCCCCTACACAAATACATTTCAATTTGCTTTTGCTTAATACAATAAAATTGCTGAAGATGAGATGTTTACCTGTTTGTTAATTAAAGATGTTTCAAGTTGACTCAGGATGTTGGCAGGAGCAGATGCCTGCAATGATTTCTTTCTTTTTATATGCTTCATCATCTTCCCCTGTAAACAAAAGCATAATAATGCGTTTGCATTCATATGGAGCCTTTCATTACAGTATCTCATAGTATACCATAAACTTTTATTCACTGTGCACTTGACATTCTTGGTTAGTATTTTTGAAAAATATGTTTGTAACTTTTTGTTAAGATTTATGATTTCTTTCCCTACATTTTGTCACTGCAGATCTCAGCACAATGCAAAGCTCAGAAAACCTGGTCCCTTCCCTTTCTTATGCAGTGGTCAGATTTCTGTCTTATGGGAGAAAATGTATTGGAGCTACAGAGCATCCAAGTCTTGAATAACACTTTTTAAATAGCAAAGGACAAAATCTATTATCATGGAATCTTTAGGTTAGAAAAGACCTTTAAGATCATCAGGTCTAATGGTTAACCTAGAACTGCCAAGTCCACCACTAAGCCATGTCCCTAAGTGCCACATCTACACATCTTTTAAATACCTCCAGGGATGGGGACGCCACCACTTCCCTGGGCAGCCTGTTCCTGTGCCCGACAATGCTTTCAGTGAAGACAGATTTCCTAATATCGAATCTAAACCTCCCCTGGAGCAACTTGAGGCCATTTCCTCTTCTCCTATCGCCTGTTACTTGGGAGAAGAGACCAACCCCCACCTCTCTACAACCTCCTTTCAGGTAGGTGTAGAGAGCGAGAAGGTCTCCCCTCAGCCTCCTTTTCTCCAGGCTAAACAACCCCAGTTCCCTCAGACACCCCTCATAGGACTTGTTCTCTAGACCCTTCACCAGCTTCATTGCCCTTCTCTGGACACGCTCCAGCACTTCAATGTCTTTCTTGTCGTGAGGGGCCCAAAACTGAACACAGTACTCGAGGTGCGGCCTCGCTGAGTACAGGGGGATGATCCCTTCTCTAGTCCTGATGGCCACACTATTTCTGATACAAGCCAGGATGCTGTTGGCCTTCTTGGCCACCTGGGCACACTGCTGGCTCATCTTCAGCTGACTGTTGACCAACACCCCCAGGTCCTTTTCCGCCAGGCAGCTTTCCAGCCACTCTTCCCCCAGCCTGTAGCGTTGCCTGGGGTTGTTGTGACCCAAGTGCAGGACCCGGCACTTAGTCTTGTTGAACCTCATACGGTTGGCCTCGGCCCATTGATCCAGCCTGTCCAGATCCCTCTGTAGAGCCTTCCTACCCTCAAGTAAGTCAACACTCCCGTCCAGCTTGGTGTCATCTGCAAACTTACTGAGGGTGCACCCGATCCCCTCGTCCAGATCATTGATAAAGATATTAAACAGAACTGTCCCCCCTACTGAGCCCTGGGGAACACCACTTGTGACTGGCCATCAACTGGATTTAACTCCATTCACCACAACTCTTTGAAGGGCCCGGCCATCCAGCCAGTTTTTTACCCAGCAAAGAGTAGGCCCATCCAAGCCATGAGCAGCCAGTTTCTCCAGGAGAATGCTGTGGGAAACGGTGTCAAAGGCTAATTAGTTAGGTCAATTGGCCTAACTAATTACTGTGACAGGTTATTGTCCTGAGATACCATATGAAGACTGCCTGTATTCCTACCTTTACCATATATATTCTGTGTATTATATTGTGAAGAATCAATAGTTACAGTCTGTTTCATTCCATTATGGGCCTACTAGTATCAGGCACATGAAGACACAAACTCACCTGTTCTTCATCCAGGTCACTGTCCTCACTTTCTGAGAATATCATTTCTATCCTCTTCCTCTTGCCCTTTCCAAGGACTTGTATTTTTGTAATTTCATCCGCTCGTAATATCTTTTGCATCATTTCCACCAGCTCTTGGGGGTCATCTGAAGTGATGGAAAAAAAAGGCCAAAGCACAGAAAATCAGGTAGCAATACCTTACAACTAGATTAAGACTTCATATCAGACAGATGCTCTACAACTGCACTCACCACTCATGTACACAACTTTCACCAGGTGCTTTTCTGTCTGTCTTTCTCCCACAGGCCAGTTTACTAGCACGTGCTCATTTGGTTTCAGAAGTCTTTCTAGTTCGTTGTTGTCACTGGGAAGGTCCTGTATCCATGAAGTCTCTCCAATTTGCAGTGAATTATCATTTACAAAATCAAACAGTGTGAATTTTTTCATTGTTAAGTGGTTTTCTTGTCACACACAGACACTGCCTGCAGGACGTCATAGGAAAAATAGCTGTTACCATGTCATGCCACAGGAGTGTTACAAGAATACTTTAAAAAGCCCCAAACAACCCTCCTCTTCCTAGATTTTGGTAATTACCTTGTATGAAAATATCCTGGATACGGAAGTGAAAACTAGCCAAGCAGCGTGTTATATCTCCCCTGAAAGATGGGAGATGGTCTGCTCAATACATGTTGCCTCCAAAACTGTGCTGAGAAAACAGCTTTCACTCACAAGAGCCCTTGCTTCCATATTACTACCATGCCTAATCTATCTCCTGCCCAGGATCTTTGTTACTACCACATTTGCCCCAACAAAAGTTTTCAGTCCAGCCTCTGACTAAAAAAGTAAAGGTGTGATAACTTTCCCTAGAACGAGGGAAGGTACTAGGTCTACATGCTATTAAAAGGGATGTATGACTTCCAGGGCTGTATTAATCATCTCACAGGCAGCAAGATGTACAATTGCAGCCATGAAAAACCAACCCAGAACAACCCAGGACAACCGACTGGATGAGGTGTGACACATTCTGGCATTGGAAAACTTGACGTACAAAAGAAATGACAGGCTGAGGACTGGAAGAGAGCTGGGCTGCTTCATGAAGAATAACAGCAACAAGGAGAACCCAGACCCAAATATACAGCTAAATCCTTTGCTTACATAAAACAGTATTTTTGAAGCAAAGGACCATTTCTGGGCTTTTTAAAGCACTGAAGTTCTACACTGGGAAAAGGGAACAAGTCATACTTTGTGCTTTATTTTTCTAATTAAGCTGATATGCCTTACACGAAAGTGTGAAATGTAACATACATTATTAAACTCTACTGGAAATGTAACCAGTTCATTTAAGTGTTTTCATTATACTCAGAGAAGATATTTTCTACTTTAAAATTATTAAATCAGGTAAAACCAGTAAATAGAAAATCTGATTTTGTCAAACCTTGATCTTCTTTCCAACAAACGTATCATTTAGCCTGTCAGTTCATAGAGGTGAAGTACTTTCACAGACCTGAAAACTCATGAATTCCCAGATGTGACAGCGTGATTTGCGATTTACTTGGCCTCAATCAGTC
Source organism: Phoenicopterus ruber ruber (assembly GCA_009819775.1). Classification (NCBI taxonomy): domain Eukaryota; kingdom Metazoa; phylum Chordata; class Aves; order Phoenicopteriformes; family Phoenicopteridae; genus Phoenicopterus; species Phoenicopterus ruber. The sequence goes on from CM020217.1 coordinate 100,384,677, forward strand.
GGAAGCAAATCTAGTGCCTCATGCAGAGGCTGTCAAAAAGGTAACTCAGAGCTAGGAAAGGAGAATTACGCGAGGCTGTTATGTCAAAGTGAGAAAATCTGGCTGCAGTGCTCTAAGATGCAATGCCAATTCGTTTGCAGAAGCCCAGCTCACCACTGTTCACCGTGTCTGTGCTACGCCTCAACAGAGCCGGCTTTTCACACAGGGGTGAACTTGTTAATTTGCGAAAGACAGCTGCGCTCTTGTCAACATGTTTACTGATACAATGAGGCAAGCAGCGTAAGAAATCGCCATTAAAAAGAGTATTAAATCATGCTTTTATGCAGAATGTGTTGAGTGTGATAGCAGTAGGATTGTTAAGTACTGCCCTGCTGAAGAAAGGAGGCTGTGTTTGCAAGAATTCATGAGGATTCACATTAATTTTCTTTAAAGAGAATTAGAAAGACCGGAAAACATCCATCCCATGTAAATTCTGGGGAGGAAGCAGCCTGGATATCTATGCTTAGCATGAATCACTGGAGGCCTCATTCTGCCACCAATCCAGGCCGAGTGGATCCTCATACCACAGACAGGGATCCTTCAAATGAATAAACATATAGACAAAGCAGAACCCAAAGGAAGAAAAGTTTCAGCACTGACCTCACTAGGCATAGGTGAGGTCCAAAATGAAATGGCATGTTTGTCTGAACAACGATATACCAGATTTAAAACAGCTGGTGTATGCAATCATATTGCGCGTCAGTATTCTTCCTTCTTTTTCAAAATGCTTTTGAGTATACACCCCAGTCAGCTTACCATTTCTCATCTGGCACGGAGATGTTAACTTCTACCTCTGATCAACCCCGCACAGAAATCTCCATCACCTAGTTCTTCGATTCTCAAATGAAGTACTTTGAGCTTTCCCCTCCTTGGCCCTTGGCAGTTGCGAGCCACTTCATTACCCTCCTAAAAGCCCACATAAGGTCAACAGAATTGCAGCAAAGTTAGAGCTGCCAGTGTGCTAAGACTAATAGCCGATTGACTGACTCCTGTATTTTTTTTAATGTTTCCCTATAGTCCTCTAACAGTCTGTATGTTGTCTCTCATTTTGTATTGAGACCAATACTCTCTGAGCCACGGGACATTCTTGTGGTCTGCGCTTGTAGAGGGTTAACAAGCCAGCCCGGGATTTCCAGGGCCGCGCTGAACACACAGGCTGTTCACAGCGTGGAGGGTAAGTGATGATTCCCCGCGGCACTGCAGCTATTCACATACACGTTGTACTGACCGAGCACATCAGTAGCAAGTCCAACAGCTTTTGGAAGGTATATCAGACTTGCGTACGTGTTATTCAGCTTAATGAAGTCAACGGACATGTGGACTTCTGGATGTTCGGAGCCCACGACAGCAGCCTGGTCCCACTGGTAGACACTGTGAAGCCCATGGCCAGCAAAATCCCTGGCACAGTCTTTACACCAGACAAGCACCTGGATCCATGAAAATCCATCCTCCCACTCAAAGCTAGGGACAATTTTTACCATGGTCATGGCAGGACTTGGAGCTCAGCAATTTGTCTACATTATCTATAAAGCTCTTTTGAGCTGTCAAGATTCTTGCCTGTAGTGGGAGGGTGTACTAGTAAACAGCTAAACTGATTTCACCAAGAGTCTTAACAGCTGCCAAGTTAAAATATAAGCTACATAGGATGCTGAGAGAAATCAGGAATGGATTTCACAGGTAGTCATGGAGGAGGGATGGGGTCAATCCACTCCTTTAGCTCCTGGCAGGAGTCCGAAAGCCTCCCGGCAGCTTTCCGAGGCTTGTGCTCAGTCCTGTTGCTCCTGCTGCTCTTGAAGGGACCGCGGCAGGAAAGCAGTTGTGGGGCAGCAACAGCGACTGGCCAGGTCCCCCCTCCTCTGCTGTGGCTCTGCTGGGCATCAGCTCAACTGCTTGCATTACAGATAAAATGATGAAATTATTGCATGGCCAAATAAAAGGAACAGAGTGCAATAGTTGATTGTTAGTATTTTTCTGTTATGGAGCTATGGATTCAGCTCCTGCAGTAGACATTAATCAAACTATGTCTTTTCACAGAATTTATTGTGACAATTCATGGGCCCTGGGGATAATATCTAACTGTCTGCTGGCATCATCTCTAGCCAGTGATTAAAGCGAATGGAAAGGTAGAACAAAATGTCTCTAGTGAGGAAAAGGAACAGTAAAATACTTCACTTACTGGAAGAGAAGTCCTGCAGTGTTTTCTCACCCTGTTCTCCCACTGGAGTCAATGTGAACCTTGTCTGAGTCAGGACTGCTGCAGATGCCTCCCTCTAAAATGTCTTACTTGCCAAAACAGATCGAAGGCAAAATATACTGTATCGTCAGGAAAAAAAAATCTTGGGGAGTGGGATTAATCTTACTGAACTTTTACTGCCTTAAAAGCAAGAGGTTGTCTGCCACGTTTGGCTCAGTCACCGCAGAAAAAGAGATGATTCATCTCACCCTAAGACACGTATCTAAATGACAGCAGATGACTTACTGTCTGGGAGAGCCTATTTCTCTCCACTGACTATTCAGTGACTATACAAGGGTAGGTACGTCTCCTTATAGAAGCTGGCTTGGTCCAACCCATCCTATATTAGCTTTTTGCATTTTTGAATAGATTTTGAATAGCAGGATAGATTCCAGTAGACCTTCTGCTATAGGGACCCAAAAGGATGGAGTACGAAGTCTGTTAAAGTGTATCTGGGTCCTCTGTTTTAAATCTTTCTAACACAGTTCTGCAAGTCTTCAAGTAAGATTTCTGACACTGAGTGCTTTGTTCAGTGGTTTAATTGGAAGATATAGAATCGTTCACAGACATTACCCTGTGTGCAGCTACTAACCACAGAGACAGAATTATATGACCTTTGAAAGCCACTTATGTTTTGCAAGTTACTTAATTCTGCTATATTCTCCATTTGAAAACACTAGCTACTTATTTCAGAAGTACTGGAATGCAAATTTATGATTTTTCACTGTTCTAAGACACAAATCCGTCTTTACTTTTTCTAAAAGCAGATAATTTGTAGAAGGGGAAAAAAAAGGAAGGACCCATTTAATTTTAAAGCTCTGCAGAGGAAACATTAATTGGACTCTTAATTTTTACAAACATGTTAACACCTCACATTCTGCACAGATGCTACGAATTTGCACACAGAATACTGTTACTAAGCAACCCAAAAAGCCAGAACAACAACAACAAAAACCACCACAAAAGTCATTTAAAGATGTATCTCACCCTTTCACTGACATAGTCTGTTCCATTCAGCCAGAGAGTTGGCAGATGGCATGCTGAGATCATTATTTCTCTTTCCTTTCAGTAAACGCAGTGTAAAGTATTACAAATTTACAACATGAGATTGTAGGTCCCACTCAATGGGTCTGATTCTGCCGCCTTAAAACAGGGCTTTGCCACTCATTTCTCCAAAGCAAGAAACTACCACAACCATGCAACACAGATCCATAATAAAGTACTAACATTTTATATTATCTACCCTCTAAGCTCAGCCTTTGATAATCCCAGTTTTCCTTGAAAAAAAAACCAAAAAAACCTTCATTGGGCTAGAAATTCATCTACCTCACTCAAAACTATTTCCAATTCAGCATAATGAGTGGTAGTCACAGATTTGGTTTGTGTTACTCAGGCTCTGGCATTTTACATTGAACTTGTCAGGACATTGAATACAATGTTGGTGTGAAACTCTTGGGCTGTACTGAAGTCTCAAAATTCCCAGTTCTCTGTAGCAAGTGTACAATGGAAAACAGGATCATATTTAAATACGTTATATGCCCTGTTGTGGGTTCAAATCTTATTCCCCTGAAACCAGGGTAAGATTTACTAATGATTTCAGTGGAATTAGGCACTGTCGGAAGAATGCAGAAGTGCTGTTACTGCTCAAAAGATTTACAATGTGATATCTTAGTCATTTTATGGGAAAATATGATTTAAAAGCACAAATCTGCTGCTCTCAGCTGAGAAATACAGAGCACAGATTTTCCGGAATCATCAGTATCACTGTGTTCCAAATTCAGCTGGAAATCTGGGGGAGCATCTATCAGAACGTTACTGCACCTTTCAAGACTATAAATGCACAGAAATGATCCCACTTGTCTTCCACAGGAAGGACAAAACTACATGATTTTTATTACCGATACCCAACAGCTCACTTCCTGACTGTAGACTGCCATCCTGGTGTGACTAGCTATGAAATAAGCTGAGATGATACTTTTCTAAGAAGGGATGCTGTTCATGGTAAAGCAACATCTTCTGGCCTTATTTACGCAGATCGTCTCGTTGACTTCAAAGCCTCAGCAGCATTTACAATCCACAGGGTTATACGCAGAATTTGGCCCATACCTTGTCCTGCACGCTAAAAACCATTTGAGTGGCCCAAGGAATTCATGAAGCCATTATTATTTTTCACAGTAGTGCCCTCCATGCTGTGAGTTTTAGCAATCTATAAGTTCTATGAAGTAACCTTAATACCTAAATATGCCAAAGCCCTTTGTGCATAAGAGTTAACTTATGACTTTAAGATTTAAGACTGTGGCTTAAATCAAAAGCTTGAAGAAGTTTATTGGAAAAGCTCTGGTTTTTGCATCCAACCATTAATTTTATTTGTAATACTAAGTGATAGGAAAGGATAAATAATGAATTTATTAAGCAGGTATATTTAGTATGCCCCGAAGTACTAAACTTTTGTTCTAACTAATAATTTATTCAACTAACAGTGAAACATGGTGTTCATTTTAATAAATTTCAAGATAGCAACCTAGCGTCATTATTGGGCTTTCAGTACAGGATTCAGTTCTAGATTAAGATGCTTACATTTAGGTGTCACCAGTGCACCAGGTATCTAAGTTACCACTGTAATCACTGGAGATCTAGGGATCGCTTTGGCTTCCTAAACGCAGGTGTCTAGTGCCAGCGTGCTCTGGTATTCTGCTTGGCCTTCAGCTGCTACTCCAGAAGTGCAGATCTCCCACAAGTCTTTTATCACAACTGCCGTCCCTTTGGCTACGTCTCAGCCTTGAGCAACTCCAGAGGCAAGCCCCTATTGAACACAATTAATGCTCCCTAGAGAGCAATTCAGCTTATTTCAAATGCTCTAGGGCTCAATTCAGTTGCCTTAAAATAAATGCATGGTGCAATCTTAGATACCATAAATTATTACGCCTGGCCTCCAACTGCCTCTTCTGATGGGCACATAGCTCACATATAGGGCCTAGACCCTCCTCCAGGCTCCTGAGGGTGGTTACTAACTCTACGCACCTCAAATGGCACTAAACACATAAATTCAGGGAAGCGAATTGTTCTCTGGGCCCCAGTGATTGAACTGACTTTAAATAGGGTGTAGATACCTCACACGCCTATAAACCACATACATTGATTTATCCGTATTTTAATCCCACACTCAGTGAAAGATCCCCATAAAGATAACAAGATGCCAAGTAACAAGACGCAGGAAGTTATCTTAATTTTACATCATAGATTAGTATCTTTATTAAATAGCTGTTTCACAGCTGACAGATGGAAAACTAATACCCACTTTGATTGCTTGTTCGCAAATGCCATGCTCAACAAAATGTATTAATATACAGACCAACAAAAATCAGTTTATTTATTGAACTGGATGAGATACCTAAGCTACAGGAATTGGAATAGTCACATGAAAGCTCTTTCCATGCAGGTTAATATATCCAAACTCTTAGAAGCAGTAAGTAGCCTACTTAGAGAAACAAGTCAGAATGGCTCTGTAGAGTCCAACACTTGGCTGTACTCATTCTGACCTGGCTTGGGTAATTCAACACAACACATCTTAACAGCTCCCAAATTATAAAGGCCAGTGATGTATTCACTTATTTTGTCTAAAAATGTTTATGGGAAAGCAACATCATTAGGCAAAGTTTTACCACACGCAAATCTGCGCTGAGGTGCAGAAACTCTGCACTTGCTCTATGTAACAGCCCAAGCGCTCAAATACCCTTTTCCTAAACAGCTGAAAAATTATCAGATGTACTTTCCATATGCAACTAATGTACTTTCAAACTGGACTTGTTCAAACAAACCCACTGATAACCTGATGTGAGGGTTTATAAGAGGCAGCATCTGACTCTTTTTATAAGGTGGCATCAGCTATCTCAAATCTTTCGATAAGCTGTGCTGCCCCAAACCTTTGCTATCGGTGACATTCTCCCTTCAACTCTAAGAGCATAGAAGTGAAATAGCAGCTAGGAAATTCCAGACTTGAGCTCTGGTCAGTATTTAATAATCTAGCAGCATCTTAACTATCTTTACTCATGTGTCTTTATTGGCTGTCATAGGTGAGTGACGATAGATGAGAAGTCATGCCTGGTTAATACTCAAAGTGCCTGCTCTTTTACTCCAAAGCTCTTCCTCAATTGCTCTGGGTTTGTGGCATGTTGGTAGGAGGGAATGAACTTGATGATCTCCAGTAAAAAAAAAATCTGCATTACTATTAAAGGTCATAAGCTAGAACAAGAGACATGTACGTTGTCCTCTTGCTTCAGGGAATATTACTGCAACTAAGCGTAGTTCTGTGTGCACTTACGAGAACTGGCAGAAAGGCATCTTCCCTGCAAGGATAACAACCTCAAACCTTATTAGAGCCATTTTTTCCCCTCCTGTAAAATTAAATGTCTTTTTAGTGTATGTAGTTCAACCTAACTTTATAATTTAAGAGCTGAATGACCAGTGTTGTATATTGGTCTGAAACAATCCTTAAACAACTTCCAATTACATACATATATAAATACTAATGAAGTGCAATTCCCTCTGGGATGCAAGGCCGCATTCAGATTGACAACTGCTACATTAAACACTGCCAAAAATGAATACAGAGCAAATTTTAACCAAGGACAAAGGGGCATACCACTGCTGTAATAAACAAAAAAAAAAAGCGATAGGAGCTTTAGCAGTATATTTCCATCTAGGCTCATCTTGAGCCTCTCTGTCTGCAAAGTAAATTTATGCCCACAGAATTCCCGCCAGCATTTTTCCAGCAACACTGTAAGCTGTGAGTGCACAACTGCATGGCTCATACTCCATTCAATTTATATTCAGTCTAATAAACAGAGGGAATCAAAACATGCAAGTTGTGTGAGTTGATGAACCTGCAAAATAAGGACAATTACCTCTACATACATAAAGCAGGTAGGAATTTGGTTTTATGTGGTCACCTAAGACACCTGCAGATGGCAAAATGTTCTAGTCACGGAGGGGTCTAGTCTGCAGCACTGGAATCACACAACTTGGTCTTGAGTAAATCAAACAACCTTTACAGTTTAGCTTCTCTTTTCAAAGGCTCTGAAATAATAATGCATATTTACCTAATTTCAAGGATATGAGAATTAACTAATGCTAGTGAGCCTTCCAAACATACAAAGCACTGTATGGAGCAAACAATTTAACATGTTTTGCAGAGCAAAGATTTGCAATAACCTTGCTGAATTTAGAACACATAATTTCACATAACAGATTTTTTTGAAATGTGATGCCTATATCAAGCTGGAAATCGTTATTCTTTCAGCTGAAGAATGTATTTTATAAGGTTTAATCATCCACCAGAAACTCCCACAATATCTTCTCATATATCATGCTTAAACTGCTAGAAAGCACACTGAGGACAGCATGTAACCCGTGAAATAGAATATTGAGGGGGAAAGTAAATTATTTCATTGAATGAAGTTGATAATACTCAGATACTATGATATTTTCTGTATTTACTTTGCTTGCTTCTTTGGTTTTTACTCTATTTACTTTGGTTCCTCTGATTAGAAAAAAACCCAAATATTTTGTTAAGTAGTGTTAGATGATTAGAGAACCCTTCTAACCAGTTAAGTAGTCATTTAAGCAGAATATTTTAATTATAATTAATTAGCAGAAACACAGTCCTTAAAGCATACGTACATACCAGTGAAAGGAAATGATCTTACCCTTTCACTTACTCAGCAACTCTTCTGAAATCATACCATGTATCATCTCCTATTCTTATGTCCATATCACCAGATCTAGCATGTGACCTTTTCCTTTCAGCTCACTGATACAGGGAGTCTTACAATTGCAAAATGAGGTCCACAAGGCCTGAATCTGCAGGAGCAGAGAGGTGCCTTCGCAGAGTTGTGGAGTGCCCTTGAATCCTACGGCTCACATTGGGGGAGGTCAGCAGATCTCTGCAGACACGGTTTCGCCACTCAAAATACCATCGTATTTTCTTTTTGCAATTTTTTTTTTTTCTCCTTTCAACCTAACCCATGGTACCAAGCTAGGATTTTTAGTTTGTTTTAAAAAGAGTTGCTGAACCTTATGTAAATTATCAAGGAATATGCATTAGTCCATAGACTGTACTGCAATTCTGCATACAGAGCAAGAGTAAGGGCAGAAAGTATCTATCTCTGCCTTCAGCCTTGCTGGGCAAGATTGCTAAGTCAGAACAGGTTATCATGAGAGACTGGCTGAAAGAATATTTCAGGTCAATGCTGCCTTGTCTCCCTGCAGGAAGGCTGCTGCTGCTACAACACATTCCCTGCTCAACCCTTCCATTAAACTGCAGAAGTTTGACATAATTTCTGTGCTGTTCCCCTCCCTCATGCAATCTGGGAAAATAGGTAAACAACTGCATTCAAGAGTGACTGCAACCAGAGAAAAGTCCTCCCCTCCTGTCCTGTCGCTTTCCACTGGAAACGTTTGCTGGTTGCCTCTTTTCTGTGGAGTCTCTCAAGCAGAACTTTCCTTTTTCATCCCTCTGCCCAAGTACCTATCACCACCTCCTCCCTCAGCATTGCTCAAGTAAAAGGCTGCTTCCAAGCCTCCTGCCGAAAACTTCAGCTATGCCCGTGACTTTGTCGCTGCTCTGTCTCCCTGTGATCCCCATCAAAACAAGCATCTGCAGGACACTACCTCCCATCTTCTCACATCTTCACGCTACCCCCCATCTTCTCACATCTCCACAGAAGTGCAGCAACATCATGCGTACCCTGAAATGGTAGCAGTACCCCTTATTTATTTCAGGGTCGAAAGCTGCTTTCATAGCTTATAAAACTCTTTCGGACTTGCTTCAGCCTCTCAACAAATCAGATCTCTTTTCTGACCTGCCTTGCCATTCCACGCACTCTTGCCACCATTAGTCTCAAGACTTCGTTACCTTTGTACTTCCTCTTCTCTGAATTAGCTTCACCTCCTGGATTCTCCTTCTGAGGTCAAATCTCAGCTGAGAGCCAACGGTTTTGTTTTAACCTTCTCTCTTCATTCCTTTCCTCTTCTCTGTTTATCATCCTTAAGATTTATGAAAAGTTCCCTGAAAAACATTCTGTAAAGAAGCTTATATTAAAAATGCTATATACATAAAACTTCTTTTAATTTCTCTTTATTACTGTTCGGGGGGGGGAATCTACCCACATATAGTTTGCTTATTTTTAATGTGAAATAACTTCAGCAACTTAAACTTTATTCACCGTGGAAATAACATTTTAACCACACTACGAAACCCCGCAGTATTTAACAAACACAGAGCAGCAATGAACATAAAGAAAGCCATAGCAGCAGTTTGGTATACATGTGAGACAGTTGACTCAGAAGCCTGGAGCAGTAGCTCTCTGAAAAGTCATGCACGTCAGCATTTCTTGTACTAAACTGTATTCTCTTTTGCACTTGAAAGAAAAAAAATTAAGCAGTTGTCATGAAATTTATTATGTCCTTTGGCAAAATATTATCCTCAGGACACCAATGAGCTCTAAGAAGGGAAAAGCTATAAACCTTAAACTAACATTAGAGATTTGTCAGTCAAATGTTTTCTATGCACCGTTACCCGAGAACAATGTGAAAATAACTGTTCCCTCTCAGTTCTCTGCAGTTTACCATGCAGTCACCGCTATGCTACATTTCCTCTACCATCCCATTCTGAAGCAATAAATCACCGCAGAGTGAAAGGTGTCGAAAAGTTTCCTGCTCCTGCAATACGCTGCAGTGGAGCACTGCAGCAGGGCAGCGCGCTGCCGGGAGGATCACACCGATCTGCTTCATGTTACAGTGAGGCAACATGAACCGTTTGAATAATCTCCAGGTAATCTGCATTAAACCCATTTTACTGCAGTGTACTGCGGTATTAGGAAAGATTTCAATATTGCACCACGTGATGCAACACAACCGTACAGCATCTGTCAGTTCCTAGGCAGTGAGGGAAAGCTTTAAATCAAAGGCTGCAATGTAGCAACTTTCCAGTTTACAAAGTAATACGACAGACTATTTTGGCTCACTATGTTGGCATATAGTATGAAATGAAACAAAATTCCCGGATTAAAATATTATAGACCTAAAAGCCAACATACTTTTTTTTTTTTTTCTTTCTTTACTTAGCCCCTCAGTCCAGTATCAAGAGAATCTTTTGATGAAAATGGATTTCCCTAACATTCAGGGTACAGTAAAGCGTTACAATGTTATTAGCTCAGTGATAAACGAATTTTAGTATTCTAATTTTAGTATTCTAGAGATCATTTTTCCTGTTCTTATTTAAGCTACCACAGATATGTTTCCCTCTCTGTCCTTCCAGCTTGCATATTTTGTAGTTTAAATTTGCACATATGCTTTTCTATATAGTTTTATGGCAGTCATATAAAGCAGTAACATTTCAACATTATTCCAATGTTTACACACAGATTTTCATTATTTCTATAAAGTTCCAGAAATGTTCCTCAGATTTATGTGCTCACATCAAAGATGCATGAAAAGAGCATGAATTTCGTCTCGAATTAACCTAACTTGTCCCCCAGTAACACAGGCAAACACAATATTGCAAAATAGTACCTGGGCATATTTTCAGCACGCTATTTTTTTTTGTGTGTAGTAGTATGAGGGGGTTTAGAGCTGCATTTTCAAAGACCTCTGAAACAGTCTTTGAAAGCATGGAGTATCATCTCAGTAACAGCTACAGAGGTAGCAACAGTGACAGGGATGAACTCTTGTTCTTATCTGCATTAGCAACCTGCACATGCCAGGATTTTTATGCTCTATGCGATGCATCCGCTCCGGCAAGGCGGTGAAGGAAAGGCTCGGAGATGACATTTGCTACAGCGCGTTGCAGTTTACTGCAGTAAGAGGTGTACGTATGTACACACGGGATTGCTCTGGAGCAGCTTTCCCTGCAGCCGGCCCCTGCACCGGCCAACTTCTCCGCGGCTCTCAGGTAGGAAACGCCTTGGCGAGCGTGCAAATTACACACCGCCCGGTACATACGCGCCACACACGGTGTGCGCTTTAACGCGCGACCCAGATGAGAGCTGGTGCTGCCCGCTCTCTCCCGCCGTCGGCTGTGGCCTAAATCCCGGCATCACGAACACGGGGAGCAGGACACGACGACCCTAGTCACCTCGTCAGGATGTATCTCATTGACATTTCCCAGTCCCTTCCCCCTGCGGCAGCTTTGCCACGGAACCGGCCGCGATCGGTGCCCCGGGTCCAGGGTCCGCCTGCCCGGGAAACCGCTGCAGACCCCCCTTCCCCGCCGAGGCGCACAGACCTGCACGGGCGATCGCCGCCGCGACCCCGCGCCACACCGGTCGTTGCCCTCCGCGGCGGCGGGAGCGGGGGCCGCCCTCTCCCCCCGGGGGTCCCTGGCCCGCGCGGGGAGGCCGCGCCCCCTCCGCCCCCCGGTACCTCGCAGCAGCCATTTTCCGCCTCCCTCTGCAGCAGCTCCAGCGCGTGATGTCACCGGCCGCCCCGGCCAAGTCCCCGCGGCGGCGGGCTGCGCCGTGCCGCGCCGTGCCCCTTCCTCCCTCCCGGCGGCACCCTCCTCCTCCTCCTCCTCCTGCTGGCCGCGCCGCCCCGCCCCGCCGTGCCCGCGCCGGCTGCCATGCGGCGCCCCGCCCCGCCCCGCCGGTGCCCGCGGGCGCTCAGCCCGCCGCGCGCCGCGCTCCTGGCTGCCGCGCGGGCGCGGAGGGGGAAGCCCCGCCGCAACCGTCGCCGCCGCCGCGGCGGCTGCTGAGTCACGGCCTGAATTTCATCCCGCTCCTCCTCCTCCTCCTCCTCCTCCTTCTTCTTCTTCCCTCCTCCGCCTCCACCTCCTCCTCCTCCACCTCCTCCCCCCCCGCGCCGCCGCCTCCCGCCCGGCTGCCGGCTCCAGCAGCGCGGTGCCGGCGGCGATGCCCGCCCCGCTGCCGGGGGAAGAGGCTGCCCGGCGCTGCCCGGCCCCCCGCCGCTCGCCGCAGACCCGCGCACGCACAGGGGCAGCCGGGCGCTTGAACCATGATCGCCGCGGCTTTCCTGGTCCTGCTGAGACCCTACAGCATCCAGTGCGCCCTCTTCTTGCTCCTGCTGCTGCTGGGGACCATCGCTACGATTTTATTCTTCTGCTGCTGGCACCGCAGGCTCCAGAAAGCGAGGCATCCCATCAAATCCGTCTTTTCAGGTCGCTCAAGGAGCCGAGGTAAGCGATGCTGCTCGTCCCCGAGGGCGGAGGGGGGGTGGCCCCGGCCCATCCCGCGGTTTCTGCCGGCGCAGGGCCGCTCTGCCTCAGTTTAGCCGGGCAAAGGCTTTAGAGAAAATTCAAGCCGAGCCCAGGACTGCGGCAGCCTTGTCTCCACCCATCCCTTAGCGAAGCCTCGGCCCGCGGGAGGGAGGTGAGGGGCTGGGAACCCCCCAGCCCTCCCCGGTTCCTCCAGCGCAGCAGAACTTTATGCTCAACTTCTTCCCGATGAATTAAATATAAATGCCGGGCGGAGCTGCCAGCTGCGCCGGGAGAGCCAGACCCCGTACAGGAATGTGCGCCAAAGGGCGAGCAATTAGATAAAACCGTTAGCCAGAGCGAAATCTGAGGTGGAGCTGGATGCAGCCAGTGTGTCTTTCTGCTTCCCTTCCAGATGCTGTCATGAGAACTCACCACTTTCGCTCTGAGGTAATTTATTTAGCACGCAATTTCAAGGTCAGAAGTTGTTCTCTTTACCTGAGTACGTGTTGTTGTGGTCTTTTGTTAATGAAATCACATCGCAAAGTTTTCATTTTGCATGAAAGACATAACGTCCTCTTTAATTTCTTGGTTTTTTCCCACACAAAATGTGAGCTCTTCATTCGTGTTACCCCAACTGGCCTGCTGAGTTGTGTCATTTCCAAAGCAATCGGTTACTTCAAGAAAAGCTGTGCTTACTGTACGTGCCAGACCTCCCTCTGTCCAAAAAGCAACCCTGAGCCCAGTTATTGAGCGCACTGTAAATAGGTGCAGAGCTGGTAGGTTTGCGACTGCAGAGCCTCCGCTCGCTTGCTTTGCCGCCAGCCCTCACCTGCGCCTTGCTCCTTGTCAGGGAAGTTGCCCGCCTGGCGTGGATGCTGCCGCGGGAGATCCCAGAAGGATCCAGACTACAAGCCTGCTTGGCAGGCGCCTCATTTCGTGACTCTGTATTCATAGGTCAGGGGAATCAAAACTCTTACATGCCAGTGATAAAAACTATAATACAAACCCCAGCCACTTCCAAGGGATTCTGACTGAGGAGCATAATTGCTGGGAAAATATGGAAAATAATACTTGTTTTGGCATCCGCTTTGTTTCCGTGCTGCCCTGTAGAGCTCCTGTCTAGATATTTCTCTTGCCTGGTTTCCTGCTTTTGACTTAAGGCATACCTTCATGCCATTGCCTGCTACTCTGGAAGCCTTGAGAGAGTTTTGCACTAAAATGATCTTTTGTTTTGAATCATTTGCACTTTTCCTTACCCGGTTGTGGGTGAGAAAATCATCCAATTATGACTAATGTTTTCAAAAGTGTGCATGGGATACATTTTTGCAACGTAGTTCATATTGGCAATTAGTTTTAAACTATTTTGAAATTTGTACGCACTATCACAGAAAGAAGATGACATAGGGAGTGTCCTGTCTTTAAACCAGGAAAACCCTGGTTTTGTTGTTGACTGAACAGTGCTGCAGTAAAGTGAACAAACAAACATGTCATCCAGAAGTCAAAAGATTTCTTCGTGATTTAGTTCCTCCAATATGAAATACTTGGTTTCCATGTAAAACTCTCTCACTCTTGAGCCTAGATAAAGATGAAGTTTAATGTGTTATGCCCTCTTGAAACACAGGTCGTCCTGTATGGTGACTCTTAAAAGGGAAGTTTGCAAAGTGACTGATTTATTTTTATTAATCGAGCACATTTAAAATATTTCCTAGAAGTTTCCATTTACTGAAACATGCTAGAATAAACCAACAAGAACTATTACATTCTTTCATAATTTTCTGCATTTTGCTTAGACAGAATAACACAACAGCTAATGATCTAAACTGCCCTTTTAAGTAAGTGGTGGAGCTGTTTTCCCCTTCGTTATCTGATGATAGACTTTCGATTCTTAAGAGAAAACGATGACTCATTTGAAATCATTAAATTTTCATTTTCCAATTTTTTTTCAAGTAAAACCTTATTTTAGTGAATCTAATTGAATAGATTAATAACAAATTACAGGCATACTCCCATGAAAATATCGGCAGCATTATCTGAAACAGAATTTGACATTTTTATTCTATATCAGCGCAAAACGGTATGCACTTCCAACTCCAGTAAGATGTTGATGAAAGCAAAGCATGATACATGAAAATATGGGCTTTGCATAATTCCCCACCCCCCCCCCCCCCCCCCCCCAAAAGAGCATAACATCTCAACTCCAAGTTCTGTAGCGCAAGGTCCATCTGGTAGCTTCCACTGTGCTTAGTTGCTTGTCAGGTGCAGTTATAAATGGTGTTTCTTAATGATAATAGAAGATAATGAAAAATAGATTGATAGTAAATAGCAGTGGGTTGGTATTCATCTTCTGAGAGCTGGGTTCAAATCTGACTTACATCACACGTGAAGATGCAGGTGGTCTAGTGGCAGTGCACAGAGAATTATAATTGCCCTATCTACAGAACGGTTGGCAATTCCTGCATGATTGGCTGCCTGCCAGGGAAGCCTTATATTTGGAAAAATGGATGTGTAGCAAATTTATGTGGAGGTTCTTTGCCAGAGCCACAGCTCTGATGGTGCATGCCTACATTGTCTTTGTCTATATACAGTGAGAACTATTTAATCCCTTTCCTTTAGTACCGTACCGAACCCCACATTAAAAAATAAGACACCATACTATGGGAGGGTAAATACTAAATTTGAAAATGTATTTATGATCCTTATCAGCTCTTCTGTTCTGATTTTTATATGCCACTGGTGAATTGAATCCACAAATAGTTTTTCCGTTTTTGTGGGTCTTGATTCTGAAGGTCTCTGCAAAACATGCCTCATTATTATACTGCAAAAGTCTATGCAGATATTGCTCATTATAGGAGGGACTTAAACACTTGACCCTCTGCCTCAAAAGGAGATAAATTTGCATGAATCATTATGAATATAAAGTAGGTTAAAGTCCGTCTTTGTTAGAGGTGCTTTATAACAGAAAAAATTAACCAGCAAGAAGATGTGAGAGTTTTCTGAGATAATCTCTACCTCCCCACTAACATTCAGTTACTACCATCTGAAGTTTGACAGACCTATTTCTTTATATATTTTTTTATTGCAGTCCTTTAAGTTCACTATGACTGTAACTGCTCTTAGGATTCCCTCCATCCCCCAGGTACTGTAGATACTCCATGAAGTCGCATAGGAATCGCACCCAGAATAGTTAATGTTTCTAATTTGAGGGAGACCTAGATATGCCATGGCTGTAAAAAGAAAACAAGTAAATTTCCAACAGAAATATTCATTGCTTACATGGCAAATCAGACTTTGATGTACCTATTTGCACTGTTCTTTACTTTGAGAATCGGTTGTAGAATGAAATGTCTGTGCTCAACTAAACCACACCAAACTAACAATATAACTCAGTGAGAGTTTTACCAAAATAGGGACTATGTTGGGTTTTTAAAATTATTATTATTCCTTGTATATTCAAAATTTTGAATGTTAATCAGTGATTCACTGACTTCATTCTTTTCATGCTCTCTGTAGAAGTTTGTTTTTTCATGAAGTACAGAAATTTTCCCTGAGTACTTTGGGGGCGTGATAATTTCAATGTTTAGCATCTTACACTTTACGAAGAGGTTTGAATGTCTTCTGTACTTTACATTTTAAAGGCATTGCTTAACATGTTGGTGTTGCCACTTCTTGTGATTTAAATTTCTTTCTGAATTAGTTTTCCTTATTGTCGAAGCCTCTGGAGTCATAGGATTATGTGAGATTTGTACCTTTCAATGAAAAAGAAAGTAAGCTTCTAGCCCTTAGGCTGGAAGCAATTAATACAAATGGTGTAATTCTTAAAATCTTTTGATTTGGGGGTAAGAGCTTTTGAAAAGGAAGGTTCTCATTCAGGATCTTTAAATGGTTGTTTTTTATGAGATTGTGAAGGGATAACTGTGCTAATTGCTAAACCAGTAGTTGACAGTTTTCATATTTGGGGGGAAAAAAAATCACCAGGTTTATAAATCTTTTGCCTGAAATTTTCTCTGAGCTTTACATGTTTCCCTTATCTTACCTTTTAAATTAGAAATACTATGATTTCAGGAACTGAAGGTGTCAGTGTCAGTGGGTAGTCAGGAGCAATATGGTATCTTTTTGTATTTATTTAATTTTGACTCATATATTTTGGGCAAGTTTCCTGTGAATGTATCCACTGAGACCTACAGGTATAAACCTACTAGGAAGCAAATCCATAGAAGTTTTACAGTCCACTGTAAATTCTGACTTCACATAACCCAGGTGCATGTCTGGTGGGACTAGTCACAGGAGTAAGGCAAACAGGAGTTGACTCTTTATGAAAAGACTCTCTGGGAGGGCTGGCAGCAGATATTAACCACAGCTGTAGCTAAGGAATAACGTTTGGTTGTTTGAGTTTTGCAGATCCTACATTTTCTTCTTAGTATACTGAACAGTCACTACAGCAATATATATTCAGTCTATTGTTGTGACAAGACTGACAGTGAAATAGGTCAGTCAAGACTGATGACAATTTTTAAGAGCAAATGAATTTGCTAAATCATCTGTTATCGTACAATGGATGCAAAACGATAGTACAACAATCCCCGGTAAATGTATATATTGACTTTGCCAACAATTGATGCCCAGAAAAAGTGTTCATAAATTTATCCCTAAGCATGCCTTTGCTATAATTGTCCCCCTTCTGAGGCTGATGGTGAGACAGTTGTCTAAAAATGCAGTTCTAGATACGTTAAAAAACAATAATGAATAGTCTTTGAAGAGTCGCACCATAATGCATCCCGAGCGTTGCAGAGTTATTTATAAATTGCTCCAGATATGTATAGCTCCAGTGAAAAGAGAAATCAGCAGACCCTCCAAGCTGAATTTGAGTCTTCTGTTTGATGGGAGGGAGTGCATTCAAGGAGCAACAGAAATGTACAGGACTAGCAAGAAAAATACATTAATTCACCTATTCACAGAATTTCTCTTTGTCTTTGCGGAGCTGAATCAGCCTGAAAATATTTTACCTTTGTGTTTGACACGCTTTCCCCCCAGGATGTTTAAACTGTTTTTCCATTAGCCGTCTAAGAGTTAAGGAACAGAATCAAGGGAAAATAAATCAGAGACAAAAATAAATTGTTTTCTTAGATATATGAAAGCACTTATGTACAGGAATGAATGGAGAGCTATAAGTACAGGTTACACTGTATAAGGACAAATCCTTCTATCCATTTTTCATAACATGTCCAATAATGTGGCCCAGACAGAGTATGTTACACTGAGCTGTTACATGGCAAACTAGGTACCACTGAGATTCTGCTTACTATATGTCATCTGTCCATCACTGTTTGTCAGCTTTATTCGCTGCAGTGCTGCCTTTAGATAGCCTAGCAAGCATCCGTCTATGCTGAGAAACAGCCTGTTTGGCAATTGTATCACGAAAGATATGGTAACTCCCCAGCTGCTGCAGCAAGAACCACTTGGATTCCTGAGCTAACTCCAGAGTTAACTCAGGTACCTTTACTCTGTGCTACAGCGTAGTGTAGAAATGCCCTCTATATTTCTATAGCCATCTGGTTGCCTGCATCTCTATTCTGGCATCCAACAGTCTGCAGAGCATTGAAATGCTGAGGGGATCTCCTCCCATCTCCATCAATCACCTGATAAAGTACTGACATTGTGTCATGGTCCACATCAATGGGTAAGGCATGGTCTCGATACACTGCATACTGGGACCTGCATTATGAATGCACACATCCTCACAGCTCTCCAACAGGATAGGGACAACCACTGCATAAAGATCTGGTACATAATAAAAGTTCTTCTTACTATTTAGTTTCCCATTAATACAGTTATGTCAACAACCTCCTAGCTATCATGTAAGTATTTACATATTCAGGCTTCTCAGTATCTACTGTTATCTCTGGAAATGTGTGTTTTAGATGAGGTTGCAGCTTCAGATACGTTGTTCAGTTACAGTGCACACCCCTGGTGCACACAAGCAGCTGTGTGTAAGCAAGCAGAGCCCTGGTTTCAAGGGGATCCAGGTGGAGCAAGGCTCGTCGCCATCTGACTGTTAGCAGCCACATTGTACACATGTACAGAATGGGAACTTCTAGCTACTGTTTTTTGGCCAAAACTAACCTCAGATTGAAACTGTGAATTAAAATAGCTGAGGTCGTACTTGTGGTGAGCACATGTATTACCACATCTGCTGTAGAAACTGTTCTTGTACAGACAGAAAGGATCACGCAGGGGTCCATAGATCACATACGGCTCAGAAAAGCTTAACCATCTACACTGATTTCTCAGTTACTGTGGTTAGATTGTTAGGGTGACAGACCAGGTTGTGGATGCCCCTTCAGAAACAGCTCAGCACTTTAGGCTGAGGGTATTAAATGAAAGCAAGCACCGCATGAACAGGGTAGTACAACCCTCGGGGCTGTTTCTGCTCCTGGGCTGTTACATGTGTTTTCTTAGGGCATGGAAACGTCCTGCACACTCTCTTCCACTCCCAGGCTTTTTTAAAGAGAGGCACCCTGGATGTGCGATGGAAGAACAATGCAGAGCGCAGGGTGAAGTCACCTCGCTGTTTTCATGCAGGATCCGATTCAGCTGAGCTGGGCTTTTTGGGCCTGGCCGTGTCAGCCATGAGCGGGTACCATCCAGAGCCGCGGCCTCTCAGCCTGAGCCCGTGCTCTGCGGCCTGGAGGGGTCTCGGGCTCTGAGGAGGGTGCGAGGAGAGCGTGCTCGGGCCCTCCGGCTCCCCTGGGCAAGGACTCCGCGCTGTGTTGCAGAGATGCTCGAGCAGGTCGTCAGGCCCACAGCTGGTACGGCTGATCTTGACCTAGTGCTGGCAAAGCTGGCTTGGTTTTGAGCTGATTCCTTGTGCTTCTAGTTCACCGCGAGCCTGGGTACTTGTTCTCTGGGTACTTCTGCCGTCCAAAGCGTCTGAGCCGCCGCTGTGTGCCCTTGTGCCCTACTGCCTTGCATCAAGGAGAGGCAGTGGTTTGCTGTTCCTGACTCATCAGCAGGAATGAAACATGAGTTAGGGCTAAAGTGTGAAAACACTACATCAGCTATAGAAACTAACTGCCGTTGACATTTGGGCAAAGACGCATTTCTTGCAAGTTGTGCCAATGTCCTTATCGCCCCTGTCCATTCAGCTGCTTAAATACAGCACTCGGCTTCAGGATGGCAGGGTAAATAGTAGAGCAGACTGGAAGTGAAACACAGTTCTTACAAGACTTAATTTATAATTATCATCTAAATTGATAGCACTAACTACACTGAAATGCATAATCATGTCAGACTGAGGTGTTATATTTATCCTCCTCCTTTGTTCTAGAGAGAACAAAATGATACAACTAGGTCGAGGCATCATTCCCTTCTGATCTGCTGCCGCTACCTTCCTCCGCGTAAAGTGCAGCCAGAATCAGAAAGTGACTTTGCAAAAACAGCATCTTCTTATACAGCAAGATGAGCTTGCAGTAAGCATTTACAGTTTATAGTCTGTAGAGCTACTCAGCTGACCTAGTGTAGGTGTCTGCTTCAGGATGAGCTGAACAGTTCTTCAAGCTTCATGGAATGTATTGACTAAATTTTTCATTGGCTGTAATGGGAGCTTAGGCTAGTAGCTCTTGAAGGAGAGAACCGTTCAGATATGTTGTTGGTATCTGAATCCAGGTATCTTAATAGATATCTGAATTCCACCCTAGGTATCTTTTTTTTTTTATATATGCCTGTTAAGACTCTCATCAGTTAGGCATCTATTTTATGCTTGACAAAGTGCAGACCCATCTTCATATGCGGTGGTGGCATAAATTCTCTCACCAGTTTGCACTTCAAAAAAGCACACTGGACAGAGGAGAGTAATTTCTTTGTACTAGATGTTGGGCAGCACTTGCATGGTTTAGCAGTCTGTGTGTTATTTCTTATTCTCCTTCTTACTATATTTCTAATATATAAAGTTAATTCCTTATGGCAGATTCTTGATGCGTACCATACACTGCCCAAGCTGAGGAGAAGTGATGAGATGGAAAACGGAGGAAGCAGGGGTGGAAGAGGGACATGCTTGTGGAATGTGCCAGTGCATTCTAAATTAAACTTTCCCTTGCAGACCACTGATCAAGCAGTACTCTGATTTATTTTTGTTCTTAAATAATTGTTCCTTTCCTACTGTAGGTTTGCAGTGCCCTGAGGTAACAGGGAAGGAACTGGGACAAGCCATTGCAAAGGCAAGGCGACCGTGGAGGGCTGCAAGCCTTCTTGCCAGAGAATGATAGGACTGCTTGGAGAACAGGCCAGCTTCTGTGGTTTATAGGTTTAGACAGGAAGGAGTATTTAAAGGATATCTTGAGGCATGACTGGGGATGCTACAGCTTACCTGCTTTGATAGGAATCCTAACCTTATGATAGGAAAAAAACCAAACACGTCGTGTAAAACAGCAGTGTAATGCAGCATGGGTTATTAAAAACTGTATTCTAAATTCACATCTAAACCCTACGGTCACACAAGGGCTCGTATGTATACACTGAGGGGCCTGCTTAGGTACTGGAAAGCAGGTTACTGATGTTGTATTTCATGAATTCGGTTGGAAAAGTAATCTTGTTCAGATTTTATAAAAGACAATTGCTTTTAATCCCTTTGAATGCGTGGACTTATCTTGGAATATGACACATGCCAAATCACAGTCTTCAATATCTGAGAAATGGTTCCAGCACTGCTTAGAGTTTAGATTTTAGAAGATAAGAATAATATCTCCTAAAATAAACATAAGGCATGCAAAGAAGCATCCGTGAAAGCTTGTTGATGAGGGAGTGGAATGAGAAATTGAATGTAAAATCTTACATTTGATATTTTAAATCTTGATTCAGATCTTTATAGGAGTAACCCTTAGCTAAGATTAAAAAAAAAATCAGGAGAACCACAAAAAAAAAAAAGGTTGCAGTCTATTTTTTGAGACCTGGTAGAACCAAGAAAGAGCAAATGCAGTTGCTTCCTCCTTGTGCGTTTGTGAAGTAATACACCGAGTGAGTGTAGGTAATCTTCCTGCTATAGAAAACTAAGACCTAGCTTTAATTAGCAATCTTTACTATTAGAGAGGATGTACAAGTAGTTTGGGGGACTTAACTTGAATCCTGGATTTTGGGTTGAACTTGCAGAACTGGCAGTTAAATAAATGTTGTGGGCTTTTTTTTGTTTGTTTGTTTCTTTGTAAACTGAGGCTATTTGGGATGGAAATCACTATGGGAGAAGAAGGGAAATAATGCAATCTCGGTCACTTTTTAATTTAAAACTGTTCTTACCAATACAGATGCATAGATGTATGTTTATATGTGCAGCAGAAAGACTCCCAAATTTCTCTCATTCAGTGTGCAGGGGAATTTGATACAATAAAGTTATTTAATTAAACCTGCCTTTTTAGTTCAAGTAGGTACTTCAACTATAGGGTTTAATTCTATTTCATCCTGTCTGCAAAACAGCTGAGAACTCCGGCATCTTGAGAACAGTTTTGATACTACGCATACTAATGTCTCCAGGCCCTAAGATGTTGTAGGTTGCATATACATGAAAGTTTCTAAGCTTTAAACAGGCAGTAACTGACAATTCAAAGACTATTTCTTGAGGCCATTAATTGACAATGGTAATAGATGACAATTCTTATGCCTGCACAACCACTGTCAAAAACCTTAAAAGAAAGCACGCGAAGTTGGATATCCTATCTGAGCTTCCTTTGGCTTTGATATTCATTAGTGTACCTGCAGAAGTGCATTTAATCTATGGGATTACTCAAATATCTGTAAAGGCATTTGCAAACGCAGTTGAATTCTGTTGTCATTCCTCCTAGTGTGCTGAATTGTGGCTTAATGCTAGCTAGTGCTTTTTCTGCAGTTTACTGAAGTTCTGCCAGAAGGTAAACTGGGCTGCAGTCCAGTGTCCACTGAAGTTAATGCAGAGATTTTTGTTGACTTCAGCTGGACATCAGTTAATGCACTCTTGCTTCTCTTGAAGTTAATGTTTAGTGACTCTGAAAACACGTACTGGCTGGAAAGGTTGGGTTCCAAGATTAGAATTCCGACACCCAATATATTCTATGTAAAATACACACCGGAAAAAAAGAAGAATGAATATGGTTTCTTATCAAGCAGAAAAATAATAGATAACGTATGATGAAGGCAGTAGGGATAGCAGAAACTAGAATGGAGAGGAAAAGGATCTGGTGAATTAATACAATCACACATTGAAAGAATGGAGGAGTCAAAGATTCACGTCACTAAAGCAACAATGCACACATGGGACAGCACTGATGTATTCATATGGTGCTATTAAAGTATCAGACAAAAAATTAAAAAGAAATACAGAAAAGCTAAGGAAGTGAAAGAAAAAGTATTCAACACGTTATCCAAAATGTCCTCATCTGTAAATAAAAAAAAGCAGAAGTTAGACAAGTTTTTTAGGAAGTTTCAGAATCCTGTTTTTTATATTAATGAATGGGCTAGGAATAGGAATAGGCAAAAACATAACAAGGATTACAGAGTATTACGTACTCGGTTATCAAATACCAGACCATTCTGAAGAACGGGGCAAATGAACACACATGATGTTCATAAATGCAAGGCTGGGTTATTACAGAGAGAAGTTGTTTATCCACTTTATTGATTTTTAAGTTTATGGTCTCCAGAAAGAGTCTTTTGAATTACTCTTGACAATTCAGTGAAGACCTCTTTCAGACGTATAGCCTGATCAGAAAAGAAGATGGGATGGGAAATATTTAAACAGAACGGAAAAGCATGCTATACTGTTATATGTATCAGTAACACAAATTTGTGAGAGTACTGTGCTGAATTACGGGGATCCAGCAAGAGTGATGTCTGTGAATAAGGACACGTAAAACTCGCACCAAAAAAAAGTGATGGAAGACACTGGAATTATTTCATGTAGAAGGAGGAAAATAAGAGGAAATCTGATGTTAAAATATATATGGAATGATAAATACTGTATTGAAGGCAGACCAAAACCTATTCATCATGGGTCTGATCCATCCTATCTAATTTTGGATATTGACAGTATAGATGTCTATATGAGTGACGTAGTCAGCTTGGGCTCCCTTTATGGCCAATGGAGAGAAATAGGCGCTGTCAGGGAACGGTTCATCTGACCCGCTGACTTCAGCGGCTTGAGAGGGAACCCTGGGAGAGGAGGTCTGCTGCGCTTTGGTCTGAGGAATCCCACACTGTGTTTCTATACACAAGAAATCAGTCACTGAATCAGAGGCGTGAAGTTAAAATTTGGCTGGATAAGAAGATATTTTTTTACAGAACCTCTTACTGTGGAAGTAATTTTACACAACCACTGGGTTGTGCGCTCTGGCATGCAGCACCCAGGCTTGCAGCTTCATTGTTGGTTTGGGTGTAAAGATAGACACAACAGGTCCTTTCAATATTACCATGCTTCATTCCAGAAAAAAACCCCACTTTTAGAGAAGGCATAAAAGGATTAATTCAGAAAGATGAATTTCAGCTAAAAGAGGCTGATCTTCCCAGCCTCCTTCTGAAGACAGAAAAACTCCCTTGAGAGCAGGTGAACTAGGCTTTGGCTCTGCACTGGCCTCCAGAGACACCTCTCTGTTCCTGCTGACTGTAGAGGATGATTAGGAAGATCAGTCTTCGTGTATTCAAACAGACTAACTAGGAGGATGTGCATGGATGGTTTTGGAGAGAAGATAATCCCCGTTTGCCTCTTGTCTTCCTCTGTGATATCTAAAACTGGTTCTGGTGGTCATTTGAGTTGTTTCTTTAAGGAAAAATACTTTGTAGTGTAAATTTTGTGCTCTTTGTGCAGTTATTTTAGTATTTAGGAGAAAACAGATTTTCTAAAAATATGTATTTGCAGTCTTATTTGTTTGGGTTGCCTTGTGTCAAAATTGTACTGGCATAAAAATGAGTCAGGCAGTAGGGAACGAGCAACTCTCAATGCACAGAACAAGAAAAGGTTCGTCAGTGTCCAGTGACACAGCATTCACATGATACTGGAAACTACAAATTGCTTAATGGTGTTCTAGCAACCTCACTGTATTGCCAGCATGATTTTAAAATCTCTAGCGTTTGCTCAGTGATTTGGTCTCAGGTGGCGTACTGTGCGTCCCGGAATATTTTGTCATACTTTTCTGCTCTCCTCTGAGCGCCAGCTTAACATCTAAAACAGCGCTCGCTTTACCAAACAGACATTTGTGTCATTTTAATATTTTTTTTATTTTGATTGCTGTAATAGTATGACACGTTTTCAATTTTGGGTTCAGCTGAAGGATAGATAACACAGATGACACAAGGAGCGTCTGTTCATTTCACTGTTGAGAAGGAATCATTGGCCATTCTAGTCTTGCATTGAGCATAGGCATGGCAGCTCCCATACATTATATCACCTTTGACTCATCTTCATTTTTGATTACCAAATTTTGAAATTTTCCAGGTTTGGGTTTTTGCTCTGGAAAAGTCTGATTGCAGGAATGAGTAAGCATTTTGGGTTTTGGTCTGAGGACTCTGCCCTTGTAACATTATCTTTGTTGATATGGAATTAATTTTCCACCTGAAATCATGATCCTCTGCCTTTATTGCATTATAATCCTCCCCAGAGCAACCATTTGTGATACTGCAGGCAGATTATGACTTCAACTGAAGAATAAGCTTCAGCAAACAGAAGCAGATGAGCTCTTAAAGAGATAAAGATCCCATTTTCTTGCTAGTAATAAACAGCAAAAGAGAAAAATACGTAAAATATGAAGGAGAAGCACTGTCTATAAACAGACTTTTCTGGAAGGCACAAGTGACTTTTTTGTATCAAAGCATAATACTCAATCAGTAAACCCTGCTGTATTTTGAGGTGAAGTCAGTCAGTGAGAGAGACCCACATACTTAAATCCCTATTTGGCATGCGTCTCTAAGCACTTTTAGAGCTGCTTAGCTTCTACCAAATTCTTCTGTTACATAAACATACTTTCCCAAAGAGTTTTATCCAGCTAATGGGGTTGGGAGCGTGGTGACGGAGCAGCTGCAGCGCAGGGTATATAACCAGGCTTCGGCCAGTAGCCATCATCTGTAAATGAATCATAATGCATTTAACAATTAGAAAATATCTTCTGATTTCAGAACTCAGAATAGATTTGCTGGGTATTTTGGTCTCTTAAGGAATATTTTCTTTTACTATGGAATAATCCCTGATGCACACTAACATTTTTTTGTAAAAGAAAATTTCCACAAGAAGTAAGCTCTGTAATAGTAGGTTCTCTGTGTTGTATTTTTCCCGATCATCCTGAATAGTCCTAGTATCATGTTGAATGATACATTTTAAGTATCTGTTAGCTATTTCACCATTTAGAAAGAAAATGAGGCAGTAAGTTTTCCCATTGCAATAGTGTGGCAGAGTACCTCACAGATTTACATGTTTGAATGTTTAGAGATCTTCCTAAATCCGTGCATGTCTGCTGGCTGTGGTGGCTTCCACTACGTTGCTTGCATTGGTTGATACGGACAGGGTCTTGCTTCCATTGAGATACAGGGAGTCAAGGTCTGGCCCTACCTGAAGTCTGAACGACTCTATTGCTTCAGCAGAATAGGAGGGATCTTAAAAAAGGATTCAGGAAATTTTGGCTGTATCTTTCCATCATATGTATTTCATAGCCCTGATGCACCACGTACATGAACGTCCCAGATGGACTAAGTAGAGTTGGGCTCTATTCCGGTCCCTCCTGTCCAGTGTCCAAGAGTAGAAGGTTGCTACCTGGAAGTTACTTCACCTTGGCACTTCAACCTTTTCACATCATCTGTTGCATGGAATGTATATCTGTAACAATTACTAGCATGTGTGTGTAAATATATGTTTGTGTGTTTTGGCTCTTTAGGGGTATATTTACTTAATGGAGCACACCTTTAAATAATTAAAATAGCTGTCTGTCTTGCTGAGTGCCCAGAACAGACTGCAGCTCTCTTCCCTTGCAGTCTCATGAACGTTAGAGGAGTAAATCCAGTTTGCACAGAGACACACATCTGACTTTTGATTGCTTCAATTTACCAGCATAACAACATTTTAGCATAACTTTTCTATGCTGATTTCCTAATTAAAACAACAAAAAAAAGGCAAAACAAACCACAAAAACCACAACCAAAAGCTAAGGGAAGGGGGGAAAAAGAACAGCAGGTTTATATAGAAATGTATTGCTCCCACTAGTTTTCAGCTGCAGGAACTCAGGATATTTAGATTTACAGCATAGATTTCTGCAGTTTTAGCTAAAATCTCACCTTGCAGAAGTTTGATTCTTTACATGGACCGTCCATTTCTAACTGCTGGGTTTGTCACATAAGGACTTCAACAGAGATATTTTACTAGAAGGGAAAAGAAGGTAGAAAATCAGGAATTGTTGCATCTATTCTTGGTTTTGAAAGGGAATGTAGATCTTAAACTGCAAGCTGTCACTAAGGACATAGATTTGTCTCACTTACTCTGAAAGCTGATGAGACTAAGTGAATGAAACTCTTACAACCCAGCCAAGTTTAATATCAACCAACATTGTATTCAGTACAAATAATGCATGGCAGGCTCGTGCATGCTCGTGATGGTTGGTGTAGAGGGGACTCGGTGAAGTGAGTGAATGCTTACTGTAAATGCTCTGCAGGTAGCAATACAGGGCTAGCGTTATACGTGTTGCCATTAAAGGAATGAAATTCTGTAAGGCTATGAGACATTCTGGATCGTGCTCAGAGGTTTTCACAGCAAGCCTCTAAAAAGCATTTGTGAAGGGCAGCTTTTCCTGAGTTTATTAATTTGGCCAAATATACATGTATTTCTCAGATGACAGCAAAAGACAGCACCCTGTCTTAATTATTTTATTCCAAATGGTAAGGTCTCCCCCCAAATCTAGCAGCATCAGAACTCTTAACAAGAACCGTTAGTCATAATTAAGTGTTGCCAGCTACCAATTTTTCTTCACTTTCATTCTCAGGAAAAAATGCACCTTTTCAGCTCATGCTCCCTAAAACAATTTCTCATGAGGCCAAGAATTAACTTGGAAAATTTTAATTATAAATTTTAAATTAGAACTATTTAGTTATAAATAACTAAAAGTGTGAGCTTATAAAGAAAAGCAACAGGAGTTACTGCTACTAGCTGTGTCAATAATACATATAATTGAGAAATATAAAACAAATGTGATATTAACAGCACTTGGCAACATCTCTTTATTGTTACATGCAGTATATATGGACATTATATTAATTTAAGATGAGCATGCTTGTACCTCAAGTCATTGTTAAGATCCTGTATGATTGTTTTGTTGTTACACGGGTCCATTCTGGGAGATGTCAAACACGATGATTGCTTTTTCTGTTATAGGGCTTTAGATCAAGTCCTCGTCATGCTAGAAGACGTGTAGCACCTCGCCTTGAGGAAACACAACCTATAGTGGAAGCTCACCACCTAAGTGAGCAGGAAACTTCTGTAAGAAAAAGAAAAATCAAGAAAAGCAGCCGAGTTCAACCAGAATTTTATCATTCTGTTCAAGTTACCCCAACTCGAAAACCTGTAAGTATTCTATCTTTAGGGATAAACAGCACTCAAAGTATATTGTAGAGGCATGTAATATAATTCTAATTTTTGGGCCATCCATATTCTGTTCCTCAATTTAAAAACTTTTTCAGTTCTCATGTTCGGTGAATTTAGATATAAGTTTGTCAGACTGTATTTAATGTTGATTTGTAACTCCAAAAAATCCAGTTCTGAAGAGGGCTTTTTTAATTTTGATTTTTATTTAATATTCAGTCTATAGTCAATATTCAAGTAAGACATTTCATTTGATAGTTTCATAGTGATATTACTTAACAGATTTTTATAGCACACGTACATGTTATTGAAATTCCTCACTCAATTAGATTTATCAGAGATTCTATGTACTGAACCAGATTTACATTAAATCTCATTACTAGATACAATTTTGAGGTCTCTTCTGCTTTCTACAGTATTTACAATCTTTCTGCTCAACAAAACTTGCATCAAGTCTTAACGTTCTTTGCTCCTCAGCTTGATCTACACGTGGTTACTTTAATATCGATAACCTACTTTTAGTGAGGAAACATGACAAGTCATTGAAACACTTACACAATTCCTGATGTAAATGCATGTGAAGATACATCCTACAGACATAATGCATTTCTCTTTTTAATGACAGCTCGTTGCTTTTATGCATTTGCTGACTAACCTATCTGTGCCAATGTTAAGTGGCTTGAACTACTTCTATTAAGCCAGTAGTATTAAAATGGTAACTATTGAGTATACCCTAAAAAACATTATCTCGAGGATGCTCCAACCTAACTGAACCTTCCTACATTTGTGTTAACTGAGCACCAAGAATTACCAGTAAGCTCTGAAGTTGGCTTGAGAAGGAGCATTCCCTAGTGGAAGTACGTTGCCTGAGAGAGCAAGAAACTTGTGCAAAGAAAAGAAAGCCAGAGCTGCCAACAACTGCCAGAATTTTTACCTTTTAGCTGATGCATTTTGTTTCTCTGCTTTCGCTTCACTACTCCCCAATTTTCCTCTGTTTTTTCATGCTTCTACTTATTATTTATTTTACTCTGCTGTTGTTCCTATGGTTTAATTTGATCTGATGGATTTGTCTTCTGCTCTTCTTAAAGGATCTGCTCTTCCTTTCTTCTCAGCCATCTCCCTTTCACTCCCATCCTATCTTGCTCTTGAGACTACTTTGTCTAACTCTGTTGTTCTTACTAGGTCTCCAGCCTCTCACCAGGTTCTCCTCTGTTCATTACTTTTGCTCCTGGTCCTTTCCCCGCTTTGTTGTCCTTCCTTCATCTCTTCCATCATCTCCTCTATTATTTTCCATTCCACTCCTGTTTTTTTGATTCCCTTTTTTGATTGTTCTTAATTTTTTCCACGGTAGGCCTATGCCGAGGGTAAGCCTGCCTGTAATTGCTGAGGCTATTACCAACTGCCACTGATTACCAACATGGGAAAAGGAGCATCAGTGGTGCTGAATTAAAGAGCTAAACTTGTGGGAACGGTGTAAGCAGCAAAGCAGGCTTTGAAGAATGGATTAGTGAAACTAAGAAAGCCCTGCTTTTCCCCAAAGTCAGTAACATGTCAGGGACTTCAGAACCAGCAAAGAAAAAGATGTAACTTCACTTTCCTATCATTTCATGGATCTATGCTGTGTCTGACAAGACCTACCACTGAAACAATAATAAATCCCAGATTTAGAGAAAACTTCTCTCAGTGCTGTCACCATTATGTCACTATCTTGAAATTGCTTTTGCAGTATATCTTTTATGCAACATTACATAGTTCTATTGATAGCCTTTCATTCTACAGCCTCAATGAACTCACATTTCTACAAAAAAGAATAAATCATTATCTTTATTAGACTACGATCCAGAAAACATAAGTCACCAATTTCATTTCTCATGGACGTTGTAAGTTACTCTGAATGTATTATTAATGCCATGGTGACAGGGTGAGTAAGGTTCATGCCATGACAAATCACTGCAGCGTTGTGAAGTTCCACACAGTCACAATGTCGTCCATCCTGCAGTTTGTCGCAGCTTCGTTCCACTTAGTCTCAAGGTCTTGAAGATGAGACTTTTGGCCTTTATCTTTATACAGTTTTACGTGATTCAGTGCCAGAAATGCTCGTTAGTCTGCATAATTTCTTTCCATTATTTTTTCCTGTTATTCCTAGCTCTGCCCACTTGAACCACTTTAAATAAAGCATCTGTTGTCTTGATGTTTACACTATGGAAATATTTGTAGGCAGCTATGGCCATATCCTGCTTAGTCATCACTTGAAAAAAATGATGTATGATGTCTGCTAACTAGAAGACATAATTTCTCCTCATAAAACAGTTGTACTTCGGATCAATTTTTTTGCTTTTTTCCTACTCCTGCTTTTTTGTCCCTATTTTCTGACAAGAGAGAATAATATTTCCAGAGTAACTATAAAACAGCCTTATGGAAAGATTTTTCTTTGCTCCAGGAAATTTTTGAGTAATCAGTCCAAAAAATATGTTAGCCTGTTTTGTTGCCGTATTAAGAGATATGCTTAAAGACTTTTCAGATATTTCATTAAAAGTTTTGTTGGGTGTTTAGATGCTAAGCTTTCTTATTCCTGTCATTTAGACAATTTTGTATTTGGTTGGTTTTGTTGTGTCTAAATCTTGTCTTGCAGTTTCCTAGCCATGGCTATAATTATCTGAATTTGCTTGGATTATTTCTCACTTCCTGCGTAGCAATCTGAGATCTTTCCAGTATTGTTCCTGATCTCGTCAGAACTAAATTAGGTGTAATTGTGTGTATGGGAGCAATCCTGCTGAAGACAATAATTGCTCCCCTTGAAAATCTAGATGAGCAGATGTTTGCAAAAATAGAACATTATTTTTCTCTGAAAATTTCATTATTTTTTACACCTTCCAGGTCATTAATGAAGACATTAAATACATTTTGTCCTAATACTGATCCTTACCAGACAGAGTTCATAGCCATTTTCACTTTATTTTATTCATCTTACTGCAGTGCAACATCAACATAATGGTGTGTGGCTTACGCCTTTTATGGCCCGTTGTTCTATCTCGTGCCCTGTAGGTCACCATCTCATTGGTGGCTGTATTATTTGTGCTGACATTCCCTATAGGTGACAGTTTTACATCAACTTCACACCGAGGAGAGTACAGATACCTATTACTGAAGCATGCTTTGAATTTTTGAACACAATGGAGAACTCTTGAGAAGAAACAGAACCTTGTTCTTTAAATTAGCATGACTTCATGCAAGTCAAAGGAGTGTTACGTGTCATTCCTTTCAAGAATTGGGTAGCTGATTCTGTACAGGTAGTTAAATTTTCTGAAGGTGTGGAAGGATGTGCAAAAGTCTCCTGTTGTGAGCTTTCTGCTGTCTAGCAATACTTCTCCAGGGCAAATTTTAAACCGGGGGTTTTATTACAAGCATTTTGCAAATATTACCTATATTTTAAATCGTGGTCTGCTCTGAAGCAGAAGTATAACACTCTGCAAATTATTAATAGGTTTTTTCCCTGTGCTGGCCTGGAACCAAAAGATGGCCTTGAGTTTGTGTAAACGTGTCTGGCTCCTGAGCTGTGGGGTCAGTGAGACACACAGTTCTGCCAAATTCTAATTTCACCTGTATGTCTAAATTCATGGTTGAAAAGAGATGCTGTCAAAGCGGCATCTTTTGACATCTCCATTGTTAAACCATTTGAAGGGCTCCTAAATTGCCTGACTCATGCAGCCACCAAGGATTATTTAAGATCATGAGCTGTAGTACCAAAATTTGCTCTTGCATTTGTCATAACAGGATCACTGTAAGACATGCAGCAGATGAGACTACAGAGACTGGGACATAAATAAACCTGGTTCCTTCACTTTCAGATGTGAAATCCCCGTTTCTACTCAAAAGCCTTGTACTTCACACATCCAAACTTACTGGTCTATTTTGCCCCAGCGCTGTAGTGACAGCATATATTGAAGTGATTATCTACTGAATAGTGTTAAAAAAAAGGTATCATCTCTGAAGTAACCTATAAAGAATAAACTGATGACAAATAATGATCTCAGAAACACTGCTGCTCATAGGTATCCCTTGGTGTCTCCTAATGAACCTGTTTCTAATTATTTAAAGACTTCCCTTTGCTGAAGCAATTTAGCTCCTTAGGGGTGGGTACAGCATTGCTGCAAGTCACTACAAGGGATCTGAGAGGGAGGTAAGATGTCTGGGAGGACACATGTAAAAAATGTACTGATGTGCGCAGCTTCATGTGGCTCCACTGAGACTACTCCCATGACTGAAGTGAAGCTTGCACTGTAAAGACTCTGATGATGCAAGCTTGAAAGCAAAGTTAATCAGTTTCTAATGCATGTAAAACCATGAGCTGTCCCATCCATGGTCTTATTCAGCTGTCCCGGTTTTTGCTTTCATGTGTTTAAGCCTTAAAACTTACGAGAAAACCAGTATTACAATTCTGTAAGAAAAACACTTAGGAGGTTATTTAAACATCTGATACCAAATCATTTATAGAAGAAGTCTAGGTATTAGTTGACAGCTTACTTTAGATGAAATTTTTCATATGGATAAAGTTGTTCTACAGGGCTTTTTAGGAGTTTTTAATATGTCTCATTAAATAATTGCCATTTCATGTTGTTCATCTCCATTTATTCTTACTCTGGTGTTACTGACTAGTTTTCCAACACCATGATGTACTTTATGTGATACTTGAATGACCTAATACAGATGACATACAAAAATTACTCATCACCCTGCACAAGATTTGACTAATTCCAAGTATTAGCTATTTAATCTACAGATTGCATCCATAGTTTCTTTCTTTTGGAGACATCTGCTTGTGTTGGATTGTGTCTCCTGTGAATCACATTTAGAAGCAAATATGGCAAAACATTATCATATCATCTTTCACCTTCAGCATTTTTATTAACATTGTATTAATGTTCTCAAAACGTATGACAAAGGTGTGAGCTACCAGACTCTGCATGCATGTGTGCGTACACACACGCAGGATAATTTGAGCACAGCCACAATGAAGAAATGCAGGGAATGTGTGAATGAATATAAAAAGGGAAACAAGGACTGCATTTTTTGCTTTAAGACCTAAAGGATATTGATGAAGATTTTGAGAGGCACCTGAGAGTTTATTAGGTGATTGATGCGTAAAGTTTTTAACAAGATTTAAGCATCTAGCCATCTTAAACATTTTTTAAAAATACCTCAAGGAACCTATTTTAGGTGTGTAGGATCTTTGCAAATATGACTATAAATGCTGAATCCAGTCATCTTTGAAATAAAGAGAAAGTCTTCAGTGGCCATTAGGTTGACTTCAAAGGTACCTCGTCTCTTTCCAAACATACACACACCTACCAAGAGACCGTTTACATCTCTTTCTTGGACTGTTGTGTTTTATTGCTTTTCTTATAGCAAATAACTCCTCACTGATAAATTGTTCATAAACAGTTTTGCACAAAGACTTCATTTTCCCGCTGCTCTGCTAGCTTCTGTGACCTCCTCCCTTGCTGCTGCTCCCAATTTCCTCTTGGCTGCGTTTCCCTCTCCACCCTGCAGCTCATCTGTTGCACTGCAGCAATTGCCCGTTTCTTCCACTCCTTCTGCCCAGCTCCTAGGCAGTTCAGACTTTTGAAGGGATTTCTTAAAGGTGCATTGCCATCAGTTTCACTAGGGAGGTGATGTCTTTACAACTTTAAAACTACTTTTTGTTAAAACACAGTGGTAACATGTTAAGAATTAGATCTGAGATTTAAAATTATTGTTCAGTTGTCTTTCTAGTGTTTTTTTTTCCTATGGATGAGTTATTACAGCTATTAAGCATAGTGCAAAAGAAACAGTTAATTGCAATAGTGCTAATAATTATTGATGGCACATATATGTAAAAATACATAGAAATAAAAATAGCAGTAACAGCACAAATTCACATTTAGAGCACTTTGACTGACTTTTCACTGCTAGCTCTTATTTGGAAAGTTAAGGTAATTTGAATTAATTGTCCCTGTGGCATTACCATGCTTGAGTGTATTTACTTAGACTTACGCTTGTGTTGTTGCAAATAGCATCAAATCTATGTTATTCTTCTATACATAGTTTCAAATCATCCTACACCTGTGCACAAAGCCCTCTAATACGACAGGTTTTGTCTTGATAGCTAAGCTGATTCCATACAATTTTTATTTTGTCTGTATCAATTTTCATGCCCAGGGCAAAGGCTTATTTACTGAAAATGGGATGAGAGCTTAAACCAGCCTGGCTCTGTTCGATCTGAAGTGTTGAAAGAGGGTCAAAGTGCACCATCGGCATGAAGCTAAGACAGCAATGTTTGTTGTAGGATGTGACTTTGACTTCTATTCTCTTTTACAAGCTCGGAAAAAAGAAAGCAGCATAGCTAGTCTTGGGGGAAAAAAAAGCAAGCAGCATAGCCAATTAAACTGTTTTTGATGTAAAAATAGTGCTTACTAGCAAATAAACACCTTTGAAATCACTTGCCAGTATGGTGGTTTGCCATTTCTAAACTGTGGATTGCATTTTTGTTCGTATTGCAATAGCTTCATGATAAACTTGACTTTGCATCATATTGGTCCTTGGAGCTGAAGCTAACTTACTACTAAATTAGAAGTTACTGAGATAAAATACTCTCCAACTGTTGTATCAAAGAAATAGAGCTGTAAAACTCTGGCTTGAAAAATGTCTAATACTTTTTTTTTGCCACTTTCGTTTTGCCATGATTTGTAACAATTGGGATTTTGTGTTCATTGATAAAATTATACTACATGTATGCAGTGTAGCCTCACTGAGAAATTAAAATTTTAACCGTTCAGAATTTTTATTTTTTAAAATCCCAGTATTGTTCCGTGAGAGGTGGTAATATAAACCCAAGCTGCTAAAATGTGCTGGCAGTCTTAATTGTATGAAAAAATGTTTCATGTAAATAATCATAAATACTAAATTCTGTACAGTAGCTGAAGGCAGGTTAAAAAAAGATATTGATCAGCTCTGATTTTGT
The DNA here is from genome assembly GCA_009819775.1 of Phoenicopterus ruber ruber. Classification (NCBI taxonomy): domain Eukaryota; kingdom Metazoa; phylum Chordata; class Aves; order Phoenicopteriformes; family Phoenicopteridae; genus Phoenicopterus; species Phoenicopterus ruber. Next base: position 100,419,730 of record CM020217.1, read on the forward strand.
TATGATGGTGGTGTTTGCACAACTTAAAATGACCAGTAATTGTCTCATAGATGCATAGTAATTATAGAGTCTGAATGCAGATGTTTCCTTTTCCTTCGCTGCCACAGGAGTCACTCTTCAGAGTTGTATTGTGTAACATCCTACGGTGGCACATAAACAGTACATCTTTATATAGCAAGGGACTCCCTTATCCATTCGTATTTATATATAACACTGCACATCGGTATTATGTTAAAAGAATGGTTTGGCAAAGGCAAGTATTCAAACGTTAGGAAGTGCTGGAATTAAGGTTACACATGCAGCTTTAATTCAGTCGATTATGCATCTGCATTGTCATATAGACTTTAATTGTATGATGGTGTGCTGTTTTTTTCACAGGATGTACTCTGTATTCATCGTAGGATGGAAGTGCTCTTAGGATGACTCTTATGTGTAGGAGTTCTGCTGCAGAAGTTGTAAAGTGTGTAAATGAATAAAACAGGAGATTGCAGGAAGAGAGAGGATCTCTTACTTCTTTAAAAAGCAGTGAGTGCTGCCTTGGAGATGGAAGGGTGGGCACAAGGTCACTGTGAAAGTGCTGAACAACTAGCTTAAAACATTTTTTTATCTTCCATTTTCTAAGTGCCTGACTCAAAGCATGTAGTTGGGTTTATAAAAGTTCTCAAGCTGCCATTTACCACTGAACTCCATGTGTGCTGTGGTCTGACTATTACTGATACATAATTCTAATAGCTCTTAAAATCAGATCCCTAGCATCTCGATTTGACCTAGGTATCAAAATTGACCTCCTGGTTTCAGTTTGCATCCTGTGTAATAGGAAAGATCATTAGTATTCGTGAAGCAGTCAGACACGACAGTGCCACCAAACAGTCTATGAAATAATAATTTCTTCTTCACAGCAGCATTTGAATAGCATGAAACAAGTTAAGTTCTGGGGCTGCCCATTGAACAGAGGATGACAAAACAAAATATTGAACAACTGTTTATGGAGTGAATATCACCCATCATTTGCACTAAATAAGAGCAAGACACTGGGGATTTAATAGCATACCATCACATCATTATGACTGCATCATGATGTACAAATAAACAGGCAGAATTAAGGTTGCATGGTGAACCTTGAATCTGGGATTTGGTAACATTTTAGTGCTTGACTTTGAAACCTTAAGAAAAGTATTTTAACAAGAACTTTCGTGTTTCATTTCCTACTGTTGTTAAAAAAGTAAACTTAAAAACAAAGCTCTGTTGTGTGGCTCATCAGCAGGTTTTGACACTTGAACTACAACACAGAAAATTCTGCTATTGGATTTCAGGGAGAGACTGATGATATTTGTATTCCTCCATATGAATCAGTAACACGAGGGAAGAGGTATTTTTTTCTAGAGGAACTCTTAGATATTTGCTAATGGCTGGAGTTGGGATGAAATTTCCGTTTCCTACCAGGTTCCTCAGGGGGACATGCTTTCTTGTGCTCGTTCTTCCCAAGCGTGGCTCTTTCTGCCCTGTCTCCTCCAGCCTGCTCCTGACCTGCCTCTGCCCCACCGCTGGCTCCTTCCTCGCTGCCCAGTCCTCACTCCTCTGCTGACCTTCTCCTCTTGCTTTGTCAGTCCTTGTATCACTCCTCCATGTCACACCCCTTGCGCAGCCCTTCCCAGGCTCACCTGGTCAGCCACCTCCGTGCTCTGAGGCACTTGTTCAACCAGTCTCTTTTGACTTCTGTGTCTCCCTGTGGCCTCTGGTTGCATACTCCATGTGTTCCTTCCTTGGCTCTTGTCTCTCTTCTCGGAGACCTTCTCCTCACACACAGTTCCTACCCTCCTTGTTCATCAGAGTACCTTGTTCAAAGCCTTTTGCTGAGGCAATACCAGTTTCACACCAGCATGTCAGATCCTTAGCTCTCCCCTGATCCGCTCTCTCCAGCATCGATGGTTACTAGTCCCAGTTATCTTGCAGGTCCATTTCTCCTCTAGTCTTTATCCACGGAGTCTGCTGCTCCCTTGAACGCTTTTCAGCTGCGGCTCCCAGACTCTGCCGGTCCCTGTGTTTGTCCCTCAGGCTGTCAGTCCCAGTGTATTTCTCCAGCCCTTTCCTCCAGTGCTCCGGTTCCGGTGTTTGTCCTCTCTACATTCAGATCGTACGACTTCTTCCTCTCGCTGGCTAAGCACGGCCGAGCGAGTCACGGAGAGCGTAAAAGAAACGGTCTCCTGCCTGTCAGGTCTGGTGCCTGCCCTCCCCTGCTCTCCATGCCTCTTGCCCGCACTGCCATCAGCCCGCAACCACAGCAGGTAACTATTAGAGAGAAAGAGTAGTTTTGCCTCCATATCTCCAAGCCGGAAAGATCCCGCTCTCCTTCTCGGCGGGGATGGTAGGTGTCTGAGAGCAGAGGTAAGAGCTGCGAGGGTGGGACTTGCTTGGTCAGTCTGTGATGGTGGGGTATTGGTCCGGCAGCTGTAAGACCCCTGAGCGTCTCAAGAGGCTTTGTGTAGTGGGTGCCAGTCTGAAGAGATTTTAGTTGATACATTGAAGACATTTTAGTTGATAAATTCAAACATGGCCTTGTTTAAAAAAAACCCCAGACTGGTAAAATCACATTGGTAGTCACCTGGGCCCTAGGAAAAGTTAAACTATTTAACTTTGCACAGAAGGACTACTAGCAGATGAGGAGATCTTAAAAGAAGTTGACTTGCTCAGCAAAACCAAAAAAGGCTGAGAGGAGGTACAATGCAGGCTATGAATGCATCAGGGAAGCAAAAAAGGTATTTAAGGAAATGAACACTGTTGTCGCAAATAAACAAAAGACCAGGAATGTTTCAGGTGGCAACTAGAGGAAGATTACTTGTAATCAAGAGAGCAGTAGGTTCTGGAGCAGCTTTCTCGTCAGAGCAGTGAGATCAAACCCAAACTTTAAAAGCTTTACTTTATACTCCCTGATGCCAGGGATAGCAGATGATATTTATATTTCAAAGACTTATCACTCTGACAAATGTAGACAGATTTTTAACAAAGATGGCAAAAGGCCCATGTCTAGCTTAAAGGATATTCATATTTGAAGTATCCGTCCCAAAGCCTAGAGTCTTCTCAAAAAAGATCACTGGGATATCTTTTTAGTGTTGACAAATAATTACTGGATATTTTCATCATCTTGCTCTCAGGCTTCTCAGTCAGCCTTTGACTAAAATTTTTCAAGGAAATTCAGCCTTGGGCAGGGAATATTTTCAACCAAACATAAGGCAACTTAAAATGGATTTTGTAAGATAAAACAATCTGATAACTTAATAATTAACAGTATTAGTAGTGTTGTTTAATTATAAGAACCTGTATTTTCAAATAGTTAAATGCTGATTGATTGCTGGATCAAGTCTTGAAACTTTGTTTTAAAACGTGGGATTGAAACAGTTTGAAATGAACAAATGAATATTTAATTCTGTAAGGGGAAACTTACCAGTCAGGAGTGTTAACAGTTGTTACTAAAACAGTGGTATTGATATTCTGCTTTTAGATTTTCATTATGACATTTTTAAAAACTCTTCTAAGTCCTCCTTTTATTTTTTTCTTGAAAACAATCTGTGCCCATCAGAGATTCAAAAGCTACTTAGAACTTTAATTTGCTCTTTGCTGTCCAGAGTGTTTTCATATTCTAATATACCTTTTATGGCAGGAGTAATTTGGTTTGCTATTAAAACATACACATAACATAACATAATATAATCTACAGTGAGAAGTTTAGAAGGCTGAGGAAAGTATTTGAAGCTAGATGATTTCTTATTCCAGACTCTTCCTCTTTTACATGGTTGGCCTTGTAGGCATAGTAAGCAGATAAAACTCTGTGTGCCTGCCTTAAACCTTACTTGTTCTGTCACGTTATTCTCTTTTGTGTCTGGCAGACAAGGGGGATCTGAATGGATGCAAGATAGCTGCAATTAAAAATTAATACAACATTTATTTTTAGGTAATGGGAAGGTTTTTTGCAACAGTTATATAGAGCAGTCATCTAAGGTATATGCATTTCTTTTACAGAAATAATTCACGATTTTGAGGCCACGAAATCCTGACATTTTAGGTATTAATATCTATGAAGCATTAGTTTTGAAACAAGATAATGATAATTATAATGGAAGTAGCACTTATATCTTGCTGATGGTTTTAGCATAAAACTCAACTAAAATACCTGTTCCACGTGCTGTAGCTTCCCAGATACTCAGAGCTCAAAATATTATCTTTCCATCTGCAAAACCTGCAATACCTTTCTGTCAGCTTCTGTAACGTAGGGAAGCTATTTCAAGATTAAATCCTGCAATTCATATTGAAAAACTAAATAGAGGAAATAGGTGAGGAATAAAGGAATGGATTAAATATGTTATATATCAGGGTTGTCATGTTGATGATATTATTAATTTTCAAGTGACATTCAAAAAGAATCCACATTTTTGTTAGCACAGTTTTACTAAGCAGCTTTTCAAGAGAACTGATGGCTTTGGCACAACATGGCTAGTTGAAGCTGAATGTTATTTCACCCCACTTATATACGGGTCTTGGTTATGCTGAATGAAGTATGCCTTGCTTTTCAGTGTATTCATTTGAAAAAGAAAAAACAATGAGCAAGTTTTCCTTGCACAGCAACACACTTTAAACACATGCTTTTTCTCTTATGATGGCTATCTTCCTTGGTGGAAGTTGCTGAGATCTGGGGAGATTATCTTGACAGTATCCGATCCCTCAGCTCATCTCACAGTTAACGGGGAGTTACAAATGTGGAGCATCTCTCAACTTTCTGCTCCTGAAAGAGATCACCGATACATGAAGTAAATGAAACAGAAGCGTAGAGTAATATTCACTGATTTCTTTTTTTTAGCTACTAGAAGATGGTATCACTTCAGACCAATAAGTACTTGAAATCTGGTGTATCTCTGCAGAATTGGTACATGAGCTGCACTGTGGTTTCTGTTGCCTTCATTGCATGTGTCTCATCCAGGGACTACTTCAATACTTCACCCAATTACTACTTAAAGCAGAACCTATAAGCAGTCATCGGAGCAGGGATCAGGACCCAGCACTTCCTTCTCCCCAGAGAGAGCCTTGCGTGCTCTGACACAGAGCGCTATGCTCCCTCTTCCTCTTTCTCATTCCACAGCAAGAAATCTTGAACTCTTCTTTTTTCTTTTTTTTTTTTTTAAACCTATACCACTTCCACAACCAGGAGGTTGTTGCAGAATAGTCTCCAGGCTAGCTCCTGGGAGATGAGGGTTTGAGCCTAGGTTTCAAGCCGCTTAAGACAATAAGGAAAAGGCAAACAGATGCTTTACTTCTTTTATGTTTCAAAAGACACTAGTGCTCTCTGCTGTTACCAAAGGATGACTGAGAACCTTTCAGGAGAAGGTTTAGGGGTGTCTTCTGTTCCTGAAGAATGAGATGCTGCATCATCCTGGGTGACCAGGTTTTTCTGACTACTTAGTTCCTACCAAAAACTCAGTTTTGCATCCTGTCAGTTTGCATCCCAGTAAGTAGATGGTTATCCAGTAAACGTAGTTTGATGTTACAAAACTGTATTGCAATGTCCAAGTATCCATTTTGAATTTCATGTCCTCAAATAACCTATTTCTTTCATGAAAATTGTCTCTGTAAGGTTATTTTCAAAGTGGGGGAATGGTATGGATTGACCTACTAGCATCCAGAAAGATCCCATCTCCTTTTGAAAGCCTATGAAAGCATCAGAATTTCCTTGTATAAATACAATCACAGGCTCAAAATACACGGGATTGATAGAATAAACACTGAATGCTTATTTCCATCTTCTCCTACCTTTAGGAAGAAAGAATGTAAATTCTCTCTACAAAGCAATAATTTGTGTTGATGTTTGAAAAGCCCAACTGTTCGCAAAGGTAGTTTAACATAGAGTCAGACTCTTGATGCCCAGGAGTTTCAGATTTAGTGTATGTGCCTTCCAGCTTTCTGCTTATTGCTTTATAATATTAAATACAAACCCAGAAACTCTGTAGTTATGTTTGTATATCCTGGTAATGTAGGCACTTTCAAGTATGGACATCCTCTGAAATGACTGACACAGAATCAGAGAAAAATATTCATTTAATATGGCTGCATCTCCACTGGTGGATTTTTTTTTTTATTTTTAAGCTTGGCATAGTTGGTTTTACATTGCCCTTGTTTGTACTTTCATTTGTGTGTCTGTTTTGATTTTTGATCATTTCTGACAACATGCAGTCCCAAGGGACTCGCATAGCCTGATTACATACATTGGATGTTTTGTATTCTGCATTGTATTATCATCTAATCAGGTTAAAGTGGTAAAGATTTACTAATGGGAACGTTCAGTTGCCCTAGATTTTGTCTTAAATTTATTAAGTTATTTTACTTTAAAAGTTGATCCACTTTAATATCGTTCAATCTGGGATGTTAACGGACAAAAATAGTCTGTTACATTCAACTGATATTCTAAATTAGGAGGAATTTTGTTGAAACACACTCAGTAGAACCATGATTCAAACACTTCATTTCTGTTCATTTTTATCTGTTGCCCATGATGAAAGTAATGAAAGAAAATAAAATGTATTCCAGGAATTCCGAGATAGTTTAGTATAAGTGAAATATAAATAACTCATAACTAAACTGAAAATTAAATTTTGGTCAATGTTGACCTGTACTTCCCAACAGCTTCCAGAAACCAGTGTGAAAGGACTCACTGCAGCAGAAAGTCTTCTTAAAGATAAGATGTGGAAGTACAAGATATTTGATTAGAATTCAGTTGGCCAGCACAATCTCCGATGTGTCATAAAGTTGGGGAATTTTTGCAATATGACGATAATTCAGTATCAGCCTCTCGGCAGCTTTTGCCAGCTGGATTGCTTGACCGAGTTTAAAACCTGACCTCTGCTAATGCTTCCGCCTCAAGGAATGACAGTGCAAAACCCACTGGTGTTCTTAAGGGTATCAGGTCCTATTTAGGGGTGGCTTATCTGATATATGGCGTTATGCGTTACCTTACACCGTCTTCCAGCTACACCGTCTTCCACCTAGTTTCCGTCTGATCTTCTGCAGCGCCTCACCTATGACGAACAGTCCTTCGTTCCCTCCTCAAGGGAAATCATGCCTTGGTACTTGGCCAAATCCCTCTTACAAGAAGTATACTAAATACTTCTTTGAAATCATCCCCATTACTGGAAACCAGCTGGCTTTTATAGCACAGGAGCAAGCCTGACTCTCAGGCGGCTGCTGGAAATCACCTGATTACCGAGAAAACCCTAGAAACTGGCAGAAATGAGTTTTGCTCTCCTAAATGCTTGTCCTGAGCACTCTGCCTCCCGAGACACGGCGGTGAGGACTCTGTGTGCGGTTTGCACCCCCCTGTGGTACTGACGGTGAAACGATGCATTAAGTTTAATCCTGTACTTTGAATGCAGAAAAAACTCTTCTTAGATTTGCTTATGTATGACCAACAGGCTTCAGTGCTCAAGCTGTTATATGCATAACTGCTATGCAAATTCAACGGTGCCCCGCTGATCGACAATAGAGGCTACAGATAAGTCTTTAGGCTAATGAGCAGAAGGAATGCATAATCGAAGGCATAGAATAAGCAGCTATAGCATCTGGGCTGTGACCTTATGGGCCTTCAAGCTAAGAAGGGTCAAGCCCTGGCCCTCGCTAAGTCCCAGAGCAGACTAAATAAGGATGTGTCTGATCAATGTTTTAGTGAATATAAAAGACATTTCGCTCACATAACCCAAAAAAGCGTTGTGTATTATTAACAGTTACGTTTTTCACTGGCATACAGCAATGTACTTTATAGAAAAATAACAGAAGTGCCTTACACATTTTGATTTTAACAGAATATAACTGATTTTTTTCACATGCTGTCCTAATTGGCCAGGAACCCTTTTCAGGATATTACAGATGTTCTGATTTTATTTTATATTTTTTAAACTGGTTAATATATTGCTGTAATCATGGAACATTTATTCAGGACTTACAGCTATGGCATGGAAAACGTTTGCTAGAAACAAACAATCCAGTGGGATGAGTGGTAAGCATGTTGTCAACAGTGGCTGCACAAAAAGAGAACAATTACAGACTTCTTATCAAAGCTATTAATATACTCAAGCAAAGCAGTTGTTCAGTTTGTTATAAACGTCTTTGGAATAGCAAAGTCCAGATTCTTAAAAATACTTATGTGCTCAATAGCTCTGTGTACACATTACTCGGAAGTATCTCCATGCGGAATAAAAAAGTAGACTGTAATTAAGTTAGAAGTTGGCATTTCATAGATGCGAGTTTGCTAGATTTTGCTATTATGAAAAATTCCTTTCCAAGCTTCCTACCTTGTTCTGAAAATGAGGTAACATGATTCCTGAAGAGTTAGTACGGTAAAGTGGGTTTTGTTCATTCATTATGTTAATGCATGCATTAAGTAAGGTAGAAGGACAACTTAAAAGAGGATGACAAAGATTGCTCTGCTATTGCCTGTTCAGTTCGATTTCTCAAAAATATGGGAGTGGGGTCTTCTCACATAGCTTATCTTCCAGTACTGTAGCACAGGTGACCAGGACAGTCTCCTTTTTCCAAAAATTGATATCTCAATAGAAAGTACAGCAAATATGTTCGGTGGTGTATATGGAATGATCACTCAACAGTGCTTTTGATTTCTAAGGGTAGGAGGAACTATAGAAGGAGTTGTTATTATAAGAAATAAGAGTGAGCTATTAAGGCCTCTTTTGAGAAAAGGAAATCCTACTGGATAAAAATTATAGCATACTTTCAAAGATAAATCTGTGAGTTGAGACATCTTTTCTTCAAAGCTTCAGTATCAATGGCTATTGTACTTTGTCCTTGCATATTCCAAGCTGCTACATAAATACTAACAAAATATTGCTATAGCACCCTCACAACACCATGGCTGGGCTCTTTCTAATTTTCATATTATAAACTAGAAATGGCAAAGGTGAAGGAATTGAAAGGCAAAACCTGTCTCCACGGGTCTGTGTGATTCAAAGATACTGAGGGTTGCTGAGCCACCAATAGAAGATAGAGGCCCAAAGCAGGATGTTCAGTGCTGGGATTAAGAGGAACACTTTCTCTTTTACGGCAAAATCTGGAGCTAAGGACAGGCCACAAGAACTTAATCCCTGACTAAGCACATCAGGGGCCCTGTTAGCCCCACCTGGTACAGCAAAGTGCCCTCCATGCCCTGCAGCAAGCTGTGTGCTTCCAGCTCCCATCAGGAAGGCACTTGTCTGTGACCATCCTGCTTTCTGAGATTCTACAGGGAGTTTTAGCTTATTATATAAACTGGCAGCAAAATATTCCCGGCACTAGAATGAATTACGAAGGCAATCAGAGCTGGGATCAGACATCTCACGCCTCTGTTTTTCCGCACTTACCTCTTGCTCTCTCCACATCACAATACAGTGAACAAGAATTCAGTTAATTGGTTTATGTATTCATTCCCTCCCTCTCTCCCCTTTCAAACTTCACCATGAAGTACTGTAGAAGGAGAAAGGAGGATTGGGATAGGAGTGAAGGAGGTCAGGAGGAGCAGCCACTAATAAGAGATCCCCTGTTATTTAGCAGGTTATTTAACTGTATATTATTGGCAGTTTTATGCATAGCAAAGAGCGCAACACGTTGTTACTCTGGATTATGCGGGTTTTGAGTTTTAAAATGGGTAAAATACCCCCCCAATGTAATCATGATTCACTTGTCCACCCCATGAGAACTGACAGTAAAAAGGTTCAGACAGCAACAATAAATTCTATCAGATCTCAGTCACAGTACAAATTTCTTCTGTATGTAAAGGTACATTTTAAGCCCCTCAAAAAAAAAAAAAAAGGGTTACAAGACAAGCCTAAAATAATAGCCGTTTTAGTATCAAAAAATCTGGAGTCCAGATGGGCTGAATGAGGGCTGTCTCTGCATAACAAAGTATACTACACCTCTCCAAGCTGAGACTAGCATACCCCTAAAAATCAACATCATACCTGGACCAGCATCAGGTTACACGTTGAAAAGACTGTCACAGTAGCTCCCTCCCACATGAAGTCACAAATCAAACCCATCGTTTTCTAGTCAGGTGCCCTGGAGAAACCACCCGTCTCTCCAGTCAGAAGATGCAGAGGAAGAGGAATAGCCCCTTGCCCCCCATCATGTCCTGATAACCTGCGTATAACGTTGTATCCTAAATTCCCAGCCTTGAAATCTTGTCCTTCAGACACCGCCCTTTCCCACTTCACCCTAAACAGGGAAGCCAGAAATGGCAGCACTCCATGCACTGCACTGCATCGGTGCTTATGTACGTTTCTGGGACCGCTCTTTTTTGGGTAGCGGGGAAACCTGAACGTGCATACAGTCTGTAAGCCGAGATCGGCCCCTTGTCTGCCGAAGCCGTCTTGGCAAAGGGTGTCCGAAAGCCGCCTGTCGTGCCCGGCGACCCGAAGGGGCTGCTCTGAGAAACCCTATTTCCTTCCCTCCCTCCTTCCTTCCTCCTTCCGTCCGTCCGTCCTCCCTGCCTGCCCTCCCCGCGAGCCGGCCGCGCTGGAGGCAGGGGGCAGGGGGCAGGAGGAGGGGGCCCGGCGGGGCGGTAACAAAGAGCCCGCCCCGCCGTGGGCTGCCTGCGGGCGTGGGTCTTTCCCAGCGGCAGATTTTCCCGAACGATTTCACCAGCAGCTCGGTGACGGCGAATCTTTCCCATGTCCTGGCGGGGGAGCCAAACGCTATCGATTTGTAGCCCGGAAGGTTTTTTTTTTTTGGTTGTTGTTGCTGCCGCTGGGTTTATTGTTGGGGAAGTGGGAGGCTCATTTGCGAGCTGGTTGCCCAGCCGCAGGCCACGGCTCTCCCCATACATCCCTCCAAATGCATTCCCACTAAAGACCGGCTATTTTTCTGGAGGATCACCCTCGGCGCTCCGCACGCGCACCCCTCTTTCCCCCCTAAATTCACGGCAATGGTGAGCGGCGTCCCTCTCCCCTACCCTCCTTTTCCCGTGAGATGCTTTTCCACGCCACGCGGGGCGGGTACTCGCCGGTGCTACCGGAGGCCCCGCGTCCCGAGCCGCTCCCCACGCCCCCCGTCTGTCTGTCTGTCTCCCCGTGTAGAGCTCCGGCAACGCGTCCTACCGATGCTCCATGTCGTCCTCCGCCGATTTCTCCGACGAGGAGGACTTCAGCCAGAGGTCGGGGACCGTGTCGCCGGCGCCGGGGGACACGCTGCCCTGGAACCTGCCCAAACACGAGCGGTCCAAGCGGAAGATCCAGGGCGGCTCCGTGCTGGACCCCGCCGAGAGGGCCGTGCTGCGCATCGCCGGTAAGGCGCGGCCGGGGGGTGGTGGGCAGGGGGCGGGCGGGGGGGCAGCGGGACCCCAGTCCCTTGGCTCTCTGAGCGCGGCCCCTCCGGGGGGTGACTAAGCTCTTTGGCCCCGTTTTCTGGCTGTGTGAATTGATGCGTGTGGGAAAGAAGCCGACATACGCGCAGGTGCGCCCATTAAACTTTCATGCGAAAACGCATTAGCGGCGCGGGGGCCGCAGCGCCGGCGTTAGCCATTTCAGCGGTGCCGGCGTTCCGGCCGGGGGAGCCCCCCGCCTCCCGGGGTGGGAGCGGCGCTGGGCCGCCCGCAGCGCGGGGAGCGGCCGCGGGGGAGGCGGCCGATGCTGCTCCGCGGGGTGCGCGGGGCGAGGCGCCCGTCTTTGTCCGTGCGGGGCCGGGGCTGCGCTCGGGGGGGCCGGGGACCGGGACGGAGCCGCCCGGTGTGCCGGAGGCGCGGCGGGCGCCGGTCCGCGGCCTGGCGACAAGTGATGTCGAAAACAGGGCGGAGGTCTCGTCCTCCCCGGCCAAAGCTGGAAACCGCCTGTAAATGAATCCCAGGAAGATGCGGCGGTTCTCGGTGCTCTCCGGGGACACCGCTGTTTCCCCCCTGCCCCTTTGTGTGCGTCTCCGTGGGTCCCCTCGCGGGACACCATTCCCCACGGTAACGCATCTTAACGGCGCTACTGGGCGCTGCGGAGGACGCCGTGGCAGAGAGTGCTCTGCGAAGCCGGGCTCTCGCCAGCCGCTGAATGCGGCCGCAGGGGGGGGTTGCGGAGCCGGCCCGGCCCGGCCGAGCGCGGGGCTCTCCGCCGCCCCCCGGAGGCAGGGTGCGCGGGGCTGGGGGCTGGGGCCTGAGGCTCGGCGCCGCGGCGCGCTGTGCCGTGCCGGCGGCAGGGAGGGAGAGACCGCTCGGGGGCGGGCCCGGCGCCGGGGTCAGGGCCGGGAGGCGGTGGCGGGGCGCAGGCGCGGTGGGGACGCGGCCGGGGGCGGGTGAGCGGCTGTAACACCTGCAGCAGGGCCGGGGCCGCGCCTGCCCCACCCCACCCCGCCCCGCCCCACCCCACCCCACCCCACCCCACCCCACCCCGGGATAGCGGGGGTCCTGCATCGGGCACTTGTCAGCGCCGGGGGCTGCCCGCGGCCCCTGTCGGTGTCCGCCGTGCTGCGGTCGCTTAGCGCCAGGGCCGGAGGGTGACGGTGCCCCCGCCGGCCCCGTTTGTGCTGCCGGCGTCGCGTCCCCGCCCCGGTGGCCTCCACCCTCCTCATCCAGGGGGGAGGCCGGGGCAGAAACACGGGGGGCGGGCGGGAAGCGGCTCAGGGCCGGACCTGCGGAGGCAGAGCTCGCCGGCCCCGCAGGCGGTGCCTCGGAGATGGGGCTGGAGCCGGGGGGCTGCGGCGGGAGGCGGCGGCCGCCGCCGGGCTGGGGCCGCCCCCCTCCGCGCTCCGAGGGGCGGCTACCGAAAGCCGAGCGGCCGGCGGGGGCGTTTCCTCGGCCCGGCTGGCAGCGCCCTCCCCCCCGCCCTCCTTCCCGCTAGCCGCTGGGTTTTTTCTTGTGCCGTCCCCGAGGCTTCTGGCTGCCCGGAGCCGCGGAGGGAAGCGGGCAGGGCTAGCCGCCGGCCATGGCTGGCTACCTCTCCCCCGGCGCGTACTTCTACGCCGAGGAGCAGGAGTACCTGCAAGCCTACGAAGATGTCTTGGAGAGATACAAAGGTAGGGCAGCCCTCCCCGCAGCGGGGCCGCCGCACCCGCCCAGCCGCCGCTTGCCCCGCCGGGCGTGGCGGCTGCGGACACGGGAGGCTCCGGCGCTGGCGGGGGGCGGCCAGGTGCGCCCGTCCCCGCCGCCGGCGTGCGGGGAGACCGCCGGCCCCCGGCCCCTGCGTGGTGTCTGGGGGGGGGGGGGGACGGACACACACGGACGTCGGAGGCTTCTGCGATAAATAAAAATACAGTCTCTCTGTCACCAGTGGGTGAAACGCACTCTCCCGTGTTTAAAAGTCTCTCTTTCGAGTGAAATGCGGACGTGGTGATTTACGTCTCGATGTGCATTTGTATTTAAAGCTTCCGTTTATTTTGACCCTTTTATTTTGTTTTTGTGGTCGGGCAAAGAATGATCTTAATTCGTGTAGCACCTGAGTTTTTTCACTGAATACAGAAAAATAGAGGAAAAAGGCGTTTATCTATAACAAAGATGCATGCAGCTAAATTTATCTTGCTAGAAATGCAAATTACGTTGCTTTCTTAAATTAATCGAGATGGCAGAGATGGTTTGGGAGACATGATTGATTACTCTGTTTTTCAATATATTTGCTAATACTAAATCTGAAAATGCTTATCGGAAGTGTTACGGGTCTGATTCTAATTCGAGTGAAAAAGGGGTAGAGTTAACAGTTCAGATTGAATCTTCATCCCAGAAATAGTTTCTACAGCATGTCACAGCATATGCTGACATTTGCAGTGCTGAGTCTTTTTGTAATGTTTGGGGAAGAGAGAGGTTAGATTTTATATCTGAAATTTTTCAGCTGTATGTTTCCAGTCAGTTCTAAAGATTTTGGTTAAATGGTTTGCACTGATGGGAATGGGAGTGGCATAGTTTAAGACAGCTTGATTTGAAAATACTGATAGTTGATTTTATTTAATCCAGGTTGTTAGCGGTAATATTTTGAAAAATAAACCCTCTGCAGATGGTTATTTTGACATGAGAACTTGTCAGGTCTGAGCCTACTTTATACCTGTGTCACTTGCAGTTTCGTGTGTCATTAGCAGTATTGACTAATGACTCCTTTGTGTCTGTTGCCCATTGTGTCAATGCAGCGATGGAGCATGTGCGCTATTTCTGTACTGAAATGCATTAGTGCATTTTAGTTGAGAAATAATTACGGTTTGTAATGGATCGTCTTCAAAAGCACATCCTTATTCCATTGTCTTTTATTTTTTTAAGTCATCAATTATATGTAACTGAACTGATTTTTGCAAAATTTTAAAGCAAGTAGACTGTTTACTTTGTAAATAAATAAAACACTGAGAAAACTTGTTTTTTTCTGTTCAGGTTCTAATCCAAAGAACTGCTTTTCTGCTTTAGATTACCTTTGATTTGCTGCTAGAGTCAGGTTTAATAAGGTTCATTCTTATACCAGTTTGACTACTTGCTTAAAAACCCAGGAAAGATATTAGGCCTCATTTCCCCTATTTCAGTGAGTTTTATTAGGAAAAGGACTGAAAGATTGGGTGTTTAAGTGTTGGGGGACAAAGGGATTTTAATTAAAATAAACTCCTAAAACTAATTCGCGTCTCTATTAGAAATAAAGCACATACTGGAAATATGTGAGTATATCATATTGTGGGGGTAACATCGGGACCATTCACATGCTATTTCCAGTGACAGCCAAATCCTGAAATTATTCGGAAGGATCCAGTTTCTGTTGTCTTTAGTTTTTAGTGTCACATTCAGTATATTGGTATGCTGTGTTTTGCTGCTCGAGGTATACTTTATTCAGCCATTGGGAGCAAAGGTAAAGATTCGGACTTGTTTTAATTAAGATATATTGGAAACCTGGAAAACACATTATTTTTTAAAATGTGTTTCCAAGCCGGTCATGATTTCCCATCCGAGTCCCAATAGTATGACTTCACTACAGTGATTGTTGTTCTGATGACTTGCTATGGGAGCTGATCTAATCAGAAAAGAATTGCTACAGTATAGGCTTTGAAGAGGGAGTGCCATTTCTCTGAATTTTTCGGTTTTGTAAACACCGCCTTTAGTAGTTTTCTTAATCAAATGCAAACCACGTTGACTTTATATTTTAAGACGAGCTTCAATCCATAATTTTAATGCTAATAGTTCTTTTTTTCCTTTTTACAGTCTGCAGAACCCTCTTGTATTCATCTAGGGCATTATCAGGGTGCCAAATTATCTATGCCCCAGCTGTTGAGTACTGTAACTAGCAGAGTCAGCTGTACAAAATTCATTGCCTGTCTTGGAAGGCCTGGGATCATATGATGCTGCATCATTAAGACGTTTGGGCCGTTTAATTTAGGAAGAGAAAAGCACTCCTTTTTAAATGCAGAAAAGTGAAATTTTACTCTTCATCTGTTTCTGCAGGCAAAGTCGGCTGTGGATCTTGAAGACCGTGTAATACCTTGTTGCTTTAGCAGTTGAAACCAGGATATTTGTACGTCTCCAAATTCTGTCCGCTGACCATGTCTCTGGCTGTGACAGTAAATAATTAGGCAACTGTTTGCTAAATCTGAGATGGCACAGAAGAGCTGTTTGCTATGGGAGAAGAGTGTGTTGTTTTCTGATTCCTGGTCAGCTCAGTTGCTGGCTGTCATATTTTTTTTCTTGATTCATGTAGTAATTCATTGGCAGTATTTCTAAAGCATTTTGGTGGAGGAAAAAAAGTCACGTTATCTCAGATGATTGAGAAATTATGTTGAATCAAGCTACTTATTCAGGGGGGAAAAAAATGCTTCTTTGTTAGTAGCACCTCTAAGAACTCAAAGGCAAAGCCTTTATTGTGATAGTGGCAATAAAATGTCTAGTATTTTATCGGAAACGTTTGATATATTTCACAACTTGTTTGTGACTGAATAGGAAGATGAGAAGTCATACAAATATTTAATATAACTAACAGTTCATCTTTATCTCAAAAACTATATTTGAGTTCTCTAGGAGGTTGTAAAGAAGCAAGACTAATTTTTTAAGTTATCTCACCATTGCCTGGGAACAAAAATTAATAAAATTATTGTTAGCTCTAGCCTTCTTGATAAATAAGAAAATGTCCAATAGTATTTCATATAAGTTTAATTTTTAAAATGTTAAATGCCATCTCTATCAGATGGCATAGGTATGCATTGTTCCATAACAACATTATTTGAGTATGAAATATTTGAAGATCACCATTTTAAACTTCAACTGCAGTGCATTCATTAGATTTACTCTGGTATAAATCTTAAGTAATGTACCAAGAATCCAGACTTACATGTATGATCCCTCTGAAATTGTATAGTTCATTTCAGGTAAAACTTCTTTGTATTTTTCAGTTCAGGTAGTAAACATTTATTGAAATATCAATTGCAACTACATTCTTTTCCTTCAAGATTTTGAACAATTATGTAATGAAGTTGCCTCCCTTTGACATCATTATTGAAATAGGCACATCTGTTAATGACTGCATGATTGCTTTCTCTGAAAAAAAATTAATTCTTAGAGTTAAGCATTGAATAAATCAGTTATTCAAGAATGTTCTTACAGTCATGTAAGCTATAAAAGTTTAAAATATATAGGGTTGTCTGGCCCGTGCAGACCTTTTAATGCTGTAGATTTTGGCTCTATAGAAAACAGATCTATTAGAAAATTCAGCTTGACATGACTGCCCACAAAAAATACAGCCTTGCGGTTCATGGACTTGACTAAATTGTTGTTAGTGATAGGAAAGGTATGACATAAATGTTTTCGTTGGAGTGGATGCCTGATTACTGCTTCCTTGGGGTACTTTGGGCTCGCTGCATAGCCTCTGTCTCTGTAGGAAGGAGGGACAAGTCTGGGACTGGGGACAGCAAAACTCGGGTTGGGTTGTTTAAACTTTTGGTACATTGTGTTTCACTATTGGCATTTCTCTTTTCCTTTAAAAAGATCTGTAATGCTACACATTCAGCTGAAGCATGGCAAACAGTTCTGTTTCTGTATTCTGAGAACAAAGATGCTGGAGACGGACGAGAGCTAGCAGGTCATCTGATGCATTTTGTTGCCTGTGTAGGGTTCAGAGGGAATGTCATTTGTTCTAATGATTGATTGAGGGTAGCGTCAAGTAAAGCTGTTCTGACATTGTTTGGGTACAGGTTTTGAATTAAAATTAAAAATAAATAGATGCCTGTCATCCAGCTCCTTTGAGCTGACTTCAGGAAGGGACCATTTGCTCAGAATGGTTTTTGGGCATCTGAAAATGGAGCTGCTGCTGCATTTTAGGAATCTGGAGGCTCCTAAATGTGTTTGGTATCAGACTTAGTCCAGGGTTATTCTTCTTCGGAAATGGCTTCATAGAGCAAAGACGGGAGGAGCCGTGGCAGATGCTCCTGGCTCTGGAATCTGTGAATGTCTGAATTTCCTTATTTATGCTCTGAACTCAGGGGCCTGAACTTACAGTCTGCAGAAATCTTGCTCTTCTGGGCTCTTGGCTGTGAACTAATTGGAACTCCTGCTTCAGGGCTTCTGATTTTGAACTCTGAAAGAAATACGGGAGTGAGCAATTGATCAGATGCTTTTAATTTATTTTCCTTCTCCTTTGGCGTAACAAAAACTGGTGGCATATAGGTGTTAGTTTTGCAAGGTGTATAAGGAATTTCCACCTCGGATGGTTTTCTTCCACGTCTTTGCAGGTGCTGGTATCGTCTAGCCTTGGAATTGATCACTTTTGTTCAAATAGGACAGCGGAGGGTATGTGTGGATTATCCAGCTGCACGTCACCTAATCCTTTCTTTGCCACTGTGCAAGTCTTCAGCATGACGACGCTCGTTTCCCCTGTTCCTAGCACGTTTCCTACAGCAGGTTAGCCTCCCAGGAACCAAGGACTTTAGCCAACAGAAAGTGCCCTCAATTAGGGATGGAAACGTAATGGCATTTGCGCTGTGTGAAGTCAGACAAAATTAATGGACTCCTTGGGCCATGTAAAAATGTAAAACCTGCAGTTTTACTCTGTTTCAACATTCCTCCTTCTTTAAGCAGAAAGTTCTCACTTTCAAATTGCTTGGAGATGGGATATTTTTTTTTGAGTGCATTTCATCCCAAATATGAACCAGATCTTGCTGATTTGACTTGTGTGAGCACTTCGCTTGAGCTAAGTTGAAGAGGTCTTAATTTCGTTGGAATAAAATAAAGAGAACCTGAATTTAGCCAATTCAGCAAGGTTTTGTCTGTTTAAAGGCCTCAAGATTTGGGCAGCAGTTTCTGAAGCTGTTTGTGATGGCATTTATAAACTGCAGTTGCATCTCCATGGCTTTAAAAGATACCTGTTTGGATGACTAAGGCGGGCAGAATTTGGCCATCGATTCAAATGTTTTTGGTATGTGAATTGGGGCAGAGATCAAAGGTCTGTTTCATTGCTTTTCTGGTACTTCCCAATTCCCCTTGAGTCAGCAACATTTTTGAAGTAGAGCTCACAGGAATATTCTGTAATTCCTTTTTTAATGGCCAAAACCAGGAGGTGGTGAAGGGGGGGGAAGGAAAATAAACTTCAGTCATCATTGTGCTAAAAGGCTTGTTTTGGCTCAGTTTTGTATTTTTGATTGAGGTGTTTCTAATTGTTTGCTGTGATCTAGTTTGCTAATCTGTAGTGATATTTTGCTTGAAAACCAGATCATGCATTCTTTTTTTCCTCTATACTGTTCAAAACATGCCTGATTTGAGGAATTTATTCCACCATTTTTCTAGAACTTCAACATGTACTGGGAATTCAGTGCTTTGTAAAATAAAAATGGGCTTATTCACATGCTTGAAGTTAAGTGCAAGTATTTTATAAGTTCAGGCTTAAAAGAATAAAGTTTTGTAAATGTCAAATATGAATGCAGCTTATTGCTGCATGCCTGAAATGTTTCCTGTAAAACATCATTAAAGCCGTTTAATTTAACAAAGCCTCGATTTTCTGTAGTGGGTGAAAATATTCGTGTACTGAATGCTTTCAGTCAACCCAGCTTTCAAACAGGTGAAACAATGCTTACAAAGACACTTCAGTCCGCAGGTCAAATCCTGAAGGGCATGTTAATAACCAGATTTTACAAGTTGATCTGTGTAGGCAGACTCCGGTGCTTTTGTGGGAATATGCTGGCTTCAGAAATCCACCCACGCAAGCCTCTTCCCAGGATTGGGGCCCAAGTAATAGCTCAGTCTTTAATAAGGCGTACTCCTGCTGAAATCAGTCATCCTTTAGGGCATTCCCATTTGGCCTCAGCTGCATTAAAAGCAAGTTAGTGTGTTTCCGGATTTAATTTTACTATACCTGGTGAATACATCGTTTTTTTGTGGAGTGTAATCTATCAGCTTTTTGGATTTTGTACATTTTAAACAAACTGAAAATAGCTGCAAATAAATCTGTGAAAGGACGAAGATGCTGGGCAAATATATTGAGGGTTAAATTCTGTACGTTGCAGTTACACAATTAGTGTAACTATTTCTGTAAGACAAGGAGGATTATGCCTCTGACGGGCTTTTCAGTAGCATAGGGCAAAATCTGCTCTTGATTATAGCCACATGGCCCTTTTGAACTTGGTTTGCTTTTAAATATATTTTCATTGTTCAGTTTCATAGTTAATATGTGAAATTACAGTATTTAATAATGTGTTCTACAATGCATATAAATTCAGATCAGCAATTAAGTGGAGTTCATAGTCTAATTGTTTTGGAAAACTAAATTTGTTTGGCCTGAGATTCAGGTACCCAGCTATCTGACAGCTATGACACTTTGCACCACTTGGATCTAAAATTAGTAGAGCTCTTCTATACTGGGATTAGAGAGGAGTGTATATGTTTTAGTTGAGAAAAAGGGTAAAAGGCTGACTCTCTATACATATTTCGGAGGGATGTTTCAGGCAATTTACAGATGAGACTACAGGTGAACAGCGAAGTCCCTGCATGTCTTTTGCTGGGTACTGAAACGGGTATCCTGTCATCCTGCTTGGAGACTTTTCTTCTGCCTGATCAGGTTACAGTCTGAGTGTTCCTCATGTGACAAGGTCTTTTAGGCACCGTAGAAGCAGCATTA
The DNA here is from genome assembly GCA_009819775.1 of Phoenicopterus ruber ruber. Classification (NCBI taxonomy): domain Eukaryota; kingdom Metazoa; phylum Chordata; class Aves; order Phoenicopteriformes; family Phoenicopteridae; genus Phoenicopterus; species Phoenicopterus ruber. Next base: position 100,439,790 of record CM020217.1, read on the forward strand.
GAAAACGCGTGTGGTCATTTGGACAGACATTTTACAGTAATAAGGCATCCTGAGCAGTTCTAGCCAAAGAGCTTTTTCGAGCGAGGAATGGCACTTGCGATGCTGTGGTTTTTACTCAAACAAAACTTCTGTTAATTTTGGTGGGAGTCAGGAACTTAGCTATTGATGTTAATAAATATTTAATGCTTTAAATTACTTTGCCTTTAGATAAATTTTTAATCTAGAGATAAAGGATTTACGTTATGTCCTGGAAATTAGGAAATGACTTGAGCATTTGTCTGGAGAAGCCACTGCTATGTAGTCGTCCATAACTTCTGGGAATAAGGTATTTTTGCTAAGATAGTTCTAATCTCAGAGTGCGGTATTTTCCAAAGCACACATAGCAATTTGATTGCTAGCCCCAATGACTTTTAATAGAAATTATGTGCTTCGCTGCTGTTTGTGCCTTGGAAATTCTCTCCCAGTGACTATACATTGTTCAGACCATAACCTTGTGCTGGAAACCACATTATAATACCATGTATTACAGATTAGTTCTGCATTTAAAACTCAGTTTTTGAAAGGTTTTAAATATGAAATCTTCTCTGGAGGAAAATTGATCATAATTTTTAGAAAGAAAGTACATTTCAGAATTACAAAGGACATTTTCAAATATACTGAAATTTCTTTGTATTGTAGAGCAAACATGTTTTTCAGGCTTTATGACTTCCACCCTCTTCATTAAAATTTTAACAAATCAATTGCCGAGAAACATTGATTGTCGTTTTGGGTAGGTTTTTGTTCTTTGCATATAATTTTTGTTGACATCCAGTTTACAGTAGAGTTAGTGACATTTGGCTCAGTATCTCTTTAAAGGAGAGAAGAACAGACACAGATGAGCTACAGGAAGAAAGCCAAAGTTGATTAGGTCCCTTGATGAAATTACTGTATAATTTTACCGTGCTCAACAGGATACTTTTGCCTTGTTCTGTTTCCATTTTTTAAAATAGAGCCCTTGTTAATAAAGTCCATACACTCCTTGTGAGGCCAGATCTAGCCTACCTCTGAGAATATAAATCCAAATTCTAATTTTCTGCTTGTTTCTGTTGCAAATTGTGTTAAATCAAATTGATTCCTGTAAGCATTATATGTTTCTACTTAAATTGTACATTTATTCTTGCTTTCTCACGGATATATATTTCCTTCAGATCTTGGATTACACTGAATCAGTCCAGCCGTCCAACATGCTGTTTCAAGTAGGTTTACGGTAGCACTGAGCAGCAGCTATCTGTAGTTTGCAGCATCAAACATTTATAATCTAAGTTATAACCTAATTTATAAAGATTACATTAGTGTCCTAGAAACAATACATGTTTATGTCTTGATATTTTGACTGTCATACTGAAGCATCTTTTGGCTTTGGTAACCACATAATACTCAAGAGAATTTAAAGAATTAAGTTTACGCTTTGAGAGCACGCGTGTCTCCGCAATAATTTGCAATTTAATACTAAATGTATGGATTTGATTAAATAACATTAGAAAGTGGGAGATCATTATTCTAAGCATGAAATGTATTCTGAATTTGGTGCTACAAGTAGATGCCTATAGTCATTTCAGCAACCAATGTTGTCAACGGTCTGTTGGAGAACTGGATGTGTGACTAAAATGTTGACGGAACTTTGTACAGTTTGTGCTGGATGTTGGATTTTTTCTTTGTGTTTCGCCAACCAGTCTGCTTTGTTGAGTCTACTCACCTCTGATCTTCTGTCGTTTGCCTTTTTCAGGGCATACTTCTTCACTGAAGGTTGTATGTCCTCTTCTGTGTTCCTAGTAAGAAACACCTCAAGTGGGGGGAGAAAAATAGGCTTGGAGGTGGTTTGTTTGGTTTTTTTTTTCCAAAAAAAAGCCCTCGTTCCTCATGTGTGGAAGATATAGTAGTGTGACTGCTGCTACTCTACCCTTGGTTCCCCTTTTATCTTTCCTTCATCACTTTCAAGTTACGTTTTAGCTGTAGGTTGGATTCCTTGTCGGCCCTCGCCTACAAAGTGCAGGCAGAAGATCGGCTTGCTTTGAGGGGCTTCTTGTGGAACACTCTTGCACACCCCCTGTACCAGCTTTGCAGAGGAGTGGATCGTACTTCCTCCTCGGACGGGTCCCTTCCCAGGCGTGGTGGAAGAAGGAGACCTTGGTTCCAGTCTCCTCCTGCCTGCTGCTGGAGTGGAGAGCACCAGCCCTAGTCCTAGAGAGCAGCACGGGCTTCACTCCCTGATCTGTAGCTGAAGCTGTAGAGAAACCTTTGAGCTTTTCCTTATCATAAACAAATGTAAAGACTATACGTGTGTGGAATGAGATTTCTCAGGCTATGTGCCTGTGTGCTGGTTCCTGCTGTGAACTCGAGTTCCTAGAGTCGGGATAAAGCCTGAGTGGGACTTGAGTCTCAGGTCATGTACTGACGAGCTGGTGTCCTACTGTGAGAGCGTTTCAAGTGTAGAGTTTAATCCCTCTCGGTGAAAGTGCTGAGAGAGAGAAGATCGCCCAGGGGGCAGACACTAACACGGTCACTTCTTTTGAAATGATTGTGTTTCTTCAGCTCTTGGTTTCGCTACTCTAGCTGGCACCTGGGCCTGTGAGCATTGCTCTTTAGGGTGAGCGAGTCGGTCTGGTTTCGTGCTTGGACCTCGCGCTGCCAGTGAAAGCAAACGCTCCCTCCCTGCTGTGCGCGACCAAGTTATTAATTATGCAATGCACTAAGATGTCTTCTGTATCTTAACTGGATTTTAAACCCCCAAGACTTGTTTTCTGTGCATTGGCTTAATGACTCGTCTGATAAATAATTTTAAGTTGATTTATTTGCCTTTTTTTTTTTCTTCTTCTGAGTAAATAAACAGTCCATCACAGTATTTATCTCAATGACTAGCAGTAAGTGTTGACAAATGGCTTAGATGCGATGTGAGATAATGGAGTGATCTTACAATTTGATTTTGTTAGGCTAGCAAGTAAGAGAAAGGGAGTCTAACATTTTTGGTCTTTTTTGTGTGTGTTTCAGTTAAAATGCTTTTAGTTCTGTATTTCATGATTAAAAATCTCAGCTTCTACACTCTCTTTACACTTGTAAGTTCTCTCTGTGCCGTAGTACTAAGCATTCAATAACTGTACATGCACTTCAATGCAAGGTACTGATTTACTTTGTGAGATGAGACAGTGTGATTGTATGTAGTACCTTTGTTGCATTTTTGTTTTATGTTATATGTGTTTGATATGTATTTAAGAATTCCCTTTGACCCCCCCCCCCCCCCTTTAGATAGTTCTAGAATACCAGGTATAAGATTTTATTGATCTTTGTGCAATTAGCAAGCAGTTTTCTGTGGATGGTCTTGGTCGTTCAGCGATGCTTAGCTTCTGAGCTTTTTATTCCCAATACCTTTTTACTTTTAGTTTAAATTACATTTAATTTCCTGTCATTGCCTAATAATCTTTCCAGTTTCAATAGGTTGGTTTTGAGTCTTAAAATTCTGGAGTTCTCCTACTCTGAAAACATTTCTATCATCAGAAAATATCCCATTTTTTTGTTTACTGCCTCCTCCAAATCTTTAATAAATGCAGAATGCATTGATGATTTCTGGAAAACCACACCATTCTTCTCACATTGGAAGGCAGCCAAGATTCAAGACTTTGTTATTCTGTAAGTCATTTTTCAGGCTACAAAAGGATTACACGCTCTATCTTAGTTGGGTTTAGTCAGTCCTTTCATAAAAAAACATTGTAAAAGCTTTTGGAAATATATGTCAATTTTCCCTCTATTTATCTATACATATATATACACACACACACACATATACAGGCACACACCCACCCCTTTTTTGTTTTTAACTCAGAGTCCAAACAATTATGGAGGAATTTGATTTATCAGTGCAGAAATGATGGGGATTTGTCATTATATTCTCAGTATCTTTCCCACTATTTTAGGGTTTTTTGTTTTAATTTATGCTTTTCAGTTACTCCCAGTGGAACTAATCAGAGCTACATCAGTAATTTCTCAAGCTTCTTCTTTTATTTCTTGAAAATAATCTGGAGAATAGTGATGTATTTTAGCGTATATTTTTGTAAGCAGTTTCTCTCTTTGGTATCTTAGTTCTTTCTGAATTTGTAGTAAGGTGATAGCAGTTGGTTATGTAAGCTGCTTGTAGGTGGCTGTGTTTAGGTGTCTTGTGTGGCTCCGTAATTTCTTCTTTGAGACTCCTTCCTGTGATGAAACATGGTTATTTTTCTGTGAAGGAGGCTGTGGGGAAAGGAACAGCAAGTTGTCGTCTTAAAGACTAGGTCCTTGCTTGGTAAGCTTATTTGGATCTTTAGTCTCACTGCCTCCCTGATTCTGATTATCCATGAACACGTGTGTTACTGCCTGATTTGTAACAAAAGTCTCTCTTCTTTTTGGAAGGTACTACATCTCTTGTTTTGTTTGTTATCTTGATTTTCCAACCATTGCTTGGGTAGGGCTTCTGTCTCGCTAAAGAAACGCTTCTGGCACAGCAAACTTCTACAGCATGCACCAATTTACTTGTTGGGATTAGGCATCAAGATTACTAACCTGCTGGTACCAAGGTAAATTATACTCTAATGTTCATGTGAAAAGGGATCAATGTTGCACTTTTTTTTTTTTTTAAATGACTTTATAACATCCCTCCATCATCTGACAATGTCTGTGGTACTTGTATAGGATTGGGAAAGTTAAAGAAAAATAGGGGTGTGTGTATGTGTTGTAAACCACAAATTTCCTTTACTACCTGATGTTTTTTTGTTTTCTGCTGTTAAGATATGTATTATACATATGTATAATGTTGCTTTAGTTTTTCTCCTGCTTTTCTGTGACTTACCTGTTATGCTTTACTGTGTTTTGTACTTATAAATCTTGGTTATTTTTAATAGGAGTAATTTAAAGACCCTAGTATTTGCCTTTTTGAAATCCATCATCGCTGTTGACATTTGAAATTGTAACTGCAATAAGATTTTCAGCTGTTTTGTGGCCTCATATTAATCTCCTAAAATTTTTCTAAAACTTGAACAAGATGACATCAGGAGTGCCTTCCTCATTGTTAAAAATAAGTGATCTCCAAACTTGTCCAAAGTGCTGACAGTACATTCTGTAACCGTGCAGATAAGTATCTGTTAAGTTATATCTTGAGGCAATTAATCAAAATAAAGACTGAAGGAAGATGTCAAGATTTAGCCTTTTAAAATTAGCATTATAATTTTTTTTTCTTCTGATTTGGAAGGCACTAGCAGCATTTTTATTAACCTTGGTAGCTATATATTTATATTTCCCTCTCTTCCTGCTCCATCTTCCCCATGCTGAACGTTTCCTGATGGATACCGTTGACTGCTTTATGAAGAGTGGCATCCTTCATGATCAACCGCTTCTTCCTGCGAAGCCTGTAAACAGGAATTTTTGCATGTCAGTTACTGCTGATATTTTTAGTATGACAACAATTTTATCTGCAAGTGGAGCTTTTTATCTCACCCGTTGAGCCATTTTCACTTTTGACATCAGTGTAAAGCTATTTTTATGTTTTAATTGGTATCGTATTTGTTGTTAGTCATTTTTGTCCAGGCCCTGAGGGCAGTAATGGGCCTGACGGCCCCTGCCCACACCACTGGGGCTCCCTGCCCCTGCCCAGGACCCCACGTCAGCCCCCTGGGGCCGTCAGCCCCTGCCCCAGCAGCGCCGCAGCCGGGCTGCTCTCAGCTCCCCGCAGCCCTGCCCTGCCCGGCCATGGGCCCTGCCTACCTGTGGTCCCGTGGCCCAGCCCTGTCCCCTGGGAGGCACCCAATGCCCGGGGCTGGGGCTGCCCCAGTGCCCCCCGGCTGCCCTGCTCCTGGCTGGGGTGGTGGGAAGGGCCCTGGCTGCCAGGCCCTGCCCTGACGGACCTGCCACGGGGAGCCCCCGCTGCCCCCAGCACCCAGGGAGCCACCAGCCTCCACTGCGCCATGACAGTTCTGTACAGGCCCATCTTTTGCTTCACCTAGTTTCTCTTCTTTAAATTGCCTTTACGCTACTGATTAATTTCTTTCTTTGTAATTTTGTCCTCTCTCCTGGCCTTGTGATACGTGCATGGCAAGTTATCATATTAGAGCGTGGTTTACACCTCATAGAATCATAGAATGGTTTGGGTTGGAAGGGACCTTAAAGATTATCTAGTTCCAACCCTCCTACCATAGGCAGGGACACCTTCTACTAGACCAGATTGCTCAAAGCCCCATCCAACCTGGCCTTGAAACCTCCAGCCTCCTCGGCTTTCTGTACCTTCCTGGCTGGTTGTGTTATATCATGTCCTGTTTGGTGCTGGCCATTCTAGAAATTATTGTGCAGTTGGAGAACTGCTCTGTGAAAATAATGCATTTTATTGATGTGTTAAGACAGTGTTATTGATGCAGTTTCTGTGAACATAAAATTAATTTGTTTACACAGCTTTGGTAAAGCTTGACTCAAATTTTCTGACAGGTACCTGCACTGCACTTCCTGAATTATGCATATCTGTTTACTTGAGTAAAATTAGGCCTCTCCCTTCTCTTCATGCTTTTGAGCTTTTAATCAGAAAGGAATATGGAGAAGTTCAGTTTTAGGGCTGATCAGTGACTTCAGTACAGGTGGGCCCATTAATCAGCAGTTGTCGTGTCAGTTCAGGGGAGCACAGCTGCAATAAGTAGCTCTTGTTACTCTTTGGTGCTGTAGGAATGGTTACGAAATGCCTGAAGAAACTCTTGAATTACTCTTAACATGTGATGGACTAAATACTTTTTAGTGTTGGATTTTTATTTTTTTTTTTTGTTTGGTGTGTCCCCATTCTCCCCTCCCCCCATTTGTGAGTGGAGTAAAATATAACACCAGTAAAATATGTCATTCAGGAGCTGTAGATCTTGGAAAAATGTTTAGAGAATATGGAGCAATGAAAGTCCTAGAGGAAAGGTGAAGAATTGAGATAAAGGCACTGCCTTTATATGAGGTCTTGACAGGAAGATCAAATGTGTACTTGAAGATAATGGCTTTTATTATTATTAGCAGGGCTTAATTACTTCAGCCTTCAGCCTAAGCAACCCAGTGCTGGAGAAGGAAGAGCTGTGGAACAAGTTCATTGCACAACTTAAAAGGTACTGAGAAGTAACTTAAACAGCCACTAAGGAGCTGGAAAGAGAGCTCTCTAAGGAGCTAGGAGAGCCTTATGCTTCATGCATATGTATCCCGAGTTGGCAAAATAACTAGTTAATGTTTGGAAAATACTATGATCATTAGAAGAAATGCTCTGCAGTGTGTTGTTATGCTGATTTGGTACCCAGCCCTCAGACCTCCCACTGTACAGAAAACTCCTTTGTCCAGTGCAACCAAGAAAAGAAGGCTGGGAGGTACTAAAGCCTTAATGCAAACTCAGTGACGTTTAGCAGTAAAGGGCGTATGTAACAAGACCATATAGAAGACAAAGAGCAAAATCCAGTCCTAAATCCTGCCTAAATTGGGATGTTCTGTACAGCAGTCTGGGTTAGCCGCTTTCCACCGCTACCAACTTCTTCAGGCATCTCAGTTTGCGAGGAGCATCAGTGTTTGGCTTAAAAGGCCCTTGGGTATCTGTGTCTTCTCAGAAGATACTGCATTTTCAGGGGTTATGCTCTCATCTTCTGCCTAGGGTTCACTGTATGCCGAGGGTCAGATAGCAAACTGCTGGGATGTTTTCTGTGGTTTACTAGCCAGGGAAACCTAATCCAAAATGGAATGCTGCTTCTGTGTGAATTTGCATAAGAATAACAGTGATTTGAGTATTTGCCTGAGAATTAGATGTAATTTTAGGCCTCTCTGAGCTTGAAGTTTTGCTTATTTGCAACGCAGAATGCCACAAGTTTTTGGGTATTTGAGTAGGAATATAATGCTTTTCTCGTAAAACTGAGTTACTGTGTGAACATGTAGGAGTAAGAAGGCTGAAAGGAAAGCAAATTATAGATTGGTGTGCAGGAGAGAAAAGTGTAGGTTCTAGTCTTTGCCTCTAGGGCTGTCATTGCTTTTTGTTCGCTGATGATTATATTCGTACAAAATTCAAAGAATAGGATGAAACACTGAGCTGAACTCTACTGTATGGTAACACTTCCACAAAGAACCAGAGCCACAGAAATTCCACTGGCATATTCAACATTGACAACCCATATAAAATGTAGATCTGTCAACATAAAGAATACCAAAAGGGATTATGACACTGCCATTCGAGGATGTAGAAGTCTTCATCGAAAGCACTGATAATGTCCTCCTCTCCGTTGAGAACGGAGGATCCACAGAGCAGTCTGTGATAAGAAACTCTGTAAAAATTCCAGCAGAATCAGGCTGTCGCAGGCAGCTGGAGAAATTTTTATGAAAACAACAGTGAGGCTTTGGAAGGTATCCATGATTTCCCTTCTCTATAATACCTTCTAATCTGTCATCCAGATAAGAGGATGGAAACTCTGAGGAGCTTGTTGGGAGCAGTGAGCGCTGGCTGCTCTGCGAGGGACTGGGGCTGGGAACCAGGAGCCCAGCGTGATAGTCAGGCTGGCAGAGACCCTGCCCATGGGGCCCAGCCCCACAGTGTCTGAGTGGGGCAGGCTGGGGGGCAGTAGCTAGATTCAGTTGGCAATTCAGATCCCCCAGTTGGTTTGGGATGTACCCAGGGCCCTTAGAGAACTGTCAAGGCTGACCAGTCTCCAGTAGTGCCATCACTGGCTTCCCTTCAGCACGGGCTAATAAACGCCTTGCTGCTGAATCTCATTGCACACACTAAATCACTCATTCCCTCTCTGCCCTATGTGTTTGTTCCCCCCCCCCCGGCCCTGTAGCGTGGTTATTTGCAGTATTGTTAATGTTCCTTAAGCGATGGGACAGAGACTGCTTTGCAGTGTCCTGTCGCTCAGTAGGGAAGAGTTTATGGTGGATAGAAGATGCATGTGTTCTGTCTCTGTGGCTACTGATGTGCTTCCCTGCCTGTCATGATCTGATGTCCCACTGTAACATGGGAAGTACTCCAACCAGACCTGGACTAGGTGCAGCAGCTGCTGCAGCAGTTGATGTGGTTGTTGTCTGGTTAAGTACTCCGGATAGGAACTGTTGCATAGGCCCAGGATGTTTTAGTTTAGAAGAGGGCATTATCTCCTAGATGAGATTCTTTGTAGCATACTAGAGATGTGCAGTTGAAGTACAAGGAAGAGATTCTTGCAAGGTCTTGCACAGTCTTGTGTAGACAGTTACTGACAGTCTTGGACTATTTGTTGTGTTTGACGCAAATTGCCTTTTTTTTTTTTTTAAATTACGTTTCAGCTTGCCACCCAGTGGTACAGATTTTCTGCATCTTGTCCTTGTCTCATGATACTAAAGCTTCTCTTAACTGTCAAAAAGTCCGTTGCTGCGAGGTCAGCTTGGGATCCAGTGATTTTGAAACTTATGAATCTCCCCTCACATGTCTCCGAATGTTGCCTTTGTGACCTTATGCCAAGTCAAATATCACTTGAGCTATTTATGGTAGCTGTTATTTCAGCAGCGAATTTCTACCTGAATCTCCAGGCAACAGCATTTCATCAGGACTGTGAAATTCCCCTGCAGTTCATTTCTGAATGATGGATTTTCATTTAAAACGTCCCTTCTTTTTAGAACTACATTTAATATAGAAGAAATAGAAACAGGTTTAATGTTCCCAAGCTTTTGATTTCTTTTACTGACTATTGGCTCCTCTGTTTGTTGTGGTATGTGGAAGTTAAGAAGGCACAGCTGTGTCTTCACAGATGATATTAAAGTGCATAACCTAGTTAATCTTGCCAAGATACCAGCTGTCTGGTAACCTTTTCCTCCAGCTGAACATCAGGGCTCACTCCAGGAGACCAGTTGCTGCATCCTCTACCCACTTCAAGGATAGGTGAGAACTGGAGTTAGTACAGCAGTAACGTGGCACAGACTGTAAACAGCCAAGCAATGCAAGCAGTACGCTTTGGATTTAACTGCTGAATCAGATGTTTGGTTCAGGAGAGCGGTGTTTCAGCTGCTGCTTGACCACAGAGCAGCAGAAATGGCTCTTTCGTGTCTATCTTGGAGAGGATGGTGTTGGCCAGTCATGTGTAGCGGGAGCCATACTGACTCACTTGCAATAGAGTATGACCAGCCTTGCGCACCATAATCCAGTGAGATACGGGGCATGTGATCATTTCTGCTGTTCAGAAATACCCAGCCCCACAAGCACCACGGGTTTATGCGCCTCCTGTCTGCCTCTGAAAGAACTGTAATTGCTGTGTGGTGTTGCAAAACAGACAAGTTGCTCTAGACCAAGGTAAAATGAGAGATTACAGCTCATGAGCTAATCTGTATTAGCTGCCTTGCGTGTCTGCTCATGCTCAGTGGTGAAATGGGATGTAACTAACTCTTCTTTCGATGAGCACTGTGCTTCTAGGCACATCTGACATTTGCCTCAGAGTAACCGTGATCTATCTGATACGCTCTGTGTCCCTTCGTTGCCTGGCCTCACAGTACCCCACTTGTCTTGGGAAGGCATTTCCTTTTCCAGAATGCAGCAGACAGCATGATTGATGTTTGCAAGGATTAGAGGTAAGGAGTTCAGGGCAGACATTGTGGTACTTTGAAACCTGGATTAAAAAGTTGAGGCAAAAGTTACTTGTCTTGTAGTTACATCAGTGTGAGTAAATTAACATGATCAGGACCATTCTGTGCTACTGATGCCCACTGCCATGGAAGAGCCTGCATCCATACTCTTGAAATTCTCTTTTTCTCCAGATGGGGCTGCAGGCAAGCTCTGTTAGGAATGGTCCATGATCCATGTTCACCATGAACTGTGCTTGAGAATTGTCTGCGAGACAGGCAGCTGGCACAGGCTGAAAGCAAGCTAGGGATGGCTCTGTCAAAAACTTACCAGAACTGGGGGATTTAATTCCAGTTCTGAGGAGCACCAGGCTGGTGTTTTATTTGCTAGGACAGATGTAGTCTGAAAACTGTGCTAAAAAGATTTCTACAAGTTTAGGTTTTTAGCATTATTAGGCTTTAAGTGTCATAGTTGGCTTCTACTTATGTTAATTAAGCAATCTAAATTCTGATGTCCTATTTTTAGGAGAATTCCTGATGGTCAGATTGGAAAAATTGTATGTGCAGATTTAGCACCAAAAAAAATTGTTCTCAGTACTAAGCTATGGGGAAAAATTCCAAGTTAATGAAAGTGTTTTTTAATTTGTTGTGATTTTTATTTGTTTGATAAAGTATTCCATCTGCTTGAATAAGAAGCTTCTGATGCTTTTCCTGACTTCTTTATAAGTCGTTTTTTGCAATTATGAATTCAGTTTGTGTTTAAAATGGGTATTTTATAAGGGAGTATTCCAGTGCATAGGATAAGCAAACTCAGAGCAATGACTTTTCAGGAAGAGGTGAAACAAAAAAATGCTGTAAATTTAAGGTTTGATGCTATTACTACATGTTCCAAGCAATGCATAAATGGTCAAGAAAGTTATATATGAGCATTGAGAAGAAGTTGGGTACTTGGCTGAGAAACTAGTGTAAGATCATGAAGTGTAGATAAGGTGCTCACATTCTTCGGTTTGATGGGCAAGGAGTATGCACTAATACTTGTATATATTTTAGTAAGATTTTTGGTATTGTTAGTAATAGAAAAGTTACTTGAACATTGAAATATGTCAAATCCATACTGGAGAAAGCTTAAGTACAGTGGAAGTGTGCCTCCTACTTTAGAGGAGAAAAGGAAGTAATTAACTATCTGCAATAGAGTTAAAAGTTGAGTCCTTACATATGATCAGTAGTTGCAGAATTGTAATGTAGTAAAAATTTGGGAGAATGTGAAATGGTTACCAGTTGTACGCTGCCATGGTCTGTCCCGAGGCCTTTGGCAGAGTTGATTATGAAAAACACAAAAGTGATTTTGCTTGGTTGTGTTGGAGTGTTGTATTCCTTGTTTGTTCCAAGTAGGAGTTTGTGAGATGTGAAAAATATAGTTCCTTTAGGCAAAGCTTATTACTTCTAAAAATATTAATGATTTGTATGGAAGAGGATTTTTGAAGCCTCTTTTGTATGGAAGAAATTAATTTTGTTTTCTCAAAATTGAGGAAAATGGAAATTATTTTTTTTCTAAAAATAACTTATCTCCTTAAAACAGAATAACTGGGATTTAAGACGTCTGAAGAAGTCCTTCAGAGAGCACACACAAACGTGCTGCAGATGCGCGGCATTAAATTGTGTTTGTAAAATAGAGTGACCATATATATTCCAAATATTCAATTAATAATTTTGTGAAAAAAGGATTTTTCTCTTTCTTCAGAGCAAAAAAAAATTTAAAAACTTTAAAAATGGCATTTGTAGGCTGGAAAAAAAAAAAAGACCCACCCTGATTTTAATGATACTTGGCAACTGAAAAAACCAAAACAAACCCCAAATAACCCAACCAGCCTGTCACTGGTACTTGGGAACTGCCAGTCACTCTTTGTTATGCAGAGACACAGGACGAGACATGAAAATAACTGTTCATCATCAACGAAGTTTTCACAGCTTGTTGGAAATCCCACGGTAGCCTGTAAATGTTTTCAGCCACCAAGCCTGAGGGACTGTGACCATTCCAAAGTGACATGGGAATGTGCCTTGGATTCCAGAGAACAGTAGGGAGCATGAGCACCCCTGAAATGCTCTCTGCAGGGCTGTGATCACCACCTCACGGTCCCCTGATGGGAAGCTCCAATTTTTGATGAGGTTTTATGATGTGGCCGAGTGCCACATAAATTGTTTTCAACTGCATGGAGACGAGTACGTGCTGAGAGTTTCGGAAGGGTTTGTTTTTAGTGAGATCGGGAATAGATGTATTAAACTGCAGAATTGATGTGAGTCAGTCCTTTGTGGTCCGTCTGCAAGGGTTGGTATCTTTGGGGAATCAGTGTGCCATCTCACTGTGCATGTACAGCGCATCAGGACCACAGATCAGAACAACTGAACAAATGTCAAGCTCATATTTCTTTCTACTTAATGGAGTAACACAGTGGGATGGATAAACGATCTGTTTTATAACTGACCTGCTCTTGCAGAAAGGTGGCTAGAAGAGTGCGTATGTTACAAATGTGTTGTCACTAGGCATGGCTGAAAAGGGATCTAGAAGGGATCTTCTCATGGTTGGGTGGATTTAATTATTTATTTTAATACTGCTTATATGTTAATACAAGAGTTTGCTCCCTACACCGTGGTGGTTGGTTTTGCATGTACTTAGTGTAGCTTGATTTGTGAGGTGTACATGTTTGGCCTGATTGATGACGTTTCTTTTTCTTATTTTAAATGTGCGTAGTAACTATTTTATGCATGTTTTCCAGTTATTAATTTTACTTGTTTGGTGCCATTGCTTTGCAACTGGTATATGGTATAGTACTTTAACATATTTGTCTAATTAAGCTATAGGGTATGCGGATTTTCTTTACATTAATTTTAGGTTCTGACCCAGTCATTTGGCCACATTTAATTTGTCTTAGGTCAGGTTATACATTGGTCTCTGGTTCTGTCTTTCCTGAAAACTTAAATTGCTCATGTTACCTTTTGGCAAGTTAGTTTAGCTCAAGGGAGAACAGCCACTGTGAATAATATAGGAGATGCAGAGTGAAATTGGATTACTGCTCAGTCATTGTTTTCACTCTGATATGAAGATGATCAGTTAGCAGCTAATGAGTTGCACTGGTTTGCACTGTACCCTCTGACAGATTAGACAAGTTGAAGAGTAAGCATCAGCCTCCTAGAAGAAAACATTCTAATGCATAGGATGTCAATTAGAGTTAACGCTAATTTCAACTTCGTTTAACTCTGCGGTAGAGGCAAGAGGAAAAAGAAAGATGACCAAAGAGCATATTGTATATCAGTACATCAAAAATGTATAATATAGTGGTGTCCAGATTTTGGGCTGAAGAATTTGAATTCAGATCATACGCAGAAACATCCGATTCTCCAGCTCTAGATGCTGCTGGTTGATTTACTGACTTTGGGGAAAATTTTTATACTCATCTTCAAGGCAACTGAACCCTGTAATTAGATGGAATTGCCAGCACTGTTTGAGTAATGTAAAGATGTAGCAAAATCAGCAGGAAATGAAAATGTAAATAAACAGTAGATAAGAAGTATTGCTTTTTCAGCAAAATAGAATGCATTTAAAAGACCAAAAGAGCAGAAAAAGATCTGAAAGCTGTAGTGAATACATAGATTTGAGCTCAGAATATCATGCTATCCTGAAAAGGTTAATATTTACTGTAGAGTGTTTACCATAGTTACAGAGCTGTATGTAACAGGAACAGTAAAATAATAGTACCATTTTAAACTGTACTGGAAATACAGCAGATGAGGAAGGTCTAACCTTATTATTAAGTAATATATATTTTAAGTTTGTACATCTTTTATTTTTTTAATCAGCATTTACTTTTTTTTTTTGCTCAGTAGTTTTCTGTAATCTGAAATAGCATCAAATGCTTGTGGGAGCCAAGTTGCAGAGATCACCTCCTAGTTGAGATGCTGAGATTGAGTGGATACCTTGTTCCTCTGTTCCCAGCAGCACGAAACAGGCTCTCCAGAAGTGATGTGGGGTAACTGCATTTGTAGCGGATAAGATCAAAGGTAATGCTTACTTTACAAAAGTCACAATTGTTTGTTTTATAACCCCGCTGTATTTTGTGGGTTAGGTTAACCTTTAGAAGTATGAGGGATGTGTTCATTGATCAATTAATCTCTTCCTAACGTGGAATACTCTGAAAGCATGAGTTCGTGTGACCACTGAGCCCTAGAAGACTAAGACCTCATGCAACCCAGTGTTGGTTGCTGACATGATACTCATGATAAAGTCATTTACAGACACTTCTAGGAGAGCTGATGTCTCTAGTGGAAAAGAGAAAACTGTTAAAATAGTGTTCTGTTCTTTGTGACTTTTCTCCCGTGTTGGAGTTAAATTACATGGCATAATTGAAAAATCCTTATGGCCTGGTCGCTGCATAGACTTAATAGAAGTTTGTAGGAAGACTAGGAAAATTAGTTGACCATAATTCTTTTTATTCATCCAGATTTTTTTTAAGAGAAAGTAAATAACTATGCGATATAGGAGTCTTTTTCTGTGAGAAATAAAGCTGTGAAAAGGAACGCAGTAGTTTCCTCAAATAAAAAGGTTTTAAAAACTTTAAAGGAAAAAGCATATAAAGTTCATTTTAGAAATTGGGACAGGGATCTAGTCCACCTAATCTGAATTTCTTTAAGTGCATATGTTCCTTATTTGATCAGTTGACAGAGTGCTTTCAGGAGGAGGGAGTTTCTAAATAGATTTTGGCTTGTACTTTTCTGCTTACTGGTACTTGGCTTCAACAGGAGGTGTGAAAGATGCTCTATCAGTACACAAAGTCATCAGGTGTTGTAGGCACCCTCCCACACTGGGGGCTCAACAGATCACTGCTGTAATGAGGTATTTAAATTCAGTCATCACTTGAAGACCTTGATGAATGTCATAGTACTGTTACCACAAGTCTTGTAAAGGTAAAAAAAAAAAAAACAAACCTTTTCATGAAGAGTTTACAACTAACCAAGAATTAAAAGACAGGGAGGATGAAGTTGTGTGTGTGTAGGTGTGCATGTATGTACAGGCTTGTGTTGTCCTGACTGTTAAAGTGTCTGGTAAGGCAAAGGTAGAACAGCTATGCTCAGCTGTACAGATGAGGGAGGAGATTATGTGGAAGGTTAGCAGAATTAGCAGTTTTGCTTTGCTTTTCTTTGAGGAAAGGGAGGTATTTCACTCCTCCTTCCTCTCTCGGGTATGGAAAAGGAGCCTTTCTGTAGAACCGAGCTGGTCTGGGTTTGAGAATCCAGGCTATGTTGGCTCTCCTAGGAAGGGCTGCAAATAAGACGACTACCCACGGACTGGTGTTACAGAAAGGAAGGGGAGAGCAGAATAGTTGCTCTCTCCTCTCCTGAGTAGACCATAACAACATATATTTATACCTCTAAAAATTTGGTATGTTTTTGCTAGATGTTAAAAGGGCTTTATGATTATATAATAGATGAGGAATTTCAGAAGCATTTCAAGTCTTTCGATAACACCACGTCACTACCCTTGTCTAGTCATTGAGTGTTGGCTGATTTCCTGTAGGTAGAAGTTGTTCTGGAGAAGTGTTTTGAAGTTAGGGTACATAGATGGTATTTGAGCTTAAGTTAAAACTGGTTTTTGCCTTTGAGATTTCTTTGCAATGAGTTCCTGTGATGATAGGTTAAGATTGAGGTGCCCCAAACTGCTCTTGCTCTATCAAATAACAAATAATTGTTCATTCGTATCTGTTAGTGGCAAGAGTACTCCAGAATATATGCTCTTTTTCTTTGGTAAAAAAAAAATGTAACTAGCCTGATTGCATGAGCCATTTTCAGGGGAAGGTATGTTAAGTAGTGCTGCTGAGAGGTGTTTTTAAAGGCCCTTAGTCATTAAAAAAAAAAAAATTACATAAGCACTATTTCAGACATGGACTTTTAAAAATATGTGATACTTGTTACAGAATACTTATTAAATCAGTCCGTTGCAGTTTTGTTTTTCCTTAGGACATTTAATTCCTATTTTAATGTATTTAAAAGTCACTTGGATATTTATACTTACAGTACTACTTCTGCATGTTGTTGGCAGAATGCTAGGGAGTAACACTTTAAACAGTATGAGTAGCTGGAATTAAAGACCCTGTTATATCTGATGTCAGTTTTTGTGATCAAAGCTGTGACTTTTTTAATGTTATCTCTAAAATACTCCATTGTGTTCATAGCTTTGCCTTTCACTTACATAAATGGATATGTTTGAACTTCTTACTCTTGAGCTTACTGTTGTGTTAAAAAACCCACAAAACAAAATCCCACCAAAACCCCAACAACAACAAAAGCCAGCCAACCTCCCCTCCCTTGCCAATCATGATGATATTGAGGGGCATGCAGAGGGCTAAGACAGAAATGTCGTGGTTAAGAGTAATCCCACCTCACTGAGCTGTCAAAATTAGAAGCGTGGGACCTAAACTTGGCACCTCTCTTTGGACATGCCCCTTTCTGTCTGTTGACTACAGAAGGAATTGGAAGGCAATTGTGTTTAAAGGTGAAGTACTTAAGTGGGAAGAAGGTGGGCTCTGTGATTTTAGAATGTTTTCCTATTTTTACTATATTTGAACTTTGGGATTCAGGATTACTTTCCAGGTCCTGCCTCACAGCCTGTCCATGTCCTGATTTAATATTGGGGTGAGCCCTGAGCACACACTATTCTTTTCTTTTGCTTCTCCTTTCAACCTGAATCCTGGTTTCCAAGGAAGGGAAACATGGGCATGAAGGTGGAAGAAAGCTGTAGTGTGCTCAGATCAGGTCCTCAGTCTGAATAATCTTACAGCCCATTGCAGAACATGGATACTCTGCAGCATAGATGTAGCTTAAAAAGCAGTAAGTCTGCTGATGGATCATCAGTAGATGACCCATCTTGATGGGTCACGATCTTCTCCACTGAAAATGGAAGAATGGTGGTGACTAAGATAGTGTAACACAATGGAGGCAAATACACTGACTTTGGCAGAGAGTAAAACCAAGAAACTTCTTTTTTACCTTCTTGGACAGCCACACACTCACAGACTATGTGGTGCCCAAATTTTAGGGTTTATTTCCTTTTTAGAACCAGTGGATTCAGCCTTGAAATGACTGCTGAACAGCACTTGATATCAGTCTGCTGGTAATGGTGTGGGAGAGCAAAACCTTTATTTTGAGGAAGTGATCTCACCTGCTATTTTTGAGGTAACATAAGCTCATGGTTGTGCTTCAATTAGGATGGTCAAGGCCAGATGTCTACTAAGCTTATTTCATTAGGATGATGAACTTAGAGGAGGACTGTAGAAGTAGGTGGTGATGGTGAATTTTAAGCACAGGAAATAGCTGATGTTCAAAGAGCATCAGGGTATTTATTATAGAAACATAATATGAAGAAACAAGTCTCCACCACCAAAGACTCCTGGCCTGAAAATGTGATGATATTTCTTTGCTAACCTAAATAGATTTGCTTTTGCTTCCTTCCCGAGAAACAAATCTGCTTGTAACTGTGAATACTAACTTCTCCACCTACCCTTTGAAATTTTTCCTGTGATAGTTTTAATAATTGTGGCTCATATATGTGGGAGAAAAGTAGTTGAACACCTAGAATTGTTAATTTTGTCACTAGGCTTATGAATGACATCTCTCTATAGGCTGACAAACATTCTTACTTGCACATATGTCTTTTCATATTCACATTCCCTTTTACATGAGGAGGTATTGTATTTCTAAAGATCTTTGTAAGGTTTGCATTTCATGTAATTAAAAACCTTTGTATTTTTAAGTGCCAATGGCAATTCTGAATGCTACAGCTTCCCTTGTAATTGCCAAATATTCTTGCAGAATGCTAACAAACATTTGAAAATCTGTCATTGTCCTGCCCACATTTTTAATCAATTCTTTTAGAGTAAAAGCATGGATGAGGATTAACTTTTGCAAGCTCGTGAGTTTGCATTTTTGTTTTCAGTATAACCACTCTGAAGTCATGACTCGTACACAGGAGTTACTGCTGGTGTGATCTGGCCTGTCTTTTGGTTAGTACAGCATCATCCACCATGGTGTCAAATACAGAAAATGTAGGATATGGTTACAGAAATCATATGACTGTGACATTTTCCCCCTTTAAAAAAAAAATATCTTTGAATTTTTTTGGCTGATCTAAATCTTGTAAGGCAATCTGTTTAAAAACCCAACAGTGTAATGTTGGACCCGGTTTCTCTGAAAACTGTAAGATGGAGACAAAAAGAACTTGAGCCTGACTGGAGTTGCACATGGTATTTTCATTTTTATGATCGTTTCTACCTTAGCAGTAGAAGAGATGTGCTTTGTGAAGAAAACTCTTGCATCAGTTGGCCTCCAAAAATACTAGATTTTTCCATCTTGAAGCAAGAGAAAGTTATTCAATAGCTAAACTCGGAAGAAATTGTAACAACCAGAAATTTTCTTGCTGTTTGGGAAAATCTATTTCCAAAGGAAGGAGTTGTATGTTTAGGAATTTCCACTCACGCATTTACAGTACCACTAAGAGCTTCCAGATTTTTCTTTGCTTATGATGGAGTGCTTGTGCCCCTTCACAGAGGGGCCTGTGCTCCTGGAGAACATAAAATTAAGAACCATGAGAATTTCAGTATTATAAAACTTCAAAATGGGTGACTTTGTAGAAGCAGAAGAAAACACAACTAATATAAGTAGTAAAATATACTTGTGAGTCACTAGCATTCCATCCTGAAGTCTCCTTCTATTAGGCTACTAATAACAGCATCAGTTTTATTAACTGTTATACTTTTCATGTTTCTTGAATTTTCCTTGAGCTGTGTCACAAATGCTGAGGAAAAATGGGGTGTGAGTGTTCTTTTGAGATTTGTGTTCACTTTTATTCTGCGTGATTTCCAAAATATATCAACGCAGGTAAGTACTATTCTGTTCCTTTCATGGGAATAAAAAGATGTGCAAGTTCAGGCTGCCTGGAATGGGTTACCAGAAGGAAACAGGGAAACCTAGTGACTTTGACTAAATTTTTGGCTTTTATCTGGTAGGTGACATGAGTTTATAAATACTTTTGGATTAAAAGATTATATATTTTCTCATTCAAATATAAAAATGTTTACATGGTTTGAGTGGAGGCTTGGCATTGGACAGGGCAAGTAGACAAGAATAATTTCCCCAAGTTCCTCAGGGCTGGTGGTCCAATGCTGAGGGACGTTTCAACTTCTCCAAAGCACTGATGGGTGCTTCTTGCTAATTACAATCTAGAATTGTGCTTTCTTATTTTAGACATCTCTATTATAACAGAGTTTCCAATTTTTGCACTCAAATGTTTACCATATGATTTTTTTTTTTTAAATCCACTTTCATAGGTTTAAATGGAAACAACACATACTATCTGAGATGTAAAATTAACTCGGGTAAATCTAATAGGCACAAACAAAATGTGAGGAGTTGGTAGAAGTTAAGTGATGTTGCAGATGAATTTCCTGGAGCATCTGCAGCCCAGGGAATTTGAGGATCCAATTGGAGATTGCTGGGCCCAGGAACAACACTTGACCTTCCATAGATGTGTGATTCAGCAAGTTAAGAGGCTTGGTACAATCACTTCTGATACTAAACATTCATTAACTGTCAGAGCGAAAAAGTACCAGGACCTTTAATGTTCTTCGCTAACAAAATCTCCTTGTAATGGGGTCCCATGGCAACGTATTTCAGATGCATAAATCAGTGGCTAAAATCCTCTTCCATCCATAACACAGACTCTGGATAATGTGTGCTCATTATTGTTTACTTAAATAATTTCACTTGTGTTTCATGGGAGAATGGTAGTTTAGTCATATTGCTCCAAAGTTATATCCGATTTTCCTAAAAGAAATTATCTTTTAAAAAAAAAAAACCCTACTCAAATGTCCCAAGCAGAAAAGAAAGCCGATTAAAAAAAAAAAAAGAGGAAAAACAAAAAAAGAAACCTTCTTAGTGAAACGAGAACACATCATCTCAAGTTTAAACTCTAGGAGTGTCATTTTCTAGTAGCGAGTTTTCTGAGGCCTGCTAAGTAATGCACCTCCTGCATGTTTTTGTAGTAATTGTGTTACAGTGCAATTGCTTTGTACTGGGGAAAAACAATTATTGGGCTGTAATCCCTGCTAAAAAGATCTGTTATTATTTTCCTGCTTTGAAGTTGAAATTTGACCTTGTAAATACCCGAATTCCATTATAAAAGGTGAATTGTTCAACACATTATTGACTGAGGTTTTTTCTAGTGGTTTGCCAGATAACCTGGCACCAAAGAGTAAAATTTGATTTTATTCTTTTCTAGTGAAAAAGAAATGGGAAAACTTGGAAAGAATATTTCTGTTGGCTTTCTTTTGAAAGATAACTTCATAGTGAAAAATAAGGAGTACAGTAAAGCAAAGTGAGCATGTGCACTGCACTGACCTATTTAGTCTGTATTTCATCTGGTTGTGATAATGCTGGATGATACTCCTTAATTCTGCTAACACTATTTACAAGAAGCTGTGGTCTTTTTTTACTTTTTTAAATGGTTTGAGAATAATACTATTTTAATGGTGTTGGATAGTTGGGAGTTTGAAAAGTAGTCATACTCGAGAGCAGTAACAATTGACAAAACAATTGATTTCTCAAAACTGGAAAAAGTGAGTCAAATGCTCTTGAGGTGAAATAATTGTATTGTCCAGACAGAGGCATGAGGGCTTGCAGGCCTCCCCCAATACTTTCTTTCCTCCTGGAATAAACAGCTTTACCTCTTGTAACCATGATAGCCCCCTTGCCCAATATGGGTTATACTAAAATTACATGCTGGCTGTGATTAACTGATTTGTTTGCACTAGATTTGAGGGTGAGATCACAGCTCTCCCCTCCTTGTCATTGGTTTGATAGCATTGGAGTAAAACAGCTTTTGCCATGTGAGATGTTTGATTCCTATCCATGACTGTTTTCTCTTTCCTCCTCAGTGAGGAAAAGACTCTTGGTTTTGTTCATAGAAACATGCTTTAATGTTTAATTAATATTGAATTGAAATGTTTCCAAATTGATTCATGTCCATGAAAAAAATTCTTTTAAGTTTCTCTAAACGGTTGCCTACACTTCCCAGGTTGTGCTTGAGGAAAAAAAATGGTTTATTTTGTGTACCTATATGTACATTTTGTATAATTTTTGGTTGAGAGTAGCAGCTTTGGAAGTTGACCAGTTAAATCATAGAATCATTTAGATTGGAAAAGACCTTTAAGATCATCAAGTCCAACTGTTAACCTAGCACTGCCAAGTCCACCACTAAACCATGTCCCTAAGCACCACATCTACACGTCTTTTAAATACCTCCAGGGATGGGGACTCCACCACCTCCCTGGGCAGCCTGTTCCAATGCCTGACAACCCTTTCGGTGAAGGCATTTTTCCTAATACCCAATCTAAACCTCCCCTGGCACAACTTGAGGCCATTTTCTCTCGTCCTGTCGTCTGGTACTTGGGAGAAGAGGCCAACCCCCACCTCGCTACAACCTTCTTTCAGGTAGTTGTAGAGAGTGAGAAGGTCTTCCCTCAGCCTCCTTTTCTCCAGACTAAACAACCCCAGTTCCCTCAGCTGATCCTCATAGGACTTGTGTTCCAGACCCTTCCCTAGCTTCGTTGCCCATCTTTGGACACGCTCCAGCACGTCAATGTCTTTCTTGTAGTGAGGGGCCCAAAACTCAACACAGTACTCAAGGTACGGCCTCACCAGGGCCGAGTACAGGGGGACAATCACTTCCCTACTCCTGCTGGCCACACTATTTCTGATACAGGCCAGGATGCTGTTGGCCGCCTTGGCCACCTGGGCACACTGCTGGCTCATTTTCAGCCGGCCGTTGACCAACACCCCCAGGTCCTTTTCCGCTGGGCAGCTTTCCAGCCACTCTTCTCCAAGCCTGTAGCGTTGCCTGGGGTTGTTGTGACCCAAGTGCAGGACCCGGCACTTGGCCTTGTTGAACCTCATACAATTGGCCTTGGCCCATCGATCCAGCCTGTCCAGATCCCTCCGTAGAGCCTTCCTACCCTCAAGCAGATCAACACTCCCTCCCAACTTGGTGTCATCTGCAAACTTACTGAGGGTGCACTTGATCCCCGTATTAGACACTATGTTATTGTGCCAGTGCAGAATGGTAAAGATCGCTACCTCCTGCTGTTGGACATTGAGATTAAGCATTTTTGGGTAAAGAGGACACTGACGTTCTAATTTCCCATTCTGCTGTCTGCAGTAATGAATTTTCAATATGCTAATGAAAAGTCTAGGAAAATTGGAAGGCAGAAGCTGGCAGGTAAAGATGACAAATTTATTTTGGCCTTACTGTTGGCTAAAGGAGAGCTGGAAAAGCTGGAGGCTGCCAGACAGAGCTTCCTGGCAAGGAGAATTGACCTATCTCATACCTTTGGAAAAAGCACTCTGTATGACTAGATGTGATACAAAATTCTTTCTCGTTGCATCTGGGAAATAGTTTGCAGCCTGTTACCATCAGTCCGGAGACTGGAATGTTCCTGCCTCTGCAACTGATTTACATCCTGGGCCAAGGCACAATAAATAAGATTGACATAGAAAGCCATCAGTGATAATAGTCATCCTTTCTTATTCTAAGTCTGGTGATTACATAGGCTTAAAGTGGATTTTGTCTTTTTACAGTTCAATCTTTTCTCTTTTTTAATGATTGCTTTCCATTTTCTTGGTACCTTTGTGTCCCAGATGAACCTTGGCTCCTCACATTGTGTTGGACTGTGGATGAATACCTTGCAAAGAGCTTTTCTTAGGCTTTGTGGCAGCCACACAAACTGAATTGCAGAATAATACTTTCAAAAAGTTCAAAACAAGCTTGGTCTGGTTTTTTCATTTTAGTCTTCTAAATTACTCTTGTTAATCTCATGATATTACTACATTTTTTTTTAATCTTTTTGCAGTGTCTACTATCTGTTGCTGTAATGCAAGAACAGTGCGATCTTACGACTGGTGAAGTCACTCTTATTTCAGTCAGATCTTTTCAGTTTATTTGAAGGGGCACAAAATTAGGGAGACCAAATTGGCTGGAGGGGGTAAGTTACTCCTATAAGTCATTCTAAACAGGAAATTAAGGGGAAAAAAAACCCCAACCCACCATGGAAATGGTTGTTTTACTATTAAGCAGAATAGTAATGTGCTGTGAGCCAGTGTTGAAGTGCAGTAAATAGGAAAAAAGTGTCGTGGAACTTTTATGGACTTAGTTTGACCTGTTGTCCTGGTTTTAACTACATTAATTAACTACACATAGTAAACATACTTCCACAGACCTGAATAAACAATACTAGCAATCTGCTGAGCTAGTACAGAGCATGAGTATTGGTTGTCATCAGAGGTTCTTTTTTATATTGACTATAATTTTCACCAGGTGATAGAATTTTTTTCTGACTATACAAATATAATTGATGAATAAAGAAAAAAAAAAATCCAGTTCCTCAAAGAGGAGAAAGGATTTGTAGATATAGGGGGTGGGTTGGTTGGTTTGTTTTAATTTGTTGTTCAGGTATGGTGAAGAAATGGTCTTTTGCCAGCCTTTCTCTCTCTTCCCAGCTTGAGGAATACTTAATTTGATACTTTGGGTAGCTAAGCAGTCAACTTGGCTATTTAGAAAACACTGTCCTAATTCTACAAAGATTGGATAGACCTGATGTTCCCTTCCAGGTGCATTTTAGAGTGCAGAAATTAAAACTCAAAGTGATTTAGATTGCATCTGCTTGAGCTGCTACCTTTTCTGCGTGATCTAACATGACAGTTGAGTTCAGCTGGTGAAGTCGTGGTAACAGTTCTTGACTGTAAATGTCTGGGGGCTGCTGGCAGGCCTTTGTCTTGTCAGATGGTGGAGCTGGCTTCCTCCCTCTTTTGACAGATCTGGAATCAGTTGACCTTCCAGTGATAGTCCATTTTTTTCACTTCACCTTTTGTCTGGAGGAATCAACTTGTATTAAAGATAAGTTTAGAATTAAAATCACATCTTTACACTAAATGGGAAAGCAATACAAAACTAAAGGTTTAATGAAGTCATTTGTTTCATAGCGTGAGTCTTCATCAGCAGTGATCATGGAGCCCTGCATTTTTTTCCCTGTTTGTTTTTATTTTAGCCCTAGAAACATAGTTTCATTGGAAGACTGCTTGAAGCTATTGCAGGTACTCTTTGTGATACCCTGCTGCTTAGTGAGAAGGAGTAGACGTATTAAATGGCTAATAATTACATCCTTTCCCTAAGGTGATCTTTTAGGTGATTTGAATTAGCATACTAATAGCAATTTAATTAGAATTTCAATACTAATACAAACAAAAGAAGCTTAAACTTAAGGTGTTGTCCTGACTTTCACCTGCCCTGCTTTTTGGGAGGGTGGTCTTCAAGGTGTGGGGGTGAAGTTTGAAGGAATTTGAATCAAGAAGCTGGCCAGCCTGGGAAAACGTATCCCTGTTGTTCATACTGCACAGCTGTAAGATTTCTGCTAGCAATGTGACTCCTGTAAACACTGTGCTTCCCAATGCCAATTCTGGCTCTGGAAGCTCTGTAATAGGATGCCTCTTAAAAGTAGTTAGGTAACAAGACAAAATCCCTCAGCACTTTCCAGTTTCTCATCCCTGGAAGAGAGAAGTTGAAGTTGGCTATTTTAACTTCTTTCTGATTTATTTATATGCTGAATCCATTTTCTTGGTGGGAACACATATTGCATTCTGGCATTGCTACTTCACATATGGCTCAGGAGGCTCAGATCAGGTTCCTGAACATGGAATTAATCTCATTCTCTGGCTATTTCTGCATCCCTTCCATCATCCTGAACTGTATCAAATCAATGCCAGGTTTCCGCTGGATTAAAACTTAGAAGAGTCTAATAATATTAACTTTACCTCCCAGCTGTCTGCATTAAAGATGTTGAGCAGTGTTTTTGGATCTTGTTTCTAGAAAATGAGAGGCAGTGAGTGTAATAACATGTTATTAGATGGTAATGGTTAATGGTTATTAGAGGGCTTAGGGATTTTTTTGAAAATAAATTTAAATAATGTTATTTTCTTTACAAAGTAATTCCTTGCTGAAATAACACTGTGTACTGAGGATTGCCCTCATAGTAAAACTTTAGAAATAAGTTTTTGTTAATCAATATTTAGTTATTTGAAATATTTAATAGATGAACAGTGTTGAGATTGATAAAAGAAAAGGTGAATTTATTCAGTTGAACTGTGGTGTCAATATTTCCTAAAAGTATTTTAGGGCTCCTTTTTGCAGATTTAAGCATTAGGTTAATACGCAAATATACATTGAAGTGTAGCTACTTGGCTCTTTTTTTATCAAACTGCTGAATCAATCTTGCTTGCTTTGGCACCCAAATTTTAGATACTCAAATGAGAGGCTTAAAAATATTGAAGATTAAATCTTCCAAGATTGCTTTCAAATACTGTTTCCTTCTTGGCTGCTGTAGCAGATTCCAAACATGACTTCTCTACATTTATTAACTCTATACATCGATTAACAGTTTATGTGCAAAAATGCATGGGTACAAATTCTGTGATAAGGTGACATCAGTCAACAATGGTCACATCAGATGCTGCTGCTCCCTCTGCTAATCCAAAAAGGTAGACTCATGTGAGTTAGCAGTTGATCTGGAGTAGGTGACTATATAATTATGTTGCTTATCTGTTGTTTCAGATGATTATAGAAAGTTTGTATGCTTCACTTCAGAGGGTGGGTAACTCTGTAGCTTACATCCTCTTGCTGGTGTCTGCTGTGCTCCTTTCTCTAACTGGGATGCCTTCATTTTGCCTAACGGGATACTTGTTTTGGTAGCAATTTCAGCAACAGTTGAGCGGTGCATTCCTAAGCCTTTTCTCCCCTGTCTTTATTATATGTCTTTAAGCCTGGATGTGCGATAGAGCCAGCTGACTCAGTATCAAGGGATCACAGCGTTTCCCTACATGATCCTGTATCTTCTTTTCCTGTAATGGAGGAGAGCGTTTGCCCCAAAAAAGAGCAGTGGTAATGTGGACTGTTCCCACTGCTGTTCCGTTATGATAAATGTCTATGAAAACTGTGTAACTGATTATTCAGACAAATACCAGTTTTAATGGTACACAAAGATAATGGTCTGCTTTTATGGAAAAAATGCATCTTTGGAATCACACAGTGTGAAAAATAATTCACAAAATATGTAATAGAAGGAGAGGAACTTGTGAAAAATACTCATGGTAGAACATAGAAGATCTCTCTCTGCTAGGTCTCTGGTTTTGAAGTGTAAATCTCCTATGGGTGCTGCTGGAGATGCATACCTGTGCAGGGAAGACTCTTTGTCAGAAAGTGTTTTGGCTGCCTCCTTGCCATTTGCCTCCTGAGATGCCAAATGTGTATGTAACAGAAGTGGGAGCTGAAGGACTCGAAAATGTCAGGTTTCTAACTTAGGTCTCTTAACTTTTGCTATCAGGGAGATCCAATTTCTTCCCTTGCTCCGTAGCTGTCAATAGAAAAGATTTTCATTTTTGTCTGTAGTATTCCACTGACATAAAAATACAATTTAAATATAGTATGAAATCCATGGTGGATTTATACTTGTCACTGCTTTTTATTGTCTTAGTCATCACTCCATTTCTTAGCTGCTTCAAAAGGGCACCGCTAAAAATTGATGCTATTATTTTTCACTTTATATATGACTCTTCCTCTGAAGCATTACTGCTTGTCACAATCTGCTTTTTTCCAGTGGCTGTAACTGAAAGCCATAGCTAAATCTTTCTGTTTTCCCAGGAGTTTTATGCAACTGAAGTCAGATGCTGGGAATTTGGACTCTTACGTTACCCCTCTTGGTCACTCCCTCTATTTCATCAGGCCCATATCTTTGGGTTTGACCCTTTTGAAAATGCCAGAGCATTTTAGGATGCTCATCATGCCATGGTCATGGGAGTGGGGTTTTGCCTCTGGGCAGTTCAGTCTTGGTGGTTGCACAGCTGTTGTTAAAAGGATGGTGGTACTTTCCTCTTCTGAATCACAGAAGGCAGCTCCCAGGCAGTAGTATTTTTGTAAATAGTACAGTAAAGTCTCAATCTCACTGAGGTTAACAGAAGTATTTCTCTTTCATTGTAGGATCTTTTGTTTGGACTGTAGGTTTTTAAGGAGATGGAAGCATACAAGGATTTCATTGTTCATGTTAGTATTAACTGAGATGATTTGAACCCCACTGTTCAGTATTTAGTCAAGTAACAAAATGCCTTTGCTTCACAGTGGTGCAGCACATTTGGGTAACTATCATGTCACTGAAGTTATTCCAGTGTAAAACTGATAAGCTCTAGTATAGAATTGAGTCATGAATCTCCTACCTTTCTACTGGTTTTGTCACACAAATACGATAGGTTGAAACAAGGAAGCGTCACTTTTGGCATTGGAATTCTCTGGGTTTTCTATGTCTTCCACTGAAATAAAATAAAGTGCTATCACTGGTCATCTTATTTTGTGCCGTACAACACTGACTGTTCTTACAAAAGCTTGCATTTCTTATTTTATATGATTTCATAAGAATCCTTGTCTGTATTAGAAAAGGTAAGATTATGGCTTGGGTGGTAACAGAGGAAATTTTGGTAATATGAGTGCTAAAGATTCAAAAAAGATTCAAGAGCTGAAAGCAATGGAAGAGAGGCTATTAAAAAAACAACCAAACAAAACCAAAACCAAACCACCTTACGATTTTTAAACCATTCTTTATTTTTTTAGTGTTGGGAATAGGCAGAACTGAAAAATCTAGAAAGATTTTGAAATTCAAAAGCTAGATTCTCTCCAGATCACAGGGAGTTGGAATGGAAAGAGTTACTGGGAAAAAAATCCCCCAAATGCAGCTTCTGCTGGTAAGTTCAGGTTACACAGCAAAAAGCAGGATTGCCCAGAATTATCTATGGGGTATTTGTGTAACAGGACAATTTAAAGTTGAGGCTAGGTGAACAGGGAGGGCTTGGCAGAGTGCATGTTTATTGATGGTGGCAGGTAAGACCAAAGATACGTGCAGTGCCAGGTGTTATTTCAGTAACTTTGGGACCAAAATGATTGTTGTTTCCCTTTTGTAACAAATAACTAAAACTGGCAGAGACAAATAACTAAAATTTGGAAGAGATTAATAATAAAAAATATTCCATTTCTCTAATCTTACCTAAAATGAGGACTTCAGTGTGCAGACAATTTGAATAGCAGGGGATGTGTGAGGTTTTATAGCCTGCGCTGTAGGACAGACTCAGTGCATTTTTTATTAAGCATTTGATGGGAAAAAAGATTATATTAAAAGTATGAAAAGCACCTCCAACAGATGATTGGAAAGGGATTAAGAGATGAAACTCACTGATCTCTGCGTCAGTCTTATGACCTGAGTTCTGAATATCTAGGCTGTAGTGCAGTATTTTAAAGACTTTGCTGAAAAATGAAAGGAAATTAAAAATCATGGGTTTGGTTTTTCACTTAAAAAGGAGAAGTCTTCTGGATTACTTGCTAGAATAGGAGAGGATGCTGTCAGACTCCTGAGTTCTTTGTGACCAGCTCAGGAGACTGTGGCTAAAATCAGCACTAAGCCTGCCCTGAGGTAGTGGTCATTGTTAAACCTCAGTTGGCTGAATTGACAGCTGCCACCCAGAAGAAATTTCTATTGTGCTTTTAAATCTCTACTGTTTACAAGGATATGTGCATTCAGGTCTTCTACATATCTCAGACCATTCCCTGAGTGATGTATTGAGTGTGATGACCCATAAAGATCTTTCCTTTGTGCTGGGCAAATCATTTAGTGCTGAACAAGTTAGGGAAGAACAGTTCAAAAGTAATAGCAACAGCATGGCTTCATTTTAGTCTAAATGATAAATGTGTTGTATGCATCATGTGAAATTACCGCTGGGACCTGCCACAGAAGAGGAAGAACACAGCTGACTGTGTTTAGTGTGTTCCTTACACAGCGCTGAATGCACGGCATGGAGAGTAAGAGCCTGTGCTGATGCAGGAGCTGACCTTATCAAAGGAGAAAATGTATCCATCTTCCTAATGTACTTACGTAAGAGCATGGGGAAAAACTTGGTTGTGCCTGGAACATGATAGTCCACTTCATTTCATCATTTTTGGCCTGGTTTGTTGTTGTTTTTTACTTCTGTTGAATAGCGATGCAAGTCCCTCAATTTCAGTGGTGATCTAGCTTTGCCAAAGGAGTTGTGTGGATGCAAGGCACGCCGATCGTTGTTATTTAAATGCTTACATTACAGTGCCACTTGGATAGGTGGGAGGTGAGGATGCATCTGTGTCCTGTATGAGGGAAACAAAGTGCATGGGAATGTGTGGAGTGATGGGATAAAAAGACAATTTAAAAAGAGAACTGGGAAGATTTGGCAGGCTGTCCATGTAAATCACACTTAGAAAATCCAGCTTTTGAACCACGACATCTTTCTTGAATGGAAACAGAAGTAGATACATTGTAAAATTTTAACTCTAACTTTACCATTTCTGTACATTTCAACATCAAAATGATCTGTTTTCTGTAAGCTCTGTTGATAGATATTGTTTATCACAGGGACTAATCATTGCAGAAGATAAATAGGTTGCATTAATACACAAATTCATATACACACCATGTGGAATGTCATTACATGTTTTATTTGTAACTTTAAAATGTCTCTTATGAGAGGTTATATTGCTAGTGAAGACAACCTAGCTTATCAAGCAAAATCTTCCAGTTGCATGTGTTATAAATTGCAGTTTATATTCCCCCTGCCTTTCTGTGTATTTGTATACCAGCTACATTCTTTGAGACCTGGGGAGTCCTGTGTTTTGTATTTAATAGCCATGAAGCTCAGAAGCCACAGACAACAGCTTTGTAACGTGAAAATTAATGTAAAATTCAAGTAAGGAGTGGTTTTGTGCTTTCAAAGCTGTTTAGTGTTGATATGCAAAAATTCAAAGATTAGTTGACAGTTTTTGTTTTCCAGTTATTGTTAAATGAACATTTCAGTATAACTCAAAAGTTTTTTTTCCATTTTTCATCCTCATTCAGAATATTTAATGGAGAGTTAAAATCGAGTAACAATTGTGAGATAAGACTTCTTAAAAAACAAACCAAAACCCACAAAAACTTTCTCCACATCATTCTGGCCTGCACTATTAGCTGTAATTCTGTCTATTTTGTTATGGTAAGTGCCTGTTCTGAGTTCAGCCTGATGCCACCAAATTAAAAGGTTGGTTGACTAGAAGAAGATTGTATACATAAAAAAAAGTATATAAGTTTAATATAAAACTTTTTCCTCATAGTCTTTATTTCTTTGAAAATGTTAATTATTTGCCTTGATTTTTTTCATTCATGCTATGTGACATTTCATTTTTTTTGTTTTTTATTTCTAATTTGTGAACAAAAGTCTTTCAGAGTCAACTACAGGAAAAATGTAGGCATGCTTTTTCAGATAGCATTCTTGTCTTTTTATTGCTCATTTATGTCAATTTTTAATCCCACTTATGTCTAACTCTAGCAGAAAGCCTTAGAAAATGTAATAAAATTATCTGGATGGGGAGAACATTCATTTTCCTCGCTGCAGCTCTTCTGGAAACTCTTTACTGCAGCCTTTGAGTGTCGGAAGGCAATCTTTGTACAATGGGGGTACTTCTCCTCTCCCTGGCGGGGCTCCAGAGGGGAGCCATACGTTCAGATTCTTCCATGCCTGGTTGAAAGTCAGCTGAGGAAGTTTCAGTCTTCCTGCTAGGCAACACGGAAAGGTCATCGTGCTCTTTTGGGGGAAGAAATCGAACCCAAGGGTTCACAGTGCCACACATAACTTTGTTCATAAAGGCAGTGCTTTGTTTTACAGAACATGCACAGTTTGTCTTCCCTTTATCCCTGCTTTTTTTTTCTCCATTTTCTGCTGCTTGTTAATGTGCATGCAGAGCCTGCAACTTTAGTTTGATTTTATTTAAGTAACTGTATTTGCCTCAGGGCTGTATTGTTGCACTTGGGAAAACAAAGTCAACAACACGGTTGACTTTTAGATAGATCATAAGCATGAACAGGGGATGGGGTGGGGGGTAGGGGGGAGAAAAAAAATACACATTTGTTATTGGTTATTGGTTACTAAACTGTGAATTATTTTGCATGTTTTGTCCTACTTGAGTAAGTGTGTTTTATCCTAGTTATTTTCAATGTGTGATATTCTCACTTACTGTAGTTGTCATACTTCCCCCCTCCCCCCCCCCCCTTCTGGTTGAACACCATGTGGTTTGCTTAAGAAGAATAGAAAATAATTACTAAAGAAGAATAGAAAATAATTACTAACATGTCAACAGTACATAGTTTTAAGGAAGAGTGACCTCTGCTGTAATTCTTAATCATTTCCAGATTCAGGAGTATACGCTGATTTTGAGTGCCACAATTTCCTAAATCCTAGTAAAACAACTTTCTGAATGTCTCTGTGAGAATGCAGGTAAATCGTTTATCATTGCTCACTGGCTTATTCTGAATGGGAAAGTTAGTATATGTGGTGATGCTTAACTCTCAGAGTAAAATTTGAAAGTAATTCTGTCTGGACCTTTGCACCTAGCTAATGTTCCAGTGGTATCTTAAAATTACCTCACCTGCCCACGGCCCAGGAGTCCGCATCAGCCCCTGCCCCAGCGTTGCCACAGCAGGGCTAGTCTGCAGCTCCCCACAGCCCTGCCCTGCCCGGCCAGGGGCCCACGTCTCGGCCCACCCTCAGCCTGCCCCCATCCCCAGGGAGGCACCCCATGGGGGTGCCCCCAGCCGCCCTGCTCCTGGCTGGGGCAGTGGGACGGGCCCTGGCTGCCAGGCCCTGCCCTGCTGCCCCCTCCATGGGGAGCACCCGATACCCCCAGCTGCTGGCTCCTGGCGCCAGCTGCACCCTGACATGGAAAAATGTTGAAGAAAAAAAAAAAAAATCCAGGCCCTTCTCCCCCAAATTTCTTTACTTTGGCAGACAGTTCAGCTGCAGCATTGTTGGACAGCCAAAGACAAATGCAGAAATGCTGCAGTAGTCACCTAGATAGCCTATTAGTTTTGCTCCAGATGGATGTGATCGTTCAAATGGTCCCTGTCTTTTTTCGTGCCCCTTTCTGGCACCAAGATAAAGTCATTTCTCCTCCTTGGACTGCTTCAACCAGAACAAGTTTCCGTTTGTTTTCGTTTCTTCTGCCAGACGTGATCTGCCTTCCAACTGCAGTGAGACAAGGTCACTTAAACCTATCACTCTGTCTTGGGTGGCTTGTTCACCCCATTGCTCCTGGAGCCCAAGTAGGGCCATTACCTTTTACTCTTTTCTGCCTTGCACTGGAGTCGGGAGTTGACAGACCTACTGCCTGAGCTGTGCTACAGACACCATACGTCAGTATGGTGCTAATTCTTTGATGGTGAGAACCAGAGGGAGGAATGGCAGAAGCCTTCCCTTAGTGAAGGCTATTTTCATGGTTAGAAAAGTGCAAGAGAACAGTGACTTGTGTTTACAGATGCACTTAAAGAACAAAAGCTGCTGAAAAAGGCAAAGAAAATGGTGTTATCCAGCTCTGCAGTAGGAGAGCTGGGTTTGGAGAGTTTGAGTGACTTGACTGATTGTAAGTTGAACTGGCTAAGCTTTTGTGTCAAAGAAGGAATATAAACAAATTGGTTTGTTTACTGCTAGTAAACACTGCTGCTGTAATCTTTAACACCATGCGTGCAGCCAGATGATGTTCTGTTGCAATGAACTAAAATTAAGAGATGAAGTTAACCTACTGTAAATATGTAAACCATTTATAAAAAATGGGAGAACATTGGTTCTCAGAAGGGGGGGGGGGAGAACTTTTGTGCTGCAACTAATTAAAAATTAAAGGATTACTCTGAGACAGTTAACAATTTCTTCATGTCTATAAAACTTGGCACAAAGAGGTGATGTCTGTCTTCTCTGTTGGTTTTGACAGAGCAAGGCTATTCTCACACACACTTCTAGGACATGTGGTTAAATGTATTTTATAGGTGGAGCTGTGATGTTGAGATGCTGAGCGTCTCCATTACATTACATGAGCGAGATTCTCTTGTGTGTCTGTTCCTTCTGCTGGCTTTCACGAAACGCGGAGGAAAAGGGACGTGTCCTGTTTGGAACAGGAGAGGATGAGCAGCGCAGTGGATGGAGAGCTTAACACAGGAACAAGAGGAAGACAAAAGTGAGAGCGTAGGGATGGGGCATCAAAAGGATGGAAACACAAAGAAGGAATGCCGATTGACTGGCAAAAAAATGAAAGGGGGAAGAGTCGGTGCCATGGAGGGGAGCAGGAGACCAGAATAGGACATTTAGAATGAAGAGATGGGGGGGGGAAAAGGAAGGACAGCCACAAAAGGCCAGATAGTTGCAGAAGAGGAATGATAAGAGCTGCAGTAATAGGTGGAGAAAGGGCTTTGGAGAATACACCCCGGAAGGCAAGCCCAAGAATACTTG
This sequence comes from Phoenicopterus ruber ruber, assembly GCA_009819775.1. Lineage (NCBI taxonomy): Eukaryota > Metazoa > Chordata > Aves > Phoenicopteriformes > Phoenicopteridae > Phoenicopterus > Phoenicopterus ruber. Next base: position 100,473,831 of record CM020217.1, read on the forward strand.
GTCTGCATGCAATTTTTCTGTCCAAAAATACATTGACACTGCAGACAGTGTGTGTCATCCTCCTTTCGTGGCTGTTCTGTGTACAAAATAAAGGCCTTTTTGTTGTCATTTGCTTCATCAGACAAGTGTTAGAAAGAGCAGGCCCTAGTCTCTTATCAGAATAGTTTAATACTTTTTTTTCTCAGTTTTAAGTTAAAAGTGCTTGCTAAAAGACTATACGATTACAAATCAAGCACTGACTTGGAATAGGAATTGATAGTATTAAAGTGGCAAATCCAAGATAAAAATTTCAGCAAATCTTTGCGGTTAGATCTGGCCAAAACAGTACATGAGTGGGCCTTTAAAACAGACTAACTAGGTGTTAATAGCACTCATTAAAATTTAGCGGTGGGATTTAAAGGGCTTGTCTATACATGCAGTTCCAGGATTCCTTGGGTGGAGGGGCTGCCTCCGGAAGAATGGTTTATTTCCGTTGATCTTAATCCACTGTAATTTAGTTTGTGTGTCCATTTAGTTTAAATTGGAATAGCATCAGGCGATGGTGTCCATCAATTTAGGTGAGATTAGTTTAAAAATACTTTTTCAAATTTGTTTTTTTTCTAGACAGCTTCAGGAACAGGTGCTCCCTCTTTTCAATTTATTCTGTAGCTGTGAGAATTAGGCATATCACTAAAAAAAAGGAAAAAAGTAGCATTTCTGAAATTGCAAATTTAAAGTTACAGTGGTTGTCCCAGTAATATCACGGAAATCAACACTTATGCTAGGAACTAGTTCAGAGGAATTGTACTTGACACCTAGGCAGCATGGACCTTGTAGGTGCCTTCTGAATGAATGAGGGTGGGTGTATGGCTGAGCTGCAGCTTTCCATCTCATTTCATTCCTAAACCAGTTGAGGGTTTTTTTTTTCCTGTTTATAGGTCTTGCACCATAGTTACTAGGATGATAAAATCCTATGCTAAAATTAATATTGGAGAGAGAGATTCTTTGGGAAAATTTTCCGGAGAAGGCGCTTTGCTATTTCATCATGTAACAACCTGGAATCTTCTTTTTAGAAAATAAATATATATAATTATTACATTTGTATTAAGTCTATATTAAATACATATAAATAATATATATACGCGCTCTTGGGCAGACATTGTGTTGCTTCATCTTGCTTGGCTTTCTGCTTTCATTGCTCACGGACTGGGTGGTACAAGGAGAAGTACAAACGGAGCTGTAAGATTGTTTTCATATACTTGCTTTAACCTTTTCTCTATGGAGACTTTAGTTTAAAACAGTTCTTGCAGAAGTGTTTCCTAAAGATAAAAAAGAAAAAAATGATGTTTGCAATAGCTGTCTGTTCCTGTGGTTTTTATAGTAGTTAGCACAATGGAAGACAATCAGTGACTACCACAGTATAAACAAATAAAGAAATAAAGTAAAATATTATTATCCTTTTTCTGTCTTTCGTCTCCTAACTTTCCCTTGCCCCACTTAGTTGTGTGAAGACAGAAAAGTGAAATACAGTTTATCCTGTAGTGCAAACACAGGGCCCAGTCAAGTGATGGGGCAGATGGAGCCGAGTCCACCATCAGAGTACAGTAACAAACTGCTTATCTGGTGCCTACAGGCATGAACAGCGGACACGCTGTCTGAAGGAAAGTATGTGAACAGCTTTGATGTCTTTGTTGTTATGCTGTTTCATATAAAAATACTTAGTTTCAACTACTCATTTATTTAGCTGTGTTCGATGCAAGGTAGAGATTTTCCAGTGCATTCACAAAATACTGTAAGAATGTTTAATGTGGCCACTAGCTAGTACTCCGTTTCCTAAACATGTACAATGAAGGACCAGTGGGTATGTTACTGCTTTTCATTTAGCATCACTTTTATTTCTGATTTAAGTTTCAGATTTTTTTTTATTTTCAAGGGGATTTATTTTGAATGTGGGTGTGCTTGTATATTTATAATTTTTCTTTCTGAAGATGTCTAAGCTAGCCACTTTGAACAGGGCATGAGCTTCTGTTTACTGTTGGTAACCATGAACTCATCTGTGTTATTTTTAACATTGCAAACATGAATGTATTTTTTCCCAAATGATGCTTTATTTTTTTTTCCCTACAGTTGAGTTTTTCACTTTATTTACCATAAATCTGGAACCCTAGGTTATGTACCTGTAACCCAGCAAGCTGCCTAGAATCGAGTATTTTAACAGTTGCTATTGTTGTGTCGTAACCGGAGCTGTTAATGTAGGGTGACATTCTTGCCCTTTATTAGTCAGTAGGCTTTGTGCAGCTGTTCTGGGTGGCATTTGGGGAGACAAGATCCATCACACCTACAATGCCTATGAGTCCCTGAAAATAAGGAATGTCTCTGCTGTAGGCTGTGTGATTTTTATCCACCGCTCCCCCCCCCCCCCCCCCCCCCCCCCCCCCTAAGGTATATCCTTGAAACTTGTGGACAGAATTATGCTTTTAAATACATCCAGAGTCCTATTGATTTGCTTCTCAGGTCTTTGCTGGACTGACTGAACCAAAGAATTAAAGACAGACTTGGGTTCACTTTTTTAATCTCTGTAGGAACATTGTCAGAGCCAATCTTAAGAAAATGGTTCATTTGTAAATAATCATATTTTCACAGAAGCCAGCACTTCTGCTGTGACTACCATTCTAAATAATGCTTTGCAAAATCCAGGTTTTCTGAATAAGCCTCCTCTCCCTCAGTGGCAGTGTCACGTACCCCTCGGGGATTTTGGAGACAATCCTCAGCACTGTGTAATTGGTCCAGGAAAATATTGATCTGCCTGGGAGACTGGTCTCTGATCCTGCCTTTAAGCTTTGTAATGTTAATAAATACTGTATTTTTGCTTTTCTGTGCTGGTGTACAACCTCAGTAAGCCATTAGCCTATGAAATGTTTGCCTCTGTAAAGATAGTGGTGCCAGGCCTGCCTGTTATAAAGCTTTTTCATTCTTTACCTTTCAATTGTTAATATTCAGTAATCTTTACTTCTCTAGTCATAGAAGTGTAGTGTTTCAAAAATCTCTTCTAGCACAAGCGTCCTGGGCTCTTGCTTGAAAGATCTTGTCCAGCTCATTGGTTTGTAAGTCATGGACCACTGCTGCAGCATCTGCCCCGATTAATCCTTGTTTCAGGTTCATGGTCTGTATAACTGCGGATCTAGTATTCTTTCATGAGACTCACAGAAATGGATATTCCTTGTGGCAGTCTAGGTGTAAGAAAGATATAGTCCTATTCTGGCATGGGGACAGTTCCAGAAGATCTGTGTTGGGGCTTTGCTGGATCATGTCTGTATGTGGTTGATGGAGCATCTTTGCTGAAGATAAGTTTCATTCATACCTTCTTCTTTTTTATTAGCAGAAAATCTTGCTGATTTTCTAAGGAATCATTTAATCAGGTCTGTTATTTCTCTGTAGCTGTACCTTACATGAAAGAATACAAATTTCATGAGGTTTAATTTGCTGCAGCAAGTGTAGAACAAATCTCATGTGTAGAACAAGCCAGTCGTTAACAAAATCCCACTCAATTGAAAATAAATTTCTCTCCACCCCAAGTTGTAGTCACACTGCTACTGCAGTACTGTAAAATCAAGTCGTTCACATCTTGTCAGCATCTTGTGACTGGGCAGACTGTATCTTATTTCATTACAGTAATTTCAGACAGTAATTCATTTGATCCTTTTATCTCAGGCAGTAACTATTTGAGGCTTACAAGCCAAGCTTTGGGCTCTTAGCTTTAAAAAAAAAAACAAACAACAACAAAAAACCAAACAACAACCAAACAACTCCCCCCTTTTAAAGGACTGGGAGACTTGTAGGGGCTCTTAGGTGGCACCTGAGCTTACTTTTAGTAAGGTAGTTTAGGTAATACAACAGTTTGGCTAGGGAGCTTGGTGCTCAGTGGTTGACCTATGTGACCAGGTACCATAACCGACCTCCTCCACGCCCATCCTTACCCCCTCCGGCCGGATTTTGGCCTAACAAACTCTGTTTGTGGTGTTTCTTATATGTGTTGCTGCATATATAAGACAAGACTTTGATTTGTCCCTAAATACCACGGTGAGATAGAAGAGAGCACAGCTAAACCAGGCCTGCTCAACCCAGTCCTCGTGCTGTTAACCTTCACTGGAGTTTGCTCTTGGTTTCAGGAGGGTGGGTCTGGCTTTAACATGGTGGGTGTCCTTGTCCATCCGACTGTCCTAGGGCTGTGTTTTCTTCCTATTTGAATAACAACAGCGTAAGTGAGAAGGCAAAACTCCTCTGTGGCTGAACCCTTGGTTCAGTTTCCTTTTGCATGATTCCTGCTGTGGGTTCTTCTGGGAGCCCCTTTCCTCCTCCGGGGTTGTTCCTGTCACCTGGTTTCCTTTCATCAGTTCTGTCACACAACCTTGTGTGCCAGGGACCCTCCTTAACCCGGCGCTTGGCTGGCGTGTGTCAGTGTGCAAGTTCTTCAGGTCATGGGCTAACCAAGGTTCGTGAGGTTTCATGGTCATTCTTAGCATAAGATTTCTGCTTTTAGGATGTTAAATCTCTGTGGATGAAAGCACTGTTAATTCTATATTGCAATAATAATAAAAAGCTATTAGAACAAAATCCATTTATAGTCCAGTAATATTTGCAAAGACTAAAAATACATCCTAACTTGGACGGAGAGGCAAGTTTTGGTCTGGCAACCCCGGTGGTGGTAATCAGTCCCTCTGCCTGGGACAGGCAGGTGGCCTGTCACTCAGCCTGCCCCCCTTACTGTTGTCCTGTCTCTGTTGTGCTTGTGCTGTCTGTCTCAGAGTTCATCGGACTTCTTAAGGTTGTGTTTCATCTCTTCTTATAGCACAAATCTCCTATTCAGTTTAGATCCTTAAAGATTTATAGGGAGCCAGGCAAACATGGAATAAAGTCATCACAGCGGCTAAGTTAGTGGTGATTTTTGTAATCACGTTACAGATCAGTCTATATTCTGATCTAATGTTCTTCCCAGAACTCAGAGTTTTCTGAAATATTTGAAATCTAGTTATGTTTGTCATGATTTCTCTCTACCTACAAAGTCAATGTCGTCTGTAAGCTTGAAATACATTATTATATATTTCAGAGTTCCAAGAGAAAACTGTGATTCTCAGTGTTCTACCATATTGTTTTCCGTCTTCCTCCCGTGAGATTAAATGAAATATAACACAAATTCGAATTACAGGGTTGAAGAAAATCAGCTACCACTGAAGTCAGCATATGCGTATTTTTAGTCCTGTGAGAACAGAAATTGGCTGTCAAGGTTTTAGTGAATAATTTATGTTTTGCTGAGTTGAGAATATACAGTATGGCTTTTCAAACACAGGAGTAAGACTGTAACTGAAAATTTGACTACAGAAATCTTTTGAAGCCTTTGGGGATGAAAGGCTCAAAAAGCTTAATTATTTCAAAGCAAGGGGAGGTGGAGCTCATAAATGAGTGCAGTCACTTCCAGAAGAGAGGCTTTGTACAAGTGCACCTGTTTGGTGTTACAATTGGTATGAAATCTGAGTACCTTTATGCTTCTGGCTAGGTAGCTAAATCCAAAAGGAGGACCTTGGGGGGTTTTTTGGTACAGTGATTTTGGAGCACAAGCTTGAGTTAGCCAGTGTATCAGTACACTGGAGAAAAGGAGGCTGAGGGGAGACCTTATTGCTGTCTACAACTACCTGAAAGGAGGTTGTAGAGAGATGGGGGTTGGTCTCTTCTCCCTAGTAACAGACAACAAAACAAGAGGAAATGGCCTCAAGTTGCGCCAGGGGAGGTTTAGATTGGACATTCGTAAAAACTTCTTTACCGAAAGGGTTGTCGGGCATTGGAACAGGCTGCCCAGGGAGGTGGTGGAGTCCCCATCTCTGGGGGTATTCAAAAGGCGTTTAGATGAGGCCCTAAGGGATATGATTTAGTGGTGGACTTGGTAGTGATAGGTTAATGGTTGGACCCGATGATCTTGGAGGTCTCTTCCAACCAGAACAATTCTATGATTCTATGATTCTATACAGTTTATGGTGGACTTTGTCAGAGTAAAAGTATGACGTAAAAGTACGATGAGATCCACAAGCCTTTTCTATACTTCCAGTTCTCCAGATCTGGAGGATGCCAGAAGCAGCTTTGAACTCTGGCTTCATGGATGCCCAGCCTGTGGGCACAAGCGTTTTGGATAATTGAAGTTTCTTTGCAGTTGAAAAATTGTAGTATCTGTACACGTTGTGTCTGGAAATCAAATTTGGTTGATTTTGACTTTTCCTTTTACTTGAAATGTTCAAATGACTTCGTAATTTAAGACTAGTAGTAACAAAGGATATGAAATGGATTAAAAATGTTTGTTGTACAAATTGCGTAACAAAAAATGTGTAAATTTAAGTGATTTACATGTTTTTTCCAGGCTAACTTCCGGTTCAAATAGTTGGAGCATCCTTTGGGTATATGGTTGGGTTCATGAGAACAAAGGGAGATATTTTAATATGAGTTAGCTGTGTACGTCTCTTTTCTGGATAGCAGAGAAAAGACAGTCCTGAAAGAGCTCGTTTTTCTCCATTGCTTATAAAGAAATCCTGTTGTGACTCCTTCAGTTGGATGCATCTGCACTGTAGACATCCACAGTTAGGCGAGATGGATCGTGCTCCTGTCATTTTCATTTTTACGATTGTCCACAGCAGAGGTATTAAGGAATAGTCTTAGGAGGGAAAAATCTTGGGTTTTTTACTGTGCCTCCTGGGGTTGGGGATCAATTATGACCAATGATATTAATGTAATTTTGAATAAGGTTTTAGATATTTTACTTCATTTATTGCCATAAGGTACAGTATCTCAAACAAGATTCATAATTCCCCTATTAAATTTCAGAGTGCAGAATATCAGCCCATCACTTGCTTTTTGCAGACTCATGTGGTCAGACATGAGGACAAGGATTAAGTTGGCAGGAAGATCATGGCTACATTTAACATGATATCTCTTTAAGTATACAAATGTACATTTTGCTCATAATTTTTCATTTATGCTCTTGGTTTGAAACTCTCCGGATCTTTCAGAAAAACAGTGAAGTCCTGCAGTTGTTATTCATACAGAAACATTATTTAGAATCACAGAACATTTAAATGTACTTACTGCCTTTTTTTAACGATAGTTCTTCTGTTAAGTAGGTTGCCTCAGGTTACAGAGCTCCCCATGTTTGACTTTCAGTTACATCAGAAATATGGCTGCTATTTTAATAACTTCCTCTTTGCAAAGAATTACTTAAATAGAGAAGAAAATTGTGAACTCTCTGAAGTCAGGATGAGTTTTGTCACTAACTAGTGGGGCTGAGATTTATGCATGTGCTTTTTTTTTTTAACAAGCTTTGTAACAGAGACTACATTTTTGCTCTGTTGCTGGGAGATGCCGCTGGTTTTATTTCTGGACTTGTGAAAAAGATCTTGTTCATGAGTCAGCTCAAAAAGTGTTTATACTGTAAAAAGCATAGGTAAAATAGTTGAGAGGAAGCATTTCTGAAAATAATATAGACAGAAAGCCCTAGTAAAATGGAGCACGAGCAAAGTACATATAGATGCTTGATCCAAATCTTTAGAGCTCTGACACTCCAGAGTTCCTGTGGCAGCTGGATTCTTTTGGTGGGGAGCTCCCATAGTTTTGTTTAAGTATGCAAAAATCTTTCATGAATAAATACACTTCCTTAGGCTCACATAAACCCTTGTTGAATTGTTTGCATTTAATCTGAGTAGTAGCACGTGGATGTAGGTGTTGTAAATGGAGCCATATGAATTCTCTAAGACACCAGAGAACCCACAGGTGAGGCCATGGGAGGGAGAGGGAGAAAGGAAGAGTCTGGCTCCCTTCTCACCACCTGCCTGTAGGAGAAGCGTCACGTGAATCTTGCGCTTTCTCAGACCAAAGTCGATCACCTTACAGGAAATCAGCTGTCCTTGGTTTCACTGATCATGGAAGTACAAATTTATTAGCTTTGTGCAATTTTTAAAAGTAGAGTTACACTGCCTGGGCAGGAAAGCTGTCGTGCTTTTTTGTCTCACTTAGAAGCCCTTGCCTCCTGTTTGAAAAACGCAAATGTTTTCCAGATAGTGCTTTGACCCTTACAGCAGGGTTAGTTGTGAGTAGCGTTACTGAGCAAGGGTTCTTTATGAAGGGAAGTTGAGAAGTGCCAGTATGGAAGTGTCAGCTGGAGTGACACCAGGGACATTCACCGGTATCCATAGAATTATAGAATTGTTCTGGTTGGAAGAGACCTCCAAGATCGAGTCCAACCGTTAAACTATCACTACAAAGTCCACCACTAAATCATATCCCTTAGAGCCACATCTAAACGTCTTTTGAATCCAGCTGTAGCCTGAACCGTAACATGAGTGTTGCTTGTTCTAAGGAAGGGCCACCTTGACTTCATCACTGGCAGGAGAAGTTGTTCCAGTTGAGGAGCTTTGGTGAAGCAGAGCATTGCTGTTAGCAGATGTTTCACCTGTAACTGTTCTGCTCTGGGTTCCGCTTTCTGCTCATGATACACCTAGCTTGGTTATCACTTTTAGAGCTTGCAATCCTTTCAATGCAAGATAATAAGAACAATTGCACGGTGTGTTCCTACACATTAGCTTTTTGCTTAAAGAATTAAATATTTTCAATATTATATTTAAATAATACATGTGGAAGATCCAGCATTTAGCTGTGATTTTACATGTGACTGTTTTGTTTAATGCCAGGGAATGTTTTGGCATGTTCAGAGCTTTGTATTCGCTTTCCTTTTTTAAATCCTTCCTCACCTTGTTTGACCTCCGTGACTACTCTGAAGCAATTAACCGCACTCCTCTTCCTCCCCTGCTTTTTCTCTCTCTTTGGTTATTCCAGTGGCTTTTCCTTGAAGGAAGTCCTCCTTGTCATTCTTTTCCTTACTCCTTTGAGATTGTGATGGCTCCTTGTTGGCCTTATCTCCCAGTCAGTATTTCTGGGCAGTCTAATCCATCCTTGTCACTTCACCTGTTGCTGTAGCGAAGCTGATCCAGCTATGTTTTGCCCCATCTCATTTGTACCTCCTGTTTGCCTTGCCACCCCTTGGGTGAAATATGGCCAAAATTAAATCCCCTATCATATTGATACACAAAATTCCTCAAGTTCAATCACCATTTATCCTATTTTTTGTCACTGTTGAGAGCACTTACCAGTCACCAAGGCTGAAATATGCAACTCCTCTCTTGGGCTCTTATTCTGTAGTTTCAGACTGCGGAGTGCTTCTGAAACCTTGCCTTTCTGTGCGTTCAGCATAAGCTGTCCTCCAGAGAGGTCTGGGTCTTGTACTGACTGCCATAGGATCCATCTTTGTGCGACTCCAGATACCAGTCATTTCAACGTATGTTTTCACTAAAATCATCATCATCTTGTATTCTGTCCTGGAATGCTCTTCTTCCACTATAAAATGTACAAGCTTCTTGACTTTATCTTCAGTACCACTCACAGCCCTCTCTGCTCTATCATTTTAATGGTTGGACCCAATGATCTCGGAGGTCTCTTCCAACCAGAACAATTCTATGATTCTATGATTTCTCGTTCCTTAAATTTTCCTGTTCTTCTGACAGTGCCATTTTCAAAACTCCCTTGGCCCATTGGTTTTGTATTGCTCTTTATCGACTGTTCCTTATGCATGGCAATGACTTCTCAGAAGTGACCTTTTCTTTAACTAAATAATGTTCCTATTTTCCTAGTTAACATCTTTTTGCACATCTCAGCATGACTGTTCAATCAACTGATCTCTCTTTACATGAATGAAAAAATTGCTTTGTTAATAAGTCTTTGTGAAGTGGATTAAGACTGTAGGTATTCCTGGTGAAACACAAAATGTATTTGAAACAGTTTGACTCTGGATTTGTGTGGTAATTGAGGAAAGCGGTCAATGAAATTTCCAAATTATTGTAGGCTTGTTTTAAAAATAAAGTATGTTCTTTAGGCCAAGTCTTCAAATTAAATTGGCTGGAATACTTTAAATACTGTACTATTAAATTGTCTGGAATACTTCTTATTTTAATAACTTTTTTAATGTGAGCTGGCATTAAATCTGTGAAAGTCTGATAGTGATTTCAGAGTGTGTGTGTTCTTTGTCTTCCCGTGACACAGAAAACATCCTAGTAGTTATTTTTGTTTCTTTGTTGTGGGGGAGAATCTTTTACTGTTCATGAGACTGAAGGGAGAACAATGGGTGAGTGTGCTGATGGACGAGGAGCAATATCATATATGTCTGTGGTGTAAACATCAGCTGGTGAGATTTTTTTTTTTAATGGAAATGTATGAGAGTGTGTGAAGATGAGAGGGAGAACAAGACCAACTGATATAGCCAAACTCAGCATCACAGATCTCTGCCCCGTCCTCTATTTTCAAACTGTCTTGAGTCTGCTTGTGAGTATATTCATGTACTTTGTAAGCGGCATTAAAGTTTCATAGTCTCAGCTTGTATTGAGGAGATGGTGATGCAAACCGTGCTGTTCAGAGGCTGCGTGTGTCACGTGGAAACATTGCTGCTCTCCCCGGTTCTTCACGCTCTGCGGCAGACTGGAGCTAGTACAGTCCCTGCAAGCACAGGACTTCAAAGGCTGGCCAAACAGTTTGCAAAGAGAACGCTGTTCTGGGTCATCTTTTCTACTCTCAGGACCTATCCATGGATTTCTTGGAATATATCTCTCTACTTTTTTTCCAAGGGAGAATGTAAAAAGGTGAAGCAGGACTCGATCAAAGGGCAGAAATACACAGAGTCAGTGTAAATCTCTAACTTCTGGGGGCTTGGGGAAAATGATTGCAATTTTCTTAGTGCAGTGCTCCTTACTGCGGTGATCCGAGTTTGCACCGGATTGATGAAATAGGCTTTAGTCTCATAAGCCTTTTGCTGTTTGGTTAGGCACATCTTTCCAATATGGGATTTCTGTTAAAACTCACTTCAGTGTTTTAAAATATATAAGCTGTCATCTGGCATTGTAGAAACTCATTTTTAATTTGTATCAAAACTTCCTTGATCACTTACTTAAAACCAAGCAAAAAAACCCAAACAACCCCCCCCCCACAACAATCAAACACCCAAACTTTTTTTTTTTTAATTAGTTTAAATTCTGGTTGGGGTGGTAATCTAAAAAGGAGGGATACAGCCACAAGTCAAGGGGTGCTATGATACCCCTCGCAGGGCAGGGTAATGTCTACTGAGATTAGTTTGTTTTTTTTTTTGGACTGCATGCAGGTTTTACGTGTCTTGATAGCTGAACGTGATATTTTCACGTCTCTTCTCTCTCATATAAAAGGCAGAAATCAAATAATACTGAAAACTGAATCAAATTGGAAACCAAGTATTTTTAAGGCAGTTTTTCAGTGCTGCTCGCTGCTGTCTGTGGAGTTCTGCTTTGTTGGGCTCTTTCTAATAGTTAAGCATCTGTTCTGCTATAGGGCTTGAGAGAGAGGGCTGTACAAAAGTAATACATTAGAAGGTCACTGATCTTCGGGAATTTTGTTCACAGGATACTGTGCTAGTGTAGTACTTACCCAGGAGTGATTTTCTGGTCAGAAAAGAACCAGATATGGAGATCTATAGTGCTGCAGAGGACAAGAATGTTTTCTTACATGACTTTAGTTAATCTGAATTGGTTAATGATGTTTTTTAAAAGCCTAAATAAGAAAGTTGAATGCTATATTGACTTTTTTTTCTCCCAAAATGACACAGGCTTATAGGTAACCACTATTATTTCATTATTTCCTTGTATGTCTCCTGTGGTGTTTGTATCTGTTGTTGATTTCTTGTTTAATACTTCAGCTGTAAACTTTTAGGGGCTGGGACCCCTCTTTGATTTATGTTTCTAAACCTTTTGTAGCACTCATTACTGGGACTGGGAGACACTAGAAAAATGCTTTGTGAGCTTATTTCATGTCTCATTTCTGATTAGATGTTCGCTAACACTATGACATGCTGGCTGACTGAGATCCTGTGAACACAAAGTGATCCCTTGGGCTTCCTCTTGGTTTTGACGTATGTGCATACACTCAAATAACAGTATTTCTTCCATACAGGTGTGGGAATCCTTAATTCACATTTCTGCAAATCATATCAGAAGTATAGCTCTTGTTCCAGTAGTTGAAGATTTACATAGCATCTTCTGCATAGGATGGTAAAGCCAGGCAAACCTGCAGAGATGTTATGCAGCGGAGTTATTTCCACGTGTTTCAGGCACAGGGCAGCTGAATTCTTCATCCTGCTTCAAGCATAGATGGAAAGTAGTGGCAGAAAAAAGGTCCAAGTGAGAATTTGATGAATGCAGTTTCTTGTTGAGCCAGATGGGTGTGCAATTAGCAAATTTTTGAATATTTTCAGGATACAAAGCATTTATCTACTGCCTATTGTGGTTTCATGTTTGCCTGCATTTGTAGGGTTGAGGCACAGTGCATTACGGAATACCACAAGCGTAAATGGTGAGCCAGTCATTCTTACAGTTTAGATTTTTTGTGTGATTTTTGTCTGCGCGTGGTCTTTAGTTTGATTTTTGAGGTGGCCATAGCTCTGTCAAAGTCAATGGGAGTTTTATGATTGCTCCTTCGTCTGCAATTAGGATTAAACTCTGACCTCCAAAAATATCAAAAAGTCTTATTTTGTTTCTAGCAAACGATGGTGGCAACAGAGAACAACATCCTGTGCTATGCCTTCTGTCCTTCTGTTTCAGCAAGTCTCTCTTGATATCAATCTATATCAGTCTGGATTATGAATGTTGATGTTAGTCAAACATGTCTGACATTCATGCTGTCATGCATGATCTGATATGCCTGGGAAGCAATGAGTTTGGAAACTGGGAAAAGTTTAGCTACAGCAGCCTAGATCTTCATAAGCTGGAAAATCCTATCCCTGGCCTAGAGTGTGAATTCATGCTCCCAGGTACAGCTGTTTTACTAGTTACCCGAAGCAGCTTGTTAAGGAGTGTCCAGAGTTCATCAGCAGGAGCTGAGGTCTCCTGTGGGGCCAGGAGGAAGCATACCCAGGCCAGGCCGCGTGGCAACTTCAGCCGCCTGGACTCCAGAGGAGTCTTCTCCTCCTAGTTGATTCATGGAGTTCTTGCTAGATCTTTATCTTGCCTAGACTCAGGGAAACTGTGCTTATTTGTTTGCGTATGGAATTGGATCTTTTGGTTAAGAAACAATACATGAACAACTGGTGTGTGCGCAGCTGGAGGGGACGATGCAGCTAATGTTACGATTTTATGTTGACTCTGTATTTGAGTCCTGATAAGCCCATCTAATCAATGAACAGATTGTTTTGGGGATACGAGTCTAAATGTTGCATTTCATTTTACAACAGGGTAGCAATATATCTTCCAGACAGAGCACTGTATTTTGCAAAGCCTTTTACAAGAGCTGATGGCAGAGCAAATAGAACAGTTTACATATGACTGAAGACTTTTTTTATTTTGGAAGCCTTTTAATTTCGTTGCAAGTATACTGCTAACATATCAAAGCAATTAATTTCAGGTTTTATGGTCTGTTCTATTCATTTTAATAAATAGACATATTAATCAAACAGATTATCCTGGTATTTAGTTATGAAGAATTGCAGAGTTTCAAAGATAAGTATCGTTCCCGATCACATCATTTAAACTTCTGTAATATTTTAAGTCTTCTCTCCATGAATTAATCTGCAGTATTGTTTCATTGCTTCACTTGCAAGGCTGGGAAGCTGCTGAAGTGGGTCACTGGAGTTGGGTGAACAAACATGCATTAACACAGATGAAAGGGTGATATCTTTGGATTCTCTTTGCAGCTGTTGCAGTCAAGACAACTTCATTGGGAAGCCCACTTAAGGGATGACTGAATGTAATGCAAAATAAAATGCTGAAGTTTCCCAGTTTATTTTCAGTCTTTGCCATTTTTAGTATGTCTTTTCCCTGCAACTTTTATAAAATTGAGGACTTCCCAGTCTTTGGTGCGTTTATGTCTGTCATCAAATTTAGTTCACGTTCTGCCTACGAATTATATTGCTCATTTCTTTAAAGAACATTTTTTCAGAAAACATTTGCATTTTTATAGCTGAATGCATACCCACAGAAATGATCTGGCAAGTAAAACTTGCAGTACTATTTTGTGAAAGAGAAATAAAAATATTCTGTTTGAAAAATATATCAGAGGTCCTAAACATTGATTGTTTTTATGTCATGAAGGCTGAACCCTATTGACATAGAAGCCAATGGGGGCTTAACTTAGTAAAGGTTAGTTGTTAACTTCAGTGAGGTCTGAGGTTGGTCTGATTTGACTGTAATTCCAGGAAATCTACATAATTTCTAGTTCATCCTCAGCTCTTGATGCATGTAGTCCACAGTTGAGTAAAAGTAGAGCATGAAGGGGCATCAAATTTTAGAATAAATGGGCAAAACTTTTATTCTGATTCATCTTTGTAATTAGACCAACTGTATATGTGACCTTTCATCTCAGTGTGTAAGAAATTTGATTGTTTTTCAGAGGAGGGGAAACTGGAGAGAGACTTAAATTCTTCACAGAGTAGTTGGAGCAACCAGAAAAATTAAGAGAAGACCTAAACTGAGGTTCATATTTCATTGCTATTTAAATTAAAAATGTAAAGCTCAGGATAGGAGTAAATTTGAATTGCTTCCATAACTATGTGCATGTATGATCTGACATGACATATAAAACGAACCTTTATAAGAGTTGATGCTTTGCCTGACAGGAGTATGCAGAAGAGGAACCACTCTTTTGAAAGAACCTTGCCATATCAATGCAGACCTCGCCAGAGGAGGCAGTAATTGAGTGGGATAGGTTTTCTGGAAAAATACAGGTCAGATGATGCCAATTGCCAAATATTTCTATTTGTGAGGGTTGCAGTTGATTGTGAGACACATTGGGGAAGCCCAGAGTTTTGCCTCACCAGTGTCCTTCTCTGACAGCAGCTGGTAGTAGATGCCTTGGTAGAAGTCAGAGAAGGATTTAGTGGTACTTTTCCCATCCTTGGGTGATTTGTGGCTAAAAAGAAGGTGAACAGTGATGGGAACACCAGCACATAAAACAAGCTTTTCTTACAGGATTCAAACATAAATAATAAATGTATTGGGTGGGAGCACTTTCCCTTAGGTTTTTCTGGTTGCTGATGGGTATTTTTCTTGCATAACCTTACTTTCTTTGTGGCACTGCATCAGTTCCAGATTTCAGACGTTTGTGAATAACGTAGTGAGAAAGAAGCACTTTGTGCCTTATCTTTGTTTCTGAAAAGATGCATATCTATATATGCAATGATAGCATCATTCATACCCCTTTGTGTGTGCGTGGAACATGTCAGTGGTAGTTGAAACTTGACATCCGTAAGCCAGGTGAGTCGGAATTGAAGCTTGTCACGAAGGAGGAAGTGATGGCAATAAACAGTAAATGGGAAAGAGAAATGAAGGAATTTTACCTGAATGAAATACAACTTCAAAAGAGGGGTTTAGGTTTTCGTTTTCAAGAAGTGAGCCTCAATTAGGCAATGCATTTCAAGAGTTTGTGCCTTATGAATGCCTGACAGCATTCATTTTCACTTGCATTTCTTAAATAATATTCTTTGTGTAAGAATCCTTGTCTATGCTGCTGCCTCTTGATTTTTTGACAGTTCTTCCAACAAGGTGAAACCCCATCATTATGTCTGTCCTGAATTCTTGTATCCAAATTTCACTATCTAGACTCAGAAACTATATATATATATTTTAATGCCTTCTTCTCACATGTGGACCATGTCTCTCCCTTGATCCATACCCTTACTATCTTTCTTCCTCTGTATTGTCTAAACTCTGTACCTTACCAGTCTGTCTCCAGTTATCCTCTTATTTTGTATTTGGCTGACAAGGCCTCCATTCAGTCCTTCTAAAAAAAGAAGTAATGTGATGCTGTCTCCAAGGCAAGCTCCTGCAAACTGTGAGCACTGTTCCCCAAGCTGTCATGATATGTGAACACCAACAGAGGCATAAACAAGAAATGTTATGAGTTCTGATTTCATAAATCCAAGGGGAAGCTGATCAAATAAAAATGTAAAATGTTCCTTTTTAAGCTTGACAAATGTCTCCTGCTCTTCAAGAACAGCTGGTTTAAGAATAGCACCATTGTATATTAAAATGCATGAAGTATTCTTTTGAAATATAAAATATAAAGCATTAGCTGTAGCAAAATGCACTCTGCTAGAGAAAACAAACACCTACGAAAAAGCTGGGTTGTCAGGTGAGCTAATTAAGAAAACTGTCATATTTACCCAGGACTTTTTGGAGGTGAAGATAACAAGAACTTAGCAGAGATCCTTTAGCCTAGAAGCTAATCTTTCATGACAAACACTAAATGTATATTGCCATTCTAGTTCTGAGTGACTAAATTGTTAAGTATTTCCTAGAGATCTGTTGTGGTGTGTTTTTGTGTTTATTTTTGGTTTTGTTTTTTTTTTTTTTTTTAAAGTTGCAAACTGTTGAAAATAACTTGAGTTCCCCGTTTTCCCATAGTTGTTCTCATACAGTGGATGTTGACCCCACGACAGCAGGTCCTGGACCTGTAACGCTTACAGGCTCAATGTTTCTCTCTATGGTAGTGGGATTGGATATGCAGAAATCCTCATATGACGCCCCTAAGTTTTTTCAGAAATTTTTTAGCAATTTTACAAGACCTCACCATAGCTGTCAATTTGTTAGAAACATGGGTGCTGATTCAGCCTTGATATTTTTGTAGCAGGAAGGATACATTTTTGTTTTTATTTTTTTTTATCGAAAGCGCCATCATGTGGCACGTACGGGACAACTGGGCGATCAGGCCCAGTCAGCATGAGTTTATGACAGGCAGGTCCTGCTTGGCTAACCTGATCTCCTTCTATGACAAGGTGACCCGCTTAGTGGATGAGGGAAAGGCTGTGGACGTTGTGTACCTGGACTTTAGTAAAGCCTTTGACACCGTCTCCCACAGCATCCTCCTGGAGAAACTGGCTGCTCATGGCTTGGATGGGCGTACTCTGTGCTGGGTAAAAAACTGGCTGGATGGCCGGGCCCAAAGGGTTATGGTGAATGGAGTTAAATCCAGTTGGTGGCCGGTCACAAGTGGTGTTCCCCAGGGCTCAGTACTGGGGCTGGTTCTGTTTAATGTCTTTATCAATGATCTGGATGAGGGGATCGAGTGCACCCTCAGTAAGTTTGCAGATGACACCAAGTTGGGAGGGAGTGTTGATCTGCTGAGGGTAGGAAGGCTCTACGGAGGGATCTGGACAGGCTGGATCGATGGGCTGAGGCCAATTGTATGAGATTCAACAAGGCTAAGTGCTGCCGGGTCCTGCACTTGGGTCACAACAACCCCAGGCAACGCTACAGGCTTGCGGGGGAGTGGCTGGAAAGCTGCCCAGCGGAAAAGGACCTGGGGGTGTTGGTTGACGGCCGGCTGAATATGAGCCAGCAGTGTGCCCAGGTGGCCAAGAAGGCCAACGGCTTCCTGGCCTGTATCAGAAATAGTGTGGCCAGCAGGACTAGGGAAGGGATCATCCCCCTGTACTTGGCGAGGCCACACCTCGAGTACTGTGTTCAGTTTTGGGCCCCTCACTACAAGAAAGACATGGAGGTGCTGGAATGTGTCCAGAGAAGGGCAACGAGGCTGGTGAAGGGTCTGGAACACAAGTCCTGTGAGGAGCGGCTGAGGGAACTGGGGTTGTTTAGCCTGGAGAAAAGGAGGCTGAGGGGAGACCCTGTCACTCTCTACAAGTACCTGAAAGGAGGTTGTAGCCAGGTGGGTGTTGGCCTCTTCTCCCAAGTAACAGATGACAGGATGAGAGGCAATGGCCTCAAGTTGTGCCAGGGGAAGTTTAGATTGGACATTCGTAAAAATGCCTTCACTGAAAGGGTTGTCGGGCATTGGAACAGGCTGCCCAGGGAAGTGGTGGCGTCCCCATCCCTGGAGGTATTTAAAAGACATGTAGATGTGGTGCTTAGGGACACGGTTTAGTGGTGGACTTGGCAGTGCTAGGTTAACAGTTGGACTTGACGATCTTAAAGGTCTTTTCCAACCTGAACGATTCTATGATTCTGAGTCATTGCCAAAGTATGTAGGATTTTATATGCTGTATGTCAATGAAAATTTGACATGATAGCACACAGTTCATAGCATAGTTCTGTACTTGTGCACTTTACTGTATAATGTTAGATTTTTGTTTTATTCATTTCTAAATTTATCTAATTTAGGATACTACAAAGGATCAAGGATAATCCCAGTTCTTCGTAAGAGCGGTAGCTTTCGCTGAATCATTGTTCCACTTAGTCCAAATTGATATACAAGGCCTACAGGCAGGGGTAATTTAAAACCAGCTGTAATTAAGAATACCCCTTAAGGAGATGAAAGATGGTACATTACTTGTTAGTAAGGTTATTCAACCCTTCCCTATGGAAAATCCTGTAGTTTTAACTTTTAAAACTAGGCTTGTTTGAACTGAGATTTTACCTTCCTAGAGACTGTTTCAAATTGTGATAGGTTTGTTGGATGTCCCCTGGCTCTTAATTAATGAGCGAGAATGAATAATTGGTATAGACGTGGAAGGCACGTGAGAAGTTAAGGTCGAGTTTGCAGGAGCAGAGAGCAAGGCCTCTTAGATAAGGCTTTTCAGCACTGACTGTAGAATTGGATTTGTCCTCTATTTCTTGTAAAGCTTTGTGATTCTGGGTGTGTGTCATAAAAGAAATGTTTTCCCAAGAGATCATACATTAATTATGCTCTATTTTCTGAGTGCGATGTTTGAGATACCAGGGTCTAGTTTGCAGAAGGAATATTTAGAATAGCAGAGGAAAACCTATTGTGAAATGAATTTTGTCTTCGGAGCTTGAAAAATGGTGAATGAATAGGTTTGGTGCTCCGTATTCAACAACAACATGAAATACATTATTGAATAATTGTTCTTTAAATGAGTAGCATCCCTTCTATGCAGTGGACGGTGGTCTCGTAAAAAATAATAAATGATCTTTTAATTAAATATCATAATGTATATTCCCAAGAAGGTTGTATTAAGATTTCACAGCCAGGTTTAATTGCAGTTTTAACTCCACTTTTGAGTGCTTCACTTTGCAAGCTTAATAATGTTCTTTTAACACAGCTTTTTGACGTTAATATAAATAGGTATTGTAAATAGAACCAGTACGTGCAGAAAAACCAGTGCACTTATACATGAGTAAGGAATAACGCCTATCAGGGCATTTGTAAATACCTGCACAAACGTAGAAAAGCCTGTTGCCTATCTAGCCATTCATGTAGGCAAACAAATATAAGCAGAGAAGCAAATGTAACTTAGCAATGCAAAAAGCTACCTAAGAAATGGAGATTTTTTGTAAGTCTGTCACTAGGTGGAGGAAATCCAAACTTTGATATTTTCACCATTAGAATGAAGAAGGAAGCACAGAAATTTGCAGCTTGTCTAGAAAACTGAGGGGTTTTGTACTCCTGTGCTTTTCTTGCCTTTCCTCACGTCAGCGTGGAGACACAAGCACGCTTCTGCTCATTCAAGCTGGTGGCATCTGGTTGCTCAGAGATGGTTTCAGGTTGCCTTCAGGCAGAGAGGACCACTTTGCAGCTTCTCCCTAAGAGAGCGTTCAAGAGACTTCAGTGCCTCTTGTTGCCTTTGGTGTAGTTCTGGTAGGAAACCCATCCTCTTGAGAAACCGGTCTAGTTTGCAGACACTGTTCCATGCAAGTGATAGGAATTTGTGGAAGGGGGCATTGGTGTTTGAAGGATCTGGTCCCTGAGTTTGTCCTTGGGATCGAGGAATTCCAAGAATGTGCAATGAGATACCTTAGTTGCAGCAACTGCTTTCTAAGACCGAATTGTCTAATCTGGAGCCTCTTTAGATGCTGCTGTGTTGTAGTGTAGGTTCACAAAGTAGGTGTCAGTCTATTAAGGCTGGAGACATTTTGTTGTGGTACTTTCCAGGCATATAAAGCATAAGACACTTTCAGTTTTATGTCTGATATATCGGAATAATGTCTGCAATATATGTGTCTGCAGTAACAGGTAAAAGCAGAGAAGCTCAAGTTGATTAATTAACCATTGAGGGTTTATTGTGATGATCTACAGATCAGATGATCTAAGAAGATGTGTTTTCTTTCTGCAGCTCCTGCCTCACCTGTATTCTTAAATTACCTTGGCTTCAACAGCACTGCTGCTGCGTGTTTCGTGGTGACGCTCTTTCCTTGCTACTCGCTGCTGGTAGAGGGAAAAAAATAGACTTCCTGGTTTGAAAAGCTCAACATTTGTACTCGGATGTGTATTAATGCACCTAAAAATTCAAAGCAAACAAACGTAGATGTTTAATTTACTTCTTATTGTGAGTTAAATCCAGAGGGCTTGCAGTTTTGCTTGCTGTGACAGCAGATGGGCTGTTTGCTCCTGTTTTTTTAAAAAGGGGAGTTGCTACCTTCTGTCAGCTGGGAGAAGCCCTGGTCACTTCTTGGCTCTCCTTTCCCTGAAAAGAAAAGAAACTCTGAAGTTTTGAAGGGAGGAAGAATGAGACAGTTTGCTGAAGATGAAAAGGACCAGGGCGCAAAGCTGGTGGAAGTAATGTGCTGCATGGGTCAGTAATGCGTGCTGCTGGGCTGGCAGGGTGGCAGGGCTGCCTTCGGGACAGAGCCGAGCTCTCCCTGGGGGAACCTCGCTCAAGAGGCTTCCACTGGGTTTCCGTCCTTGGTTTGGTGTTTCTTTCATAGTCAGCTGCCTGTCTTCTAGTTACTTCATCTGGGGGGGGTTGGTTTGGTGTGTTCTGCTGTGAGCTCAAGCACACTGAATACTGTTGCACTGTGTTTTCCTCCTAGTGTGCATTAGCTTTTCTGAAACAATTTGGGTTTTTGATTAAAAATCATAGTTGTGGTGTTTGTTTTGTTGTTTTTTTTCTTTAATCCCAGTGTTTTTCACAACATGACAGGTGACATATTACACATTTATGTATGTCAGGTACGGAGTTTTTCTGTGAGTGTATGCGTAATATATGCATATATGAAAAGAATAGGTGTAGTAAGCATAAATTCTTTTATGTATGTTGGCGTTTTAATTGAAAATAGAGTTGAAATTAATAGTCACTGCATGTTCTAACAAGATACAAGGAAGTGGATTTTTTAAACTTTTTTTTTTACTATTGTCACAGTAACATTTCACAAATGTAAACTTTTGTGGTAGTTAGTCAAAACTAGCTGAGGTTAGTTTTAGGAAAAAAGACACGTTGTACACTTGTGGGCTGGAATATTAAATTCTGCAGTTGGGAAAACTTGTGTTCCTTTTAAAACAGCTACTTACAATGGAACAGTTACAAGTGAAAGTATTTCTTGATTTCTTTTATTTCTGGGATTTTCTTTTCTCTACGTCTACCAAACCAGAGCTTCTACCTTATTAGGATAATTAACTGATGTCAAAAATGCTGTCTTGCTAGATTGAAGGCTATAGGGAAATGTATACATAGCAACGGTTTTCTTAATCTGCCAGATTTTTTTCTCCAATAATGCTACTTTGCTCTTCAGTTTGTCTCTTCTCTTTTTTGGGTTCTCAACTAGACTAAGTGTGTGCAGCTGTGAAGTGGGGAAAAAGAATATGCCAGAAGCTTGGAAGATCTTGAGTGGCATGGAAAAGGCGTTTAGGGAACGGCAGGTATTCTGTACAGAGCCGAATGTACACGTACACTACACGTACTACCTGAAGAACTCGTTGCCACAGTGAACTGTGGCTGCAAAAGTTGTAGGTGTGTTAAAAAAGGATTGAAAAGAATAACACAGTAAAATGCATCTATGACTCTTAAATGCAAAGATATGTATAAGCACGTAGAAAGTCTGTGAGTCACATAAGGGAGGAGTATACAAAGGCTTCACAGGCTTTTGCTTGTCTTGTTTTTGCATTTGTTCCTAAATACTCATTTCTCACTACTGTTAGGAACAGCATACAGTGCCCAGTTTGGCCCAGGACGGACTCTTGTATGATCTCACGCTGTTTTGAAAGACCTCAGTATCACACCAGAGACTTGAAAGTCCATGAATATGGACCTTCTGTGAATTTTAGGGGGTTTTATTACTTATGTTACCTTTGTCCAATCTGAAAACAGTATTTTTTTATGTAAAATACTGGATCTGATTCAGTCTTCTAGTGATGGCAGTAGCTGCAGAAGGGGGTCTTGTTTTGCTACCTGAGCTCATTGCTCATTCTCAGCCATGCTACAAATAGCCCGAGTCAATGAAACAGCTGCAGTTTTGTTGTACGGGGTCTTAAGGGACCTTGCTATTTTAGACTTGCACAGATGGTCCTGGTCCTAATGCACTGTGACTCCTGCTCCGGGGAGCTCCGGGACTGCGAATGGGCTTGGTAGCCGTTGTACTGGCTAGTGACCATACATAGGTTTGTGGAGATAATTCTTGCGCTGGAGTGGTGGTTTGTGTTTCTTTAACATAGTTCTGTAGAATACATGTGTATATTTTCCATCCATAAGTGGGATGCTTTCTTACCCTGAGTCTATTGCTTTTATTGTTTCTTCTCAATATTTTGTGGGCAGTCGTTGATGCTAACTGTCATGTTAGGGAGCAAACTGCTGGCAGTGGCTGGGTCCCATATCTGGGTTAGTGGACATCCCTGTTTATATTGTAGAGGATTAAAAGAAAGAGAGTGCTTTCTCTGGCTGAAGGTGTAGCTCATCCTTGCATGTTGAAACAAGGGTGATATTCCAGTCAAAAAGCATAGTGATAAAAAAGCTGGCTTTCATATAGTAAGAGTTTTTTTCTTTTGGTAAATACTTTAATAATTCATTGGATTTTAGAGGCTATAAGTAGTATTTATAGCTCTTAAAAGTTTTCCTTGATCTTTTTAGTATGTTTTAGGGAACAATCGAAGTAGGAAGTTATGTTTTTGTTAGTAGTACTGCTGTTGTCCCAGGCAGGGCTGTCACCATGGAGGACCTTAGCTGGAACTTCTGCTCAAGAAACTTTTGCATGACATGCTGTGATGTAATGCAAAAACATTTGTGTACTATTATTTTGATTAGACATTTCAGAGCTTTTACAGGTTATTTTGTTTTTAAACTTTATTAGAAATCAAATTTTATAAAGCTATCCATAAAAAAATCTTCTGCATTTGTAGAGCTGTTAAACCTTTTTCTTTTTGCTTTTTACCTCCAGATGAGCGGGACAAAGTACAAAAGAAGACCTTCACAAAATGGATAAATCAGCATCTCATGAAGGTCAGTTGATATTTCTGTGATGTCTGGGTGACTGATTATTACAGCAGTGATTGTGTGTGTTTTACTAAATGTTTGATTTCGGGGTACAGCTGTCTTACATATAATAAGGAAGGTCTTAAATCATGAGATTTATGCACGTACTTTGTCTTTGAGGAGTCATGGGGGAGTTGAAATGCTGCTGTCTGATATCCCAAGGTGATCTATTTGAATACTTGCATTTGAAATTAAAATGAGTCAAAGTTTAAGGGACGTGATTTCTTTCTACAAAGCTTGATTCTTTTCTGGCATTAGACTGTCATGACGGTAGCACCACAGCTAAGGCAAATGAAAAAACATTTTTTTTTTTTTTTTTTTTTGAAAGTACCATGTTAAGGTCAGGGAAATGACCTTGAGAAGGAGAGCTCTAGATCATCCTGTGGCATCAGTATGCTGCTCATGGATTAGAAATAGAAGCTTTCTAGGGACAAAAGTCACTCTTCAATATCTTTCTTTTGAATAGCATTGAACTTTGCCTCAGGGACAGAGAACATC
The DNA here is from genome assembly GCA_009819775.1 of Phoenicopterus ruber ruber. NCBI lineage: Eukaryota > Metazoa > Chordata > Aves > Phoenicopteriformes > Phoenicopteridae > Phoenicopterus > Phoenicopterus ruber. The sequence goes on from CM020217.1 coordinate 100,497,565, forward strand.
ATTTTAACAACATGTACAGCTTTTAGTCAACAGAGAACTAAAAGCTGCGAGTTCACCTTCACTGCATGGCCCTTCAGTTCTAAATTTAATCTGCTATTACAGCGCCAACTGTCTAGTCCAGACATTTCTCTGGAGAAATAGATTGTATAATTACTTAACGTAACTTGCTTTGATTTTTTTTTTCTTTAATTCAGAGGTTGAATTCATGTAGAAGTCACATTAAATAAAAACGTATCTGCAAACTGTCAGAGTTGAGATTTAATTAATGAGTATAATGTTCAGACACTGTTGGAAAGATTTGCTTGTGTTCATATTTTTTGTAGGGGGCAATTTACTCTTATGGCTGTACTTGTGGGTATTTGAGACTTATTGGACACTGAAGCAGAACAGAATTTCTTCAGGGATGTTTAAAATCAACTTTTTTTTTTTTTTGGCTCCTTGAACCTTTAGAAGATACAGAATTCTGGTTTCACATCTTTGAAAAATTTGAAATCAGGGTAGCTCTTGGAAATGGCATGACTTGGGGATCTAGCAAGGCCTGGATGTGAAGTTGGTCCCAATTTTCTTTAGCAAAAGACCTCTCTTCCAGAGTGGTCTTTCGGTCCTTCCCACCATGATTGAGCCATCAGGAGTGGTCCTTACATCAGCCCCTGTGCAGCAGCAGCAGCAGCTATGCATAACCTTTCTGTGGGCAGGGTGTGTCTGGAGCCATAGAATGACTTTTAATACTGCTCATACCAAAGGTTTTCCTTTGTGGATTTGCTAGACCTGAAGGAATCATGCTGTGTAGAAACAGCTGCTCCAAGGACCTCTTCTATGTAGACACCTCTTCACTGTAATCCTGAAATACACAAGTGGCCCTATGTTCTTGCAGAAGTCTTCTACTTGCTAATGAGAAAAGACAAGAGACTGCAGACCTGCAGCCTTCCTTTTCTGGATTTTACCTCATATTTACAATGTAAGAAATGTATCCATTGTCCAGTACTTCAGACAAATTAGATTTAAAGAAAAAAAAAACAGGAAGATTACCAGTACTCTGGCAGCAAAATGCAATCTCCAAATTAACCATCAGGCATTTCTCCTTCTAATTGAAGGTAATTGTTACCATGTTTGTAGAAGTTACTAATCTTTTTCTGTATTAAAAATGCATTTTAAAGATGATGTTTTAATTTTGTGTGGGAAGTGGAAAAGCCTATCTGAAGCTTTTTGGAGAGCAATCCTTTAACATAAGTTTAAAACGATGCCTGTTTTTCTAGAAGAGCAGTGTATTGAAAATTAAATTTCTATACACCGTTATTTTACACAGTTTTAAAACATGCAGAGTCATCGTTGCCATACTGTCAGCTTCTTGGGAGTAGCTTAAAAAAGATTTAGACTCTAAACCTGTAAGGAAATCAGGGTAAAGAGTTCGCATTAAATCCTTTTGACTTGCTTGCCAAGGTCAGTGGCCTTAGCCCTTCGTCTTCAAATAAGTCTCAGTATGAATGATTGTAGAGCTATATAGAGATAGATATATAGGTGTATATATATGTATGTGTTTCTGTACTGCTGGCCTTGATTTTCATCTCAGATTGCTCGCTTTAGAAGTCAAGTAAAGGATTGTTAACTTACACAGATATGGTTTGACTATGGCTCTTCCATTAACTCAGAATTTATGTAGCAACTCAGCTTTATCTTTCAGAAATAAGTTTGAAAGCCATTGGTGATACTGTTGTCAAATTTCTGTTCTTTCAGCGTTGTTTCTAGGACAGTGATTTGCATGGAAATTAAAAACAGTCCTTCAAATCCTTTCTCTTGAAACACAAGGGCATATTTAGAAAATAGTATATAATAGAGGGAATGCAGAAAAAGTAACACCATAAATGAGTGCATTCCTAGTGGACTCTAGAGCTGTCCTGGTCCATGCATTAAGTTGAGTTTGAGTCCTAGTTTTCAGCTTTATTACCTTGGATTTAATACAAAAGACATGCAACTCATATTTGCCCACTCACTGCCAATAGCTTATTGCTGACAAAAAAAAAGTGGGAATCGGCTTATTTCAGACACCTCAGTAACTTTATTTGAGCTAGTTATCCAGACTTCTTTTGTAGGTAGCAGAGAGAACAGACTCTTGTAGATGTCTCGGATATCTACTACCGTAGGGGGAGATGAATTGTGTCCTAGAAGTGCTTTTGCTCCACTGGCTGAAAAAGGCAGTCAGTGTGCTTTATCTGGCATTGTGTAGGGTTCAACAAGAAGTGGAAAGGATGACAGTGATCATGGAAATTATGAGAGATCATAGAAAGCATCAGACCATGCATGTGGACAGGACCCCACTGTGGGCACAGGGATGGACTGCATTTTTCTGTTGTCTCTTTTTCCATCCTATTTATGTTCTTTACTTTCTCTTTCCCCACTTTCTTTTCTTGGGCTCCTCTTTCTTTTTTGGTTTTCCTTTTTTTGTTTTTTCTGTTTCTCTTTTGTCCTCTTGTCTCTTTTTACTTTTTCCCTGCATGTAGTTCTTTCCTTGCTCATTTTAATTAGTCTCCTATTCTCCTGCAGTCCTTGGGAAAGTACTGGACTCTTATCCCTTTATAGCAGTATATTCAAGAGAGTTTTTTCTAGGTCAGCAGCACGATGCTTTTACGGGTTACCATTATTTGTTATGGGATGGCGTGGAAGCTTCCTGTCATCCTCCGAATTAAATTCTGTGTTTATGGGATTCACTGAATAACCACAAACAACAAGACAGCTGAGAAATACTGACCCTTCTGCCTGCTGTTGCCCATCTTTAGTTGCATTAGATTCAAAGCCTGTAAGTGCATGGTATATAAGATTCAGTGTTTAAGACTAGTGCCTTGTCAGTTCAGCTGACTAGTTAAGCATGTATTCGTGTACTTTGCTAAACTAGAAACATAGTCATTGCAGAAATATTTCCTGCAAATGATCTTGAGATATGTAGTTTTAGAGACAGGTACCTCATGTGTTGTTTGCAAAATTGAACTGTTCAAGTTATCTTTGAATTCCACAGTTTAAGATCAAGTGGACTGTCACTACATTTTTTAAATGCTGAAGTTTTCTTTTGAATTGATACTACATTTTCCTAGGGCTGATTAGAGCACTGTGCTGGTTGAGGCTACTGTTTAATGTCTGATGGTGGGGCTCCGGTTTAAACATTATCTTTCACTTCTTGTTGACATATGGGCTGGAGAGGTGAGATATTGGACTTTAGACTCGCCTGCTGCTGTGGTATGAGCTTCCAGGGGGAAACTTGCATGCCAGTGTAGTGTGGTGGGGGGGTAGAGATCTCCTCTCTGAACTTCTCTAAACCTGCCTCTGCTTCCAGCAAGTGTTTCACTTTGCTGTTGTCAAAATAGGGTGTTAAATTCTAATACTTGTTACAGCAGTAAGTAACCCTTGACATAAGAAGAACCAGTAAATTTGTGAAAGAAAGGGGTTTCATTCTGGTGTAGTGTTTATGTGGTTCCAAAGCACCCAAAGAAATCCAACTTTCCCTAAAGCCCAGAAATTCTTCCTTCCTCTGAATCCCAGATCCCAAAACCTAAGGAAAGAGTGAGAGAAGTGTGAAATACAGGGGAAGAATGAGATAAAAATGGGACATGAAAGAAGTTGTTGATGCAAAAAGAGTAAAAGCAGACAAATTCTTGTCATTCAAGTCCTTTCTCAAACCAATTGAAAAATATTTTTGTAGTGCCAGATCTTAGTCTTGAGAGATTAAACAGGATATTTTGAAGTACTTAAAGGGTTTCTTTATCAGAAGTTATGATGTACAGAAAATGGGACTAAAGGCAAGGTAGCCAGAGACGGGCTAAGTCAGTGCTCTGATGGGAAAATACAAGGAACACCCAGGTATTTTCCTTCTGAGGGTAATTCTCCTTCCTTTTTCATGGAAGAAAAAGTTGTAGAGAGTCTTAGCTGAACTTTTAGCGGCAATGCTGAACTGGGGTGCCTGAGCAGCTCCCTGGAAGGGGGCGGCTGTCCTGCCCATGGCACCGTCAGGGAGCCCTGCTGTCCGGTGTCCCCCGCAGCGCAGCTTGGCTTGGGACCCTCAACTAGCTGGACCTTGGGAGAAATGTGCCGGTGACGGGAGCTGCAAAAGTCACTTTTAAAGGTCCTATGAGCAAGAAGGTTTTTATAAGTAGCCGGACAAAATGCTTTAAAAGAGTAGTTTTAAAAGGTCTATGTTCAAAATTCTGTACTGTGTTGCAGTGGGAGCGCATTAGAGAGCGAGCAGCTTTTTGTTGTGCAAAGACTGAATGAATAATTCAGAATAGAGACCTGAAGTTATTGATTCCTGTGTGTCCTTGAGGCAGCGCATGGTTTGCAAATGGCCATTTAGGTTGATTGCTTTGTGAAATGTTCAGGTATGCCCTTAATGGCAGAGGGACTGTTTCTGATACAGCACAGTCATCCTCTTGCTGAAATTTGGCACTTTACTGACACTAGTGGTTATCATTTTAGATAGCACTACTCTGCAGTATCTTCTTCTTAGCCATGCAGTTAATGTGTTATTTAAAATTCCCCACCTCCTCTTCTTTTAGAAATGAATACTTTTTAGCTCTACATTTATATTTATTTTAAGGGATGGGGCACCTGGTGTTAGTCTAATGGTAGCGACTGTTTTTAAAAAAAGTCTCAAGTTAACACCTTTCAGTTGTGAAACATACTTGGAAAAAGCACGTTTTGTTTCGTCCCCCCCGTTAAGGAAAATAACACGAAGATTGCTTGCTGTGCTAGTGCATCTAAATGAGTCTTCTGTATATTCCTCCTAGTTAATTCTGACAGCTGCTGCAAACTGTGCTGGGAGCAAATCCTGTAAAATCCCACTTCCAACACGGCACGCAGCTTGCTTTAGGCATTGGGTGCAGCTGAAGTATCAGTATTTCCTCCTCTGTTTTGTTTTTCAATTGTTCAGCAAGGCCTATTGTCTTCTTGGTAGACAGAAGAATATTTCATTTTTTTGCCTAAAAGTTTTTGCTGTTGTGTGTTCAAGACTATTCTAAAAGATCTTGAAGTGTTTTTTCTTTGAGACATGCTCCTTCAAAAAATAACTCTTGAAGAAGATCATCAGCTAATGGTGTAAAGAAGTATTTGATTTTCTTATTATTCCTGGAAATATACACAATTATAGTTTATTCATGCTACATTGCATACAAATTTTTCAAAAATCTTCCACTTGGAGGTAAACCACACAGCATCTTTCATCTACTTAGTATAATCTATAGCTGTTTGCAAAGCAGATCAGCAAGCAAACTCAGGACTTTTTTGGTGTTTAATCAAAGTTTAGACGAGGGAGGAGGGTAACCAAGAGATGATGAGGAAAAGTAGCGACAGAATGCCAGAAGTTAAAGCTGAAAAAGAGGAGGAAGTTGTACAAAGTTTTAAAGGCTAATGATAAACTAGATCACAAAAATCTCTCTGCAAGCAAATAAATAAATAAATCCAAGTCAATAAAAACTATGCCATGGATTTCAAGTTTATTTGATCCTCTTTAATGCATGCAGGCTTCATGACTAATTGGGAGTAGGAAAGAGAATAATTGAAAACAGTAAATTAAATATGCATGACATATGATAGCTCAAGCGCATCGATATTTTTATGACATGCAGCACTATTGAACCAGTTGAGTGTATGTTTTTATGATCCCTTTTACTGTGTTTAGTTTTGTGGGGTTTTTTTTCTAAATTGTTTTATATAGGTGCTCATATTTGAAAGAATGAGTATAAGGAGAATTAAGTCTACCATGAGATTACTGTATGATGAAATAGAACCACTAGAATCAATGTTTCCTATGATAGATTAATATATTAATATATTAATGCATTCTCTTTTTGTGGGTTCATTGTTTGCAATTAGCTCTCAGCATGGATTTTATTTAGTATTATTTATTCCTTAGAGATTGCAAGAGATAAAATTCTACCACTTGCAATTAAGTGTTGGCTTTTTAATTAATTGTTAAATTATGCATGGAATTATATTTTATCTATATACTTTTGATGTATCTTCATTTAATAATCATTTATATATCAGTTTAGGAATACTCTGGCTTGATCTAGCTCCCATGGGGCCAGTGTAACCGTGCCATTGGCTCCAATGGGAGTAGTATTTGTCCCAGTATGTGGACTCCAGACAGTAAGCAACTTCAAACATTCAGTCATAAGCGTTACCTAAATATTTTGCTCTACAGCAATATTTCATATAATTTGGAAAGCCGGGCTTGCCCTGAGGTAATTTAGACATGTGACTGCATGGAGACCTAAGAAGGTATCAGAATAGTTTTTCCTGTAAAGAATGTATTATCTGCTGAAGGCGTTTATGGTCCTTTGAACGAGGAAATCTAAAGACAGTAACATAATGTTTTAAATCCTCATTGATGTTATTAGCATTACATTTGCATACTTTAAACAATTCATCCCTGATGAGGTATATTTGGTGACACGTAGTACAGGGCTGGAAAGGAGAGGGCACGTTGGAAGCATGAAGGGTGAACAAAAGCGGTGGCACTGTGTGGCTGAAACACCGCAGCATGTCTCTGGCCAAAGGTAAAACGGGACAAGTGCCAGCCAGAGAAGACCTTCAGCCTGTCAGGTTCAGAAAGTCGCTAGTAAAACTGCTAGTTAGTTAGGTCTGGGCTGATTGGGAGGGACTGCTTCAAAATCAAAAAAAGGGAAGGTAACTTTAACAGCAAGCGATTGCAAAATCCCAGGCTCACCTTTCAAAAAAAAAGAGAGAAGTGAGAAGTAAAAAAAAGACAATGAATTTCTAAGCAGCAGAACTGGGGAAAGCAATAGGTAGGGTCTCCTGGGGAAGTAATCCAGGAGAGGGAGGAATGCAGGAGATCTGGCAGTCATTGAACACGTTCGTGTTGGAGGCACAAAGGCAGGCTGCAGACAGGCAGGACTGATAGAAGGCACCGTATAGAATATACTGCTGCTTTTAAGAGATTTGTGAAATACAAAGGAGCCATATGAGAAGTGGAAATAAGGACAAGTAGGACTAAAGATTTGTTAGCATGGCAGGGTAAAATCGGACAAGTAAAGGGTCCAGAAGGAGTTACAGTAAGAGTGTGACATAAAAGTCCACAGAAGAAAAGTTCTGTAATTATGTCAGAATATGAAGAAGAAAGGAGAAGTATGGATGCATTAGTAAGGGGAAAAAAAAGAGAAATAGTATTGAATGATGTAGAAATTCTGAATTACTCCAGCTTGTTCAGTCTACAAAATACTGACTTGACGAAACACGTTTTAACAATATGAGGGTAAAATTCAGATAAGGAAAGAGGAGATTGAATACTATTCAGAGAATTTATGTGCTTTCTGGTTGCACAGTTTTATTCACTCAACAATTAGGAACTAAGTGAAGTGATTTATAACATTTTATCATTCTATTTAAGAATTCAGAGAGGATGGGGGACTCCTAGGAGCATGCAGTTATAGTAAGCATAGTATCTCTCGCCCAAGCAGAAGAAAAGAATGGAGAGTTACAGACCTCACTGGGTAATCTCTCTCCCTGGGAACACTGTGGAACAAATTGCTGAACTATTACTTACCTCTCACCTTTGGCTGGCAAACAAGGGTGGGATAAGTGATACTGGTCTTCGAAAGCAAGTGGAGAAAGGGGAAGCAGTGTACATGGTGTATCTACATCTTTTGACGTGCTACCACATGCAGTCTCATTAGCAGATTACTGTCACAAAATTTGAACAAAGGGATCCCAGATATAGTTTGCTTGGATATTGCCATCAGTAACAGCTGCAACTGCAGCTAGAAGTGGCCCTAGGAAGAGCCGGTGCCATCGGTTGTTGCTGCCGTTGTGGCTGCCATCAGGATCATCTGGCTCTGGGAGGCTACACCCCTGAGCAAGGACCCATCTCCCTTCCACCCAGAGATGGCATCCAAGTGCCCACTGCCCTTGCTGTGCTGCATCGTCAAGTGAGGATTCAAGCTCTGTCATTTCATCCTTGTAGTGGTACCCGTTAACGCTGCGGCTGTACTTTTCTCAGTAAAGGCTCAGGCCTTTTGTCATGTTGTCAGCAGCAAGTGTCACCCTTGCCCTGCCACGAATCTTACAGGGTCCGTCGCCTGCACTGGGCTGCGTTGGCTTATGCCCAGGCAGCTCCAGGAACTACAAATGAGCTCCTCACCCTGCCTGTGGGCCAGTAGGATGCTTGGGAGACGAGACTGCTTGTAATTCTGCCTTTTTGTAGACATAAGAGTGTGCTTGTGGGCACGCTGTTGTGAAACACCGCCTGGCTGCGCAACTTCTGATCTTTGCAACGACAAGAGGTTTGCAGCCCTCTGTAATAAAGCAGTAAGATGATAAGTTTTCTTGGAAAATCAAGGACAGGTTGTGATAATTGAGTTTTAGTCTGAGACAGGGAAGACTGAAGGGAGACATGCTATCATGTCCTCAGTATGCAAGAGGTGGTTATGTAGAGGCTGGTGAACAAGTGTTTTCTGAGGTCAGGCTCTAAGGAGGGGAGGAGGGACAACAAAAAACTCGGCTTGGTTTACAGAAGATTTAGTTGGAAGATTAGCAAGGCAAAATCCCCCCCGCTAAAACCAAGTAAGCATAGTAGAACGCTGAAGTGTATGTATTAACGTTGTAGAATTTCCTTCATTTGAATTGTTTTCAATAATAAATTGGAAGAGCATCTCTGGCATGTTCTAGCCAAACTCAGTCTGCTCCACTGCACTGGGTCAGGTGAGGTGATCTGTTCAGTCCTTTTTTAGCCTTACAGCTGTATTATTCTGTGACAGCAACAGACTTAGTACGGCCCAGCCCCTCTCTGGCAAAATAATACTTAGCTTTTGAGTCTTAGAGTTGATCAATGCCAAGTTCTTTACCAAAGCTTATATTTTCGTTAAATTAGTGATTTCAATCTGCATCAATCCTACAGTTCCAGTGAGAATGCCTTCTTTCAGTGGGCTGCCGTGTAAAGTGAAGCTTAGTGACGTTTGCTTTGTATTCTTCATTTATCTGTATTTATGCCTTTGTAAGTAAAATATTTTTAAAAGGAGACAGAATAAATGTCACAAGAGAGGTTTTAAGCAGGTTGCGAGTCACACTTCAATTATCATCAGTAATATGTGCTGAGACTGTATCTCCTAACAGCTAAAAAATGTGATGGAGATGTAGAGATGGCTTTATAATGCTAATTTTTTTTTTTTTTTTTTTTTTTTTTTTAGTTTTTCTGAGATTGAGAAATACCTTTATATAGTCTTATACACAAAAGCATCTGAACAAAGAGTACTGCATTGAGGAAAAATCATAAAGGGTTACTGAGGTACAGAAGAGGGAAGAGAGGTGGACATGCTGTGCATTAAAATCACAACTGGTGCAAGAAGCGTTAATGGGCTGGGAGCATGCGTGGACCTCGCATGACATATGCCACGTGTCATCTGTCCCTCGTGCTCACTGAGAGCTGTCTGCAGAATAAAGGTTAATTTGGTGAAATAGATACTAAAGCTGGCTGGACATCTCTAACTTTAATATTTTAGGACTTTAAATTGTAGCAATAACAGGGTAGATGTCCATTTTATGTGAGATACCCAGTTCTGCTGAGCTTGTGAATCTACACAACATGGGCTCCACTCAGATGGATTTACTGATCCCATTATGCAGAGTTGCAAACAGCCGACCGACACTGTGAATGTGTTAAAAAACAGTGAGGGTAGTGCTGTGATAATGATGATGAATAAGCGGAATGGGACCCATGGAGGTATTCTGAGTGACTGGACCAGTGTTGGTTGGAGAGAAAGTTTCAGCCCATTCTTCAAAAAGATTTGAGATATGTGAGCTGGAATGGAGACAAAATTTATTTTTCTGTAGGAGGTGGAAAGAAGGATTTTTCATATTTAGGGCATCATGTTAAGCTTGTTCTGTAAAATAATGGTGTTTCAGATACCACACAATTACTGAAATCCAGAAAAGGACTCATGGATGTGCTTGTTTATGTCCTGCTGTTTGACATTATACATAAGATAATGCACCTGCTCACATACTTGCTGATTTGGGGATTAGGAGAATATTGGAATGCATTTCATGAAACCAAATATAGGAAGATAAGAAGAAAAATGTAAGAACAAGATTTAGCAATGGCCTGATTTTTAATTTTTTTTTTATTTTAAATTGAGCAACAGTGTATTTCCCTTAAAGCCATACAAGTATCTTTTTTTTTTATGATTATTAAGCGTTATCCAGAGATATGTGAAATAATTGAAGGCTGGGGGCAAAATGCAAAATAGAGTATGCAAAAGCACTGGATTAATCAGATGATCACATTTCTTCCAGACAACTCAAAGGTTAATGTAAAAAAAAAAAAAAAAAGTGACTGATCTGAGCTTAGATCCAAGGACAGAGCTTTAGAGGGGTGGAACACACACAAAGGGTGTTCAAATCACAAAGTTCTCCTGCTGATAGAGTGTAGAGCATTGACCAGATGAGAAAGTGAAGGATGAATCCAAGGATGCAATCAAGGATGAATCTTCAGTTAGAAAACATCTGTTACAAAGAAAGATCAGGGGTGTTGAACTTGCTTTGTACAGGAGACTTATTTAAATGTGACTTAGTAAAAGTATTTGAAATCATAAAGGGGTTTTATGAAATGGAGTAGCATTAGCTGTGTCTGCTATTTAGGAGAATTAATATCCAGGAACAAAGTCAAACAGCTAGAAAATTACTCCTGAGTATGAAATAAAGAACTATTTATTTTCAGTGAACCGCAAGAAATGTTTCCTGCAGAGTGGATTATCAGACTGGCGAGCAAAAGAAAAGAGTGAAAGTGAGTTTTGGACCACTGGACCAAAAACTGGATTTGCCAGACTTTGCTCGCAAGCGAACAGGCGTGCAGAAGAGACTGGGTGCAGGGTTTTTCCCTTTGTGCCATCTCGCGGCTGGCCTTGGCTGTGGGCCCTGTGCTGTTGGGCCGGGGGGAGCAAATTGGGGTGTCCTGGGCGGTGGGTGTCCAGTGCTGGAGCACGTGTGCCTGCGCGGAGGCGGGGGAACAGCACCATCTGCAGCCCAGCGCTCCGGCTGCCGGTCCCCCAGGGAAAGCTGTGCCCGGAGGTCACTGACGCAGGGCTACCCAGTGGTTAAATTCTGCCAGAACTTTTGTGCCTGTTTATTTTTAACGGGATGGGTGCAGTTTATTATAGGATTCAGTACAAAACAAAGATCATGACCAGGGTGCGTATTTACAGTTTGTTTTTTCTCCAGAAATAAATTTTGGGTTTAAAGTAGGGAGATTAAAGAACATGAGAGACCTGGGGGGAGGATGTCAATCTGCAAGTAACCATTTCAGCTCCCTGATGTCTTGGCATGACATCTGGTTGGCCATGGACCACAGCTCAGCGCCTTGCTGCACGGAGCAGCCCATTGGGATGGAGATTACCCGAGGTGGAGTGGCCCTGTTGCATATTAAGCAACCCTCGTGTGCTTTACATGGGGGAATCTAAAGAGGTCTGTAGAGCAAAATAAGTAGTCTTGAAGATGTTTGAAGAAGCAGCGTTGCTTGGCAAATCGGTCACGTGGGAATATTTTGGCAAATCTGATATTTTGACAATTACATGCTGCATTTAAGCAAGGATCTTGTTACAACCTGTTCAGAATTTTAGAATGTGTCATAAATCATGCTGCCTGTGTTGGCATAGTAAACCATTATTTTTGTACATAAATAAAACTTTTCATATAAGAGGGTTTTTTATTCTTTTTTCTTTACTCATGGCATAGGTTTATTTGTTATCATGCAGTTAGACCTGCCAATGTGATTCCTTAATTTTCAGAGGTGAAAGGACTAAACTATACAAATTTTAAAAACTTAGAGAAAACTGCTTCCTCATGACTAGAGCTTTTAATACAATTTGTCTTTTAAAAACAAGCTTAAATACATTTTCAGGAAGCTGAAACACGAGGGAAACTCCTCAGGATGTCAGGATCTCATGCAGTGGCCACAGCAGTTTTTCAGCAGTCTGACTGCCGATGACATTTTCTGTGGAACAGTGTAATTATAGGAGCTCTTAACTATCTGTGCCTATTATCTCGGAGAAAAGTGTTTTACTGTAGCTGAAGTGAATGGGAGTCTTAAGGGATCTTTTTTCCATGGCATTGAATCAGATTCTTAAAGAATAAATTGGAAGTTTATTGTGAAACTCGCGGTGGCCTTGTGCCAGCTGTCATTTGGACTTATCAGTGACCTCAGTGGTAATTAAGGCCTGACCCTTTTTTCCCAAACACACCCATTACAGTTCTAACTTTTGAGCCTTATCCCATTTTCCTTTGGAAGACTGGTAATGCTTTATTTCTGTTTTGGGCACTTAATTAACTTTGCTTCCAGAAGCTAAGAGAGCGGCACTTGAAAAGACTTTCCCAGGCTATGTGGTCTGAAAAGCCTCTTGGATCCGTAATATTATAATTCTTGAAAATGCCAGGGCATGACACTGATTTTATAAAGGCTTGTCAGCTGAACTTCATTTTTTCAAAATAAATGTGATTCAGATTTGATTCTAATCTTTGGCTGTTCTGGAAACTGTAAGAAAAGGTCTGGTTTGGCATGTTCTCTTAACAATCAGTTCAGCTTAATTATCAGGATTCTCCTTATCTATGTTATGTTTTAAGACAGATACTCGATCATGATAGTCTGCTTTCCTTATCCTGTAAAAAATGGGTAAATTTGCAAGCGTGTGAGCACAAAACTGTGCCTTGTTTCCAAGCCCTGCAGCTTGCCAGGGCCGTGGCGGTTGCCTCACCTCCCTCGGGGAGTTCCTGGTGGCCTCCGGTACATGGGAGTTACTTCTAGTTGTTCCTGCCTGAGCTGATTATATGCTCTCTCCTGCCTCTTTTGCCTCGGCTCTGGTTTCTGCTTCTTCCTTCACTATCTCAGTCAAGCAGGTGGTCCCTTGCATTTTAGGTGCTAGTCTGGAATACGTTGTACCATAACATGAACATGAAGTCTCCCTGCACGTATGCTGGGTGTGCACCCACTGTACACACAGAAAGGGCCACAGCCCTATTTTCCGGCCAGATTTACTTCTGAATGAGAAAACGGGGGTGATTCTTCTGTGTTTTGATAGAGGTGTGGCAGTGTTGGAGTGACTGTCCTACTGTACTCCAGCCTGTGCATCTTCTGTCCATCCTCTTCAAGACCAAGCTGGTTTTGCTTGCAGAGGCAGAAGGGACAGTCCTTCCCCTTTTACCCATAGAAGCATAAGCAGCTTGTGGTTTTATTGTGTAAAACTACGGATTTTGTTCTAAGATCAGCACAGCACAACTAATAACATCAAGAAAAATTGTAAGAAACAGGCTTGCTATGGAAGATGGCTTGTTCTTTGCTGTGACCCATGGCAAAATTGGAGATCACTGTGTGCAGACTCAGTTCCCTAAGTATGGACATCTAGGGCTGCTTGAGATGTGTAAAGGTGTTCAGGACAGATGTCTGTGGGGGACTGGCTAGCAGGACTTGGGCAAACCTTAGTCATTCTGGAGAAGCAGGTGGAGGCCAAGTGGCATACCCACTAAACATAAACCAGCCCTATAGGTGTGCACCTAGGCAGCTGAATCATGGCTTCGTTTTCTGTCAATAGAAATGAGAACCAGGCAGACTGAAGGCAGTGGTAACAGATTTGCTACGACGCCAGCCCACAGAGGAGGAAGCCAAGCCCGGTGGGCCAGCGTCTTTAACTGCAGAAGCAGAATGGTACGTGAGGTTGGAACCGATAGCAACTTGATTGTAAGGACAACCAGATGTGTCAGCTGAACAGTGTGATAAAGCTATGCGAGTTATGCGGGGTATTAGATTGCTGGCTTTTGGAGGCGGCAGCCATCTTTACGGTCTTCATGTGTCAAGTGCCTAACATGCTGGCGCCTGGGGACAAGATTGCAGCTCTGTGCCTGCTGCAGTTTTAAAAGCTGTTTTTTACTAGTGGGAGCGCAGATTCCCTAAGGCACTAGACTGCAAAGCTTAAGCTTACTGGGAAAGTATGATATGAAATATCTCATGCTCATATCAAGGGGGATGGAGCTTTCCTTGCCACAAACATGCCAGAAGATGAAGATCAGAAGATGAATCACCTCTGAAACAGTGCCTTAAATTCTCCCTGTCTCCTTTTGACTGATGAAGCCATTTTGCTTCTGTTGTTTAAATTCTGTCAGATGCTCCTCAGCATCTCCCACATCTTCCTTAAAGAATGTCTTCTCATGCCCAAATTATCAAATCTGCCACACTCACATGGGTATATTGCAAAAAGTTGCCTGAGGCAGCACGTAGCCTACTTTGCACGTGGACCTTGCAAAATACACGGCTGACAGTTCAATTATTTTATTGAAAAGCCCAAGAACTCTTAATGAAATGCCACAGGGCTCAGCAGATCCCACAGATCCATCCAGGAACCCCCATCTGCATCTAGTACTTGTGGTACTGCACGTTCTGAAGGAGGCTAAATGTGGTGGCAAAACAGTGATGAAATAGTAATGTTTGTTTCTTGCATGTTTAAAGATCCAAGAATTCATTACATATGTTGAGAGACAAGACCTGCCCAACTGATAGTTGAGATGATTTTGCAAGCTTTTCTCAAGTGGCAGTGTAGGATCTCTTAAGAAGCACAAGGTGCTCCTTCTTTTAAAAGAAGCGATCTGCTGCTTTGAGTGAACATGCTTGCTGCACATCAGTTGCCCAAATACATCTTTTTTAGGTGCATGTCTGCTACTCAGGGTATTGGAATTTCCTTATTATGTTGTCCTGTACCAGCATACCAATGTAGTATGTCCTAAATAATTAATCCTCACAGTAATTGTCAGCCAATGGCAGCACTAAGACAGACATCTACGGCATACTGCTGGTTTTCCTGTTTTGACAGCTCTGTGCCACTTTCTTCATACACAGTATGAGTTCATCTCTGAAGCATCTGTGATTTCTAGAAAGATAAATGGGGGAGGATGATTGTCTGGGTAATACTGGAAACATCAGAGTAACAGAGAAACAAGCAGAAGGTCAACGAATGTATGTTGTGAGACGCAGACCAGCAGGATAACAAAATGATCCTGCATCTAGTGGAAAATAAAAGCAGACATATTAGAAACAGTAGTATTTTCTCATCCCACAGTTTAGGTACATTGGGCAGCTCTCATGAGTTCTATGTTGAAATGAGTGTGGGCATTGACTTGGTGCTGCACAGGTAGTTCTTCAGCTGTACTGGCGGAGTGTCTTTTAAATGTACACCCCTTTCCTCTGTCCTTAACCTGACGTCCTCCCATGACTCTGGCCACCAACCTGTGCTGTGGATCTGCTCTGGCTTGGGATTCTGCTCTCCGAAGGGAAGTGGAGAGTGGCATGTCCCAGCCAGGGGAACAGGGAAGAGCGCGGAACCCTCTCACAGTGTTTTATTGTAAAGAAAACTTGCCTGCTTTTGTTGGAAAGAGTATAGCACTCAGTTTGACATAGTTCTTTGAAAAGAAAAAAAAAAGTCACAGTTGTTTTGGGTTAAAAATTAAAGACCATTATGTTTTTCATCTTTTAAGCATTTAGCATGATCAAATCTCGTATCGGGGATTTTAGTGATATCTGCACAGCTTCCCTTTTCTTTCTTGCCACCACAGATATAGTAAGAGAACATCTGTTCTGTTTCTTTGTGCAGCTTAACAGTACTTTAATATTACTAGAGAATTTTTCTCTTGGATTTTTTTAAAATGAATTGCTTACAGGATTTTTTTAAAAATCACAACCAGAATTAAAATTATATTATTTTGTATATGGATGTGAGTGTGTAAAGCTATGTGTATGTATAAGAGTACTGGTCTGTAACTTGACTGGGTATGCAGAGTCTGTATAAACATCTTGGAAAATATTATCAGTTGTAATTCCTTATGGAACAGTCTTCTAGATGACTTGTTCTGGCTAGTCTTCAGCATGAGCATAAATATGCTCTCATATTATTCTCAATTAAAATTATGATCTATGTGAAAACAGGTTGCAGTGTAATTTCACGTTTAAAAGTTGATGTAAGAAAACCTGAACTAAAAAGCACTTATGAAGCCAGTCACCAGTATGGAAACAGTTATTTATTCAACAGGATGGATCTAGAAATCCCCCTGAAAGTCAGGTAAACAGAGCTGTTGCATAAGGTCAAAGATCTGGGTTGATTCCTACTGCACTCGTCATACGCACAGAAATGTTGGCAGTCAGAGGATTGTCTCAGGCTCTGTGGAGAAGGACCTGGGAGTCCTGGTGGATGACAAATTCACCATGAGCCAGCAATGTGCCCTTGCGGCCAGGAAGGCCAATGGCATCCTGGGGTGCATTAAGAAGAGTGTGGCCAGCAGGTCGAGGGAGGTTCTCCTCCCCCTCTACTCTGCCCTAGTGGGGCCCCATCTGGAGTCCTGCGTCCAGTTCTGGGCTCCCCAGTTCAAGAAAGATGAGGAACTACTGGAGAGAGTCCAGCAGAGGGCTACAAAGATGATGAGGGGACTGGAGCATCTCTCCTATGGGGAAAGGCTGAGGGAGCTGGGGCTGTTCAGCCTGAGGAAGAGAAGACTGAGAGGGGATCTCATCAATGCTGATAAATATCTCAAGGGCAAGTGTCAAGAGGATGGGGCCAGGCTCTTTTCAGTGGTGCCCAGCAACAGGACAAGGGGCAACGGGCACAAACTGGAACACAGGAAGTTCCGCCTGAACATGAGGAAAAACTTCTTCACTGTGGGGGTGACAGAGCCCTGGCACAGGCTGCCCAGGGAGGGTGTGCAGTCTCCTTCTCTGGAGATATTCAAAACCCGCCTGGATGTGATCCTGTGCAGCCTGCTCTAGGTGACCCTGCTCTGGCAGGGGGGTTGGACTAGATGATCTCCAGAGGTCCCTTCCAGCCCCTACCATTCTGTGATTCTGTGTGATTCATAGATCTCATATTGGAAGTACAGTTCGTCTCTAGCAGAGGTGATAACTTTAGAAGAAATTTCTAATGTCATATTTTATCCTCTGTAAGCTTAGGAAGTTTCTGATCTGGTGCTTCAATGGGAACACCAGGGAACTGGCATTAAATTGTAGCTGGAAAGCCCTCAACCTCTGCCCTGGCTGGCAATGTCAAAAATCTCTGCTTCCGAGAAATGAGGTCCTTTGTTTCACATTTGAAGAGCAACTGGCTGAAATTATTAAAGAAATTCCAGATAAAGTTATATTTAAGCTAATGCTAAGAAACAAGAAGTAGGCCTGTGGACAGACATCTCCCAGCTCTGTTGTGCCTGTCAGAAAAGTTAGAGCTTTCGGCTGTCTCTCTTCTCATTACATCTGCTCCCTTGCTTGTGGTTGGCCTTGCAGGGTCTGCTGGTTGTCAGCCCTTCTCAACCCAGTTTAGTTGAATGAGGTCAGCTGGCAAAAAGGCTGAACGTCTATTAGGGGGCACCACAGGAGGGGATCGGTTGGGTTGCTGACTGCTGGTGGTAGAGTGTTCCCGAGCTGTAGGGAGCAGTAACCTCTGCCACCGGCACAGCTGGTGGGAAGGGCTGTGCGTGTCCTTGACTTCACTAGCTCAACCTCATGTCATATTTCTTTGGTATGGTGTATAAGGTGGATGTGCGAGCCATTGGGAAAACTCATTAAGTACTGGGAAATCTGAGGTGACAGAACATGTTAATTGGTGGATTGTATGCTTTGATTAGTAATAAGTTTAAGGCCAGAAAGTGTGTTAACCTTTGGCCTGACTTTTGTGTTTGTCTGTGCAGGTTCGAAAGCATGTGAATGACCTATATGAAGACCTAAGAGATGGACATAACTTGATCTCACTTTTAGAAGTCCTTTCTGGAGACACCTTGGTAAGCTTTTGGATCAGAATGCAGTGGTTCTAGTTTGTTATATATACATTTGCTCTGTTTGTTAACTCTTTGCATATTGACTGCTGTAGGTTTCTTTGATATTTGCCATGATCTGTGACTTGATACCAAAGACACAAGTTGTATTTCTGTTGGTAAAATATTCCACTGTGAATTCTGTGGGGGAATGCAATCTGTTCTCTTCGTTTCTTGTGGTCAGTGAGACTTCCTTTCTTAATAGGGTAATGCGCAATTTTTTCTGTTCTTCCCTTTTCTTTACAATTTTTCTTTTAACAAGTGTTGGATGCTTAATATCCCTTCACATTAAAGGGAGTAACTTACAAATAGCAAGGATAAAATGTCCCTGAAATTGTCTAACACGCTCCTCAGGTGCCATTTCCTTTCTTTGTGAGCATTACTTCCCTTGCTTGGTATTTGTTCTCTTCATTATGTTCTTCTTTTCATGCTCTTCTTTTCATTTGTGGTCTGTCTTGTGTCTTTGCTGTCCTGTCTTCTGTCTGTTATATTCATTAGCCAAGAGAGCGAGATTTTTTGAAGACCTTACGGTTGGTGAGTTCAACAGAAGCATGCGCAAATGAACAGCATGAGGATGTGGAGGATGAGGATAAGGGGGTAGGTGCCGACCCCCATAACTGTACTAATGTAGTGTTTGAAGTGTGGTGTCTGCTAATGTGAATTCTTAGCTTGGTGTGCTGCAGTAGTGTGCTGTAGAAAGGACAAAAGAACTCATGTTGGTAAACTGGGATACGTATGTTTATGATGGAGGTATGGCAAAGACAAATTTTTATTAAGCCTTTTTGCGAACAGCTAAAACAAATGTTCAAGATTTCTATTGTTTTCTTTTGTTAAACTGTACATGGTGCAAATGTCTACTGGACAACATTATCCAGATGTTATAAAATAATCTTTTTTAATAATAAATAGGGAAATACCATAATTCCATTAAACTAAGATTTTTTTTTTTTATGTGCAAACAGTATTGCTGATATACAAGTAATTTAGACAAAGGCTTGAAAGCTCTCCTTAGTGAAGTCAATGGCAAAAAATTGATTTATCTTAATTAGAAGCACCGGTTTACTGCATCCACGGTGTATTTGACATAATATTGGATAATATTTTGAAATGAGGTAATTCAGATGTGCAGATCTATTTGTTAGAATTTATCAGATGTAATAGTTATTTTTATCAAAGCAGATAGACAAAGTAGAGGTTAAGTGACAGCTCTGTGTAGTGGCTACTAAGTATACAGATTGTTTGCAGGGTTCAACAAATGCTGAATTATTGTTTCACTGTATTTTAACCATCCAGAAGGGAAATATCTACTTATAAAGTGTAAAATGCTGAGTGCTTGTTAGTCCAAGTGAGCTGTATCATGCCTTTGTAGACCTCGCATTATTAGCGTTTGCTAAAGCAACTTGCTGTCGTAGGGCCCCGAGTGCCGCCTTGGCTCCCCGTGTGTGGCGTTGCAGTTGTGATCTCGGTGGAATTTGTGTGCTTTTTTTCTGGGGCATAACATAACTCAAAATGCTGCGTTTTAGCTGTACATTGAAAAAAATATTTCCCCTCTGAGATGCTATACCTAACTATGTAGTTTGGGATTTATTATACCCTCTTTGTTGTGGAAAGCCAAGTTCCACGTCTGCAGTCCTTCGTTCCATCCAGGGAAGCTACTCAGTAGCGAGGGCTGCAGGGCTTGATCGTGGGCTATTGGTGTGAAAAACAAGGGGCTAATTTGAAGGTTCCATAATGGAATGTGTTTTAGTTTATGCTTCTTATTCAACTCCATTTTTCCCTTATTTCCTTTTGGCAAGCATCTGATACTCCACAGGGGAAAAAAAAAAGGCAGTTGAGGAAGGCTTGGGCTTGTATTTGTGTGTTTCGCAGTGACTGTCTGAGGAAATACTCATACTCATGGCTGATCCCTAGCAATTATAGTCCGCTTCAGTTTATTGCTGTGAAAGTTTGTGAAAAATCTGAAATAAGGAAGAAGAATAGAAGGATTTGGATATTATGATGATAAAAATTTAACTGCTTTCCCATTGCTGATCTGTGACAGCTAAGTAAAGTATGCTTTTTCTGTGTGATTCTTCTTCTTGGTGATTTTACACTAACTGCATGCAGTTTTGCCATGTTTCCATTAACACACCACTCATGCTTCTTTTACAGTTTCTTCTTGCTAGTTTTGACTTTGCTTTGAGAAGAGTGACTTGTTAGGTTTTTTCACGCTTTATAATGTTCTACCCAAGTCAAGAGTTTAAACTTACACTCTGGGGCTGTATATGTTGTATTATTCTGTTTGGAGGAAGGTATTATCTTTATTAGATACTTTAAATAAATATGTATCTATATCATAATGATTATGCAGTCATACCATAAATAAACAACATTAAATCATAAAGTTGCATACAGAGGTAAGCTTTTCCATCACAGATTTTACTAGAGCAACATAAAGGTCCATGACATTACTTATATTTTGCTTTGCTTAAAATATTGTAAATCTTTTATAATAGTATATTGCAGTTTGGTTTCTGTAGGTAGATTCATGTAGGGCCTTTTTTAGCCCTCTTGGACTAAATAGTACTTTATAGGGAAACAGCTATCAGCCTGCATGGATCAAAGTTGCAGTTTGGGACCACTGATCTCTCTTGCCATCCACTGTGCTAAAAAATTTCAAGTGCATTTAGAAAAAAAAAAAAAAATTGTTAAAGCACACTTTTCCACCAAAGGTATTGGCTTCATTAAAACCACAGTGTTTCAGATGTTTTACACAGTGTCTTTTAAATTGGACTGTTTGTTCTTTTGTCTTATGAGAAAATCTCACAACTATTGTTTTCCCATTTTAGCCCCGAGAAAAAGGTCGAATGCGTTTTCACAGACTCCAGAATGTCCAAATTGCACTTGACTATTTGAAAAAACGCCAGGTATGGTGAAAATTTTAATAAAAAACGGTAATGAAAATTTTGTCACCTGTAGCTAATAAATAAAAAAATATGTCCTACTTGGTCTTTTATGCATGGTGAATAACAGCTGCTGGTATAGGCCCGGCTTGATCTCGTGCTTGAGATGGTTAAGAGACATAAAGGTAACTTTACACCACCCTCGTCTGAGCAATAACATCAACACACTCCATGTGGTATATGATGTTAAAGAGGACTAGATTATGGGTAAGATCCTCAGGAGCTGCTTATATAGTAGATCTAACTGTCTTTCACGCTGCCCAGACACTAGCTGGTATGCAGTTTTGTTCGCAATCTAATTTTTAGTGCAAAATGCTGATTCGAAGAAATTAGAACATTGTGTGGGTGTTCCTTGTTTTGATTATATTTGTTTTGGGAAAACTTTCTCAAGCATTGATCCTGTTGAAAGCAAAACTGCTGCCCTAGAAAGGCAGCAGAGTCACTGGGGCTGTGGAAGATCCAGGCTTAATTTCACCTGTGTATCCTTTAAGCCAAACACTTGAAACCCACACTGCTGGGTGGTTTTCCACTGCTGAGAGTTTCTTTCCGCTTTTAAATGTCTTTTGAACACTTAGAAGATTCTTGCTTTCTCCCTTTGCAAAATGGCAATATTAAAAAAATGTCCAAAACATGGATGGAAGGAAAAACTGTACTTCCCTGTCCATCCCATCCAAATGAGTTGACACTGGAAATCTGCTTTCTGATTGGTTGACTTTTAAATTTTTTAAAAAATTTTATTTGCCACTTAAAAGGTTTGAAAAAATATGAGGTAGCAAACCATAGACAGATACTTAATTTGGTTATAAAAACAGATGTGTCTTTGTATTTTGAGTGAAATTACAAACTGTGTTTTGGGTCACTGAGTGATGTATGTGCACGAAGGACTCAATCCTGCTTCGCTGAGTTTAGAGCGAACTTTTCCGGTTAACCTAAGTGAGCCATTGAACAAATATGCTACAAAGTAAATGAATGGCTACTTGAAATGACAGTCACAACAGCATTTTTATGCAGCGAGACCTGTGGACTTGTGCTGCACCATGCCTTATTTATGCATGACAGACTGTGCATACGCAGGAGATGTAGGATCAGGTCATCCTCATGTTTATGAACATGCACGTGTCATTGGGAACTGCAAGTCTCCATCGTGCAGCTGTCAATTGTGATCTGAGGATTTTTGTGCTCTTTAGCCTTGCAGTTTCATGAAGATGGCTGTACTCTGCTGTACAAAATGCTTGTAGGGCTTTGGTCTTCTTGGCAAGCTGCCAGTGGGACTTGCATTTGATTAAAGTTTCAGCCCCCCTGTTAGGTGTTTCTAAACCATATTTAGGAGATAATTTGCTCAGTTTGCCTGTATAATCTCCAAATACAATGCTTTATTGTGATTGTAAGACAGAGAGATCCCATATATTGATAATTTTGAAGCCTGACTTGGGAAAAAAATAAAAAAACAAAGATAAGGCACATTTGACTATCTTGTAGAGTTTTGCCAAACACAAACAGTTTTTATAATGCAGTGGGAGGAAAACATTTGGATTTGTTGATAATTTCTTTTCTGAACTGTGGAATACACTCTCTTCCAGAGAGAGTGTTTTTGGTTTGGGTTTGGTCCCCCCCTCACACCCCCCAATAGTTAAGATTATGTCTGCAGATCAAGAGAAGGACATGCCTTTGCTTGTTCAGTATTGATAACAGGGTATATGTTAAAAAGCACGTGCATGTAACTTTACTAACATAAGCATAAAATGCCTTCTAGCTGAGTCATCTTTAATTGCTAGGCTATATGGATACATAATACATATAGAGAAATTAAATGTAATAATAAAATATGACAAAGGAAATAGAATTATTGAACTTACTCTGGATGTGAGTTTATTGGAGTGGCAAAAATCTCAGCCTTTGTTTTAATCCTATTAACCATTTCATGTTTATAGCACTGTGAATGAGTACAGCAGCAGAAGCGATAATAACTGTTGTCATTATTAAGCCATTGGTTATTTAAATGTGATACTAAATTCCTGATTTTATCAAGCCAGATTGTTGTGTTTTAGCAGGTCAGTTCTCCTGCTGCTGAATTCTTGCTTTGGCGCAGGAGAGCGTGGGGAGGAAGAAAGGCAGTGATAGCTTCCCAGGTCTCAGAATTGCCCTGAGACTGTTACACCACACTTACAGATCATTGTATTTTTGTTATCCTTTCCCCCTCTATCATACCTTTCCCCTCTGACACGGGCCGAGGTGAGGGGTATTTGGCACGAGGAGCGGATCTGCCGGCGTAGTGACAGCTGAGGAATCTTCTCAGCCTGAAGTGGGTGGGAGAGGGCAGTTCCTGGCAGGCCGCTTACAGCCAGAATGCAATTCCTTTCTGCTTTTGGGAATTTTAAAAAAACTAACAGAGTAGGCTCGGGAAGTGAGTAATGCATCCTTTATAGTCATGCCTGTGTAATGCTGTATGTAATGCTGTATGTATTTGTGGCATATTTATTTCAATTTTGTCTATTTTCTTTCCACGATGGCAGGTGAAACTGGTTAACATTAGAAATGATGACATAACAGATGGGAATCCCAAATTGACTTTGGGGTTGATATGGACCATAATTTTGCACTTTCAGGTAAGTCTAGTTTTGCTTGACAGTATGTTTTCGGTCAGATTCTTGCATACGGTTACGATGAATGTGTCAACTTAGACAGGACTCCATACAGGCTGTGCAAAAATATGGGTTATATCTCTTCTCTAATGTGTGTTTGAAGGTTTTGATGGTGTATCTTATTTCATGATGTAAACTGAATCTGAAGGTGTTGTTTGTTTGCTATGTTCCTGTCTGTGGAGTGAGAGAAAAATAGCTTGGGTTTTGAACATCATTAAAGACAATTATTGATGTATTCCTTCCAGCGTTTGGACAAACCGGTCTTACTTTATTCCACAGACTTCCTTTGATGAGTATTAAAATATATGAAGAAGTTTTAAATCCTTGTTCATTCTGGATCTGAATTTCTCTGCTGATACGAGTATGTTAGCAAGCACTACTCTCAGCCTTTTCGAGCAGTCCTTAACACTTCAGCATTTGTTTTTAGCTCCAGCAATGGTAGCGTGGGTCACACTAGGTGGCACTCTGGTTGTTGTACACTGGGGGGATTGTGTACAGTATAATGCAGCCTTACAGTGTGCGGTGTTAAATTGCTCCTCAAAATGAGGCTTTCACAATGGCTGTGGCTGGAGATGATGTAACTCAGATGACAGATAATTCCCATTTAGTGACTGCGGCATTGTTAGCGATAAACTCCCTGCTGTGCAGGCGTTTTAAATGATCAGAAGATTACATGATCATACAGAAAAAGCATGGTTCACTTAGGAATATCCCGCACTGGATTTATGACTGGAAAAAAATTCCTAAAAAAAACCCAGAAAGGCTGCTAGGATCTAATTTGCCTTTCTGGAAATCCTAACGAGGAACAGAAGACGTGAATAGAGCCGATGTGGTCCTGGTCTAAACAGGGTGCGTGGCTTAGCCCAGGCCAGTGCACAGGGTAAGGGAGAAACCACTAACTGCTCACCACTAGCAAGGAGCTGAAGTTCCCTCAGCTCCCCCCTGTCATGCCAGTCTTTGCTCCCACATGGTTATGTGGAGAAAGAAGGCTGGGCTTAAATATATTCAAGCATGACCCACAGAAGTGGGCAGTGATAGAATGGTGCTGTGTTCTAAGAAATAAAGATTACTAACAAGTTATTAATAGAAGCTGTTAGTGGAAGTTAAACTTTTACTTCATGTATATTTTATCTTTCTGAACCTGATGAATAGGTTTTTGCAGGATGAAATTGTTAGTTTTTCTCACTAGCTGAAGCACAGGACATCTGGCACAATTTTAGGTGCTTATAAAAAGTGGTCAAAGTTAGTGTTACTAGTTATAGCTGTAAAAATGATGAAAAGCAAAACATTTCTATCAAAGTAAGTAATTTAGGTGAGCTGGTGTGACAAGGATTTTCCCTTGTAAGATAGCCAACTCCATACGAAATATGTGGAAGCATTTAAATTGTAGCTGAAACACACTTACTTCACTCTGTCCTGACCCTCAGTAACTACCAACTAAATGTCTACCAATACCATTCAGATCTTGCAGATCTGTCAGAATAGAATATTATATTTCAGCTGGAAGGGACCTACAACGATCATCTAGTCCCACTGCACGACCACTTCAGGGCTGACCAAAAGTTAAGCATGTTATTAAGGGCATTGTCCAAATGCCTCTTAAACACTGTCAGGCAACCGCTCTAGGAAGTCTGTTCCAGTGTTTGACCACCTTCTTGGTAAAGAAATGCTTCCTAATGTCCAGTCTAAACCTCCCCTGGCGCAGCTTTGAACCCTTCCCACACGTCCTTCTGATACCAGGGAGAAGAGCTCAGCACCTCCCTCTCCACTTCCCCCCCCTCAGGAAGCTGTAGAGAGCAATGAGGTCGCCCCTCAGCCTCCTTTTCTCCAAACTCTAGACAAGCCCAAAGTCCTTAGCCACTCCTCATAGGACATGCCTTCCAGCCCTTTCCCCAACTTTGTTGCCCTCCTCTGGGCGCATCCAAGGACCTTCACATCCTTCTTAAATTGTGGGGCCCAGAACTGCGCACAACACTCAAGGTGGGGCCGCATCAACACTGAATACAGCAGGATAATCACCTCTTTTGGCCGGCTGGTTGTGCTGTGTTTGCCGCACCCCAGGATGCAGATTGCCCTCTTGGTGAGCTTTTATTTTTTCAAAATAGTATCTTAAAAAAATCAATGTTAAAATAATTTTAAGAATGAGTAGAGGTTCTTGGACTAAATATTAAGCCTCTTTAGTAAATATGAAATAACTGGAGAACAGGATTTTTTTAAAAATGTTTTCTGTCTTTTTGCTATTAATGGCTGCAGTACCTACACTGAATGCAGAAAGGATTTGTAAAGTGATGTAAGAGACACCCTCTGTACTAATCTGTGCTAGCGTGACATTTCCCTGTGTGCCACTTCTTTTGAAGTATATGGCAATTTGGTGTCATTGACACCTGTTTATGGCCGATTCGGGTTCAGAACGCATAAGGAAGTTCAGAAGAAGGTGCATACTTCACGTATTTTTTTGTCTTCACTTAGATTTTGACTGAGGGAAAAATCCAAACAGAAAAGTCTAACAGCAGAGTCTTCACAAAGGGATGAAGCTTCATGATAATAACTGTGTTGATGTATGGAGTAATCCTATAGATATTGGGAAAGTTGTGATGAGATTCAGTTTGAAGTTAAGACACCTAAATCCAGGTGCTTATGGGGAGATGTGTTCATATGCATTGTCTAAATTGTCCCTATAATCTGATAATCTGAGCGATAGAGGTTTAGTCTATACAGCTAGTATAGCCTAGAGAGTGAGTCAACTAACCAGCTACTAGAGGCTCACTCCATTTGACTAAACATAAACTTCTGTGTTGTTGGAGATTTATGAGACACCCACATGAGTACGAGAAACATGATGTAGGTCTTACGGGAAACCCACTGTCTTCTGGGAAGAGACAGATCAGGCAGGATAAACTGCATCTTAAATGGTGGTAAACATGTTTAACAAGAGACTTGAGGCCTGGAGGGCTAGCCAATGCAGTGAGTGAGGTAGGTGGAGCAATTCAGATCACTTGCAGTAGGTGCCTAGAGCACCTACTGCGCTATTCAGTTGTCCAGTTTAGGTGCTTAGTGTGATCTGAGATGACACATCATATCCAGTAGCATATACAGTGGGAAGAAGCTTCCTTAGGTCCTGTGGTGTATATGCTGTCCCCATGTAGGTATCTTGGATAGTTTTAAGTATCTCAAATGTTCTAGATGGTCAACTGACTTTCTTCTAATGTCTCTACTTCAGAGTATGAAACATTGCTGTTCAAGATCTGTTGATTGTACTAACTAGATCTCCAGGGCTTTTGATTCAGTTTCCAAAAGACAAGTGGCATTTGAGTGACATCTGAGGTGTGCTAGAGTTACCCAGGACATGCATGTGGAGTTCTGTGATGAGACACCAGATCTATGAGACCCCCATGCTCTTCTAGACCTGCAGCTGGAGACCAGTTGGGATATAGCAGGGTATCTCAAAGAGCTCTAGAAGCCCATGTTTAGGAAACTAAGTCCTGCCTCCACTGGATAAAATGGTGTCTTCAAGACTTAGCCAGCATGGAAGCCCAAATATGTAGACACCTCTGTTGGGGTGTCTTAATCTGAACTACCCTTTAAATTTTCCCAGCATTTGCAGAAGTAGTTAATTTCTCAGTGAGTATAAGGAGCTGTATGCCATGTGATGTTGCCACCTCTGCTCCACCATTTGTGTGTGTTCTAATAACACTGCAAACTGGGAGGTAGTCAAGATGCCGTGGATTTTTTTTGGCTGTTGTTTGTGGCTTCTTGTTTCTCTGAGTCATGGCACTTATCTGGAGGATATTTCCTCAAAATAGAAAATTCTTCTGAGTATTGGAATGAATTTAGGAATGATTTAGGGGAAAGATATGATGAACAAAAATAAAAGATGATATGCATTTGAGGATTATGTTTCTCTTGCATCTGAATTATGCCTAGAGATGGTTATGGCTTTGTGACTTGGTACCCATAATTAGATAAATATAAATGTTGTTTTGAGTTATACCACTGACTTTTGCAGCTGCACAAGTCCAGAAGTTGTACGTTCTTCTGTGTCCCAAGTAATAACATATAAGAGATAGAAAAGATGGAATGGGAAATCCGTTGTTTTTTTGAGTTGAGTGTGTTAGAAGATAATTTGTTCTGTGGGTATTGAAAATCCCTGAGACATATATGTTACTAGGATTTAGGCAAGCTTTCAACGTATGCATTTCACATGCTTTTAATAATATGTGGCTTTTTTAAGTTCAGTTTCACAATGCAGTAACTACTGTAAGTTATTTTCCTGGCACCTGTAGAACATGCTAAATCAGATTAGAGTCTTTTGTATAATTATAGACTGTATGTATAAATATCCAAATTAATACTTGAATGGACTCCTTCTTCAACACCCAGTACATTTTCACTGATGACATTGGAGATGAGCAACTATAAATGAAAGCAGAATTTGGCCTCAGTAAGTAACCACAATTTTAGTAAGATAATTTCTGTGAAAATTGATGATCATTTCTTTTCAAACCACTGTAAACATTCTTTAATTTAACAAATGTTATATGTTTAGAATAATTTGCAGTTGGTTGAAAAAAACATGCCAAAACAAAGCAAAACCTGAAACTTTAAACTTTCAGGCATCGAAAATTAGGCCTTTGTGAACTCAGACCTTAAAAAATTTCTGGAGCTTCTAAGTCATGACTCAGTAGACTTTTTCTATTCAGTTTCATCATTTTGCATCTTAGGAACTGCTGTGAAACTTTTCCTTCCACCCTCCCCAGCTCCCTGCTGTCAGGCCTCTTTGCAGGATGCTGCTTTTCGAGGCTCTGGTCGGTAACGTTTTTGTCCAGATGTTACAGTACTGTCCAGCCACCTCTGGCCAGACGGATGCTTTCTCTCAGGCTTCCTTAGAGCACTTGTTACCTCTTCACATTTCTCTTGTCAGCCCGCAAATACTTTTTTTTTTGGTGCTGACTCCCCATAAGCCTTCAAGCAAAATTCATTCATTATCAGTCTGCCCCAAAGCAGTCTATAGACTGTTAATTTGGTCCAGCAGATCAACAGTTAAACTTTTACCTGTGTTGGGCAAAGAGGTAAGAAGGATGGTTTTGTTTGTAGATGACTTGGCTGAGATAAAGGACAGCCACCCAGCCATTTCTCAAGTTCCTGATACCCTTTGCTGCAGTTAGATGTTCAGAGCCTGCAATGCAGCTAGTAATCTTGAAGCACTCTTGTGTTGGTCGTGAAGGCTGTGACCTTCATACAGGGTGGCCACAGGAGGAGATAGCTCAGCTGTGGTGGCCCATTGCAGTAAGTGGCGTGCAGAAGGCAGAGGAATAATGGGACGTTCTGGGACCTGTGCACCCTCCTCTGCTTCAGCTGCTCTGCTGTTAAATCCATGATAGGGGTCACCATACAAGAGACCTGCTGCCTGCTTTCCTTCTCTCTTTCCTGAGGTGGCAATATGCAGTTGAGAGAGCTGGGTCTGGCCTTCACTTGCCATTCTCCTGGCACCTATTTCTGCTGGGAGCAGCTGGCTGATGGCAGCTAGCTCTGAAGCTTGCCTCTAGGTCTTGCCCGAGCTGTGGGTCTTGGAGCCCAAGGATTGAAGTTTAATCTGCCTCTGCTTTGAAATAGCTAGAACAGTTCAAGGTCTGATCTTCTCAAAGATTTAAAGATGAAGCTATGTGGCCAGTTGTCTAATCTCTGACTATAAATGGTTGTAGGATAAACTGTATTCTGCCTCAGAGCTGCAATTCCCAGTCATTAGCCATTGTGGCAGACCTGTCATTCAGCACGTGATGGGGTATACTCTTCCTGTATTTTATTCCTCAGCTGAACTCCTGGTTATCTCTTCTGGAATTCTGCAGCAATTAAAAAAAAAAATTGCTAACTCTTAGGTAAGAAAATAAGTATGGAGTTCTTGGAATTTCTGGGACTCATCTGAATCACAGCAAGGACGAGAGACATTAAGGCTCATTGCAGAGTCGTGTTTGGACTTGTCTCTTAAAAATAGTGGAATATCTGTAGCAGGATAAGATTTATGAGCAGTTAGCTCATCTGTTTGATTCTCTTCGTCCTTAATCCCATAAAACCACCAAGGAACAAATTCCTCTTTTTGTAAGACGTCTCACTGGATATAAAACCTCTCCTGTTCGGGGTCATGACTTTTGGTACCTCGGTGGTACCTGAAAGCTGAACAGCTCTTTCCGATTTTGAGCAGTGGTTGCCAGTATAGCTCAAACAGCTCTGAATATAACCTTTTGTTTGTGCTGGCAAGCCTTTATTTTTTGCTTTGTTCTCTGTCTTCTGCCGCTTTAATTTTCACTTTCTCTTTGGGTTATGTTTCTCTCTCTGTCATTCTGCATGTGACCTTTGGGCTGTGCAACAAAATGCTTGCTGGTTATCTGGTATGCTGTTTTAGTACCACGAAACGACACGTCCCATTTATGCTAAACGCTTCATTGCTTTTGCTGTGTTGCATAAACAAAAAAAAAAAAATAGAAGGGATCTTAGATCCAAAACTACCTGAAATGCATTCCTAGTAGGCTTTTGATCATGTTCTTCTAGGATAAAAGATAACAGGCGCGGTTTGATTGGCAAAGTGGAATAACCTTTCCTTTACAACATTTGCTAAATATAAGAAACCAATGAGAAAGCATAAATAGGCAGTTTACAAAGGATGAATGGTCTCAGCATTTTGCAGGCTAACAAATACACAGATATTCAACAACATGGCCACTATAATGTGTAATAAGCCTGTCCCATGTTAAGAACATAACGTGTTTCACAGTCACAGACGTGCTTGACTAGTTACAGAAATCTATGGTTACACGCAAACCCATACAAATCTGCATGAGCTATTTCATGTCTCAATGTTAATCTTCTGTTTGCTGTGTCTTAATGTTAACCTCTTGTTTGTGATTAAGCAGCCTTTAAGACAGATCAAATTGCAGACAAGTGTTGGTCTAATCCTTTATTCATGTTATACTTCTTAAGGGTTTATGTGCCAGAAAAAGTCTTTTACTAATCTCCCCTTAAAACTTTCCAGCATTGATGGGTATAAATTTGTAAAAGAAAAAAAAAAAAAAAAAAGAAAGAAAAGAAAAGAAACACAGCAATCGATGATAGTATTTTTAACAGCTTGGATCGTCTGGATCTTTGGCTTTAGCCAGCGCTGTGCTTCCATTTGGGTCTAGTCAGATGTCTGAGACAAAGCCTTTGGTGTGGTCAGGTCTTCGCTATATTGTGGTTTTCATAGGCTTTAGTGGTAGTCTCTTTTGATGCTTTAGAATATCGTATTTCTTTACTCTAGCAGACAGGTTTTAGAAGAAATTTCAATTTTCCTTTTCTGAATCTCCAGTTTAATCCTGTTTTCTCTGTCTCTTTCCTTGCCAAGACCAAAGTTACAACTTTATAGAATTTCAGTTAGCTGAAAGTGGTCATTTTGTCTTTAGTTACTTGCACTTTCATTTATCACCTTCCCTTAACATGGAATATGATTTTGCATAGGTTTTTTTTATATAAAAACCCCCACAAGTGATACAAATGCAATTTGTCAATTCTTTTGTCCTTGATCTTTTCTTTGGATCAAGAGCATGAGTGACTTACAAAGTTAAAGTGACTCTGAAGTTAGTTTTGGTTCATGGAAAAACAAGGAACAGCAGAAAGAATTGTTAATAGATGATAGCCTTCTCACTCAAGAACAGCTAAATTGGTTATTAAGTATCAAAAATACATATTTCTTACCTATTTCTAGGAAGATAGAAAAGCACAAATACTACTAGCAATCTGTAGAGATATATTTGGCATGCATTTATTCCTAGCTAATATTTAGAAATGGTTAAATTCTAGGAATAGCTGCAGATATACCCTGTGCATTTAACTAAATTGACCTGGAATATGCAGCAGTAAGCCAGGGTTGTTGGGAGCACTGAGCTTCTAACCAGTGTTTCAGAACTGATACTTGTATTTTTGCTGCCTCAATTTTTAAATTCCACTTCAGAAGCACCTGATTTGCTGAAAAAGTGAATTACCTACTCTTAAGAAAAAAAAAATAAAAATCAAGGTTTAGGGTAGATATGAAGGAGAATGTGCAAAATCAGAGACTTTCTAAATTACTGATTACATTACAAAACACAGATTGTCAGCTGTAAAATAAC
Source organism: Phoenicopterus ruber ruber (assembly GCA_009819775.1). Classification (NCBI taxonomy): domain Eukaryota; kingdom Metazoa; phylum Chordata; class Aves; order Phoenicopteriformes; family Phoenicopteridae; genus Phoenicopterus; species Phoenicopterus ruber. Next base: position 100,529,116 of record CM020217.1, read on the forward strand.
AATAAGTGTTTCTTCTGACCTACCTTGAATTAGATTTAATTTGACATTTTTATGACAGTCAGAGTGACACCAATTCTAACAGGAGTTCTGAAATAACAGAGAATGCTTTAGGGATGTTTTCTCTTAGGAAGAACATGGTATCATGCTGATTGTTAAACATGTAAACAGTTTTTAAAAAGTATATACTAAATTACACTCCATTAAAACTCAGATAGTGTAATATAATTAGTATTTAGAAACCTCAGTGCCCGCATGTCTTAGTTTAAATATGCACTTGCATTGGAAAATTTAAATATGCAGTATTTTTAAGCAAATTCTGAACTCCTGCGAAATTTGTGGATGAAGAACATTGGCAGCGTACTTGGGTTAGGCTGTATTTAATGTGGTTTTGATTGGACAGTTAATATAGCATGAAAACTTGCGATTTTTCATTGAAATGCTGGATGCTCTTGTCTTTAACTTTTTACATAATTTCTGCTTTATCAGGATAGTCATAATAAGGCTTTTTTATAAGAGTACATAATGTAATATTTCAGTATTATTATACTATAATACTGTAATATATTTTACCATATATTATTATTAGACACATTAAATCAGAAGTTGTATCTGTGCAAAATTAAATCAGTCTCTGTCTGTTGCACTGCAAAGTGCTGAATCATCTTTTCTGATGAGAGAGGAGAAAGAGAGGTATATTTGCAAGTATAAAAGCCATTTGTTTGTACAAATGCTTGTTACAAAGACTATTTTTTTTTTTTTAAAGTGCTTTTCTGTTAATTAAGGGGGGAGGCAAGTGAGGACCCAACCTAGTCCCATGTGGATGTGTGTTTTAAATCAGTGAGTCCTCTGTGCCTTGACTGAAAGTCACTTTTCTAAGCTGACTGGAATACAGCTTTTTTTTACTGTGAGTAAAGGGAGCAAATGTCCCAACCGCACCTGTGTGTTAAGCATACTACAAATGCAAATACAAACTGAGGCCTTGGAAGAGAGTGTGGCCATAGCATAAACATCTACTTTGAACAGAAACGTGTTAGCATTGTGCCTGTGTGTAGCTGCCTGTTTATCAGAGGTACAGGGTGTTCTCTAACAGCCTTCTAGTCCTGTAGTGTTATGGTGTAAAAGTTTCTAAGCGTTACAGTCAAATTTTCCCTCAGTGCCCTGAGAGTGGTCAGCAATGAGCAGCTGTATTCTTGGAAATTCTTTGGAGGCTGATCCTATTACTTTGCTGTATTATTCGTTCTAGATCCCGTCAGTAAAATGTCATAGAATGCTTCAGTGGAACTGGCCCCTGGGGATAAAGTCTCTGTGTTTCATGATTGCAATTCCTTTTCAAATAAACAAAAGAAACTCAATGGTAACACCTGATAATGCTTGGCGAGTCACTTGGTAGTTCACATCTACCCCTGCTGATGCGCTCTGGTTTTAGTAGGTTTTGTATGTTGGTAACAAAAATGAAGCTGAAGCTTCAAAACACAGGTATTTTTCAAACCAAGTATGTTGGTGATTAGACTTGCTTGCATTTTAATAGTTTACTTTTCTACCTAGTTTTCATATGTAGTTAGACGCTTCTTGGCTGTTATATTCAGAGCTATGCAGAGATGCCTACAGGAGCATGGGAGGAGGACAAAGCTCCATTTTTATAAGCAGTAACTTTGGAGGCAGTTTTCTAGACAGACTGGCTCTTAGGATTTGTTTCACCTTTATCTTCCAGAAGGTTTAAATCTGCTACAAAGTTCCAGCCCAACAGTACACAGCACCACTGCCCGGAGCAAGCTGTTACGCTTGTGTGATAGTAGTGAAGGAGCAGGTTATTTATAGCTGACTAATCAGTGAAAAATCACATCAGCTGCTATGAAAACTCCACATACAAATAAAAATTTGACCCCCAGCAAGCTGTCAGAGCAATCTCTGATCCCTCACTTTAATCTTCCCTTCTGTGGATCATTGGATACGTAATAAAAACATAGGAAGTGCAACCCAAATCTGTTAACTAAATCCCTGCTATTTGCTGCGCTGCTTGCTTTTGGATTTGGAGTGTAGCTAATAGTTTCAAAGGTTGCTGCATATTTTTCTACTTTATCTTGCTCAAGTTACTAAATGAAACGAGAAGTTAAAATGCATGCGAGAATTTTCTATTGCTCATAAATGCTATGTCATCTCTGTGAAAGGCCATCAGCATTACAGCCCAACGCTGAAGCAGTGATGTTTATTTAAGAGGACTGGTGGCCAGAAATAAGCCACAGTGTCTAATCAGACACAGGCCCTGCCTGGGCACCGTGCCACAACGTTTATTGCGTGTGCATTTCTCATAAGCAAAATGGCTACGTACTGAGGAGGATGGACGTGAAGTCTGGAAGAAATTACGGTGCAAACGGCGGTTCTTAACTTTCTGAGGAGGATTTAAGTGTATGTAAATATACTGGAATGAATGAGACTGTGCGACTGTGAGTTACCGAAAGCCAAATGGGGAATGTCTGTGGATGTGTGAGGGCTGAAAAGGAAGAACAGTGTTTAGATCCTGCCAAAGCTCCCTTAAGTCCAGCTAAACATTCCCCTGGAAGAAAATATTTCAGAAGAAAAAGGAGAAAGAAATCAACTGAGGAGGGACCGGATTCAATACAGGTTAAAGAAAATGAAGAAAAAAGCCAGTATGAAGCGGGGATTTCAGAAAACACCGAGAATCGTCCCAAGGATGTGGGATTGGCCGATTCCTTCCCCCGGAGAGTGACAGTGGCTGGTAATGCTCTGCCCGTGAGTACAGACCTTTCGGCTGATCTTGTTAAAGCAAAAGTTTTACCGTGTGAAACAAAGAGTGATTCTCTTTGTGGGGACAGTTTTCATGCTGATAATCAGAGGCTCACCAAGTCTGATGAAACAGAGACATGGTTAAAGGAACAAGACAAGAGGAGTTCAGAGAAACGCTGTACATGGAAGAGGAAATGCACAGAGGATGGCAACAGGAGAGAATTAGCATTCCTGAAGAAATCTAGTGGTCTTTGTTATGGAAAAGCAGCCAGCTTGGATTCTGCTATCCACATTTTAGGCAGACAACGTAAAGAAACTGGGTTAAACATAACTTCTTGCAGAATTGTTGAAGATGTCCCAGAAAACAGTAAATCTGAAAAGTTGCATCACTTTCTTTCTGAAAGCAAAAGTGATCCGTTGCTTGAACAAAAGAGGTTTTATTCTTCTGATGCTGTGCTTTCCCAATTGCCAAAAGAAAAGGCATTGTTTAGCATTCCACCAAACAGGAGCAAGGTAAATATTTTGGCACAGTACATTATATTTGAAAGTTAGCTAGGAATAAGTATTGGAACAGTATTTTTAGTGTTACAAAAATATCTTCCCTTTGCTGTGTATAAGCCTTTTACACATGCTATGATAGTACAGATACTCGTAGGACAGAACATGCTACTTCATCTTTTTCACGGGTGAGGTAATACCTCTATACTTCAGGAGTGTTGATGTATCCTTGTGTTGTTTTGCTGTCTGTAGTTTGATTTGTTTCCTAATTTAGGAAAAAGATTTTCATGTTAAAATGGTTCTAGAAGGTGGAGTGCATTTTCGAGAGTTGTTTAAGTTCATATTCAGTATCTGCAGTAAATTTTCTTATCAGCTCTTGACAGTCTTGTAATTACTTTGAGGCTTGTATCAAGGAAAGGAATATTTCTAATTCTTTTCAGTTACGGCCAATAGGAACTGAAGAAAGACAGAAATATGTAAGCAGCTTGAAATAGAAAAAGTGAACATAAATCATGTTAATAATGCTCGACACTTCTTTTAAAAAGATCTTTCCTCCCAAGCTGTCTGTATGACCTGTTAATTATTGAAATTCCATCTTCCTCTGAGGGTAGGATTATTTTCCTTTTACAATAAAAGAAGCCAGAGTACGAGCTTAGTTGCAGAATATCGGAAGGAAAGCAGATTTTTGTTCTGTTGGTATCCATGCCTACCAATTCAGTCCATTTTACCAGTTCTGCCCCACTCACCTTCAGCGCAACTGAAATCTTCTAAGTGTGGGTCAAATGCCGATACCAGGATCTGGTCCAAAACTGATTCCCCTTGCTCAACAGGGACACCTGAGCTTTGAGTTGAGTGAACAGAGGGAATGGACATATGCCAAAGGTACTCTTTCCAGCAAAGAGCTAACTACACTTCTGTTGTTTATATAATTTACTTTTGTAACAGGAATCAAATTATACTTTTTCTGAGCTTAGTTTTTAAATACAGGTAACACACCCAATTACAACACGCAGTACATACTAGTACAAATAGCCTCCTAATACATACGGAGATCTTTGCCCTCTTAATCTTAGCTGGAATTCAGGAACGGCTTAGGGATGTTCTTTGATTTGAACAACACGTCATTACTGAGTAAAAGAGTAGGCGGCCTTGTCTGTTCAACCAAGCATGGCCGCTTTTTCCTGTATAATCAGAGTAACACAACTTCTAATATTCCTGCAGTTATTACTCCAACCAGGCATATATGCCTTGGGGGAAGGGAGAAAAATGAGGCTTTTTTTGAGCACCTACATCAATACTGAGACTTGTGTGGGTGACATCAATAAAACACTGCATAATGGTATAAATATGAATTCTACTGACAGGTCAAGCTAAATGCCCAAGTTGCTGAAATGTCTGGTTTTCAATTCAGCTCCCTTTCTCCACCCAAGATTCTAAGTAATTTTAAGAGCACCTAGCTTTGACCTGAAAACAGATCCGGGAGGGAGACTAGATTTCAGACTCTAGCTCATTTTACAAAGTCATGACCACTTTCCTTTTGATTGCTTTTGAGAACTAAGTAAGTATTTACATGTCCTGTATTTCAGTATAAAACAGTAAAGCTGTTATTTACACAAATGCACGAAGTTCCTGTTACCAGCCTGGGCTGATACATGACGTTTGCAGTTACCAATCTCAGTTTTTATTACTTTCTTTACCGTAATTGCAGAGATCAGGAGCCTCCACTCACCTTGTCAACTTATTCATGCTGTAGTATACTCTCAGCTTACACAGTGCCTCAAATGTGGCTGATATTGAAAGCGTGTTGGCTTTTCAAACTGAGAGACAGATACCAGAGGAAACTCATTGGTACAGCTGGCTAATTTGCGCTGTAACAAAGATACCACGTTTTACCCTCTGAAACAGCATAGTCCTCACTACTGGAATATATCCTTTGAGTTTCCTTCTGTGGCACATTGTTTTATGCATGTAAAACAATTATGATTTTGTGTTCAAATACGTGCTGCCACATTACCTCTGTTTTCCTATTTGCAAAATTCAGGTAGGCAGGGTGTTCTGAAGCTTCATTCCTGACCGCTCACTAACAGCTTTGAGAGAAAAGTTTTTTTACTCTCTGCTGAGGCCTGATTTCTACAGCCCTTGTTCCTAATACAGGGCAGTGACTTCCTCAAGCAAGATACGCTCTGATACTGTTTTAACTCAGGGCTGTCCTAGAGCAGATGGCAGTTTGCATTAAGGTCAAGAAGTTGTGAATCAAGACTGAAACAGGCTTCCTGCAGTGCCTTCCCCTTCTCAGTGATGTTTGAGCACAATGCAGGTAAAGTAGAAAATCAAGGCTATAGTTTTGGCTTCTCTGTAGGAGATACTGCCACGATGATATTTGATGTCTCCTGTGTTGAAACAAGCCATGGTTTTCATTCAGTATCAGCAAAAGATAGCTACCAGCTGGTGTTACCACCAGTTTTTGGTGGTTGGCAGCTTGTGTCAAAACCAAGGACTTAATGTGTATCACATTATCAATCATTATCATTATTTTTCCAATCTAATTTGTGGTAGTTTCAGTTCTGGTTTATAGATGTAAATGTTTTTTAGAAAAAATTGTCTAATATATCAACAGAATCACTCATCTACTTCCAGTACTCAACTGTTGTCTTGGCTGCAAGTTCCTCAGCTGTTTTTTTTGCCATGTGTCTACGTAGTGTTTGATACAGTGGATTTCTTATCTCATCTACAGTACTAATAATAATTTACAAGAAAAAAAACATGCATTTGAGTCAGGTTAAAGGCAATATACTTACTTTTAAATAAAAAAGTTTAGATTATTTGTAATCGACATATTCAGTGGAGTACTTTTGGCTAAGTAGTCATCTGTTTATTATTGCAGTTATCATTGTAAATAGTTGTAAGATAACAAGACACCTTCCAACTATGTCCACCCTCATATAATCTTGTATGACCTATTCATGCAGTGTACAGTTAAGGGAGTTAGAGGTGCCAGTTGGTCTTCTGGAATGTGATTTGCAGGGCAAAGGTGCAAAAGTCAGGAGTTGCGCTTTATTGGCATAGTATTGTTTGCTTCCTTGTAATATTCACAAGAAGCAGGTGCAATCCACCTTAAATGCTGGTGAATGAAGGAGATCTATAATCATTGATGGAACTACAAAACTAGGGCTGGAAAGGTTCTGGACAGGTCATCTATGTCATCTCTGTACCTGAAGGCAAGATAACTTAATGAAAACTGTTTGTGACTGATACTTGTTTTTCTATGTCTACCTTATTGGTGGTTTCACATGCTTCCTGAGTAATTATTCTAGTGCTTATCTGTCTTTTGTATTTAAAAGTGGTTTTAGCTGAAAACATGTATGCTCATTTTAAACTCATTAGTTCTTTTCCCATTCCCAGAATAGTTGATTTATTACCTTTTTTGCCACAGCATTTTACATGTTTGAAGACTGTTACCATATTTCGCCTCAGTTTTTCCTACTTTAGACTAAATAAACCCAATTTTTCAATCTTTCCTAACAGGTCATGTATTTTTAGATCTTTGTCATTCTTGTTTTTCTCTTTCGATCTGCTTCAACTGATCCAATATTTTTTGAAGGGTGTTGCCCAAAGCTGGACTCGCAGCTCCACAGAGCCTTGCAAGAGCTAAATAGGAGCATTTGAATTTATGGCCAAGTGGAAACTCACAAAGTCCAACTGTAACGTCAGGGGAGATGACTTCTTGTGATCACATGCAAGTTCAAATTCCATTCGTATAACTATACTTCCCTCAATGTGCTGTCAACAGTCCTTTTCAAACACAACACATCGCTAACTACTTAGTTTAGGTGGAAAATAGCATTTCAAAAATCTCTCCATATTCATGTATTCTTTTTTCTCTTATTTCTTTGTTTCTTCAGACTTTTCTGGTTTAGGGCTAGCTGACATTAGAATACATTTCATTATACATCATACATCTGTAGCCCATTGTATACTTTTGTGCAGTTAAGTACATTATGTCAAGTTTAGACTTGCTTCAAAACATTTGGGATAAGATGAAATCGGAGGGAAGGCTCCTTACTATCTATACCAGTCTTGCTCTTCTTCTGTTTGCACTGTAAAAAATGAGCCACAGAAATCCAGCACCACTGTTGATCCCTTTTGGAAGATCGTCTCTGATCTGCTCTGCTCTTTGGACTCAAAACTGCATCACTGAAATCAGTGCAAGCAAAGAGCTCGAGGCTTTTTGGTGTATGCGTTTTGTATACTGTGTGATGCAGAGGAAACTTACAGGCAGAGTAAAACCACTTGCAGTAGCAGAGGTGAACTAGTTCTCCCAGTTAGAAACAAGAAATGGAGTATTTAGTGCCAATTAAGACTTTGATCCTGAGATACTAGGGCTGTGCAGAGAACTACCTCTGTCTCTCTTTCTTGCATGGCTTATAATTCACAAGCTTTGAGATAATTTGGAGAACTGGATCTCTAGCAAACAACTGTTCAAACTCACATAAAGTCAATAATTTGTTCCATGCTCAAGGAACAAATGTCCTCTAGTAACAGATAATAGCTGGTAAATGATAGGCTTGTGGGATATAGGAATGAAAGGTTCATACAAACTGTTTGCTTTGAAGGACAAAATTTGAACAGTAAAAGATTTTATTTTTTGTTCTAGTATTCCTAATTTAGTAGTCCTTCTTTTTCTTTCCTGTGGCAAATGATGTTCTAAATATTGATGATAATGCATAGTTGGTAGATGAGTATCTATACTGTCCTTATGGGGTTATCAAAGGAAAGATGGGTGCTCTCTCTCTCTTTGACACCTTATTTTGTGGGGGTAGTATTTTACTTGTTAAATAGTTCCAAGTGAATAGGGCATCTTGCAAAGTAGAGCTCATATTTGTAAGTGTAATAAAATATAGCTCTTTGACTCACCATTTCCCTCGGGGTATTTTTATACTTTTTAAATATGAATTCAGTGTTTATGAAAAAGTCTGAAATCTTAGCCTTGGAATCTGACATGCTTTATTAAGAGAACAGAAGTGCTCAGGCTGTTTCAGGTCTCAGGCTAATGTTAGTGTTCCTTAACCTATACTGAAACAGGCTACCTCTGTGAAAAGCAGTTTCAGTTTTTAAACCTAGTCTAGTCTATTCCTTATTCTTCAGATGGCCAACTAGGGTGCCGAATGGTGCGTGGAAGATTTTGGATCGAAATCCTGTTGATTTTAGGGTAATAAGCTAAATTCATGTTTTAGCCATCCAAAATTTGGATTGCAAGCTTGCCTATTGGTCACTTTCAAAATAAGAAATATTTTCCTTGTGTTTGTGTCCATAGCTACAAATGTTTGTATGTAACAGCAGATACAAGTACGACCTTCAGAAGTTGCCTTGATGTCTGAAATCACTTGTTGCCAGAGGAATCTAATGTGCACTCAAATATGCTGCGTTTGCATTCTTTGCAGTCTGAAATGTACATAGCCATCGCCGGTCAATTAACCGTGAAGGAGGCTAAAGGTTTGAACTTAGCAGTAAGGAATGGCCATTAGCAAATTCCATTGTTAGCTTGCTTAGTTAGAATATATTGAAAAATGTGATACTTAAGGATTACACATAGAGGGCTTTCTGAAAATGAAGGGGAAAAAATTATAGGGTTGTTTTTATTTTTTGTTAGACATCTGGCACTTCCAGATGACATCATCTCTTTCAGAAGCGTTGTCCGGATAAGTTGTAAATGGTTGACTTCATTTATATTGTGGTCTGGTTGTTCTGTGATGAATAGAAACTACAGCTACTGAAAAAATATTTAGTTTGCTTTCTTGCTTTGAAATGTCAAAGAATAAAGGTAACCCACAGAAAGGAAATCTTAAACTACAGATGAGTTCCCTAGATTTTTAGAAGAAAATTTTCAGTGATTTTAAGTTGGTCTTTTGCCACACTGGATTTCCTGTTGTCTTCACATACAGGACTCGTACCATCTGTATTTTGTGTGATTTCATGTAGTAAATACTCCATGCGGGATTTTAATACCTAGAAATTTATAAACAATCACAGCTGCATGTGTTTCTCTTCAGTGTTTTAAACAAAAAAGGGATTTTTTTTTTTCTCTTTGATTTTTCTTAAAAAGATGCAGTGTTGAAGCTGGAGACAATAGGATGCAAAAAATGCTGTCAGGTCTTCAGAGGTATTTATAGGCTAGTTGAACAGTTAAAACTACTTTGCTTTCTAGCATCGGCGCCTGTATCTTTCCCTTACCTAGAGCCAGCAGATACAATGGCTTGTGATAAGTATCTGAAGAACTGCTTTCACAACTTGTTTTTTTGTGGATACTTGCATAGAAAATAATGTAAATTAATTTGTTCCCTGCATTAAATTTACTTATAATTTACTGTATGGCTGTAAATGTTGTCTCCTGGAAGTGTGAAAGGTGGTTAAACAGAAATTGCAGCAAGCGCTGTGGCAGCCACGCTGCCCTGACATCTCTAAGGCTCTTCCTTTAGTCCCCTGCTTCCTAATGCTTTCCACCACCTCCTGTTAGGCATTGACATAGCAGCATCAGTACGAAAGCTACATCTCTTTGTTCGGGGCACTGTGTTTTTCGTGGCTTTAGTGTGAGGAAAAACCCGTAATTTCCAGCCTAGCCTGTCTGAATTCCCCCAGGAAGAGCCTGGACAGAAGATACCTTTGTGTGCAGAGATTTCAAGGCCAGGAGGCATCGTTATGACCGTCCCATCTGACCTCATGAATGTAGCTCCCTGGTTTACACTAGAATAGGATTGCTGGAATTGGCACGACTCCAGAGTTAAGCCTCTTCGGCAGTTAACTCGAGCACCTACCTCACCCTCAAAGTTGTCTGTGGGCAATACTCCCCTGAGCCCTGTCTTCAGGCTGGCTCCAGAGCCAGAAGAGACCTGTCTCTCTGCGCGGCGCTGGGTGTGGGCTTGTGCAGTGCAACCTCTTCCAGGGGGGCTCACGGGGGTGCTTGGTGTCCACCCACAAACCTTGGCGTTGTCTCAAGCCTTCTTGCCTCTGCCCGAGCCCCTCAGCCTGCTTTTTGTAATGTCTGAGCTACAGTACTTGGGTCCTTATGCAGTGCCTCATGGTACCTGAGTTCTTAGTGTTCTTCATAATAACGTATTATCTATTGTTGTTTGAGTAAGTGGTAAAAGGGGGCCACTTAGAAGAAAGACAACTGTGATATCACTTTCTTCATCAAGGCATGTCATCATTTTGTTCTATCTTGCATTTCAGATATACATTGAATACAGTTTCTATCACATAAGGTGCAAACAATACATGTGCAAATTAGAGAAATGTCTGCTTCATATTTATGCAGTGATAGTTTTCTAAGCAAACTGACTGAACTTCATTAGGGGAGAATTTAAGGTACTAGAAAGTAGTATTTGTATGTAAACTTCCCAGTACTTTCCTGCTTTCCTGCTTTGTCTGACATGAAGTTGATAATGCTTAGATAATACAAAACCAAACTTTCTGTATCAGGCAAAATTTTCATGTATAATCCTTCAACTTTTAGTCATTCCTAAAATGCTTCTCAGAAAATTTTGTCCTAAAACCATTATTGTCTGTTTTCACTGTTAATGACTGTTTTGTTACTGAATTCCAGAACAGCATATATTATAATTTAACCTTTTTTGAGAGGAACATTGTAGGTAAATAAAATATGTATAATATAAATACTGGTATTACATAGGTGTGAATACATACGTATAAAATATGTTGTATTTTATATGTAATTATAAAACATTTATGTATAATAGGTATAATACATAAAATAGATTATTACTCACATTATCAACATAAAATAGACATATTTAAGTATTTTTCATTACGTAATACTGTTATACTGTCCCCAGAAATTAAGAGGCTGATAACTAGCTAACTGAAGAATATTGTGAAGCTATGAATTTTGTATTTCATATTGAAGATACTAAAAGTGCATAAGGGTATGACATGAAAGAATATTAATACAGTACATGAATAATCAAGGTATTCATGTATGCAGATATCAGACAGAAAATTCTTCAGTAATGCAGAGTGGTTTTCTGCAATATTTTAAACATTATTATGTGTTAGATGTAATTGTAGTATTTATATTAACTCTATTTTAGATATCTGATATCCATGTTACTGGAGAGTCAGAGGACATGTCCGCTAAAGAGAGACTGCTCCTGTGGTCGCAGCAGACAACCGAGGGTTATGCTGGAATCCGTTGTGAAAATTTCACTACCTGCTGGCGCGATGGAAGATTATTTAATGCCATCATTCATAAATACAGGTAAGTACTCTGTTTGTTCTCTTGAAAAATATTAATTACGGCATTTTAATGTACATAGAGGGCTCTGTGGTTTATGCCTGTAATAGTATTGCAGCTGTGGAGATGACAGTGACTCTTGCTGGGCAATTCCCTGCTCTTTGTAGCCTAAGGATGCCTCGTTAGTCCTTGCCCCTCCTTCCTCAGAGGAGCATCCACAAATCCTGCGCATCTCCCATAGGGCCCCTGCAGGCTGCTGAGAAGAATGTCCCTGGGGTTCAGTCTTCTCCACAGTCCCTTTTTGTCATTCTGACATGTAAGTATAGGCAGGCTACAGTCAGAACTGATCACCAAAGTCCAAAACGGCACTGCTGGTGAAATCCATCAACTACTGCATGACCTGAGATATGCCCAAGATCCCCTTATTTTTTCCTGTGTGACTTTACCATGCCCCTGGAGCCTAGAGCTTCTTTGGTGTTTCTGCTTGGAGCCCAGATCTACTCTGGGATGTGTCTCCTGTAAAATGGCAGGGCGTTCTCATGGAAAACGGGACTGGTTGGCTTGAACGTTCTCTGTCTGAGAAGGGAATTGTGCTACTTTCTTCCCCTTTCTATGCTTTTGTGACCACAGTCTTATAAACAGGCATTTGTAGAACCACTGGTGGCTGTGGCTAGAAGCTAAAGGATGCACTACGTTAAGTTACTTAAAATACAGTTGAAGAAGTCTACTGACAAGAGAGGATTTTTAATTATTCTGGATTCTAAGTAAAAGCAGGTCTCTCTTGACAAAGCCAACTTTGGCATCAAAACTCGGCAGAGGAACAAGATTTAAGATCATTGCTTTGCTCAGCATTCCTTCTTCGTTGGCGGCATCTCTCTGGTTTTGTACATTTTTCAGTTCCTGAATTGAATAAGGAGGTTTGTGTCTTAGAGGACCACATGGGAGAGTAATCTGGCCACTGGGCTAATTAGTGTGTACAAACTTGTCCCTCACTATGCAAGGCTTGCAACTTCTGGGTTTTATTATAGCATGTGTAAAGACTTTGTGCTGTATACCCTGGGGCATATAAAAAAGTTTGAGGGTACATGATTTCCTTGGTATAATACCAAAGGAGCGTCCCAAATAGAGAGAGACAAATTTGGTATGTTTTAATGCAGCTCCAGGGAACGGACTCTGGAGCAGATTATTCTGTTCTTGGATTTCCTCTTGCGAGACCACTTGGCTCACCACAGAAAGAAGCCTAGGCAGAGCCAATGTGCATACAGTATGGGGACTAGGACACTGAAGTAAAATGGGAGACGAGTCAAGCAGATGCAGCCTTTTCCTCACACGCTGTGCAGAGAGGCTGTAAACATAACATACGGTGCTCTGAGTCCCAGAGAAGTTAGCTGTGGCAGTGCATAGCTTCATGGTAAAATGAAGGTGCATCTGAATCAGTGAGGTCTTTTTCCGACTAACACTTCTGTTCTGGGTAGCCAGTCAGGGAGGAGGCGTATGCCAGCAAGCAAGTCTTCTTTTAGTAACATTGGCAAGACAAAGGGAAATAGCTGGCAAAAGACTAGGCTGTTTTACTTCAGGACAGAGCAGCCAAAAGAATGAACATAGCACAGGCAAGTATTTGAAAAAATAAACAATTTGAAAGATAGAGAGAGGGGAGGGGAAAAAAGGAAGGAGCTTAATGAGATGGAATAATGGAAAATATTTCCCAGAGCTTCTTCAGAGCCTTATACCACTTACGTAGAGCAGTGTAGCCTTTACAGCTTAGCAACTAGTACTTGTGGTACAGACCAGTTAACAAATAATGAAAAATTTGAATTCTGTCCTCTGGCTGTGCGAATGTTAATGCCTGGGGACATGACTGAGTACCTGCAGTTGCTTTGCTGGAGCAGTGTTTCTGGCAGCACTCTGTGAGTGTCATTCACAGCATTTCAGTGGGGAAGCACAGGCACCTTTGACAGGAGTGTGTTGCACAAAGCAGATGATTCAGTGGCTGAGGAGCAGAGTCCCTATGTCGTGTGCTTCTGTGACAGTTTCCATTTAGCTTATCCTCTTCCTGTAAACATACCTTCTCCACCTAAGGATCCCGTGTCCTTCCCAGGAATGTTTACCATCCTTATCTGATGTCTTTTTGCTGTGAGAGGTTACAGATTCCTGGACTCCGCCTTGCTGATGAAATCAATGAGATTCTTCCACTGATTTCAGTGAGCTTCTGTATTTCTTTCCTTTGCTGTTTTGTACCATTAAAACAGAGATAATAATTTCCAGCTATTGCTCACAAGATAGGAATGGTCTTCCCAAACAGTCATCTGATATTTTTAACTACAGTGTTTTACTCCAGAGAGCTCTTTTAAAGCTTGGTTTGTGTTTTGAGCAGTAAGTAGGTTAAACACTAAAAAAATGTGCACATTTCTGGCAGTGATTCTCCGTGTGCTCTGTTTGTCTGTTTTGGTAGCTCCCAGTTTGCAGACGCAGGTGGTCTCAGGAGCTAGGCTGAGCGTGCTGGGGATGCCGCTGGCTGGTGTGCCCCACCAGGGCGGAGGACCAGGCCTGCCTGATGGGGCAGTGGGCTGGGACTGTGGTGCTGCCACCGCAGAGCACCCCTGTGGGTACACGTCTGTCAGTCCTGGTGCAGCGGTGGCAGCCCCTCCTGTGCCAGGTATGCCGTGCTCACTGGAGATACCTCTCCTTACAGAAGCACCATGCACCCTGGGCCGAGAGGAGTATCTGCTCTCTGTGAGTGGGGACGGAGCTTTTCAGCAGGGACACGACTGCCGGCCCTGGAAGGGATTTAAATGGGCCCAGACCTAATTTTAAGGGCATGACATTTAGTGCTATGACAGTAATAACCAGAAGGCTCAGAAACACCCAGGCGTGTTAACTGGTATCTAGAATTGCGGTATGTTGGATGGAGAGCACATGTTACCCATGCCAGGGCACAGTGGCAGGGGCTCCCCAGGAAGAGTCTGTCAGGGCAGGGCCTGGCAGCCAGGGCCTGTCCCACCGCCCCAGCCAGGAGCAGGGCAGCCGGGGGGCACTGGGGCAGCCCCAGCCCCGGGCATTGGGCACCTCCATGGGGATGGGCTGAGGCCAGGCCAGGATGTGGGCCCATGGGTGGGCTGCGCCACTGCAGGGGCCGTAGCTTAGCTGGGGGCCAGAGGCAAGAGCACCAGCAGCTCCTGGAGGACAGGAACCATGCTGTCTCTGAGCTGAACCTGAGCACAGACAGGCAAACCCCGTGCTCACAGCCTTGACACCATGGCTGAGAGGCCTTTTCTGGCTGCGTCATCAAGACACAAGCTGTACAGGTCCAGCATGATCCCTACAGTCGGCCATCTGTGAGATAGGGAGATGTCACTGTCCAGTTCTAGGTGCCAGGGGACTAGAGTGGCAGGTTATAATTACCTCCTTTCCAGGCATAAGCGATTTTTTAAATTGCAAGTACGCACCAGCTTCAGTATTTCAGGAAATTGCTGAAGCTGTGGAGGGCTGGGTAAGGAGCTGGGCTGTGAATCAGTTGCCAGTGGGCAGGGAGCCTCTCCCCTTGGTGGGGCTGACAGCCTGCCTGCTCTTAACAGCAGGTGAGGGTTGTTTCATCTGGGCTGCTGGTAGTGGTGTCCATTTTTTTTTCTGTGCCAGCAGAGGATCCCCGCACCTTTTTGTGCAAGCCAGCTAAGATTTATGATGCAGAGCTCCAGGAATAGTGCATGGCTTTGCCATGGCTCCCTGCTCCCCCCAAGGTGCATGGGAGAAGCAGGATAGGGCTGACATTTCCGTGGCATGACTAACTTGTACCTGCTGCAGCATCTCGGCGGAGATCAGCAGGCCGGTGTGTGGTGGCTGGGTGAGCCAGGTTCCTTGCCGTCTCCCCACCCTGCATGCAGCCACGGCCATGCTGGCAGCGAGCCTGGGGATGCGGGCAGCGCGCACGTGCTGCATCACACGCAGTCGAGTCAGTCACCTGCTCTCCTGAGCAAATGCAGGATATTTGTTTTGTTTCCTCTCAAGCAACAAGGGTTGGGTTGTCAGAGCTTTTCCTAAGGGCCTTCAGTCACTTTCTCTCTTAGGTCTCTTAAGAGTATAAATGAGTTTCCAGTGATTTTGCAGTGTTCTTAAAATTACTTTCTTTTCATTTAATGAATGACAGAAATGAGAGGAAAAAATTATTCTGTTTGAGGTACTTGGCTCCATATACAACTTGATTTTTTTTCCTCTCGAGTTAGGAAAATATAATTAATTTTCATGTGAGAAGGTTGCTTATGTTTTCAGTAAGTTCCAGCGGTCTGTGTTTATAGGGTAAGATTGAAGAATATTCAGCTGAAGTTCTGAAGAGTATATAAAACTTCCATTTTAAAACATCCTGTATGTTGTTAAATCCCTGGGAAATGAACGGGGCTCCATACCGGCCTCAAGAACTGCCTCGGGGGCTCCATTGCAGGCCCTGGATTTTGCTTTTCATGTTGTTATTCTATGTGAATATTTGTTCTTACATAGAAAGATCAAATAAAATGATCAAAAAGTCAGTTTTAATACTCAATATTACTGTGTTTGTTAATTGTATGATTTTATTTAAATATATCATCTTTCAGACTCTTTTTTGAACCTCCACACCTTTCTCTGGATGTATGATCAGATCCATTAGTGAAAGCTACAGATAGGCCCAGGAGATTCAAGAATATTCTGTATCTCTCATCTATTATGTAATTGGCCTTTTATAGCCTAATTTTTCATTGAAAATGTGTGTCATTTGCTTTAGTGTGTTGTGTTGGAAGAAATCTGACTTCAGGCAGTTTAAAAAGTACACGATGTTTCTTTCATACCATTATATCATACGTAGCAAAAACCTGTAAGCCAGGCTTCAAAGTTGGAGGCTGACTTTAATCAGTATGTAATGCCCAGATTTTCCCAGAGATACTGCCGTCTACCCACTGGGGTCTTCATCTTGCAGCTCTATCACCTCATATATTTCTAGTCACTGGGCTGTGTTTTAGGTAAATGCTCTTGATTTGTCTTTTTATTTTCTTATGTACGTGCCTTTTGCCCAGGAAGAAGAAATACTCATTTTTTAGAACTGTATCCCATTGTTAAAATATATAGAAAGAGTTGGTGTCTAGAGAGAATGAAGGCTACTCCTCTTTCATTAGGAGTTGCATGCCAGATTGGAGCTAATAATCTGAATTGTACATCTACATTACTCTTTGCAGATACATTTATTTTTAAAGCAAAGCAAATTCAAATGAAAATTTATACCAAAGTAACAAACGGCTTTTTTTGACCTCAGACTGCCCTGAGCCTTTGGTGCGTAAGGACTGCAGGCAGTTTCAATTAAAAAGTGTCTGAAAATGGAATTTAAGAAATAGCAGAAATAATAGCTGCAAGGTTTACAGTTTAATAGTACCTATAGACACTTTGTTAAGGACAGTGGCTACTGATACTCAGAAAACACAGACACAGACCAGCTCATCTTACTTTCTAAGGAAAAAAATGAAGTATGGAGGATAGGAAAAGACGATTAACATCAGACATGCACGTTTTTTGTAAAAATGTGTGCACTCCTGTCTGCATTTTATTTTTGTATTCTTACAGTTTTTATAATAAAGAGGTAATTTTGCTTTGAGCATTTACAAAGGGAATTCCAGCGAGAGCAGTATGTTCTTGTGTAAGTAGATAATAGCATTAAATGAGTAGCCCCAGTGGTGCCTGTATGGTGAAAAACAGCGTTTGTTCAGGAAGCGCTGCAAGCTCAGCTCCCAGATAAAGCCATGTTCTGGTCTCGGGTGTTAGGTCTGTTCTAGTAAATGAAGCGGGTCCAGCCCCTGCTCTCTGGCCCTGTGGGTAAGCGGTACAGCAGGG
This sequence comes from Phoenicopterus ruber ruber, assembly GCA_009819775.1. Classification (NCBI taxonomy): domain Eukaryota; kingdom Metazoa; phylum Chordata; class Aves; order Phoenicopteriformes; family Phoenicopteridae; genus Phoenicopterus; species Phoenicopterus ruber. The sequence continues at coordinate 100,546,457 of CM020217.1, forward strand.
CTTGTGTCTGCATGGCTGAACTCTCCCCTCCATCTCCCAGACAGGGTGCAGCCTCTTGAGAGCAGTCCTGGGTCAGTGTTGTCCCTTGAACCGGGCCCAGGTATTGCCTGGGAGGGTGTGAGTCGCAATGGCCGTGATCATGCTATGGGAAGGACTAGCAATTGAAGAGTCATGGGCCCTTGATCTGGGCTTCTCTACGCTTTCAGCATAGACATGTCCAGTTATGTCTGGACTTTTAGGTGAGTTTCAGCAACCATACAAAATGGAAAGACACTGTTTAAGAAAGTAAGTGGATAAACTGTGTTTAGGTCAGGCAGCAGTCTGACAAGCAAGCAGGACTGTGGTATACACATGAAGGGTTTGAGACAAGAAAACAAGCGAGGTTATTTCATGTAATGCTATACCAAGGCTTCCCGAGACGACATGCAAACTGTTGTCTATGAATTTTGGCACCACGTAACAAGAATGATAAGCATTAGAAATGCCGCAGAGAGGGAAAGTGGTGATAGATTTCAAAGGGGTGCATTTTGAGCGCAAGTTTGAAGAAAAATGTTTTTTACTGTATTGTTAAAGAAATGTGGGGATCTGATCCAGAGGAGCCTTTGGTACTGGTAAACTTTGTATAAGACCTTACCGATGCCTATACTTTTAAGTTGTATACTGTTTAGAGGGAGAGCGAGGAGAAAATGGCTGTTACTCCTAAATGAAAGAGGAACAGAGGCTAACAGTAAATGCAGCACAGAAAGAGTGTAGGTACACTGGGTGCTTCATGTGGGAGGAAGAGGAATAGAAGCTGCAGCAAAGAGTGTGTCCCCAAAGGAAGGAGCAGTGTGACAGCTCCATAAATGCTAGATAAAGTGAGACAGACACATTTGCCAGTGCCACAGCACTTTTCTGAAATATTACTATAATAACTCCATATGCTTTCAGAATTACTAAGCGGATGTTTTTTGGAGTGTGGTATAGCAGGGAGCAAGCTAGATTCCTGCCTGCTAAATAACTGTTCTGATTTGGAACAAGCTGTTTCAACTCTACCCAGGATGATTTGCCATGTATGTATAGTTAGCTGAACACTAAGCTCCTGGCCAGCAGTGCATGTGGCATCCCTCTGATGTTAAAACATGTTGCAGCTGATCAGGTACTGACATGAATACATTCCTTAAGGGGAGGGATAGCGATGCCTCAATTTGCAGTAACATGTTGGAACACCCTTGGGGAATGAATGAGAAAGAAACTAAATATTACACAGTGTCAAGCCTTAAAGTGCTAGGGGATATGTTTTAAATGAAGAGATTAGTTGGGTCTGCTAGTTTTGGCTTGCCGTTTTGTAACTCGTAATTTGTTGTTACCCAGCTTTAACAAAAAGAAAATGTAAGTTTGGTTGCGTTGCCCCCTGCTTCCCACCCACCTCATTGTTCAGAAGCGTGGTTGTTACTGTTTTCAACAGTTTTTGTTATGTAGAAGAAACAAACTTGGCATTAAGGATTGGCAATTTGGGAAAAGATAACATTTAGGATTATTAAAAGCACGTCTGCTTGTCAATATTTTTAATGTTACTTGTCTGAGTATGCATATACATATAGCTAATAGGTTTAGAAATAGCAAGTAACCTCAGCTACAGTTTAACTGAATGCACTCAGAAAAATTCTGATGGCTATTGGTAAAGGCTATATTAAAATAGTACTGGAAGCAGGCCTGCAATTTTAACAGCTTGTGTTGTGGTGGTGGTTAGCCTTCGTGGGTATTAGATGGAAGACTTCCAGGCAGTTGCATTGATTAATTTCAGATCTGGACTTAAAATGATCCCTGTATATGTTGTGCTGGATCTTACTGCTAAGTAGCAGCTGAATGAAAGGTAACAGTGGTCTTTTTGCAATAACTGAGAAGAAGAAAAATATTGGGATGAAATCAAAGCTTTTCTCTTGTTCTAGCCAAATGGAAATAAACTGAAAAATAAAGCTTTGGATTGGAAGGCCATTTTTTTAATTCAGGTTTCATATGTCTCTTTGATTAATAAAGACCAGGACACTTAGGGGTGTCAGAAGTCTTTATTCAGGAGGGTGTGGTGTCTGAGCAGTGGTGGCATATGTGCCCGTGATAAATCGGATAGGGAGAGCTCTTGGTCTTCTGGCAGTGCTTTTGGCAAATTTGTGGCATGTAGAGAAACAGTTGCCTCCAAGGCAGGATGGCACAAGGAGAAATCTTGGTTTTGAACTCATTGTAGTACCTCACCCTTCTTCCCTGTTGGTAACCGTATTAATCCTGCTGGGAAGCTAGTGCGTCAGGCTGTCACTGCTGGGGTCTGGAAGGAATTTTCTCAGGGAACGGGACAAAAAAAATCATTTGGTTGGGTTTCCTCATTGTCTTTTTGGTATTCAAACACTCCAAGGAACCACTATTTATGGTTATTTCTGTAGACTGCACAGTGTGGGTTGAGGTTAACAGTTACGAGCCTTTCTCCTATTTAAATTTTATCATAGTCAAAAAATTGGCAAAGTTACTATACCATTACTGGTTTTACAAAGAGAATATAAAATCTGGTTTTGAAACTGGTGAAAGGACTGACTGAGGTCCTTTCCAGTTTCGTTCATGTGTATAGCAAGCTTGAAATCTACATTGCAGACTTACTGCCAAGTTGTGATTACAGTTTGTTAGGCACGGCTGAAGCTGAATTCCACATTTGACTAATAGGTCTTTGATGTTACAATGCCTCAATTGTGTCTTTATCTGAATGAATTGATATGGCATGTTACAGGTAAAGTTTTGCTGTGCTAACAAAGGTGGGACAGGAGGCTTCAGTTGGTTTATTAAACTCAGTGCTTGTCAAATCAAGGAAATGTACGATAGAAGGAATGATCTGTATGTATTGTTAGGGGCTAAATTAATAAGTTAGGAAAAACTCAGGTGCCCTTATTTTTCGTGCAGCTGGAACATCCATTCTTTTTCTATTGGAAGGCTTCATACAACATGTTGGGATGTCTGAAGAATAGACAAGAAATGTATCTGTGAATAGTGTGCCCTTGTTACGGTGTTTCCAGCTCACCATCACTTGCAGTATTTTTTCAGAATTATTCATTGTATCGGAAAATTTGTATGAAAAATTATGAAAAAGATACACAAAGGAGGGCTGAAGAGTCCAGATCACATGAAAATTTTTCAGCTCTTGAGGGAATAAAAAGGCATGATTGCTCATCTTTAGAGAGGCATTGAATGAAATCTATAGAGGCACATAAAGTCATGAATAGTACAGGCATTCCTGCAATACCGACACAAGAGAAAACAAAACCAAAAGGAGTGTATTCAGCTATATTCATGCTTTTTGGTTTATCACAGTTGCAAGGATAAAACTTTTCTATAATGACAGTTTTCAATTAGAAAATTGTTTGCATTTTCCCTGAATTCTGAAGTGTTGCCTAACTTCAGTGATGACACTGCTCAGCTTCACCCGCTGATTTGATGCGTTGGGGTAATTTTTGTGTCACCATGTCATGTGTTAGTTGAAGATGTTGTTGTAAAGTCTATGGTTGAACAGACATTTTAGTCTCACTTTTGCGATTATGTGAAGTATTTTCCATATCCCCCCCCCCCCAAAGATATTTCTGAAAAGTAGTCAAATATTTATGTAACTTACTTCAAATAATCTGTATCAGTTGGGCAAGATAGAAGGATTTCATGGAGTACTTTTCACCTGCTTTCACCTTTAAACTTCCAGTCAAGTACTGAATGACATACCATACATCTCCTTAGTTACGGTGGTAAAATTTTGGTAACCTTTTTGAATTTGTTTCATTTTAATTGAATGAGAAAGTCTTCAAGAAGTCCTAAGCAAATCTGCAGTAATTGTTGTTATCAAGTCTGTGAGGGCCAGTTAAGCAATTCTGCATTTAAAATATACAACATTGCTGTATTTTTCTGTGAGCGTCAGTCTCAAAACATGCATGTCCAGTGAGACAGCACATTTCATGACAGCTTTGCAGTTATATAAACTTCTACTCAGTATGGTCAGTGGATTTGACTTGCTCTGAAGTAATTCTTAGATTCTGGCTGGCTTGCTAGATAGGTTACACTGGATGCGTTGGCCAGATTTCCACTGACTATAACGAAATACATATAGACACTTGCATTTAGACACCTAAATGTAGGTGTCTGGATCTGGAGCTGAATGTCACCCCTTGCTACTTTCCTCATCCTCGTATACATGTAATGGAGACCTTGTGATCTTGAGGAAGTATAAAAACTGGACACTCTCAAATCTTTCTCTGTTTTTTCTTGTCTTGTCCAGGTGAATCTAAAACCATTCTCCATAAAAATTAGTCTACAGTTACATATCCTGTGAATGCTGGGGGCTGATTACTGATGATCAGACCTGGCTGCACGTTTTTCCATGTAAACCTTTTCTGTGTGACTTCACTTAACAGTGTTGTAACTATAGATTAAAAGTCTTGCCTGTCCTTTGACTGACTATTTCCTCTGAAGGACAGGTGCAGCCAGTTCTTCTTCATTTAGATACTCCATCACGCTTAACATCCATGATGTATCTTTCATGTTTAATTTTCTAGCTTTTCTACTCAAATGGTTGTGAGTAGTGTGCAGAACTGTCCATCTAGCAGACGTGAGCGCAAGGACCAGTGCTAAGGAGCTTCAGGCAAAAAAGGTCACCTAGTTCAGACATCTGGACATCTGGTTCAAAACTTACTTTTGCCAGTTGCAGACATTGGCATGGAAATTAGTGCTCACATTTCTGTACCGAGGTGGTCTGAGACTGAAGGGTTCTTTCCCAACATAGAGCAAGAAACACAGTGAAACTAGAAAACCTCCTCATGCGTGATTGTTGTCCGTAGATCCTTCTGAGACAAATCCACAATTTTTTAAGGAATCCAGAGCTCCTGAAAGGGGGGTAGCCTAGGGTATAGTGGAAGATAGTGTTGCCTCAGGAGTCAACATTGTACCTCCTCTCCTCAGCATGGCATTTTTGACACCAAGGAACCTGCTACAGGACCTTGTGCTGTGTGTCAGTATTGTGGTCCTTGATTCTAACGATGGAGGAGATCTTTTCCTCCTTAATGCCACAAAGTCATACCTGCTTGCTGTTTTTGAGCAGAAACTCTCCTCTTCCTCCTCTGTAAGTAATCAATCAGACTATGTGGAAGGAAATATGAATTACTCTGCTCCCTGAAACTTGGGTTTCGAAGTTCTCTGAAGCTGGGTTACTGAACCCACCTAGTCCTATGTGGCCTTTTTTTCCCTAAGACATGTCATCCTTTGTATTGAAGCTCCCCTGTGACGATGGAAAAAAGATCAGGAAAATAACTGTGGTAGGCATATGCATTATCAAGGGGTACCTCCAACACTATAACTAGATCTCATGGTCATGACCATGTACAGAGCACTACATCTGCAAACATTGGGCATCAATAGAAATGCCTGCAAGGACAGTACGTGTTAGTTGAAGTCCAGGACTCATTCCCATTGTGTTGATGCCTCAGTCTTTCCGAAGCAGGCTCTTTGGCAAGCTCTTTTGAACAAGACTTAAATTTGTACCTGATGTGGAGACAAATTCTTTAGTAAGTTCCCAAACATTGACTCTGCATATAAGCTAGTGTAAATAGTTTTTAGCGCTTTTGAAACACTGTTAAGAGATAGGTTAAATGGTAGGTGTTACTATATAGTAGGTTAAATAATAAATAGATTTTGCTTCATCATCTCATTTGTAGAATTCCTGGGAAAGTAACCCGAGATACATGTTAGAAGAGACAGAGCTAAAATTTCTGTTTTGCATGGACTTTTCCTATCTTCTGATTCCTTTCTTTGCAGTCTTTCTGCTATTAACCAAAATCTTTACAGTAGATGATAATATATTTCTTGTGCTCCCTTTTGAAATATGTGTTGAATCCCATCTGTTTGAGAAGTCTCTCTGTTCTTGTCTTTTTTTAAAATGTATTTTATGACTGTGTATTCTGGCATGGTCTTTAATTTGTTTCAGTAGTCCTTCCATCTCTGAAAAATGCATGAGTCTTTCTGGCACCCGTCCTTTTCAGTTGTGTGAACAATGAAGCAAAGAATTTGTTTAATTGTTATAGGCATTTTCTAATTACAGCAGTGGAAAAGCTAACTGGACTATAGTGACGTGTACACTTCACTCTGCATCTTCAGTCATGTTTTCTCTGAGAGTTCTGCTTGAAACTCACTACATTAATATTCACGCTCAATGTAAGCCAAGAAAGAAATATCCTTTTAATATCACATATTACTCAGGTGACGTCCAGAGTTTTGACTGAAGCAGAGTTGTGCAGATTAAGCAGCTTAGATGGTTCATGTAAATAACTTCAGACTTGTCAGTTAGCCTCCTGAACTCATTAACAGTATTTTAATGTGAAATATTACTCTGATGTATATACGTTTTAATAAAGTTAAACATTGTTGTAACTTGGCCAACTGTCATCCAGGAACAGTGAAGAGCAGGATGTGGTTTCTTGATCATTGACTGGGAAAATAAAGGTTCAGTTAAATATCTTTTTCCCTTTGAAATATCAAATTCCCTTCAAATCTAACCTTTTGTTTTAATGGACAAATACTGTAGCTGCTAGTTTGGATCTCGAACTGTTTTACTAGGCATTAGGTTCTGGCTATGGGAAAATCTACACGTGCCTAACTTCATTAAGCACAACTCTTTGATTTCAAGGAGTCTTTGCAGAGTAGAAAGCTTGCATTTGACTTGTGTTATAAACACCTTCATTTCTTTATGCTGTTCTGCAGATATTGTTCACTTGCTTCTCTTTGTGGCGCTAGGTGTTTGTTTTCTTGCATTGATCGTAATTTTGTCAGCTTCCTAATTGACGTGGTATTAATCACACCTTTTTTTTTCCTCACTTCTGATACAAATTGTGTCTAATTTCTAACACCTACCTAAGATCTTGAATGGCAGGCACCAATCTTCTTATAAATGAAATGATTAATGACTCATGATGTAGAAGCCAAACCCCTTGACTTAGGTGCGGCTGCAGCAGAAGTGTCTCCTTCCTTTGCATGGAATGTTCCAACTCGGCTGGTGTTTGGGATGTTTATGTGTGTGTTTTGATGGCAAGGGCCCAGCCCACTGAAAAATCTGCCATAAGATGACTCACAATATTATGACAGAAGGTAGAGTCATCGTCTTTTACTTAAAGTGCATTTAATTTAATTTGTTCTTGACTGTGTATAAAACCACTTAATAATGCTGTGCAAATTGATATAAAATATATTTATAATAAATGACAAATAACAGTCATCTACAAAACTTGCATATTTTCTCTTTAGCCTTAAAAGTGAAAGTTTGCTGTGATGAATGATGCTTTTAAATCTAGTATTTACTTCGATTAAGACAAGTAAATAAATACATATTAGAAGGATACTCATCACAACTGCAATTTAAGCAGTTAGTAGTATTTCAGAATTCAAAGGAGAGATTAAATGCTAGAGATACTCAAAAATATTTGTGAACCTTTATAATACAGCCCCACGACTGTGCTCAGTAACACTGAATTCCCTTGATTCTTCAGAGGAGGATAGTGATCGGGAATCACAGCACTGAAAACTGCAGGTGCATGCTCAAACGCAAATTCCCATTACCCACTTAGTGGGCAGGTATCTCTGCAAGCTTACAGCAGATTAAAAACTAGTTTTATTTAAAATCGTGAGAAAATACTCTTAAACAAAAGCAACAATATGGCAATTAGTGATTTCCTGAGCCATGTTTTTTGGATGCATTTTTCTGGGGTTAAAAGAAGTCTTTTACTGAGCTATGGGAGGTAAGCTCCTTTTTTCTGTGGCTTTGCGACATATCCCTGTACTATTTGGGAAGGGGAAAGTGTAACCTGTGGAGGGTGGAGGCCCCAAGCCCCTGGCAGTGTGCTCTTCCCATGGCCAGTACCAGGTGCTTTTGCATTCAAGTCATCATACCTGTCTTTTCCTCTTGATAAGCCATCAGTGGGCTTGTTCTCAGTCAGCTGTTGAGCCTTCTGCTTCAAAAAACCAAAGGCAAGCACTATCAAGACAGAGACAAATGCTGTCTTCTGTAGTATTTTCTGGTAGATCAAGACTTCAGATGAATATAGACCAGTTAATCTAGGTTGGTATGCTATGTGTTAAGTGTATAATTAACTGAAAACAGCAGTATTCTTTGCAAATTTCCCTTGTTCTTAAAGGGGAACTGGAATAATCCTATACTGGTGGGAGTTGCAGGGAACGGAAAGTATGTTTAGAAGAGGGGGGAGGAATCTCGCAGAGTGGGCTCTTCTTCAGCTGGGGGTAAAGCCACAGCAGCAATGTAAAATGATGTATTATGCAACAGCAGTAGTTTTTATTGATTTTTACCCATATCACTGCAAGAAAAACCTTACCTCTTCTTCACCTAAACGAAAGCTTTATTCTAAGGAGATTATCATGTCGGTGGCTCTGCAGCTTGCAAATCGTTTTCTGGGAATAGTCAAGGCTTTTATAACAACGTGTCCTTTCTTGTTCTGAGAGTTGGCAATCAAACATGCAGCATAAGTGATTGTTGGGCCATTTTTATCAAGTGTGAAACAAATGTAAAGAAGGCAGGTGAAAAAAAAAATAACCAAACCAACAGTGTACACTTGCAGAAACGTCCTTCTCTCATCAAAACTGTGCTGTGAAAGCAATCTTTGTTATTCATACCATCTCCACTATTGTGGCTGAAATAGGAGACTGGAGTGCTCTGTTTCCTTTTCTAGTATTGTCTTTTATTTTTCATGGATTTTCTGTGCTGCTAAGAGCAATGGATGATACTGGTTTCATTGCATTGTTTTCACTGCACTGAAATTCAGAGAAGATTGGCATGAACTTGATCATGCTCCCACTAAGCATATTGAAAGTGGAAAGTCTCACTGGTTTAGGAGGATTATGTTTCTTTTTACACCGCTTAAGTTTTATTATTAATTAAATCTTCTTTCAAGAAATAATAGGTGCAGTTTTATTATCTGTCTTGTAGACTTGCCTTCTAAAGAGCACAAGGAAATGAATGGTTGTAAATGGCTGGAAAGAAATACATTTTTATTTACAGTGCCCTTGTAGTTCATTCAAAGACAAGCTTGTATTGAGTTTCCCGAAGTTAATACCATTTTGTGATCAAGGGAATTTGGGGTGTTGCCAAATGAAATGTTATCATTTGTTCTAAACAATGTGATGTTTAAGTTTTATTGCTCTCTGTTGCAATTATTTAAGGCTTCTACCAGGTAAAACTAAGAAAATAGTTTCTCTAGAAACAAAAATGAGAAAATTTAAGGACCGTATTGTTCACTAAAGCTTTTATGTAATTGGGGGGGGGGGGGGGGGGCGTTTTTTTAGTTTTTTTTCAGTGTGGGTATGGTTTTCAGTAGCGCAGGATTTCAGTAGCAAAGGTTTCAGACCCTTGTGACTCTAGTTGGCTTCAGTGGGATGAGTTTTTGCTCAGCATCTTTGAAAATCCCTTCTTGCTTTTAGTTGTTATGGCTAAGAGGATTCCCGGTGATGCAAGAGGCAGACAGTAACACAGTCTGCCCTGAGAATCGCAAGATCTAAAAGCCAGGCACCACATAGGAAACCTAAAGGACAATATTAATTTTGAAGTTTTACATTAATTTAAAACATTAAAGTAGTGATGTTGGTACAGGATAAGATTTATGGGCCTTAAAAATGTTTATAGGTAAGATTGGCTTAAGAGGAGTATTCCCTTAAAACAAGAGTGCTGTGGCTGGCAGTGGAGTTTAGCAGGATGAAGGTGTGAAGGTGTAAGTGCATGGGGCTGAAGGATGTCTTCAAGAGAACTGGCAGCAGTGTTTATCTGAAAGCAGGGCTTCAATGCAGTTTGAACAAGACTTCTTTAAAGCCCAGTAAGAATACTTGTCTTACAGGTTAAAGTGATGTTTTTGTGACAGGACTTGTTTCCGTATGGGCTCTGACATGTGCTGAAGACTTTGATGCAGAATGACTAAAAACTTGTCAAGGCAGTAGAAATGAACTTCCTCACGTAAATGAGTCGTAAGAGAAAAGTGAGTTTAACCTCCTCAAGAGCAGTGGAAAGGACAAGGCGCAATAATACAATGGCAATGCACATGAATACATACGCACAAGAAAATAGATATATAGATACATATATAAGGGATGGCTAGAAACTTTAGCTTGTAGATGAAGAAGAACTGACAGTGTTGTAGTTGCCTGCTGCTTGTGTTTATCACTTAGCACTGACCTCAGCTTGTTCACATGATTTTAATGAAATCCTTTTTTAATGAAAACTGCTTTGCAGTATCCATCCATGCTCTTGGTTTGATTTACTAATACAGCAGTGATCTAAAACTGGTAAAGAATTGTAATCAAGTGTTACTGTTTTTATTTGACAGGCCGGACCTGATAGACATGAGTACCGTTGCTGTTCAAAGCAACCTTGCAAATTTAGAACATGCTTTTTTTGTAGCAGAAAAACTTGGTGTTGCCAGACTTCTGGATCCTGAAGGTAAGATAGCTGCAAAGGGCTTTGTTGCAAAAACCCTAACATTAAAATAAAATCCAAACTGCCTGCAGGTTGTAGCATATTTGTGGGCATTCTTACAACTACATGATAAAGTGCTGTTCTGTCTTGCTCTTTTAGATGTTGATGTTTCCTCACCTGATGAGAAGTCAGTAATAACTTATGTGTCATCACTTTATGATGCATTTCCCAAAGTACCAGAAGGTGGTGAAGGCATCGGTGCAAATGTAAGTAGGAGAAAAATACTTGTGCAGTGTGTGAGCTTCATTAATACGATTCTTGATTTCAGCTCCAGAATATTAGCTGGATCTCCCGTCGGACTGCTGTCACACTTTTCTTTGACACAATTTCCTAGGTTGAGATTTTAGAGACTTAGCAGCTATTTCATGTTTTGGACATGAAAATATTTGTGCAAAGAGCTTAACTAAGAAAAAATGTACCTGAAGTTGGAGAAAGATAGAGTCAAAGTTATTTACTTTTCAGTCATGGACCTATAAATTGTACCTGTCTGGTTCTTATCAATTTGACATTTATTAAACTATAAAATTTTGTGTTTTCAGTGGAATTATTTGGGACCAAAACTGAAGAGTGCAGATCACATATTTGGAAGCTTTAAGTGAGCTGTAGTCAGCAAGTAAATATTGTTTCAGAATTACAGGGTTTAGAAATCTCTTTTCTATGTGTGTGAAGACCACAGACTTCAAAGATAAAGCAAAAATGAGCTCTCAGATGATTTTCTTCTGATCTGTAATCTGGGTTGTGCTTTGGTAGGATGTTGAAGTCAAATGGGTTGAATATCAGAATATGGTGAACTACCTCATGCAGTGGATCAGACACCATGTCACGATAATGTCTGACAGAACATTTCCCAACAATCCTGTGGAATTGAAGGTGAGGTGTGGCATCTTAAACTCCCTTGTTGGAATGACACTTTATCTTACTGATTCAAAGCATGCTTGAACAAATGAAGTGCTTGTTGATTTATACAATCAAATCACCTGTAGAACAATGCTTTTCCTTAACCTTTTCAAAGTACAATAAATACATTTCCAACATATGAAAAATCAAAACCAAATCTTTAGCTTGTCACTGATTTTTCATAGAACTGAAGTAGAACAATGTAAGAACATAAGCTTATGAAGAATATTAGAAGAGGGTTTGGAGAGTAAGGTTATATTTATTGTACGTAAAAGTTGATGTGATGTTTTTTGTCTTTCTGTAGGCACTTTATAATCAATATTTACAGTTTAAAGAAACAGAAATTCCACCAAAGGAGACAGATAAATCAAAAATTAAACGTCTATATAAACTGCTAGAGGTAAGATTTAACATGCATTGTAATGTATAGAAGTTCTCTTTCTGTGGCTTAAAATAACAAATATGTATGAATTTTTAAGGTCTGGATAGAATTTGGACGCATCAAACTTCCTCAAGGCTACCATCCAAATGATATAGAAAAAGAATGGGGAAAGCTTATTATTGCCATGCTGGAAAGAGAGAAGACCCTTCGGCCTGAAGTGGAGAGGTACGCTAGTGAACGCTTGACAGGCTTGGTTAATATATTTTCTGTTGTTTTAACCCATATTGAAAATCTGTAAATGTCTTCTTCCATGGTAACATCCACATTATTTTTCTAGATCCAATAATTCTGCCTTTGCTCAGGCCTGAAGTCTTTATCTGCTTTATAGAAGCAGGTCCAGATGGAATAGTCTCAGAAGATCGTAATGAATAGTATCTGTGCTTTGTATAATCAAAGCACTTAAACACAAATATAACCACCTTCTTGGTACAAATTGGTTACAGCCAGGTTCATATCACTTTACTGTCTCACTTGGACTCTATTTCATAGAATCAACATCCTCATCCTTTACATAAAATGTATATTTCACTTGGTGCACAGCACTGTGGGCTAATGTCCTGTTCTGAGGTTATTTAAAAGTTGATTGTACTCAAGAGCACACAAAGTGTTTAGATGTGCAAAGTGCATAGAAGTCTTCCACAGTAGCAGAATGTGTGACACTGTTTTGTACGTCACTAATATACTGAATGTGTTTAAAGTCTGGATGCAGTCTTTGAGTATTTGTGCTTTTTAATGGTACCTCTTTTGAGTTTTGTGGCAGACACAGATGCTACCCATTCATTAATTCAAAAAGAACTTTCATTTAACTCTTAAATTAAATAGTTCTTTGGGCTTCTACCTGCAGCTAGGTATAGATACTTGGGTCTGGATTCACTCTGCTTAACTTTAAGCATCCAAAGGAGACACCTAAGATCTGAATCACTTTCTAGAGAGTCCTGGCACTGACTTTCTGGTGACAAGAGGCTGATCATTCTCTCTAGTTTAAGTACCTGAAATTAAGTGTGAAGAATCCAGATCGTTGTCTGGGAAGTCCTCAGAAAGACAGATTTTTAGGAAGAGAAGATCCAAAAGACAGTCAAGAGTGGATTAAATACGTGTCATGCTCACAAGAGCATGACTTGAAATGGCAGATTCAATGGGAGGTGCTGATTCACAGCATCCTTCTGCGAAAGAAGTTCCTATAGAGGAGTGCAAAGTTGTCCCCACCAAGCAGAGCAGAACACTGGAAAGCAGCGGAAGAAATACAGCCTGCTAGATCTTGTAGGTTAATCTGTCCTGACCTGCCAAAGGCAAAGTTGGTGCCTGCCTTCGCCGAAAGGAGTTCTATTCGTACTTGCAGAAAGCTGGATTATCTTTGTTGGGAATGTGTATAAATGACATTAGTTTATTTCTTTTTTATTCAGATGGACTGAGCACAGGTAAATACAAATAAACATAAACTCCTTCCCATATTTCAGGATTGGTAAACACAGTTAAAGTGACAGATCGTATGCTGATGGTCACTATGGGTGGTGGTTGCTGCAAAATGAGAGAGAAGAGTTGATTAAGTGATTCTGGCTTAGTAATCTCATTAAAACTGTCAATTGATCCGGACACAAGAACTTGATCCATGTTTGTTGTGTTCGTTACTAGCGCATCTCACTAATATGCGGTATAGATACAGCTCCTGAGGTGGAATTTCATTGTGGCAAAAATGTGACCTCAGCTAATATTGAAATTTGGCAAGTACTAAAACTTTGTCTGCAAGTCTGGTGAATACATGTGAAAGTATCAACACAGATACACAATGTGTGGCCAGATTGGTCTATGGGATCAAAATTAGTATGATGTCAGTGAGTAGAGTGCCAAACTGAGCTCTAGTTTGCAAAACTAGCAGAGTTTGGAATTACTGCAGGGGTGTGTCTATGCCTTTGCTGTGTTCTTCTGCAAAAACACAGTCATCTTATGGTGTGGGTGCGGTTTTCAGCAGGTCCCAAAAGCAGGGGGTGAAATACTGAAAAAATCACCCCTAACCTAAATTCTGAGTTAAAACGTAAACTTAAGGGCAGTGGTCAGATTTTTCTTACTTGTTTTGCGGTGAAAACAACAAGAAGCAATTAGCTCTGAATGTGGAAGAAGTTGAAGGGAAATTTGCAGGAGGACAGATTAGTGGGACAGGGCAGTTAGTAAACATGCCTACTTGGACAGTGGGTTAATGATGGTGGGTTGGATGGTGTGGAGGTGTCTCAAATTAAATTGTTATGAGTTGATTAACCATGATATTCCCTCAGTTTTATTGTGCAGTTCCATTTAAAGGAAAAGGAGTCAGCCCAACCTGGAGCTGTTTTGTGCCGTGCTGTGGGGCGTGGAGTTCTCACTTCACACCTTATTGAAACTTTTCTTTGAAGAGTCTGAGAAACACTGCAAAGACTTCTTTAAGTACTTATTTGGCTTATAGACATTTGGTGACACTTAAATAAAATATTTGGCGCGTCTGTTTCCTAGAGACGCCCTAATGTTGCTGCCTAGTCTGTACTTGCAAAACTTTAATGCAAGGTAGGGAAGCCAAAAGCAAGGTAGCGTACATAGCCCCAGGTAAAATCCTTTGAAGAGCTGGCAGGATATTAATTGCTGGGTTTTGAATATGCATACTGAAGCCTATTTAAAGGAGGAGTGCTAGGTGTTTCAAAAGCCAGTAGTGAAATTTCATACCTAGAAGCTGTACATTTTGTAGGAGTGTTATCTTTTCATTTTTCAGCAAATGTAAACAGCCAGAAGGACCGTGCTCTGGACATAAAAATGAATAGCAGTAGTTATAGCTATCATAGCAGTGATTCACTGTTTAGCAACAGTACTAGTGCTCGAACCAGCGTTGACTCTAACGAGAATTTCCTTTCTGTTAATTGTGGTCCCACACTGATTAAATCTTGTATAAGCTTTGGTAATGGCACCTTAGAAGGAAACAGGTAACTTGGCATATGTATTTGTGCTTTGTGTTAGATGCGAGTGGTTTGTTTGTTTCTTTGTTTCTTTGTTTTTAAAGTCATGCAACATGTCTAGTAAATATCAATAACATTAATACTTATTTTTCTGAAATGCTCTGTCTTCCCCTAGGTTGGAAATGCTGCAGCAGATCGCAAACAGAATTCAGCGGGACAGCCGGAGCTGTGAGGACAAACTAATACTTGCCCGGAATGCTCTGCAATCTGTAAGTCAGTCGTTGATTTTACTTGTCTGTGTTCATGAACTTACTGCAGTGGAATGGCTACTTCAAAAAACCCCAATTCTTTAGGATTTTTGAGTGCATACTTAATAGCTGCACTTTTATTTTCATTGTACTGTTACTTTTAATTTAGCAATTCTTCAAGAAAATACCAAAAATTGCCTGGAGTGAGTTCTGTTAGATTTTTATTTTTTGTCAGTGGTTAGATAAAATGCTTCACAATTGTTTCAAGATCAGAAAAAGTTTTTACAAAAAAATTAGGATTTCTTACAGCTCATTTCTCTTTGGTGTAGCTGCAGGGCTTAATGGCTTTCTCTTATTTATTCAGGACACCAAGCGATTAGAGTCAGGGCTCCAGTTCCAACATGAAGCAGAGATAGCTGGCTATCTTCTTGAATCTGAGAACCTTCTTCGCCAGCAAGTGATTGATGCCCAAATTCTTATTGATGGAAAATACTACCAGGCAGATCAGCTTGTGCAAAGGTACTTTACAGTGTATTTATATGAATAGATAAATGTCCCAAATACGGATACCCATTATGGACAACATTTTCAAATCCTTATGTCTATGGATAAACTTCTCAATCCGTCAATGGGCAAACAAATAAAAGATTATCCAGTGTTCTAGTGGGTACATTGCCCACAAATGTTTTTGAAGACAAGAGGAGCTGTTTGTACTCATTTGTGAAAATTGTCATTCACCAGAACTTGGCTTAAATGTTTAATGTTTACTAGATATCTGAGCGTAAAGATGTTAGCTTGTTTTATTGCACCTAAAAAGCTTTTAGAATTCACAAGCTTTGATTTTAAAAATGGAGGCAAGATTTCTGGTGATAGCTGTAGGTGTCTTAACAGGTAATGAGTGGGGCAGTGTGTACAGTCTTGGCAGAAAGATCCGTTTAAACAACACAATTCAATTTTATGAAGCGGCTCCAAAGTTTTTCAGGGTTCGTCCTGGACTGGGTGAGATCAAGCACATAACAGCTCCTTGGCAGTGAATTGCAAGTGCTTGATCTACTGCAACATGTAGTATCTTGTACGATATCTGCTTTACTGATTGTTCCCTGGAATTGTGTATGGTGCATGCTAGTACCCATAACGTGCTGATTTTCTGGTCATTGCCTGATTTCTGCATCTATTATCTCTATTTATAGAAGTATAAGCTGACATACCCTGTACTTTCTGATACAATTTATAAACATTTAAGTACATCTAAAGTATAAGAGATCATGTGAATTCATATTGCTGTTCAGTTCAGCATGATAAACCTTAATCATAAGCATTCGTTGAAATTAATTTTATTTATTTATTTATTTTCTTTTATTTTAATAGGGTTGCAAAACTTCGTGATGAACTGATGGCCATACGGACCGAATGTTCTTCTGTGTACAACAAGGGGCATGCACTGACAACAGAGCAGACAAAGCTGATGATATCAGGAATAACTGAAAGCTTAAACTCAGGATTTACAACTAACCTAACCCCTGAATTAAATGCTGCAATGACCCAAGGTTTAACACCTACTTTGACTTCTTCCAGCTTGACATCGGGCCTTTCATCAGGTCTTACTTCCAGACTGACACCAACCATCACTCCCGCTTACACACCAGGCATCCCACCACGGTTAATTCAAAGCTATGCGACAGGAGTAGACAGTGGGACTCTGCAAACACTCAAACTAATGCAAATCAGAAAACCTCTTATGAAATCAGCTTTTGTGGATCAGAATTTAACAGAAGAGGAGGTGAACATGAAATTTGTCCAGGACCTATTGAGCTGGGTGGAAGAAATGCAGGTAGCAATCTTTACGGAAATGGTCTGCTTCTAATTATTACATTTACTCCTTGTAGATCATGGCTAATTTTTCCTTCTTGTTTGTAAGGTGCAACTTGATCGAGCAGAATGGGGTTCAGATTTACCAAGTGTTGAAAGCCATTTAGAAAATCACAAAAATGTCCACAAAGCTATTGAGGAATTTGAATCCAGCCTTAAAGAAGCTAAAATCAGTGAGGTACAACACCACAAATATTCTTTATTTCTTTAGTTACTTTCTTACTGGGTGACTCGTATACTAAGGTTGAATTTTAGAACTGTGTTTGGGTTTCAGAGTCTTGCTTACTTTTACTTCTGATCTCTAGATGACATATTGTGAAATCAGGAGATGTAATGGTTTAACATATCTAACCTTTCTGTTGTCTTTTGACCTCATATACCAAATACAGATCCAAATGACTGCTCCTCTTAAACTCAGTTATGCAGAAAAATTGCACAAACTGGAGAGTCAGTATTCAAAACTCTTGGTAAGTTTGTCATACCTCTTCGATGTTCAGCTTTTCAGTGTACACCATCTTTGATAAGGGATGAGCTTTAAACTCTGATTTTTGTAAATCTTTTTTTTTTTTTTCTTTTTAATAAAGAACACATCGAGAAATCAGGAAAGGCATCTAGATACTCTTCACAATTTTGTGTCTCGTGCTACTAGAGAGCTGATATGGCTGAATGAAAAAGAAGAGGAAGAGGTTGCATATGACTGGAGTGAAAGAAACCCCAACATAACAAGAAAAAAGGAATACCATGCAGTATGTATTGCTAGTGTAATCCAGAGGGAATAATTCAATCATCTTTAAGAATTTAAGAGATTTCTAAAACATTTCTGTCTTTTTTTTGTCTGGAAAAAAGGAATTAATGAGAGAACTTGATCAAAAAGAAGAAGTTATTAAATCAGTACAAGAAATAGCTGAGCAATTGCTTCTTGAAAACCACCCAGCCAGGCTAACCATTGAGGTAAGTTAGTAAAAGCAGTACACAAACAAGAAAATAGCTTTGTGATTTAATAGACCTTAGATTTTGGGGGAAAAGAAGGGAAGTGCTAACTCATAGGAAATTAAACAAGACTCTGAATAATGGGGCCTTTTTTTTTTTTTCCCCCTCTTCAGCATCTCTGTTGTATCTGTCTTCCAGTTTCCAAAAAGTAAAAACACTTCTGTAAAGATACGGTTACGTCTTGGATTGCTGAGATAAAATCCCCCTACAGTCTAAAATTAAAATTTCCAGAGTTGGTCTGTACAGATGTTTCTGGTCATGCACGCAGCTTCTAGAGTTATTGATACAAATTGCATTGGCAAACTGAGGGCACAGAACAGTCCTTAGGTGATTTCTCTCCTGTTGGATAGAAAGAAGTTTCAGTAGAGCTTTTCTAGTCACTTACTATATGTATGGGTTCCTGTATGGTTTAGGGTTGGTTTTATAACTTATTTGTCAGTGAATTATGAAACTTGTTTGGATGTTAAAAATCTGACCAGGTGATGTGATTTACTTCAGGCTTGAATCAAGCTCTATATTGTAGGTAAACGGTTTACGGAAAATTTATTGTAGCTGTTGTAGGGTCATAACAAGTTTCCAAAGGGGAATGTAAAATGCTTTTCCCTGTAGATCTTCGAGAAAAGAGTAAATACAGACAGTGGGTGGTAAAAATGGAAACAATAAAAAGCTGTTTTATTATATAGGAATGAAAAAACAGTCAGAGAGGATGGATTTTTATGGTTCTTCAGCACAGTGAATTTATATCTGCATAAACTGGAAACATGAAGAAAATTCCTCCCTTCCTTCCTTCTCATGACATTTACTTGGAATAATAAATGACTTTTTATGTAATGTAGGGAATTCTATTCTTTAAATGTGTATGCTGTTCTGGTGGGTTCTTATCAGTGTAATATACTTAATATATGAATATATTAAAGATACATATTATGAAACCGGGCCATCTCAGTGAAGATGACTGTGCAGGTTATGATGTCTGCAATAATGCTATATTGAGACATTTAAAAAGAAAGAAAAAAAATTATGCCTTTTCTACAGAAGAATCTATGCGTTAATGCATCAGTTTGAAATTCATTGAAGCCAATGGAAAAACTCTTTGGAATTCCCTGAGAATCATATGGAATTGAAAATTCGAGACTTTTGGCTGATTTCACAAAGTCAAGAGTACCCTCTGCTGGTGAACTGTCGTGCAGTGCATCTCTAGTGGCAGCACCATGCAGACAGTATAGGAGGCATCATTCGAGTACGGTTATGTTCTTTAAATTCCTGTGCAACTGCTACACAAAATTATACATTACTTTTATAGAATCATAGAATCATAGAATAGTTTGGGTTGGAAGGGACCTTTAAAGGCCATCTAGTCCAACCCCCCTGCAATGAGCAGGGACAACCTCACTAGATCAAGTTGCTCAGAGCCCCGTCCAGCCTGACCTTGAAACGCACCTTATTGTGCGTTCAGTGTTACTTTAATATCTGATTTGTATCCAAGGAAGAATCTAGCTATTTTGAATGAGTAGATAGAGCCACAGAATCATGGACTAGCTTAGACTGGGGGAACCCCAGGAGATGTTGTCCAGCCCCTGCTTAAAGCAGTATCAGGGCTTTGGCTGAATTCTGAACGTGCCCGAGGATGTGGTGATTTCACAGCTTCTCTGGGTGAGTTTTTCTGATGTTTGACTATGCTGTAGCGACAGGATTTTTCTCACGTCTAATTGCAATTTTCCTTGCTACAGCTTGCTTTTCCTAGGTGAGGAGGTCAGATTTAGATGCTTGTGTTTGCTATATTACTTTTATGTTTCCTAAATTCTGGGAATGTATGCATGTTTTAATTTTCATTTCCTTTTGTGAAATCTCTTTCTCTCCTTTAAAGGCCTATAGAGCTGCAATGCAGACACAATGGAGCTGGATTCTTCAGCTCTGTCACTGTGTTGAACAACATTTGAGAGAAAATGCTGCATATTTTGAGGTAAGAATGGGAAATGTTTTAAGTTAGGACCATAGTAAAAAAGTTCCACTGAAAGTGCTAGTTGCTCTCTCACAGTAGTTGTAGAGTTGATATTTGTCATGTGCAATCATTAGATGATGAGCAGTTACCACACCTGCATTGTCTTCACTGCAGTTATGAGTTCACAGCAGGTGAAAATCTGGCCTGACGTTTTTTTCAGAGTGCCACAGCTGCAAGTAGAAACTCTGAGAACGAAGCTGTGTTCTCTCCCTGTCATATACACCACTGCCGTCAATACAGCTCTTGTGGATGATGTAGAGTGGAGGGTGGTTGATGATGACCAAGGGAGAACATATTCTAGGTGGTTTTTCCAGGACTACCCGAACAGAAATGGAACATACAGCATTAATAATAAATGGAGCAGAGAACACTCTGACAGCAAACACATCCAACGAAACACCGTTCTGATTATCACCCATTTACATACTCAGCAAATGATGTAGTACTTAGTTACATGCACGAGGGTCGAAGATTTAAGATTTTCTCAGTTACATGCACGAGGATCGAGCATTTAAGATTTTTTGGTTTAAAAAAAAACCTACTCTGTTTTTATATTTAAATTACAAAGATTAGTCCTTAGTGTCTTCTAGGCTGAGTAATTGCAGAGGAAGGGGGTGGTGTTGGGATGAGATGCCTTCAGACTGAGAAGAGTGAGAGCCCAAAGTTAGGAAATGGACACTGGAGAAGACAAAGTTGAGTGATTTGGGCTCCTAGTGGTAGGGGGAAGAAATGGGAATTCTGGATTTGAGAAATGAGGTTTCAGGGACAGAATGGGGTGAGGATTATCACAGGACATTTCCCTTCCTAGTTGTGCTTAACCAGGACCCCAGTTTGGAGGGGCAGATGCCCATGCAGAACTGTCAAGCGTGGCAGCTCACTTCCCCTCTTGCACAAAATGTTTGCTCCAATGTGCTTGCTGAATTTTGCAGCTAGTTTGCTACAGTTTGTAGGCTTTGTGTGTTCTTTATACATGAAAGTAATTGTAATTCCAAGGGAAGCAAGAATCACTTCAGAAGATTTTTCCATTACAGGAACAGTAATTAACTGAAGTTCAATAACTGCTGAATTAATTTTGCTTGTAGATAGTACCGAGAATAACTGGTGTTACTTGTGCTTTCTTGAACAGTACATTTAGACATGAGATCATGAATAGTGTTGTGTGGTACAGTGGTCACGTCAAGCTACTAGAAAAAATTATTTTTAAAAAGCACTTAAAAAAAACTTCATAGTGTAGCTGTTCATATGCTTTTTAGGTTGATTAAAAATAACCCGATATTTATCTCATCCTAGTTTTTCAGTGATGCCAAAGAAGCCATGGAATATTTAAAGAATTTGAAAGATACCATATACCGAAAATACAGTTGTGATAGATCAAGCAGCCTTCATAGGCTGGAAGACCTTGTCCAGGAGTCTATGGTAAAAATTCAAGGATCCTATTAACTGAGTTACAATTAAACAAGAAATGTGTAGATTATAGCTGGGTATAAAATACGTGTGTTAAAATTATTCCTTTGAAGGGAAGGAATACAAAAAGAAGATTTGTTTTTTAGAATTTATAATTAAATAATTGCATCTGTCCATGTATAATGACTGTTTTTCATATCCTTAAAATATAGTTTTATTTATTTCTTTATCTTTACAATACCAGATGTTGTGGGAAACCAGTGACTTCAGAAAGATATTTTGTTCTTGTAAAATGTGTTACTTTTAAGGAACACAGTAAAATAAGTCAGGGAAAGAAAAGCTTAACAGGATCAAAGAAACAGCGCTGTATTCTGGCCCTCTCTCATGACATGTTCTTTTCTTAACTGTTTTAGGAAGAAAAGGAACAACTCTTGCAGTATAAGAGCACAGTAGCAGGCCTTGTGGGGAGAGCAAAGGCAATAATTCAGCTGAAGCCAAGGAACCCTGACTGTATACTCAAAACATCCATCCCAATTAAAGCCATCTGTGACTATAGACAAATTGAGGTTAGAAACTTGAATTTCCTCAAATCAATTACAGACGTGACAATTCAGCTAAAGTTTCATTAATTACCATGTTCCTGGAGAACACTAAGCTCTAAATTTCTTCCACCCTAGTAAACAAGAGCAAATCCTTGTGTTGAACATTGGTTTTGTTGTTCTCTTGCTTATTTGTTGACACCATTTGCAGAAGTGCTTTATAAAACTATTTTGTAATGCTTAGCTCATTAAATTATTCTGCTTTTCTGTTAATACTAGATAACTATTTACAAAGATGATGAGTGTGTATTAGCAAACAACTCGCATCGTGCTAAATGGAAAGTCATTAGCCCGAGTGGTAATGAGGCCATGGTTCCATCTGTATGCTTTACAGTTCCTCCACCAAACAAAGAAGCAATAGATACAGCCAACAGGTAGGAACAAAACAAACACACCCATTTTCTTTTAAAATTCATTTATATGAAGCTTGGGTTAAAATAACATCTAACTTTTTTACCCTTTTCATGTGTTACTTTGATCTAAAGTTGGAGTCTTTTTATGTTTCAGGATTGAACAGCAATTTCAGAATGTTCTGGCCCTTTGGCATGAGTCACATGTAAACATGAAGAGTGTGGTGTCCTGGCATTACCTGACAAACGAAATCGAAGCTGTTCGAGCTGGCAATGTCGCCTCGGTACGTGCTGTGTCTAGCAAAGGCCTCTTAGCCATTTGCTGGGAAGTCATAGGCTACACTTCCTAGAAATATTGTATAATCAACAATTTGCAGCAGTCCTGATCTTCCTTGTGGGAGTAGCTGGCAGTGGCCACGCTGGTTACCACTGTGCAACGTTCTGCCTTGATCTGAGTAGCCTTTACACAGATGCATTTGGGGAAGGAGCAGAGAGGTTGTATCATGAAAACCAACTGTAGCCTTATTGCGCTAATCTCTCTAGTCTCCTGTTGTCAGCAGAGGGACAGGATCTCTTGAAAGCAATTGAACAGTGACTAAATCTGAATTTTATTCTGCAAGAGTCTACCTTTCTGCATTTATGTTGAAGATATCTGGGGAGATTTGCTTCATTAGGCTAAGGTTAATCTTCATGAAAACCCCCATTATTTCCTTATGGCTGCAACTTCTTGCTAATAATGGAACAACTGTGAAGCAACATTTAGTCTTCCAAGCTGAAGGCAGCTGAACACTCACTCCTCTCTAATTCCTTGTTTTATTTCTTATACATGTCTGTAATTTGAAATGTTAAATAGCTAATTAGGATCAATTTTTCAGAAGTGAAATAGTGATACAGATCAAAATACTATTCTGTTTGGCTAAAACAGTGTGAGAGATCACTGAGTTACACAATGTTAGATGTATAGTGTAACACTGTTTAATAGAATAGTTTATTACACAACATTGGTGTATATCTGTCTACAAACTGTTGCAATTATATTTGTAATATCCAAAACGACATTTTCACTCCTAATTTCCCACTGTTGCTGTTGAAAAGAAGGAAACTGAGATAATTCTTGAAGTGTCCCTACTTCTGTGACTCTTGCAGGCTTCCTGTTTGTTGCTACATGGCATTAGATGGAGAAATGGTGTCTGATGTAGGATTGTCTTAACGTAGCCCATTACTGGCATTAAAAATGGAAAAGGGTTTTATAGTGAGTGTAAGATGTCAGCTGTTATGTTGATACCTGTCAAGTGGACTCCAGCCCAGGAGCAGCAGGCTTGCAGAACCTCAATTCTTTGACTTTACCATCTTGGTAATTGGTCAATATTGCTTTCTGATAAAAAGCGTTACAGGGAACTGTGTGAGTGATGCATCATTGCTGACTATGCCTTGGGTTTATAATCTGTTGCAGATAAAGACGATGTTGCCAGGTGAACATCAGCAGGTTCTAAGCAATTTACAGTCTCGCTTTGATGATTTTGTGGAAGATAGCCAGGAGTCCAAAATCTTTACAAGCTCCGATACAGTACAGCTGGAAAGGGAAGTTAATGTTTGCAAGCAATACTATCAAGAGCTGCTGAAATCTGCAGAAAGAGGTAAAACTTTGCTGAGAAGAATAGAAAGACAGCCTCATGAGAGAGATTGTAGTTTCTTGATAAGACTTCTGTCTCTGAATACAAGCTGTAGTGAAATACCCATTTTATCATATTGATTTTGTTAATGCCCTAGTTCTTCTGAACAAATAGTCATCATGTTAACAACGTGCACAATTACATTGTACAGAAGCTCTGAGTTCTTTTAACTTTGTATATGTTAAGCTATGTAAAAATACTGATGTGTTACTTAATATACAGAGCACTACAAAAAATTTTACACCCAAGAATTTATTCTGTGCGCTACAGCTCACTGTTTAGTCATGCCTTCCTTGTTTTTGAATGTTGGAAATGCAACTTGATTACTTTGTTGAGTTTATAACAGAATTAGAGCTTCTTTCACACTGTTAAGGCAAGAAAAGTGTCCTAGATATTTTCCTAGCTCCAGAGAATGCCTGCAGTTACTGCTCTCTTAACTCTACTTTTAAATACAGTAAGAACAGAATGCTTAAAAATACCTGCTCTGATTTGCTGTCAAGTAGCTAATGACTTAAAGAAATACAGTAGTGCAAAGCTGATTACTGCATTAGCATCATTCACTATACTTAAGGAAAGATATGTTGCCCTGTGTGTCTGAAAGAGAGGATTTAAAAAAAAAAAAAAAAAGCCCTGGAGATTTACTGTAGTATTGTGCCTGATCTCATCTGAATGAAAAAATCAGTCACTGAGTTTAGCAGTGTCTGCGTAAGGGGTGATGCCTGTGCCTGGGATGAATGGTCAAAGATGTATGCTAATTTTTCATGTGTGAGGAGGTGATCTAATAATAGCTACAATTTAAGGATTCCTAAAATTTACCTTATAGCCAAAATTCTAATGGAAACTGATGGGATTTCAGCCAGTCAAGAAAAGACCTGTAGAATGGTGACTTTGTAAAGTGTTTAATAAGAAGATGTGGTGGAAATGACCTGATGGCTTTGTGTGCTAACATGTGCCTTGTTTCTTTCAACAGAGGAGCAGGAAGAATCTATTTACAATCTGTACATCTCCGAAGTCAGAAATATCAGACTTCAGCTGGAGAGTTGTGAGGAACGGTTAATACGGCAGATCCGAACCCCAATGGAAAGGGATGATCTACATGAAAGTGTGTTTAGGATTTCAGAGCAAGAGGTGAGCCCTTGAGAAAGGCTGTTTCACCTAGGAAGAGAGTTTTATTTTAAAACAGATACATCCAGATATTTTGAGTGTAGCCAGGAAAGTTTGCAGTGTACCTTGAAAAGACAAGAGTCAAAGATTAAGCTTGTGTTTGTGAGAAAAATAGGCCAATAAATGGTGACTCTGTTAGTTTCCTTCTTACGCATGTGGCCCTTGTTAAAAATTTGTAATGGTGCCCATGTGAAACAAGCAAAGGAGAGCAGACCTGTACTGATAACGATACATAGAGTATACACAAGGTTGATAAAAGCGCTGTCAATCACCTTTCATTTTACAGAAACTGAAGAAAGAACTGGATCGACTGAAGGATGACTTGGGAATCATCACAGATAAATGTGAAGAGTTTTTCAGTCAAGCTGCTGGCTCACCTTCAGTCCCTACTCTGCGCTCTGAACTCAATGTTGTTATTCAGAACATGAACCAAGTTTATTCCATGTCTTCCATTTACATAGATAAGTATGTAATAGGCCATCTCCCATCACACATGTTTTAGTTTACAGTTTCATCTTCAAAATAAATTAAATATAAAGATATTAGTATGAATAATACTGATCAAGGAAACGGGAGTTAACATAATTTTAACATTGTATCAAGGGGTATCCTGTGACCTGAAAAGGCTGAAAAACACAAGTGTGTTGAGTGTTGTTATTGATGGTTCAGTTAACAGGAGATTACTGTTTTTCAGATTAAAAACTGTAAATTTGGTGCTGAAGAACACCCAAGGAGCAGAATCATTAGTAAAACTCTATGAAACTAAGTTGTGTGAAGAAGAGGCAGTAACAGCTGACAAAAACAATATTGAAAATCTGATGGGTACATTAAAGGTAAGAGTTGGCTGGTGCCTTTTCATGGGCAAACCAAAAAATAATACGAAAATGATCTGTTGTATAACACCTGGTTTTGTTATGCTATACTGTATAGTGTATCAAAAGTTGGCTTGTGTATTTGGAGGAAACTCTGTATTAGGAATGACATCTCAGAAAAAACCCTACAGCTTTAGAGGATTAGGAATTGGATAGTTCGCACGTGCATTCCTGCTGTTAGGAAATGCCTTGCAGTATCTGAACTTCCAAGAGTGGCACTTACTAATGCTGCAGCAAGACTTATTTTTTTGTCTTTTCAAAAGTTAACATATGCTTAAGGGAACATAAATATATTGTTATATAAATGTGGCTACAGTAACATTGCTGCTATTGCTATGGTATTACTAATCAGAGTTTCCTGGGAGGTTTGGCAGATATCTTTGAGAAAGGATAAGATTGAAGTTCAGCATTTTTTATGTGCTGTATATACCTCATTTTAATATTGCAAATGATGAGTAATGCTTTTTTGTTAGCTGACTGGCATCTACCTAATGATTTTTTTGAAAGCTGTAGTTTATAAGATAAGCATGTTAATTTGCTGTCTGTGTTTTGATGTATGTGTTGTGGGGGATGCTGTTACTTAGAATTATTCTGCAATTCATAGCTATTTAGTTGCTTCAGACCCATTCTGGTGCCATTCCAGTGTCTGAGCAACCAGAAGTAAAATATTCATGTAAACGTTTTTTATTTATTCATTTATACATTTTACTCATGTAAAATACTCATTTATAAAATAGTGTCATAATTTAGGAGTTATTTACAATTTATCATTTATCACATACTAGCAATGGAGATCTGAAGTAGATGAGAAAAGAGAAGTGTTCCATGCCTTAGAGGATGAACTGCAGAAGGCAAAGATGATCAGTGATCAGATGTTTAAAATGCACAAGGAACGTGATCTTGACTTTGACTGGCATAAAGAAAAAGTTGATCAGTTAGCTGAGAGGTGGCAAAACATTCATTCTCAAATTGAAAATAGGTTTGTATAACTTCTTATTATAATCTTTTAATGTTTTATGGGTTTTTTTGTTTCTGAGGAAAAATAATCAGAAATTAATGTTGAAATAGGTCAGAATAGTTTTCTGAACTATTTGTGAAATGTGCTAAGATCAAGGATTCTTACCTTTTCTGTGCTGTTGACGTTGTTGTCTTACTTTTCCACAAGAAATGTCTGTGACTATTGAGCACCAAAACATTAACGAGATATAGAAACTTTATTTATTACAACTTACTGAGACACAGTAGAGATAAATTGTCTTTTTTCTTTCCAGAAAAAGCCTGCAGAAACGGCTTTCTGTCCTATGGAAATACCATCTGTTTCTCCACATAATTAGTTTTGACAGGCTGAACTGATGAGCTGATTCATCAGTTATGATTGGATTCATGTTAATTTGCTTTTAATGACTCAAGTGGTAGGTCTGGAAGTCCTTAGCTTCCATTGACTTCTGTGATAATTTTGCCCCAATAACTTTTGGTGAAGTGCCAGTATTTTCTTTTGGTGTGCAACTGTTTTCATGCAGCCTCGATATTCAGTTGAGATGTTGCTCTAAATTCAGCCCTTCAGTATATTACTGTCATGATGATATTGGAGAATGTAACTGACATACACATGCCTACACAGATGTACAGGTACAGCAGAACACACCTACCCATAATTCTGAAGATGTTCATACATGACATTCCTGGAAATAATTTTTCCTTCGGTCTCTATAGTTCTGTTTCCTATATACTTCTAAACAGAACTATAGAGGCTAAAGGAAAAAGTATGGACAAGTTAAGGAAGTCTGTACTATACAGCCTGAATTTATTTCCTTTAAAATGTAATGGGCAAAAGCTGACTCATTTAAAGCTGACTGCAGAACGGCTAGCTTTAAATCCACCTCAGGTTTTTCAGCATCTGATAGTGTGACATAATTTAAATGATAAAACAGTAGTTTTATGAGGTACTGAAGTGTCCTTATTTCCTCAGAGCGCAAACATGAACCACATGCTCTCCTCACAGGGACTGTATGCTGAATAGAATATGCTGAAAAATTACTGTTAATACATAGTGGCTTTTAGTGTAAATAGGACAGATTGTGCTAGTTGCAGCATGGAGCTGTAAACAAGCTGCTTTCTGCAAATGTTCGCTCTGCTGCTTCCTAACAGCTTGACACTGATGATCATTATACGAAAAGTATGTACAAATATTGGCTGCAGTTATCATGATCCTTTCGCTTTTTCATAGTTATTAGCTTTAAAACATGCTTAAGTACAAAACCTGAGCAATATGGTTTCCTTTGCTTGCTGTTTTTCAGTCTCCTTCTTTCATCTTGAGAACAACACTAGAGCGATTCAAAGTATTCATTCCAAGTGAAACTATAAAAAGTTGTTTAATAAGTATGTTTATCCTTCAGTGTTTTGGAGTAGTCATATTTATATGATCTTTGAAGTAACACTATAAGGATCATGAAAGAAAAACTGTCAGTATTCTTACCAGTATGGAAACAACTTTCAAGAAATACACAGCACTCTCTTTTCAAGTCAAAAAAATGATTGAAAAATGGACTTACAGGATCAATAGCTTTCACATATTAGAATATTTAAAGGCTTTAGTTTTAGTGTAACTCTTGTTGTTTTGTAGGAGACACAGAGAGTATGGTGAACCACTGTGTACGTAAGTCCAGCACAGCACAGCACACTCCTTGATTCACATAAGTCACATTTGAAATACTCTCACTTCTTTTAACAGAATTAATTGCTGTTGCAGAGCCGTCCCTCTTGCTTGAGGTTTCCTGTGCTCATGGAGTTTCATGCAGGTTAGCTCGCTAATGAGGAATATATGCAGAGTTGCTTCTGTACCAGTGTCATGGTCCCAGCACAAGAAGGATCTCTCCTGGGTGTCATCTATGACAAACGAAAAGGCTTCATCTAGCTGGAAATCTTGGTGTTTGAGAAGTTAATTTACTGTTTAGTTAGTGTTATTTTAGTATGTTTATAGCATGAGCTATAGTAGAGCTACGTCATCCGAAGCCTTTAAAGCTGTATTTGGCTTAGTGTTACACTTTTTATCTTTAATATTCATCTTCTCCCCTTTGTCTTATCTTCTAAAATAAAATCAGGTTGCGTGACTTAGAAGGTATTAATAAATCTCTGAAGTATTACAAAGATACTTACAATTCTTTGGACACTTGGATTCAACAAGTGGAAGATACTCAGCGAAAGATTCAAGAAATCCATCCTGAAAATAGCAAAGCGTTGGCTAAACAGCTGAACCAACATAAGGTATGAAAAGGATCTCATTGTAGGAAAGCATTGCTGTAATGACCGAAGAATTAAAATATCAGTTTAACCCAGTGATGTCAGTCTTATTTCTTGATATGAGGTGCTTATATCCCTCAGCCCTTACTGTAAAATTCCAAGTCATCACCAGCTTTTATAGTTTATGTTTATAGTGCAACTAATATCATGAATATATCACTCACTGATTATTGCCATTTTATAGACCAGATTGTTTTGGTCCTCAAATCTGCAAGAACAGCAAAACCTTAGAGAGTGCCTAAAATTCTGGACTCTTCTTATCACGTCATTTTTTATTTAATACTGCTCTTGGTATTTATGGACGCAGAAGTATTTTCATGGAAGTAGAGCTAAACTGAACAACTGTCTCCTGCAAGAATGAAATGCAGCTTAAATAAGAGACAGAATAACAAATTACATGCGTGAAATGGTATATTCCTGATTTCGTTTTAAGTTCACTCACCAGCTGTTAAACCTGGCAGGATTTTTTCACTACTTCTGTACTGTAAGCCTGACAAAGTCCAGGACACAGGCTACAGCATATAATGGCTTGTACATGCATGGAAATGAGCATATTATGTAAATTTCATGATGTTAGATAAAGTAGAAATGCTAATAATAATAGTAATAAAAATAACTTTTTAAGATGAAGATGTAGATTCATATTTTACAGATGCTGGTTTCTGAGATTGAAATGAAACAAAGCAAAATAGATGAATGCCAGAAGTATTCAGAACAATACTCAGCTGCTGTGAAGGTAATAAATAATGTTATACTTGGAATCCTTTTTTTTAGTGTCAATATCATGCGGAATGCCAATCATTTTGTGTATTTTCTCTTTTTGCAGGACTATGAGTTGCAGACTATGACCTACAGAGCTATGGTTGACTCCCAACAAAAATCTCCAGTGAAACGCCGAAGAATGCAAAGCTCTTCAGACTTGATTATTCAAGAGGTAAATGGATTTCTTATGACAGGAGAATGTGGTTTTTTGAGTCTTTGCTTAAAACAGAGTAAACACAAGATGAGACTTAGAATTTATTAATGATTTAATAGGGTAACCCAAGCAACATTTTTTTTTTCTCTGTAGATATATGATGTGATAAATATTCTATTGGTCGTTATGCAGTATTTAGATAATGAGACAGGTTATTGCTGTTGATGAACAAAAGTCTCCCAAATTATAAAAGCTATATGAGAAATGTATCTCAGTAAAACTGTTCAGAACTACCTCAGGGCTGGATCTTGATCACGGTAAATGGGGAGCTTTAATCTTTGCTATGGTAAAACTTACCAGATCTGGACACTTTGACAGATTCCAAGGCAAATCAGCCTCATTTGGGTGGGAAAGATAAATCTGTCTCCCTGCCAACTGTTAGAGAGAGCAGTAGTGACCAGCACTGCTTGCCCCTCTTATAACCTGTTCTTACAGGGGGGAAGAATCAAGTGACTGCGAAGTCAAAACATTATCTTCTGTTTGTTCTCCTTACGGATCTCCTCATAGATCCTTAGGATTTATTTGTGCAGGTGCACCCTGTTGATGGCATTCAGCTTTGGAATCAAAATTAGGACTTTGGATTCCACAATCAGGATTTTGGAATCAAAATCGGGATAGGTTCTAGAGTAGTGTTTATCACTTCTTTGAAGGTTAATGGGAGTGTTTCCCTCTATCTCCCCCCTTCCCACCCCTCCTTGTTTCTCTGCAGTTCATGGATTTACGGACTCGTTATACTGCCCTAGTGACATTGATGACCCAATACATTAAGTTTGCAGGTGACTCTTTGAAAAGACTGGAAGAGGAAGAGGTAGGTCATCCCCTGGCAGCCAACCAAGAAAAACCAACAGCTAGGCAAACAAAGAGCAATATACCTGTTGGAATTATTCATAAAGTTAGCAGCAGATATGAAAGACTAAAATTCCTTATATACTGCAATTTATACAGGAATGTAAGTGTGTTAAATTACACCGTTATCATTCAGATAAGCAAAGTACTATACCGTCCATACATTTTACCAGTTCTTTCAGCTAGAAGGATCATATGATTTACTAAATTCTGATGGAGATGTAGTTACACATGGTACATTTTAATACTTTAATATTTTACGGCTTGATCTTTTGGATAAATGCAGACATTAAGATGAGGGCAAACCTAATGTGCGTGCACCGTTGATATCCTATGTAGGCCTTAATATTCCATAGTATGCATTCTGGTCCACTTAACAAGATACAAGGGAGTTGTTTAAACAGTAAGATGCAATGCTCTCTTAATTAATTTCTTAAATTTCTTTGACATGTTTAGATTTTTTTTTTCCTTCTACCTTTCTACTGTATTGGTTCCTTGGGGACAAACAGCATTGTATTTATGCTTAGTGTTGAATCTTACTAACAAGAGCAGATTACTGAAATTGAGCAGACAAATTACTCAAAATACATGCTTGCTGCAGAATCAATCCAAATAATTGAGAAGAAAAACCTTTTAAATTCTTCACTTTCTTTTGAAATGTTTCTCTCTGAAAGAGATTATATAGTCATTCTTTAAGGACTACAGTGTTTTAGTATAATCTGTACAGTGCATATCTCTAAAATAATGCCCATATTAAATGTAGTCCTGTAATTAATTGTGCCCATATTAAATGTAGTCCTATATAAATTACATAAAATTGGAGAACACTTTCATAAGGGTATAAATTTTAATGTTGTTATTACAGAAAACACAAGAGTTCTTAAATGAATGTTACGTAATTCTGGTGCTGGCTTTGTCTTTATTGGCTTTTCACAGAATCATAGAATCATAGAATGGTTTGGGTTGGAAGAGACCTTAAAGATCATCTAGTTCCAACCCCCCTGCCATGGGCAGGGACACCTTCCACTAAACGAGGTTGCTCAAACTTTTCTTGCTATTGAATACCTCTGGACAAACTGTAACACTAACAGCACGTATCTTTGTGCATCATGAAGTGGTGGAGCATACTGATAGAAATGTATAATGTCTATTGATAAGTAGCCGTTATAACTGAGGAGTTAGTATGACTAATAATGCTAATGGTATCAAGGATAAAAAGTGAAACAAAGAACAAGGATTGAAATAAGGATCAAGAAACCTGTGGATGCCAATAGGCTTCATATTCTTCAAGAGCAAATGGAATCTTTTAAACTCTTTTGAGTTTCAGTCTGCTCTGAATCACCAGGACTGCTTTTTTGGAAATGAAACACCTCCCCATCTTCCATCCTCCTCCACCTTCCAGCAGCCTTCTTTATCTTTGATAGCTTCTTTGAAGATAACCTAAGTAGGTTTCCAGTCTCAAAGTGATTTGATGGGTTTTTCCTTTGTAATCAGGGCAGAAAATCACAAAATGAATAATCCTTTTCAAAGGAGGATGATAATTTTTTTTCATCTGGGATCAGACCTCTGAAGTCTGTGATTGTTCCAAGATTTTCTTCCATGCCAGTCTTTCTTCCTAACTCTCAGTAATGGCATTAAGAATGCACAGAATAAGGAAAAAATAAGGTGCTTTCCATGATATCTCAGTTTAATCCATGTGCTGTCATGCTTAGAGCTTACCAGAAGAGAGTGAACTCCAGCAACCTGTGAAGTCAGCTGAAGTCTTTCAACATTTGGGATGTAATGAAGCTGTTGAATTCAGAGAGAAAAACATACCTAATGAAAGCATGATGAACGTGGAATATTTGCAAAAAGATAACTTTTCCAGTAAACCTAAACACACAGAAAATATATTGGAAATTGACAGAAGAAAATTAGATGTAGACAGATATGATAAAATCAAAACTAATAGAACATTAAAGCAATTTTTAAATTTCAATGGTCAAGAAAGTAGCATTAGTGGCAACAAAGAAAATAAGCTACATAGAGAGCAAGAGAATTTAATGGGTTTTGGTAATCAAAGTAAAGAAGAAGAAGATGGTAGAAAAGATTGTTTTGTTTCAGCTAAGATCTGTGCGAGTGTGAATAATGATCCTAGTGAAATGTTAAATGAGCAAATGGTTAATGGAGAGAGACAGAAAACAGAGGGAGTATCAAAGAAGTTGCCTGAACTGGAAATGATACACAAAACCACAGGAAAAAAATTTTCAAGAAAGGCAGAGAGTGATGTTCCAACAAAGGAAGAATGTGAGATGCAATCAGAAACTAATTTTGAGCTAACAACGAAGAAAGATGAAGTTACTCCAAAAACTGGACAGCATGCCCTGGATATCAGCCCTTACAACCAGCAAGATTTTTCACCAAGAACTCCTTTTGAATGCCAGCGTAAAGAACATTGCTTTACAGAAAGTAATAGCCATAATACTTTAAGCTCTGAAGACAGAGAGTTTCAAGTGTGTGGTGAAAAACGCAACTCTCTTTTGGGTGTAAAGGATGCAATACCTTTAGAGAAAGTTGCATCCTCTTTCAGAGAGCTGGTAGTGCAAAATGGAAGTGAAAAAACAAAGTTAAATTTGCAATCTGTGAGCAGTCCAGGTGTTTCTGGTAGTGTTGAAAGAGATACAAACAAACTGCACAGAGCATCCCTGGATGAAAGTTACTTCGTAGCAGAAAATGAAATCCTAGCAAAATCAAATTTAAATCCAAATGAAGCCAAGAGTACAATGAGAGAAATTTTGGCTGTTTCTTCAGGAAATATTTCAGAGAATCAGTATGCAGCAAAAGTCTCTGAATCTTATCCATTAGATTTTGAAGTGTCACCAGTGCAGAGTGATCCAAGTTTAGGTAGAGAATTGTTAGGAAATGCTGATGATTTAAATGAAAATATAGCCCACTCTGAAATTATTTCTGGAGGAGAGGATTATTTTCCATTATCAGAACATAGATTAGAAAAAAAGCTTTTGAGTCATGATGAGAAAGTAAGTGAGAAGAAAGTACCACAGGGTAAAATTTATGGTTTGAACAACATAAATGTAAGTGGGGAGAAGCAGAGTGGAGAAGACAAGTTAGAACAAGGTCAGAAATGTAACGATTTATTGCTAGATGCAGAAATGGACAGTAGAGATAAGGGTCATAGCACAAAGGTACCTGGAAAAAACACTGAACTCCAGGAAACATTCTGTGAAAAAACAGGGAAAAAAGCCTCACTTGAAAAAAAAGAAAAGCAGAAAAAAAGAGACCATGATAATGAAGAGAAAAGGAGCACAACTGTTATTAAGGTACCAGAGTTTTTATGCAATGCAAGTGAAACAGTTAATTTAAGAATGATTCTAAACCAATCTAAATCAACATTTGAATCTCAAAGTGTGTCAAGGTCAAGTGATTTAAAGTTGATTGAACATAATTTAAAAAATTAATATGCTAATGATACATTAATTACTGTGCATTTTGAGATGCTTAAATTTTTAAAGTTCTTATAAATTTATTTTTATGTTTCTTTTGTATTACGATTTAATTACCATCCTTTTCTCCACCCAGCTGCTGCTCAGCCATTAGAAATAATGAAAACTAACAAGATATAGTTTGTGACTGTGTCTGTATTTTAGTTCTTCTTTTTCAAGCATAATGTATTAGATTTTGTGTCTATGGGAGCATAAAAGGAGATCTGATAAGAAACCAATTTAAATGTTTTGTATCCGTTGGGGTGTGTTCAGAATTGTGACACAGGAGAAATATGGAGAGGAACTGAAGAAGCTGCCTTTGCATTAGCCTTTTAGGAAACAAGTTTCATATGAAAGATTAAGTAAATCTGGTAAATTTGAACTAAACCAACATTTTGTTTATTTGAAAATGTTGCTATAATTACCCTTCATGCCATGTTTGTATAATCATAGGAATATAGATGTGTTCTTATACCTCATGTTAGCTCACATACGGTGACTAACACCATAATAGTGGTAATGAAGACAAGGTATGTATGGTTTCAACCATATTATTATTGGTGAATACACATCTTGCTTGTAAGAGTTTCCTTTGATCTGCCAACGTACGGAGATTACTAGCCGACTGGTTTTCACTAGGATTTTCCTAATTACTGTGTTTATACTGCTAACTGTGGCTACACTGCAGAGCAACTGTGCTCTTATCAGTCCCCCAGATGAGCCAGTGGAGTCATTGGGACTGTGGAGCACACTACAGGGCATAGATGTACTAGGGGTCAGATACTTCTCTTTCTGGAGGTAATGCATCTTGGCTCTCTAGCTCTAGATACTGTTTCTTTTCTTGGAGGGGATTTTCAAACTTCTCTTGTGTTATTTGTGCTTGTAAGAATAAAATCCTTCTAATTCCTACTGAACTGATCCAGAAATGGTAGGCCACCTTCTCCTTGGGAATTCTTGCACGTAGTGTTTGGCTCACTGTTTGCTCTACCTATTTGTTTGGAGAAAAAGCATATGCGAGCTGTTGTTTGACGCTGCCTACAGCTAAGAGGCATCTGACTGAAGTGAGAGGCTTCAGGACTTCTTCAGTTTGTGGATATCTTTATGAAGGGTTTCATATATGGCTAATGGTAACTTCCTGAAGCTTACTGTATCAAGAGAAGGTGATGGTGGTGGGAACTACTCGTCCTACTTTCTGGACGTACCGTATATATATATATGAGTAAGTATTTTCCATTCTGCTTTTCAAAGAGCCTAACATGTTTCATATGCTGCATTACAAAAAATACATTCCAACTTAACTCATTCTTTTACAGATTTTAAAGAATAAGGAAGCATCAGTGCGTGAGGCATATTCAGATCTAATGGCACAGCAAAATAGCACAATTGATGAGAACAGAAAACTCATGGGAAAGGTAAAAACACTTGAGGAGATGTTGGAGAATATGAAGAAACAAAAATTCCAAGTGGAACAAGAGCTCCCTAAAGTGAGGGAAGCTGCAGAAAAAGAGCGGAAGAAGCAGCAAGAGGACATGGAAGAGATCTGTCTTCAGAAGATCAAGGCCGAGCAAGAGGCAAAGCAGTGTCGTATAGATCTAGAGAGCATTGAGAAAAAGAAAGCAGATGCAGAGCAGGAGTTGGAGTGCGCAAGGCAGCTCATTTTTCAGGCAGAGACTCAAAGAAGTATAATGGAAGAAAACCTCCGTGCATTTCGAAATCAAATAGAAGAAATCACCTTTACCAGAAGAAACCTTGAAGAGCATCTAAGAAGAAAGGATACTAATCTTCATGATTTAGAGCAACAAAAAAAAACCTTAATGCAGGAGCTGAAGAAAAAAACAGAAGGAGAGGAGAAACTTATGAAACTGATAAAGCAAATGGAACAAGATCTTGAATTTAAAGGGAATCTATCAGAAATAAAGCTACAAGAAAAAGAGAGAACAGAAGTCAGAAGGAAGGTTGTTGAAGGCAGGTACTCTGTAACTAGAGAAACTTCCCTACCAACTTTCACGGCTGGGCAAGGCAGGCAGTGTCGGACTGATTCTGAAATTACAAGTTTGCAGAAGAAACAAGAAGCCAAAAAAGTGGAAGAGCTTAAACAGAAGATAGATGAGCTAACCCTTGCTAACAAAAAAGCTGATAAAACTATAAAAGACCTGAAATATGAACTGGATGAAATTGAGCTTCAGAAATCATCAACAGAAGAAAAGTGTCGTTTATTAAAAGAAAAACTAGATAAAGTCAATAGTGAACTTAAATGCCTAAAAATTAAGTTGGAGGAAAAAGACCAAGTAGAGCAGGGATATTTGCAACAGTTGAAAGAACTGGACAAGCAGCTCCATAGAACCACGGGTAAAGCTGAAGAGGTGATGCAAGAAGCTATAGATCTTAAGAAAATTAAGATGAACTATCAGGAGGAGCTGAAATCTGTTCAGCAAGAAAAGACACAGCTAAAAAGAGAAGTAGAGGAATTAACTAGATCACAGACAAAAACTGAAATCACTATCAAACACTTAAATTCACAAATCAGTTCTCTTCAAAAAGAGAAGCTGGCAGCTGAACACAGAACACAGTCTTGCAAAGGAGAAGCAAATAATCTTCAAGACCAATATAAGAAAATTCAAGAACAGTTGCTTCAAAAAACAAAAGTAGAGAAAGAAAACCAGCAGGAAATTCAGATGCTGAAGAATGAATTAGCCAAAAGTAATCAGGTGTCAGAAACATTGAAGCGAAAGATAGAGGACCTTAATAAATGGAATACTGAAACAAAACTACTGATGAAGCAAATTCAATCTGAATCAGAGAAGGTGACTTTGGAAAAACAAAGTATTCAGAGGAAAAATGATGCATTAAAAGCCCTAGCAGATGGTTTCAAAGAACAACTGCGTACAACAAATGAACAATTGCACAAGCAAACAATAATCGAGCAAGAATTCATATGTAAAATCAAAAGCCTAGAAGCTGATCTAGCAAAAACAAAAGACTTGGCTAGTGAATATAAACAAAAATGTGATAAACAAAGTGCTTCTACCCTAACCGTTAACCGGGAAGTTAAAAATCTAAATGCCCAAATGAATGCTCTAACTATGGAAAAGAGAGTGAATGAGCAGAAGATACAACTACAAGCAGCTCGTATACAAGAGCTAAGTAGTAAACTAAAAAAATTACAGGATGAACTCCATCAGAAGACTCTGGATGAACAGATGGCACGCAAGAAGATGATTCTGTTTCAGGAAGAATCCATTAAGTTTAAACACTCTGCAGAGGAATTTAGGAAAAAAGTTGAAAAATTACTGGAATCCCATAGCATCACAGAAAAGGACATTTCCGGCATAAAACTAGAATGTGTTGCTCTTCAGCAGGAAAAGCATATGGCTGAGGAAAACATCATGTTATACAAGATACAAATGGAAGATCTGCAAGAAAGGCTTAAAAAATGTCATGAACAACTACAGCAAGGGAAGCAGGCTGAAATGGACTATCACCAGAAGTGCAGGAAACTTGAGGAAGAATTGGAAGTGCAGAAGCGCATGGTTGAGAGCTTGAGTCAGAAAATGGACCTGCAGGTCAAGGAGAGTGAACACGGGTTTCTTCTGTTTCAGAATGAAGTTCAGCAAAATAATAAACTCCAAGATTCTGGATTTAAATTGAGCTGTGAGAGAAAAGGGAATGATTTCAATTACCTGAGTGACACCGCAGCTGGAGAATTTGAACAGCTTCCTCCACATGCAAAGCCTAGTTCACCTTTGTTAAGGCAGAAACAGGAGAGATCAGGTTTTAAATCTGATCAAACAGAAGAAAATATGTTGTATGTGAGTGCTGATGATACGATACCGAGAGAGGTGCAGTTCCAGATGTCAAGAATAAACCAGTCACTAGAAGAAGGTGCAAGCCCACAATTTACAGAGTTTGTTTCTCAAACAAGTACGCAGTTCCAGATAACTTTTGATAAAGCAAGCCAAATCTCTGGAACATCTGAAAGGGACAAATTGAGAAACAGGAACCTACATAGTTCCAGACAAACTATTAGACATGGAGAAGACATGAAACATGAATTAGGAGTGGTAAAACTGCATCCCTTGGAGGTACACACTACATTTTGTGAGGGTTTGCCTTCCTAGTGCTGGTTTTTACTATTCTGGTTTTTTGCTTGTTTGGTTTTAGTTATACTTTGTTACTACTCTGTATTCTCTCTAACGTTTCTTACATTCTTACCTTGGTGAAGGGGGCCCCTTCATTCTCACATTACACTAGAAGCTTTTCATTAAACCTTTGTAGCAGATTTGTTAGATATCTAAGAAACATGTCATTTTAAATGTTTGTGTTGGAAATAGGAATTCACACACACCATTGTATCATTATTGGTCAAAATGAGCTTTGGTTAAGATCACTACGTTCATAAGGTAACAAGCAACAGTTATTGTTGCTTAGTCTAGTCATATTCCTGTTACTGAATAAATATTTGAAATGGCAAATGCACTTTAAAACTCTAGCTATCTATGTTTCCCTTCTCTCCAACGCTAGTAGCAGTTCTCCTTTCTGACTTACATTCAAGTTCTTCCTTTTGTTTCTCTGGTGGTGGATTTAGGAGTGAATTATATACAGCATAGTTCTGCAGATGTATTTCTCACTGTGTCAAAAAATTCCTATTTACAGATAGTGAAGAACAAGCAGTATGACATGCATGTTGAAGTCACAACATTAAACCAAGAAAATGACAAGACTTTTGGTAATGAAGAGAGAATGTTTGAGGGATACCAAACATCGGAAGGGTTTAGGAGAGAAGACTTTGCAAAGATGAGCTCTTTCTTAGGGAAAGAGATTTTGAAAACTGTTGATGATGATACTCAGTTGGAATACTTTACAGAGGAATATGATGATATTAAATTTCAAGGTCTCCGACATGATGTAACTGCCAGACAGTTGACTGAAGTTAAACTTTTAGACAGGCTCACAGTTGAGCAGATCTGCTCGGGACAGAAAACTATTGATGAGGTTCAGAAAAGTCTTCAAAAATTTTTAACTAAACCTACAGCTATAGCTGGGCTGTACCTTGAATCCAGCAAAGAAATACTCTCTTTTGCTTTAGCAGCAAAGAGAAGAATCATAGGAAAAGCATTGGCATTAGCATTTTTAGAGGCCCAAGCAGCTACTGGTTTCATCATTGATCCCACAACAGGGCAGAAATTCTCTGTTGATGATTCAGTCGTTAGAGGGCTTGCAGATAATGAATTCAAGAATAGACTGCTTGAGGCAGAGAAAGCTGTTTTGGGATATTGCTGTTCTGGGAAAGTGATCTCTGTGTATCAGGCTATGGAAGCTCGAATTTTAGAAAGACAAAAAGG
Organism: Phoenicopterus ruber ruber; assembly: GCA_009819775.1. Classification (NCBI taxonomy): domain Eukaryota; kingdom Metazoa; phylum Chordata; class Aves; order Phoenicopteriformes; family Phoenicopteridae; genus Phoenicopterus; species Phoenicopterus ruber. The sequence continues at coordinate 100,586,353 of CM020217.1, forward strand.
TAAAAATATCCTTGAGGCTCAGATTGCAACTGGGGGGGTCATTGATCCTGTAAGAAGTGTTCGTGTACCTCCAGAAACCGCTGTGCAGCTTGGCTTGCTTAATAACACAATTTTAAATTTTTTGCATGAACCTTCTAGTAATGCAAAATGTTTTCACAATCCAAATAACAGGAAAGCTATGTACTACTGTGATTTGCTGAAACTGTGTTTGTTCAGTGTAAGCAGTAAATGCTTTCTGTTTCCAGTTGGTGAAAGGAAAATAAGCAGCCCATCAGCAGAGAAAAGTCATAAAATTTCTGTAGTAGATGTCAAAACAGGAGCTGAAATGAGCTCATATGAGGCTTATCAAAAAAATTGTGTTGATAAAGCTACATATCTTGAGCTTTCAAAACAGGAATTTGATTGGAAGGAGTCTACATGTTTTGACTCTGATGGGAATTCTTTTCTTTTGCTTACAGATCTTAAAACTGGTATACAGTTTAATATCGAGGAGACCTTAAATCAGGGTAGAATTGGCAGAGCATTAGTCAATAAATATAAGGAAGGTTTAATCACAGCTAATGAGTTTGGTGATATTTTAGTTAGCAGTTCACAGCCAAGTAAAGATTTCAACAGTCCTATTGCAGGGTTCTGGCTTTCTGAAACCAATGAAAGAATTCCAGTCTTAAAAGCCTCACGCAAAAACTTGGTAGATAGAATTACTGCCCTCCGATGTCTTGAAGCTCAGGTTAGTACAGGAGGCATAATTGATCCATTTACTGGGAAAAAATACAGTGTTTCAGAAGCTTTGCAAAGGGAGTTAATCGATGATGGCTGTGCCAAGCAAATCCAGCAGTGTGAACTGATCTTTACTGGGATCATTCACCCTGTGAGGAACACAGTTATGTCAGCTGTTGAAGCTATGCATTTAAATGCTGTAGACAAAGAAATGGGTATGCGCTGCCTGGAGTATCAGTACTTGACTGGTGGGCTGATAGATCCAAAGTCTCATTCCAGATTAACAATGGAAGAAGCAATTAAGAACGGTATTATTGATGCTGTCACAGCTACAAAGATGAAAGATGAAAAACTGTATGTTAAAGTTATAACATGCCCCAAAACGAAGAAGAAGTTAACCTATAAAGAAGCTTTAGAGAGAGCTGTTTTTGATTGCCACACTGGGCTGCGATTGTTAGAAGCAACTCAGCCCATGAAAACGGGAATTTCCAGTCTTTACTATAATTCGTAGTGGCACAAAGATATTAGTACTGATTTTGGGGCCTGCTTTAAAACCCATTCAAGTCAAGGAAAAGATTTACGATGACCTTTATGGAAAACTATAAATGGTGTTGTGTAATGTAATCATGAGTTGCTGTAAAACTAATTGGTATAAACCACTAATTAGTATAAACCATGAAACCTGGAATTAGATATTATTTGTTATAAAGCTGAAATTTTTAGATAAACTTAGGCAGATTCATGATTTCAAAATGCTGACTGTGTGTTCAGGCTTTACCTGAAGGCCTTATCTGACATTATAAGATAGTGTATGTTGGTACTATAAATCGGAAGTTATACTGCGGTTGGTGAAGTTAACAGTAGTGCAAAATGGGTAGATTTAGGTAAGACAAGAGTCAGATTCTTACATTAAAAATAAAAAAAAAAAGTCCATTTTGCAAATGAAGACAGTGCAGTATTCCATATGACCTGATTACTTAATTTAATATTACAAATCAGTTTGCAGATACAATTCATTTTACAAAAAGTGGCAAATAAGTATACAAGGGTTAAATCTGCGGTCCAGTAAACACGTATGCATAAGTAACTTTCCTCACACTGGTATTTCAGTAGTTTTAATGGGCTACTCACATCATAAAGTTATGTATCCTAATTTTTTCTCTCACTTCAGGTGACACTTTTTTAATAATTATTTTCATGCTCTAATAGGCAAATGAGTTGCAATTACATATCAAATAAAAAAAATCATTGAAATAAAATTTCTTCATTTTTGCTTGTGATGCACGGAAGGGCTTAAGCGTGTTTTCTAAGTATTGCTAAATTTCAAACTACTAACAGGTTGTACTACTATAAAAAGAAATATATTTTCCTGTGCAGAAAAAGATGAAATATCTCAGGATTTTACTTTTATTGTTCTTGTTTCTGTAGACATAAAAGCTATGTATTCTTCCTAATTGTGATTTAGTAATCCAGGTGCATAGATTGCAATGTCCTATGCTAGCTGTACATATCTACACCTGAGGGTAATGCAAAGGCAGCAATTCAAAGACACTTTATATGCAAATGTTGTTTAGATTTTATCTGCTGAGTAATGGCTGGGCAGCTGTGCTTTTTCTTAATATCAGTCATTTTATAATGAATGTACATGTGTATGAATAAGCATTATAATCATAATTACAAATCATTTGAGGAATTATTTTGTTAGTGTCTGTAATTCTGCGGCATTTTTGTTCCTACATCAGTGTCATGGTAATGCATGTGGTGATAAATAAAAACAAATCACTTTTATGTTTATGTGATAATACTGCCATTGTAGTAGAATTGTGTTTCTATGGACGTTAATGTTAAATATTCCAACAATTTACATTTACATATTTTTTTACAATTCGCGGTGCTAATCAGAAGTCAATGGAAGAAGAAAAGAAGGAACATGTTGAAAAAGCTGGGGATTTACTGAAATGGGTGTCAAATCTCAGCAAGACACTCAGCAAAGAAGAAGGAGAAAAGGCTGAAAAGACAGATTTGCCTAAGCAGCAGGTACACAGATGTCTTTTGGTAAAATACCACTTCCTCTTTTTAGGTTTTTGTGTTGATTAAAATGGCAAAATATTCCATAAATACTTTTTTTCTCCAAATCACCATCCACATTTTACTGAAGATGTAATTTCACATTTGATTGCGAGTGGAGGGTTGGGTAAATGAACACCAATGTTTAGGGACACAAACATGTTACTCAGGAATAAGTGCAAGCTGCTTTTTACAGTCCTGGCGTGTGACGTATTCTGACATTGCAAAATGTCAGTTTAGAGAAACTAGAATCCTGCACACCATAACTCAGCCTTTGTAGAGGAACGGTGCATCCTGGCAGGACGGCACTTCGTAGGTCTGGCCCCTTGTCCCAAAATAGTTCAGTGAATAAGTCTGGTAACTTCTACCCTGGCACCAGGAAGGAGGAAGTTGGCAGGAGGGGCCTGAGGGCCAGGTTTCTTTTTATTTGCTTTTAAAAAGTTATTCTGAGGGGGGTCCTCTTATGGGATAGTCAAAACTGCTGTCTTAGGGAATACAGCAGGCATTGACTGAGCCCTCTGTTATCACACTAGTCCACAGGCGGCTGGAGTGGCCCATTTTGCCGCCTTTGTATTTAAGATACGTTGTCATTGTGTACAGTTGTAATTCTGACCATAAATTTCCATCTGTGAAGTTTCCTATCATTTTGAACAGCTCCCCTGCTAGACTTGTCCCACAAAACAGCTTAGTGACACCTAAAAAGATTTCAGTAGGTGAAGGTCTACCTGCACACCAAGCAGCAGAGAAGCAGAACAATGTCTTTTCCACATGCCTTAGTACAGGGCTGGATGTGTAGTCATGCAAACATGATTTTGGCCCTCCTGGCAGTCTGTACCTGTGTTTTTATTTTGGTCACGCATGCTGGTGCCAGTTAGAGCCACTGGAACAGCAGGTGCATAAATCAAGCTTGCTGTCAGGCAGGTTGGCAGTCCTGTGGTCCCAATGGCCATCGATCCCAATGCACTACTTGTTCATAGCGGACCAGTGCTAGTTCTGTTACTGAGTTTGTCCCTGTCTCTGTAGAAGGAAGTAAGCTTGTATTGATTTGAGCATATTGATTGGTAAATCACTAATAGTTAGGATCAAGATTTGCAAAAACATTCAACACTGGTCTTTTTCTGCCCTTGCTAACGGCAGCAGTGCAAACCTTTATCAGCATTGGGTCAGCACTCAAAGCCTTAGAGCATCTCAGCTTACTACAGCAACTATGGGTGGCATCTTCTCCGTCCAGCCTTAGCCCTCAGTGAGCAACCTATGAGTTAGCCACCTCGGCTTCCTCCACCCTGTGGGAGATGGGCGTTTGCTGAGGGTGTTTCTTTCCCTTGTGAAATGGCCTGGTGAGGTAGCGGCACTTTGCACAGGTGCCTGGTTTTGTGTCTCCATTGACTAGCACAAGTGCCTTGACAAGTTTTGTAGAAACACGTAGACTAGTGATTTGATAGCTAACGTTAGCTGCAATACGTTTCACACAAAGGTTTGGGGTTGCTGTGGGGTATAGCCATGGCCTGGGTGGAGAAGCTGTTGCCGGTAGTGACGGTGCACACAGCACTCACAGCGATGCCAGTTCCCCAAGCAAAGTGGAGCTCATGACCCCACCTGCTACCTCAGCCAGCTCACATCGCCGCCTTGTGTAGTGCATACAGTGCTTGCTCTCTCGGTTTCTGTCCAAGCAGCACAAGTGGTGGGATTGTGGCTCACTGGTGGTGATTGCAAAGGGAGGTTCTGTTCAAGACTGTGTTCAGGCCCTTTGACGTGATGCACACAGGGACAGAATTGGTTGTGGCAAGACCCAGGTGAAAGCAGGGCCCAAGCACCTTGCTAGAGTTCTCTTAGCACCAACACTGAACGTATCTCAGGCTTGCTAGTGAAGTCCTAGGCTCCCTTTTGATACTCTGCCTATGTTTATCCAAAAGGAGTGCTTTTCTCTGAAGAGACTGCAGGCAGTTTCTCAGAAAAGTTAAAAGATTAAATTCTCGCAAGCTCCTCTGCCAGAACAAGTGCTTTAGTGGGGATGACACAGAAATGATGGCAGGGAGAATATGAATAAGTAATTGATTTTTTCCAAGTGTCTGATATTGCATTTGTCTCTGTCATTGAATTTCATGAAGGTTTGCGGCTTCATTATCATCTCTCATCTTGGTGAGCAACTTCTTGAACATGACCATTGTACGCATATCTTTATAAAGCTGCTTTAAACTGTGCCAACTATAATAAGTGGGTTTAAATGATTGGTTAATTTTCAAACAAGTAACATTTTAAAATAAATTCTATTTGTCTCACCCAATAGTTTTCTAATACAGTGTATATAACCAAAAGGCATAGCACAATGACTTATCCATATGTAAATGGTACAATTCCATGATAAATAATATTGCTGTAAGAATAGCTGGTATTTAAAGAAAAAAGATCAAGTTTTTATACTATTGAGTTTAGTCCTAGATAGAAATACTATGTTGTTTATTTGTTTTTCCTTTTATATATGTGCATAGTTAAGTCTTTAACACAGGTTGTTTATTTTTCAGATTTCCCTGGATGAAATGTCAACCAAGAAAGAACAAATAGCTGAAGCTCTGCAGACTACTCAGTCGTTTTTAGCTAAGCACAGTGACAAGTATGCTATTTTTTATTTTTCAAATAGTGTAAATGGATTGAGTCAATACATACTGCTTGCTTAAAAAGAAATTGTATCCTCATCTTACGGTTCCAATTACGTTTCATGTACAAATATGTTGGCTTTTTTCCTTAGTTTTAGAATTTTATCTTCCCATTTGGGGAAGCTTGGTGCAGTTTTGTTTATTTCAAGAATTTGGCTAGGTTTATATACCTCTGGTCAGCTTAAAAAACATGAGATAGTAATTTTCATTTGAAGTCAAAATAATTATCAAGTTAGTTGTAAATTAGTAGTTAAACTGCATGTCACAAGTTTGTTTTATCTGTATCTGTAATCAGACTGTTTAAGATATTGAATTACTGAGATACCTCATGACTCCTTGCTAGCTCTGTTACCTGTCTTGGCTGGTACTCAGTAGACAAAGGCACATGCAAACGTTAAATGCTTTAGTGATAATTCAAGATACATTCTAGATTAATGTAACTTCTTTTCCTGAATAACTACAAGCGGATTGGAACTTTCTTGAACATTCTTGAAATTAGGCTATATTTTTTTCAAACTACTTTTACCAATTCTTCCCCCCTCCTTTTTCCACCCCCCCGCTTTTTAAGTAAAGGTAAGCAAATCACTCCTTGCAGGTTACAAATTACTCAAAGAGATCTCCTTCTTCATTTTCCTTTTTTTCTTAATAGAATGACAGATGAAGAGAGAAATGAAATGGAAAAGCAAGTCAGATCCCTCCAGGAGAGCTACAGCTTGTTATCCAATGAAGCTTTGAAGCAGCTGCAGGAGGCGCAGTATCTGAGTGATGAAAAGATGGAAGAAAAGGTAACAAGATTGAAACTTACATTTCAGTTTCTTTTGAGATTTACTGCATGGTTTTGGAGCCACACATAATCAGTAAAAGAAGAAGCTGCAATTAACAGTGTGTAAAGGAACTTGAGATTTAACTGACTGAAGGTTTTGTGTATTTGGTATGGAATACTGTGTGTTACCTTACCTGTGCATATGAACATCCTGCTCATCAGATTTTTTTGTGAAGAGTCTTAATAATGTGTGCCTTGCATGAAGAAAGATAAACAAATCATTCATCTCTTAACTCTTCTCTTAAAAGCCATTCTTTGACTGCTAGATAAGTCTGTGTTTGTGCTGCAAAAATGACACCATAAAATAACAATAATCTCTCCCATATATCACTCAGAAATGTCCTAGAAGAGATCTACTTTCAGTTTTGCTTAAAATTTATCTGGATGTGAAAATGGGAGCACGTAATGTGATTAGCTCTGAGACACTACAAATACATTTGTTAATGGATCTCAATCTTAAATATGGAATTCTCAAAAATTATGTTGCAAATGAGTGTTCTCATATAGACATAGAGACAGTGTCTGTGTAATTAGTTTAAATAATGTTGCCAAACTGACTTCATGCTTTCCATGCCAACTAAATGCAATATTTGGTGCTAGAGTATCTGATTCCATATTGTTGAGCGTATATACAGAAGTGCTGTATGCTGTAAACATGAATAGCATGGTGGTTTTGAATCACATACTGTTTCCGAATATTCTAACCTTTCACAGACATTTAGAGCATGAAAATTTGCCTTTCAGGTATATGTTCTATTTGCTCACTCTGCAATCATTTCTTCTATTGTCTTTCACTAACCCTATTTATGTATGCAAAGCATAGGTTTTCAATTCACAGATGCATGTTGATTTTAAATCTTTTATCACATCGTGTGCTGTTGAATGACTGACATAGATCACTTGCGCATTTGAGCTGCTAACATTCACAGCATTCCTCCAGGTCTGGTAAGTACATCTTTTTATGCTTATCATGCATTCAAAATCAAAAGAAAATTTAAAATATACAGTCTGAAAATAGTGATAGCTTTTCTTTTATATTCCTTTTTAGGTGAATAAAGTCATTGCTGGTGTCATTGACCAAACAACTGGAGAAGTCCTTTCAGTCTTTCAGTCTATTTTAAAAGGTTTTATTGATTATGACACTGGAATTAGATTGCTTGAGAATCAGCTAATCCTTTCTGGAATCATTTCTCCAGAATTAGGAGTATGTTATGATTTAGAAGAAGCTAAAGCTCGTGCCTTAATTGATGAGCAGACTCTGTTGCAGTTGCAGGAATTAAGTAATGCAAAGAAGCTTATTTCAGAATCATCATTATCAAATCTTCCAGTTGTATCGGCTTTAGAACAAGGTCTCATTTCAGAACCTTTGGCTATTAAAATTCTTGAGAATCAGCTTTCAAGTGGGCATTTGATTTTGCCATCTACTGGAGAAAGCCTGACTTTGCAGAATGCTTTCCAGAGAAACCTGATTTCTCCAACATTATATGCAAAGCTTCTGGAAAGACAAGACACGTGTAAAGATCTCATAGACCCCAACTGTGCTGAGAAGATTTCTCTTGAACAGATGGTTCATAGAAGCGTAATACATGAAAAAACAGGGTTAAGACTCCTACCTGTGAAACCACAAGAAAAAGGTAGAATTGTCTTCAAATGTGGAAGGAAGATAACTATTTTGAGGGCAGCCCATGAAGGACTCATCGATCGGGAAACAATGTTCAGGCTGCTGGGTGCTCAGTTAATGTCTGGAGGTATAATTGACCCTGACTCAGGGAGGCGAATGACTGTGGAAGAGGCCATGAGACAAGGGATGATAGATCAGGACACTGCTTGTGGGATCCTCACACATCAGGTTCAGACTGGTGGGATCCTTTGTCCAAATTCAGGACAACGCTTGACTGTTGATGAAGCTGTGCAATGCAACTTAATATCATCTACCAGTGCGCTGCTGGTATTAGAAGCACAGAGAGGCTTTGTTGGACTAATTTGGCCTCACACTGGTGAAATATTCCCCATATCAACTTCTTTACACCAAGAGATGATAACAAATGAGCTGGCATTCAAAATACTAAATGATAGACAGAAAATAGCTGCGCTTTACATTCCAGAAACTTGTGAAGTAGTCAGTCTAGATAAGGCTGCGCAGTCGGGGATAATAGACATCAATACTGTATCTGTTTTGACCAATGTGACTTTACCAGATAAAATGCCCAATGTAGAAGAATTAGAGTCCCCTTGTAAAAATGCTGCAAGATGGTTATCAACGTATGAATTCTTGCCATCTGTATTTCATGACTGTGAGGAGGAACATGAAGATTCTGGCACAGAAGACCCTGTATGTCATAATTTAGATCAAATTAAGAAATTATTCATATCTTATCTGATGGTAAATAGTTATATGGATGCAAACACTGGAGGAAGACTTTTACTATATGATGGACAACTGCAAGAAGCCATCAATATGTTGCTGGAAGGTGATGGTTCTGCATACAGTGCCGATGTGTCAGAAATGGAGTTTAATAACAAATACATAAGCCTAAAAGGAATTAATCTAAAGTCAGCTGGCAGTGTCCACTTTAATAATGTCACAGACAGTGTTCAGGGTGATCTTTCAGGTGCTGAGAATACTTCTAATAACAGGAAAGTAAATCAGTTTGAAGATTTTGGGAATTACATACCTTCACAGGGAGAAGATCTCCATGTGTGTAGACCAGATGTTCACAATGCTATTGGTACTGAGCAATCAGAATCTATACAGGAGACGTTGTTAAGTAACCCTATAGAACTTAGAAATGTAGTAAGTAGCACTCAAAATTCCATGAACAGAAATGCACTCAGAGGTCTTCAGGACATTTCTGAGTGGACAGAACTGTGTAAGCATAACAATCAGAAGGCAAATTCAGGATATCTTCCAAGCGTCTCAAATCCAAATCTCACTTCAGGAACAGAGAAAGAAGACATTCATATGGCAGACAGTCTGGGTACTGAAAACAGGAATGATAAAACCTTACAAAATTCCTTGAGTGTGAATGATTTGTCAGATAATGAAACCTGGAGAGAGCTGGAAAGGTGCACAAAATATGGGCCTCACATATTGCAAGCTGAAAATAGCAGAATGGTACTGGAGAGTGGCAAGAAAGATGATTTTCAGAGAAGTCTTGGTTCATCCATCAGTGCAGATAGTGAATATAGATTTCCAGAAGAATTGGTTAGTCAATGTGGTGACACACTACAGTTTGAAGATAATGGACATAGTGAGCAATCTCTACAGGACTACACTGATGTACATAACAGGCCGTCCCTAGAGGACTTTCTTTATATACATGGCAGGGCATTCTTAGAGGATTGTGCTGATTTGCAGAGTAAGCTGTGTCTAGAAGACAGTGGAGACACACACTGCAGCCCTTCATTGGATATCAATACTGTTATATATGATGGACCACCTGTGGGGGACAGTAACAGCACAGCACAAAGGCTAACGGTAGAAGAAAGCAATCTTACATTTGAGAAGTTACTGCTGTGTGACAGTAGTTCTGAGTCGTCAGTAGAAGGGAGTGATAACATCCCACAGTTTGAAAGTAACTGCTTGCAGCGTGAATGTGTTGAGTTAGCCTCTGAAGATGACAGCTCTCAGTTTGATGATGATGACGATGATGCCTATGAAACACCTCAGGTTGATGATGATGACAGTGATGTCTATGAAACTCCACAAATTGATGATGATGATTCCTATGACACTTCTCAAGGTGATGATGGGTTTGATACCTTGCAGTTGGGGGATGATGATACACCAGAGCCAGAATTGTCTGGAACATCAGTTCCGTTAGGTTTTCTGGAGGAGAGAGGTGGTCTGATAACCCTGAGAGAAGAAACCAGCTCTTTTCAAGAACTTGCAACTAATGCTGGAGAGGATGGCCATGTAAATCTGACAGGTCCACTTGAACGCATAAACATAGCTTCTGCAAGTGTCAAAACTATGGAAAGAATCCCTGGGGAGGAAAGGGAAAGAACAGGGACCTTTGGAGAGAAGGAGCAAAAATTACCAGTTACTCTGGAGAGTGAAGGAAGAAAGGAGGGAGGCCTTAGTTCTTTACGGAAGATGTATGAAGCAGAAGTACGAGACAGAAATGCAGAAGATGAAATGAAAGCGGAAAGTGACTCCTATGAAGATGAATCTGAAGGAACACAGGAAGAGGAAGATTATGAGGAGGATTATGATAGTTATGATGACTCTGACACTGATTCTGACAGTGATGATGAAATGGATATTTTTTACTCACACCATCAATGTATAAAGAAAGGTGACCAGCTGTTAATTTCATTAGGAGACATAGAAAATAAAGATGGAAATGATCAGAATATTGATGAGTATTGCTATTCTTTAGGCCACAAGACAGAGTATACTTTGCAATTCCAGTCTAACTATGAAGATGGAAAGCTATCCTCAGGAAAATGTGAATCTGCATCAGATGTTTCTGAGGAAAGATGTGTTGATCTTACGTGTGCAAGTGAAGAAGACAGACATCAGGAAACAGAAGATGAATATGCGACTTGTGTCAAAAGTAAACACATGTCACAAGATACTACTGAGCCTATTCAGTGTGAAAATACCTTTGACACTCAATGGACGTCCTGTAAGAGTGAAGAAAATAATAAAACACAGCTTAATGTTCCAAGTTCTCAGCTTCTTGATGATACTGTGACATCTGATGTTAGTGTAACAGCCTTCCTAATTACAAAGCAAGCTACTGATGATGACGAAAGTACTCAGACAAATTTGCTTCTCTCAGAATGCTTTATTCATAGCATAAATAAAAACAATGGTACTGTGCCAATGTTGCATTCAAATCATGGGCAAAGACAGAGAGAAGAGGTATTTGCAGAGGAAAAAGTATTAAATGATATGGCTGGTACGGAACAACTAAAGGAAAGTTCATCCCAAACGGACAATAAATTCCTTATGGATATGCCTTATGTGAGTGATGGTGATAGTTCACTTAGTGACCAAGTACATCCAGTCACCAGTAGGAAGCATGGCCAAATAGGAAGAGGTTTCGAAATTCCTACAGAAAATAAAAATAGAGTCAATATTATGGAGGAATGTGATATCATGGGGCTAAGTAAAAGTCCCATTCAGATGGAAAGCCTTGGGGAAATATTTGATGCATCAGTAAATAAAGCTGGTAGAGAAACTCCTGTTTCAAGTAAAGAAAAAGTACATGTCGATCAAGCTTTGCTTGACATTGGAGGTGGAGTGAAATCAGATGAATTTGAGAGAGATTTTAACATTTCCGCTTCTTTAAAACAATATACAACAGGCATAAAAGAAGGCGGCCGTTCAGAATTGGATAAAACTGAATCCTGTTGCTTTGAAGACAGGGAAAGAGGGAAAAAGGGTATACAGAATGAAGAGGATTTTCTGCTAAATATGGAAGAAATGCATTCAGGTGAATTTAACACTTACTCTTTTCCCCCAACTGATACAGTGAAACCAAAGGAAATTAGCATAACTAAAGAAACAGAGAGAGTTATCTGTCAAAATAGTGACAATGTTCTTAAAGACTTTTCAGAAAACAAGAGCAGCAATGATGGTGAATTTTCCCCAGTAAAAGCAGATGCTTTAGTAAGTATGGAGGATGCTAAAGAATCAGGGGATGGGAGTGGAGTGCTACCTTCTGGGAGTCATACACATCCCACTGGTGTTTCTTCTGCAGTTCTGAGCAGCATAGGGGCTGACTTGAATTATGGTGCCCAGAAAGAACATGAGATGCTGAAAAACACAAAGGGAGAAAATTTCATGGCCAGTGAGACTTCTTCCCTTGGAAATGGTTTCAAAAAACAAATGTCCATGGAGTCATTACAAAAGGGAACGGGACCCTGCAAAGATTTTCAAGTAAAGGAAGGTATTTCACAATCGCCAGAAATGTCCGACACGCTAATGGAAGACTTAAGGAATATATTACAAAGGAAACTGAAAATGGGACATGTTTGCAAGCAGGAGGGTGAACCCCTAAGTTACTCCGATACCAAAATTTTAATGCAAAATTTACTTACAATGGTTAGAAGCACCCTGCTTGAGAGTGGCACATCTAGTGAGTCAAATCTCAAGCAAATAAGCAATGCTGTTAGGACTGCATTAATGGTTACCACACCGTGTACAGAGCCAAAGGACCGTGATGCTCTTTCATTGCTTTGGCATGATTGCAGAAGTCCTGATCTTCTTCGTGATATTCTGAAGCAGGAATCCTGCAAGCAAAAGATGGATGATCCAGGTGAAAGGAAGAGTAAAACAGACGTGAAAGCTCCTGTTCCAAAACTTACTACTTCTGAACTTCTGGAGATTTTTCAAATCTCACCTGGAGATGAAAGTAGAAGCAAGTTAGAAGAGCTGATAAGTGGTTTGCTTACGAGCTCACAGGTTGCTGGTGTCACCGCAGAACATGAGGGTAAAGGCAAAGTGGATGGGCTTTGTACTCTTTTCTCAACAGAACAATCGGCGTTTGGATCAGAAATTGATAAAGAGAAAACATTGGCAGGTGACACAGCTGTCGCTTGGAAAAGTGACCAGGAGCATGGGAAGACAGACAGCCTGTCCGAAGGCTTTACTGACCCTGTTTCCAAAACAGAAGCAGCAGCCCTGGAAGACACCCCCACTAGCGTGGTAAGTAACAACAGCTGGTATGTGCCATGTGTCCTGTGTTAAAGGAATTGCATGAATCCTTCCGAGTGCTGGAGAGAATAATTAAACTGGAAGAATGGTTGAAAAATTAAATGATAAATTTAAAATAAATTATAATTAAAACAAGGACTTTTATTGCTTATTTTCAAGTCTGTCAGTTTGGAAAACCTTTTCTTATTGTTAAAACTCATTTTCAGGTCAATGGAGTACAGCAATGTTTAAAGTTAACAGAGAAAATGCAAGGACATTTGGCAGTGCTTCAAGATATGAAAAACCACTTAGATAACCAGCAGCCTGTTAGTAACAACCTGGAAATACTAAAAGATGAACTAGAACAACTAGAGGTAAGTAAAGTGTTCTTTATGCTTATACTTCAGTGATGGTTGCTAGGAACAGCCCTAAGATTAAAAAAAAAAAGAGATTTCAAATAAAGTAATTCAGATTTAAATGTCTTTCTTGCTTAGTAACTAAATGCATTTTATATGTATTCTCTTTGTAGTCATTTGAATCAGGGCTGGCTACCTTTGCAATTATCCTAAAAAAGGACTTGAAGTTGACAGAAGAGTTTTTAAAGTTTTGTCGCAGGGATATTCCTGAAGAGAAACTTAAAGAGCTAAAGATAAGCTATGACTGTTTGCAGGAAGCATTTTTGGTGGTCTGTGGTACATCTTCAGAACGAGCAAAACAAATAGTCTGTGCTGTTGACTTGGAAATGGTATGTTTTTATTGGTTTTTTTTTAGTCTTGGTTTTCTTCAAGGTAATTCGGCTAAAAAGAAGGGATTTGGTTTTGCTTTATTTTGTTTTATCTTAATATAAAAATACATGTATGATTCTATTTAATAGGATAGAAAATGTGACTAGACTCCAGGGGCATAAATAAATATACAACTTCCCTTTCTAGTCTAAGCTTGCAGTATTACACCAGCAACTTTTAAGCAAACTGCAGAGATTTTCAGACTGGATCACAGAAAACAGTGAAATCATGAATGACTTCATAGTGAATACTAATGATGCAGAAGAGATGAAGAAAAGTTTACAGCTACTTAAAGTAAGTATCCTTTATGGCAGTTGTCAGTGCTTCTGACAAATGTTACTACTTACTATGAATTGTTAGTTAGGTTTTGTATACCTGCTCATTAACCTCTATCATTTAAACAGACAGCTAGAACTAATTAAGAAGATAACTACATGATAATCCAACAATAAAATCTTGTCAATTTACTTTTTATCTTGAAAAAATTTTTGATAGAGTTTGACTTACTAAGAAAGCTATTGGTTCTGCTTACATTTGTTGCAATAAATCTGACCCTTTTTGGAAATCTAATTTATAATACAAATATTTCAGTGATTAAAATTGGATCTTTATGCATAAGATCCAGAATCTTTACTGAAGTTTAATAACCTTCCAAATCAATTATGTGTGAGAAGAGAAGATGAGGAAAGATAAAAAGCCTCTTCATTACACACTCCATGAAATGAGTCGTGAAAAACCAATCAGATCAAGTTTTTAGTAAAGTTCATACACCTCTGTATGTATGGATGATAAAAATGACATTATTTTACTGTGCTTTACTAGGGTTCCAGTATGCATGGTAATGTCATAGGGGCTGCACAGTGTGTAACTATGGGCAGAATTTGCCACAATGCTGGAAATGGGGCTTCTTGCTGTGGAGTTAAGAATAGGAATGCTTTTAAGTAAATATTTTATCATTTCTGGGTCTTCAGGCCTAGAACCTAGAAATGTGAAACCTGACCTGCCATAAATCTTCCAGAGTTGAAGCTCAGCCAGTTTTCAGATATCCATGAGAAAGCAAAGACATAGAGATGTTCAAGGTCATCTTACTTATTACTTGGACATGGATTGGAAATTCAAATGCTGTATCTGAATGTGTCAGAACAATTCTGACAGAGTTTTGATTTACAGTGGCTAAACTATCTCCCAAAAGCATTTTGGAACAGGGGCTAAGAACAGAGGGTAGTGATACTTGTGTTTTATTTGTACTGAATTTGTCTTCGTTGCTAGTCATTTCCTTCTCTTCATTTACAGAACAACGCTGCAGAGCTCGCCTGTAAAAAAATGCAACTGGAGTCCACTGCATTTGATGTTCAGTTTTTCATTTCTGAACATGCCCAAGATCTTTCTCCTAATCAGAGCAAACAGCTGCTGAGGCTCTTAAATACCACCCAGAAATCTTTTCAGGAAGTACAGGAAGCAGTAACATCTCAAGTGGAAAGTTTAGAGACTCAGTTACAGGCAGCACGAGAGCTGGGTGATCAGAAGGTTTGCCTTTCTGTGTAAATGTGTGCTGAGTGTTTCTGTCTATGGATGAGGAATTTTAAGACCAGCATGCAGTATTAAGCGTATTCCTATCTTCTCACTTTTACTACAGATACATTCATAGTTCTGCAAAAGTGGTATTAATCAAGTTTGGTGAATTGTCTCTTTTGACTTTCCTTGGTACAGTCACAGAAACAGGATATTAGATTATGGACAGATACGTTTTGGGTATTAGGATCTGTACAGCCTGAGGTGACCAGGTCTGCTCTTTCTAGCAATGAGAGAAATTTACTTGAGGTTTCTCACAGGTGTTGTTTGTTTAGCAGCTGTATCAGTAATTAAATAAAGCAGTGAACTCTTCTGGCTGCACCTGTATTGGTCAATGAATTTACTATCGCACTATTGCTCATCACATCTGTCCTGCTGAAGACTTTCTTTTCCTCTGATTTGCAGGTCATCTACTTATGTGATCTTTTTTCTAGTTCTTTATAGTCAAAAAACCAGATTTGTTTAAATCCTTGCTAGCATGACTTGTTTTGACTGAGACAGGCTAGAGGGTCAAACATATGAGTAAATCGGCTAAGATACTTGCAGTTCTGGACATGGGCACTGGGAAAGCGATGAGTCAGGTTGGGGCAGTTACCTCTTCAGCTGGCATGGCTGCAGTTGGCAAGCATAAGCAGCCTTTGCAGCCTCAAAGGAGGCTGATAAGATGCTGCAGTGTAACTGCATTTCCTCTTCTCTCATAGAAGCACTGTTAAGACTTAGAATCACCACCTCAACCCCCAGTTTATGCATAAGGAAGGGTGTTTTAGCATTCTGAAGACTTTGTATTATTTTGCCATTTTAAGAACATTTGTTTCTACCATACTTTGTGAAAGAAACATAAAATTGAGTAAAGGAAAGGCACAGATAACTTTTCTAGGACTTAGTGACAATAATGAGCTTGCATGTTTTGTTCTTTTCTACTGCTTAAAAAGTCAACATTTTCTATTCAGGTAACATATTATGCATACCAACAAGAGCTAACTCACAATCACAACTAACCTCTGTTTTGATATCCTTTTTTCAGAATTAATAGTGTTTATCACAGGTTTCAGCGGTTAAGAGACTGGATTTTCACTCCTGTTGTTTGGAGATTTCATCTTTCACATATGTGCATGGCCAGACTTCTATTGGGCAATTCCATCAAACATGGTCTCTTTTACTTACAACATATATGAGGTTTATCCATAACTTCTATATGTTCATCTTGCTCTTTGTACCACTGCTATCATGTTTACAGCATACTTTTAAAATTACTGCTTTGCAATATTGATGTTCAAAGGTAATTCTTATTAGAGTGTCTGTTAGTTCCTGAAGTGAGGACGTTTTTGTTTTATTGTTCGATTGTATTTGGCTCTAATATAGGATGTGGCTGAACGGCAGCAGGAATGCAAAGAGAAACTGCAGGAAATCTGTGATTTGCTTACACAGACTGAAAATCGACTCATCGGACAGCAAGAGTCTCTTGTTATTGGAGACAGCAAGGCTGAGCTAGAACAATACCAGACCAAACAGGAGGTATGCACAATTCTAGTCAGATAAGTTAAAGAAGACTGAGTGCACAGGAGAGTGACTAGACTCTTTTGTTGAATAACTAGACTGTCATGTGAGGAGAGTAAAATAGATTTGTTTGACCTACCAAAAGTAAAAGCCTAATGGCGTGCATTTAGACTGCTGCCCATGAATACACTCCAGTATGTGCCAGTGGGAGGAAAGAAACTTTCAAACTAGGAGACACTGGAATAGGGACTATGTACTAGACATTTCAAGAAGCACTCTTGGAGCAGGCATGATATTTAATATATATTGGCTTAATCTCGTTCCTCTTGGATAAATCAAACTTGTTTTTACACTAAAATAGTTTAACCAGCTTTTTAACTGGTATCGGAGAGTGTTTATTCCTGTTCACAGTATTTTGAAGAATTTTGCTGCAAAGCTTTCTCTTGCCTGGGGCTTTCCATTGCCTCACTCTTGTTTTGATTTGAATTCTGTTTTTTCTAGTGTTGCTTGCAATCTCCTTGCTGTCCTTGTGTAACAGAGCCTTTTCGGTTTGCTTGTTTTCCTATTGAGACCTTGCTTTTCAGCTGTATCCTGTCATTTATAAACTTTTACTCTGACCTGACTGATACTGATGGAGTTTATGGTAGTTAAAGGACTCAAGGACTTGGTACTCTTCTTCTTCCTCCTTCTCCTAGTAGTAGTTTACCGTAAAGCTCCACATCAGGTTCAGTAATCTATAAAGGCAGAAATGTCCTTATTCATCTTGCCTTGCTTTATTTATCTTCAAAGTAACACATCTAGTTTGTCAAAGTTCTCCCTATAGTCAGTGGAAAGATACAGACACCCCTGGCGTACCTCTTAATATTGCTTACCTGTCTTAAGAATTTATGACCTAAATGGGGTACCCATGGGAGTGAAGAACTGATACATCATATGCTTAATTTTTTTTCCATCAGCTTCATTTGTTTTCCATCAGCCTAACAGACTATTTGTTATTTGCTGACTGATTTCTTGTAGACACCACGTAGAAGTGTTTCTCAGGAGGGAAATGGAGGCTTAATAAAAAAGTATCTTCTAGATCAAGTCAGAGCTTTCGTCCTCAGTGAGTTGTTTGAAAGGGAGCACAGAGATCTTTATCAGAGAAGGAGAATCTTGTCTTAATATAGTATCACCAGGAAAATCTTTCTAACATACTTGCTGAAGTGTTAAAACAAGCTACAGTTTTAGCTGCCAAACTATATTCTATAATTGCTGAAAAATCTGTAGTCTAGAATAAGAATCAAATGTTTTGTCTTGCAGCTTCAAGAGTGTTACACTGTGTATAAAGAAAAACAACTTCATTATTTCAGTAACTGGGTGAATGTATTCAACACCATAATTATTCTTATAATTAAAGCTCCCCTCAGATAACTTAAGAGGCAGATTTTTTTTATCTGACTCTGTCATAGGACTAGGCACACTGCTTTGGATAAACTAAAATTAAACATCTATCCTCTATGAAATTTAATGGATTTAAACATTCTTTAGAGATTGAAAAAATATTATGATTGATTACAATTAAAGAAAAATATTCTTACGGCATTTCTGGCCTGAACAAAACCAAGAAATACAGGAAAACTTCCACCTGGGAAAGATGACTACAAGTTTCTGACTTTTATTCAGTCCCCTTATTTTTCGCAGCTTTCTCTTAGGATAGCAATGGAACAGAATTTGTCAGGAGACTCGCCTTACTAACTACAGTGTAGCAGATTTACTTTATCTCTTGATATCTAAAAAATAAGATATATTTTCTTCTGTGTACATGCAAATACAATACTTGAGCTGCTAAACAAAGGAAAAAAGTGGCCTCACTCTGAATAGGAATGTAAGCCAACAGACTTGCAATTACAATTAAAAAAGACAGATTGAGCTGCAGCAACATTGTCAGATGTTGAATTGATTTTATTTTTTTAATAATCCTATCTGCAATTTAGTATCATGTGCTCTCCCAAGTTAGAAAGGACCAGTGTGGTGCTCACCTCTAGAACAGAGATAGTTTCAATAAAGTTAATTGGAAAGATCTGGTGAATAATTTACTTACTCCTATTTGCTTTCTTTTTTCTCAAAAGGAGATACAAAAAGACATGAGAATGAGTGCCCAGACACTAGCAGAGATTGTAAAAAATACTGAAACCTTCTTGAAAGAGAATGGAGAAAAGTTGTCACAAGAAGACAAGACTATTCTTGAACAGAAACTGAATGAAGCTAAGACAAAGTGTTTGCTCCTTAGCCAGAAGGCAGAAGAATCCAAAAAAGAACTGGATAAAGCTATGACAACAGCAATTAAGCAGGAAACAGAAAAGGTTTTTAGGCAACCATTTCATACCTTTATTCAAACTTTTTACATGTTTTACGGGATTAGTCTTGCAATTTATTATTGATATACTGAGGAGAGATTAAAATCATATTTCATTTGGGTGACTAATAAACTGTTTGCTGGTTTATTTTCTTTATAAAATAAACAGCAACATGTATGTCAATCGCAAATTTTGTTTAATGTTAATGTATTTTAAATACTCTGTTTGCATATGATATTTTGTAGTGCCTAAAGAAGATTTCTAAACTGAAACTGTGAAATTTCAATGTAGGTTGCAGCCATAGAACAGCTGGAAGAAAGTAAAAATACAATAGAAAATCTCTTGGATTGGTTATCAAATGTGGATAAAGAAGCAGAGCACGGCTGGAAATTTAAGCAGGTGATAGAACAGAATGGAACACACTTTGAAGAGGGAGAATTGAAGGCTTTGGAAGGAGAGGAGGATGATGTCAATGGTAATCTGCTGGAAATTCAGCAAGACATTGAAACTCAGGTGGATGGACTAGTAAAAAGCACAGAAGATAATCTGAACCAGCAGTATCAGAAAGTCAAGGTACTGTTACTGGGTTTATTCAACATTTACATGCTAAGCGTGTCAGTCCTCATTCAACATGAGTGAATTTAATCTCATCCTTTCTGTCCTAGACTTTGGAACAGTCACTAGGAAGTTAGTGATACACAGTGGTAGGAATGTCAGTAGTTAGAATGTATTGCGAATTTGTCACTTTTTCGCTGTTACTATGGTTGTTTCCTGCAAAATAAGAAAAAGGACATATTCTACAAGGTAAATGTTAAGAATCCTGATGGTGAGTCTATTCTTAATTTTTATAGTGAGAAATTAATGCAGATAAATAAAATGTAAAAGGCAGCAACATAAATCCATACCCTTTCTGTGATTTTTTTCAAAAATTTTTGTAATAGCCAAATGATTCAACCCCCTGCAGTTCCCTGTGAACACTGATTACCAATAGCTGCAAATAATAGTTTGCTGAAATTGCAGTCTTCATTCCCTGTAACTTTAAGACATGGGCAAAGCACTATTTGAAGGCTTCAGAAGGATGAGTTACATAAAACCACAGTGCAGCATTTTAAAAATAGGTTTTCCAGGTAAGATAATTGGAAGCATTTAAAATAGTAAGAGCTCAGTTTTATGGCTTTTGTTGACTTACAGTTGAGCAAACAAGAACTTTTAGGTGTGGTTTGATGGACATGTTGATGAAAATGATTATGCTAATAGCTGATACTATTTTGGATTTCCTTTCTTATTAAAAGAAAAAAAAACCCACAGCCACCACAAACTGCCTAAGAAAATAAGATCATTTGGTTTTCTGTACATAATGTTTTTACTTCCACTTTTTTGACAGTTCTTTTCTGCATCTAATGCCTACAGGATAATTGCCCACTGTACTCAGGGAAGAAAAGCATACCAGTCTGTTTTACATAGCTATTTTACATGGGAGTAGAACAACTTCAAGGATAGAGATTTTTTTGAAAAGAATATATTTCAAATACGTTTTTTATTTGGCATACAGTTCTAGTTCCTATGACTTAACTATTTTTTTAATGAGATTGAAACAATTTACATGCATAGAATGTCTCAATTTTTAATGTCAAAAGAACTTGTTTTATGACCAAGTATATTTGATAAGAATCGCTGCTCTTGAGATTGAAAAATGAAATTAAAAAAATGGATAATGATGATTATTCACTCAATATAAGAAAGTATTTCTCTTCTTTTTAATGTTCGATGCTTTCACTCCTTTTGGTCTGTTTATCTGAAATGGTAGCTACAATACATGTAAGAAGAAATGGAACAGTTTTGATTTGGAAAGTTGCCTACCTGTGAATGCTTTATTTGATAAGTCCTATACTGAGGCAGGGAATTAGGAAAATTTTGGTTACACTAAGCATGCTACCCTAAATGTTAAGTAATAAGCAAATAATTTTTATTAGGGGAAAAAAAAAGAGGTTGATAATGTCTAGTTTTCCTAGTTGTCTTTTACAGATGTCTTTTAGAAGTACAGGGGAAAGTGTTTGGGGGTGGGGGTGGGGGGAGATTTCCCCTAGTATTTCTGAGTTCCAGTGATATTTGAAGACTCCCATTTGGTCGTGGCCTGTATATCTGGCTAAAATAACCATTGGATGTTTTGTAAAATTTTGAAACTGCGCAGAAATACGATGACCAGGAGTCACACTTTCACTTAAATTACTCACAAAATGTTTTTTAATAAATAATATGAAAATTAGAAAAGCTTTTTATCATTTTGATGGACTGTGTTTTACACATCGTTTCTAAGCAGAATTCAGCAGAGATTTCAAGACAGTGATGGTCTAAGGGAACCATCTGAGAAGGTGCTGGTCATAATTTTTTTTTTCTTCTAGGCTCAACATGAGAAAATTATTTCACAGCAGCAGGCTGTCATAATAGCAACTCAGTCTGCTCAGGCGCTGCTTGAGAAACAAGGGCACTACCTTTCCCCTGAAGAAAAAGACAAGATGCAAAGGAACATGAAAGAGCTGAAGGCTCAGTATGAGACTGCTTTAGCTGAATCAGAACGGAAAATGAAGTTGACTCATTCTCTAAGAGAAGAACTTGAGAAATTTGATGCAGACTATAGTGAATTTGAAACCTGGCTGCAGCAGGCAGAACAAGAACTTGACAATTTGGAGGCAGGTGCTTCTGACTTTAGTGGTATTATGATCAAACTGAAAAGGCAGAAGAGTTTTTCAGAAGATGTTATATCTCACAAAGGTGATTTACGGTATATTACAATTTCTGGACAAAGAGTTTTAGATGCTGCAAGGTCATGTAGCAAAAGAGATGGCGTGAAGGTTGACAAAGAAGGTATCGATACTTCGGCTACATATGCTGAAGTGCAAAAGAAACTGGATAGTGCTTCAGATCGTTTCAAATCTCTCTACACTAAGGTAAGTTTTATTTATACTGAGTAGGAAAGACTAGTATAATTGATTTGGCAGTTTGAATAAAAAGGGGTTAGCTGATGAAACAAATACTGTGGGAAGTTGTAAATTCTTTGTTTCTTAAAGTTAGATAACAGAACAAGATGTTTTTCTAGAAGATCTCCTTTAGTCAAGTGCCAGACTATTTAAAGTCTGAATGAATGACATTTTCTACCTTGTGTTATACGGGAGAAATCAGACCAGATTTCCTCATTATTCTTCCCAGCCTTAAACAGACTCTTTGAGTTTATGACAGTACAAGATGCCTGAGTAACATTTTGGTGTGGAAAGAAATTGTAATACTTTTGGATGGATAACATTTCTTTGTTTCTTGCGACATTTCCCACAACGACTTATTTACATGGCTTCCTACTAATAAAATCAGGAGAGAGAGAGAGACTATGCCAAGATTAATATTCAAAATTTCAATTTGATTTGTATCCTGAAATAGGTTGTCCCAATGTGACTTTTGTTGTCAGCACTAGGGATGCAAGAATGTAATGATTTGAGGATAGCAATTCCTTTCCTCTCTTTAAGCTTTTCTTGCTCAGAAACATAAACTCTGTAAAGTCATGGATTTGATCACTTGATTACAAAAACAATGTAAACTCTGTTGAACGTTTTGTGAAGAAGGCTCTCCATTTGCAGAAGCTCATTTTTATTTTCCTACTTACATGAACAGGGAAACAGTTGGCTTATTGGATTAGCTTTAGTGTGAATGTAAAGATTTCATTGCAAAATTTTCAGACAGCTTATTTTTATGCACATTAAAATCCTGTGCTAGCAGCTTGATTTGCGGTCTTAGATTAGTCAACTTGCCAAATTCTATCCTTTCCATATCTACCTTTAGCACAGACATAATAGACATGCTTTAAATATTTGACCATAAATATGCAGAGCAAAACCAACACAAGGTAGGCTTTTCTTATTAAATGGAGTCTTGTTAAGAACTTGAAGGACAGACTTTTAAAAAGTGCGATCTTCCACAGTTTGTGAGTGAGATCTTTTGAGTTTTAAATGGATTTGTAATAATCTTTTTGCCTTTTGTAAAAGCTTCTTGTTTTTAATAAATGTTTATATTGCTTTTATTTTTATATTCTCACTCACACATATGAGTTTAAGATTCCTTCAACATACAAGCCTTAAAGTCGGTTCTTAGTTAATTGGTTATGTAAATGAGTGCATTCTACATTTGCCCACCAGATGGAGACCAAGTACCAAATGTAAATATTAAAATACAGTGTATGGAAGGTTCAGAATATAAATATTTAAAGTAACTGTTTATAAATATTATGACTTGATACAATCAGATTTTGCATGTGAAACCATCTCCAAAAAGACTACAAGAGTTCCACTGAACTTTTTATGTGAGGATTCACTGTATGCATTTTGGGGCATGCTAACATAGAGGACTAATAGGATCTTGGTCAGATGACATTCTTAAGTGACCAAAACAAAGCATATGTGCCATACCGAGCCATATTGCATTGGATTCACTACGCAGATAAGGCATTTATGAAAGCAATACTCTGCTGTCTGTATTTTAATGCACATACACATATCTTCTGCTTTTTTAAAAAAATTTCTAGCTTCCACTGGCTACGTTTTTGGTGTCAGAGTGCTGATAAAGAATCTTTATGTTGGTGGATCAAAAAGTCTTCCTAAAGCTTTTCCTATTCTAGTACAACAGGTTAGATTCCAGTTTCTCGCCTGCATCAGTGAATTGATCCTAAATCATGCTTGAGGACCACAAACTGGGAAGACTGGCGTAGCCTATCCAGCTGTCGTGCCTTAATTCAGAAATCAGTTAGACAGTAGAATGATGACAGAAAAAAGCAATGCAGTATTTCAGGAAGGAGAAAGTATGACCTTGAGATTGGTATGAAATGCAGCACACAGTTTAATGTCTGGGTATTTACTTGTTTGTTTTCTACTCTTTTAGTGTAGCGTCGTTGGAAATAACCTTAAAGACCTGGTGGATAAATACCAGCATTATGAGGATGCCTCATCTGGACTCTTGTCAGGTCTCCAGGCCTCTGAAATAGCTGTGAACAAACAGCTATCAGAGCCAATTGCAGTGGATCCCAAAAATCTCCAAAGACAACTAGAAGAAACCAAGGTGAAAAGCTTTAAAAAGCAGAAGTACTTTTGTCCTAAAAGGAACTGGTTTTTGTCTGAAAACCAGGGTAATCTAATGTAATCCAAGTGGCTGCAGGCCAAATTCTTGACTTGCATGTGGGCATGCAGCTTTTATAGTTCTGAAATTCAGCTGTCCAGAGTGTTATCTGAAAAGCACTAGGGTGAAAAAAAATGGGAGACCAAGATGCCATTAGCAGTGGTGAAAGCAAGATGTGTTTCATATCACTTGGCAAATGATAGGGTGAAGTCTGGAAAGTTTTTGAACTAAGAAAGGATTTAGTGATTACAGTTTGCTATCAGAGTAGGGCTTGGGACTGAGTTCTTGATAGAGAAGATGATTTGATGTTTGTTGTCTGTGACTCTTGCTTTTTTCTATTCACATTTGTGTGTTACTGCATTATGAAAGGGATCATACTGGTTAAGCAGTGCGATGTGACTAGTCTGTTTGCCTGCTTCGGTTGTATCCAGTACTATATGCCCTGCAGAGACTGAATATAATGTAATTTGTGCTGCACAGAAAACCAGTATTATGTTCCCCCCCCATCCCTTCCCGAGAGAGTAACTCACAACTTTATGTAAATCCTAGTTAGAGGCAAGACAGGTTAGTGAGGGACCTGGTGAAGGTAAAACTCCAGTTAGTGGCGGAAAATGTAGGTTTACAGAAGGCTTTAGGAACCCCAGTACAAAGTGACTTATATAAAGTTTCATACAGTCTGTCATCTTTGAACTGACTCTTGTAGTTTCATAAACGCATTCAATCATCTATACTATAACTAAAATGCAAGATTATTTATTTTTCAGTGAGCAAGGCTATTGGTTGGGCATTTCCTCCACTGCTATGTGGAGTATCCGTGCAGGTCTGATATGCTTGCTATTAGCAAATGATAGTCAACGGCTCTTGGAAAGTGCATGCTTTAACCATTTCCCTTATATCAGCTTAAGCAGTGGTTACCTTTACCACATGGTATCTTTCAAATCTGCCACTGGAATTTCCCAACGCTTTGGTGCATGACACATCAGAGGAGACAAATCACACTGATGATGTAAGACGACAAAATTAAAAGTATAAATTTTGAACTCCTAACAGTGGAACAATTTAGGTACATTTGTGCTGCCAAGCACTAGAAAAGTAGGAATAACACCAATTACAATTTGAAGCTTCATTTAAACTTTTTGTTCCTTACGCCAAAACAAATTATATCCTGTATAATGCCAATTTTCATGCAAGTAATACAAAAGGAGTGAGTACTGGGGTTCTTTTATGAAACGCCTACATGGATTACTTGCCACACAAAAGAGCACTCAATGACTATGAGCTGGGAAGAAGGGAGAGGGTACAAAGTGTCAAAAGATTCAAAGGAAGAGAAAAAGCAGGAGGCTGAAGAAAGCCAATTAAGGAAAGCAAAACAAAGAGTATTTCTGAAGAAGTCAGGTGTTGCAAGTTAAAGCTGTCCCTTGTAGCCAACGCATGCAGCTGATAATACAGCTAGACACAGACCTTGGCAGCATGGTGAGATCTAATCTTTTTATGGGGATTAACTGTTCTTCAGGATATTCTTCAGTGCCTCTGGCATCAGCTTACTTGCTTTCTGTCAGCACATGAGGTTTTCTGGTACATCTTTTTTTTCTTTTTTTTTTTTTTTTTTTTTCCTTTTTGCCCACGAGTACAGTATATTTCTCTAGTGTAAGGAAAATTTCTCTTCAGGTCTGTCTGAGTTTTATTGTGTCAAGTGAGTCAGCAAGACATACGATGTTCTGGCATATTGTTGTGCTCTGGATACCAGTGCTGAATGCACTAACATGGCTTCTTTGTCCTGGCAGGGCAGATGGGATTACCTTTTGAGTCATATGTTCATTGAGTTAGTGTCTATCAACAAATAAATGAGAAGTCCCTTCATTTTGGACTTGTATAAAGTTCAAGTGAATCAAGACAAAGGTACATCATACACACTAGCACAGAGGCCTGAAATAATTTAAAGACTATTCACTCGAAAGTACTTTTGTACACCGGAGAGAGAAGGCCCCTTTCAGAAGTTGATTCAGCTTTCCTGTCTTTCTCTGTTGACTTTGGAGCGAGTCATAGCTGGTCTGGTCTCTAAACTTAGGCAAAATTCAGTGGCACTGGCTCCAGGAGGTTCCTAAACTGTGAAGGCGATCGTCTTATTTCAAGCTATTCCTGTTTACGCTACGGTATCAGCCTGATGCTTTGTCAATACAACTGATGATGAATGTGTAACTACTGCTGATGACTGTATGTTTTTCCCCCTGAGTTGTTCTCTGATGCTGAGTTGAAAAATATGTTTATTTTTCTTTTGGATAGTATATGAGTCTGTACAAGTAGTCTTTAAAAACAATTAATCAAAAGACACATTTTGAAGTTACATGCAAGAAATCAGCTGAATCAGAGTAGTGTTATAAAACAGAAACTAAAACAAGGGCCAGAAGGTCAACAGCAGTCGTAGTTACTGGAAGGAGAGGTCACAAATTAAGTTAGTTTATTCCCAGCACTAAGTTTAGGTTGTATGGCATATCTCAAGCCTTGCATATGTAACTGTTAGCTGTATTGAAAAGCATAACTGATAATTGTGGAATTTTACAGGTTCTTCAGGGACAAGTATCTAACCACCAAATTGCTGTAGAAAAACTGAAGAAAGCTGCCGAAGTGTTATTGGATACAAGGGGAGAGTTGACACCAGACAAAGATGAGATTCAGAAAACACTGGGTAAAATGTTTACTTTTCTTAATACCTTTTTTCATCACTTGTGTCTGCATGCAGATACTGGAAGAGACAAAATACAGTTTCCACATTCTTGTGTCACTGTTCAAGTCCGTGTTTTGTTGAGTCATAAGCTATTACAAGACAATAACTTCATTGTTGGTCTGTCTCCTACATTGATCCATATGCTTTTCACTTAAAAGCTATCATTTTATTTTTTACTTTTTTTTTTCAGAAATAGGGATTATGTTTAATTCCCATGTTGCAGATGGGCGTGCCAAACAGAGGTAGTGATTTGCTGAGGATCATAAATTCTCCAGCGGGAAGGAGCATGTTCAGGTTCAAGGAACATGACTCCAACTACCTATTTCCAACCAATTATCTGAAGTTTGCTTAGCCAAGGAATTATTTCCTTCTGACTTCCAGAAACTGTCTGTGATGGATTGACGTTGGCTGGCTGCCAGATGCCCACCCAGCTGCTCTCTCACTTCGCTTGCCCAACAGGATGGGGGTAGAAAATAAGATGGAAAAGCCCATGAGTCGAGATAAGGACAGGGCAATCACCCATTACCATCATGGGCAAAACAAACTTGACTTGGAGAAAAACAAATTTCATTTATTGCCAAATAAAATAGGTTTTGATAGTGAGAAACAAAGACAAATTAAAGCAACACCTTCCTCCCACCTCACTCTTTTTTCCAGGCTCACCATCACTCCTTTCCCAACTACTCATACCTCCTCCCTGCCAAACAGTGCAGGGTGATGGGGAATGGGTGGTTGTGGTCAGTCCGTAACAGCTCCTCTCTGCTGCTGCTTCATCCTCACACTTTGTCCCTGCTCCAGCGTGGGTCCTCTCCACGGGCTGAAATCTTTCAGGATAATCTTGCTCCAGTGTGGGTTCTCTACAGGCTGCAGTTCCTTTGGGAAATGTCCACCTCCTCCAGCATGGGGTCCTCCATGTGCTGCAGTGTGGTTATCTGCTACAGTATGGTCCTCCACAGGCTTCAGGGGAATCTCTGCTCCAGCGCCTGTAGCACCTTGTCCCCCTCTTTCTTGTCTGACCTTGATGTCTACAGGGTTGTTTTTCACACTTTTTTTCCCCCCTCACTTCTCAGTCCCAGGCAGTATTTTCCCCTTTCGTAAATACATTTTCCCAGAGGCACCACCAGCTTGGCTGAGGAACTCAGCTGTGCCCTGTGGTGGGTCAGCTGGAACCAGCTGGAACTGACTGTCTCTTCCACAGGGCAGCCCCTGGCTTCTTCTCACAGAGGCCAAAAACCTTGTCACTACCAAAACCTTACCACCTACACCCAATACTCTTTCCTGTCAGTTGTGAGAAGTAGCACAGCATGACATTCACCACTGTCTGAAGTTTGAAGACTTCTCTATGTGTATAACACAACTATCTTTTACTGGAATCCCATAAGTAACTTGCAGAGCAACAAAATAATGTAGCTGTGGGCTTGCCTCTTTGGAGTTGGTGATGAAACTCCATGGGAGGTACTTGGAACTTGTAACTTTCAGAGGCTTGTCCCAAAAATGTTGAAGTTCTAATGAAGAACCATCTGGAAGAACGTTTCAGCTCTAACAATAACATAAGAGACATAATTGTAGAAGAGCTGTCTTAATACTCTGCTATTTTATATCTTGGGAACAGTCAACAGCTGTCATAAGCTAGAGCTGAATGGGAAGCAGCTTCTAAAAGCCTGGGAGCACAGCTGTAAGCTGCTCCCTCATTTCCCTTGTCCTATGGGCTTCTTGGCTCTATTTGAAGATTTTGATCTTTGCTTGTGTGTGTTTACTGAATAAAGCTGATGGTTTTGCTTCGTTCTGATGTAGGCAATTTTTGACTCACACTTAACTGGTGAGAAGTGGTAAAATGAGTTAAAAGCTTAGTTTGGCTAAAGGAAAAATTTGAAATATATTTTCTCTTTATCAGGTGATATTGTGGAGAGGTACGACAACTTATCCAAGTCCGTGAATGAAAGGAATGAGAAGCTCCAAATAACTCTGACACGATCCCTAAGTGTGCAGGATGGTTTGGATGAAATGCTGGATTGGATGGAAGGTGTTGAAAAGAGCCTTGAAGAACAAGATCAAGTGCCTTTGAATTCTGCTGCTATTCAGGATATTATTAGTAAAAGCATTGTAAGTAGCATTCTCTGAAAGAAGAAACATTTGTCTGATAATTCAGATTTCCAGGAAGAACTAAAATCTTAGTTTGTCACCTTTAATGGATTCAGAATACTTAATAAAGAAGACTGTTGCGTGAAGTGAAACTGCACATAAGGATTTTTATAGCTGAAGTAGATAGATCTACACTCATGGTCTAGCTGTACTGATTTGTTGCTTCATATGATGGACCAGTTTCACTACTTAAAATTTAGTTATAAGCAATACAAAGTATTTCTTGCTTGTTTCAGATGCTAGAACAAGACATTGCGGGTCGCCAAAGCAGTATAAACACTATGAATGAAAAAGTGAAGAAGTTCACGGAAACAGCAGATCCCTCCACTGCATCCACACTGCAAGCTAAAATGAGTGAACTTGCAGGACGGTTTTCTGAAGCAAGTAACAAGCATAAAGCAAAGCTTATGAAAATGGAGGAGTTGAAGACTAAAGTGGAGTTATTTGAAGGTCTGTCAGAAAAACTTCAGTCATTTCTAGATGAGAAAAACCAGGCACTCAGTGAGACGGAGGCACCAAGAAAGGATGTTACTGAAGTGTCTCAATATATACAGGTACTGTACCATTCCATTTGTTTATATTGTGCATTTCTAGTCTAACTCATCTAAGTGATTAAACAATAAGGCATGCTTGTTTCCCAACTTTGGTTGGTTAGCTAAAATCAAGAATTTAATTTTGAACAAGTGGTTGTAAAGTCTAATATGAAGAATGTAATCCTGTTTTGCAGGAAGCTAGTGTAGAATTGGCGCAACATAAGAAGGATCTGGAAGTTTTGCAGCAGCTTCTTGAAGAACTTTCATTCCATGCTCTTCCTGGAGATAAAGCATTGGTATTAGAAAAAGTAAATGCTTTGTCAAAGAAATTCAGAGAGGTAGAAGAGACAGTAAAGGAAAAGTAAGTTGAATAATTAAAATGTTTCCACCTTGGCTAATAATACAGTGTGAATGTTGTGATGACTGCTATCCTCTTGCATGCAATCTCAAGGGATTGCAGTTAACCACAGAGTAGAGAGGTTTTTTATTAAAAAAAAAAGAGATTCTATTTGGAAATGCCTCTGTAGTTAGTCTGTCTGGTTTAGGAGCTCTACTGTTGACTGTAAAGACAAGTAACTCTCTTCAAATTTTGTGACATTCGCAGGAGTTCTGTCAGTTCTAAGAAAACCCTGCTTCTCCCCTTCTCTGATAGAATATAAATTGCTGCTTGTGCAAATTGCTTTAGAATACGATTTGGAATCAGGCTGCAAAGGAAAACTGGAGAAATTATTAGAGCTTTCCTATAAGTTACCTGTACAGCAAGACTAGATTTTCCACATTCTGCTCATATCCATAAAATTAGGTGTTGTGACTCTCTGAATTTAGGAATAGCAATATCAGATTGATAATATCTGTTGGTTTGATTATCAGAAAGAATACTGACATCCAGTGCTCAATTTCTTTTGTTGTCTTTAATTGTCTAGAGAAGAGGACGTATCATCTTGTCAGAAACAAATGGATACTTTTGAGCTCCTTGTAGAATCATTAAAGAAATGGATAAAAGAAACGACAGAACGAATTCCGGCAGCGCAACCCTCTCTGAATACAGAGGAGTTAAAGAAACCTTTGGAAGATACATTGGTAAGACATTGTAGATGAGAAGTGAAATATGGCTGAAGGAAATAGGGCATCTATTAGTAACATAAAAGTACAGACTTAAGGGATAAACAGTCACAGTAATTGGGACTACGGAGCTTGCAGTCTACATTTACATTCCCATTTCCTTTGCATGTTTGGATATACTGCAGGGGATTCCCAAGTAGCAAGGTTGTTCCTTTCTCTACACTAAATCTTTTAAGTCTCAAATCAGTTTTGTAATGAAAAAATGACTGTTTTTCTTAACCAGAATTTAAAAGATGAATGGACATTAAAAGCACCCGAACTGCAGAAAATGAATAGCAGAGGAACATTGCTGTGTAATCTAATTACTGCTGTGACTTCTCCTGCCAAACTGAGAGCAGTTGCAAAATCAGGTATGCATTTGTATAATCAGGTAAGCCTAACATTTCAGGAGTTTTTAAAACCTTTAAGACAAAAATTAAAATATTTCACCCTTGGATTAGCTTTCTGAATATTATGGCATGTGAGAAGTCAGTTAACCGTGTCTGTTCTGCCCATCATTTGCTGTGACTATCATTTAAACTGTCTAACTGCTGTAGTAATTCAGTGCACATGCTGATTGCTTTACACTGCCAAAATACCCTAAAAGCACTTTGGTGTAAATGATTAACAGGTCCTAAAGCTGTTACTTCAGTATGTAATTCCCAGATAATGAACAAAATGAACAGTTATCACAGTTGCCTTCACCTCATCCCAGAAAAGTTCTGATAATGAGAAACTGACTTAGCACTGATCGGTGTTCAGTGCTTCACATATCCACCAAGCCTGCAAGTAGGACGAATACAAACCCTGCTTTTGCAGACGCTGATGTACCTGCACACCTTTGCTGCCACAGAGACACCTCTTTCGTGGCCACAAGGCTGTTTTGTGTGACACTCAACAAACACATAAAGGTTTGCAGAGTCATGGAGTTTTTGTTAGAAGGGTGATGAGGACATGGATTATCTAAAAAGTGAGCCTAGATGAACTTTCTCATCCCAATATGATAACAGAATTAATGCTAGTCAATATTTTAGTTGAAACAACAGCACAGAAAGGAATCAACTCCATAGCCCAGCATGACTTTCCTGTGCCAAAATGTGTTTCCAGTCTGGACCTTCAACTAAATCCTTTTTACCAGTAATCTGATTTTAAAGACAGCAAATCTATTTCCATGATTTTCTGTACTCTAGTGTTTAAATCTTAATTTGATTTACAGAAACCAGTAATTCTGCTGAGTATCATTCAAGCCATGGTTCCAGGCATGTGGTACCGAGGGTGTTTTAATGGCCATAAGCGTATTTTCAGTCAGTTCTTAAATTTATTTCCAGACCTAGTCAGTTCAAGTGTGTTGGCTTTCATTGGTCATCTGCAAAGGACTGGGATGATGGGGACTGCCAGAGGATACCTATTTGGAAAGAGCAGAGCACTTCCTTTCTCACATCTCTGTAGTAGCTACCTCTAGTTTCGTTCTTGTTTGAATTTTAAATAAAAATCTTTCAAAGAACATTTTGGAACCTTTATATGGGATATTTGAGCTCCTTCCTCTGCCCCTTTCTCTACTCCTATGCATCCAAATAGAAAAAATAATTAAATAACTAGCATATAAGAGCAGCTGTAATCCTCCAGACTAGAGTATTCTCCCTCCTAGACAAGATCTGTACTGTGTATCACTTAATCACAGTTATAAATACCGGAGTGCAGCTAATAGACCATGAAGATTTACAAGGCTCTGGCTGGAGCCTGTGACTTCTCTTATCTGGTTTATTTTCTCTTGCCATCCTCCAGCTGCCACTAATGTGGTCCTCACTGTCCAGCTGGTACTGTGGGGTGGATGCATAGCCTTTTCCAAGGCAACCGTTAATCTTTCTCTGTTAATTGCTCATGTGGGAATACATATGTGCAGGAGAGCGGGAAGTGATTCTCCTCGCAGTTCTCTCTGGCTTGACCGCATGCCCCAGCTCTGTGGTCTGGCAGCGTTTTACAAAGCCCATGTAGCCCTGGTTCCAGAGGCTTTGAAATTATGTTTAATTAGTAGGGCTGCCTCCGAGTGACAGTGAGGACTTCGCATGTAACAGTAAGGACTCCACATTGCAATCCCTGTCATGGAGCACATGCTCAAGTCTTGCTTATGACAAGATAGGGAGGGATTCGTCCAGTTGGTGTCAAGAGCTTTTTGTGCAGAGGTAGGGTGCTGCTTAATCATAGAATCATTTAGGTTGGAAAAGACCCTTAAGATCATTGAGTCCAGCTGTTAACCTAACACTGCCAAGTCCATCACTAATCATGTCCCTAAGCACCATGTCTACATGTCTTTTAAATACCTCCAGGGATGGTGACTCAACTACTTCCCAGGTGGGTAAAGGTGTCCTGAGTAAGCAGTGCCTTTGGTTGTAGTGTCTGCAATGACCACTTTGGGCTGCTTTGCTGTTTAATGTATAGTGCTGTCCTCAGAGTCTCAACGTTTGCTAGCTAGCCCTCTTCCAGGCCGTACCCAGGCATGGCTGGGTGAAACCATGTTCTCAGTAGGCAGTAGGGAAAAGGTTCCTTTTGGGGAGAGGAAGGAAGTGATGTTAGCCATATGGATGGGAGTAAGCCTCACAGCTAGGGCATAGACCTTTGTCCAATGTAGTTGTTTATTTAGCATAGTATTGTGAGCAGTAGGACTGCTTATACATCATGCATATGTGCATACTTATACGTGCATCCATGTGCACACTCACCTGCTATGCATATGCTGTGCATATGTGGTGCCACTTCTGGTACTAGCTGGCTGGAACAGCTTAAAACATAAAACAACCTTAAAATATATAAAACAGTTTAAATAAAATATTTGCTATTACAAGGTTAGCATTCAGATACTTCTTCAATGTTACAATGAGAGCTATGTATCATGTTGTTTTGAAGAGGAAATGCAGTGCTGGGGTTTTGGTGGGAAAAGGCCCAGATAAGCATGGGACTTGGTCTCTCTTGATCCACAGGTGGCACAGTGTTAAATGGGGAAGGAGGAGTGCCAGGAACTCAGGATTTCCTGAAAAATAAAGGTCAGTAAAAATTTCAGGATGTGATAAAGAAATGCACTTGCCAATTACTGTTAAATATGTAAGTATTTTTAAAGTGTTGTATATAAATCTGCTTGTAGCATTCACTACTAAACTGAAATTTTGCATCACTATCACGTAAGGAAACTATATTGACTAGGACATGATACTAAAATTAACTGTAAAAATACCTACCTTCAATATTTTCTTTGAAGACAGATCAAATCTGGCTATGTTTTCTGAACCAGTATGTACTTCTATAAATGTATACAGGGGTAGCTATTTTAATATAACACGTGGCTTTTGAGAAAATTCTAACATGTGTGTATGTGCTTTGAAACTTTTGAACACTCACTAGTGTTCACAACATACACATACACAAACATACGTATACAAAGAGACCCATTTTACATACATTTGTATCACTGTATGTGACCAGCCCCTTTACAGAAACAAAGGAACTTACGTAGGCACTTTATATGTGCTTACGGATAGCCACTTACCACGTCCCGAGTCTGCAGTGTGCGTTCTCCTATATACTGCAGTCTACTTAGTACACAGTCTGACTCTGTGCTTTCTCAGTGATAAAACACATTTATAATGGTACATGAATGTGAACAAAATATTATTGCAGTAATGTTAGGCTGTCATATAAGTAACAGAACTGTAGGCCAATATGTTCAACTTTTTGTCATGGAATTGTTACTTAAAATATTAAAATAACAAGGGGTAGAAAGATTGTAAGGCATTTGTGGTATTTGTGTACCTGTGTGTATTAAAGTAATGATTTCTGTGAAATGAGAAGCTCTTGCAGATAGGAACTTACATTAGGTCATTCAGATGTAGTGTTACCACATTTAGAGTCAACTGGAAATAACTCTAACACATTCAGCGACTTCTTATTTGGGGGGGGACTATTAGCTGTTGTAACTCAGAGTACTGTTTAGAAGTTCTTGAAGTCTAAGTATTGTTTGAAGGGCTTGTAACCTCTAACATAGTCTTTGTGCATCTCTCCTTTTACAGAACTGACAACTGTTCAACAAGCCATGTCTGATGTAAATCACAGTTATGAAGATCTGGGAGTTTTATTGAAGGAAAAGATTTCAGAACTAGAAAGTATGCTTTCAAAAATGCAGAATATTCAAGAAGAATCAACCTCAATGATGCAGTGGTTGCAAAAAATGGACAAAACTGCATCAGATTGGGAAGCTGCTCCGACTGATAGTGAAGCGGTTAAAGCCCAAGTTGAGCAACATAAGGTACTTTGTGCCTTCAAAAAATACTCTTTCTTGCAGTTACTGGGCAACTTCTGTTTGAACAACTGATATCTCAGTCTAGCTTAATGTTGCAGAGAATATTTAAATGATCCTAGTAAGCATGCCAGTCAGGCTTGGAGTGAATCTGGCAAACTGTGTCAGTGGAGTAAAAGGAGCACTGTGTCAGAGAGAAGGAGTTGTGCAGGTCAGAAAATAATAATTTTGGTGGGCAGTTTAAATAGGTGAGGCTATATTGATTATGCAATAAACTTTTTTCATCTTCTTAGTGGTTTAGAGATATATACTGGATTGCTTGTGAGATCTGAAGGGCTATGTCTATCTAAAGGCTTTTTCTGCAGCTGCTTGTTCACTGACACTCCACAGACCTCCTGGTCTCTGCAGCTGCAGCGGCTTATGCCTATTCCAAGGCAGTGTTTCTCTTCAGCAGCCATGTCATGCTTGTTAAGTTATATAGCTGCACAACAGTCTCTTCCCCCCTTTTACATTTATATGAGAAAACCACTGAATCGGCAGTAAGCTTCTGTCCTGTTTCAGCATTGGAGAGGTATGCTTCTCTAGCAATGAAGGACAGTATTTACACATGTAAAGGTTCACCTATAAAGGGAAATGTAATGCATAGGGCAAATTCTTTCCTTGCCTGTGACTGGATAAACAAGGACAGAATTTGATTCAGCTGAGGTACTTCTTTTATTTAAAAATTAACCTGAACAGCTACTAACTTTCCTCAGACTTGGATAACATTCAGTCCTAAAACTCAGACTAAATGTGGAAGAAAACTAGCTGCTTACTTTTTGACAGAGAATATGCAAAGCTAACATGACCATCTTACCCTCAGTGTAGTAATAGAAGAATATCCACAGATAGTTGGAAAACTGAGCGAGTGCTCAAGCAAGAGTCATCCTTCTGATGCTGTTGGACCTTTTACTAAAAGTTTTAAATCAAGCACAGGTTTGTTCAGTGTTTATTTTAGTGGGTTTTGGATAATTAAAATGCAGCTCCACTGGGCAAGCTTTGTTACTTAAGAATATTCATATGAGAGCCCTTTGCTGGGCATAAGGACTGTTCACTTCTGTCTGTAAGAACAGCATGAATTAGGAGTTGCTGGGGCATCTCAGTCTCCTGCTAGGTCTACACTTTAAGCTATGGTGATCTTTAAACTATCGTTGTAGATGATCTACAAGGAGCAGTCTATCTGTGATAGCAGGACTTCCACTGACGTAAATGAGGCTACATGCACTCCTCTCTGTTGGTGCTAGCTGGGTTATTTCTGCTGTGAACTGTACTGTGCTTTAGTCAGTTTGCCTTCTGTACAAGAACAGATTCCAAGTGTATGGGAATATGATGGGACCTAGTCGGTCTTATTTATCTGAATTCTTCTAGTTCAGTCACTTGTTCAAATTAAACAATAATAATAATTATTATTATTATTATTAATATAGTTTACATCTGTCAGGTTATCTCTTCCAAAAAAATTGACCAGCAACATAGGCCATTATGAAGTGTTTTGAGATTCATAGCAGAAAAGTAACGTGTAAGTGCTAAATATTTATTGTTTATCTTCATGCTTGGCATCTCAGTATTATGGACTTCAAACTTTACACTTTACCATTCTTCTTTAGTCTCTTATTTATTTATTTTATCACTTGAATTTGCAGCTTTTTGAAACTGAATTAAAGCAAAGTGCAAATAAAGTGCAGGAACTAAAGGATAAAGTGACAGAGCTGTTGGAGAAGAACCCCGACTCTCCTGAGGCACCCAAGTGGAGACAAACGTTGGATAAAATAGGTACTTCAGTAAAGCTGTATTATAGCTCAGACTGATTTGGAAGTTGTTTTATTATGAGCTTTTTAAATATATTAGCAATCACTAGTATTTTTAATATCTTGCTCCCTTAAATTCTGTGGACATAACTCCCTTTACAAGAGTGTAGATCTGGAGTAATTCCACTGTTGTCCATGGGCTTTGAATTTGTATCAGTGCAATTGAAAGAGGCTACAGCTTGACTCCCTGTTTCAGAGGGCTTTATCTTTTTCAAACAGTGTGTGGCTAAAACTCGACTGGTCAGTTATTGCTCCAGATACATATCATGTTCTTACTAAGTTAATTCTAATTTCATGGAAAGAACAGTTTGAGTTGTTGGTGATGCTTTTCTGCATGCTTTTTTCCCACGCACTACTGGCTTTTGTAATTTTGTGGTTTCGGTGGCTTTTTGCCATTTTCTAAAACTGATTCCATAAATTTTGCCAAAAAAAATGGAAATAACCATTTTTGGACAGTAGATTTTGAGATATTGCAATGTGTAATTTTCATGAGCTTTTAAAAATTCTTCTTAGGTTTGTCATATTTTTAAAAAATCATAGGTCAATCTTGTTTCATACTAATAGGCATTTCTATAGCTACACCAATAATAATTTTAAAGCTGAGATTTCTTCCGATCTGTCCTGTTTGTAAGTGAAACTCTGAAAAGTTTAAGTAGCAGGTGAGGGCTCCGAGAGAACTTGAGTAGTGTTGAAAGGGAATTAATACAGAACGAGCAGAGGTCAGAGACAGTGAAGTGGCAAAAGAAGCTGAAAAAACACGGATGGAATTCAGGGACAAGGAGAGTTAGCAAAATATCGGAGCTGACTGAGCAAGCACTGACGGTATCACAGAGGGAAGGGCGAAGTTACAAGACTGTAAGACTCAATGGCTGCTCTGGAAGCCACTTGCTACACGTAGAAGAGACCGTAGATTGGCCTAGGTGTGAACCTAAGCTCACACAGCACTTTGAAATACCTGTGTACAGAAGTATTCTCATTGCCTGTCATTAGGTACCTGGTTTAGATGTTTAAATGAGGCAGTTATTCTCCACAAGCTCCTAATACAGACATTTGAAAGAAGTGTGCTCCTTCAGGGGGCTCTTCAGAGTAGAAGCCTAAATTAGGGCTTCTGCTCACCCTTGGAAAGGTATCTGTTTCTTTTTACCGAATAAGCAAGAAGATTTGTCTATCTAAATCAGGCACCTAAGTTATAACTGAGTACAGCCTTTTGGCTTTTATGTCATTTGAGACCAAAGCCTAAATTTGGTGATATTTCACTTAGTAATATTCTAATCCAATTTTATTACATGTTGTATATTCATTGCTCTAAAAATTCTGCACGTGGCTGTGCTAAACTGCAGACCTTCATCCAAGTGTATATGGATCTGACTGTTAAAAGATGTATTTGCCGAGTCACTGCAATAAGGCATCTGGAGTTAATCAGCAAGAAGCCTTATTAGAGAGTTCTGTTTATGTTTCATATATAGTCTGCTGTCTGACAACCCATCTGCTAGAACATGCATGCAATATGTTAACATTATCATTGTTAGATTCCAAATGGAAAGAGCTCAATCAAGTTACATCTGAGAGACAACAAAAACTGGAGGAGTCTTCAAATTACCTGACCCAGTTCCAGACAGCAGAAGCTCAGTTAAAGCACTGGCTTGTAGAAAAGGAGCTAATGGTCAGCGTGCTGGGGCCGCTATCAATTGATCCTAATATGCTGAATACACAAAAGCAACAGGTTCAGGTGAGTCATGCCAACGTGCATTATTGATTTAAGTTTCTTCTGCTTTTTTTACTATTAGCAAAGTAGTATTTTCCATTAGATAGAGTACAGCACAGTTAGTATGAGCTATTACATTTGTTTATCAGCAAATACCAGCTTAAGTCATACTTGACTACAGTAATTAAAAGAAAAAAATTATCATAAGAGTGAAGAGAGATTGGAACAGCTAAAGGAAAAAAATGTTGAGGAGATACTGATCTTCTGATACACTTTTGTGTTTTGACTGTACTGTGGTTTCTCTGTAGTCGATGTTCCTTTGAAGTTTTATTAATTTGAGTATGTACGTAAGATTTTATGGTAAGTCTTCATATACAGTCAATGCTGTAGAACTAGCTTTTTGAGATTTTATTCACTTGACTGTGCCAGTAGCTAATAAAAATACGAAGACAAGTGAAACACAGTACTGTGAATAGATACGGGGCCAAGAGTGTGAAAGACAGAAGAAAAAGTGTAATGAAAAAGTGGAGTGGTTTATTTACAGAAATACAGCAAACTGCAGGCAAAAGAAACAAAAGTTGAATCAGACAAAGTTGCAGAAACTAGAAATTTTAATTTCAAACATTTCTGTTGCTGCCAGTTACTTTAAACTGTGATGAGAAGTAACATTTTTATTTTGCAAAAATACTATTAAAGCTGACATATCAATATTGATTAAAACAAAGTGTTTAAAACATGAACTGTGTTCTAATACTATGTGAAAATGACTTCATATTGGTTTGTAAGTGCTTCAGAAATCTAGACAGCTGGCATAAGACTGTCATGTATCACTTAACAGTCCTTAAAAGTTAAACCTAATTCACTTAAAAAGAAAGGGTTTGGAATGTTCTGTAAAGTAAAACCATGATATTTGTCCCTTCTTCTGCAAGCACTATGACTTACTGTCAAAAAAAAATAATAATACTGGGAACCAGTGATGTAAACTTTAAAGGTCTTACAGTACACATCGGTCATTTTGTGAATTATCCAAATATTATCTGTGCTATAATAATACATTGCAATATTATGTCAGAATACACCTTCTTTGAAGTTCTATCTTAAGACAAATACCGAAACTGTCTAGGAAAGAAGACACTGCTTGAAACTAAACAGTGATTATTTTACTTGGTATGGTTACTTAATTACTGTAGTACTAAAAGAATTCATTGTTTACTTGTATCTGCTGATTGAATTTCTATTAGGTGATGTGTAAATTAACATCATTTTTTCTGGTTCTTTGATGTAAATGCTTGGAAACAACACAGTTTATGTGTAGAAGACGCAATTATTTCACTGGTTTTTGAACTTGGAGATTGATTACTCAATAAGAGAGCTTAGCTACAACAAATTCTACATAAGTTTTTGTCAGAAGCACTTTGCTTCTTTTTTTCATGAGATAAATGCTTTTTAAAATTTTCTTTCTTCCCAGATTCTGCTCAAAGAGTTTGACACCAGAAAGCCACAATACGAGCAGTTAACTGTGGCCGGTGAAGGGATTCTGAAGAGACCTGGTGAACATCCTCCCTCCCATGAAATTGTAAAAGAGCAGCTGGCAGCTGTGGCACAAAAATGGGACAGTCTAACTGGCCAACTGAGGAATAGATGTGACCGAATTGACCAAGCCATTGTGAAAAGCACAGAGTATCAAAGTCTACTCAGAAGTCTGTCTGATAAGCTAAGTGCCTTGGATAGCAAACTAAGCAGCAGCCTGGCTGTGAGTACACAACCTGATGCTGTGAAACAACAACTGGAAATTGCTAGAGAAATGAAGGAGGAAATACAACAGGAAATGAAGAATATAAATGCAGCTCAAGCTCTTTGTGAAGAGCTGTCAACACTGGTTGGAGAAGAGTATTTGAAAGCAGAACTCACGAGACAGCTAGACGGCATCTTAAAATCATTTAAGGATATTGAGCAAAAATCAGGTTAGTATTTATTTAAAGAAAAATAGTAACTAAGGCATAAAGTAAAGCATATAGTGTCATTTGTCTTTATAGAGATGGTGAGTGAGCTGAGCATAATGCCAGCTCTCTATCCAGTCCAACCTCCAAGCATTTGTACATTAGAATTTAGGAGAGTCCCCATACCTTGAAAAGGTAAAAACAGTACTTGAGATCTCTAGTGAACAGTTTGGGAGAGAATTTGAAGCACAATAGCAGGGCTGCTTTTCTCATCTCTTCCTTCAGGTGCACCTTCACTGAATTAGAATACCAAAAGAGGATGCTGTTCATTGAGCTACGTAACTGTATAGGTGCAGAGTGTAAGCCAAAATTGTAATTTTTAGGCAAGAACCAGATAATGGCGTGGTGAAACACAGTGGTAATTGTAAAATACTGCTTGTGACAGAAGAGGGCCGGTAGTCTGCAGCCTTGCCTTACCCTGTGAACAACAGAACTGACCAAGTAATACACTGCAAGCAATATCATACTTTGTTCTCGCTAACAGCCTCAGTTTTAGCTTTTTAATTTCCTCTGTTCACGAGGAACTTCAAAGGATCTCCCTAAGAACACATACTGCTTGCAGGCCATGAGTTAGACACTGCTAGGCTAGATTACTTAATATTCCCTGTGCTTACACTTCATAGTAACATGAAACATGACTGTGTGTTTTTTACCCCCAAAATCTGCCTGAATGGGACTCATGTAGACACAGATTGTCTAAGCTCACCTCATTTGATTCATGTCCAAATGCCTTCACTACTCTGCTGTAGTACAGGCACAGGTCTGTCCCTTGCAAGAAACTTGATTGACTTGGTTGTCTTCCAGTTGAACACTACATACTAAGGACCAGCTTTCCTTACATTAACGATCATTCATAATAGAATCAATATTAATTATTATTTCTTCACTGAATACCAGCAGGTTCTGATAATGAACCTCTGTGCTGTCTTCTCTTTTGTAGATAACCATGTTCAGCAGCTTCAGTCGGCGTATGCTGCTTCTCATCAGTTCCAGCAAATGTCTAAGGACTTTCAGGCCTGGCTAGGCAAAAAGAAAGAAGAGCTGAACCAGGCTCGTCCTGTATCAGCCAAACTTGATGCCTTGCAATCACTAATTGAAGAACAAAAAGATTTTAAGAAGACCATGACCGATCAGATTAGTTCCTATGAAAGAATTGTTGCAGAAGGAGAAAGTATCTTACAGAAGACTCAGGGAGCTGACAAAGCAGCATTACAATCCCAAATTGCCACACTCAGAAGTAACTGGGATGAAATGAATAATCAGGTAAAAGAAAGGCAAGATAAATTAACAGATTGTCTGGAGAAAGCCCTCAAATACAAGCAGCATGTAGAAGATCTGCAGCCATGGATAGAGAAATGCCAAAGCAACCTGTGTGAATTAAAAGTTGGCATAAACCCTGTTCAAATAGAGAATTCTATTGCTCAGGTGAGGGCCTGGCAGAAGGACCTGGATAAACACCATGGGATGGTAGAGCTATTAAATAATACTGCTGAAAGTTTGCTCAATGCAAGTCAAACAGATAAAGAAATTATTCAAGAAGAAACTAAGGTGCTGAATCAGAAAGTGAATGTGGTCACAGAACAATTACATAAAAAGAGAGAGTGCTTGGAAAATACGGCACAAAAGCTGAAAGAGTTTCAGGAATCATCCAGGGAAACTGAAAAACAGCTTAAAAGTGCCAAAGAGCATCTGGAAGCTCACGACTCACTTGGACCTCAGTCATTCAGTAACAAACACCTGACAATGATGCAGGCCCAGCAGAAAGCCTTGCAGGCTTTAAAGACTCATGTTGATTTAGCAAAAAGGCTTGCCCAAGACCTGGTGGTAGAAGCTTCTGATTCAGCAGGTGTTTCTGACCTTTTGCTCCAAGCTGAATCTCTGGAGCGAGAATACACTGCAGTGAAACAGCAGGTTGAAGATAGGTGCTCGTTCTTAGAGACAAAACTTCAGGGAATTGGCCATTTCCAAAACAGCATCCGAGAGATGTTCTCTCAGTTTGCAGAGTTTGATGATGAACTTGATAGCATGGCTCCAGTGGGGAGAGATCTTGAGGTGCTGCAGTCGCAGAGAGAGGACATAAAACGTTTCCTGAAAAAGCTGGAGGATCTTATCATGACTAATGAAAATGCTAATAAAAACTGTAAAATGATGCTAGCCACAGAAGCAGAAGCTTCTCCTGATCTTGTTGGTATAAAAAGAGACTTGGAAGCTTTAAATAAACAGTGCAACAAGCTACTAGACAGAGCAAAAGCCAGGGAAGATCAAGTGGAGGGTACTATTAGCCGTGTTGAGGAGTTTTACAGTAAGCTGAAAGAATTTTCCAGTCTGCTTGGGAGAGCTGAAGAACATGAAGAGTCACAAGGTCCTGTTGGAATGGAAACAGAGACTATTAATCAGCAGCTGAATACATTCAAGGTAGGAAGATTTCTTTCTTACTACTGTAAAGTATTTTACCACAATGCAGTTTTATTAAATATCACTGTGAAAGGGATTGGTTAAGTGCAGAC
The DNA here is from genome assembly GCA_009819775.1 of Phoenicopterus ruber ruber. Taxonomy (NCBI): domain Eukaryota; kingdom Metazoa; phylum Chordata; class Aves; order Phoenicopteriformes; family Phoenicopteridae; genus Phoenicopterus; species Phoenicopterus ruber. The sequence continues at coordinate 100,629,455 of CM020217.1, forward strand.
CTTGGAGGAGTCTTGTTTCACAGCAGTCAGTTCTACCTGTATGCTTTTTATCTGTTTCAAATGGGATATCTTCTCATGCTCCAGAGAAGCTTTCCTTTGCTACGGCCTGGCAGACATTGATAACTTTGCACCCCAGTTCCGTCTTTTGCCTCTCTTCACTGTCTTGTTTCCTTATGCAATCCATCTACTTCTGTTTTTGAGAACCGCATATTGTCTCTATTCTGATGTCCACGTATTACAAAAAATTTCTTCTTCACTGTGGTGTGAGTTTTAGACTCCAGTGTTCACATACCAGCCCATACTCACTTCGCTCATCAGAGTAGTTTAGTTTTTTTCACATGGGTATAGGCATCAACACATGTAGGTTTAAGACCTTACCTTTTGCCGTTTTCTGTTCTGATACACTGGCCAGTTTTACCTCACTGAATCCCACCCTTACCTACAAACATCCTAGTAAGAAAAAATCAGGTAAAATAAACCCCCTTTTATATTGGGAGTTTACTGTAGCATCCTTATCCAAAATGCACTTTGGAGCTTCTGTGCATAGCTTTTTTAATACGCCAGTTAGCAATCCTTGTCCAGCTCAAAAAATTGCATTGCAGTGATAGTGGGTGTAAATTGTGCATTGGTGCTGAAATGAAGTACAGATATTTGCTTGTTTTAGTTTACGATAAATGAATTTCCAGTGCTTGCTGGAAAGATTTATGAGTCTTGCAGATGTAAGCAGTGTTTGAAAAAGATCATAAATCTCCTAATAGCTGTATAGTAGCGCTGAATATTCCATGCTGCTTTGGTTTCATTTCAATCTAGTATTGATTCAGACGTTTGTATGACTTGTACATTAGTTCACAGTTAATCATAAAAACAAACCTTCGTAACGGGATTTGATAAACCATGCTGTTAAAAAGATGACCTTGGGAAAACGTCATTACATGCTTGGCCCAACAGAGGGTGCATTTTGCTTGTTTAAACTGAACCCTGTTAGAAAGGAAAACTAAAACTGAAAACTTTAATCTGGGAATTTCGGATGCAAGTCACTGTGAGTTTTGATGGTCTTTCAGAATGCATAAATAGAGACAAAAATCTTGAACAAATAGTTACATTATGAGGAGATTCCATTAGACTGGGAGGATTAAAATTGTATGCCAGTCTGTCCTAACAAGGCTATCTCAAAAGAGAAACAAATGGCTTTTCTTTGTATATGGTTAGTAAAATACTTTGGATATCGGAAAATAGCAAAAGCTCCTGCTGTGATTGCTCTTGCTTACTCTGACTGTACAGGATTTCAGCAATTTGTGATCTCTGATTTTACCACATTTCTTGTGTTTTCAAACATTAGGTGCAGCTATGGATCTTTGTTACTATATCTCTCTCTCTCTATTTTTGGCTACAAAGAAAAATGCTTTTACGGGGAAGCAGCCTGATGAGCAGACAGTAGAAGAATCCGGTTCCCTGTGTGTTGTCTCAGTGTTGTACTTTGTCAGGGCATTGGACAAGACACAGCGATTGTACAATTCAGGAGTGAGATCCTTCTCTGGTCTTTGCAGACCTGTGGGGAGAGAGTGTCCCTGCAACCAAAGAGCTTCTATGGTAAAAAGACCAAAAAACCTGGAGATGCATAAAGAACAGCAGCAATAGCAGCATGTCTATATCCAGAAGTCTACTCCAGGATTGTATTTATATTAGATATTTATAAGCTTAGCAATATGTTTTGCTCAAAGCAACTATTTTTAGGCCGTGCTTTTGCTTATGAGTGAAAACACAATGCCATTAAACAGGAGGTGAAAAACGATGAAAAGAGGTTGTTTAAATAAGTGAAGAGCAAATGCAGGAATAAAGAAGCAGAGTGGGGAGCCTTTGAAGAAAGGAAATAGGAAGACCAGAATGGGAAATTTTACTAGGTGAGGGTGGTGGGTAGCAAAGGGGTACTGATAGAACGATCAGGATCAACAATTACTCTCCTAATGCTCGGTGTGAGTGCTACTAGGGCACAGCAAAATTACAGTAGGTAATGTACCTCTTCATACTCTTTGCCCTTCCAGAGAGCAATTTCACCTGAGGCAGCAAACTGTAGGGAGACTGGCTCCCACAAATCCTGCTCCACTCACGGTGTATTTGCTCACGTTTGTGCACGTACACAAACACACACAACCTGAAAATGCGGCTGTGGCCACAAAACCGCAGTCTAGCTCCTTATGTCTTTAGCTTCTGTGGCCAAGTACAATCAACTTCTATTCCTCAAGAGTAAAGCAAAAGAGTTATTCTTTGGTAGATAGATTTATTCACATGAAATCTTCACTCTCTTCAGGGAAGGATCTTGTGTAATGGGCCAGAGGTGGTTTTTGTGGTTTGACCAATTTTTATGTACAAAGAGTTTAGAGCTTTGTGCGTCTTCTTGGCATGACATTAAAATGCATAGTTATTTAAAAAAAAATAAACAGGCTTTGAGTTGTATTTTTTATATATATATATAAATGTATATACATATACATACTTATTTTATTCCTATTCCTTCTTTGTAATCTACTTATTCCAGTCAGCAGAGAGTGTTAAATTGAAAGTGCTTATTGTCAGTGTTAAACTATATTTATTTAAAATGCAGATATAAAATTTGTTTTCTGTAAATGAAAATCTCCAGTGGAGTTCATTTGAAAGTAGAACCATGACTCTCTTTTCACAAAGTCCTCCAGGAAGAGTATAATCAAATGAAGAATTTGTCTCAATTAATATAAGACACAGAAAATTAATTACTAATTAACTCAGCTTTGTTAGGCATCTTTTCCCCAAAAGTCTGTACACAATGCATAGATCGGTACTAAAAGGAAATTTCTGTAAATTAGGTCTGTTGAGATAGACCAAGTCCTGCCGCCTTTCTTCAAAAGCGAAACACCAAAGAATTGTGCAAATGGGCTAAACAGAACACCCTGGGTTTGGGTAGCCACGCACTGCTGGGATGTTTGCAGTAGGAGCAGTATCTGCAGCGAGTTTCTCTCTGAAACGGAGAAAGAAAAAACCCAGAAGTTGAATTATTTTACTTGTTGAAACCTTTACGCAATTCTTTGTACTGCCATTAAAATGCATTCTTCTTAGTAAAACCGACATGGCACTGTTACAGCTTTCATCGGTATATGGTTCATTTGATTTTTGCTTTTATTTTTGGAACAGAAGTAGATGTAGTTGTTAGAGGTTGCCTTCTAATTGGACTTTATGGGAATTTTTAGCTAGCCTGAGTATTCCTGCCAATGAGCTTGAACTAAGATTTTAATTGGCTTATGTTAGTTGTGTAGAGGGTGTCTGTCCTCTGATTTTTCACTTTGAAGGCAGATAATGTTGAAAGAATAATCAGAGGTTTCTCTTTATGCTCAGTAAGAAATTAAAAGTGTTGCATTTCCCATGCACTGGTTTACAAACCCTGGAATAAGATACTAACCTTCTTTGGGATTTACTACAGTTAGGGTCTGTGTTGAAAAGCAAAGGTAAAATAAGGAACTGTTTAAACTTTTTTTTAAGTATTGCATTTGAAAGTGACTGATGCATCATAGGAGAGTCTTCAGTAGATACGGCGAAAAATGGTAATATATTTTTAAAATGTTAATAAAATCATTTTACTGTTGAACAAATACAGACCAATTTCAGTTATATACTTCCCCTATAAAATGGTGCAGCACTCTTTGAATTCAGTAAGGATCTGTTTGTAGGTGTTAGGAGTGAGAACCACAGATGACAGGACCTCAGAAAACTCTTTTCTCGTCTTTACCATTGTAGTATATATTCTCAACTAGAGAATCCAAGGTGAGTATCTGTTTGGCATAATTTTAATATGTTATGGCTGCTCACCAGAGAGGAGGAAGAGAGAGTTTGTCTCGCCTGACTTTAGTATTTTGATATGTAGCTGATATACCAATATATCAACTTGATATATGTTATTGATATATCAAGTGAATCAATAAACAAGAAGTGTGGTGTGTTTGTATTTCTTGCATACAGTGTATCCTGCTCGCTGCTTAACTCGGAAAGCTGCAGCTGATTGAGTTAATGCCCTATGTTAAGTTTTAGCACTAAGTGCCGTATGCTGTCCTTAAAGTGAGGTCTGAATTGTCACTGTAACTGGTGGCTGCTGTCACACAAGCAGCGCAGGTCTGTGGTCGTTAGGGTATGGTTTCTGCTGGCGCAGAGCAGCTTGGTCACAACACCTTCTCCCGTACTGTCGGCGAGTTACCCGTGAGTCTCCCAGCCCTTCACCTGCATGATTCTGAGCTAGAAGCGTAGGTGCAAAGTGTTGAAAAGTATTTGAAAGATGTCAGTGTCCAAAACCTGAGTCTTTGTCCTGATAGGCTGTTTTTGTGCTGCTCTAAATCTTCCAAATATAGGTATTTTTCCAACATTTTAATGTTTCTTTCCGTGGGAGCAGGCTGGCTTGGCTCTGCCACCTTCCTTGGATGGTGGTGGTTGTGTCAGTCGATGCCACCATAAACAGTTGCCTTAGAGCCAGGAACCGAGACTGAAGAGAATCAAAACTGGACTCAAAGGGGGTGATGGGGTGCGGACGTGGTTAAAAGCAATGCGTATCTTTAGCACACCTTCTCTCGGGAAAGCGAGCCGGCTGGAGCGGAGCCGGCTCCCCTCACCTCGCCGCGCCCTGCCTGCCTGCCTGCCTGCCTGCCTTCTCGGACGGGGCGCTGCCCCGGCCGGCTCCGGCGCGGCGTGCCGTGCCGCCGGGCTGCTCGCTGCCCCGGCCGGCTCCCCCAGCGCTCACGCGCGGGCTGAGGCGTGCGTGATGTCACCGCCAGGCGGGCGGCGAGGCCTCCCGCCGCCTGCCCCCGCCTGCCCCCGCCGCCGCGGCCCAGCCCGCCTCACGGCACCGGCAGGGCGATGAGCGAGCGGTGAAGGCGCGGGGGGCCGAGGAGACCAGGAGGCGGCGGGGGGGCGGGGAGCCCCCAGAGCGGCGCTGCGGGAGCGGGTGGGCCGGTAGCAGATGATGCCTGCAGAGCGAAACGGGGCGTTTCTTGCAGCTCGGCGCTGGGCGGGCGCCGCCGGCCCGCAGGAGAGCGGGGCGAGCTGAGAGCTGGACGGCGTCGCCGGGCGGTACGCGCCGGCGCTCGCTGAGGGGGGTTTCCCTTCCTCGCCTCCTTCTTCGCAGCTGCGCTTCGGAAATGAGGAGGAGGGAGCGGGGGCAGCCCGCTAGCTGCTGCTTGTAGTCGGGACCTGCCGAATGTAAACCTGCCGTGCCTTCGGGGGGGACACGCCACGCCACGCTCGCTCGACTGCAGTTGCCTTAAACAGCTCTCCAGGATGGTATTGAGAGAATCAGCCTAAAAACGTTTGTTTTCCGACTGTCTGTCTGCTCGAAGGACGCGTTGGCTTGGCTGCTAGAAAGTGATGTTTTCCTGTGGGACTTGTGGAGGCACCACGGACGAGCCTGGTACAAGAGGAGAATAAGCTGCCTTTTGGATCAAGGTTATTTATAGCTACTGCCAAAAAAGTAAAGGGCTGGTTTATTATTCTTACTGTTCTGGATTTAACTTATTTCTTCCCCTCCCTCAAGATTTTCACCGTGCCTTGGTCTGGACCGTACACAGCCACTGTGGATTCTGTCTTTTTAAGCTGCCGCACCATGTTTTATTTATAAAGGAGATGGGACTGTGCAAACCAGTTAAATGGATTACAGTTAAGCCGTCACCTACAGAAGATAATGTGCTGTCTTCTGTAACGCTTGTTCATTTTGAAGGCTTATTCGGGAGATTTCAGGTACAGATTCTGACCTGGAAAAATAAATGGAGCCTTCCTTGGAGTGTTTTAAATGTTTGAGCCACTGTTGGGTTTTGTTATACTTTGTTTTTCTGTGACATTGGAAGATTTCTGTTACTTTCTTACTGAAGCACTTTATATTTTGGGGGAGGGGGCACACCTCATACCCAAGTAAAGTTGCATTTAAACTGATGCACTGATTATGAACGACCTCAACCACCTCATAAGTTATGACGTGTACTTTGTATCTATGCATCTTATGCTAAGGGCGAGTTTACTGTAATTCTTCACAGAGTGCTAGTGTTTTTCAAATGTTTTCCCTGTATCCATGAAAGCGGAGGCATAGCAGTGTACTTGTGCGAATACTTTCAGGATGGGGAAGCCGCTTAGCAGGCCAGACTGTCTACGTCAGAATCCTCCGTGTGTTGGCAAAGGGGAAGAAGATGAAGATCTAAATATTGAGGACTGCTACGTTCCCCAGAGGTCCATCTATGACACCGTGCGGCTGAATGAACAGATCGATTCGGGCTCCAAGGGCAGCCTCTCCTCGAGGCATTTCACGGATCGGACCTTACCCTACAGTCACAGAACACTGGATGTCAGCACTTTGTGCTCCAATGGTGCCCTTACTGCTTCCAGTGTTTTTGAGCTCCGAAGCCGTGAAGCTAACAAGTTAGATGAAAAAATGATCTTTGATGCTCTCAAACTGAACAGTGATATAATTCGGACAGCTGGATTACCCAAAACAAAGTCTCACACAGAAAAGAAGGAGCATAGGCGATCATGGAGAATGTTTGTTCCACCCAACTTTTCGGATTACACGAATAAAAGTGAATGCTCCTTTAATGAAACTGCTGATATGTCAGATACAGCTAGATCAAGCAAATGCAAATGGGGTACGAATTCTCTTACCTCAGAAGAGGATGATTCTGGTTTATGCAGCCCTCCAACAGAAAGGGAAGAAAAACAAGATACATTGTTGGCAGGGGAGCAAGCTCAAATACGAAGTTTATCTTCTGCAGAAGATATCCATGCAGTAGGTCAGTTCAGACCGTATTTCCCAGCAATTTGCAGGGAGCAGCAAAGCCCACTGCATGCAAGCAGTAGTGTCCCTGTCAAAGCAAGCTGCAGATTGTCTTTGCATGACATTTTACCCTCTGGAAAAGTAAAACAAAGCAATGCACAGACATGTGAGAGCGATCAGGAAGAGATGGGGGGGGAATACTCTCACTTACAAGGTTTCAAAGAGAAAACTCTGTCATATGAAGATCCTCTTCAAGGTGATGAAAGAAGTATTTCCCTCGACAAAAATGAAGTGGAAAATGCCTATGAAGTTCATGAAAAAATTAAAACACGAGTCACAACAGTAGAGGAGGATTATGTGGATGATGCATCTCCTCATGTAGATGTTTATTATGCGAATGTTGCTGTAAATACTAGTGACTTGGATGTAGCAAAATATGAGATTTTATCTGATACGGAGGAATCCAGTATAGCACGTACAGGCTCAAATGAAATGGCATTTTCTGTTCAACAGCGTGAGTTAGATAGTACTGTAAACTGTCCAAAAGCTACCCCAGGGAGAAGTAAACGCAATATCTGGACTACTGGCATCCAAGAAACCTTGGATACAGTCTGCAATGGCCTGTTGTCTAACAAGGTAATTTAAAAAAAAAAAAAAAAAGATTTGTGAAATAGTTGTAATGCAGCCTTAAAGGTATTTGTGTGAAGCCTTCTTTAAGTTTTGTTGTTGTCGCAAAAATGTCATTTTTTTATTAACTGGGCAGATGCAGTAATTGGTGTTAACTTGCACAGCACACACGCGATGTCCAAAATAGGTGAGATGGGCAGTTCAGAGAATGAATTGGAGGCAAATTCTGGGAGGGATGATTACTTCCAGCTGTGTGGGGCAGGGTTATTTATTGCCCAGCTGGTGCCTGTTACTCCCATGTGGAGTGCCTCCTCCATGCGCCCATGTTGGCGCTCAGTTTTTGTACAGAGTGTGCGCCCAGGCAGTGCTGTTCCAGGGCAGCTACGGCCCATGTGTTCAGCCTGAGCAGCCTTACTCATCAAGGTGTAAGCAACAGTATCAGATCGTTGTGGTTTCCAAAGCAGGCAGATTAAAGGCTTCACCGCCTCTTCTGAAGGCCGCCTTTTGCGTTTGCGTGCCAGAAAGCAGATCTGACGTTACGGTAGTATTTTACAAGCGCAGGATCTTGCAGCACTTTGCGAGTGGTGGATGAGGTAAGAGAGTAAGAAGTGAAGCTTTGTAATAAGGAAAGGGTGTTTGTCGGGTCTGTAATTTTTTTCTTCCCACTCTGGTTGAAATCTGAGATACTTCAAGCTTTGTTGCTAAGTTGTTCTGGTAAACTTTGGCCTCAGCAATAATTGTAATTTATTTTAAGCTTCTCTCTGCAAAGAATCCATGCGTTTTTAAAGGGCAGATTATGGAGATCAGTCCTCTCTGGTAGGACATTGCTCTCAAAAGATGAGGCTTTATAGCACATAAAAGAAGAATTTGTTATTGATTCTGTGTGGAAATATTATTCTGCCTCCTCCCTACCCTACAGTCAAGAAAAACACAAGCGTTTTCCTTTTTCTGGGAGCAGCCAGCTGGTTGCACTCTCTCAGTTTTCATGTAACCACAGTCTTAGAGTTTTCAGGGGGTTTTTTTGTCCATAGGAACAAAATTCTTAGGGGTGCTTAATTTACTTTACCCCTGTGTTTAGTGTAGTTGCTCTAGCTTCTAGATTGACTTGTCAAGCTGGTGGAAGCGTGCTCAGCCGCCTGAGGTCTGCTGCTTTAAAAGCCCTCACTTGCCACACTGTGTTCCGTGCAAAAGAGGAGAGTCACTGGTATGTCCAAAGTGATCCCTGCTTTTCAGGGTGCTGAGAAAGGTTGCTTTGACCGCCCTAAGCGTACACCAAAACTGTTACTGAATGCTGCTATAGAAATAGAAGGATTTAGGGTCAAAAGTTGAGCATTCTTTAGTATTGTTTATTCATTGGTTATTTTTCACTGGCCTGTGTAATTAATTCAGGGGCTTCGGGCCATTTTCTGATCTCATTGACACTGGTGTCAGTGCAGCCTGATGCAGTCGAATACAAATGGAGATTTACATTGCTGTTGCTAATGGTAATAATCTAGCTCTGAAAAGCTTAAATACCTGAAAGAGTAAAATAAAGCAAACAGAAAACTGCTCAAACTGCTGTTTGGGTACAGTCAAAGCCCTGGCAATTTGCAAGAATATCCCTCTGAATGCAAAGCCATTCTCCTGGGCGTCTGCTGGGATACTGTGTCAGCAGCATCTGTAGTGCCTCCTCCTCACTTGTTACCATTATATTCTCCTAAAAACTACCTTAAAACATCTCTTCCTTCACTGTTTCTTTAACTTTTCTCCAGAGTTTCTCTCTGGTCTTGAATTTTTTCCTCTATTAGAGGTTCTTTCTTTTTTCTTTTTTTTCCAAAAACTTTCCCTCCTTCTCTCTCTCCCCCTTTCCTTCCTGTGTAAAACTACTCATGGAAACGTACATCATTTTCTCTCTGTGGCGTATTGCATTTACTCTGTTTAGATTGAGTCTATTCTGTTTAGGTTTATTAATTTCTTTTTTAGGAAGGTGCTGATGAGGAATGGTTTCCTTTCTTCTAGACGCCAATTTTCAGCAATTTTTTTGTTACATACTGTAATGTAAACACCAGATGCATTTTATGTCAGAAGATACAATGTTTCATGTGTGTCTTGGATTTCAACTGCAGGTATTCCAGAAAGAAGAAATTGAACCCCTGCAAGTAAAACAACAGGAGGTAAATTGGTTGGGTCAAGGCCTTATTCAAAGTGCTGCTAAAAGTACCAACACAGAAAACCTTGAACATGACCTTGAAGATGTCAACACCCGATGGAAGACTCTTAATAAGAAGGTTATTATTTTGTATACTATTCTGCTTTTGTTGTGTTCTGCTTTTCGATTATTTGCTTGCTGACGTCTTTCAAAATACAGGAAATTAAATATTCACTAAGAATACAAATTATTTTACTTTGCACAATCACTTTTTTTGGTAATTCTGAGGATAAGATTTCTATCACTAGTAGCCAGAGGTATTACTATCATTTATAAGGTTTTGTCAAACTTTCTGTAGGTCTGTCTGGGATTTTTATTCAGGAGAGACTCCTCTAGGACTATGTGTTCCTTCCTGCTTAAGCAGAGCAGGAAAGTTTGATAACCCGATCAAAGAGGTTGGAGTTGTGACACATTCATGGGAAAGGTAGCGATGTCATTTGTAGCCAGCCACTTTCAAGTGGTTGTTCTTCAGTCGTCACATGTTTTTTTCACTCTGTTGCATTTCTTCATGTACACTGTTCTACCTGCGCAGTACACAGAGCAGAGATGCAGCCCAGCTTGTGTGACTAGTGGCACGTTTCCTTTACAGCACCTTAAGGATTGTATTGCTTGAGACATCAGAAGGTACCACTGCTTTGGAAAACTGGCTGTAGATGTTTTTCTATGCTTTTGAAGAGTCCTCTTCCAGTAGTAGCTGCTGTTGGAAAATGGAAAGGGTGGAAAGTAGAAACGATGCTCATTTTCCTCCGCTCTATCTTCTTGAAGGAGAGATGCAGCAGAACCACAGACACCTGTGGTTCACCTATTTGCCTTCTCCTTTCCTATTTCTTCTTCCTTTTGAAGGGATTATTACCCCTTATTAAGCGTTGCTACTTTGGGTTCCTGGCTCGGTCTTTCTATAAGGAAAATAAAGACAGTCTGAAACACAAACATCCTGTCAGTATACTTCATAATACTGTAGCTATATAAAACAGGAGTATCTCTTGTAAAGAACTACTAGAGCAGTCTGATTTACTGGGAGTCAACCTCTTCTTTTCATTAGATGTCTGTAGCCACAAGAGATTAATGATAAATTGTGCCGTAGTGCTGTTATGGATAGCTATGAAAATGAGAGTATTTGTTAGTGATATTGCCAGATATTCTACAGATTTTGGCTACTTATTTCACAGAAATAAAAAGAAAAGGTGAGTACAGTCCAATTCTCTACTTTTTTTCAGGTTGCCCAGCGTGCTGCGCAATTGCAGGAAGCTCTCCTTCACTGTGGAAGGTTTCAGGATGCCCTTGAATCTCTGCTTAGCTGGCTCATTGATACAGAAGACCTTGTGGCTAATCAGAAACCACCATCTGCTGAATTCAAAGTTGTGAAGGCCCAAATACAAGAACAGAAAGTAAGTGAAATGCGTTCAGAATCTCTCTCCTTCCACTGGATCAATAAGAATAAATTCCCAGTCTTTGGCAAAGCATAAAATCTGTTCAAGTGTATTATATTACATTGAAGTGTGCTGAGGTGTTTAAAGCAGCCATCTGTTCAGTACTCAAGAATCTGTCCAGGGTTGGGAGAAGTGCTCATCTTCTGGGACATAAGACAAAGAGTGACACTGTGCAATCTTGGCTCTGGTTAGAATTATTAACACTATCTGGAAAGGATTGTTAAAGGTCCATTGGAAAAAAAGAAAGCATAAAATCCAGTGTTTGGCCGTTTGGAAAGCAGGAAATAAAACCTAGTAAATTTTCTTTGTAATAATTCCAAGGTAATCTTGCATATTATGGACTTAAATACTTGGCTCTTGATCCTGATTGTGATCTGATTGTGGTTGGTAATTAGTTGGAATGCTGTTGGGAAATGGCCTGTGCTAATGTAGAAACGCTATCAGTGTTATCAGCTTTTGCAAATCTTCATAATGGTTACAGAAAAAAGAACCATAATGTAGCTCATGAAACATACAGTCCATGCAGTTGGACTGTGTGAGCCACTGCCACCCAGAGATTTAATATAAAGTTATGGTCAATACAGGTGGTCATGTTGGGATATCTGCAGAGGCAATATGTTAGTGTTACCAAAGGCAACTAGAGAATGGAGGAAGGCAGGATTTTAGATAGAGGTGTGTTTTATTCTTCACAGAGAAGTTAATTTACTGGACTAGATCAGTGAACTCAATTGTATCTCAAACAAGTGATGAGTTGATTATACAATAGTTTTTATATCTTATTTTCCTATCTCTATATATATCAGCATTATCTTTGTGTTGCCAAATCTAGAAGGGCATGCAGCTTTCTCAAAAATGTTCCTACAGAATGTATCAGATACTCAAAACAGCTTGTTTCCCTCAATGGTATTAAATAAAACTTTTTCCTCTCTATGTGCACTCTTCGGACTACTTTACCCCATAGAAAGCAAGGAGGTTGTTTGGGCTTGGTGAAACTCTGCTGATCATAGCAAAAGAATTAAGAAACTAAAATGAGCATGTGTTTGGGGGAGGGGAGGGTGGGTTGGTGTGTGGTATGTGTGTCTCTTTTTGATTAGCATTATTCACACTTTCATCACAATATAGGCATTGCTTTTTCTTTTTTTTGCTTTAACAGGTTTTCAAGAAGTCTAGCTCCTTCTGGTTTTACACTTGTGTTATTACAATGTTTCTTAATAACCTGGTGCCTGATTGCTTTCTCTGTAGCTTCTCCAGAGGTTGCTGGATGACCGCAAGCCTACCGTTGAGGTAATCAAGCGTGAAGGGGAGAAAATTGCAGAGTCAGCAGAACCTGCTGATAGAGTGAAAATCTTGAAACAGTTGAGTTTCCTGGATAGTCGATGGGATGCATTGCTCAGTAAAGCTGAAACAAGGTATTTGAAATTTTCATAGATTTGAAAAATGTAGACATAGCATGTGATAGATGATTAGAAGCAGCATATGGAACTCTAGTGTGAAATCTTGTAAGTACTGTCATCCTTGTTGTTATATTACATTATTGTGTCTTGATGTTGATATAATAGGTTCTCTGAAGGAAAAGTGGAGAGAAGTGACTTGAATGGACCAAAAGGTTTTAAAAAAAGTTTAGCCTAAGATGCTACAATCTGCTAGGATTAACTGCATATGTATCTTCTGAATATTTTATCTCTGTTAGTTCATTAGAATGCAAATTTCTTGATGCAAGAACCTATTTTGCATAGAATCAAGTGCAAATTTTACACTTAACAAATAATAATGATGTTCCCTTGGAATTTCAAAATCCTGACATGCTGCTATAAAGAGGGGGCACTCAACTGTTCTTCCATTTTTCTGTTTGGTGTCATCCATATAATTAGTTTCTACAACTTGGAGATCCTCATACTGTCAGTTGCTGATGTACTTATGCAAGGTGCTGAGCTCCCTTAGTTCTCAAGAAGAAAAAGCACCATCAGAAATATGTAGATACATTCTAGCAACACAGAAAACAGCGTCTCTTAAAGGCATTGCAGTCCAATTCAAGTTCCAATTAAAAAACCAAAAAACCAAAACACATGCACGCAGTATCTGTGTATACACAGACTTAGATTTATGGGTTGTTGTTGATGTATAAAATACCTGGAAAGTTATGAACTGTAAAGCGTCTTTGAAGAAATCTGTGTTGAAAGGGTTGCTGAACGTGTTTTCTGGGTGGGGATTTGAAAAAGGACAACCTTGCTCAGAGTAGAGAGAAGAGGAGCGTGCATAAGAGGCAGCCTGAAAAAGGCATATAATTGAGAACAAGAAAGGTCTTGGAAAGTTGAAGAAAAGGAATTTAAGTGATGCTTTACAGTGAAGAACAAATGGATATGTTGGGATTTGGGCGCTTACAGTAGCATTGAATGCACCTCTGTTGTCTCCTACTCCTTCTGGTAGTCTCTCTTTAGTTCCTTTACTCTGAACCTCTTTTGTTACCTCATACTAATAATATGATTATTTAATTAGTAGAGTCAACCACTAATAGACCATTATTTCCTTCTTTCTTTCTTTTTTTTTTTTATTTTTAATTGAAGGAATCTGACTCATTAGCTGGAGTAAATGTTAATGTCACGTTTAATTTAATATTATTCTGCCAGTCTGGTGATATTTAATTAAAAAATCAAATTGCAACTTTTTCCAAGCCATCTATTAGCTGCAAGCCTGTCTCCGTTTTTCTTTGGCCAATCTCTAGAAATGAAGAGGAGATTTGAGGATGATTTTAAAACTATGTAGAGTACTTCACTGAGTGTTCCGTGGCTAAGTGTGACAAGTCTACCTTGTTCATAAGCCTTGAGAAGCACATATAAACACAACTTTTATCTGGAATGAGATCCCCATTTGAAAGACAATATTGTGATGTTTTTCATGTAAGGCAAATCTCTCTTAAAAGTCTGCTTGAATGAAATTTGTTCAGCAGTGGTTGTAGAGAAGACTCTTCCTGTGATCAAGAACCTTCTCTGAAATGTAATAATCTGAAACAGAAATGTTGTAGATACTGCTTTTTTATTTTGAAGGTCAAGTCTCTGTGCTCTATTAATGTTGTGTCACTAACTTCATTGAGAGCTTTTATCCAGAACAAGAGATGGAAAAGTAGAGCCAAATAGTTCCATTCACATAATTGAACAAATGTTTAAAGGTATTTTACAATGCTGAGGAAGCATGACAATATGTTCTGGTTCAGTAAAGCATTTGCCTAACATGAAAATGTGTATAAAAGACAAGGGAATGTAACTCTATGCTTAAAAAGAGCTAGAAACTTGAGAACTATCCTAACTGGGTATAAAACAATGTTTTGCTGAATTAAGTGCTAGATTATTTCTAGCAAAAAGTATATGAATAAAGTGATATTCTTTTTTTTTTTTTGCAAAACTTGCATATGAGCTAATAGAGTTTCAAACAGCTTAGGAGGTGGGGTTTTTTAAATTTTATTTGATTTTTACTTTACCTTGGTTTTCATTGAGTATCATGGATATATTTCTGTTTCATTTCGTGACTGTTCCTACAATAAGACAGAATTATTTCTTTTTTTTGCAAAGGATTCAAGGGGCTTCTTGTTTTGTTTTGTTTTGTTTTTTTTAACTATTTCACACTTACTTCATCACAAAAACTAACCTTTCTCTTGGCATGTTGGTAGGAACCGTCAGTTGGAAGGCATCTCAGTGGTAGCACAGCAGTTCCATGAAGCTCTGGAGCCACTGGTGGAATGGCTGACTGCCACAGAGAAGAGGCTTGCAAATGCAGAACCCATTGGAACGCAGGCCTCCAAACTGCAGCAGCAAATTTCTCAGCACAAAGTAAGATACAAACCACACGCTTGTGTCATTCTTTTTAGACGCTTTTGTAAAGTACAACTCAACCGGGAAAGCTGTTGCGGTGTACCTGTTTGTTCCCATACTGAATCTTTTTCTGTAATTTGAGTTTTATATATTTATGTTGGCACTGTGTCCTTTTTCGTTCAGTTTTTGTTGAGTTCCACTTATGTTTCTTTTATGTTTTTCTGATTTTCTTTTCCATTATTCTTCATTATTTAAAAAAATATAGGCCCTAGAAGATGATGTCCTAGCTCACAATAAGAGTTTACATCAGGCCATTAGCACTGGTCAGTCTCTAAAGACTATGAGCTCCAGGGAAGATAAAGATATGGTGCAGGAAAAGCTAGATTCTTCTCAGGCCCGATACATTGAGATTCAAGAGAAGAGCAACAGCAGGTCTGAACTTCTCCGGCAAGCTTACAGCAATGCTCAGATTTTCGGGGAGGACGAAGTTGAATTGATGAACTGGCTGAATGAAATCCATGATAAACTGAGCAAATTGTCAGTCCAAGATTGCAACACAGAATTGCTTGAGAAACAGCACTCTGAACTGCTGGTATTTTGATTTCTGTTCATTTATTATTTAATTCATTTTTAAATTTGATTTATATTTCCATACTTCATTTATTTTTCATTAATATATTTTGTTTAAAATGGCAATATGCTTATTCCAGTTAAAATAATATAATTTGTTATGTCTGTGCTAACACAAATGGCCTTTTCTCTTAGGATCTTCAGGAAGAGATTCTTCTTAGAAAACAAAATGTTGATTTGGCAATACAGAATGGCTTAGAGCTTCTCAAGCAAACAACAGGTGAGAGCTTTTGTAAAACTATGATTCATCAGGCTTTTCTTCTTGTACTTGTAAGTGCTTATGAGAAAATTAAAGTGGAACTTTTGAATATTAGTCCATGTTTGCTGGTTAAAGCAGTCGTAGTTGTTTATTTTAATAAAGGTTTGAGGTCAAGGTAGGTTATGTTTTTGGGACAATTTTACTATTAATGTAAGTAAGCAAAAGTCCTTTTTTGCCTGTAGAGAATTTGGCCCTTGAATCCTTTATTATTTTTAGTGGAAAATTATTTTAGTGAACCTGCATTCCATTCCTAATAGCAAGTTATGGACATTACTCATAATGGAGGGCTCTTTGGCAGTGGACGCAGTCAATTCCCTGCAGGCATCCACAGACGAACGAGATATTAGACTACCTTTTACTGCAAGAGGAAAGCTTTGTCCATTGGAGCTAATACTGTGGGAAAAGTTGCATTCCAGTTGTACACAATGTGTCTGTTCTGTAGATCAACATCTGTCCAGATTTTCCAGTACTTCTAAAGTTCTTGAACTCTTTAAGACACACATATGGTGGGGGGGGGGGGAGTGGAGTGGAGTGTCCTTTTCTGTTCCAAACTTGGACATTATGCATAGTCTATAATGAAATCTGAATATACGCTAATAAATTTCAGTAGGTTGTTTTTATTTTAGCATTTTGAGTTGTGTTTCAAATGTATAGTAAAGAGGGTGTACAGTGATGTCAAATATCACTGTAATTGAAAATATAGTTAGTATTTTGTTGATTATTTTTTCTTCACATTTTCAATAACCCTTTTATAATCTTTTTTTTTTTTGGCCTTTAAAAGAAATATTGTGAATTTAAGGGTGGATTTTTTTAAAGAACATTTGTGTTAAATATTGGATCTAAGTCCTTACTTTCTAACAGTTTAGTAAAGCAGAAAAAAGACAGGACAGATCCTGAGCTGAGGTAAGCTTCGTAGCTCTGTGGACTTCAGTGACGGTAGGATAATTTACAACAGTTGAGGATTGACCCTGTCATCTTGTTTGGGTTATTTTACAAATTAAATACTGAGATTTCTGTAATAGGTGGAGTTTAGGATTTGGGGGGTTTTTTTGCTTTTAAATATTTGTGATTACAGGAGATAACATCCCTCTGATATTTTAGGTGATGAAGTTGTAATAATTCAAGATAAACTGGAAGGCATTAAAGCAAGATACAAAGACATTACAAAATTGAGTTCTGATGTATCCAAGACCTTAGAGCAGGCTCTGCAGCTTGCAGGTCAACTGCACTCAACTCACGAGGAACTCTGCAAATGGCTTGATGAAGTGGAGGTGGAGTTACTCTCATATGAAACTCAAATACCAAAGGGTGAAGAATTAAGCCAAGTACAAGAAAGACAAAAAGTAAGTTTTAGAACCTGTGAATTATTTATTGCTATATGATTCAGATAGGTTTTGTGTTAACTTCTGTTTGGCATGAAGTTGTTTTGGGAATAACTAATTTTGGCATCAGATCATTTGACTAAATGTAACAGTAGTTAAGAATCAAACTCACTTTCCAGAGTCATCTGTTATAATCACTTATGAAATTGGGCTGAGGTTTATTTTTAGCACAAGAGAAGCACAACATTTCCTTTTTATTCAAGCAGCTACCTAATCCTGGGAAAACTCTTAAGCTGTCAAACAAAGTTGTTTTGGTTCTTTAGTTGTGACATGGATAAAACCCTGTAAAGTATAAAAAGAGTCAGCATTTAAAATACATACTACTATTCTTCTTTAACAATATTTATTTCAAAAGAAAAATTGTAGTATAAACTGGATGGTGCAGACAATTTGGGGGGGGGTGGGGCGGGGAGAGCTAAAACAGAGTATCTTTCCATTAAATTTCTTAAGTATATAAAAAGAAATGAAACAGCGGTGGGGGTTTCTGTACAGGTAAAAACTCATTCCTGAAGCATTGCGTGATGATTTGATTGGAATTTAATCCAGTCATTGCTTATTTAAGAAATCACTTGAATTCATCATATTTTGCTTTATTGCATGCCTGATTTCACTTGCTGGTGATTTAGTTTCTTATGGAGTTGCAGGTTGCAAAGAATATCTGTTAGTTTTATTTTCTTTGGTTGATTTATTAAGGACTAACAACTTTTACAAAGTTACGAAGAATTTCAGTCTGTCATACCAATTGGAGAAATATATTTAAGGTGTATTCTGTAGAAAATTCTCTTCAAGAATCACCCACTTTTCTGTCAAACAACTTACAGTATTAAAAAGCTAATACAGCTGAGCTGAAAATAAGTGCTAATTTATCCCTTTGGTTTGCGTGGAAAACATTTCAGTTCTCGACTCATGGAGTAGTTGAAAGAATAAAAAAAAAATGTGCAGGCTGTGTGTGTTCAGCTCATATGCCAGCATGTTTACTTTAAACGGCCTTTTTCAGGAGTTGAAAAAAGAAGCAAAGAACAACAAAGGCTTACTGGACACTCTGAATGAAGTTGGCAGTGCCTTCCTGGAGCTGGTGCCATGGAGGGCCAGAGAGGGGCTCGACAAGATGATAACAGAGGACAATGAACGGTACAGATTAGTGAGCGACACGATCTCTCAGAAGGTGGATGAGATTGATGCTGCCATCCTGAGATCTCAGCAGGTACTGAAAACTGTTCTTTGGGCAGTAACAGATAGTCTCTGGCAATATGTACCTGAACAAAAGATGTCCTTTAATAATGTTGCCAAACATTTGCTGTGCTTGAGCAATAAAAGGCCTGTTTGCATAGAATGGGACTCCACTGTTAAGATATGAATGCCAGAACTCAGCTAAATCTCTACACTGCTGTAGTTGTCTGCTTTTTTTGCTGACGCAAACATCAGTCTTGTAGCTAAAATTGCTGTAACTATCCTGTGGCTCCTGAAGTGGGAGTTTGCTTAAGTAAGAACTGAATGGCCCATGTCTTTTGCAGATCATGTTATGTTAAGTAAAATATGGTCCAGATCTCCAGCCAATTTTACTGGACGCAACACTGAAATCACTAGTGTTGCCACACCTTTTAGCATCAGCTGATTACCTGGCTCCTCTGTACTTTCCACAATTAAAAGCTGGATCATCTTGTTCAGGCTGTAGTGGAGGATTTAAATAACAATTTTATTCATATGCACAATGCTTTCCTTGTTGGGGCTCAAAAATAGTTATTTAATATATGGAGGTTTCTGTACATGCACAGATGTGTATATATGGGTACACTTTGAGAACTGGCACTCTAACTTCATCACTAAATAGTCCCATATTTAAGTTCCTCACTTATAAATGCATTGTGGAGACACAATTTTCCAGTGTCTGCCTACAGTTCAGGCATAAAAAAATTGGTGGAGATTTCTGTTTCTGCTAATAGTTCCCATAAACAGTTGTAACTGAACAAGGAGAAAAGAAAGCATGTGTGACATTTTCAAAGTTTGTTGAAAGCCGACTAAAAGAGGCTGGCAGTAACTCAGATCTCCTTATAACTGAGGTTAAAAATAACTTCATGTTTAACTTTTCAAGGGGTTTGCTATGAATATTATTGTCTCTCGTTAACCAAATCCTCAAAAATGAAGGGTGATTTTTTTTTTCTTAGTGAGTGATAAGGTGAGATAAGGGGGTGTATGTTGGCTCTCCTTCAGCTTTTCTGAATTATGTGAGTATGTTGCATCCCCTAACACAAGTTCAGCAGATTCAAGTCCAGGCATGAAAGGTCCAGAGCTGCTGCTCCACTAGCTAACGTTGCAAGGGCACATTGCACCCTAGTCCTGCGTACCTGTAACCTCCACTTCATCCCAGTTCACATCAGCACGATATACTCCTATATGCTATATCTCGTGATAAATACCAAGTGACTTAACATGCTTCCAGTGAAGAATAAGCTACTTCCCATTTAGCTCAGAGAAAGACCACGCGAAATAAAAAATATTTTTGGACAAGCTAGTGCTCTGTAAGCTTACCCGGTGGCAACTTGTTCAAGTGCCTGTACTGTTAAAAAGGTTTCGGGTGGAGGACAAAGCCACCAAGAACATGAGGGTTCAATGTGAGTAGTGTGGGGTTTGTGCTAGATGTTACTGGGCCAAGGTGACAAATGCAGTAAGCTATATGAACAGGTAAGCATGCCTTTTCATGTTGTGAATGGAAGCTGGAAGGCTTAATAGACTAATGCAACATCCTGGTTTTTAACTACCTGGGCAAAATGCTCCCAGATGGATAGAATTATCCTAGAGATAACCTCAGCTACATGTTTTAATCTTCATTTCTCAGTACTGAAGGCATCGGTCGGTGTCTTACCGTAGTGCAAGGGGTTCTATGTAGAAACAGAAGGTCGTATTCTACGTTTGACTTACTTGTTCTTCACTGTAAAGCAGCCATAGAGAGTGCTTTAGAAAGCATTCACAGAGCAAATCACAATGTCATCATATTCAGAAGTCAATCATTCCTGGTTAGAAGAAAAAGTACCACAGTGAACTATGCTTGGTTAAACTGGGTGGGGATGAAATAGATGATTTTATAGTGACTCAAGTGAAGTTCAGGGCTCATAAATAACTGTCATGCATAATGGAAAGAAAACACTTCAAATTTTGGAGGCAGAGAGTACCAATTTTGCGCTTTTTATTCCTTAATGTTATATTTGAACACCACAAATTGGAAATCCTGTACCCTCAGCAAATGGAGTTTAGTGTCGTGTCCTTCCTCAGTGCTATGTAATCTGGAAGTTTCACTGCCATGCCTTGATTTTGTTATTTCCATTAAATATTTGCTCAATGTTACTTACATACCCATGGATATTTGTTATCAGGAAGTCACACTGCAGTTAATTTGTACATCTAATGCATTTGAAATCACCTTCTTCATTTCCTTCATTTGGATCATAAATAGATGGGCTTCTGAAAAGCCTGTTTGTGAACTGCAGTTTCTAAAGCCAGGATTTAACTACTACTGGTCCATGTGCTTTGTGCTAATGTTTACAGTACTGATTGCTTCAGAACATACTTTTCTGTTAGGAAGTCGCAATATTTAGGACAAAACTTACTTTCTGTTACTTTAAATGAGAAATGACATACAGTGAAAAAGAACGTATGTGCTCTCTTTCATGTAACAGATGGATTATAAAGGCTGAAAAAGATTGACTCATAAAGAATGAAATCTCAGAACTACTTCTTTTGTTTTTGTGTGACTCATGATTAACCACTAAGACAAGACTGATTTAGGGGCTCAAGCGAACTCCAGCTACGTTACAGGAGCAGGGCTGTCATGGTCTACAGCCACAAAGGCACAGACCAGCAGGTTTAAAAAACACGAGGGACTGAGAGTGGCCAGAGAGATACTTCTGAGGAAAATGTGGGTGTCAACAACACGAGTAGCAGGTTCTGACCTGAAATGTCCTGAACAGACTTTCACAATAACTCAGAGCCATATTAATGTTCAGCTAATTGCAGCGGGGGTCAGAGTTTAAAATAAATAAATAAATAAATTACTACTTAGTAGTTTCTACGATGACTGTTTTGTGCATCTGATCATCCCATGTGATTTTTCTCCATGGCTTAAGCTCAAAGCTGCCCCCATTGAGTACTGCAGTGTGTGCGTGCTAAGATACATGCCTATAAACCTGAGCTGAAGAGAGAATGTATGATTTTTTAAATTTAGTCTTACTTTTCAGAAGAATTGTATCCCCATGTACTTCTCAGGATCTCCTTTGCAAATTAGTAAGAAACAGATCCTTTAAATCCTCTCACTACTTTAGTGCTTTGAGGTAATTTCTGAAACACTTAAGTGTTAACTAATGGTAGTCAAAAGTTAATCTTTTAGGAAAAGGACTGGCTGCACCCAAATCCGGCAAAGAATTTTCACATTTAATTCAAGGTCTAGTTTTGGATGAAATCCTGTCTTCTCCGAATTAAGTGAGGTTTTTCCACTGACTTAGTTGAATTGTGATTGTTTTGCCTTTATCATTTAATATCAAAGCACCTCTTAAGATTAAAAGGATAGCATCAAACAACTATTTCATAGCATAACTGCAACACTAGCAGTAAAAATAAACATAGAGATGGAAGAGACACGTGAAAGAATAAAATGAAAATAAACAGTGTAGTTAAAATTCTGAAATTACAACCCTTTTTATTTTCTTACATCTGTTAGGGAGCCGTAGGCTTTGGAAAAAATATGTTTGCTTCTGTTGCTTTATCACACTTATGAATTAAGCTACTTATATTACAATCCCTCAGAACCATTTTGGGCTTTGTATTTAATTTATGTTAAAAAAAACTCATATGGAAAGTGAGCCGCTATCTTTCTAACAATTCAAAAGTATGCTTTTTAATCATCTTTAAAATTTTTGAAACAGTCATTCTAATTTCATGTCTATAGAACTGCTGAACTAATTCATGTCTCCCTCATTTAGTTTGATCAAGCAGCTGATGCTGAATTTGCCTGGATTGCAGAAACAGAAAAGAAACTGATGTCTCTGGGTGATATTAGGCTTGAGCAAGACCAGACCACAGCTCAGCTACAAGTTCAAAAGGTAAAAGAAATGCATTTCCAACTGTCATGTTAATTATTGGCCGACACACTCTCCATCTAGAAAATGTACTGGCATGATTTAATTTTCAGTCCATCATAATGCACTTCAAAAATAGTTTTTGCTTCATGTACTCTATTTTTTTTTTATTGCTGACCAATTTTTATTGTGTTTCAAGGCTTTTACCATGGAGATTTTGAGGCACAAAGATACTATAGATGAACTTGTTAAATCTGGGGATAAGATTATGAACACGTGCACTGAAGAAGAGAAACAAACCATGAAGGTAAAGTTCCTTAAATTGCAGCTACAGTGGTGGATGTGCAGACAATATATAAGTAGAAGGATTCCTATAGTGTCTTTTGAAATAGTAATGAAAAAGCATTAATTACAGCCTCTTCTAGTCTGAGGATTGTAATACTGGAAGAAATGCTGTTGTGTATCACTCTCCTTCTTTCAGGATGTTCAAAGAGCAAACACTCTCTACTTGTTTCATTGCCTGACACTAATTTGGAGCCCCATTTATCATCTTCACCCATGGTAAATAGTATTTTAGCCAATGGACAATTGAGTGAATTAGGTATTAGTCATCCGGGGTGGTGTGTGTGGAATCTGGCTGCTTATCTTCCCCAGTTCTCTTGGGTCAGTGATGTTCTGGGCACGTGTATTTCTGTGCCGGATTCAGTGGCTGTGCACCTCAGCGTGAATCTTGACTTTCATTCCTGCTGATTTCAGTGTAGGTCTTGCTAGCAAAGATTATTCCATCCTGTTGACTAACACAGCCGATGAAAGGCATTCTTATGCCTTTGTTTATTACACACACACAGAGAGCCTGATGTTGGGGCTGTATATATATGTGTGTGTATACATATGTGTATATATACACACACACAGACAGACAGCTTTTTCGTGTTGGCATTTAAGAATGGGTTAGTTGTGGAGATGGGATTGTTTTTGCTAAATTACGGTGAGGCTGGATATGTGGTGTAAATTGAGTCCTTCCAATGACCACCCTCCTTGAACAAATACTTCACTAATTGTGCTCTGCTGCAGGATCTCTGAATAAATTTGATTTGCTCTTAAGTAAATTTAAAATAGATGAGATGTTCTGTCTATGAAACTGTAGTCATAAGGGAAGCAGTTTTATGTGAGTCTCTATTAAATATTTGTGTTTGTCAAAAATACTGTATATCTGTGTGTTAGGCTATGTTTTGTCCTTTGGATAGCATCTCTATACTTAATTTATATGCAAGACATAACAAATGAAAGGATAGCTTGTTCTGCCAAAAAAGATTCTGTACTTCACATTCAATGGCTTGCTTATATGTCTAGTTTTTCCAAGACTAGCATTTATGTGCATTGTCACATATAATATTTCATAAAAATGATAATGTGGGCAGTCTTCCACGGGAAAAATGTATAGCTAGTTGATACTTTCTTTTATTATCACATGCCCAAATACAGTAGATTTATAATGTTTAAACCTTGTAGTTCTATCATATTATTAATGGTAACACATCTGCATTAATTAATGTATGTTAACCTGGAAAATAATGTTTTGTGGTTTCTGTTGCAAGTTTGTAAGCTACAAGCACAACAGTATACCCTATTCTGTTGCCAGATTAAAAAAAAAAAAATGTGTATTGTTCGTGATGCTTTGATTCAGAAATGCTGTGGAAAACTTAGTTTCTGCCAAGTGTCACTGAAGATGGGCATCTTCAGTGAGGAAGTGGGGCTAAGATCTGCAGTCAAATCATTTGCAGCTTGACTGGAAGCCCTATGAATAAAGTGTTACTTGTAAATATCAGTATCATTAAATATGATCTAATTACTTTGAAAGTACTCTGGCAAATTCCAGTTTCCCTCAATATTGATTCTGTCCACCTTAAATACTGGTACTGTAGAAACATTATCAAAACTAAAATTTTGTTCACTGTGGTTTGGTGCTATAATGATCAAAGATTGTTTGAAATGAAGGTAATAAACGTGGAAAAACATACAGTGCTATTTTTTATTAATATTATTTTACAGAAAAAAATGGAAAGCCTCTTAGAGAAATATGATGCAGTCTGTCAGATGAACTCTGAGAGAAACCTCCAGCTGGAACGGGCTCAGTCCCTGGTTAACCAGTTCTGGGAGACTTATGAAGAGCTTTGGCCATGGTTAACTGAAACAGAAATGATCATCTCTCAGCTTCCTGCACCAGCCCTTGAATATGAAACTTTAAAGCAACAACAAGAAGAGCATAGGGTAAGCATTTTGCCAGTTTTGAAAAACAAAGTGTCAAAAAACAAGTAGTATTCTGCTTAAAACTGTGGAGTGCTCTGCTAAATGCTTAAAACCCAGAGAGTTACACTTCTGTTGAAAAAATAATTATTTAAAATAGTAATACAAAATAAATAAATTTTCAATCATGCCTCTACTGTTTCTCAAACTGTGCATGCAAACAAGATTCCCTGGGGAAGGCAGCAAACAACGTATAAGCATAAAAGAAGGCTGAAGGGGAAAAAATTGTCATTCTAGTACAAGAACTGAGCACACAGAAGTTAATAGTTGAGAAGTATATTTAAAAGTACATGTTAATGTCAGTATTAGAACAAACCAAACCCAGAAACAGAAAGAACAGACATGGGATGTTGTAGTAAGAAACAAAAGAAGGTAAAACATGACTAAAGAACTGGAGTACCTGTTGTCAGCATGCTGAAAGTGCCTTTGTGTACAGTCTGTATACAAATATGCACATATGTTGATCTTATGTACATGTAAAAAATTTGGCTTTTGTTTTGTTGGTATCATTGCAACTAAACTTAGCTGAGCCAGGAAAATGGACAATTAGAGGGCCAAGAATTGATTGCTTGGGTTCCAGCCAATCCCATAATCATTTCTCATGTCAAGTATGTTTGTTATGTAATAATTAAAAGAAATAATTGTTTACCATAACATCACAAAATAGAGGCAGCAGTGTTGTAGGCTGGCCACCATATGGGCTTTCTTACACAGAGGAATAATCAGCTGGGATAAAAATCAGTACGTTTCATGTATGGCTATTAGTATCACATGGAATCAGATGTATCTCACCGAAGTTAAAAACCTATGTGTTTTGGCACATGCAGAGCCTGTATGGCTACTGGAGATACCTGTCTCTCTCTACTGAGCATAGAGTAACTAGTTTTTTTTATTTTAGATGCCTCAATTAAGTGACTCAAGTTAGATAGGATGAACCCTGGCTTCAAAGTCTTGTTTACTCTGAGACCAGTTAATGAAGATGTGCCACTCTTATGTACTGGTAAACACTAGGTTCACTCATTTGTCTTCCTATTATGTCCACAATGAACAAACATGCTCTATTAAGACTAGATATATAACATGAGCCTTACAAACTATCTTGATTAGTCACCGTGAACCAAATCATGCTTGCTTTACTTACAGGATTGTCCCCCATCTACTTTAATCATTCTGCTTGCATGAGAGGCCCTTCAGATGAGCTTCTCTTTTTTGCATTTTCCCTGGGCTATACTATTAGCTGAGATTTGTTTAAGTAGAAGATGTCAGGCAATTTTAACACATGATCTGATCTGAAATGCTTAATTACTGTAATTGTTTACCCAATAGTAGATCATGGAGAAGACCAGATCATTTATTTTTCTATTTAAAAAAAAAAAAAAAGAAGGTTCTGAATGTGAATTGAAAACAGTTTTCTATATTCACTTATATTTCTGTTCTGATGTATTTATTGATGACTATCTTTGTTCCACTCTGAGTCATGGAATTCATAGAGTTGATTCTGTGTGAGTAAGATGCAGTCAATTTGGTTTTAACTTTGCTGTGGGCAAAGTACTAGCTTAAGGTTTGGACCCAGAAACGTGCAGTCTTGTGGCCTTGTGTCAAATCATCTGTGTACGAAAATAAAACACAAAATTATTTTCTAAAAACTTTCAAACTGTTCTTAGTTTTGCCTTTTCCTCTTCTCTGCTAATCAACGTTATTTTTCTTGTTGCAAGGTATACAAATAGTTACATTCTCAGTAAGCAGCTAAACTCAGGGGTTTTTGTATTTTTGTTGCTGTTTTGTCATCAAGGGACAGTGGAGAGTCATGGTCACTGTCTTTTCAGTCTTCCCAACCTCTTCTCTTCTGGGGAAGAGCAAGTAAGCAAGCCAGTATCAGGATTTCTTTTTAAGGGAAGGACCTTAGTCGAAGAGAAGAGGATTTATTTACACTGAGTCTGATATAGGCCCTTTTCTGTGTCTTCATTAATTTAAACAAACTCTGAGCTGGGAGAAACAGAGCATGTGCCTCTCATGTTCCAGCACAGGGTCTATAGGATAGAAATGCGTGGAGTTCACAGCACAAGAGGGACAGTGCCTCACAAGATAGTGGGATTTTTCTGAAAAGGGAGGGATGAGCTGAGAAAATAAATAAAACTGCAGAAGGATCAGGCTACTCCCACAAAAAAGCCTTTCCTTCTTGTCGGATCTATGGGTGCAAGTAGACAAAACCAAAATTCTTAGGCAAGTTGGAAGACACCTTGTAACCTTTCACTTCCACAAGCCTCTGCACAGTCTTCTGCACAGTTTTGACTTAATTCAGGGGTGGATGATGAGAGGGAGTAGACAGCTGAGATCAAATTTAAGTTCTTTATTAAGTAGTTGTTAAACTTTGTGTCAATTAAGTAATAGTGCTGTTGTGAAGACAGAGGGGTCTTGTGGCCAGAGGGGAGACTGCTAAACTAGGTTGATAGGTCTCTACTGATCAGTATTCCTTGTTCTTTTGTTGCTTTCACTGGTTTCTTTGACCCTTCCTTGTACTAGTTTCCTCTTCTTAAATCAAGGATAATTTGAACTAATACTCTTGCAAAGCCAGTACCTCTTTCTGTGATGTTCTTCAATGGAAGGCTTTGCAGCAAGTGACAAACATCAACATGAAAAGTATATACGTGATGGTGTTACGCACATGTCTGGAATATTGTTGCCATTTCTGTCATTATAGGTACTAAATATGATGAGGAGTGTCTGTTGCCAGCATCATATGCATAGTTAGCATCTTATATTTTACCTGTAATCATATGTCCTACAAGGGTATTGCGCGGACCTTTCCCATGCATCTCTAATTGTGATGTTTTATGCCTGGATAGCTCTGTGTTGGAATGGGAGCCATCACTGGCAGAGCAGTCATTAACTTTATTTGATATTATTTGTGCTTTACATCAGGACGAAGGGTATTTGTTTGGAATTTCTTGCCAGCTGGATGTGTTAGAAGTGTGGACAGCTGTAATGTGGTGGTGCAAGCATAAGAAACTGATAAGTTGTTTCGTTTGTTATAGCAACTGCGTGAGCTGATCGCTGAGCACAAGCCTCATATAGATAAGATGAACAAAACTGGGCCTCAGTTGCTGGAGCTGAGCCCAGGAGAAGGTTTTTCTATCCAAGAGAAATATGTGGCAGCTGACACCCTTTACAGTAAAATTAAGGAAGATGTCAAAAAGCGAGCACTGGCACTGGATGAAGCCATTTCTCAGTGTACCCAGGTATCAATTTAAGTTTAAAGTGTAATTGGATTCATTCAAATGGAAAGATACACAGACATTGTCATCTCACATGTATATATCAAGACTAAACTGCTGTTTTATCTGGATTTTTCAACCTAATGGCCTGTGAATGTTCATGTCACTGCTTATGGCATTGATTTTTCTGTTTCTCCAGGGGTTATAATTTTATATATTGGTCAGTATTATGACTCTGCTGCAGTTGAAAAATGTTATTGCTTCTTAATTTTGAAGTTAAAAAAAGGAACAGTTGGTCTAAAAATGTGGGATTTTATTCCATTTTCTCTTGCTGGTCTGTTACTAGCTGATGCTTCATCTGTATATGGATGTCAGTGTTGATCAGTTAACTTGGGTATAGTTATATCTAAAACTTGGCAGCTTTAGTTACAATCCGTTACCAGTGGAACTAGAGGGTAGTTTAGCAGTGGTAGTAGCATTTGCTCTTCGTTGCAGACCCACAAGAATTTAATGTAACGTATGCTTGAACTGTTACGTAAAAGTATTGTAAGCAAAATTAGACCTCACAAAATGTCATCATAAACATAAAATTCAGATCAAGTCCATAAAAGCTGCGTGTCTGAGGTTCATCAGCCCATGCAATGAACCTCAGTAGAGTATTGTTAGGTATTACATTCTAGAGACTTTTAAATATTGAGTTAATTGTCATTAAACCCAAACTGAAATTCTTTTACTCAACCCAAAATTCAGAAAAGAACTCAGTAAAACTGTGTACATGAACCCATACAAAAACCTGAATAGAAATACTTTGTTCTCTACTGCTGTTTTTATAGGAAATTCCCCTTTTTCTCTGTTCACTGGAAGTTAAGTGCTATATTCTGCTCAGGTCTAAAATACTAGATAAAGAAATACACCTCAAAGTTCTCATCAAGTCTACATTCTAAATAATTTTTATCATAGGTGATTGTACTTAATGTCATATTCCTAGCCCCTGCAGACTGAGTTTTAAGAACCTGAGGAAAAAAAGTCAGATAGCATCCTGCTTTTGAACTGGTTACAGATATTATATTATACTCTCAGTCATTCTAAACACCTTCCTTATTCATACCTCTGAAAGATGCCTAATTATTTAGATTCAGTGTTTATCATAAATGGTCAGTCCTCCCCCTATTTGGAGCTGCACATTTGAAAATCAAGATACTTAGTATTCAAGTCCCTGTTTTGTATGTGATAGACATTAACACGTTGTACTGCCTTAAGCAGAGACAGCAAGAATAAAAATGCATTCTTTGGTAACAGCTAGAATATAATCACATGTTGAGAAAATACTTAATTATTTATACAGTACTTTAAGGTTCATTTTACATATGTAAATGTATATGCAGAAAGCAAAACGTTGTAACGCCCAGAATGCAATTTTATATAATCTTCTTTTTTTATTAAGATATGTAAATATGTATTATCAGGGCTCTGTACTATGATGGCTATGTCAGTGTTTGTCTAGACAGTCCTGGAAGAATAATTATTTAACTCTTCAGGTTTTAAATTATGTTAAATTGCATTATGTGTCAAAGGCAGGACATAACCTATGGAGCCAGAATGGATGGTTGTAATGACTTGCGTTTTCTTCCTTTTAAGTCCTAAAACACCTTGTCTCATTCATTGAAGTACGAGTACAAGGAGGCCCACTGAATGCACTGATAACTTAAAAACGTAATATATACGTCCTAAAATTAGACCAGAATATTGCCAATTTAATTTCATTTTTTACCACTTTTGTAAAGTTTTGTTGCCACAATCAGTTTTTCAGAAGTCTTGAATGTGGGAAGGCTACTTATCTTTCATAACACATTTTGTTAACTTGTATGATATTCACACTTCTAACAAAAACACAGAGTCCATAACATTAGTCACAGAGTCTGATTTGAAGTGGATTGTGTGGTGGGAAAAAGTAATTACATTTGTATTGCCTGTATCGCTTTGAATAGAAAGGATGTAGCTATTTGTTCACATAGAGTAATCTTGTTTTGCTGTACTTTTTCCTAACACCTTTCCCAAGCGTAGTTAAGAGTGCTTTTTGTAGATCCTGGAGGATCATTAAATGCACCCAAATTTATTAATTTCAGTAATTTGAAAGAGGCATGGTGGTGAGATATTTTTAGGAATCTCTATGGACCCAAAGGCATATAGTAAAGGCTAACTTTGGACCTGTACCAAAGGATGAACCATGTTAACATAGCTGTAATTGAGTTTCTGGGCACCTACCCGGGCTCAGTCAAACATGAGTCAACATAATACACGCTGTTGTGTGCTTTTAGTTGCAGAAAGTAACATACCTTTACTGCACTAACAGGCATTACCCGGCCACTAACAAATGTCTTTTTGAATGACCTTACATAGCAAATCTTAATAGGTGGTTATATGCCAGTATGTTGGTCCTGATATGAAAATGTATGTATTTAATATTAAGGTAAATATCTTTCTAAAATGATGAAATCAAAAAGCCATGGCTCTCCAAAATGAGGTACAAACTACTATATGAATTGTGCAGTACTAATGCAAGTGGATTCTGCCATATGTATAGTATCTTCAGCTGGAGCGTCTCAGAACTGAACCCAGACTTCATAGTAAAGTTCTTAAATCTGAGAGGAAGTACCATTTTGCAAGGTCATTTTTGTAATTTAGATATTAAGAGGGGAAGAACCACGAAGAGGGGTATTGCAATTTGCACATATATATGTTGGATAGAGATGTTAATTATGTTAAAATAGCTTTTTCCAAGAGAATTTCAGATGCCATTTTTCAGTTGTTTTTTTCTAATTTCTCTGCCACTTCTTTCTGTCCTTTACCACCCTCCCAGTTTCATGACAAGATAGATCCAACTCTTGAGAGTCTGAAACGCATAGTTGAACGCCTGAGGCAGCCACCTTCGATCTCGGCAGAGGTTGAGAAGATTAAAGAGCAAATCAGTGAAAATAAGAATGTGTCAGTGGATCTGGAAAAGCTTCAGCCGGTGTATGAGACACTTAAACAGAGAGGGGAGGAAATGATTGCTCGCTCAGAAGGAGCTGATAAGGATATATCTGCTAAAGGTAGTAGATTGGGGAAAGTTTCATGTAGTGGAAATGCAGCAAGCTGCAGCATATAAAAATCTTCATTTCTGATGACCGCTAATCTGGGGATTGTGTTCTCCTGGAGAAGCTGCTAAAGATTTATAAAAGCAAAGCATTCGTTTGAAATAATTCATGGTGGATATGACCTTTGTTTTATTTTTAAAGGCCATGTTGGTTGTTTCCACTTAACGTTATAAGGAGTCCTGTAAAGAAACAATTTTAGAGTCTAAATTTTAAAATGTACACATATGTTTCTGCTGTAGAACTAACTGTAGAGAGATTTATGGCCAAGAATTGTTTGCCAAGGTAGTAATCTAGTTCCTTTGTTGTTTAGCTGTTCAAGATAAACTAGACCAAATGGTCCTCGTTTGGGAAGACATCCAGACCTTGACTGAGGAAAGGGAGGCCAAATTGTTGGATGTAATGGAACTAGCTGAAAAGTTTTGGTGTGATCATATGGCTCTTGTAGCTACTATTAAAGATACTCAGGACTTCATTCGAGAACTGGAGGGACCTGGAGTTGACCCATCTGTAGTCAAGCAACAGCAAGAAGCTGCTGAGGTCAGTAGAAAGTGTTTTATTGACTTAAAGTATTTTATTTACAGTATGCAGAGAAAAGACAGAATTACTGTGAAATACCACAGGAGAATCATTTTTTTCTAGAGACCAAGAGGGATAATTGTATAGAAGTTTACTATAATGATATCTCAAGAGTCTATGGTAAATAACACGTATCAGTGCTTAATTGCAATGAGCATGCAACATGCGCCTGTCATTATATTTACATATCTGTTTATAAACATGTATATAATAAGCCTGTCGCTGAGACTTTTAAGTTATACATACTTTAGATTCCCTGAGTAATGCGTAACATCTAAATGAAAGGTGTACAAATATATTATACTGTATGTATTATGCTCTAAGCCTGTAATTATTTATGCTGATAGTTAAAGATTTGAAGGTTGAATGATAACCTCTGAAAAAGAAAACACTCTGATTAAAGAAATCTAATTTAAAACTTCCTGTTTATTTTTTCCATCTCATAGAAAATTACATCATAAGCCATTCTTACAATTTGGACTGATGTCAGTTGAATTCACTCTGACGCTGCAAAGGGATGCTTATATTTTAAGCATCCAATTGTAAGTCCAAGTGAGTTTAAAGAAAACAAAGGTCAAATCTTGCCATGTTCTATCTTGAAAACAAGCTGTACATAGATTATTAAATTTAGTACTAGCACTGTTGGATTATTTTCTCTTTGTAGGCTGCTAAAGAAGAAATTGATGGACTACAAGAAGAACTAGAAACGGTTGTGAGCCTTGGCTCTGAACTTAGAGCTGCTTGTGGAGAGCCTGACAAACCTATTGTCAACAAGAGTATAGATGAGGTATGTGAAATGCAGATGCGTAAATCTGTTATGTTAGATGCTTGTTCAGCTGAAATTGGTATATCCCCTCCCACCCCCACAA
This sequence comes from Phoenicopterus ruber ruber, assembly GCA_009819775.1. Taxonomy (NCBI): domain Eukaryota; kingdom Metazoa; phylum Chordata; class Aves; order Phoenicopteriformes; family Phoenicopteridae; genus Phoenicopterus; species Phoenicopterus ruber. The sequence continues at coordinate 100,661,722 of CM020217.1, forward strand.
AATTTTGAAAATAAACATTTTGTGACAAAGGAAAGATATCCCTGAATCCTCTGTGTTAAAGTAAGGTTTGCTTTTCAGGTAAATGAATCTTGACTCAAATTAGATTAGAATGTACAGACTATTTTATTGATTTATGGGTCAAATTTTTTTAAAAGACAGAAAGGCTTTTTGTAAAAATACTCACTGATTAATACAATAGATGGCTACTTTTCACGAACGTAATGCTAGAATAAATTTCAGATATATCTGGTTTATGCCAGGTGAGACACCTTAACTGAGACAATCCTGTCTGGATGACTACAGTGTACTTTTAATTTCTCTAATGTTCAGCAATGTACTTTTCTTTTAAGCTACCTTTTTTATAATGATACAACTGCAAATGATTTAATAATAGTATTTCCCGTATTAACTATAATCCCTATGTTAATAAAAATATTCAATAATCAGTATTAAAGTTTACAGCTTTTGTAATCCAGAACTTCTAGTGTATTCTGAAGGAAACTAACTATGCAGTGACAGGGAAAACAAGAGTGTTAATATCAAATGAATATGAACTATTCATGCTTAGTTTATTGGTGTTATTGATCAGTAAATAATTAGTGAATGCACATTATACAGCAGTAAATTTCTTTTGTCCGTTGGAGTAAATTGCACTTACTTGCAGCTGAATTCTGCCTGGGATGCCTTAAACAAAACATGGAAAGAACGGGTGGATAAGCTTGTTGAAGCTATGCAGGCAGCTGTTCAATACCAAGATGGACTGCAGGTAAGATGGTGTGATATACCTAACCCAGTCTTGAGTCAATAGGATTTAATGTGGTTGTAGTAAGAAATGCCAGGTGATTGGGTAGGTGACGAGTAATGTATTACTCTGATTATAGTGACTATTTTCTTCAGTCAGCAGATAATTTTTCTCAGGGTTGGTTGGGTTTGGGTTTTTTTCTGCATCAAAGAATAAATCTAATGGGTTGTTTTCTTCATGTAGTTGTTCATATATTGCACTATGTTTAGATTTGAAATTGATGTCCCCTTGTTTATTCATAAGAGCAGAAGTTTTTTGATACCACACAAATTCACAGTAATCCTGCTCACATTTTCTTGTGATAGTCAATAATTCCTATGATAGGCAAGTCGAAATTGTGACACATTTACATCATCTGAAAGGAACAGAATACAGGTCCATATACTCACTTGCTGCTGTTTTCTTTGAGTGGAGGACAGTGAAAGAACTTCGATTTTATTCCACCTTTTTATAAGTCAAATATTTAAGTTTGAAAATTTTAAGCAAAAAATATTAACATAATGTTGCTGGACCATTATACTAATTCTTAGTCTAATTTATCCAATCACAAAACTTTAGAAGGTGATTCACTTTTTAAATCTGTAGGTAAATTTTCCAGCAGTTTTTTTAAGATATCTTTTCTCTGTATGTGGTGGTTTGCCTTTTTTTTTTATACATATTCTTTGCATGTTTTGGCTGAGTGGGATGCCTCATATCTTTTGTCAGTGAATGGCTAGAAGATTGGAACATTTGAAAAGATTCCAAACGTGGTCAAATTTTGCAGAACTATTTTTTTGCTCAGTGGAATTATTGTCTTTCTTGGTTCATTAAGTCTTTAAAATTAGAGTTTCACATGACACTGAGGGCAATTGCCTGTGTGTTCAGTGCAGATCAAACAGCAGAACACTCCGTAATAAAACACAACATGCTTGTTTTCCAGTGCACCCTCACTATGTATTTTTCTCTAAGTTCTCTTTTATGTTCATGCTGCGCAGAGGTTGACTTACAGGGTTACATTAGGAACATTGCCATTGGTTTAAGTGCTTTGTATTTCCTGTGGCTGTACGCTGTACATCCTACAAGCTTGGTACTTTGTGAAAGAATGGTATTTAAATGCCGCCTTATGCTCATTTCAATAGACAATATGAAAAGTATCGTGGGCCGATTGTTAGCTGCAGCTGCCTCATCCTGTTGAGCATGTTGAGGGTAGTTCTCCTTCTCTCAGGCAGCTGTGTAGCAGTGGGCAGCTCCAACAAGCCATCCTAAGCCTTTCTCTGTAATGAATCACAGATAACAGGCGGGAGGAGAAGGACCTAGCTGAAGTGTTTTTTCCCCTATGCAATTACCCGGGTTGATATAGCTATTCTTAATCTGTAAGTAGAGTATTCTTGAGGTTGTTCTGCATTATATCAGGAGTAAAAGAAGTACCCACAAAGCCTCAGAACTGGGGAGATTCAATTTATTTTTTAAAGTTATAACTGCATTATCGTACAGAGATGCAGTCAAGCTCAGTTATGCCCCTTCACTACCTAATATGTACTGAATGGGTTGTGTTCCATGTTCCTTACACAGATAAGGAAAGAAAAGAAGTTTGCTTCACAAGAAGTTTGCTTGTAATCATCATTTAAAGTGTGTTATCATTCAGCTACCGCCTTTCATTTTCATTCCAAAGGACTACAGAACAGTGCTTGTCTTGTATTTACCTTCAGAGTATTCATAAAAATTGCTGATTTTACTCAAGAAGTAGAATGCTACTCAGCATGAATAGTACTGGCAGAATATTGCTGCTAATAGCAGCTCAGTCTCGCGCATGTACGTTCTTGTAACTATTACATGAAATACTTTAGTTAATATTTGATTCCTTGTGTTGCAAAGAAACCTAAGTTTCACTGAAGAAAGCTATTTTCTTTCAAAGAGCACAGCAATATTGTTCTCTGGAGTAAAAAAAAAAAAATATCTGATACTTTACTTAATACAACTTTCAAACATGACGCCGTTTCTCTGCTCATGCTTGAATTTCATACCCTGATTTTCAGGCAATATTTGACTGGGTAGACATTGCTGGCAGCAAGTTAGCATCTATGTCCCCAGTTGGAACAGATCTGGAGACAGTGAAGCAGCAAACCGAGGAGCTTAAGGTATGAACTAGCAGTTTATTTCATTTATATTGTCATCTGTCTGCATTTTTCTGTGTTGTGTAGTATTTTTCTGTATATTTCCAGAGTCAAAAGCAACTTTGATTTTTCAATTTCTAGTAAAAAAGAATCTGTACGAAAATTTCAAATAAAACTTCATTGCAAACTTTTCATTTTAAAAATGTGTTTCATTTTAAAATCTATTCCAAATTTTGGTGAGACTACATTTTATTTTGTGAATATGTTCTGATAGCCCAGAAATACTTGTAATAGCATTCCTTCTCTTTCAAAGGCTAAAAGGTTATTATGTACAGGGTTCTTTTGCTATGACCTTTACATTTTCTGGTTTCTACCATGAACAGCTTCCTTGAGGCTCTGAGAGAATGCCTCTAAAGCTTCACTGCTGCCATTATAGGCTTTATCTAAATGTTCACACAGCATTTAGTCCTCGGCATTCCCAATACATCAGTGAGCTGAAAATCAAAATTTCAGGCTTAGAAACCTGTCTGTATGGATCTGTGACTGAGTATGCTTCTGACATTGGTAGGCTGTTATGCTATATATAAAAAGCAGGGATGTATAGTGATCAGGGAATGTCCTTGGTTTTGTTGCTCACTTGTACATTTTTGGGCTGTGGGGAGGTTGTTTAATCTGTCTGTTTTATGACGTAACTTCAAATGAACCATAATCTTACATAGTTCAGAAGAACACACATATGCGAGTTGTATTCAGAGTGCTGCCCAAGTTGCGCGTACAAGAGGGTGTTCTACTAAAGAAAATTTACTTTTAGCTCTTCTGAAGAATAGTTCTGTTGGAAGTTTAAAGTATCATATTCTCACAATCACAAGAGCTAGAAGTTACTCAAGATATGTTCTGCCTTTTTTACAGACCAGGGAGATCATTGGAGAATACCTTGACAAAGATGCCCAACAGCATCCTCTGGTCACAGTTAGCAATGTCTGCTAGAATAGTAAGACGTTGCTTGCATATTTTCAGTTAGCGGGGAATGTCTGGTTCATCAGTATCTTACAAGCATTTTGACCCTGGAAAACAAACCCTCAACTTTATGAAAGTTGACAGTGATGCATTAGTATTCTAAATATTGCTGTACTATGCTATATTCTGGAAGATCATTACTTGTGATATGTTTATTTATATTCTTTTTCTATTTACCATAGCAATTTAAGACTGAAGCTTATCAGCAGCAGATAGAAATGGAAAGACTGAACCATCAGGCAGAACTATTGCTGAAGAAGGTAACAGAGGAGAGTGACAAGCACACAGTTCAAGACCCTCTCTCAGAGCTCAAACTGATGTGGGACAGCCTAGAAGAAAAAATTATAAATAGACAGGTAAATAAACTTGAAGGTGGGGGCTTTATTCACGATTTAGTTTTTTGAGAAAAGCTTTTCATTATGTATAACGGTTGTATCAATTTACACATTTATTCCTTTTAGTTTGGAAATTACAGAACTATATATAACAGAACTTTAATTTTACAATTTACTGAGTGGTTTTTATGTTTTTTAAACCCTTAGCAGTATTTTTTGTCACTTCCTTTGTCAGCAGTGCCATGTTGCACCATTATTATTTTGTTTTGGTTATTTGATGACATCTTAAGTAGCAGTTGAAAATATTTATATGTGCAAAAGTAGTACTAGCTGCTGAACTGAGTGCTTTAAAAAAAAACCAACACAACTTAATATTAAACTTTTTCAGTGCTCTTTCCTTAAATTATCAAAGTGAAAGAGAGATTTAAAGATGCAGTGCTTTGAAGTGTATTTTTTTCCTAAATTGAATCATTTCACGACAAAGAAAAGGTTTTAAAAAGATTATGCACCAAATTGCATTTATATTGAAGTTATGGTTTAAGTGATGAAAAACTACTGTCATATCTCTCATGAGAGAACCGTCAAACTTCACTCTTCTCTGGTTACATGGGGTCTTCGAGGGTCAGGAATTTAAGCCTGGAATGCAAGGCTTTACAGGGGAATTGCTAACTCAGCTCTAACTATAAACCAGTTGCTTGTGTTGGATAACTGTTTCTCCCTGTTTTTTATGCTGTCATATGCATGGACTCTGCTCTGGATTATGGTGACTAATGGTAATATAAGCCAATTCAATAGCATTGTGAAACCATTTTATTGTTAATTTTATTTTTACCATAGCACAAGCTGGAAGGTGCCTTGTTAGCCTTGGGGCAGTTCCAGCATGCCCTGGATGAGTTACTGACATGGCTGACGCATACAGAAGACTTGCTGAATGAACAGAAACCTGTGGGTGGAGACCCCAAGGCTATTGAAATCGAACTTGCCAAACATCATGTATGTAATTATAATGAATATTAACTGAAATGTTCTTTTGATGTTTATCTTAGTGATGAGTCTTGTAGTAAAACTTAGCACTTGATAAATAATTCTCTGTAGAGTTTTTCAAGATGCAGATTATAGCTGAAATGCAGGCTTGGAATAACTAATATCTTTCCTCTTACTCCTCCATATTCCTTCCTTCCATGCATATGCCATGCAAGTGGCATAGATTTTAGCCAAAAAAGAACAGCTCAACCTAGTCTCGACCTTTATTCACCTTCATTTGACCCAGGGAACTCAAGTTATTGAGCCTGATGCTCTCCCTGGAGCAATAAACTCCTTGATTAGTTCTGTTTAGGCTAGGTCTCACAAAATGCACGTGACTGTTGCACATCTTTCTTTCTTCTTTCTTCCTTCTCAGGAGATAGTGATTTGTTATTCTGAACTCTGCAAAATTGCATGTCAGTTGAGTCCAACTAACATGGAGAATGCCGCTCTGAAAATCTCAGCAAACTTTAGGGGTATCCATGTCCACATGTAGGGTTAACTTTTTATTTTTTGTTTTAGTATTTTTACTGATTATTGTGACTTTGGAGCCCATGGAAGAATGCTTCCGTTGTACCTTTATTTTGAAGAGTAACAGATCTTCCCAGGAGGAGGAGATCTTCCCTGCCTCTTTGTGTGATTCTGTACTGTTCATGATGATGTGTTCTTTCTAGGCCTGAAGATTTCAGTCTAACCTCATAAATCCTCTCCTTTCCTTTAAATCTGCCATTTAATTTTTGGCCTGCATATGATGTGAAAAGTATTCAGAGTTCATTTTGGATTTAGAGAGAATTGATTGAAATTGACAGTACACAGATAATTAAGGTACTTTCATTGTTTGTGTTAATGCAGCTATGCAGCTTCTGAAGCCTTTTGTGTGGTCGGTTGAAACTTGAGCAGAGTACATCTACATGCCCTGTGTAACTCCTGTTATAAGCAGGCCCTTTTAAAAAAAAAAAAAAAAAAAAATAGAAACCCAGCTTCCGTTCCATGAACCTTTTATATTCTTATCAAACGGAAGTATTTTACTACTGAAGAAGCATCCAGATATCGTTTATGTCTATGTTGAAGGAGTTCAGCAAACACATGAACGAATCTACTTCCTTTTCCTAAAACAGCATTTATAGGTTAGAAAGTTCACACAGTAGTGTATCCTGTTGTAGCCTGTAAAAACATCCATCTCTTAAATAACTTTGGAAAGAATAGACCTTGTTCTTAGTGAGCCTCAGCAGGAAGGAAGGGATAAGATGCATCTGCTTCTGTGAATATCCCTTTTTTTCACCCTGTTAGGAAAATAAAATAATGAATATTTTCCAGTGCTTAGCTTAGAAGAATTAAAGCAAATGTGATGCACGTTTTGTATACAAGGGCTACTTGTGACTTGCTGTTTCATCAAGTGCTCTGTATAGTTTATTTTAAAGTTCCTTTGTATTTAGCTTTATATTTTTTCCATATGCTAGCATTTTGAGGGAGGTGAGTTTGAACCAGACCCCATGGAAGACAGCAGTCATAAACTTGAATTTCTTAGATGGCGTTTACCGCTCCCTTCCCAACCATTTTGCATATTCTCTTTTTTTTTGTGTTCTTTATTTCTGGTATTTTTAAGCTTTTTTTTTTTTTTCCTTAATCTTTCTGAAAACAGCATCCGTTTCCCAAATGTACTTTTTGCCTTTTATGATTTTACTGTGGTTGGTGATAACAGGTTTTCAGCCAGATGGAGGAGGTCTTGTGTTGTTAGTATTACAATCACTCCCCAGCTTTTAGCACAGCTGAAGTGTCCTGGTAGCCTGACATAATGTGAAACGAGTTGTAGACCTGAAATGCATGAAAAGACATCGCAGGAGTCAGGTTGTTGTATGGCACAGCAGGCACGTAGTGTTCTTGTTCCTATCTCTCCTCTCTTCTTAGACTATTGCTCCACAAGCAATTGGCGCTACTATATATAACACTGTTTTCACACCTTACTCTCAAAGACAAAGAAAAATCCTGTTAAAGAAAAGTATGTAGTAAGTTAAGGAAAGTGAAGAAATAATTCTTCACTAGCAGTACTAGAAGACTTTCATAATTTCAGAAATACATGTATTCAGAAGGAATATAGTATTTTTTCCAAGATAGAAAAATAAAATGTAGCATTTTGGCAGAATGGTCTGTTACTGCTTTTGATTGAAGAGGCCTTCGTTATTAGCTTTAATTGCTAATACCTGTGCTGATGTTAAACTATTGCCTTGTCACTGGATTAGAATAATGACTGATTGCCCTCATTCAATAACATATCAACATGGCCAGTCATACATGCTGTGTTACAATTGTAGGTGCTACAAAATGATGTTTTAGCTCATCAGTCTACGGTGGAAGCAGTTAAGAAAGCAGGAAATGACCTGATGGAATCAAGTGCTGTTGAAGAAGCAAGTAATTTACGGAGCAAGTTGGAACTCCTGAATCAGCGCTGGCAAAATGTGTTGGAAAAAACAGAACAAAGGAAACAGCAGCTGGACAGTGCCTTGATCCAGGTGAACAGGAAATGATCAAATAAAGAGATAACTCAGAAAAAGTGTCTTTTTACATGAAATACATAGATACATGTATTAGAAGTTGGCCTAAATCAAAACCATAACGCAGACACGCCTGAATTTGGGGAAAGTTTGAATCCAGCTGTATCTTCCACAGCTGGCCACTGTCTTTTGTAGTGCTGAATCAAGACTTCAACTTTTGGCCTACAGATTTTTAAAGGGTGAAGTTTCTGTTTAGATATTCAGGGAAAACATTGATCTCACAGTTGCTCATTTAGCCTGCTTTCAAGATTTCCATGGTTTTTGTTTTTATCATTTAGATTGGATTGAGCTAGTTTAAATTTTGGATTGGCTTGGTTTTTTTCCTTTGTTTTCTTTCCTTTCATTTCCTTTGATTATTGCAAATATCTGATTAAATCTATTGCCAGTATACTTCTGCATCTGAGCTAGTATTAGAATGGAGAACATTTAAGTAAGCTCTAAAATGATATGGTATAATTTAGGCCCAAGGTTTCCATGGTGAAGTTGAAGATATGCAGCAATGGCTCACAGACACTGAACGTCAGCTGTTGGCATCAAAACCTGTTGGAGGCTTACCAGAAACAGCAAGAGAGCAGCTTAATACCCATATGGTAAGTATCAGTATTAGAATGCTTCGCAAATTGTGTTTCAGGACTAAATATCTTTCAACAGTGTTTATGGTAAATACAGAGCATGTTCTGTATATCACAATGTCTGTACAGTATCTTAAAAAATTTTAATAGCCTTCAAAACAACATTGTTATTTTCAGTATAGGAAAAGTAGTCACTTGGGAGATGCCCAAAGCTGAACCATTAATAGTGTTGAGACAGAAACAAAAGAACTTTTGCATCCTTATTCTCAGAAAGAAAAACAGAAAGTGTTTGCAAATTTTTCAGTGATTCCTATTCTTCTTTTCCTTCTGTCCCCATAACTACATTTATGCTTTTTCTAAGATCTGAAGATGAATCTAAAAGTGATCCACACTCATTGGACCTCGAATTAAGAGACTTGATCCTTTATTCTTTATCTAACCTAAGCTGACATTGAAGTCATCATTAGCACAGATGTAATAAGGACTACTGGCTCATATAGAGATTCTGCTTTAATTAGAAATGGCAAGCTGATCAGGATGCCTGAATTATTCCCTTCCTTTCTTTTTAAGAAACATTCTGTGGACTTCTCCGCACCCATAGAACCATAGAGCTTAAAAAAAGACACTTAAACTTGATCACTTACCTCAAAGGACAGTGGTTCATAGTGCTCCATTTATGTAAAATCACGCTGTGCTGTTAGGCCAGGATATAAGCCCAAACCCAGTGATCTAAACTCCTGACCTCCTGGCTCACATGTAACAGTGGTATTTACTGAACTGTCCTTGAACTCGAACATGCCTGACACAGTTTCCATCAGAACACTGCATTGTCATAGCTTTGAAAATCAGATTTTATTTTGGAATGATGCTAAAGATCATTGCCCACCAAGGTAGGACGCTTTTTTCCTTCTTTTTTTCCTCCAAAATTTACCAGTAACTGTTTTTTAGGAAGGAAAATAATTTACAGTTTTAAAATCAGTTATGACAGGAAACCAGGACAAAACACAGAAATAACCTTGCGGTTTTGAATCTCCCCAATCCTTCTCTTTTTGTCTTAAAGGGGGGAAAAAAAAAAAGCACCTTTTTTTTTTTTTTTTTTCCCCTGTGAGGGTGGGACATAATCACAATTCCATGAGAGCTAGTGGAACTCTTTCGATTTTTCATCCTGGACTTAAAGTCAGATCAAGACCAAAAAATTTGCCCTGGAGAATTTCAGGGTTTTGTTTGGTACGTTCTTTTACTGTGCAAATTTTCTATACTTACTGTACTTACAGATTGATTAGTTAAAGAATCTTTAAACTGAATGTGGTATTATAGTTGGAACAAATGTGAATGTGTCCCCATTAATATGTTCTCTATATGTACAATCATTTCCTAACTGTACGTGTACATTTTAACAGATTGTGACTATGCTGTGGGCCATCATATAACTGCAGGCATTGACTTGTTATCCTTTAATGTATATAACCCTTAAAAAATAGGACTTGATTTCAGTTTAGTTAAATCTCAGTGCATCTGTGCAGATATGTGTAAATTCTCTCTCTTTTTTTTTTTCTTTTGTTTTTTTGGCAGTTAAAATGTTGAGGTCACTTGTCATGTTGAGTACTATTTATTTTAAGTTCCAAATTCAAACTTGCCCCTAAGTGATACAAACCATGTTACTTTGTGACATGAAATGGAAGAAGAAAGTTTTGCACTGTATTTTGATTTGTTTCTCATTGGAAATAATGTTACAAACCGTATTCTTGAGTATAAGCTACAGCTATGAATAAAAGAGCCCTCAACCATAGTAAGTTCACAAATGGAATTTAGACTAGGCAGCATTTCCAGCTAAGGCAACTCCAGGAAAACAAAAGATACAAAGAGACATTACAGGACACCAGCAGGAAGGGGGCTTAAAAAGAGGCCTCTTTGGCTGTCCCAGTGCTGCTCAGAACATCCCTCTTCTTTTCTTAACGCAATCATAATTCTCAGTTCCTCCTTTAAAATAACTTTAATTGCTCCTGCCCTCTTAAGAGTGTGACTGTACTGCAGAATTAACCACTGTGATGAGTCCCTGTCTTAGACTGAGCTCAGCCCCAGTGTTTGGGGCCATGCCTGCCTTGCGTGTCTCACCTGTGCTGTGCTCCCTGCGTTTACTTCTGAGGGGTTCTTGTGCTGCAGTAAAATAAGATGCTCTAGGGAGTTACGGAAACCAGAAATATCGTAGGGAGGTTGGGAACATAGGAGGAAGCAGGCTAGGTGACACCACTTTTCATACTCCTCAAAAAGAAAGCGAGGAAGCTTTCTGCGCTGTTAAAATCTTAGCTTATGGTTGAACCTGCTTCCTGTTGTGCCCTCCTCTGTGATCAGGTACAATCCTGTGTACAGTATCTCTTAACCCAAAGAAAATGTTGGGTTTGGGCTCTTGTCCCGGGAGTCAGAGGAAAAAGTTAATTTCCTCCTATTTGCAAGCCACTTATTGCTCATCTCCTGGAAGATGTTCCTCATTTGGGAGTCTGCAGCAACTTCGTTGGTACATTTTGGATGGTCTGTTACAAATACTGAACATGCTCTTTTGAGTCAGACGGATGCATGGGAGCTCCCAGTCTCTTGCTACCTCGTCTTTAACATGGTTAAAAAAAAAGAGTGGTTAGTTAGAATAGTTAGCAGGTAAAACAGTTGTTACCATTATTCTTCCAGCTTGCTTTGTATGTGTAAAATGTCTTCAGTGCTCTTGCCTAGCGAGTGAAGGAAGATACAGACAAAACAAAAGAGACAATGTACAATAAAGCAGCCCTCCCAAGTTGTCCCACCCACTTTTGAAGGTATATTGGATAGGTCTGGGCTTTCAGCGCATTGTATAATGTTGACACTTTTTGTGTTTCAGCTACAGATGAACTTTAAACCAACCAAGTTGTAGCAAATCTTGTGCAATAAGTGCATAGTACTTTCTTTGCCAAGCTTTGGATCTCAGAGAAAACATCTGACAGACAATACAAGTTCTCATTTCCTGAAGAATTGGGCCCTTTCTTTGCTCATTTGGCTTTTTATGAATTACATATGTTTCCTTTAGTAGTCTTAATCATACTCGCTAAATGTTGGGGGAGAAATAAATATTATACTAGCATTTGTAAAGAGTATTGAATTTCTACCTGACTTATTTTTTGGTGCTTTTTTTATTTAGGAACTTTGTGCTGCCTTTGAAGCCAAAGAAGAGACATATAAGTGTCTAATGCAGAAAGGCCAGCAGATGCTTGCAAGATGCCCAGAGTCTGCTGAAACAAACGTTGAGCAGGACATAAATAACTTAAAAGAAAAATGGGAATCAGTACAAACAAAGCTCAGTGAAAGAAAAGTATGTGGGTTTTTTACATAAAAATAGAAGTGTAAATCATGTATTTAAGGATGTTAATGTTCAGTGCTTTTATGCATGCATACTTGCTTGATCTTTTAGATTTAAAATCAATTGTAAAGACAGTTATGCACAATTCATTGGTATGTTTAGAAAGTACTGGGGAAAAACGGGATTCAAGAAGTTGATTATCCATAAGGGGCGGGGGGGGCGGGCGGGCAGGCAGGCAGGATGGGTGAGAATGGCACAAGTCTATTCCACAGAAATACGTTAACTGATACTGATAATGGTCATTTGGTAGGACGAGGGCTTTTCTGGTTTTTATTACAGTAATTGTAGACATGAGAGAGTGAATAAAATTATTTGATCATTCAAGTTCATCTCCTTCTCAGTACAGAATTGCTGCATTAATTTTCCTAGCTTTTATCCATTTTTTTTTCTTGAAATTCCCAAACGCTTGGCCTTTTGCCACTTACTTAAAGTGACTACCTTCTGTTCTAATGTAGATCAATAGCGTGATTTCACTGATATGCAACATACATTTTCTTATTATTAATTTCATTTTGCTTTCATTCCTTCACGAAGCATAGTCCATTTGTTCTACCTCAATCAAACAATGAAGAGTATCACTAATTACAAACAGAGGAACTCTCTGTACAGCCTTGATATGTATAAAGCACAAATATTTAACTCGGAACTTAGTTATATTTTAAAGTAAGAATGCTAGTGTCTCTTAAGGTAACTGTATAATGTAAGAACGTGAAACTAATTAATACCCAATATGAGCACCTTCTTGCAGGAAGCTGTAAGGTTGGAGTGCTCAGCTAGGCCAGCAGTGCAATTGTTTGAAAATCTCTGACTGCTGTCTCATGATCAACAAAAATTCTGTATCCAAAATCAGTCTCAGTTCAAGCAACCAAAATGACAATTGGACTTTATTAGGAAGAAGTGGTCTAGGCAGACTTGTTCTTTGTTTAGTGCAAGAGAATAAATTAGATGACCTCTCTGAGGCTCTTCCAAGTGCACTGCCACCTTAGTTCTCTGAGATTCTATGGGTTTTGTATTGAAATTGATAAATCCATGTGTCCCATTAGGATTAAGTAGTAGAAGATGTAATGTTCTAATGTGGAAAATTTTGTCTTGATACTAGGTGCTGTATTTTCTAGTCATCTATCATACATAATTTTACTGTTACTGTTCTATCCATCTCCTTTAATATGTTCAAATGTAGGCTATTTTAAAACTCAGAAACTTTGAGTTGGAAAAATGTTTTAAAATGCTAAACTGAAATGGTTTACTCCAAAATGCTGAGCTAAAATGGTTTACTTGGCTGAAGCCCCTGCACAATATCAACTGCTATTAAAGTATGACCTATCTTTACAGACCAAACTGGAAGAAGCCCTCAGTTTAGCAATGGAGTTCCACAACTCACTTCAAGATTTCATCAATTGGCTTACTCAAGCTGAGCAAACTCTAACTGCAGCTTCTCGGCCAAGTCTTATCTTGGACACTGTCTTGTTTCAAATTGATGAACACAAGGTATGTAAAGAAACAGATGTGTAATGTTTTTCTCCCACTCTGTGGAGATACTTTAACAATGTCCAAATGAACCGTGTAACGCTGGCACTCAGAGAAACATTTAATTTGTTTTAAAATTGCATTTTATAGTCTTTCTCGCTACATCATTCTTTATCAGACTGGTTTTTTTCAGCGTTTACCCAGTGCTTGAGCAATGTAGTATTCAGAGTAATTTTCTCCCTTTTTTCCAAGGTTTTTGCCACAGAAGTGAATTCTCATCGTGATCAGATCATAGAGCTGGACAAAACTGGAACCCATTTGAAATATTTCAGCCAGAAACAGGATGTTGTCCTTATTAAGAATCTGCTGATTAGTGTACAGAGTCGATGGGAAAAAGTAGTTCAACGCTTAGTTGAAAGGGGAAGAGCTTTGGATGATGCAAGGAAAAGAGCCAAACAGGTAATCGGACAACAGCTGTTGTACAACTCTTTGAACTTAGCTGTAATTACATCCAGACTCTTGAAGAATATGGTGCTTTAAAGCGCTTTCAAGTAAGACTGGGTTTAGTGTAACAGACACTGTTGAGTTAGTGGAGCAGTTTCTGTGATTCAATCATAGACCACTTCATTTGGGAGGTGAAAGCGTCATTTTCAACCCAAGCAGTGACTTCTGTCTGCCATACAGGATAGTCTGAAAGAAGAAAGTTACAGTATGGCTTCCAGATGTATATTAGTGCCATCTGTCCTCAAAAGGAAGTTTCACAATCAACCCCTTATATTTTAAAGAATGCGATGAACCCCTTTCACTGATCTGTGGGAGTATTCCTTAGTATTTTCTTCTTGGGTTTACGTTGTGCCCTGATTAACACTCATCACTTCCTCAATCTCTTATGTTAGTTACTAGGCCAATATCTTTTGTGTGGTAAGATATCTCCATTTATTTCCTTAAAAACCTGGAGAGGTTTTTTTACACAGTTTTCCTCACCAGGGAGCATTCATGTTTTTTTCTTTAGATTCATGTTCCCCTCACTGAGGAACATAAATGATAAGATGCAAGATGTGTGAGCGGAATGTAATCTGTTTAAACGTCAATAGGAAGTTCTAGCTTCTTTTTATTCAAGTGAACATGACCATTCAAGATTTGGTCATGTTCACAGCCAAACCACATTCCCATTTTCACTGCTACCACCACTCAGCTCATAGAGTAAGAACTATAAATTAGCAATAAATTAGCCCATAAGCCAATCAAATGTTATTTATTTTCCAGCAGTTTCTCTTGTGCATTCTTGCACACAGCAGCTCCGCAATGAGATACATTTCATCTCTATGTCCATTTACAGAGCTGAATACAATAAGTTACTGATTTAGGACGATAAGTGTCTATGCAGAGCAGGGAAGGAGTACTGAAGGGTACTGGTGTCAAGGCCTGATTCACAGCCCTGAACAACAGGATCCGGGAGCCCTGAGAGGTTTCTAAACTAGAGTCTTCTGCTTTCATGTGAAGGCAGCCCAGGCAAAAAGAATTTTCCAAAGAGACGCGGAGAGAGAAACGACCAGCTTAGAAAAATTGAATCCCAAAGGGATGCCATTTTTTGAAAGCTGGTTGAATCTTTAGTCTTTCCGTGCTTCCTTCCCTGAAGCACTCTTTTTGTTGAGACAGGAAGGAAGATCAAGAATCTGTTCCTTGCCCATCAAGATAGCATTTGATATAATGAGTGCATTTATGAGCATCCCAGGGAAAATCTTGGGCAGTCATCCAGACAGGAGTTTTCCCCAGTGATTTATTGCTGTTGTCCCATACAGGCAATAGCTAAGCCCCATTCTTGCTGTGTTTACTATTCATTACTAAAAATGTAGGAATCTAAATGGCCAGCACATCAACAGAAGTTACCGATGTATCTCTGAAAGATGCATACTACGCGTGCAGATCATGTACATAAAAGGTTGCTAATTCACCTGGGAGAAGAGAGGCTAAGTCCAGTGGGCACATGGTTGGGCTAGTCCTGTTTGAGAGACCAGGGAGTAAAAGCAGACCAAATCTTTCCAAAGTCTGCAGAGTACTTCTTTGGCCTGTAGAGAATTGGTTGGGGTTTAATGTTTTCGGAGTATTTTATGAACCACTGAATTTTAAAATCCATGCAAATCTCACTTTCCTGTAGTTCCATGAAGCCTGGCACAAACTTATGGAATGGCTGGAAGAGTCAGAGAAATCTTTGGACTCAGATCTTGAAATTGCAAATGACCCTGACAAAATAAAGATGCAGCTCGCACAGCACAAGGTGAGTCACAAGTGATGAAATGCAAAGTGTCCAGTGAGATGTAGGTAAGTCTATCAGCCTTGCACTGTTCAGTCAGCAAAGGAAGTAGATTTGTGGCCATACTACAATGGAGTGCCTATTAGCATCAAATTAAATGGTGCTGTGTTACGGGTGGGGAGTGAAAAAAACCTTTTCACAGTACCTGATCTGGGAGGGAATGATTAATTATGAAAAGGACAGACATAATAATACAGCACCATGGAAACTTTAAAAAAATGAAGTAATACCATCTCAGAATAGGAATCTCTGATGAAGTTTTATTACAGGCTCTTTTCAGTCCTTAAACCACAAATTTACCATCCAGTTATTTGGATTGAGATTTTTCTTTTAATACTACAGGACCACCTCAAAACTGAAAAATATTCTTGTATTTTGATTGGCAGTTGCTTTTTATGTCAAGTGGAAATGTTAATGAAATCCTCTAGAAAGTACAATGACACTATTAGTAGCAAAGATTGTTTCTCTTCATGGGATTCAAAATTCCTGGACCAGCTTTCCACAAACCCAGCTACTGTAGGTGAAAATGTAAAAATCTCCCTGATTGACCTGATAATGTAAAAGCTCTATAGTTCCATCAGACACAGAGCAAAAGGAAAGACCAAAGAAGTCTTTACTTCATTTTTACTTTTGTAAAGAGCCTAGAATAATATATGACAGAGGATCAAGTGGCTGAGTGGTAGTATCTTTAGAGACAGACTATGTCTCAAGATTTATCTTGGAGCAGTTGCATCAGAGACAGAGTATTGAAAGATCATTCATTTTTCTACATTTTGGCATACATTTACTTCTACTTTTCATGTCAGTTTTACTGTTTTCCATTTACTCCTATTTTTTCATTCTGCACAATATTCCCGAGGGTTTGCATATCTAATTTTTCCCTCTCAATGTAGCTTCTGGTGATTGCTTTTACCTCTGACAAATTTTGCCATGTATACTAATGAATGGTTACTGCATCCTTCTGCTTTATATTTTTATCATCTGTCAGTTTACCTGCTGATTTAAGTATTGTTTATCAACCAGGAAAATATTCTCTTTTAATATGGGGAAAGTTGGCTGTTGGTCAAGCAAAAATAGTTTTACCTATGTTTGCTGTTAAAACTTTTAGATAAAACCTACATTAATATTCTGTTACACTAACTCTGCAGTTTCAGTTTGTTCTGGGATTGCTGCTGTTGCCAGAATTTGAAGTCAGTGATGTGAATTTAGGAAAAAAAAAAAAAATCTTTCTGTTAAGATAGTCTTTCTTGTCTTCTCTAACTCTATCAATCTTTTAATCCTTCCACTCCTCTCTTTATATAAAGTTCAAACTCCTCACGAATATGGTCAACATGTTGTGATGTTGCTTTGAGGTCTTTTCAGGTCCTGAGGTTTGACTCTCTACCTTTATTCTCCTGCCCTCTTCTGAAATGTTAAACTTGATAACCCCACTTGTTCTTCATACCTACAGCAGTATGTTTTATGAGCCCAAGCTTCCTCACATGGATTGGCAGACTCATCACTTCTCTCAATGATATCTTTTCATACAAAAAGATTATAGACAAAAGCTACTTGAGTTGCCTGAATCTTATTTCTCGTTAAGGAATGGATGGAATGTGGCAGAGGGATATTAGGATTGAAACTGGCGATTTGGAGGAAAAAGATGAATGTGTGTGAGAGAGAGAGTTCTGTGAACTTTGTGACTTTAAACTTCAAACAACCCCCTCAAGAAATCAACTCAATTGTTTTTTAATGAGCTGTCAAACCTCCCAACACTGCAATGTCCTTCCTTGTATTTTGAGTCTTTTCCTTCCACTCCCACATATACCCCCTGTGTCTGTCTTTGTCTTTTCTGTCCAGCCTTGAAGGTTTCCTTGCTCCATTTAGTTAACGATTTTGCTATCTGAACTGAGTGTGTGCTGTGTGTGTGCTGTAAGCAATAATTTGGACTCGCTCTTTGCCAGTTGTTACTGCCAAAAAACAAAAGTCCCTGAAAGAGAAAAGCCAAGATAATATGTTTTCTCTCTCACTCATATCTAGTGTGTTGCCAGGGACTTTTGGGGGTTATTCATGGTCTGTTTATCAGCAATTTTTTCTCATTTTTAGAAGTCAGGAATGGAAAAACCCTTACTCAGTCACCCAATCCATTCCTGTGTTAATGCTGAATGGTCCTTACAGTACATTTATATGAACCTGGCTATTTTTATCTGTATGTTCCCATCTTCCTTAGAAGGAAGGTAGATAGCTAATTACTGGTATTTCGTTCATCTTACCCATCTGCTCCTGGCAGCTTAAACCAAAATCTACTCTGTTACACCTCTGTGAAATCACATGAAAGTAGATATGATGTAGTGTGTGTAGTGTCTCAAAGAATGAATTGACTGCAACGCTTTGTTCACCTTTGAATCTATTTTTCCTGTATGATCCTTCTCTGGCAGCAATTTCATCATGTTTCCTCGTGCAAATCAAGTAACACTGTGCATGTAGTGTTAAGTAGTTAATAAATCCCATCAAATAAAAGGAGTGCAGACATATTGTTTGTATTGAAGGAACTTTTATAAAAACCTGTTTATTTTCATTTTGAAAATTATTTTTATTTTTATTGTAGTTCTAGCTTGACAATAGTGTTTGTATTCTTTAAGTGTGTTTCCTTGTTGTTTTATATGAGGAAAATGAAAGGACAGTAAGGAAATAGTAAATTACAAAACAAATGCTGCCTTTTTTTTTTTCTTGATACATTTTAATCCTCAGTCTCCTTTGGATCCTGAAATAAGCCTAAAGTAAGGACAGTACAGTGCAAAATACCAAGCAAGTTTTAAAGAAGGAACCTTGAATCACCGTAGGTAAAGTTGTCATACTGTCCACATGGCATAACCCAATGCCTACCTCCTACTTAAGACATCTCCATTCCACTTGAACTTTCCGTGACGCACATTCACATCTAAAAAGAGCAGATGACTGTGTGGACACATGGGAAAGTCGGTGGTAGAGTTGTGAGCTACCATGGCACAGGTTGGTGCAGGCCAGCTGGGAACAGCTTGCCAGTTGGAGGTGAGCAGGCACACATGTGCCGGCGGTGACCATGAGGAATTCTTCCAATCTTTACATGCCCTGAGGAATTACTGTAAGTTGTAAGTGGTGATCATTTCCTTGCTGGATGTGATGATACTGAACGTTGCTCTGAGAACCAGATGAAAATCTGGTTCAGCAAACACTGAGCAAAAACTCTTTTGGCCTAGTATTTTTTTGTGACAAAAAGAAAAAAAGAATATTTATTTGATTCTGTATATATGAATTTCCTAAAGCAAACTTGTGATTTTTATTTTAACTGATTTCTTGCTAGCAGTTCGTAAAGTTGTGAAATAAAACACTTGAAGCATTGCTACCATTTAAAAGCTGCTGTGTAGCACTGGTTTTGTCTTTTGGCAGTGTTCCTTTATTTAATTATTTACTCTGTCAGTTGGTTAACTCCTCTGCAGTATCAGATGAGCTGTGTTTCTGTGTGCTCCTCTGTGCCTGTGAAAAGCTTCCAGAGGCTCTGTGCAGAAGGAGCTGTCAGAGCTGTCAGGCAGATGCAACTGCTGTTGTCACTGTCATCTTCCAAAGTCCCTGGATCACAGAAACCTGCCCGTGATCATGACTTTCAGCCCAAATTGAGTTACTGGGATGTCACCTGGCTGCTCCTTGTGCTTGGATCTGTATACTTTTGGCATATAATTCTTCCCAATTATGGTATGCTTCAATCTTAGGAGGGTTAAATGCTTGTGGTTGGAGGTTTCCCAGCTTGACCATGCTAAGCTATAACAGAATGACCTTTGTAGCCCTTAGGGTGCTCTACACTGGCTTGAAATCTTAGTATGTAAAAATATAGTGTGAAGATGGCTCAGTTCATGGCTCCCAAAGTAGCAGTTCTTTCACGTTCTTCTGACTACCAGGCTGAAATTTAGGAATGTTATGGTAGGACAGGAATCGTTGCTTTCACTGAAGGAGGAATTTTCCAGAAGTTATTCCAGTAGGCATAGAGCTACATTCCCAGAGAGGGACAAAAGGCAGGGACTCTGCTAGTGTCAAGCCCCATATAATTTCAGGTGCACTGTAGACTAGAAATTTTGCAATGAGTTTAAAATTTTCTTGCGGCACCATTTACAATTTCCAGTGCAAATAATATGTCAAAGATTAATTAACTGTGGCCTGTAAGCAGTTAATGCTATATGGGTGTTTTCTTTTTCTTCCATATATATAGGAATTCCAGAAATCTCTTGGTGCCAAACATTCTGTGTATGATACCACAAATAGGACTGGACGCTCCTTGAAAGAGAAAACCACCTTGGCTGATGACAATTTGAAACTTGATGATATGCTGAGTGAACTAAGGGATAAGTGGGATACAATTTGTGGAAAATCAGTGGAAAGGTAAATGAAAACCAATCTAATTATTCAGCAGATAAGAAAAAGGCTTAGGAGAATTCTTTTGGCTTCTCTTTTGGCTTCTCTTGTGTAAAAGTAAAACTAGAGTGGCTAGCTTGTTTGATAATTAAAAGTGCCAAAGCAGTAAAATACTAGAAATTCATACTTTCCTGATGGTATGGAAGAGGACTGGAGGGAGCTGATTTAAAGCTCTTAGTTGTTACCATTTTATGCTGAAAATGTTTTCTTAAAGTGTATAAATGATTTGTGTGTGTGTGTGTGTGTGTGTGTGTTCATTTGGGTTTTTTTCCCCCAGACAAAATAAACTGGAGGAAGCCCTGTTATTTTCGGGACAATTTACTGATGCTCTGCAAGCTCTCATTGACTGGTTATACAAAATTGAACCTCAGCTGGCAGAAGATCAGCCAGTACACGGAGACATTGATTTAGTGATGAACCTGATCGACAATCACAAGGTAATTCCAAAAATATTTTTTTAATTACTAAACTGCCCATAAGTGTAGCATTTTAATGCTATCTTTATTTGGCTGTTCTGTAATTTTTAGAAACATGGAATAGTTTTACAAAACAACATGTCATCAACAATGGAAAATGCTATAAAACATACATGGAAGAAAATAACTGTTAGTGACTCATTGACACCAGTTAGCATTGAGATATTCCATTTAATGCTGCTATCCTCTGTATTTCTGAATATCATGTAAAAAAAGCACAAGTGTATATTTACGAATATGTGTATATGGGCAAGAGGTGGCAAAAACTATTTTACTGGATATCTTTGGGGCTTTTTATTTAGTACATCTGCTAACCAAATGTCTAGTACACTCGTCATGACTACAGCAGCCTTTCAAACCTGCAGGACTGCTGTATATTCATGGAGAAGAGTAGTTGCAATGCTTAAGTTACGCACAGGAGTATACAATTAGACTATGGCCCAGGAAGCCTGCATTGGCAAGCTGCAGTATTTTGTTGCTGAAGTGTTTTGGAAATGGGAGCAAGTAGAAGATCTAGGACTGTGCCTCTGAATCCCAGTTTTGCAGTTCAGTATGTTGGAAGAAGTAGCTATTGAAGTTACTGGTATTGCAAAGGCTACACACTGGGAGGATTACAAGGTGAAGGTCCCTCTGTTCATCTACCAGCGACTTCCAGTATCCAAAGACCGTTCAGTGAGGAGGAGATTTTGGCCCTCATGAAAAAAAATATTTGGAAACATGAGTTGTCTATAAAAATTAGCCTGAAATATGCTGGAATTGCTTCTGAAATTCCGTTGTATATCACAACTAAGTCAGTCAGTGGCACGATATACTGTAATTGTCATATCTTCTTCTAAGAGATTCCTTTATGTAACTGGAGCTTGTTCCATCTGCAAATGTGAACATACTCTCACATAAATCTATGAATATGTGGTGAGATCTACAGCCTTATAGTCAGACCCCCAGATGGGGTTTTAGCTCTGTTTTTAAAATTTTAAACCTTCTTCTTGATTGTTAGCATTTATCTGATCTTCTCCTGCTGCAGCAATCTTGCACATTAATCAAGTGTGTCAGATCAATTGCTTGGATAAAGAGTGTAAAGCCAGCGTGGTAAGGAGGCCAGATTTCCCATGCATTGCATCAGGATGGGTTCTCAGGATCTGTCTGATGTTCTCCTACCATATTCTAGTTTTATTAGGATAGGATAGAGTGTGAATATCTTCATATGGAATCTAATGAGTAGAACTTGTGTGTTTTGAGTCACTTGGGTGGAGTTATTCTTGATTGAACTAAATCCACATTTCAATTTCTTCTTATAACCAGTAGGGTTTTTTGTTTCTCTTTACATAATTATGCCTTAATGAATTAAACATATCGAATGTATTTGGTGGTGCCTAGGTTTTCCAGAAGGAGCTGGGAAAAAGAACGAGCAGTGTCCAGGCTCTGAAGCGCTCTGCCAGAGAGCTGATAGAAGGCAGTCGTGATGACTCTTCCTGGGTCAAAGTCCAAATGCAGGAGCTAAGCACTCGCTGGGAGACAGTTTGTGCCCTGTCAGTATCCAAGCAAACACGACTGGAACAGGCTCTTCGGCAGGTAGAGGAGTACTAACGGTGCTACGTGTACTTCATGAGAAGCAGAGAAAATACCTCGCAGTCTAGTTGCCAAAAACATAATTTCATTTTCACTTCATGTCATTCAATTTCATTTAATATCATTTGAAAATACTCATTTTCTTGCTCATGCATTGCTTACCTTGTCTCCATCCCTTTACCACAGCACATAAATAATGCCTCTTAGCATTTATTATTGCTGTTATTGTTAGTCTGTACCACAAATGCAAAGCAAATGTTTCAAAGACCTTTACCATCTAAGGAAATCACTGAAGTTACAGTCAAGCGTGAAGGATGATTAAGAACTATGCCCCCTTCACAGGAAGCTGGAGATTGCAATCATATTTATGCCCTTCGTGCCTTATTGGAAAGAAGTAAATTTGTGTACTGAAAACTTGTTTACATTGGCACAATTACAGTGCACAGTGAAGTACACTGCAGAAAAAATGGAGTTGTGCTGAGTGCACTCAGGAGCTAGAACAGTGTATGTATGTTAGTATTGGCTGGTACCGATTCCCAAACAAATAGGTCCATCTGTGTTGTTTCCAAACCTGAGATAATATGGAATGTACAGCTCTGTGAAGATACACTAGCTTAGGTTGATGCTAGGATGGGGCTCCTGCAACAGCGATGTATCCGCTGTGTACAAAATTCCTGCCCTGCTTTTCCCAGAGTACTGTGTCTGGCTCTCCAGGCTCTCAGCAGGCATAATCCTGAGCTACCTCAAACACTAATTGTGTCTGAATATGGCTGTGCCCAAAGGTTGAACTTTCTTGTTTTCTCCAGATGTAAAAGGGTCAGTCACCAACGTGCTGTCAATTAAATTTGCTTAACTGGTGATTTAGGCTATGCAGAAAATACAGTTCTCATCTCTCCAGCTGGTCCATGAAAGCACCTCCCGTGTAATTTGTCAGCGTAAAGGCTTGACATTCTCAACTGAGCTGCAAATACACTATAAATCAGATGGCTAAAAGCATGAACAGGCTTTTAGGCTTCCTATAATTTTTTGGGAAGCATGAGATATTTTTACAGTTATGAAAATGTAGTACTGTATATCATTGACTTTTTAATGGAAAGTTAATGTGCCAGTTCTGCTGCGTGATTAATGACTCCAAATGTGGGCTCAGTCTCCTTGTGTAAGCTGCAGTGTGTCTGTCCGATCCCCTCATGAGTGACCATGACTACTTGTATTTCAACAGGCAGAAGAATTCCACTCTGTTGTCCACGTCCTTTTGGAGTGGCTGGCAGAGGCCGAGCAGGCTCTTCGTTTCCATGGGGTCCTTCCAGATGATGAAGAGGCCTTGCGTACACTGATAGACCAGCACAGGGTAAGCAAGAAAACAAAGAGGATCCTCTTCATTCTAATAGGTCTGTTAGAGGGTAGAATAAAGGAAAAGAGCCAAAGTCTATCTCATATAGTCAGATCCAGCATCCAATGTTTGTTTTTGCAACTGTTTCTACAGAGAAGCTAGAAATTTAATGGAGTTGACAGTTTGGTGCCCATACTGGTGTTGGGCTGTTGTTTGAGTCATCTTGGCTTACTAAGAAAATAATGGGCCTTTGGAAAGTTGCTGTAAACACTCAGAGACAGATGCAAACCCTTCTGTGGAATACATGCTGCCTGACTATTATAACAGAGACTGCTACAGTAGCAAAAGTATATCTGTCTTCTTAGCACCATTGAGCAAAACAGCATATCCTTTTCTTTCAAGGTCATTCGTAAATGTCAGCAGAATGATGTTATCATCCATTAACCTTCTGTCATGGTGAAACAGCGTGCTGTCATACTTCACATGCATTAGGTACTGAAATATTGCAGTGCCATAGGTATTGCAGATACTAGATTATAGGCCATCAAACTAACTTTGCAGTAATGAAATGGGAAAATGGATAAGTAAGGAGCATAGAGGTCATATTTCCACTCTCCAAACAGGAGGCTACAACACGCGCATTTAAGCCCATGCAAAACTCTTCTTTTAAGTGCAATAGTAATAGTACCAAGAATGTACTGCCCACAATGTTATAGAACAAATTATAAGAGTAATGGATTTGTTCATCATTGCTCTGAAGAAAGTTATAACAAAACTTAGAAAATGGAGAGTGGAAAAGCATCCTGTTTAAATTGAATTTGGGAATAGTATTACGCAGAGGAGTGCGTGCAGGGTATGACTAATGGTTCTTAACTAAGGAGTTTTCAAGGTACTCAGACTGCAATGTTTTGAAGAAGTTTCCAAATTTAATTTAGGGCCCTGGAAACTGGGTGCTATTCTTTAGCTGGCAAACGTATGTATGCATCAGCATATGCTGACTAATGTTGGCAGTAGCAACCTGCTGTCTCCAGTGCAATGAAATTTGTCTTTTAGCTGCCTTTCCTCTACATGTGCTTTATCAGTTCCCTTTTATTTAATTTTTTGATCCTCTGAATACAGAGGGAAGAACTGTCTGAATGAAATCTTGGGTTGACTGAAATCATTAGCAAAAAAAAAATCTTAAATCTCTCCCTCTGCAATGTAGATTGATTAACAAAATATTTCTGTACAAAAGCTCAAAACTGTGCTGCCAAAGCTGAAGCATAACTTGGAACCTCAAACCAAAGCAAAGTTTGCCTTGGAGAAACCCTGTCCAGCTGGGGAGAATAAAATAGTAAAATAGTTTAAATGTATTTGTATCCAGCTACATGTTGAGAGGTTTCTTCATGACAATATTTATCCAAATGGTCCATCTTTATGCCCATTACTGATTTTGTTTTCTTGAATACTGCACATGATTTAATGAATTCTACTATCTCAGACAGAGAGATTTCTGTCACTTGCCATCCTCTCTAGGGGCTGAGAGGTCTGGTAGGTTGATGCACTGCATTAGTTAATGAGAAGCATCCCATCTCCTCTCTTGTAAATGTGTCTATATCACTGGATTGCCACAGAGTTCAATACAATTAGAATCCTTTACTGAGGGAAAGCTTAAAAGGCTGTATGTAGAGTGTCATAGATTTAGATTTTGAGACATTCTGTTACAGTTGTGCAGGGAAAACAATGTTGTTGTCGCCTGTTTTCCTCCTGGCCCTGCCTTATTTTGGTAATCTCTCACTACAACCTACCTCTCAACTTTTCCAAAACCATTTTGAACTGAAATATTGTAAGAACCCATGTGGTTTTATGAGAAGGACTGCTATTGTGGTTGGGTCTTAAACTCTGACATTAATTTAAGCTTAAGTCAAAATCAGTTAGTAATGAGTCTCTGAATATACAGCCTGCCTATTCCAGGCTTTCAGAACAAGGTAGAAGAGATTATTTCTTTTACACTTTTTTTTCATAATAGCTTCATATTTACTGTGTAAAGGTGCAGGATAATGTCATTATGAGTTGTTGTAGAATCTGTTTTTACAATGTTTAGGTGATTTTGAATTTTCTAGGATCTGACTTGGCTGATCTTTAATTTCTGGAATCCAAAATAGCCCTTCGTGGATGCAAAGAGGAAGAGTTAAACTTGAGAGACATGGTTCCATTTTGTAGCTCAATTACAGACGTTAAAATACAACAAAAAATTCCACTAGGCACTGAGAGATGTTGGCAGTTCCAGTTAAGGGTGCTCACAAAGACATACAGAAGTACACATCGTTTAGACATAACAAAATAGGCAGAATAGTAAAACCATTGTAGTAATAATAATTAAAAAAAAAAAAATGCAAACTATTGAAAGGATGGGAAAAGTCCCTCAGTTTTTTTATTGTTTCGCCCCCACCCCCAATTCTGGTCCTGCCACCCTTTCCTCTGCCGGACTCCCTAGGAACATCAGTGGCTATGAGCTTAGATGTCTAACGCTCTAAACATCCTTTTGCTTTTACAAGATTTTTCCCACATGGCAGCGCCTCTGGAAACAGCTGGCTAATTAGCAGTCTCTGTCCCTGTTCTTGCTGTGTCTCTCCCCCTCAGCTGCTGAGTTTTCACATTTGTGTTAGTTTTGTATAGCTGCTCCTGAAGTCTTCTATCATCTAGTCTGAGTGTGTAATTATAGTTGGACATTTCCAGCCTCTGCTAGGAGCTTGATAGTTTATTATGAAGAATTACTGTAACTGACAGACAAACCAAGTCATCTGAAATGTTGCCAATAATGATTCTAACCATCATATAGTTGATTTACAGCACTTGTAAAATGCTGTGATTTTCCTTCTTTTTTTAATAAGGGCATGTGTCTTTCAAGTATTTACTGTATGGTGGGCTTTTAAGGAGTGGCAAGCTGGAGTAAAGATTTTAGAGCTTCATTTAGTACTTTGTGTGGAATAGGCTCTTTAAATATTTTTTGACTTTTCTCAGACAAATTAAACTTGCCTCTTGCAAGTTGAATCTGAGCAATCTAGAGGCTCGTGACCTTCCAGACTATGCACTCAGATTTCTCTTGCAAATTTTGTCAACGTCTAACTGAAATTGTTACCTCTGGTTTAGGAATTTATGAAGAAACTGGAAGAGAAAAAGGCAGAACTGAATAAAGCAACAGGTATGGGAGAAGCTATCCTAGCTATCTGCCACCCAGACTCCATCACCACCATTAAGCACTGGATAACAATCATCAGAGCCAGGTTTGAAGAGGTCAGTATATGTCAAGCCATCTTCATTGCAACAGTCCATTTTTGATTGGAACATAGCTGACAACAAACATGGTAGTTACACTGGGAGGAAATGATCCAGCTGTTGAGAACTAAACATTTAAAATACCCGCAGTGATGGATGTGAATACCATGCTTCCCTAGGTTTTATTTTAAAACTTATAGAGCTTTAAGAACTAAAGCAGATGGTCAAGCTTCTTTGTTTGTATGTATTAAAGGAAATACAGTCTGACACTTCCAATGTGAAGAAAGCCAATAGTTTCTGGGGAGAAACTTAAAAGTTACAAAGGAAGGAAAATACAGGGCAAACTCGAAGCATTTTCTAATTGCATTAGGGAAGATTTCAGTCCAACATATTCTTAATCTAGAAGATTTTCAAATGATTTAAGTGGGTACAAGTAGGTCTCAGAGGATGTAGCACACTCTCAGCTGCTAAGGTGTTATTTTCTGTGTATATTAAGTTTAAAGAAAAACAAAATACTGGTGTTAGCAAAGTATGGCTTCAGGGGTGCCCAGGAGGGAGATGGACACCAAATCCTGTGTGATTCACTAACTTACACATATTGTTTGATAAAGTTCTTAGTATGTTGAATGTGCTGTTTACTGCATGTAATAGCACCTAATCCTGAATATCTGTGGAAAAAAATGTGTTGAACTGGGAATTTTAGTTATCTAGCACCTTTACTGATCAGCCACTACATCTAGCACCTTTGCTCATCAAATATCAATAGGCCTGGGAGGAAGCTCTGGGTTTACAGTTAGCACATTTTACAGAATTTTAGATGTGCACATACTCATGCATTCGTTCTTTTATCAAGGTCTTAGCATGGGCTAAACAACATCAGCAGAGACTGGCAGGAGCTCTGGCTGGACTTATTGCTAACCAGGAATTGCTGGAAGCCTTGCTGTCCTGGTTGCAGTGGGCAGAGACTACACTAACTGAAAAAGATAAAGAGGTTATCCCCCAGGAGATTGAGGAAGTTAAAGCACTTATAGCCGAACATCAGGTAAGGCATGTTAAGTGACACGTGTCCTGCACATTCCACAAATGGTGTTCACATCTCAGTTGGCTTTGTAATCAAGTGTGAATCTCCTTAGCTATTTTCTCTCCTAATAATCAAATCGCTTTTCAGATACTCAGTTGTGTGGTTTGTATGTATACGATGTGCTTGTAGTTTATTCAACACAGAGGTAAGAAACCAAACAAACAAAAATTCAGTGCCACATTGTTCTGAAAGCAAACCTACAGCTCCCCATAGGAACAAGGATAATAATAATAATGATAATAATAATAATAATAAACCACCACTTGAAATATATGATAGTGCTGCTGCCTTAGAACTAGTGTTGCACTGTGGCTTTACTGGTTGGATTTCAAAAATACGTTTATGAAGTGCCAGAGGGAGCTGCTGGTGCAGTGAATGCTCATAGACTTACCCCAGCTTACACACCAGAGCTGTCTCACTTCTATGAACTGCAGTCTGGACAGCAAGGAACACCTGAGTACTCAGAGTACAAATTCTGTTGTACATCACCTCACCGTACACAGTTAAAAAAGGAGTTTGACAGACTGGTTTTTACATTTAGACTTCCTTTAACAGCCAGGCCATAGTGGTCTTAAAAGCTTATACTGCCAATTTTTCTTGTCTACAAAACCTTTATCTGTGTCTTTTTTGCGAGGCTGGCATTGTAAGAGCCTTTCTGTGCCGTTTTTGTAACTTTCGTGTTTTCCTATCCTATGTGTTTTTCATTCCTGTGGTCACTTTTGTGTATTGTTAATTTAAACCACCTCTATCTGATTGCAGACATTCATGGAGGAAATGACCAGAAAACAACCTGATGTGGATAAGGTTACAAAGACCTACAAAAGAAAGGCACTTGAACCCACTCCAGTACAATCTCATATTCCTGTCCTTGATAAGGGGAGAGCAGGAAGTAAGTAATGAAGTATTTTGGGGCAGGTCACACACAGCACTGCTCTATCTATAAAGATAACAAATTACTAATAATCTAATAGGTTTGATTAGCTTTTAGGGAAACAGGGTGAAATTCTCTTGGCTGATTTTTCTAATTATCTCTCATTTTATATTGTGAGGAAATTTCTCATAGCAGACTTGTATTTTTAAATTTTGTTCTGTACTTCTTGAATACCTGTTTTTAAAGTGTGCAGCCTTTCATGTGCCGTTAAACTTCCAAGAGTGTGCACGTGCTGAGTCTTTGCAAATCTACCATTACCTGAAAGTACAACTTCTTTTACATAAAGATGTAGAGACAAAATTTTGTTGTTACTGTCCATGAAATTATATGGATCCAATTAGAAAGTGTGTTCAGTGAAGTTGAATGGAAAGTGAATCAACAAGTGAGGAAATTGCTTTTTGTATTTTTAGATATACTTACCCATTGTATTTTATACTTACCCGTACATGGAATGTGCTTCTAAGATCAGGTTGTTTACTTTGCAAATCTCTGAGAGATTTGTGCAGCTTCACTAGTGCAGCCATTACTAGCTGCTTCTGGCTAGACGAAAGATACTTTAACCACCATGTGGTCCTTCTCCAGCAATGGTTTAAAAAAAAAAAAAAAAAAAAAATCCCATTAGATGGAATCATATCAGGGTATGGGCTCGTTGTTTGGGACAGGAAGGAGTAGTTTTAGGAAGGTCAAGTACCCTTCATGTGAACGTTTGTTCTGTTTGAACTGGGTGAGACTTACACATTTTGTCATGTTTTAACAGGAAAGCGTTCCCCAACACCAGGCATATATCCATCAGCAGCCCAGGCACAAATCGAAACCAAGAATCCACGGGTAAACCTTTTAGTTAGCAAATGGCAGCAAGTCTGGCTTCTGGCCTTGGAAAGAAGAAGAAAACTTAATGATGCTTTGGACAGACTTGAAGAGGTCAGAAAAGGACTATACAGAAGATACATACTTTTTGCATAATTTTGTTTACCCTGCATTAAATTGTCAACACTGTAAACTTCCATATTTGTTTTATTATGTGGTATGATACAGCTAACTGAAAACACCGTGATACGTGTGCTTTAATGTGCTTTAAAAGCTGTCATTCTCCTTTTAAAAGTGAGGACAGTTAAGAGGTTTGAAATGTTTATATAGGTCCTCAAAGAACCAGTTATTCAAAGGAACTCAGATGGTATCTCTCATTGATTTTCTACATTGAGTGATTTCAACTGAAAAAAGTTCTTCCTCTTTTTTATTAAGCTGAGAGAATTTGCCAACTTTGATTTTGATATTTGGAGGAAAAAATACATGCGATGGATGAACCATAAGAAGTCTCGTGTGATGGACTTCTTTAGGAGGATTGATAAAGATCAGGATGGAAAGATAACAAGGCAGGAATTTATCGATGGAATTCTTTCTTCAAGTAAGTTTTAAAATTAACTTAATGTTGCACTTGGAACAAACATTTCATAAAGTCTTATTGTCTATATAGCATACGCTATGCGGTTTACTGTGTTAGAAGCTCACAGATTTCCCTTTTGAAGTCATTAATTATGATTGATTTAAACTATAATTATTTTACTTGAAAATATTTCTAGATTCTAGAAACTCTTTCTAGTTCTTTTACATTGTGAATCAGATTACAAATGTCACATATTATTGGCTAATTAATAGTTTACTGATTTACTGGACTCAGATTGTCATTCCTACAGTACACTAGCCACTTCAACAATTACTTTTCATTGATTAGTCAGAATAGTAAAATGTACCTTATAAAACCTATAGATAATTTTCAAAATCAGCTCATATGATCATATAATTTTTATTAAAGAACTTACATGGAATAGTTTCAATTATAGAAGAAACCATGTAATTTCTGAAACCAGTGTTTCCATGAACCATGACCATGTTCATATACCTGTATAATGAGGATCAAAACGTCAAGCAGTCAGACTAGGAAGGGACTTCTAGCTTTCCTGATAGATTGATATTCCTTAGGTATGCACAGTTGGTGGTAACGTAAGCCTTCCACACCATGTCTGTGTGTGATCACGTTTCCCTTTAGCAACTGACTCAACAGATAAAGGCCTACTACTTAAAATAATCCTTTATCTTCAGATCATGGAGACTTGCTTTGAGCAGTGAAGATTCAGAATTGGGCTGCTTTTAGCATCTCATGTTAAAGTTATTCAGTAGGAGAATATTGTAGTGTGTGTATTTTCCCTCTGCTTTAGGAAATGCAATAATATAGTCACTGTATGTTGACATCGCTGTTTTGCATGAATTGACAGAAGTTGATGAAAAATCCCTGATACCACCAAGAGGTTAAACAGCTTACTCATTTAACTCAGTTGTTATCAACTCGTTATAACTGCTAAATACTCATGATCTAATCCCTGTTCACCAACCTGAAATTTTCTTTGACCGTTTCATAGAGAGTCTCTGTGTGGGTTAATATTCTGCTGCTGTGAACTTGATCTAAAGAAGGGTTTCACGAAACAATGTACATGTTTCTGCAGTGGGAAGGCCTTGCATTCCAAATTTAATTAGCAGTGAAATTCTCGCTTGACCTTTCCTCACTAACAATTTATCTTGTTAATCTGTGGTATTTTATCCACTTTGAAGGTCAAAATGTTAAAAAAAATACATATATCTTACAGTTTAATCTGTGCCCTCGCTTCCATGTCTCTCTTCAAGCCACACTACGATATTCATTTTAATCCAATGTCTAACACTGGAGATCCAGGTTATGGTTTCAGAAAGATTCCTTCGCTCTTTAGAATGTTCTTGGTTTTTTGATAAGCATTATCTGTCACCTAGTGCCTAAAAACCTTTTAATATTTGTGATAAAGCCTTTCATTGCAATGGGACTGAAAAGCCAAAAAACTTAGCTTTTGTTGTCGTCTTTGCCTTACAGAATTCCCAACAAGCCGACTTGAAATGAGTGCTGTTGCAGACATTTTTGATAGAGATGGTGATGGGTATATTGACTATTATGAATTTGTAGCAGCTCTTCATCCAAACAAGGATGCATACAAGCCTCTCACAGATGCTGACAAGATTGAAGATGAGGTACATTCTCTGCTTTCTTAGATTGCACTCTATTCTACTGGAGTCACATTCTTTAATAATTAATTTTTTTTTCACTCCTACATAATTTGAAGTTTACCAGTTACACAGATCTTCAGAAATGTGATATTAGCAGTAAAGTAATTATCCAGTTGTGTTTTTTTGCAGGTTACAAGGCAGGTAGCTAAATGTAAATGTGCAAAACGGTTTCAAGTGGAACAGATTGGGGATAACAAGTACAGGGTAAGTCTTCTAAGGACCTTCTCAGTTCTTTCAGCTTAAAAATTCTTCATGTGACGTAGTTTATGCAAGGAATTAGGCTATATTAATTTACAGGAATTTGGTATGACAATTATATGTTTTCTTACTTTAAGCTTGTCTAAAATTTATGGTTTTTTCTTGTTAGAACATATAGGCTAAAAATACGGGAAAGTGCTGCTGCTTGTCTTTACGTTCACTGAAACTACTGAAACTGTTTTCAATGTAGGGAAATTTTGAAAAGCTAACTGCATGCATTCATACATACACACATGCATACGTACATACAACAGCTCCTTAAAAGTCAATCTTTTTGCCTGGGTACCCAAAGTGTTTAAACTGTAGCTGATTTTCTATTAGTTTCATAAAAACATTGACTGATATTTTCCTGTGGTATTGTGTTGTACTTTAAAAATCTTTTACCGAAGTGTATTCAATCACTTTCATCCTGCCTTGTCATTTTATTGGAGCACACCGTTCCTTCTGAAGATGCGTAAGAAATGTGTTAGATATCTGCAGAATGATTTTAGATCACAGAGGAATAGATATCACATTGTAGAGAAAGATCTGCTACCCCTAGATTCAATAACCAGAACAATTTCAGGTGAAATATGCAATATTTGGCTAAGAGAGTTTACTAAATGCTTGCAGATTATTTTAAAAGACCACAGAAACAGCAATGGGAAGGAAACAAAGGCCTTGAATATTTTCCAGTATTCAGTCTGGATAGCTAGCTACCTGCTCATCTCTGAAGTAGATACTTTATTTAGAATGTCTGATGTGTTAGTTTGCATGTGTTCTAGAGTCATGTAGAGAATTTCCTGTAAACTAATCGTGTCTTTCTTCCATTTTTCATTTCTTATCAGTTCTTCCTGGGAAATCAGGTATAAACCAGTGGAATGTGTTATGAAGTTTTTTTTTTCTTTTTTTTTTTTTTCTTCTTTTTTTCTAATGCATAGTGATTTAAGCTTGCAATGGTCAGTCATCTTGCCATCGTTTCATCTTCAGCTAATTCATTGCTGGTCAGCTGTGGTATTTCTTTAAATGCTATAGAGCATTCCCTGTCTCAGGATCCCTCCTCTTCAATCCCTCACCTGCTTTCTTTGGCTGTTTTCCTCATTAAGGAGATTACTTTTAAAGGAACCAGATAATGGTCAGCAGCAATTTCCATAGTAAAAAATCTTGAGCATTTAAACCGCAATTTTAGAATTACTATTATTTTATCAGTTTTCAATTTTATAGCATAATGCTTCAAAATTCTGTGTTATATTTTTTAGGCTATCAGATTAAAGGCTAATCGCAGTAACCAGATCCCAGTGTCATATTACTTACTTATTGCAAATTAGGCAAAAGATACTTTCTTTTTTTGGGGAAAAAAAAATATAATCCCTGTGCAATCAAGGAGACTGATTGAGAACCTAGCTGACGGTTGGTATTTTATGTACTAACACAGTGAATCATTACATACCTGTTTTGGAAATAGGCAAAATAAACTTGCTGTTCCAGTTTAGACTATTCCCTTTTCCAAAGTGTTTTCAAAGAGCTATGAGAAGTCTAGAATGTATTTGAGCTGTATTTAAGAATACCTTGTGTCAGTTGGGTCATCAGTGAGTCATACTGCAGTGGCACTGTTCCGTGGTACGAGGAGGAAACGCTAACCAGTGCTCACTTACTCCTGTGGTACATACTGATACGCAGCTTCCTAAAGTGTTAAATCACGCTTGCCTGGTAAGAATGCAAATACCTTATACAAACCAGACACCATTAGTATCTTCTTCATGCTCTTATAAAGGCAATAGTCTGTATAATCCATTCTGGGTATGCTAGTGTTAACAGCATTAGCCATTTTAAATCTAGAGATGTTGAAAATGTAGTTGCATTCTTATTTACAGGCAAAACCTGTTGAAGTATAGAAGAAAGCACAAAGATCAGTGGATAATCTTACCACGTGGCTCAAGCAATATATCTAAGTAATAATTTAAAATGTTTTCTACATATAGAACAAGCTTCTATTTGAAATTATGTTAATCCTCTTATCTGCCATCTGTACTCTCAGATCTGGGAAAAATACAGTATTTTTTGAAAGCATCTAACTCTTGCTGGTGCAGAATGACATCATAGTAAAAAGCACCTACAGCAAGTTGGCTGAGGCTTATCCAGTGACAGTGATGTTATGTGGCTATTGTCAAGAACAGGCCTTTTTGTGGCTAAACTAGAGTTCCTTTATGTTTTTATCCCAGTGTTTTTACCTCTGATTATTTGAAACAGTGGTAAATATTGTTCAAGGAAAGTTGGTATCCAGGCTATTTTAAGAAGGAAATGTACTGAATTACCATTAGGAAAAATGCCTTGACAGATACCTGCAGAAGCCCTACTATCTGAATTAACCACAGCCTAGGCGGTTTCCAAAGTGTATCTGACCTTTGGTATAGTTGCCTGATGGAGTCTAACTGAAGAATTAAACTGGGATGGGGAAAAAAATAAAGAAAAGGAAAAAGATAAGATCTTTAGAACCTTTAGAATAAGTTCTCCTTAGAAACAAGCCAATGAAAATAAACTACATCAATTTGGACACCATTTCTCTTTTTAACTTTGATCTACGTATGTAAAATGGTTCTTTGTTCGGCACATATTGAATGCATTATTAAAAAGCCCTTACAAATAACGCTCATGTGAATGGTCTTATTTATAACAAAAAATGTTATTATTGAATTAAACAGCAAGCTTTGCTTTTGTTTGGTTCCTAAAAGTAATACTCCTTTAAACTTATTCGCTCTTCTTGGCTTAAGTAGTACCAAACAACTAAAGTCATTTAACAAGTAGGGAGCACGTTTGTGTGGTTTGCATTTAAAGCATTTCTGTCCCCTCAGTGGAGCAAGTAGGTCCAGTTAAACTGTGGCCAGCCTTCTCCAAGGGTCAAAGATTGCCCCGAAGAGGTGTATTTGACTCCCGTTGGTTTCAGTGAGTGCTCTGCGTGTTTGCGTGTGAGAGCACTACACTTGGCCTGATGATCTGATATAAAAATAAATATTTTAGTGGCATTGGCTAAAAAGTACTGAATTCTTCTGGTTAGTTTTCATAAGATCGTGGGGTCAATATTTTGGTCATGTTTTCTTTGATCAGGATTTGAATGGAGATACTGCATACAGGTTTTGTTATACAGGTTTCAAGAGCAGAACACACGTTAGTCCTGGCCATCAGCCCAAAGGAAGAATGGGCTAGTCCAGGAGTTAGTATGAAACAGGTTTTTGTGCATCTCTGAATTGTGAAGAACCTCGATGTGTAGACAGAGGAGTGACAAACAGTTTATAACAAAGGACAATAATGATAGCTCTCAATCATTCATTGCTTCTTTAATGTTCCCTTCCCCACATGCACCTTGCTATAGGTGAGCAGTGTCAATGCTATAACTGAAAATATCCTTGTAAATGAATCAATAGATAGAACTGTGCAACACTAGTCATGCATTGAATTTCCAGCCCACATACTGATCACTTAAAGCCTTCCTTTTTTCAGCTGACATAATTAAAAACTAGACTGTTGCAGAAGAGAGTTTGCTTAAGATTTTAACAGTGGAATAATGCAAATAGGTCTTCATTAATTTGCACAAACGCAGATTGTAACCAATTAAGTAATGTGTTACTAATTTTGCTTCCTTCATGAGCTCAGACATTTGAGAATCAAGCATAAAATTAAACTTGAGATTCTTTCTTACCGTCCTGCCATCTCCTTTGGATTAATGCAGCAGCATCTGATTTTAAATCTTAACAGCTTTAATAATCTGCATAAATAAATCTGATTTTTTTAGCATTTACTAATAATTAAATATCAAAATAAACTTTTTAAATTGTTTGATTTTTAACCTATCATCATTGAACTGCATCTGAATGAATGAGAACCTCAGACTGTTGTTTGATTTTTTTTTTTTATTTTATTTTTTTTTTAATTCCAGTTTGGTGACTCTCAACAACTGCGCCTTGTTCGTATCCTAAGAAGTACAGTCATGGTTCGTGTGGGAGGTGGCTGGATGGCACTCGATGAGTTCTTAGTGAAAAATGATCCTTGCAGGGGTATGTAACACAACTGTTAAAATGGACATGCAGATAATTATTTGGATACGGTCACCGTTCGTTGTCTCAAGGTGGAGATTGAATTGTATAAAATGCCAGTTCTGTAAACATCATCTCACTAAATGTCATGTAACGATCTGTTTTTGTAAACTTTAAATCCCATGGTTAAGATTCTCTTCACTTGCACTGATGTATGTCTAGAATAACTGTGGTGTCTTCTGCACAGTTGTTCCAGCGTTAGAGTGGTGTAATTAAGAATTGAACTTAGCCCAGATAGAGTTTATGGCATGTAAGCTGCTTGTATAACTTGGCAGAAACAGCACACAGAAATGTCCAATAAAACCTTCTGAGCAAAAGAAAAGTTTTAAGGCAGTAAATCAAAGTCAGGCAATTGAATCGAAGAGTAACACCAACAACACAAAAAACTTCTCTGGCCAGTGGCTGCACCCAGGCTTTCAGGCTCTGCCTTTGTAGCCGTGTCTTTTCATTGGCATCCTCCCCAGAACCACTTCGCAGAGCCCTGAGCCTCGTACAAAGCAAGTGGAAAATGCTCTGGTCAGGAGGACTTTGTGCTCTGGGGAGGCAGGGAGCACTCTGTCACCATGCTCTCCAGGGCATTGTATCAAATGCATTGTGTTATCAGCACACAGCAACGTAATGACATCTTAGTTTGTCGAAATGCCTGCTTCTGTAGTGGGAAAGTAGGCTCTGTCTGGCACCGCTCTTGGAGGAACGGTTGGAGATAGGAAAGAAGCCATTTGTGAGGGAAGTGGGAGAGATACAAGTCAATTACTAGCCAGAGTAGTAAAATCGCGTAAAGTACAATAATGACTGTGTCCAGAGTGAACGAACGCTCTGTAACTAGGTAATCCTATCCTTTTAACTATCAGTATTAAATTTACTGCAACCTGGGGGTTCTGTAGAATTATAATCGAATATTGTAATAGTGCGAGAATAGCACTGGGGAGTTCAGTGAAGACTGAAGTTCAGCATCAACTGTCCTGCTAACCTTACTCCTGTGTCAGCTGTCTCACACATATGACCAAGGTTTCTAAGCAGTTCAGTACAGACCTTGAGAAGGTGGACAGCTTGTATTTCTAGCAATTGTCATGCTAAGAAAAGGACATTAAATCCAAAAAGAAGCTACCATAGAACCCTGTAAGGGCTGACAAGTGTGCCACTAAGGCCTAGAAACCTTTGTCTACAGGCTTAAAAGGTACACGTAAAACTTCTTATCATAGTATCATAAAAGAGCTGTCATAAGCCTGTGATGACTTCTGTGAGTTTTTCAGCAGTATTAAAAAGTAGTCCTTTTGCCTACTAACATATTGCATATATTGTTATTAAATAAATTCAACAGTAATATTACATTTATTGCTGTTTGACCACAGGCCTAACTCTAGCACCTGGTCCTAGATCTGCTACTATAGCAGAGTTGTTCATGCCTGCAGAGCCATCCTTATTTCATAGCTTTCTACTCCTGTTCCGCAGAAGTGCAGGGTAGTGGAAAATGAGTTGTGCCTCAAAATATCTGACTTCATTGAGGGGTTAACTTGGTTAGTTTTGATGTATCCCAAACATTTTTCTCAGGCCCGTTGACAGGTAGACTGTTGTAATTCCTACTTGGGTTGACACTGACAGATACAATACTTAATAACTATCTAAGTTGGGGGTCGGACTCTTCTCCCTAGTAACAGACGACAGAACAAGAGGAAATGGCCTCAAGTTGCGCCAGGGGAGGTTTAGATTGGACATTCGTAAAAATTTCTTCACTGAAAGGGTTGTTGGGCATTGGAAAAGGCTGCCCAGGGAGGTGGCGGAGTCACCATCCCTGGAGGTATTCAAAGGACGTTTAGATGAGGCCCTAAGGGATACGATTTAGTGGGGGACTTGGTAGTGATAGGTTAATGGTTGGACCCGATGATCTTGGAGGTCTCTTCCAACCAGAACAATTCTATGATTCTATCTAATGAATTTATTGGAATTCCTTATTACTGTCCTCAGATTAAGAATCCTTTGGAACTTTATCTCCTCTTCTTCAATAAACCTTGTATTCTATGTATCTCTATAATATTTGCAACAGCACGTTATCCCTTTTTCATGGGAAGTACATGAGCAGATGAGTAAATCAACACAGTGGGTCTAAAGGAATACCGATCTCTATAACATCATCTAGACGCTAGACGTTGTGCATTGGTACTTAATCCTGGTCTTGTGGAAGTCGGTGATAAAAAGTAGCCATTGATGTCAGTGGTGCAGGTTCAGACTTTTCCTTAAGCTCTTCACCTAGCAAATCTGCATTTCCACCAAAGGTTTCTCATGTATTCAGATAAATCTTGTTTCAAAGAACTGTGGTCATAAACAGTTTTAAAAGTATTGGACCTAGCCATATAAAATGGTTTTAGCTTATATTACTTCTTTATGTCAGCAGATAAATACCGTTGTTACAGAAGTATACTTGGGACTGCAGCTGAGTCTATCCAAGCGCTATTTCCTTTTTGCCTAGGATACCTTTGAGAACTCACCTCAGAGCACTTAGAGACAGCTTTTGCTCTGAGTCCTGTCTTTTGGCCTGGTGCTCCGAGTCTCTTGCATATGCAGCTGCTGTACTTGATTTCTTCTCCTGCTAACGATTTTCTTTAATGTGACCCATGTCCTGTGTCATTTTTTCTAGTTCATCATCACGGGAGTAAAATGTTACGTTCGGAATCAAACTCTTCAATTACCACTCAGCCTACTATAGGTTGGCAAACCCCTCTCTTTGTCTCCTTCTCCTCTTCTTCTCCTCTCTCTTCATTTCCTTCCCACTTTTTTAATATATATACCTTTAACAATATGCTTCACCCATCACATTTAGCTTAATGTGTTCCTACATGGGCTGGTGCTTTGCGAGCTAATTTTTTTTGACACGCTTGAAGAGTGTTTCAAAAACAGTTGTCATTCACACTGACACAGTTAAATGCTAACATGTCTTGCATCTATTCTTGCAGAACATTCTCTCATATGTGTGTTTGTATGTGTGTGTGAGTGCTTAGCCACCAATTACCTCATCATAGTTTGGATTTTATGTTCATCATTGCATGTTGCCAAACTACATAACTTCATAGTTTTGAATAAATATATTTGCTGCTTTCCTGTAATTTGTACTTAGCAATTTCTTCTGGAACATCCAAGCAAGTATTATTTATTATGAGTAGCTATAGAGTTAGCAAAACTGCTCATCAGGTTGTGTCTCTGTATTAATAGTTGATTGATTAACAGTGATTTAGCACGTTGAGCATTCCATTATCACGCTGACTTCCTTTGACAGTGGTTCATTCCTGCTGGCATAAAGTATTAGAATAAGCGAGTTCTGCACATAACTCTTCTGTGTCCAAAATAAATGCATTACACAGTAATGCATTTTATTTATTGTTAAAATGTGTTGGAGTTGGCATGGCAAAAATTACAATAAGCAGACTTGTGACAATTTTCATATGTAACTAAATGAACACCTTTCTTTGCTGCAGCTAAAGGGAGGACAAATGTGGAGCTGCGTGAAAAGTTCATTTTGGCAGATGGTGCCAGTCAGAGTATGGCAGCTTTCCGACCAAGGGGCCGGAGATCACGACCCTCTTCAAGGGGTGCCTCTCCCAATAGATCTACTTCTCTGTCAAGTCAAGCTGGCCAGGCAGCTGCTCCACAAGCGGTTGCTACAAGCACGCCGAAGGTAAGGAGAAACGTACAAAACTGTGCTGGTTAACAAATGGGG
The DNA here is from genome assembly GCA_009819775.1 of Phoenicopterus ruber ruber. Classification (NCBI taxonomy): domain Eukaryota; kingdom Metazoa; phylum Chordata; class Aves; order Phoenicopteriformes; family Phoenicopteridae; genus Phoenicopterus; species Phoenicopterus ruber. Next base: position 100,701,482 of record CM020217.1, read on the forward strand.
TATAGATTGTGGGGTTTTTTTCTCTCCTTGCTCCAACAATATTGGTGCTTTCCCTAGCTGATAGGGAAGAAGTATCTCAATTTTATTTCGTAGTCTGAGGAGGAACTGAGAAGTCTTTTCAGTGTATTTCCTCTACTGTTTGTTTGCAACATGGGAATAGAAGTATTCTTTACATTTAAGGTGCTGCATGAGCTAACTGGCAATTTGGGAATTGCTCTGAAAGAGCAATGAACCTCTCAATTTTGTTTAAAAAACAAGCTCTGCTGTCTCTTCGTTTCAGAACATTTATCATCAACTCTTTCTGCTTAGTTTTTATTTCTACTATGAGATTTGATCTCCCTGTGAAAGCCTGGGTATCCTTTTCCATGACATTGTTTTCCATCTACTGTCCTTCATATTTTGATTTACCATTGTTTCATACAGACACCCCATCATTTAACACGCAACTATGGTAAACCATGGTTGACAAACAGCAAAACGTCAACTCCTTCTAAGCCAGCAGAATCCTCAGACTATCAAGGGTCATCTGCAGAGGTACAGTAAGGACAGAGATTCCAGTCTAATGACCTTCCTTCACTAAAACTGTCACTTCACTAACAGCCACTAGAGTTTCAGTGCTTCAAAGCTGCAACATCCTTGCATATTAATGCATTGTCTTCATTTTAGACCTTTGTCAAATTTCTTTCCTCCCCCACCCCCAAGTCTTTTTTTTGATGTTCTGTTTGTTACAGTTTTTGACTTTTAGGAAAACTCAGCCTCAATGAATTTATGTTTAAAGTGCAAATGGTTAATAAAACATAACAGTATGCAATGAACTGGATGAGCAACTGTGGAAAAGTGCTACTATTTTTTTTTAGTAAAGCAGTTTATATACTTTGCAGGTTTCTTACCTAAAATTGTTTACTTTGAGTTCATAATGTGCTGTAATATTCATGAACTGCAGGAATGAGTTAATCAATTATGATCTCCAGTGCAAAACCACTAAATAAAGAAATACCCAATCACTGTGAAAAAGATGGCACAAAAGACTGACTGTGATATAAAAGTCTTTCCAATAACTGAAAGTTTCGTTTAGGGGGGTAGTGACCAATCGTTGCTCTAATAACATAGCTATTTGATGACTTAACAGGAAACGAGCTTTGGTCTTATTTCCAGCCCATGCATAGAAACTGCTAGTATAGCCATTAGGATTGTGCTGGCACTCAAGCTGTATGACCAAAATTTGAATGGGCTTGGAGCGAAAGCGTCTCCTATAATGTCATTACAGTCAGTGAAAAGATTGCAGCTGGATCAGGCTGCAAACTGACTCGTCACTTGTAGGAGTTACTCTTGCCCGGGGTTAGACAGAGGGCTCGGTGAGGGGAAGCTTGTGCTACCGTCACCTCTGTTGTATCTGCTTTTCACATATCTGCGCTTTGATGACTATTGCTGTTCATGTGACACCTTCCGGTGCTACGTTTATGTGACCTTGGCGTGGCTTTGCTCAAAGATGCGTAACGAACTTTTCACTCCCTCCTTCTGCGTGAGTGGGAGCGTTACTTTGCACGCTGCAGGCGTGTGTATGTGTACAGCACTTGAAGCACACGGGGCTGTTGCTTAAAATGATTAACAATAGCACAAAGTTGAGTCAGTTGTCAGTTTCTAATATATTCCTGTATTTTCTTTCATCTCTTAGCTGGTAACTGAATTGTAAGATTAATTGATGGTACTTTAAAGGGTTTATAGACATGGAAAGGTGTTGTTTTCATTGAATTACAATGAGGTGAAAGCAGTTGGCATTGATGTCAAATGGGGGCACCGTGTTTCTCACCTGCTCTTACAACCGCCAGTAGTTTCAGTGAGTTTCTTTTATGGAAGTCACTGCGGTTTAAGATTATAAATGGAACAACTAGGGTGGGGTAGGTTGCAGTGAATTTCTGAGGCATTCTGCAGCATTTTCTGCCCAAGAATGCAGTTATGTATTTTATAGGTAGACTGCATTCGGGGTTAGGTCTAAACTGAAGAACAAGATTGATCTCTTTTGCTTCTTGCACCAGTGATTCTATCCCACTGCCTTGCCCAAAGTGCAGCAGCTTCAGCGGGGGTAGTGGAGAGCGTTCCCTTTCTCCTTATCCTCCCAAGCAGTCTCTGTATAGCAGAGATTTTCAAGGTGTGGCTGGCTGGACATTGAGCACTTGTGCTTGGTTTTAAAGAGAGTTTGACATTGTGACCGTCCCTGTCAGAGCCAGCAGATTGTCTGCTCTGTAGCGTCTCAATGCTCTTTTGTTCAGATGTCCGAGCTGGCAGCTGCCAGGCAGGCTCCTGCTGCGCCTCCGCTCGGTGCTTAGCTCTAGGCAGCTCCCAACACACTCCTTTGGATCTTGGGTTTCGGTACCAGATTCTACCCCACCGCTGTATGGGGGTCAAAGGCACAGAACACAGGATCCTGGGATCCAGGCCACTCAACGTGCCGCATTTATCACTGCAGTGTTTGTTCTTCTCTTTGGATATTTACTTAGTAGTGTTGTGTTGATTAAATGAATATGAATGCTGTAGTTTTCCTCTTATTTGCATGTACCTCTTATCTAGTATGTTACATGCATTTTGAGATTTGAGGATTTAATTCTCGTGGCTTTGAAAGGAATCTTCCCGTTTGGGGCAGATTGTAAATCAAGACTGATTTTATTTCAGAAATGAGAAAGCAGGCAGGGTAAGTCTATGGAGTAGAGACATTTCAGACAACATATTGACAACAAGAACTTTTATAATTAGTCTTGTGTCTTTTTTTCTGCTTTTTCTAGCAAAAGGTTTTGAAATTTGGTAGTTTTGTTTTACCATCAAAATATTTATGAAATTGAAACAAATGTACTCACCACCTATAACCACAGTCAGAGTGGTGGAAAGTCCAGCTATGCAGACATAAAACCTCAACTACTTGTCTCTGTTTATTTAAGTCATGTACCATCAACTAATCTTATATGCTTGACTAATTATAAGAAGGTAGCATTTTTCTTTCTTTGTATGCATTGAAATACACACAAAGAATGATAAAATGTTAATGTAAAGCAGACTGGTAAAGTGATTTTTTTTGTTGTTATTTTACATCTGAACTATTTCAAATACTAACTGCTAAAGGCACATTCAAAATTTCACATCATGAAAAATGTCCATAGTGACTCAAACCAGTATTTCAGATTCACAGTGAATGTTGTTACGATGATCATATTCCAAGTACTACCTAATACCAGAGCTTATCTTCAGTAGTGACAATTGAAAAAAACATGTCTTTTTGTCTTTTTTTTTTTTTTTTCCCCCTTAACAGGGAACACCGATTCAAGGAAGTAAACTCAGACTGCCGGGATATCTATCAGGGAAGGGTTTCCACTCTGGAGAGGACAGCGGCATCCTGTCAACAGCAGCTACCAGAGTTAGAGCTCAGTTTGCAGGTGAGTGTCTTGACTTTAGAGCTTGATCTACCGCTTCCTTTGTTTTCCACCTGAATACTTAAGGTCGTGTTAGGGTACGAGGGAGATGTCAGAAGAGTGGGAAGGAGTGAAAGTCCTACTGTCTCCACATTAGTATTGCCAAGGGTGCACATAATCAGGATAATGGTCCTCTGTTCATATGGTTGCACAGCAGGTACGTTCAGCTCTGGATGTGCAAATTCATGACTGCGACCTTCTTGACAACGGTATCTCCGATGTATCTGCCTAAGGAACTAGGGAAGAAGCATTTACTTAAAAAGAAAGAGTTCAGTTCTTCACAGTATTCAAGTTATGCTCAGCTGTCATGGAGCAAAGGGGTCACTTAATCATGGCTTGTCCATTTCTTTTGAAAGAAGAACTGCAGGGAGTAGCTGTAGATGACCTTATTAATGGAATACCCCATAGAGGTTTTTAAAACAGTATATGAAAATAGAAAGCAGTGCCATTGTGCTCTTCCAGGATCCTCAGAGCAGCTCTGTGTAAGGGAGAGGGCTAGATGGTTAGAAGAGAAGATAGCTCTACTGGCTTTCCCTCACATCTTAAGCTCTGCAGCGCGTACTGAGCAGTACTGGAAAATCCTGTTCAAAGAGTAGATGTCTTTTAAGTTACAGGCGATTTGAAAAATGAGCCGCCTGAGATTTGAGTTTCAACTTGGTGTTCTTCACACATACAGGGAACCAGATTTGTCAAGATCAAAAAGATTCAATAAGTAATTGGAAAATGATGAAAAACCACATTAATGGTTTTCTGTGTAAGATTCTTTGTTGTGTTTTTTTCTTCATGGCACATTGTCTGGGCAGGCTTTCACTTTAGCAGGCTTGCTGAGAGCTTGTTTACTCAGCCCTTTGTTTGGGAGAATGTATACTCTGCCCTTGTTTACTTGCACCTTTCAACTGTTTGGTCTTGATTTCTTAAAAAAAGAGAGGTACACATTTAAAAAATTGGGATATTCATGTGCATCTTCAAGGTGCGTATATTGGGAAATCCTGAATGCGTGAAGAGGCCAGATACTGAATTCTTTCAATTCGTGGCTGAGAAAATGGCAGGGGAAAGAACGGATCTGGCTGTTGAGTGAATATACAATGCGTGTCTAGCAAGTCAAGAAAAGTTGCCAGGATAATACATTTTTAATGAGACGTGCTAGTGATGAATTAACTGTGTCTCAGCATTTGATCTCGCATTTCCTTCTCTTTAGTGGGAGATATGGCATTGTTTTATGGCCTTCTTCGATATCAAGATGAACTTTGATCATCGTCTAGCTTACCTGCCAGAGGTCTAAAGTTTAGTTTGTGCAATGAGGACATTTTGGGGTTGCCAAAGACCTGGGAAAGACCTGCACACCTTTTCCAGCCTTGCCTCTAACACTGATGGATATCTTTTCTCTTTCTAGAAACCAGAAGAACTCCAAGCAGACCTGGAAGCCGAGCAGGAAGCAAGGCTGGCAGCAGGTCAAGTAGCCGCCGAGGCAGTGACGCATCTGACTTTGACATTTCAGAAATCCAGTCTGTATGCTCAGATATGTCAGAGACTGTTCCTGCCACAAGCAGACCGACGCCCCGAGCAGGTTCTCGGCCAGGATCAGCCAAGCCTTCTAAAATTCCAACTCCCCAGAGAAGGCCACTAGCCAGCAAATTGGACAAGTCCTTGAAGAGATAATATGATTGGCTCCGTAAAGTTCTTTTCCTTTTGCATTAAGTATTTAAGTTCGTAAGATGTAAAATATTATGTAGAAATTATTGTGAAATATCGCAAGAGGTGGATTTTTAATTCTGCAGATGGCCTTATTTGTGTATTTGTCTTCTTATTTTATGTGTATAATTTTTGTCAGATTTGTTTTTGTTTATGCCATATCCTGTGAGAAGGGGGAAGAGTTTTAATGTAAACTAACAGTTGTACACAGTAATGTGTAGAAAGTACACTAAAAATAATTGCCGAATGTACAGTGTACTGAATGTACAGTAAGTCTCTGCAACCTGAATAAAATAGGCCTATCACTATGTCATTAGTTAACAGTAAAGGATACCTCATGATTTTTCTTTAAAAAAGAAAAAGAGAATACTAAAAAGCCAAAAGACACAATTACACATTTTGAGCTAAATAAACAAACACTAAAGGATGTATGTCAAAACTACTAAGGAATACAAACCCACGTTCACAGTACCCTTATTTATACAGCGTCTCTCAGAGAACTCACAGAGTTAATTAAGCACTCGCCAGTAATATGATACTCCAATACCTTGCAGCATTTCTGTGCCATTGCTTTCAATGAGGCCAGACACATTCTGGATATCTGAACTATTATTCTGTAAGAATATCAATATAAAGTGCATTCATGTAAATGTGAGGTTTTCTTTTGCTTGAGTGGATGGTAGCACTGTATCATTGAACTCATTTTGTATCAAAGCAATTTTGCTTGCAAAAAGCTCCGAAATAAACATGTCCCTTAACTTTATTTCTATTGTATTTCTTATTTCACAGGAAGATAATTTTCTGCGTTATGTTCTAGGGCATATATCATTTCAGGTGACCAATAATTACCATAGTAACATAGGCTTTAATGTAATTTCCCATTATCAGCAATCAGATTTTGGTTAGCTACTGTATTTGTCTAATAAAACTAAATTGCACATATCAGATCATTTATGAAATTATATGTAATTATTGTGTGTTGACAATTATTTTCTCCATATTAAACTGTGACATTTATATACCATGTATGAAAGGCATAAAGAGTAATTCAGTTGCTCTTTTTGTTGGTGAAATATTTTTGCTGTTCATGGATTCCTTGAAAGGATTAATAATAGTTCATTTTCAGTGGAAGAAGGATGCAGCTTCAAATGGGAGTGCTGTAGAATGGCTGGGAGATGCAGTAGTAAGTAGTGACAATCCCTAGAAATTCAAAATGCTCTTTGATAATATCAGAAAGACAGGTAGAATTCGGCCAACGTGGCAGACCAAATAGTCTAAACCTGACCGTTCATATACCAGAAAATGCCGTACCTTTAGTAGAGGAATTTTAGGGGAAGATTGGTTTATGGCTGGTCCCTTAGCCTGCTGAACATGAAGCAGCAGCGCAGCTGATTACATACCGGTGATGGTGATACCTGCATTTTCTGCTGGCACGTACTGGCAGTATTACTAAGACGATGTTTTCTGAGTTGTCACAAGAGCTTCCTGCAGACTCACAAGTTGACTCACACAATCAGTTTATAAGAAACAGAAAACCAAAATAATACTTAAAAGATACTCAGTCAATCAAAATCCACTTGTGTCAGGATTTCCTCCAACACAGAGTTGTAGGAGTGTTTGTGGAAAGCGGACAGTAACCAGTCCTGCTGCAGCTGGCCTGGGAGTCGGCACACACATATACTAAAGCATCGGTCTCTGCTGCGGTGCTTTATCTTTCTGTGTTTCACCTCTCCTGTTGCTGCTACTTGTCCAGTGGTTGCTTTCCTAGAACATTAAAATCCATCAGGATGACTTCAGTGCTTTTTGGAACCCCACGACACCCTTGGATAGAGAGAAGTAGTCTGCATTTACAAGTGGTCGCTGAAGCATCTCTGCTTGTCAGCAGGAGAAAGGAAATGGGTAGAATTTAGGCACTGGCACAGATAACTTGGCTGCAGGAGGAGATGATGCCCCATGTAACATTCTTGGTGCATTTTATAACTACAGGACTGATGGAGAAGGGGTAGGGACGGCAAATCTGAATCGCTCCCATGCAATAGGTGCATAGTTCAGGTCCTTGTATCCCAAACAGACAGAGCAGCTCACTGTGCGCGAGGTAGTGTTGGCACATACCTGAAGCACCTTGTGTGTGTATATGGTGGTCTTAGCTTTAAATGTCTTCATAATACTTCATTAATTATGCAACTTTATGGAATTTTCATGTTGCTACATTGTAACTTTACAGAAATAACCTGAGAAACCCAATGTTGGCTAAAAGAGCCCACGGACTAAGTGGATTTCTGTGGCTTGTTGGCTACTGCAAAACGGAAGGCTGGGACTGGCAGAGTGGGGAAGTTCATGTATGGGTTTGAGAGAATCATCCAGTACTGGAAACCCAAGTAATAGTAAATTAAATGGGACTAGGAATTCTGTTAATGAGAGCCCAAATCTTTCTCAAGATGTTACACCTTACTTAATTACCTTCTTCCAAAAATTATTTAACTGCTTTAGATTGATACTAAGAACTCCCAAAAACTAGGAGACTTTCCAAAATTCTGCTCCCTGTGTTACAAAAATCATACTGACAAAAGTCTTAAAATAAACATCGGACCCTCTGCACTTCTCTGACCCGAGGATGAATCTGCAGGATTTGATGAAAAAGGCATATTGTGCACTTCCCAGTAAGTGACAGGTAGCTCAGTTTTAGTGAGCTATTTTTGTAAAGAAAGAAGTGGTATTCCGTTTCCATCCTCCTGTAATTCAAAAATGTTTCTTCTTTGGTACCAGCATGAATGAGAGAGGAAGGATCAGCCCTATAACCAGTTCCCCACCTTCTTCTGTCACGTGAGTTTTCACGTAAGCTTATCATCGGAGATGCATGGATGGCCCTAAGTAGAGTCAACCTTTTAGTCTTACACCTGCGTAACCCGTGATTCTCCAGCGCGGTGAAGGAGCAGGGGAGGGCAGAAGGGCTGGAAAGCCTATGGCTGTGAGAACCCTATTGTTTAGTGAATAACGTATAGTTAGCACTTGGAAAAGCTGGCTCAGTTCTAAGGTCCTTTACTTTGTCAGTCATTTTCAGCGTTCTGCGTTTCTGTTTTGCTGCCTTCAAAATGGGAAAGTGTCCATGGAGTGTTCTGAAATATGCAGAGGAAACCCGTAAGTAAAAGTTGCACCGTTGGAAAAGCTAGGGATGCCTTGTGGCCTAGGCGTCCTCAGCTTGTTCAGTCTAGGTAGTTCGTGAGCCTCTTAATTACATGCTAATGTAATAGATGGCAGTAATTCAGGCTTTGCCTGCGGCACATCTCTTCACAAAAGCGTAGGGATGAGGTTATATGCAATCTTAATTTAAAAATTAATGCATTTCATGAAAATGCACTCTGATGCAGGCAGCTATGCTGTACCATAGTCAAGCAGCAACATTTCAACTCGTAGCTGCCTCTGCTGATGTCTGCCATAGGACCGGCAAGACTACGTACGCCCCGCAGCTTGCGTATGAGAGAGGGGCCGTAGTGCTTACGTACGCTGGTCACAGTGTGGCAAGAGGACACGCTGCTGAGCACGTGCTGGAATATTCTGTAAATAACCACAGGGATGGAAAATAAGCATTACCTGGTTCACCGCGCCTCAGTACAGCTGCGCTCACAGCGTCCAGGTGTTTCCTCCAGTTCTTGGGCTCTGTGGTAGCATCTGCGCTCATCCTAGGCTAGTGGTATTTAGCTAGATGTTTGCTCTAACCACGAGCCGTAGTAGGGAGTGGTGATGTTAGGAGGTTTATATCTTCATGCAAGGTGAGTGGAATTTTGTAGAACAAAGAAAAGGGGCTTTCCTAACGAAAATTGTTCTCCGGTGAGTTTGAAGAACCTGTTTGCAGACACGGAGGTGGGAGAGATGGTTGGCTTGGTTGCTTGGGTTTTTTTCAGTGGGGTTGTCAGGTTAAATGCAGGTAGGTTACGCAAATCTGCAGAAAAAAAGAAGTTGCATTTGTTAAAAAGGGGAACACTGCAGAGGAGAAGGGAGCTCTTCAGAAATAATGGATGAGGCAGCAGCTTAAATTTCACGTAACTTGGATGAAAATGCTTGGTGGCTGATATTTTTGAGGTACTTTTTATGCAGATTGAAGCCCTTCTGTTAAGACTTGTTCAGAGTTTGGCTGTTGCAAATGAAGCGGTATCTGACCCGAAGCTAAAAGAGTCTCGGGGGTTGTCGTTTCATAATTAAGTAGTTCTTCTGAACTGAAATTGTTCAAATAGTCTGAGTTGCAGCTCAGGGTGCTCAAACTGCCTCTCTGTATTTGAAGGTTGAAGGAAAGAGTGATGAAGGTGAATTGCGTAACTTAGCTGGCATCCTGGATGAGTACGTACGAGAAAGTTAATAGATGTGTTCTTAGCACTTGGATGATTGAATATGAGTAAGAACCCCAAACCATAAATCAGGGCCTGTCAACATCTACAATGTTTTTTGTTCCTCCGGGAGGAGGCAGCCAGAGTGATGATAGCTCTGTCCTGACGGGAAAAGCTGACTTGGAGCTTTATGCGAGGGTCACGATGGTCTTTCCAACATTTAGAAAAATATCCCAACACCATTAATTTTTTTCTCCACTCTTTTTGGGGCTTGATCATAGCTCTTCCAAGTCCTCTTTTATTGGCAGAATAACAGGGACCTAGGGAAGAGTTTGCACTGTCTGGGATATTTTTAAAGGCAATGAGTTCATATGATAAAGAGATATCTCTATATTTAAAAGCCTGTGATCAAAGTATAAGACGGGAAACAAGTCAGTTCAAAATGAGGATGAAAAAAATAGGCTTGTAAATACTGCAGATATTGAGCAACTCCATGTTTGCTGATCAGAAGAAGGGGTGTAGCTTCGCTTCCAGCAACGCTGATTTGAAGCTTTATAGACCAAATCAACAAAAGGAGGTACTCGGGAGCAGGTAGTGTTCACCAAAGGCTGCTACAGGCACTGAAGGGTGAAGCAGCTGAGCTGCTACCTGGAGTCCTCTCATCTCATGTGAACACGAGAGGACTGGAAAGTGTCTAACGTATATGCAAGCTTTTTCTTAAAAGGTACTGGTAAGCTCTGGGAAACTGCTGATCAGTTTGGACTTGAAAAAATGATAGAAGCAATAATAAATGATATATTAGTGGAAACCTGAATAAATGTACTCTGGAAGAGTTGGCTTAGCTTCTGGAGGGAAGTCACGCCTTACAAGCTGCCTGGAAGCCCTTGAAAGGATCAGTTAGTGTGGACAAAGGTTGAGATAGACCACATGGCTTTCCAAAAAAATTCAGCGAGGTCTTTCGCCACAAATTCTCAAAGAAGTAAGCACTTACGGGATCAAAAGAAAGATCTTCATGACGTTAAATAGCACGTTAAAACCTAGGAAAGACAGTGTAGGAGAAGGTGGTCAGTTTTAACAGAAGAACGAGGTCTGCAGTGGAGCCCTTGACAGGTTTTAACACAAAGCTGCAAGCGCTGGCTCAGAAGTTCCTGAAGTGCACGCTGTTGGAAGGGTGCTCTGGAAAAAAGCATAGCTGCGTTTCTGTGATTCATCGCGCCTCTTGGGAGGGGTGCATTGCTTTCCACTGACGCTGAGCATCCCGCGGTGACTAGCTCAGCCCTGGCCAGCTAACCTTTAGATAGCTAATTTAAGTCGAACGAATCCCACCCCAAACTAATGAGTTTATTTCTAGCGAAGAGTAACATGGGATGGGATTTTCATGAATGATTTGGAAGTTCTGCTGCTGGTGGCTTTTATCACTTACACACCCTTTTGGTGCACTAAATGTATCTGAGAGATACACAAAGCATGGACCATCACATACCTTAGCACCATTTCTAGTCACGTTCAGGAAACGCAAACGGTGTAAGATGAGTGGAGAATCCAGTCACATTATCGCTCTCAAATACTTTAGGAGCTTTTGAGCATTCCTGGGATGCTTCAGCAGCAAACCCAGGTACGAGCAAGTGTGTTCCTCACCGTGTTGCTCCCAGTCGCATATACCTCTGCAAGGCACATGCAAATCCTGTTTCCTTTGGGTTCTCCAATCGTTCATCCTACTGGGATCCGCTGGCATCAGTGTAAACGAACACATCTTTCGTGGGACTCACTGGCAGGCCATGCACGTCCTCAAGACCCAAACCATTTAAAAACTTAAGGCGTTGAAAAGGATACCACACTGGCGTGTTTCTCTTCCTTTCAAGTGTCCTATGGATCAGAGGAAGATAACAGAAAGGGGTTTTCCCAAAAGACATGAGCTATTCATTACTTTGGTGTGGTTGCTTTGGGGTTTTTTTGCTCTATTTGCATTCTAAATAAGCACAATTGAGCATGGCCATGCATAAATAGCTCTTTCTGGAATGAAGAAAAATAAAAATAATTAAGTGTTAAGTTCTGGGTGTGATGAATATTTATTGAAAACCGTTTCTTTGAATAGCTCTCCATTCAGTCACAAAAGAATCCAGAGCACGGTTTATTATATTGGAACTCAAGGGCAAAACATAGACATTCATTTTAAAGCAAATTTAATTTGTTCTGTAAAAATACAATGAGGTGCAGTAAACAAACCACAAATAAATTAGGCAAGCCTAAGACCTTTTTCAAAAGGAAGGCGAGACACTGGCAGTGAATGCTGTTTCCACGCATTGTTAGTGTTTTTTCCTCGCGGAGTATATTTGCAAATACTTGGTACAGCTGTTCTGAACTGTACAGCAGCTCTGCAGTATCTCCTATTAAAATGAGCAAGCTGAATTTTCCAGCCCGTGTGCGTGGCTCAGTAACAAAAGCCGAAGCGACGCTTTCCGTGGCCAGATGGCGAGGAGGGTGTGTGAGCCGCGGCTCCTGAACTCGGGCTGAACCCCCCGGTGACGGTCCCGGGGCAGGCACAGCCGCCTCCTCGCCCGGGAGGCCTGGCAGCGGCTGGAGAGAAACGGCCTCTCGGGAGGCCACGGCTCGTTATTTCTGCCGATGCTCGGGAAGATCGTTAGCCGGACCGCGGCGTTTTCAGGCGGCGAAAAGCCTTCGCAAGTCCGCTGATGTGGTCACTTAGCCAACACAGACTTCTCCATGCGATTTCTTTTTTATACGTGCACTCTGTGTTTACCTGGGAGATGAAATAGTGAAGAAATAATCTTTAGTCTGTTACCCCCACACACTTCAGGGTTTGTTTTCCCCTCTTTTTTCCCCAGCTTATGAGGACTTATTAAATCTTTCCAGATTTTTGAGGAGGGTTTTGTTCTTAATGATGCAAAAGAATTTTAATGTAGCTCTCGCTAATGGAAAAGCTCTTCTTAATTACCGATGGAAACTTCAGACCCTGAATGAGCACTTAGTATTTGGTAGCTTTAAAGCTTTCCAGGCGAGAGATCTCCTCCTCCCCCCCGAGCTCCCACTCTGTTTCCAGTGATGTGCGTATGACTCTCCAAAAATGTTGCCGTGATCTCATCCAGTAAAACAACCCCGGTCAGCGCTAGCCCAAACGCTCCGTTAGGCTGTGGCGGCCACAGGGGCATCAGGCTGCCACCACCCCCCTCTGTCCCCGTTGCAGGAGCGGTGCCTTGAGGTCAGCACAGGGGGAAACTCTGCCTGCTCAGCGACAGAGAGTAATAAGACGCCGCAGCGGTCGGTCTACGGGCAGAGCTGGCGGCTGGGGTGGGTGACAGGCAGCTGCTTGGTGGCCCAGTTCCACGAGAACCAGACTTCACGCTCACGCCCAGCAGCGAGAGGCCTTATTTCCCCCGGCCAGACCGTGCTGGTGCTGGGAAGGTTCTGCACGTGTTGGACCTGTCCCCTTTCTAATGCTGGGTGGCTTCATCAGGCTCGGGGCTGGCCGCTGCTTGCGGTTAGCTGCTGTATCACAAAGTGATGGCGATGTACCGAGCAAGAATTACCCCAGTCGTTTCCAAAGTCTGCAACTGAATAGCTCTTTGCTTAGTCCGGAATAGTTGTCAATACCAGCATCACCCGTTAGCTGCTCTTGCGTTTCCTCTTCGGCAGCAACCTGAGCATCTTCTCTTTGTGCCCTCCACGGGGGCCTTCTGAAAGGGCACGGCAGGCGGGAATTTGGGAAGCCTGGTCTCCTTTCCTGAAGGTGTGCACGTGAGACTGTCTATTGAATCCACAGATCCAAGTACTTGCCCCCGAGGTGAAAGTGGGACCGTGCCATCACCTTGTGCGTCCTGCTGGTCCGTGGAGGTGGACCAGGATTTATGCTACGTGCTGCAGCGTGCGAGTACCTCGTAGGAGTAACTGAGTCGTGGGACTCAGACCTGTAAGATACGCTTTGTTCTTTCCTAACCTTCCCTCAAGGGCAGGACTTTGTGTGTGGTGGAGATTTCCAGTTTGGTCATGTTTGTTCATTCACAAAGCTCCATGATTTTTGTGTTGGAAGGACTGTTGAAGATGTATTCGTTTCTCCTCCTAATGGAAGATAGTGAGTTTTTCCTTTTCTCTTAGAATACGACTGAAATTTAGAACTAATGCCTCTAAAAACTGTCTTTGAAAAAGATAAAAAATGCTCTTTTTATAGAAAAAGCCATTGTGTTGGAAGGGGCAGAACAGTCTCCTGTGGTTTTTATTAGCCATGACTTGAGTTAAACTAGTCTTGGCAGAAAAGGCAGGTAGATAATGCAGACCCATTCCTTTGTTTTATTAACTTTTTCTCTGGTTTATGTTACTCTTGTCTAGTGAAACACTCGTAAAAGAAGACAATTAGTCAGGAATTTCCTAAATAACAATGCAAACTAAAAAGGGGGATTATCAGCCGGAATTGAGTTTTTCAGTTAAAATGGCAGAGATTAAGGAACCTTTTCCTTGTCTTAGATATATGGCCTGCTGTATACAGGAATGTCTTTTCGTATTATGTCTTTATATATTAGTAGTCAGACTCTGGCCCTGAATGCTATGTTGTTAAACTCTAGGGTATAAGATGTGGTCTCCAACTCTACATAAATAAAAGCAACTATTTTCAATGGAGTACTCAAATGATGTTGAGGGAGTTTGAGTTCAGGCAGAGTGAAGTCATTCGACCATTAAAAAAAAAAAATAAAACCTCTGAAAAAATACATAATTGTGCGATAATTATGTAGGGTATGATTGTTAAAGTACTGAAAACATTTAGAAGCACCTGTTGGATGGGCAATATTTTCGACAGCTGCGTTAACATCAAGTGATGATTTGGAGAGTTCTGTTTTGGGGGTTGGTGGTGGCTTTTTGCGATTCAGTGCCTGTGTGTGAGCTTACCAGACTGAGGTCATTTGCAGTCCAACACAAGGATGTATACATGGTTTGGAAGGTAGAGTTAGAGATAAAATCAGTTGGATTAAAACCCAAGCAGAGAAGACATCACTTTGGTGTTGTGATATTAACTTGCAAGGAAACATTTTTGCCGTAAATTGTGCTGTGTAAACTCACGCGTGTAGTCTCAGACTGGAGCACCAGCTGGGTCTATCGCTGGAGAGATCTAGTTAACAATGCATGTCGGAGAAAATTATACCTTAATTTATTCATACCTCTTAGAATAGCAGAAATGAGGCTGAAAGCCATGTGCCTGTAGACAAAAGGTTTTGTCCTGGTTCCTATCCTGTCCAAGGATGCTATATCACAGTGGCAAAATGCCATTGCGATGGACGAGAAAGAAAAAGCATATTAAAGCATAGTTCCTAATTAAAGTCTGAAATAAGTGTGCAGTTCAAGTAGAAATAACTGACAGAACTTGCCAATTAAAGCGTGAGCAGCAAGTCCTGTAGCACAAAGCTGTTTTCCTGGCTCTGAGCGTTTGGGTGGGTGAGTTTGGGATTGACTTTGGGATTTGATCAAGCCTGGAGAAAGAAAGGCCAAAAATCAAGCTAAATTTATATTTTTTTAAAATCGGTGTTTAGTTGTGTTTTCTGTCAAGATTTTTCTCCAGTTAGCCTTTCAGGAGGGAAGACCAGCCAAAAGAAAACAAGGAGTCTCAGATTTAATGTCCTATCTTGCAATAGCTGTTCTTTGGCAGGGCTCTGTTCTGGCAGGGCCGCAGAAGACGAGCAGTGCTTCTTCGAGCCGATACGACGTTGGGAGGGTCTTTACACAGAGGGACGGTGTAAAGAGGCAAGCTAGCGTGTCAGGCTGGATGATATCAGGGCGTTTCTGGAGCTCGTATTTCTTGACACAGTTCTGTAAGGCACCAGTATAAAGCACTTGTGTCGGTGATCATTCTATAGTTTAAAAAAAAAAAAAAAAAAAGTAAGTCAAATTACTGGAAATATGAAAAATACCATCTGTGATAGTTTCCTGGCTAGTCTTGGTTTGCCTCAGAAATGCTCTGGTGATGCTGTGCTTCCAATAAACATTAATATAACAAAACACATTCTGTTTTCAGCACTTCTGACGGTGACTCTCCTCGCAAATCTCTAACTCTTTGTTGTCTGGTCTGGTAAAGTGGTTACGGCGCTCTGCCAGCACTTTTCCTCTCTCGCTAAACTGAAGGCTGTATCGACAGCAACGACTAGCAGAGTTGGAAAAACAGAGATGGCATTTCTTGCTCACAGGGGGTTGGTTTTCTTGTTCTTGGATTTCATCGTTCCGGGTGGAAAAAAAACAATGACTATTTGGTACTTCTGTTCCCTGTGCTGAATGAAACCGAGAAATGAAGTGCAATGTGAGAATGCAAAAGTCAATATATGCAAGTGCTTTGAAAAATCCCAAATAAATGCAGGTCTAACTTTAATCTTCAATGGTTTGCCTTAGGGTATTTTTTCCTGTTCATACATATCTCTTTCTAACATATCACAAACAAAGTTCACCTGGAGAATGGAATTCAAAATGTACTGAAACACTTTTTTCTCTCCCCCCCCCCCCGCCTTTTTTCTGAGGCCGATAGGTGGTTGATTTAGAAAGGGATAAGCATTCTGTGTACTTCCAAACTTTCTCTTATGTTAGAGATAACATGTTATCTAAGTTTTGCTCCAAAGAGATGTTTAAAATTAAAAAGCAGATGAGACGGGGGAGCAGAAAACCACCTCCTGGTGAAGTTAGAATTGCTCTGAACAATGTGGCCCAAAGAGAAATAAGATGCATTTGCTAAAGGTAACATGTACCGAAATTGTCTGCAGGGTAGAAGTGTTCGGCCCTTGTAGGAAGTGTCCTAAATACAAACCTGTGGTTACTGTGGCACTGCTGGTCCCTTTTCTAGTAACCGTAACCTCGGCAGAGTGTTGCTCTGCTCTTACCGTTTTACAAGAAGATAGCTAAAGAGCAGAAAGAAGGGAAATGGGACGCAGATTAAGCAATTTGGCTGGGAATATTCAGGAAATTTGCTGGCAAATCAGGAAACTGGTTTGGCACGCTCTAAACCTCATCAAGTCCTCAACCTGAAAAGAACATCCCTCTCTTTCAAGCACATCGTTATTTAATTATGTCTGTTTAGGAACCTAAATTTAATCCTCCTTGTCTGAAAAGGCATCCTGAGTTATCTGGAAATTTAAATTATGATTAATTTTAAAAATAGTTAAACATCAGTTTTTCTTTACTCATAGAGGATTATCAAGTAGAGAAGGTAATCAGAGAAGGCATCAGGATGCGCTAGGTACAAATGTACAAGTCGAGCAGTTACACTACGCCATGTCCATCGAGTGTTTCCACGAGGGAACGCAGGCTAGAGGGAAACACAACCATGAATATGAATTTATCTTTCAGTTTGGGGCTCTGGAATGTTTCTGGTTTAATAGTGTTCTAATAAAATCAAAACACTGAATCTTTCCCAGCAAAGTTATAAATAGAAAGTAGGCACCCTCCTTCTTATACCGAAAGATAAACTGCAAAAGGAGATTGTTCACAAAATGGAAAAAATCCAATAAAGAACGCTGACATTTCACTTGTATCTCAGAGCTGCTGCACTTCTGGTAATAAGCAGCTGTTATTTCTCTTTCATTTTCCCGTGTAATTGATTTATTCTCATGCCTGAGAATGGCATGATGCAGCACGAACAAGACAAATGGCCTTTCTGCGCAGTGGCCCCACCGTGCCTCTGACGGGTGAGCCGATGGTGATCTCAAAGTCTAGGTGGCCTCAGCAGCTTTGGGGCTGTGCAAACCACGCAGCCAGAATCCACTAGGAAGATTGGTCGAAAGGTACTTGTGCTCCTGTGTTACAACCCCCGTCGTGTTTATTTGGGTGTGGGACTTGCTCTGCAGATGATGCAAAGCTGGGAGGAGTGGCTGACACACCAGAGGGCTGTGCTGCCCTTCAGAGGGATCACGACAGGCCGGAGAAATGGCAGGCAGGAACCTCATGATGTTCAACAAAGGGAAGTACGAAGTCCTGCACCTGGGGAGGAATAGCCCCAGGCACCAGGACAGGCTGGGGGCCGACCGGCTGGGAAGCAGCTGGGCAGGAAAGGCCCCGGGGCTCCTGGTGGACACAAAGTTGACCATGAGCCAGCAGTGTGCCCTTGTGGCAAAGGCGGCCAACAGCATTCTGGGCTGTGTCAGGAAAAGCATTGCCAGCAGGTCGATGGAGGGGACCTTTCCGCTCTGCTCGGCACTGGTGAGGCCACACCTGGAGTCCTGTGTCCAGTTCTGGGCTCTCCAGTTCAAGACATGGACGTACCGGAGGCAGTCCAGCGAAGAACCACAATGATGAAGGGACTGGAGCATTTTACATAAAAAGAGTGGCTGAGAGAGAGGGAGCTCTCTCTGACTGGGGGAGAGATGGGAGTAAAGAAGAGGGAAGCAGACTCTTCTCAGTTGTGTTCTGTGAAATGACAAAAGGCAATGGGTGCAAGTTGAAATACAGGAAGAGTACTTAGAAGAAACTTTTTGCTGTGAAGGTGATTGAGTCCGGGAACAGGTTGCCTAGACAAGCTATGGAGTTGCCATCCTTGGAGACATTAAAAACCTGACTGAACGTAGTCCTGAGTGGCATGCTCTAGCTGACCATCTTCTGAGCAGGGGTGTTGGACTAAATGATCTCCAGAGGGCCCTTCCAACCTCAACAATTCTCTGATTCTGTGACTTGTACCCTCCTCTTTAGAACATACAAAATCATATTCTTAATGATACTTGCTGTTCATAGTGCTACTGAAGCTCGGAGCATCAGCCACAGCTGTGGCTCCCAAGGAGCTGTCAATACAGGTAGACAAGACTTAGGACCATGAAAGAGAACGGCAAAGAAGCAAAGTGATTTGCTGAAGGCAAGCTGCAAGTCATATCTTCCTTATTCCTTGCACAGTGCTCTATTCACAAATCCCCCCCCCTTTTTTTCCCTCCCCCCAAAAACGCTCTGGATTTTGTTTCAAGGTCTGCATGGGTAATAAATGAGATATGAATGGACAGATCTCGCTTGTTATAAATATACTATTATAGATTATATTACTGAACCAAGTTTGCCCTCTATTCAGCACTTTGGGGAAACAGAGGTACATTCATTCTGTGAGAACCTCTTCAAAGATCTATTCACAGCCACTCATGGGAAGTGCTACATCTCTGGGCATGTGTGAGAGAAAAAGCACTTTAATTGAATGCATGAGTAACTAACTGACTGCCAGATTGTGACTGGCCTCTGTACAAGCCCAAGGTTGCACATGTTCTGCTGCGAGCGAGAAACCACTGCAGGGCCACCCCGTCCTCCTACTCTCTACGAGCTGCCCAGTAGACCGTGCACTGCAGAATGAAGACAAATCCCTGCCTACTCTTTCAGGGTACCTACGGGATCTGAAAACTTGGCTTCATGCAATATAGAGCATTCATTCTGCTAAAGGACCTCCTACATATGGCTTCTATCTACGTACAGAGCTGTGAGCTGTAGGTACTCAAATAGAGTTGAATGTTTTTAGGTTTGTGTAGGAAAGGAAAGTTTCTAGAACACCAGGAATTAAGACTAGTCTGGGGCACAAAGCTACTGTGAAATGGAAGGGACAGTTACATGGTTTCATGCAGCGTTCTTTTGACTATTTGCCTCTATATGTACCAGCATACCCTTTGGTCCCTGTTCAAATTTTGTTTCAACTGGACATGTCTGCTCAAGAGCAAATTGTGGCTTTAGCTTCCCTACAGTGCTGTGGGATATTATTCTACTCTATAATACATATGCATGACTCCTGCTCCATAGATGTGGAAGAATTGAGGTGGTTGAGTGTGTCCAGAGAAGGGCAACAAAGCTGGTGAAGGGTCTAGAGCACAAGTCCTATGAGGAGCGGCTGAAGGAACTGGGGTTGTTTAGCCTGGAGAAAAGGAGGCTGAGGGGAGACGTTCTCGCCCTCTACAACTACCTGAAAGGAGGTTGTAGCCAGGTGGGGGTTGGTCTCTTCTCCCAAGTAACAGGCGACAGGACGAGAGGAAATGGCCTCAAGTTGTGCCAGGGCAGGTTTAGATTGGGTATTTGGAAACATTTCTTCACTGAAAGGGTTGTCGGGCATTGGAACAGGCTACCCAGGGAGGTGGTGGAGTCACCATCCCTGGAGGTATTTAAAGGACATATAGATGTGGTGCTTAGGGACATGGCAGTGATAAGTTAATGGTTGGACTTGATGATCTTAAAGGTCTCTTCCAGCCTAAACGATTGTATGATTCTATATGAATTCACAAGTCATCAAGTAGTTTTGAACGTGGACTTCAGTTTCACTCAGCACCTTTGCTTGCTTGCTGTATAATATGTTTCATTTTCTGTCCTTCCATTATTAAAAGCGGATCTACTCATGCTTTCCTAGAAGAAACCTTGATGGATCATGACTAATAACACAAAGTATCCATAAAGAAGGTGAAACAGGATGAGCAAAGGCATCAGGGTACCCAGGGATGTTGTTATGCTGTGCATCAAAAATACACGAATCTGCTTCAGGAGATTTGATAAACATTGATTTTGCTCGTAGAGAGCAAAAGATAAAAAAGCAGCCCTCCTCTTCTTTTTTTTTGCAAAATGAAAGGAACTGATGTAATTGTTCTAAATTCAGGACAATGAAGTGCTATCGGACCAGTGCCAGCAGTGTATTTCCTGCCAGTGTCTGCTCCTCCAATCAGTTTAATTATGAGCAATTGTTTGGGTTGTGCTGTGAAGAAATATTAGAGAATGGAAAAAAGAACATACTTCAGGTCATTATTTTGCAACTGATTCATGGTTTGGCAGCAACCATTAACTAGATTTTATGCTTTACAACACTGTAATAGTATCAGCGTGGATCAACCTTGCCATATAAGCACATACAGCACAAATCCACCGTTTATTTTGACAAGGTTCTAGTTGAAGCATTTGAAAAATGCTGACATAACATCAGCTATTGGCTAGAATTTTTGGTTAATCGTGTGCCTGCTCTTATCCAAGGGATCTAAGCAGGCTATGAAAAAACTGGCTGTTGTTAATGCCTCCTATGTTTATCCGTCATGTCAAATTTTGATGGTGATTTTTCTTGTGCTTGACACACATCTCATGTCTTGCTGCTACATGCGGAGGCATGCTGTAATCCTAGATCGGCTCTTTTGGAGGGGCAGACGAGGGGAAGACGGCTCTTTCCCCAGCTTGCAGAATTGCTCTCCTTACGACAGTTTGTTTTCCTTGGGATGCTGAAGACTTCACTGAGCTAACCGGATTGCTCAGGAAGCGAATCCTGGCTGAAGTGCCCCTCCGCTTGCGTGGAACGGTTTCGGTGCAGACTAGGTAGGGTGGTTACAGGGGCAGTGCTTCTGTGCTGGATGGTCTTAGTGCAGACTTCTTGCAGGACAAAGCCCAAAATGCCAATTAGCGCTGCTCGGCAGCCTGGTCGGCCGCCAGGACAGGAGCCAGCCGGGCACGGCACTCGGTTCTGGAGGGGAGGAGGTCTCCGCGTTGCTGAGGCTCACGGAGCCACCCTTGGTGTCGTTCCTCTGCAAACAGAAGAGTTTCGATTTCAGGCATTGTCAGATAATATTTATCAGCAAACTAGAAAAAAATCCCTTGCAACACAGAAAACGAAGAATTTATAACACCTCTGGCAAGTGTTAGTTTTCAGGGGTTCATGCCTAGATCTGATGTATGACATGCTGCAACAGCGTGCTCCCTCCAGGAATGTAACATAAACTAGCCCGATCTGGATCCTGTTCCAGCAGAAAACAAAAGATGCACTTGTTTTCAGATTTGCTAATGGAAAAATGTTCTTTTTTTCCACTCTGGTGTGACTTGTGTACACTCCTATGTTTTCTGATACCAGAATGAATCTTGGATAACTAACGCATCTCTCCTTGCACCGAGTAATACGGGATTAAAGCAAATAAATGGGGTAAATGCTGCAGGTGGCATTTTACATCTCTGCCAGGTTCTGCAGTCTTTACATTAAGCATGTTTCTTGGATGCAGTTTAAGCCTGCAAAGTTCAAGGGGTACAAGGATCCAGCTGTTTGTAAAAACAAGGGGATCCAGCTGCAAATCATCCAAGACTTGGGCTGCTCCGATTCTGCTGTTAAAATGTGAGCAATGGTAATTTCTGGCAATGAAGTTCTGAATTTCAACAGAGTTCAGAAATAATAGCTAGAGGAACTGAAGCTCTGTGTTTGGATCCTCCGTTTAGTGCTTTCGTGTATCTGCTTACCCTGAAGCTCATTTAAAATGGAAGAGAATGTATTTTGCCTGACGGGGTGCTGCACCTCGGTTACCTAAGCGTGGCTGGGAAAACCATTTTCCCTTAGGAAGCCGTGCTTCCTCTGAATACGAAATCCTTCCCTTCTTGTAGAGATATTACAGAAGGAACAGTAATGTTGGTTGTTGCAGGAAACAGAGACTGGGGAAATGAAACTGATGTTTGGAAAAGTAGAATCAAAAGGAATGGGAGATAAGGAGATAAGACCACGTGATATGTCGTAGATATTACTAGGGAAGAGCAGAGATTAAAATCGCACTATCCTAGGTCAATTTAATAGACTAAAACCATGAAAAATGATTTTATTCTAGCCACTGACATAGCTAATGAATAAGGGCAGAGGTGGGTCTCATAAAGAAATTTCCATTACCATTGATGTTTTTAAGCATTGTATTTTGACAACAGTCTAAAAATAAAATTAGTTATGTTGCTAGATTTATAACTGCTTTATTTTTTCCAGCTGTATTCTTGGTGTTACCCAGAAAAGGGTTGTTGATTTGAGAGCATGGCCATGATCTGCTCTGCCGCTGTCGCCGCCTTCTGCTGTACCCTTAGGAATGGTAGAAATAAGAAGAGAACTTACCTGGGCCTTTTACCAGCCTCATTATATTGCTTAACTTTACTTGCTGATTGTAAGCTTTTTGCCTCATGGGAAACTGTCCCCCTGACATCCTCTGGCTGTTCAGCCTTGAACCTCATCTTTCATTGTGCTGCCCTGTCACCGACTTATGTGATATCCTCACAACTCTTTGCTTTCATTTGTGGCAAGCTGCTTCTTTTTCTATACCATTTATGAGTACATTGAAAGGCACAGTTCCCTACAGAAACATAATCTCCACTGTGAAAGCTGTTTTTTATTTCTATCTTTTCTCTCCCACCCTTATAAACATTATTTTATAAAGGATCTCCCCTTTTCCTTAACACCAGCCTTAGTTTATTAGGGGTCTTTGGGAAGGATCTTGCTCAGAGCTTTTTGGAAATCCAAGAAAACTACTTCAGGTATATCACCCTTGCAGTAACTCCGGTAGTTTGCTGAGACGTGACTTCCCTCTGTGCTAGGAACACTCCTCCACAGGCTGTCGCGTTGGGCAGTGTCTGCTGCTTCTATTTCTTGCTACGGTTTCTACCAATTTCTCAAGTCCAGAGGTCAGATTTATTGGTTAGTAACTGTTCAAGTCACACAGGCCTCTTCAAAAAAAAAAAAATAACCAAACAAAAAACCCCACCTGAATTTGCCCCTTCACATTTGTCTGCTACTGTCATTGTTTTATAACAGTAGCTGGAGTTGGGTGTTACTACCAAGGAACAGTTTTAGTCTCTATATAGCATCTCCCAATGAAGATTTATATGATTTTTGGCCATGCCAGGGCCTCTGCTAGGTACCAGCCTACAACTGCTCTCGAGCAAAGGGTTTTATCCACTTATTAATTTTCCTTCAGAAGAACATCTCAGAAGATCCCAGCACATCTCGCGTGAACAGCTGAGTGAGCTATAGTTTATTTGCACAGCCTTCCTTCTGTTCCATTTGGAGACCCACGGTGGTTTTCTTCCATCTGTGTATGCTGATTTCTCCTGAAAACCTGCCCCGAGGCAGGGCCCATCTGTACGTGTAACGGCTCCCGTGGCTCACCGGCACGTTTCCCCTGCCCCATGTAAGGTGCCCCCCGCTCCTCCAGCAGCACCGGCCGCGTGCATGCCCTTCTCAGCTGGGGGCCACACGTGGTTTGGACTTGCGAGTTGGTCTCTTCAGCCTGATTTTTTTTTTCCCCCCCCTTTGTTCAGTCTCATCATGGAGCTCTTGGTTCTGCCCCACTGTGCTGGGAGGAGCACTCCCGTCCTCATGTGGCACTTGGGCACAGCGATTACAGATAGGGTCCTTCAGGAGTGCTCCCGTCTTTTGGACGTCGTCTCATTTTTCTGATGGCAAGTGCTACTCATATTCATGGTGTTTTCATCTCATGGCACCCACTGGTTTAAATCTCCCGTAATGTTTTAAAGAGCCTTTATTTCATGGTAAGAATCCTTAGTTTCACCCAATTTTCATGTATTTAAAGTAGACAAAAGTCTTTGGAGACATGCTGATACTTTCTCTTGCTCTTTCCCCCATGTCTTTTTCCTTTCGGTGCCCTCGGCACAGTCACCCAGCGAGCAAGCCCACTTGCCGGAGGTGGTCTTCCTACAAGGGGTCTGTTAGACATTCATACAACAGACAGCAGCAGCCACCTTCATAGGTCTCCGCAGGCTGGTCCTTTCCACCCAGCCTATTTGCCTAAAGTTGGTGAGATTTAAACTCCAGGGAGATATCCCAACAGTGCAGCACTGTGGCTCTGGCTCCGCCTGGCCAGCTTGTACAGCCCAAAAGGAAGATTAATTGACATGAGCTGGCAGCATTAGCTGCTGCTGAGACCCAAACTGATATCTCTGTGCAGCCCGTTGGCCTGACAATACAAAATCAAAAGCTTCTCTGTTTTCATATCCTGCCTCTGACACCAGCCAACAGCACATGCTTTGGCTAATGATGTTCATACCCAGATCATCTTGCTGATCATCACCCCTGATATTGCTAAAATGACAATCTAATCTACTGTGCGGTACGTATCTGACCTTAAACTTAAGATCCATGGAAAAAAAACCCCACTACATAGTATATTACACAACGGTGTAAGAAACCCTCTGGGTACTGCTATAATACAAATGATTTCAACCTGACATTTATTGCAAATTATCTGTTTTCGTTTTTTTCACCCTCAAGAACAGTTTGCGTAGTGCCCTTAGAGTCCTCCTCATGGATCTCTCAATTCATCTTTCACCTCAAACTGTCGGCCGGAGTGTGAACTCTGCAAGAAGGACTGGCTTTGCAGCTTTCTCTGTATTTTTAGTGTTCTAAAATCCTCTGGTTTT
The DNA here is from genome assembly GCA_009819775.1 of Phoenicopterus ruber ruber. Classification (NCBI taxonomy): domain Eukaryota; kingdom Metazoa; phylum Chordata; class Aves; order Phoenicopteriformes; family Phoenicopteridae; genus Phoenicopterus; species Phoenicopterus ruber. Next base: position 100,726,101 of record CM020217.1, read on the forward strand.
AGAATACTTCTTCGTTGGTCAGGCTACTTTACTCTGCAAATCTATAAATAAAGACAACAATTTTTTAGGTCTTTCAAATGTTCTTATCAGAAAAAAATATGTATTACTACATAAATAGTAAACCCACAGTTCATTCTTTTTCTAATTATAGAGCAATTTTCCACAACCTAAGCAATGGAAATACTTGTCTGAAGGAAACTTAAGTTTCTGCTTTTGGGGGTTACTGGCTTTTGATTCAAATTCAACTTCTGCCATTTGGATCATTCTTCTGGTTTGCCTCACAAGAGGAATTCTCCCTTTGTTTGCAACCTGCTGTCTAGCTGAAGATGTGAAAAACATGAAGACGGAGAGTTTTATGGGATCATTAACAAACTGTAACTTTTCTTCACAAATATAGATTTAATTTTTTCTTTCTTTCTTTTTTTTTTCTTCCCTTACATTTGTTTTTTAAGTTAATGCCTTCTCTCTCTGTCGACTTGCCTTGTTCTGGGGTGGTTCCTGTCTAAACTGAAAAAGCTCCGGCATTACAAAAAATAATCGCTATAGCTTTCAGGTGCTAAGTGCAGATGAAAGTCCTGAAGCAGTCCAAAACGGTTGTGGTTATCTTCTGTTATTTACTTTGGCTCTATTCCAAGATGCTAAAGGTAATCCTGTCCTGCCTGGGTATGCTGTAGTTGTTCCATGAAGTTTCCAGCAGTGGTGACTTGTCTGTGTGGATGTCACAGTTGGTGGGCAATCCAACCTTCCCGTCAGAAGCATCTTCTAAGCACAAATTCACTGGTCATGCAGACAAACCTGAGAAATCTACCTCCTTGACAGTGCCTCCCACTTTTTTTCTTGGCATCCAAAGGGCTGAGGTAAAATTGCCAAGGGACTCCGCACCAAGAAAACAGTCTCGTGATGTGAAGGGTCACCACCGCCGGCGGATGGGACCGCTCTATCCTCTGCTGGAATCAGACCACAGTGCTGTTGGACTGAGGGTCTGAAACAAGTCTGCGCTTGGGGTTAAAAAATAAAAATAGAGCTCAAGGGAAATAAAATTTGTACTATACAAATTTCAATGGCTGATTATTAATCATTGGCCACTACAAAGTCTAGAAAAACAGTACCTGTTTAACTCCGCTCTGTGTTCAGCAAATGACCTAATGCTGTGCTAGTTCTGCGGTAATTCTGCTGCTGTTTCTAATGATATTGCATGGGGAGTGATTTTCTACCACAGGTGTCACAGATCTTCTGCTAAACATTATTTAGATACTGATTACTTGTAAAAACAATGAGATATTCTGCTAAACATTATTTAGATACTGATAAACTGGTAAAAGCAATGCAGAGTACTGGGAATGAGGAAGGAGGTGGGATACTCATAGGACCTTGGAGATTTCTCTGCCATATCTACTTCACACCAAAGAAGAATTCTTCCCTGTAGGAATTTAAAAGTAAGTAACATGAAACTAGGCTGTCAAGCAAAAAAAAAAAAAACAAACCAACAAAAAACCCAAACTGGAAAGCTTAAAAAAAAAAGATTAAAACATTATGGCCACTACCCTATTTGAAGCGGAAAATACCCTGTCCAGACCATTCTTCAGAAAAACTGGAATTTAGGCTGTGCAGGAGGGTGGGTTGTGGAAAAGAGTAACTGCAATGAATGACCATGAAGGGCAGAGAGTGGTTAAAAAATAGACTATGGGGGAAGTGGACAATGTAGCTGGTGTCTCAAACCCTCTCATGAGGCTGAAGGTCAAGAGCTGTAAAGAAGCCCAGTCAGTGAAGGAGGTTAGCTTGACAGAAGCCTCCATAGATGGTAATGAAAGGAAGCAATTAGACCAGCTGCTCCCCTGGTATGCTGGTGTGTTTTCCAAGAACAACTAAGAATTTGGATGACGGGATTGAGTGCAATGCTGCTCTATGCTACCGCAGGACTGAGTGCAATACTGCTCTCTGCTAAAACGCTGAATGCTCCTGGGAAGCAGCGCTTATGCTGGCTGCCCTACCATCTAGGAGCTGGGTAGAAATGTTACATTACAGGCTGGGGAATTGTCTGACTGTGCATCCTATGGTGCTGTTGGCATCCTTGGTTAACTAGGCAGCTCTGTGTTCATGGGTGGTTTCAATTTTTGCCATCGATACACTTACTGCCTTTGAAGGAGCTTGTTAGCACAGGTACGGTGGCACCACCAGCATCTTTCAGGATCTGTTTTGGCCCAGAAGCGGATCAGCTATCTGCGTGTTGTGCCCGCACAAGATAACAACCCCTAAGTGGGCTGCGGGCCAGAGCTTCCCAGCTACCGCTTCCCACCCCTTGGGGGGAATGGCTGAAAGCCTGCCGAGGTGTGCACCAAACCCTCTCCTCCGCAGGCAGCGCTGATCACCCTGTCCGCACCTCGGCTGCTGCCTGCAGAGCCAGGGGTCGTTCCAGCGACACGCTTTTAGCACTCCGGGCGTATTAGGCCGGGGACACTGCCAGAGGAGCGGGCCACACGCACTGGTGCTGCTGGAGGAGCCTGCTCCAGCTCAGCGCTGCTGTGCTGAGCCCTGCCAGCTCCACAAGCCATTGCGGTGTCTACGCAACACATTCCTCTTCCTTCTGCCCAGACGTATACTATGTAGGCTTTTCATTCTTCTGAGCAGTCCCTCATTTCCTTGGATGAAGTTTATTTTGATTATACAACATCTCGAAGGAGGCTTGATGCTACCTGCTGGCTCTAGGAAGGTTAATCTCCAGCCTGTTCAACACAGACGCCTGCCTCTCTGTGTGGTAAGCACCCCGAACTAAATTTGAAGAAAAAAGACTTTTTTTTCTTTGCTTGCTCGGTTTTGTTTTCTTTTTTTTTTAAATATTTTGCTGCTTGCTAGATTCTGTTAGGTTCAGTTGTGCCTGAGAATTTAAAACAGTAGTCTTTTTGTGTCAGCCTCTGGATGATATTAAGTCTCCTGAGTTAAGTGGAAGACCTGAGTGGGTTCCTCACTGCAGTGCTCCCCACAGGCTCCCCCTCTGTTCTGATTTTGGAAGCTTTTTGTACGCCTTCATGAAATTCATATTATTTTTCTAAAACATGGAAGAAACAACTAATATTAGAAGAAAAGATTGCAAAGCTTCTAACTGAGCCGGTTTCTAAATCTGGACTGCAAAGGTATGCAACCATTTAAAAGCAGAAATCTAACCCACTCCTGGAGTGGTCTGGTACAAACCAGTTGTTAAACAGTGTTGATGTTAACGTTGTGCCTAATGCAGGTAGATACTTCTCCCTCCCACAAGGATCTTTCCTCAGTGTCTGTTAACCCACCTGTTTGCTAATTCTAAACACTGACTCAGGCTCCTCGTTAATGTCCTCTTAGAAATGTGACCGAGACCAGAAAGACCATAAATGGGGACAAGACCAGGAAGAAAGTAGCACAGTTACTGAAGAAACCAAGAAGAAAAAAGACACATGGTGAATGAGAAAATGGAGAGGCTTACAGGTTTGGTGCAAAGTCTCCAAAAATTTGGCTGACAGGTGGAAGCAGCTCAAATGAGAGAGCTGCCTTTTCATAAGGGCAAATGGAGATACTTTAGGAAGGGAAATGTAGGTAATTTTCTGAGTGTTGCAGAATTAGTAGCAGGAGATAGGTTTGATGGCCTACATATTGTGAGGAAGAGTAGGTTGGTTATTAGGTATTGCTACGCAGATTCTGCACACTCTTACATCCCCAGAAAGAGGGATATTTTGGAGACAGGTCAGGAGAAGGAGAGGAATCAAGAAAGGGAGAAGCCTTAAAAGCTTTTATTATAGAACTGGGCTGGTTGAGACAGAGAGTCCTGTGGGGATGATGATGCCAGACTGTACGAGTGAGACGATACTGCCCTGAGAAAAGGTTTGGTAGGCAGTCATAAGGCAAGCTCAAAAAGTACAATTAGATGCTAAATTTCAGGCCAAACAGGAAGAAATAGAACTGCAAGCTGAGGAGGAATTTTTGCAGATCTCAGTATTCAAAAAAATGGTAACTAAAACATCAGTCAGTGAAGACATTTTGAAGATCCTGCCACAGAGTCCACTGGATAATTAGGCAGAGCAAATAATTAAACATCAGTCCTAAACCATGCATTATACTATTTTCCTCTCTGTTATGGTTATGGTGACAGTCGTTTCATAATCTTAAGTTTTTCCTGACAAAGTTAGGAAACTTAAGACATCTGTCCCAGCATACACTTTTGTGTGTACAAGTAATTTTATTTGTACTTCTTCCTCCTTAGTTTTTCTATTGGTATAATTTTTAACAATGGATCAAGCAGTAAATTAGTGGTCAAGAAGTAATTTTAGTTTAAAAAAAACCAAACCCACAACCCAAAAAGTGCTGTAATGGCAACAGAAATACTCTTATTTGCCTCTCATGTTGTACTGAAATAGTTGCGCTGCAGCATTGTGCACATCACTATGAGTCAGCTTAAATTCGCTGTCAAGTTTGTATCATCTAGTAAGAGGTAACACCTCTTCTCTCATGTCTACCCTGGCATCTGGCGTTGTGTCCTACACAGAGCCATCAGATTGCTGTCTTGGGAGCCCGTGCTACATTTCCCAACTGTCTTGGTAACATCCCAAGTTGCATTTTTCCCTGGTGAAAGCCTGAAGGGAAAAAAAAAAAAAAAAAGAATTTAAAAACTACAAGTCCAGCACTGAGATATAATGTCAGGAGTACTGTATAAAGAGATCTCTGGAGTAAATATCTTAGTATTTAATATATTGGTGAAGTTTCAGATGTGATTCTGTGGGCACTGCACTTTCAAGAAAGATGTGGACCGGTTGGACAGAGTCCAGAAGCAAACAAAAAGAATGACAGAGGTTTGAAAAAATCGTGCCCTAGGAGTTGAAGGCACTGGGGTTGTTTAGTCTAGAGAAAAGAAGGCTGAGGGGAGGTGTGATAACAGTGTTTGTTAAAATATTTTAAAGGATGCTCCAATGAGGAAGGGAATAAATGATTTGTTCCAGTGGGGAAAGTGCAAGAAGCAATGGTCTTAAATAGTTGTAAGGGAGATTTCTGTTAAACTTTGAGGAAAAATAAACTGTTCTAATAGTAAAGATAGCCAAGCGCTGGAGGTTCTTGAAAGGAGAATTGGGAGGTGGTAGGAGCCCATTATTAGAATTCTGTAAAATAGATGTCTATACATACATACTATGTATATAAATATCCAAAGTTTGACTGGAAGGGTTTAGTTCAGTGATGAGCTGTGGTGAGCTGCAGAGTCTCTTATAGACACTTGAGGATGAGCGTTCTTCCACCATGATGTGAACAGAGTTAATGAGGAAAAGGCAGAAGCTGTTCCTTGTCCCATGGAGGTGGTTTCAGTCACTCGGGGAGTGACACATGGACTTTGGTAATGCAGAAGGGGGGCTCTAGGGCTTTGCAGAAGGAGGCACCTGAAGGCAGGCCTTGGGCTGCAGGTAGGTGTCAGCTCTGTGGGTGCTGCTGGTCAGATGCTGCTGTTCAAGATAGAAATGACCTTGCATTGAAGCTTTCAAGGTGGTTTCTGGAGTCCAGCTTCTTTCTCTTTTCTTCTGTTCTCCAAGTACTTCGGTGTGCTCATGCCAGGGCACCTCATTCCCATGAACTGGAGCACCTCGTCCTGCTTATGTGTATTTGCCTGCCTGCTGTTCAGCTTTCACTGACACGCCTCGGGCAGCAAAGACCTCTTGGGCCATCTCCACTCCTTTCCAGGCTCCAAGTCCTCTAATCAGCATTTCATGCCATGGATGTTTCTCTTGAAGATACACACTTTCAGTGCTTGATGTAGTTTTGCTACTTAAGGTCTGTTTACAGTCTGGGCAGTCCCAATGTCCTATCGTCCCCAGAATATCTGCTTGTAAACTGCCACTTTCTGCCTTCCTTAAGAATTATCCTGAAATCCATATGCACAGGATGGCAGCCAGAGGTTGGTGGAGCTGCTTTAAGGTATGAGCTTATCTGCCTCATTAAATAACCAGCAGAAGCCGGCTGCAACTTTCCTTCAAAAAGCTCAGTCATACCAACAGCAGAAGATTAGGGTATAAATAATCCATTTGGCAGGGTTAATACAAAATACCTCTCTGTTGCTGAGCACTTGTTTTTCATCCATTTTCTTAGATACGCTGCCTCACTGCCTCTGGCACCCACTACGCGGTTTCTATTTCGGGAAGCTCCCTGAGTGACTGCTCCCAGGGGACCCTAAGGTTGTGGGGCTTGCTTTTCAAACGAGGTTTGTTCCCGGTATGCTCAGTAAGTGAACGGAGATCCCATTCACCAGCTGCGCTTTGAAATCGCACACGTCTCATAAAGCAGGTCTAAGCAGCTCAGACTATGTGTCACATGAGGTAGGTGCATCCGCCGCTACCCTCCTTCCTCGCAAGTGCCTTCTAGCTGTCCGAGAACCTCCGTCTCTAAATCACCCTCTGAGGCTGCGTGTGCTCCCTGGAGTTTTGTTCTCTAAGCCTCAGGGATCAGTGTGAATTCAAGGAATGAAGCTTTCCTTCTTTTCCTCCCTCCGGGTCCTCGCAGCCCGCCCTGGCCATCTGGCCGCATGCCTCATGGCTTTTAGCCCCAGCAAGGGGCCGAGACAAAGGAGCCATTCTGCAGTTCAGACTGCGAGCCCATACAAAAGCAGTGAGATAGGCATCTCTATCTCCCTCCCTCCTGGAGACCCGGGCCATCATTTAGCACATGAGCCCCCTGCGGAGCTGGCATTGTGTCCTGTTTCTCCGCTCACCATTCTGCGGGGCCTCTGGCTCCTCGGTTTCCTGCGCATACCCGCCTTATTTGTCCCAGCTGCAAGGTGCCTCCCTCCCAGCCAGCCTTCACTCCCTTGCTTGGCAAGCTGCTCTCCTGTTCCCCAGCTGCAGCCTTTGCCACCGCTGCGTGTGATTTGGGAAAGGGAGCCCAGGGCAGGAAGGTGCTGCTCTACCGGGGCAGGAGCCCCGTCTGCCTCCAGACCTCGCTGTCCCTGGCGCTGCTGGACCCCCCTTGCCGTACAGGCAAACTCTGTTTTTCTGAACAGAACCATGCTATGTTGCCCAAGAATCCAACAAATGCAAGATGTGTCTTATTTCTGCCTTATTTACTGCTTGTCTCTGGGCTCTCCATGAGCTGTTTATTAAGACATCGTTGTACCTAGTGTATTTTTTTCCAGTGGGCTTAATCTCTCACTGCAAGAAAAGAATATAAGCCGCCCTTGTGCTACCCTTGGTAATATTTCTTGTTTTGTTTTCTACAACCACAGTTACAGGGATAGTTATGTCTGAGAGACTCTTAGCAGATATTCTGTGTTTGTTCTGGAAAATCCCAGGTAGAAATATAGGTCATTCTGTGATATCAGGCGATCACATACAATAGCTAATGCATTTAGACTTTGCTTTATGCATTCTGGGCCTACCAGACTTGCTGTGTGCTCCCAGATGAGCTTTAAATCACATATACACAGTCAATTTGCTGTATCCCAGGTCAGAGCTGTTGCTCCGAGCGAGCTGTGTGCTGCCCTGGCAAAAATATTGAACTAAAAATGAGAACTATAAGAGGAAAGCAATGAGTCAGTTGCAGAGGTGAGGGCAAGGAGCTGGGAGAAGAGAAAAAGCATTATCTCTTTTGCCCATATTTTTGCATAAAGTGGAGGTAATCTAGCGGTTTAAGGCAGGGAAAATATTAGGGAACCAGGCCAGGCAACAGCCGAGACAAAGGACACCATGGTGTGCAACAGCCGGGCTTCCAGGTGTGAAGATACTTTGTGTTGACGCTCATCCTGGTGGTATAAATGTTTGGTGAGAGGGTGCTACTGACCCTTTGTAAAGGGTGAGAGGGAGCTACTGACCCTTCAGTGGAGCTTGGTGCTGTAAAAGGGCCAGAGTTAGGCAGGCAGAGACGGGCCGGTGGAAGCTAAGAGAGGCCTCACAGCAAGAGCCGGAGGGAATACGCCGTGAGCAAGACAGGGCGTTTCCCCCAGGCCCGATGGGAAGCCAGCAAACCTGGAAAGGAAAGAGCAGCTCAAGTGTTTGCATGGGTGTCCCTCGGACAACCTTGGCGAGACAGTTCAGTCCCAGGGAGACGAGTTCATGAGATGTTTTTTTAGCAGCTGTGAACCTGGCTATTGTCCGCACTGGGCCACTCCTTCTCTTTGCTATTGTTTCACTTTTCCGGCTTTGTTCCTTTCAACATCTCCATCTGATCGGGCTCCATAGCAATTAATACCACCGTAAACAACCACTTAAGACAGCTCCATATGCTTTAGAAATAATACTGATGTTTTCCAGTTGAGAACAACTACGTTGGATGAAACTTGCACGGATTGTCCTCCTGCTCTTCAGCAGGCCCTCATGATCTCCTAAACATTGCACGATCCGGGACAGTTATTCAGCCAATCTTTGCGTACTGTAAAGCAGAGCAGTTTTCATTTGCAAGGTTTCCATTCTGGTGCTGGCGCTTGCTCCATGAGCACTGTGTTTTCTATAATTACATTTACTACAGCATGTGTCAGTGAAAATAACCTGCCAGAGCCAAGTGCGAGCATAAAGTAGAATTTATATGTATGTACAGGTACTTTGTGTATTGTAACTAGTCAAGATGTGTTATATACAGTTACATCCTGTCTAGGTAAGTATTTCTTATGGGTAGTTCATACAGCTCCAGGAGGAAGCTGGTAATTTGTTTTATGTTGAAATAGCTTACTTTAGGAGCTTATTAATTTAGGAATAATGCTACATAAAATTCTGCTTCCTGTCAGTGCTTTCCCCTTTCCTGGTTGAAATCCCACCTCCAACTAAGAGATCACCTGTCTCTTTTGTATTTTCACTGGGCTATAAAGAATTTTACCTGCCCTAAAGAATCAGCTGGAAATACTCTGGAGTTGGCTGTAGGGCAACCCTACAGGAAAGCCCCGGTAGCTTGCTGCACCCCCAGCCGGAGTCCTTGCTCTTCGCAGTTCAAAGTGCGGTTCTGTTGCATGATGATTTTCTTCGCTTTCGCTGTCTGCAGTCAAGTATCTACAGTACCAGCAGCTGCCAATATCTTTGTGAGAAACACAGCAAACCCCTTGCTGTTTCTGAGAACTGTTAGATTTGCACAGGCTACCCTGTCCTGAATTGCCAGGGGTATAATTGGGAATAATTTCATTGTGTTTTCCCTACAGCCCATTTTCTGGGGTAGGAAGGGTTTTCCAGTGCACTCACTGCATTAACTAAGCACTCGTTGACATATACCTGCATCCAGCTACCTAATAACTCTTTGCTTCAGTTACAATTTAAAACATTGCCAGTATTTGCCAGGAAAAATCACCTGCATGATTCAAATTTCTGACCATAACGTGTGCATCATTCCCAGTGTGTGCTCCTTAATATTTCAGCCTGAGCTCCTGACCTGACTGCTTAACGCCAATGCCAGAAGCACAACACTCGTCACCCCTGGGATTCCGGTGTCTGCTCCCCTGTCCTGCCAGTGCCGGAGCTGCTCTGCGGCACAGGTATCGCCAGCTCGGTGTAAAGTGTGAGCAGATGCTGGAGGCATCATGCAGCTGTCTCTGCTCCCTTCCTGACTCCAAACCATTCCGCGGTGCCCCTTTGTTCTGCCTTCTGCCTTGTTGTCATTATGAAAATCAGTAGGAAAGCTCATTTCCAGGAGAATGCCCCAAACATTTGATAAAGAGAGTGAGTTTTTTACAAGCTATAAAACACATGCACACTCCTTAGTTAAAAAGACCTTTAACAGCTCCTATGATTCAGGCTGAAGACTTTTAGACATTCTGTATTTTATTCTCAGCAGTCTTTCTGCAGTCAGTCTGTCCCTGTGTGGAAGGTTATTATCAGCAGCCTTTCATGAAACGTCAGTGTAAAATTAATATATTTGATATTCAGATTCTACTAAAGAGAATTGTACAAAATCCATTAACAGATGCATTAAAATATTTTTTCCTTTTTTTTAAATTTGGCTTCCAGCTTAGGACACAGTCTCCAAACTATTCCATTTGTACTGCTGACTCCCCTTTATATTAAACTAAAAGCTGAGATAACGTGTGCTCATAGCAAATGAATGATGCAAGATGATCAGTATGCCAATACAGCTGTGCTGGAGATACGCAGTTGGATTTAAACCACTGGTAAATTTACGCAAGCTTTCCAGAGAACGGAGTAGCTGCCTTTGAGGCAGAGCATTAGTACCCTCCTCCTCTTGAGATGGATGTCATTAGCTCTGGAAAGAATGGGAGCACCACGGAGTTATTTATACAGGAAGCATTGTTTGTTTTAAGGCACTATCTCTGATGTGAAAAATAGTCTCAAATATTCTAAAAACTGATTTCTAATGAAAATAAACAAATATGTAAGGTCTTGTAAGCCAAATAAAGAAGTACTGAATTCTTCCAAGGTTTTTATGAAGCCGTTTGTTGAGACAACTGAGTGAAGAGGACATTAAATGAAGAATATCTTTAGTAAAGATTTTGCTGCCCTCCTCTGGACCAGCAAGAGAAAATCCCCTGCTAACACGTGTGCCACTGAGATCCTTTTACTTCAAACGTATTTGAGGCACTGTGTTCTACCTGCAGTGAAAATCAGACGGTTTTGGTTTTAAACTGCAAAACGTAAAAGCTCTGCCTGGTAGACAAATGACCCACCTGCCACCCAGGAAGGTGCGGACCTGGAGTTGTTACATGTTTAGGCTATGGAGGGATTTACTCTTTCTATCACAAACAGAAGAGCAATATAGAAGTGGGGTTTTATAAACAGATACCTGGAAATAGGAAAGATTTTCTCCTTTCTCTACTTCTGTAATATTTTGATCCATGAATATGAGGAATCTGCAAGAATCTTATGCTTGTGGGTGGATTTTGTGCTTAGTTATTGTATATAACTTTTGTGTTTTATACCAATGACAACATGTTGACCTTGCCATTTACTCATTAGCAACTTTGTACCAGTTGTAGTCCTTGGCAGAGGACTAATATCAGTATTTTATCTAGAAATATTTACCATTAAAATATTTTCTAGTCTGAATAATGTTCAAGAGGATAGCCTTGAAGAACCACTTTATCAAAATAGGAGATTGAGGCAGTCACTGGGGCCAAAGTGGAAAAATTTCATGTGAAAGTGGAGAAAGGACAGCCGTCGAAGGGATGGGTATTTGCAAAGAAATGAAAGAAGTAGCAGACCAGCATGGACACCGGGATCAGACTTTGTGAGGGTCGCTGAGATGGCTGGAAGAGATATTCCCTGTGTACCTACGGCTGGAAATTTTCCTGTGTAAGGGACTTTTGACGACCATAGGGTTGATTCATGATGGTGCAGAGGACTTCCTTAGGAACTCATTAGGTTTTCCATCCTTATAATGCAGAGCACAGATACAGCTGAACCACTGCTGCAAGGGACAGTTGTTGGGTTTGGCTGTGAATATTTTCACCACTGATTTTGTTCTGACATTTTAGTATGAAACAGAGGAAGTAGCAGCAAGAATGAGAAACATTAATCTGTTTGTTTTCAGTCCAAGAAACTAGGCGTGATTCTTATCAGACAATAAAATGAACCACATGATAATCAAAGCCTGAAGAGCCTGAAACTTGGTGGTAGCTGTTTGTGTGTGGATGGCCCATGTTTTTTTTCAAATGTAATTTGCAGTTGCTGTCTGGGTGTTAGAGCTGGAAGGGTTACCGCAGAACAGATTTCATCTGATGTCTTAGCTTGAAGGCTACTTAATGGCTACCATGCTGGATTTATTTTATCCCAGTTGATAGGCATGCCGCTACTCTCCTAATTCAAGTTTTACTTCACTACTTCTCCAAATGCTATCTTTCACTATTGCTAAATTTCTGTAAGGAGCTCTCCCCGAGATACCAAGAAATCTGTTGAAAATGTGCTGTACTCACTCCTGCAACAAATGGTTTCATGAAACCTAAGGCAAGCTTAGACATGCAGACTGAAGCTGAACTCTTTTCTGCTAATTTTAAGAGAAATAGAAGAGATCTCTATTTGGTCATTAAAGAGCGCCAGGAGATGAAATAACAGACCTCAAACCTATGGACGAATACACTACTCTGGTAAAAATATTGTTGTAGTGTTTTAAGCCAAGAAATTAATGATGAAGGTTACACTGCAGTTGTGCAAATGCCGAGGTTACAATATGCAGGCAAGCACTCCATTCGAGCCTGTAAATCAGGAGTCTCAATGTGGCATCAATTTTTTTAAACATAATAATTCTCTGTTTCCTCTCATGATTTTATGTTTCGATGTAGGTAGTATATAATAGAAGAAGTTCATTAACACTAGATTTGCTTAGGGTAGGAGGGAAATTTCTGCTCTGGATGGGAGTGGGGACCTTCTTATGAATTATATGGTGAAATGCTATTGCTTCTTGTGGGAGGAGTGCTATCGCAGAAAGAACAGGCTTGGGTGTCACCCACTGAGGTATCTGGTCTACCAGGAAGAAAAAGTATGGGTTAAAAGGAATTTCGCAGCATTTGTCTTCACGGATGATGACAGTAATTGCTACCACATGTATTCCCTGGAATTTATTATAGTGTTGAGGGAGGAGATACACCCAGGTACCAGCGAGAGTTACCTGGTGCCCTGGTGCTGCTGCTAGTTACCCAACCAGCCACAGTATAACCCGGGGACCACTCAAAACTGATGATTTTGATTACTGGCAACTATTCAGTTTTCATGTATTTTTTCAAGGATAATTTGTTGGAGTGGCTGGGACTCCACAAAAGGACACAAATGGCTTATTTTGGATTTATTTCAGTGTCAGCCATGGAGTCTCCCATTCCTCTGTCCTGATGCCCCAGAGTAGCCTAGGGAGAACATCACCCTGGAGCCTCCTTAAGGTGGTGTGAGGGGGAGAAATAACTAAATGGTTACTGATGGACTGCTCAGCTATAACATTGATCATTTCTTTTTCTGTATGGTCTCTCTAGGAGTCAAGCAGCATCATTTGGAGAAAACCTTCAAAATCCATTCTATCCACAGCTGATACATTTCTCTTGGATCTACCAAATCCTTGTAATATATTACACCTTGTTAATACGCAACGTCTCACAGAGTCCAGCAGAATCTTACACGTATGAATGGAATTGCCTCAAATAAGGAGAATAATTAAGAAGTGTTTCCTTATGACTTCTAATTATCAGCAACCATCTCTTTTACTATAGTGAATTAAGATCTTACTAACTCGTGTTCTGTAATGAACAGGCAGCCAAAAATTCCATAGTAGACATGAGTAGCTGCTAGAAAAGTTTTGTTAGATTTTAGTTCAACAGATATCCCTTACTGGTGGACTGGAAGTGAAGTGCTGAAATATTACAAACCCACCCTCAGGTAAAATAAGGAAAAGAAAATCTTATAAGGACGGCTTAGTAACTGAGAAATCTGGAGCCTCAAGGACAGCTGAGCAGAGCTTACCTGTTAATTAAAGCTGACTTACACTGCCCTGTCAGTAAGGCATCACACATTTGAAAGCTCTTGGGCAGATGGGTGAAGAGCAATCCAGGAGTATCTTTCAGCCATGGTGAGACTCTCCAGACAACTCCATTTGGCAAGGGACCTTCCAAGAGAAGCAAAGACCCAGTAATCCCACTCCACTGCAAGAAAGCAGAGTCTGCAGGCACTGCACGGGGAAGGGAAAAGGTGCCCAAAGGTAATGGGGGTCTGAAAAAGGCATTTGGTGGGAGGTATCCTTGTGGGTCTGTTTTCATCTGTAGCTTTTACGTATTTCCTTCTGCTTACCTGTGTGTGCCACGCGTGCTCTTAGACGTTTTCACTTCCCACAGCAGCTTTGCCTCTTGCCTGTCAAAGACTTGCTTTTTCTTGCTTGTATTTGTAATGTTGCTTTCCTGTATTGCAAAAGTTTTACCCATCATAGAGTATCCATCCCAGATGGCTGTTCTTGCTGGCTGCCGCGAAAGCGCAGCATATGGTTAACTGTGTTAGAGGAATTTTTAAGTTTGATTTCTCTCCCTTTTTTTTATGACAATGTGTGGTTTTATTCAGAATAATTGGAATACAAAAAGGATCAACTGGTTAAACTGCATTTCATACAGGATTTTTTTTTAATGTTTTATTATAGGAAAGTTAAAAGCATTTTTTTCCCCAAGGTATCAAGTACAAAACGTGCAGGCTGTCTTTTAAGGTAAATATACACATAATTTAACAAAGATGGCTTTTTAATAGCTATGAAGTGATATAATAAACATTTCCCTATATTAAGTATACAGAGATATAAAAGTAACTGGGGATACTAATAGAACATTTCAAGCAAGGTTTTGAAAGATGGCTTTGAGAAGTCCTTTGATCTTTATTTTAGGTAGTGATTTCTATGTGGTGTTATTTATTTGAGTATCAGTATTTAAAACACTATGCTCCAAACGCATATTGTTATTGTTGCTGCAGCAGCCTAATAGCTTATTAATGTGGTTATCCTCGTTTCGATAAGCATTTGTGTACGTCAGTACACGCATATCTCTTTGCTCCTCTGCCTTTTTGCTGTTTCTGGCCAGGGACAGGCTGATGGGGAAGGCGATAACACAGGTTGGCTGCTGCAAACCCCAGTAATTGCAGGCTTGATGCTGAGCAGGGTACGGCTGGGCTCAAAGGCAGAGTTCGCATTACCTGGCTGGAAGCGCTCCAAAATGCCTCAGCGTCAGGAGAAGGATCTGCCTCTGTGTCGTCTCCAGGGAGGCTGCGGAGGGTATTCCTGGAACTCATTGATCTGTCGTTCTTTTTCTCTCCAAGAGGTACATCCACGCCCAGACGTTATGTACGTATATCCATAGGTTAGCCCTCTGCGGCGAGGATCTCACCGCTGCAAACACACCACTGCGAGCCTGTCGAAGGATAGCTGCAGATGGTCATTTACGGTCGTCAGAACTAGAAGGAACAGGGATGGTTGATCAGTGGAAACTCGTTGACCTCCACATGTTCTCCCTGCAGTCCTAAAGGAAGCAGAAGTTTGCTTTGCAGGTAGCAATTTAACAAATTGAGATTTGTTTTGCCATGAGTAATTTTGAGCCTTATCTTTTTAAAAGGAAGTTAAGAGCAAAACTCCTCTGACATTAGTAGCTTGAGGGCTGGATCTCATGTTGACAATGGTAAGAAGTAAATCTGTTTAATACCATAACTTTCCATGTAGAAAATACAATCCATGTCTGGCTAATTAAATTCAGGAAACAGGAAAGAGAAAACCATCAAAACCACGTGAAAAAAAAAAAAATAGCTGCATTAATCATCTAGTGAGAGTCTGTAGAAAAGCAGAAAGCTGAATTCTTAGAGCAGACTTTCATGGTAAACTCTTAAGTGGCACATTCAATATTTAACTTCACTTCTCGGCAAAAGAGAGTTAAATTGTACTACTTGTGTACGCTACATCTGGAATGTTGTTAATACATCTCAGTTGAAATTCTATTATTTTCCAACAAATGTGAGGAGTTGCTATATTAATAATCTAGCTATGGAAGATGCTACTTGCTGTTTTCTTATTGTGGATGATTCTTCAATCTAATTTTCAAAAGAATTGCAGCGTATATTTCTAGGCCATAAATTTATACAGTGAAGGGATATTTACATTCCTAGCACTTATACATTTTTTCTTCAGTGTAGAGGTAGACCACATTAAATAGGAACACCTATAAGGTTATCAACTAATTTTTTTAATGTTCGTACATTTTTGTATAAAAATTACGGCAAGCCTAATGCTTAAGAGATTGTTAGTAATGGACGATTATTAACAGTGGTCTGAATTAACTATTAAATGTTTCATTCGTAGATACATATATAATGTATCATACAATGCATACAATGCAATTTCAGGTTGTTTTGGTTCTCCTGGTGATACTCTTCAGTATTTGTTGTGCCTGTATTTAATCAATGCTACAAGTATGCAAACATAAAAGTGCGCTCTCTTACCTTTTTCTCCTCACAGCTGATGATAAATTCTCATTTGGAGTTGGTTGAAAATATTTTTCTTTGTTACACAAACATGCCATGAAGAAAAAAGAGAAGTAACCTTGCTTTTTCTTCATAATTTATCCATGATGTTTTAAAATGGAAATAGTCCAACAAATTCTGTTAATAGTATTAAGGTACAACACATTTGTTGGGGTTTTTTTTGAGAGAGAAATGACCTTGTAGCTAATGGAATCAGTAACAATATTTTTTTTTAGAATATGTCCCCCCACTTATTTTTTTTTTAAGCTACACATATTTTTGTGTATTTATTTCATTTGTGTATACATAGAATTAGAAGACCACCTGAACTGCACCTTCATTTGGGATGCAATTTAACGTTAAGCTTAAAATGGTTTTGTCTTGTGAAAATGACCAGAAAAAATGTGCTTTGCATCCAAAGATTATCCAAACTTGTTTCTACATCTATGAGTGGGTCTTGCAATGTATTCTAAAACTGTAAATCTCCTTTAGTTGGTATAACATGTTGGATATTGGTATGGAAACCCTCATACTGAGCGCTGTGCTGGGCTTCAAGATTTCTACAGCCGACGCAGTGGTGTCACAGTCCGTAGTCTGCAAGCTACCAGCAGCGAGGCACTTCAGCTAAGCTTACAAAACCTGAAGCCTACACGTAAATTAAGCAAGTGGATACAATTGTGTTTCAAGCAGCTGGATAAGAAACACATTTCCTGACAAAACACTCCCTTTTTATTTCTAATTACCTATGAAATAAGCAATTGTGAAGAGCAGATATTTTTTTCCCAGGGCAAGAAGTCATTGTTAGAGCTGGGGAAGGAAATGTCTCATACCTTCCAACTAGTCTGTTGGTTTGAAAGTGCATTTACTGTGGAACGCACCAGGTAGCCAAAACAAAGAAATTAATAAAAATCACATTGAGCTTTCTTAAAGGAGAAATCAAGTGATCGATTTAGGTGCAGATTCAGAAGTCGTGAGGAGCTGGGATTGTGTGTTCTCCAGTCCAAACCATCATAAACTTCCAGTTTTAGTAGGTGATGAGGAAGCAGGTCCATAATTTTGTCTTTGTTTGACTTCCTCTGGAGCAGCCCACACCCCTTTGGGAATCGCCAGCACCAGGGCTCTGCGTGCCCTTGGCATACAGGCTCGCTTTGAAAGAAGGGCAGTATCTTCACTCCTTTGAGTTGGCAAACCTCACAATTTTTAAATATAGGCCTAGAAATGACAACAAAAATTACATTTTCCATTGGCAGCATTCACAAGGCCAGCATTTCTAGATAAGCAACTACCTCTAAAGAGCAACCCAGCCACTGAAGTCAAACAGATGGGCAGAAAATTCTGCCAAGTGCTAATTTGTGTGGATCCATGTCAAACAAATGAAAGTAATAAAAATATTTCCAAATTGCAGTGTTTGAGCTTTTTCAGGGACTCAGATTGTCTGAAGCAAGTGAGATAGGCATAGCTGAAGAATCCAGCTCACGAACTGTAGCCCACCACAGAAATCCTACCATGCAGCACAAGAAAAGCTCTAGGTAAGCTATAAACTAAGCGCTCTGTGTTCTTTTGAAGAGGCGATACGCTACTAAACAAACAAATCATTGTGTTAATTGCAATCAATACACATAAAAGCACCTTGAGATCCCTCCCTTTGGGTGTGCTGGAAGGCAACCCACCTCAAAGGATCAGGTAAGTGGGCAACGTGGTGTTTGTGGTCTCAGCCGGCTCCGCTGCACAGCCGGCAGAGCAGTGCCGAATGCTGCACAGACCCGCAGGAGGAGCGGCCCTGGTGTCTTCGGCAGAAGTTTGCCTGAGATAAAAATGCAGATAGTGACCTTTTCTTCTTTGAAGTCCCCAGATACATGGTTAATTAGTATCAGGAAGCCTCATGCAGCCAAATCCTTTAAATACTGATCTTGAAATGTATTCCTCGGCTTCTCTTGATGTGGGTCTCTCTGCTGCATTACAGGGCCATTAAAATAGCTATGTGAAAACCATTAGAAACGTGATTTATTGAATGGACCTTTTCTGTATTTGTCAGCAGACTCTAACAGGCCTCACATGTATTTTCCTTAGTGTGGCTTACCCAAATGGCTTTCCATCCGAGTACTCCATCATTGCAGCCTTTGAGGTTGTGAAAGGCAGTCCATGGTTTGGGTGGGATTTATGGCAAGTCAGCGATTCTGATGGTGAAGAGCATATCGGCATTCATGTCCTGACAGACAGGCAGTCTCTGGGTCTCTTGTATACCACACCAGATGAAACGCTCATGCTCAGGACAGTCAAGAATGCAGGCAAAGCTTTTGATGGTTCTCGCACAAGATAGCGCTGAGCATGGAAGAAAATAATGCAAAATTATTCCTTCATTGTTAGAAGGTCCGTTCTATCCCAATAAGTGAGGAAAGCAACACTTGCAGAAATGAATATGTTTTGCCACTGAAACCATCAGCTGATGAGTCTTCTGGTTTGGCAAGCAGCTCGGCCAGGTGGGTCACTCTGCTTCCTCGCGGTGCCCGATGGTGCATGATGCTGACTGGCTTGACCTCTGAGTCTCACTGGTGGGACTTGCTAGGGGGTTATTTTTCTAAAAGTTTATCCACATTTTTTTACTAAATAAGCTTTTTACAAGTGCACAATTTTCCGTCATCCCTGATGTGAACTGCTCTTTGTGTAATCTCTTAAGGCACGCCTTCTTTTTCATTACAGTCAGTATCCTTGTTTGTTTGTTTTTAAGTCTGCCAAAAGCAGTCTTTACATTTATGCTTTTCCCTTTTACTGAGAATTTTTAACACTCTTCAGGCAGATTCTTTTTTACCCCTTATTTATTGATCTTACAGAAATCAGGAAAAAACTCCTGATTTTTAGAGGCAGAAGGATTGAGCTTTTTATTGTGGCAAACTTGTTTTTCTTCTTTCTTACTATGTAGTTCTCTCTCAAGAGCTATTTACAGCTAGGCAGTATTTTTCTCGCTAATGGAATCGCACAGTATTATTTAACCAACACTTCCCTCTACTGGTGACCATAGGGCTGGAAAAGGAGGTTCTCATGCCTGTGTGCTTTACACTGACAGGCCACACAATTCTGTGTAGCGGTGGCATCCTTTCTGCGCGTAAATGCACCGTTGTGGTTACCAACCAAGCCTAGCATTTGGGAAAGAGTTTACTGTATTAATTTTAATATTTTTTGTAGATCCTACATGGAAGAAATTAAGAGGGAGAGAAACCAGTTAGATGAATATTAGGTGATGTGCATTTAATACAAAGAGTGTTATTCCTGATAAAGCTGCAGACAGTGAGTATTTGACCTGAAAATTTCAATTGCAAAAGAAAATTAATTTATTGGTGGAAAAAAATGAAATCAAACAGAGAAGTAATTGCCTCCTAGTCAGTATTTGATTAGAATACTCTGCAGTTTCTCCACAGGACCTGAAATCTTGTGTGTGGGAGGACCTACTGGTGCTGGATAAAATGGAGGGATGAGGGAAACCAGCGGGGCAATGCCCGAGACTGTGTGGAACCAGAGCCGTCGCTAGGCTGATGGACACGGCGGCTGCCGTGCTTGCATGGTGATGAGCCGTGTCCAGGAGCAGAACAGGGTTAGGGGTTTGGTTTGTGGGTTGGCTTGACTCGTGTATTTGTTTACTAATTAGTGTCATACTGTGTGTAGTTAAAAGCAATTCTTTTATGCGCCTCTCAGATAGTCTTAAAGCAACTTGAAATACACTGCAACGCAGATAAAGTCTGCTTGGAAGACTGCCGGGAGCTTCCCGATACAGTCAGGCTGTGCTCTCTTCCCGGCACTGTGGGCTTCCTCTCACAATTGCTTTTGCTGATGATTACTTAATATTCACTTTCCAGTTCCCTCTAGTTCTCTGTATTGTCTCAGAACATGCAGCTTCTTTATCGATTGCACAGCTGAAATGAGATTATAGACAGAAAGAGCGAGCTTCAGGCTCCACTCACTCAGCATACGAAGCGAGAGCCTTTGGAAACGAAGATGTTTTTCGTCAAAGTGAAGAGGCTGATGTTCATAGTGTTTGCTGCCTGTGGAGGGAGTTCAGAAGGGGATCATTAGCTGGGAGCGGATCAGAGCTGCTGCGCCCGCGAGCCAGCCTGGTGCTGTGTAGGTCACCTCCCGAGGGATGCACGGGGTGCGTGGGGTGCCCAGCCAGCGGTAACCAAGGAGGTCCTGCTTGATGTGGAAGTTACAGGAGCCCCATAACATTTATGTGATTGCACTCACAGTGTCTGCCAAGAGGCAGCTCTGCCATAGGACTTTACAGCCTTTCTAATGCACTCTGAGAAGAAGCAGCTTTGCAGTTCCTCACACAGTGAAATCAAAACCAAAGCCAGGACTAAGTCTCATTCTGGAGAGCTGCTTGTTGCAGTCCCAGCTGGCTGCCTGCACTTGGCACAGCTGGGGGCTGCTTTTCTCTTCACCTCCCTCTGCCTCCTCCCTGCCCGCCCAGGCTTTGCCTGGAAATCTTCTTCCCAGATGCAGGGGAAGAAAAGTTCTGCCAGCTCTCCACCGCGTGTCCCTCCCCTGCCTGCAGAGTCACTGAAACTCACTTGCCAGCAAATTTGCCTTTGGATGGAAATCAGGAGTCAGAAAATAAATAATGCATCTTCGTTGCCAGCATGGAGGAAATGCTGAACTTGGTGTCACTCGAAACCCGTCATGCCAGCATGCCAGCAGCAAACTGCAAGGACGTGGAGCACCAGGCAACCTTTAAACACAACTTGCTCTCTGTGAGGAGCTTTTCATGTCCACATGGAACTGCTGCTGATTCTCCTCCATACCCCATTTTTCTCTTAATACAACTACCAAGAGCAAAACGGATAGTCTGACAGTTATAAATATAGTAGCCATATATTTCAGTTTTGATATTAAAACAAGGTATCACCCTTCTGTTACCAAGCCAGCTTTGAAGTGAGTAGGGTGGGAAGCAGAGCAGCAATGCCAGGGTGCAGGTGCTTTCCTCCATCTGCGCTGGGCTCCAGCAGCAGGGCGGTTTTGCTGCTGCCTTTAAGAGTGAAAATCTGGCAGTCAGCACAATTTTTGGATTGCCTGCACACTGTGATCCCATGACAAGCTACAAACAGCTTCCCACACCTCTCCCCTCCGGCTGTGGAAAAGCACCTGGGCTCTAGAAATTTGGCCTTGTGTAGGACTTGTTTGGCTCCTCTCAGCAGGGAGGAAGCAAGGGCCACGGCCTGTTGAGGACTGCTGCTGAGGGATTCGAGATTTTAACCATTTGGTAAGACATCAACATACACTTAGGATTCTCTGGGGGGAAAAAAAAGAAATTCCCAAGCTGAAGCTTTCTGGTGTCACTCTGAGTGAGCTGTCATCCTAGCAGCCAAACCTAAAAGTACATGGAGGAAGCTGAGAGGTTTTCATCATCGCTGTCATGGTAGGCTCTGCCCCCTTACATGACCTCATCTGCGCTGCACCGTTACATTTTGTACACATGTGATGTGAAGATTTCTCATGTTTAGCTGTCATGCTTGCCAGATGCTGTAGCCTGCACTAGAAATGCTGGTTTCTCAGCCCTGGGCTTTATCTTGGCTGTACACTGTTGTGGGAATCGCTACCGGGGTTAGTGACGGCAGCGTCTTCTCTTTGCACATACCTCCATGTCCTCCAGGATTGCAATGAGCAACAGGGTAAAACTGCAACGTGTTCTGCCTCGGGGTGTAACTGGAAGGTGAACAGAAAGCGCTGCGTTTCAGGGCAGTCATTTAAAAATGTTAAACAACAATAAATTCACTTAACATGAAACAATGCAATTATTTCTTGTTAGCAGAGTTCTGGGTGACCCAGAAGAATATGGAAATATCAGAGTTCTGGCACACTTGTACAATTTTAGTAGATTTTTATGTTCATATGGTCTCAGATTAATTTTTGTTTTGATTTCCTTCATAAAGACCAAATTTTTTTTCTTCAGGCAATAATAGATGTTTGACGTGAAAAAGGCCTGAAAAGTTTACATGTTGGATGGAATAGTTTTTGCTTTCTATTCTGTGTGCTTTCAAAGGTCTGACACATGGGAAAACCAAGCACGCTAGCTAAATGTTCTTTTTGTACATTTTTATGGTAGCTTTTAAAGAGAAAATGAGTACCTTGACAAGGAGCTGTGGCACTTTTAAATCATAATCTTTATCTGGATACTTTGTAAATGGTAAATATAAAAGCATGAGGGAGGAGAATGGACTCCTTTCACCAATAATATAAAGCTACATCCTTAGACGCTTCCCCTACATAGCTTCTTTAAAATCCACAGAACTATACAATATACCTTAATGTAAGAAACTCAGACTGAAGCTTGAAGTTATAGAATTGGTTGGAAAATTATATCAAATGGGTAAAACAAAGAACATTAATTTGGTCGACAGGCTGATCAATGCTGCAGTATTTTCTGTGTTATGAATGAGTTTCTCTTTCAAAGGGGGACAGCTCTTTGACTGTCGTCTCCCAGCAATACCTTTGTGTGTCTCCTGTAGTTTAAGCGTATTATTAGAGTCTGGAGTTGAAATATGTGTAACATAATGTCATCATCTTCAGTCACAACAGAGCCGCAAAATTGATGTCACTGAAAGCAGCTGTTAGTATGAATGACTTTTTTTCCCCTTTAGGGAAGACTTGGAAATAGAGGATAACCCAAAGCAAAAGGAGAGAAGGTTGATTTTATGACTTGTCTCCTACATGAAGCTTTTGCATCACTCTTACTGTCATCTTTCCATGTCCCATTGGCTAATTCCAACAAAATGTGACTCATCTCCGAGTGAACAAGGTCTTGCAAGCTTTGTGAAATGGGATTACTAAATACCGAGAGGGGCTGGGGTTAGCGCTCCCTGTTTTGGGCGAGACAAACAGAACTCAGCCTCTCCTTCCCAGCAGCGGCAGGCTGGTCAGGCGGCAAGTGCCCACTACACCCCATCAGAGGTCTGGACCAGCCGCAGCTTGTGCCATTTTTCCCCACGTGCCGAACTACGTGAATGTTGGAAGGAAAGTAAGGGCTGAATAGTTTAGTACGGAGGGGATATGTAAGGATCAGAGGTCACAAAACACAATAACTCACCCTTTGTTTGTTTTGCAGCAAGTCTCCCTGCCGCTGCAGGGATCACTAATTGTGGTTTCAAAACTGAGAAACAAATTCGAAGGTACTAGTCCTATGGTAGGAAAAGCCTTGGTATGCAAATGGCGATACCAGTGACTCAAAAGACAGCTCTCTTCTTGCTGAGTTAATACTGAATTGGTGGTGTTGTCGGATTTTACAGCTTTCTGGAGGTGCCCTTTTTCTGATGACTTTCAGAAACCTGGTTACTCATGGTTTTTGAATTATCTTCTGCTTTTCTGTCGCAGAAAAAGAGAGACTAAAACTTTCTCTGTCTTTAGCTGTAGAAGCATTTTTCATTCCTTCCCCAAAACTGCTGTAGTGTATTGCTGGTTCCCTCCAACCATGGCTGTATTGTGTGTGTGTGTGTGTGAATTTGAAAACTCCAGAGAAGTATATATAAAGTGTTATAGGAAGGTAAAGATACGTGAATTGCATTGAAGTCTCTACAGCAGTGTGCTACAGTACTGGTGTAGATTCCTGGGGAAAAGTAACACATCTGTGTCTAATATTGATAGCTGTTATTCAATCTGTTAGGGAGATCAAGGAGAAATTGAGTTTATGGGAGTTTGGGGATTCCAAGCTATAAAGTCTAAAACTTTATGGCAAAATGTATAATGTTCACTACAAAGCAATAATGTATACTAAAATTTGATGACATCCTTCCAGCAATACTCTTAACGTAGGTATCGTTAAATCCATACACAAAGAATAACTCCTAATTAGAGCAAATAAAATCCAAGTTCATCCAGACATATCCTCCTTTTTCAACACCACATTTAGTGTAGTCAGAATTAAAAGACTTTCTAAAAACATTTTTCTGGGACTTTTTGACTCCTGCAAAGTCACTGTATCTCTGCTGCTGTGAGCCTGGATCACTTTGCATTGTGCATTTGTCAGATGTGAAAAGCATCCGATTTGGGTTGCATGAACAGATTCTGCACAGATCAGAGTCTGTCTGCCCTAGCAGGTTTATGCTGCCCACAAGTGCTGGGTTTACCCGTGCAGGCAGTATACACATACATGCATGCGTATCTCATACATATATATTTGTATGTGCACATATATATGCATATATGTACACATACACTTATATACATATGCAAGCATGTCTCTGTCAGGAAAATCCTAGATAGAAATAGGGCAGCTCAAAATCCAGTGTGCTATCAACCAACCTAATTCTAGCTGACAACATAAGACACCTGTTTATAACAGTGGAAGCAAAATATAACAATTATAGAGCTCGGGGAATGCAGAATGTGGATGTAGCTACAGAGCAACACAGAGATATCCGAAGTTCATTCATGTTAATTCTGAAATTAAGAGTGACAGGTGAGTTGGCTGCATGCAAGTTGATTGATTGGTTTTGTGGGGAAAAGCATCTGTTAGCTTGGAGGCAGCACCGTGTGACTCCGGTTTCCTGCTGTGAACCCGAGTTGTTAAATCTATACAGTGCAACCCTGTGGCCTAGCGGATTTACCAGCTTGCATCTATGCTTGCTCAAGAGTTTCTGCCCCCAAATTGTGTGGTTCTCCATTGCAATGGGCTGTGGTGCCCTCGGTGGGGTGGGGAGTTAAAGACCAGGGCCTGAGCGCTTCTCTTCTCTGAGACATTGCTCCTAGCCGTGTCAACGCGCGCTACCTGCGAACTGGTGTTGACTGTTTTCTACTTCTGTTATAGTCTCACATGCTGAGTATCTAATGACAATTTTAATTACTGTAGTTGATGAACATGTGATGTCTGATGAAGGTTTGAATGGGGCTGGTGGTTTATGATGCTACGAAGTATTTACAGTAATGGTGATTAAAGCACAGATTAGCACTACTTTCTTTGTTCCATTTTTCCAACTATTAGTTATATCTTTGCTGCTAAGAAAAAGGTTCAAAAAGCATGCAGTAGTCCTTCCTTCACTTTTAAAAGTTTTTAAATGACACTGATTGCGTTTACCAAATCAAGTGTAGAAGTTGGTCAGAACTTGTTACAGAAACTTGAGTGGTCAGTGGTAGAAAGTCCCGGCGGATGATTGCAATGCTTCCTTTTGGTATTGCAGCATATTCTCCCCTCTCCTTTCCAAATCTGTATGTATTTCACAAAGTTTACAGAGTTAGGCATTGCTCACTGTTCAAAACTTGCTGTTAGTAGTTCCTAAAGTAAATAATTTAGCTGTCAAGATTAAGTAATGTATTACATGGTCCCTCACCTCCTTACTATTGCTGCATCTTTGCTGAGTGCTCCCTTAAGGGTAGTTTTTAGAATCAAAACCTGGATTCTTAATTTTGATTTAAATTTTTGTATTCTTTACAAACAGAATACAACCCAGCCCCACCAAATTCTGTATACAGCTCAGTAACCAAAGAGCAAGGCTGATTGGCCTTGCTTACTCGCTAATTCTGTTTATATCTATAGGGCATCCACATTTTTGACACTTTATGCAAATCTGGCACAAAGCTGGCTTTCTCCAAAGGGCAGTGGGACTGAGGAAGGCTGAGAGGAGGGCAGGGAGGGGATGGATTTGAAAACAGGGATCTGGCTGTCACAGCTGCAGAAGTTAGACCCTCCTATGGATTCTGTGGCACTCTTCTGTTTGATGCTGTTGTGGTCATCCAAAGCACAAAGCTGCTACAAGAGCTTTGCTGCTCCATTTGTCTTTTCTGGAGGGCAACAGAACTGCACCATTTTCTATGGTTGAGGCTGGAGCTGTGCCGGTGGAAAAAGGATTCCTTGCCTGTCACAAACAGAAAGACATAAAGGAGGAAGGCTTCCCTGGCCTACTGGCAGCATCTTCTCTTCTGTATGGTTGAAAATGACTCATGAAATAATGGAAATAGAAATTGGTATGCACCCACAGAGCTCTGGGTGGCTAGGAAAGGGTGTATATCCACGCTAAGGATGTGCAAATGCATTTCTTTCAATGACTAAGCCTAGCTCTGAGCAGTCTTTGAGGCTTTTCTCTTTGAGCCAACTTTTCCTTATTTGATTATGAATTAAATAGTTCTCTTAAACAAAACTTATTTTGTGAAACAGCAGGAAAAGAAGCCAAAGCATTCTCTGTTGTTGACGTAAATTGGAAAGCAATTCAGAACATGTCTATTTTATCTTTGAGTCTACAAACTCTGTGACAGAAGACCAACAGTTCTTCCCAGTGAAGCTCTGATTCATACTGATGGAAAATCCAGGAGTAACTGCATCTTTACTTCCACTTGGCTATTCAAGATAATAAACAGGATCATAAACAAGCTATACATCCTTCCCATCAGCAACTAAGTTCTGGTTACTTTTACCCTAGTCTTTAAAAGCTGAAATTTGCCCCTGTGCATTGCACTGGGGAGCCCTTTCCTGTTGCTCATGGCAGAGGGTTGCAGATCTGCAAATGCTCTGTACAGATTCAGCTCCTGTGGCAGCTTGAGGAAGAACTAATTTTCACTCGTCATCTGTTTGTTGCTCATTTTTCTTGAACAGATGGTCACATTTCTTCAGGGTTTTTAAACATGACAAAAGTGACAGACATAACTTGGAGATGTTTCATTCTATGATCTGTTTGGGATTGTCCCTTCTGAAATAGTCTGGTTTATTTTCACAGAAGGCATGCATTGGTGTATGCTTTTTCTTTTAATCTAGATGTGAATTTTCAGGGGATCTTAGCATATGTGTATATGGGCTAACAGATACAGAATACCTAGTTGTCTGGCTGGGATCTTTGTGGACCTGGCTAACAGCGTACTCTAGGCGGGGAGGTGGCCACTGGCTTCTGAAAGAGCTCGTGGGGACGGCTCTTCTTAGAGCTGAATGTGCTCTAGAAGAAACGGAGAGATGAGTAGAGAGAAGGAAATGCTGTTGTTTGCATGCTGGCTGGCACTGTGAGATGGACGACCAAAGGCACTGAAACAAATACACAACAAAAGGTGCTTAAGTGAAACTTTCTCATTTTCCTCCTTTGGTAGCCAGTGGTCACAGAAGTCAGACAGATTCCCAAATACGAATCTGAACGGGGAGCAGCTGGTCCAAAAGAAACGGCAGCAATTCCTGGAACTTCAGGACTTATGAGTCTCCCTGGGGCAGTTGTGACTTTAAATTGTTACTAATTACGTGCAATCAAGTCAGCCAGTTTTGCAATCAACATGAATGGATGTGAGACTTGGGATTTAGCTTAACATGGATAGCCATCGAGCAGCTAAGAAATATAACGAGCATGATTTTCATTTCCTGCTTTCTGCAGGGTTATGCAGAACGCCATGGACAGAAGGCACCGAGAGAGAGAGTTTCTCATGAGGCTTTGCTTTAAATTGCAGATTAGCCACTGCTTTGATATTTTTATTAGAGTACAGTCAGCACAGGGCAATTCGGGTTAAAGTGGAGCGGAAATGTATTTCAGAGGTAAACAGATATGAAAAACAAATTACTTGGAAACGTCCAATTTCTAAGTGTAAATGTGTGTGGCTGTAGGAAAAAAACCCACCCATAAAATAAATAAGACAATATTGAAGATTTTTTTTTTTCTTTAGTTCTCCCTTCTCAGGAAGAAATCTTTCAGTGCTGCTGTGATTGTTTTGTACTGTTGCTGGAAAACCCGTACCACGATGTGTGTGCTCTGGCATATATTCTGCTGCAAACGCAGTGCTCCCTGACGCATGGAAAAGCCGGGTGTGCTCACTGCCACTGCTCTTAATGGTGGCTGGCAAAAAGCAGGTCAGCGCTGGTGAGGCTGCACCTCGAACACTGTGTTCAGTTTTGGGCCCCTCACTACAAGAAAGACATAGAAGTGCTGGAGCGTGTCCAGAGATGGGCAACGAAGCTGGGGAAGGGTCTGGAACACAAGTCCTATGAGGAGCGGCTGAGGGAACTGGGGTTGTTTAGCCTGGAGAAAAGGAGGCTGAGGGGAGACCTTATTGCTCTCTACAACTACCTGAAAGGAGGTTGTAGAGAGGTGGGGGTTGGCCTCTTCTCCCAAGTAACAGGCGATAGGACGAGAGGAAATGGCCTCAAGTTGCTCCAGGGGAGGTTTAGATTGGACATTAGGAAACATTTCTTCACCGAAAGGGTTGTCAAGCACTGGAACAGGCTGCCCAGGGAAGTGGTGGCGTCCCCATCCCTGGAGGTATTTAAAAGACGTGTAGATGTGGCACTTAAGGACATGGTTTAGTGGTGGACTTGGCAGTGCTAGGTTAGCGGTTGGACTTGATGATCTTAAAGGTCTTTTCCAACCTAAATGATTCTGTGATTCTATGATTCTAAGTATTAATTACACTTACTGAAAGGTGGTATGTAAACCAGTGAGAAGTAATTGGTGTTTGAAATTAGATGCAATATCAATGTTTATATTTTATTTTAAAGGGAGAAAAGGGCGTTGAAGGAACTGCAAGTAAAGAAATGGTTTTGATCTATTTGTTCCTTTCTCCCTGCTCCTGTTGCATTCATCTAACCTGAACTCCATGCAAAAACAATTGAATAAAGCCAGGAAGAGCTAAATAACTGTTCCAATGGTGTTATGGCAAGCCATAATTTACGAAGTGCTACAAAAAGTGAGTTATTTGTTTAGGAAAGGAGACAAAGGACTGCACAAGCTTGAAGGTGCCATGGACAAAGCAGAACAGGGAACACTGGATGCCAAGACCTCCCCAGGGAGAAAGGTGTTCCTGGAGACTGCGGTCTGCCTGGCACTGCTCCATCCATGGGACCACTTGTGGGACTTGCTGTTCTTTTTGAGCTGAAGTATCATAAAAGGTACCAAATAGTTAGGGTGAGGAGAAGACATATGAAATTGAGCCGACACAGCAGGAAATCATTGTAATGAACATATCAGAAGGATCAGAATGAGAACAAAACCGTCAAAAAGTTATTCCTGAGGCCAGTGAAAATGCATTAGGGAAGATTGCTGGCTCACTGAATCTGAATTTAACTTTACAAGGAAATTAATCCAAACCGATAAGATTGCAGACACTTTCTTGTAAAATTTTTCCTTATTTTTGTAAAAGCCATGTTTAAAAATAATCACACTTGCATATTTGGACTATAAATGTCATTTTAGCTTTAGCTGGATACTAGTAGAGGGCCGTACAGCCAAACATTGTTAAGCAGATAATTACAGGAAATTTAGGAGGTGTTTCAGTGGGATTTTCTGATGGAACTGTTTCTACTTTATTTTCCTAATGTGTCTAAAGCTCTTTAACTACAGGGACTACCTTTTCCAGAAAGTCATGTGTGTGAAAGAATGTTGTTTGAGCAAACTTTAACTTTTGCAGACAGCATGAGGAAGAAATGTGCCAGCAGCTGCCCCCTCTACAGAAATGTGCCGACAGGTTCTCCAGGACCTAGGAATATTCCTGGATACTCTGGGCAAAAGGTAAGTGCAGTGGGAGAGACAAATAGGCCCATTTCACAAATCTAAATGCAGCTCAAGCACTGAGCGGCGTGGAACATGAAGTATAAGGAACACAAAAGACTTTCGTTGGTGGCATGTTATACTTGATTTTGTTCTCACTGAACTAAATCTGAAGTGAGTTTTCCATTTCCTTCAATAGGAACCAGGGGAATTTGTTTTCCTGCAGGGAAAACAAATACAGAATAGCTATGGAAGAAATTAGAAGCCTGCAAAACAAAATAAAATGCCCAAAGCAAGTACTTGAGATCATTACTATGTTAACTTTAGCCTAGAGAAACAGGCGGTGAAGTTATGGTAAAAGATTAGATAAATCCATTTTAATGCTATTACAAGCTGAGCAATAATCTAATAATTTTTTCTAAAAAACTACCCCAAATGATATGCAACAGTTTTAAAACTTTATTTGTATCCATATTTTCAACAACTCTGAAAGCAAACTGTGACTCACAACCAGAATATTCATCTCCCACTGATCTAAAAGGTCTCGAGGGACCATAATTTACCTTTCCCTTTCTTGAGGGACCTTTGAGGGATCATAATTTCATTATAAACAGTTGATTAGTATTTTCTAGTACCTACAGCAAAGAATACTACAGAAAAGTAAATTCCAAAGCAAATCTTTTATTGGAGTTGTTATGTTCGTTACTGTGCTGCAGCCAAAATCTTCTTGCATGATCTAAAAGAAGAGGGAGGGTTTAAAAAGTTATCAGCAAAAATATCTGGGCTATTTCTTTTTGCCTTCATATATCTTCATGTATGTTCTTCATATATCTTGGTTACTGTGTTGCTGACCACTGCCTACAGTGTCATGAACTCTAAACAAGTAAGATTTATTTTCCAAATCTAGAGTTAAATACCATGGTAATGAGGTATTTTTAGCGATGCTTTCCAAAGATAGACAAAATACTCTTTTGAGAGTGGAATGAAATGGTAAGAGATTGCATGCCAGGTTTGGAAAATAGGCAAAAATAACCTTGTCTCACCTGGCAAATTTTAGGTTACCACCTCATAGAGACATAAGACGTTAATAACCTAACTGTATTACAAGTAATTTAGTAAGACTGAAAGTACCCATCTGCTTTTAACTCTTCTCCCCTCCTTGCTCGGACTCCCCCTAACACACATTTCAGTGTGTGTAGACCACAGTGCCAAGCTGAAAGCACACAACGTTATCTCAGTTTTCCTGCCACGCAGTTAAATGTCCGGGGTTCTGTTATTTTTTGTTGGATTTTATCGGTTTTGTCCTTTTAAACAAACTTTGAATTACTTTATTTTATGCTATTTCTTTGCTCTGAACAGTCTTTGCCTTCCTAATACGTTTGTTTTTCCTGAGCTGGTTTTAGAGTTCCCTCTGCACCTGCTGCTGCTGTGGGCTCTCTGCTTTATTCCTCCGCAGGGAGATGTCGCTCCCTCTATCTCCACCCCTTCCAAGCCTCACTTTTCAAATCTGACGTGTGAGCAGAATAATCATTCCTCTCCCAACCTCCCTAATGTATGCACATCACCTCTGCCCAGATATAACTAACCACACTAGGAAGTTCCTGTATAAAGTTCTACCTGTCTCTGAGGTTGTTCTTCAATTTTAATTTTAATTTTTTTTTTTTTTGCTCTGCCTTCTGTGTAAAGAGACCAGCATTTTCAAAGAGTCTAGCTCATAAACAAAGGTGCGCTGCACCTCTGTTCAGAATCAGATCGCTGGTTTGTTTTTTCTACATTGAAAATGTGGACTCGTTTGCACTGTTGTTCATAATGTAATTTGTTTGTTGTTAGACATTGAAATTAAACAAGGAAGAATTAATATAAACTGAAATCATGGATTTGTGGTAACATTAAGAATTTTACAGGGCAAACCTGGCTTGAAAGAAATTGATGGGGAGTATGGGGCAGAAGGATTTTACAGTGATTTTGGTGAACCTGGAAAACAGAGACTGAAATGTGGAATATCTTCGAAAGACTTTTTTTTAATATTGTTTTTTGCTCAATGAATTTCAAGTTCCAAGTTTATGAACAATGAACTGTTTTCCTCTTGAATGTAAACATTAAAATTACTGTACTCATTAAATTTTAGGTAAGCGTGGTGACAATGGAGATAAAGGGGGCAGAGGTTTTGGACTAGTTGGCTTTGAAGGTAACTAAGGCCCAAGAGGTAAGTTTTGTTCTTGAAATTTCGATGGCTGAGGGAATAAACAGACTTGTACAACAAGAAATTTTGTTTGCTTTGCAAAACGATGTCTAAGATGATAGACGTGAAAATAACATCGGAATACATACATATATGTATTTTTAGTATACATGCATGTACTAAGAAGAGCCTTGTGTGATGGTCTATTACCAAAGCCACAAGATATGTTCAGTTTACAGTGAAACTGGAGTTTTCCCAGATCCACCTTAAACATGGCCTTATTTTTCTCATGTATTTTTTGGTCAAAATTTTTAGTCTCCTCTCCCCTCTTTTTTTGCAGGAAAGATGCTTTTTTCTTTTTCAGCAAAGCCTGCTTCCTTAAAAAACAAAAAAACACAAGATTTTTTTGTTCCCAGTTAAGCCCTAGCATAGGCCTGCCATTAAGAATAATAAATGTGAAGAGACCACGCTAAGTGTATTTACCTTGGCATTCTTTGTTCTGAGCTTCCCACGTTGTCCTTTGTATTTCTTTTCCTGGGATACCAGGGAGGAATCCACAGCAAAATTGACTATTTGGGTGACTGTTTGCACTATTTACTTCATGAAACCCTAGGACAGAGATCTTCTTTCTTGCTTGTAGTGTTTCTTTTTATAGGACTGTATCGCTTATGCTGCTTGCCATGCTCTACGCACGGCCCGGAGAGCACTCCAGGAGACAGCTCTGCAACAGGCACACCCTAACATTTACAGCAACGTCATCTCACCAGGCTGGTTGCATTTGTCTGCTGGATCATATATTTCATATAAGAATGTATTTTCTCTGTGATGCATTCTGGTGACAGCAAAATAAACAGCTTGTGCACTGGGTTGGAGCATTTTAAATGAGTATCCATATATGAACAGTTAATTTCACTGCTTATGCAATGCAGCTTTTGTACCCTTGCATCCTCAGAGAAAGTGGTTTAGTAGTGTTTTCAGCTTTGTTCATTTTTCAGTTCTCCACAGCAGCTGTGAGCCGCTAGCTCCTCCTGCGAGCCCTTGGAAAGGTGGTGCCTGCAAAGCCCTTCACAGGACCCTGACCCCAGCAGCCCCTCCTGGGGGTGGGTAGCTGGGAGAGGAGCACAGTATGTATTGGGGCAGGGAGGGAGGTATTTTGGGAAAGCTTTATAGTCTAGAACATGGAACTGGAAAGCAGAAAAATCTGTTAACGTTCCAGATTATCATGTACCAGATAGAATCCAGCAAATTATGATTTTAGGTAAGTTATTTCCAAGTCTTGGCCTCCCTTTCCTTATCTATAAGATGAAGTTTATATGATAGGTTCCTATGGAACTTCACAGGAGGTAGAATATAAAAGTGCAGAATGGTTGTTTTCCCTCAGCTCTTCTATAAAGTAATCTTTTTACTCTCAGTTACAGCTGTAAGGAAAGTACTTAGGCACAGGAGAATATGTACATACTCAATGTAATATTCTTGTATCTCCAGAAGAACCAATCTATCTCTGTCTCCACTTTGTATTCCTTGGTTGGAGTTTGTTCTTATTTGAATTACCAATTTCCAACTCCCCCTCTTTCTTTTCCTTACCATTTATCACATACAGAACATCAAAGCTGCTCTTCCTGTTGGTCTTTGAAAACCTGCACGGCCTGATTGCTGCGATCCTGGTGTGGAACAAAACAGCAAGTGCAAAAGAAAAGGTCGTTCCTTGGTTGCAAGGTGGACCAAACTTCCTCCACTCTCCCCAACATCTCCCGCTACATAACAGCAGAACAAGACACAGTTCGTGCTTGTTAATGTAACACGGGTGTGTGAGATCTGGAGAAACAGGACCATGGAGTTCAGGAAGGGTTAAGTTCATACAGCTGAGAGGCTACTTGGTTCACTGTTTTGGCTGCCAGACCTGTTGCTGTGGAAATGATAGCTGAGATACTGCATTTTTTAGAGCTATCTTCCAGCTTGAGTTAAGGTTTTCCCTGATGAACCATAAACTTGAAGCTACTGGACAAAGGGAAATGGGGGTTTAATCCTTTTAAGCCGCTAGCAGACATCTCTCTGTTCTGGTCTTACTAGCATCCCTCTCTGCAGCGAGCCTATCAAGGGAGAGAAGAAGCTGGGAATAACAACCATTCCCAAACTTCCCCTTTGGGGATGCAAGGCAAACTGGAGACACATGTCTGCAAGTGACATGAGACTGAGTTACGAGCGTGAGGAGCAAACGCGCAGGAAGGATCGGCTGGTTCAGGAAGGTACAGGAGGGGATGGGCTGTTGGCGAGCGCAGGGGTTTTAAAGCTGCTTTAACAAGACAGGTGAGCATATTGCAGCATTTTTCCAAAGTTATCTCATCTGTTTTGGAGATTTGTATTTTTAGATCAAGCAGAAGTCAGAGAAGCAACTAATAAAAGCATAGTCTGCTCTGAAATGCTGCGTGCGTGCTAGCACTGCCCAGGACTGAATGCCATTTATTCCAGGAATAATGTATTTCATTATCTTAACCTCACCTCAGCAATGCTGCAGGAGCAATTCCTTCCACTTTGGAGGCAAAAGTTACAAATGAGTCAAACTGACTGGTATAATGGTTGGCTGAAGAAAATAAGATGAATAATTATTTGTTAGCAAGGGTGCACCACTCACCTTGAAGGTGTGCAGTATAACCGTGGTCTTCTGCAAAACTATCACAACCTGTTCAAGTGATGATAAACAGCTTGTGAAAATAAAGTCGCATTAAGTGATTCAGCTTTTGTAGGAATATATATGTATATAAACAAAATGAAGGCTATGCAATGTGGTCAGAACTTTATCAATGATTTCTCCTAAAAGGGCTGTCCTCTATTATTCATTTGGGAGAATAGGAGTGAGAGCGATATGCATTTATACTTTAGTTTAATAGTAGTCTTTTAACATCTCAATTTTCCCCATCTTAGCGAAGAAAAGTTCAGCCTATAGACTGGCCTCCATATGAATGTGTAATGGGTGGGTGTATGAGAGACTCGTAATAAACTTGCTTGTGAGTCCTAGCCCTGTAAACACTAAATTGTTCACACAACAACAGTTATGGCGAGTCACACACAAAGATTTGCTGAGCTAGGTGACGATTGCAGAGCCTGACCTTGTTCAGAGTCTTTTGTAGTGCCTTCCCTTTTTACATCTGGTATTTGTGGTGGAAGGTAAAGTAACAGCTGGGACTGTTCCATTGATTTATATCAGTTTTAGTAAGTTTTAAGAAGTCTTTTAGATGAAAGATGAATTTAATTTCTATTTTAACACAAAATGTCCTTCATAAGAATATTTTCCATATTGGAAAGTAAAAGTTTCCAATGTTAGGAAAAGCCCAATTCAAGCCTGATTGTATTTATTATAATACAGCTTTGCTTCAGTTAATCGCTCAAAGCACAGAATAGATAATGCTGCCTTAGGAACAGCCTTTAGATCTTTTGTTGACTTCATTATGTGGCCCTAGGTGTTTTTATTTGATGACATTTGAGCTGCTGTTAGAAAAAAAATCATTTAGCTTCAGAAGACCTTTTATCAGGCAGCTGTTGCTGGAGCGTCTTCTCTGTTTCACAAAGATGAGTTAGTTTTATCTGATGTTA
This sequence comes from Phoenicopterus ruber ruber, assembly GCA_009819775.1. NCBI lineage: Eukaryota > Metazoa > Chordata > Aves > Phoenicopteriformes > Phoenicopteridae > Phoenicopterus > Phoenicopterus ruber. The sequence goes on from CM020217.1 coordinate 100,761,200, forward strand.
CATTGTATGGCAAAGGAATATTTTCATCTCTCCTTCATAGATGTGAAATTGAGGAATAAAAGGACCATGCTGGGGGGAAAAAAAAAAGCCACTACTATGGTATTAAAACCAACACCAAACTCCTGAAATTTATGTTCCAGAGTACTTAGCTTTATACAACCCGTTCTCCCTGTTCTGCCGATCAGCCCTTCAGTCTGAAACTCACCCCAGGGAGCTCACGCCTGGGGGCCGCTCACTGAGACCCTGGTGTTAGCTACCTGCCCAGAATCACTTAGACAAGGATATGTTCCCTAGGACATCTTCTAAAATAAATCCTAAGGGGAGTTCTCATATGAGCTATCCACTGGGTGGCAGAAGTAGATCAGAAAAATCTTACTCCCATGTAAAGAGCATAAGAGGGATGTATAAATCTAGCCATTAAGTAAACTATTTTGTAACAGCACTATATGAATCTTCTACTTGAGCTGGATGTATTTGAAAATAACATATCTCATGAGCTAATAAATTGGAAAGGCCTTTTTTTACTCTTTTCCCCTTTCCATATGTAAGCAGAAATAAACTTCTACATGCCCTTCTTTTTTTTTTTTTTTTTGTTTTGCGTTTTTTTGGTGGGTTTTTTTGTTTTGTTTTGTTTTGTTTTTTTCCTTACCAACTACAGGAGAGCATTTTCAGAGGCAAAGAGGGCCTGGGCTGCCCTGTCACCTCATCCTTTTCTTCCCACCCCTTTTGGTGGAAAGCCCTGCTGCTGAAGCTGGAGGCTTTTTTATGAGGAACTTATTGCTTTGGAAAAATGACATGAGGATGTGTCTTAAACCTTGTCCTATTCCAGTGTTGCCACAGCTAAAAGAAATTATCAGTACTAAGGATATCGAGATCCCTTCCCAAGGCACATGTTCCCAGGTGATCCAGGTCCTTGAGCTGAGTGCTCTTACCAGTAGCTCTCCCCTTCTCTTGCCTGGGTTTGCAACTCAAGGCAGATTTGCCAGCTTAAGGGCGGAGTCGAACCAGTTGTAAAATAGTGGGTGACTAGTTAAGAGACTGAGGGGGAGCTGATAATTTTAATAGTGATTAAAACCCCTCAGTATGATTAGTACCCCACGAATTTTAGTTGAGCATGGTGAAAATAGAGGTAAAGGGGGCAGAGGTTATGGACTATAACTTTCAACTGGCTTTGAAGTCAACCAAGATCCAAGAGGTAAGTTTTCTTCTTGAAATTTTTCCTGCTAAAAATACGTTTAAAACACAGTCTGTGTGATTCCTTTTGCACGTGTAATCCTGTCAGAAGCAGATCAGCCCAAGTTAAGATTGTGATCCAGTATGATTCCCCATGGGTGTGCACATACTGTTGTGACAACTGAACGTCATTCTGCTTTGGAAAATAATTTGAAATAAATAATCTACCCACTGCAAAGCCCCCAAATCCTAAAACTGACCCAAGAGATCCTGAGGGTTTAAAAGAAAATATTATTTTGGTTCGTCTCCCGTTTTTTATTTGTTTGTTTTTTGAATGCCTTCTCTACAATATGTGAGAGAAAGAAATATAACTGGTGTTGTCACTGCTTAGGGTTTTTTTTACAGTGGATTTGGCCTTGTTGCCAAAATTTGTCCTTCACATCCACCTGTTCCTCTGCCCTCCAAACAGCCCTGCTTCAAAACTCCCTCTGTTCCCCTTCTCTACTCTTTGTGGTGCTCCTGGCTTCTTCCACCGCCTGGGCAGGGGAAAAATGCAGTAACCAGTACGGTTAGTCCCCAAGAATATTTTTGTCCTGTTAAACTCGATGTCCAAGAACGTCTTTATGATGTGTTTTATTATTCTGAGGCTGCGAGGACTGTGGCTCTTTGAAAGACGTACTGCCTCGCAGGTGGGCAGCGCATGTGGTGGAACGGGTTGAGCTCAGCATCTGGAGGATTATGTCTAACTGTGTGCAGAGTGATTGATCTGGAGTGCTTTTAATTTACAAGGGTAGTTCCCAATAGTGTATTTCTAGCATTCTTTCTTTAGAGGACAACGAATGCCAAGTCGTAATAACTAAAATGAGGTCAGCTATATCAGGCCCAAGATATTCGACAGCACACTTTGAAATCTCTGCAATGAATTGGATGAAAGAAACAAACTGTTGACTCTTGTTCTGGCACAACTCTTACTCCCTTTTTTTAAGCAATTATGGCAGTATTATTCCACTTTGAATGCCACTGCTAGATGTACACAACACTATGAAAGTTTTCGTGTTTTTTTCTGACCCATATGGTATAGATTTTTAGACAAAACTGCTTATAGCTATATTTTCTCTAATCTTTGAGTTAAAATCTGAAGATACGATACCACTGCACGTGCATGGTGGGATACACAAAATTCTGTATTCTATACAAATTTTGTACACAACTTTCTTTATCCATATTTGAATATCAGTAGAAGTTGATAAACAAAAGTAAGCACTCTGCAAACAGATGGGATATGTGCAAGTAGTGTGTTCGTTATGTTGGGGGTTTTTACTGAGTAGTAAAAATCCTGGTACAAACAGACAAGAGCAGTGGGGAAAAGAAAGATGTTTTCCAATTTTTATGCCAGATGTAAAAGAAGAAGGGTAGTTTGCTGGACACACTCACTGAAGAATTGCACATTAATCAGGTCTGAATTTACTAGAAGGAGTAACTTCTCCCAGCCAGTCTGAGTTCTGGGAGTTGTGGCACAGGGAGACCAAAGCACTGTTCAAAAGAAATAAATATTCATACGTATCTTACTAGATGTATTGAATAGTTTTAGATTTAACTTTAATATTTTATGTCTATACATCAGTCCTACGTTCATTTATCAGGTCACCATATTTCTTGGATACCACTTAGAAAATGCCCAGTTTTAAAATCTGAATGGAAATTGGAATATTATTAAAACACCTCAGAAAATTAACTCCAAGCACATCTTGTCAATATTTAATTTTGATGATGTGTAAAATGCTCATCACAAAATTTGCCTGAAGTAAAAGGAGCATGCCAACTTAACAGACTTACAAATAAAGAAAAAACCCTTGAAGACATTAAATATACAAGAAGAGAGCTCTGGTATTGTGGTTTGGATTTTTGGTTTTTTTTAAATTCTAAACATATAGCTGGGGATACTCGGAGTGCCATACTGTATTTAAATATCACATGGTCCAATATGTTTATTTTTCACCCTTGCTTTCTGTAGTAAGGAAAATTAGAATTGAAGACACACTATACTCAGTTATTGGGATGGAAATATTTTTTTACTCATGGAACACATATAATTGTCTTTATTATCCTCTGTGCTATTTTTCTTTTTGTTCCCTTCACTATTTAAAGAAACAGCAGAAATTTAAGACAAAGTTTAGCCAAATTGCAACGTAATTAATTTATACAGAAAGTGTACAGAGTACTCATGGGCTAATGCTATTAGCCCAGGAGAAGTTATGGTCTTAATGACAACGTATGATGCTGACATGGGCTCTGGATGTGCACTGGTTTACAAAACTGCTTCTAGTAACTTGAGCATATACATTTTCCAAGGAAATAGTCCAAATTTTCCAAATAAAAAATGTTGAGTGGAAGGACATGCTGGAATAAGAGAAGAAAGCCGGGGTGTGGGAAATGTTAACTCACAGAGCAATTGAGTAATGCTGGTTGGTCCCTGTCCCGTTCCCCACTGACCTTTCAGTAAATGAACCCTGGGATGACTCACCCTGCAGTCCCACCTCGGCACCTTGTCTGCCCTCCCTCCCTCAGGGGCTGCTGAGAGGCTGCAATGGTGGCAGTCACCTTCGTTTGCCTCATTCACAACAGCATTTTGGTGGGGTCCCCTTCCCCCCCCCCAGTTCCTATGCAAAACCATCCCTTCCCTTCCCTTGGGTTAAGGTAGAATTCAGTGTATTGCGATGTAAAATTACACCATTTCAAAAAGAAGCTCATTCTCACTTCTGTTCTTCTCTAAGGCTCATCTTAACACATTTTTTTGAAGTATCTTCCAACTGAGTTTTGACTTCTCAACTACCATCCTTTTAATTTTTTGATGCCAATTTACGGTAATGTGTATACTACCGAGGAAAAACAGCTCAGTGTCACACAAAACATAATCCGTCATCTTTTTCTCATATGCCAAAGGGCAGGAACCAGCGATGATGACAAGAATATTAATATCTGTTGATCTTGAAGGAAAGTATTATTGTTGCTTCACTTGCTAAGTTTCCAGAAATCAAGTTCCCAAAGACATTGGAATCAGATTTTGTGCTACACTCACAATTTTATTGCACCAGTTTATTGCCGAACCTTGTGTAATAACAGGATGGACTTGATTATATTTAGAGCAGTAGCACTTGAAACTACAGAGCTGGAAAGAAAATTCATGCCTGTTCCTTGGACTAACCCAGGGTCCAGCAGACTCGAAAAGGAGTCAGAGCATCGTCGAGGCATTGCAGCGAGCCGCTGGGGAGCCAGGCGAGCCTTGAGTCAGTGTGTCATTTCAGGAGCCTGTGTTTCCTCAAATGCAATTCAATTTTATGTACTCTTTCCTGATATTTTTTTTCCCCTACCTTCTCCCCATGCTTTCCATGTTTTCCTGGCTCTACGTTCACGTTTTAGCTCTTGAAAGAGAAGGGGGAATAATCCATTTACTTAGTGGGAATTTGTGTGTGTTAGGCAGACTGCGAGGGGAAAATTGCCATTTCTGGAGATGCCACGAGTCTGATATCATGGAGTTGTTCCAGGTATCTGTATTAAAAACATCCATTGAATCTTAGACTCACCTTGAGCATTTCTGATTAACTTAAATTTATAACGGCCTTTGACAAAAATCTCCATTATCTAATTTTTGTAATATAGGCATTCCCCTGTTTATTGCACTTTGACAGGTGTCTTTATATTAATATAAATTATGTTAAGTGAATGGTTGGCAAATTGTTAGGAATAGAGGTATTCAGCATAAAATTAAGTTACAGTGGCTCTTTCTTGGAGCTGGCGAGAGGAGCCTGATAAAAACTGCGTGCTTAAATATGCAGTATTAGAATAACTGAATGAGAATAAAAAGCCTGTGTTTCAGTTATAAAATATTCTACTGGAAAACAATGCAAACATTGAATAATTCCCAGCACTGTTATCTATAATACTGGAAATCATGAGTTGTACTTTTTTTGACATAAATTTATGGATATATATGAATTTTCAGTAGGAAGTAAATATATAATATCTTAATCTGATGGATTGTACAATATGATGGGAGTACTTTTCACACACTTCTATTATACTTTCGTAATTTAAAACTTTTGTATGGAAGGCTAGAACATGAACTAGGCAGTTTACTTAGGTAGCAATGTAATGCTGCTTAACATTGTTTTCTCGCTCGCTTACAACTTATAGATATTTGAAAAACCTGAACAAAGGCAAAAGCAGGAAAATAATACACACAGAAGAGGGATTGCCTGAAAAAAAAAAAAAACGACGGAGAGGGAGAAAAGAAAGTGGAAGATGACCCTTTGTTTAAAGCAAGTCATTGACAGGGAAATACACCCCCCTGCTTGAAATCCTAGCCCTTAAGGAAACCTATGGCAGTTCTGTCACTGTTTTTCAACAGGACCAGATTTCATCCATACAAATTCTTTCTCTACATCAAGAATCAATTTCTAGTATTGACCAGGCTATCGCACAGATGCAGTACTTTCCACTGTCTGACTTTGTCTTTACTCACTTTGGCTTCTGCAGCGTTAACGACAGTGGCACATAGGTTACGATAAGAACTTAGATGTTATTAATTCTTAATTAACATGAGAAAAATGTGCTTTTAAAGTGCAAACCAGGATTTTCACTTGATATTTGCAAAGGCATGTAGTAAATGGGGCGATTTTATTGGCCTTAAAATTGGGAAACTGAAAAAAAAAGTGTTAAAGATGATGTGCTTTTTAAGTCAAAAGTGGGTAAAATAATGGTAGTGGGCATACCACGCAATAATAATAAAAAAAAAGGTTAGATAAGAAGAAAAACTTTTAAAAATACTGGTAAATAAATTTGATATGAGATTGCCTGGGAGAAGTCGGAATTCTTTATTGTTGGACATATTTAAGAGTAAATTTGGCAAACACCTTGTGGAAATGATTGAGGACAGTGACTATGATTTCTTGAAGCTCCTGACGGCCTCTCTCTTTTTTTTTTTTCTTTTTTCCCCTTGTTTATGATTCATTGACTTCCATATCCTCAGCTTACCTTAAGCTATCATTTTTAGGAATTAACAGTAACGGATGACTTTTTCATTGACTTTCACTAACCATTATAATAATTAGCAGAAATTGATTTTTCAAACTGGTTTTTTTTCTGACCCTTAGGAATCTACACAGTCTCCCATCTGACTCATGCAGCCACGTTCATCTGCCCAGTCAGGCTCAGCATTTGATTACAGGTTTTGCCTGTCGTTGGACTGAGACTGATGTGAGGTAGCTTGATATTCTCTGAATGCTTCCATTTGCTTTGTGGACTTTTCTACAGAGGAGGCAGAGTACAGCTGCTCAGGTAGCGCGTCTGACTTGGCCAGCTGAAAGCCTTCTCCAGTGCTGCTGAAAAGCCACTTTACAAAGTAACGGTCGGTCTTAGAAGCCATCCCAAGTCAGGGATGAAGTTACTCTCACTAGGTCTGAAGCCGAACCTAAATAAATAACCACTTTTCACTTTCCAGCGTCGTGGTGGTATTTGAATGCAGGTTTAGGCAGCTTGTGACTTCACAAACATCCTTGGAGTCACTCCAGAGTCTGTGGTCTACGGATCTGTGAGTTCTGTATCCAGTAAGTAAATTTATGACAAAAATGGAGGATCTCCATGGTAATCAAATAAATGAACTTTTGTAGGTCTCTAATTTTTGGTCTTCGACAATTTTTGTTCTATGCCTGTTGCACTTGACCTTTTTTTTTTTTTTTTCAAAGTACAAACTTAACAGAAAACTTTGACTAATAACAGGTCTCTGGCAAGTAGTTGGGGTAATTCAGGCACCGCATAATTTAGAAGTCCCTCCCTCCTTCAGGATTAATCTTTTGACTATTTCTCAGTCCAGAAGAGTAGCTTGTATTTTCTGCTCTGTAAAAATTTTGTACGAAGCTGCTGTAGAAGTTGCTGTGCCCTCCTCACATATGTAGGAACTTTCCATTATTGTACTCCCCCATGTTTTTGGACACAAGGCTCCAGCCCACCATCTCTGACTCTTTTTCCCAGGAAAATTGTGTGATCCTTCATAAATGAGCATTATTTCTTACAAATTTAAACCCTGGCTCTTAAAAAGTTTTGGAGTACTTTCCACTTCTACCAGATGTTCCATCCATGTTTTATGGGAACAGATGAAATCATTTAAGGATGTGAGGATGTTTTTTGATCCTCAGAACTTGGGTTATGCTCTTCACAAACATCTGAAATGTCCCTGGTGCATTCAAGAGCCTAAAAGGAATTCTGCACCACTGAAGCAATCCATAGGTTATCATAACAGCTGTTTTTATTTCCCCCTCCATCTCTGAACGATAATTTGACTTGAAGGATATCCATGTATTGGATGAATTAAAACTGTGAATATATTCTGCTCCTTACCTTTTTTCCAAAGTGTCTCTTGTATAATAAGGTGGATGATCTTGGCCTTTTCGTGAATGAAGACTTTTGTAAACAGAAATCCTTATGTCCCTTCATGTCGCTATCAGATGTTTGATACAATTACAAGTGTGGAAGATCATGGTGATTGTTGCTTCCAGCCATTCTCTAGCATGACATGTCATTTCTTTTTAACTACTGTGTGATATGCTAGGCAATCCAATGGGAGTGGGGCTGCTGCATCCCAGCAATATTCCATGAATTATGCTTCATTGCTGCTCCTCATCATACATGCCCAGCTCTTCATTATACTTGGAAACAACAAGGTACAAAATAATTGCTCTATTCACTTACTTTCATTGCTTTCTATAGACATTTCTATTGAGTCCGTTCCTAGATTTTTTTATTCTTGGGTTGCTCCGCTGCTTTTGAGTTCTGTCTTTCTAAGAAGCTCTGAATCACGAGCCCCATTGTACACTCTTCCCATGACTGGCGTTTTCTTTATCTGCACTTTCTCCTAGTCATTCCTTTCTCTTGGAGCTCCATCCTTCCTCTAGCTTGTACCAAAGTTCTGCAGAACAGCAGTCCCAGTTTCAAACAGTGGTTCTTAACCTTACAGATGTACTTGCATGATAATTTATTATCTTTCTAACTCTATTCTGAGCATTGGCTCAGAATAGAGAGTAATGAGAGAATGTCCTCCTTGTCACCCTGCAGGCAAGGCCATTGCTTCAGGGGGTCACACTTCTTCCTGCTGACATCGAGCACCCAAATATTATCCAGAAACCACCTTATACTATTAGTGCCCTGAGGAATCTCAAGACTTGGATCAAATCTCTTAACAAAACATATTGATTAGAAAAGTTAATACCATAAGCACAAAACAATTTACTGCAAAAGGAAGCATGCAGAGTAAGTCACATTTCTCTTCTCTGCAGTGGCAGAGGATTAGTATTAAGCACAATTTCTTCAGCCCAGCCACCTGAGCACGGCTTCTTTTGTGCAGGTCAGCAACCAGTCCAACAGCTCTGCCACCTCCCAGCCATGGCTGGCTGTGCAGAAGTGCTGCAGGACACTCAGAAGCTCTGGGGTTGCCTAAGTCCTTCCAAAAGCTGCCACCAGCCCTCCAGTAACACCAGATTTTTTTCTCCTATAAGGTGGTACTCCTCAGCGTAGGCTGTTCTACCGTCCGATACCTCTAAAGTCTACTTCATCTGTAAATACCACGTGGCTTGGAGCCAGCTAAGAAACTTTCTCACTCATCTGGCCAGTGACACTTTTGTGAGATTTCTGCACCTTGACGTCCTTCAGTATTTTCCAATTACATTGACAATCACTCATGCTTGGCCTCTTGAAAAAAATAAAATTGCTTCCATGAAGTTTCCATGACAGTTTCTGTTCATTGCTTGCAACTGTTGATCATTGTTTTACGCACTGTCTCCTCTTTCTTCACCAGGAGCCATTTACAAAATGACTTTTCACTCAGGCTTCAGAGTCCATCTCTTGAGCAGATCGTTACAGGAATTGCCTAATCAATCACTGTTCTTCCTGTGCATCCTGTCTTCTGCTTGCAGTAATGATGGCAAGCTAGGCAGTTATTAAAGTTACATCCTCTCCATATTGAGAATCGCCTATAAATTAAGATTAAAAAGGACTAATACTTAAACACACTCCTTATATATAGTATTTTCTAAATGCTGCTTATTGCTTCAGTTCTTCTTGAATGTGTTAGATCAGAAATCCTAGGCTTACCTGATTTACCTGTTTGTTTCTTTTTTGTGCAGAAATTACCAGCCATAACTGTTGTGGATGGCAGGGCAGCATTTTGAGGCAGGACGGAGCTTTCTTCTTGCTCCCCTTATATCCAAAGCAACAACAGTGAAACCACTGCTAAAACGAAGTGCTCCTCTGTGGAGGTGCTTCCTAGAAGGATTCTTACACAACTTACACGGTCAAAATCAGATTTTGGGACCTGCACATTATCGAGCTGCTGTAAGGTAATGATCACATCACAGAAAAAATCTTGGGTGTTAGCCAGCACAAATATATTGGAAACAATTTTTGCCTACAGCACATCTAAATTCAGTCATGAGCTTCAGTTGATCAATATGGATTATATTAATTCGCAAGAGAAGAAAATAGCTCATGGTGCGGTTTACAAGATGCCTGAGTTACAGGACAGCTGTTGAATCTGGAAGTTCCCCACCCCATGCACTAGCGTACTGGAGTCTGCTACGTGCAGCCTTCTATCTGTGAAAAATCCTACTTTGGTCTGTTCTTTTTTTTTTTCTCATGGCAAATCAGAGTGATTTTATCTGGGAGAATTTTCTGTATGACCCGACTATATGAAAACGATACATGTGGGACCAGATTCTGAAAGCTGAGTCATGCTGAGTGTGGTACTCGGAAAAGGTCTAAAGGTGTAGATGAGCCTACTGAATTAATAGAACACTATGAAGTGAAAAGAGGGGACCCCAGCTCTTATTTACTTTCTTTGTGTGAATAGAAATCTGTAAGATTTCTGTAAAATCTTGCAAGTCCAAGGAGTCAATTTTTTCCAAGATCAAAAGTTTCTGTGCATTTTAAATACTCTTCTCTTCCGTGTTAACAACTACAGTTACTGAAAATCAAACATACTACCCCATTTTTCAAAGACCTATTTCATCCATGAGGGCTATTCACATTATGTAACTTCATTCCAGATTTGCATTATTAATGAAGGAGAAAGACCTAGTCTAAATGTTCCTACGTGTATCTTGGAGAAGTCTCTCTCTCTTCAGTGTTTATGCAAAGAGACAGGGCTCCTAAAGTGGACACCCAACTTAGGTGTTTGTATCTATTGCCCAGAGTGCCTACATTATGATCATTAAACTATGAAGAGCTATCACTTTAACTATGGAAATACAACTTTCCAAACATCAAGCTTTTTTAAGCAATGGCTTAAATGACAGGATTGTGGAAACTTCTGTTTTGCAAATCCTGGGCTCCAGCTACTATTTTCCAGTTGTTTATTTCTCATGCATTAGCTCTAGTTTCTCTTTTCCCAGCCCCAGACCTTGGTCTCATCATGATAATGCAGAATTCATTTCAGAATCTTGGCTATGCCAGTATGGTAAACCAAAGCATATTTATTGGAGAAGTGCTGTAAAATACAAAAAAGCTGGTATGCAATAAGGTTGTTGAACTTCTGTCCCTTAAAAAATAACCTGATCTTGCAGAGATGGTTTAAGAATATGGCGTGGTTGCCAACAGCAGAATTAAGTAACTGTCTTGCATTGCTAGTTTTCTATAGCATAAATTCTAAGTGGTGAACCTTAGAGCTCCTGCATTTACTGAGATTTCATATACAGCTTAAAGTCGTATCTGTCTAAAATGCACTGGACCTCATTAGGGTGCAAGGTGTGATCCTAATGTCCTAAACTCTTACTAAATATTGCCATTCACAGGCAAGCTTATGTTTATCAGAAGTGTAAATATTTATTAGGCGTCTGCTGAGGTTAAAAGAAGTATCGCTATTTACCAGGAGTGGGATTGGTCCCACGAAAATTATCTGTTATACACAGGTGTAAATTGAGCTGGTCCAGCATCAACACTTACCTCCGAGCTTACTGGTTCCGGGCTGCCTTCCTGCTATTTATTGCCAGCTTGTAGGGATGGCCAAAAGTAATCACCGGCACAGAATTTCACTGAAACTTTAAGCCAGACAAACCTGAAAACTAGAAATTATGTTTGAAGCTAGCAGAAAATATTCCTAAGCTTGAATGTGTATCAGCCTAGTCTTCTGCAACACATTGAAATATCACTATTTTACATGTGATCGCTAGTAACAAATACAGCAGTTTATGTAAATGTCTCAAATTACATGATCTGAACACTGTATTACATTGGAAATAATCTAAATAAATGTATTTTTTTAAACCATTATGCAGAACAGTTTATGAATTTAAGAGATGCTGTTGCATGACCAGTCTTCCATGCCCCACCATTTCACGCGCTCTGTTTGTCCCACACCAAAGGGCATGGGAGAGGGACCTGTGTTGCTGCTGCGAGGGAAGGAGAAGGGGAATTTGTGGTTGGTGAAATGGGTCTTTGGAGAATTGACCTTCATATGATTTCTACAAGGATGAGTCATGCTACCTCCATGACTCACATCCTCAGGACTATGCCCTGCAGACGATAATACACACACCAATACGCACACCGTGTAATTCTGTTGAGTAAAGCTACTAGTATGCAAGTCGTTACGGAAGCAGACCTATGTAATAAAGAACTGTTTATGAATGTACTTTTTATCTTTTCCAAACATTTCTCTTCAGTTAGGACAGCACAGCTATGTTCCTGTTTATCCTGTCCTTTAAAACTTCACTGAGGAAAAAAAGGCAAAATTAAAATTTTTCTTGAGCGAGGAAGAATAAGGGCTGCAGAATGTGATTCTTATTTCAGGAGGAGAAAAATAGACATAGAAGAATAGGTTTTGAAAGGTACTTTTCTTAATCCCAGTCAGTAAAGCTTGAATCTTCAATATATTTAGGTAATACGGATTTAGCTCAGTGTTACTCCTGAGAGTTTCCACAAGGAAACAGTTTTCTGTCCACACAGACTTGGCTAATGTAACTTCTTTGTAGAATAACCAGAAACTTCATTTGAAACCACAGTATCCTGAGACAAAGACAGACACCGAGAGCTTTCACAGTGTGGGAGGAGGATGACACAATTTCTGATTGCCTGAAGCAAGACGGGAATGTAGCAGAGACCTCAAAATGACTAATTTGGACACAATTCATGCCTAGATTTCAGCCTGGATTTTAATTTAATTTCTCTTTTCATATGACCCCACTGGGCACCACACCTTTTTTATGCTTTACATAGAATGTTTTTTTTTTCCTCTTCATACTCAGCATCTAAGAAATAATATCAAATATTATTGATAAATAATCAGCCAAAAATTCATAATTTTCATAATTTAATGGTAGGAGCATCTTAATGGGTGAATAAACACCATAATGGCAAACGAGCGATCTACTGGGGGCTGTGTTCACATCCGCTATCATGCATGATTTCTTCTAACATGACCAGCCTAAGGGCTAACAAGACTTACCTTTTTTGCATATGTTAAACAAAAAAATCATTAGTGAAGCCTGGGTGATCACTGGTGGATTTAAGTCATACGATAGCTAATTGTGATTGAGGCCGCTGCTTTATCGCTCTAGTTTTTCAGACTTCATTGTAGATTCTGTTAAAGGCAAAGTTTATGCATATAGCATTATAATGTTTCAAAACTGATTCCCAGAAAGCAGATTTGTTAAACAGAGGAATAGAAATATCCTCTTCATATGAACAATGGCCCAGAGGTGCTACATATTGAAAAATACTGATTCTGTTAGATGTAAGCCCTCTTAGAGCTGCCATTTGCAATTATGATGTTCTCTGTCCATGGTATAGTTAAAAGTTATTAATTTTTTTTCTTGACCTTTTTTAGCTGAAATAGGTATTGTCTACTCTATGGCAGTTCGTATGTGGAATCCCTTAAACATCTCTCTTCTAGAGGCTCTTCTTTTAAATAGGAAAAAAAATATGCACAAAATGCACATATGTGCGTGTCTTTAAGTATCTATATATACATATAGATGAATGAATTCACTGACAGCAATCAAACTGCGTCATCACAAACTGAGATATACATTGCTTCATTGCTGAGCTGCTCAGTTTTCCGAATGTGTGGTCAGAGCGAGGATGGGAAACGAGGAACGGCTGTCAAAGATGTTCCTTTCAGATGCTCCCAAACAACGCCTTTCTGGGATACGATTTAGAATGAGAAGCATCTTTTGATCCTTTGTTGTGTTTGGGTAGCCAGACAACAGCAGGGTTGATTTTTTTCTTTCTTTCTTATTTGCACTTAACTGGAAGGTGATAGCTCTTTCTGTCAAGCGTGGAGATGTTTGCCTGAACTTTGTTTCCATGTAAAAGTGTGCAACACAGACACTTACTGCCTTGTTCATTCACAAAAATCTGCTGCTGTTCAGCGATCCTCAGAAGAGGCTACATGTTAAAGCGTATTGAGGTTATGTTTGAACCCAGATTTGTCCCCTGACTGCATGAACTATGCAAACACAAGCTTGTACACGGGCATGGGTATAAGGCAAGCCTGAAAGATCCATGGGAAGAGCAAAGCTGACATCTCTTAGTAATGTGCACCCTGACTACAAAATAGATGAACTGGTCATGGGTACTGCTGTGCCCACAGTACAAATAGCCCACAATGTCTTGGAAAAGCACATTCAGCATCCAGAAGACAAGCTGGCCTCAGATCCTGAAAACAGCAGCGGCAGAGGGGTGAGGACCTTGAGTGTGAGAGCAAGGAGCCTCTGTTTGGGACTGCTGGCATCCATAACCCATATCATTTTCTAACGTAGGTGTCTGCTGTGTTTGGGAGAAGACGTATATTATTCGCAGAGAACTAGTGAACCTGCATTCCCCTTCCTACCTGCCAGCCTTGGACCCCTGTTAGCCAGGCATCCAGCCTGATGAAAGCTGCCACTTCCATGTTATTTAATTAGTGTTTTTCTCCCTATGCATTCCTTCACAGGAGGACAGGACCCATGTGGCACAGCTCTGAGGTTCCCCCAGGACCTTGATGGACACGTAGGGGGAGACATGAGGAACATCACCTAGGTACAACCTGTGAATAAAGAACAACTAGGGAATGGCCTCAGAGGTCTTAAATACTGCTTTGCCTGTGCCAGGCTTGCCACACCTCTCTCGAGTGTGGGGGGTTCTTGAAGTCTGTGTAAAGGCAGTGAAGGACACCAGCTCCTGGCTTTGGTAACACCTCTCCACACAGGAAAGTCATGCGCTCACTTGCTGGCCATTCAATTCCCAAAGGCAAAGTGTTCCCACCAGCCTCTCTCGGACATAGCAGTCACCGAGGCCAGGGCTCACAAAAGTCATCCTGTCCCTTCACCTGGAAAAAGAAGTGCCGGAAGATGGGCAGGAATTTATTCAAGGTGTCCATCTGGGCATTGCCTTTGCAGCTGCAGGGTTAGATCTATTCCTCCATCGCAACACTTTGCAGCCTGTGTTGTCCAAAGGGGCGAGGGGGAGAGAGGCATTTGGGTAACAAGTGCCAATAGTTTTGCGTGGACAGAAAAAGGGCTTCTGCACCTGAGTTCTGGTACGGGTGGCAGTACTGTGGACGTGGATGAAAGGGTCGTGTGGTGATTACTGGTGGTTTGTGGGACAGCTTCGCTTCAGAAAGTGTGAAACCACCTGTGCAACAGGAGCGCTGAGGTGCCTGGCCAAATAATATCTAATCTTGCAGTAAGCTCCCCAGACCAAGTACTTCTGAAATGAAAGGTGCATCATCACCAAGTTACTTCAAACGCAGGGTCTGCCTCTCCTGCATCAAACAATTTGCTAATCCCAGATGCAGCTCGGGGTGCATCTCCTCCAGACCGGGGAAAGCCTGTCCGACCCCTTACCGGGGACCGGGTGGGATGGTGGGGGCGCGCATTTTGGGGGGCAGGGGGTGCATGGGAGGCGCAGGAGGGGAGCCGCAAAGCGGCGGGCTCGGCTCGGGTCCCGCGCTGGCCGGCGGCCAAGCCAGGGCCGTGCCGGGACTGGGGCCGGGCGGGGGGCGGTGCCGCCGGCGGGGCGGGCTCCCGCTGGCGCGGCGGGGCCGGGGCCGCCGCCGCCGAGCTGGCGTGGGGCAGAGCCGCGCCGCAGCGAGCAGAGCCCTGCGGCAGGTGGGGCAGCGCGGCTGGAGGGAGGGCGTGCGGCCGCCGGCAGGTCAGCGGGGGCTCCCCGGGGGCAGCGGGGGGAGAGGCGAGCTCCGCGGGCGCTTCACCCCTGCGGGGCTCCCCTCGGTCGGGGCGTGCGGCTGGAAGGGCAGCCGGGGGCGGCGGGGGGCGGGGGGGGGCAGGCAGGTGCAGCCATCGGCCCCCGCCCCGCAGCCAGTCGGCCCCCGCGGGAGCGTGGGGACGGTGGGCGCCAGAAAGCCGTGGGTGTGAGATAAGGCAGCGTGTGCCTCCTTTTTACCAGGGAGCTGAAAGTGGACTGTGGCACTGATGTGGGGTTTTTACAATGTGGTCGCAGTGCGTGCAGGCAGATCCTGCTAGCTTAAAATCCTCCCTCAGTGTATTGGCACAAGATGAAATCATTTATGTCGCCTTGTGTCCTTCTGTGCCATACAGAAATCTGCTTAATTCTCGCACTGTGGGTGAAATGAGTTAATGGCTTTGTGTATTAACTTCTTTGATAGTTTGTGGCATGAGAGTTCAGACTTTACAGTAAGTAAAGTAGAAGGGTTCGTTATAACAGCAATTATACTTGTTTCCATACCTGGAAAGAAAAATCTGCTCTGTGGGCCGCTTCTGATTACTACTATTCGGTTGTATAATGCTTACATGTACATGGTACTTACTGTGCTGAAAGGATCTGGTCTCTGATTCAAGGATTTGACAGGCTGGAAAACCAGTCCGCTGGTTGATTCTGAAAGTCTTCCAGCTTTCAGGCACCTGGAAAGCCTTGTGGGTTTTTTAGACTTAGTAAACTTACTTGGAAGTTTTCCCCAGACCTTATTGATTGTGGGCGTGCTTATTATATATCTCTCAAATATTTATTCAAATACATGATACTGAGCTAAAGAATGGGCATAACATATTTATTTGAAGAACTGTGCTAAGTGTTTTCCTTAGGAAATTTAGTTTTCAGGATGAAGACTTTGATAGGGTACAGCATATTAAAGATGTGCAAAATCAAGACAAACGTCGTTCTGGGATGCATAACAGGAGTGTTGCAGGTGTGTGATGGCATCCCTTGGTAGTTGTGACTCTGGGGTCTGTGTCAGGTATCGGTACTGTCTGGGATTTTGGACACCACAGTTCCAGCAGAATCTTACCAGTTAGGCAGGAGATGAGTAGCAAAGGTGATCAGAGATCTAGAAAACATAACCTATGAGAAAACAGTGAAAGAACTCAATGTTATAGTCTAGGGACGCCAAGCCTGATGAGAGATGTGATAACAATCTTCAACAGTGTAATTGGTTGCTGCAGAGCGGCGGGAAACAAACTGTTCTCCACATCCCGTGGAGGTGTAACAAGAACCAGCATGCTGAACTGCAGCAGGAGAGATGAGGTTAAATGGCAGGGAAAGTCCTGTCTAATTGTACAGGTAATTGAGCCTTGGTTGTCCAGGTAGGGTGTGGAATCTCCTTCACTGGAGCTTTTAAAAATCAAATCTAACAAACATTTACCAGAAGTGCTTAAGGCAAGGGTGACCGTGCCTTCCTCTTGTGAGAGACACTACATGACCTCTCCAGGTCCCTGACAGGCTCCAGGGGTGGCAGAGGCTACCAGGAGGCCATCCTGTGAAGTCACGCTCTTGGTGACGGTCATGCAGCTCAAAGAAGTGGCTTTGTAAGGTAAACATGGCTCAGTAATCCATTTATAATATTTCACTCACATGCCTAACTTTTATACTGGATTTTGTGATTCTTCTTCCTTCTGCTCAAAGTGCATTTACAGTTGGAGTCTAAGAGCAGTGGTGGATGATCTGCTGAAGAACATCACGTCTTGGTTTGGCACCATCACAACCAGTAAATTGGCTTACTGGTAAATGTTAGGAGATGTGAGGTTAGTTTCAAAGTGCAGTTCTGTAAACTGTATCCCATTGCTCCCTTCAGGTCCTCCGTAATACAGGTGTGTCTCAGGCCGTCCATCAGGCAAAACTACTTTGGTTTCATTTATCTCTATCTTGGCCATGATCATCATCTTTGAAATTACTTGGATTATAATTCAGTTCTTAAACATACTTTGAAAAGTGTAGTTTGTCCTACTGCATTAAACAACTTTTTTGCCCTGTCCAATTATTAGCCCAACTAATTACAGAAATAGCTGGCTGGAATGAGACTTGGTGTTTTTCTTCCCATACTTCCATTACCTAGAGGGTTTTGCTGCTTTGCTCGAGTTTTATTCTTTTATTGTGTTATTCTTTGTGTAGTTATTATCAATTTGCATATTAATTATTTTAAAAATTCTACCGCATTCTTTGCTTCCAGCAACTGCTTGTGAAATTAGCTTCACAGTCCAAAAAAGGATCACTCAAGTTTTTTGAACATCCCTGTTTAATAAGAGCCGGAACAGACAAGGCCTAACCTCTCTTTCTAGGTTATTTATTATTATTTCGTGTCCCTGTGTTCTGTCCTTACTACTTTAGAGAGATGTTGAATAAAGCTGATTCAATCTTTCCGGAGTTTCTTTATAAGACAGGCCTTTTTAATGCTCTTAACAGCAAGGTCTCTAGAAGAGTTTTTTGCAGTAGAGGTGTGTGTGGTTCAGCACCCCGTCCTTCTGCAGTACGTCCTTGGCTTGCCTGCGCTGGAGCGTGCAGGGGCGTGGGGTTTGATGCCCCCTGTGCATCCTCTGCCTGGAGAATCCAGTGCACCTCCTTGAGCACCAGCAGCGACCACGCACAGATCTCTGCATTGGAGGTGGCTCCGTCAGCCAGGGTCTGCTTGTAAGTAGCCAACTCTACCAGTCCGGAGTGAAATTTAGGGGTAAGCAGAAAATTGTTAAGGAGGTTGCTACACCATGGCAATACATATTGCTTTGTTAAATTAAAAAAAAAAACCCAAAACATAAGGCTTGGCATTTCTTCCCTGCTTTTGCCCATGAAAATAGGCTGAGCCCTGCAAGGCTTCTGTGTTGCTTCATTTAGAACTGGACTGGCCGTGGAAAAAAGCATATATGGTAGAAGAAAACTTAGACCCGTGGGGGCATAGACAAAATGACTTGGGAGGCTTTTTTCCTCTCTAGTTTCTATGATACTGAGGTACTGTGAGACTTACAAAAGAAACTTTTCTAAGTCACCATTAATCTGCACAGACATTGTTTTAAAGCAGTGCTGATTGATTTAGCCTTCCAGGGTAGATGTCAGGCACGCTATTCGTGATTAACAGCAGATAGAAACCAGGGAGATGAGCAGTGTTGATCATACTGAATAATATTATGAATGGAAATAAGAGTACAAAGTAAATACATGTCAACCTTTTGGAATTTTGTGTGATTTATATTGTTTCAATGTTGCATTGAGTAATTGATCTTTTTATTGGTGTGTTTTATGCTGTGATAAAACAGGATTTAAATAGTGAGAAGTTAATAGCTGCTCTAAGTAAAACACACAGGCACTGGAATGAGACATTCTCTATAACTAAGAACATGCAAAAATTGCAGGGAAGTTTGTTTGAACTTGATGTGGTGAAAAATAAAACTATCGTTCATGCCAGTGAGAGATTTACATTTTTCCTTGAATTCCCTGTCAGTTCAAAGTAAGCCTGTTAAAAGTACTGCATTATCACATAGGAAATCTAAATTTCCGCCTTGTATATTAGTACTTTAAGGCCTCTTCATAATTCAGACTTTTATATTCCACGATTTTTCTCTCTCCCATGATTAGTTCCAGTAGCTTGCTCTGAAGCTCTGGTTTGAGGCATGAGACACTGAACTAAGAACAACGAGAGGCTGGAGGCTTCTTAGCAGTGTAGACAGAAATAAATTCTGATGTGGCAAAATGAGCGGGTTCTGGAGGTCGTGGGGGGAAGGCAAGGAGGGGCTGGGGTCAAGCGTAGCTCTTCTGGGGCAGGAGGGGTTGAGAAGTGGCTGTAAGAGCCACCTGCCTGTGGCTGTGGGACTAGGGGCGGGGGTCTTCTGGGAACTGACACGGGGACAGAGGTATGAGGAGGGCTCAGGGCATTTTTAGGACAAGGAGGGCTTGCGGGAGCTTTGTGGTGGCAGGCTCTCTCCTATTCCCTCAGATTTTTCATCCAGACCAGCTCTCCTCATTGTCTTCTCCGCTGTCCCATGTTGTGGGTGCCTCTTGTCACCTCTGCAGCCATCCATTTTTTCTCAAGCTAGCAGTTTTCCTTTCCCTCTTCACTGGCCCCTGCAAACTCTCCCGCCCCTCCCAGGCTTTGGAAAAAGGGCTGAGGTCTCAGTGCCACTTGTTCTGGCTGTTGGGAAGGTGATAGAGGGAGGTATGAAGAGAGAGAAGCGGACTGCGCAGAGGCGAAGACAGCACGTCAGTGACCTTGAAGAGCAAGGCTTGCTTCTCTTGCAGTCCTGCGTGACGTGAGAGAGAGATGTACGGCAGAGGGGTATGGCAGGTCCTGCTGCTGCCTCACGTACGCTCATCTCTGTCCTTAGAGGCGGTGGCAGAAGTACTGCGTACATAGGAGGTGCTGGTAAACGGTTTGGGATGTAGCTCTGCCATCCCCGTCTTCTTTGGCGTAGGTAAAATCTGCTGGTAAAGGTGGACTACTTGCTTACAAGTGTGCGGGTTTGTGTGTGGGTGTTAAAGACTTTGAACAAAGAAGTGATCGTTGGGGTTTTGTATGTTTTAATTGGGAAGTTAAGATTATCTGGGAAGGCTCTAAATGTGTCTGTCTGAACATGGTATACCCACAGCTGAAGCGGCTGTAGCATGCTGTATATTTGCTGATGTGACAAAACTTGTAGGATTTTTAAAAAGATTTTATCTGTGGAACATGCTAGAAAAGCATCTTTATCCAAGCTGTCTTTGAAAGGGAGAAATTGAGTTGTTGGAATGAAGAGTGTCCCAACTTCTGTGGTTGGAGTGTACATTAACACTGATATTCGGTTAGCTCAGAACATTTTTGTATATTTTAAAGACCATTTACCCTACCCAGGGCTCTGTATTTTTTTGTATTTAGTCCAACTTATCAAATGTACACTGTTGATTTGCATTATACAAACTGTCAATTCTTTTTCCCTTTCTTTTGTGTAAATCTTCAGAGCCATGGTGATGATAAAACATGTTCTAACTTGCCTGAACTCATTAATATCCTACATCAACAGCAAGTGGAAAAAAAAAAAAAAAATCCCTGAGCTCTAGTTTGACATTAAGCCAACAATTTTTAAAGCATGCCAGCTTGTATTTTCCAAAATATTTTATAACAATCTGTACTTTCTTCATTAAGTAGAGTTAATTATTTCCAAAAGTTTTCTTTTCAGTCGAAACTGATGCAGCATATAAAAATAAGCCCAATTAGGGTGATTTGAAGACACATAAGGGAAGAGTGCTGCAGTTGTTGTAACAGCAGGAGTATGTGTAGGCTCAGCCTTTAACAGACACTTGGGAAGTCTTTCTTGTCAAGAGTACCTTGTGCTTCTTTTGGTCTCAGTAGGTAATTTGAATTCTCCCCCCCTTATGAGTTCCCTAATTCCATAACAGCTTGCAGTATCTTATGTGGGGAGGTCAAGATAACATTACATAGTTGTATCAACAGTTATTGAGCTCAGTTTAAAATCTTGTGGTATAACCCTTGCTTCACTGAAGTGTGCAAAACTATGTGAACTTCTGCCAAACTAGCAGGGGAGCTGCCAGGGAGGGACCACACAGTCCCATGATGAGCTCTCTAGTCCATCAGTGTAATGCGTACATTTGAGGGAAGAAGTGTATGAAGTAGTACTTTAATTCTCTTCCTGATATCAGACACTTAAAAGGTTCAAATTATAGGTGCAATTAGAAAACTACCTACTGCCTTCAGTGTCCTTAAATATAATAATTTCTTTTTCTTAGTCTTTTAACCACCGGGGATCTCCTGGCTGGCTCTCTTGGAGCTCTGGCCTGGACAGACTCCATTAGACAGAGCTCTAAGCAAGGCTATTTAAATAAATGTCTCTTCCTTTAATTGCGGCTCTCGTTGACCAGATCAGCATGTTCCCACTTACTTGCACTTGGGATCTGACCCTGGTTTCCTACTGTTTCCCCTTTCCTCATTGCAAGTAGAGAAGACAGAATCATTTTCCCAGTTAAATAAAAAGGCAGAGGAGAAAATAAACACTGTAAGTGTAGCTACAGTGTGCTATGTGGAGAAGAGGAGGCAGGCACATCTGTGCAATACCTTAAAGGCTGGGTGAATTATGCAGAATATGACTTGAAGCTGGAAGAAGCGGGAGTGGACCATTGCTGGACTGTTAGGGTCGTGAATTCATTCCTTTCTCAGCTGTGGGAAATGTTTCAAAACAAAAAAGCACTCTGTGGGAAGTGGCTGTCTAAGATTAGACTTTATGCCCGTGTCAAAAACCCAGGGGAAAGTTACATAATGCTGAACTTCCATTTAATCAGAGGATTGACTGCTTTTGGGAGGTGGACGCGGGAGTCTCCAGCTCCTAAAATCTTGGCCTTGATAGCACAGGACTGAAAGATAAAGTAGATCGCTCCTGGCAGAATATAATCTGAACTGAGTGTCAGTATCTTGGGAAAGGAGGGCACACAGTTCCTTACCAAGTGGAATGGTATCTGCCTAGTTATCGCATTTTGTTTAAAAGGTTTCCATTAGGAGGGAGCAGAACTGGGCGGGCGAAAGTGAGAGAACTTTTGGGACAGACCATGAGATTCACCATTCGCTTGTGAGATAGAACAATGTGGAAAAGTACAGCCAGGAACATTGGAGCTATGTGACGAGTGGAGCCTTTTACTTCATAGCAACTTAAAACAAAGGAAACTTTAGGTGGAAATGCAAAAATAAAAGGTGTTAATATGTTGAGAGGAATTTTCAGAGACAACCCCCCTAATTGTCTTACTGGAAGGAAACTGAAACTCTCACCTACTGAAAAAGAGTCCTCTTTGTCCTTCAGAAACGCTATCACTTGCAGAGGAAGTGAAGTTCCAATGGCAACTCTAAGCAAACCAACCAAATAAATTAAATGGCTTCTTGAATAGCTCTGGCTAGAAGTTGACAGAAAAGAACAACAGGGAAATAACGGCAATTAAGAGACCTGGAGGAGATTCTTCCTGTCCCTGAAAAGTAAAATTGAGAATCCTTCAGGTCCTGTGTAGAATTGCACAAATCATGACAAATCACTGATGATAAAATGTATCTAAATGCTAGCAATCTATTACACTGTGAAAAATATACTCCTGCAGTATAGTAGAAGATAAAGTCATAAAGGAGTTTTTTGCTTTTTTACTACCATGGAAAAGAATGAGGGGTGGGGAAGAGGAGGAAGATTTGCTGAATAGGAATAACAGCGATTTTTTTTTAAGGTCCTAGACAATGGAGTTTTATGCTTGTTATTCCCTGATGAATTTGCAATGAGGAGAAAGGAATGTAATTGTATGCCCCTGTGATTAAGTCCATTTGCTGTGCAAAGAGGCCCACATGGTCATGGTGTGCTCATGACTCAGCTGAAACGAACATTGACAACTTTTGCCAAAAAGGGGAGGGAAGCCAGGATGCAGAGGATTTCAGTAAGGAGCTCAGAAGAGAGGACAGCTGCACCTAATTTTCAGAAGCACATAGTTGTCTTCGAGGAAGACAAGCAGTACCAAGAAAAAAAGCTTAATTTTTATTTCTTAAACAGTAAAGGCATTCCATTTATTTTATCTCTTATTTTCTTTTCCGATCTGGATTTAAATAAGGTGTCTGCCCTCAGAGGAGGTGTTTCTAGCAAAGGAGAATTTCTTCTTTGTGTATGCATACGTATACCTACTTATGCTAAGTAATCACTATAGGTAATGAGTAGTTCATGCTTTGATGGTACCTGACAGTAGTAGCAAGAAAAAGGCATTCAACAAAACCGCCCTGGAGCTGTCCAATACAGAGCATTTCCCCTGCAAAAGTGTTGGTGCTTTGCAGAAGACCCAATTCTCTCTGCTCCTCAACAGTTGACCACCTGCAGTTTTGGATTCGTTTCCTGGCTCACTCTACCTGGTTTTGAAATAGAGCTGTGGTCATGGGGGTCTTCTGCTCCTGCCGAAGTGTTTACAGGATGCCTTTGGAAAGTTGGGCAACTGCAGGCAATGAAATCTTGCTCAAATCAAAGTGATGCGAAAGTTCTGTTATGTGGCGATTTCATCCTGAAAGCTCTGCTACACTAACACCAAAATGGAACTCAAGTGTGGATGATTGACACCTGAAGTAAATAGATAATCACTTTAAATAATTAACTTATTTTATTGTTTGAATAAACAGGAGGCAGCCTTTCTCTCCTGAAAATGAGTAGGCTGAGATGTAAGGAATATTTTGATACCATGGAAAATATTCATAATTATTATGATAATTATTTTGAAATAATCCCATTATCTTTTCTGACATAGACATTTTGCCACCTTTTTCCTGAAATGGTTATTTTCTGGTCTCGTTTGCTTATACATTTTCACTGGTTGATATTTTAAATCTGTTTTTGTTGTCGTGGAAGCATGTTTTGAATTCTGAAAAGGAATTGAATAATTCCTTCTAATTCTGAAAGGGAATTGACTTTCTGTGTTTGTGTATGTGCTTTATTGACCTCTAATACTATCTGAGAACCAATAACCATGTGTCCAGATAGAGTTTATCTTTAGCAAGTTCATTCCAAAACATATGTGACAGCATTTGATTTTACAGATCTAAAATATAAAGCAATGCTTATGGATTATGATATAGTTGCTAGTTATTATGGCTAAATTATAGCTCAATTCTGGTACTTGCAAATTCATTGTGAATCTTGATGAATTATACAGCCCGTACAAGAACAGAGGATATAATCACACATCTTGGACTAAGGCTTAAAAGCAAGAAAATCCTTTTTAGTCGAACAGTGGATCAATTTCTTATAGTTTAAGTAGGAGAACAGTATATGGTATCATACACGCTGTCTTTGGATGTTGATACTATACACCAGCGATTCCTCTGATGAGATTTTTTTTTGAAGGAGATGACATGTTTATACAAAGTCATTCTGAAGTGGTAAATAAACATCTGAAATTAATTAGTTAGTGTGGAGTATCTAGAATTCACAGATCACTTATATAACTATTGTGGTCTTAAAGTACCTTCAAATACCACCATTGTCGCACTGGCAAATACAGCTTCTATAAAATGTGCCTGAACGTATTAAGTTAGTATTCTCATAGTATTCAATATTTCAGTAGTTTTGTGTTTTGTAAATATAGTATCAAAATTGGGGGAATAGAATTTCAAAGACTACTTCTTGAATTGTGGTTGTTTCTTTTACATGAACAGCAATGTTAGGTGGAGGTTACAGCGTGGCATATCATTCTGTAACTGGAAATAGAATAGCCATTATTTAAAGTTTCAAATTATACAATGTAACGTGTGTGCTTATTTATTTTGATGACTTCCTGACTTGTTTCGTTTGAAGGCCCAGTCCTACAGACACTGCTGTGTTTATTTAGGCCCGAATGCAGCAAATTACAGTCCAGGTGCAAATTTTATGTTCCATTGAGATCACCATTAATTTATTTTGGGCTTTTTTTTTGAGTGGAAACAGCAGTCCACCCAGTCGTTTTAAGTTGAAGGAGTAACACTGTGTCTGTACAATGATTGGTTTCATCTAAACCCATGGGTGCTAGTTTTACAACTTGCAGGTAAATGCTATATTTATTTTACATTTTTATTGTATAGTTTACTTTTTTTTTATACTTCAGCATAGAATGTGGATGATAATATAATTTACTATATAAAAATACATTGAACTTTACTGAAAAGAATTTGTCTGTCTCTCCCTTAGTATTAAATCCTGTACAAAATTTTCTATATACTTTGGTGCAGGTCAGGTAATATTACTATTGGCTTGTGCTAATGAATGAACTATTAATGAATGGACCATCAAAATCCGTGTAGATCTGAAACCAGTGAAGTGCTTTGGGTGAGTGGTTACAAATTTCTAAAAACTGGTCTTACTAGTGGGCAGACAGTGAGGAGCATAGTGATGCAGTTGAAGGTAAATGAGTGATATTTGCCAAGTCACAGTAAAGAAACTTGATTTTCAGGTTTCCATGGGACACATGGGAACATGGAAAAATTGGAAAAATGAATCTGAGAAGGAGAGACCAGTGAAATCAGGATTTCTGGGAATGCAGCTTCAGCAGACAGCATCTCAGTTAAGTTTTGCATCTATGGCAGAGCATCTGCGTTCTGCATAACTGGTATGTTCTGGCTTACTTAGAAAAGGCTGCTCTCAGGTCCAGAAGGGAGTCTTGAGTATATAATTCCTCAGAGGCCTAAGGACTTTGGTATGTAACTTCTTTAGATGCCTAGGTCCAACATTTAAATGCCATAGAGCCTCTTGATTCTACTCAACTGTAGGGGTAACTGAAGTCATCATGCCTATGTTTCTGTCAATAAAAATTCCTACACACCTACACGTCTGATGCTAGGCATGCCTAGAACTGTGTGGTGCAGTAGGTACCTAGCGCAAGCCCAATTCCTAGAAAGATTTACAGGGTAGAAATTCCTCTGTCTCACCTCTGGATCCTGATCCAGCAGGAATTTTTAAGACATGTTTTTGGAACAAGCTCCATGAAAAGCAGTATTTTTTACTCTTTATGTCATGTGGTTAGAGCATTAGTCAGAAAAGAAGACCGGGGTTTAGTTCCTTCCTCAATCTGAAGCAGTTTGAACCATTTACCTTTACATTTCTGGCAAATGTTTAAATGGTGAGCTTCTGGATAGAGATGGAATGGGAGAGCAGAAGTATGAGGTATGGTGTAACTATGGGTGGTACTGTGTGTTTCAAGCCCTTTTTTGCCAGCGCTGCAGAGAGACATAAATAAACATATCGGCATTTTCAGTTTCTAAAGTGATCCTTGTGGCATAACTGACGTGCACCAACACTAGAGATCTCTGATTCGTTTTGGGTGTTAGGCCTCCGAAAGCAAGCTGCATCACTCAGGAAGCATTTGTTGTTTACGCTGGGCCAAAGTGAGATGTGTACGTGTCAACTGTGGTAGAGATTATGCTTCTTACTAAGATGAAGAGGAAAGCTATGTGAAAAGTCTGATTTATTCAATCAAGGATGATGGCAAACATTGTGTGCGTGTGCGTCTCTGCGTTAGAAACAAAGCTGCAAAATTAAAGCACACAAATGCATTGTTCATACTTCTTCAAGCAATAGCGCACTCAATAGCGTCTTTAGGATTTTTCTGTTCAAGGTGTCTCTGAGCAGAGCTGAAGTGTCTCTCTGACACTCACTCAGCGATGCTCTGTAGCGCCAATGGACAAGACTTGCCCAGCAAAGGCTATGCCTGGCTCCAGACTACCCTTCGTCACCAGGAGGTTGCCTTCTGGAACAGAGGTTTCAACAGCTATTAATCATTCCGTGTTGTACCTCTTAGCTTAGTAGAGGACTGAAATATAGAAATAAAGCTTTAATGCATTTTTGAACCTTTTTTTAATTCAAGTTAATTAAGTCTACTAAAATTTTGTCTATTAAGTGAACTTCATAGACAGGGAACATCATATAAAAGGGAATACATTTAGAAACTCTTCATCTGGATCCATTTTGATCTCTTTTTGTGTATGTTGTCTAACATAAATTATTTATTGCTATATGTTGGATAAGTTGGGTGTAGAACTTCTTTTTTTCTTTATCTTGTTCCATGCTTGTTTAATGGTTGTTCATGCTGCTGGCTTACTGTATTTTTGACAGTTTATGAATCCCACAATTTAAAAGCTAATAGATATTTTCTAGTAACACTATAGAAATGAACGCGAATCTTGTGCATCATGGAGAGCAAATATAAACCAAATGATTTTATGTTGGTGCTCCATAGCATAAATGCAGGCACTGAACTCTGATGAATCTGGAGGTTTTGGTTTGTACCATGACAGTCACTAGCAGCACCTCGTTTGGTAAGTAACTACATTGCACCAAGTATTTAAAAATTAACTGGAGCAAAAAATGTAAAACACAGCTATTATTACCTCCAGCATCTTTAGTGTTCTGATGATAAATGGTGAAACTCTTTGAAGTGCTTGTGGAAGGCTAAGGTTTGGATATAATTAAAAAGGATCACTCCCAAAAGGGAGGCTACAGAACACCATGGTCTGAAGAATCTGTGCTAGTAATGCTTTTAAACCATGTCTTTTCATTTACTGTAAGAAAAACAAATTGGAACTGACATTTAACAGATGAATTTATCTCCACAAGCCTTCTTTATATGAAGTCACTAAGACTGCATGCATGGTGCTTTTGTCCAGTTGTATAATCCTTAGCTTCAAGTGCCAGAATAAACCTTGGAAACACTGTAAGTGATGCTCAAGATTTTGTGTTCTTGGGAACACAGAACATATTAGAATTCTCTCTTGTATATAAATTCAGCTTTTTAAAACAAGCAAACAAACAAACAAACTCCAAATCTACCCATTTTTCTAAGAGGACCAGTTTGACATTTTGAAAAAAAAGCCCTTCTCAACTTGAATAACTCTGGAATATGTCTGAAAATGCATCTGGCATTTTTAGAAATGTCAAATTTCTGGCACAAATAACAACATATTGTATTCCTTTCACTTTTCTTGAAATTAGAATTTATGACAATATAAAATCTTTCTTTTTAATTTGTGGGATTTCTCTGAAAGGTAAGTTATACATCTGTTTATGCAAGAAAGCATGACCTATACTTTGTTCAGGCCTATCGGATAGCATCAATATACAGCGTAAGCAACTTGTCATAGGTCCTAGCAAGCGTGCCATGTTGTTTTATTCCATCTTTTGCAACCTACATTGGTGACAGTAGACATTTCTTAATGGACTCTATGGAAAAAAGTTACGCATGTTTTGTATGTTTCGAGAGATGGGGACTACTTTGGAAAAATTCATCTGTGTTTTTGAAAGAAAAATGTTGCCTAAACTGCTCTAACCTCTAATGGCCATTTAATTCACCTGTTGCTAATTTAAGTCAAGCTGGCTGATTCAGAAATGTGATACTCCTGAATTATTAACAAATTCTAGGCCCCTTAATGTCAAAAAGAAACAAAGGGCAGAACTGTTTGCTCTGTTCCCTTGAACAGAAAAGTTGCAAGTGGAATAGCATGAAGGAGGCAGAATGGGAAAGTCTTCAGCTATTTACTGTGTTGGCTATAATATTGTAAAAGATATAATCTGTCAGAGTAGTCTGAGGTAGCATGCTCTTTATGCTTGATAATATTTAATTATTGCTCAAAAAAGGGGGAAAAAAGTGCCTTATTTCTTCTGGTTCCCTGGTGGAAACCTAAGAGGTGTGTGGGTGATGAGTGCTTATGACTGTTTGGGATCACTGCTGAGTATAGGAGCAAACCTCAGCCCTGGGGCCCAGATGACTCTCTCACCCATATGTTGAAGATTTCTTCATAGACATAGAGTGGGAGGAAAGTATTTGCCTTTTTCCCATGGACTGTAACCTGGCAAGATGGAACAGGATGCTGCCCTCCACCCCCACTCCATCCTTGCAGTGCCAGCTTGCGGGAAATTGTCTGGGACGTCTGAGGAATAATTTTCCGCAGTTTTGAACAT
Source organism: Phoenicopterus ruber ruber (assembly GCA_009819775.1). Classification (NCBI taxonomy): domain Eukaryota; kingdom Metazoa; phylum Chordata; class Aves; order Phoenicopteriformes; family Phoenicopteridae; genus Phoenicopterus; species Phoenicopterus ruber. The sequence continues at coordinate 100,790,059 of CM020217.1, forward strand.
TTCTGAGAATTCCCAAGTACATAACAAACTTGCATTGCCCTGACTGTTGTAATTGTTGTAAAAACAAACACCTCTCAGACTTGAGGGCAGTTTTCCTCACAGTATCCTGGAGATTTGGAGTTGTACTCCTATTGTACTATTAAATCCTGATTAGTGAATATCTGAAGATTAACCAAGTGGCCAATAGCACAGATTGTCTGGAGTGAGGGAAAAGAAAAGGCAAAGATACTGGAGGTAAATGGTTGTAGCAGTATTACAGGGTTCAGGAACTTTTTCATAGGAAGAGATGAGATGGTACTTATGGTTCTGCTAGCTGAGTAGTGGGAGAATCACTCCCCAGCATCACCAAGGGTATGGCTCATCATAAAACAGGAATGTGATAGCTGGGCAGTTATGATACAGATACAGGGCTATGTATCCAACTACAAAGGGTCACATGTGAAAATTCAAGCATACGAAGACAGGTAGGGAACATTTTAAAAATGTTAATACAAACACTGACCCCTAAACAGCAAAAGAGAAGAGCTGGAGTTACTCGTGAAAGGGGGAAAGCCACCACTCCTTGTTAAAGAGTCACAGGCAATAAAAGGCCACTTTGAAAGCTGAAAGCTGAAGAGCTGGTGGATGTCTGCTACAAAGGCTCCTATTGCCTCTGAGCATAAGGTGAATTTCTTCTTAAGCACCTCTGAGGTGTCATAATTAAAAAAAAGCAACCTGTTTTGTCATTGCTGATTTCAAACTGGAAGACATTAGGTAGACATCTCATGTGCAGCAATATGGCTGCGTATTCTGTGCATGGGATGGGGGAGATGGAGTAGCTGCTGTAGTGTGAGGTGTACTCTGAATACCCAGACTATGTCGCATGGTTCCTCAGCTGTCTGCTGGTCTTGCTGCTAAGAGGAAAGGTCAAGATATGAGGGGTGGCAGTGGCCGCCCCTGAAGCCCCATTCTGCCCTCCGGGGCAGCAGGAGGGCAGGGCTGTCTGGGCCTCCTTTCCTCACCCTGTCCCACCTCTTCCTCCTGTCTGCTCTTCATCACACTCTCCTCTTGCCTTCATAGGCCCTGTCCTGCAATGGCATAGCTCAGAAAAGCAAACGGCTTGGAGAAGGTTGATCATCCTGAATAATCATTGTCAATCATTGTCAAATTCTTTGTAGGTTACTTCAGAGGTGCTGGGTTTTTTGCTGTCACTATTCAGTAGATAATCACCTCAATATGCGCAGTTTCTCCAGGGCTGGGACAAAGTAGACCAGTATGTTTGGATGTGTGAAGTACAAGGCTTTTGAGTAGAAACAGGGAATTAATCTGGGATTTTACAATAACAAGCATGCTAAAATGTTGTGCCCTGTTCTACGGCCACACCTCAAAAACATTATGTCAAAAATAGAGTTCAAAGGAAAATAACAAAAAGGAGAAGATATTTGGAAAACAAGTATAGCAACGTGAATCTTACGAGGGTCAAGTTGTTTAGTATATGAAGGACAGGACTGAGTGGTGGCTTGGACTGTGTATACATATAGATAGAAAGGAGTGGGGAGGGACCTTTCAGTTTTGCTGAGAAAGTCATAGGCAGAACTAGTGGCTGGAAATTCAGACAAATTAATTTTTGAAATAAGATGCGGTTTCTTAAAAGTGGGCCTGATTAAACAGTGGAAAAGATTACAGGGGTTGGGGAGAGAGGGATGCACTCGAGTCATTAAAACAAGATTAGATATTTTTCTTAACAATGCAGTTTAATCCAGTTTCTTGTAAACAATCTATAGCTTATGCATACAGGGGTCAAACTAGATGACAAAAATATCCTGGATGGTCCTTTCTCTTCCCAAGATCACACATAATGGCTTTGGCAAAGCAGATGAACTTTCATGTAACTGTATGGATGTTGAAGTGGAATTTCTCTTCTAAATGTGCGTGCTTTCATGTACAGCTTAACACAGCTCCCTGTTTAGATGCCCATCCAGAGGATTGGGAAATCCTGGTGTTTCTCCTATGTCAGAAAGTGATTTGCAACATCCAGGGTGAGGTTTGTATAGTATCTGCTGGCTTATTTCATGTTTTTTCTTAATGCTATTTACCTGTGTGAATCAAAGCTGAAAGCAGAGAGGAATACACAGGAATTTTCTGGGGAGGGAATACCCAGAGACACAGGTTGTGTAGTGCTGGATGGCCCTGGCCTTCTCCCCACCCCGCGCCTTTGCAAAACCTTCTTGGTGTGATTTATCCGTTCGTTGGTTACTCAACTCTGCAGCTACTGTGTCCTTAGTTGCTTGGTGGGCTGAAGGAAAAACATATGGTAGGGACCAGGAAGGAGTTTTATACTTTATGAATGTAATAAAGATAATTGTCTTCATATAACAGGCTGTAAGAGTCATCACATCGTAAAGAAAGTGAGCGTGAATACTTGCTGGAATATCTTTAGTCTTCTTGCAGGTGAAAAACAGCTAAGCGTGTACATTTTGCATGGTTTTAATTTTTTCCTGGGATCATACAGTATCTGGAACTGTGAGCATTTCTCAAAGTACCAAACTTTGGATATACTTGAAACAGCAAATGTTTATGTTTTCCCCTTTGAGCACTAATGTGCTAAATTCCTGTTTTCTTCCCTCAAAAAACTGTTTAAAATATTAAGAGTCTGATTTAGCTCCGCTGAAGACAACTGGAGGAGACAACCTTCTTTCAAGCTTTTCACTAGTTCAGGTCCTAAATTCCTTTAGAATTTCTACTATTTCGATTCCTTCAGCAATCACAGCCTCCTTTGAATGACTTGTCAATATTTTCAACAAAAACAAGACTAAGTGAAAAAACATAGAATTGGAAAACCTAAAGTTCTTTTTTGTCTGTTTATCTCATATGACTTCTTGGTTTGAAGTCAGTGAGTTCATGTATCATTGTCAAAATGCTAACATGTCATCAAATGTTTTAAAGGCCAGTCTACTTCATGATACCTTTATATGTAGTCTAAAGGGTGTTCTAATAAGTTAAATGGAATAAACATCCATTCATTCTATAGCGTAAAACAATAAAATCAAGTTTTGAAGCTTGAACAGAGAGTTTAACCAGCTTTTCCTATGGCTGCGGATTGCTATTTTAAAAAGAAAAACGTGAATCTGTTTTGGCTTTTATTGAATGTTTCTGGAAATGAGGGGAAAAGAGGAAGGACAGTTAAAGAATTGGAAAGGACTAAGCTTTCAAATGAACTTTTGAAACCTTCAGCTAAAGCAGAAGTCTGTGTCATCATTCTTATCCCCTCCAGCATTTGACAGTACTTAAATTAACGCTAAGAATAGCATTAAGTATAATTTGTGGAAAAAGACAATGAATGACACTAATGGGCTTGATCGGTTGTGCTTGATGTTGGAATCCAAACCTGTTTGAGGGATAAACAAGACAAATGAATAGAAGAAAAAGATAGGAAGACAGAAAATGTAACTTCTGTTTCTGATGCTGGCCCTTACTTGCAGGAGGCAAACAGAGCCCATAGACTTACTCTTTCCTTCACGTAGCTAACTTCTTTTAAATCACCTGTTGTGTATTTCTTACTGCTGCTCTCTTGTTTTCACAGCAAATGTTGCAGTCATCACGTTGCAAGTAACATCTTAGCTAAGCCAGGCCTACCCTCCCTTTTTTAAAAGTGGAGAACAAAAATTGAAAAATGGAAAGAAAGTAAATGTTAGGGGAAAAGAAAGAAGTGAGTGAGGAGCTATTGGCAGAAATGTGTGTCTGACATATCGGGACGTAGCTGAATTTCGTAGCACTGACAATGTTTCTGAATCCTCAGCTGGCTTGTGTTTCTGAGGACTTTGAGACCACAGCAGTAATGGACGAGCAATTCTGTGTATCTCCTGTCAACTAGGCATGATCCTAACGTAGTCTTTAAATTGCATTAGAAGTTCTTCCTTGGATTGGTTCCATTTTTATGTTGCCTTTATGCCTCTTTCTATCAACATTTGTTAGTAGAGATTGTTGTACCTTTCTCTCAGACTTGAGCCAATTTCTGTAGTGGTTTCATTGCTAAATTATATATAATTATATGTAATTATATATAATTATTCTATATAATTTCCAGTTATTGCAGTATGTGCCCCAATGACTGTTTTCCTTCTGTTTACCAACAATTGCCACTGGCCCAATTGAACTCTACTTTGCTTAGCTCAGACAAAACGGTCTCCCAAACTATTGCTCCGGGTAGTCATTTGTATTAAATTGTTTTCTGTTTCCCTGTTTGGTAACATAGATACATATACACGTGCACACTCCAGATTTGAACTTTTGGATTTCCTGTAGGAGTAGGTACAAATGTTTCGTACACAGTATCCTATTATTGTATGCTAGGTTAATTTCAGCTGTACAATTTGAGTGTCAGATTTTATCCTATTGATTAGCTGTTTTGTTTTTCTTGGGTCCATCCATGGAGGGCAAATTCTGTGGAATCTCAAGTTGCTTGATAAAGAAAGAAATAACAGCACGGGCTTTTCACAGACGGGATGAAATCATGGTTTCTAGGGAGACCTCAAATTCACTTGTTGCGGCCAGAATGCTGAGCTGCCAACTGTGGTTGCTTACATAAGTTGCCCATCCTATATTGTTTTCCAATCAGTCGTGTATCAGTCCAGCAGCTCAAATGCTGTGGTAAGCCTCCTTTTTCTTTAACCCGTAATAGCTAATTGCCGGTACCTGGCACACCATGCTCTTGGAGTGGGAACAAATCCAGCCAAGCGCAAAGTGCCAGAATAAATGGGATTTAAAACTACAAGCCTTCTGTGACTTCAGATGTTGGAGCAGGAATACAAACGTTCTCTGCTGTAGACTGGAGGAGTCTGTGGGTTTGCTGTGCTTTAGTGAATCATATGAAAAACAAACAGTCAGCCCATCCCACTAACAGGATTCTTTACTTTCAGAAATACGTATCTTCTTGCTTGGGTTGTAATATATATCAACTGCTGACGTTCTTCGATGTACAGCATCAAAGTTGGTATAAAGCCTTTATACAGTTGATAGAAAGCCTTCTTTCCGAAACCTACTGAAAATATCATAATTTCTTTAATCCTCTCTGCTCCTTTATATAATCTGCATAATAATTTATGCAGTATATATATCAAAGCTATAAATATGGAGTGTAATCTTACCATGTAGTACTAATTCCTGTGGGTTTATTTTGTTTGTACTGAATACCTCTAATAGTGGAAATGGTACTCATGTTGCAGAATAGTTTCATTTAAACTAACAGTCTATTATATTTTTTTTTTCTTATGTATGCCTAAAATGTCTTTTGGAGTGAAGATTGAAGTGGTTTACTTTGTCAGGAGTTTGGGCAATGCTCTTTGGACCACTAAGTCAAACCATTTTTAATGAGAGATTTAAATTGTGGCTGTGGCACAAATGAATGAAATATCAAATGTAAACTTGAAGTAGTTGTTAGTGCCTTACTGAGCTTTGGGGGAGAAATCCAAAATAATACTTTAGGAGCAGGAGCAGACCATGCTAGTTCATACTTGAGGGACCACAGATGTATATGCAGATACAGGTGAGATTTGATTCGTGAGAATGCAGACGAGATGTGATGCTACTGTGGCATGAGTGAGACATTTGGTATTTCAGGAGTTATCCTATGTGGGGAAATAACTGGAATAAATTTTGCAGTGTGGAGCTTGCATGTTTATTTGCATGCCTTTTGTGGCCTCAGGAGTGCTGCTTGCCTGAACGCTTGCAGAAACCCTGCTGATGCGGGGGCACCTCCATTTCACTGACCTTTCTGAGTGGTCTACCACTGTTTCTCTGAGGTGTCCAATATACGTTCACTTTCTGCAGGCGCTTGGACATTCACTTTCAGCTAACCCGTGTTGGTTTGCCATCGGCACTGCACAGTCCCTGTTGCTGCAGCTTGGACTTGACATACGCCCTCAGCTGCAATAGGTCTTTGCCTGCATCTCTCCTCACTTCTTTCGTGCGTTTCTCCAGCTGTCTGGAGACCTCTGTTCTTCAGTCTGTGTATCAGGTAGGCTTTCAGACTTTGAGGGGGGGGAACAAAGCTGTGCCTCTTACCCTTGCCACCGTTGTAAAAAGAAAGACAGCAAAGGTGGTGGGAATGATGAGGAGGGCCCAAGCGAAAGCCCCATTAGCCTTTTCTTTTTAAGGGAGTCCAGGCAATGCTTTCTGCTCGATTTCAGGATTAGGAAATAAAATGTCTCTAACTGTGTACTTTGTAAAGCTATGTACTCTTACATAAAATAAGTATGGATATTTATTAGCCAGAACAGAACCATTTTACAACTACTTTTCATTCTTGTTGCGCTAGTACTAACTATTAAAAAAATAAAGAAAACTCATAATATGTGTAACTTAAACACACAGTTTTCTTTCTTGACCCCTCTTAATAAAAACTCATCTGAACTACCCTGTAGTCATGTATTTAATGTTGTAGAACACCCCTGGTATGAATATAATTATACTGATGATTATACCAAAATAGTTCATTCCAACATAGAAATAGAAACAAATGGTATGGGCAATACTTATGTACTTGTCACTGCAGGAGATTTTATCTATATGCAATCTTGCATTTAGGTACATACATGTATGTGTAAACTGAGCCTAAATTAATGATGACTTCACAGCCTCACCCTTCCCAGGAAATGCTGTTATTCTTTTAAATGTTTGCAAGTATAATAACCTCATTAGTTGTGCCCACCAAGAAAAATAAATGAAGAGTGACCATATGTGGAAAACGTGAATGCAGAATAGGACTGAAATCCAAATGGAAATAAATACAGATTCAGATGTATTGCTTGTTAAAAGTAACTGACTTGGAGTAACCTCATAGACTTTTTGAATGCTTAGGACTGGTAGTATAAGGTAGAATTAGGAATAAATAGTTAAATCTAAATTGCCCTAACATTTTATTTGTAAAACCCATTAATTTTGATAACAGAGAGAACATGTAAAAAGAAGGTGATGCATAATTGCATTACTTTTCCACATTATCTAATGTGTATAAATCAGGATTTTCAGGGTTGCTTTTCTCTTGCTGTACCGTTTCTGTAGTATTGCATAAGTTGTGGAAATGCAAAGAATCTCCTGTATGTCCTTTCAATCATTATTGTTGTAATGTTTTAATATTTGATCCTTTGTAGGCCAAACCTAACGATCTCTAGTGAATTAAGAGATGTTTATACGGTGATGTAATATGAGAGGAGTGTTAATTTATACTTGGAAGGCATGATAATATATATAACCTTTAGTCTGGTTATTTTCTCAGAATGCTGGAGAAGGTTAAAATCATACCCTTCTTGGCTCCTTTCTGAGGCAGTGACAAGCAATGGGCAGAAGTGAAGGAAGGAACTCCTCCATTCAGTATAGTTCCTCACTGTAGTTCTTCAGCAAGAAATCTTCATGCAGCAGAGAAGCCAGGGTTTTCGGAGAAAGGAGATCTCTCTCTCTCCATTCCCCAGTTTGAATAGTGGCAAAACTGCTCTGGAAAGCAAATATTTTTGGTTCTGGAAGATTCCAAATTGCTCTAAATGGAAAGTTTCTTCAGAGAGTATTCCTGGGAAGAGTAAAACGATGTACTTATCTGGGCACTGGAAAGCTGGATGTGGAAAGACTGCACCAATAAACTGCCTTTTGAGACACAGAAGGTGCCGCTTTTAGGCATCTTAAGTGCAAAGTGGAAATACTGCCTAACCTGCTTAGACACCTAAATTTCCTGCTGAAAATTAATTTGAATGTGAAATTCTTCTGCTGTACATGTATACAGGAGAGGCTGTCGTTTGAACCTCGGTGCACTTCTGCGTAGCAAAGCTATCCTGGGAGTTGCATGCCTCTGCCATCTCTAACACACTGTCAGCCTTGATTTCATTCAAAAATCGAGTAGAGGCTCTTGGTTTTTCGGTAATGGCTGCACCACATGTCCGCTGTGTAGGAAACCTGAGTTCAATTTCCTTCCCAGTCGGAGGTGTTCAGGGGCCCTGTTTGTGCAAATGCTGCTGCTGCACAGCAAAATTGCAGCGCCCAGAAAACGCAGCAAGGAAGGTGTTGCAGGAACCGTCCAATTGGTTTAAGCTGCCCAAAATGACACAGCATGTATGTGAGTCAAAATGTCACCAGTTTCCAGACTTCATTGAGTTTTCCTCCTATACGTGACAAAATCTGACTGTGCACTGGGGAGACTGTAATTTACCTGTCTCTGACCATGCACTCACAGGACACGGGCTGATGTGGCCGAGCTTTATTGTACCCTCTTTCTCTCCTGCCCTTGGCGAAGACAGAAATAGTACTCTGCGAACTCTACTTTGATGGAGAACAGGGTCTTATGCTACAGCCCTGTGTATCATGGTTCACAGGCCTGATAATTAGTGGCACTGCTATGGTCCTACCTTTCATTTACTCTGAGATGCACAGAAACTGGCCTGAGTCTTGATGCAAGTCTCAAAGATACTCAAAAATACCGGGTGTACTCTACAACCCCTCATTTCAGGGGTTCAGAGCAGAGGCCTTTACATAAGCTGTTTGAGATTCCTCTGTGCAAGATAGACCATTTTATCCCAGGGGACCGTTTCCACTCACTCTAAACATCCCTTTTGCTATCAAAGTGGCATGTAAAAAAACGAGATAAAAAGCATACAGTGAAGAACAGAAGAATGGCCATAATGAGTCATGCTAAAGGTCCACCCAGCCCAGTATCCTGTCTCAGTTAATGTCTGATAGGCCCTTGTGGCTTTAATTTAAGCAGTTTGGTGGAGTTGGGAGATAGCTTGCTCCTGCCACCCTGTGCATCACCAGAATTACAAAGCCTCTGGGTGCAGTGCACCGTCCCATTTAAGGTGGAAAAATGAAATAACCATGGGGGATGCCTTGAAAAACACAGTAACACATATGCTATTTCTCCACTAGTACTCTCTCAGTCCTCAACCGTTTACTTGAGCTGGATGCAACGTCTATGTATTTATTTAGTAACCCTGTATGGATTTCTCTTCCATCAGCTTCCATATACTAGAAGTGGTTTGGTATAACTGAGAGGTGGGAAAGCAGTTTGAGAAATGTATTTTCCTGGTTACGTTTGGTAAAACCACAAACTAATCACAACCAATAATTTGGAAAAAGACAGGGGCTAAAAGTTTTATTTAAAATATTCTTTTCTGTTTTTTTCATTTTTCACATAGCTTAGCATAATATCGTAGAATCATAGAATTTCTCGAGTTGGAAGGGACCCATAAGGATCATCGAGTCCTGGCTACTGTTTGCAGATGCAGAGGAAATAAGGAGCAAGCGTGAATCCTGTGTCCCTCTGCCTGTGCAGTGCTGGGACGGATTTACTATCCCTTAGCGCTTCCCTGCACAATCTGACCCAGCTCCTACAGCTCCAGCAGCAGAAGTTTGGCACGAGGACCCTGACTTCTCATAACAGCCAGCAGAGCTCTCAGGGGCAGAGAAGAAAGCAGTGAGCACTTCCATGGACCACCATAGAGACAATTTACTCTGTTTCTCTTAAAAAACCTGGAGATCGAAAGGACATGATCAGCAGTGATGAATTTTGTCTTTTGACAATGTCAATGGAGAGGTCCAGGACTGATATTAATGGTGGCCTCCCCATGGTAGCAGTAAGGCACTTGGGCAAGTTTTTTCTGGAAGTAATTTCAAGTACACTTCTGTTGCCTGTGCTGTAATTGCTGTGTCGACAAGACACAGAAGTTTGGTCTCTGGAGTTGTTGGTTTGGCATCTCTTTTGACTGTTAAAAGTGCAGTGCTATATTATTATTTCCTTTCAGATAAATTGAACACTGGATAGTTCCTGGAATCTTCATTGGCTTGTTGCTTAAGTCTTGGGTTTATCCTTTTAATTTTGGTTTCTATTAATAAGTCCATTTTGGACTACTAAATAGTTATTTGGCTTTATACGTATAATGGAGTTCTCAAGTTCAGTATCTCTCATTTTTCACGGTTTGTTGTAAATGAAATACAGAAGGACTCTCACAAATAGATGGAAAATTGATCTGTTGAGGGAATACAATTTGATTCTGCAAATCAGATAAGCCTGTTTTACCAATTATTTTACTGAGTCTTTTTAAGAAATATAATAAGTAGGAGCATCGTTTTCACCAAAAGAAATCTTGCTGTGATGTAATACTTTAATCACCGTAATGTCTTTCAAGATTAAAGACATACACTGGAGGCATCTGTAGCATTCGCTAGTGAAGAATGGAAATTTCTTCACTGTGAGAAGTGAGACGTCTATGATGCCTGCCCTGTAATTCCCTCCCGCGTTCCCCCACGCTGGTGTCTGATGGCTTGTGAAGGTATTCCAGTATTATTTCTCTTACTGGTGGAGCAAGAGCCAGTTTGGATATGCCCCTCATGCGCGGCCAGGGCTGCACGGTGAACAGCAGTTCTCTCTGTCTGGGTAGATGAGGCTGCGGCCAAGGGGAACTTGCCAATGTTTTTTCTTTCTTGTTCTCCCTTTTTTCTTTTGGGACTCCTGTTTCGCAGAGTTTTGAGACAACTTTATGAGAGCTGACCAGCGGGGTCATATGAGGGGTGTACCATTAATTTTTGCCTGTTGTTTAAAATATATACATCAATGAGATGAATGCAAGTGAATGATAGAAGGAGAACACAGAACTGAAAAATTCAGAGGACAGCACATTTCTGCTGGGTGTGTGCATGGAACACGCCACAGCATATCCCTATGAATTTTCCTTTCCTTACTTCTGGTTCCCCGGTAACGTCCCTAATTTGCAGTGGTTTTGGCATGACCTTTTCCCCTTGCTCCTAAACCAGGCTCCCTCACACTCTCTGTGCTCCAGGACAGCCAGTAAATGCTGCTTTCACACATACCTGTCCCATGGTGAAGTGTTAGTGTTTCTGTGGAGCATCTCCTTCCTCGAGGGCACGGGGCTTCCCTGCAGCCCCCCACTCTCCCCTTCCCACCCAGCCGTCTCCGAGCATCTTCCTTTTCCCTGCAGCTTCTCTCGTTCCTGCCGATCTGGGGGGGTTCATCCCTGAAGGTACCAGTGGGTACGTGTCTGCGGAAGGATGAGCAGAGATGAAAGGGGGCGGTGCGGTTTAGGGAAGGCATTAATGGCTTCTGCAGGGGATGGTGAAAGCAGAGCTGTGCCAGTGAGCAGGATCCCCGGGTCCCTGCCTGACCCTGCTTATGGCACGGAGCACATACAAGTTCTGTGCTGCAGGGAGTGTGGTGTTAGAATAATTTTGTAGATTTAGTGTGCTGTTTTATTTTCAAAAAAAAGGTGCAATATTAATGGTAGCAGTCCCTGTACTCTTTTTAGTGAAGACTGATGCAGCTAAGTCACTAAGTTGCTTGGTTTTTTTTTCCTTTTACATAAATTCTATGGATTTTACATAAATAACCATTTAGACAACCACAGAGATGACAAACACCAAAAATTAGTTAATGTACTCTTGTGATAGTTTCCTCAGTCGTTTTTTTCATAACTATTCCTTATCAATTTTTTTGCCTTTTTCTTTTGGGGTTGTTGGTGGGAGGAATCTATAGGATTTTATAGTTTGTTGGGACTGGCAATGTGGGTTTTTTTGATATATATCAGATCTCTGTACAGTAGTCTGTCTTTTTTTTTTCAGTTATAGGCTGACATTTTTCTGATATTCTCAAAGAATGCAGTTATCCTTCTTTGGTTACCTGCTATTTAAATTCCCACATAGATTTAATTTCATATTTTCTTCTTTGGTATGGCTCAATTTGACCTCCTGAGAGATGTATTTTGCCCTTCAGTAAACACTTTACATGGAAAAGGCTGAGACTGATTTTAAAATTATGAATCTTACAAACCATCAAGTCTGAAATAATCAGTGTAAATTGTCCACTTCTACTATGGTAAGATTTCCTCGTGTATTACATGCCTATTACTTATACACTTAATTTCATGGTTTAAACAGATCCTTTTTCAAAGAGCTGGGACAAGAAACTGCCACTTAATCTATTTAAATGAAGTTGACATCCCAGTATTTGTGTAGCATCATTGGAACAGTGCATCTTATGTCCTATCCCATAGACCCCAAAGTGCTTCATCTGGTTTCTCACCCATTCTGACGCAAGGTAATATGAATAACAAAGTATGGCGTTACCTTGCAATTATCTGTAATCTGAAGGTGATATTTAATAACATACTAATTATGTTTTTGCATTATTAACTTTGGAGGGTTATATTAGGTAGGAGTAGCATTTCCTGGAAATTGACTTTTGTGCATTTCTTGAGGTTGGTTGTGGAGATTTTTTTTTTTTTGTCTTAATGGAATGAGTGCTTTATAAGCAGTGGAAAAAGCAAAGCAGCTGACTGAAAAGCCAGAGTAAATCAACTTACTGATTTTGTGGCACATCTTCTGTTTGGCAAATACAGATCATGAATCTACCAGAAATGAACCTGACATTGAAATTACTACCTCTCTACTTGTTATTGTCTTGCCCCCACAACCCTGTAATCCTGTTTTCCCATATAATTTTCCTAAAAACATCATGTCAGGTATACACATCTTTAGAGAGAAAGGTCTACGTTTAATTGCTGTAGAATTTTGTTGCAAATAACAGCTTACTGGCTGCTTGATGGCTGCTCAGTATGTTATAGTGATTAAATGGCATTCTCTTCAGTTTACTCCCTTGGCGAGTCATGGAGAAGAAAATGGTTACTTATTTCAATTTACCTATTTCTTCTCCTAAGAGGCACTTGCAATCAGCATGCTGAATTGTGTTTTGGTGTATTTTTTGAGAATAGTATTTTCCAGCACTACAGAAGTTTCAGAACATCTGCCAGTACCTTATTACTGGTAATGTGGTGGACACCTTGTCTGCCCTGAAGAGTTCAAAATTAAAGATTAGCAAGATAAAAAGGACAAATACACACAGCTTTCATCTCTTCCGCCCAATACGTTGACTTTTGATTTTGTTATGTAATAAATATTTTCATTTGTATTTGACCTTTTAGGGAGGATTAACTGCTAGTCTGAGTAAGAGCATGCACAGGTGACAGAGAACTGGCACGGGCTGCCCGGAGAGGCTGTGGAGTCTCCATCCTTGGAGATACTCAAACGCCTTCTGGACATGGTCCTGGGCAACCAGCTCTAGGGTTTGGACCAGATGACCTCCAGAGGGCTTTTTCAACCTTGACCATTCTGTGATCCTTTGATTTCTACTAAACTGTGTGAAGTGGTGCTTGTTCGTGTAAGCAGCGATTTGGTCAATCAAATGTCATGAATATCACAGAGGACAGAATTTTACAATAACTTATATCTATCTTTGCATATTTTAACAGAAACTATTTGCCCCATTGAGTTACTTGGTTTGCATTCAGAACAACATTGTCTTTGTCCTGCTCAGTAATTGGCCAACCAACCTACTGCTTTTACATTTTCCCATATTTATGGGAAAATCTCTAAACCATGAAAGAAAAAGAAGCTAAATTCAGGACAAGTTTTCAGTAGCAGTTCAGGGCCAATTCATTGCACTGCCCTTCAGTGTCACTAATTTAAGTATTTTGTATCTAACCAGAAGACTAAATATTCCTCTTCTCTCTAGAGGCTTTGCTTTGTCAGTCATGTTAGTCTTTATACATGCTAGTTTATCACTAACATTCTTGCTGCTTTTTTTTCAGCCCATTTCCTAGAATTGAAATGCCTTCTTTGAATAAGGCCAAGACTCCTTCCCTTGGCATATCTTTTTCTTCTAGTCATAAACCTTTACTTATGCCCACACCAAAATGATCTACACACTGTCCTGGTTTTGGCCGGCATAGAGCCAATTTTCTTTCCAGCAGCTACTGTGTTTTGGATTTAGTATGTGAAGAATGTTGATAATACACTGATGTTATTAGTTGTTGCTAAACGATCAAGGACATTTTGCAGTTTCCCTGGTATTGCCTATGTGCAGGTGTAAAAACTTGGGAGGGGTACAGCCAGTATAGTTGATCCAAACTGGCCAAAGAAAGTATTCCATACCATAGGCTTCATGCCCAGTATAAGTGGGGGTTGGCCAGTGGGCCAAGTCCCTTTTTCATTTGTCCCTTTTCCCCTTTTCTTGTTCGTTCAGGCCTTTTCGTTAGTTCGTTCGTTCGACTGTTTGTTCCCTCGCTTGCTCTCTCTGGAACTTGCTCTTCTGGGACAGCTGCTGGGGAATATTCTTGTTCTGTGATTGCTGCTTGGGATGGGCTGTGTCAGGCATCGGGTGGTGAGAAATTGTGCATCATTCATTTCAGATGTTCTATTATCCTTATATTTTTTAATTATTATTATTATTATCATTATTAATATATAATACAATTATTTTTTTTTTCTTTGCTGTCCTGGTGAACTGTATTTATCTTAACCCGCGAGTTTTCCTTTCTCTCCGATTATCCTCACCACCCCACTGGGGAGGGGGGGAGTGAATGAGCGGCTGCGTGGTATTGGGTTACCAGCTGGGGTTAAACCACAACATGATAGCGGTTGGACAAATGTGACTGGGACTGGGTATATAACCTACTCATCTATGTACCTAGCAGGAGAAGTATATAAATGTACCTTGGTGAAAACTGAGCTTCCACAGAAAGGCTGGTGAGTGTTGTTGAGTTAGAATCTCAATTTTGGGCTTACATGCCTCGCTGACACTTTTTGGGTCTGTGGTCCATTGCAGGCCGGCCTTACATCTGGGCTTGCAGATTTGATTCAAAGTTGTTCCTCAGGCACAGTTTTCAAAGCACAGAAGTTTGGATTTGTTTTGTAATATAATAACACTGTATTTTCTTTTAATTTCTTCCCCATCTAGTTTAATCTCAAGACTTTGAAAATACAATACACATGGCACAGATACTAACATTTTTTCAGATGCTATTAATTCTACTACTTCATGATTACACCTCAGCTGAAGATGGGGAAACAAGAGCAAGTAAGTCTTAATTTTTATATTTCACATAAGGGCAACTTCAAAGCATGCCTTGAATTTATAGTATTAATTTTCAGGTCCACATGTACACTTCTGTTGATGGTGATTTTTTTCCAGTATAATTTTCCTGGTGAAAATCCTATAGTATCTGATAAGTAACTTTAAATATCTTATTTCTCCTTTAGGAAGGGAATATCTTTATTTCTTTTTGTGTCTTGAAAATGCCCAAGGGGGCAGATGGAACTGTAAAGCTCCAGTCTTGATTTAAACTTGTGTCTTGAGTACTTATATTTTCATTTCTTCAGAAGTCATATTTTGAATAGCATAATGTTATGTGAGAAACTGAATAAGAAAAAAGTTCTGTGAGAGAAAGCTGAGATAACCTCAGCTCTGGGACAGACCTTCTTGCATATTCTTCAAAATTAGCATCTTAAGCCCCACCAAACCAAGTTTTATACTCTGAATCAGTTTGTGGAAAAGAAAAAGTTAAAGCCAAGTAGCTTTTTGAAAGACAAAGTGGCTGAATAAAAAGAGTGTGGAAAACTTTCCTCTGGCCACAATGATACTTTCAGGGTAGGTCTTTTTCCTCCAGTTTTGCTCTCAATCCAGCAACTTTCAGTATTTTGCAACAAACTCCATGAAATGCCTTTTGGTCTCTAGAAAGACATACATTTTCTTTCAGTCTTACCTGCTCTAAGCTGGGCCTGCTTTCAGCAGAGTCCAATGATGTCCAAAGTCCCTTCCAGCTGAAATGACACCACTGGCAGATGTTCCGTTGAGCTCGTTCACTGAGCATTTTTCTTCTACTAAAATCAGAATATGCTACCAGCGACATTCAATCGAGACTCGGGATTTTATAATAACTAGTTCTGTCAGTGCCATGTAGCACTGTCAGAAGTCAATCAAAATACATTTGAAAAAAGGACTGGATATTACTGCTGAATTCTGGAGTATTCAGACTATAGCCTTCCTCTGCAGTGTGCTTAGTTTGCTAACAAAAATGAATTTTTATGTTTATTATCTCTGCAGACAAAGAGATATGGAAAAAACCAAAATATATTCCTCTCTGCTGATTGCATGAAATGCAATTGCCAGCTAAAGAATTTTTCATAGTTTCTGGTGATAATGTAAAAACCAGAAAATGGTATGGTTTTCAGATACCAAGTTGGATCTGTGTGGCTTACAGAAACAATCTTGTTTTCTTTGATAAACTCAGCTGATTTTCTTTTAAATGGAATGTATTTGTCCATATAGATTCTAACACAAACAGTAATTGATATGAAAGATATTTCCTGCAGAAGAAGAAAGTGGAAGAGTTCACTAAATTATTTGTTTGATTTTTGTTTTTATTTTAGGTTGCAGAACTGCTCCAGCGGATTTAGTTTTTATCTTGGATGGGTCTTACAGTGTTGGACCAGAAAACTTTGAAATAATCAAAAGCTGGCTTGTCAATATTACAAGAAATTTTGACATAGGGCCAAAGTTTATTCAAGTTGGAGTTGTACAGTACAGTGATTACCCTGTACTTGAAATTCCTCTCGGAACTCATGAATCCACCGAGAACCTCATCAGGGAAATGGAGTCCATACACTACTTGGGAGGAAATACAAGAACAGGAAGAGCTATTCAGTTTGCCTTTGACCATCTTTTTGCAAAATCTTCAAGATTTTTAACAAAAATAGCAGTTGTTCTCACTGATGGAAAGTCCCAAGATGAAGTTAAAGATGTAGCAGCAGAAGCAAGGAAAAATAAAATCACTTTGTTTGCTATTGGTGTTGGCTCAGAAATTGAGGAGGATGAACTTAAAGCTATTGCCAACAAGCCTTCATCGACTTATGTATTTTATGTTGAAGATTATATTGCAATATCAAGAATTAAGGAAGTTATAAAGCAGAAACTCTGTGAAGGTAAGTGATAATAAAATTTTTTAGGTGTGCAGAATGTAGTTCTGTACCCATATTTCTTCATTTCACAAGCAGAATGCATGATTAATGTAACCTAACGTACCCGATAATCTTTACTATGATCTTCTTTCATTTTGATCTTGTTTGTGGAAATCACTCCCAAAATGTTATTTTCACCGTTAGACAAAGAGGTATATTTGGGAAAGATATGGTGCTTTAACACAGTGTCTGTTTAATTTCAGTATGTAGCATTTTGCCCTAGGCCCTGAATTTTTTGCATTGATAAAGGTTAGAAGCCCTAAAACAGTTGCGCAATTCTCATTGTGCTGAGAATATAGGGCTTTATCATTTTCCTGGGTGCGGCTGACATGCATCCACAATGTAGCATTTCTTCTTGACAGTTGAGAGGATAGCCTATCATTACAAACGGGAGTTCTTCCGCTAGTATGTGTTGAAAAAATCAGGAGAAAGACTCTTGGCAAAAGTGCCTGGATTGTAACAAGCTGTTATGATCTTTTTGAGAAGGATTTTATAGAAGAATTAGCCAAGACCAACATTGTAAAATGACTTTTTAGCTTTAGAATGCTAGCAGCATTACTGCATTGAGTTTTCTGATAACTTTGTAAAACAGTGCCTTTCCCATATATATAAAAAAGATAGCAAATTGCTTCTAAAATGTATAACTCGGAAGGACTCTATTATACAGCGAATATTTATCGGTGCTATTTTGTACATGTTTTATTACCAAGAATTGATGCAAGTCATATTTCAGTTGTACCATATTTCCGCACTTAGTAAGAATGAAAAATAGTTTTCAGTTGCTCTCACTTTGAGTGTGGACTTCATTGAAAAAATATGGTGATACTTATGTTGAGGATAATAGTGTTTATTTCTTGATACACTTATGAAAATCATAATAATTCCTTGTGGCTGATGTAGTAAGGTAGTCAGTCCAAAAATTAAATCAGCTAAGTGCAGCTAAATTCTTTAATAAAACTTCATGCAGGAAGAAATTCCCCAAAATAAACACAATATTTTCTTTAAATAAAGTTTAGAAGAAGTGATGTTATATTTCATCAAGATGGATTTTCTGCTTTCAGAATTAACTAGCATCCTTTAAAATTCAGCTGCAATATTCGACACAACTCTTACAGCACTAATCTGCGAATGTTGACTACGTATACAAAAGTGTACTTACTGTTCTACTTTAAGTGACCCTTTGCTTCACTCTCTTACGTTGTGCTCTTCCCTTGTGTTGGCGTTGAGATGCCTCTCTCAAAGAGCAATCAGAGCCAGTTGGCAGCTTTATTTCTAACCGCAATGTCTTTAGCAGGTGAACTGAAAGACTAGTAAACTGGAAATTTTATATCTGAGTGGTGGATTATTTCATTCATGTTAAGATTCACTTTGACTCTGGGAGAGGAAGTTCCATGAGGGCAAAGCAGCAATGATTTGGCTGTGATCAACCACATGAAACTGCCTGAAAACTTGGCCATTTTCCCTTGATTGTCTTTGTTTTAACGCCTAAAAAAATGCTAGCCTTTACTCTATGGCATTTTTAACTTCATTATTATGTGAACATAGATATAAGAGCATAGGGGCAGTATTTCCTTCCTGGAAAAAGGAGGCTGAGGTTTGGTGGTTTGTGTAGCAAGTAGTGCCACTACGAATGGCTTGCGGATGGAGGGCTCTAGGGCTCTCAGGAACTCTAGTGTCTGTTTTAGAGTACGGCAGGGTGAAAAAACCTGCTGAACCTGTCATCCAGAAAGGACAACGTGGCTAAAAGAGTCCCCAAATATTTAAGGAATATTTAATATTTATTCTGGAAGTTGAATTTTCCTGTAGTATTCATATTCTCTGGCAAAAATATAGAAAAGATTGTGTGTCAGGAATGCATTTAAAAACAATACTCAATGCAGACCTCAGAAGTATGTCTGGAGGATGTTGAGAAAAGTTCCTTTGTGCGAGATAAAGGGATTTAACATCAAAAAGTTATTTCATGCTTCAGGAAGGAAAAAGAAAGTATCTGAAAACTATATAAAAACACTAAAGGGGAACAAGATGTCAGTGTAGGATAGAGAGTTGCTGTGACTGGTACTATGGACTGGAAACACAACCCCGTTTCCCACGGAAGACAGTTCTTAATTTTGCCACTGACTTCTGCATCCTGTGTAATGGCTCAGTTAGTTAGCAAAATAGTCCTGCCAGAAGATGATCCAGAAGACCCAAAAAAGATCTGCCTTACTGGGAATGTTTTTATGTAATTCTTCAATGTGCCATTGGAAATAAAGAATAGTTAATAGTTTCTTAATATATAATTTTACACATGCTTAATTTGTATTGTATTGGTTTGGAATAGTTTGACATTGATCCAGAATAATGGCCCTCTCACGTAAAGTAATCCTATTTCTGCCTTTATTTTTTGATTTTACACCAATTTTTTAATACTGTAACTGATAAGAGATTCTTACATTCATTTTCTTGTCAGTGTATATGATTATCTGTAATCTGTATTAATGGCAATATGACTGTTATTCAGCTTTGAAATAAATGTGTTTAGAAAATGTTTCCATGATAACAATGTGCAGTGAAGAAAGCTGAAAAAGTAAAGTGTTATTACTCTTACTTAATATCATAAGTATGTTGACTTAAATCCTACATCTGTGTTTTGAGAAGAGTGAGAAGGAAAGTTGGTGTTTTTTTTTTTTTTGGAAGCATTCATAAGGTGGACATTTTAGTTTCCAAAATGTAGGCAGAGAGTTCTTGCAACTCTTGTAGAACCAGACAGATAACTTTTAATAAGCTTTTAATTTGGGAGTCAGGAGACATTTTGCTGTGGAGAGAAAAAGAAAACTAAGAGGAATGTACATGTCTTCTTGCTGCTGTCCCATGTACCTGTGGCATGTCCCCTTGGGATGGACTGTCCTTTCCCACCATAGATAAGTTTGTGCAGACACTTGGCTGAATTTTCTTAGAGTTTATGTATCCTGCCTCCCCCACCAGAACGGGGTAGCTTCTGACGGCCCTTGGCTTGGCTGGAAAGAGAAGCCATGCAGCATTGCTCATATCATAAAGAGAAGCCAGTCTAGACCTTTGAGCTGATAATTCCCTGGCGCTGAAACATGAGTTTTCCAGCCCATGGCTAGTCCGGATGGAGATGAGAGAACTCTCCACTCCTTCTTTGGAATGTATTCCTAACCTCTTCCCTTTCCATGGACTGATGCTTTTCTGAAGAAACAATGGGAAATGAATGATGAAAATGTATTTACTGAAAAAAGTTTAGCCTGATTTTCATAAAACAAGAAGTTGTTTGCTTTCTTTTCATTGATTTATTACTCTAATACAATGTTGGCTTTAGCATTAAGTTTCACTCTGCTATCTCACTTTTTTTTTTGAGACAACTTGATTGGGTCCACTGCCTAGTATTGTTTTTGTGTAAAGAGAATTAAACAGAGATAACATTCAGCAAACTTTAGTTTCCACAGAAAATATATCACACAATATTTGTCCAGTGAGAACAGCTTCAAGAAGATTTCAGTGTAGCAGACAAAATAGATCAGAGTCCATTTTGAGCAAAAGAAGATGAAAAAAATAATTGTAGATAATTCTACCTTTGTCCATTTTCAACCCAATTTTATAGTTGGGAGGGATGCTGGATTAATCCAAATTGTTAATGCATTGTGGAAATTAACATCTATAATTTTGTAGCATTTTGAAACCATACAATTTTAGAAATTAAATATTTTTATTAGTCAGATATTGTAATACCTTTTAACTACAATTAGTTACAATTCAAAATAATGTGTGAATGTAATTGCAGTAAAATATGACATCTCAGTATTCTTGCTTCATGTCTCTGAGGATTCTGCATGTCACTTCTCTCATGTTATACTTAACTGGCAGCTCTCAATTCTCTTTTATTTCTTGAAAGGCAGCTACAAAAAATTAGGTAAGTGGGAGGTTACTTTTTGAAAGTTTTAAGTCATATTTTGAACTATATTGCATTTGTTACTTTGCAGAATCTGTTTGTCCGACGAGAATTCCAGTGGCAGCTCGAGATGAAAAAGGATTTGACATTCTTCTGGGATTAGGTGTGAAGAAAAAGGTTAAAAAGAGAATTCAAATACCAACCACTAATGCAAAAGCTTATGAAGTGACCTCACGTGTTGACCTGTCAGAATTGACAAGGTATTTAAATTTATAAATACACTTCTAAATTTAGTAAGACTTTTTTTTGCTTAAGTGAGAGAGACTTATTTTAAGATTTATATGAACGTTCAAGTACTGTCTTTTTTCCCCTTATTTAGGAATGTGTTTCCAGAAGGTCTGCCTCCATCCTATGTGTTTGTTTCCACTCAAAGATTTAAAGTTAAAAAGACGTGGGATTTGTGGAGAATTCTAAGTCTGGATAAGAGACCACAGATAGCAGTCACTATTAATGGAGAAGAGAAAACATTATCATTCACTACAACAAGTTTAATAAATGGCACACAAGTTATTACTTTTTCTGCACCTCGTGTAAAGGTAAGGAGTAAGTCATCATCGTGCTGGATTACTCATTTAAGTACACATTATTCCTTTGCCCTTTATGTTTTTTAAAAATGCATGGTCTTATTTTTGGCTGCTTAGGCATTTAAAAAAAGATGGGGGGTACTTTACGCATGTTTCCAGAGTGTCCACAGTGATGATGACTGTAAATGCTTTGCAGGTGCTTTCTACTTAGAGTTTCCAGCAGGTAATTGTGAAGATCTCAGACACTTTTTTTCACACAGCTCTTTGCTTAACATATGCTGGAAAGTATTTTCTGCCTTTGATATGGAGACCAGAAAATGTGAATGAAAATAGTCCATTTTTAGAGAAAGTTTTTGTTAAGTGTCTAAATTCCTTGAAAATACATAATAACAGAAGTTACTTTCTTCTCCATAAGAGTAAATAGCAGCTTACAAAATGAGAGTTCAATCTGGATTTGTCTAGTTCTCTGTTGAATAAAAATTCCTTTCAGCTACTTATTTTTCTTACTGAAGGGATTCCCCTCTTTGTGCAAACCAATTTTATTGTGTTCTAGTGTAATCTGAAGATTCTTTTTCAGTCTTTCTTCAGTAATTTCTAGTGAGGTATTCAACTCTTGTAAGAAAGATTATCTCGGTTGCAAGTGAGACAGACAGAAGGAGATTGAATGTCTCTACTCTTGCATTTGTAGCAGTATAGGAATATGCAGCCCAGAGATTCCCATTCCTACCGCAGGGAGTATTATTTAAGGGAACGAAGAGGGATGCTTCAGCAGACAAAGAGCGGGAAAGATTTACTGCTGGAGTGCTTCATGGCCAAGTTGGTTCAACTTTTCTGGGAAGCGGTGGCCTGCATTTGAATCCTTACTCCAAATCAGGCTGAAGGAATTTGAAATATAAATACTCAGAGAAGGAAGGACTCCTATCCAAGAGAAGGTCTTAACTACTAAGCTTTTGCTAGGGAGAGGTATTTTATTCTTCTGTTATTGGATGGAGAACTTTACTTTTTCTTTCCAAATTTCCTCTGCCTATTTATAATTATTTGTAGGTTAAATAATTTTTTTTTTTAAGAAGCAATGTTAAACTTGATTTACTGGAAATTGTTAGAAAATTCAGTTTCAAGTCGTTCCGAAAATTTGTATTTAATTGTTTCTGTCACCTACAGTGACAAATCAGTCTTATTCCTGCAGTCCCATGTATCCATGAACTTCACCATGAAAAGAAGACTTTTGCTTTTTCTTCTTTTGTGTTTCTCCATGCTTTTATTGCTATTATGGAAAACAATAATTTTATGCCCTTTTTAGAGCTGTATGTCTCTAAACACACTATAAATGTGTCTATGCTTTTAGTGAACCTTTTTCTTTAATAAACTTTTATGATAATTTATCACTTTTACTCAGGAAAATGGAAATGTTATATATTCTGATCTGTTGTTTCTTTTATCTTGTAATGAGAGCCATTGTAAATAAATAAAACCCCAATCTACAAATGAAAATAAAATAGGAACAGAGGTGCTGTCTAAGTGTGTATACTCTTAAGTGAAGTAAGCTTAATTTCTGTTTGTCTACAAAAGGTAACAAAGATATATAACATACTGGAAGATGTATGTTTCAGTTTACTCTTATGTATGCCAACTTATTGTGGGATTTATCTTTATTAAATTTAGCTATATAAAAGATAAGTGTCTAGGCTAAGCTAAATAGCTAGATTGTTTTTGAAATTAATGGATAGGCTCAAGAAGGCGGCATTTCTTCCCATGTTGAATTTCATTTCTAAGGTAGATGAGATAAATACTTCTTTAAAGGTATCTCCCTTTTTCTGTTACTTGTAGAACTATGCTATTTGTTCAAACTAAATTTAAGCTTTAGGAACCTGAGGTTTTGTGAAGTACCAATTTGTTTTCACCATGATTTAAGATCTGAAGTGTTTGAGACATTATACCACTGCTGAAAAAAAGGCCTCTGGCTTCATATTTTTAATAAATACAGGTTTGAACATGTTCAAGATCATAGACTGAAAAAATCTATGTGAGTTATAAAATAATTGTGAAATAGGGATTAATTATTACCAAATATCATCTTCTCAACTATGATATTACTTGGCAAATACTTTTTTGCCTATACAGTTTACAATATTTTGTACGACAAAACCTGGAACATTGATCATCTCAACCATTAACAGTAGTTTAAGTGTTGAAATGCAGTTTTATTGTTATTTAAATTGAAGACATTTTGTTTTAAACAATTCTGTTTTCTTCACTTTTCTTAGACATTGTTTGATGAAGGCTGGCATCAAATTCGGCTCTTAGTAACAGAAGACTCTGTGACTTTGTATATAGATGACCAAGAAATTGAAACGAAGCCGTTACATCCTGTTTTAGGTATTTACATCAGTGGCCTAACCCAAATAGGAAAGTATTCTGGAAAGGAGGAAACTGTACAGGTAAGCATATGCTAAAACCACAGTAATTCAGAAATTCTCCCGTAGGTTAACATTGCACTGGCACCTTCTGTTTTCTTGAATTTACTCTTCTAATATACGCTAGGCTGAAATTTAATATACAAAATTTTAATAGTTAAGAGGGAATATAAATGGTCAGGAGGACTCAGCACAACTGATATATCCTGTGCGGTGGGCGCTTAATTGGTCTCACTGACTTCAAGGGGCATTCGTTTTTGCTTAAACACAAATTTGATGCAATGTGGTCACCCGAATTTGGGAAACGGTGTCTCAAAGCAGGGGATTTCCTCTGTGCTTGGCACTTGCATATAATTTCCTTCCATCAGTGTGTGGGTTATGCTGGTAAAAGAGGGAGAGAACAAAATTTTGATGAAGTTTCTTCCTAATCACTAGCTGTCATGAAAGTACAAGGTGTATCAACTCTCTTTCTGTTGTACTGCAAATATTTGATACTCAAACTGCCACTGTTTGATTCTGCTGAGCTGGAACCCCCCCCTGAAAACCCTGTGCTAAGGTTCTCCTCTATTCTGGGGAACATTAAAGTCCTTTTGCCTTCAGGTCTTTGCAGACACCAAAAAGCTGGTTAAAATTTCAGACTGTATAGGTAAAGGCTGTATGACCAGTGGTGAAGACTATTATGTTGATAGTGTTCCAGATGCTGGCTAAATAGATTGTTTCCTTATATTTATAGCAATGTGGTAATGACATTACTAATTAGACTGATAACAATAGAAACAATACTAAGAAAAACCGAATTACATAAGCAGACGTTATTTTTAGTTATTTTGAAAGCTATGTTTTTTTGTACTCTAATTTCATGATTCTTGCTGCTCCTATTAAAATATATTAATGTGTTTTGCATCATCTTCATTAACTCGCTTCAGATGTCTTTACTCAATTACTCCTGAATTTTGTGTATTTGTAGCCAGGCTTCAGTTCTATTATTATGATATTCTAAAAGTGTACGTGGAAACTTGGATGATGCACTGTGTGTGTGACTCAGCATTGCTGGCGGTAATATTGTCCATATACTAAAGTACCCCTTTGCGAAAACTACCGAATGTTTGTCGCAGATTTCTGATAGGACTTCAAGCACTTATTGCAAGGAAAGTAGAAGTTTCAGAATTGTAATCAATCATCTCATGCATTTTCTCTGTTGGTGCAGGATTATCCCATTTGTCTACTTTTGTGCATTCTAGGATTAGAGGGTTGGTTGTTTCTTCTTGTTGTGTCTTGTTTTTTCTCTTAAGTCACTGCGGAAATGGGACTTTTATAGATTCCCAGTAATACAGTTTCTGAGTTAAAGAATGTTAGTGGCAACACATGTTATCTAAAATAAAACTGAAAACATTTTATAAATTGTGTAAGATCCTCTTCTGACAGTGGGCTAGAAGAAAAGTAGAAAATCTGCCTCAGGTTGCATTTCCAGATGATTTCTGTAATCTAAAAAAGGTATTTCCTTTCTCCACTTGCTCAGACTGTGACGCATTCTGCAAAGCATTAACAGTCAAGCTTTGCCAGGATATTTCTATTTAAACCATGATTATAGAGAAATATTTTAATGAATCTGCATACCGTGTTTCAGTGAAAAGGTATTTTGAAATCTTTTAGGAAAGAAATCAGTTGGAGTTGGATAAAAGTATGATACAAGAATCTTCTTCAGAGATTCTCTGGTGAATTTTCACTCTCTTTCTGTGCTCCGATTCAGATGTTTTCTAGTGATGTTTTGCAAGTGTTCTCAATTTAATTAAGATCTTACCGGCTGAAGTGCTTTCCAGTATAGCGATGATAAACTTGTGTACGTACTTAAGTGTTGTGAATTGTAGATATTTTAAATTTGAAAACATATTCCAAGGCATGGTATTAACAGACTCCATTTTCTGTGCTTTCTTCCCCTGCTAGTCCAACTTGTAGTCTATGATTTCAAGTAAGTGTAACAGGGCTTTTTTCTCTTTGTGGTCGTGATAGTTTATGCTAGAAGAACTGACTTCAGTGGTTTTATTTTTCTGGAGTATAGTGACAGAGCAGAATGGCACAAACTTTTTCTTACCGGGTGCCAGTCTTTTTATTGGCTGCTTTATGTTATACAGAAACCATTCTAAACCAAATTCTTTCAAGCATCAGGGATACCTTCAAACGCTTCACCGATACTGACTAATCTTACATCTAGTAGAGACAGGTCAGTGTAGAAACATCTTCCCAGGATTGTTAAGGTAAAAAGGAAAAGACTGGGCTTGCCTGTGCTGTTGTAACTTGTTTCCCAATGATATTGGGAGATAGTGTAAGTCGTGCTGTGCGTGTTTGGATTTATTGCCAAGGATTAGGGGCGGTGATTTCTATTATTTTGGAAAAGAATGTCTTGGATTGATTATTTTTCTTTAAATAATTCTGTTACAGAATGTTTAATTGGTTGCACGTATTAATCATTGTGAGTAGCCTGACTGAAAATGTTTCTACATCTTTAATTGATTTTTAACAGTAGTGGACACACACAGCGTCCTGTTTCTCTTGCTTTTTAATCTTTTGTTCATTTTTTTTAAACTTGTGGATGATATAATTTAAGAAGAGTATAGTTTAAACTAACTTAACGTCAGACTATTAACACTTTCTCTAAAAAAAGTCTTTTATGTTTTGAATTATAGTTTGATATACAAAAACTGCGAATCTACTGTGACCCAGAGCAAAATAATCGAGAAACAGTCTGTGAGATCCCAGGATTTGTGAGTATGATAAATGAACTTTTGAGAACTACTTGGCGTTTTTTACAAATCACTGTTTAAAGCTGACTCAATGAATTCTTAAAATAACTAATACTACATTGATTCAGCTGGTGCAAACAAATACTTGTTGCCTGTGCAATATTAAGTGACACAGAACTTGTCTGTTCTCAACCTTATTTTTGCACAAATGTATTTTTAAAATTTTTTTAGTTTAGATATTTGATAGTGGAAATTTGACAGCAGTATAGAAGAATCTCAGAATCTTCTGTTACAATTTAAGATTTTAAACATTATAAATTAGTAAAACTACTAGGTTACAGCAGTCTAAAATACTTTAAATATTACTTTCTAACTTACCTGATACACTTCTTGCTGCTTGTCAGGTCATTTAATCGCTGAAATTTTTGTACATAACCAACAAACCTGTCTTTTTAAATCACCTTTTCCTGTCAGGAGTATCTATGCTGATGTCTGTGTTAAATATCCCATTAACTGAAATGTTGCCAAAATTTCATGAAGTATGTTATGGATAAGACAAAAATAAAATCCTGTTCAGGATTTTATGATTCATGTACACAATTAGGAAGCTTGTGGGGATCCTTTGACCCTCTCTTTGCCCTCTTACAGTTAATTATGCAATGAAATGTAAAACACATGCAAACAGTTTTGGAAACCATTTGACACACAGTTGGAGCCAGATTTTCAAAAGCATTCATCTCCCATCTCAAAATATAAGCAAGAGATTGTTTTATACGTACGGTTTCCTTCAAAATGTCCTCCTTTGTTTGGTGTCTAAAACAAACTTAGCTAAAGATAATCAGACACTGGAGCAAAAAGATATGTGGTGCAGTTAAATAGCCAAATCAGCAGCCTTATTAGGGCTTTTTCAAAACTCACAGCTTTCATTTAAGAAATGAGTAGGTGGCTGGGTTATTAGCTGTTCTGAAGTCTGACTGTGTCAACAACTAATGGGTTCAGGAACACTTTTGTAAAGTTAGCTTTAAATCCTGAAGTAAATTTAATATTTGGCTGTTTAACTGCACCGCATATCTTTTTGCTCTGTACAAAATAGAAGTAGGATATGAAAAGTAAACGAATGAAATAAAATTTTGCATAAAGAAAGCAAACACTAAGAAGTCCATCATATCTTGAGTTCTCTGTGATTTGGCCAGAAGTCCAAGCAAAAAGATTCCTTTTTGCCAGTTTAGTTTCACTTGCTGTTGTGTAAATTAAATTTGGACTTTACCCAAGAAACTCTGGACTCCTCCAGAAAAAAATGCTGGATGATCGCCAAGAAGGAATATATGGTTTGTGGTTGTATCCTGTCAGAGTGTGGTTGTGTCAGAGCTCCTGAACTAAGCAAGGGCTGTATGTACTAATTACAACCTGCATTCATCCCCTTTCCTGGAGATACCTAGCTGCATAGTAATTTTAAGCTCCCTCTATGATCCATGGAGAAGGATAACCTTCTCTAGAGGTTGTCTAAGATGAAAACTGAATGCAGAGGAAGCTGCCTCTCTCCACGGACTGTGTATGAAGTCTGTGGTGACTGGGTGCATTAGAAAACTCCTGTACAGGGTGCAGGTAACGGTGGCTGCTAAACCATTAAGACAGACAATTTCATGGTTGGTATGCTGAAATATTTGGGGATGGATTGTTCTGTGGTGTTGTAGATACTGGAAAACTCAGTTCAATTGGTAGCAGAGTCTAATGCAGTCACACAGGAAAGCGAGAAAAAGCCAGCCTTGCCTCTGTGCTGCTGTATGTTTTCCCAGATGCTGGATTCAGGCAGAGATCAGAGATTTTAGAAATATTTTGGTACATTCTCTGACATCAGTGAGTAAGCAGAGGTTTTTTTTGGTAAGAAGTTACTCCTGGCAAAAGGTTTGACCCAAATCTAGACATTTAGTGTGTAAATATTTGCATGGTTCAGTATTAATTCTAGTTTTGTCGTTGCCTTTTAAAAATTGCTACTGGTAGCTCCTGTTGAAAGACCCTCAAATGAAATGAACTAAAAATTCATATGCATTGATAGCAGTTGCACATAAGTCCGAGAAAGTCTGAAATTTTGAATTATAATTCCTTGACAGTTACAGCCCTAAATTTATGATTGGTTTTGGTAGTGCTTACAAGTGAATGGATTTTGCTTATTAGAAATATTGCTGTACTCTTAAACTCTGTTTCTTCTTGTTTCAGAATGGAGAGGTAGGCTCAATCCTAAACTGCTCAAAATCAGTTTAAGGTAGTATTTGACTTTCTATAAACTTCTTATTATTCTAGGGAATATACACTTTGTTTTGAAAAGTGGACAGAGGTTTGCTAATCTTAAAAGTGCTGGATTTTCATTAAGTGAACTCTAGTCAATACACAAATTAAAAATCAATTTTCTGAAGAAACCCATGTTTATTAGAATAAATAGCCTGATTTTTTTCCCCCAGTTCAATTCAATTGCTCTTATTTGCAGGACTGTATGCTGTTGCAAAGTAAATAGGGATATGCACAGTCAGGTAGCTGTTACCTGCATCATGCTAATGGGAGCTCCCTGAAGGGGGGCTTGCTTGAAGGCTTAATACGATAGCTTCCTTAACCATCCTTGTAACTCCACTTGGTACCATTGAAAAGGAAACGTGGATTTGTGTTTTGATCAGTCGTTTAACCCTGAGAAAGAATTCCATCCAGAGAACATTGTAAAAAGTCTGCATTATTTTAGAAAATACGCGTAAAATGTTCTAGAAAGTGTTTTAGACAATAAATGCAAAATCTGCTTTTTTGTATCTTGGATTCTTAAATTTTTGCCTTTCCATAGCTCTAAGAACTTGCTGAGTGAAAAAGAATTCACTGAATCTAACTTCAGTATATAGATTTAGTACAGATGTCCCTAAGTTTTGGGTGCCTGACCTTGGGTAAATGGATTTGGTCTAGTAGCTCTTCTGTTGCCTGCTTTGGTAAAACACTGAGGTTTCATGTGGTCTCAATGGTGAGAAGTAAATAGCTCAAAAAAATCTCTAGAGGGTGACGTGGTCTGCCAAGGTTTAGTGTTTACCGTTGTTTGTATAGGGAGCATAGTTTGGAGGAGGTCACCTAATGGTCCTTGGAGGATGGGCACCCTGGGGGCCAGGACTTGTGACTTGTAGGAGTCGGTGGTAGCAGCCATGCCCCACCTTTCCTCAAGTAGCTTCGTAGTTGGGGCACATGCCCAGGAGGTAGGAGACTTGGGCTTTACATTCTTTTCAGGCTTGCTACACATGATAGCGTGCCCATCAGTTGTGGTCATTATGCTATGCATAATATTTATTAGATTATTTTTACAAACTTTAATTGAGTAGTTATATTTGGTAATTGATCACACTTCAAATGGTGAATATCAGTTAGTTTAGGAGAAGAGTTTTGCATGTTGCCAGATTTAAAGTCAAACTATATGACAAAATATTTGTGGAAAAGCAAATAGAGTTTCAGATATCAGCCCAGTATTGCTACTTAATTTTTTTATTTTTCTTCTGGGTAAAATGATGAATTCATGCATGCAAAGTAGTTGGAGGGCAATATTCAGGTAAGCAGAAGTTCCAGCTGAACAAAGGAGTGAAAGCCAAGACCTGTGCAACCTAAGGAAAATCAGCTTAGTATAATGTTGTGATATGTTTGTTGAATGCTTTTGGCATGTGTATTGATGGCTGGTTTCACTCTTGGTAGTGCATGAATGGTCCTAGTGATGTAGGCTCAACGCCTGCCCCCTGCATATGCCCGCCAGGAAAACAAGGACCTCCAGGCCCCAAAGTAAGTTTCCATCCTGTCTTATTGAGTGTACATGATTTTTTTTTTAGTTTTTTTTTTTTCCCAAATCCTATGTTGGCCAGTCATAGTCAGGCAGATTAAACAAGCAGGGGACAAGTTCTCCTAGTTCTGGTTTCCAGTGCATGAATGTAGTGATTAGGATCCTCAAGGCCAGGTTTTGGTGCCATAACTCCTAATAACACAAATATATCTTTTATTCTTTAAGGAAAATGCTCATGGATGTAAAATTGTGTTTTCTTGCTACTCTTCAGCAAATGATCTTGCACTGTTAATTGTTAGAGAATGAAATGGTTTGCTAATAAAAGTCTTTTAATGGAGAGGTTTTTTCCCTTCTTTGTTAAAAAATGGACTGATGCTTACTGGGAGAGTTCCACCTTATCTGTTCTGATGACCTCCCTTTAGTGTTGATGAAGGATTAAAATGAGAACCAGACTTGAGTCTCAGATGTCTAACATGGCAAACTCAAATCCCTAGTATTTTGCTGTAGTACCTTTCTCAGTAACTGTGCTAAGCAGTGCTTCCAGAGTTACTAGCTTGCCTTAGAAGGGTAGACAACAAAACCCCAAACCGCTTGTCTGTCATTAAGCAAATGATTAAAAAAACGCTACTCTCATTTTAAAAGGGGTTAACAGTCTACTGCAGCTACCTCAAATCAAAGGGCTTTTTGCTACAATGGTAAGGGTTTCTAATCAGAGAATTGGAATCCACAAGATGGAGATCATTATTATTTCATGCAATAGAATTTTTGTGGTCTTTTACCATTTTTTTTTTTCTCTTTAGCATATTAGAGAAAAAAGAGAGAAAGAAAAGAAAATACTTATCATTTAAAAAAAATTGAAAGGCACATCCTGTAAAGTATGAAGGAGTATGAAATGTCAGAATTAGGGTGACCTATACAATTTTATTTAGATCCCCACTTCATGTGCAATCTTTCAGTTGCATTGCAGTATAATATTTGTTTGGGGATAACTGAATAATACAGGTGTCAAGATGGTGCCTAACACAAAAGACTGCAGAAAGAGTGAAAAGGAAGCCAATTTAAGATTGTACAGGTTATCTTAGTTACAGTATTTCTTAACTTTTGAATACTGGGCTTTGGAACTGTATGAATTTAAACTTAATTTGTATGTTTGTGATATTAATGGAGTACAATAAAATCAATTAAATTAAAACAATTTAAAAATACAAGTAGCTGATATTTTAACCCTTTCAAGTTAGAGGCGTAAATTTCATAGTTTAGATAGTATATTTGAAAGCAAATCTAGTTTTGCTCAAATCTCAAACCTGGACTTCTTAATTTGGACAATAATAATTCTGGATAACCTATTATTAATTTAGCAAAGTATAAGTGTTATGCTTTTCTAGAGAGACATTATTCTATATCCTTTCCCACTTAGTTCAGCATTACATTTCTGTGGTTTATATGTGAAAAGATGTTTTTTCACAGTCACATTGAAAGCTAGTTTCCTGTCTCCCTCCTAATATCCTCCCTGTTTATAACAATTCTGCAGTTGTAACTGACCCACAGGTCTGTTGATGGTTCAGCCTGAAGAAAGCGGTACCTGCTTAACGCTCTTGTAGAAGTGAAATGTTTTTATAGATGAAGTCTTATTGGATTTTGCTGCGCTCAAATCAAGTCCATTAGTAAAATAAACAGAGAACTTTAATACATGAGGAGGATATATCAAGTAGGAAGTTAAGTTCCTGCTTTCTTACCATAAACATGAAGCCTGGGGAACCGAATTTTCCTTTAACGTGGTCATAACAGAGGTTATAAAATAATTGCAAAGGCTTTATAAGAAGAAATCTAAAAGAATATCTTTTTTAGACAGCAATAGGTGTGTGGAGAGGAGTTTAGTATTTAGCAGGTTTTAACCCTGGCTCCTGCCTTTCCAGTGCTTTTGCTTTAAGAACTAGACTCAGCCAAAGCAGGTGAGAGTTTTCTTCAGAGAGGAACTACTAGATTAACAAGGTTTTAGTAAAGATTTTTTTCATCTATTTGATGATAAGTGTTTTTATTTCTGTTGATTAAGATGCTAAAAAGCTTGAAGGCATTTGAGATGATGGGCCAAACTTGTGCTGTAACTGAGCGTGGGCTCACTTCTCCAAGTCCTGCCCAAGAAGTTAGGGAGAATTTTCCCAGGGAGGGGGTTACAAGATGAATTCTTTTTTGCTGTAGGAATTACTTCTCAACAGCAGGTATCTGGGCTTGCAGCCACTGTTTTGTGGAATGTATTAGGGTTAAGGCTGTTCTGTGCTAATTTTAAAATGCTCTTTCATATCTTTTGTGTGTTAACATATTGCTTCTCCATAGGGTGACCCTGGGCAGCCCGGGAATCATGGTTATCCTGGTCAGCCTGGTCCAGATGGTAAGCCTGTGAGTACTAAAAACTTAGTCATATATTGTAAATGCAAAACTAACAGGAGAAAAAACATGTACCACTGATACCAGATTTTCAAATTTAGATGATTTTGTCTCCATGCTTTAAAACTGTGAATGTCACTTAAGTGCTATATGAATGTGACAATTCTATGAATATGTTAATCATTGTATTTTTGTTTCAAGCTAAAATATTGTAAACAGGATAGTATGTATTAGGCACTGCTGTAAAGCAGAGAACAGGCTATGAGTGCTCCTGTCAGTCTTCGCATCAGTTTGCAGCAGTTAAGTTATCACCTTCTGACCTTCAATCTTTACTGCTTAAGAATTTTGCATTAAAAAGCACTTTAGGGCAGCTAAAATCTTGTCTAGTTAGTTTGAGGGATTGTTTCTCATGTTCATTTAATTTTTTTTTAGGCTACCTCAAGTAGTGCATCAAAATATGTATATATACATATACAATGTTAAAAGTATAGATATTTTGCAGTTCTAAAAATTCCGTGTTAAAACATACATCATAAAGATACCTGTATTTTTTCTTACCCTAGATTTTACTGTTTAACCTGGCATTCCATTAGTATGGATGGTAAAATATGGAAGAAAGTAGATGAATAACATATGTCCCTAAAATAAAAATGACAGATTTGGCAATGGCTCATCTGGTTTTCATGGTTAACATTTTTTATTGTAATAAAATTCTAATAAAATCAAATATAAAAATAGCCTAAGTTTTCATTAAAAAATAAGTTAGATCTCTGAATATAATTGGAAGCCTCTAAGATACTGACAGCCAAGCTTCTCTGTTGACTAAGGTTTTGTTAACAGCCTGCAATCTCTGTATCACCAAAGCGGTGGTGTGCATGTGCCTCTGGTGTGTTAAGAGAAGGCAGGCCAAAAGCTGGGAGACTTGATCACCCATGTTTTGTTTCTAAGAATGTTGTTTACTTTTCATTAGAAGCTATTATTTTACTTATATGTAAAAAAAAAAAAAAGAAAAAGAAAAAGGAGAAGGTAAATGACACTTGGGAGCATTAAAAATAATTTGCTTCTGAAAAGAGGATAATTTCTCTGCTTGGATACCAAAAGCAGGAAAAGAAAAGTGCATGCATGTACTAGAAATTGTTAATTCGTTGTAGCTTTTCATTCTTACTGTGAGGACTAAATTGTATGGTTGAGTCCTTAGGTTGTAGTGTTATTTTGAAATCTCCATGGTGAAGTAGAAGAGAAGGTAAGCATCATGTCTTGAAATCCACAGCAAATATAATTAGGAAGGAGTCCCGAATACTATTGAGAATAAAAATATAAAAAGATGTCCCAGAACATTAGAAAATACAAATGAATGAGTACAGAGAAGACAAAATCATTTATGAAAGAAACATTGGATTATGGACTGGGGAACTAATAGTCTATGGGTTTGATTGAGACTTAGAAGGGATACTAAGTTATTTTGGGTCATTTTGGTCCACACTTGACAAACTAGAGAGACTTCAGAGAAGGGCAACAAAGAGCTGGATTGGACCTTTCAGCTTCACTCTTCTAGTAATTTTTCTGTCCTGTGGAAAGATGCATGAGGATACTGTAACTAATAACAAGTCTTTCCCAAATCTGCCCTTGCTTATCAATTTTAGTACCTCTAGCATGTTTTTCCTACTAAAGAGGCACTACCCACCAACTTTGATGGCTTCATAAAAACACCTAACGTTCTATTTTTTGTTAAGAATTTTTAATACTAGTAATACATTTCATTTCTATGTCAGCTAAAGATGGAAACAGTGAGATTGATACTTACTTGGAAGTGTGTATACTGTAAGGGTAATAAATATTACCAGTTACAAAGAGAAAGCTCCATGTACACATTATAAATTGTTCCCATTTCTCCTATTTTGTTGCTTAGTTACGTGTTGGCCTTTTCTTAGGGATAGCAGCTGGTTCATTTAACTGTGGTGATTCCTTTTGGAAGCAGAGTTAGTTTGAGAGGGAAAAAATAGGCACTGAAAAGAAGAAATGCAATTGTTTCTAAAAATCGAAAATTCCTCTGTTTTAAAATATGGGACTTGGTATATTGAAAGTTGGCCACGGTAGCCCTGATGGCCCAGGAGAGCAGTGAGTACATGAATTTTTCAGTAGTTCCACAAGCAAAGATCCTCATTTTTCCTGTGATGTGAAAACATTTTTATACTTTTGCTTTTGTCTTAAACAGATTTTCATAGCTATTATCTTCAAAGTTTTTTTGGAACTAGAAGTAGAGAAAACAACCTGAACTGAAATTGTCAGTGCTATAAAATACTACATTTTGGTTCCAGACAATCATGAAAATACAGGTTTTAAAATAGGAATGGGTGGAATCTGAGCTGGGGAAGTGTGATCTAATGAGAATAACTTTTCTATTCAGTTGATTATTGATGGTGCTTCAGCTTCTGAAGAGCAGTCCTGGTCTCCTGTGCAAAGACAGGTATACAAACTGTCTCAACTCGGAGTTGCATGGGAGAAGGTGTGCATCGCAGTTTGACCATGCTGATTGCTAGAAGTAGACTTGCAGCATGGATAGGCATAGCAGGGCTGTCTTTAATCCAGCTAACTCTGATACTTTTGAAAAATAAAGTGATAAGGTGTAAGCTTTAGTGAAGCCAGAATGGACTGGATATTGGTAGGACACTGTCAGTTTCCATTCTCTCTTTTAAAAAAATAGATCAAGACTTTATTTCTGAAGTGTCCAGTCAGCTGCAATAGTATTGTTTTAGAAACAATTTGTTATGACTTTTTCATACTTTTATTAGCAGGTTTCGGCTTCGATACTATATATCTTCCCATAAGCATTGAAATCTGTAACAGTGTGAATCATGGAGGAGAAATAAATTGATGCTGTAGTCTTTCCGTAACTTTGTAATCTGTCAGTTATGTGTTTTTTTTTTTCCTGTGAGTGAGTCATAATGTGCATAGATGGACATTCTCTGAACATAAAAAAGATTAACAAAAGTATCTCAGACAATTAGAAGAGAATCAAAAAGCCCCACTAAAGGAGAAATTTTACCATTTTGCTGAATTGAAGCTCGTGTTATTTGAAGTGCTTACAGTTAAATCCTATAGCTTTATTAACTGACTAATTTTTTTGAAAAATCAGCTGTAGCTTTTTACACTTGTTCTTTGTAAGGACATAATTGCAAACCTATTAGATCATCTGCAGCTCTGGCCAGTACATTATTGTTCCTTACAGTAGATTCTTGAGTGCTTTCCAGGCTAGTTTTTAGCCATGAATGATGGGAGACCCTTTAGATACATTGTGCAGGAAAACAGATTCCTCCCTCTGTCTTTTTCTTTCTGTTTTATGTATTTATTTGCTAATACGACTTGCACTTTTTCTGTGCTGTCAGTGATTTTCCTTGTTTGAGATAGCTTTGCTCATATGAATGTTTTTAGCTGTATCCCTTGGGGAACTCAGAAAAGCAAGCTCTTAATTCAGACAGTGCAGTAGGCTTACAGGTAGTTGTGTAGTCAGTGTTGTTTAATCAAATGGCTTTTGCATGAAAAGCTTTTCCTGGAAAGTCAGTCTTTTCTGTTCCCAAACACATTTCTATGTTCTTCTCTAAAGCTATTGCAGTTCCTATCTGGTATTCATTTTCTTGCAACAGTATAACTGGTCAACAAAATGTTTCTTCCTCTGAGAAAGGCTTTAGGCATACATTTATATTAGTATATGTAACTGATTTTTAAAGAAAAGAAAATTTAGTTTATTGTTTGTGGGCTGGCTAGATTGTTGTAACATTTAAAATCAGTTTTAGTCCAGAAAAATTCAAAACAATTCCCGTGAATATCTTCAATATTGCCAGAAAATAATTGTTTACCTGATGTTACCCAGCAAAATTGTTTGCTGTAATATTTGGGGAAGTGAACATAAATATGACTCATTTTCAAGCATTCCTTAATTGTTTTTTTAAATAGTTTTGTTTATAGGTTCTTTGTTTTTTCCCTTTAGTTGCCACCTCTGTTTATTTTCCATACTCTGACACATACAGAAAAGATCAGTTGAAGTAACTGGAGAAAAGCACAAAAGTGAGAAGCATAATAAGTAATGAAAATACATTTTTTTCAATCAAAAATGTCATTCGGGACCTGAAATTATTAAATTGTCTTGTCAGGAGAAATACGACTGGTAAATAAGCACAAGGGTAAAAATAGTATTTGAATCTCAACTGGAACTCATTTTAAAAAGCATTATTCATCAGAAAGAAGCAGCTGGAGTGGTTGCTGGCCTTGAGAACTCTTAGCAGCCTGACTGTGTGGTCACAAAGCCATTTTTTATTCCAAAGGATACTTTATATGTACTGGGGAAAAATAAATGAACAGAGTCTATGCAGTGATCACTTCTAGTTAGTAGAGGTGACAGCTTATCGATCTGCTGAAAGAAATGAAAAATATACTTGTTTTTCAATTTTGAACTTTGAACCACGCGGCTGGCAAATCTGGACAATTTTCCAGTATTCCATCTAGTTTCATTCATGAAAGTTTGGAACCATTTGCCTTGTCTTTATAGTGTCCGCAAGCAATAAGCGGTTTAAAAATAATCTAGTGAGACTGACTTTATTGATATTCCCAGATACAGAGTTCATAAGGTATCAAAAGTCTCACCATAATAAGGAATTTCTGATCATTCCAATATTTCTTCTTAAAAAACTATAGAACATTATTACAGCTGTACTACCTAAAGTTTAATAATATTTGGTGACTAACTGAAGGCCGAATCTTTTATGATGAACTTAGCATAATGGCAATGGCCAGCTATTTCAACAGTACTTTTGAATAAAAATGGTTAATAGTTTCATGTACACATAGGATTACCTGTGCTATTGGATAGTTGCCTGGGGATTTAAGTTGATATAAACTCTGCAGCTACTTTTCTCAGAAACTTTCCCAGACATAGTTGATAATTCAACTGTAAAATGCTGCTCTCAGTTCCAGAAAACTACATATTCCTCAGTAACACTGTGACCTTGTCGTTTTTAGAGGAAATATGTTTGCTCCATTCTGACTAATACAGTTGCGTAATGGCTTCACTGAGACCTACAACTTTGAAATCAGGGCGATGCCTGATGCTGACTTGTGTTGCATACAGCTATACATTTCAGACAAAAGACCATATGACTATCCTCAGCAGTGGCCAAGGGCAGATGATAAGGATGAACATCTAAGGAGCGAGCAGGAAGTTATACTCCCTTGGTACATCATCCCATCTCCCAGAAGTCTGAAGCTCGGGAACTTTTTAAGCCAGATTTATGACCTTTTATTTAATAATCTTAATGGATTTTTTTTTTCCTCTGTGATATTTGAGCCCAGAACATCATGCTCAGGTAAAATATACTGCTAGCAGTTCTGAGCCATGAAAGCCTTGGCAGATGATGGAGTAGCCAATAGAAGGAAGTGTAATCAAATGGAGAGAGAATTAAAAAGGCCAAAAGAAAACAAAGCAAAAAAAGGCAACAGACAAGGCAATGAAAACTCTTTTCTGTGCTTTCCCCATAATAGTGTTCACGTGATTACAAATCTTTGATCGAGTCACCCCCAAACTTATGTTGGAGGGTAAAAGCTTCATTTAGTTACCTTTGTGATCTAATGCTGGATCTACCCTTCATTTTCCTGTTTTGGTACGTGTAGACAGAGGGGCTTCAATGCAGAGACAGTTCTGATAGCCTGCAGAAGCAGATGCCACGAGAAGTCCTTCTACAGCACTGTGCTATTTAACAGAGGGCGGAGAGAGGAGATGACACTTGTTCTGAGCTCCTGAGTTACCACTGCTTAAGAAAGTCCCAGAGAAAGGAGTAAGACATAGGCTCCAAACAGACGTGCTGGAGAGGACCACCTGACCGATCCACGTGCCCAAAGGGGCAGGAAAAAGAGGAGCAGTAGACAGATGAGTACAGGCATAGTGAGGTGTTAGAGAAGGTTGTTTGGGGGCAGAATGGGAAAAAAGGTCCTTGAGAAAAGGAGGAGGAAGGACCTGAGGCAAAAACATGAGATGATAAAGAAGTTCTCAGAGAAAGGCTAAAACACTTAATTCAAATACATCAAGTACTTTCTAACATTTCTGTTGCCTTGCAAGGTTTTAGTTACTGATATTGCCAGTGAGGGAGAAGGTCATAGCATGACTGCAAATTTGAGTGTAGGCGTGGATACGTGTCTGAATAGCTATAAGAATTTCTGTCCTTTAAGATGTAATGTATTTTATGAAACAAGTTTGAAAACTTCTCTTTTAATGCTTTAGATAATTGTGCTTTAAATGTACTAGAGATTTTCCGCAAGAGACTTCCACAAGAGGTCCACAGACCTCTCTGTCAGGATATTTTCCTAACACCAACTTAAATTTTTCTCTTGCAGTTGAATTCCATTATGCTTAGTTACATCACCCTAAATAGTTCTGTTTACTTAAGTATTTACAGTCCTTAAATATCTTTAGACCATTACTGTTGATCCTTGGTTATTTCCTGGCCGAATTGAGCTTGTTTACTTCTCCCTTGTCTTTCCCAAGTAGTCCTGTTGTCATGCCTTTGTCATTTATGTTGTTCAGTGACTCCAAAAGTTTTTCAGTAAGGAAGTGTGCAGAGCAGTTGGCATTGCCTTATCAGTACGTCCTCTATTTTTATTTTATATTTGTCTGATGTGATGCACCTATGAATACTGTCTGATCTTTTGTCCTTTAGGCATGCAAGTGCATTGAAGATATACTTCTGAGGTTTGCTTTGCTATTGCACCTAAAAGTTCTTTGGAATTAATACTTTTCATATGTCCTTCTTGGTCATTTTTTTCCCTTACAAGTAAACTAACTTTCATTTTCCAGCAAGGCTCTTAATTCACTGATGATGACAGTATTGCTAATTTGTCTGTGTCCTTCATGTAAGTTGTTTGGCCTAAGAAGTCTGTTCAACTTTTTACCCTTGGAATTATTTGTAAGTTATTGCCATTTTCTTTAAATTCCAAAGTTACATTTTATCTGTGATTTTTTTAAATACCCAGCCATCTGGCAGAAAACTAAGCATCTCAGTATCTTGCTGTTTATCATTTTGCTTTTACAGGTTTTCGGGCACTAGAAATTTATCAGTACTGTTCCCATCCACAACAAATTGAGCGGGATGTTTTGTATAATCTTGATTCAGTTGCACTGATGTAAAGTAATGAATGAGAATATAAACAAAATGCTGTGGAGTAGTGCTGATTGACAATATTGATGCAACATGATAGGCAGGATTCAGTTTAAGACACCTACATTTAGTGTTTACATGTGTACAGAGACACTGGGTGTCTAAAGTCCCTTATTAGTCAACAGATATTTAACTAATATACCCTAAGAGGTATGAGATTCTTGTGCTGAAAGGTATTTTGTCTTGCCCACACTGCTGCTTCAAAAGGATGAAAGCCTCCCAAATATTTTGTGCCACTGTCTTCTAGCACTGGATGGGTGTCTAGGGAATCTCAAAAGGCAGGAGCTGCCTATGTTTAGGCAACTGGATTCAAAACTGAGTATCAGATTCAGGGTTAGCTATAATACTTTTCACGCCATTTGTGTGTCTTCTGAAAAGTTCATGAGAGAAGACTAAGCCCAAATAAAAAGAATTCTTTTTGGTGGCAAATTTAGTGCTTTCACCTTATTTGAAAGTGAGCCTTTAGTCCTGAACTCATCTGCGTCAACTGAAAAGGGAATTTTCATTTCTGTCCTTTTTACATAAAATGTCAGCTATGGCACAGCTGTTCTTGGAGCATGTGTATGTATGTCTCATACGTACTCATATTGAGGGCTTTGAGGTTAGGGAAAGAGGACTTGAGCTGGCTTTAGTGCAAAAAAATTGTAGGCGTTAGCATGTAGATTGGTAATCCATACTGCAAACGGAGTATTGATGCAAAGACAGGCCCAGTTTTTATGAAAGCTGTTTTTCGTAATTTATAGAAGGTATTTTTAACTTGTCCAAACAATTGCTACGTTATTTGTACCAGACAGTGATTCTGATTTTTGTGACTTTCTGTGAATTTCCTTTCGAATCTTCTCTGTTCCAGCTCTCCATGAAACAAACACACTGACAATGCGTTTGATTTCCTTTGAAATCGCATTACAAGATCTAGCTCTGAGCTAAATATGCAGTTTTCTAAGCTGAAAACTCTTCTGCCATCTTCCATTCATCTTGTGAATTTTGAAATTCAGTTCAGCCAGGAAATTGTCCTCGTCTACTTCTTCCCCTACTCAGTTAGAAGGAGAAGGAAGGGAAATTGCATTTCAGAGATCTAAAATGTGAAATAAAGTTTTATTTATATAGAATTATATCCTACAGGAAGTCATACAAACCTTTTGCTTTTTTTGGAGAAGAAATAAAAGGATAAACTTTTAAAGACATTTTTTGGCTTGGTGAATTGTTTCAGCTACCCGGGAGGCTTATAAGCAATCTGGGAATGCTACACCATTTACAGTTAAAGCTGGTTTTGCTAGAACTGCCTTGAGCACTAAAAGTGAAATGCTTGATAAAGGATCCATGTATGACAGAGACCTAGAATTCTGTTTACTTCTATACTAAACATTACCAGCTGGCTTGTTGGGCATCTGCTCAAATGTCTTTTGGGAAAAGGGCACAGCAAGTACTCTCTTGTATCTAACCCAGCAAATAATTTTAGCTCTGTTTATTACTCCCAGGAAGCTCTGACTGATTTAAAGAAGAAATCAGGCATACACATTGCCTTCCTTGTATTAAAAAGGTTCTATTAGCTCCTTTTTACCAGTGTGGAAATTCCCCCGTTAAATTTTGTGCTAATTTTTTAAGACTGAAACTCATTTAGAAATAGGATTATTAGTTCTTTCAGTTCAAATTAAGATCAAATTCTGGGTATTTGAAATTGGATAGTCCATTTTATGGGATTTATCAAATTTAGTTTGGGCTGTCCGATGAAAGCTCTGAGCCAAATAGCCTCAGAGTTTTATAGGACAATTTATCTTCCCGTTTTGTATGTTTTCTGAAAAAAAACCCTCCTTGTAGCTCATTTTGTCCATTGGAATGACATGTTTTTAATGGAGTTAGGTAAAATGCCTATTCTTCAGTTACTGTCTCTGTTAAAGGATTCTTCTAAAGAACCAGTTAATTTTGCATTAAAAAATCGCTATCTTTGCTGTACTCATTGAATCCAATCTACCAAAACAACTCAGGCATATATTTTGGGTTCTGTAAAGATTCTCTTGTTCTGCCAATGTTGATTTCTAGTAAAGCATTCCTGAAATTCTCTTTTCAACTCATGAATTATTTAGTATTTCTTTTCATAGTCCTAGTCATTCAAATTATTTTTTTACTTGCATAGCCTGTTATATGCCTTCAAGTTCATAGCTAAGTGCTGACTATTGAGAATGGAATTTTTATTATTTAGAGATATAAAACTAGCTGCATAATGTATTAGAACATACCTTGTTTGTTAAAGCTTATTCCTGTAACTGGAAATAAGCCTTTAAAAGTCCTGGCATTTTTCAGCTATTTTTCTTGAGAGAGGGGGGGAAAAAAAGTGTCTACATTTGTGGGTTAATTTGTGTGTGTGTCCCCCCCCCCCCCCCCCCCCCCCCCCCGGGGAATCAAACAATATATTTGTTACATTCTCATGTAACAATTCTAAAATAATGGATTTTAGCATAAAGTCTGGAGGCTGCAAACATCAGATGCAGAGATGAAAGCTTCTGAAAGCTGAAATCTAAATCTCAAATGTATGATTGTGATAGCAGTTACTGAAATCTGTGACCTAAACCGATGAGGTTGTGACAACAGTTCTCTAGTAACCAGGAGGATTGTTTTTTCCTTAAATAGGTGTTTGGAAACTTGTAAATATAACTTATGAAAAGTCACAAGTCTTAGTTTCTTTTCCTTAGGGATATCAGGGATCAGCAGGCACTCCAGGTATCCCAGGAACTCCAGGGGTTCAAGTAAGTTTCTGTTTCATTCCTAGAATTTGAAAATCTGAGACAAATCCTGCCAACTCTCTCCCAATATTCACCATTTATCATTGAGAGTTGAGGTGTCGGAATCAAAAGGGCTCAGGGGATGGCATGAAGTCAGGGGCCATCCTTGGGTGAATGGCTTGGGTATGCACATGGCTTTGGGGTCTGTAGGTAGGCTGACAATTAGGCTGGAAATCTAATCATTGCTAGGCAAGGCCTGTAGGAGCAGAACTCAGATGGGGCTTAGACATTTTCATCCTGATCCAGAAGCCAAGCAGTAATTCCTTCCATTTTTCTATGAATCAGTAACAGTGATCTGAAGCCTTGTAATGGTGATTGATTATGTAGAATTCACATGTCCAAAAGAAG
This sequence comes from Phoenicopterus ruber ruber, assembly GCA_009819775.1. Classification (NCBI taxonomy): domain Eukaryota; kingdom Metazoa; phylum Chordata; class Aves; order Phoenicopteriformes; family Phoenicopteridae; genus Phoenicopterus; species Phoenicopterus ruber. Next base: position 100,833,025 of record CM020217.1, read on the forward strand.
GTTTGAGATAAAGCCCAGGCAAATGGAGAATTCTTTTTCTTTCTTCGTTGTATTAATTTAGTAGCCCTTACTGGGACAGTTATTGGAAACCAGTGCTATATTTTACTTGTGGCATGATCCAGTCTGGCTGGATAGTCAAGGATTTAGTAATTTGTTGAATTAAATATCTGAGAGCATGCTGGGGCCAAGAGCGACCCACACGGCATACGTGAAGGGTGTCTGATAGACAATTGAAAGGAAAGGGACATCTCTGGGCTAGTACAGGCCATGTGACATCCATTTTACCTGGGGTGGTCCTTGGTTAGAGCAAAGAATTGTTTTGGTGTTCCCCAGTCATGGGTTGTGATAGTGTGCCATATTCATACACGCTGGATACATTTCATGCTTGGTTCTGCTTTTCTATCCAGTTACCAAAATGTTGTGATCAGCCAGCTGACGCATCAGTCCCTGAGTCATGTTGTATTACATTTTTGTGTCTCTTTCTGTATCAGATTGTAGTAGAATTTGAGCTGGTTTTCATTTTTTTCTTTCTTAGGGACCACGTGGCTTACCAGGTATCAAGGGAGAGCCGGGGAAGGATGGGGCTAAGGTAAAAAAAAAAAAAAAAAATTTTACTCTCACCATTTATCATTTTTAGTTGTACAGTTAATAGTATCGATATTTTCACATGAAACTTCTGTGAGAATTGTTTACTAAAAAGGTAATAAAGAAGGAATAAGAATCCTAAATTTAGAATGTTACTTCAATTCTGAATCTGGTGTGCTTTATTTAATAACGTTTATATAGGCTTTGGCACTGCCAGTAATACCTTTATTGCACTGAATAATATATATTTAGAAAGCATATCTAAATATGGGTCCCTGGAAGCATGATACATCTGTCAGAATGGTTTCTTTCTATCTCTTTCCACCCTTTTTCTCTTTAAGTGAGCATCTAGATGAGCTAGGTAGGAATTTCTGGATGGCACTTTTTATCAGAAAACACTGACTAATTGAAACCAAAGCTTTTTGTGGAAAAATTCTAGCTGAGGTGTAGCCAGTAGCTTAGAGCTGCAGACAGATGTGGAAGCTTATATATAAGTCCCTTCTGGTAATCAGGATAAACTTGAATCTGGATCTCTGGTATACCAGTGAATAAACTAGCCATTGGCTATAGGCAGATCTCATTGTTATATAAATAACTGTGTTCACCCTTCTCTCATGCTTTTGCCCTATGTTTAGAAAAGTTCTAAGTTCATTGTAATAAAAACGTATTTTGTTTTTGGTGTATTAAAACTTCAAAGTCTTTTTTGTAAAACAAACACTTGTTTTACAAACAGATTTTACTGTAGAATTTCATTCTTCTACAGTTCCCAATATTAAAAGCAGGTCTTTAAACTCATCGCTGTTCAGAAGAATTGTCAAAGGCATGATTAGAGCTGAAAAATGTGTTTATGTGTTCTGTTCTTTAGGGATCTGAATCTAATTGATCTTAGATGTTAACCTAATTTATCAGTTAGTATTGGGCCATGTGCAGAAAGTAGGATATTGATGATGAAAAACTCTATTCTCCTGGCAGTGCAGGGTTGTGACAGATAGAATATTTCCTAAGGCTCAGTCCAGCCTTGTTTAAAATGTGCCAAGAAATAGGGCTTCCACCACTGTTTTAGAAAACTTCTTCCATTGTAAAATAGATCTTGCCATTAGAATTTTTTTCCTGATGATTCAGCCCAAATTTTCATCTCCTAATTTCATCCCATTACTTGTAAAGTTTCTATAGCAACTAATTTAAAACTGTTACCATTGCCAAGTGTTTTAGTTTATCCAATAATTGAACCACCACTTCTGAGCAGAAATTGAGGCTCCATTCTTTTTTATTAAGAAGCAATGGATGCATGAAGTGTTTATTTTATAAGCTTTGCTGATTTTTTGAACTCCATTCCATTGCCTGTTTTCAGTACTTATTTGCTGAAAGATATTTTGACAGCATTAATCCACAAGCTATCATTCCTGTGGTTGTGTCCCTTTCTTCTGTGAATGACAGACCTCTCCAAATCTGCTTAGACATGAATGGTTTTGATAAATACCACGGAGACATGTTATCTTTTACCCTTTGTCTTAGAACTTGAAATATTATATAAAATAACTTCCTGAGCATAATTTACTATTCCTCCTTTATGGTTGAAATATATTAAGCAAATTGAAATATATTGCTCAATATAAAGTTAGATGTTAACAGAGAGAAAACATTGTGATTGTCCAAAAATGATTTGGTGATTGCCTCTTTGTCCTGAGTGAAGCAGATCTGGTCTACTGAAACAAGCAACTAAGCTTGTTTTTATTGTTTCAGGTCAGGTAGTGTCAAGTTATAATTTAGCTTTTTGTTGTAATCGCTCAAGGGAGCTTGCAGACAAATTGTCAGATAAATATCTTCAGTACTCATAGCAAAAGTTTTGGAATTCCCGATATCTGACAGCTGTGAGGACAACAGAAAGAACTGATGTTTTGGCTTGTGTTTTCAATTGCCAACTGCTTTTACCAAAGTGGATTCTTTCTTCTGCTGAAATAAGAGCTCATTTGTCAAAGTGCCAAAGTTGTTTTATCAGTGTATTTTGGTTTAATTTTGTTTATTTTTTAGAGAAAGTAGTTAATACCTCATTTTATAATGCTTCACTCATCCAGAGTAAGCCGATGAGAAATTTTATAAGATCAGTAGGCCTTTGATATTTTCAATAAGACGTAGGAGCAAAGCCATCCCAGATTTGGGGAATTTCCTAATTCTTCAGGAATTAGGAATGGATGGTAGAATTATCATAGCTCCTTCAGAGATTTTCAAAGCTCTTTTCAAAGCTTTTTTTTCCTCTTGTCAAAGCTAAATTGCTAGTTTTGAACCCCCATAAGCCTTATTGAGAGATTACAGTAAAATTTATTTTGAAAAATATAGTGATTAATTTTTTTCTTTTATCTATTGAATCTTATTTAAAGATCAACAAACTCTCATCAGTCAGCATACCAATGTTATGTAGTTGATATGGTGATATATAACGCCTTTCCACTATTGGTTGATCATTGAGAATATGAATGTTATTATAGAATATTACTACTATTTTAGATATAAGGATTTAAAATATCTTTGCTTTTTTAGGGTGACCGTGGACTACCTGGCTTTCCTGGATTACATGGGATGCCAGCACCAAAGGTTGAAGTTAAATATTTCTTGTTACAATATTCATGTGTCTCAGCTTGCTCTATAGTTTAATTTAAAGGAAAAAAAAAAGTGTATATACAATATTATGTCAGTGCATTTGATGAACTCCATAAAATGAATAGATATGATGCTGAAACTGAAGGAAGATACATGCCATGGGACTTTGTTACATACATATCGAGCAATGGAAACCACCTGTGTTTGCATTTTTGTTCTGTTCCATGGGATTCTATATTAATTGCTTTGAACTTTGATTTCACTACTACTTAGAACTTTCTTCATCACAAATAATGTGTCAAAACCCCCCCCCCTATATAATTTTCTTGAAGTCATTCAATTTGAGTGACAGCATTTTGAAGGATAGTTCTGGTCTAACCCAATGAGTTTATTTCATGTGTATGTTTCCCAAAACATCATCAACCATATCTTCTATGTTAGTACTCAACTGAATTTACTTCTTAGTTTTTCCAAATTTGTGTTTTAAACTTCTCAAATAAGGTCTTCAGAAGAGCGCAACACTTTTCAAAGAGCTGAATTTTCACTTACGTACTTACCTATATTGAAGCGACCAGAAACAAAAAGTACCTTCCATTGAAAATAGAAACATTAAGCCTGCGAGCTGTGGATTGTCTCACCAGCGGTACTGGATATTCTGGGCTCCTGCCCTAGGAGAGCTTGGAAGATTCAAGATTTGCATTTGCTGTCTTGAGCATATTTTTTTGTATCTGATGGAGCTCTTTGCCTGCTTCATTTTATGTCTGCTATATATGTATACTTTGTATATATATCTGTATATAATGACTTCTTTTTTTGAAAATTAACTTATTCACACACATTTTGTCTAGGGAGAAAGGGGTCCTAAAGGAGATCAAGGAGTGCCAGGAATATATGGAAAAAAGGCAAGTAAATTTCTAAACATAAAATTAAGTGACATGGTATTGGCATCTGGGATGGAGTGACTTTGGCTGGCTGCCTGATGCCCCCCAGCCGCTCTCTCATTCCCCCTCCTCAACAGTACAGGGGGAGAAAATAAAATGAAAAGCTTCTGGGTCCAGATAAGGACAGGGAGACCACTTACTGATTACTGTCACGGGCAAAACAGGCTCAACTTGGGGAAAAATAATTTAATTTCTTGCCAACTGAAATAGGTTTGGATAGTGATAAGCAAAGACAAAAATTAAAACCCCTTCCCTCCACCCTGCTTTTTCCCAGGCTCAACTTCACTCCTTCATGGGATGGGAAATGGGTGGTCAGTCCATAACAACTCCTTTCTGCACTCCTTCATCCTCACACTTCTATGCTGCTGTGGCATGGGTCCTTCCCACGGGCTGCAGTCCTTCAGGATAAACCTGCTCCTGCATGTCTCCCTTCCCAGGGGCTGCAGCATGGCTACCACGCCTCCATCGTGGTCCTCTCCACAGGCTGCGGGGGAATCATTGCTCCGGCAGCTGGAGCACCTCCTCCTCTCCTTCTCTCACCTTGGTGTCTGCAGAGTTGTTTCTCACTTTTCCCCTCACTCCTTCCTTTGCCTGTGTCATGTTTTTGCTCTTTCTCAAAACCGTTTTCCCAGAGGTGCCCCCACCTTGGCTGTGGGGCTCAGCCGTGCCCTGCGGTGGGTGAGCTGGAGCTGGCTGGAACCGGCTGTGTCCGGCACGGGGCAGCCCCGGCCTCTCCTCACAGAGGCCGCCCTGCAGCCCCCGCTGCCAGCACCTGGGCACCTGCACCCAGTGCAATATAATTTATATTCTTATAATAGGTGTATTCACAGAGAATTTAATTCTGCAGTCCTAACTCAGAAAAATTTCCACTGAGGTTACTGGATAATCTTATGTTTAGTAATATTAAACTCACGCTCTGCTTATTTGGATATTTTGAGAACTCTCTTCATCCTTCTGTTAATCGATCAATGTAATTCATTTTAATGTAACACAATGCTTACAAATATATTTTTTGCAAATATGTCTATGCCTTTAATATGGGATTTATGTAATAATTATATTCCAAAGAAGTCTGTGCTTTTTAATACATAGAAATGTACATGAACCATATAACCAAAAGGGAGGGAGGGAGAGGAATAAGGGGAGTGAGGAGAGGAGCACATAAATGGAGTGAGACTGATAGTGGCCTGGAAGAGAAAAATTGTTTTAATCTGTAATTTACATAAAGCAGGGTGTGCCTGTATGTAAATATTTGTATTTCAGAGAGAATATTTTGGTCATCCAATGTTAACAGTTATATTTTCCCCATCCTTATATTTTCTTCATATGTTTATTGGTCTAGGGTTTTAAGCAATTTGAAAGAGGGTCTGTGTTCACATTTCTATGTTTTAGAGCATATTTACATTTCCATAACAGGGAGTAGTTATTAATTGACCACTGCACGTGTTAAGAAAGAAACAGATCTTCCATACATTTTCAAAATAAGAAATAACATATATGAATTATAGGTTAAATGTACTGAATCTGTAGCATAAACATTGAGCGCTACTTATTTTTCGTTTACTGTATTTCTCAGGGTTCAAAAGGAGAGAAAGGTGATACGGGGTTTCCAGGAATGCCTGGGCGATCCGTAAGTTTTGCGAAGACAATTTGCCTTTAACTTTTGCTTGTTAATTCACCTGCTGATGACTGTTAACTGTTGCCATAGGGAGAACCTGGCAGAAGTGGGAAAGATGGATTACCGGGAAGTCCTGGTTTCAAGGTATGTACAAGTATATATTCGTATCTTGCCAAAGTCTTCAATAGCATTGCTATTGGTCTAAATATACCCAGTTTATTCTGTGGAGAATTACTGGGAATTAAAATAATGTGTGTTACTGGGAAATGCCGAAGTTTACTGCAGTCAATGGGCAGACTCCATTATTTCTGTTGGTTTGTGAGCAGGGGCAAAGCTTTTATTAAGAGTGTATTAGTGATCATCAGAGATTGTTTATACTTCGTCACCCTCATGTCATTTGTGTTTCTCTAACTCTGTGAATCTGTTAATGAAATTTATATACAAGCATACGCTGCAGAACGTACCTGTTGTGTACAGTTAAGAAGGAAGTAATCTAATTATTATTTTTGCTTTTGAAGGGAGCTGGATGAAAGTTAGGGAAAAACACCTTCAGTATTGGATTAATGTTCATGTTCGTATTCTCTTCACTGTTCAGTGCCCTTTATATATAATTTAGAACAGTTTTTCAAGTGGACTAAGTATCTGTCTACTGTAAAAAAGACTACAGGATCTGATATTTCTATAATGTATTGCAGTCTGTGAGCTCACTGGACATTTTGTTTACCCAGTTGTTTGCACTGTTCTAATTTGTGAAAAGATGGACTTTAGCAGTATCAGTTTTAAGTTCACAGGAAAAAGAAATTATTAATATGTGATGTAAATGTTCAGTTGAATTGATCTAAACAAGCTTTTTAACAGCAGCTTTGTTCCTATAATATTCCTCTTAATAATAATAATGAAGTGATCTAGGGCTGCTTAAGATTAATGTTCCTTCAGTGTCCAAAAATGCAAGTGTACTTTTAAGTGCAATTGTCTAAACTCCTGTTACTGTAGTTGGAGATTCGAGTCTGTCTTCCATTTTGTGACCATGCTTGTCTAGAGCGGTTGGGGATATCATGGCATATCTGTGACAACTGCTGCAGCAGGGAGATATGACACAAGATCTGTGAGAGACCTAAACCCTTCCAGGCAGCAGCTGCCAACAAGGTGGATCCAGCAGGATCCCAGGCTTGCTCAGGCTGGAGGGGACTTTGTTTGGGGCCTCTGCTGGGCCAATCTCCTGCTCACAAATGCGACAGCACTGAATCCACACCAGGTTACTCAGCGCTTTTGCAGCTGGGTCTTGATAACCTCCAAGGATGGAGACTGCACAACTAGGCAGCTTGTTCCATCCTGACTGTCTTCATGGTGAAAAATTTTTCACCCTTATGAGAGCAGGAAATGGCTCTACATGTCTGTGTGTTGACAGTTGAATCAAGCCCTTAGTACAATAAGTGGAGCCTCTAAAGTCATTCAGCTGCTGGCTGTTAACTGCTATAACTTTTGTGGGATCACTTCTAGGTTTGCAGTCCTATTTGCTGGTTTTAGGTACCCCAGGTGACCTGTAAGTGCCATTTTGGAAGGACAGAGGTATCCTGTAGGTGGTACTTGCCAGCCCAATGTGGAAGCCTTGGCTGCCCTAGAGCACCTCAAATAGCACCAGGCATTTGTGATTAGATAATTGAATCAAGCCTCTGTTCACCGTAATGGAATCCTAGATCCCTAACGTGTCTTTAGACAACTTCAGGTAGAAAAACACATGTAGGCATCTTAATTTGAAATTAAAGGAGGGAGTTATCACATACAACACTACAGCACTGTTTTACTCTAAAAATTGCCCAACTTTATTGTATAACTAAGCATCCTGCAACTCAAAAACTTACTAGGAGAACACATCTAAAATAAAAGCCTTTAAAAAGTACGTATAAAATTTAACTTTTATGGTAGGTAAACTCAATATTTCCTATTTTATTTGTTCTCTTTGGAAGGCCTAATGATACTGTGCTAAAAGGTAATGAAATAATTTTATTTTAAGTCAAATTGATGTACTACTTTTTTAAACTACCCTTAAGTTTACACCCTTAAAATACATTATTAAAAGAAGTTGTAGATCTTGATTATGGAGAAAAAGATTTTCTTATTGCTCATTTTTCTGAAGTTAACTTCAGCAATCAATAGCAGATTATTTCTATGATACTCAAGGACTTTTTCTTTATTTGTTACTTGGTGTAAATACTCCTCCATTCATTTCATTTTGATCTTCAAATCCCATTGATACCTGCCTACACATTGTCATTATTAATATATATCTACAAGAACATGTATGTCTGACACTTGCAAATATGTCAGGCAAAAACAGTTTAACAGACATTCTTAAAACACTCAGCTAAGTTTGTGTCTATGGCCGTAGCAGCTACCTATGTTGCCATTAAAGTGAATGGAGGTCTAACCAGTAATGCCAATGGAGTCTGGAGAGCAAAAAAGTCTGGTGGCTGGTCAGCTCAAAGGCAGCAGACTTGTAGGTAGTAGTTCAGTTGCCTAAACACCAGTTTAGTGTCTGGTGCATTTGAGATGCATTAGTGTCCAAAGCATCCTAAGGGAGCTGACAAATATGACCTATCTCCTATGGAAAGCCAGTGCCTTTCTGGAGTGGGAGTAGGAACCCAGACAAGACACCCTTCGGTATCTCAAATATGACCAAATGTCTGTGTACAGGCAATGAAATTGAGCTCCTGGTGGCTGGTCAGCTAAATCAAGCCTCCATCAATTGTCTTGACTAGACTTCTGTTGGCTGTGATAGGAGCTTAGTCACCTGCATGAATTTATTTCAAATAAGTCCTGCCTTGTTTAAAAAAAATATATATACACACACATATCTAGATATAGACATGGCTATCTCTGCTAAGTTGGTGGAGAAATTCCTTCTCTGGTACTACAGAAGGTAGAAAAAATAATTAGATATTAGATTTTTTTCCTCTCTGGTGTTTGATAACATGGACAGGTAATAGTCGCAGTTGTTTAACATAAAATTTTAACTGTCACTGGTGGCCCTTTACAGTGAAGTATTATGTTGATAAAGCATGAATTTGGAGAGTATTTTGATCTTTTTTTTCTGCTTGTAAACAATATACAGATAATTCAGTATATTAGTTGTGTGAACCTGTGTACATTTAAACTGAAAGACTTTTTCTTGACTATTTTCTTAATTTTATTATTGTAGTACAAAAATATGACATACTCATTAGTTTCTATTCATTTTATAATATAATAGTTACCAGAAGCCATATTCTTCATTCAAACATTTTGTCAGCTTGACTTCAACATCTGCTTGCTATAAAACATTGCTTCATTCTGGGTCTGTAATCAAATTCAGAGCAGTAACAAACAGGCTGTCTTTGAAGGAAATTTCTGCTGGAGCTTTCCTGTTTTCTTACAATATTCATTCTGGGAAAGAATGTGGAAAAAAAGCATGGCTTGAAACCCAGATGCTACCCATTGTTACTTCAAGTCCAGTTTTTGTAATTTTAAGTTAATTATTACCAGATTATTTTATATATATATAAAATGATCTTTGCATTTGTTTTATGTGCTTTTATTTCTGGAATTATTCTTCAAATTTTCAGAATATTTTTGGTATCATACATATTTTGAGTAAGGGCATAAAGATTTGATCATGTCTGGTACTGCTGTATTCTGGAGTGCTTTGAAATACTTTTCAGTACTTAAAGGGGGCCTATAAGTACTTAAAGTGCCTTTTCCATACTTAAAGGGGGACAATACGAAAGATGGTGAAAAACTTTTTAGCAGGGCCTGCATGATAGGAGAAGGGGTAATGGTTTTAAACTAAAAGAGGGGAGATTTAGACTAGACATAAGGAAGAAGTTTTTCACAATGAGGGTGGTGAAACACTGGCACAGGTTGCCCAGAGAGGTGGTAGATGCCCCATCCCTGGAAACATTCAAGGTCAGGCTGGATGGGGCTCTGGGCAACCTGATCTGGTTGAGGATGTCCCTGCTCATTGCAGGGGGGTTGGACTAGATGGCCTTTAAAAGTCCCTTCCAACCCAAACTATTCTATGATTCTATGAAATAGTTTTCAGACTATTAGGTGTACTAACAATTAGACAACAGCAATTTATTACTGGTTTATGCGCTTCTTCAACCAGTAATTGTTGTTCTGATTCAAAAGGCAATTGCCTCTCTCTCATCTCTTTTTGCAAACTGACGGTTGTGTGTTAGACGCAGCATGAGGGAATATCAGATTGACAACACTTCTTACTGTGTTTGAAACTGTTTTTAAGAGATATTTGTTTGATGAAGCCTTGATCATGTGCATTGGTTTTTACATTTTACTTATATTAAAAATACTAATTTACTATTTACTATTTTATTATGCAAAGGAAGGTCTTTTTTATTTTGTATTTAACAGTCTTTTGTATTTTAAAGGGAGAAGTTGGACAGCCTGGATCTCCAGGCCTAGAAGGACATCGAGGAGAGCCTGTAAGTGATTAAATTGCTGAAATATCCTTATGTACTAATTTGGGTTTTTTGTTTGTTTGTTTTGTTTTTGTGGGTTTTTTGTTTGGTTGGTTTTGGTTTTTTTGGCGGGGTGTGTGTTTTTTTAGTTTTGGATTTTATACTTCATGTTTCATCCATGTTGATTTGAATTGGTTGATATGTCCATTTTTGTAAAAGTGCTTTTTTATTTTCTGGTGTTCATCTTTAAATTTGGATTTAGTAAAAGAAATAAACAAGCCTTTAAAGTCGAGGATACCTTAGAAGAAAACATTCCTAACTATATTGTTGTTATATACCAATTTGTATATATGTTATAAAATTGTCTCATTATTGACTTCTTTCCTATTGATAGGAGGATAGTATGGCTAGATATTTATAGTTACTTACAGGAGGAAAGACTCAGGGTGTTTTTAACTCTTATTTCTGCAACATGGTATATGTTTTTTCATATACTTGTTAATTGTACTTTTAAAGTTTATTTTTTCACTGTCTACCTCCCCCTCTCCTTTGTCCAATTTTATTGGTCTTTTACTTCCTTGCGTATCGTTACACTGTCCATGTTATCTGTATCTCTGTTCTTCTTGCTTAGCTGGGGAACATGCTGCTGCATTTTTGTTTTGCTTGTTTCCGAAGACATTGTTGCTCTACTGATGTTTGGGCAACCCCTCAGGGTAGCTCATTTTTCCTCCTTTTTATATGTGATAGCTAGGCTTTGTCCTCCTTGTTTCCTTGCTTGGCACTTTAAGGCCATCAGACTTTGCTTGAAGCAGAGGAGCCAAGATATCTGTAGAAATAGCTGAAAGCTTTGAGTGCCGAGCGCGAGCCAGCTGTCTTCAAACCATCAGTAATTCTTCTGTAGGCCAAGAGCAGTAAATGGAGCTCAGTTGGTGGAACACTGCCTTTCAGATGAATTACATTCTGATTTACATTTTGAATTGTAAGATAAGGAGATACAACTTTGTACATTCAGAAATTTTTGTGGTATTGAATGCAATGAGAGACAGTATGTGTTATAAGGTACTGAAATCTGGTAGAGAGTTTTGATAACTAGGAGGCGGAAATAACACTTCCAGCTGAAAAATTCTCAAGGCCTTTCATTTAATTTTTTTATATATTGACTGAAACCTCATAAAACACTGTGATTAGACTGCGAAACACTGGGCAATCATTCCCAAGAGACTTTATTCCCACTTGACTGGCTTGAGTGAAGAACACACATAATTCCTCACTTGGCTTTCTTTTTTCCTCTTTTTCTGCCCCAAATAACTGTGAGATGTATTAACCTTTTACAGTCTATGATATCTTCAGATGTAAGAAAGACTGAAAGTGAATGTTAATTAAAACCCATAAAATACAAGGGTTCAGTATATTGTTAGTTAGTACACCATAACAAATGTGTTGAGATAATAACAAGACTTCTGTCATTGTCCCTAGCCTTGTTTTGTCTCTTCTCGTTTTTAGAAAAAATGTTAGTTAGCCATTGTGATTTTTTTTTTTAATTCATCTAAAAAATAGAAAGGAGAAGGCATTTCTGACCTAGGGAAAACTAAGTATTTAATACTTTAACGGCTCTCTGATCTGATCGCTTTGGTTAAGTCTGACCTATATCTACTAAAGAAATATATTTTGGTTTAAAATTAATATAGATGCTTCACAATATAACATTTTAAACAGCAACGTAAACTTATCAGTTAAGTCCCATACTTTTGCTTTAAAGAGAAATGAAGTGGCAGATTTAAGACATTAAAATCACTAAGAAGTCCTTTAAAATCACCATAAAATAATACAGAGGAAGACTTCCAATATATAAACAACTACAAAAGGATTTACACAATCCTAACAGGGCAAGCCAGATTGCACTATATGCTGCATTTATAATCAGTGGAAGTTCTTCTGAAGAGCAGAAAGTCTACGTGCTGGCCAGGAAATTGCCTCAAGGTAACCAGTAGGAAATGTAAGACACCTAGTCATACCTCCTTGTCTGCCTCTGTTGCTGGTGTAGCACCAGAGTGCATGTGCAAACATGGTGCTTCCATCTATTTAGAGCCTGGAGGAGGAGCAAAGGGCATCTCTGTGCAGCAACTTTGTGGTAAAAGTGTGTGCTTGGGCTGTGCAAAATGAAAGCTCTCCTCAGCCATGGGATACGTGGGCTCCCCTATTCAAGTAGAGGGTAGTTGGCTTTCATCCGATGGAAAGTGAGCTGGATTGTGGGGGCTGTGAGGGATGTCGTGTGCAACTTATTGCTTCTGTTGTTTCTCCAATGTGTATTTGATGTATAACGTGTAAGCACCTCTTCTCGGCTCCTCTTCTGTGCAATTCATGTGTGATCTTCTCTGGTGGATACCGTAGTAGTTAGGGCGCTGATGTGGGAGAGGGGGACTGAACTCTGCTGTGCGCTCCCTGTGATAGCCAAATGGGCTGCCTAAGCTCAAGACAGGCCTTGGATGATACTGTTGAAACTGTATGAGTCCGTATCGTTAACCAGCCAGATGCAACTGTGGCCCTGGGACAGCTCAGCAGGTTGCATGGATACCCCACCCACACAAACATACATGCAAACAGTCCTTATTTCTTCCATTCAGCCACATTAATGTTAGACATGGCCTAATATGTTAAGTTGGTCTTTTTAAAAATAGCCATCTTATGATCCCTCTTGCTTTAGCCAATAAAAAGAGCATGATTGTGAAAAGAATGCATCTTGAGACAAGATCTAAGAGGCAGCTGTCTAGGATGGAGAGCGCAGTTGAACTGAACTCCCATTGCCTCCAGCCTCTGAGAGGTGTGGTTATTTTCTGGACAACATACTTTCTGGTATATTATTACTCTTATTAATCCCCAAATTTATGAACAGGAAAAAGTAGGTTGTAAAGCTAAGTACATAATTCCAAGTGATGCGGTTGTTCTCCCTCAATAGTACTATTTGGAACTTAAGTTAGCCAGGCCATCCCAATCCTACCCACTCTGTGTAACAATAACATTTGACAGTGTGGACAGAATAATTTAGATAGCATTTAGTAAAGCTAGTAATCAAGCTTATTTTACTGATGACAAAAATAGGCCATGCTGTCTCTTGAGTAGTTTAATGGCTAGTCTTCTATCTTACTCATGACGGGCTGTTTTGATAAATAAGGTTTTTTGAGGGGCCAACTATCTAAAGGATAGAATAAATCAAGATTTATTTGAGCTTAATTTCAACCTGCCTGTCCTTTTTAACATAGGTAAAATGAGTTTTGTCAAAGTTTGATTTCAGTGGAAGCTGTGTTAGACTTCTCCTTGTGTTTGCAATCATGCAGATGGGAACTCTGAAGTGAGTGCTTGTGGGTGAAGCTGGCAGGACATTTATAGCACTCTTCTAGGCCTAGCATATGCTGTCCTGCCACAAGTAATATGTCTGAACATTTGCAACTGCTCATGTTTACTCTCCAGAAATCATATTTTTCAGAAATACAGCTGCAAACACTTAAAATGGTAGAGTTTGCCCTTAATATTTAGGTCACATCACAAGACCTCAGATGTGGCCTCGTTTGTGCCAGGGATAGCGGCATAACATGGCTTTCAGCTTCTGACCTGACTCCCGCTGTTATACCTATACTCACAGTTTGTCTGTTGATCTCATAACGGCATCAGGAATGCCAGATCTAGATCAATGCGTTCTCTGAAAAATGTGTGTTTTAGGCTAGAGTACGATAGCAGAATTCTTTTTGAAACATGTTCAAGATACATTAAGGATATAGAAATCTCCAACAGAAGTTACTGTATTTTTCTTCACAAAACCAAAATCTTTAAAATGCAACATAGAAACTGGTATAGCCAGGTAGCCTGTATATTTGGAAAGCAAACCTAAAGTTAATGTAATTTTACTGCATCTATAGCCATGCTGAGATTAATAGAAATAGGAAGCAAGGAAAGAAAATTCCTGACTTAGTTATATGGTAGTATGCAGAAGAAAATGTGTTGTTTTTTTTTCTTCTATATGCCGTGTAATATTTCCCCCTCTCCCTTATGATACAGTTTTCCAGATCTCTTCCCTACGAACAAATTGGCTTTAGTGGAACCCTTAGAGTGCAACACCTTCAGGCAAGATGGCTTGTTAAATAGTCTTGTGTTCAGTGTTGCCTCTCTTGTCTTTCTTTGCATAGGAAACTGAAAAAAATAGACACAAAACACAGAGCTACTAGCAACTGTGTTATCTGTGTACTGACAATGTTCCTTAGAGATCCTGTTCTTGGAACAAATCATAATAATAATGATATTTACTTATTAAAATGTAAATGTAGCTGATTCTAGTGAACTTTCTTCTTCTTCAGTACAGCTTTACACATATCACTGACTGTCATTTCATAAACTGACATATATAAATGAGCAAATATCTTGAGAATGGAGGAAATTCTGAAAAATGGTATTTTGCCTATATTTACCTGCTGCAACAAAATTTTCTTTCACTTTAGTTGCACCCTTTTATGCCTCTAGCCACGTGTACATGATTCTCTCATGAGAATCATTGAGAAGAGACATTAACACCACAACCACCATATTTGAGTGAAAAATGTGAAATGAATGAATGGTGTGTAAAAAGGAACATCTTTTATGAGATTATCTAATACAGTTAGATGAGCTGTACAAAGTTTAAGGTGTTCAAGCCTACAACAGAATCAGAAAGTAATTTTAACACGATTTCTGTACATTTAAGTTGGTTAAGTTAGGTAGACCGTATGAGAGCGAAAGTAGCCAATTACCTGTGGAATAGGATGGGACTGTGAATAATGGAAAACTTGGTAATTGTTTTGAACTATTCATGGAAGGAAATTTAAAATTTACAGTCAAAACCTTTGCAATAGACAGTGGAGTGTGAGAGCTATGCTAGTCTTTTTAGGAGGAAGGCTATTATTCAACTTCAATAAAATGGCTCAAATTTTGTGCTTTTAGTGGTCATATTTATCAACTGTATTTGCAGAGTTGTTTCTGATAACAACCATATTTGAGAATGCAGCATCATGTGTGAATACTTTGTCAGTCCTATCTTCCTATTTCACAAATAGAAGGAGCAGCACAGTGTGTTAGTGTTGACTGAAACAGATGATGACCACTGGCTGAGATAAGTGGAAGTGAAATACTTACACCACATGCACGTACAAATGAGTTTTTCAGTGATCACAATGATATGCTTTGCTTGATGCACTTTATGTTGATGTTATGTTGGTTTGTACCATTTTTAGTGAATAAGATGCCATTTGCTCAACATTTATATTTTATATCTGCATTTATATAGAGTTATGAAATACTTCAGTTAGAAACAAACCTAAAAACTCTATAGTATATCTATGCAATAGGCCTTGTGAAAAAAATCTTTCTTTCCGAAAGTGTTACTTAGTTTATTTTTAATACACCTAGTCTGATTATTGTTGCATTTCTATTTTTAATCTCTCAGTAGATTAAATCATAAAAATCCTGTTGTATTTCTGGTGCTCAAAAGATCATGTGTTGTGTGGATTTAATACTTGTGAAAATGTTTCATAGAGTACTAAATACTCATTCAAGTTTTGTATTGCCTTAAAGTAGGCACTGCTATAAAATAGCACTCTCTTTATAAGGAATGTATTTAGAAGAAATTATTTCCTGTCGGTCTTTAAGAGAAAAGTGATCAGGAGACTCAGCAAACTGGTTGGTGTGAGGCTATCAAAATTCTTAGCTTCAAATCTAATATTCATGCTTTTCCACTAATCTGAGATGCCTCAATACTAGCAGCTGAACTCTGAACACTGATGGCTTGCTTTTCAAAGGTGTCAGCATTACAGTCATAAGGGAAGTAAAGACTAGTATTTGCTCTGCAAATGATGTCTTGTGGGTCTCAAAAGAATACCTTACTTCTTTGTTGAAAATTCTGACTTTGACCTGTAAATACATTTATGTATAAAGTGAAATTATTATTCAGGAGAGGTGTTTTTTTCTACATAAGCACCTGATGCAGTAAGACTTTGGTAGGCATATGCCATACATCATTATTTCTTTACAAGTAGGTTTGGTTAGTTGAATTAGTTTTTTAGTGATTGTTTCTTTATTTCTTCTAATTTCTGAATTGTTGGAGTAGGCAGGGCAGAGTCTTGCTGATGACTTTCTGATTGCTGGAGCTACTATAACAGATGTTGTTAGTCTTGTTCCCACTTGAGGAAGGGGGAGATGACAGCTTTGACAACACAATACTTTCAATAATTATTCTTTAACTACACAGTGCTTGCTGTAAGCTCAACCACATTTTTTAGACTGAATGCAAGTTTTCCTGTCAGTTATAACTTTCAGGTCCACTGCAGGTGTATATATTTTTAACAGACTTTATTTGAAATCTGTTATCTTCTTCATTCTGACTGACAATTTATTTTAGCTAAATTAGTTCCATACTACATTTTCAGCAGAGTTAATTGCTATTAAGAAGAGAAATATGAGAATGGTAAAGAAACAGGTAATTAAAGACTTCTGGAACTTCAGGCAGACTAGTCTGAACTACTCTCTCTATTATTCCCACTTGACAAAAATCATGTAAGACATGACAGCATAGTTGCTGATCCAAAGCGTATTGAAGTCAATGGAAAGATTCCCATTGAATTCAGTCTGGACTGGGGCCATAATAAATGCTGTAATAAACTTGGACCAACAGACCTAATGCAACTTGGAAAATAATGCCTGCTTTTCTAAGTTGTAAAACTAACAGTTCTCTCCCATCTAATTCTCACTTTCTGTCTGTTCCTCATGATTTCCAATATTTAAATTTCTGTCTTCACACAGTATGCAATTACATTAATTATATTAATTTTCTTTAATTGTCTAGTATCTTTCTTATTTTTATTTTGTCTACGGAGACTTAGGAAAGTATTATTTTTGGATTTTTTCAGTTAGTACCATTTCAAATTTGATAACTTTGGAAAATCAAGTGGAGAAAAGGTGGTATACCTTGCTGCCATTTCTTTAAGACTATTTTATAGATGCAGTGTTAACAAAGGCAATTTCTTAAAAATATGTAAGGAAATATGAAAGGAGCTGTAGTTGTAAGCTTATTATGGACATGAATGGCGTGTGCTATAAATAGTTATAAACAGTACTCAGAGTAGTCTGGTTTATGCTTGTATGCTGTAGTGACCTTTTTATGGCTACGCTGGCACTTTTCTTACTAATGCATGTGCTGATAGAAGTTACATACCACCATTCCTCCTCCATTGCAGCTGGTTTGTAAACACAGTGATAGAAATACCTCTGACCAATACGTTGTACCAATTTAAAATCTCCCTACTGACTTGCTGAGCTGTATTACAATAAACAGATGCTTGTCGTTTGTTAAAGTGTCTCTTAATAATTTGTTAATCTTGTATAAATTAAAAAATCTGTTAAAACAGTGTGATTTTGAAAGAATTGTCCTGCAGCAAACACTTGAAGGTGCAGCTTTGTTAAAGAGTGCAGTAACTATCTTCTAAGCACAAAATTAGCGGTAGTGCTTATTTATTTGTATTCCATGAGCGATTCCAGTGGACTAGTTCTGTTTGTACACAAAACCACAAACTCTTATGAAGAGTGTAATTTCTTCTATGCATTAAAATAATTTTTGGTATTTATTGGAAATTTTCATGTAGGGACTTTAAACTTGATATTATACTTATTAGTTATCTGTACTAGAAAGTGAGCTTTAATTCCCAGATGAAGTGCTTTGGCATAAGCTTATACTGTCTGTAGAGTAAGAGCTGTGACACACATTGTTCCACCTGTGTTTTTTCCCACTGGGAGAATGATCATATTCACTTCATACTGCAGCTTCAGCCTTCAGCTGTCATGTTCTCAGCTTGGCTAAGACTGAGTTTAGAGATCCGTTATGAAACTAAGAGTGAATCAACTTGGCAGTATGGATGTATACAGTACACATCAGATATCCCCTCTCATGGTAATATTACTTAAAAATACATACAAATGTTTGCCCATTTAAATGCTTGTGCATTTAGGAGACTGGAGACCTTCACATCCGTTGCAGAGACCACGATATGTGCATGCTTACAAACATCACTACCTTTTTTCTGGGTACCAGCAACTAGATTTTCTTAGTATTAATATTGCAGTGGACCTTCCTATAGAGATGGCTTATCAGTATTTGAACATTTTAAGTCTACAATTTGACTTTTAATGTATTTTTAAGTGGGAAAAAGTCAGATTATCATTCAAAAGCATTTCCGATGAGTTGTTTTATGTTATTTTGAGCAAATGATGTACAGATACATTTCAAGTATATTAGCTAACATACTACTACTTGAACTGAAAAAAAGACATTCTGAAAAATTACTGGACTTGATCAAGTGGAGATTTTTGAGGAGTTGAATGGACAAATCCACACAACTGTAAATTGATTCTGTAATCTTTATCAGAAATTTCTTTACTCCCAAATCTCAGTTAAAAATGTGATTGGTTGCTGAATTGGCTTAGATTAGAGAATTAAAACTATATAATCTGTGTGTGTGTGTGTCTTTGTCTGGGTAGCTGATCTGAGTTAGAAAGTTTTGAAGTTCTTTAACCATTCTTTACTTGCCCCGTAAGTTTACTAAATTATGTGTTTGCTTAAGTGTTTAATCTAATTTGATCTGATACGATACTTTCCAGGCATAATGGGTTAATTCGCACCACTAAGAGGAGAAGAATCACTAAAGACCTTGAACATTACACAGTAAAACTGATACAAAATAGGTATGCCTTAAGTGATTAACATTCACTTCCTTTGACGTCATATTTAAAAAAGGACTCATTTGCATTCTTTTGGATCCAGCTGACATCAGTAATAATACTTAGAGCACTCATAGAATCATAGAATAGTTTGGGTTGGAAGGGACCATTAAAGGTCATCTAGTCCAACCCCCCCTGCAATGAGCATGGACAGCTTCAACTAGATCAGGTTGCCCAGAGCCCCGTCCAGCCTGACCTTGAATGTTTCCAGGGATGGGCCATCTCCCACCTCTCTGGGCAACCTCTTCCAGTGCTTCACCACCCTCATTGTGAAAAATTTCTTCCTTATGTCTAGCCTATATCTCCCCTCTTTTAGGTTAAAACCATTAGCCCTTGTCTTATCACAGCAGGTCCTGCTAAAAAGTTTTTCCCCATCTTTCTTATAGGCCCCCTTTAGGTACTGAAAGGCTGCAATAAGGTCTCCCTGGAGCCTTCTCTTCTCCAGGCTGAACAAGCCCAACTCTCTCAGCCTGTCTTCATAGGGGAGGTGCTCCAGCCCTCTGATCATTTTTGTGGCCCTCCTCTGGACCTGCTCCGACAGGTCCATGTCTTTCTTGTGTTGGGGGCTCCAGAGCTGGATGCAGGACTGCAGGTGGGGTCTCACCAGAGCAGAGTAGAGGGGCAGAATCACCTCCCTCAACCTGCTGGCCATGCTTCTTTTGATGCAGCCCAGGATACGGTTGGCTTTCTGGGCTGCGAGCGCACATTGCTGGCTCATGTCCAGCTTTTCATCCATCAGTACCCCCAAGTCCTTCTGGGCAGGGCTGCTCTCAATCCCTTCATCCCCCAGCCTGTATTGATACCGGGGGTTGCTCTGACCCAGGTGCAGGACCTTGCATTTGTCTTTGTTGAACCTCATGAGGTTCACACAGGCTCACCTCTTGAGCTTGTCCAGGTCCCTCTGGATGGCATCCCGTCCCTCAGGCATGTCCACCAACCACTCAACTTGGTGTTGTCGTCAAACTTTCTGAGGGTGCCCTCGATCCCACTATGTCATTGATGAAGATATTAAACAGTACTGGTTCCAGTATGGACCCCTGAGGGACACCACTTGTCACTGATCTCCACCTGGACATTGAGCCATTGACCACTACCCTCTGGATGCGACCATCCAACCAATTTCTCATCCACTGAACAGTCCACCCATCAAATCCATATCTCCCCAATTTAGAGAGAAGGATGTTGATTTAGAGGGAAGGATGTTGTCATGAACTTGTCATGATGTTGTCATGAAGGATATTGTCATGAACTTGTGTGCTAATTTCATACGTTCAAGAAAGGCTTTTCTGAAGTAGGAGATGCTTGAAGAGAATGTTAGGACTGGTTTATGTTGTGTATTGGGCTGATGTCTGCCATTTTAGTGCCAGGAAAGTTGGTGTTTATACTTCCAGTAAACAACGTTTCACATGTGCTGGTTAATCTTGGAACAGCAACATCTCTCCATTATTCTTGCCTTGCAGTTTTCTTCTAACTCCCACGGTTTTCAAGGGGCACTTCCAGATGCTGTCAAATCCTTCAGTAATATAGATAACAAATTGGCAATTACATCTTTAACAAAATGGATTTTGTATATTCCTCAACAGAAACATTATGCCTAGGATCAGAAAAATAAACATATGCATAGTGAAATACTTATGAATTTGAATGACATTCTGACAGCCAAAGTACCCAACAGTCCCTGTTGGGTGGCAGTAGCATCACATCATTTTGGCCTGATTTAGTTATATATGCATCACTTTTTAACCAAAATATGATATGACAAAATATTTGAAATCATTGAAGTAACATATTTGCAGTTTATCGGGAAGAAAGAGGAAAAAATGAAAAGAAGTTGTTTTGTAAAGGAGAAAATATTCGACAACCAGTGGAGTAAACATTTCGTTTGTGGATTGTGGCAGAGGAGTTTCAAGTAAGTAATATGCAAGATTTTTTTTTCTTTTTGTGTTTAAATATTTTACAGCACTACCAGCTTTATTATTTGTGTATTTGTCTATGCTAAGTTTCCACTTTCACACATATTACAGAGGTAGGATATAAAATACCTCAGTTTCTAGTATCTATACTGATAGGCATAGAACATATTGATTTAGTTTACCAGATTATAAATAAGAATGTCATTTTTGCATTGCTTTCATCTGTAATTCACAGTGATTGTGTTCAAGGTTATTGCTCAGCAGCTCTGTTCAATCACACAGAAAGTGTCGTGTATGTTAGACTGTGAAATGCATGAATATGTAATAAATATGTGCCTGTCCTAAGTGGCAAGTCACTGTGCTGACTGTGGTCTTTCATTTCGTCAGGTCTCAGAAGCAAGCTATGGAAAATCAAGATGGATCTGGATTTTTTGGCATTGTTTTAACATATGCTGCAAAATGGAAATGTTTTGAATCTTTAAATATTTGTCAGACAATAAAGTTTTAGCTCTAAGATTATCATTTATGGTGAATAAAAGCAGAGTGTGCATAGGTTTTTTTTTCCCCCCATTTATAGCGTATAAATGCAAAATTCAGACCAAGCTTTTTAAACTGTACGTTGGTAATTTCATGTAATCACGGGCAATGCTAGAGGAGCTAATGCTTCACAATGCAGTTTCGGTTTGTGTGTGCAGTTTCATATTCCATTTTTAGGCACACACATTATCGATACTCACTGGTTTGTATCATTGCATTTTGACATAACAGTAATGTAAAGTGTGATTTGAATCTTAGTAGTATGGCTCAAGGACAAATTCCTAGATGTATTCAAATGTTGCTCCGTAGTGCACAGGGACATGGTGTTTCATGTTTCTAGGGAAAGCACCCTCTTCTGGGTATGAATTGTGTCTCTGTCAGTGTTCATGCTAGAGAATAATCAAAAGAAGAGTCTGAATGCCTTTAACACCTCCCCTAAATATTTCTATCATCTTCCTTTCCTGATACACCACGAACAGTAGGAATTAGCATTTTGATTTACAACTTAGGTAAATATCTGCTGGCATTTCCAGTGACTCTGGAGACCAAACAGAAACTTCCCTCAGCTGATTGCTATACTTAGAAACCAAACATAGGCAGTAGGCTATGAATGAAGACGACACTCAGTTAGAATGTAGTAGCTGTAAATATTTATTATTTCAGTTGATTTCATTTACACATTGCTGTTCTATTCTGTCCTTCTCAACATGTTTATGGTGAGTTACTTAACCACAAGTAGAAAGAAGATTAGCAAAAGGATGTTTGGCTTTCCTTCTTCTGATCCAACTTCAACAGCGCAGTAACGGGGTAGCCAATTTTCTTGCTAGTCATCACTCTTCAACATATGGGACAAGCCAGAGAAAAGATTTGCTGTACCTATGTCCTCAGAAGGTCTGAGTCACAGCCTCCTTGAGAACTGTGGTCAGGGTGGTGATATGAAACAATCGAGCTGTAACTCCTTCAGGGCTCTAAGTGCTGCATCTGCGCATCTAATCTACATTTCACCTCATATAGTCAAGTACACATAGGATCATAGAATAGTTGGGGTTGGAAGGGACCTTTAAAGGTCATCTAGTCCAACCCCCCTGCAATAAGCACCCAAGACATGGGCTAAGACATATTTAGCCCATCTTTGTGTTATGGTTCTAAGAAGCTGATATTGGCATAGGATTATTCATCCCATCATGAAATACTTGTCTCAAACAGAAGGGGTCATTTTCTTCTGAAGTTGCCTATTTCTTTTAACTGGTTTAGACAGTTTAGATTTTTAGATTAAAGTTAGTTGAACCTTTCCAGAAAACGTGGAAGATATAGTGCTAGCATTCTTGGGGATATTTGGTGCAGTTAGTGTTTTCATTTTTGTAATCTTTACGTATTAAAATTACAGTGAATTGAAGCTATGGAAGGTCTTGTCTGAATACAGGCTATCTTCCCATCCATAAGGAAACAAAAAACTAAAAAATCTTCAATCAGAGTGAATTTAAATCTATTTGTAAGGTTTAATTAATGTTTCTGCTAAGATTAAAATATCATGATAGTATAAGACCTCTCCTTCCCAAACTGGAAAAAAACCTCATGATAAAAATACATCATTTTTCATTTGTACCACATGTGGTTGTATTGGAAGTCTTCATTATTATGTATGCTATGACCAGCATTTGGGGTTTTTTTCAGATAATTTAAAAATATTGTATGTTTGTGCTTAGCCATTGTTCTAAAAAGATTACATATCACAAATCAAATAGTACTCGGGGCTAATAAGCACAAGGAATGCACTGCTTATGGGATCCTGTTCTTAGGTCAAGCTTAAAAAAAAATGACTTTAGGATTTTGACACATTTTACTCATATTGGACCAATATGGAATAAATTACTACAGGAAAACAGCAAACCCAAGATTATTAGATCCACTAAGACCAAGAATGAAGAAATATACTACAGAAATATTAAACCATTTAAGAAACAACCTTTGACTCTTATTGTACAAATTAATTTTTGCTTTAGTAATTAGTTTTAGGAGTTAAATTTAGTCTTAGTGATTGCTACGTGAGTCAAGGTGTGATTTTCCTTCTTTGTGCTCTGGAAGGGTTTGATCCCAGTCTCAGCACCAAATTTTCTTAGCTATTTCTTAAACGCATAAGTACTGCCAAGCAGGCTCAGACTAAAGGAATTATCACAGAACTTTTTCTCCGACAATGGATAGGAGTATGTAGAAAATGATTTTTTTTCACCTGTTATTTACTGCCAGATTCTGTCTGTCAGAGCTTTTGGGACTTCCTTAGCCAAAAATGCATGCTGGCCCATCCTACTTAATAGCCAGCAACGGACCAATTTTCTGGTAATTTTACAGTCCTTTTTGGAACACAGTTTTATTGTTTTCTTTTGCTACATCCTGTGACAAGTTTCACAGCATGCACCATATGGAAAAAATGCATGATTTGTTGTTAAACCTACTCACTGCTCATTTAACTGAGTGGCTTCTTACTACAGGAAAGGGGGATGGCTGAAAATTGTGTTCTTCCGCATCAGCGTGACCCGTGTGAACAGAACTGCGATTCTTGTAATGTCAGACAGCCGGGCGTGTTGGGTGCAAGGAGCAGAGCAGCAGCCAGTGCCCTTCGAGGAGGCTCGGCCATCCTCAGCCTGCCCTCTCTCGTGTGTGCAAGGTGCTCAAATTGTGTGACCCATCATAAGCTTTTCCCCATAATTTAAGTAGTGGAGAAACTTTAAAACATTTTGAAGGCATGTAACTGCTTGAATATCAGTCTGTATACGTGTAAGTGTGAAACATGGGTCAGCTTGTCAGCTGTTAGAAGGCAGTGTGAACTTTTCAGAGAGAGTGGATGTTGATTTGCACAGTCCGAGGCTGGTGCCTGGCATGGCAGGCAGCGGGAGGACATCCTGATGTCACCTGCAGGGCTGGGGGCTCGGGTTTTGCCTGGCCACCTTTGGATCCACAAAGATTTGGCAAGTCTGCTACTCATATTATTTTGAAGGGTATTTACAAGAAATAGTGTGACCAGTTTCAGCCTGTGACAGGATATACACAGTTTTCAGTTTCTACTAGTATTTCTAGCTTTCAAATTACAGTTTTCCAAGGTCTGTGTTGTTGGCAATGCAACAGGGGTCACTGTGTTCCGCATTTAACATGTGTGTGTTTTATTTTTAATAACCGATTTGCCAAAAAAAGTGTTTGCAAACTCTGGTCTCATAACTGCAAAAATCTTGCTAATGCTTTTTCCTTTCCTGCATTTAATTTAAAGCTGCTACACTACTCCGGTGGATGCTCATTATGTCTGTGGGAATGCTTCTTTGTATTTGACCCATTTTTCTTTGTCATCGATTCCAACTACTCAGTAGTAGCAGATGTAACTTCATTGAATTTCTTTTACATATATTTTTCTACTTTCCCCAGTAGAAAATTTTATCCATTATCCAAATTGGGTTTGTCTTTCATTCTATTAGGATTATCAAGGATTTGCTGTAGTCCTTTAAAAAGTATCTGGATTGTTGTACTTTTATCCAAATCATGGCTTGACTTGTACTTTTTTACGTACCCCCAGTAAATCTCTCATGTATCATCAAGTATACTTTTTCAAGTAAGGATCAGTAATACATAAACAGTCGTATTTTTCAGGTGTTTAAAGGGATCATGGGAACATCTGGGTAGATAGATGTTACTACTTTTTCATTTTTTAGAAGGTCTCACTGTTTAAACAGAAAGTATTTTTTACCATAACTTTTAAAATAATAATCATTTTTAATAGAGAAAAATGATATTATTTCAGGTATTTTTGTCTTGATGTCAAAAGAAGAATGGATAGTTTGAAAAAACAGTTTGCTCATAACAGAGAAGCTTTTGGAAATGTTATATAATTTTTCATCTTCCAGAGACAGAATTTTATGATAACAGATATGTTATCTGTAGATTAGAAACTCCTACTTTCCATACTAGGGCTATCAGCCACTACCGAAGAATGAAGTCCTACCAGGCACTGAAGAGATGGGGAATGTTAAAGACAGTAGCAGAAAATAAAGAATACAATAGGCTAATAAATATTTATTTTAGGAGTAAAATAGTTTTGTTTTGTTCTGGAAAAAGTTTTTACGCATGGTTTCTTCTGCTGTTCATAAGCATAAAGTTAAGCATGAGGGAGATACAAATAATCCATAATGCTAGCTAGAAAAAGTGCGAAAAACATTTTGAGAAATGTAGCTTGTGGCTTAAGTAAAAATGCTCACACCTAGTTGATCCATATATAAGGCCTCAGGCAATTTACTTAATAGATTTTTTGTGGGGCTGCATGGAAAAAAAATCCAGCTGTTTAATATCATCCAAAACAAAAATAGACACTTCATGATTAATGAAAGCTACAAGAAAGATTTTCCAGGGATTGTGAAACCATGTTCCTTTTACAGTTAAATCCATTATATCTGCCAGGTATTATCAAAGAATGGAAGATTTATTTAAATTGCTGAAACTGGGATAAAATAGAATATTTATATGGAATTGTCTTAAGTGTCATTGTTGAAGCTCATCGTCACAACAGAAACAAACTCATGCTGTTCGGTGTTCTGAAGTCCCAGCTGGGGGGGCTGCAGCTGAGGAAGACTGCATCAGGGGATTTAGTTGCATACCCAGATGAGCTTCATTCTGTGAGGAAGCTGTGAGAACTATGGCTAAGCGTTGCTATTTCTTGCAAGTAAAGCATACCCATAGCTCCTTTTACCTTTGGATATCCTAGTTTACACTTACATGTCTTGTGATTCCTAGTCAATGTGAAGACTTTGTCAGAAGCTTTTGCTATCTGAGCCTATAGAGACCTATCATACCAAGCATATACAAACGAGAAAAGAAAAGAAAGAGAGGAAAGAAAAGATAGTTTTTGCTTCAGAGAACGAGTCATCAAGGTGTGGGCTTTGGTTGCCTCGGTGTTGGCACCGAGAGCCATTTGAGATGTCTGAGGGCAACTGCAACATCTGGCATGTACGCCACAGTTCTTAGAGTAGGCTGACATCTGTTTCAAAGGGTAGGTCATCTATCCCACAGCACCTTCAGCAACACCAGAGACAATTTCAGTACCTACATGGCATTAAGTGTCACTTTAGGTCCTGGGTGTACCCAGGTCTGTAACAAGAGCATAGAAAGCTGACAGGCTTCTAGGTACACATAGGTAACACAGGGTGGAAGATAAATGGTTAAACAGGCAAAGGAGGCTGAATAAAGTGTAAAGACAGCAATGTCTCAATACATAAAAAATCTGTGGTTAGCTGCCAGACTGGTACATGGTCACATTAGTTTTTAGGTACAAACTCAGCAGTGTGTGATAAAACTGCAGTTGAGAATCTTTAGAATAGACACATTTTTAAACCAATGAATTAGGTTTACTAGGTTATCTTGCTGGCTTTAAATTTCATATGGCTATAGCGCTTGCTGATTAAGACTAAAATAATGAATGTTATTACAGGCTTTTATGGGGTAAGGGAAGACTTCCCATTTAAGGGAAAATGTCAGAGAAAGGAGGAAGGCATTTGAATGAAATGAAGGTATTTGAGAGAGTCAGATTGATGATGCTGAAAGAACTAATGCAGTGGTAAGGCTTGCACTAAACTTCATTTTTAAATATGAAAAAACACTGAATAAACCTTACATGAAATTTGGTGTAAAAGAAGAGGAGGAACAAATTAACTGATTCAGAAGTGTAAGATGGTCCAACTCATGTTAGGACAGAAATCACTAAAGTGCAGTAGATGCTTTGATTTTTAGCTATTCTGGCTAGAAATGTAATGCTATGTTTTATTGGTATTGTAACTGCGTATAAATACACACCATTTAAGATAAGCTTTCTGGAAAGACAAAGAAAAGAAAATCTAGAATTACAACCCCCTTTTCTTATTTCATATGAACAAAATGGTTCTTGATAGCTTTGCAAAGGACATCCCCAAAGGCAATTTTTTTCCGTAGGCCAGTGAATCATGAATTATTCCATAGCATTGATTCTGTTACTCCCAGTGGGTGGCAGTTTTCCCATTTGTAGTAGTTCCAAACATTGTGTTTCCCTTAGTGTCAGAAAAATTGCATGATGAATCTGTTTCGTATTAAGTTTTGATTAAACACAGGCATTTGTGATAATTTTAGTTACAATATACTCTTCACAAAAATTACATTTTTATCATACAAATAGAATAAAGTTAGTTGCTTCACCTCATGCTTTAAAGTAAGAATACATTTTTTGGTAATTAGAGTAAGGTTTCTTTGATAGTTAGTGTTATGTCACCCTATTAAACATAACTTCCTATTAAAAGTGCCTTGTTACTCATGGTGGACAAAAAAATGCTCAGATTCTGAGGATTTGTACTGCATGTGAAATCTCTGTTTAGGAACAAAACACATTTCCAGAGCTTGGTTTGGCTTTTGACTTAGAAGTTAGGGAAGAAACTCAGGATATCTAAACTACTTTTTAATCTTGTCTTCTGGGAAAGAGCAAATAATTCTAATTGTCATAACCAGGGATTATCCATGTAAAAGGAAGTAATAGATTGGGAATAGATAATGAGAAGGAAACCAAATTTAGTTTTTTAGGCATCCTGGAGCTGTTCCTACAGAAATTAGTCTTTGTAATTGCTGAACCATGGAAGCTATACAGAAAAATAACGCTCATGGGAAACACTCATTCTTTATGACCAAATTAGCCACTTCATTCTCCTTATTCTGTGCCAACTGACATGTGGAGAATAACTGTGAAAATCTCCACCCCATGTACTCTGGGAATAACTCACATTAGCATAAGTGATAGATTCAGTCTTAGCTGAGTGAATGTCAATGAGCCATAAGAGAATTTTAAGGGTCTGGACCAGCTCCCACTGAAATAAAAGCCTAAGTTCCATGTACTTCAGTAGTGCAGAGTCAATCAGAAGAAAAAAAAAGGGGGGGGGAGGGGAGGACGGACATATGACTTAGTTTTACAGTTGTTGTTCTTTGAGTTTCATCCTTCTTTCCCACTGATATAAAGGTAAAGTTAAATGTCTTGTCAGCAATTTCTTTTAGCCAAGCAAGTTCAACACAGCTCAGTGGGACATTGTGTTTCTTCTTTTAGGCACGCTTATATAATGGTAAATCATTCACTGTGTTGGATAAGTATGTGGAACCATCTTCTCTCAGCCCTGCAAATAGCATAGAAATGTAACCATGGAAAGCTTTGGTACATCCTTTCAGTACGAGAAGGTTGCTGTCTAGTGGGAGGTTTTTCCAGCATATATGAAATTCTGTTTTATATTACAG
The DNA here is from genome assembly GCA_009819775.1 of Phoenicopterus ruber ruber. Lineage (NCBI taxonomy): Eukaryota > Metazoa > Chordata > Aves > Phoenicopteriformes > Phoenicopteridae > Phoenicopterus > Phoenicopterus ruber. Next base: position 100,861,745 of record CM020217.1, read on the forward strand.
GTACAGATATTTATCGTTTAGTTTTATATTTTACAGCTACAGAAATTAGCTGTTAAATAATTATGCTGAGAACTCATGGACGGGTCTGGAAGTTCCTAAATGTGGTGATAAATATGCCCTATTTCCCATCTCTTTATTTGTGCAAAAGATCTAAGATAGTTTTGGACAAAAGTTTTTAGCAAGAAGATTTATGTTACACAATGTGAATAGAAGTCTTAGAATGAGGCGTTGTTTTCCAGTTCTTTTTATTATATTCTCTGATCTCTTCTTTTAATGATAGGTACATTGGAATTTTGATGACCTGTAAAATGCTCAGGTTGTCATAGTTAACTCATGTGCCCTGGACCGATGAACTGTTTCTGCTTGATGGGGTCATTATAAACTAGAAGCTGGGTGTAAACTGCAAAACAATGGAGCTATCTTTTCCAAGCCAGCGTTGCACAGATGTAATCCATATGGAAACTATCAGGTTATTCCTGATTGTTACATTCGTGTTGATTTTTTTTTTCCCCACAGAATGCATTTGTTTTGGTGTTGTCTAGAACAGTCCTCTTGTTTTCACTGCAACATACTCATTTCAATATTAGATTAAAATGTAAAGTCTGTAAGCCAAATTCTTGCTGCGGATTAATGATGGTACAAGTAGTGTCTGTCTAATAAATTTGAATAGTTTTAGATTTTTTTTTTTTTTTTTTTTAAATAGAATAACTGAATGTACACACTACAGTTTTAAGCATATATGGAGTTTTGTTTTAAAACTGAATTATATTCAATTAAATGATCACTATAAGAAAACTGAGATATACTGTAGAGCTAGATGAACAGTCATGCTAAGGAAATGACAGAGATCTTCAAGTATTTAGGGATACAAATCGAATAGCTTACATCAAATGTAGCTATATCTCTTGGGTTCTGTTACAATCACTATATTTTAGATAGGAAAATAGGATTTGTCATACTCATGATCCTATTGACCAGGCAGGACTCTTACTGGAAGAAGATATGCTCTATCTTGCGTGGGAAATCTTATGGATAGTGAAAAGTAGTTTTCTTCCCTTTTCAGTCAGGGTTTTCAGTATAGCACTGCAGGTCTTGGTGGGCAACCGGGGGCATCTGAGCCTGCCCAGTGGCCGCCATGGGCTCCTGGCATGATAGCACTGGGGAGCGACTGAACATTAGTGTTTCATTGTTTCCCCAGATGAAATAGTTTGCATGTTTCCAGCTGAAGATCTGTTCTCTTACGTGTTTTTTTAATTTTCTATTTCCTGCCCATATTTTGGACCCCAATCATATGGCAAATGTTAAATTTATGAGGACATAGGGGAGGTTATGTATTATTTTCTGGAGAAACTATTCCATATATTTAAAAGGTTTTCTTTTTCCCCATCAGGGAATTCCTGGAATCCCTGGAAATCAAGGAGCAAAAGGACAAAAGGTATTATTAATAGTTCAAAGCACAGTTAAAAACTGTGCGTGTATATACCCATTCCAAAGTGAGGGTTCAGTCTGTGCTGAGAGAAGAGTTTTCATAGTGGGGATTTAAGACACCAAATCATGCTGCAAATGAATGGAGACATGCTCCAAATTCTTTGTGGCATGTTTGAAAATCTCTCATTAGGTTTTATTTCTACTATTCCAGAAGGAATGAACAATTTAAAAGCAACAAAGTTAATGTCATAATACTTTGAGAAATAATCCTAACTAAATAAATCTGGGTAATTAAAGAATATTTAACAAATTTGTTAACTATACATGCATTAATCACAGAACTCTTCTCTTTATGTAAAAAATATAGGGTGAAATTGGACCACCGGGTCAACCAGGAGCAAAAGGGTCACCAGGGGATACTGTAAGTTTGCAAAATGGTGGTATTGTGAACAAATAATTGTGACGCTTTCATTCTCTAATTGTAACAAACAAACAAGAAATGGCAAATATAGTAGCATTTTCCGGTTGGCAAACATGATCAAACTAAGTCTAATCTCTGAATTCCCCCCCAAATATTTAAACTTTTCTTTTAAAGTTGATTTCCTGACTGCACATTTGACAAACAAATCCAGCAAACACATTAGTCTGAATTTAATCTCGAAATTAATTAACTTTGAACTAACTTTGAAAGTACTCAAATCAATTTATTATCAAAGTTAAGACCGAATTAAATATTGTCATAGTGTACAGTCGAAGATGAATTTCTGAAGATTAATTTCAGGATGCTTTTATGATAGCGTTCTTTTGACAAAGACTGAGAGAATAGCTGAGATCACTGAATTCCCAAAATGCTTGAAGAGAGATTTTTATTTTGGAATGTAGGAAATGGAAAATAACTCATTCTTTTTGGACAGTCCAGTTTACCACATCTTTGTTACTGTCTAGGGCGATTTCCATGTTCTTTATAATCCTTTAGAAATCACAGTAGTAAAATAGTTGTTCTGAAAGTTGTTGCAAGCATATATAGACTTTAAAAAATGGAAGTTTTAGAGAGAAAAGGGACAACTGCTTAAAACTGGTTAGAGATCTTTCATTAATTAGTAGGAACTTCATCATTGGTTGAACATATACTGCCTTAAAAAATAATTATCTTTCCTATTGAAAAGTACAACAATGTTTTCATGGTTCCATTATTAATCATCCTCACTGCTAACATGTCTTTTTGTAGTTTTTGTTTTGTGCTTGAGATATTTTATCTTCTTTGCTGACTAAAATGCTTCTGACTTTCCTGAGAGATACATGGCTTAGCATCATAAATAAGCTGTTTGCTGTGACTTTTTATTTAGTTAAAGAACCTATGTTTCACCCTATATTTGACCTTGAGCAGATCAGTATAGACTATTACTGCTCGAATGAAGTAAATAGTGTAAAGAATTAAGTACAGAATTAAGAGTCATGCTATTATCTCTATGGACAACAGAGCACTAAATGGCTAAAAATTTTTAACCTTTTAAGAAATTTGTTGTTTATTCTTAGTGTATATAGCCATACGGTAGTATAAGAGATTTTATACAGTTGTATTCAGGCGACCGAATTAGTAACACTTGTCAGGGAAAAAATTAGATAACACTTCTTGGTTTGTAGCTGACTGGCATATGTGAATGTTTTAATGTGTGACAACAATGGGAAGAAGATCATTTGCTTTTTTCTTGCCTTGTTGCCTCATCTTGAGATTCACTATATGTTGTGCATGTAACGGGCTTGTAAAATGCCCAGTCCAAATAGAAGATACAACCTCAGATTCTCAGGAAGCCAAGAAAGCAGTTCATTGAAAATATTTAATTGGGAAATTTCAGCATTTCTGTAGTGTTACAACTGGGATAAATATGATTATATGGGAAACTATAAGATACTGCTTAATTTAAAGAAATTAAGCTTTAGCTTGGAAAATGCATTTGAAGATAATCACTGAGTCCAACTCTGTCTGTGATTCTAATAACAATAGTGATCAGTTTTCTAATATCTGAACCGAGAAGTGTCAGATTTGTATAAATGCTTTGATAGCATTGCTTTGATAAATAAGAGACTAACATATAAACACTTTTTACAAAAATTAATCTCAGAGCAATAATTCTCTTGCTAATTAATTCTATCTGTAATGGAAAGGTAAAAGTAGTAAATGAAATTAATCTGGACAAAGCTGAGGGATTTGAAGAGCAGCAAGAAGGAAATGCACTGAATAGAACTTCAGAAAAATCATTAGAAGTAAGGGGATGGCATTCACAAAACGGAAGAGACTGAGCAGTTTAGAAAGTGATGCCTGCATTGTAGGCACAAATGGCACTGACCATTTTATTCCTAAATAGGGAAGCTATGCTTTAGAAGTCGCAATATTCCTTCTATCAGCAGCAAAAGACAAGGCTATGGCAAATGTAAGTTTTTAGCCCAGTGGCATCTTTTAAGTTTGGAAATTGTAGATGAAAGCTGTGAACCGTTCTCTCTGCTGCCCTTGCCATTACGTTAAGCCTCTTGATATTTTGGCAACAGGTGAGAGAACATTGCTATAGATTCTTGGATTTTGGCAATTGCTAACAGACTGTATTGTCCAGTTTCATAACTTGTCTGCCTCTCAATTTATCTACCACATCTCTTTTCAAGGTCTTTCACTATGGAAATGCTTCATCAGTAGTGAACTTCCTCTTAACATCCAGCCATCAGGCTGGATTTCACCCATTCCAAAAGACAAAGGGATTTCAGATGCCACTTTGTAGTGTTAGAAGTAGAAGAAAGGGAGAGGGCTCATTCTGAACGTAAAGAAATCCATACTTATATCTGCAAGGTCAAATACAGGATAGTCAGTGGCTCTCTAAAAGGGACTTGATGTTCATTCCTCAGTCATCAGGATGCCTACTGTCACACTGCTAAGGCCATCTTACTGTCAATATCTACCTTTCATTGCAGGACAGGAACAATCTTTTCAAGGACCTTTCTTTTCTGCTCTCAGTGACTCCAGTGTTGTTTACCCAGATTCTTGTGGTAGCTTGTGCCTCATTTTAGTGGGTGACAGGAACCTTGAAGAAAGAGGATGCTAAGGATCTCAGTGTGGACCTTTTGATCCTCTGTTTTTCTTGCTGAATCTCTCTAAAATCCTAGTTAAGGTTACCATCTTCTAGAGTACTTAAGGACAGACCTGATAGCAAAATTATTTGTGATTTACATCCCGCTGCATCATTTCCCATTCTAAAGAGCATCCTTGTTTGGATGGAGGTCAGCAACATGTATGTCTGACCATCTTGGTATGTGCAGTCTTGCATAACTATGTGTTGCTGCATGCCAGACTGTTCCTGGACCCTCTGATTAGGGATCTACATTATTGCTTTCCCAAATTAATGATCTGAGTATGAAGGTAACTACTAGCCTAAGGGCCATTTATATACTAGTGCTGGAAGGTTCCTCAGAGTATGGCACTTCTCTGTCCAGATTGTTACTGGTAAATGTTTCCCTCCTAAGACAGAAAGGGTACCCAAAACCAGGAGCCTTTTTTCTCCAGAGAAAAGGAAAATACACATTGATGTTTTGGAATTCAAAGCTTTAGGAGAAGTTTGTTTACGGGCAGCCCAGGTTAAGGGCTCACTATAAGCAAATAGTGACTGAAAACTTGATAGTTTCCATCCCCAAGCAAAGTAATGAAAGGGTTTTTCTTCTTTTCTGGGAAGATATTGCGATTCTTTTGTCAGATATCTGAATCATGTATGTGTCTTGAACATGACGTCAGACATTCTCATTCACTTTAGAATATTGAATCAGGAGTGGGAAATTTGCTCTTGGAGTCATTTTATTGAATGGGGTTTTCCAAAATTTTGTCTCTTTCGCTTTCAACTGGAAATTTAGTCCGCTTTCCTTTAGAGTTCTAAACTTTTGGAGTTGAAGTCACGGAGAGAGATAATGCTTTATGCCTTTTCCATGGCTGTCTAAGGATCACCAAAAGACAAAGTCAGATGTGGTTTACCAGATTTTGTCTACATCTGGCAAGCTCGGACAGTTTCGGTTTGTGGATTTTCTGAGCTTGGTGGTAAGGAGTCCCATACTCTTCTCACACCCAGCAGACATGACAATAAAGGACTTAGAGAAGACTGTATGCTCCAGTTACAACACATGTGGATGCTGGATTGTTCTTTATTTCTAGAAGGAGCCTGTTCTCCAATTACTCCTGGTAATGCGAGCAATATATGCCTGCCTGGCTAAATGGAGCATGTAGTTGGCCTAAGCCTTATCTAAATCTGAGTCCTCTCTGTCCTTGCTATTTTTGATTATATATTAGTGTTGAAGTTTTGATTATGTGCATCAGTTCAGTTAAAGTCCTTTCAGTATCTGTAACTCCTACTGCCATCTCCCTGAAAGCATGTCTGTATTTTTTTCTGCCCAAAATTTCTTGGGATTTCGTCATTTTATATAGGATTATTTGATTGATTATTTGGTGAGAGGGTCTTTGATTTAATAGAACGTTATGTCCATTGTGGAAAGACTTCTTGGTTTTCACTGGCTATTTGTTCTCTATTTTTCTGTGAAGATTGCCTTTTCATAGAATCATAGAATCATTCTGGTTGGAAGAGACCTCCAAGATCATCGAGTCCAACCATTAACCTATCACTACCAAGTCCACCACTAAATCATATCCCTTAGCGCCACATCTAAACGTCTTTTGAATACCTCCAGGGATGGTGACTCCACCACCTCCCTGGGCAGCCTGTTCCAATGCCCGACAACCCTTTTGGTGAAGAAATTTTTATGAATATCCAATCTAAACCTCCCCTGGCGCAACTTGAGGCCATTTTCTCTTGTCCTGTCATCTGTTACTAGGGAGAAGAGTCCGGTCCCCATCTCTCTACAACCTCCTTTCAGGTAGTTGTAGAGAGCGAGAACGTCTCCCCTCAGCCTCCTTTTCTCCAGACTAAACATCCCCAGTTCCCTCACCCGCTCCTCATAGGACTTGTGCTCTAGACCCTTCACCAGCTTCGTTGCCCGTCTCTGGACACGCTCCAGCACGTCAATGTCTGTCTTGTAGTGAGGGGCCCAAAACTGAACACAGTACTTGAGGTGCGGCCTCACCAGGGCCGAGTACAGGGGGACAATCACCTCCCTACTCCTGCTGGCCACACTATTTCTGATACAGGCCAGGATGCCGTTGGCCTTCTTGGCCACCTGGGCACAATGCTGGCTCACATTCAGCCGGCTGTTGACCAACACCCCCAGGTCCTTTTCCGCTGGGCAGCTTTCCAGCCACTCTTCCCCAAGCCTGTAGCGTTGCCTGGGGTTGTTGTGTCCCAAGTGCAGGACCCGGCACTTGGCCTTGTTGAACCTCATACAATTGGCCTCGGCCCATCGATCCAGCCTGTCCAGGTCCCGTTGTAGCGCCTGCCTGCCCTCAAGCAGATCAACACTCCCTCCCAACTTGGTGTCATCTGCAAACTTACTGAGGGTGCACTCGATCCCCTCGTCCAGATCATTGATAAAGATATTGAACAGGACTGGCCCCAGTACTGAGCCCTGGGGAACACCACTTGTGACCGGCTGCCAACCGGATTTAACTCCATTCACCACAACTCTTTGGGCCCGGCCATCCAGCCAGTTTCCTACCCAGCGCAGAGTACGCCCATCCAAGCCATGAGTAGCCAGTTTCTCCAGGAGGATGTTGTGGGAGACGGTGTCAAAGGCTTTACTAAAGTCCAGGTACACAACGTCCACAGCCTTTCCCTCATCTACTAGGCGGGTCACCATGTCGTAGAAGGAGATCAGGTTGGTAAGGCAGGACCTGCCTTTCATAAACCCGTGCTGACTGGGCCCGATCACCCGGTTGTCCCGTATGTGCCGCGTGATGGCACTCAAGATGATCTGCTCCATAACCTTCCCAGGCACCGAGGTCAGGCTGACAGGCCTGTAGTTGCCCGGATCCTCCTTCTGGCCCTTCTTGTAGATGGGCGTCACATTTGCCAGCCTCCAGTCAACTGGGACCTCCCCAGTTAGCCAGGACTGCTGGTAAATGATGGAGAGTGGCTTGGTGAGCACTTCTGCCAGCTCTTTCAGCACCTTTGGGGGGATCCCATCCGGCCCCATAGACTTGTGCGTGTCTAGGTGGCGTAGCAGGTCATTGACCGTTTCCCCTTGGACTACGGGGTCTTCATTCTGCTCCCCATCCCTGTCTTCCTGCTGAGGGGGCTGGGTGCCCAGAGAGCAACTTCCCTTGCTGTTAAAGACAGAGGCAAAGAAGACATTTAGCACCTCAGCCTTTTCCTCGTCCCTTGGCACTGTTTCCCCCCGCATCCAGTAAAGAAGGGAGTTTCTCCTTAGCCCCCTTTTTATTGTTAGTGTATTTGTAGAAAGACTTTTTGTTGTCTTTTACGGCAGTAGCCAGACTAAGTTCTAGTTGGGCTTTGGCCCTTCTAATTTTCTCCCTGCATAACCTCGCAACATCCTTTTCTCTCCAGTCAGAAGGTGGATGAACTTCAGATGCTTAAGGCTGAATAGTATTCTAACTTTCTTTTTCAGAGACAATATATTTGCAAACCCCTCCCAAGTTTCTATTTTATCTTGCATCTGAACTGCACTTAAATCAGGTGCTACACTTTATTTGTAATCAGTCAGGTTGTTCAGGCCTCCAAAAGGAGGAATCATTACACACTCTAAGTCAAGGCTTCCTGTGTGTCTGTCCTGTAATGTACATCTATCCTATCATGTGTAAACCTCACCATTTTTGAGGTGGTCTTTTGGTTTTGGTCGTGCATTTGTCAGAATGATGCTGAGATCATTGATTCCACAAAGGACTCTTAAATCTTTAGGATGCTGTGATTGTTCTGCGTATTGCTGTGTTGTGTGAAATCCAAATGGATATGTGGACTATCACTTGAAGAAGCTGTGGAGGTTATTAAACTGTAAATAGACTTTTCAAAGTTGTACAGTCCACAGATCTCATCTTCTTCCCATTTCTTTTCTTATTTTTTCACTTTGTTTTATTGATTTTCATCAAAGAAAATTCAGAAGAACTAAGGATGTCGTTTGTGCTTTCTCCTCTATCTCTGTAGATAACCACAGACAAAGGAGAGAGCCCTGAACTTGCTCTCTGAATAATGCTAGGTTTAAATAAAACTTGACTCTGGTTTCCAGATAACAAAGATTATATATAGGCATATGAATGTCTATAAATGTATTGAAGAGCTCACCTCTTTTTCCACACTTGCAGTTCCTTAATAACATGTATGATCAATTAAAACCAATGCAGTCCTGGTTGGAGAGAAAGTTTGAAACTAGTTTTGGGTTTTACAAATTCTGGGCTACTCTGTCACCCAATACATTCAGAATTTCCTGCACAATACACAGCTACCCTGCATCCACCCAGCAGCTGTTCCTTTGCTGACTCTACCACAGGCATGACCACTACATTACAGCTGTCAGAAGCCCTTTTGTATATAGTGAGTACACTGGTTAATTTTCTTTTCATGAACTTAAAGAATTTTTTCAGCCACCTAAAGGTCTTGTCTGGAAAGAATAAATTTCCTTGAGAATCAGTTATTGCCATTGTTTAGATCACATTTGGAAGAAACATTGCCTGAACTGGAAGTTCAAATGTCCCTACTCCTAGTTAACACATGCACATTTGTTCTCTCACCTGTGCCTCTAATCATTTTTATTGCCTATTGTGGGAATTTTTTTTCTCCATTTCTTTCTGAGCAAAGCTGAACAAAATGCCGGAGGGAAGCCTGTATCAGCAGATATAATAAAGCCTTGTGGGATTCCAAAGTGTGTGTATTTATTCAAGTAACTCACCTACCATGTTTTCTTAAAATTTTATTTAGATAAATAACATCTGGTTCTTGATACACTTGAAAATAATTTATTAATGTTTCCCATCAACTCATTTAATGTATCTTTTGTCACCTGATAAAATAAGTAGGAAATTGATGCATGGAATATTTGAATGTGTTATATGGCATTAGGGAATTTCAACCAGAAAAGATAGTGGGATTTTCCTTGTATTAGTCACACTGAATATGTTTGTTCCAGAAAAAACAGATGGAAAGCTTGTGGATGGTCTATTAATACCTTGGGAAAATTCTTCAGTAACAAGTTCTTCTTCAGTAATAAGTATCCCTATTACATTGCCAACATCAGTAATTTATTAATGCATCTGCCACGTAAATGGTGTCAGCTCTGGAAAATGGGGGAGTAACGCTACATTTTATGTCCTTGAATTGTTCTTTATTTATATTTGGGACATGCTCTTTTTACATGCCGTAGTTTTCTTATTATGTTCTCAAGCTTTTCCTATATTGCATCTGAAAGTTTTCTTCGTGCAGCATACTGATTTCATGTAGTTGTCTTCCTGTAATTTTTTAAATTAAATATGTTAAATATGGCCTAGTAATTAAAGTGCAAGAATGGAAGCCAGGACAACTGGGTTTTATATCTCCCTTTCCTGCAGATGTATGCCTGACCTTTAGTTATACTAAGCGTATTTTCTGATTTGCCTTCTCTAGTATATGTTTGCAGCTCAATGTGGATATATACACATATCTGATTAAAAAAAAAACAAACCCAAACTACTCTGTACACATAGTATTTCCAGCTTGTATAAAATAAAACAAATGAGAGACATTTGTGATGAACATTTAACCACTTCTGTAATCCAAGGACTGGTGTGGGCATAAACTAGAAGCGATCTAGTGTGGAGTTGGTAGAGGTAGGCTCTCAGCTTGTTACATGACTTGAAACGCAGGGCTACACTGAGGTGGCAATGTGAAAGGAGCCAGAAATCCCCTAGTAACATTTCTCATCGCTTCCCACTACTTGTGCTTGCTTTTCTCTACTGATTAACGTGCTAGTAACGAGCACAGAACAGGAATGTGAGGGGAAAAAAATAATTTCACAGTGGTTTTTGGAAAAGGAGGGCAGCCTTCAAGGAATGCAAAACAGATCACACAATGAAGAGAGCTGTATTTCAGAAGTGAGAAGGTCAATAGATAACATGAAATTTGATTTAAAAAAGCCAAATTGAATTAAGCCTAACAGGGAAATGAAAATTAATAAAATCTTATTTGCTATGTGAATAAAAAGAGAAAAACTGAAGAAGCAGGTCTGATGTGCAAGTGAATTAAGACAGTCTTAACATAATCAAGGTTGGGTTCCAAAACCAAATGAATATGTTCTTACTCTTGCTGTAACAAAGCTAACACTGAACATAGGCCATAAGCAAATGGTTAAAGGGAATACACTATCTCTTAGGTTAAGAGTGGAAGCAGACCTCAGAATCTTCACTCCATCTTGAGAGGAATTGGTAATTTCTATTCCAAAATTATGAAAGAAATGTCATAGGGTATAGTAAACCTTTATTTACCAAATAATAGATTACACTAGATTAGATTAACTGCATCATCTTTGATAAGATGACTGGTTTTCTATGTAAGTAAGAACAAGCAGATCTAATCTTCAAAGCTCAGGAAAGTGTTGGAGATGATTTGATGTATGATATTATTAATTATTTTAGAGAAGTTGAAGTTTAATAAAATAATTTTCATGTGCAATTGACTGAATGGGAAAAGTCTGAGACTGAGGAAAATTGGCAGTTACTCAAGTTTTAGTCTTGTGATTGATACCATTTATTTGTATTCACAGACCTGTGTCTGTGGCCCAAAGAGCAAGTTGCTATGTTCCCTGATGGAAAGTTTAGGTGACCAGTACCTTCTTACAACACAGCAGGAAAGAAACCTGAGTTAATCTGTGCTGCCTCAGTTAACAGTAAAGCACAGGTGAAATACCAGAAAACTGATGAAATGCTGAAACCCATGGCTACAAGGAATTACTTTTTGTTCCAAGTATTCTGAATTTCCTCTTGTATTTGCAAAAACAAAGCTATCCTTTTGGTTTTAGCAAAGAAAGTTAATATTGCCAAACTGAGTTACAATCTGTGTAACAATTTACTGTAGACATAGATTTATTTTTGATCACATGTAACTTTTGAAGGAGATCTGAGATCATAGAATCATAGTATAGTTTGGGTTGGAAGGGACCTTTTAAAAGTCATCTAGTCCAACCCCCCTGCAATGAGCAGGGACAGCTTCAACTAGATCAGGTTGCCCAGAGCCCCATCCAGCCTGACCTGGAATGTTTCCATGGACGGGGCTTCTCCCACCTCTCTGGGCAACCTCTTCCAGTGCTTCACCACCCTCATTGTAAAAAATTTCTTCCTTATGTCTAGCCTATATCTCCCCTCTTTTAGTTTAAAACCATTACCCCTTGTCCTATCACAGCACGTCCTGCTAAAAAGTTTTTCCCCATCTTTCTTATAGGCCCCCTTTAGGTACTGAAAGGCTGCAATAAGGTCTCCCCAGAGCCTTCTCTTCTCCAGGCTGAACAAGCCCAACTCTCTCAGCCTGTCTTCAGAGGAGAGGTGCTCCAGCCCTCTGATCATTTTTGTGGCCCTCCTCTGGACCCGCTCCAGCAGGTCCACATCTTTCTTGTGTTGGGGGCTCCAGAGCTGGACGTGGTACTCCAGGTGGGGTCTCACCAGAGCAGAGTAGAGGGGCAGAATCACCTCCCTCGACCTGCTGGCCACACTTCTTTTGATGCAGCCCAGGATACGGTTGGCTTTCTGGGCTGTGAGCGCACATTGCTGGCTCATGTCCAGCTTTTCATCCACCAATACCCCCAAGTCCTTCTGGGCAGGGCTGCTCTCAATCCCTTCATCCCCCAGCCTGTATTGATACCGGGGGTTGCTCTGACCCAGGTGCAGGACCTTGCATTTGTCTTTGTTGAACCTCATGAGGTTCACACAGGCTCACCTCTCGAGCTTGTCCAGGTCCCTCTGGATGGCATTCCGTCCCTCATGTGTGTGGACCGCACCACTCAGCTTGGTGGTGTTTTCAGACTTGCTGAGGGTGCCCTCGATCCCTCTGTCTATGTCAGTGATGAAGATATTAAAGAGTGCTGGTTCCAGTATGGACCCCTGAGGGACACCACTTGTCACCGATCTCCATCTGGATATTGAGCCATTGACCACTACCCTCTGGATGCGACCATCCAACCAATTTCTCATCCACTGAACAGTCCACCCATCAAATCCATATCTCTCCAATTTAGAGAGAAGGATGTTATGGGGGACTGTGTCAAAGGCCTTACAGAAGTCCAGAGAGATGACATCCGTAGCTCTTCCCTTGCCCACTGATGTAGTCACTCCATCACAGAAGGCCACTAGGCTGGTCAGGCAGGACTTGCCCTTGCTGAAGCCATACTGGTTGTCTCCAGTCACCTCCCTGTCCTCCATGAGCCTCAGCATAGCTTCTAGGAGGATCTGTTCCATGATCTTCCCAGGCACAGAGGTGAGGCTGGCAGGTTGGTAGTTCCCAGGGTCCTCCTTCCTACCCTTTTTAAAAATGGGTACAGTGTTTCCTTTTTTCCAGGCCCCAGGGACTTCACCTGACCGCCGTAACTTTTCAAATATCATGGAGAGTGGATAATGTCATTGAACTGAATAGTTCCTAACATTTAGTACTAAATGGAAGGTGGTGGTTTTTATCTATATGAAAGCAGAGATTAAATAACAGTAATAACAGTATTTTTTGAAAATACTATCAATTAGAATAATTGATAAAACTTAATCAAGTTAGATTTCCAGGCCTTATTTAATTGTTTGACTTTCTGTATTGTTATGCCTTTATTTTATGCTGTGTCTTAAGTACGGTCTTACAGCAGATCGTATTTTAGAGTATATATATGCAAGTCCAAATAAAACAATAATGATATATTGTTTTTATTGATGTGCACAGTTCTAGAGTCAAAGAGAAGTGAGATGAAGTGGTGAGAAAGACATATATAAATGCCAGATGTGGAAAATACTATAAATGGGAATTCCTTCCTGGAAAGTATGATTTTAGAAAATGATTTCTTTTCTAATGTATACTTATGTTAGAGTAGCTTTAAACAGAAATTAAGAAAGCCAACCATTTGATGGTTTAACACCCTTTAGCTCTTATTTTATGTGTGAAACAAAGACAACTAAACATGCCTTTGTCAACACATTTCCATGAGAGGAGTCCAAGGAACTGTTTTGGCAATGCTCTGGCTTTGTACATGTGCTGAAGTGTCATGATCTGAAATGGCAGAAGCTATTGGGTTCTTGAATGAACAGTTCAATCCTGAAGATTCTGCAGAAGATGCAAAGGTGTGGCCCCAAAGTTAACTGCTCCTGATAAATCTCCACAAAGTTTGCAAAAGGAGTCAAGGCATGGCAACCTTTGAGGCACACAGTCAGAAAAAAGGAAGAGAATTATGAAATGCCGCATATACTTCTGCTGGTTTTGGGAAGCCTAAATGGAAACTAAGAAACTCTTGTGTCACTTTCAATTATAGCTAAGGACATATTGAAGATATGTTAAAGATTAGACCACATAGATGGGGTTTTGAATTGCAGAATTTTTTTCTCTCAAGAGCATTTCATGACAGCGCTGTGCTTTTTTCCTGCATGGGTTTTTCCATTGCACAGTAGCCCTTCCTTAGGCCATAGAAGGTCTAAATAATCCACTGTGCTGTATCAGAGCTACAGCCTGTATAGTAATATGATGAAAGACATTGTATTTCCTGTCCTATTTATTTCACTATAGAAATATAATACTAATAATACTAATACACTATACTGAAGCGATTATTCCTCTAGCTTAGTACAGAAATGACTCTGCCTTTTTCACAAATAAATAGGGTTTGATGGGACCAGAAGGCTCATTTGGTCTACCTGGAGCTCCTGGGCCTAAGGTAAGTTTTTGTGTCAATCTGCTTGTGAGTTTGATAAATGACTGCTTTGTAGATGACAAAGCGCCAGGATTTTGCAGCTAATTTTTTGGTATATTGAATATTGTTGAGTAGCTGTATGATTTTCCCTATATTACCTTATATGATAGTTCAGTCTCACGAGAGCTCAATATAGCTCAGTAACTGGTGCCTGTCATCCCATGAGGTTTGGAACAATTGCAGAAAGGGTCATGAGACTTTGTTTAAGCTTTGCAGTCCTGGAAAATGTTCTGCAATGCTGGGAGCCAGATAATTCTCAGTATACATCAGAACTTTCTGCCCATGTTACATTTATTTATATTTTAATTGTGTTAAATAGCGTTACGTGCTGCTTTTTCCACTCGAGGAGCCAAATTTATTTCAGATGTAGCTTTATTGATTGCACTGCAGCTACAGCAAGAATTAATTTGACCCATGCTCTCAGCAACTAAAATAGATACTATAAATCCAGATCTGTTAGAGTAACCTGTTAATTTAATCCAAGATGAGTTTTGGCCAGTAAGCACTGAATTGTATGTCCTAAAGAATATTTAGGAATATAAAATCCATTTCCCGAACTTTGTCTTTACAGTTAGCTCCATTTCCACCCATACATTATTTTATACCCCAAAATACATATGTATTTATTTAAAATTGTATACTGAAGGTAACATTTTTTAAAGTGGTCAATGTTTACTATGGTCAAGAAGATTGAATACCTATGAAATGACTAAAAATTAATTAGCTTTATTTTAATTTGTGAAAAATGCTTTTGTATATTTATCTCTCATTCAGAATATAAGCTGATTCTTACAGAATCATTCTTAATAATCATCTCAGAAGAGTATAATGAAGAAATCAATAATTCTTAGATTTTAATGAAAATCCTCATGCTGAATATATGCCTAATTTCATAGGCTACCATAAACCCCAAAACATAAATAAATATTTTAACTCAGACAGGTCCAAGCGTTCTCAGAGTTTCATTAAATAAGATGGTGGAAATGTGAAGTCAGTACACACAAACATGGTATGACTGGGCAAGGGAAATTAGGCAGGTGGGGAAGGGACAAGTGAGCAGAGGCTGGCAGATCACATTTTGTCATCAGTATCTCATCTCCCCTGAGAGAAAGTTGAAACTTCAGGTTGCCTGTAAGGGAGCAGAACTTTCAGCCTTTCAGTCACTACCTGTGCCTATTTTTAAGAGCTAATTTCCCAGCAGTGTCTGTTTATGTTTGCTAGTCATACCGCATGTGACAAAACATACTCGTGTATCAGCCACACTCTTATATTGTTATATAGGGTGATAAAGGTGAACCTGGAATACAGGGGAAACCAGGATCATCAGGAGCCAAGGTAAATATGAATCTGGAAGTATTCTAGTTAAAGAAGGGATTGATTTACTTTTCCATGATTTACTGATTTTCCATGATTAGTTACAAGGCAGTTTGTTTAAAAATGAAACAGTACTTAACATAAAATCGCATCAGAATCCATTTGATAGCTTATTCTTACTAATTTTATACTAGATTGTAGGCAATGTAAGTCAGCTGTTCATGAAGTTCAAACCTGCAAACATTGCCATTACTTCAGATAGTTTTATTTGTGTAATTTTGAAAAATCAACATCAACTGTATTAAAAGGAAAACTGAGGCTAAGAATTAGGAGTCCCTTTTGTGGCTTCTCTGTATTCAGCATCCTTTCACAAATTCTCCAGACATTTCAATCATCCTCAGTTACAAAATTTCAAAATATCATAGCCAAAGCATATCATATGACCTTGAGAAAACATACAATATATGTTTTTACACACAGCACATTACTGACACAGAGCTATTGTATTACCCAGGGAGAACTAGGACTACCAGGTGCTCCAGGTCAGCCAGGCTACCCAGGCATTCCTGGTACCCAGGGTATAAAGGTAAGTATTTTTTCCCATTTTACATTAACTGCATCTTTTATTGGAAATGCTTTTCTTACAAGTGATCGTTATTAAAGGAAATCCTTTTTCTAAATACGTCATTATTATTATTAGAGAATAGTTTGTATATTTTGGAAGGCCCATTCTTTAGAAAAACAGTCATTTTTAATAGGGAGGAGAGAATGGCCAAAATAGAGAAACTCTTAACATAAAATGCTACGACATAGGTATTAATGAAATTTCCAGTATGAATTATAGTACATAATGTTATGATCCATGATTCTATATTTACTTATATCTTATAGCAAGTGCTACATCTATAAAGTCTATGGTACAAAGTGTTTTGTGGAGCTCCCATAAGAACTGGCGCAATTAACCCTAGGCAGCTGGGACAGATTCAGCTCAGCTAGCCTTAGCCATTAAGACTTATCTGATCGAACCAAGCTGTCTGGGTTCTCTCCATATTTAGCTGAGAGAGTCTGAGCTTCTCGGGGAGTCATTAATTCACATCTCTATGCCTTTCTTTGACTGTAGCTGAAGCCTAGACAGTTGGCTAAATTAAATGTTGACATTTTAGATGGCAAAGGTTAGGTTAGATGGATCCTACTTCTACTGCACAGGTTGAAAATTATTTCTTCTTTTCAGAGGAACCTATGTTTATTCCTCTTGCCTACTGAGTTCTCATAAGGATCATGCCTGCAAGGATCTCACCATCTCTTGATGCAGTCTTACATCTATCAAACGCTGCTGTAGACATAGTTGTGCTGAAATTCTTCATTGCTGAAGAACTGTTTTGTGAACACATTGTAAAATTTCGTGTCGATGTTTGACTTACCCGGTTAGTCATCCCTATTTTTAAAGTGTAGGTATGTAGGATTTTCTGACAGTCACCTGTCTTTAAGGAGTCCCAGGTTGAAAAGATTATAGGCAATATTGTTCTTTGGTATGTTTTGAAATTCAAGCACACAGCTTTTTGCATAACTTAAAGCTGTAATTAACATTACATTAAATGCTTTCCTAGAGATTTTCTTCTACAAGACGACAGCATTCTACTAAAAATGTGTGGTTGAAACCTCTCAGTTTTGTCTCAGCCAATAAGGTAGAACTTCTTGTTTGAGTGGAAGCTGGAAAGCCCCTAGAATATTTCTTGTTTTAAAATACTGTCTTATTTTTATCTTACTATA
The DNA here is from genome assembly GCA_009819775.1 of Phoenicopterus ruber ruber. NCBI lineage: Eukaryota > Metazoa > Chordata > Aves > Phoenicopteriformes > Phoenicopteridae > Phoenicopterus > Phoenicopterus ruber. The sequence continues at coordinate 100,879,091 of CM020217.1, forward strand.
ACTCACAGAACTCACTGGAGTGTGAACTGAGTCTCTTGAGGAAAAATCAGCTATGCTTTGCCTATAGAATGGGATTTAAGAACCTGAAAATTAGAAGTAATTGAAAATCATAACTCTTCGTGCCCTGTGGGTAACTACAAAGAACTTAACAGCGTTGTGTTTTCTAGATGATGTTTTTTCAGGGCAGTTTCAATATCTAAGGGTCATCTAAGGTACATGTACCAGGACAGTAATACTGATTTTAAGAAGGGAGATTTTGTTAAAATTTATGGAACCTCTCTAAATTTTAAACTGAAGGAGCTTTTGCAAAAGTCATTATTCATTTTATATGAAGATGCAAATCAGAATATATATTGCTGGTTAGCTGGAGTTACAAGTCGTAAGTATGACAAACTCTTGAGTTTTTGGGGAAAAAAGTGCAGTTTGGTCATCTGACAGTAAAAGTGAAGCCTTTCAGCTATAGCTTATTTTAAAACTTCAAACCAAACCAAATGTTTTGCATTCAAGTACAATACAACCAAATACAGCTGGCATAAATACCCTCTTATGTTCTGGGATTTTCTATCAGGAAGATGTTTGCCGTGGCCAAAATCTCCTCTTTACTACTGTTTAACATTTAACTAAACATTCTCTTTTTCAAAAAACAACCAAACACACACGTTTGGCTCTTACAAGAAAACTGGCAAAACAGATCCAAAAAACTCCGTCCTAATTCTCTTCTTTATTAAATGCAGTTTTGCACATCCCCCACAGATCTGTCTTTTGTTTCATGAGTTGCTGTGTTCTCGGCTCAACATTTTGATTCATGTCTATTTAAACAGAGTCACACTGATTTAAAAGGTCAGAGTTAGGGCAGGAGCCATCTCCCATAACTTTTAAGTTTCCTTTTCAGTCAATGAAGAGAGATAGGCACGTTCTGGGAGTACGTATTTTATAGCTCTGTTGTTAATTGGCATGAATAGTTTTCAAGAGCTGCCTGTTTCTCTCCAGTGTCAATTAGATGGTGTTCAGACAACTCGATAAACCTAGATACCTGCCTTTTAAGTACCATTTGCACCATCTGATTGCCAATCACCCCACTAATGTTTATTTACTATAAACATTTCAATGAAAGTCAAAAGGAGTGGGTTGAAGTGGAACTTAGTCCTTGCACAGTTTTGATTAAATTTAAATATATTTTTTTTAGTGATTAAAAAAAAAATACCTTTTTCTTTGGTGTGTCATGTGTCATAACTTCTGCATTCAATGGGTTTATCGTAAGTGTTACAGAAATTGTTTATACCCTATTGTCTGTGGGTGAAGGCAAGCATACTTAGTGGTTAGCATTCAGATGGAATTTAGTCCATCAGAAATACTGCCCCCCTTCCTGCCTACATCCTCTCCACTCCCATACACTGAGTGGATAAAATCCTGCTGGATTTACCACCTCATTATGTTATATTTTTTAATTTTAACTTGGTATGTAAGTATCCACTTTTCTTTTTGATAGTTCTTTCTATGACAGACTCCCTTATTAGTATAACTTTCTCAGTGTTTGTGTACATGAGGATGAAGTGATTTGTTTTCATTCAGGATAAATAAAAGCTATTGGATGCTCCTCTTGTATTTACTGTGTTAAATTAAAACACATGCTACATGCCTTTGAGATGAATCATGTTACCATGGAGACTTTTCTTGTAATATTTTACAGGGGGACAAAGGAAACCAAGGTGAAAGTGGTATCCAGGTATATCAACATTGTTTCTAATGAAATCATCTGGCAACATTATTAATGCAAGTCTTAGGTGTTAATTCAGGAGCTTTTTTATAAGATTAAGCTCCACAGAAGGTTTGCTTGAAGAATAGCAGCACTGAGCCCTAACTCGTCTTCAAGGAAAACTGCCCAGTATGCCCAGTCTGAATTTCCAGCTGCATTTTTGGGGCTGAGCAGGCTATGGGCATTTGGTGCAGAGCTGTGTGGTCCTAGCAATGGTGTGGGCTCGGGGATGTGGTTTGTGCTGCTGCCTCAGGGGGCTGGGACGTGACCCAGCACTGTCCTGGGATGGGTTCTGTCCCTGCCTGCCCTCCCACTGTGGGATCACATAAATGCTCATAAAGTAACACCACCTGGCCTCTGCCTACCTACTATATTATAACCAGTGGGATTTTCCTCCTTGTACCTCAAAGTCATGTAAATACCTACAAGAAAAAGAAGAGTATCATGTCACTACTCAGATCCTAACCTGGCTCCTCTGTGTTTGGAGTAGAAATTGTATCCGTCTGCACAGTTTCTGCTCTGAACTCTTGAAGAGTAACCCTTCAGATTGATTGGGCCTGGTTTAGGATGAGATTTTAGCGTTTACCTCTTTGTGTTATTTTTGATAGTTTAACTACATCTCCCAGATAAATGTATATTTTAAGAATATGTGCTTCTTTTGTGAAGGGACTGAAAGGAGAAAAAGGAAGACAAGGAAATCCAGGCTTACAGGTACTGTTAAAATAGTGATCCTAGTTCAAGAGAGCCATGATTCATGTATGTTTGTTAAGATTACTTCCATCAACATGGATAGTTGTTCAACATGGATAGTTCCATCAACATGATTACATAGCTATATAGATTACCTCTTAAACAACCTTATATTTTAAAAATAACAAATATAACACATACCGTGAAGATGGAGCCACACTTTTTTTGGCTGTGCACAGTGGAAGGATGAGAGGAAACAGATCCGAGTTGGAACGCAGGAAATCCCAACTTGATATGCGGGAAAAGCATTTTGCTTTGAGGGTGGTCAGACACTGGAGCAGGCTGCTCACCGAGATTGAGGCAAAACCTGTCTGGACAGGGCGTTGAGCAGCCTGCTCTGGCTGGATCTGTTCTGAAAAGGAAGTTGAACCCATGGAGGCCCCTTCCAACCTACACGTTTCTGTCATTCTGGGATATTATATTGTGAGAAACAAACTGGAAGTACGTTTTTCTGGATTATTTTATTAAATCCTTAATTATGGAAAATTTTCATGAAACAATTATAAATAATATAAAATGCAGATAACAGCACAAAGTGGCTTTTGTGTAAAGGTTTTAAGAGCGATGCTTGAGATGTTAAGATTTTGCATGTACCATGCTACACTTTCATGTAGTTCATTACCTCTTAGACTATATTGGGAGTCATTATTGACATCTTCTGTGCTCATAAATTACAGATGTTTCCTGCTTCAGCTGCAAATCAGTGAGATCCAGTTGTTTCTCTTTAACTCTGGGCCAATGTATTCTGATTGTGTCATAGTTGGCTATCTTGTTATACCCCAGAAAATAACTGTTAGTATTTATAAATACTTGTTAATTACATAATCTATGTCATGTCTAAACAGAGAAGTATTTGTTAGAGGTACATATCTAAAACTAGACTTGGAAGGGAGTCACAGTTGCTTTTTTCAGAATTACGACATCGATGCAGCTGCCTGTCTAGCCAGAAGGAGCTGATTCCAGTGGAGCAAGGGCAGGAGATCTAGATTGTATGTTAGCCTAGTTTTATCACTCTCAGGGGTGTGTAGGTTGACAGGAGTCCGGTAGTAAAGCTGAGCAGATATTTTTGAAAAGAAATAGTTTAAACTAAAAGGCCGATCATTGCAATCATTGGTTTTAACCAAATGTAATGGCCTACTCTAGCATTTTACAAGTTAAACTTTCTGGTTTTTACTTTTGCAAAAATGTATATTTATTATTTTAATCATAAGGTAAAACAAAGTGATAGTGAAAGAAAACATGATTTTTTTTTCAGAGTTTTTTCAGTGCAACTGAATTGCTATTGCTTGCTTTTTTTTTTTTGGAGAAAGCTGAAAAAATAACACAGGCTTGATCTAAAATTGTTTCCCATGCTTATCTAGTTTGGTCAGTAACCAAAAAATCAGTCATTCAGATATTTCTGGTAGACAGCACTAGATCCTTCCAAGGTTTCTCAAGCCTCCAGGACTTCTCAAAGATACAGTGCAGCTTCCAGATTCGCTTGTCCATAAGAACATATCAGAAAAGTGAAAAAGCCTGCGCTGAACTGCCACCTTGCCATGGAACTTTATGATCAGTCATTGAACCATTTGGCAGAAATGACACCGAAACCATTTGCCAACATGCAAAATCTGGCTTACAAACTGCGTTTCTATTTCAAAGGCTCTGAACTTGATTTCTGTCTAGTAAGACAGCATTATCGGGAGTTTCCTTTTGCTAGAACACAAAATTTTGTTTCTTTTGTAGAGTGAATAAGGTTTTGTCTATATGCTCTTCTTGTACACTAATAAAATATATGGTTTATAATATATATGATATATTCCCAACTTATCCTTTTGGTATATGATATTAAAGGTATTACTAAAGGGTGAATTCCCCATGATATACATTTTTCATCCTTATATGCAGTTTGGTTTTTTGTACAAATAGCAATCACAGAATCTTTAAAAACTGACATTTGTGATTAATTATTGAAAACAAAGGGCAAAAATATTATTTTTTTATTCCAAGTAATTTGGCTCAACTTGCTTTTTTATTTTTTTTCATATTAATTCCTAAAGGGAGTAGAAGGATTGAGTGGAGAACGAGGAGAGGTAAGTATTTTGTAAAGACAAATATAGTATTGCAAATTACAAACTTATTCCATTTGTTTCTGCAAATTATGTGATATGTAAAATGTGTGTTTACAGTCTTATTTCTGTACTCTCTGTAAGCAACAGAAGAGAAATGAATTGAGAAATATTAGAGAACAGAAAGAAATATTAGTTAAAAAGAGATAGTGAAATATATATTTCATGAAATGAAAGATTAAAAAAATAATTAAACCCAAGTATATTCTTTAAGAGAATTGAAAACAAACGAAAAAATTAAAAACCCGAGAAGGAGCTGATTGAAGAAAGCAAATAATTAAAGAAAAAAACCATCTAGATATTCTAAGTTCATGGAAAAATGAAAATATAGTTCATAAAAGAATACAGAATACTTGATCAAAATGATAGATATTGTTTAGCAGCAGCCAATAATAGCAGGGCAGGATACAAAAATAAGGAACAGGATACACAAAGAAGATCCTTCCTCTTATATGCCTTCGCTCTTTTTGGCAGTCAACAAATGAGGAGCATTTACGCTAGAGATCAAGACCATTGCATTTAATGTCAGCCTTAAATTTGCCTAATTCCTTTTGAACTGTGCTGATAGACTGCACTTTCAGCTTCCATAAAAGTCTGTGGTAAGGACTTCCACAGCAGAACTATTGGTCTTGTACGTTTTAACCTTCACCAGTGAGATTTCTCTGTGTGCCTTTATTTCAAAGCTAATGAAAAGGAATATAGCGAAGTCTTTACAAAGGTTTGTTTTTTTTTTTTTTAGAGGATTCTATCTTTGAGACTGACTCAGAAAACGCAGGGCAGAATTCTTTCTCTCTACTACTAAGTTTATACAGGAATAATCCAACTCAGCCAGAAACTTGAGGGGCATAAGGGGAAGCCCGCTTGGACTGCTCTTGGTCTGTCAGAAACTGCATTTGTTGCTTTCCAGGATATTTTTAGAAGTCTCATCTTTTTTTTTTTTTCTCTTGTGTTTGGCTAATGTAGATATATTTATGGCCAGGCTTTTTAATCTTTGTGTTGCATGTTGTTTAAAAATTGGTATTTAAAAGATTTTGTTAGTTATTTTTTATTTATTCCAATATTTAGTGAAATCAGGGTACACACTGTCCCATTAATATAATTCTCCATCAACTGTATTTAGAGATTTCTTTGTTCAACCCCTTTTCATTAAAGCGTTGTTGCATATCACTAACTGGACATATTCATTGGCAGCTCAGTTCTGATAATTAAATAATTTTATGCATTTAAACATATAAATTGTCCTAGATGCTGCTGTGGTTCTATGAAATACTTAAAATTACAGTTTGGCTTATAGGTGTTTAGCTAAATCATTGCCAAAATTGGTAAAAGATTCCTTGTAAACTATTGAACAACCCTCTTTAAATATTGTAAATCATGGTAATAATGTATTTCTTCTGAGAAATCCTTTTAATAATATTCTTACTATATGTTAAGATATAATGATGTCATTGTGTTTACTTATCAGACCTATAAAATTAGTTTATTTTCTGTTTTTGTAAAATATGTTGTATTTTGTTAGACTCTGACTCCTCAATAAAAAGTTTCTTCAGTCTGTAATTCTCAGCACTTATTGAGCTCTTTTCCTTTTTTTTTTTTTTTAATTTTCTTTGGCAATAGCAAGGGTCAACAAACAAGGCCACACATGGGATGTGGCTGAGCATTACAAGACCAAGATATACTGCAGAAAATGTTCCCTCAGCAGTTTCATTTGCTTTTTGGCAAGTTCTGCAGGCAGTTGTGCTGATGCTTCCAATGTTTTGTCCTGGTGTTTTTATACTGGCTTCTTGCCTATAATGTTTTTCTACAATAAATGCCATTTTCCCAATATTTCACTGATTCTTAATGCTTTCTAGCCCCTTTAACATTTAGTCCAAATAAATCAACTTACAAGTCAGATGTCTTTTATGTAAACATAGTCTATAGCTGTAAAAGTAATTAAAATTAAAACAAATAATGTCTAGCTACAAGAACAGCATGATTTTCAGATCCCAGCACATATAGCTTCCAGTATAGCCACAGGCAGCTACATATGCTCCATACGTTTATCTCTGAGCCTTGCTGACCCTGTTAAATGAAAAAAACCATTCGTAATTCTGTAATAGAAATGAACAAGTACAAATCTACATGGTGTAACTAAGAGTATCAATTCTCTATGACTACAACATTCAAGTTGACAGTATCAAGAAAATAAAATGCAATTACAACCTTGGAAAAAGTCAGTTCTGAAGTAGTGTATAACTTTTGTAGTGGGAAGAGGGTATGGACTGCTGTTCAGTTCATGCGTGGCGTCTGACTGGTGGGCCATCTTTCCAGCAGTACTCTCAGGCGCTTGGCTGACATCTGTCACATTTTGTCTCCTTTCTGTTTTTTAAGAGAAAAAAAATACCTGCCTTATTTTAGTGGCTAGCTCTCTGCATAAAACTGAGTAATCCAATATCGAATTTGAAGCTTGCTACCCTGTAATAATTCATGTGGAGAATTCTGGGCATTGTTACTAATTCAGACCAAGCCAGAAAGCTTTGAATTTTTCTGATGTAAAGAATTTTGAGAAGTGCTATATAGAATAATACAAAGTAATATAAATACCATAGTTTAAAATTCAGTGTAAGGCTGTGAAGACTGTATGCCTGAGTACTTCTTAAACTTGCATTGTTTGTTCCAATAAGTTTTGTCATATATAATAATCCTGCTGCCTTGTTTCCATAATTCCGTCTAAAATAGTTGGAAAGGGTGAAAGAAAATTTTAAAGCAACTGATAACATTATGCAGAAGCTGTGCAAAAAAGGAAGGAAAAAACTCATCAGGGAGCAAACATAGTATACTAACTATAATCTTGGGCACGTACCAAATTTCATTGTCCTGATGTTCTGTTGGCTGCAGCATAGGGAAAGAGTTCCACATGAACTATTGCAGTAGGTAATTCCATACATAGAAGAACCATTGCTTTGATGAAGAGATATCAAAATGATTTCCAGTATTATTTTAACCTTTTCTAGTGAAGCAAATGGACTACAGTTGTTATCAATCATATGGAGAATAAATGAAGTCAGAAAAAAACAACAAAAAACCCCTAACTGAAATCAAACTATTTTTTCCTTTGTCTTATACACAACAGACATAGGGTAAAAGTCTTGATTGTTATAGTACATTTGCCAAGAACTTCAGTGATGCCAGAATTTCACTTCTAATTTTTCCAGCCTTCTAAGGATTTTAATGTACTGTAACAAATTATCTAATTCTCATGAAAAAGTGAATGAAGCCTTTCCTTCCATATGTTAATAAGGAAGATTATTTTGTTTTATATTAATTAGTAAGTAAAATGGGTCCTTAAAGTTAAAAAAAAAAAAGGTAATTTATTTCTAGTTATATTTGGTAAATAATTGTATCTGAAAGAGTTACTAAAGAATCTGAAAGCTTCAATACATTTTAGTAAAGGAGATCTCATCAGTACCAAGTTGATTTTCAGTGACAACTTATATTCATTTTATGAAGATCATCAATGAAGATTTTCTCAGACTATGTTTGCTTGGTGCTACCTAGCTTCCAAATGGTCTGTGAAGATACAATTGGCTTTTTGTTGGTTTTCATTCCAGAAAGGTGAGAAAGGAGATCCAGGCATTCGAGGCATCAATGGGCAAAAAGGAGAATCCGGTATCCAGGGTTTGGTTGGACCTCCTGGTCTCAGAGGTCAGCCAGGAGATAGAGGACCCCCAGGACCACCTGGATCAGATGGAAAACCTGTATGTATAGGGCCTCAAACTTGTCATTTTGAGTACCTTAAAAACCCCAAACAAATGCATGTTCTCTGTGTTTTTAACCATTCTATGTTCAATTCAGGCACGAGAATTTTCAGAAGAATTTATTCGACAGGTGTGTTCAGATGTACTGAGAAGTAAGTTTGAAAGCCTCTTTACTGTTCTTCCCTTGTTTAAAGTGCTAAAGGAGTTTCCTGATAATTATAAAGATGCTTTCTTGAAAGCAAGAGCGATATTGCTGATTTACCACTTGTTTTCCCACAGGTGTGGAAATGTATTTCCACACCACAGTTCCATACTTTACCATCTTGTTTCCTAAAGGGCTCATATTCTCTAAAGAGAGGAAATTGGTTTTGTATTAGTGGCTAGGGGGCAATATTTTTGTATTTTATTGTTACCACTCTCTAAGCAATTTTTTGTTTGAATTTTCCCAGCCCAGTTGCCTGCCATCCTCCAGAGTGGACGGCTACAAAACTGTAACCACTGTCAATCCCAAAGCGCTTCCCCGGGACTTCCAGGACCACCAGGTCCAAGAGGCCCTGAAGGCCCAAGAGGGTTTCCTGGTTTACCAGGAAACGATGGCATTCCGGGGCTGACAGGCATCCCGGGTCGCCCTGGGGCTCGCGGGACAAGAGGTACTGTGTGCATGTGTCATGGTGCTAATGGCCTTTATGACTTTGTTTTCTGCTTCCAGTTTTGAATGGGATTAGTGCAGGGTGGAGTAAGGGAATAGCTGGGTTTGGATCACAAAGTGTAATTGAGGACATGGTGCAATGTAAAAGTTTCACTGCTTATGAAGAATGCATGTCAGGAGAAGAGAAAATACAAGAACACAAGTCTCATGTAAATGTTTTTAACTGCATTTACATTTTTTTTTTTTAGATCAAATATGCTTAGACATGGATTTCAATGTATTTCCATGTTTTCTAGTTTCTTTTCTTCCAAACTTCTTTGTTTCTGCTATTTTAAAGAACAGTATTTATTCACTGGCTATTTACTATCTGCTACCCTGTAGGCTGATTTTTGGCATGCGGCAACCTTTATACTCCCTCCGATTTCCTGGGTTTTTCTCCTTTTCTTCTTTTTATCTCATAAGGATTTTTACTCCTTTCTTTATACTTTTCTTAAACATTCTGGTTTCTTTTTAGGCAAGCTAAGGTTTATGCTTTCAGGTAGCTCATCCGTCCGAGCATTCTAACTGATTTCTGGGATGTATTTGCAGACTTTAAGTTAAGTATGCATATACAGTCTGGAACTAGACCAAGAGACTGGGTGAAGTCCATAATTTGGTATTGGTCCCAGCAGCGACTGTGTTTCCTATAGCATCAAAATAATCGGGAAAGCTTAACTAGTAATGTGCCAAGGGTAGGCAAGCAAATGGTTGGTAAATATTGACTTTCTTTGTGACTTATTAACTATGACCTAGCACAGCAAATTAATTTTGGATGTAACGATGATTTGTCTGTAGTGCTTTTATAACTTCATCTCCAAAAGGAGAACGTGCAGTTTTCCTCTGGAGCTGACACTAACAGTTCTGGCTATTCCGTAAGAGCTGGAAAAATAGATATCTGTTTCTATGAAGAAATTGAATTTGTTGGGTTGTACTAGTGTAAGAGAGCACATATTTTGCCCCTCTCAGTATTTCTTTGGTGGAGATTTAATTCTGCCATATGTTGTGGAAGATTGTCTATATACTCTGTATTCCACAGGGACTGTGGTGAACACCTTACACTTCCTTCATACAACTTCTTAAAATCTTTGGCAATGGAAAGGCAATGACAGCAAATTTCTTAATTGCCCATCAACTATTCCCTCAACTCATAGTGGCTGTCTGCTTAACAGGTGCTACATCAGCTCTTAATTCAGTAGAAATGGGGGTAATTTAGAACCCAGTTACACTGTACAGGTTACAAGGAAATTCTTATTTTACATCCCATTATTTGCTTTTGAACTATTACATTTTTTATTCAATAAGTATTATCAAATGCGGACTTCCTAATTAATTGGATGAAAATATTCTTAGTGTGCAAAGATATACATGTGTTTGCTAATTCACAGGACTGCCGGGGAAAAATGGCGCAAAAGGCAACCAAGGAATTGGGGTTCCTGGGATCCAAGGCCCCCCAGGACCTCCAGGTGAGGGATGGTTCATTGTGCAGATTCAGTGCATGCTAATAATTTGAAAAAAAAGCGGTTTAGAAAAAATGTTGATATAATTTGGAAAAACTTAGATAGTTTTTACACATCTTAATTACCATATATGTTTTATGGCTAATGCCTGTCTCTCACATGCCTTTTAAATTGTCATATAATACATTATTTAATATAAGATAGGTCTTTTAGAGATTGATACCTGAGACTGCTGTTTCTTGATAGATGGATCTTGAAGTCAGCCATTATCTGAAAACTGAGCCCTGATATAGTCATGTGACTTGTAAGCATTGCTCAGTGAAGGAAAACGATCTTTGTAACAGCAGTGTATTTTCATGCAAAATGCAAAACTGAGCGTTTGGAAGAGATATTATGGCCTGATCCAAAGCCAGAGAAACAAATAGAAATAGAAGGACTTTGATTCGTGCCATGGTGGTTCCAGATTATATGATAAAGTATAACAGTGTACTAAAGTAGATTTTTGTATTTCCTTTTAAACGCTATTTTTATTTAAAGTGTTTTTCACACGCTTTTAAAAAGAAATCTTAATAAGGTATCATGTTGTTTATATAAACATATAAGCAGTTTGTGACAAGAAGTGTCTTTTTCAGAAAATGAAGTTTTCTTTGTCTGCATACTTCACCAAAGAGCAGGGGGTTTGTGGGTCCGTACTTGCTCTTGGTTTCATTTTAATAAAAATACTCTGTAATGTACTTGTTTATTTCATGTGTGTTGTTAAGGTCCTGAAGGTCCGCCGGGTATGAGTAAGGAAGGACGTCCCGGAGAGCGTGGGCAGCCTGGTAAAGATGGAGATCGTGGCAGTCCGGGAATGCCAGGACCGGTTGGACCCCCTGGAATTTGTGACCCATCACTATGTTTTAGTGTAATTGTGGGAAGAGATCCATTTAGAAAGGGACCAAATTATTAATTTGTGATACAATAATTTAGAGGAATAGGTATGGTGCTTGTCTTTTATGGTCTTTCAAGTCTCAGGAAGGTGACCAGCAATAATGCCATAAGCAGGAACAAAAGTACCTCTGACATTATAAACGTCATAAAGAATGATCCCAAAGGTTAAACGTTCCTTTAGAAAAGAAACTCCAATTTTTTTTATAACTTGCATTGATTGAATCTCAAGTGTTTTTAAAGTGATCATCAGTTTTAATAGGAATAAAATGAACTATAATAGTTGATATTTAGTATTTAAGTGTTCTATCATACTGTTCTGCCACTGAAGTCCTTTGCAAAATTGCTGGAGATGCCACTGGGAGCAGGATTAGGCATTAAATGGTATTGGTCAGGTATAAATTACTGTGAAATTTTTCACATGCAGCCGACGTATACAGTATTTGATTTCGAAAGAATGTGGCTGGCTTTGACTTCATATGTGTGTGAATCTCATTGGCTTGTGTACATTTCATATGTCATGGCTCCAAGTGTTCTGTGAGCGAAAGCATAGATCAGATTTTTATAAATTAAGTATCTGGACTTATTATGGAAGTAATATCACCTATTTTGCCATGCAACTCTGCTTAAAACCAAGGTGAAATGCAAGGGTAGAACTACTGGTTCAAGAAGGGCCAAGGTTTTATTGAAGATGATACTGTCAGCTACAAAAGGTCAAAAGGTTCCACGTGGGTGATTCAACTTATATGAAAATAGCATTAAAAAATAAAAAAGAACAAAAAACTGGCATAGCTGGCTTACAGCTATGATTTGAGAAAAAGAAAAATTAAAAAATGTTTGCACAACCCCAATGTAACAGTTCTGCATAATTAAGTATTAAGTTATATACCCTTTGCTGTTTCTCCCCAAGGACTGCAGTTGCCAAATTGAAGCAGCAGGGAGGGGTCTAACTGCTGGCTGACTAGCTGCAATGTTTGTTATGCTGTTTCCTTTTTCATTTTAAGCAAGCTATGTGTAATTTTCATTGTATGCTTCGCTGATGAGGTGTATCGCTTGCTTTTACATAAAGAGCAAAGGCACAGTTCCCCTGAGGATTTAAAATCCATTTCTTAAATTAAGGCAGAGTCTTGTATTGAACTTAACCAACGCTTTATAAGTGGCTTTTTCTAATGTATTGTTTTTCTGTTGTCCTACTATCAGAGATTGGTAATATGCTTGACATTCAAGGTAAAATAAAATTTTGTAAAGAACTGGTGGTAGTTTGGTGAGCGATTGTAAGAGTCGCCTGTGTCCTGTGTCGCAGAAGAGAGTGCCTCCTGTAATACATGGAGGGATAGTTCCACCTTGCAGCTGTGCTTTTTTTCGCCAGTGTCCTTCCATTTCCTCTGGAGAAAGCACCGTCCCCGGGAGCAGCACCTTTCCGCTGGGCTCCCGCACAGCTGCGCTGTGCCCTGTGGCTGCTGCCCACCCAGAGCTGCGGCCCACGGAAGGGTGCTTGCAGTCAGCAGCTGAGCCAAACCACAGCCTTGGTTATAGCAGAGTGCAATCGTTAGCATCTCCTAAAACCTAGTCTAAGATCCTCCAGGATGATTCTGGAAAGATACTGATGTGGACCTGAGAAATAAAGCTGTGCATGAAGTTTTCTCCCCAGACAAGTATTCCTCGGTACACACGGTAGGACTTTGTTCATGTGAAGAAGCATTGCTGGAATTGGTGGAAGACAGAATCTAGAAACCTCTTATTTTGTTGCGTTAAATCTCACACTGTTTATTTTTTGAGAGCTGGAAGTGAAACACGTCGCTAGGTCAGGAAGGAATCAGGATCCCAGCATGTTTGTAGAACCTTTCTGAGCTATCCACACTGCATGCTAATTTAAATCCACGTTTAAGACTCCTTTTCCAATAAGATGTATGGTGGTGTGACTGCTGAGCCTGGGAGGAAGCAAAAACAAAAAAAAAGGGCAAGTCAGAAGGACCTCTGACTGCAGCAAATGCAAACAGAAAACCAGAATTCCTTACTTGTAGAAAATCCCGGCATTTGTTTTCATTATAATTTAAAACAACACACATACATCCTTTCACATCAGAAATATGGTGGAAAAGTTGGAAATTTTTAGATATTTCACCTTTTTTTGCATTCATTTAGGCAAAACATTTCCTTCTATATCCAAACATTTCAGTTTTATCAAGAGGAAGAAAAATTTTAACTTAGTTAAAAATTTTAATTTAGTGCATTTGTCAGGAAAAAAGTCTTGATTTATCAGCCAGTCTGATTTTTTGGTAGTTTAGGTTATGATTTCATTTGATCAAATTCACATACATATCAAGCTTGAATTTTAAAAGTAGTGGTGGCTTTGTCATATTGGAGGGTTGTTTCTGAATGATTCTGACTGAAGATCTATAGGTGATTTCCAGTCTGCATCTATTAATGGCCATTTTAGATACCTTTATTCTTATGCTCATGTTGACTTTGGCTTGAGTTACTCCCTTTCTTTTGGCATTTTTTAGAAAACCAGTGTTCCCTGACAGCCTTTCGTCCATAAGGTTAGGCAAGGAAACCTTTTATTTTCCACCAGTTTGAAAGGCGCTCCACTCCCTGTTCATCCTTGTAGTTCTCTGCCTCACTTTTTTGAGGGGGAATAAGTCATTATAGAAATACATCCATAATTGTAGGTAGGGAACCTCAGTCGTACCTCGATGATGTTGATACTTACTCAAAGCATGTAGCTCTGATCAGCTTCTCATTTTCTTAATTCTTGAGTAAGTTATACAAGAGTCATGTAGGTCTTCTCTGATGAACTAGTATTACACAGATCTGTTCCCTCTTCTGTTTTTTGTAGCTGATGAGCTCCTATAGGATAGGGTAATTCAGATTGGAGGGGACCTCAACTGAAAGTAGCTATACTTACTACTTCTTAAGTGTTTGAGCTTGAAGTTCATAGCACTACATTTCAGAGCTTTTTTACTGTTCTAATTCCAAACTAACTCCTCTTGTGTTCTGATCCTCCTTTCTTTTGATCCAGTCTTTGTTAGCACGCTCCTACTTTTTGTGTCAAGTTCACTACAGAAAACAGTACTGTTGATCCAAACACCAATTCTCAAAGTAATCCACGCTTTACCTATGCCAATATTTCCCATTGAATACCTCTCGTTTACCTCATTTTCTTATTCATGTTATTGTTCCCTTAATTGGAAACCTATATCTTAATTTTTTTTTTTTTTGTCTATGCCAATAAAAGAGAGACTTTACTTTTCCTCTACTCCTTCTGGCATCTAAGGTAGCTCAGTCTGGCCTAGCGTGAGTATTTCTGTACAGTGCTGCTCAAAGAGTACAATCTCAGCTAGTGCATGTCTTTGTTACAGCTTTAAAGCAAAATCTCATATGGGAGCTATTTCACTTTGTGTAATAAGATAGCAAGACTGACTTTGAAAACTAAACAATTAAGAGGCTTCATTGAATGTAAAACAAACTTCAAACCCTTGATCTGCAAAAGGAGGAGATGTGAAGCTGAATCTATTTGATTTCCTTAACTGCTGAGCTGTTTGGATGCTTTGAGCTTCAGTACTGCTATTATCTTTGGTATTTTGCTCTGAATTTGAGACTGCTGAACGTGTCACATTTCTGCAAAGAGGATTTGTTTTTGACAAGTTGGAGTTTTCCAGAGGATATAGAATCATGGAATCATAGAATGGTTTGGGTTGGAAGGGACCTTAAAGGTTCCAACACCCCTGCCATGGCCAGGGACACCTTCCACTAGACCAGGTTGCTCAAAGCCCCATCCAGCCTCACCTTGAACACTTCCAGGGATGGGGCATCCACAACTTCTGGGCAACCTGTTCCAGTGCCTCACCAACCTCAGAGTGAAGAATTTCTTCCTTAGATCTAATCTAAATCTACCCTCTTTCAGTTTAAAGCCATTCCCCCTTGTCCTATCACTACATGCCCTTGTCAAAAGTCCCTCTCCAGCTTTCTTGTAGGCCCCCTTTAGGTACTGGAAGGCTGCTAGAAGGTATCCCCGGAGTCTTCATAGGAGAGGTACTCCAGCCCTCTGATCATCTTCGTGGCCTTCCTCTGGACTCGCTCCAACAGGTCCATGTCCTTCTTGTGTTGGGGGCCCTGGAGCTGAAGACAGTACTCCAGGTGGGATCTCATGAGAGTGGAGTAGAGGGGGAGAATCACCTCCCTCAACATGCTGGTCATGCTTCTTTTGATGCAGCCCAGGATACAGTTGGCCTTCTGGGCTGCAAGTGCACATTGCTGGGTCATGCTGAGATTCTCATCAACCAATGCCCCCAAGTCCTTCTCCTCAGAGCTGCTCTCAATCCATTCTCTGCTCAGGCTGCATTTGTGCTTGGGATTGCCCCAACCCATGTGCAGGACCTTGCACTTGGCCTTGTTGAACTTCATGAGGTTCACACGGGCCCACCTCTGAAGCCTGTCAAGGTCCCTCTGGATGGCAGCCCTTCCCTCCAGTGTGTCGACCCCACCACACAGCTTGGTGTCGTCAGCAAACTTGCTGAGGGTGCACTCCATCCCACTGTCCATGTCGTTGACAAAGATGTTAAACAGCGCGGGTCCCAATACTGACCCCTGAGGAGCACCACTCGTCACTGGTCTCCACTTGGACATTGAGCCATTGACTGCAACTCTTTGAGTGTGACCATCCATCCAATTCCTTATCCACCGAGTGGTCCATCCATCAAATCCATGTCTCTCCAATTTAGAGACAAGGATGTCATGTGGGACAGTGTCAAATGCTTTGCACAAGTCCAGGTAGATGACATCAGTTGCTCTTCCCTTATCCACCAATGCTGTAACTCTGTTGTAGAAGGCCACCCAATTTGTCAGACATGATTTGCCCTTAGTGAAGCCATGTCAGCTGTCACCAGTCACCTCCTTATTTTCCCTGTGCTTTTGCATAGTTTCCAAGAGGATCTGCTCCATAATCTTGCCGGGCACAGAGGTGAGACTGACTGGCGTGTAGTTCCCTTGGTTGTCCTTTTTCCCCTAAAATGCTAACCGTCTAACCTGTGCAGGTGCCTTTTCGAAAGCTAATAATAACGTAGATTATTTAAATGAAGACAAACAGTTTGAAGACTTAGTTCTGTACGATTAAATAGCCAGAAACTATTAGCAAGTGTCTTGCATCCTATTGAAATGCATACGTTATAGCCTAGGAACCTGCGATTTAGATTATTGCTTCTTAGAAGATTTTATCAAGCCAGAATTTAGCTGACTTCACAATAATTTAATTCTCTGACTTAATTTGATATAGTGGGATTATACAGTAAATGTAGGTGTGTTCAAGATCATATCTTGACTGAGAATATGAATATTTTTCACGGACCTTCAACTAATTCTGAAGTAAGAGGTTAAATGAATGGTATAAACTCATGTATTATCAGGTTAATGATTCGTAGAAGACAGACTCTTATTTACTATTCATGCAAACTACATGAGTTTCTTGCGGGTGTTGATCTGCAATCAGAAGCTGTGAATAAAAAAAAATCACTGTGAAACATGTCGCCATCTAACTACCAGATTTTGTCTGGAAACAGTTACGAGAAACTCTGTTAACTGACATTTCCTTACTCTCATGATGATAGTCTGTAAAACTGGATCTTGGGCTAATTTTTAAGCAGAGGGTAAGATGCAGAGAGAATTTCTGGACATTTTATTAATAGCATTTTGCTGTGTGACCTTGAGTTTAAAATGTACACTCCCTGGTTGGTTTAGTGCCTGTTGGTGTCAGTAGAGGAACTACAATTCACTGCACTAAATTTTTAAAACCAGCTTCAACTCATAATATCTCTGTGTGTGTAAAATGGATTTAAAATTTACCACTTCACTATGGTCATTGATTGCTATTGCCTCTTAGATACTAAGGCATGTATTTGGACGGAAAGATGCAGAATTGCAAAGTATTACTGTGGGAACTGAATTTCTTAATGAAAGCTTAGTGGCGTATGGAGCTCAGCAATTTGCACCTCTGAGAATCATGATCTTCTTAGGGAAGTTTGGAGTAAATACATATGGAGTGATGTGTCTATATATACATACATATAATTTAGTAAAAGACCAGATGTCACAGATGGCTTCCACATGTGCAGATTTATTTGGTGAATATATACATATATGGTGTGTGTATATGTATGGTTCTCAGTTCTTCATTTGTTTAACTGAAAGATATCATAGTCTTCCAATTAAAAAAGAAAAGGTGAAAGAATAAAATCTGGTCTTATTGTAAGAACTGAACTATCACAGTGCTGCTACTGCTTCAGAGCCAAGGTGTCATTGTCAGCTTCAGGTGTAGCCAATATATTTCAAGGTCGGTCGGCATCTTAGAGAAGGAGCTGAGAATCATTAGCTGTGCATCTTTCCGAACTAGAGACTCTCATTTCTCAGAAAACT
Source organism: Phoenicopterus ruber ruber (assembly GCA_009819775.1). Lineage (NCBI taxonomy): Eukaryota > Metazoa > Chordata > Aves > Phoenicopteriformes > Phoenicopteridae > Phoenicopterus > Phoenicopterus ruber. Next base: position 100,896,928 of record CM020217.1, read on the forward strand.
CAAGGTGCATTAAAATGAAATTTCCTATCAGTGCATCTGACTGGCCTGGCAGTGAACAATGTCAAGATCTGTCTTTTATAGTTCACATAGATTGACTCAAACCCCTGTGAAAAGAGACTATTATTTTCCTGTAGAGGGAAAACATAGATGATAAATCAAAATACATCTTATTAATCCATATTCAGCAGAGACAGTAAACCATTTTAAGAACTATTGCCTTCTGGGAGGCTGTTGAAATGTTTAAAACTTGATTTACTATAAAAAATACTTGTGGGTTATTTTCTTCTGTTGATAAGCAAGATTTTCTCATAGAGGACACCATCTCTGTATCCTGGAGAATCTAGGTCTGTTTTTACAACGGGGAAATCATTACTATGTGATTCCTGAGTTTTTCTTTACAAGCATCTTCCCCCCTCCCAGTATTTACTATATTTGCATAAAGTGCTTTGGTAGCAAGGAAATATTCTGGTGATGTTTCGGTATATTGTATTATTCTGTGTTAGTCTTTCCTTTCTTGGCAAAAGATGCAAGCATTAGAAGACGTTTTTCCAGAAGGGGTGTCTGGCCACTCAGCTAGCTCTCCAGAAGGTATATTGGCGGGTTGGAGGCTCCTTGGTTGTCTGCCATAGGCTAAAAGAACCATTTTAAGTTCTCTGTATTGATTTTCTGACACTTCTTGACAATTTTCCTCTTGTCACTGATAAAAGTACATAGTATTCTTCCACTAAAGGAAAAGGTAGGTGAGAATTCATCAGAAGATTTAGCCATGTGACTGTTATGGCATCATATGTCCATATTGCCTGCAAAAAGTATCTTTCTCATGTTGGAACCTCATAAATTCCAGAGAGTGTTCCATTTGTTGTTTTCAGTTTTTCCTTTTGTAAAGGGTGAAAAAAATTCATGGTATCTCTGTCACACATTGAAATCACATATTAAATATCATGCAAAAAAGGCGATAATGCTTCAAATGTTTCAAAGAAATAACTTTCTTGAACTGTTGAAAAATACCATGCTGCCTGAGAGATTAAGCAAAAAAAAAACAAAGCCGTCTTCTAAATGGGGCCCGTGAAGCCCCAGTTAGGGGCTTCAAGGTATGTGAAGCTCTTATTGATGTGGGAGTGAAAGCTATCTTTAATGCAGACAAGAGAGAGCCTGAAGAAAAAACTGGCTTAAGCGGTACAGTAGCCTGGGTAGCAAAGGAGAAGGAAAATGTCATTCACTTTATTCCTCCATTCTAATATAATATGTTTTGAATGAATTGTGCTTCTCCTTGTCCTCCTCAAAAAAAAAAATCATGAGAAAGTACACTGTGGTTATAACACCTCCCTTTGTATGAAATGATAGACCTCCCAGAGGTGAAAGCTCAAGACGAATGTGTCAGTGCTGAGCACCAGGAATCTCTGGCAGCCAGGACCAAAGATCTGGATGAGAATTCAAGAGATCATAGTAACTGTCCCACCCTGATATTATCTAACTCCTGCTCTGGAAATTGGCAAGCAAATGCTAGCACTTAACGGTGTTTGTGTTATGAAAGTTTAAAAAGATTTTTTATATACACAGTAAGTCCTTTTACAATATTTCTTAGAAAAAAAACCCCAAACCTAGAATTGAGGTAAAAGAATCTGGCTTTACGTGTTGTGGTCACATAAATCTTGTACGGAATATCCAAAGCTATGTGCGCTGGGGAAGTAAGTCAGTTTGCCTTCGTGAAGAAGGGGCTGAACTGGCATTCATAAAATCCCCCATACCTTCTTTTTTGCCCCTGCACCAGTTTGTTACACCCAGGAATCCAGCAGCCAGCACCTTTCTCCAGGGCAGTTCCTTACTCAAGCTAACAGAAACACAAAGTTCAGTATTCATTTACAGTATTCACTGTAAACGGATCACTCCTAAATTATGAATCAAACCTTTTGTGGGCACTAGTGTTTATTGGAGGTGCCTGCCGTATACCAACAGGCATATATACCTCTTAGCTGGTATGTAGGCAGCTACTGGTGGTACCTGCAAAGTACCAATGGGCACTATCAAATCATTATGGTAAGTTCTACTGGTTGAGAAGTTGATAGCATAGCCCTGGCCACTGTAACATCGTTTATTAAAAACTGGATGAAGAGCGAGTAAGCCAATATTTAACGTGTACTTGGTGATCAGCTGACAAGAAGTAACTCGGAGCTATCCGTGATAAGGGAGGTTGTATTATGTCTGTGAACATTCCGGTGACTCCTAGCAGGGAGACTCCAGCTCCTGCTTGTCACCAGCTGGAGCCCTTACCGAGCCGGCACATGACAAGGATCATGACAGATTAATTCCCGGCAGGCTGAGGGCTGCTGCTGCTGAAGGTAATGCAGCTGAACTAAGCTCCCAGCTATAATGGAAAGAGGGAGAAAGCAGTAAACTGGAAAATAGGTGTCAGAACTGTGCATTTGGGGATGTTAAAAGTTTTTGATGACGAAGAGTGGCTCTGTGACAAGACTACCTGTGGAGAGTTTTGATGCGTATTTGGCTTATGACAGGTTTGCCTTCAGCAAGTGTTCTCTTTGTGGAAGAGACAGTTTTCACCTGAGTTGTTAGCAAAGTAGTTGACCTTATAGACCAATTGAAAAAATGGATAACAGCTAATAATTGGTGGCTATCTTTCTGCCTGCGGACTTTGTATGAGTAGTTCATATATATGTATGTAGCTGGAACAGTATAGACTCTGTATCTGTGGGAGTGCTGTGCAGCCATGTAGCCAGGAACAAAATACCTGGTGTAGAAATGTATGTTCTGCTGACCAGAGTCAACTGGAGAAAAAAAACCCAAAGCCTTCTCGTCTCCTCTCCTAGTTACATGTGGCATAGGGATAGGATTAGAGAAGAAGCACTGATGTGATAAAAGAGAAAAGAACTGCTACCTGGATCATCTCTTTCAGAAATTAACTCTTACCTTTTAAGCAGAGTAGAAGGCAGTAGGAACAATCTTAAAATGAGACTAGCAAATTCCACTGAAATTATAAATTTTATATAGCTAATACTGTTACAGTGTGAAGTCTAAGAAAATGGAGATACAGTTTGCATTTTGGGTTGCAATTTTTTTGCTTTTTACAATTTGAAGGCCAGATGGTATCTGTATGGTGATCTGAAAAGTGCAATCCATAGAAGTTTCATGATTTTTATTGGCTTTCTCTCTCTCCTTCTGTTCTCCCACTCCAGGTCACACCCATGGCCTATCTGCTTTGGCACACGTGTAACTTGTCCATTCGCAGGGTCCCTACAATATGTTCTTTCATTTCTTTCATGTGATAGATACTTTATTTGTTTGGGTTTTTTCCTCGATCTGCAAATGGCTTTTTTTTAACCTCACTTTCATTTTCTTTCCTTTTTTTTTTTTTAATTACATTTCTGCTTTCTTTAAGCTGTGTCACACTGTACTGTCTCTGTGTGTCTTTATCCACGTCTTCCTTCTACTTTGGTCTCTCCTGTTGTGCTTGCAATGCTCCTTTAAATAGGAGGTGCAAAAGCCAAGTATTTCCTTGGGTCTTGAGTTATAAAGTGAGTTACTGGGAGATGCACAGGCTGTAGCCTGGCTATTGAGAGCTGCGTGCGTATACCATTACCACTACGTGATCGTTCTCCCTGTGACTCATCTGGTTGCTGAGTTGTGTGAGAGGGAGAGGGCTGCTTGGAAGAGGTGGCAGATGCTGAACAGATCTGCTAGCAGAAGGACTCACATAGCCAATGTTGTAGGGGTGTGGTGGGAAGGAGCTCTGAGGTATTGACAGGGGAAATCTTCACCTTTCTGGGAGCACTGCTCTTTTCTACTTTGAAGCTGTACTAGAGCTGGAAGAATCTGATAGTAAAAATAGTTACTCTCTGGAGTAAACTTCTTGCCTGTTTGAACTCGGTTTCCTACGTACATGGTGCATACAGTACATCTCAGGCTCAAAACCCTTACTGTGTATCCCTTCCTTTACTGCTTAAAAATTGAGGCGGAGTGTTTCTTTTATTAAACAAGTTGGAGTTGGCTAGAGATATAACTAGGTGCAGTTTAATGGATTGCAATATATAAGACGTCCAACAGTCTCTTTATCCCTTCAAATCTAGAGACTTTGGCTTGCCTATCTAGTGTAACAAAACAGACCATGCAAAGGGCCGTAGTTTCCCTCTATAAATATGATGGGGTAAACAGTAGGGAGGAAAAAGAAATACTTGCATCAAAGGACGATGTTACTGTACAAGCAGATGGGTATAATCTGACCGCAGGTGAACTGCAATGGAAAGCAAGTGGAGAATGCCTCTGTTAGGGAGAAGAGCCTGTGGCAGCTGCCAGCTCCTCGTGTATGACTTTTCTTGTGATAAACACTGCGCCTATGGATCCACCAATGCCTGGAACAAACCCAGGAGTGTATGTCGTGCTCCTACTAATTCCTTGTAGCTCTTTGAGTAAGTCCTGTGGTTACGTATACAAATACTTCTACTGGTTTTCTCCAGAACTTGTACATTTTGTTTCATATGTGTAGAATTTCTTCTACTAATATTTGTTAATTGAGCTGTACCACAGTAAACTCCTGAGCAGAGGTAGGCAAATATTTTCAAATGAACGGTTTTTCTTTCTTTGTTCAAATAAGAGCTCTTGTCAAAATGGGAGCCGAATGGGGAGGTCTTCACCAGTTGGATAAAGAATGGTATTGTTCCTCTGCGTGTGTGAGAGCGAGCGAGCCAGCAACTCCCAGCTGTGTGGGAACTGAGTTCTCATGTTGTTGTTGAAATCGCTGATGATATTCAACTGGTGCAAGGTCTTCTCTGCTTCTCCGTGCCAATTCCTGCAGTACTGATGAGGCTGCGGTAGGCTGGTGCTTTCAATTTGTAAGCTCTTAACTTCAACCTGAAAATGAAGCAATTTATTTTTGAAATATTACATCTCTGTGAAATCAAAAACATTTCCCACACAATTCTATAATTAAGTTCTACTGCTTTTAAACGAATATTTAGAAAGGTAGTTCTAAAATGCTGTCATTTCTGGTAATGCAGATGCCTTTCATGTAATGTGGATTATCTGAGAGATAGTGGGGTTGTTCCTTTTCTCATCCTCAAATTAAAAAGTCACTATATCAAGCTACTCAAAACCAGAGGTTTTTACCATGGGAGTGATAGATAACCTGAGTGGAGATCCCAGGTTAGAGAACTCTATAGGTCAAGCTCAGTAGTTAATTCTAATACTCAAATGCCTGGGAAGGAGAAAACTTCCTTTATGTCTGGAGAGTGCTCTGTTATACATCAGTGAAGATGTATGAACATTTATTCCTTGCAAGATTATGCAATGTATGCATTAATGGTATTACGTACCATTGACTTCAAGGAAGTCAAGCAGGAAAACCTTAACATCAGCTCCAAACTCTTCAAAATTGAGAAGAACCTTTTCTCGGTGTTATAGCAATTTCTCATATTTACTCCATCTGTTGTGTCCATATGCCAAGTAAAGAAATACTGTGTTTGGAAGAAGTGAAATTTCAATTTCCAGTAAAAATATTTGGACTCTGCAGAACTTTATATATACGTAACAAAATGTTCCTCCATCTAAATGCTTAAAAAAAATGTTTAAACAATTGTCATCTGTTAAAGTGCCCTGAGAGCCCTGGGCACTGGGTGTTGACAAATGAAAATTCATTTTTATAGCAAGTACACTAATGGGAATTCTTTTATGGTTATGGGAGGTGTTCCAGCATATTCCTGATGGTGAGCAATCTCATTTGCCATGCTGGATCGTCAAAAGAAAGACACATGCTTGTGCACTTTGGCACGTTGATTTCAGACAACCTCATGTGCTCATTTTTCTTGTACATACAATGGCAAGGGGATATTTTCTCCACTTCCCCCTGCCCCAGTTCTTCAGGGTCTTTCTGGAGTCACTTGCCTTCAGACTGTGGGAGAAATTCCAAGTTAAATGAAGGATTTCTCTACTTTCACATCTGCATTATAAGTGGGGTCAGTTGATCTCTCTTCTCTGTCAGTCTTAACTTTGGTTTTGCAGTTCTTGTGTATGTGGAGTGCACCAGCCTGGCCTCCAGAAGGTCTTTCATGTCCATTTAGATTCAGAAAGCCATATAGTTCATGACCCACCTGAGGCTCAATTCACTTGCCCGCATGCAATGTCTATATGTATGTGGTATACGGTTGGCTTGCAGATACCTGAATCTTGGCCAGCGTGCAGCTTGTGCTGACCTAGAACATGAGGAGCCGATCTCATATACTCATATGTTAACTGTTAATGTAAACGTTTACTGTTTGTTTGTTTGTTTGTTTGTTTTTCAAATTTTGCTTTGAAACAACAACTAGGACAAAGTTATTCAAACTTTTCTGAGGAAAGAGCAGTCACTGTCATATTCCTAGTGAACCCAATCACGTGGTGCTCAGTGACAGGATTTCAGTGAAGAAAACAGCTACGTCAGACTTCGGTGGGCTCCAGACAAGGTTTCTGAAACAAGTATTGAAATTGAAAAATACAAAAGAAAAAATTAATTTTAGGAATGACTCCACCTTTACCTCTTTTTTACTTCTTACCATATTTATGTACTAATTTTTAAAGAAAAGTAACACCCTGTACAATAGAACTAAGAATCAAAAAGGTTAGAAACAGCAGGTTGGAAATACATTGTCTGCCTGGAAATACTGGTTTTGTGAAGAAGTTTGTTCATGAATTACTGACATCTGCCTTTGACAAGTTACTTGAAACTAAAGGAGTGAATTTGCTTTACTACAACATTTCTAAAACAAAGGAAAACATCCCAATGCAGCTATTAGTGCAATATTTTAATGCCATCTTTTCTACTTTCTCACTCTGCCTTAGGCTTAATGTTACAGGCCAATAGTCATAGCCAAAAAAATGGGATGGATAAGCAGAAGTGTTATTAGTGATTTAGATCTCTGAAGGAAATGCAAAGTTGTTTGATGACATCCCTAGGTAAAGCTAGGAACAACTTTCTAGTGAGTAATTTTCGATGCAATAGAGAGAGGCGAGTTCTTTCCCCTTCTCCCAGCAGTGGTCATGACCTATCTGATTGTGGGAGAAATTCCTTTGTGATCTAAAACATGATATTCTGTTTAAAAATATGTTCAGACAAAACACAATTCAAGAGACTTTGGTACCATGAAGAGCACTTGTACACGTTGCCTGAAAATGCTATTTGATGAGGTGGACCTCATCTCTGTCCCCTCTTTACTATGCTCAAGGTAGTGAATGAATAGCTCAGCTTCAACTCTATTAAAATTTCACCTTTTTGTGAATATTCAGTGAATTCAGTACTTTGCCATGAAATTCGCTTCTCAAACTAGTTAAGATGATTGAAGTTCAGTCCTGCACAGAAGTCAAAGACAGTATCTTGTGTTTGTCCAAGTGTTCATTTCATTCAGAAAACAGATGCAGCTCATTAATTTAAAGTGCAAACATTTCTGAGCAATTCAGCAGTGTTCATTCAGCTCTAAAAAGTATATATTCAGTGCTAACATGCATGATCAAGTTCCCTCTGCAATATTTTTCTCATTTGAAAGCTCATTTAGCACAAGATGGCATCCAAATCAATGCATGCGAAGTCATGTTGGCTGAAAGACAGCAGCAACGTACCATTCCCTGTTCTTTCGGACTGAGTGTATTTTTGCATATTAAAAAATAACCCAGAATTTGGAGAGGAAAAAGCACATGCTAAAAGCTATTCAGAAACAGCAGAGCTTCAAGAGTTCCCAGAGTTACAGCTGAAGGAATGCTGCAGGCGTAGTTCCCTAGTTCCTCATTAGAACAAGTGTCTGTCCAGTAAGGAAAGGGTAAATTCCAGGTCTGAAGGGATACTTGCCTTTCTATACGAAGCTATTATGCTAGTTTTCTAACTGATTTTTCTTCAAATTAGGGGGGGATACAAATCTATAACCAAGTATTTCCTAATTCTTTGGAATAAGAATTAATCTTTTCATGCTATGAGTAAATGTATAAGCCTCAGTCCTTAATTAATGAATCAGATACTATAACTAAAAGAAAGCAGGGGCTGGCTTTAATTTGGAAGAGAGTTTTCTTCCAGACTGACTGAAGACAAGGCTTGAAACCCCCTCATTGTGACACAGCACTCAGGAAAACAGCTCATCCAAGAAGTGAAAATTCTCCGGGCTCACTCACCACGCCACTCTGAGAGTGCGTGTAGTTGCTCAGGGAGCTGACCTGAAGGGGCTTAAGGGGTGGAAAGGAATTGAGCCAGATCCAGTATAGCCAGTGGCCTCTAGAGCTGGCTTCAGAGCCCTGGGTGAGGTACCTGGATTTCCTGAACCAGTAAATAGCTGTTGAGGGTGAGCTGAGAGGGGAAGGTTTAGGAAGGGAACAGCTTTGCATCGGCCCTGGAGGCACCTCTCTCAGTGCTGAGGAGGGGAGCAAGGCATCCATCCTGTTAGCCACGTCTGAAGTTAGGTACGTGAAGATTTTCTCTTGACACATAGCAATATGATTGCAATTTCCCTTTCCTGTAAACTGGGCTAGTTTTGAAAGCACTCATCCACAATATAGGTGAGAGCATTTGATTCTTGCTCAAAACTGAAGGGTTTGATTGGGCTGCAAGAAAGAGCAGAAGGGACAGAATGATTGTACAGCCCAGGCTATGGGGCACCTACCCAGAGGCTGTGTGTGGGAAAGTGGAAATCCCACTCCTGCTCCCAGAGAAGTTTCCATGTTTGAATGTTTGTTGCCTACAGAAACAGGCTTTGAAAAGAGACTCGACTGCAGTACTTGCAGTTAAATGTCTTAGAAGTCAGACCACTGCGTTGTGCTCCCACTCTGGTGCAAAAGTTTGCAGAGTGACGAGAGTTAAACAAGGAGTGACAGCACTCCTGGGTAGTCTTTAGGCTGGCGTTTTGGCTGGGAACTTGAATGTCTTCAAGGCAAGAGGGTTGAAACTCCTTCCTTATTCCTAGATGTTTCCCCTAACGCCTGGGCTGCGACGGACGGTGCTGCAGACCTCTTGCAGATGGGCTGCCGCACTTTGAAGGAGATTGCGAGTGGCAGACCTGGCTGCAGCGGGGATCCTGGACAGAGGGTCAGGGCAGGATTTCTGCAGAGGACAACCTCGCCCAGGAATCCTGCCTGGCTGGGACATAAGGCATGTGCCAAGTTTCTCCACTTCACTGGTGTCAGAGGGCTCCCTGGCACGTCCCCTGCCACTACTGCCTGGGCCTGCCGAGTCCTTCGGGCTGAGCCCGCTACCTTCATGCTCCCTCCCAGCCAGCCAGAATTTGAACTGACAGCACATGCAGTCAAGGGGGGGGAGTTTCTGCCCCCCTCCTGGGGCAGAGTGGGGAGCTCTGAGGGCGCACCTGAGATATTTGGAGGTAGCAGGGCCAGGCACAGACCCCGCGGTGGGGCCAGCAAGGCTGTTTTGTGCCAAAACCTTCTTCTTGGTATACCCACGCATGGACGGTGAAGATAGGGCTTGAATTCGGGCACCAGACCAACTTCACATCTGCTTTTAAGAAGCGGTATCTCTGCTGTCGAAATGCTCGGGTAACTTCAAAGGAGAAGGGGCGGCAGTGCTGAGGCTGGGCTGCTCTCCGCGTCAGGCGCTGGCTGGCTGGGGAAGGGGGATTTCAGGATCGCGGGTTTCGACTGAACCACTCAATTAGTTGTTTTGTGGGTTTGGCAGGCGCCAGTCCTGGGCCTGGGCCCAAATGAGCTAAATTACCATACACATAAAAGACAAAAAACTCCACCCCGAGGTTTATAATTGTCCTCCTATAAAATTCCTCCTGACTACAATTCCATCCTGAAGGACTATTAAATTGTTATGTTTCCTTTGATTCACAACCTGGTATGTTTTTTCATTCCTGAAAAATCAAACAAAGCTTTTGGAGAAAAAAAGATACGAAAGAAAAGGGGGGGGAAAAAGCCAACAAGGCAGATAAACTCATTACAATCAAACAAATAAAATGCATCTGTGTATACAAGTGGGAGATATTAAAAAAGGCAGTCAGAAGGCCCAAAGCCTTATTCTTTGCTTCAGCCAAAACTTTTGTTAAATAACATAGCACAAAAAAACTAGCTGAGAAATTACATAGATAAATACTTAATTATTATGTATAATTTAATTATGAGATGAAATCTACATGAAATGAAAAAGTTGGGTTTAGTAGTTGGAGGAGGTTGCTGTTCCCCCCCCCCCCCCCCCCTTTTTTTTTCTTCTTTTTTTGGCAAAACGAGAGATATATCACAATGAAATACATCATTTCTGTGATGGAATCCGCATAATGTGTTTTACTTGTGTCCAATTTCTCACTCAGCTGTTTCGTTCCCTCATCCAGCTTCCAAATTTTCTCAAAACCAGATATGGATTCCTCACCAAACTTACCTTTTCTAAAATCCGTGAGATAAACTGCTCAACTTCTCCATACTCGTCATGATTTTGTAGATCACTACCGCATCCGTCCTCAAATATCTCTTTTTCAGGTCCTAATTTACTTAGTGGTCTTTTGTACAGGAGTCTTTCCATATCATCCTCATTGCCTCCTTCCCTGAGCTTTTATTAGTTGCACGATATCCTGTCATGGCGTGATGCAGTGGTTTATGTTTTCTGTATTATGTTTACTGTTTTCTGATGTGTTTTCTTCTTTTATTTTAGTAATTCCAAATCCTATTTGGCTTTTGACTGTGGCTGAGCTTTGAGTTAATGTTTTCACAAATATATCCAAAATAACTGAGGTCTTTGAGAATTAGTAAGAAATTCAGACACACCTTTCTGTATCTGCGCTTAGGAATTTTTTTTTCCCTACATACATAGTTTTTTACTGGCTGGATAATGGCTTTCATCTTCAGGCAATTTAATTGCCTGGTAACTCTTTCTAGTGAAAACTTTTTATTGCCTTATTCAGCCAGTTTTAGACGATGATCCTGAGTACATCTGTGTCATCTGTGAACTTGGCAACATTTGTGAACTCGTTGTCTATTTCATTTTCCACATAACTTCTGAAAATGCGGAGCAGCAAAAAAGACGCGAGAGCAGATTCTTCCCATCTCAGTGTACTTATTTATTTCTGCCTAGCTTTCTGTCTTTTAACCAATTACTAATCTCCTAGAAGACTTTTTCTCTTAGTGCATGATAGTTTCTTTTCTTCAGCTTAGCAAGGGATTTTGCTGAGAAGCTTGGAAAAATCAGGCATACTACACATTCCAATGATCATCCTTATCTGCATTCTTATTCATGACTTTTGATTGTCTTGCTCTGGTTTTACATTTACAATTTTAATATTTTTTCCTCTGTTTGGATGTTGATTTAGTTATTTAAACTATTTTCTTACTTTAAATACTTCTGTCTTCTCCTTTTCTGCTATTTATCTGTATTTATTTCTTTTCTTTCTTTTGCTAAGATCATAATTTGCTGTTTAAAATGTCTCCATCATTCCTGCAAACCTTTTTAGTAATTTTTTTTTTTTTTTTTTTTTAATGAGTCCTCCTGTTTAATTGTTCTCCTCAATAAAGTTAAAGTAGAAGGAGATCTAGGGGAAGGGGAGAGGGATTTTTCCGTTCTACAAGGATGCTGAATATACACTGTGCATGTTACATTTTTCTGTAGCTGCATTTTGATTTTTGACCCATTAATTACTCAGGAAACTGCATGGTTACTTTTTATGAATTTTCTGCCTAGATTTTGGCAGTCATGTAGTCCTATCTTGTTTTGCTTGAAATTTAATATTTTTTCTATTTCCTCCCCCAAACATGCTTTAAGTTGTATAAACTTGTTGAAAGCATGAAAATAGTAAACAAGGTTTTCTCCATGGAGTACTTTGAGACTTCTGTGTTACACAGTCCACATGTACTATAAAGTATTAATGTTATCATCCAAGTCAAATGTATTGTGAGTGTCTCAGAGAACATCTTTAAACAATAAACCCTTCATATTTCTTCTGTATTTCAATGTGCAGCACAAAATACCTTAAATGATACATTTAAGGCATGTCAGTTTTATCTCTAAATATAAGGAGTTTTCTCTGTGCTTTGAAGATATGCCTAATAATATTCTGATGCAGAGGAAAAAGGGAAATATAGAAAGATACAAGAAATATAAAGTATTCTTCAATGACTGGAAAATTGAAGAAATCCCACTGAAAGCAGGAACAGGCATATTTCTGTGCTTTAAAAAGGGGCATAAGTGTGAGGCATAAGTGTGCAGGTGTAAAATCAGAAAGGTGAAGATTCAAATAGACTTAAAATTATCAAGAAACAAAAAAGAAAACTTAGGTTAATAGAAAGTTTGGATAAAACTAAATGTTTTAGTACAATTCCTATTATCGTTAATGTTAATAAGAATATGGGACACGAAAGGAGGAAGGTCAGTCAGAGAATATTTCGATAAATTAATATAGCATGATATGAGACTATAGAGTTAGGGAACAAGACGAAGCAATTTCTGAATCATTGTGGTCTTCTTGGGGAACTTATGGAGGGCGAGGGAATCCTTGAGAACTGGCAAAAGGCAAAGAAATGACATTTAGCATAGAAGGAAACATAGTTTTGAGTGGGGCCTATTTGCTGAGAAAACAGTAAATTGATAAAAATGCAAATCATTGCTTGTCAATAAAACACCTTCTCAAACAAATTTAATACCCTTCCTTGATAGAGCAAGTAGCCTAACAGACAAATGGAAACAGGATTCATGATACAACTTGTCTTATGTAGGCTTTTGGTCTGCCCCACATGGGACTGTCATGAACAAATTAGGAAGTATGGTTGACTGTGAGGTGGATACAAAACTGTCAAAAAAAAATGTTTCTGGTAGCTGGCTCTTAAGGTGGCACATCAGTGAGGTGAAACCAGCCTCCCCTGGGGCGAGTGCCCTTCTAAATTTTCATGTGTGACCTGTAGTTGGCACTGGAGAAAAACAAGATGTTTGCAGAAGACAGCCAACTGGCAGAGGTTAGAGAAAACATGACTGCAATTCAACATGGTATTGCTAAATTGCAGGAATAGTCTGAAATCAGTACCATGAGTGGTGACTTGGTAACTTCACGGTCACCCGAACAAGAATTGCTTTCATCCTTGACTCACTTCTGTCTGTTTTAGGAATTCAGTATAAGAGAACAGTCATTCTCTTTTGTATCCAAGAATTGCTCATTACACTTTGATCGTTTCTCCTCTGTGTGAAATTCATCTGATCACATGTAGTCATAAACATTGCACACATTTGTGTCTGAACTTGTAATCCATAGTCAGGAGAGAGAAATAGGCTGTGATTTTTTTCCTATTTTAAAGTAAATGTCCAAATTAGGCTAGATTAAATCCTTTCTAAAATGCCTGGTTTTGTTTACTGAATACTAAGGATTACTTTGTTGGGAGTAGCATCTACATTAGAGGTATATTAAAAACAGGCAAGATGAATCCTTCTGTCTGGCTGAATCTGTACTAGAAAGTGAAGCACTGCCAGTGAATTTTTGTGTCAGTGAATTGCTGGAAAACTCCCTGGCATGGTGACTGATGTTCTCCCAAATAATTGCCAGGTACAGTTCAGAAGTGAAAACACTCCAGAGACCTTCTCACTAAGCCGTGCGCATGTAGGCACCATGGTTTAGACACCAAGAGAGTTCATCAGATTAGACATAGCCAACTCCACAACGGTTGACCTTGCTGTCTGGGGACGTCACTAACTCATTTGCCTGGGAAACTTAATAAATCATTAGTTTGCTAGGATAGAAGTGTTAATTTCCCCTTTCATTTTAGAGCTCCCATTAGTACCAGCTCTTGTGCTTTGGATATTTACACTGGTTGCCCCCACAAAAGCTTTTGTCCACTTGTAACTGTTTTAGGTATCTATGGACAACCACTGTTGTCCTTACCAGGAGTGTGGGCGCTGTTTCCCTCTACCCCAAATCCTACATGAATATGTATAGCCATGATTTCCAGGTAATACCTAAATCATCTTCCTACTGTATTTTAGTTCTGAACCAGTGAAACCTTTGTGAAAGCTATAGCAAATAAATCTCTGTTATTCTAATCAGGTCATAATTTGGATGATATGAAGGCTTCCAGATTTTGCTAGCACTCTGCTTTAGGATGAAGCCATGTAAGGTATTCAGCAACTTGACAAGTGACCTTTTTTTTTTTCCTGATTCTCATGCCACCTTAAGCAATAATCCTCAATGGCTGAAATTTCTTCAAGAGTTTCAGATGACTGTATCCAAAAAGTTTCTTTCCTTTCTTTTTGGGTGTCACACCACCTCTATGCAGCAGTCTCTCTGCAGCATAGAGAAGGAAGCCAAAGTGCTACCCGAATAGGTATGCACACAAACAGGGTATATTTTCTCTTCCCTCTGCTAACTGCTTTTATTTTATCCTTCTATCCCTGAAAGCATGTGTATACACCATACTATCCAAAAGAGGTCATTCATTGTCCAGCTTTTTCATACATATGAAAGAGTTGAGGAGACTATAATCTGAGCCTCTGGCTCTAGTAATTTCTGATCTGCTCACTTTTAGTCCCAGAGGAGCCATGAGAGAATATGTGGGTCAGTAATGTGGTGGAGTAGTCTGTGATCCAGATGAGCCCTGGCAGCTTTTATGTAGTGGATTTGGGGCCCTTTGTAGTAGCACTTTCTGATACTTCACAAGTTAGCAGATCCATTCTTCCAGCGTCCTCAGTGCTGAGTCCCAGAAGTGCTGCTCTTTGAAATGTATAAGCACCATTACAAAGAAGAAGCAGAGTCCTTAGGGCATTTTTTTTTTTAAATCGGTAGGGTAGATTCCTTGCTGGTCACCAAGACAGCAATTGGGTACTGGCCTTGGCTGCTGGGGCTACGCAAGCAGCATGTCCTGCCCGAGGAGCGGCCACATTCCTTCTCTCCTGGTGGAGTTGCTTCAGATTCCCTAGGTAGCCTAGAGCCTTCACACTTCTGGATCTTCTTCTGCTTCATGAAATTATGTATTTCTCATGTTTCAGTCTGTCCAATTCATTCTCAGGCTTTCCTGCTGTTCTTGAGAGGGTCTACTAACAGCAGCTCTTGTAATGAACTTTTTTATTTTCTTTTCCTTCCTTTCAGTGGATGTAAGACCCAGTCTTTAAAAAATCTTGATCAGTATATGCTTATATGCACTGGAATCCCTGTTTGCACATAGCTTTCACAGAATCAGTGGAAGATCTGCCAAGGAGATGCCTGCAATGAAACATTGAGCCTGCATCATTTTGGTCCTTGCGTATTATTGTGATCTTCGTTTTCCTGTTCTGTAACTCTCTCGGGAAACTCCTCTGCAGCTACCTCTTCACTTTCCTTTTTTCCATGGTTTTCTTTAGGTGGTTATGGAGCGGGGAATGTTCACTGGAGCCTAGAGTAGCTTCCTACAAGATATTGATTATAGAAATGCATATAAGTGGTTATTATAAACAGATCTCTCCTTTGCGAGTTTTAGTGAATGATAGTAGCCAGGATCTCTTTGCAGGACAGAGAAACGTAGAATAATTTAGATTAGAAAGGACCTCTGGAAGTCATCTGGTCTCTCTGCTCAAAGAAGGGCCAACTTTGAAGTTAAATCCACCTTTGAAGTTAGATCAAGTTGCTGATCTGTAAGATCAGCAGTTTTATTAGGGCCCTTTACTTATCGACAATGCTTCCTATTTCATGTGATGGCAGAAGCTATTCTTTTCTACTAATCATCTGTACCCAAAAAGTATATTTTTATAGATCTTTTATAGATTCCTGTTATTTGATGAGGAGGCTGCAATACTGAATATGTTAAAGGCATGATGGGATCAGAAACCAAAGCAGAAAAGATGCCCAGGAGCAACAGACAAGGGTAAGAGCAGAAAAGCTGAGTTACTGTTGTAAAGCCACTCATCACCAGCGCACCAATGGAGGCAGCAGTAACGGAGATGATAGATCGGGAAAGCTTCCCTTTACTGAGCTTTTGCATTGTTGGAGGGTGCAGTTCCTTCACAGAAATCTAATTTTCTAGCTGTGGTATTCTTGAGGGAGGGGAGAGAAGAGGAAAAAAGGAAGGGCTAGACTGAGCCTAGCCCTGGGCAAGTAATAAATAAGCTAGAAGGGTTCCATACACACCACACATTCCTGTACAAAGTGTGCAGCCTTGGGGTATGTGATCTGCTACAAACATCTGTATTTTGTGAGCTTGTACAAACTCATTTGGAGCATGCTCATGTCTGATGCTGGTTGAACTAGTTATGCTTTTGGTTGCACTGAATTATGTACAGTTAGTTCCCTTCTACTTTAGCTTTGCTGTTGTCAGATCAGGACATCAAAAGAAAATATAGTGGGTACTCAGATCTACTTCTGAAACTAATGGTTACTATTGTCCAAAGCAATAGCTAGTACCCTAATAGTAAAACAATTTCCTGATGACAT
This sequence comes from Phoenicopterus ruber ruber, assembly GCA_009819775.1. Taxonomy (NCBI): domain Eukaryota; kingdom Metazoa; phylum Chordata; class Aves; order Phoenicopteriformes; family Phoenicopteridae; genus Phoenicopterus; species Phoenicopterus ruber. Next base: position 100,913,277 of record CM020217.1, read on the forward strand.
GGCAGCAAAAACCTTTGGTTTTCTTTTAATATATCTGATTATCAGCCAAAGTGAATCCTACCTAATTTGCAAGAATTTGCATCATAGTGTTGTTCCATCATAGAATATTCCAAATTAACCATGAAGGAACAAGACAACGCCATAAGTCTATCGAAATAAAAAGGTGATCTCAGAACACCATTATAGTCATCCAAGTTCCTCAGAACTTGTAAATAACCTTACTCATCAGAATTGGTTATTAGCTATTACACTGAAGATTATTTTATTGTAACTTATTCTAATCTTTGCTACTTTTCCTCTTTTTTTCCTTTTCTTTTTTTTTTTTCTTTAATTGTTCAAATACATTGAGGGTAAAACAAACTAGAAAGTTACTTAGCATATGTTCTTCCAAGCACTTAAAATTGCCAGGAACTATCTAATTTCCAGCCAAATTATTTGCACAGTTTGCTGAGCTGGAAAAAAGTACATGTAGCTGACACAAAATTAAGCAGCTCCCGTGTGCAGCTGATCTTTGGGAATTCTTAAAAACTCCGAGCTAATGGAACTACCACATGTGTTGGCTACCAAAATGCATCTTGCTACTTGTTGCTGTGGTCATTGCCTATGGAAACTTACTTTTCTGCCTAATGTTAAAACATGGCACTTCTTTCTGTAAACATGCTAAGGGGAACGGAAATTTCCTTACTAAGACACATTATTATAGCCCTGGGCTGTATTTTAACATGATGTACTCTAAGTTCACGTATACTGTCTTTTTTTAACACGTAATTATAAATATACTGCTTTGCAGTTGAAACACTCCCTACAATAATGGCAATATGCAGCAAAGTCTATTTCTTTGATTTTTTGGTGCTCTCCAACATGTGTCAGTATTTCATAAATATCATCACGATCTTTGACGAATACTTGATTTTAAAGAAAATTATTTGGATGATTTGATCCATAATGATATAGATAACTCACCAAATCCTTACTACTGGAGTGAAAAATAAGTATAATATTTTCAGAAGCTGATTATGTGGAATTAGGCAGAGAAATACATAGGTCATTCAAAATGCGCCTTATTCAGACTGCTTTTGAGGAGCATGAAAGCTTTTTCCTCTTGAATTCTTAACCGACAGGAAAACTGTAACCAAGAGGAAAACTGGAACTCCACTTTTCTAGTCATGGTGCTCCAGGGAGCAACTGACAATTACTGTGCACCTTGTATTGCCTTTTATGCAATTTAATTTAAGATTCTACCAAGTCAAAATGCCAATTGCTCAGTATTTACTTTTCATTCCTATAAGTAACAAGCAGAAAAGACCATAAGTAATGCTATGTTGAATCAGATCATCTGTCCATCGTGCCTGTTATTTTGTGCCTTGCAGTGACCAGTAGCAGACACAATACAAATTTGATAGAAATAGGGTGTGTTTAATCTGGTCACTTCCCTGGAATGAGTTCTTCCTTCATGACAACCGGCGGCTGTAAGCATTTCCTGAACTGTGGGTCTCATCTGGACTATCATGCTACGTAGCCTCTGACAGATATATTCTCAAGGAGAATTTTTTAATGCCTTTTGGAACCTTTTGGACTTTTGACCTCCACAGCATCCTGCGATAGTGAGTTCCACAATTTAATTTTGCATGGGATTTAATTATGTGTGAAAAATGACTTCCTTTTTGTTTGTTTCAAACTTTCTGCCTAGTAAATAAATTGGATATTCCCTGATTATTACACTAAGAAAAACAGTGCATAGTGCTTCTCTACTCAATTTCTCCACATATTTCATGTTTTTATAGGCCTCTAGCATATCTCCCTTCTGTTATCCCTGTCCAAACTGAAGATACTATGTCATCTTGTCTTGCATTAAAGCAACTTCATATCTTTGCTTAGGTTTGTTCAAAGATGTGCAAGGATAAGTAATGATGGAAAGGTGAAGGTGATGATGCTCTTTATGATAATAACTCACACTAAAATGACTATGACTCTATTCCTTTTCCAAATTAGCGGGACTTCTGGCCAGCCAGTCCTTCTGACTACTGGGCTATTTTTAAGTGAGTCTCTGCTTACATGTATTTTTTTCTCAACGTATCCCTAACCAGGTAATTTCCATGACTAGTGCATGACTTTGACTTCAGAGATTCTGGTTAAATTTCCACTCTAGAATTACTCTGTCACCTTTACTTTCCTCTTTTCAGTTTAAAATTGATGTACTTATCTATGATTTTTTCCTTACCTAAGAATTAAAAAGTGCCATTTAATTGCTAGATATTCTGGACATCATCTGACCCGGTCGCTACTAAAGCTCACTATGTCTTCGTGACCTGCTTAGATACTGATAGGTTGGTAAGGCAAGTACCTGATTACCAGAATTCACACCTACAGAAGAGGAGATTTCTAGGTCTTGCCGCTTTGTGTCACGCAGCAAAGATGTCTGAGTCACCTGATTTGCAGCAGGCAGCTGCTTTGGGCATCGCTGTCAGTCAGAGGTGTGTGCAGAAAGGGTTGTGGGAACCGACGGAACCAGAACTTCTACTAAAAGCGCTGTGCACAGGGAAGTAACTCAGATCCCAGATGTGCTGTGTTTTCTTGTATTTCCAAACATGGCACTTTCATGCATAACCAAAATAATCATAACTGCAACAAACCCTATTTTTATCATATGAATGCTTTTACCCTGTTTTGATTAAGCATTATATTTTATGATAACATTCAGCAATCCTTTTCCATTAATGTTTTTCAGGTGCCCATTAATGTTTTTCAGGTGTATACAAGTTACAATCTGTTAAAGAAAGCAAGTGGGGGAGGGGGGCAGTCACTGTCTCGGTGACATTAAAATGCACTGACACCTTGTCAATGGGAACCTCTCTGGGCTTGAGCTTTTGTTATATTCTCAGGCCAGGTTCCCTAGGTTTTGCCAATCTTTTGGTGATTCTTGATCGTGTTCCGTCAAGTTGGGGCCAAGTTTTAAGTACTCTGGAAACTGGACTTGGTTCAAACCTTAGAATAATTTATAGTTCGGGACAATACTTATATAAAACTTACTTTAATTCAGCCAGAATTTGGTGGATTTGTATGAGTTATTTCTAGTTTTATATCCTATTTGAACGGATCTATGTAACTGGAATCTGAAGCTGATGAATGCATATGCTTACAAAAAAAAAAATGGAAAAAACGCTTAGCTTAACTAAAAGTACTAGCTGGTTTTGCCTATTTCCATGAAGCAAAGATTGAGATCTTCCATTTTACATTGTAAAATTAACAAGGTTCAGAGATCCATTGCACTACAATAGTTTTTTGGCAAACTGAGATGATGTTCTAGTAGGATCACACTGTGATCTTAAATTGTTCTGTGTCTATAGGGGCAAACATATGTACTGTACACCTACCCTGTCAGTATGAATCTCTCCATGATCCTCCTACATTATCTAGAAATAATGTAGCACACATGCTAGAAAACATCTGAGATCTATTTTGGAGTGGAACATGTAGTTCTCTCACACACAACATTTGGAATGGTTTACCTCTTGCATGTTAAAATGCTTCTCGCTCAGAGAGAGGTCACATAGACCAGCAAAAGAGAATTTGACTGAAGGCCTACATCCGAGGGAGGGTGTGCGGTTGCAGACGTCCACAATATTGTCACCCATGGGTATGTTGCTGGGTGACTTCTCACTGGAGGCCTGTTCCTGAGATAACAAATAGACTCCGGAAGTCTAAAATGTAGTCTGTGTAAAAGTCCATGACGTGCCTCGTGTAAGTGAGATGGAGAGGCTTGGACGTGAGCAGGCACAAGGGTCTGTGGAGCTGGGGCCAGAACACACCAGAGGGTGCAGAGGGAAGACATCAGCTGGTCCGAAGGACGCATAAAGGATCATGAAGGTAGTACAGACCTAAGTGATAATTTAATTCTTCTCTGCTAGTTTAAGTCAGCTTGCAAGATCAGGCTTCCTTGACTTAGCACAGTTTAATTCAGGAACAGACTTAAGACAAAGGAAATTTCTCAAGAATTTTTTTTAATGCAAACTTTATCTCTCAGTTTGCTTTGTAAGTTGCCTGCGAAAAATTGTTTTCTCAGATGTAGATGCAATATTTATTTAGTAATTTTGTAAAATTAATGTTGATCAGTGGCTTTTGCAAGAATGATTACAATGTGTGATACCAACAGCTGCTTCAGTTTAAGCTGAGAGGATGACGGGTCTGTTTCTTTGAAAATATCTTATATAATTGGATTTTGAGGCTTTGGGATTGTAATTAATAAATGCCTTCAATCGATATTCTATAATAATCTTTGGGATGCAATCTGAGAAAAAATGAATGCAAGCACAGTTGGAATGAACTATTACCATATTTTAAAATAACCATGTCCTTACAAAAGGGACTTAAACTTTTAGAAGCCTAAAATTCAATGACATTTAATCTTCTTAGTACAAATTTTGAAAGAGGTTTACAGATGCATACAGAGGTACGTGTAGGTTTGAATATTTGTATCGAGTCCCATCAGGCTGAAATATTTCATCATTTACATTTTTTCCCCCTTAGTGGAGATGACTTTGCCTTGTTATTCACATATCCACACCCAAACTGCACATGAGATGACTTTGCCTCAACTAGGCCCTCAGTAATTAACTGAAGGTTTCTTGAGCACTAATATGCTGGAAAGTGCAGGTGGCCGGTACTTCAGTTTTTCTCCAGCATGTGTCTCAGGAATATCAGTATTAAATTAATGGCACTTATGATGAGATTACCTATTTCAGATAATGTTACTTACTTAAACTTTACTCTGACATTTGTTCTTTGTAATTCAGAATTTGATTATCTTAAATGCGTCATTTATTGTGAAAGGAAGAATACTCCTGTGCTTCCAAGACCATGCAATGACTTCTGCGTATCCCAAATGGCACTAGATGCCTATGTGAGGACAAGTGAATTGAACCGTTTGTATCAGTGAAAAGAATGAAAATGTTTTCCTTTATTTTAGAGAGATATTTGAGAAACAGAATCACATAAAACATGTTTACTTTTTGACTTACATATTTTATTCCCATGTCTTCATCTATACCCTTAACATAAGCCCCTGGAAAATAATTAAGCTGCCATCCTTCAAACACTTATCAAAAGGAAGCCTTCGAGTCGCAGCGTACACACAGTAGTCACAGCCTTACTGCCTTATCCAAGTCAGCGGAGTATAGCTGTTGCTGTTTCCTAATCAGAGAGCTGTTTGGGGAGAAGAGCTGTGAGAAACCGATGGGAAGCTCATCTGGAGTCCCAGGCAATCTGCCCTAGCGTTACTACCTAGTCACTTCGGTTGACATATTTCATCCCCAGACATATTAAAGCAGTTGGAAAGACTCCAGTAGACTCCGATGGGCTTACATCAGGCAATTATATGATTGCAGGAGAACTGGAAATTGATGGGCTTTTACTTTAAGTAGAATTCTTTTGAAATCAGTGTAAAATGATATGGGAGTATCTTAGCAGATATTCATCTTAGTGACATATCTGTGGTTTCCCCTAAGTACTGCCATTGCTGAATATTACGGAGTGAATGGACTCGAGGTTTAATCAAATATTTCCTTCCATCTGAGCCGGGAGGGGACGTAAGCTTTGCGGAGGAGAAGTGCGAGGGAGCTGGTACTGGCACGAGACCGCAGCCGTCTGCCTCGTGCGCACGCAGCGGTACGCTCACTGAGCCCTCCAGGCACTGGAACGGTTATCTTCCTCAAACAGCTTCAGTATTGCGTTTCCACTAAAAGAGTTTCCTTTGTATTGACAACTGATTGTCTGACATAGACAACTGCAGATGTAATTTTCATTACTTTGTAAAAAAAAAATTTAAAATTTACCATCATCTCAAGCAAGCCTTAACGTTCTGTATTCCCTGAATGTCAGGTTCGTATCCAGACTCCTCACCTCTCTGTGTCTGAAGCCATGAATTAGTGCAGACTTCCCCGTGGCCAGGTGGGAATAGCTCACAAAATGCCAATGATATGTTAGAAACAATTATCCACTCTTCATTTTCCCCAGGGTGTTCTGAGCCTTCGCACTTAAACATATGAACTGCCTTACGAAACTCAGTGAGACTGCAAGCAAAAGCTTCGGGATTGAGCCATTTGTAATAAATTTGGTCTTCAGGGCTTTCTCGTTGATTTATTTCCATCTATAAGATACTGTAAGTTGGGCGGTATATAAAACACTTCTGATGTAATATTAAAAGATGAAATTGTGGTTTTGGACTCTTCCGGGCTAGAAATTTTCAGATTCAGAAATAAATATACTGAAGTCAGAGTCAATCCAAAAAGCAATCCCATCGGCATGCTTGTTTCCTGGCCAAGCATTGTAGTCTTTCTACACTGACGCTTTGTGTTCAGGTTTAGAGTTTCCCCAATGGGCAATAACTTCTAACAAGACAGATTTTTATTTCTATCTTTTATAGACTCTCTAACTCTCTCAGGAATGCCATGAAGATATTTTGCTGGATAAAAGGTTAAGTCATGAACCAGCATTGACTTTTTCAAATGGTTTTGTCTGTAGTGGTCTGCCATGTATACTGTACAACACACAAAGAGTTAATACAATTTCATATCATGTGTGCTGACTATAAGGAATCAGTGTTGACATTCATGCATGCTTATTTCTATAAGGAAGTACTTCAGTTATTGCCTTTGTCTCCTATTAGTTTCCTTTCCTTTTTGCCAAGAAGCATGTTTTTTTCGAATGAATCACTAATTTTTTTTCCAACACTATTATTTTGTTTAGCTAAATTTTGAGGCCCTCTTAATAATCTGGAAGGAAATCTTGGCAAGAAACAAAACAGATCTTGAAATAGTTGTCTGAGTCCATTTTTACACTCCTTTAAAAAGACCAAGGAAACATTTCAAAGGAGTTCAAAGAGAGGGAGTAGAACATTTGGTGCAGATGTGACTTTATGGCATCTGACTGGAAATGAATGGTAAAGCAAAATGTACATTTTGACTATCAAACGTAAACAACTTTGTTTCTTATTGTTTTTAAGGGTGTTTTTTCTCCTTGCTTTATTTCATGGCATGTATTGCTTGCATTTCAGCAGATGGATTGACTCAGGGTTTTGGATTATTTGGGGTTTTTTATGTGACCTTTAATCTGCGTTGAGTGTTAAGTATTCATTATATGCTTCACTACAGCTTTCATTCACTTGCAATTATTTTAATAGGTTATGCAGTATTTGTAAATTATAATAGCATATATCTCTGTGAACAGAGTTTCAGTGCAGTTGGATCTCCTACATATTTGTGTCTTGGGCAGCTATTTAATAAAATCTGAGCTGATGCTGCAGCTTTGCACATTCAAAAAATCTATCTTCTGTTGATCTGCCTGTTCCCACCAACTTCATGAGCTCTTTGTCAAATTTGGTTACCTTTTGGTTACCTTGAGATCAAAAGTTTGTGGGTAGGACTGACAGTATACCATACAAGACTGATTTTTTTTTTCATAGGTATCCGGACAAAAGAATAACACACCAGTACTGAGCCTTATCTTGCTGTTATATGTCCCTTCCTCTCTCCTCAGCTTTTGGCAATCAATGGCTTAGGGATTTCCTGAGCTAGAGGCAGCATCTGGACCATCATATTTTAATAGCCACTGGTGGACCCTTTCTCCATGAATTTGTCTAATCTCTTCTTTAACTCCATTTATGCTTTTGGCCTTAACAACATCCTGTGACAATGAGTTCCAAAATGTAATTACGTGTTGTGTGAAAAAGTACTTCCTTTTGTTGGTTCTTAAATACTTGTTATGGGCAAAGTGCATTCTCTGCTGAGTGATAACACTGATTTCTTTACTGCGCTGGGAAGCGAACACACCCTGGACAATAGGTGTTCCCAGCAGCAGGCCAACGTGATTATATGTGGACACCAGTGAGAAGAGTGACAGGAGACGAGAAGTGTGTAGTGGCCCCTAGTTTATTTGACTTCATTCTGTCGTGAGACTATATGTAAGAACATTATACCCTTAAATAGGAACTGCACTGCTGGGTCATTTATTGATGATGTTTAACAAAGTGGACAAGTGTTTATTGTAGGCTCTTCCGCTTCCCTTGCTTTGCAAATGAACTGAAATATAAACTCTAATTTACCGTACATGGTTAGATGCAAGTTTCCATTGCTCGGTGTTTAACAATGTACAGTTAATACATTACGCACTAAACACTTGTGTTTGCAACATAGAAACGTTGTTGTCTGACCCACATGGTGTACTTAATGTGTCACAGACTTCAGGGTCATTTTTTTCTGGCCAAGAGCTCAGAACTAGCAGCTGCGTCACGGGATGTTGTTATCAAATCATGCCCTGAGCAACAGGATCAATACTTTTGTTACTAAAAATGTTTTATTTGGTAATAAAAGTTAAGACAAGCTGATTTAATTGGAATTGCTGATTGCTTAGAATTTAGGATTTTTACTTATGCAGCAAAATAAGGATATAGGGAACTGTAACCCAACATTAATAAAGAAATCAGCGTCTGAAAGGTAGGAAAAATTTTGACCAGCTAGATCCTCTCATTCATGTCAGCAATGTCCCAAAAGATTAGGACAAATACAGGTTTTTGGTGTTTTTTTCCTGTACCACTGTGAGTTAATTTTGGATTATACCAAGTCGTTTGTTGTTTGAGCTTACATTTGCAGAGCAATCCTACACATTTTTAAGAGGAAGATTCAAGAACTAATGTTATTGTAGAAGTAGATGAAGGTCACTCTTTTCATCTGGGTTTTGAAGATAGAACAAAATTGTTATAGGGACATACCTGGTTGCATTATAATGTGATCTCCTCTTGCAATTTTCTTTAAATTGAACACTTATTTAACAATCAATAAAAACAAAAGATGCCCAAAGAAACACCTTATTTTGCTTGTAAAGGAAAATGAGATATTGCTTTACGTGGTGGTGACAAAGACTGTCATAATATAGCTAACCAGTGAAAATATCTTGAGCTGAAGCCATGAAAATGCAATATAGTCTGTACTACTAGAATATCTTTTGAGGGGGGACATATGGCTCATTCTGTGTTGTCAAAGTGTCGGCATGTCCTTAAGTTAGAGGGCAGCGTCTCTGTCTTCCCGTATGTAGGAAACCATAAGAGAAAGGAAGGTATTCAAAGACAAGCCTTAAATTTGACTTCTGTGCCAAAGAGAGACACTACTATAGGAGGTAACCCATTGCTCCTGTTCAGAGTTGCCCTTTGGAGGTACCTGCTTCTCTCCATTAGCTGTATACAGATGTTAGCAAAACAAAGCTATTTGCTTGAAGTTTGGCGATGTGAATTTCCTCCCTGCAGGTCTCACTTCAGGCAAGCGCTGTGAACTCTTTTGCAGGTGCTAAGGGAACTCAGAATAGGGTAGAAACGAAAGGGAGGGAAATTACAGCATTCACATGGACTGTGGGGTTCAGTTAATGAGCAATTTCACTTCCTTCTAGATGTTTTTCAAGCACTTGAACCTACTGCCATGATTTATGCAAACTTAGGAGGTCAGAGTGCAATAACTTCAGTCAGCACCATTTAACTTAAATTTCACATGCAAAATCATTTCCAGTGAAATGTTTTCTTCCTTTGCTTCAAAGGAGACCAGCAATTTTCTTGTTGGTAAAACATTCAGCAATAAAGTCAGTTGTTTACAGCCTGGCTTGTACCAAGGGGTCTAGAACTGTGCTTACAAATCTTGTCCGTTAAAACACAGTGGTCAGAGGAATCAGAATAGATGAACTACAACTCACAGTGTTGTACAGTAGATCATTTCCTAAAATTTACCGGGAAAGCAACAGGCTTTTTTAGTGTTAAATATATCACATGGTCTTTCTTGAATATCTGATTTCTGAAATAAATAAACCCTTGTCACTTAGTTAGGTAATGTTACACTGTTTGATCTAAATGGAAATTGCTGAGTACCATTTTCCAGAACTGGCACTGCACACGTAGGTCTATTCATTTACCTCATGGTAAACAATTTCACTCCAGTATTAAAATCATATATTTTAATAATACAATGTTTTCTCTTTTTACAGAGTGTATCTGATCACCATAAGCTGAGGTAAACTGCAGACGGTAATTTCTTTGGTGCAGACTAATTACTTAATTAGCATCTGCTATAAAATGAAGATATGGGCAGGTTCTAAAGGGCAGGTTCTACCTCTTCTACAGAGAGTCCATTTGGGAGGACCGGGTACAAAAGGCCCATATTCTCAAGACTGACTGATAACCTTTCATAACCAATTTCAGATCCTTAAAAGGACTGATTTGCAGTGGGAGGAGTGGGTAACTGCACAAAATTTCTGAATATCAGGGTACTTTATGACACTCTGCATTGGTTCTTCACAAATGGAGGTTACCTGAGCCATGACCTGCTTTAATAATGGCAGCCCACAAGTTTATTTGTCACAGTATTTTGCTATTTTGGCAAAGCCTACTCACGGAGAAGAGCTAAATGGAGGCCTGAGAATAAAGAGTGAAATTCAAAAAGGAGAAATGCTATAGCGAGTATAAACCTGTCAGCCTTAGCTTTCTGAATTTCATTCAGCAATTTCTTCAGTTATTCCCCAGTACTTTTAAAATAGATGCTCAAACTATTAAAAAATCCTCATGCGATTAAAATGTGACCTTATCTGTGCAGGCACAGCTGAGCTTGCTTTGACGACTTGGCTTGGGTACGGGTAGCAGCCTTAGCCACAGCAGCGATGGCAGTACGAATCAGCTGCCAACATTTTTAAGCCAGTTCCCAGCCAGGATTTGCTGTCTAGGTTAAGCTTTGTGGTTGGACTGTAATGAGTACCTGAGTGGGTTAGATTAAGACTCAGGAATGTCCTACCTATAGCTGCAAAGGTAGGCATAATCAAAATATACTGCGTGTTATGCAAGATTTTCATCTCAATATACCTGTAGCATTGGCTATGCTTGTTAGGGCTAGAGGAAAAAAGTTATCAGGTCAGAAATGTTGCAAAATAGGAGGAAAATATTGTTGCTTTGGACTCTGACTCTTTTATGTAAGTGGTCAAATTTTATTTTGGACTGCTACAAATATATAAGGACAAAGGAGTTAGAGCTGGGTTAACAATACTCACAGGCTTTCTTTGACCTAGACTCTTTGTATGTCCTTCACAATCAGTGGAATTGCATTGAATTTGCACACAATGCTCACTGCATGTACCTTCGTTTTTTCAATTTCTGTTAATAGATGTTAATTTCCCTGTTTGGAAAATAACCTAGATGATAAATAAATATTACAATGCATATTGTTCTATTAAAATCAAATCTATGAACAATTTAACTCGTCATTCTGTGAAAACAGAAGTTGGACTCCCCTTGAGGCTTGGTAGATTTCTGGTTGCACATCTAAAGACAAAAATGTATCTGAAATCCCTTAAAAATATTGCAGCGTAGAGGGAATGGTATGTATAACTGACACTTTAAAAATATTTAGCCTTTAAATAAAAATCAAGAAATCCCTGTATTAGGAAGAGTAGACAGGGTGAGTAACGTGGAGGATTTATTGGAAACTATTTGTAAGTGTTCAGGACAGGCTTAAAACTTCTAGCCATATGGACAACATATGTATACATTAGCTGAAAACAATATATAGTTTCCACTGTCCAGGCACATAGAATTTATTTTGTAAATGCATTTTTAGGCCAATAATTGTAAGACATAATTCCTCATGTCAATGAAACCCAAAGTTATTTGTTTATTGACCAAAGAAAGCAGGAATAATCAGCACTTGCATTAGCAAAACCGAGATGATATCCCATATGACTCGCTTTCTGAGCCCAAGTTTTTAATAATTGAGAGTGATATTTTGAGGGAGGAACAGTTAACATGCTAAAAATGGAGGAAAATGAACATGCTTTTGAAAATATAAGGTTTTTCTTGGGAGTTTGGGTTTTTCTGTTTTGTTTTGTTTTTAAATAGTGGATATCTTTGTGGATAGCTTTTCATTTTAAAGGTATGTGTTATTTTTCTTGTAACCTGTTGCTCCTACAAATGTGTCACGACTTGACAGAGGTACATCATGACCTTAACAACAGTTCTTGGTAACTTACTCCTGGAATGGACTACTTCTGAAAGGAAGATGAGTTTAAAGACGTAATCAATCCTGACTTAGATTAGTCTCAGAATTATTACATTTGAAGGGTACCTGCTATATTTTGAAAGGTACCCTGTCATTCTTAGCAGAATTTTTACTATTATTTTATTTGCTGTAGTTTCACATGACCTAGAACTATTTCACGCAGAGAGAGAAAGAACTGCTGAGATCCCACCCATGCAATCTGTTGCAGCATCCCTAGACTGACTTGTACTCTGCCAAAAGGCTCCCAGGGAGCAAGGGGGTTTGGTTGGTCAGCACCTAAAGATATGTCAGGAGCAAGAGAGCTTGTAAACAGTGTGGGCAACCTGGAGAACAAAACCCCGCAACAAAATGGGGAGTTACCCCAAACAGGTGGTGTACACATCTCTGTATGTAGTGCTGTGGGGAGGAGGTCAGCCACTGAGTCTTCCTTTGAAAGTGATGATCAGGAAGTTTCCCGGCCATCACTGCGGAAAGCTGAGATCTGATCAAGACCCTGGAAGAAAGCTTGGATCCATGCTGAATATCTGATGACGCATAAGTCCCTGCTACTGGGAGACAAAGATCACATGAACTGTAACACAATGTTTGAGTCGGGAGATGGTGAAACTTCAGTTGCTGGAACAAACGTTTGTTTGGATTTCTCTCAATGGGGAATGGTGTAGTTCTCATTACTATAGACAGCCCTACCAGAGGGGATGTGATACTAGGCCTGTTGGTCACCAACGCAAGTGAGCTAATTGGTGATGTCAAGATTGGAGGCAGCCTGGGCTGCAGTGATTACGCACTGGTGGAGTTCGCAGTCCTGAGGGATATGGGTCAGGCAAAGAGTAAAGTCAGGATCCTGAATTTTAGGAAAGCAAACTTCCAGATCTTCAAGGAGTTAGTCAATAGGACCCCATCTCCTATGGGGGTCAATAGGACCTCATCACCACAAGTGGTGTCCCTCAGGGGTCTGTGTTGGGACCAGTACTGTGTAGTATCTTCATCAGTGACATAGATGGTGGGATCGAGTGCACCCTCAGCAAGCTTGCAGACAACACTAAGCTGTGTGGTGGGATCGACACACCTGAGAGATGGGATGTCATCCAGAGGGACCTGGACAAGCTCAGGAAGTGGGCCTGTGTGAACCTCATGAGGTTCAACAAGGCCAAGTGCAAGGTCCTGCACCTGGGTTGGGGCAACCCCTGGTATCAATACAGGCTGGGGGATGAAGGGATTGAGAGCAGCCCTGCCCAGAAGGACTTGGGGGTACTGGTGGATGAAAAGCTGCACATGTCAGCCCAGAAAGCCAACCGTATCCTGGGCTGCATCAAAAGAAGCGTGGCCAGCGGGTCAAGGGAGGTGATTCTGCCCCTCTACTCCACTCTGGTGAGACCCCACCTGGAGTACTGCATCCAGCTCTGGAGCCCTCAGCACAGGAAAGACACGGACCTGCTGGAGCGGGTCCAGAGGAGGGCCACAGAAATGATCAGAGGGATGGAGCACCTCCCCTATGAAGACAGGCTCAGAGAGTTGGGCTTGTTCAGCCTGGAGAAGAGAAGGCTCCAGGGAGACCTTATTGCGGCCTTTCAGTACTTGAAGGGGGCTTATAGGAAAGATGGGGAGAAACTTTTTAGCAGGGCCAGTTGTGATAGGACAAGGGGTAATGGTTTTAAACTAAAAGAGGGGAGATTTAGACTAGATACGAGGAAGAAGTTTTTCACAATGAGGGTGGTGAAACACTGGTACAGGTTGCCCAGAGAGGTGGTAGATGCCCCATCCCTGGAAACATTCCAGGTCAGGCTGGATGGGACTCTGGACAACCTGATCTAGTTGACGATGTCCCTGCTCATTGCAGGGGAGTTGAACTAGATGACCTTTAAAGGTCCATTCCAATCCAAACTATTCTATTCTAGGATTCAAGATTTTTTTTCTTTTTTTTACATAGAAGGAGATTTTTAGGGTTTCATGTATTCCTTGACCTCTTCTTCTGTTGAATATTGCTAGGCACTTTTCTTTGACAACTGTTTAGAGATGACAAGTTTTAGTACAAGGTTGAATGTTGCCAGATGAACCCCTGTAGACTTGCTGACTTGCAGCTGAACACTAATGCTGTTTTACTACAACTTTTTGTTCTGAGCATCGTTTTTCATTAGACTGTTTTAGAAATTCTCAAATAAAAAAAGTGCCTACAATACAACTGCTCATATAAATCTGAAATTTCAGCTTAAGCAATTGGAGTGTATAATGCTAAAAATTGCCCTTTAAAAAAGGAAGTTAAAATTCTACCTTGTTGAAAAGAAGGTCTCTGCTGAGAGTTTCAGGTGGGAAGTCAGATCTGCTCATCAGAGCAGTTGGATCAATGTCTTCTGAGTTGGTCTCATTTCCAGTGACAGGTTAATCAGTACAGTACTCAGAAATAAGCAGCAATGATCTAATGATCTCCATGAAACAGTTCATTCAGCCATTTTTAAGAATACATTGCCATCTGGTGTACAAAATTTTTAATTTCTTTGTCTTTACTATTTAAAATCTAATGTCCTTGAGCAGAAAATCTTCTATCATTTGAAACTAACTTCCTGGAATCAACCTATTGACCTCAATGAACTAAAATCTATTGTACCTTTCAAGTCTGTTGTAAAAGTTTTCTGAATATTTGTGAGTTCACGCAATGGAAATAATGCTTTTAAATTGTTACAGAGACTACTTACATTTAGGAGTTACTGGTTCCCTGTATGGCTGAAATCTCTCTCTTGTTTTATGTCTAAGCGAAGAGAGGAAAGTGAACCTAATCCTAGAAAAATAAATTGTGCTTACATTAATAAGACAAGCACTGCACTGAGGTGCAGTATTCTTACTGGGTGTACCTTGTGCAAGGGGAAGTATACAAATAGACGAGCAGATCTTCATCCCAGATAGATTTTTTGGGGATATTTCACTGGTTTGAATTAAGTAAAGGTTTGATTCCTCATATCTAGTTGGATTAAATTGTATCCATGTCCAAAAAAGTGTGGTTAACAGCAGATTTTGAATAGTTACTTTCATTTGGTCTCATAATAAGCAACTCTGAGTTTGTATTAGCTCTTTAGAATATGTCTTCAGCTCTTCCATAAGGGTTGATCAAGGGTGATCATGGTATTACGAAAGCTAGTAAAACCGACTCCCCAAATATTACATTTGTCACGTGGTAGGCATCATACAATGATTTTCCTGCTAAAAATACAGGCATCTGGAAAAAAAAAAAAAAAAAAAAGATGGGTTGCTTAAATGCATACATTTTTCTGAAGTGTAAATAAAAATCTGAGGTGTCTTAAAAGCAAACAAAAAACCACACAACCCCCTGCAACCCAGTCTACACCCCACCCCCAATTACATGCAGTCTGATGAGAAATGGAGCACTCCCTATTTCAAACTTAATTTGGGGATTGGTTCTGAATTTCCATGTAAAGAATTTTTTAAATTATTCTAATGAAGTTTTAAAAAGTTGCCTTTTTTTAACAGATGATTTCTAGTTTGGGTAAATTTTAGGTAAACTAGCAGAGTGACTTTCTGACAATGGCAGTGTACTTGCTGCTCTGCGCCTCTACAACGTCTAGTACAATGGGGTCCAACTCTCCTTGGTCATGAAGGACTGCCATGCTAATAAACATGTTTAATACTAATCTTTCTTATCGTGGGTTTCTGAGGACCTCTTTTGCTCTTCTCATGGAATCTGAGGAACAAACACACGAGGTTACTGGGTCAAGCTCTAGTCCTTCTAACAATGAACTTTGATTTGTTTAATTCATCTGTCAGGATTTGTTTGGCTTTACATAATTACTTCCAGGCTTATCTGTGATAACTTAATGGCTTACTTTTGTTGTGACCTCTTTGGTAAGGTTGTATATAAAAAAAATGCACTGATTGCTTAAGAGGATGTGGGCAGTATTATAGAAGACATTTGTTTGATTAAATGGTAATTAAAAAGAGAATGTAATTAAAAATACAGTTATGACCAGCTCTTGTTCAGTATGACTCTTGCGGAGCTTAAAGGTCAGTCTATGCTATTGCTTATAGTGGTTATTGCTATTTATTACATGTATGCTAGAGTAAGCACTGCACAAATAAAAAACTACAAAACAGTTATTGCAGTCCCTTTACAAAAAATTATCGTCTAAAGTAAACTTCTAGTGAATTGCATTTTAAAACTCTTCCCATTTTTCATCCTGAAGTTGCCTGCTGCACTCAGGTTGAAACTCGCAGTAGAAAGCTGACCCTTAAAAAGACAGGAATTTTCAACACAGAGAAATGTTTTGGCACGCGCTGCAGAAAGCAAGAGTTGCTTTGATTTTTCTACATTCTGTTTTGGGATAATTAATACTTCAAGGGAAGCTAGTCCCTGCTGTGTATGAGGATATAAAGATATGGTTGTACAAGTGTGGGAACACAGTTAATGTTTGCACCTCCTAATGAAAGAAGGAAGACTCCCTAGCTCCCCATCTCACTATGACAGCTTTATCTTATCCCTGTTAAACTGTGCTTTGCACCTGATCGCTGGTGAGTCAGGAAAATAAGGAAAAAAAACATGCTACAAATTAGAGAGTTGTTTAATTATAAATGTAAGTAAGAAAAAGCTAAAGCTGTCTGATTAGGCAAAAGAATCAAGAAAAAATGTCAGTTTTACGATCAAGTATAAACCTCTATTTCTGCTTCCTCATCAGGATGATTTGCAACATTATCTCTAATTCTATGATCACACTATAATTTTTAAATAAGACAGCAATCTGTGTTTTTCCAATATACCCATGCAATCATAGCAAGTTAATCAAGGGATAAACTGATGCATTTTGTTTTCTCACTGAACTGCCTTTTCATCTGGGACAGAGGCTAAGGCTGGAAGTCATGAAGTCTTCACCTCTGTTTCCACCCTTTTCTTGTTGGTCTATTTTAATACATTTTAAAAGTCTTATCTTAGGAAGCTCTGCAACATATCAGACATGATTGCAACACCTGCAATTAACGATGGTCTCAGAGGCGTAGAAAATTGAAATGACATGTCCATCCAGAATCTTGTTGCATAAACTGAAAAAACTTCCAGATTTTGGAATAAGGTAGTTGTTTTTATTCTTTTCAGTCTTTGTTATTTGTTGTTGTTATTATTATTTTGTTCCTGCATAGTTTTCAGGGGGGAAAATATTTTTAATCTACTCGCTTCATTATGTTATCTGTGAATAGTGGCTATTTGTGCTTCTCTGTCAAAGATTTGTAATCAGCCTTGAATGGCAAGGTAGTTCAGTTCATTTGTGTTTGGATTTTCAACCAAATAAAGGTCTTAATGAGTCTGATACTATTAAAAAGAAAAGAATAGTAGTTTTTCTGCAGGCTTAATGCTAAACTTGGATTCTCTTTTGTGTTTTGCTAGAAGAGTTAGCTGTAAATTCATCTTGGTCTATATTTTTGAAGAATTTTAATATTGCAGAGCTGTTCCTAATCTGCTGTGCGTCTGCCAGATCTAGATCTCTCCTCATCTATATCTCTTCTTCTGGAGTTAAAATCCTAATTCAGGCCAGCTGCTTAGGTAGCTAATGTCTAGTTTTTTTTCAGCCAGTGAAAAATAGCAAATAGTAGTAAACACTCACTGTGGATGTGGAAGATCGGCAGTTGAATCTCTGGTCTAAATCAAGAATGAGCTGTACCAGCTGTAGCAGGTATCCACATGCCAGATGAATCTCCCAAATATTTCTGTGCTGACCTTTGGCTGTAAGCATGCTCTGAACAAGCCGTTAGGTTTGAGCTCCACTAACAAATTGGGTGTTTTCTATAATGTTACATCTGTAAATGACAGCAACTGTAAATTGCTCGAGAAGCTCCTTAGCGGAAAGTGTCCCTTCCTGTGTGACTCTAGAGGACGGCAGCTCTGAGACCTAAGCTAATGCAACTTTGGCTGTCCCTTCCTTTCTCTCTTGCTCATTTTCTGTTAGGAGAAATATATGATGTGAACTTCGGATGTGAATATAGAACAGTTTGTTTCATCTCTTCTTTCCATTTGGCACGCAGGGCAGTTGGCTAATCCTCATCTGAATGTTAACTGCTAGCTTTTGATGCTCACCAAAGCCATCTTCTGGTGTGCCTCCAGTGAAGCCACTTGCCCCCAGCCCTACCTGGCCACCTGAAACAGGATTGCTCCTGGAAGGAACAGCTGTGGCGTATACAGGGACATAAAGACAAAAGTTCAGAAATGTGAGTTTCAGGAATTTTCCGTCTCAGTTTCGGGATTACAGAGAGTTCACAAGATGGCCACAGAGGAGAGGGCTGGATACTGCTTTCATACCCAAGACAGGGATATTTTATCACCCGGTAGAAATTCAGCAAGAGTATTTGGTTTTGTTGTTGTTGTTTCTACATTCGTTTGCTAGATTTAGTGTAAATGCTTAGACCATTGTGTCACTTGAAAAAAGGTGGGTTTGAGCCAGACAGGAACAGTAAATAAATATTTCCCTGATGCTTTTAGTTACTAGGGATCCTGTAGAGGGAAAACAAATAATGCAACAAACACATGCGTGGTTAACCTTACTCTAGTATTAATTTTATTTTTACTGTAATAAATAATCTTCTAATGTTGGATTTATGATTTCCTTTACTGCTACTTCCAATATTATAAAAAACAACTAATTAAAACCTAGATTAATATTAATCAGCTCCTCTAGACACCAAGCTAAACTGTTTGTAGGTGCCCAGGCGCTGGCAGCGGGGGCTGCAGGGCGGCCTCTGTGAGGAGAGGCCAGGGCTGCCCTGTGCCGGACACAGCCGGTTCCAGCCGGCTCCAACCCACCCACCGCAGGGCACAGCTGAGCCCCCCACAGCCAAGGTGGGGGCACCTCGGGGAAATGTGTTTAAGAATGGGCAAAAGCACTGGAGGACACACAGGGGAGGGCAGAGAGGAGGAGAGAACTGAGGAAGGAACAACAGAGGGACCAGCAAGGTCAGAGGAGTAGGAGGTGCTCCATGGCAGAGCAGGCACTCCCCCAGAGGGACTGCAGCCCATGGAGGGGAGACACAGGCTGGAGCACAGGAAAAGTGAGAGAAGGAAGAAGTGGCATAGAGGAATCACTATGCACTGACCCTCATCCCCTGTGTCGCCCGTCACCTCACCAAAGGGACTGAATGTGACCTGTGGCAAGAAGGAGGGAGGAGAAGTGACTGGAGGGAAGGAGTTAAGTGGAGACGAGATGTGGGGGGTGGAGAGATGCCTGAAGTGAAGCTGAGCCTGGGAAATGAGGAGGGGTGGTTTTTTCCCTAAGTGGTTTGATGTTTGTCTTTTTGGTTTCTCAATACCTGGATCAGTAATTAAATGTTTATTTTAATTAACAATAAATTAAGTTCCCCAGGGTGAGTCTGTTTTGCCCATGACAGTCCTTGGTAATTGATCTCCCTGTCTTCACCTCAACCCATGAGCTTTCTCACTCCTGTTTGTCCTGTTTTCTCCCTGGTCCCACTGGTGGGGGGGAATGAGTGAGCGGCTGTGTGGGAGCTTAGCTGACAGCCAGGGCCAACCCACCACACAAACCTTTTCCTAATGGCTGTTACGGTAACACCAGAGTCTCTTACACCTTGACCCTGAAGGTGAGTCCTTGTGGCCAGAATTTGGCCTAGTTCTGGTGTCAGTGAGGGACTGCAGAGGAATACACCTACCTAGTCAGTGGCATAATGAACATAAAATGTCCAATTTGGATAGGCCTGAACAGTGATTTTTCCTGTTTGGACGTGGACAGGAAAAACCACCTCTTCTCTGCTGAATTCAGGGCTCCTGAATCTAGCGTTGGCCCTTCTCTGTGCACAGCCTTTGTGGATTTAAGCTGTATTTTCCTTTATCGCTTGACTGTGGGAACATGGAGGAATGTTGCAGGAGCTCTCTTGGATTCCTGTCACTTTCACAAGGAAAGTGCCCAGCACAGCTTTCCAAGGTGTACTTCAAGGTCAGGATTGTGACCGTGTCTGTAAATACAATAATATATTGCATCTTAGGACTGACAGTTCTGATTTGTTTGTGTGAGGTATTAAATTCCTTTGAAGCCCAGCTAAGAGGAAAACTAATGATCAGCTATGGTACTGTTATGACGTCTTCTGGTTTTATTTGGTCTAAACGTTGTAAAATTCTCATCTCATTACGTATTGGAGTAAATATTTTTTAAGTTGGACACCCTGAATGTAATAATCTACAAGTATCTGGGAGGATTTCTGAAAGCACGGTACCGTTATTTGGAAGAGGTTTTAACCAGTATATAGGTACTCTGTCTTTTAGGCCTTTGCATTTTGACAGCAAACCAGCTCAGGCTTTTCCTTGAAATTGAAATTATTACTTTGGATTTCTCCTTCAGATTGCCTGATATTATGGCACTTTGGTCTTTGGTATGTACCTGATACGCTTAACTTCATACCCTGAAGTACGTCAAGAGGTAAAGTTATGGTATTAAATACTTCCAATGTTTAAAGTCTTCCTTCACATAATTCGATATTAATGAAAAATTTTCTGGAGAAATACTTATATTAAAGAAGATTTCAGAAGTGAACCTGTTTTGTTGCTAATTGCATAGCAATTACAATTGCTTTTCCAATCAGTGCAAGTATTTTTCATCTTCTGCTTCCCAGGGCAGCGTGGAAGAACCTCGCCTGGAGACAGCCTATGAGACACTTTACCCACTAGATGGCAGAAGATACTTTGGACCAGAACGTTCAGCAATTTATACAAAAATTACAGTTACTGGATTTAAATACTGGGGTTTGCCCACAACTGCAGAGACTTTATTTATTAACAGTATATCTGGTCATACACAGTATATCTGGACATACAGATTCCTTTGAGTATATAGGCCCACTCTCTCTGCAAATAAATGTTAAAATTAAATCACAGAGGTTTGATTACAAAATTCTCTTATGTGGCATTGAAATCACACACGGGTTATAGAAATTTCTATATGAAAAATACATAGAAAAATCTGCTTATCCAAAAGAAGCGGCAAAGGTGCAATAAAACTGATGCAAATACTATCATTATAATGTTTCCATTATAATGTTTCCATTATAACGTGTATCATGTTTTGAGACTGTATATATAACACACTACATGTATTTAAGTGCTTTATATTAGGTAGCATATTGAGTTGCTGTATGGCAAGCTTTTTACCCAGTAATAGTTTTCACTACCATTTTTCATGGATGTTCAATTTAATGCGGTTTTGGTACAACACTGTGACAAAACTAATACTTGTTTTGCCAGCTCTTCCTAGAGCATTTGCAGTTCCAGCAGCTGGAATCTTCACTGAATAATGCAGCAAGTATGCACTGCACATATACATAGAAATCCCCCTCTCTCTAGCATACACGGATGTATGTAAATATGTATCTATGCTTTAACTTATTTTTCCCTAAGCTCTTCTCTGACTATCAGGCAAACGCCGCAGTTGCTAATGCCATTGTTTACTGGGAATGTTTTCCATACAAGTTTGGCTTCAATAACATCTGCAGGCTGGAAACACTGAGAAACCCAACTACCTCTCAGGTTGAGGGTGATAGAACATATTCTGAAACATTCAGTGGAAAGCCAAAGAGCGTCAAAGACCTTAACTCCAGCAAAACTTACCCTATTGTTTTATATTCTCATAAACAGATGAACTGCTGAGTATCAGTAGAAAGTTTCCAAATAAAAAACCACTTGGACCTCAGTTAGTTTGCTTTAATTAGCTGATACTTAGTTAACTTGTCCTTGTGACTTAAAATATTTCCTAGATATTGTATATTATTGAGACCAATAGAATCACCCGTACTTTTAATATTGCCAGTTCTAACCCCCATTTTTCAGCCCCTTCTGATTTTCTGAACTGTAACACTTCTTCAGGGTTCTATTTTATATCCTGGCTGTGCCTCAGGCTGAACTTTTTGGAAATTTTTGGCTGAGAAGGTTCAGCCATTTCCAAGAAAGCCTAGGGAAAATGAGTTATTTATTCCATGTGAAAAAAAAAAAAAAATCTGGGATCTTTTTTTTGAATGACTCTTGCTGTCTGGTGCTCTGAAGTTAGGATTTGAAATTACGCTGAGGAGGAATGGGTAAGAAAAGGCAATTTAGAGTCGGAATATGACCTTTGCTACTCATGGGAAAATCTGTTGCAGGCCTCTGCATAATCGCTCCTTGCACATAGGCGGTATAATCTCCCTTGGTTTTTGCGGTGAGTGTTTCCAGAGAGCACACTTATGCATCGCAGGTCTGCCGGAGAGGGCACGCAGCATCCCCGCAGCACGAATGAGAACGCTGCCCTCCGTCACTGCTCCCGCGTGCGTCAGGCTGGTCCGTGTAACCCTCCCCGGGCGACTGAGCGTACACCGCTCCGCGGGACTGCAGCCAGAGGCGAGGAAAGGAGCGGGCTGAATTCATCGCTCCCCATTTCAGATGTCTGCATCCATGTCAGACGCTGTGTGCTGCTCCCTGTATAGGCTTTCTTAGGCACGATACACATCACCTCTTTGAAACTCTTAAGATGAGCTGCTGCCCGTGGGTGGGGTAACCTAGCTCAGATATACACATTTCTAATCTGGATGAATCTGATATAACAAGTCCAGTGAGAGAACAGGATATGCAGTTCTGGAGAAGGAAACTGGGGCTGGCTGAGCATAAAGATGGTGCATATTCTCAGCATAAATTGGTTTCAGGTGCCTTGTTTTGCTTGACAGAGGAGACTTTCTAACAGTACCCAAAGGCACCTCGGTACTTTTGGCATCAGGCACTGTCCCTAGAGTAGCTCCTGCAGCTTAGTGAGAATCCTGTCCCCCAGTTCCTGAAAAAAGCAGTTTGCATGGCGTGCTTGGATTATGCTGGTCCGCCTTGAATAAGAATTTGCTGTTCCTTAAGAACTCTTAAACTACCACAAATGTTGAAGAAGTCTCTTTGATTGTGTTAAGATAGAGGGTTAAAGATTCATTTGGATGAAAGGAAACAGTTACGAAAAGACAGGACAGTGATACGCTGCCGGAATTTAACTAAGCTGTTTCCTCTCCAGCTTGTCGTGAGCCTTAGGAAGGAGAACGTGTTCTTGCAAGGATTGTCTTGTGCGGATTGAAGCCTGAGAAAACTACCCTAACACTACCCCAAAACTTCTGAATTCTTACCTTGCATAAGGAAGAACGAAACACAAATGGGTTTTCAAAGGACACCCTTCCCTCTGTCGTGTAGTTTGACAAGTCCATTGTATTACTTCAAACTACTGAAACGATGTGCTTCTACAAGCAAATTATTTTTTAATTTATTAGAGCTCACCCTTTATTTTGGATGTTTGGGGTTTTTTTACGCTCTCCTTTCTTCATCCTTTTATTAGACAGAAAATATAAACATTGTCAAATTTGTTTCCCTTGTTTTAACTGATGTCTCTTTTCTTTTGTAGAAGCAACATGCTGTCTGTTAACTGTATTTCTTAAGTAAGCTCAACCTTGCCTTCTCAGCTAGCATTTCCAGATCTACTATTTCACAAATCATATATCTCAAGAAACAATTATTATATCAATATCTTAATAGCACTTTAGAAATCAACTTGTCCTCAGCAGTTCATAGAGACCAATTAGTCTAAATAAACATATTTTATTCCAAAATTGGAAGAAGATTTTCTGGACAGTATAATACTTCTCTCTACACTGCTTTACGGAATTGTTCTAGTGGGGTCTGTCACACAGAATAATATCATGGTCTAGAAATATCCTTTCTTGTGTATGAAAAGTTGTTTTAATATATATAAAAGAAGAATTTCATTGAAATGATTGCATGGATGATTTTTTTCTACCTTTCTAATAATAAACATAAAACAGAGGGAAAGTGTTAAACAAAGGGAAGTATAAATAGTTTCTTCTGCGAAATAGGTTCTTCTGATGACATTTCCAACTGATCTGAGACCTGCTGGAGTTCTGGGCAGGTTAGGGTAGCCGGTAATGCTGCTTTGTGGTTGTGGTTCTAAGCAGGTTTTAATGCTCTCACTGATACCATATAAATATTCCAAGAAGACTTACACTTGAAACCAGTTAAAAAATCAACTATGTCATTTGGGGGTATATTTGGGTCTATATTCCCTTTGTTGTTGCTGTAAAAGATAA
Organism: Phoenicopterus ruber ruber; assembly: GCA_009819775.1. Taxonomy (NCBI): domain Eukaryota; kingdom Metazoa; phylum Chordata; class Aves; order Phoenicopteriformes; family Phoenicopteridae; genus Phoenicopterus; species Phoenicopterus ruber. The sequence continues at coordinate 100,937,444 of CM020217.1, forward strand.
CACAGCACTCCTTTAAATATACGTTTCCTGTCTCCCATAAAAATTTTGGCTCTTAGTTTGCTTTCATGTTAGCAGAAGAGATTAGTTCCAAACGACATTAAGAATCAAAGAAGCTCAGCAAATAAAGGTGCCTTGAAAAATCTGTCAAATAAATCCAATATAATGGATTATTTGGTCTTGATAGCAAAACAAAACAAACAAAAACAACGTCCCATGTCTGCTAAAATCTCAGTACGGTGCTGGAATGGAGGTCAGAGCTTCCTCGATATGAAAAGGAATCCTGTTACGGGGATAAGTAATCAACCACCTGGGAGAATATAAAACTAAAATGAGAGGTGTCCAAGGAGACGCAGCAGTGCTGCCAAGTTAAAGATTTAAATCCAAATAAAATATTACAGTAGTCTCAGGTGATAGCATCCATAGAAGTTTGGACCTCATTAGGGGAATTGAAAAGCTTAGAGCTGTTTCCAGTAATAACACTCAATTTAGTTGGTTAAATTAAAGCCAAACTAATCTCCTTTCCATGAAGTGTTTGAGCAAGTTGTAGAAAACTCCCCCATCAGTTTTCTTGTAGAAGAGAGAGAAGTCTCATATAAATAGCACTGCAAGACTGAACTCGAACTCTTCGCACCAACCTGGCAATTCCCATTTACACTTTGCTGTGGTCATATCTCTTCACCTATTAAACAAATCTAAGACCTCACTGTTTCATCCTTCATCAGATCTTATAAAATCAAACTTCTGGAGAGTGTTTGGGTTCAAGAGTGTCAGCTTTACTCTCGTAAAGAAAGTGGTGAGTTCACGATTTCAACAGAAGCTGATGGAATTTGGTTTGAAGGAACTGGAGTAGAGTTTTCCTTTTCATGTGGCGTCCTTGGTGTTTTTTCATGTAGTCCTCAGTTGCTTATAAAGATTCTTAGGAAACATTTAACTAGCCAGAGTTAAAATGAAGAGATGACTTTAAAGGAACTATTGAAGTAAGAAACAAAACATGTTCCATACATTAGAAATCAGTATTAAACTGAAAATGAACCAAACTAAGCAAAAGTTATACTTCTTCATAATTCAAGGAATACCAAATGCAGAAAATTACTCTGTACAGTGTATGTGAATGTCCTTCAGCAAAGCCTTTTCTATGAACCATGCTCACAACATGTCAGTCAAATTATAAATTCCAGTATTTATTGGTGATTAAACCTAATCAGTGTCCATCTCAGTCTTGGTCTAGCCGACCTTAAACAGTACTATTTCCTCTTACCCTTTGTAGTTTTCCACGACACTTCTGAAACAAGTATCAGTCATACAGCAAATTTGTTTTCCAATTTTCCCTGGCATTTTTGACTATATATATAGCCAGACTGAATAAATTGTCTATATTTAGATTTACCAAGATTTTTACTCTACAATTAGAGTGGTACAGCAAATGTAAGCTTGATATCATAATAAATTGAAAGTTGTGGACACCATGAAGGCAAAATTACCTTGTTTTGTGTACAGAGTTTCAGTAAATGCGAGGAAATAAATCTTGAAAAATACGACATGTCTGTCGGCCTTTTTTGTTACTTACTGTATTCTGCAACTTATCCTGGATCCAATAAAGTACTTAAGAGGAATTGGCCTCAGTGAATTTCAGCATGTGTTTAAAGGTTAGCATATGCTGGGGGCTTTGCTGAACTGGACATCTTGCTTGTATCTTGTGATTTATCATGCTTTTATTATGCTTTCTAAGTTTCTCATGCTTGTCACCTTTGCTTTCACAGCTTAGATAATTTCTTACTTTAAAAATTCTCTTTGCTCTTGATAAGTAGTGTAAAATGTCACTTTTCAAAGCAAAAAGTGTCCCATGGAAGCTGTGTACAGCAGGGACAAGAAACAAAGGATGAGAAGATCAATCAGAACTGCTGAGTCAACAGGACCAAACTCAAACTCAAACTGCTTTCTTATCTTCTGAGGTGAGGAGGCATTTTACTATAAACCAGCTCATTCCTTCAGTGTGCTGCCACCATCACGTCGGAAAAACCTCCAGTGTGGTCCATTCGAAGCTTATTTGGAAATGTGCTAAATGCGCTCAGGGATGAGGACAGAGTTCCACAAACGTGCAGGAATGAAGGCATTGCACCATTAGGGATCCAGACCCCCACAGGACTATTCTTGGGCAAGTTATGGCTGCTTTCCATAGGAGGGATAGAAGATTACATGCACGTAGCATGGGTGCTTCAGGCTGATCTGTCCAACTTTCTGCTGCTCCACATGTGTCCACAAGATCCACAGGCCATGAAGTTTAGCCAGACTATGCTGTTAATGAGGGAAAAGCTGTTGACTTTACATTGCAAAACTTCAGCTTGATGTGTCAATCTTGCAGGTATGGTCATGTAGTCACCAAACGGATTACAGTGATTTGAAAAAAAAAAAACCCAGTTTCTGCCTCAGTCATAGATGGGCAACTGAACTGTGGGATTGTGCTGTACGGGTTGGACTTAGCAGCCTGGGGTGTCACAGGAGCAGAAAGGCTCATTCCCATGCCATGGATGTTTCCTTGCTGACCTACTCAGGCAGAGCATGATGGAGACATTGCCAATAATACCCAAAGTCTTCAATAATGTACACATGTATCTAAAATATATTATTATAAGTGCCTTAGTAGCTTGAAAAGTTGTAGAGAAAAAAAAAATTAAATAAACAGCCTTGTTTAAAAATAAAATAGCAAAAAACAATGCTAAAGTTCAAAAATTAAGCTGATATTCCATGACAGATATATCCTATTTTGTGCAATAGTTGAGGTCATTTGCATTCTTCAAAGTACCTTGTGTTAAAGTGATCTATGTTACATAACACAGCCTTAAAGACATAACGATGCTCAGCTCACACTGACTTGTTGATTTAGTGGGATGTTGTTTAGCCAGTACCCTCTTCATTCCATGCCTTTTTCCTTCTCCTTACTAAACTTTCTTTTTGTCCTTTACAAGGTCCACTGATACACAAATTGAAGTACTATGAGGTAATTAAACAAATTTCTTTTTATAAAAAGGAGTTGATCCAAAGTCTTCTTCAACATTCATTCTAGATAATAAATATTACAATTAAGCTCCACTCATTTAAAAACTCCCCTATAAAGAGCTCCAACTAGCAGTTCTTGGTGAGACAAAATCCAGTAGAAGCTGTGCCATTGAAAGGAATGCACTTGGACCCCAAATAATCACAAAATTATAATAGAATCATAGAATCATAGAATAGTTTGGGTTGGAAGGGACCTTTAAAGGTCATCTAGTCCAAGCCCCCTGCAATGAGCAGGTGCATCTTCAACTAGATCAGGTTGCCCAGAGCCCCATCCAGCCGGACCTGGAATGTTTCCAGGGAGGGGGCTTCTACCACCTCTCTGGGCAACCTGTGCCAGTACTTCACCACCCTCATTGTGAAAAACTTCTTCCTCGTATCTAGTCTAAATCTCCCCTCTTTTAGTTTAAAACCATTACCCCTTGTTCTATCACAACTGGCCCTGCTAAAAAGTTTTTCCCCATCTTTCTTATAGGCGCCCTTCAAGTATTGAAAAGCCACAATAAGATCTCCCTGGAGCCTTCTCTTCTCCAGGCTGAACAAGCCCAACTCTCTGAGCCTGTCTTCAGAGGAGAGGTGCTCCATCCCTCTGATCATTTCTGTGGCCCTCCTCTGGACCTGCTCCAGCAGGTCCATGTCCTTCCTGTGTTGGGGGCTCCAGAGCTGGAAGCAGTATTCCAGGTGGGGTCTCACCAGAGTGGAGTAGAGGGGCAGAATCACCTCCCTTGACCCGCTGGCCATGCTTCTTTTGATGCAGCCCAGGATACGGTTGGCCTTCTGGGCTGACATGTGCAGCTTTTCATCCACCAGTACCCCCAAGTCCTTCTCGGCAGGGCTGCTCTTGATCCCTTCATCCCCCAGCCTGTATTGATACTGGGGGTTGCTCCGACCCAGGTGCAGGACGTTGCACTTGGCCTTGTTGAATCTCATGAGGTTCGCCTGGGCCCACCTCTTGAGCTTGTCCAGGTCCCTCTGGATGGCATCCCATCCCTCAGGTGAATTTCATTTTATTCATGAAATAGGATTTCATTTTATTCAGTGCTCCTGAAATTGCTAATCAAAGAAATTAGATTATAGGAATGAATCATGTGCTTACTGAATACGGCACATTTGTGACACTAATTTCTCATTTATGCTTTATTCCTGTTGCATAGAGAGTCTAGAGAGTTTGGGGTTTTTCTTTTTAATAACCATGTATAGCTGTCTTAAACTGTGAGAGTCTCGTTGGAATATAAGCCTGTTTATTTTATTGTGCTCTGTTTAGTTATTCTAAAAAAAAGTTACAGACACATAATTGTAGCCATCTGTTGTGTTTTAAGTCCAATCTAGCCCAAAAGTCACAAAAGTCATGGCAACAACTTATAAAAACAATGGCAATAATATGAACTCACTATGGTTACTGGTGAACCTTTATTTCTCCCCTCAAATGAAGTAAGTTTCCTCAGAGAATTATTTTGTTTGATTTATTTCTTTATTAAATTTGCCCACAGTATGACCAGTTTCTCTATCAAGATTGTCATATAGCTGTCTCCTTGATAGTAAATCTGTGTTTCTCCAAAAAGGTGAATTCTGTTATTATACAAAACCAAGCTCTAAGGGAAACCTCAGTGCTTGCCATATATTACTCTAGCATAAACCAGCAAGCAGGATTAAGATTGTTTAAGAAAATTTATTAGTGAGGCTGAACAATACTTATCATATAATATATTTAACCCATACTCTGACAGATTTAAAATTCATTATTTATAGATTTTAGATATTTGATGTATTTGGTTTAATAATTCACTGAGATACTTAGTAAATAGTTTCTTCAATGAATTTCATCAAAATGTCAGTGACTTTTATGAGAGATTGTTAATTTTCAGTATTTTCCTGTCTTCTAGACATACCCAGTCTGTAAGTGTACCACAGTTATTTTCACTAAGAACGATGCATTGCATATACATAGATACTTGTACTGTGAGCAATAAACAGCACGTGTGTTGAAAGTGACCTCTAGATGTGTTGGATAAAGTCAGATAGATGGATGCTTTCCGCTACTCCAGATTGTTGAGATGGTATGTTTCATTAGGTCCCTTTTCTCTGTTTTTATGGAAGAACCACATCACAGAAATCCACGCACAACTGTTCCTACGTAGTCATTCACACACCTACCGCCCGTTAAACAGAAAAGCTGAAGAGTGTTTGAGGAGCAGTGCCGTCCTTTTAGGAGAATTACAGAGCACGGAATTGTAGTGCCTTGTAACTCGTTGAGAAAGGTGAGGATGCCCAAGGCATGAAATGTATCCTGGCTAGACCCGTTTCTCTCTTTTGACTGTGAAGAGCCCAGCCTTTCGGCCATCATAATTTGGAGCCTCATGCAGTGCTGGCCGTTAGGCAGGATGGACGTGACCCCAGGCCACCTCCAGAAAGATGGTGACCCAATGACAGAAATCACGTTTCCTCCAGGTGATCGAGCAGTGGGCGTTGCTGTCTGTCCTACAGAGTTCCCTGACAGTCACCAACAGGGAACCGAGTTGTCTTTGGCCAACCAAATCAGGCACTGCAACCGTGAAGTGGAGAGGAAAAACGAGAGAGCAGTTTCCAGTTCTTTAAGCCACCTCTCTGGGAAATAAAAGGAGATGTAAGTAATGGGCAATGTTTGTAGATTGTTTTATTTAGCTAGTAATAATCTAAATAAAACAGCAGTAAACGGGAGGTGAAATAAGAAATGTACATGATGGTGTATGTGCAAACTTCATTCACAAGTGTAAATGTCGTGTAAAAGCCAACTGTTATTTTTGCACTTCTCTTTTATTGAGTTAATTAAGACTCTGTGGGGGTGTCTTGGCTTTTACTCTTGGTTCTTTTGATAAATATGTCTACTGAGCATGGGAGTGAACGCAGTCTCATTAGTATCTGCCTCATACTACCATTAAAACTGGTGGTGGGGACTTGCTTTTACACGTTATTGCTAACTTTCTATTTTTCAAGTGTGTACAAAAAATACCAGTTTGTAACCTAAAGATGGCATATTTACAGAGTGACAGTAACTGCAAAGCTTTGTGCCAAAATATCCACTGTGATTTTTTTTCCTGAGAAACTTACACTGAACAATAATTTACACAGTCAGACTTTCCCTGTGTTTTCTTGAGTGACAATGAAACACTTTCTATACAATGTCATCTTCTCATTTAGGAGTCCTTGAAGTCCCTCCCCTTCTTTGCTCCTCCTTTTGCTTTTGTCAGACTTCTGATTCTCTCCCATTTGAAGTAATTTTATTTATCATTATTTCTTGTCTCTATATGCATTTGTGCAACTGGAACTGTCTGTAGCCATTGTATTTTGAGTCTTAATGCCTGAAGTTGTATGGTTTGATAGATTCCTTTTATTACCTTTTATTAAACAACACAGTCACTAAAAATCCACTTGCTTTATATCATCCATACAAAGCACTCATTTCTTTACTACTTTATTGTACAAATCTTTCTCAGGTTTCTTGTATTGTTTCATTAGAAGCAGGTCAATGTGTAAAAGTGGGGCATGCCCGTGGTTCGACAAAGAGCCTGCGCCAGCCCGGAGTCTGACCAGTAGCGCTGTCGGTAACCTCGCTCGGTCGTCACCCCCACGCAGCTGGGACTGCGTTGTGCAACTGCAAGAGTTTCTGATTTTTTGGATACTGTGTCATCCACGACAAGTAAGAGAAATCGTTTTAGAAAAAGGAAAGACCGTAGGACATTCTCATTATGCAGCTCAGGAAGCTGAAATACTGATGACAGCAATTTAAATGCAAGTGGGATGGTTTGGGATGACTTAAAAACAAGGTTATTTTTAAAAAAATTAGTACTCCTGAAGATCAGAGACTTAAGTTTCTAATCAGAGCTCTCGTCTGTTAAGCAGGTGGTTGCACAAACCATTTGAAAAGTATTAGCAGGATCAAAATATCACAGTTGTGCGTTGCAGTGTTTGGAATTTCAGTTTGCTCTAAACCTCTCTGTCCCATTTCATCTCTTTCAGTCTCTGGTTAATATTAATCCGGGCTAATGGTGCAAACATTCTGGGTGTGATGCAACAAGGCATAAAAGCGTGTTCATAATTTGAAGTATTTGAGTCATCCTTTTAACTGATAAGCATATGATTAAGTGCTCTGCTGGAATGAGGCCAGAGTACATTTTACTGCGAGCTAGAATGAGTTTGCTCGCACGCTGTAACACACACCTTTAGATCTGACCCCATCCCTGCGCGGGATGGAGTTGGTACCTCGTGAACTGGATTGTTATCATCGCACTAAACAGCCAGACAGTGTTCAAACCATCCTCCAGTGCCGCACAAAAAAAGAGACGGGAATCATGATCTGCCAGTGAAGAAAGAAACCAGGCCAATTTCCACAGTTCGCATGAAGGGAAAATCTCCCACTGACTTAATTCGGTGCACTGCCTGACTAAAGCCTGCATGATTTGGCCAACATTTCCTATCATTCCAGTGTTATGACAGAAGTCACCAGAACAATTCCAGCTGAGAAGCAGTCGTGCTCCACACTTCATTCGGAGAACAAATGGAGGATGACTGCAGAACCTGCACACGGATTGACAATAGCTAATGATACCACATAATCCCGTTGCTCAGCTCCTGTTGAGCTCTCAGATTTAATGACCCTTCTGTTTACACAATGACATGAGACGGAAAAGGTTTCCTGTCAGGTAAACAAAACGAAGCGTTTGCTCTTAGCTCTCGTACATTTTGTATAGGAAGTTCTGTTTTGACAAATCCTCTAAAAATAATATTTTATTTCCAATAGAAACCCTTAATCTTTTATTCTGCTTACTATATTTTTTCTGTCATCGGTATCTGGTGGCAGAGATTTAGATTCATTAGTTTCCTATTTGCGTATCATTCTTGTGAGACTGATACCTAATTCTGGTTTCTAGCAATCACTCCCCATAGTATTTTTGGTTATCTCTCTTTTCTTCTTGAATAGCCTGAATGTTGACAATAACTCAAGTTCACATTACCAGATGCTTCAAGAGGAAAAGCTCTTGGTTTTCAAGGACTTCTGTGTCTGTAGCTGTCCTCCTCTTGACTGTATAAGAAAGAATTACCCTCTTTTATTTGCATTTTCTGCCACACCTTCTTTTTTGTAAATTTTATTTCTGAAATACATCTTCACATTTTTTGCTGCTTTTGAAAGTCCCTATTAACTTCCCTTCTATAGCACAAAATAACAAAGTGCTGCAGTCAAATACATACTCCTAGGAGATGGACTGTACTGGTTTCTGCTTTCACCTTCGTAGGCATCCTTTTCTGGGAATTTGAAAAAGGCCCCAAACCCCCCAAAACATGTGGAATTGATAAACATGATGTCAAGGCAATCAGTCTAGTCCGTTTGGATAGAGGAGTCAGATGATGGGGCTGGTGTTTTCTTTCTTTTTCATTGTCACACACAGTCTGTTTGTTGGTCCCTCTCATTTCCTGAGGGATGAAATATTGCTTGAGCCATATCTGGAGGATCAGCTAAAGAGGTGTGTTAGCAAGAAAAAAAATGATGGAACTGAACCTACAGTAGCACTTACTGCAATAATTCTTCATTATCAGTCCTCAAATCTACTGGCTTTTCTAAATCCTCGTGGTCGCACCCCATGCTGCTTCCTTGCTCTCACCTCCACAAGCCTGCTTGGGCGGCGCTGGGTGCCTCTCCCCTTGGACAACTTGGCCAAGGGTGCTCCTCCCCTCGCATGGCATCAGCTGATTGGAACTTGCTTGAAATCTCACCTTAAAAGCTTCCCTCTTTCTCATGATTAAAAGCAGAGTGCAAGTTAGCATTCAGAAGGTGATCCACCACTGCATCTATTGGGTTTTGCTGCTCCTAGGGATCTCACTGGACCTTGGCTAGATGGGGGCATCCTAGGCTCAGACTCCAGCCTTTCCAGTCATCCCATAGATTATTGCATGTTCACCAGTTTTTCTGCCTGAGCATTATCACTGAATCATATTTTCCAGTCTTTTTTCCTCACACAGTTGAAATAAATGCCACCTAATAAATAGCTAGTGAAGAGTGATATTTGAGATATTTGAAACCTCAAATATGGATATTTGAGAAAGGCCTGTGATATAATTTCTGTGCATTTTCTATCAGTTTTCTTGCTGTGTATTTCTCCCTTAAATTTCTCTCCACTTTGCATTTGTTCTCCAAGGACACAAAATAAAACCAAATACTGTATTTCCATTTTCATTCAGCTGTTTGGCCATAATTACAACTCTTCGGTAATGTAATACCAATAGCTGTTTCAGGACCCAAAAGAAAATCACGAGACAATGCCATATTTTCCTGCTATTTTTTTTTCCCCTCAAAAAAATCAAGTGGTAGATTATCTTCTATGCTCTTTTCCCTGTGCTCCACTTGGAAGATCCAAGGGCAGCAAAGACTTGTTGAAGGTCCTCTTGGCAGGAGGCAAACTTCCCTAGGAGGAAGCAGGGAGAGACCTGCTGGTGAGGCTGACTCCTTTATCTCTTTTCTTAGCCTGGGAGCGTGTTGGAGAAAAGAAAGGAAGTGACTTAATTAACTTCGATAATCTCTCCGGTTGGTAGATAGTCCTGGGGGAAAATGACTGAATAGTGTGTGTTAGAACAGCATCGTTCCGAGGCCAAACAGAGAAAGAAAGGGGCTGTGAGCAATGCTTTTACCCGAGTCTTTGCTGTACCCAGTGCCAGTCAGGCATAGGAAAGAAAAAAATAATTTGAGAAACACATTCTTTTAGTCCTGGACTGCTTCAATTTGTATTTTGTTTTTCAGTTAAAAATGTTAAATGCTTCTATCGATCTTGTTTGGGTACATGCCTGTGCGGTACTACCATTACAGCATGTTAAATTACACATGTGCTGGTGTGACCTACTTCATCTTGTGCATACCAAAGTCTTTCTCTGAATGTCTAATTGCCACCACAGTTTTCCTGTCAAAATTAGGTACCCAATGCTTGTGGACCGTACACGTAAAGAGCTGATGCTGTTTGTCACTGTCGGCTATGGGGGGACACACACTCCAGCAACATGAAGAACAGGTGAAAAGAAAGCAAGAAACAAAGGTAAAGCCCGAAAACTGACGGAGGATGGTGGAGGGAAGGGGCGAGGGTGTGGGCGAGGTGGGCGAGGGGAGTGGGGCTGTGGGTTTTATTCCAGCGACATATAACAAAAGAAGCTTGTATGCAAGTAGTAAATATGGCTTGGTGTCCAGGAACTGAAATTCTCTGTAGCGTCTCAGCAGAGATGCCACACGGCGGGAGCTGCGGTGATGCCCTTGTCAGGGCAGCGTAGAGAAGGTCTCAGTGTTTTGGTGCCACTGGGCATCAGAGTCTGTAGTAGCTGCCTAGGGCATTAGGAGAGCGTAGCCAAAGAACAGGCTTTCTTATGGAAGGCCTGCATGGTACAGATTAAGGCAGATAACACAGATGCGATAGTATTATACTTCTCAGAGACCTAAACTGTAAACCTTTTCTGGTCGCAGATGAGAGGAACAAAAATCTCCATTAAAAAATATAGAACAACTGAAGTCACCAAAAGACAGTTAATAATGACCTATAAAATGCATGCAATCTTCCAGTCAACAATATAAAATGTATTTAAAATATTTAACAAAGAAAGACTACTAGAGGCAAGAGTCTCTTTTACAAGAGTGTCCTGGCAAGAGGGGCGGCATAACAGTCAATTATTACAAACAAAATCCAGGTTTCTTAATTAAAATACAAAATACTGGCTCTGCTGCGTAGCCTGTAATAAGTTATGTCTTGAGAAGACTGTAATTACACTGGCGCCTGCTAGTACTGCCATAGTTAAGTCTGTCACCATTTCCATTATAAACCCCATTTTTAAGCAATTTATAATGTAGCCATAAAAAATAATTTTAGATTGAAACTTGGCAAAGAAATTCTAGGACCAAAAAGTTTTGTTTCTTTTTTTTTTTTTTAATACAAATAATCTGTTTGGTCATCTTTGTGTTTTTTAGGAGAGCACTAAACAAGCCAGAAGTTTTATGGTTTTGAAGCTTGCTGGCCATCCTGTAGTATAAACATATTTTCTTTTTTCAACTGCATCAAGAGGATCCTTCATTGCTTGGAAGCAGAGGATTTTAGTTCATCGAAGGTCCATAAATACAGGAAAACAAACTTCATGACTCTTCACAGAAATACTGAAGACTGACTTACTTTGAATTACAATGAAGAAATCGGAACAAATAGAAATTAGTTAACCTTGGGCCTCAGAATAAATCATTGCAAAATGTTTCTGCCATGAGACTGACCTCGGCTTTCCAGACGCCTTCTTATGCCAGTGGAAGATGTGGCCAGGGCTGGAGGCAACAGTGTCTCGAAGGTGGATAACGAAGCTGAGGCCGAAGCTTTCCCAGCAGCCCATTGCGTCTGCTGCTTCCAGCGATGCTCACAGGAGCACACGGAAAATAGCTGCCTGAAAGTCATAGAAAATTCTCATGGATTTGTCCCAGTGCACATTTTATCACCAAGGGGTGACAAAGAGGAGAAAATGAGCACAGGAAATATTGGGTACCTGCTCTGAGAAACCACTGTGAGAAGGTACACCTGTCTGCTTGGGCCGTGCGGAAGTAGGCTATACCTGTCGTCCACTATGGATATAACAACTGAGTAAACCAAAGAGATTCCCCATGTATCATCCTAATCTAAGCTATGAATGAACAAGATCCATTTTATTTTTACGGTTCAGTGCTGAGTTTCTAGAGAGGCAGATACATTTTTTGATGAGTAGCACTGAACAACAAATAGTAAAACCTATGAAAATATCATTGTGAATCCACTTCCCAAAGGAAAAGACTGTTCTGCAGTCCCAGTCTGCATCTGTAGCTGTCTTATAATTTACATGGCTTAACTAGAATTCCTCCAGGAAATACCATTTGTTCCAAATTAAAGGTCTGAATGCTAAGGAAGGAGCACTGAAGGTACTAAAGCTAAAGAAGCAGAAATGAAGGACTGCTGATGTGTCTCTACCATGTTTCGGTTACAGTGCAGTTTCGGATGCAAAGATTGTGAGGTAAATCATGCTCCTAATGCCTAAGCCTGGTTCATGAGGGACATGGATTACTCCATTTAACATCATCCAGATCATGTTTTCAGACCTCTGGCTACGTAAAGGAAAGTTTAGCAGCTAATGTCACCTTTCAGCTTCAATGTACAAATTTTAGTGGAAATTAGGTATATACCTTCTCCAATATTTCAGTTTTTCTCAACCACTGTAACAAAGCTCTGAGGGAAACAAATGGGTTTTCTAGGCCAGTTTCTAATCTGACTTTTCACTTTATTCCTTTGCTTTGCCAGCTTAATATATTCTGGCTTGAACAGACTGTTGTAGTAAATTTTGGCAACGATTACCCATCGTTGATTAAATAAATTTCATCAGTTGTAGCCAATTGTAATCATTTTGCAAGATAGAGGCGTTGCATGCTAAAAGGGAGTATGGTCTAATGACAGAAATTCAGGAAACCAATATTTTATTTTAAAGACTTTTCTTGACTTGTGTTATGGCCATTGCCACCACACTGCTACTGCATGTTGGCTAATTGAATAGACCCAACCCTGGAGACTTTAAATGGTTTCTGTGATGTGTTCACACACTTGCCTGTCTCAACGCAGCTTGGTTGCTACTGTCTTTAGGGTTTTTATGATGGTAACTTAGTACAAACACACAGGATACAAATAATGTCCTTCCTGACTGAGCTAGCGTGGAAACAGTGCCAGCAGAACACCATTTGCTAATATTACTGGACAATTCACAAAATCTCTGGTATCATACTGCTGATTCTTAGCTGACTCTGACGTTGTCTGTTTTCCTGAAAATGCGTTGTGGTGAAAACCTTAGAGCATTTTGTAGCTGGGTTGTTGCCAGTTCCTCAGCTGGGTCTGGCCTGCCTCCCTGACGGATCCCCACACCTGAAAAAGTCCACGTAGAAAGATCAATCAGCACACACTGAAGATTTTAGGGTGTGCATAGTCTAGCAATGGTCCCATGCACATCTTTTTCTTTCGAAATCCTCCGACAGCAAGAGATGACTGGTCTCTCAAGGACTGCGTGATTCATGGTAGTGCTCACTTAATTGAAAGTACTGGAGCAGCAGCTCCTCTTTTACTGCCTGAGAGGCCAGCTGATCTCTTACAAAAGGGGAAACTTTGCTAAACAAAGGAAGTCATTTTAAAAGAAGAAAATAACATCTGTCTACAGATACGTGGGGAGGGAAAGAAGAAATGTGAAAATGGAGGTGGTGGGGGAAAAAGGTTTAAAGTTTAAAAAGCTGAAAAGAAAGTCCACGTGGGATCAGAGGCAGCACATCCAAGTGGTAGACTAAACGTAGAGAGAGGTAATGGGAGGAAGTATAGGAAAGAGAGGGAGAGCGCGTATAAAACAAAGCATAGGAAAAAGATATAAAACCCCCGAAACTAATTTAGAGATTGAGAGACTGCTGCATCATCCAATTGCCAGTAGAGGTGCTAAAGCCAAGGCTATAGAACTTAGTAGCAAAATGCTCAAGGGAAGAAATAATTCCTACATTTAGATAGGTAGAGTATTTCACGACATGAACAATAGTGCAATGCAGCTACCTAGAAGGCATCCGTTTAGGAATGAATTTCTATACACATCTGTAGTTGAAAACAAAAAGACCACCAGCAAGAGGCAGAAGAGATTCCCTGAAAAAGCGCTGGGGCCAGCCCGGGAACACCACAAAAATGCGTATGGCCGTGCTGCAGCCAGAGAACAAGGAGACTAGCAGGTACCAGTCTGCAGCTGGGGCACAATAAAACCCTTCTACAAGCTGAGCCAAGAATAATCTTCTTAAAAAGCGCTATGCTTTGCTACTTACTAATGTTGCTCTTGTCCAAGTGTTTGTATTTGCCTCAGTGCAGTTCCTTTTTCCTTTTTTTTCCTTTTCTTTTTTTTTTTTTTTTTTAACTAATTAGAGGCTTATTGTAAACCAAAGGGGATTTCTGGGAGCTCTTTGAGTTTGTAAATTATGCAAATGACAGCACTCTGATGTTGGATCATATTATTAATTGTATATTTTGCGGTTCACGTATTCTGAAAAGTATATGTGAAACAAGTTTTTCTTTTTTTTTTTCCCAGTCCTTGAACACAATAAGTTTAAAAAAAAGTCTTCAGGCAGATTCCAAAATGATTTTTCTCCACTTTCTTAATGTTAAAGAAGAGTATATTTTTAATGCTACAGACTATTCTGTGCTGATAGCTTTACAACATTGTGCGTGTACTATGAATAGAACAAACTTCACAGATGATTATACTTAAAGCTGGAGGTCTTTCTGTAAATTTTAAACAAAGTGTTCTATTAAATGCCATCTATAAAATGCTTGATGACTTACCTCCTAGGCTGATTTGTGATTTTGCCTGAGCTTTTGAAATCCTGGATGAAAAACTCTTTTGCTACAGGAAACTGGTTGGTAACTGAATAAATAGCACTATAATCTAAGTACTGAACACTTCCACATAGCAAGAATTATTTTGCAATGCATTCCTCTGCCTGCAGCATGAAATGGAAGTACTTTCTCTATATAATGCTTAACGATCTCCAGGAATACACGTAAAGCGTATAGATGTCGGGTAAAACCCCAGTGGTTATCCTAAAATTGCCCCGTGGCTGGGGAGCACAGCTATCTTTGTGGTGCAGGACAGCTATCTTTCCATCCTGATACCAAGTTAAATAAAGCAGTAACATTGAAGAAATTTTCTGTTCCAAAACCAGTAGTGTTTCTGCATCTGAAATGATTCCTGTCTATCAATTAGCAAACGCTGTGAGATTATTCGGAATAAAAGGGATTTATATCGATACGCAACATTTACAAATATCATACTCAATTTATGTCTCAGCTGCCAATTTCTGCAGCTAATTCTAGCAATTTCCACACTGTGTCCATTACAAATGGAATTCTCTTTGCATTAGGAGACATATCTTTCATTGATATGGAAAAATACATTTGTGTTTCTTATGTTTGCAGGGTAAGAATACGACTGTCATACAACATCCAACTCGATAAAATAAAAAAAAAAAAACAAACAACAACAGAGTGAAAGATGTCATACATGTCTTGTTGACTGGACATTTGGAACATATGAACATATGCGTACTTACGTCCAAAGGCTCGAATGTACACCTCATGCAGTCCATACCGTTGTGAATCTGACTTGGATACAGGTAGTATGACAGGGATGCCTAACTACGGTGTCTGTGTAACGCTTCTGTCCCAGGAAGAGTCCACACGACTTGCTTGCTTTTTGCTGGGGAATCTGTAGTTTTAACCTCTAATGATTTTCCTGCTTTCCTGAAATCTTTTCATAAAAGTCTTTCTCCATGTACCTTTTGCAGCAATAGCCTTGCAGAGAGATAACAAGGACAGACTTACACATTTTTAATGCTGGATCATCTGTTTGTGCATAATATTGATCTGAATGCCAAATTTAGCTGGTCGTTAAGAGGGAAAGAGCCAGCAGAATCATTCAGCGTGCGTAGGTTTCAGATTTACACTGCAAATATCTTGGAGGGCGTCTGCATTTTAGTCTGTTTTGTCGGACAGTTACAGAGAACCATTGCTGTGGGAAATCACTCTCAGTTGATGTGATATTGAGAACCCAGAGGGATTCTGCATTCAGTAGCTGTCCACTGGTTTTATATATTTTTGAGTAGTGGGCATTGCCCATAAAAACAATGGCACCCTCAGTGATTGCAGTGACCTGCTGAGTAGTTATAATTTTTTTCGCTGTTGCAGTGTTACGATCCATTGGAATTTGAGGTTGGTCAGACCTGGATTCCCGGGTTTCATTACTTCCCTTATGATATTTGCTCTAACATGGTTTAGGTTAGTGCAAACATAATGAGCTCTGAATTCACTCGTCATGTACGTATATACCACATTGTTTAAGAAATCCATGCAACTGCTTCCTATCTCGCGGGGACAGGGGTGTCTGCACGAGCTCCGCTGCTCTCCTGCCTCTGAGACCCGGCTCTCCAGGTGCTCCGCTGGTTGCCTCCTCCCCGATCAGATACCTGTCCCTGGCGGGAGCTCACTTCGGGGCTCATTTTAGTTTTCCTTTTTTTTTTTTTAAAGGACTGGATAAGGGCTGGTGAGGTGATTTCTTATGTCGCTTCCAGGTTGAGCATCTGGGGAAGAAAGAAGACCTATCTGTGTGTAGGTTTTATATTTCAAAATTTCAGGTTTTGATGCAGGGTAAAACTGGAATCTCTGGGGCATCGTGTTCAAATGCCTAGTTTTGATTTTGGGTCAGTACTTTACACTGACCTCATCTGTTATTTAGATTTGAGTGCATCTAAAAACGGCGTGAACATGGCATTTCTTTTAAGTTTCAATATTACGCAAACAACTCGGAATAATTTTTTGTTGTAAAACTTGAAACCTAGATCTAAAGTGACTTTGAAACTGAACCCTAACCTAAACTACATCCAGATATCTGTGCCAATCTATTTTTATATATTATCAAATAAAATATCTTGACATGCCAAAATTGTATGTGGTATTTTTTTCTTTAGAAGTAAATTGATTCATATCGGAAATATGAAATGGGACCTATCAGCTATTACATTTCTTTAGCAAAGGTTTTCGTTTTTAGAGCTGGCTATATCTCCCATGTATGAGATATCCTTGTTAACAATGATTGTTTATGGGGCAAAAGTTTATTACAAAAGGACATTGTGTTTGTACTAATAAAAACTATTTCTATTTTGATTTTTATTTTCATGTTCGTTTGGTGCTTCAGTGTAGGGTAGGCTAATGTAAAATAAATCCTTTGTATTTAGGTTACATGTTTGGCTGTGGCTCCTTCTGAAAATAAAGGAGCTGTTTTCGTCAAACATATGACTACTAGTTTATGTGTTTTCTTACTCATTTTCTGTCTGGAAAAATGTTTACAATATAAAAGCATCCTCAAACTTGAGGGCATTTTTGGCTTTTTAAGTGGGAAAAGATTAACTAAATGTGGAACTCCAGACACTCTAGTGGGATAATATAGGAAGTTTCTATTGCTGGACGTACTGATGGGCTGAGGACTTAAATCCTCTGAGCAATCAATCCACTGGCTTTTATGAATGCTTAGGGAAAAAAAGGAAATATATTGCTGGAAAAGAGAAAAAACCTTGTTGCAGGATATGTGATGGCCAAATTGAAAAAAGACCTATGTATGGTCAAGTCTCGTGTATCATTACAACTGTCTGAGAGGGACAAGTGAAAGCAAAACAAAAACAGGAAATAATACTTTTCTTGTAACAAATGGATTTTGCGGGAAAAACCTCAATGAGGAAAGAAAGCGTATTCTGATTCTGACTGCTCTTCTGCTGGGAACAAGACTTCTGCTAAATAGCTTCGTAATTAATTTTAGTGTTAATTCAGCAGGTCTAGTATGAGATAAATCCTTCCTTGGTAGAAGCATTGTCTATTACGTGTACTGATTTATGAGAGAGAATCAGCTATGTTTTAATGATAGCTGGACTAGACTGTAAATATAGACTAGGACTCACAATATATGAGAAAAGCTCGTTTGTGCTTAATATACTAGATAAATTGTTCCTGGCTTCTTAGGGTGTGACTATACTTGCTGTCACACTCCCAAGTTTACTCAAGAACTGTGTGATTTGCTGAGTAGGTGCTAGTCATGTAAGGGAAAACCCGACGGGATGCATTTTATATACCTGTTTTTTTCCTCAGCGTCATGTATTAACCTTTTTTGTCCTTTTTTTCTGCCCTTCATCACAGAAAAGTCTCTTCAAGACCGAAGCCTAATTATAGGAGTAGGGGAAAATGACCACCAATAATCTGAGCAATATTAAATTTAACACTGAGATTTTGTCTTAGTGAGAGGAAAACACCAGTTGCTGGCTGTCATACAATTCTAAGCTGAACTTGAACTTCATGGGCAGCAGCTTTAAAATCTATTTAATATTTCTTATTTCTTCAGTTAAGCTGTTTCTTTCTCCAGTTAATAATAGGTTGTGGGATTAAATCTTAGCTTTTGATATTTACTGGGAAATATAGTATAGTGATTTATGAGTCAAAATGCACTTTGAATAAATTATCATTGCAAATTACAGTTTATGAAAGTTGTGACTGTAACCATAATTACACCACTGGCTATGCACAACTTGAAATCTCGCTTGCTGAATAAATTTGTTTTCATTCAGATTGCATTCCCGACATTTTTAGAAAAGCGTGAATCAAGCCTCACCAACAAAATTTCCTACAGAGTTTATTAAAAAGGTCACCTTTGTTTGCTAAACTTATCTAAAACATAAACATTTCTTGAATTAATGAGATGCTATTTTAGTCTGTTATGAGAGTTTCCTATTCAAGTTAGCTAAACTAGAGACTCATAAAGAGACTCACTCGAGCTCCCACATTACGCCATGCCTTTAGCTATCTATATATCCTAAAATTGTTAAAGTTAAAATTGATTCTGCAAGCTGTTAGGAAAAAAACAGCCGATATAGCCAAAATCAGGTATATTACTGTAAATTGGCGGGGGGAGAGGTTTAAAGCCCGGTCTGGCAAGAGAAGGGTTAAGGACTTTTTTGCTATACCCGTTTCAAATTACAATGAGAAGCCTCTTCTTTCCCAGCAGGGTTGTGCTTACATTAGTCTTTAGATCTCTCTTGAAGAGAGCTGTTATATTTGTGCCTGCTAGAGTTGGAAATAACAGTTCAGAAGCTGAAAAGGGTTGAATGGATTTACAGAAGGTTTTTTTTGCGAGTAAATTCATGGCAACACATTAATTTGATTAGTACATGCTTTAGAATTACTTTACACTCAAGCGATTCAAAAGATGTTAAAGTTATCACCAGGCTGCTGGACAAATATGGGTTACACCTCCAAGGTACAGATCAAGACAAATCTGTGACTCAGGATTTTATCTTGGGAAGAGCGCAAGGTGTACGAAGAACTCAGAATAACGAGGGAAGATAACTCTGGGAACTACAATGTGTCAGAAGATCAGCTCTTGCTAATACAGCTCCCCACCAAAGACCTGGTTATCTAAGGTTTATATAGGAATGCCTAGGTCAGCTGACAAAATACTGGTCTTCTGCTCCATAAATGCAGAAAAAAACGATAACAACAGTGGAAAATTGGAAGTCTGAATTTCAGCTTTCTTAGAAATAACTGCAACCTGACACATTCCATAATATTTAAACAGGGTGGGGGGAGAGAAATCACCAAAGATGTTACGTTTAGAGATGACATTGACATGAAGAATAGGTAAATTTTGTTTTTCAGCCACTGGGAAAGCAGACCTCATAGGAACTCAGAACAAGTAGGAGAAAAGATTTTTTTTAATTTTTTTTTTTCCTTGTTCTTTTTCTTTTCAAAGATGAACCTAACTGCGCTCAAAGCTTTCGTGGGCTTGCTCTGGAATTGCTGGGTTCTGGTGGGTCACGCACAGGGCGGTTTAGGAGACAATCATGTCCATTCGAGTTTTATTTACAGGAGGCTGCGGAACCATGAGAGAAGGGAGATTCAGAGAGAGATTCTCTCTATCCTGGGTTTACCTCACAGACCCAGACCATTTTCACCAGGAAAGCAGGCTTCTTCTGCACCCCTCTTCATGCTGGACCTGTATAATGCCATGACAAATGAAGAGGATACTGAGGAGCTGGAGTATTCACTAAAGGGATCAATGGCAGGGGAGAGCAGAGGGATACGGAAAGGATACCCTGCCTCTCCAAATGGATATTCGCGGAGAATACAATTATCTCGCATGACCCCCCTGACCACACAGAATCCTCCCTTAGCCAGCCTGCACGACACCAACTTTCTGAATGATGCTGACATGGTCATGAGCTTTGTCAATTTAGGTACGTGGAAAAATTTTTTGTTTCTGCTCTCTTTGACAAACTGTTAGCCTGATCTTGCGAGGGGCAAACCTCCCGGCCGGACTGTAACCTGTTCTAAAACGGCAAGATTGGGCCCGGGCTGCTGTGCCACTGGTAAAAGAAAAGTCGTACTGATGGTAAAGTAGCTACGTTGTAGGTGGCCATGGAAAAAGATTTTTCTCACTGTTTATATAAAGTCAGTTTCTATAACTCCCCTCTGCTGGCTTCTGTTTTCTTTCTTTCATTGATGTAATGAAAATTCTAGCCTTAGGCCAACTAACTCCTTTTTTTTTTAAAATCTCAAAAAATCAAACACTTATGCCTATTGCTCAGTTATTTCCCTCACTGTTTTGCTTAAAGCTCAGACATGAACAAACATCGGTTGTTAATATTTTAAAGCCTAGAATGTTATGAAAAGGGAAAAGTTAAGCCATTTCCGAAAAAAAAAAACCACCAACAAAAAAAGATTTCTTAGGTTGTTTAGGGTTTTTTTTTTCTGTTGGTAAGAGTCAGAGTTTTATTATCTTTTCAGCTGAATGGCTGGATTTTAAATAATCTGTTGCTGTTTCTTTGTTATTTCTATTTAATAACCACAGACTGTGTTTTATTATACTGCCATAGTGCTCAGAGTCCGAAATGGTTCTTATTTTCTGTGTCATAAATAGATTAAATAACAAGTAGAGTATTAAACACCAGAAACATGCAAGCAAAGAATGCTTTTGAAAATGATATCAATTTAGACACAAAATCTGATAAAACTAAATTATATTGGCTTCTCAGTATAATAGACATGCTTACCAGTTACATTGTGGTTGAAAAAGCAGTTACAGATTTCTTTAATAGAAGGCAACTTAAATCTCATTAAGAAAGCTACAAATAATTCGTGAAATGTATTTACTATTTTTTATAAGTATTTTAAATGCTGCAGGACTCATAAAGCGAGCTAAAAAAAACCCCTTCTCATTTGATCTGAATAGCAAGAGATTTAATTGAAAACTTGAAGTTTCTCAATAAGCTAGTACAAAATCTGATGAACTCTTGCTTTCCAGGATACTACTTTCTGTGGAAACTTTTTAAACAATGGCACATGTTCCGAAATACCTTCAGATTATCACACACATTCAGTACCTTGTATGTCTACCAGGTCGTTAATCCTTGCTGCAGGATTAAAAATGTTTCCAAACACTAAAATCCTCAACAACTCAAATTTCTAGGAAAATGACACCCTAGAGTTTAGTTGTCGTAATAATAAAATTACTTTTCATTAATTATTTGGCAGATCAGGGGCTGTTCAATTCTGAGATATTTTTCCTTAAGAGTAACATATGTCCACAACTCTAAATACATTTGCTTGTTGCTCCATAAACAGCAGACTAGAAAAAAATGAAATCTCTGGTTTTTTGAAAATGTGTTCTTTATCCTTAAGAAAGAGCTACACATTATCTGTGTGTTACTTTTAAATTATCATTGTATGCCTCGATTTACCCGGAGTATCTGGAGTCAAGTGAATTTAAAATGGCAATGTTATAAAGGAAAATAGGAAATGCTCTGATCTCCTAAGCATTAGTCAAGGCCCTGATCCTGCAAAAATTTTCCTCATGTGTCCTGAGAAACACCCTCAGTAAACACATCGCAGGCCATTTCATCAACGGCCCTGGGGACTATTTACATGGGACCCAGCCTTTGATTTCACGAAATGTCTTTGATTTCCAGAGGACTCCTTGCAGCGCGTGAGCACAAGTCTTTGAGGGGTCAGTGTCAGATATGTCCTAGCCTGATCCTGCTGCGCTTCCCCAGACAAAAACCCTCTCTGGAAGAACGCAAGTTACACCGAGCGTCTTACCTTCACTGGGAAGTTTCTAATGTTTGTCTCATTTTTGCTGGGAAGCCAGTGTTGCCTTAAGAAAGTAATTTTGAGGAGTTAAAGCATATCTTTCACCTTACATTTCTAAACTGTGAAAACTGGGGATGACATGCCTTATTTCTCTAGCGATTATGATGAATAGACACCATTAACTTATAAAAAAATACCGTGTAAATACCAGTTTTTGCTTGGTCTCTGTAAAATTAAAACGTGTCTCAGCTCTAAGTGAGGCTAAATCCTAATTCACTTCAAATGCCCTTCCATACATGTTGGATATTGTGGTTTATCACGCATTCCACCGTGTAGCATGCGTAAGAAATATTGACGACCAATGCAGATTAGCTTCAACATTTTTATTAAACAATCCTATGTTTCAGTATAATTAACATAAAAATGAAATAAATCATGGAAATAGGCAACCATTTTATATGATTTATGCTGTATAAGATTGTGACAGATGAGGGCAAGCTCTTTTAATGTACGATGGGGAAAAATATGCAGTGATAAGTGAATGCTAACACTGTACCTTAAAATCAATAAATGCTGATGCAGCACAGTAATAATTCAACTGGTTTTAGATTTGAAGCCTCAGTCAACTTGCATGAAATTAATCTGCTCTGGAAATAGTATTCACCATGTTCATACTTGCACGCCATTAATTACATAAGGTGTAATTATAAAGCTTTATTAATCATCATGATATTTTAAATTGAAACTTTTCTGTATAGTTGTAGCCAGTTATAATAATTTAAGACATATATATTAAACCAAGAAATATGTAGCTGAGATGTTTGCTAGGAATTATTAAGCATAAGATTGAAAAGGCTGAATAAGATTAAAAAGTAAAGTAAAAAAACAGACAAGGACAAATAATTTTATATTAAAGAATAAAAATTGAAACTTATATGCTAATTTTGACAAAAGCCAACCTGTCAGAGTTGCAAATACCTCACTTTCAAAAACAAATTTAAAAAATAATCATCAAGGGAACTGCAATATTAATTCTGTCAAGCAACCAGGGAGGAAAACAAGACTGCATTTACTTCTCCTGAAGTTAAAATTGTAAACACCTGCTCTTTATACTGGAATTTATACCAGAATTTCCATCTCTTTCTTTCTTGAAAGATACGACAAGACAGAGACTGTGCCTTGTCCTGGATTTTGTATAAGACTGTGTGCGTTGGCAGCTCTCCATAAATATTGATGATTGTAACAGAAGAGTTAACTGGGGTTGGTCCAGCAGGCAAAGAATAAATCCTCCACTAAATACACTGGGGTTTTCAAAGATCTGATTATATCACCTACAAGTTCAGGACTTGGTTTTCCTCACTGGGTGTTTTTTTATCCTGTTGTTATATTTTATTATATTGTTGCAAAGCCCTGACTGTTTAGAGTTCTGGCATCTTCTTTCTGGCCAATCTCCCAAAATGACATATATAGGATACCCTGTTCCTCAGAGAACAGGCAAATAATACTCATGTAGTCCTACTCACTTTTCTGCTCACTCAAAATTTAGTTAGGGAAGGACTTTGTTAAGATAAATGTTAGTGTTCTCACTCTTCACCTCTCACCAAAAGAGGAGGATTGAATAAAAAAATATGTACATGACTGAGGCTTGGAGAAACAGCAGCACTTTTATAAACTGCATTTAAACATGTCAAGGACTGAATTTTCCATTAGCATCAAAGTGATCATTAAATCCACTGTACTTAAGTGTTCCTTCTGATGCAATTCAAATGGTCTGTATTTTCATTTGTTTACAACACATCTGTAAATTTTTCTCTGAAGAGATTGCTGCATTTGCTAAGCAACTCGGTTTTCTTTCCCCATATTTTCCTATGAATTTATATGAACTCTCTATAAGATAGGGGATAAATATATACAAATGGTGTGGTTTTCTGTTATGTTTTCTTTCTTAGCATATAAAATTAATTTCAAAAACTCGAATGTGAAGACCACTATAAAATTTGTGACCCTGACCTACACATGCTAAATTAAAGAAGGATACAATATTATGGAGATTTTTAAAGTAACTGATGCACCCCAGAAAGACACCTTTTCTTCTTCACACACAATGTGATTCCGCAACCTTAATAACAATAATCCTCAAACCACATGTGCTGTGATCCGTTCTTAAATCAAACACTGAAATCAAAGGAAATTTTGCCTGTTTGAGGCACAGAAGACTGTTCGTATTTCTCCAGCTTCTCTACCCCAAGTTTGTACACTGTCTTGAAGATTCTGTTCTTCTTTAGAACCTGAATCACTGAGCAAACACATAAATTCACAAGATTTACAGCCCATTGTGTTCATCGGATAATGCTAACACGGCAGAGAACAACTGTCATACAACTACTTTGAGAAACGTACAGTACATCAGTCCACACCGAATACCTGTACAAATACATTTTCGTTACACGCAAAAAAGAAAGGATTCCTAACTGCAATCAGACCTTGAGCGTATATAGTAGCTAGTTTCTGAAATTAAACTAATTCAGTTTCTACAGCCTTCCGCTCACAGCTAACATATCATCAGCGAGGGATATGGAGTGCTAAGCTATAAAATGCCAGGAGCTGTGGAAGGGAAGCTGGGTTTGAAGGATACACGCAAAAAGGCCTCAGAATCATTAACTTCTCTCCTCAAAGCTTAGGAACGAGCACACTTTCTTTCTTTCTTTTCCACTGGATTTCAGATGTTGCTGTCTTAATTTTAACCTTACGTGAATTTCCTTGGCTGTGGTACAGTTTTAGTTCGTAAAAATGCAGGCTTCTAATGAAAATATTGACACAGCCTTAACTGAAGTGACGGAAATAGTGCTATTATCTTGCCTTGAGCAGAGGGATGCTATTACAGAGATAAAACTTGTTAAATAACAAATAGACCCCACGTCTTTAATTGTGGAATTGGATCAATACTGAGAAAAAAATGGGAAAACATTTATAAAGTTTTTTTGAATGGCAACCCAAAGTCAATAAGATGGCATTTTTCACTCTTTTACATAAAATTTAAAGCAAATTAGATCAAGTGGGTCTCATTTAATCTTCACTCAAAGCAGACCTCACTGGCATCTTGAAATCCTAAGATTTTTTTTCCCTTAACAAAATTTTCGTCACCCAATCAGTGAGCTGAACTAATCTGTTGTGACCTAGGTACACAACCAGGCATTAGAAATTACTGTTAATGATGAAATCATTTTCTATGATCAAAGTAAATATTAAGACAGCTTTTTGCAAAATAGATTTATTTATTTCTAGAACAAAGGACCTTACCCACAGGATGACATTCCCTAAAACTCCTCACCCAATCCTTACAATTCATTAGGCAGTTTTAACCAATTTAACCTCTGCGATGACAGAGCAGGTTGTTAGGGATTGTTTTTGATTTTGAGCAAGAAATATTCTCCATATTCCTTTTTGGAATTACACTACATTTGTTGTTTTATATTGAAATATTTTATATTTCCTTTGAAATCTCTCATGTTACATGAACCTTATGAACTATATAGCTCTACCTCAAAATAGGTTTGTGTGTGATCCATAAATATCATCTAACAAAATAATGTTTTTATAACTGACAATTAATTTTTTTGCCAAAGTTAACACTTTAAATCCAAGTAAATTATTGTATCTACCCAGCCAAAAAAATGTCAAGCTCTCCATTAACTGGGGTATAAAACTGTCTGACTTTCCTTGCCGACAGATTTGAAAGAAATTGCAGATAACTGAAGAGAAACTGATTTAGCAGATGGTTAGACATGCATGGTGAAAAGCTATATATATGTATGGATATATATAAATATATATTATTATTAATATTTTTCCCATTGGGAAGAATGGCTGACCCAGTTCCGCTTCTTCTTTAGAAAGTGCTCCTTTCCAGACTAAACACAGACTTTGGGTGGGGTTGTGGGGATTGTATGTATTGTAGAGTACATATTTTCCCAGGAAAACACAATCTCGGAGTGGCTCTGGCTAGCCATGAAAGAGAAAGAGGGAGGCTTGTGGAGACGCCTCTGTGTGGAGGGTATTAGAGGAGGAATCCGCCTGTCATGGACTGAATGGAGAGCCTCTTGGTTCTCTTCCTAAACCCTGGGTCGTTTGCTTAGATAACAGGACAACTTTGGCACATACGTGATCTCCCACACTTATTGCTCCTGTTATTATTTTCCCTGAATGTTAAATTATGCAAAGAATTTTACCATGGCTACCTGCCTACTTACTGCCTGAGTTATGGAGGTAATTACAACACGCGCAGTTCCTTTTTCTTCTCTTTTTAGCCACGGCGGTTCCTTTCAGCTTGCTTTCATAGGCCCGCAAACTAATAGAGTTTTGCAGAAAATTGATTGATTACAGTCTGATCATTCTAGGTGTCGTCTGGTGTTTCCACATAGCTGAGAATGAACAGTTTATGAAGTGCCAATTGCAGCCTCCAGCTAAAGAAAGGCTCCCCAGGGCTTCAGGAGAGCTCTGGCTGCTACCAGACTTTGTAATTATTTCCCACACTTTTCCCCATCCTCTCCTACTTGTCCTTTCCCTTGTCTCTAACCCCCGCCGTCTAGGCAGGGTCACTGAACTTTAATTTTATGTCAGTGGCATTTGGCTGCAGAAGGGATTACAGGCCGAGAAGCGGTGAGACCAGGCGACAGCGCAGGAGGGAAGGAATGAGAGCAGGCATGGGAGAAAAATGGCAAAGCGCAGACCAGGTCTTACAGGGAGGACAACCCTCTTCTTCTCATAGGCAACGGCCAACGTGTGGGGCTGGACACAGACCTGCTGGGCATGGGAAAGGTTCACAACACAGAAACAGCCTCTGCAGGAACTGGTATTACTGGGAGAGTTAGTCCCGCTCCTCCGTGCCTCACATGGAGCATGACGTTGTAGCACTGAGAGCATTTCCCACGCCAGTAGAGTCACCAAAGTGGTGGGAAGATCACCATGGTAGGGAGAAGAAGGTGCATACAGACAGAGAAAGGGCAAACCGAAGAGAAAAGGAGGGAGAACATCATAAACATAGATAATGTGCCAAAGAAAGATAAAATTTGTCCAGATATCAGTTTCTTCTAGTGAGCCTTGCAGGTGAAGGGAGCGGTTTTCTTCTCAGTCCCTCGTGGCGGGGAGACTACCTCAACCTCCCCAGCCACTTGGCTCCCGGGCAAAATTTTTCGTCCTTGCAAAATAAAATGCAGCTCCCCCCACCCTTCAGTATGTGTGTGCAGGGAGTACACAGACGGGCTACTAACATTGGCAGCCATAAATAACGTAGAAGCTAGCTTTTAAAAACCGCAGGTTAAAGGATGAGGGCTGCCATGACGCACACAGAGAGGTTGAGATCAGAGGAGCAGCTAAAAGGGGTCGGGAGAAACAATGAATCCCCTTGTTCTGAGTCATATTTATGAGTGCTCCATTGCACCTAAAGTTCATATTTTATGGGCTAGGCCATGGGGTTTCCCCATTTGCTCATCTCTTAAAATAACACCCTTGGTTAAAATTTCCTATAAAACTCAGAAATGCTACAGCAGGCAGAACTTGTCAACTCTGACAACTACATTATTTAAGTTTGTGGGTGGGGTACACCAAGCAGGAGCTGGTTTGTGTTTTGTACTGAATTACGAATTTGTTTCTATACAAAAAAATGACTGTAAAACAAGTAGAAAAGGAGAGGTTTTACAGCTCAACTCTCCACTCAGAAACTTCCCACTGTTATTGAGAGATACTCCAAAAGGTGAATCTAAATGTTTAGTTCCAAACTCATTTTGAGCAACTGCTCCGGTGCAATAGATCGAGAACTTGGCTTTATTGACCGCTATTATACAACTCAACGGCATGTGTGATACCTTGCCACAATGTGGCTTTACTTTTTTTCTCACTGTAATTTGGGCCAAACTCAGACAATAACTATTAATGAGTCAGAACCTAGAAAACTAATCAGGACTGCTAGTGATGGCACATGATATATATCCATAGCTGACAATCAGTGGCTTTGCAGAAGCAAAATTCCAGCTAACTCTCTTTTTGGAGGAGAATCAGGAGGAAGTAGGAATTCGAATAGCTGAAATTTCTGTTAGGTTTATCTTTATCTGATTTGGCAATATTACCCATTCAGACCCCATGAGAACCTAAGAGTCTTTTCCAGCGTCAGTGATTCTGTGATTCTATCCCTTTGTAGACTGTGTCTATCATCAAATGAAATTATTGTTGTTCTAATTCTCATGTATTTGACTGTAGTAAAATTAATGAAGCTATATTCATATTATCTGGAAAAGCTGTACCCATAATCCAGAGTAATTACTATAAATTAATAACAATTTATCTAGGCATATCCATTTAAAACATCCCTTTTTTAAAAGTGTGGGGGAATAGAGCAGGGGTATTCAACTATAAGATACTGCAAAATAATTTCAAAAGGATACTGTGTTGGACTTTTGCAATACGGATAGCATGAGTTTTGGAGGTAGAGGTGTTAAATTCTGTCCTGGCAAATTTAGACTACAGAAGAGGAAAGAGCAGGGAGGCTGAATGATTTGTGAGTCTGATTTTGGAGCAGCGAGTGGATGGCACCTGATGGCACCTGGTGCCGTGGGATTCTAGTGGTATGGTTTGCAAAAATGTTAGCTGAGAAATCAAAAGAGTTGGCAAACAGTAGTGTGGATGATAAAGCCATGGGAGGAAGAGCAAGCCCAGCGTACAACCCCATGACAGCTGTAGTCTTTGTGGTGATTTATGAGATCCAGCAGGAACATAGCTTTGGGAAGGTTGTTCCCAAGATTACCTCAGCTGGAGTATCTGTCAATAACTACAAGTCACAACATGCTAGTGATCCCGAAGGTTAACCTGCTACTCCTGACCAGGTTATCCTGCTGCCTTGCACATGAAATGTGTGCAGATGTTTTGCAGTGACTCTGTCCTGGCCCCAGCCTAGCCTAAACCTGAAAGTTGGACAGTGAAATGTCTGAGCAGCCAAATAGGAAAAACCTGAAGAGCCTCAGATAGAGAACGAAAACAGTGTGCCTCTGTTTTCCAATCCATAAAATGAGGATGGGCAAATACCCCTGTGTTCATTTTCACTTCTGTGCACTCTCGTTCTTTGACCTTGCAGAGTACTGGAGTAGCTTTCTTCTTGTGAAGCCTCTTTTTACTCTGGCTGTGAGCTCTGTAAAATACCTCGCTCCTAAAAGCCTCGCAACACCTTGCGTTTCCTCATGGTGATCTCAAGCGTTATTTTGGAAAGGGCTAAAAAACCCCCTTCTATAAGGGCAACAAGTCTACTCTTCTTAAAACAGACAGTTTTACAAAATAATGAAAAAGAAGGAGAAACACTGGAATTAAAGCACCAAAACTGAGATTTGAGACCCGATGTAATGGAGAGACAATGTGTGATTAGTTTAGCTCTTGTTCTCAGAATATAGACTTGTGCCTCTCTGAGGCATGTGTGCATGCGTATCAGTCTGTGTGCATGGCTTTGTGTATGTAATATAGAAAGCATGTAAATCTCTTCAGTTTTAGTCATTGGGATTTTTTCCCCCTTAAATCATAATATTCTTTCCCATCAATACTATGTGGCTTTAGCAGCCCTGACCTTTCAAGCTGCCTGTTTGGGCCAGTGTTTATCAGATGACCGTTTGACCTCCTTGTTAATTGTACTTAATTACATCCTGTTGTAACATTTTGAAATAAGGAGGAGAGTTTATGGATCTGCTCCAAAGAGCTGAAGACTAAAACGGCAGCAGAATTCAGTGGTATGAGGTGCTGAGTAATCTCGTAGTTAGGTCAGTAAGAGCTGTGCCTTGTCCAGTTGATTGCAAAATTGTATCCTTAAACCGTTCCTTTTCCATTTAGGATCCTTGGTACTTCTGAGAATAAAATCACACCATTTTCTTTGTTCTGAGAAGGGCTTCTCCTCTCTGATTCTCAGCTTAGAGCTTTCTCCAAAGAGACCAAGGAAGGAGTGAGAGGCCTACCAACAGTTCTGCAAGGGCTGAAGTTCACATACGATGATATAAAAGAGACAAGCCTCTGTTGCCACAAGTGATCTCTCTGTGGTTTTCCAAAACTTCAGAGTTCCTTATGCTTCCCTAGATCTGCCAGTTCCCATGAGCTGTTTGAGAGTTGTATAATATTTGCTATGAGATTTTCTGTGCGTTGATGATTTATGGGCTCATCTAAGGTTTCATTAAAGAGCAGCAATTATCCCCTGTAGTTGCAGAAAAGCAAAAAGGAAAACAAATCAACATCCAGAAACAGATGCAGTTTGTGAAAATGGGCACTCTAAAGGCTCAGAAAGCAACTTCAAACACTTCTTATTTTATAGTGCTTTTCACGTAGCTGATGGTTTTTGAAACAACATGGAGTTGACCATACTGCTTCTCTTCTCACTCAAGATGAGATACATATATGCTTCCTCCACTGTTGTTTTTCCATAGCTCACTTTCCACAAACTTGATGTA
Source organism: Phoenicopterus ruber ruber (assembly GCA_009819775.1). Taxonomy (NCBI): domain Eukaryota; kingdom Metazoa; phylum Chordata; class Aves; order Phoenicopteriformes; family Phoenicopteridae; genus Phoenicopterus; species Phoenicopterus ruber. The sequence goes on from CM020217.1 coordinate 100,967,679, forward strand.
TAAGATTATAGTAAACTTGATTTCTTAAAGTGAAGGAAGACAAAAAGGAATAGAAGCTATAAAATGATTAACACCAAGTGAAAAATCTAGTCCCAAGACTTTAAGGATCACAAGGCAAAAGAATGCACCTTCAATTTTATTTTATTAAAACACTGATAATTAGACTTATTGGAGAATTAAGTGCCAGGAAGAATTAATTGTCTGTAGTAGTAAACTACACATATTTATGGCATTATTCTAAATGGTTTATCATCCAGCATGAGTCATATTCTAGACAAAAAAGACAAGATACTTGGTGCTGTGTTGTGAGACTCTAGGCTGACACAGTAGTGCCCACGATTATCACTGTGAACTGAAGAGTATTGTTGTGAAAGCTAAAAGTCTGTACTAAGTCTTTCAGGTAGCAAAGGTTAAATCTACAGTTCAGCTACACACAATTGCATTTACATACCTAAATGTTTTTTACGTGTTCATTTAAGTTACAAGCTGATATGATTAAAAATAAAACACAGAATTTGCTAAATATCATAGTAAGGTATTCAAAAGATCATAATGTTTAAATCCTCTTTGGTGTTAAGCGATAGTAAGTATAATTGAAATCATACAATTAAATATGATGACCTTCAGGGAGGGCTGGTTTATTTTTCAGAATTTTGAGAGGTACGTGTAACATGACACAATGTAGTATTGTTTATCAAAGTAGTTTAAAATTAGATATTATTTCAGAATGAAGTTCTTTCTTTTCTTTGGTTCCTTGATGTGCTCCTTTATTAATGTCATCTTATAGCTATTGACTATGGGTCTTCAAAAAGTAATATTTTTTTTCATCACTTCTTAAACTATTGCATTAATAATCCTTTTTACTGAGGCTGTATATCATAATGAGATCACATTTACAAGGAGATGAATTTATAAATATATATTAAAAATTTTAATTTAAGTAAATATATTTTAAATAATACTTTATAAAACGTATGCGTGTATATATATATTTTTTATATATATATTTTTTTTATATATATATATGGTAACAGAAAATCCAGACAGAATTTATGCTATGGAGTGAATACCAAGTAGATCGAGTTTATGTCGCATTTCACTGGGTCATAATGGAGGGAGTAATGTCATTAAGATTACCAATATATTGCCCCCATTTTGGTTTCCCAGCAGTTGTGTTTCGCTTTCTCCATATCTGTACGTATTCCTTAGAAATGGAAAAATACAAAGGATGTGGTTACTAGCATGTGTGTGTGTACAGAAGAGACCTAATTTAAAAGGGATTCATCACGGGACTCGAATCAATGAAACAGGCACGCGTGTGAACTGAAAGCTTGGCTCCACGGGCACAGCTCCCGAATAAGTTATGATCTGTTCATCCTGTGTTTACATTGCCATCTGCTGCTGTACAGGAATGAAGCTTATTTTATTAACATTATATCACCTTGGGTCAATGAGATTTACTGTGGACTCCATTAAACCATGCTGCTTCAGCTTGTGCTCAGTCAGGGAGTGCGCTCTCATCAAAATGGGAACGAAAGCAAGCGCCCAAAAGGAGAGACTGTGATGCTTCCAGTTTTGGGGATGGGCAACAGATGGTTCTAAATTACTTGAAAAAGAAAACCAGGCCCTATCACCAAAGGTTAGGGCAGTAGTCACTTCTAGCCCTAGCAGAAACAAAGGTTTAGTGCAAACATCTGCAAAGGCAAAGACTAATCAGATGCTGTAAAATGCATACCAAATATTCTTAATGGTGTTGTACCAAAAAGATTGCATTTGAAATAAAAGCACTATGTTAGTGGTCAGGTTCCCACTCCCTGCTCATTCTTACCCCCTGCTCAGAAAGACACCTAAATTTTGTCTGAGCCACATCAGCTCAACTATTAGGAGTGGAGAGAAGCCAGTATAATAACACATAATACGAGCTTCAGGAGATCATCTTTGCTGTTCCAGAGATGTATTACACCTATAGATATCTCTACAATCAGCCTGGGTATTGTATTTGTAAGTAACTTGGCGAGGAATATGAGAAATGCAGTCCCAGGTGGAATAACAGTGAAAATGCAGGAACGATACAAGCATGTCCATGGTCCTGGGCAACCAGCTCTAGGTGGCCCTGCCTGAGCAGGGAGGTTGGAGCAGATGACCTCCTGAGGTCCCTTCCAACCTCAGCTGTTCTGTGACTCTGTGACAGAGTGGTTACAGGGAAGGGAGATCTTACTCTTGTCTTATACATTGACATCAATCATTCCCACTTTTTTTTTGGAGGGGAGCGATGATCTTGCTCAGACAATTGTCGGATGAACAGTTCTGCGTGCTCAAAGTGTCACGCTTTTTCTTTCTACTTTGGAAATTATTTTCTTGCTTTTTATGTCATTTTGAGACTCCTGTGTCTCTCTCCCCGAGTCTGTCCAAAGTGACCTGCTGTGAGGGATCACCACCTATTGTCATGTTACCTGGAGCTAATCTGAGCTCTTTCATGGCACAAATACATTTTGTGAAGACTGCTTTTCCTTTCCTCTGGCAGTGCAGGGGTAATGCTGAATGGCCAACCCAGAGATCTTTTAATTCACTAACAGTCAGTGAGTTTCTGCCCTGGAAGAGGGTCAAAATGTTCATTAACTTCGGTAAGATTTAAGTTTCTTTCCAGAAAAAAAAAAAAGTCCGGGTGTTTTTTCCTTCTCGTTGAGGGGACTTATTCCGTATGGGGGTTTATACGTGGGTGAAATAATCTCTCTTTGTGAGAATAAACCACGATCAGATTAGACTACCAGAGCTGCAGAGGAGAGGGTGCGGTTTGAATCAGTATAAAAAGCTGTTAAAATCACAGCCAGCTCCCAAACTGGCTGTTAAAACCTGCTGTCTGAAAGTGCCACTCCTCACCACCGCTGCCCAGTCTCCTGGCTGCTCTTCCTCCTCATCCTCCTCCTCTTTGCCCCCAGGTGTGACGTCTGGGAGGGCCCGTCCCTGCTGTGCTTCTGGCCCCATAACTCTGTTTCCCGCTGCTTCGGCTCTCCTAGGCAGGTCTTCGGTGTTGGCCAGTAGCAAGCGTGCACAGGGCAAACCTTCACAATGAGGGCGAACAATTTATGTAAGATGAAATTCCAATCTCTCCACATTTTTAATTTTTAAGGTGATGACTCAGTTAGTACAGTGATTACCCCAGTATATACTTATGCACACATGTTATAAATCTGAGGAACTCAATTCATTTGAGCCACGCTGAGATACTAGCTAAGCACATGGCCTGTGATCAGCTATTTTTTGCAAATGTATTTAATATCCTACCTATAATACAGCACATCAAAATAATTTTTAACTTATTATATGTAATAAAGCATTTTTGTACTCTCTACATGAGATATTCTTGAGGGTTTCCTTCCTCATTATTGTTATAGCTGGTTTGGTTTTATGGCGTCATTGGTCAACCCAGTGTTAACGGGTATGGATAATATTAAAGTACTCAGATGTGAGCATAGGGTAAGCAGAAAATAGTGCCTACCCAGTCATATCCAGTTTGGCATGCAGATACAACTTCCATGGAGGCTTTTCCGACAAATTCCGCAAATTTCCTCCGTTCCAAATGGACGGAGTTTATTAGACAACATGTATGAACGGTAAATGGTGGGGTGACTTGCCACCTCTGTGTGGAAGCGAGCAGAGGGTTAACATGAGCAGGAACTAAGGAGATGTGGGAAGACAGAATGGGCTTTAATGTTTAGCTTTTACTCCCCTGCCAGTTGCCCTATGATGATATATGCCCTTTCACCCTTCTCAGAAGTTATGTTCCATCTGTATACTTTTACAGTGTCAAAACAGTTATAACTTACACCTATTTTCTGACCATTGGATCCCAGAGGTATAACTTTTGTTCCTATTCAGTTGCAGCTGAACCCAAGAGGGATCTTTTTTTCTGTCATTTGTTAACCTTGAGGTTGTGTTGATCTGACATCCTGACTTTCACACACAGCCAGAAACCTGGGAATAATTGTTAGTTTTCTTTGTGACGATCTGTGATTAGAGAAAAACAAAATTAAATATGAGAAAAAATGGAAATCTATTGATAGATGGTATCAAAATGTACCGGCTTTGCCAAAACCCAGGCAAAATAGATGTCATTGAAAATGCAGACAAAATTAACAACCTCAGGCATGGTGGTGCAAGGATTAGCTAATTTATCTATACATTAGCTCAGAACTACATAATACAGGGATCTTTTCTCTGATCTGTTCTATTCTTTCAAGTAAACATTTATTTATCACTGATGAAAATGAACACAACCAAAAACCTAGCGGATACGCATTTTTAAAATAGGTATTTGTGACTGGAGTGCCTATAATATAGTATGACTTAAACCAATGAAGAAATCAGAAAGTCTGTAATTGTTACATTCAAAATAGCAAACTGCATGTGATTTTTCTTCATTGCTTCCTCCCAGACCCTTGGTTGCGATGTTTCTCTCTTTTGGCACACATTATTACTGAGAGCACAAAATAGGTCCAAATACAACCTGTTACTGTTAATCCTAGAAGCTGTGAACAGCTGGACTTTCAACTTTAAAATTTATGGAAGAAGACTCAGCTGAGATTCATTCTACCACTGTTAGTAGAATTAAAAAGCACATACATGCAGCGTATCTTTTGTTGCGCTTTGTGCTACAGCTGAACAACTGGAGTGAAAGTTTTGCGTTCGGGAAGCTGAAGGACACAGTGCATTATACTGTTGAAACCAGAAGAAAAAATAGATTTTGAGGAGTCAGTTTGTCAGCTATCTTTTCTGTCAGGATCGTGATAATACCCAGATTTAGACTCTCATAATTCTGTTCACTTCCAAAACTCAATCTCTTTATTCTGGTTACTTACTCCTACTCTTGCATTGGCCAGGATCAAACCAGCATAAGAAGAGCAGGGTGTTGCTTTTCCACTAATTCTGTATCAAGAACTGCAAGCCTTCCAGCATTTAATTATTATTGGAGCAGCTGCAGCGTAGCACTTGTTTTGACTTGTTGAGCAAGTGCATTTGACTTGGAAAATACGGAGAAGAGTAAATTGAATGAATAACACATGTTTACCAATGAATTTTTCAACAAAACACTGGCTATTGAACGAAGACCAGCAATTTCATTAAAACATCTTCTTTATCCTGTATTTTAGTGGGAAGTAACAAGAAGGCGTCACAGGTAATCTCATGGTGTACAGAACACCTGGGAGATTACGCGTGAGAAAGCCAAGCACAGTTATCCCTCTTTGGTCGAGGCATTGCTTCAGGCCTGTGCTTATAAAAGTTGCTGGCAGGCACTGTTATATGGTTCCTGGGAACTCTTTCCTGCTCAGGGTGAATGCTGAAAGCTTTTAATTACTCACTGAGCTCCAATTCTTAAAATAATTTAGGAAAAAAAAGAAATTTATCCTTTTACATATTCACTTACATTCTACCATGGGTTTGTAACTTCCATTATTTGCCTAGCTGCTGCCTACCACTTACTAAAGTTGAATACATTGCATGTACATTTTGAGGGGATTAGAAAGTAGAAATCATATAATTTCAAAGTCTACCTTAATAGTAATTTAGTGTTTCAAACTATTTTGACTTTTTCAAATGTGCATTTTCTTAATTGATAAGAATCTATCAGATCTTATTGACTACAACAGCAAAATTAATAACTTAAAATTTTAATAATAGAATAGTGCTTTCCTGGTCATTCTCAAAAGATGTAATACTAGATGCTTGGGTAAGATACATGAATGTTCTAACTTATTTTTTTTATAAAGTATTGGGTATTGAAATACATTTCTTCTATGAGGGATAAAGAAAGAAAACCAATATGCGCTTGAAAAAAGTCCAGACAATGTATTTTTTTTTTAAATTATGGTTTTCTTTTTCATACTTGCTCTAGATTCTGTTGCAGTCACTGAAAATCATTGGCTTTATCTTGACTTGAATTACTTTGCAATTCATACAGTTCACTAATTCTGTGCAATTATGGAAGGGTTATTCTACCATTAAAAGTCTGGATTCAATAAACAATAAATGATTTTTCATTTATTGAAACTACCACTAACTGCACAGTATTTCATCAAACAATTTCAACCTGTCCCTAATTTAGTTAAGCAAAATAGCCAAATGTTGCTCATTGATGTGACTAACTGACTGAAAATGAAGAACTTAGTGAAATAACTCTAAATTTACAGCAGCGTAACTTGCTTCAGAATATGACCTATCAAGCTTTCTGCTTTGTGTTTTAATAAGAAAGTATATTTTATGTAAAAGCAATTTACATCATTCTTTCAAAACCACATCTGTAAATCTATAATTACTTTAAATACAACCAGTCTAATAATAATAAATACAGAGAAACTCAAATATACAGTACTGCATTAAAGCAGTTCTTAAGACACAGAACTGTTGCAATGAAAAAAAAAGTAAAGTTTCTGGAGACTTACCCTCCTTAATTAAGCAAAATTCTCACTGATTACGGAAATAGTTTTGCCTCAGTTGGAAGGGGATCAGAATTTGGATTAAGATCCTGACAATGAGTTTCGTGTTTAAGCTAGGATATGTGTGCAATGTAATTTTGAGGACACCTATTTTCAACCCCTGCCTACATTTTGGACTTAAGGGATCCTTATATGCCCGCTCTTGGGCTTTGAGTATGGGCTGATCCATTTTGATTGGAGACAAGTTCCCAAAAGATCTCAGTTCAGAAGGTAAATTCTGAACATCCCCAAGACACGTGGACAGACATGATTGAAGCCTGGGCAATGTATTTTCCCACCTCAGCCTGGGGAGGGAGATGGGGAGGGAAATGAAGGGTTATTAAGCCTAAATCGCTCACTTTTCCTACGGAATTCCATATGGAATATGCATGGGTGCACCAGCCCTCCCTTGCTCTGCTGATGTAAATGGGCAAAAAGAAATGCAGAAGACTTGGTGCTAGAAGAAAAAGCAAGTGGGTGTATGACTCTGAAGCTTTGTAGTTAAAACACTCAGCTGAATGATTATCTAGAAAATGCCTAATATCAAATGACTAAAAAAATCAGATATGGGAACAAAAACTTATTTCGTTCTCGTTTGGACCCCCATCCCCTGCATTTCTTCTGTGCAGTGGCCCGGGATGTCCCACTGCCGGGCTACTCAGCGTCCTGGCAGTTAGGATACCGCCATCCAAAGCAGCTGATAGGGACTGAAACGTCCTTTGGCTGAGCAAGGGCTCTCTCTTTGTCCTGTTCTCTGGAGCTGCCGATGACTAAAGGGGAAATGTAGATAAACTCCTCTGTTCTTCTTACTGGCTGGTGCAAGACAGTTGACCCTTAACAAACAGAAGTGTCTCTCCACTGACTGTATCAGGCAGCCGTCTCTGGTGTCCGAAACAATCCTTTAAGGACAGGTGACTATTTTTATCAATTTCAATGTCTATCTCAAAATAGATTTCCTGAGTCCAGATCAAGATTCTTACCATTCTATAAAACAGGTTAAACCTATTAAAGCAGTAGTGCTTAGACAAGTTTTACATTGTCTGCCTTTTTTTTTTTTTTTTTTTTTTAATAATCACTTTGGGAAAGTATTTTTCGTCACACTTGGACTTTAAAAATCCACTTGATTTAAAACCTTTTTTAGAAGACTGTAGTCCTCATTCAAAGGCCAATGGGCAGAATGAAAAGGCTGCCATTTACTTCAACAAACTTTGAATTAGGTTTTGCATTTTTAGGACTTCCAGAGTAAATAGATGAAAGATATACTTGCTGAGATAAGCTTAATGTAAGTTTCTAAAGTTAATGTTAATTTTCTATAGTGTAAAAGCCTCAACAAAGTTACAAAGCTTTAGAACATATTTTTTAAAATCTGTCATCTAGTCTCCTCAACTAAGAATGATGTTCTGATGAATGTGCTTCTTAACTTCTCTCTGATGCACTTCATTAAAATATTTACACCTAGCATAGCTTTTTTTTTTTAAAAAAAAACCCAACTTCATTCTGCTCCAGGATCAAATCTTTTCTTCTATCCATGCACCCTACAAAACATTTGTTGCCTTATTTTGTAAAAAGTGAGTCACTTTAAATAGCCTAATCTTGGAAGAAAGAACATGTTTCTAGAATTTGAATGTTGGAGAGAAGAGCAAGAATGAAGTAAACAGCTATTTGATGTCTGTCTTTTCACAGTAGCACAATAGCTAATTCCTCGGGCCTCTGACCTTTTAGTGTCCTGTAACAGAGTACTTGCATTAATCTGCTGCTTATCTGTCACCTACCACATTTGATATTTCCAGCCTCTGCTTTCAATTATCAGTCATTAGAGGCAGCACTGAGTAATTTCAGGAGAAAACGCCTGGAACCTTTGACCTGTTTTTGTCAGATAACCACAAGTGTTCACTGTAGATAAACTATCATTTCATTATATTCAAGATGTAAACGAGTGTCGTTTGTAGTGTATCAGCTTACTGTAACCTTTATCACCTTGAAGTGATTAAAACTGACTGGTTTACTTAGAGCTTATACAAAGAATTCCGAGTCAAACAGTGAAATTCAGTGAGATTAGTGTAAATGGCCCCTTAGAGTTACGCACAGTCTGCAAGACCCTCCGTTTTGCCTTGGCATGTATGTTTAGTAGTTAAACAGTGACACTGATTAGTGAAGCTCCACTCTTTGTGAATCCAGTTGGGATCCTGGGATCCTACATTGTAAAATCAGCTTATTGCGGCATATCTTTGGTTTGTTCCTCGGTTTGCCAAAGAAGCTTTCACTTTCCCTACGTGTCACCACATACCAACCTCTTCGGGAAAAGCAAAGCACATGTCAGTGGGGAGCTAATCACTAATGAAAGAGCACGTCTAATAGTCCCTCATGCACTATGACCTAAACACATTGCTAGCACTCTTTACATTTTTTAAACTCAGTCAACAGTTAATCAGACACTTATAGCTGAATTGGTAAAATACCGATTACTTATTATACTTTCCATCCATATACGTGCTTTGTATTTTTTTTCCAGGGGACGAATGCTTTTGTTAATGAAAACTAGCGCATGATAGTTCTGCTTGGTGTAAAAGATGACCACTTTTCCAAAATATCTTTTTGGTGTAAATTTTTCTTCATTCTTCTTAGAGTTGGACTTGGTGTTAATACAGTACGAATATTTCATCAGTTTGCCACATGGGTGGAAAATATCATTCTTTCCCATCTTACAGGCAGGTGTTTGTGATATTCCCCTGAGCCATGATTTGTCTGATGTAACCATAGTGCTGAATATATTAGTTTCAGGCGGCATAAAAACAACATTTTAAAAAGTCGACGCTAAGAATCCTGATCAATGAGAGCAAATGAAGAATTTTGTTGTAATCAGCATTGACCCTAATATTCTAGTTATTTTTACTTAGAAAAATTATATTCCTCCAATGGTTAAAAAAGGACTTCCTGATTTTCTGGTCAATCGGTTTTTAGACTCTGTGATCGGTCCCACAGAGATGCATTTTGGCAGATGAGCTGAGCCGAGCTGGAATGACATGAGAACGCTCTGGAAGAACTGAATACTTAAAAATCTTAACCTGTATTTTTCGGGCTGCCAGTGTTGAAAAGCTCTCGCATGTGAAATAATAAAAATATTTGAGACATGGTGCCCCCCCGCACTTCATGCCATTTCAGCAGGACAAAGGACCTGAGAGATACCCTACTGAGCGTTCACAGTCTTCCCTGACAAGGCATTTATTAGATGCAGAAGGGATCAAGACTTGTGTATTATTTTCAGTATTAAAATACTCAATATCATTAAATAACATTTCTCTTTTATAACTTGGCTATCATTCTGGCCATTAGTCATTATTGCAACATCACCATCACTGCTTTTTTTTACAGTCTACTATATAATGCAAGATCTTAACTTGTCTAAATTTGTAAAGATTGTTTTTATGTTTTGTACGTCGGTGGAAGAAATTTGCGATTTGAGATTCTGGCTTCATTGCGGAGAGCGGGACCTCCCTGGACTCAGGGGTTTTCACGGTGTCCTGTGCCTGTTTCCTTCAACCCTTCATTTCTGCAGGCTCTTGCTGCTCCCGAGTCCTGGCCTGCCTGTAAATGCTGTCTCGACCCAAGAAAATTTTGAACTTGTGTCCCTTTCAGATGGCAGCGCTGTCTCTTCCTTGGGTGTACATGGAAACACAGATAAGTACTATCTGTGTGAGCTGTAATAATCAATTTTGGGCCCGTCAGGAAGTGGCTATCAGTGTTCTTTCAGCAGTCGTGAGGGGTCCTGAGAGAACCCCACCGATGCTATCACAGGGTATTGCAGAGGTTTCTGTCCAAACTATAACGTATAGGGAGAGAACTGCTGTTTCCAGACTAATGTTACTAATTAGAAGGTACTTGTAGAAACTAGACAAAAGGAAACCTCAAACCCAAATAAAAATGAAACAGGGCAGGACTACTGGCATTTAAACCTTTTATTCAGCGTCTGATTCTCCAATGCTTAAACATAGTGAGTAGTGCTTAGTTACCCATGCATGCCGGTAAATCCTTGTTGAATGAATACTAACCAAAGATATCAGAAAGAGTTGCTACATTAAGTCTGCCTTTAATATATTTTTCATTTGAAGGTTATTGACATATCTATTCCACGTCAGCTCCGAAATGCTCAGTTATAACCTTAGAAACTTGCAGCAGACTCTTTGCACCAGAAAAAAATCCTCCCTGGTTCAGTGCATTTGCATATGCTAATCTCTGCCAGGCTCTCCCTGAAATGAAAGGCTTTACATCGACGTTAAAAAAAAAAAAGCAAACAAGCCCCAAACCTCAAGTCAGATCTCTGTATATCTCACGGTTTAGAACCGGGCAGTGGAGCTGCTAAATAGCCTGTATCCTGTTTCTCTTCAGTAGCAGCCCATTCATCTTCAGGTACAGAGCAGCCAGTTTACATGCTTCTGCCTCTTTTCTGCTTTACTCTTTCCTCATAGTGTACGATGGCAAATCCGTGTAAGCTAAATACGCACTTGAGCCAAGTAAACCTCACAGTTAGCAGACAATTTTCCTTTTGTCAAGCGGGAGAAAGTTCATTTTCACTGAAGATAAAGTGTTCTTATAGCCTATATATTTTATTTTTGGTGGTTCTTAAGGCAACATAGATTTGTACCTTTTAAAAAAATACATGCTAATGAAAACAAGGATCGTTTCCATTTTTGAAAGACCGAAAGGGAAGTACACTGTAAGGGACTAGCTACATAGCCACAGGTGACTTAACTAGTAACGACTGCTCTGAAAATAATGTAAATACTTTTCCTTCAATAGCTCTCACCTTAATATGTCTGTAACTGTACCCTTATATGGCAAGCCCATATTTTTTTTTCTTTTAGTGCATTTCTATTTTGTAAGACGACATATACATTATAATAATACACATAAGCAGGTTTATGTATAAATATATATACACACACACACACACAAACACATACACATTGTATATGTAGACAAAATTGCTTGGGTGTACATATATACATGCGCATATAAGTATAAATATACATATATATTGTAATAACATGCACAATTTATTATTTATACATATAACATTTCGTAATCTAAATATGCACTTTCTCAGAACTGGCTTTGTTCCTCCCTCAGATCCAAGGACTGAACACTAAAAACGCCATAAAAGAGCAGGGGTTATAGGAGGGAGCAGTTAGTGGAACTGGGTGCAGTCATAAATGTTTCGCTGGTTATCCAAGCCGAATCCCAGCTCGGAGTGTTTTAGGCTTTGTCCCCCATCAGTAAAACAAAGCACCTATCTCACGAGGCAGGTAGAACTTCTCCAGAAGTGAGAAATTGTCTCTTCTCACAGAGCACAGCTTCTTCACAGATCAATGATACGTTGCACTCTGTGGCAGTGGAAACCATCGATCATTTTCCTTTCCACATCCATAAAATCTGAAGTATTAATCCCATAAGACGGTAGTCAGCCAGTACTGTGGCCTGTACGTTCCCTTGCCACATCAAAACACATATTCCGTGGCAAAAGTTGCTCCTAACTCAGGGTCAGAACTGCAGCCGACGGTGGAATTAGCCCCAAATCAGTTGTAAACTCAAATAAACTAAAATCCTCTGTTTACTCCCCCTTAAAATTCTGTGCAATCCCGAATTAAGCAATGATGAGGTTAACTCTCTTATTTTAAATTGTGGCAACGTCAGAGGCAGTGGGAGCTGCACCTGCCCACCCGCAGCAGGTTTGAGGGGCCTTCTCAAGGCGGGAGCGTGCTCCCTGTGCTGCCGGGGTGCCAGAACCACTCAGCCCTGATTCACGGCTCCTTCTTCCGACCGCTGGCAAGATGACGCTTATGCCATTGGAGTACAACATGCGCTAATTTATATGATGTAACTGCTTCTTAAATATATAGTTGTCACAGTGCACTTTAGTACCACTTCAGAATTTATTACGCTAAGTGGAAATGAGCAGCATTCCTCTCATCTGCCTGGTTATTAGCGGCAATTAGTGTTTTCCAAAGTCATCTACGGCTCTGACATTACTACTGCTGTGCTTATGACTACACTGAAGTCCTAAATCCTTTCGCAGCTTTTAGTTTGTCCATATTCCTAGTTACTTTACAACATGCCCCCTTTCAGCTTTTTTTGATATTCTTTCCACTCCAGCTTCTGGAATTTGTATAAAAGCCACCGAGGTTTTTTTTTTTCTTTTGAACTGAAGACACTGGGCTGGTGGAATTTCCTTTAACTGGAAGTATGTCTGGGCTTGTGGTTTTATTATTTGCACAGTTTCATATTGTCCTGTTTGTTTACTCCCAAGCACAGGGAATGCTCCATTAATCATGGGAAATGGGCATTCGTTTCACCTCTTTAATTTACATTCAACTCTTTTTCTCACAGTTGAAAGGGACAAGGACTTCTCCCACCAGCGAAGGCACTACAAAGAGTTTCGCTTTGACCTTACTCAGATCCCGCACGGAGAGGCAGTGACAGCAGCCGAATTCCGGATATACAAAGATCGAAGCAACAGCCGCTTTGAGAATGAAACCATTCAGATCAGCATATATCAGATCATCAAGGAGTATCCAAACAGGTACCCTGTTGGCATGAACGTATCATGTGTTGAATAACGTCTCATGTTTCCACGTTAGGTAGGGAGACGTTAACCGATCATAAGTGTACCCTCAGCAAGGCATCGCTGCTATCCCTGTGGCTCCTGCAGCATTAATTCCTAGGCAACGACAACAAATACTGAGCAAGAGCAAAACTTATCTTCAATGTAGTTTATTCCAGGTTTATGGAGAGTTTCATGTTCAATCTCGCCAAATAATCTGCCCAGGCACTGAGAGAGTGAGGGTTTGTGTTCTCGGTGAGCAAATGGTGGAGTCTTATGCACAGTCTAAGCGTCTGGATTTGGGAAATGCACCATCTGCTTACACTGAGGTACTACAAGCCAAGATTCACTTAGCTCCTTAAAGGCAGGTAGATTGTTCAACTTGGTTTACTTTTGAAGGAGCATGGCTTTTTTGCATGTGTTTTAATATTCTGCAGACCGTAATTAAAAGATAAATTCACGCACTAACTTTAAGATGACATACGCACACTTAACACATGCTGCTCACCATAACTGAAAATTAAAACAAATCATACAATCGTAGAATCACTGAGGTTGGAAAAGACCTTTAAGATCATTGAGTCCAACCGTAAACCTAACACTGCCAAGTCCACCACTAAATTGTGTGCCTAAGTGCCACATAGGATGTTACAGATGAGCAAATCTCTGAATCTGAGTTTGCAGAGCTCTGTGTGTGACTTATTTCCAAGGCTCTGCAAGATCCGAGTAAATGGCTAGATTTCACCAGGCAAAGTAGCTAAATACCTGAAAATTCCCATTGAAAACTAGCAGCAATTCCAAGACGCTTCTGAAAAAAAGCTACATACACCCCAAATTTGGGTTTTGAAATTAAATTACTTTATGTCTTTTCTCAGAAAAGTGGAAAAAAAAGGTTTTGTTTTGAGATAAACAGGAACTCTCCCTCATCTTGGAACAGGTAAAACATTTCTACCCTGGGCATGTTTAGCAAAAGCAAAGAAAATGGCAGCCTAAACTTGCAGAGTATTCTGGAGAAAACAAATGCCCCGTCACCAGTTAGCCTGAAGGCTGGGCCAGAGTTCAAATCTCTTTTCTGCCCGCAGTAGCTTGAGCTTGTACCTTCCAGGTGAGATTTCTGAACACCAAGTTATAAAATATTTATGGCTATAAACAGGGAGTCATTTTATATCAATGGAGCAGAATCAACAGGAGGGAAAGCACTCATCCTTCCAGAATAACTTCTGCTTTCTTAGTAAATTTTGGGATGAACAAAACAGTGCGGGATTTTTTTTACCTCTGTCTTCAGCTTGCAAAAATTCTTTTGATGTAGATTCTAAAAGAAACTTCTTGGAGGAAGGAATGAAACAGGAAGGAACAAAACATATCTTTTTAAAGAGCAGAGGTCAAGGCTGGGGTGATGAAAGCTCTACACCTGAAAACTCAACAGATTTTTTTTATGAACTAATGGGAAAAGTTAGTTTTTCTAATCCATTTGATGTTGGTTTTTTTTGTTTTTTTTTTTAAATGTTTTCCCAGTAGGTGGTTTCTATTCTATTTTAGAGAAAGCAAAACTGCTTACTACTCTGAAGCAAGATCACAATTTAACGTTATCTGACTTGTTAAAATGACAACTGTCTCTGTGAAGCCATTAAAGAATACTCTTCATTTCTTTCAATACATAAACATAAATTTAGAAACATTTTATATTTCCACTTATAAACATAACCCCCCCATGTACTCTAATGGAAGCATGGTGCTGGAAAGGGAGACATGCAACAACATGCCACCCATTTGACTTCACCAGTGTAACTACAGAAACTTCAGATGTAGACTAAGTGTTTCCCTCCTACTGTTGATTTTGCCAGTCTCTACTCATATATGGAGTATATAGAGGCAAATGCCTCAGTGGGACAGGATGGGAGAAGACCATCATTCATTAGTGTTATTCTTGACTTTGTCACCTCAGGTTTGTCCTACATACGTACATGAGATTTTAAGTGCAAAATTTTCAGAAGCTGTAACTGCAGAGTGTGAGAGTGAGAGAACTGTGAGGGTGGTGAGACACTGCAACAGGTTGCCCAGAGAAGTTGTGGATGCCCCTTCCCTGAAAGTGTTCAAGGCCAGGTTGGATGGGGCTTTGAGCAACCTGGTCTCGTGGAAGGTGTCCCTGCCCATGGCAGGGGTGTTGGAACTAGATGATCTTTAAGGTCCCTTCCAACCCAAACCATTCTAGGATTCTGTAATGTCCCACACGCCTTACTAGTGCCATACCACACCAAAACTGCTGGGTTTGACCATGCTCCTCCAGCCTTCTTTGATTTGAACCAGAAACACGGGTGTCTGACAGGGCTCTGCAATCCCAAACGCAGTCCTGCTATGCTCTCAGGCAAGGAGCGGTCAGGGTTTAGAGTTTCTGAGTTGCAGACCAAGGATTATGTTGTAGTCTCAGACATTTTTCTGTCTCTGTGGCAGCATGGCCGTTGAAGTGTGTCTGTATTGAATTCGCTCGGAGTTTGCTGAAATTACAGTCTGTGGGATTGAAGTTTTCTATTTGTTCTGAGGAAGCGTGTAAAGTACAGCCCGTGGCAAGGCAAACTTTCCTACGCAGCCCTGCCAATGTACTCCTACCCGGATCTTTTCTCATGACGAAAGTAATGTAGTCCAACAGGCCAAATCCTTGTTCATGATCTGGTGGCAGCTAGCCACTAATTTAACTAAACCCCAAGGATACTTCCCACATTAGGGAATCCTCAAGTGGCATTAAGATACTAAAGCAGCTTTCTGGAATGAGGCGAGAGGTGAAGCAGCATTATGGGGATGGCCTATTACACAGTAATCGTGATTTGATCTGGTCAAAAACTTTGCTGGGTTTCAAGGAACATATAGATGGTTTATTCCACCTTTACTTCCTTAAGCGACCCAGGAGATCTGGAGCTTCTTAAACGTTCTGCCCGCAGCCTCTTTGCTGACATTCTTGACTGTGGTAGCATTTCTGCTGTAGACAACTGGCCGTTTGGGACCAGACTGAGATCACTAAACTTAAACAGCCCCCATAAAGGTAAAGCTAATCAGCTGTATTCTGCCTGAATGTGTTCACTGTTGCGTTTCAGGCTATTTACGACATAATGCCTTACTTTTTTATTATGTGTTGTGGGCCATTTTTTAAATAGAAATATTTTTTAAAATTAGAGCCAAAATTTGCAGCTGTTTTTCATTTTAAGTGTGATCATTTTTTTGTTTTCACAGAATAAAGGAGAATTTTAAAATTAAAAATATCACAAAATGTGATGAGAACTTTGAGTGAGTGACACCAGCTAATGGGGGAATCCTGATCCCAGAGTCTCACTGCCTTCTCAGGGGTCAGGTTTTCACCCTATGTTTATATGAATTGTAAAAAAAGTTGAGTTTTTTCCTGGCAAATACTTTGAATTTCTGTAGTAAATTGCTGTTACGTGGGCTAAATCATTAGCATTGGTCTGGAGACATTTTCTCTATTCTACTACGTGTTCTCGAGAATCAGTTCTAGTTTTCTCTAGGTACTCACAACTAATTTTTGGTTCATTTGCTGAGTTAATGGGTAAGAACAATCTGCCTCTGAGTCTGTTACCTTAGCCAGATCACCATACTTGTAGGAAGGCAGACAAGAAGATTGACATATCAATGCCAAAGACACTTTGGTGTCAGTTTCTGCTGACGTACAAAACAATAAAGTCACATTGAGGAGAGATCCACAGGGGAAATTTGTCCTTTATAGAGATTTCTGAACTGCACCATTAGTAGTATCATATTCTGATTTGGCATATGAGACTTCGTACATCCTGACTTTTGAGAACATTTCGTATCAGTCACAGCAAAGTTTGGAGCTGTAAGAATCTATATGGGAAAACAATTATGTATTCTAGGAGGAGACAAGACAAATGTGAAATTATAGCACTGTGATATTGTAATATTTTATATTCCAAACAATTTTACAGTTTTCTATTAAATCTACTGAATGATACAAGAAATATTTATAAATAAACATCTTAAAGACTGTCACATACAGAATTAAACCTTTCAGCTTTAAAGTTCCGATAAAACTGCTTATTAGAGAAAAAAGTTGGCATTTAAGACTCCAGAGAGCACTATTTATGAGCTTGTGGTACGTTGTTAATTTGTTCAGTGCTAGCATAGCGGGTCAGGCTCTTTTGAATTGTAAGACTGTTTTCATGTTAGCTCCAGAGGGAAAATGTATATTTTCTCCTTGTGTGGTCATTAGCACAGTTCTACTAGAATGGAAGTGATAAGAGCCCAGCAAAAGATTATCCTTTAACAGAAGAAAAAAAGGTGACTTGAAAGAAAGCCCTTTTAATTGTCTTTTTTTTTTTTTAAAAAAAAAAAACCCTCCTTTATAATTTCTGAACTCTTTAACCTAACTCTGCAGACACTTCTCACGTGTAAGTAAATATATGCTTGTCATAGCTCATTTGGTCTTATTTTCCTGAGTGTTGAACAACCACAGTTTCAAGAGCTATATGAGATGTTTTTTTCAGTATCAGACCTTCTAGGTGCATTTACAGTGTTTAGTCTAGATAAGACAGTAACTACCTATGATGTCATTGCGATTAAGCGACATAAGAATACGGGGACAGGACCATCGTAATTTTAAATCCACTTTTTATACACAAAGCCTATTTTTTCTGTCTGTCTTACCTCCTTAAGCATACATTCATGCTGTCTGTGAGGTAACAATACGCTTCCAAGGTCTGTGTAAGCCAAGTCTGTCTTTAGTTGACTTGGACAGTCAAAATTTAGAATAAAATATTTTTTCTTCTACATTATTGTTTTGATTACTATTTATGGCCGAAAAGAAATAGGTTTCTATAACTATAGCTTTAGGTTTAAAAGGCTAAATGCTGAAAACAGTTTTAAATAATGCATGCTGCTTTGTAGAAGCATGTAAACTGAAACTGATGAGAGTTAAATATCTTCGGTTTAGTGTGGTCATTGTAGTAAATTATTTGTAATACAGATGTGATTCTGGAACCAATTGAGTCAGGAGATATGTGAAAACAGAACAAATAAGCGATCCATGGTAAACATTTAGTAACACGATTACACTAACTCCCCTGAGCAGCCCTTCCGAATTACTGGAAGATTTCATGGGAACAAATTTGAGAACATACCAGGGAACCGAGGGTTAAAATGTAATAATTACATTATTGAATAGAGATATAATTTCTACTTTGATATAGAGACTTATTTTCTAAACATCTGTACTAATATGAAACTGAACTGTTATCTATTCATGTTTTGTCATATGATATAGCTGCCGTCATATGTTATTAATAACAGATTTTTTTTAGCAACACTATGCCTCTGAATTTTAGTTGATATTGGAACGTGATTTTGACATTTTTTGTCTTTTACACTGAATGGTTTATAAAAGTTAATCTTCCCGAAACATTCTAGTGCTGAAAGATGAATCCTTTATACACAGCCTCAATTACATATTTTGTGTATTTATATCAGAGCGCTTGATTTTTCAGATTTTCCAGAGCTGTAGTTTTCACATGCTGAGACTCATTTCAGAAAGGCCTCTCGGGGGAAATACCTGTATTATACTTAACAATTGCATGTTAGCTACAGCACATGCTGCACTGTGTCATGATGAGGATATGTCAAAGGATTATTCATTTGGCCTCCAGGAAGTCATTGTCAGCGAGGAAATTAAGGACAAAAAATAGTAATATTTGAATGCCTTAACCCTCTGTTTTCTTTAACTTAGGGATGCAGACTTGTTCCTGTTAGACACAAGGAAGGCTCAAGCTTCTGACGTGGGCTGGTTTGTGTTTGACATTACTGTGACCAGCAATCACTGGGTGATTAATCCACAGAACAATCTGGGCTTGCAACTCTGCGCTGAAACCGGGGACGGTAAGATCATAGCTGTAGATCATAATGTCGTGTATGTTCTCGTCATCTGTTGCTGGGAACCTTTCCTGGATGGCTGTTTTTTAACTGGACAGGGTGACAATTCGCTGAGAATTTATAAGCAAAGAACACAAGTCTTATCCTGCAATCGCCGTAGTCTGCAAGCTTTCTGTTATTCGTAATTCTGTAGAATATGGCAATTACAAAACTAACTGAATCATGTTAAAATAAATGAAATTTGGGTTAAAAGCTCCTACATACAAAATTAAGTTCCATTTTAACGTTCTTCCACTAATTATTACATTCAGGAAACTCCAGTAGATTTGTGGAATTTTTGTTTTAGGCAGTTTCTAAAGATCTTTCTGGGCTGAAGCATGGAGAAAGGTATAAAAAAACCTCAGGACAGTTCAGGAGGTACCTCATAGCCGCTGGTACTGATGTTGGAGAAAGGTTAACAACAGGGTAATGTAGGAACTGGTTTTCCATCATTTGAAAAAAAACTAATTTCAAAACTTTTTTATCTTGAAATGGGTTAAAAATTTGAAATCTTGAAAATTTTAATTAGCTGAAAATTAGAAAGAACACTATCAAAACTGAAGTCAGAGCTGTGGGGTTTTTTAGTACAAATTTACTAGGCTACTACATTTTTCACAGTTATGCTCTTCATTAAAAAGTGAAAATGCATCTCAATGCAAAATAATATTTTTAGAAGAAATGTTCTTTACTTAGACTTCTTGAGAAACTAATAAAAAGAGACTTATATACTGTTTTTCCAGTGATGGTTCACTTAATCCATACTACTTTACAAGCAAACTTTCAGATTTAGCTCTTTCTTGTCAAAAAGCTTTTTATGTCAGAGGTCAAGGGATCTATGATGCCAGTTAATCTAAACCTTAGCTGACATAATGTTAATGAGTAGCAGAAGAAACCCTGGTGTAAGGATTCATATTTTTTTTTTTTCTTTCTTTGTTCTGGCTGCCTTTTCTCATTGTTTTTGATCTGAATTCTCCCTCAGGCTCAGCTGGGCTGTGAACAAAGCCTCTCGTACTTTTTCGGCAAGTGCTCTGGCTGCTGGAGAGTCGTGCAAAACTGCCCTCCGTTAAGCACGATGCTTAAAAAGGCAGTTGGCAGGCTTGGACCAGCGCGGACGACCATTTCACCTGATATTGCCTATACGGGCCGAGTACAGTCAGTGGCAGAAGGGAGGCAGCCACGCAAAGTAGACCACGTTGTTGCTGGGTTCAACCAGCCTTCAAAGGCACCACACCTGAGCCTGGGCTGTACGGGGAGCGGCTCTGTTAGGCAGCCGGGTTTTGTGAGGCCATTTTTAAGCCCTTAAAATTCTGGAGAGGTGACACCTCCGTCAGGCATCCAAATTAGGTGGACTGGCTTTTGGCCAGCTTTCCTGCTCCAGAATAAACTCCATCCTTGACTTTTTTTCCAGGAGATTCAAATACAGAAATTCTTGAAAATTAAATACCCATGAAAGGCATTCATTAAGAAGCCCTGGAACCATCAATTTGTTGGTTCTAGCCTCAAAATTATACCCGTTCAGTAAACAACAGGAAAGTTTGTATGGGTAAAAGGAAACCTTTAGGTTAATACACTGAAGAAATTGTAAAAGAACAGTTTATGTAAATATTTCCCCTGTCCTACTCCCAAGATCAGAAAGGTGATAGATAATTTTCTATTTTAAATTCCAAAGCCACAGGCAGCTTTACCTTCTGCACCTCACTTATTTGAATTTCTCAACACAGCTGCTTGAGTGAGGAGGGAATTCCCCTCTTCCCTCTCTTTCTGTTCCCTTTTCAGTTTATTCATGCAAGAAGAGCGCCCTTCTAGGGACTAAGGTTTTCAAAACTATAGGGAAGACCTGTGCTACACCACTTCACCTTAGCATATGGAAAATCATCCTTTCATGCTCTTACAATTTTGCTTTTAAGGCTTTGATTATTTTCATTGGGTTGCTGTTACTTCTGGAAGCTATTAGAAACACCAGCAGTTGAATGACATGTTTGTGTACAGATGGAACATGAATTTTTATACATGACTCAGTATGTAGTGGACTCTGTTTGTAACCCAGAGAACCCCACCCACCTTCCCTCCAACCAGTTTTCTATGAAAGCTGAGAGGCTGGTTCAAGTCAACCGAAAAACCTTCCCTCGGCTCAAGTGAACTTTAGGCCGTGCAGGTCTGACGCGCGTTTCTTCATGCCTCCAGCCATCCATTGGGTTTGCAGGAGGTAGAGGAGTTCTGCCCCCATAACTGGAGAGACATTTATGATAAGACCTGACCCATTAACCTTTCTATTGCAACAGACCATTAAACTAAATGGGATTCTGTTAAGTCAGAGGATCCCTGTTTGAGATATTCAGGTGCTGCACTGGGGCCCCGGATAATCAAGTCTGTAAATACATGCTAATTTTTAGATTTCTTCATGCAGCATCTTTAAAATGGAGTGCCAATAATTACTGAGACTCTGGGGTGCTACTATACTGTTATCAATACCATTAACAGTAATCTTTCTTACAGTTATCTTTCAGTGACTTTTTAGGCAATTCCTTGTGTAGATATATTTCTTTGGTGATCCCTGAAGATGGTGCATAAATAATAATAATGTCTACATGAGGAATAAAAAAATTTGTAACTATTTAATATAACAGTGTGATAAAAACAACTTTGGAAGAATGTCTGGTTGTTGTAATTCATATTTTTCCCCGTTTGAAAATGCTGAAAAAGTACAAAAAGCCACATGACATTGGAATGTGTTTTCTTTTTTCTTTAAGACAGTATTTGGTATCATACGCCTCATTTTAGCATGAAATGTAGACTTTTTCTCTTAATGGGACGTTTTATTTTGAACAGTAAGAATAAAGGTTTGCATGACACATATGGAAGCTGTCAACATATAATGCACTGTTTCCCTGGGGCTGTGGTAAATTAAGGATCAGGTTTTTTTGATTCTCTTTTTTAATGACTCCTCAACATTCTGCAGCATCCCCTTTTGGCTGATTCCTTCCTTTTGACACCAAAACTCTCCATGGTGTTTAAAACGAGAGGTGATCATTTTCACACTGATGGAAGTGCGGGTGTTAGATGAATTGCAGCATAAAATCAATGCAGATGCAGAAACAATTTGAAAAGCTCCACGTGATGCTTTTCCTGTATATATACCATATGTCTCCTAAGACTTAAAACATGTTCCAGTGAATCAGCACCTTTGTATTAACATTTAACATTTTTATAATTAGAAGTTAGCAACGGTTTGAACATCACTTTTACTGGAGGAATATAAATAGCTGCTGCAAGAGTATTCCTTTTGCTGTTTATATCATTGCTGAAGAGAACCTAGTGTTGTCTACAGAAAATGGGAGAGGGAAGTAACGTATAATGATGACTATTGATGATCCACAGAATAAAACAGGTTCCAAATACACAGCTCTCAACGCAACGTCCTGGGTAGCCCCCACAGCCATGTACTTCTGTGCCTTTTCTTAGATTACTGCAGCTCTCAGTTATTTTCCATCTGCCATCAGAGGGCAAGAAACTGGTGGTAACTTTGAAAAGCCAAAGCTGATTAAGGCGATTTCTGTTACCACACAGTCCTAAGAAAGGTTTCTTTGGGCTTTCTTGCTGTTTGAGGTGGACAGGCAGCAGGAATCCTCAGCTCCTCCACTCTGACTCTTACTTCAGGTATTTTTTTTTTCCTCAGAGCAAAAGGAAACTTGAAAGAAATAGGTTCCTTGATCCAAGTGAAGCCTAGGGAAAGCCAATTCTCTCTCCAGCACGTATTTGGGTACACTCTGACATGTGTCCCCTGGAAGGGGGTTTGGCTCCTAATCCTACATGCTGCAGGAAGGATTGGTGACGTCCTTCTCCAGTGATGATGGAGAAGACATTAAGAGACACACTCTTTCTTTTTTAGCCTCTCCTCCTTTCAGCCTGGGCCTTCCAAGGTCCCTTTCTCCTATGAAGCCTTCAGAGAGGCAGAATGGCCCCATTCTCTATGTTGCAGAGGGTGGCTGGCTTGCTTTCAACCCATAGCAACCTGTGGCAGCATCCTGGCTTCTTCAGGTAGTTGGCTGCATACTTTACATTGGCCTTGGCCTCACCTTTACAACGCTAAATGTTATCAATCTCATCTCGAGGTTACCTCCATCAACCTTGGCTCCTAACTTACATGACCACAGTAGCCACCAGGTAGTCCAGAGGATGCTGCAGGGTTGTTACATTTAAGTCTCTTGGTGGATCTGGTATTTACAAGGCAAAGTATCAAGAGTGAGTTCACCTTCATTAGTGTCCTTACAGTGGGGGAATTTAGGATATATATTTATATTGATATATATATGGACTTTGGCAGGCAATAGCTCTGCCTAAATTCTGAGCCATCTGGAAGCCATATAGCCATGTTAGCACAGCACTGAACCCGAGCTAATATATCCTGCCCCTCAGCAGGTTTTATTAGCTTGGGCTCAAGCACTGCCTAAGTACAGCTACATGAGTTCTGGTTCAGAGCTGACTTTGGCCAAAGTTACACTAGTAAATTAAACATGCTCAGGAATACTGCGGTGTGAAACGAGACAGAGGGATGACTCTCTCAATCTCCAAAACAGGGTGACCCCATGGCAGCTGCCCCCTGGGAGAGGTCCCTGCAGCACTGCCTTGGGGTGCTGGAGACTCTGCGGTGGAGCTGGCATAGGACCTAAGTGCACCAGGAGCACCCTCCCACCCTGAGCAGAGCGGATAATCCAGCTCCAGCGCCTGGGAGCGCTCCTGGGCACTCTTTAATTTACTAATAGGTGTAACCCCTGTTCCCAGCTGGGTCAGAAATACAGTCAGCATTTTCTTGTGTCTGCTCATAGCAAGTGATGTGAACACGCCCTTTGTCAGTAGGGGCACGCTTACTTTAAGGAGGAGGGCCAGGGAGGTGAGATGGGCTCTTGCCCCTTCTCCTGCCGCCACTGTGCATACTGGTGCATACTGGTCCTGGCTGTACAGCTGTGCAACTCCCCCTCCACCCTGCTCCCCAGACAGATGAAGGATACATCTGCTTCTCAGCACCAGTATTTTGGAGATAATGGCATTTGTGTTTCGTTTCATTCAGAAGGCTTTTATCCATTTTATTCTTTGGTGGATGACCAATTAATCTAATCTCTCCTTGTTTTATTGTCTTCCTGAACACATTTTTAACTGTGCAGAAAAGCCTTAGGACTCCCACAAACCATTCACAGTTTAAGTACGTTAAATTGAAAGGATAAATCAAGTACTTAGCAAGCATATTTGTGTATGATTACATCTGATTTCTTGTGTAAGCATACATGGTACTGCCACATTATACAGCATACCATGGTTCCTAACATGTTCCCAAGTGCTTTCTTCAAGAGCTTTATGAATATCAAAATCAACATTAAAAGATATACAAAATTCCTTCAACTGAACTGAATAAAACCAACAAAATGTAGGATTTGAAAAACAAAAGCTGAATCTTTAGTTTTGACTAAAGCTGTGAAGCCTAGGCAATGCAGAGCAGACCATCCAAGACCACCCATTTTTCAGAATTCCTTAAAGCCTCCAGGGAGCAGAAGAGTTAATAAAACACATGAAGCTTGTTTCAAAAGCATATTTTATGTTGATATAGATAAATGTGCCCATCAAAGGAAAAGTTTGCATAACAGTTTATGTAGATGATGCAATAGAGACAGTATAAAATACTTCGGAGTTGGAGTGTTGGGGATGTCACATATGGACCATCACATTTGTGTTGTTAGGTTTTCCCTTCTCCTTTTTTTAATAAGCCTTCATTTAAGCTTTGGTAGCCAAACTCTACCTCAATTCTTTTGTTTCTGTGAAGTCTCATTGGTCTCAAGAGCACCGTTCAGGCATGAGAAACCACACAAGTTTCTATCTAATTTTGAAAACTACTTTGTGAGCTTTCAGGCTCAGAGCCTCAGGACAGTTTTTGCTCAAATATTAGATGATATTGGACCTTGTATACTCAGGGTCTTTCTCCAAAAGGCCTTTCCCAGTCCTGATTTCAGATATTACTCCCCACGAGGAGGAAACCATAGGTGTGGCACTGGAATTTTTTTTTTTTTTCAGCAAACCAGAAATTAATTCTCAGCATCACAAAAGTTTTAATTTCTATCCACAAATATATAAAATTATTAACAAAATAACTACTGTGACCTAGCAGTAGTAGTTAATCTGTAAAATGTGTTTTGTGGCTTGTTGAACACTTTTGAAAATAAATAAGTGCTTGTTTTTCATAACAAAATGAGTGGTTTGCTGCAGTTCGATGACTCAGGACGAAATAATGGATCTTGGAATCGCTCATTGTCCTGTGTTGCCAGTGTAAATCTGGCCAAGACGCATAATGGCTGAAAGCTCTTGCAAAATTAGTGTCTGCTCAATGCCTTACATAAAATATATACTGCCTGAGAAGAGACAGCCAAGTCACAAATCTTACCACCGTCATTGGCATCCACACTGGCGATCTCAGAAGTCGACTTTCTGAATGTCATGAAAAACGAGGCGATGTCTCCAGGTCAGGACTGTGAGGCAGATTGTTACTGAAAGCTTGAAGGGCTCTTGCATTTCCATTTGGAGCAGCTGAGGGGGAAAATGAACTTTTAAGATGGAACTTGATCAGTTCATGAAAAGAATTGTATGATACGACTGCATGTTGCAGCAGAAGAATGGACGTAGTGACACAGCAAATAGCTCCACAGTTATGAACCTGAGTGTTATTCCTATTATGTGGGTAAAAAAAAAAAAAAAAGAATAAAATCATCAGGATTGTTGAGGTAGCACCTTTTTATAAGCTGAACTTCACAGTTATTTTTGCAGCAGTGATTCCTTTATTATAAGGGGACAGAATGTGAAAAGGCAAATAATATTAATTCAGTTCAGTCAGTCAAACCGACACTTCCATACAACCTTTTATGCAAACTGCTAAGGGCACTTTACTATCAAATAGAATGAAAGCCAAAAATAAGCTTAAATGCCAAGTCAAACAAATACTTCTTGGCAAAGACTCAAAATCATATGAATAAGGACTAAGGAGTTCAGCAGATTTGGAACATAATGCTTTAAATAAGTCTTAGTCTCCAAATATACCTGTCAATATGGAGAAGAGGTAATAAATTATCATAGTAGGATTGAGAAGCGCATACCAGAATGTGAGGAATACAAAGGCTCGGGACTGTCCCCACACAGAGTAAGTCCATCTGTTATGCTTATTTCTTTTTTCTAGGTGTAGGGGCAATTGCTGCGGTTCGGTTCAGTGGAGCAGGCGCTAGCTAACTGCGGGTTTCTTGCAGTTTCTTCTTCTTTTCTTGTAAAGTCTGAAGAAAAGTCTTTGAAATCCTCAGAATTAAAGATACAATGGAAGTCTAAAACCAAACCCGTTTTTCAGAATGCTTGACCACGTTCAATTCTTGTTCAGAGATGCTCAAGAGAAGCAGAGAGACACACCTTGCTGTTTTGGTTTTACCAGTTTCGTGTGGGTGAAGCTCCGAGGGAAGGTGTAATTAAGCCGCTCAGCCTGAGTCATTCAGCTGATTTTAGAAAATATTGCTCTAACACCACAGTATGGAACAACTGCATGGCAAAGAGATCTGGATTTTCAGCTGTCATCGAAGCCAACAGTTGTCTAAATGCTGACAAGAAATGATAGACTAAAACTGCTTACTAAAAATGAAGCCCATGAATGCTTCTTGCTACAAGGGCCAGTTCAGGGTAGGGTAAGATTTTTGTTACCATATTCTGAAATCCACACTACGGACAAAGGTGAGGACTACCCAGCAAGACCATAGTACACAGATGGAGCTACTGCTGTGGCAGAAAGTGAACCATTTCAGAGGCAGGATACTTTGAAATACCTCTTGTTCAGGAAGAGGCAAAGCTTTGTGGTCTTAGACTGAAGGACATCCCCCCCACACACACGTGGGGTTTTTTTTTTTTAAATGAAGGATAATAGAAGTTCTGTAAATGCAAACTTTCTTTTGCACAGAAGCAACCTAAAATGGAGACAACATATGTGGTTTGAATTTCCAAACCAAACAGTTCAGAGATCCTCCTTGGAAGAAATATAGCATCTCAAGGGCAGTGTATATTTTAATTGCTTCATCTTCTGAAAGTTTCAGTTAAGCTAAGGTATATGATCAACCAAGAGAGAAAAGTTTAATGATGAACCCACAGAAGTCAATAAAAGTTTTCCTGTTGACTGCACTAGAAGCAGATTCAGTGCGTATACCATTCATGAATTGAACAAATGGGTCCTAAAAACTCAGGTTGGCTGCTTAAAAGATCGAGCAAATAAAGGAATAAAGTCACATAAGCTGTTTCTGTGTGTAAAAAGGCTGTGGGTTACCGGATTAATTTTTTATAGTATATCTCTATACCCTGAATAACCAAGTAAGCCTTAACTTGTGGAATCTTAATAGCCATCTCATTGCTGAAGTCTAAAGGAAACCCAGAGGAAACTTAATAATATTAAAAGTTATTTTAAAGGGAGTTCACATTGGTTTGAAGGATATTTTGCTTCGCACACAATATCCACCATTGTAAATTCAGAGAACCTAGATTTAAATTCAGAAAACCTCCACACATCTTTACAGCCCTCAGTATATAAATCTAGTAGTATTCTTAAAATGTCCACCAGTAAGGTATTAATCTTTTACAGATAAAATTAAAATTCTGAAAGTCATTGGAACAAAAAATAAAGAAAAATAGTAAAAATATTCCCTCTAGAAATGAGGGGAAACTTGGAACTTTGTGGTAAGACGCTAGTTTGTCCATGTTGCAATGAATAGAGAATAGTCTGCACAGTTTTTCGTATCTGACTTGCAACAGAAGATTGGAACATATAGAAATTAATGTTACTGAATTATTTAATAGTAACTCAAACACATGAAAAGAAGAATTAAAGAAACACAAGACTAAAAAGCCATTTTAAATGAAATCAGAAGCTTCAACAAATATATTTTTCCCTTGCAGTCAAAAAAGTAATTATCAAAATTGTCCAGAATATGTTGCCAATTACTCTGCTCCATAACTGCTAACTTTCTCAGTTCTTCTCTTGCCTTTGCTGGGCTCTCTGTCACTGGAAACATCTTAAACCAATTTAAAGTGCTACACCTGAATAAACATGTTGTAAAAGTGTTTATGTATTGAAGTGGGTCAGTTCAAGGTATGGTATTTGGCTGGAACGTCTAATTTCTCTTTTTACTGCAAAAGGGCTGCCAGAAGGAGGAAGTCTGAGCTGAATTAATACATTTGTTACAGTGGAAGTAGAATGGAAACTACTTTAACCACAAATCAAACTGCCTCTTTCATTTACGCCAGTGATAGAGTTTTTCTAAGAAATATAGACTCTGGCGTACAGCCACTGTAAGTTTGTGTTTGAAAAGGAAACTTATATGCTTATTTCTATAAGGTTTACTCCTATGCTTATTTGCAAGCTCTTTTTCAGGATGATTGAGTTAACAGCATTATATGTTTGTGAGGCAGATGCTCCTTCCTTGCCCGCGTAGCAAACTTTTCCAGTCGGTTTAGAAGAATCCCCAGGCACCCCGATGCGGTGCCTGTGCCCGTACCTTCCCGTTTAAAGGACCTCTGTGTCCCCCACCCAGCACAGCTGCACAGCTTCACATGACACTGTCTCATTTTCTGACGGTTGAAGGGCTCTGCATAATACACGTACGCACAAAAGTGTTTATGCTGCCAAAATAAATTCTGTTAAGAGCAAGGGTTTATTTGCTAAAATGTCACTGATGCAGTTTCAGTGACTTGCTTTGCTTTCTTTTCTTTTAGTGAGGTTTAGATCCTATAATATAGTGAGGTTACCACACAGTCCTGACTGAAGGAATATTTTAAAGAAATATGCACATCCCCCGGGAACAGAACCAGAGTCAATAACGTACATATTTCAAACTCTGTTCTCTTGAACGACTGAATGCCTTCCTACCTTTACTAGTGAATGAACATCAGTTTGAGTAACACTGCACAATATTTATTTTTAAAGCAGAAGTATATTTATTATCTACACTTCTCTTTTTGCTACCGATTTGCTTTGGGGATATAAGGTTCCACATCTCACACTCAGGTGATGCAAAAATTAGATGACTGCATTACATTGTCCTTTTGATAGCCTACAGACTGTAATGGGGCTCATTTATTTTTCAGTTCTATAGATGTGTACGTGAGACTGAATTAAAATGTCTGAGTAATGAATAAGATATATAGCGTACAGAGACCACAATTCTATGCAATGACAAACTACCTGTAAAGCTGTTGAAACTTTTGTAAACCGGTGATTTTTTTGTCTTTAATATTCCATTCAACAAAATGCAGTTAGGATTTTTAGTCGCGTAACTTCAGGATTATGGGCAAAATCCTTGTCGTGCTTCAGTCAGCAGTTGAACTCCCACCATGGCTTCAGGAGAGGCAGAAGTTCACCTTTTAACTTATGATTTCCATTACTTTATAGGTCGAAGTATCAATGTTAAGTCTGCTGGCCTGATTGGAAGACATGGGCCTCAGTCAAAGCAACCATTCATGGTTGCGTTCTTCAAGGCAAGTGAAGTGCTTTTCCGTTCTGTCCGAGCAGCCAACAATAAAAGGAAAAATCAGAACCGCAACAAATCCAGTAGTCATCAGGAGTCTTCTAGGATGCCAAGTGCTGGGGGTAAGATGAACCTATGATTTACTAGCCTGTTTATAGGAGTTATGGGCACCTGATCAAATGCAGTGGAGTCACAGCAGCTCAACAAGATACTGCTCCTTGGCTGAACTGTCTGAAACTGCGTTCCCGCTCCATTGCTACCTGCCCCTCTAGCTTTGCTTAAACCTCTTTTGTTATGCTGGCCCTGAGCGTGATCTACCTTCTGTGAGTCACTTTTACACGTAACATGGGCTCCTGGAGGGTGAAATGACCAAGCAGTTTCGGAAAGGCTGTATCTGATCTTGAAACTAGTCCCACGTGGTAGGCAACTGGTTGAGATCTTTGCTAGGCGTAGCAAAAAAAGTAGAGAGCAGAGAGAGAAGGGTTGCACCCCAACTGCTTGTCTAGGAAGGAAGCCTCAGCAAAAGGCAGTTTAACTGCCTCTCAGCTGAAGAAGCCAAGATGTAACACAAAAATCTGAATACTGGAAATAAGGAAGTTTAACCAATCTGTGAAAGTGTAAACTGTTTAAGAGTTCAGACCAGCTGACATGTACTGATGTAAATACACAGGGTAACCCTGAACAGGAGTGAATTCGATCCCTTATTTACCTGAAAGGTGCTGACAATAATGCACGTGAGAATGCTGTTAGTCCCATTAGAGCCTGGAGTAAGTTTTGCTCCAATTCTTTCCTGAAATGCTTCTTCAGCTGGAGGTAGAAAGTCACTTCCTAAATATTTTCACTTTTGAACAAACATTTCTACTTTTTGGGGACAGGATGTGAAAAAGTATCTTTCTAAAAGCACGGCAGATCTAGTACCAGCATGTCCAAACCTCAATATAGATGCTATTCTTAAGCCCCATGGATGTCTACAAGTAAGCAAATTAGCAGAAAGAATTCAGCCCTGGAGTGGAACTCATCTATTTGAGGAGAACTGTTATGACCATTATGCATTACTTCTATCCATCTCAGAGCCTCGAAAGTGGCAGACTGGAGACCCCTCTAATGTAATGCATAAGCCTTTCCCTGACCTTCTGCACACGGATGAATTTTACTTTAACAACCACAAACTGCTATTGAGTTGCTAAAGAAGTCATAGAAATTATTTGAATAACTTATCTTTCTAAACATATTTAAAGTTTACCTGGTGATCTATTGGAAGAAAATCCCACTTTAAGGTTAAAAATGAGTATTAAGACGTATCCTGAAAAAAAGGTTTTTAATCTACTGCTTCAATAGTGGGCTCAATTTTACCTGTATATAACGTATAGGTAGAAAAAATACTGTGCTATTTCTCTAGTGTCCGCTGAGGATCTGGAGCATAGTTCTTTCTGAGGTAGACGACTTAGAGTGACGCATGTGTTCCCTCTGAGGCCCCTAGCTTTTGAAAAGCCCCTAACATTTGTTAAGGCGCCAGGGATCTCTATTTACAACTGGTTTTTATTTGAGTTTTATTTGAGCATTGTCAAGTTTTCTGATATTCTGTATAACTATACCACAAATGGCTCACATGCACAATTAAATTCTAACCCCTTATTAGTCAATACTGCAGGGGATCAGTTATAAATAAATAATGAAAGAAGTTCCAAACTAGATAATTTTAGCTTTTTACTAGTAAAAAAAAGGAAATTTCATGCTCTATAGCAGAAAGACATTTTCTAAATTATTCTTTATTTATAAAGCGATATTGACTAAACATTCTCACTTCATTAACTGCTTAAACTTCTTCAGATTTTTTGGAGCAATGCAGATTAAAAATTGACTGAGCATCTTGTAATTCAGGTGTGGTTTAAGCATGCACATCAGTTAAGCTTGCTAGCTGATGCTCGCTCTAAATTCATCCACTTCAGCAGAGGAACTGAATCTGCATTTTTTTTCTGCAGAAACTGTTCCTTCTATTTTACTGCTATCGTATGATGCACTTCCCTATTTTCATAAAAGGGCTTTGGACATAATGACACAACATAAGGGTGGAGTTTTTGGTTTTCTTGGTTCATTTGTTTGCTTTTAAATACAGTCAAACATGATCTGTGCAACTGCATTAACTCCAAAATACAATCTCTTACCTCAA